>CM062569.1:89889515-92389515 GCA_031468815.1 Morus bassanus
TTAGGACTGCTTTTTATCTGCCTACAGTCCAGGTTTAAGCAATGTCTGAATTCCTTCACTTTCTCCCTGTGAAATGAGAGAACAAATGGTATGCACAAGCCTTGAATAAAAATATAAAATCTTGTGTCCTGTCTCCGAGCTTTATCTACCATTGTCTCCTATGCATTATGTTCATCATTGGTAGTTCAACTTCTTCCTAATGACCGTTGGCTACAGTAGTGGTAGGATTATAAAATTGTTTATACATCTACATCTCTCAGCTCCTGTCTAACTCATTAGCAACCTAAAATTGGATGTTAAAGGTGGTATCGAGAAAGAGGGAACAAAAAAGACACCTAATAATTCTTTATTTGTAAGAAATGCATTCTTTTTAATTCCCTGCAAAGCACGATCATTCAGAGCTGTAGTGTAGTAGAATAAATTGACACTTCTGTTCTAGGGTAGGGAAGATAGATAAGCAACCATGAAAAAGTGTGAAGCTTTGCATATAGTCATCGTGCTAGACTTGAGCTAGGAACTTCTCATGGAACAGTGAATATGAACTTCCTAGCTGAGGAAGGCACTCTAGCCATATTTGTCTGTTGCTATACAGATCAAAAAATACTGCTTTTGGAGAGTTAAGTAGTAATTGAAGAAATGAACTTTGATGTCGTGGCCTGCCAAAGTTCTTGCTTGAATAATACATTAAATACCACTAGGACTTTGTTTTATTATCTGCAGTGTGCTGGGGTACCCACTGCCTGGCAATGAACTTATTTACATCTAAACTAATTTTTAACAGAACAAAAATAGTTATGACAGTTTAGTTAAAATTCCACCACTCTACTGTAGACAGTTTTTTTAAAGCCAGTAGAGAGGTATTGTATGAAATTAATGAGGTACAGGAGGCAGGAACCGTAACATCTTGGCTTGTCTTTTCCTGATTCAACATGTCATTGTGCGCATCACTTTTCTTCAATTTTTTATTTGTAAAACAGGAATAAGGCTCATCTCTTAGTTTGTGAAGTGCTAAAAAAATGCACAGAGGAAGAGCATTGGACAAGTACAAATTATTTTTATGAAGTCTAGATTTAAAATTTATTTTTTAAATTGAAGTTTAAAAATGGAATAGATTTTAAGTTTGGTATAGAATGGAATTTTGACAGTAAAAAAGCTAAGGTATATGAGTGGGCAGCTGATCAAAATATATACAAGCCCAATCAAATTATCTGAGTTCTGTAACACTCCATTTTCTTTTCCCTGCACAGCCTGGCACTCTGAAGAATTTATGTAGCAGAATGTGAGGGTAGGAAAGACTTGCTCTATGAAACATGGACATATTTTGGGATCTTGAAAAAATGTTAATATTTTTGCATTCCTATTTTGAGAAACATGTAGAAATGGAAAGGTTTCAGCAAACCTCACAGGTTTACTTTCCTGTTGTTTACAAAGATATGCTAGGAAACTGCAAAAGACTTAACAGAGATCTCCAGAAACTAATTTCAAGGTTCAGATAGGGAAACATTAGAAAACACAGCTTGACTGAGAATAACTGTATGGGATTCAGGAAGGGCTGGTCATGCTTCAATATTTCGCTGGAATTCTTTGAGGCAGTCACTGCCAAAGAAGACAAAGGATATACAGTGGCCATCATATGCTTTGATTTTTCAGAAAATAATTTAAAGTGTTCTACAGTGGAAGTTAATATTAAGGCGTGGAGGCATGTAATAAGTGGAAAGTTGGCTAAATGGCAGGAAACAAATGTAGTTATGAAACGGAATTTCTTCAAGCTGGAAAGCACCCATCAGCAGGGTTGTGGAAGTATTGGCCTGTGGGTCCCAGGTTTTCCTGCTTAAACGAATAATTTGCAATACCATAATGCTCATGTTAAGGGCAGTTGTTCAAAACTGTAGAAATTAAACTTTTCAAATTTTACATTTCCATTGTAAGAAACAGGAGAGCTAGCACAATTTGTAAGTGTAAATCTGTAATATTCTAAAACATGCAAAAGAAAAGTTTGGGGTCAAAAGTTTTAGGTAAAGCAAGAGTTTATCTATTACAACATGCCTGTCCTTTTAAGTAGAGTTTTTTTACTTTTGGATTTCTCTGCAAACTAGTTTATCCTAGGCACTTACCAGGTATTTTCTGGGTTTGAAAGTCTAAACAATACTTTTGAATTATTTATCAGCAAACTAAAAGAACTGTTAGCAATACACAAAATTCTTCAGAAACCATCAGTTTGCTTTTTTGTTTTGGTTTCTTTTTATTCCCTTTTCCTCGTAGAAACAACATAGCACTTAGGTAAAGCTAGCAATTAAAAAAATCAGACGATTGAGCTGAAGGAGAACATGATATTACGAAAGAAAAGAGTGAGTAGAATTGGTTAAGATTGAAAGCTAACAAGACAGAGGTGAATAACACTGTGTATTGAAAGCAGGTAAGTTAGGGGGAAAATGGCAGGTGAATCACGAAAAGGTATCAAACTGCGAGGTTTCTGTGAAGAAGACTTAAAAAGAGGGTGTTTCGTTTAGGAAAGTAGAAAAACACTTGCGTTTTATCAAATAATATTGCTACTGTGAGCAGTCAGCTAGTTACTTTTGTAAGTGAAAAAACATACTGCACAAATGAATAAATCAGACGTACATATGGGAAGAAAATGAAAACATTGGCATTCATACTGAAAATCTGAGAGATGTTTTCCAGTGTTTTCTCTGTTCGTTCTTTTTTTTTTTTTTTTGTTTTGGCCTTTTTGTAGGTACTGGTTTTACATTGTTGCCTTTCAGCAAAATAAGAAAACAAGCGAATGCACAGGCAGTACCACTCCTGCTCTTTTCTCAGATCAGTACAAAAGAAGTAGCAAGCCTATTTTTTTTTTGCTTTCTTCTGCTTTTTGTAAGGTATGCATAGTATGCAATTTCTGAGCTGAAAGTTTTTAAGCTTTCTCCTTATGCTTCAGAAAAACTTGATAGCCTGATAATTCACAAATAAATTCCTCATTGCTATTATTACAACTCTTTCACTATTATTAGAAAAAAAAAGTTTAAACAGTAGACTTTGTTTCAAGATTTTTATTTTTTTAACTTTTTAGGATAGGAATGGTAATTTATTTGTTATTGTATACTGAAATAGCAGCCAGAGTTCCTGAGGCAAAGATGTATTTGCATGCATATACCAATAAGTAGCCTGTATGTTTCTGTGTTTTTGGTTTTTTATCTTAAATTAAACTTAGTATATAGCAAATGATTAACAAATAATAGAAATATACATTGTTCTAGCTGCCTCTAATACGATGATTGAATTTCAGAAGCTTTCAGCCCTAGTTACTGAACCAAAAAACCTCAAGTCTAAGTCTGTTTCAGGATACTAATCAGACCAAGAGATCCTTCATCAGTTATAGATTATTCTCATCTCTGAATTCCCTCACTAGAGCTGACTTGGAGCGGTAGACACAACTTCCCTTTGGCTTAAAATCAAACCTCAACTGTCTTTTAAAACATTTTTAAACCTTGAATTTCTCATGCAAATCTACTCTTTATGTCTCTGCAAGTTCATATAGATTTATCACCCTATGTCTAAATGGAATATGAATGGAGAAATCACTGCAGGAACTAGAGAAATAAAATCTAAAGTGGTTTTAGTAGTCTATCTTAAAGCCAAAGGTAATTTCTGTACTACTAGCATTGAAGCTGTGGATTCATGGAAAGAATGAATTTGGCCCAAATAGTCTATGTTTTCTCTTTTTCTGTGCTTGTATCCTCCTTGCCTACTTCTGCTTTTTTCTTGGAATGATGTTTTCTTGTAGCTTCCTAATCATATCTTAAAGGCTTTCATTTCTGAGTATCCTATCCTCTAAGTGATGTTCATTTGCACATTTCATTCTTCAGTGTCAGTGGTATGTTCCAATTTCAGCTTCGCTGATCATTTTCTGATTCATCAAATCTAGAAACATTAAGGCCATACTGGTTAACCAGTACCTAGAAGGCATTCTGCTATTGCTTCCATTACGGTGCATCTTTCTCCTCTTGTGAATGAACTTCTTCCCATGCAAAAATAAACATTCAGAAAATTTACTGAAATGATCCTTAGGTCTTCATCAGATTCTGTTCTGGTGCATCATTCTTTAGTTGTCGTATCTGGAACTGTAGTTTGTAAAAGGGAAAGAATTAGTATTAATAGAATACGAGAAGACGATTTTGTCTTATTTCACCTTTTGCCAGCTAATAAGAGGCTTGCAACGTTGTGCTTGCAAACAAGGCTCACACAAAATAGCATAGACTGTAATTTAGATACAAAACCAGCATATTATAGGCCTATTTGAGAATAAATCTCTGTACAGACTGTTAGTGTCTACTTTCCTTCTCCTTTGTTCTCCTTTTTAATGCCTTTTTTTGCCATTCTTTGCCTCCATCAATGCTTAAGCAGAGTGAATATGCTGCTGGCAGCTCCCTGGCAAGAAGGGGGAATGATACGAACAGATACCATGCTCCTACATTCACCTAATCATAATATTTTCCCTGGCACTTATGTTATTTTTTTCCTCTCTTTCACTATTTTACCAGTCATTGTTAGATAGTTGTAAGTCCACATGGCCAGAGCAATAGTCTTTTTACAGTTCTCCTTTTATCATCCCAACTGTGTCTTGTTTAACTTGACTATTTAAATGGCTAAGAGTCAGCATCATCCAGTTCTGAAGTGGACTGGGCAGTAATCCAGCTCTTTCTGTTAGAGACAGACATTCATTTTTTTGGACTAGAAACAAATTACTTCCAAATGCTGGATGTAAGAAGGCTTTTCAAAAAAGATTTTCAGGTGTTTATAGAACAAATTAGTATAAAATAGTTTTCAAAATGCTAAGCCCAATTTAAAATAAATATTTAGTACTTTTAGGAGTTGTGAAAATATAGCACTAGAAAACTGAAGTCACTGATCTGTAACATGCAAAAAAATATGGTGAGGGCACACTGGTGTCAAATTCCCTGTGCATTTTTCCATTGTGCCTCAACTGGATTGCATGCATAAAAAAGGTAGTATTTTGGTGGTTTATTTTACATGAGACTACATGGTTGGCTGTAGGTTTGATGAGATGACTGCCTGTAACAATCAGAAATTAAACTGATAACTGTTGTTTTACAACAGTTTTTGATTCAGTTCCTGAAAATCAGAGTCTAGATTATCAAGGTGACTGGAAA
Organism: Morus bassanus; assembly: GCA_031468815.1. NCBI lineage: Eukaryota > Metazoa > Chordata > Aves > Suliformes > Sulidae > Morus > Morus bassanus. The sequence goes on from CM062569.1 coordinate 89,894,684, forward strand.
ATGAAGAGTTTTCATTGGTCTGAAGGTTGTTTTTTGAGCCTTACTCAGTATCACATAAGCACTCTCTCATTCACAGAAAGACAAGCTAGTTCTCCACAGCTGTTACCTGTCCCTTTTGGTTTTATAGTGTCTTGCTTGTCTCTCACACACCTTCCAACTTCCACAACAAATGAAATAGGATTTCCACAGAGAAGTGTCCTACACAACTGGCTCATCTCAGGACTGCTACATCCTTGCAAGCCTGTTCCATTCTCCCTGCTCAGCACCCCTCCCACAGCATGCATTTCTTCATCAATTTCTATCTCATCAGCTGTCACATTAATTTTAGATACAAGACTGCATGTCTGAATAGACTTTGCACTCCTACAGTTGCTATATCACTCCTTGATATGAAAAGCTTGCATCCATAAAATCAAATCCTTACCCTCCAAAACAAGGTCAGCACTTCCAGACTGCCAACTATGAATGATCCCTAAATGGCGCTAGTTCCCAGACCGTGCCAGAAATTGGCACTACCTGGCCCAGGCCAAAGCTGTGCTGGGGACTGTGGCAAGTTACACACAGTGGACAACTGAGTTTCAGTCCTGACGCTATTTAGTTTACTGGTCATATATATATATAGCCACAAAAGAGCACAAGTTCCTGTGTAGTAACAGCACAAGAGAGAGATTTTTGCTGTCGTTCCTAGTGGCTGTTCAAGGATGACTTAGAGCTGAGATTTCAGAGGTTCTGGTCAGCTCTGAGTGTGCTCCATGCTGCTGGCATCCCTGGGGATTTCACTGCAGAGCTTTTACAGGTCTTCCTTAAACATCTGCACACTGCATCCATCTCTACGGCTAGGGTGGGACTCCCCACATTGCGTCTTTGATTCAAGGCATGGGGGCATGAGAACTTGAGGAATCTGTCAATATTTACTAGTGAGACACATTTAGGTATGCATGTAAGTTGTTCTGAAAATCTGAACTGTTTTGGCCAAGTTTTTCCAGAGCAGTGTAGTTCAGGGCAGATATGTGCCCCACAGGATATCAGCTTGGTTAGTAAAAGATTGGCAGAGCTCTAAGCAGCTTACCATAGGATCTGAATATGGAAAATGTTGGCTAGTCTTTGTAACTGACATGGCTAACATGCCAATTTAAATTAAATTTCTAATTTAAATGCACCACAAAAATCAATGTCTATATTTAAAAAATAATAATCTAAAACATATTCTACATTAATACTAGGTTCATTAGACCACCTATTCATTCCTGTGATTAAGATGCACTTATGATGATGATTCTAGGATATATAGTTTTAGATACTTTCTAATCTAGAACATATGAGTATACCAGTAGTTGTGTGTCTAGCTTTCTGTCTTCAGCTAGTCTCCTTCTCGGTTGACTGTGGTACAGTCTTATTCCTTTTGCTTTCTCTTTGCTTTGAGCTTAGATGCTGCACACTAAAAAGGTGTGTGGGGCAGTGACAGAAATAACATACAGTATTTCAACATACATTTAAAAACAACTATAAAAGAAAAAAATCAAAAGTCTGTTGAGGGTACAATTTTTTTAAGTACCTCTAAAAACAGGTTTTTATTCAGGATTTAATTTGTCATTAAATTTTGATGGTATTTTGAAAAGAGTGGTATTTCTGTAAGAGTTGCTTCACTTGTTTTTAGAAATTCTCCCTATAATCACATTGCACTTTAATCAGGCTGTGACTCTGTATATATCAGCTAGAAGAAGATAAATGGCTTTTTACACGTGTATTTTTCTACTCAGTGGAAATGAGTCCCCATCTCTTTTTGCCTTGAAGTATTTTTTCTTAAATTTTAACAGCAAGTGTAAAATAAGGACAGAATCACTACACTGCTTCCCACTTGGAAATTATTGTTTCTTGTCTTTACCGTTGTTATTTGTGAGTGTGTTTATTCTAGTTTCTGCCTGAAGAAGAGCGTATTGCATGAAACCTGACTTTCAGGCCCAAGCAAGGGTCAGAGAAGTTTGCCATGGCAGGAACAGTTCTGGGAAATCACAAATCCCAGTGTCTCCAGTAGGGAAGCGCAGTGTTTACAGGATGATGCTTCCTTCCTTTTTGGGCAGCTCTACAGACAGCTGTGCTGAGGGGGTGGAACTAAACCTCTGCCCATTCTTGCGTATTTATGGCTCCTCAGAACCAATTTTGTTATCATTCAGCAGACAATGAAGGAGGGAGAGTTACTTCCTATTGCTGAGATACATCAGGTGGCTTTAAACAAACTCTTAAGGTGTTTCCTAAGTAAATTAAACTGCAGAAAATCCGGAGATGCTATGATCAGACAGATTGAAGTTCCTGAACTCACTCTAAATGAGTGTGTTGGGTGGATCTTTGTAGCTGTATGAGAACAAGTGTCCATTTGCATAAGCAAAATAAGTAGATGACTCTTCAGCTAAGACAGAAACCAAAGCTGATGCAGTACTTAAAGTATGGCAATCATCTTTTCTTTCTGTGCTGTGCAGAAGCAACACTGAACCAGTCTCCTGAGTCAATCCATTTGTATTTATATCTTTTTTTTCTTTTGAAATATTACAGTACAAATTGAAAAAGCCAGGCTTTCAGAAATAAAAAGTTTTTGATCATTTTTAAAGATAAATGAATGATAATTTTATACACTCCATAATTTTTGTCAGCTTGCAAATTTTTGCAATTTTTGCCAGCTTTGCAGCTTCCTGTTTATTTAATTTTTTTTCTCCTTTGTTGCTTAGTGCAAGTGCTATATGGTGACAGATTGTCAGAGGTAAATGATGTGATTTGCTTAACACAAGAGTCCTTTCAAATGCATAAAGTAAACAATTATAGAAAGATTTTTCCCTGATCTATGTTCATAACAGTAAGATTTTGCTTGCACTAAGGGTTGGAACAATAGGTAAGAATTTTCCTCTGAAGAATAAACTGAGCAAACAAAGTAAAAGTAGATTTAGCAAGGCAATATAATATGCACCTATAGCAAAAGATAAGATGCTAAGTTGAATACCTTTTTAAACAAAAGACGTGTTCTGGCTTTCCTATTGGCAGATATATTTCATGAGCAACTTGCAACTGTCTTTTTTAAAAAAGGAACTTTATTCAAAATAAGGGAAAAAAATTTGCAAGACAGATTACATTTTGTGTCTCCCCACCTTAATGCTACCACTTAATTAGACAACGTATTGGAAGGGAAGTTTCTTTTGGAGGTACTGTAAAGTGATATAGTATTGGAATGTGATGAATATTACAAAATTGATCCAGTTATAATGGAATAGTAGAAGCTGAGAAACTGTCACACTTTTTTTTTTTTAGTTTCCTGCATTATGGTGAAAATCACAGTGAAAACTTTATTTGAAATAGAGATTCACTCTGCCGATGGTGTCCAAAAAGATGCCCTATTTGATTGCATCTTCTTTGGTCACGTCACTGTAATTATTATCTGTTTAGTCCCATCCTGGAATTCTACTCAGGACATTACATTTTAGCACAAAATGGAAAGTTCTACTTCCTTGAAATTATATAGATGAATGACTAAAACATATATTCCAGAGCTCTTAAAGGGAGGTTGCTCCTTGGTTCTGAGTCTTTGCAGTAGATGCTATATTTTCCAACAAGACCTTAGTGGTCCCATTTGTTAAATACATTTGTCTGAGTCTTGAATCAAATTAAGCATGTGCATAGCTGTTTGCAAGTTCAGGGGCTATTTAGTTAGAATGAATTTTAAGAAAAATAGTACTGATAGAAATAAGATACTATTGTTTTGTTACAAAAGATGTAAAATGTAATAATCAATTTGAAAGAAAACAGAAATATCTAATACTTTATTATACCATGATCTCTACTGCAATATTGCCATAACTTTTGCCTAACTAATTGGGAATCTAGTGTTTAGTTCCTCTAGAGAACGAGGTGTGCAAGAATGAACACATTTGTTTTTGTTGTTGGGTTTTGTTTTATGGTTTTTGCAGTCATATTTTTTTCCCTTGCAATGATTTTCAGAACACAGATACCAGTGAAGGAAAAAAGAAGCAGTATAACTACTGTAAATATTTTATAAAATGCCCATCTGAAGCTCCTCAGCCTCTGGTAATTAGAGGCCATACTGTGGAGATTGACAGGGTAAATTACCAGTTAATGTTTACACAACAAAACATATGCCCAGTACAATATCCTACACTGATGTTACTGAAACCAGAGTCCGGAAATGTACAGTGGAAATAAGATGTGGTACTTTTCTTGGGCCAACACAAACAGCAATTACAGCACAGTGTGAGAGAAGTCATAAGAAATACTACTGCATATCAGTAGTTCAACAAAGTCAGCACTTTTGTGTAATTGCAGGGGAAAAGGGCTGAAAAACATTACAGATCTCAGCAAGAAATGGCCCTTTATACTTTTAAACTGATCCTTGATAAAACAATGCCGGGGTCATGAGAAGGCTACTCTGCCAATTTTGCTTCACTGTGGGATCCATTGACATCTGGCTGAGCTGCGGAAGCTGGAAAACTTCTTTAGTATTCTCTTGACAGTAAAATGGACATGTGGAAAACATTCTAATCTGTTAATCTTTGGTGCTCCTGAAGAAAAAGGACATTTGGCTTTATACTTTGTGATGATAAATATTAAGTCTCCAGATCTAGCTGTAAATAAGTTAAAAGCATTTGAATGGAGAATGCAGTTCTTATTTTCCAAATATGGGAGAAGATGGATATGCACCTGTGTAACCCAGATGATGTAATAAATGCCAGGAGGCTTCTTCTAAGGGTAGTTTACCATACATCTTGGCAATCCGCTTTTCTTTATCCTGAGCATGTTTTGTCAATGAATATGAGGGAGCAGAATCTCTGAACTTCCTTACATCCTATGTACTAAAATAGAATAAAGTATCGTTTCACTCAGGGGATTATGAAAATAGAATTAAGAGAGATTCAAAATAGTAGTTATGCCTGAATAAAAAGCACAGGTTTTATTTAACAGCAGTAACTGCACAAATTATTTTTGGCCTAGACTTTAAATCTAATATGGAGTGATAATGAATAATGGAGCTATAAATCTGTTCTGCTTGAGACAATACGTAAAATTCTTCATTTCTGTTGTGAGATACATCTCCAGAAATGTGAAGAAACATCTGTCACATAAGAAAATAACTGCTATGAGCATATACCATGTATTGTATGTATGAAGCATATATTGTGTATAGTAATAAAAAATGCAAAAGATACCATGGATTATGGAAAAACTAAACTGTAATTCAAAATTCTGCACATCTTTGTAGTACATTTTGAATTAATCTGAACAACTAAAACTATGCATAAAGATAACACTTTTAAACACTTAATGGAAGTTACAGTGATTTCCCAGTTCTAAGTAGCAAATTTTATCTTTATAACACACGCACCCTATTGGAAATGTGTGACTTCTTTTAGAAAACTGCAGGTACCTTCCTTTGCAAAGTAAGTAGCCTTGGGAATTAACACTGCTGTTGCTTTTTTTTTTTCTTCCCCAAAGGGATGAAAACTGTAGCAACAGTTAAAAAGATGAAATCAGACTTTTGTTCTCTGATACAGTCAGGTCCTTTTCTTTCTGCCCACTTGTTAATAAATTCTGATATTTCATTGATTGTTATTGACAACTGCAAGAGGAGTCAAATCTATGAACGCCAACTGCAGGTTAGAACTACTACTACTACTACTACTACTACTACTACTACTACTGCTACTACTACTACTACTGCTACTGCTACTACTACTACTACTACTACAACAACGGATACAGGCTTGAAGTCCATGCCGTTGCTGAAGCAAGCTCCCAGTGAATAATGATTTCAGTAAAGTCAGAATTTGTCCAATCCACTTTTACACAATTGAGGAGTTTCAAGGGATCCGGGTCTGTATAAAATATCAGACTTTTCTAAGAAGTTGAACTTTGCTGCTAGAGCTTTAAATCTTGCTGTTGTATAAAGAGATTGAAAATGCAGCAAAATCTGATTGAAAAGTGGAGGGGCAAAGATGAAGTTAGGGAGTGGCTAGGTTTTTCAGGGACATGTACAGAACCCACCACCGTCCTGGTGTTTCTGAAGTAGCTGAAAACTTAATTTTCAGCAGGATATTCCTTTTAGATGTTGCCATGTGTTTGTGAAGCACAGGGCAGTTTGGTTCTCAAACGAGAAAAAGCCATAGGCAGAAGTTTTGTGGTTCACTGGCTGGGTGTCCCACATTACCCAATAGTTAGGACATTTATTTAGAAGGAAAGTGAAGAAAAAAACTTGAGCCCCAGGTAGGATGGTATCACTGCTAGGCTATTGGATGTATTTGTGTTTGGATGTGTGTGGGGTTTTTTTTAGCTCCACTGCTGAATCTGCTCCATTTCTAAGTCAGCTAAATCTTTCTGGGATGGTTATTGAGGGGAGGGGGGGAAGTTTGACTCTAGCCTACTTGATTCCTATTAAATAGGTGAAATGGGAAGGAAGGTGTTATAATAGTTACAACAGTAACCTCAGCAGCTGTATGGAAAGCATAGGTACTGACACCAGGGGAAAAGCCTTGGAAGCATGGAATAGAAGTAGTCATCTACTTTAAATTGTAATGTGCAACAGATCATTTAATATGTCGTTACTGCCATCATGTTTGGGATAGTAGGCAAAACCTTCAGCAGACAATCTGGTATGTGGCAGAGACAAGTGAGACTTGGGTTGAAGGATATTTACCAACTGCTCCCTCTCTTTGTACATCACCACATCCAGGAGAAACAAATGTAAGTCTAGTTGCGAAGGTGTGAGTGGGAACAATACTAAAAGTCACTAATATGTGAAAAGGTTCTTTCAGTCTAAATATGGAAGCTCGTTATGCAGTTGAGATGGGAAGCACTGGGTGAAGCTGAATTAGTTGTGGAACGAAATGTCCTTGTACTAGAACTAACAGGCATCAATCTTAGCTATACAGAGGAAGACAGAAGAGGCAATAGAATTTCTGATGTCATGTTGGCATCCCCTCCACCCATATTGGTCCCTTGAGCTTCCACAGCTTCTATGCCAAGGAGCCAGTGGTGGTTTTCAGGCTGTGAAGACCACACGTGTTGCATGGGTGATCAGCCCCAGACAAGGAGCTGATACTTCTATAGGACTCCACAGCACATCTGAAGATGAGCCCCGGGGATGTGTGGGAGGTCCTCATTTTTACTGGCTGGGTGGCAGGTGGGTGTGATTTCAGAGATAGTATGGGGAATGAAAGTCAAAACAAAGTGGTTTTTGTGGGTGTGTGATGTTCCTGGCTGTAGGGGAGTCAGGTGCTGCTGTGTGAGGGCTTTGGCTGAATTGAAGTCAGATGGGATTTTAAGTGCTGTTACCATTTCGTTCCTTTAGATACCCTGATGCTGACACACCATAATACTAGCATGGAATGAAATAGTTCTGCTCTGCTTTCCCAGCTTTCTTATAAATGCCGTCTTTGCTACAGATTTATTTTATAAAAAGAGGTATTTTCTGCCACCCACCTATTTTTTTTGCTCAGATTGGTACAAGCTAGGGTCCTCTGCCACTTGGTGCATCATGCTGAGAGTGTTCTGTTTATGCAAATTGAGGGAAATTAGACCTCCAGGAATAGTTTTGGCCACCCAGCTTAAGCTGTGGGGTGAATCAACAGAAACTTGTCTTCCAGTAACTAGAAGGGTTGGGAGTTGGCAGAAGCCAACCGGGACTGAATAATAAGATGAAAAGAATTTGTAGTTTCTTTATAAGGTATAGATACCAATAAAAGGGATACCCGAGATAGATGAACTAGGTTATATGTTCCTTGAATGTCAGAAAAAGTAGCCTTTTCAGATACTGTGATGCTCGGGTCAGATTTGCCATTTTCACTGATGGATTCACACATTCTGCATATGCCATGTGCACTTCAAATACTAGATCAATGCCTTTCCCTGATTCTCCATAGTACCACTCTGTCCTTTTTCAATTGGGAACTCACAGTGGAGTGCACTCCCTGCAGTCTGCATTTCAAACATTGATTTTTACCTGTGATTCCATCCTTCATTCAACACATTTTCAGCTGATGTCCCATAATTCAGCCTTTATGATAATGCAGCCCTTTTATTTTAGTGGGTATGCCTCTACTCTGCTTATCTTCTGTGAGCCAGTGAATGGGTTTTGTTTCTTCATTGGACCTCCAGTGTCAGCAGTTCCAAACATGCTTCTTCCAGTGCCAGCAAAATTTTCCTCTCCCAGAGCAACCCTCAGTAATTTTACCATCAAGTTAAGTAATCTTTTTGTCTTCCCTGTCTGTTCAAAGCCCTCAGTTTATTTTCAGGTTTATTTTTATTCATTTACACTGGCATGTAGCACATGAGAAAAACCTGGTTGTCACCTGGCTGCATGTAGGGCACAGACAGCCTGGCACAGTTGTTGCACCTCTGGACTAGACGGTTCCCTCCCTGCCTATCCCAAAGCTGCCCTTTGCCTTTCCTCTCTGGTTCCCCCTTTCCCTCCAGATCCCAAGATCACTATCTTCTCTGCTCTACCTGTTTAACTGGTCTTCTTACTTTGTCCAGACTTAAATCTATAAAATGAATATCCTGCATTTTTAGATTAGATTATTTCACAACATGTAGCAAGCAGACAACCTTAAACCACCAGAGGTTTACTTGAGAGCAGCAACTTCTGCTGAAGAGCATCTGGGGCAGTAAGTACTTACTTCAAATCATCAGCAGCTGAACTGGGAAATCTGGCAATGCCCTGGGTTGCTTGGGGAGGGAAGGAAGGGAGACTGGAAAGTCATTCAGTGCTCTGATGATCATCGCGTCTTCATGGGTTACGACAAGACCTTGAAATGTGTCTCCTGCTCCCCCTGCAGGTTTTGTGATCCTTAGCAAGGGAGCAGCTCGAATTGTGTACAACCTCAAATTAGCAAACCCCTATTGTCTTGTAAATAAATATGAGTGCACATATTCAAAAAGGGAGCAAAATATGCCTGCATAGGCAATACTAAAAGTGATTTGTGAACATCTGCTTCCCAGTATTAATTTTTTTATGGTTTAGGGTTTTGATCAGGACCTTCTAAGCTTTTCAAAATCTCAAAACCAGTTTCTCATGTTTAATGGCATTGATTCCCCCTAAACATCCATAAATGTTCTCTGAAGAACTGGATCCGCAACACAGATCTCAGCTGCTCAAGCCTGCTGGTGAGAGGTTTTTTGTGCGCTGTCAGCCAGAGACACAGATTTTCTAACTCAGTTTTGGAGAAATTGCTTCACAGTTCTTTGTTGAGGTTGAGGGAAGGAGCACAGTCAGCTGCTGCTCTCTTGACCCTCGGGCATTTTAGCTACAAGACTGACCAGTTGCTGACAATGAGGTGGAACTTTCCAAAGCTTGTAACTAAGTCCAGACCATGTGATCTCTTAAAATCAGTATTCCTCCTGTGCCAAATTTGAAAGTGCAAAGCTGCAAGAATGTCTCCAAGAAACTTGTGTTAGAGTTATTGAATATTAGCATAACAAAGTGTTTTTCTTCCCCTAAACTTGTTCTCGGAAGTGGCCAACCCCATTTTTCACTAAAACTTTCCAAAACAATCCAGCCTGAGGCAGAGACGAGTCATGGAAAATATAAGCTCCAGCAGTTAAAGGCTGACAAAGTAATAAACAACTGAAAGTAGGGCCTTATGATGGAAAGTGTTAGGGAACTTTAACTCTAGATGTCATTGCCAGCTTTGCTTATAATAAATGTGTCAGTAGCAATATGAAAAGATGTGTGCAATAAGTTAAAGGAATGCTGTACTAACCTATTTTATGCAGCACGTCTGCCCACAAATTGCTTGCATCTCAATATGTTTTGAGAGAAAAGGATTTTTTTTTTTTCCGGAATATTAATTTTCTAACTAAATGAACTGGGGAAATTATAGATTTTAATGTAACAGTGACACCCTGTGGTCAGTAGTGATGGAGTTTACTCTGAAAAGTAGTGTTTTCTTTTGTGATGCATTAATCTTTAGCAAGACCAGAGAGAAAAAGAAACAAGAAGGAAATGTAGTTAACTTTCAGGGTTTTTCACAGACAGATGTTGTCCCATTTTATTGCCTTATGTGTTGAAATAAAGGGGAGTGGTAAGCCTTGATTTTAGACAACTTGAAAATATGACTCACAGAAGGGTCTCTATGGGCACTTTACAAAGCGTTGCTGGCATAGTTATTTATATTTCTATGGTTATCCATATCTCTACAGGAGGAGTTTTCCCTGGTGGCAAACCAGGTAGTGGTGGGTAGCAGACTGATGCCAGAGAGACACAGTAATAGGACAGTACCACACCATGCCAAGAGTGCGAAGTAGGCACTGACAGGGCTGCAGGATTAAACAGTTAAAAGTAGTAGTCTTGTGCTGCTTTCTGTGTGGACAGTCTTTGACCTAACGCCTGTAGGTCGTCCTTTTACTTCTTCCTCCCTTCCTTGAACAAATGCTGAACTAATATACTGATATTTTTGTCATATCTATGTGCACCTATCTTTAAGGCACTGTGATACTGAACTTTACAATGCTGTGACCCCTAAACTTTGTTTAAATTCTTCTGACAACAAATATTTTCCTATTTAATACCTATTTTATGCATACCTGGAATCCTTGATATTATGGTTTCAAAATCCCATAGTTTAGAAAAATCCCAATTTATGAGGGAGCTGGTTTCTGGTTTCTGTTTTATACCTCATGCATCCCTGGAGTTACTGATGTTGATCTTGCCATTTTTAAGAGAGGGACAAAATTAATTTTCTGTCAGATGAAGCCAGGTTTACAGATCAGTAAGGAAGGAGACTGACTGTCCCAACAAGAAGTTAGGGGGAGGTAGTAGAGCAAACTGAGCAACATGAAGCATTTATTACTTACTGGCAATAATGGTTTCCTGTTAAAACTGGCTATCTGACAAAGGTGATGAATTTAATTCCTTGCTCTCTCATTAGGGAATTAGGAAGTTAGCATGGGACAGGAGCAAAAAGTCTTCTGCTTTCTCTAAAGAGTAAGCTAAAGCTAGGCAAAGCTAAAGCTTGGAAGGTGTTCAGGAACCACTGTTAGGAATTCAGTGATTATCAAAACTCCACAAGTGTCAAAAAAGAATGCAGCACTGAAGTTGTCCTGAAAGCCAAACCATTGTTCACCCACACTCACATCCATATGTAAGCAGCTCAGTGAGTGCTCGTCTAGGACATATAGAATCATAGAATGGTTGGAAGGGACCTTAAAGATCATCTAGTTCCACCCCCCTGCTGTGAGCAGGGACACTTTCCACTAGACCAGGTTGCCCAGAGCCCCATCCAACCTGGCCTTGAACACTTCCAGGGAGGGGACAGCCACAGCTTCTCTGGGCAACCTGTTCCAGTGTTTCACCACCCCCATAGTGAAGAATTTCTTCCTCATATCTAATCTAAATCTTCCCTCTTTCAGTTTAAAGCCACTACCCCTTGTCCTATCACTACACGCCCTTGTAAAAAGTCCCTCTCCAGCTCTCTTGTAGGCCCCTTCAGGTACTGGAAGGCTGCTATAAGGTCTCCCCAGAGCCTTCTCTTCTCCAGGCTGAACAATCCCAGCTCTCTCAGTCTGTCTTCATAAGAGAGGTGCTCCATCCCTCGGATCATTTTTGTGGCCCTCCTCTGGACTCACTCCAACAGGTCCATGTCCTTCTTATGTTGGGGGCCCCAGAGCTGAAGGCAGTACTCCAGATGGGGTCTCATGAGAGCGGAGTAGAGGGGGAGAATCACCTCCCTTGACCTGCTGGCCATGCTTCTTTTGATGCAGCCCAGCATATGGTTGGCTTTCTGGCCTGCAAGCACACATTGCCGGGTCATGTTGAGCTTCTCATCAACCAACACCCCCAAGTCCTTCTCCTCAGGGCTGCTCTCAATCTATTCTCCACCCAGCCTGTATTTGTGCTTGGGATTGCCCTGACCCATGTGCAGGATCTTGCACTTGGCCTTGTTGAACTTCATGACATTGGCACGGGCCCACCTCTCAAGGCTGTCAAGGTCCCTCTGGATGGCATCCCCTCCCTACAGCATGTCAACCGCACCACACAGCTTGGTGTCGTCAGCAAACTCGCTGAGGGTGCACTCAATCCCACTGTCCATGTCACCAACAAAGATGTTAAACAGTGCCAGTCCCAATACTGACCCCTGAGGAATGCCACTCGTCACTGGTCTCCAATTGGACATCAAGTCATTGGCCGCAGCTTATCCTATGAAATAGCTGCAGTGAAATTCTCTTGAATCTCAGCACAATTCAGTGCCTGTCGGGAAGTGACAACGAGACTGTGGGCTTTTTAAAGATCTCATATTGACAGTGAATGTTTTGCAGGCTCAAATTGCTGAAAGGCTTGCAACTCATTATCTCCCTTAAAAGCCTGACAAATATTGGAGATGTGATGAAGGAAGAGGCCTTGTTTTACATATTACAACAATTTTTAGCTTTTCTTTTAGAGCCCCTTATGCTTTTAATGGCTGCAAAAGCAAAACAGCTTCATAGCAGCTCAAACTTGCAGAGAAGATATTTATTAGGTGCTATTTCAGACTCTGTGCTTGGACAGGCTGGGCTGTAATATTAACCTCCAAATTAGTAGTGCTGCTGAAGGATGTTTTCCAACATCTGTTTTTAGCACTGTTAGAATAGAGCTTGGAGTATGGATTTTTTTAAGGACTTTTTAAATGGGGCCACACTGGAGATGAACTGGAGTGATTTTGCACACGAATCAGAAAAGACATTATATTTGCCAGTACCACATGCAAGTGCAGACAGATGCAGCTGACCCTGCTGCTGAAATAGCCGTATGTTGCAGTAGATATCTTATCAGAAGTGTTGTGAAGAGAACTTTAAAGGACAGTATCTTAAAGGCAGAGACACCAGCTCATTGCATATTAAGAGCACTGATTTGAAGACATGTGAGATTTGGATGTCAGTCAGAACTACTGTATTATATACACCATATCAAGACCTTGTCTACAACTGGCTGAATGTTCAAATGGCAAATCCATCCTGATGCAGATACCATTACAGAGACATAAACATGTTTCTGGGAAGTAATGGTTTAAGTGTCCTGTACTAGGATGAAAGCCGCCATACCAAGGATGTTACCAATGTAACTAGACTAGTCTAACTAGAATTTTTCCTTTTTCTGTTCAGCCAGAATAGCTGATAGTTTAAAAGAAAGAGCAGTTATCACTGTCCGTCATCTGGAGGTTACTGCTCTCACTGCTTACCCAGCAGAAGACATCATTTTTTATGCTCTTGCATGTATGATAGAGTAAAATGACTGAGATCGCTCCAGCTTCCAGTGGAGGTGGTTTGAATTAACTCAGATGAGGCTGCCTGGGAATACTAGGATGTGCTTAGACAAAGATGTGCATTTCATGTTACCTTTATGTTGCTGTGGTATCCCATACCTCTCCATGTATTCACAATCACTTTCAACAAACAATAATAAGCAATGTGTACCCCAGTGTTATGAGACTTTCACTGCAAATGCAGAATTACAGTGGCATCACAAGTATTTGTACAAGCATATCAAGAAATTAATATGTATATATATCCAATGCTTTTAGAAGATACACCCTTTAAAGGCTGGCAGTATTTTGTTTTTTCTCACAGTGAGAGCCCTGTGAAGGACTGGAGCAGACTACTGATAGTAATATAGGTGACACCCCACAGGAAGAGCTTCTCCCCAGCTCTGAACTGGCAAACTTTTCTGGCTGTTTTCAGATGCAGCTTTAATTGTCACCAATATAATTTAGTTGACACTTTTCTCATTTTTGCACAAGGACAAGTGTTTCATGAGATAATTCTTTGGGGTTAGAAAGTTACTGCTTATATGTTACTAAAGCTGTTTCTGAGCCTGTTGATCTTCCCTGGGAGTTTAACAGCTGTGATGTACCTCAACACATTATTTACCTATAGATTTATCCCCATGTAAAAGTTACTGAAAATAAGTACATCAAGAAGAACGCTCTAGCAGTTACGACATGACCTGACAGCTGGGGGAAACTCCATGAAGGACACTTTCTTTTACCTTTTCATCCCTGAAACAGTCATTTCTGATGGCAATCTTAAAATCAGCCTGAAAGAGCAGGCACAGTAGTGGGATGCATGCTTGTGGTATCATACCAGCACTTCTACATGTTAGTCTCCCTTTTCTCTTCCCCAGACCTTCATCACACCCTAAGTCTTTCCATTAAGAAACCTTAGGTGCGTGCCTTAGGTGCGTTTCTGCAGGGACACTTGCAAGCCTGACAGCTGCCACTGTGGAGCTTGAAGCAGTGACTTCCAGAGTAAATGTATGAATCTTAGCAGCTAGTGCAAAAAGAGACAGAATTTCTAGTTGAAAGCTATCATAAATGCATATCCTCTGTGTATTGGACACAGATGTGTTGTATAACACATTTTCTGACCGGTGGGTTACACAAACAAAGCGTGTGACAAGTGACTGAAATGTTAAACATGTAATTTGGTGATTCACTCCATAATTCACAGATTAGTGTACTTTAAAGTACAATATCCTTTCTTAGAGAGTCTCATTGTGCGAGCAGTATTAAACAGTACTGTCTTGCCTGTCACAGTTATGCACCTCGGCTCCTTTGAGGTCTTTATTACAGGCTTTGAACAACTACCTAGCTCAGGATAATGTTCCCTGCCTGAGAACAGGACCTGGGACAAAGCTTCATTGGATTACTCTTTGTTATTGCCCTCCAGAAATGTCGGAACTTCAAAGAGCCTGTAAGGCCAATGATAAAACTATGGAAAGTACTATTAAAACTAGAAGCAAATATAACAAAACATTAGGGAAGTTTATTTCAAAACTAAAAATCCCAATGATGGGCATATTCAGAAAGGGAACTTAGCAACTGCAACATGCAGGGCATCATCTTTTGCCTACCTTGCCAGCTAGTTGTATGCACATGGCTGTGAAGGATAAGCTTAGGCTCCCAGTTTAGCCTGCAGTGACAGGTAGGTCCCTTAGAAGGACAGCAACCAAAATCAGCTTGCTCTGCAGTCAGGCCTCTAAGCTGATCTTACTGACTTGCAAATGTAATCTCTCCAGACCCAAAGACAAAGTATTGAAAACTTATCTGCACAGGAACGCCTGTCCTGAATTTGAGCTGTGATAGCAGCTGATTCAGTCTGCCTGACTTCTAAACTTTTGGTGTATGTCTGCCTGAATTAGCCCTAGGGGGAGGAGAACCCTCTAGTGTGCTTAAGGTAGAGAGAAGCTGGTGTCCCTGAAGATCTGATGACCTCTCCGCCTAATATCATTGCCTGCTTGTGATTATCTCTAGAGCCTGAATGCCTCCAAAGGCATCTAATCTTCTTCAAGGGGAAGTCTGAAGAGCTTTCTCTAACAAGGGAGACCCAGTATCCTGGATCACATACCCAACAGGTTAAAACAGAAAAAAATGCTTCCCAATTTCAGCTTTATTTTAAAATCTAATCACAGAAAGAAGAGGGTGCAAGAGCTCACTAAACAAGTCTGTGGAAATCACAGGCTTGGTTCCTTTCTCTCCCTGACCAATCTCCCAGGGAAGGCTTTATCCCGTAGGAAATTTAATATTTTCTTTTGGGCAGAGTTGGTAGCTGGTTTACTGTTCTTTATCATGAATATGCTGAGAGAGGATCAGGAGAGAGAAAGAGCTTGGATGCATTAGAGAATTATGAATTTATGACAGCTGGCTGTTTTTTCAACTCTTAATTTAAATGAGAAAGCATAACACCGTGCATCAAGTACTCCCTTAAAAATATTCAAAGATCAGAACCTATATCTATGGAGAACTTCCATGATATCCAAGCTATTCAGTTATTCCAAGGATCTTAAAAACTAGGCTTTTGAATGCTGATCCAGGACTGTGCTAGGGTGTGAAATTTGTTATTTTGGGGATTGTGTTTTCTTCTAGACTGGTGAATACAATAAACAATGGGTCATACTCACCAGGATAAAGTTCTTTAAACTTTTATTTCCAGTTGATTTAAACCCATGAGATCTTTAAGAGATCTTGCAAAATTTAATTCTTCCTTACATTGTGGTGTTCAATTTGTGTGAAAATACCTTGTAGTCTTCCTCCAATACAAGAGCAAAAAGGTTATTTACATGGTGCTTTCATGATCTCTAATGAAGAGGAAAAAAAAGAAAATGAGAGGAGAGAAAATGTTAGGCGGGAAGTTCTTTGTGGAAGAATAGCCATTAATAAAAAACACATTTTAGAGGGTATATGTCCCAAAGTTCTTTGGATGACACGTAAATCAGATGCTAATATTAAGACTTCCAACTTGCAAAGTACTTACACATATGCTTAAAATTACACATTTGAATAAACACGTTGATTGTATTTGGTTGCATCTAAGCCTGTGCAGGGATAGATGCAGGCTACTTAAAAACAACATGTAGGGAGATAAAGAGAGAAAAGGCATAAAAAACTCTGGCTCTAAAACAGCTATCATCTTATCTGCCAAAATGACATGTAATGGACTGTTAGTTCTCTGTTCCACACCCTGTGTTTGAAGAGTCTTACCTTATAAAGATGTCAGAACGAACACCGATATAAGCAATTTCCTCTGAAAAATACATCCATTTGTGGAGAAATGTGTATTTTATCCATGGTAACTAATATGTATAGTCTGCTATTTATGAATAATTATAAGTAATACTCTCTGCTGATATTGGATTTTTGTGTTGTATCTTCCAGATGGGAGTTGCTGTAGTGGATTCATCGGTTGCAGGACTGGGTGGTTGTCCCTATGCAAAAGGTGCTACTGGCAATGTAGCCACAGAGGATGTGATATACATGCTTAATGGTCTGGGAATCAATACAGTAAGATATTTTTACTTTCTACTTAAGACTCTAAGGAAAACAAAAATATTTTTCTATAAAACATACGATATATACCTGACAATTACTTGTGCTGTACAATAAAATATTGGAGGCAAAGAGTAGTTTTTGCAAACTCAGTGCTTTAACATGGCTTGACACATAATGTGAATGATGTTGTCTTCACTAGCAATTTAGAGTAGAACTGGTTTGTGTATTTGACAGGAATTTGAGTAACCCTCCTCTCCCGAACTGGAGCTATAAGGAGCTCAGTAGCAACTGCTTTGAGTCATTGCTCTGCCTCAGTAACCACAAAAAAATCACTACTGTAGATGTTGCCCCAGAAGGCTGATCTACTCCACAGTGGAAAGACTGAGTGGACCTTACCTTTTTTCAGAGTTTTGGATTTGGTTCATAGTGCTTATTAATTTGTTGTCAATCTTTCTGGCTTCGAAGTAGAAAAAAATTCTGGTGTTTGGAGCCCAAGCACAGGACTGCTATTTCTCAGGTATCCACTTAATATATTTCAAAATTTTACAAAATCTGTTACTGGCTAGCAGGCTTCACAGTCATTTTTATTTCCAGCCCTATTCTTGGAGGAGAGGGCAAAGCAGCTTATCTGCACTGAGTTGCACTTTAATGAACCTTACCAGTCAGCATCCACACTTGAAGAGCACAAATTTAGTATCCCTGGTTTTGCTGAAATGTTAATTATTCTGTATTCCTGGGAATGAAGTAATGCTGCCTTCTTCAAAGATTGTGCTGTTTGGTGTTCCTGTTGGTCATCACTGTTCTGGAAATGTAGCAGAATGACTTTGTTCTAACTCAAGCAATACAATGACTTTACCTTTAACTCAGACATAGACTTTGAAAGTCAAGCTCAAAGGGGAACACACAAAGAGCTGCCAAAACTGCGATGTGTGTGGTTTGTATTTAAACTACTGCAGAAAAAAATTTAAAAGCCTGATGTCTGAAATACAATGACCTGAGTTATTGGGGTTATTACAAGTTATTACATGTCTGTCGGTTGCAGTTCAGTGTGGCATGCATGCCGATGGAGTTCCTTGTCATAAAAGGATCATGGAACTTGTTTCTGAATTGTACATCCCCTGAGCACTGTTACATCATATTCAGTACCTTACAGAGTTCACTGTAATGTTTATCTGCTTTATTGTGCTTCTTAGGGAGTTCTGAGTAGATGTCAGATACCTGTTCAGAAAAGGTTTAATCACAAGTGTCCGTTGTACAGGTGGACTCCGTTTTGAACTGTTCATACATGCTTTGGGGTAGCTTTTTTCATGAAGAAGGTGTTTATTTTTTTGAAACAACACAATTCTTTGGAATAAGGGGGAGGAATCATGCATTTCACTTTACATTGCTGTGCACCTTAGACTTAAGCTTTCAGTATAGTCTTTCCTTGGGCAAAATACACATTGACTTTTCCAACTGACTCATAGCAAAAGAAATCAATTAGATAAAAGTAGCCTGATTAAGTGAAATATGCCTTGTTCCAGGCTTCTTGATAAGATTTATAAATCTGTTAATGATTCAGTGTCCAAGCAGGAATGTAGCTTGTCCTACAGGTTGATACCAAATCCCACGGAGATAAGAATCTCACCATCAAACATTTAGTTCTCCCTTTTTAAAAAAAATTTAGATTATGCAATAGCAATACACAAGGCTTTGCTCCTTGACCCTTTTCTGGCCCATTAAGAAAAGAGTGGTTTACTGGATGAGATACACAGAGCCTCAAAATTATTACCTTAATATATGAGCTTTGGTCTTTGCAGTGCTGGTTGGTTTTGGTACCATGGCCAATTCTGTAAAATCATTATTGCAAAAATAATTTTGTATGATGGCACAAAATGAAATTATAATTACTAATGCTGTCCATTCGCAAGGAGCGCTTTCTCATCTTCCTCTCAGCTATGTACTAAAGGTTTCATTTTGTTGCCTGAAGTCACTTAAAGTGTCAACCAAAGGATGGCCATTATTTAAGTGTACATTATTGACTTCAGATTGACTAGATGCATCAAAATAATAATTGATGTTTGTTCTATACTGTTCTTCAGAACATGTAACCAAGAAGTGACACGTGAAATTAATCTCTAGCAGGCTAAATGTGAAATAATTTTGTAGCAGAGCCCATCTACAAAGAGATTTATTGGTTGTACCATGGGAATGGATAGACAATTATGTCACAGATCATTAATGCTTATGAAACTTTGTAGGGAGGCATGTACTTTCTGTAAAAACAGTTTCTATATGGTTCCTATGTAATTACAGTAATAGTACTCATGCTTATGATGCCTTCAAAGTGCTTAGCAAACAATAAGCCTTTCTAAGAAGCAACTAGGTACTGTTAGCCTTACATTACTGACACCGAAACCCAAGTTCAGAGAGATAATAGACTTGGTATTTATGAATGCTAAATGAGAACTGATTAATTGAAGTCAATGGGAGTTAAAGGACTTTGCCTTCTTGCAGAAGCTTTTCTTATGTAAGGCACTTATCCAAGTTCATAGATACTATTGGAGGTACTTGTCTTTGTGTTTCATGGTTTTGTTTCTTGGTGTCAGGGAGTAATTCTGGATATATGGAGTGGTTGCCAAGTATACTTAAGTAATTTCTGAGTATCTGTCTGAAGACATATTTTGACTCAACAACCTTACAAACATGGGTCGCTACTCTTTTCCCATCCCCATCTGTGAGTCATGCTTGTGAATGCTGGGTTTTGTGCCCTCGTGGTAATCCTCTTTGGTTCACAACACTTATATAAGAAAGACAATGTAAAAGATACAGAGATGCTTGCATTCCATTTAATGAATGTGAACTGTGAACATGTTTCTTATCAACCCATATCACATTATGCAATGTTACAGTGCTGAAAATGTGAATTTTGTTTAGTTTGGAGTTTTTATTTTGCCATCTTCCATAATCTAACTACCAAGTATGTCTATGGTGGTATGTTTCTCATTTCTTTCTAGTAAAAAAGCACAGATGCTCTAAGAATTTTTTTCGGTTTCCTTTTGTGCAATAGCACTCTACAAACTAAGCCTAAGTAATGACCAATAAAGGATAAACAGAATGAGCTGAAATTGCCCTTATTATAACTGTAGTAAAATGAGATAGTTAAAAAAGGGTGTCTTTGAACAATATGTTTTAGATGGTGCTATATAATAGAGCTGATTGGAAACTTTGAAGCATTTTTTTTTTTCAAATTAAAAATGCTTTTGATTACACTTCCATGAAGTAATTTCTATTCTCATTAACAATTTTAGCCAATTCCAAGAACGAAAAAGGCATATTTTACTGTAGAACATGGAAATAAGTGCTAGATCCAATTAAAGGATTAAACATCTAAATCAGGTCTCGGTCTGAACCTTGGTGCATAAATCCGTAAGTGTTATGAAAGTGTATTTCTGGTGCAGTACATCTTGTACTCTAATGCTGAGTGACACTATTCTCCCAGTTTTATGTGACTGCTCAGTGTATTGACAGTTCAAAGTCCCCTTTTGCATTCCTTCTACAGGAACTTCACTGGCTTCCAAATTCCAATCTTTGGAGCAAATATTTACATCACTTATATGATCTAAAACTTTTACTATACATGAATAATCCAGGAGACTAATAATGCAGTATTTTTTCCTCTTTGATCAGTGATCTGATTCCATTTTAGCGATCAAGCAGCACTGATATGTATCTTATGTTAGTTAAAAAAACAGTTGATTGCTCAAGGAACGTTTTTTTTTAGCATGGGCAGATCAAGCAGCTGCAATTTTTTGCTTAGTTGTGCTAGCAATGTAAATTGTAATTTTGCATTGAAAGGAACTTCTTCAAGAAGGAGATTATATTTATTCAAGAGAATGCAGGATCCCATTTCTCACTGAACTCAATTCCCAATACACATTCCCAAGCGTGTTTCATCTGTTTTCCTGCACTGCACAAGGGATACGTGGGTGATAAGTACAGCACATACGTAGACACTATATTTTTCTTGCAACTTCTTCAAGTTGTTCTACCAGTTCTTTATCCCAGATTCTTTTGAGTTTGAAAGAAAATACTAGAGTATTTGATCCACTGCTGTTAGGATAAGAAATCACCCTCAAAGTAGCAGAACCTTTCAAACAACTGGAAGCTGTGACTGCTGTGTACATCACTGTAACTCTACTGATCTCCATTACTTACCTATGACATGAATCAGGCCCTTTGTTTGCAAAAATTAGACTCTGGAGCAAAAAAACTTGGAGTTTGAGCATTTTCAACATGTGCATTTATTATTCTTAACATTTTTCACCTCTTTTTAGGGAGTAAACCTTTATACAGTGATGGAAGCTGGAAACTTCATCTGTACAGCTTTGAACAAGAAAACAAACTCAAAGGTTGCACAAGCTTCCTTCAATACTGGAACTATCAATTAAGTGGAATTTTTTTTGCAGCTTAATTACATTTGTCATCTACCTTGACCAAGGACATTTATATCAAGAAAACAAATATAAGAAAACCATTTCAGCGAAGAACCAAAATAGAACCCATATATAACTTGTTATGGGAAGAGTTACTGTACTGTACTGTCTTGTCAAGAATTGTCTGATTTGTAAGTAAGAAATAAATGACTGTAGTACAGAACCCTGTGCTTGGTACTTCTACAGATGAGAAAAATGTACAAACACCAAGACATTTTACTATGTTTTAAACTGAATTGTAGTTCTTTTCAGGAAAACTGAGTAGAAGCAGTGAATACATAGTTAATTTTCAATCAAGATGACTTTTAGAACAGGACAAATATTTGCAGTAGTTTATGAGATCCCACACTGTGTGTGGCCATTCTATTATGTGTTTTATTTATCTGACTCTTTACTTTTCATTTGTCAAGTCAGTTGTGTTATGAACATGGAGCCAAATCTGAATTCACCATAAGAATTTTTTAGCAATAGCACTTTTTTGTTTTTGTTTTGTTTAACATCTGTTAAGTATATGGATGACTTTATCTTGTTCCAAGACTTTGTGGTGAATGGCAGTCTGCCAGATCCTCCAAATCTAATGCAAATTTCCTTATTTGTTACATATGTTAAATTTGTTGTAGTTGCTTTTTTTTGTCAACTGTATTAAAACCTAATTATATGAAGCAATTAAAAATTGGCAAGGTTTTCAAGCATCATTCAGGGTAGTAGTAGTGTAGGAGGGGCTAAATTTTTGTCCAAAGTCTCACAGAACAATTTGATTTTTTTATTCTATAGTCTATGAATTTACATTCTCACTTAGAAGTCACGAATTTTTGAGGATAATAATATACTGCTGGACTAGCTTACAGGAAGGGAACCACTTGCTATTTTTCTTTGTGCTCTAGTGGTTGGTGGTGACACTGTACTTTTCAATGTCTTAGTTCAGCAAGATACCAGTGAATGGCATTGTATTTTTAGATCAATTACAGATAAATTCAAAGAAGAGCCTTATCCTATCTATAATCTGTTCAAATGTGCCATGAAAGTATTGTAATTTTTTCAGTCTGAAACATCAGTACTGTTACTGGTTGTTTGTGTAGGATCTTTCTGTAATTTGTAATTCTCTGTGTACTTAACCTTGATTTTTTCTGACAATACCATGTTACCAAATGTTACCATGAAAGTTCATAACCCTGGACTATGATCTTTTTCCATATTCTCCATTTTCCTCCAACATATGAAAGGTTGGAAAAAGGTAAGATGAAAGAAAGTGAAAGATAACATGTAAAGAAGGAAAAGGCTGAATCATTTTTGTCTGGAACTCAACTCTGCCAAGTTACAGCTGAGACTCAGCCTGCCTTTGAAATTCCAGAGTGAACCTTTTCTGAGATCTTTTAGCCAGTACTGTAGTTTAGAATTAGCACAACTTAAGAAAGTCAAACTTTGCATGCCAGGTAACTCAAAGCTAGAAACTTGATATAAAACCTCTATCCTCTTTATGCTTTAAGAGTCAAAGAATAAGGAAAGAAATGTGTTTAGGTGAGGCAGGAAATATCTTGCCTATCAATCCAAAATACTAAATTGCACCCCTTCCTGTGGTATCTAGTGAGAAGACTTTCAAGTACTCTTTAAGACACAAATGCCCTGATTTGCTTGGCCTGCTCTGGATGGATAGTTGAATCACCACAGAAAACACTTTGTCCTCATTTTCCCATGTTTTAGCTGGGGCTTTGTTATTTAGCAGCCACTATGGCTCATCTAGCAAAACACAAATTTTGATAAAACCAGGTCTTGAACCATTCACAGATTTAAAAATTCTGTAATGGATTAGATCCGATGAAGAAGTGAGGAATC
Source organism: Morus bassanus (assembly GCA_031468815.1). Classification (NCBI taxonomy): domain Eukaryota; kingdom Metazoa; phylum Chordata; class Aves; order Suliformes; family Sulidae; genus Morus; species Morus bassanus. The sequence goes on from CM062569.1 coordinate 89,917,785, forward strand.
TGCAGCAGTACTTAGGTTTTACTTAGTCTAATAATTAGTAGTTAAGCCTAAATGAGCTGCCAGAATTGACATCCTAAAGACTCCCTAATTTAGATGCCATTTACCCCTTAAGGTGACTAACCCTACTATAATACTTTCCTGTTTAACAATAAAATTTCCTCTTTAGTTTGCTTCCATGCAGGCACAGAAGTAGCTCATTTTCAGCTGAAGTGTGCAGTTCTTATGTAGGGCCTGATGAGTGTTCTTCCATCTAAGAGCCTGTGAGCATGTTTTACCAACATGAGCAAGACTGAGCTTCTCACAGAATGAAAGTGAAGTCACCCCATGAAAAAAAAGTAGTTGTGATGCAAACCACCTTTTATATACTAGCCTGAATGTTGGGCTAAACAATTGATCTGAGATTAGCTTGCTACTCAGCCTGAGGAGATTCAAACACACTTTTTTTGGTATTCTGATCAATGTATCGAACCACCAGGCTACATACAGAACTGAAAAAGAACACACTTTATAGTAAATCTGGATGAAATTGTGCCACTGAGTAAGATGGAATTCAAAATTCCTGAGACCAGAAAGATCAAAAGAAAAAAATGTCTCTGCAACAGGTAAGGGTTTTTTTCCTTGGAGAGGGTGGTGAGGGCTTCAATTTCAACTACAGGTCAAGTTAGGAACTTGACTGATACTCTCCACTTTTTGGTAAGTATACTAGCTACAACATCTTAGATAAAAGTGAGTGGTTTCACTACTGCCACAACTTTTGCATTAAATAAAATACCTATGTAGAATGTAGACTATAGAATAAAAGAGCTAGCTCTACTCAGTTCTTTGAGAATTCTAGGTGTCTACATTCCTAATTACCATGAAGGATTTCTAATTTTGGCACTGGGAGACCCTTACACTCTGGAGGAGTTTTCAGATATGCCTCTGCGTGTAGTGCATCCTAGGCTTCTCAGCACCTGGGCTGTCCGGTTTGCAATTCTGAGGCTTTTAACAGTCCTTATGCACTGAAACAGGGTACCTCTTAAATCATGGGGATGAACAACCTAAAATGCCTTGGTTCTTTATTGGGTCTGTTTTAGAAACTACTTGGGAGCTTGTGGAGAGCCTTAAATGCAGGTCTGTTATTCTGTAATGATGTGAGCATTGGAAAAGATGAGCAGTCACATCTGGAGCCTGTGCTTTACCCACACGTTCAGCTTCAACCACATAGTGAGTTATAGTAATCCAGGGTGGAGGTCACAGACAAATGGATTGTTAGTCAGGACTGTTAGCAGGGAGGAAGAAACATAGAGCCAGATTAAAAAAAACCCAACATTTATGTGCCAAAAGTGCCACCTGGGATGAATTTAGGCCTGTGGGTCCAGGTGAGCAATCCCCACAAAATCCGTCTTTACTTGTAGTGTGACTGGGAATCCTGAGACATCTTATGTTCTCACTGCTAAAATTTGTTAGGCATGTAAAGTGCTGCTGCTCTGTTTTCCTGGGCTGGCGTCGTTTTGACTGTGCCGAGAATTTTAATGCCTAATCTTTAGCTTCACAAAATAGGCATATATTGCCCTTAAGATCAAGGGCTAATCCAGAAGCTATGCCATGAGCATGCATCACTCACATAGGCAGCTTGAGTTCAGCACATAATAAAGCAGTTGAGACTACATCCCTTCAAAAACATGGCAGGAGCTGTAAGTCGTGGGATGGTGCTACTGCTCTCCATTGCTTCTGACTTTCTAAAACTTTATGCTTATATTCAGAGTCACCTGTCGCTAATGGTGCCTCCTCTTTTAGACCCTATCAGGCTTGCATCCATGTGTTTGGCTTCCATAAGCAGGTGTTCTTATTACTATGTCATTATAAAAATTTTATATATATATATATTTGTTGAAAGGTATCCAGAAAAAGCAACAGAGTGCCGAATATCATGATCACACTGTTGGAATGTGGGGACATGCTGTTTCCCTGTCCGTTTTGCTGATGGTCCTCTGTAAATGCTGAAAAGGGCATAACATAAACTCTGAGAGCATGCGGGAGGGAAGAATTAGTTATTGACTGCCCTCTCGGAGTCTTACCAGAGACAAATCAGATGTACCAAGATATCTACTTGTGTGCTTTGGAGACTTTCTTCTGTAGCTTACTGTGTCAAAGTCACTGCAGAGATCTCACAGAACAACATGGAGATCATCTTACCTGTGTCAGGGCCATGGAGTATGTAAACTGGAGTTCCCAGGGCAGTCTTTGGTCTGTGTCCTGTGTCTGAACTTGTGAAGGTACAACAGCTGACCAATGTCATGTTGCTGGAACTTTCTTTAATACTTTCATAGTAGTTTTTCCCATGTTGTTGGCAACAGAAAGTCAAATACCAGCTTCTTTAGCTGCTCAAGATACTACATTGTTCTAAAGGCATGGCTGGTGTGCTTTTTTGGAGAAGTTGATCAGTTCCATTAGTTATAATAATTGTTCTTCAGTGCCTTTCACAAGACAGCAGTGACATGGATCCCGTACATGGATAGTGCTAATGTCTTCCAGAAGCAGCTTGCTTTGTACTTCAAACTTTTTATGTTTTGGGGCAACTTGGCGCTGGACCAGAACTTTATTGTTTCATTTTCATGTATAACCAGAGTTTATGGAAATAAGAAGTGAATATTCTGGTCTTGTGAATAAGCCCAGAGAGGCTTTGGCTAATTTTCCTTTCTTAATAGCATCATTTCAGTTCATAAAACTTTTATTATTGTAATAAGGAGTCACAAAATGAAGACTGCAAGTCTGTGAGGTAAAATTCCTATGTTTGGGATCAGTGCTGTTGCAATGAAATAATACTTTTCCAAAGAGCTAGTGTGAATGTATAAGATCTGCCTATTTTTTCACAGAGTTATTTTTAAGAGGTAGAAATGCTGTTTAGTTACTGTGATACCTGAAAATGAGGATTCTCTGCCACTGAATTTCTGTATGATTTCTCAGACTGCCTTAAGTTCTCTTTATTGATTGTGAAATGTCTAGAGAACTGACTAAAGAGAGGAATCAGTCTGAAGAACTGAATGAAGGACACTTGCTTTCCAGTTCTTGACTTGCTGATCAATGCTTTTCTTTTGTTATACCTTTGAAGATTATTTTTCTCTACAGTCCTGCTGTAACACAGTGTTGATCTTCATTGCTGCAATAACACAGCAGGCAGAAGGAATACAGCCAAAGTCAACTTAGTCCTTTGAAACTGATGTCAAAGAGATGATATGTTTGTTAAGGAATTGTCATGTACCCTCTTAGTTAAATGCATTTGTGATTTTGCAATATGTGGTGTTAAAGCTGAAATAAAATCTATCTCAGTGTTTACTGAAACTGATATGCTCATGTATTACACCAGATTCAGCAGCTCTGACTAACCAGCTCACACATGCGGCATTAGTAAATACAAGCTGTCACTCTGACATGTACGCCTGTGTTGACTTTGTTACCTTGTAATCCATTTGGAGTGCATTTTCTTGGGATTACCTTTTTATCAGTTTTCCTGTGTGCTTTTGTAGCTGACAAATCTCTTCTAAGTTACTAGGGAAATAGTTCTTCCCTCCATTAACTAAACATTAAAAGCTACAACCAGGAATGGAGGTAGAAGTTGAAAAATTCAATGAGGCGTTATCTAACTTCAGATGTTCCACTGCAGAGCAGAAATCTGTGCCTTCTAAGTGATGTCTGAGACCCCCTACACAGTTCATGGGAGACTGAATGATTTCAGCATGTGGTCTGAAACATCAGCCTGTCGATCAGGGAACTTTCTTGGAAAAGTCAACAGTAAAATTCCCTACCCCATGCTACCATTGAAGTGCCTCAACATGAGGTGCAGACAGTTATCTTCACCAGCTTGAATCCAGAATTTTCCCTGGTGGAAAGACACCCACAGTAACTTTTTTCAAAGAACTGAATGGTGTTCACTCTTTTAAGGCACCATCTTGGGGATGGTGTTGGTGCTGCTTCCATCCATCGTCTGTGTTGCTAGTGTGAACTGACATCTAGCTTGGAGTACCAGGATGTGATTCCCGCAACAGCCTGAAAAGGCTGAGTCCATGCCTGTCTCTCCAAGCAGCCCATTCTGTCCCTGCACAAAGAGGTGAGATTGCTGAAGAAAATCTTCGTTTTGAAGAATTCAGGACTCACTGTGGCAAGACAGGAGAAGTAGAGACTTGGATTTACAGCTTTTAGCTTCAATACTACATAAGGAACAGCTAGTCCTGCACGCTTGTCTCAAAAACTCTTCACACGTTTATCTCGAAACAATCTTTAGATAAACTGCATAAAGAATCTTGAAAGAAAAAACTGGAACACAGTATGCCTCCTTTCAGATGAGAGTGTTACAAGGCTAAATTTTATGCTTTCTCCCTCTAGCCTAATCAATCGTCATTTCTTCACTCTGCGATGTCCTAGCTCTAATGGAAGGGGGTTGAACACCATGTCCTTACGCAAAATGACCTATGTCCCAGAATCTCAAGTCCCAGGGATCCATAAGTCTCATCAGTGAGACTTAATTTTCCTCAGCTGGGAATTAGGCGTGGATATCTCACTTCAGAGGAAAAGATTTTAACAATGAGGTTATTACAAAGATACTACTTCATCTTCCATCACAAAACTGTTCATGAAGCAGTTAGTGTCTAATCATGACCACCTGAATGCAGATAATCCCAGCAGAAATTCCTTTATTTAATAATTAATGCCTAGGTAAAATTGACAAAATCCAGTGTCACTAGGAAATATAAATCAAAATAATACTTTTTACATGTGTAGTGGAGGAAATGTACTTTTTCATTAAGCATTAAAGTCAACCCTAATGAAGAGAGTCTGTAAAATTACAGAAGCAACACAATAGCCACTAAATATCTTGCTGTCTTTCAGAGTAACTCACATACTTACCTTCCGCTTCAAATACATTTTACATGCTTGTGCGTGTGTGAGTGTGTGTGTCTAAGCACATATATGAGGAGAGTTTCTAGCATCTAAATATAATAAGAAAGAGTTTAGAAGACAAAGTTACAAGAGATGTTTTTACAATTGAGGTTTAGTTAAATCAGAATATAAATGGATTTCTTCAAATTTTTTTGACACAGAGGGTTCAGCATTGCATCATTGTTTTTTGAAGTCAGACTGAAAACCAACACAGGGTTCACTTCATATGCATATTTCCTGTATAAAGAAATGTTTTTATCCAACACTGATGAGAACATATTCTCAGCAGTATTTTCAGTTTGAACTTTTTCCTCTTTATGGTTTTAAGATTAAGAATATTAATATACTACTTTCAAAATACATATGTGATGGGAGGTAAACTAAATGCTGCAAATTGCTGGACTGATAAAAGAGATTGTTTTGATTAACAAACTAACCAACTTTCCACTTTTCTGTGGTATTTTTGTCCAAAGGCTGATTTAGTAATGAGAAAGTATTTGATTGCAAAACAAAAAATAGCTTTTGGTTTTATGCAGATCCTATATAAAGAGGAAATGCATGTTGTCATAATTGTTGAAAAGCTCTAATCTCTCCCCAACCAAATTGCACACCTAAGACTTTGCTCACGCACTGAATCATTTCACAAGCACCAAAGCCAGAAGCAATAGTCACATTGAAGAGCAGAGATTGCTGCTCTTCTGATCACACCATAAATTTCTAGCGCTAGATCTGACTCAGACATGGTCAAAACTGGAACTGAATTCAGTGGAACCAGTATTTCATTCCTGATGCTGTTTGTTGTGTGAGTTACGTTTAGTGGGAATTCAGACAAAATTCAAATTAATCAAAAATAAAATCAATTCATCAAATGCTATCATAACAAGACAATACATATGCTACTTATGGTAATAGTTGTATAAGAAATACCAGTCCATTATCCTGTGCTGACCAGAACCAGTTTGTTACAAAGATATAACAAGGCTAACCAATTGCTAGTAAATAGAAGCTTAAATCTAGCAAAACAGTTCAGCTACGGGGAGAAATCCAGAACTCAGCCAGAAAGTGGGATCCAGTGTGTTAGGGACCATGACTCCCAGTACCTTGCACGGGGAGAATTAGGCACTTAGAGTATTGCCTAGACACAACAAATAGGAAACACAGATGATGAGATGGGTCGTAACTTCTCTGTCAAAAAGAAGGCACTTCACTTCAGCCCCAAGCAAGTGGCTCTCTCCACAGGGCATTCAGACCACAAAAGGCTTTCTAAAATTACTGTATTTGAATTGGAAAGGTTCACTCATTTCTTCTTGAAGGAGGAGAAAGAATAACCATTTTCAGCAACAACATACTGGAGTCAAAGCATTAGCTCAGACAGTGAATTTAATTCCTTTTCATACTGAAAATGGTTGTAATCCTGATCTCCTACCCTCCTACTCCACCATCAAACTACAAGAAGCCTACCTGTGAGTGCTGCCTTACAAATATGACATTAGGTACTTGGTAACCTAGTATACAAAACTACCACATATGTACTTTTTAACAGCTCTCTAAAATGTTTCTGAGTGGATTTTTTTCCTTTCTGCCAGATGAGTTCAGACCAGAAGGGTGGGTTTCAAAGATTGCCACTGCTAAGCAGAGTCATGCTGATACAGCATTTATACCATTGTCGTGTGCATCTAAAGATGTAGGAAATGTGCATCTCGGGATAGATCTCTGAATCTACGCAAATGAGAGAGAGTACAGTTCTACTATTTTTTAGCTTGTGAAAGGTTTAATATGTGTTAATAAATATAAAAATCTTCTGTATGCTAAACTATAAAATTCCATAATTTATAGTAGTTTTTCTAATATATATTTTATTACCGCATATGTACAACAGGCTGGCTTTCAAGAATAGCCTTAAAAAGCATAAGCAACAGAGTAGTTCATCTGTGACTTTTATAATGGACCATAAATGTTTCAGAAGAATGGTCTGGCGAGGGACTTCTTGACTCATGTTTTGTTCTGCAGGCTCTGAAAACAAAGAATGTGAATGTATTTAACAATAAACTATACAGCTTTTGGTTTGAACTTTGGCTTAATTGAAATCAGTGGCAAAATTCCCCTCTTTTTATGATGAACACTGTGGTATAGAATAATTCCCTTCACCATTATTAATGTACTGTTCTTTCTTCCATCCCCTGTATTCTTTAAATCTGAGTTTTATTTATATGCTGATATTCCTGTAACTGCAAACCTAAAGAGAAAGCCTCTGTTCCCATATATCCTTGACTTGCCTTTTGCATTTTTCTGCATGATTCCTCTTTGATCTGCCTCTGAATTTAATAATGAAATTTGACTCAATATCCCTCCCACTATATATAGCTCCTGCTACATCATGTTCTGTTACCTATCATCTGACAGTGTAATTCTTGAAATCTGGCCATTTAATTTGGTCCAAGAAAATGTATCATTTAAGGAAAGGCCATGTTCATTTGACTAAGTGAATGCACATTTCTGTTTTCTTACCAAGCATTGGTGTATGGGCAGTTTCTCATACTGTGGGTGGGGGAATGTTTACAGAATCCTATCAGCAAAAATGGCATTTGGCAAGAATATTAACTACAATAGCAGCATTCACGGTTTGGTTTCTAAATATGTTATAATGCTGAATATTCTCATTTCCTTTCTGCATTACCTCTGCCTGCTACAGGGCTAGGAAGGTAGCCTCGCAGAATTTTTGAATTCAGATTTCACCTTCCCCTGCCATGGGACAGGAAATGAAACCTCCTGAAGCCTGGGATTCCTGCATGAATGGAGGGCATTGTAGATATGCATCGTATTTCACTCCTCCCTGCTGACACCCATAATGTCAGTTCTTTCCATCACTGGGGCATGCTGGACTGTTTTTAAAGACAATCGCATTGCCAACCTCTTACCTAAGTCAAAACATTTTATTTTCTGCTTTTCCAGTTTCCTAGAACCAATGATTAATATCCCTATCAAATTACCTGATCTTTAGGAGGGTCAACAGGACTATTCCTAGGATGAGAACTATGCAGGAGGAATAGGCAATAATGTAGACTGTTTCACCTATAAGTAAAAAACAGAAAGCAGACATAAAATATTTACTTTTTCAGTAATAAGAATCAGATTTGAGATTTGAATTGGAATGCATACATATATAAGCTAAATTAGCTATCAATTCTGACATAAGTAATTAAAAGGAGGAAAAAGACCTAGATGGTATGCCAATGGTAGGAATAACTCTTCCTTCACCAGTTGGTGCAAAATCATTTTCAGACTCCTTTTAGTAAATATCAGCTCCAATAGCACTTCCTATGTGTAGCACTACCTTTTACTCTACTCCAGGGGAACAGCTTGTTACTCTGGTTTGTGTTTTGGAGTATTCTCCCCATTGATTTTAAGGTGTTAACTTTATTCTGTGTATCAGAGGAGACCTGGCTCTTACTTACGTGCTAGACTGCTTTCCTTTTTTGCATATTACTGTAATTGCAGTGTGCAGCAATACTTGATCTAGAATCAAATTAATATAAAATGCAATCTAACACTCTTTCTGGGCCCCATGCCCATGGAGTTTCCTCTTTCTCTTAGGCGTCTCACCAAAAAATCACTTAGGTGGCTTATGTGTTAAAAATTCCAACTGTTGAAAAACTGGGAGCTGTTTCAAATTTTGTTTTCCAAATAAGGAGAAACTTATTTTTCCTGGAGGAATGAATCCATCAGTTTTGATCAAATATTCTGAAGGAAAAGTTTCAGTTGAGAATGCAATGTAAGCCCTGAACCTGGGAGAGAGAGGTGCAGAGGTTAGATGACTTGACAAGAGGACTCAAATCCAGAGCCGCAAGCATAAGGCATGAGACCATTCTGTTACTTTCCTGTTGCACTGATTCTGTTGTGTTTATACAATTAAATAATTTTTGTTTATATGGGAACTCAAATGCAGAGGGCCTTAGATATTCCCAATCTGCTCTGTCTTACACAGACGGTGAAACATTCACGAAGGAAGAGATGGAGTCCCGGTCCCATTACTGGGTCACTTATCTGGGCTGTGAAAAGGCCAAATTCTGGTCTCTGAATCAGTTATCAGTTCTTTTATGTTCTCTGTGTTCGTGCATATGCCCCTAAATGACACATTTCTGTATACACTATGTACATGCAATGGATGTAGCATATATTTTAACACAAACACAGGCAATATGGATACAGGAGCAGCTCCAGTAAGAGAGAGTGAATATATATTCTACAATGAGGCAAGCAATGGGCAAGAGCTGAGCAGGGGGTTGGACCTGCCTGGTTTTTATTGCAGGATGATGCTCACTTTTTCTCTAAAAGCTATCCAAAAGTCAAGTTTTCAAATAAAAGAAAAATGAAAGCAATGTTTGAACTATTACAAGTTGCACAGAATGAACATACCACTTAATGCAGCAAGCTACTGAAAGATATTTAATGTAGTGAATTTTTGAAGGAAGAGGGGCAAGGTCTATCTTAGCCTCAGTGCAGGTTTGCTAATATCATACACTAAAAAATAGATCAGCAGTTGGTCCTCCTCTCAAGTTACAACATTTCTTTAAGATGATGAGTTCTAAGAAAAAAATAATTTTTAGGCTTTTTTTGTAGTTTCTGAATCTTAATTGTACGGTCATTTTTTAAAACTTTCTACAACTGCAGGAGCAGTTGTAGGGACAAAAGTTTCCTACTTTTTTAAGTGGAAAGTGAGGTTCACACTTATTTAAGGCAAATGGAAGTGTTTGAAGTACATCACTTACCACAAGACTAGGAAAATTACTAAGACCAACAGTCATGGATGGTTAAAAATGGGCTAATATAATTTCACCAAAATATTGTGATATTTTTCTTTAAAAAGTTGGAAAAAGTGCTTCATTTTGATAAAACAGAACACTCTGAAATGATCAAGTAAAATCAAAATGTTCTATTTTTTGTCAAAATCTTACAAAATGCTATGTTTTTGGTGAAGTAATTTCTGGTAAAAGAAATGTTGATTATAACAATTTCAGTTCTCTGGGGAACACAAGAAAGATATTAATTATGACATCATGCTAGGAGCCATGTATTTTCTCCTATCTTCTGAGAAGTGAGCAAATTTGTAAGGCTAGGAGAGGGCACGGTTTTGTGGCTGAAGAGCTAATTCTTCATTTTATATGTTCTTTGTGGTTTAGATACCTCAATGTGCTTATTCATCTTCTCTTAAAACTGTTGTTGGGGTGTCTGTTTCTTGATAGGCATTCTGCTCTTTAAAAATCCAAAGGATATTTTATAGAAATTTTCACTATTAATCTATATCCAATCAGTTCTTGAAATGTGAAACAGTGCTAGGGAAGTTAAGAAATATAGATATGAAATTTTGGCTCTGTTCATCCCAAATCTTGTCCATGAAAACTACCAGAATCCACATTTCAGTTCCTGTATGACATATCAGGCCGTATTATCCCATTTTGATCTCTGTGTACATGGTATTGAACATCTGAAGATGATCTAACTAACAATCAGTTAAGGCTTAAAAAAAGAGTGCCCTAAATGAACAATAAAAACACTGACACTTGTAGTTATCGATCAGTAAACAACCTTAGCTCTCATGCTGTCTGCCCATTCACAGTTCACTGGAATCATAGAATCATAGAATCATTTAGGTTGGAAAAGACCTTTAAGATCATCGAGTCCAACTGTCCAACCTGCTCTGGAGAGCAGACAGATCCATGACAAGCATTAAAAACATGATTACAAGTTAGAATAATTTCCTATTCTTAGCAGAAATGGTAAAAAATGTAATATACATAACGTGCCTATGTCATTACTCTTCTAAGGAACAGCTGTCCCTTTTTCAGTACTTCTCTTTAACTGATTGAGGTGCAGAAGAGCAAACCTGGTTTGGGTTCTCTGACTAGATGGAGAAAGGGATACAAATACCTGCATGTACCATGGAGAAAGAAAGGCACATGTGGTGTCTAAAGACTTATGATAGGAGGTGGCTAAAATATGAGATGTTCCTAGCTTGGTCCTGCGGAGAGTAAATTAACACAAGTGGAGAGCAGTCATTTCCATTTCAAGGGGAAGGGCTGCGAGATGCTGGGTGGCCTGTAGTCATGAGAAGCTTGTGGACCTTCTCACCTCAGAGCAGGTCGATAGCAGGGCCACCGCGGCTGCATGATGCATGTCTTGCCCTTCCTAGGATGGCTGCAAACCTCAGAGGCACAACAACTGGGGCTGCAGGTACCACTGAAGCACTAGCTGGAGCTGTCTACATAGACATATGGACATTTCCAGTTATGAAGTTTGGTAGAGGATAGATGTGGGCTCAGCAACTGGAAAAATTAGTGGGATTACACTCTTGTGTAAATCTACCTGCTTATGTATACATAGTGAAATGGCTGTGAATATTCACTGGAGAGATTAATTCTGGCTGGTGCTCAGATGTTTCTTGGCTACCTGCAGCTTGTCACAGGCTTTTTTCTACATTTATAAAACAATCAGATTGACAATGTTTCATACCTTACAAATTAAAGTCGCTGGAGCTGAACTAATCTCAGTTCCCACAGCAGCTGGTATAATTATAGATAAACCCTTGCAATTACTTGTTTATCTAGATTCTCAGCACAGCAAAACTCCTCAGGAGGAAATAGATGATAACTCTACAATTTAAGATGAAATGAGATTAATTTCAACAGTTTTGGGTCAAGCCCATTTTATTGTATCTCAAAAGAACAGGATAAGACTTCTGTATTTCTAGCTTTCTCTTCCAGCCAAAAAATACTTTAGCTCCAAAGCTCTATGCTGATGAAAGTAAATGCTTATCTTCACACATGAATCATTTTTCAAATTAAAGTGTGGGAAGCAATCTTTTAAATTATGTGGATCTGTAAAATCATGAAGATAATTTGCATAGGATAAAGCCAAAACCAGGCTGAAAGTACATAACTAGGCAGGCAATAACATTTTTGAAGTTTGGAGAATTTTTGTTATTTATCACTTTTTGATGTTGTTTCCAAAATGACAACAAATTCTGACCCCATCTAAGCTTCCAGCAAAAGTCTCATTAACTTTTATATGGTTAGGACTCTGCCCACATCACATCTCATTAACAGGGTTGTATCAGCCCAGAGATGACTGGGTTGGCCTGTACCCTCCTGGGTATGTGAATGAGTGTAAATCCCATCAAGATTTTTCCACAATCCTGTTAAATGGTTACACCAAAAGCTGGAATAATATTCTTCCAACTGAACAGGGTTATATTTATTTGCAAATATATATGAATATATGTATATATGTTTAGATTTATTATTTATCATGAAAGATTCCTTTTATTAAAACCAGTCTTATCCAATGGCCTGATTTGCAATGCCACTGAATAGAATGGAGAAATCTTACTGTTTTTTGAACAGTGTTTTTTGAATTATAAAATTAAGAAAAAGTTGAAGAAATACTGAGTTTCTTCTGAGCATGTTCATCTGTAGACGGTCATTAGTCTGAGCTGGTGAAAGACATCCTTGTATCTTTCAATGACAAGCTAACTAAAGGATTTTCTGAGATTTTGACATAGGGACAAGACATCAGCAAATTGATCTCCTGCTTTCCAAGCAGAAAATAGCCAAGAAGCAAATATCTTCACACACGCAAATGGCCATATTTGACAACTTAACCATTCTGCCTCTGCACCCTGGGATTCTTCTTGGGATTTGATTTCAGTAAAGATAAATATTTTGTAAAGATGATAACTCCCTTTGCAGCCTGAGTAATGCACATTTACTAGCATACAAATCTAGGATACCAGGTTAGATTTTTGGCAGTGGGATTTATGAAACAATTTGCAATATGTTTTTTATCATCAGGTAGGTATCCTGAATCAGATTCTTGTCCTTGACCTGGCTTCCTATGAGACATTTATAGCTTAGAGAGTTCCCATCTAGTATATGCAACAGCTCCAATAGAAGGAATATTTTATTGTATGGTTTAGGCTGGTCAGCATTCTTTTTATTTTTCTAAGGCTATCCAAATTTCTGTTAAGAGTTCAAGGACAGGTTTTGGAAAGTATTCAGACTTCAGTGGGAACAGAATTAACTGGGTGCAGGCTGCTTTTTACAAACATTTATCTGAATCTCTGAGGGAAATGTGTAATACATTTTACCCACTGAAAGGGTCTGCAGTTAGAAATAGTCACATGGGTGAAATATCTCACATTTTACATTTTCTCCCTTAGAGCAGGATTTCTTGCATTATAACTTGCATAATTTAACCACTAGAGTCTTGTTCCAGCTAGAGATTCAGGCTCCCTCTGTAGCTGGCAAAGAGAAGCCAACACTTCCAGCAAAGACAGTCTGAAAAGGTGGGATTAATCTTCCTCTGAAGGTCCTTGACTTTCTTTTCTTGCTACACAGAGCACTTGGATGACATGCATGATTCTTAAGTAATTTTAATGCTAAAATTACAGCTGAATGCTTAATTATTCATATACAGATCTCAGGAATCCCATTCCCATGAATCTATTTTTATACTTCCCAGGTTGCACACTTCAGCAATGTTGAAAGATGGAGATGATAGAAGTCCCTTCATTTTGTACCGCATGCAGAGCTTGAATTATTTTTTCCCTGTTAAAGGTGTTCAGTATGAACAGTTCTGGAAACTAATTTTTCTGGAGTATTGTAATCTGCCACACACAAGGTAGAACAGGTCATTCTCGTTAGAGTCGATATTTGTGCATTAAGCTCTTTAGTGTTCTCACCCTGTAATTGGGTCCTTCAAAAGGAAATATAAAATTAATATTATTTCAACCATTAGAAAATTTGTATATGCATTCAATATCCTTTAACTTTATGTCACTTAAATGCTTACTGTAAATGCATGGAAATAAAACCAGATGCAGCTCTTCAGCCCATGGGATATCATGATCCATAATTGCGTGCCCTTCTGTTGCATGAGAAGGTAAAGTCTGATGGAGTGTAACACAAGCCCCTTCTCAGACCACTTATTGTGGCTTCCTAATGTTGTTGTTGTAACTACTATGGCACAAAAAGTCAAGAGAGATAAGACAGAAGTAGGTGTGTCATCAAAGCTAATAATTTGTATTACACATTATGACTTCTACTCTCTAATGACTGCACAGAGAGTCAGGCTCTGGTGGGCTTAATAGCTTAATTTTCCCCAATTATAATATAGTGATTGTGAGACATCTATTTCAAAACCACTTATCAGAGAAATTGGTTCAGTCTCATTATCTTTATTTTGTGGTTACATAAGCTAAGCCAAACAGGTAGAGATATTTTTCTACATGATGTTCAACGGGGGGAGCAACAGGTAGAGCTCACTTGCCTGAATCCACCCAAGGGACCCAACCTCTAGTCTTCCCTATCATACATGAGGGAAATTTCAAGAGTACTTCTATTAAAATCATGGAGTGGTTTGCCCAAACTTACCATTAATTGAAGAAGAATGGAGCTGTGCTCTGGAAAGCTTTTCTCCTGGCATTTCTGTATTTACCCAGTGAAAACCTTTCTTCTTAATGGAAATTTGACCTGAATATTGGAAAGAAAATATCCATTCATAATATTACTTTAAAATAATAATTTAAGTGAATATTGCTGTCCGGTGTTTTGTTAAGAGTCACAGAATTTATAAAGGCAGCTATTTAAAAATATTGTTTACTGATACTCAATTAACAAGGTGAATGACAGTTCTTCATTTGACATCTCAGTTAAACCTCCCTTGTAGTTAGTCTTATGGGGGACAAGTGTGCTTTAAAAATATTCTCTGCCTCAAAACAGCTTAAATTCTATTTTCACATAAACTATTTTAGAAATAGGCCCACCAAAAGAATTGGGCTCAGCACACCAATATAGAAGTGATGAGAAATGAGTAGTAGTCTGAAGTAATTTCCAAAAGGCAGAGCTTATTCTCCAAATGAATTGCTAGACCTCAATCAACTCTTTCACAAAGGCCTGTCCTCTTAGTGGGCATAATTTAATGAATGTATCTGAAAATAGGTATCTTCTGTTGAAATGAAAAATGAAAGATTTACCTAAGTAGAATAGTTTGCAGAGCAGGAGGCTAAACCATGCAAGACTGTGCATGGTCACTCACATGAACTGTAGGCTGAGAAATTTTTATTCCCTAGAGGAATGAAAACAATATGACAAAGGCTCGTGTTTGCAGCCTGGAACATTGTCTAAGTAGCAATGTACTAAATCTCCTTGTAATGTATTTCTTCTGTGGGATCCAAAAGAGCAACCTAGAGTTAAAAAATGTTGGAAACTTAACTTTTTACTTTCTGTCACTGGCATTTTTGCTTATTCCTGTTGTGACACTGATTCTACATTGGCACTGATCTCATTGGCACTGTGCTTCTGTCTCATATGACAGCCGGTTACTCACAGTTCTTGCCTTTTACTGAATCTGTAGCAAGTCCGGCCAGATGAATGAGTTAGCAGAAGGAGTTGGATGAGCTCTGCAACAGAGCACTCACTCCACCTCTCTGAAATGCCATGCAGATAATGGCATTTAACACTGTGCCTTACAATCAAACCCATAATCATTTCTTTCTTCAGCTTAGCTGCATTACACCTAGACATCTAGAAAAAACAAAAGCAAGATTCACAAGACTCTGCAAATGGTCTGTAGAGTAGGTGCTAATCCTTTACTCAGCCAAAGGCCCTGGATCTCCAAACTGTTTTTGTTTAACTAGCAGGAATTCATTGCACCACAGGAGCAAGCAAGCTCTTCAATCCCAATTAGGTTAGGGAAGTTTCCATCACAAAAAACCACCCCATTTTATCCAGCGACTGCTTCAGGGAATTTCAAAAGCTCATGAACAATTATTTGATTATTAAGACATGAGGGTCATCTTTTCGCTTTGTAGGTAAAGACTAACAGAATGATGTGATCACTCATTTGGACCATTAAATGCAGCCATAAAGCAAGCAAACAAATAAATAACATTCATCAGCAAAATCTCTGCCAGCAGTCTCATATCTAAGTGTTATGGTATCACTTTTCCAGGGGAGTTGTTATGTGATTCTTAATCTTTTCTCAGAGTCTGAATTTTAGTAGCAATTAACTAAGCTTAAGGACAGTGTTTCAGCAACTTGATTTTAATTTCTGGGTAGACTCTGAGTGACAAGAAAAAAATTATGCCCTTATCAGTGGTAACATTTTGGCTGCTAAAATGAAAAAATTAGCTAATTCATTCAATGAAATGCATGCATGTAATTAATACATGTTTTTAAAAGAGAGTCCATCAGATGGGACTATGAAATAGTCATTGCATTTAATTGAAATCTTTAGATATAGTTACCTCTCCCAAGCTAGGTTGAGAATACATATAATTACATGTAGAGAATGACTGCCATAGGGTATGATGCACTTAGCAAGTAGTATATCCTAAGAGGATTTATATAGCAAAAAACTGGTGTGATAGATCAGAGATTTGAGGAGAAGAGGGTACTTTGGTCCTTAATCTGGTCCATGGACCAGATGCCTGGATGTAGCTGGAGCATTGCAGAGGTGGCAGATGAAACTTCAGGTTCAGTTTTAGGCTGCAGGAGTGCAGGAACCACCCTGTGATGTGGAACCACCCTGTGATGTGACCCAGAGCTTTGAAGGCACACTCCTGATTCAGACTACAACATTAATATTTGCTCCCATATTGCCATTCATTGCACTAACAATTCTCTCTTAAACAAAGACTAGGGCCAAGTATCCAAAAGGAAGGACTTCTATATTTAACAAAAATAACTAGCTGATTTAGCACATGAAAGGCTTTACCACTTCTGAGAAAGTACATACATTTCATCTGAGTTAACCCCAGTGTTTTTACCGAAGGCCAGATCCCGAAGCCTCTATTCACAGCAGCTTTTTCCTTGAGAGGGCCTATTTAAATAATTGAAGTTATTTCCTGTGGAATGAAGTCTGTTGCTAAATGTGTGTAAGCTATACTAATATTTAGAATCCAAGAAGAAAAGAAAGAAAAAACAACATAGTATGTCATATTATTCGTAAAAACAGTGTACTGAAGTACAACATTGAGCCAATGACAGGAAGGCTTTGGACTTTTCTAATCTGCGTAATAGTATAGGCACCAAAAATTATTCTTTTACTGTTATTCCAGCAAATTCATGTAATGAGATGTGTAGTCAATTTTATTGATTTACTGCTAATATAAATATTTCCTAAAATCAGAGGAAAAAATGTATGTGCAATTTGTATTTTGATTTAGATTAAAAAAAACACAGATACAAATCTTATACAAATCTTGCTGAAATCAGTGGTAGCAAAGATATAGTAAAGATTTGGTGTAAGTCAGCATTGTAATACTCTTTAAAACTAATTATTCTTTAAAGTTTTATGTGTTACTCACGTAACTCATTGAAGCAGGATTTGCTGTGAAGCATGTGATGGAAGAGCTTGCACAAAGACTGTTCCATGGGAGGCAAATTCTGGCAGGTACACTCCATGCGCAGCACTGTGCCCCAGTTGCTAATGTAGGCTGCTTTGCAATCAGCGTTTGCAGAACAGGGCATGTCATCCTTGATTAAAGTTTCAAGACAAGCTTTATCATCGTAGCATTTTTTTGTCACATGTCTCCAACACTTTGACCAAAAAGTTGTGTATTTTTTCCTGGTGAAAAAAAAAAGAAGTATACAATGACAGTTCAAAAACTCTGTGATTTCACAAAAAAACATTTAAGGATCATCATGAAAAGAGAGTGTATTTCCAAGGTACTCTTAAGCCTTAAAAAATCACAGTATTCAGTGGTAACTGGCCTAAATTCTGCTCTAATTTGCACTTCATTGGTTTGAGTGAAATCTGCAAAATTGTAATTTGAGGAAAAACTTGGTTTTACTGAAAAAGTCTTTGAGAAAAAGCAACTGCACTTCTAATCAGCACCGGTGGAGATTTTCCCAGCGTCCAGCAAAAATCGGTGTGAATACCAACAGTCTCAGACCCTCAGAGAAGAAATGCAGATAGAGGAATTAGACCAGTCATCACAATGAAACCACAGCAGGTGCTGTTGCAGTGGATCATTTTGTTGGGCAGTGTGAAGGAAGAATGAATATTCAACTTATTTCACATAAAATAATGTACATCCAATGCCAACCCCTCCTCCCCCTGAATGCTAACAACATACAAAATGTGCAAGGCTCAGGAAGAATTAGAAGTAATTCAGTTGACCTTGAAGATAAATTGATAGTGGAGATAAACTACAAGAAGAATTAACTTGTTTCGCAGCTCAATAATCTCAAATGATTTCAGTTTATTTGCTCTTAGGATAGAATAAAATTGGCCTTTAATGCACTACATATGACAATAGAAAGCATCTATTAAAAGATAACTAAGAAATCTGTAGATATTAATTAGAAACTAATTTATCATGTACATTAAATGTTAGGGGATGGTAAACTGCTGTATCTTGTACATTAATATATTAAAACATTTCTTCCTTAATCATAAAATTAGGCTATTAATTTACTGTTGATATTGTGTAGCTGTTACAAGCAAGTCACATGGAAAAGCATGGACTGTTACAATACCGGCTAGGACATTATTGTAAATATTTTCATTACACAAGCAAAGGTTTCAAAGCAGGTGCCACCTCTGTGCTAATGGAATTATTTTTATGCACCTCCTGATTTATAGATATGGCTAGCCATAATTCACAGACTAATTTTGCTAATTATATCCACTTATTGTCAGTGCCAGGAAACATTAATATTCCCCAAATAATGGGTAATTCAGCAAGTCTCTATTATGATGTTACATGTGTACACATGCACATGCACAGACATACATTTGTAGCCCAATTCTTCTTGACATAAAAAGGGGCAATTCCCACTGACATCATTCTGAATAGCCTGCACAGAACTGAAAATGTCTCAGCCTCCTGGTTTGTTAATTTGAGCACAGCTTTGAGGTAAAATTCAGGTCTAATCCACAAGAGAACTGGTGACTATACTGAAAACCAATGTGGGCCAATTGACCATCCACAAATGGTTGCAATTAAGTATAACTACAAATATAGGCTAATCCTGTTGTGTTTTTTCTAAAAATAAAATCAAATCTGAAATCTGCGTTATTCTTCATGAGCTTGGTGGTCTGTACATGCTTCAGAGCAGCTTTTTTCAAGTATCAGTATGCTTGAGATGAAAAGAACAAGACAAAAGTTTTCTGAACAGGCCAAGTTGGTTGTATGGCCGTTGGGTGCAAAGGGTCAGACTCTGCAGTGGAAGAGGTAATTGCTTTAACCAAACAAACTTCGTGCGGTCTGCTGCACAATTTGTGCAAACTGCTAGAGGGCAAAGGTGCAGACTGGCAGGCGTTATCTGAAGAAAGTGGTAATGAAAATATGCAATGGCATAGTTTGTCCAGCAGAAATAGTGTTGAATCATGAAAGAGGCAGAAGCAAACCCCACACTAGATTCCAGACCTTTCTGAAAATTAATCTTTTCAGTTTACTTGTGGAATTACTTGCAGAATTACTACAGCTGATGCAGATGTCTGTGAAGATGTCAAACACAAGTGATAATATACAATACATACAGTGCAGAAAAAAATTTGGCTATAGATGAGGTATGTGGCATATATATAAAAATTATTTCATCAAATCCTTATTCACAGGCACATTACTAGGCAAAATCTTTCTTCTACTTACCTGCACAATTCATTCTCTTCACACATGTGGATTACATTCAGACATGATGGGGGTGGAACTCCAGTAACTGCACACAGCTTGCCATGGAGAAGTTCTCTAGCTCTATGGCAAGATTCATCAGGCTGGATACAATCACAAAATGTCATCATTTGTGCAACTTCAAAAGGCATGTTTTGATAGAAGAACCTTATGGCTGCTTGACATTCTTCCATGTTGCACTTCTTATTTACTGAGCAAACCTTAAGGTACAGGGACAACTGTTTGTTACATACTTCATCTTCAACACACTCCTTGTTCACATCCAAACAGGTTCTGTTTGCTGTGTATTCTAAAAAGAATAACAGTTTTTAAAATTAACATCATGAGAAAACCTTTCTCAAGTGATGATTGGTAGTCATCCTGCCTGCAACGTTCACATAAAAACTAAGTTTGACTCCCCAAAACTCTGATCCAGCTCTTCCAACATTGCCTCTTTTAAGCCCATTATGTGATCTTCATACTTCTCCACTCCATTGCTTGGCCCTCATAAGCAACCCTCCTGCAAGTTTCTGCCCCTGCCAGAAAAATAAGGGAGAAGAAAGCAAAAACCGGCAAGATGGAATTTTCTTCATGGTATGTAAGAGTTTCTGGAAGCTAGTGGATACCCGAAACTGCTGAAGTCTCTGGCATGCAGTCTTATGCTAGGCTATGTAAGAAATAATGGAGAATATAAATGGCATTTCTGTGCTTTTAAAGCTAGTTTAGGTATTTATAGCTTATCCTATAAACCTTCCAAAAAGATCTAGATAATTCTGACCCTAAAATGTTTATGGGATAAGATTTGCCTGTGTAAATGTAATAGGATCAGGATTGTTACCTGACATTTTTTGATTCTTCTCTACCCAGTAGCTTAACTGAAAATATGTTGGATCTATTGACTCCCTGCTCTTCAGTAATTTGAATGAAAAGTATTCATTTTAATCTCAAGATACAATGTACACTGTCTGAAAACAGAGCTAAAACCAGTTATTAGGATTCATAAGTAAATTCAGACTTACCTTGGTTGGAAAGAGCAGATAAACTCCATTGTAATTTTGTTTCTGTACCAATATTTTCTAGAACAAAAAGATATGGATACAGACATAAGTGATAAATCATGTTTTAGCTTAGTTTTTAACTTTAAAGTATTGGCTGTGTTGCTGGCATAGTGCCAGTAGTAAATATAAACAAGGATGAAACAAATTAGCTTGACCAAATAGGACCTGTCAGTTTGTTAACAAACTCTAAAATCACTGTTACATATATTCATAATTTTTGGGGTGAAAGCACAGTTTACATGGGGATATTGGTTGATAGTTGGCTGAACATGAGCCAGCGGTGTGCCCAGGTGACCAAAGCAGCCAACAGCATCCTGACTTGTATCAGCAACAGTGTGGCCAGCAGGAGTAGGGAAGTGATCATCCCCCTGTACTCAGCACTGGTGAGGCCGCACCTTGAATATTGTGTTCGGTTTTGGGCCCCTCAGTACAAGAAGGACATTGAGGTGCTGGAGCGTGTCCAGAGAAGCTGGTGAAGGGTCTGGAGCACAAGTCTTGTGAGGAGAAGCTGAGGGAGCTGGGGTTGTTTAGCCTGGAGAAGAGGAGGCTGAGGGGAGACGTTATCGCTCTCTACAACTGCCTGAAAGGAGGTTGTAGTGAGGTGGGTGTTGGTCTCTTCTCCCAAGTAACAAGCAGTAGGACAAAAGGAAATGGCCTCAAGTTATGCCTGGGGAGGTTTAGACTGGATATTAGGAAAAATTTCTTCACTGAAAGGGTTGTCAAGCATTGGAAAAGGCTGCCCAGGGAGGTGGTTGAGTCACCATCCCTGGGGGTATTTAAAAGCTGTGTAAATGTGGTGTTGAGGGACATGGTTTAGTTGTGGACTTGGCAGTGCTAGGTTAACAGTCAGACTTGATGATCTTAACGGTCTTTTCCAACCTAAATGATTCTATGATTATATTGTTTCTAGTTATAATGTAATACTAAAAGGGACTGATTTGGATTAGGTTGTATCGAATTAACACATTTGCACTCAGGCTACCATTTCACTATCAGATTATTCATTCACATATAAATAAGCCTCTTAAAACTACCCTGTTTCCAGTATTAAACTGCAAATGATTAAGAAAACCTTTTTCACAGACTTGTGCACACTACTGTTATGTATGAAAGCATTCAGACTGCTGGAATACCACTAACCTGTGTCAGTGTCCTGATTTTTCTCATCATCAACATCATCATCATTATCGTCATCTTGATCATGATAATTTTCACTAGCTGCTGAAGACTGGCTCTCTTGAGAGTATCGTAAACAAGGGTTGTTAAATATTCCCTTCCATATTTTAATGCATCTCATCTGAAGTGGTTCTGAGCACTTGCATTCTCCCAGCACTGTTTTCCTCAGTTCTTTCCATGCTGACAAACACTCCTGGTTGACCATCGGGAGCCTGCATTTTGCTGAATCCACCTGGCATGCTTGCTGGAAGCTCTTATACACTAAAAAGCAGTAAGGGTCCTCTCGACAGCGTTGTTTTGCAATACTGCAGTCGTTCTCTAATTCTTCTGGGTATCTTTGGTCTTTGGAGTTTCTGTGTTGCCTAAAACTCAGTTCAGTGTCTAATCTTGAGGAAGTTTCCAAATATTCTGTACCAATAGGTACAAACAGAGATATAAATCAAATGGAAGATGGAGCATAATCACTGGTCAGCTCAAAACAAACTCAGGAAAAGGATAATTGTCTTAATGTAATAAAATGAATGAAATAGACCTAGTTTCATTCTGAGCTGTATGTAAATACTTAATAAATTCAGAGTTTTGCAGACTAATGAATCTTCCTCATGCTTACTGTGTCCTGGTAGCTGTATAATACAGTTTACTTTAACAATTCAGCTGCTAACAGTAACATGAGAAACCTTCATTAAAATTACTGCATAAAGGGATTAATCTCATAATTTTAACTACCTACAGATTGGACATATCATGGATTATCATCTTAATTCAATGCATAATTTGTAAAGAGAGAATGGCAATTCCAGAAGTTGGTTCATTCATTACCTAAAATAGTAATTTAAGATAGACAGGGAGAATTACTCCTGAAAGTATCTACCAACACCATAAACTATCATCTGTACGTAAAACCGATACTGATGTAACTCCATCCAAACTTTTTGCTATACTGGTGAGAAATGTAATCTCAATCAGCAAAAAATATAAAATTATTTCATTTTGCTAGAAGCAAAAGCAACTGTTCCAATGACATCAACATCAGGTTTTAGATGTCTTCTTTTCTTGTCTGGGGCAAGGAGTAACAGATCAGGATGCTATTATTTCCTCTGTAATAAAGCTATATGTTCTACTACTATATGATGTACATTGATTGATGCCAGCAGGGAGTGATGGATCAAGGCTGGGAATCAACCTCAGGGCTCACTTTCCAGACTCGCATTCACTGCCTGATTTTGCCTCTCTTATGTTAGCTTTACTAATATTACTCCCGGAGACACTGGATCAGAAACTGCAAGCCTTTCATGCACCAAGTAATTCTCAATTATAGAAATAGGTTTTCTGAAGGGAAAAGAGTTCTCAGGATAATAAAAAAATAAATTTAAAGAAGCTGGGCCCATTGTTTACAATTGGATTTTTAAAAAGTACTTTATATATTAAGTACAGCTTTATGAAGGCAGTAACTGTTTCCCAAATCCAGTAACCTCTCCTAGATGTAGCGAAGGTGCTCCTGTAACACAATGTGACACAACTGCACAGCTGTGCATCCCCATTCACCCACTCTCCCATTCCCAAGGTGGCTGGATGTGGCTCTCTGTACATAGCATAGATCCAGTGGCACTCAAGCCTCCTTGGGCAGGGCAACAGGTAGACCTCAGCACACATAATATTTTCACTCTTGCTTTCCATTGGACTGAGCAAGAGCTTTAAAAACCATTTGCCTTCTCACATACCTTTTATTGGTTTTGTTTATTTTAAAGCCAATATGGCATTTCTTTCATATGCACATTGGTGTGTGAATATCATAAAAAGACAAAACTAATTTTTTGGGGTAATTATCAGATTTGAGAAATATGCAAAGAAACTTGAGTCTGGTTAAAATGAGGGTTACAAAATTATACATTTCTTTTTGTTCTTCATAATTAAATCTTTATGTTTAGTTACCTTTATCAATGCTGCACTGTTTCCCAAGCAAAGTCGTGATGCTACAGAGATCATCTGTAGTGCAGACACAGTTTTTAAATTCTGGGTATTCGTCAGCCAGGACCTGGATGATTCTATTACATCCAATAGCATCTTCTGCCTTGCATCTATTACCTAGAACTTACCAATAAAATTATAATGTTGTTAATGTTTATGAATGCTTAAGGGATATGGTTACATAAAACAATTCAATTGAAGCACAAAAATAATATGTTTTGCCAAGAGAAGATGGTTTGAACCTAGTTTTGTTTGAAATCCTGTCATAATTTACAAATTTTAAATAATATTCAGAGTGATATAATAAAGTTATGGGTATGATATTGCCTTCTTTTATTCAATCTACTCCATTGCCAGAACATTGGTTTCTGTTCTCATTTCCAAAGTACATAAAAACTTAAACTCATACCTTTTATTCTAAGTAGATGGGGTACAGAGACCAGACTAAAAATGTGCACAGGAGTCAAGGGGCACATCCTGAACTGATGACTGAAACACTCAACTTTGTCCTGTATAGAAATGATGTACCTGATACAGGGACCAGGGAATTCACAGCGCAGGCTAAGGTACCGCTGTGTAACAGAGTAGGAGGGGGGACATAGGAGGGCAGGCACAGTCCTGTGATAATGACAATGCTAACCCCATGCTGACAGATGTCATCTCTGGTTCAGATCGCTCGCTCACATGAGGATGGTACGAGCCTACAAATGCCTGGCTGTTTGGATATGCCCTTGGACTGCTGCCCTATAGAACAACTTCACTGCCTAAGTTTGGCCATGACAAAAAATTTAAAGTAGTCCAAGAATATTCTGATTTTTAAATTTTTATAATAAAAATAAGAGAGAAGTTAACACAAAAAAATGCAGAAACTTTAGTTCGCCAATCCAGTTTCCATCCCATTGCTTGGGTGTGCACTTGGACTCAATGACAAAGACACTCACAAAGGCTGTCACATCATCTTTTCTTTGTATGTGTAGTAAAAACAAAGGGCTTGTACTAGTTTGTGGTACAAAGATAAATCAATCAACCCTCTACTTTATGGACTAAGGCTTTTGAAAGTATTTCATTACTTATCATTGCTTAAGAAATTTACAAGTTACTTAAAAAGTTACATAAAAAACAGTTTAATACCATTTAAGAAAGTTTTATTTTGTGAAAACCATGGTCTGCCTTGTCTAAACAGGTACACAGGACCTCAAACCAGCAGCTATCCTCTCTTTGCTTCATGGATATTAAGTATCTCTCAATACATAGCATGAGGAGTATGTGGCTCACAAGATCCAGGCTGGTCATGGGGCAACATGAGGATCAGTTTCAATCTACTGAGCACACATGCTATTGTCTCTGCCCTGTCAACAGTGATGTCTGGCTTCCTGCCTCAGTGCTTCCCATGGAGCAGCAGAGCTCTAGTAAAACTGCAAAGCTAGCAGCCATGTGTCACCACTGCCATGGCCAAGTTTTACTGTGATTAGAGTTTCAATGTCATTTATATGTTGTTGACACAAATAGCAGCAGAAGGCAGTCTAGGCAAAGGCCTGCAAGAGGAAACAGTGCATTTTGCCTGTGCCCAAAATCCTTTTTCACACAGTATCTGCACACAGTATCTGCATTGCCCTTTCTCCAGTTGCTGTTGGTGACTAAGGAAGGTTTGGGGATGTACACTGCTACAGGGGGATGTCGCAGACCAGCAAGAGTTACAGTTCCCAGCCTCCACTCTCACTTCACCACTTGTATCTGCAAAGGAGGAGCTGATGGTGCCCGGGCTTGCCTGTAACTCTCCAACCCCATCTCCAACTTGCCTTCTACATTTTTAGAGGAAGACCATGACTGTGACCCTTAGCCCTCACATTTCTTTCTTTTTCCAGGAGCCAAGGAGCTCAGGAGATCTACTGAAGGTCATAGATAGAGGACACTCCCAGACCATAAAGATAGGGTGTAAAGTGTGTGGCGGCATGGGAATTATGGAGGCCCATGGAGATGGGTGGGTAGATATTCTACTCTATATTCTTACAAGTAAGGGATAATAAAAGAATTTCAGGACACGATTTCAGGAGGACAAACTCCAGGGCTAGAAAAAGAGCAACAAAGATCAGCAAGGGCTTGTGTAAAAATTAGCTAATTTACAAAATTTATGAATGTCTTCTTCAATGTCCTGAGGACATTTCAAGGGTAGAGGTAAGTAGAGGTAGGAGAATAAGAAACATAAATCCCAGTATATTTTATGCAGCACCCCAGCCTCACTTAGCTCATCTGTCTTCATGACACTAACAAGTTGTGGTTAGGAGTCAGGTACAGGGGCTGTGTTCAGAGTGGCCCTGTGCCATAGTGAACACATTGTGCTGAATCAGAGCAGCTGGCAACCAGGGCGTGAGAGGTAGGTTCTGGGGCTATGAACATACAAAGGGCATAGACAGAATCAGGAAGCACATCAGATTTATGGGGTTCCCTTGCCTGGCCTCTTGAAAGCTGTATAGAAATAACCTATTATCAGTATTGGTCTGTTTATACACTGTGTTGATTCAGCTGTGATGAACAGCAGAAAATATTTTATTGCTGGTTTTCAATTGTTGTTGCTTTACCTTTGATTAGTTCTAGGTAATATATTTTAGCTTATACATGTGATTCTAAGGCATTTACAAAAAATGCTCTCTGACCTAATGCTTGGCAGCCATTATGCATAATTCAATTTATTTATATGTACATAATTTTTGTACATGGGACCACAGACAGAAGCATGGCAGAGTAGAAGCTGACAGTTCCAGGGTAATAATCTCTGTTCTTGCACAGTCATCTCAGTGGGAATTGCATCTGAACACTCTAGAGGAAAGAACCAGATTTTCCCCTCTAGCACTGGTGAGACCACCTTTGGAGTGCTGTGTCCAGTGCTGGGCTCCTGAGGACAAGAGGGACATGGGCATACTGGATTGGCTTCTGCAAAGTGCCACAAATGTGATTAACAGACTGGAGCATCTGTCTTACGAGGAGAGGCGCTGAGAGCTGGGATTGCTTAGCCTGGAGGAGAGGAGGCTCAGGGGCGTACCAATACACATATCCAGGTGTATAAATACCTGATGGGAGGGGGGTGAATAAGGCAGGGACAGACTCCTCAGTGGCATCCAGTGACAAGACAACAAGTACAAACTGAAGTAAAGCAATTCCATTTAAAAGTTAGAAATAACTTTTTTAATATAAGGGTGGTCTAACAATGGAAGAGGTTGCCCAGAGGGGTTTTCGTACCTCCATCACTGGAGATATTAAAAATCCAACTGGACACAGTTCTGGAAGACAGCCTGCAGTTGACCCTGACTGAGCAGAGGGGTTGGACTAGATCTCCAGAGACCCCTTCCAACCTCAATCATCCTGTTTCTGTAAGAAAAATAAACTCTTACTTCCAAATCTAATCCAAAATGCAATTCCTTAATATTTGAGCAAGCTGAGATTTTTTTTCCTTTTGAACCCAGATGTTTCCAGTTCTAAAAATTTAAGAAAATGTATACTCATGATTAAATCAGAGCTCAGAAATGTCTATTTTTTTTTATCAGTGAACTAAAAGAAGAGAAAACCAGCAAAATCCAAACCTTAAAATCTTCATTCTGCAGTGATGAAACATTTCTGACATTTCAAAGTGAAAAGTTTTGATTCCATCAAAATTAAATATTTCAGTCTTTTCCATCCTGATCTGGAAGGTGACTCAGACATTTGCACCCCCTTTTTTTTTTTTCCCATGTATTTTGGCACAGAAAAGGAAGTGAAAGAAGGGTTGGACTCAGAGGACTATAAACTGAGATGCTGAAAATGCTGCTGTAGTAGTAGGGGAGCAGTGATGGACAGTTTGACAGAGAAAGGAGTGACTTAGGCAGTCATCTGGAGAGCACCCCCAGACCTGCTCTGAAGAACAAAAGATGGAGGTCCTGATAATGTGCACATTTAACTTGGAGGTTACAGCCTGAAGGACTGAGTTACTGAACTCGTACCGCAGAGTAAGAGTATAATGATCATTTGTAGTCAGGTTTTTCATAAAGAAACTAGCAAAAGAAATATTTGCCCCATTGCCTGTTGCCTCCAACTAACATGCTACTTCTCAGCACTGAAGGGCCTTTTCCATTCATACAGCTTACCCATGAAATTTTCAGTCTTGCATATGTAGAGTACTTTTGACAGATAGTATAATGTTATTCTTACTAATAATGCTGTCAGTAGATTTTCTGTTGCTGTTTCTGTGGGCTCTCTGAGAGGTACCATCAGCTGTCTGACTATGATTTTATACCCTCTGGGGTCATGGCACCTAATAACCACATTTAGAATAATTTGTCCTAGACCCAACACAATATCTGAGTGCCCTGCAATGCTGAAGAGTCCTTGACAAAGGCTATTATCCTAAGGAAATATACAGATGCAAAAACAAATAAGCAATCTCAAGAAGAGTTTATTTGCAGAAAGTTTTTCTGGCCCAGTTACAAATACCATTAACGTCAGTGAATAAGCACATAGGACAATAAGTGAGGGAAATGGCAGATTATGGGACAATGCAACAAATCCAAAGGGGAGATCACAGAAGTCATTATTCTGGCCCACTTCATCTGGTTGCAGAGTATAATGAAGAATAGGCTACAGTACAAACCCTGATCTTTATGTGAAGTAATCTTGGTGCTAACGCCTTTGTGAATGATGTGAGAGAAGCAAATTCAACTACTGATTTGGGGAAGAGATTTGGTTCTAGAGAGCTCATCTTTAGGTCACTGTCTTAAGCCTGAAAATACTGCATATTCCAATACTTTTTTTTCAAACAGGAGCCATATCTTTTGAAACTGTTCCACTTCACGTAAAATATTTAAAACCTCAATAGAACACAAGCTGAAACCCAGTTCCTTTAGGGGCTGTTGTAACCCTTAGGTTATCACGTATTTTTCATTTACTCTGTCTGTTCTTAATAGTATTCAGCCATTCTACGCAAAGCAGATACGTATCTGGAACAGGATGCACTAAGAAGGAGCCCTCAGAGAATTTTCTGCTCTAATTATTTTAAATACTACCTTGTGACTTGGGACTCTTGGGTTCAAATCCCTGCAACAAATCAGACAGACAGAGGCATTCAGGTAGCTTACACTGCAGGTGAATATTCTAGCAATGGGCTATTGACCATGAAGTAAGGCAGCATCTTCTGCTCCCTGGCTTCCCACACAGACCAAACGTGAGACTGGGTCCTGACATCAAGACAGACAGAGGGACATTCACTTTATCAACTTTGCTGCAGCTGAGGCTCAGAACAGATTACGGCATCAGGAAATGGAGGGTTTTGTACAAATAACATCAGTATGAGGAGAAGGGAGGTTTCCATGGAGATATAGATACCTCTGGTTCCCAGTGATGGGGAACCTGCCTTATGGAATTAAGTTGCTAGAAATGGCAGTTTGTACCTAAATACCTTGGCTGCATTTATGAACAAGGCAGGGCTTGTCCATTTAGGACCAAGGCATGGACTAGGCTAATGGCAAGTGACTGTGTTTATACTGCTGCACTTCTGCATGGTACCCGGTCTGGACTGAGCCAGCTAGACTGTGAACATAGCGTGGGGCTGGAGCCAGTCTCAAAAGGCAGTTTTGTGCAGCCAGCATGGGCATAAGACAGTTTAGTTGTATGGATACATGCTGCCCCATGACAGTTGAACCCAGGGCCAGAAAATAGTCCCTGGCCCATTTATTTGCTAATACTGATGTAGCCTTGACAGATCAAGGCCATTGACATTTATCAGTCAACAAAGGTGTCATTACTAGCTTGGTCTAATGACACTACCACACTGTATTGCCGCTCTTCTTCTCCCTTCCATATTCACAGCACGTGGCAAGTGAACACTAAACTTTAACAGAAAGGTCTTGGAGGGATTTAAAGAGAAGAGAGATGGTGATACCCAAGATTTGTTCAAGAAGATAATAGACCTTCAGAGAAAGGAACATTTTCATCTGAATGAGAAGAGAGATTAGGATGAGTTTCAGGTCAAACTTAAAATACCTGGTGTTCCCCCACTTAAAACAAACTTTACTTGGAAATTATGCTCCAAGCATTGGAAGTGCAATAAACAGAGAGAGAGACTGATTTTCTGCTTTCATTTATGTGAGAATCTATTTAACAATTCAAGGAGGCTTAGTCACATTGTAACCTGCACTTTATTGTACTATCACTCCCTGCAAGTGAATCACTCTGACATGTAGGTACTATGCACTGAATAAATACAATGTGCCTCCCTACAACAGAACTTTCTTTGAGGCATGCTTTATTTGATTTGTTTCTTACTCTACTACAATATTTGAAAATTACTCTAAGTAGCTACTACATTGTTTTGGGTATTGCACAAGATCATAGAACACAGAATCATTGAATGGTTTGGGTTGGAAGGGACTTCAAAGGCCATCTAGTTCCAACCCCCCTGCCATGGGCAGGGACACCTGCCACTAGATCAGGTTGCTCAAAGCCTCATCCAACCTGGCCTTGAACACTTCCAGGGAAGGGGCAGAACAACTCCTCCAAACTATGGAAAGCAAGGTTGGAACTTTTTTCCAGCTGCATGCTGGCTTTGTTTAACAGGATCCCACAAGAGCATAATTTCTGCTGAATTGAGACTTCATGAGTTGGTTCAGACTCTGACTTTGTTCATAGCCCAGAAATTTCATTTATCACCTTTTTGAAGTGAAATTGTGGCTGTTACTGAAAATAGTATTGGCTACTGTCAAAGATTTCAGAAGTTGACTGTCTTCTGCCGTCATTTCCTCTTTGAAATCTCACTGACTTCATTCAGTTACCACAGCAATATTATGAAAAACTATGAATATGCAACCATTCAGTAATTCAAAGTAAAGCTGTGTGCACCATGACAGGTTACCTGAAATATTGCAGACATCTTCAACAATGGTCCAGACACTCTCACATCCATTTGCACCATTTATACATTGCTCCCTCAAGTGCAGACAGTCAGTAGTCTGGGCAGTAGATATATTTGTGAAGTACATGAACAATACTGTAAAAACAGAATACAATGACTATTTAATACAACAGATATTGTACTGAGCTTTTTGATTTACACTTAGATTATAACAATATAATTTACTGTAGTTTATCTATAGATTCAAAATTTCTACCAAGTTACTTTTTAACAGAATAAATTTTTTCCTGTTTCACAACTGGAAAATTAAATTTAAATTTTAAATTTTCAAAGTTGCAGTGGGGCATATTTTGTATTGTTTTTACCCCAGTATTATAACATCAACCATAGCTATATATGACATCAGTCCATAGATATGTAGAAATGACTGCAGTTCTGAGAACCATAATAAATTATAGAAAGGAAGACAGTATAAAATTCAGAGGAAACAGCATTTTATTCGGACTGCAATTTCATTGAGCTAGAGACTACACAGAAATTCCTATGAATAGACCACATGAAAGAGATTTGACAGCTACATAACTGTTAGATAATAAGTGAGATTTTATTTCATAATACAGTACTCTTCATCCTCTTTGTTTTATTTCACAAATGCATCATTTCTTGAAAACAACCCCAACATTTATGTTTTCATCTGCTTCCCTGAGTGCACTGAACCTAAAGGCCATGTTAATTGCATGAAAAAGTTCTGAAACTGAAGACTGATAATGGAAGTTTCAAGGTAAAGAATTTTAGATCAGCACCACCTCTGGCTTACCAGTAAAAAAATAAGTTGCCTTGCTAAGAAAAGACAAATCAGTTGGGGTTTAGCTCTTTCATCAACATTCCCATGGTAACACAACCTCTAATTTGCAACCATGTGTCTTAATTTTCTCTAAAATTAAGTTTCAGACACTGATTTCAGGCCTTTTCATGCTAGCTGCTGAACACCTGGTGGGAGTGTTTTCCTTAGGTATTGAAGGACACACAGTGTCTCCCAGACCAAGTCTCCTTTTTTTCCTTATGTTCAGGCAAGTTCATATGGTATTTGAGGAATTTCCAGCACTGTTTAAATCCTTAAACATCACTTGCAAGAGGCATGAAATATTCCCTCAGGACTTGTCCAGACCCTGTTCAGAGAAATGAAGTGTTTCCAAGGATACATTTGAGAAATAAGAAATGAAATATCTGATATCGCTTTTAATAATCTTAAAGAGACGCTGCTGTTTAGAGGTGATGCCATCCCTTCAGGAAATGATGGGTACCTGTGATATTATAGTGCTGCCGTAGGGGACACTTTCTGGACACATGTTGATAAAGTTGAAGCAATATTTAATACTTTATAACTGACAGGTGCAATAGCATCTAGTGTGCCTCAGAGACATAAAAGAGGTCACATGTGCTTACCACAAGAAGACGAATGAAGCTGGTGCTAATCCTTTCCCCATTGTGCATATTCCTGCCAGCTCTCAGATCTATGCAGCATTGGTTGTGAGATCAATGATTTCCAGCCTGAAACACTCTTTTAGGCTGCTTCTGTCAGTAAGCCTGGGAGACTGAGCGATAGAAATGGCTCCTGCCCCTTGACATTGAGGAATGTGCAGCTGGCCCATCCAAAGGAACAATTTTGGCTCATTATGACAACAGTTTAGTCCTGGGACTGTCTCCAAAAGCTCTCTCTAATTGTGAAGTTACTCACTATCTATTCAGATGACGGAGACAAAAATGTTGCCATATACGGTACAGGTGAAAATGACTGTACAAGACAATGCAAAATTACAACCCAGGAACTTTTTAAGAAAGGGTATTTTGCTGGATGACCATTTACCTATTTTAGGTACTAACATGATGGAAGATTTACGCATTTGATTAGGGTCCACAGCACAAAGACTCTGTGCTGTCTCCCTCCTGTTAAGACAGCTTTTCAGAACCAGTGGCTGAAAATGAAAAGTCAAAGTAGGACTGATTAAACAGCCAATTAGCAGCTCCTGCTCCTTTTTAAGGACTATTTCAGAGTGTGTTTAATTCAAACCCACCTGGAAACTGTGTCCACAGAAAGGAGAGGATGCTTTTACAAAATAAAGAGGTGAGTGGCATAATCTATGATTGAAGCTAATTCAGTCTAATAAAGGGCTTCTCCAGATCTAATGACATACTGTAGATGGGTCTTTTGTTTCCTCAGCAGTACACAGGGGCACACTGTGGCAAGCCTACATGAAACAAACTTGCCTATATGATTTTAGAATCCAGTGCACTGTAGCTTACACAATTGCTTAAATTGGTAGCTGTTACTTTAATCATTCACTTCAGTTATTTACTCCAGTGTTTGGAGTACCCAGTGACTGTTTTCTACTCAGAAGAGTTCAGGTCATCTAAGAGTTAGTTTGTAGCTAAAACTTTTAGAGGGATCCACTTTTATATGAAGATACATAAATTTAGTTTTCTACAGGTGTCTGCATTTTTGTACAGGTGTCTATTGATTCACTGAGTAGATGTAAAATTCCCTGTTCTGAAAAATTTGGTGTCTAATGTGAAAAAAGGGGGAAAAAAAAGGAAAATTTAGCACCTTCATTTTGCAGATTGGGAACTGAGGAACAGAGGAATTACATTGTCTCTCCCAAGATTGCAGAACTGTTATCTGGCAGATAATAATGAGTAATGGGAAACCAAGCTGTGGTTTCTATGCAACTGCAAGAGCAGCAAGATAGCTAGCTCCAAAGGAGAAGGGCAAAGTATAGTTGAATATAGTTTGAATACAGTTGAAAAGTGATAAAGGACAACATCATTCTAACAAAACCTGGGGCAGAACTATGCACAGAATGTTTTTAACGATGGAATATGAGTTTAGAGCAGTGGGGCGTTACAGAGAGAAGCAGCATGTATACAATATGTAGAGGGGTGGAAAGGAGAGCCAAAGAAATTAAAATATACTTGTTTCAATGTATTCTCTTCTGCACTGGCTTTGTTGATTTTCCCTTTTTCTCCGTTCAGACCCAAGGGAAATGTCAATAGCCCTCTCCACGTAGCACTGCCAGCACTAAAACGCCTTCCACTTAGCAAACAAGTGGCTCTTTATTTAGACAAGGCATCCTGTTTGTGGGGCTCCTCGTCGGTTCAACTTCTTAGCGGTGCTGGAGCTGCCACCCTGCCTCACCTCCCGCTCCGGACACGCTACCCGGCGCCGGGCTGAAGTCACCTGCGCCAAGCCGCAGGGCCTGGACCTCGCAGGCTGGTGCGAACCCCCGACGGGTACCGGCTCGCCCCCGCCTTGAGGCTCCCCGGGAGAAGGAGCGAGGGGAGGGAGCTGCAAGGGGGACCCGCGGAGAGGGGCGGCGGGGAGGCGCAGGGCGAAGCCGGGGTCCTGGCGAGGCTGGGGGCTGCCTCCCTCCCCGCCGCCCGCGGCACTTACCGAGGCAGAGGAGCGCGGCCATGGCCGGCCGGGGGCGGCTGCAGCTCCGCGCCGAGCGGGTCGCGCCGGGCGGCAGGTGCCGGTGCGGCGCCGCCCCTTCAGCACCCG
This sequence comes from Morus bassanus, assembly GCA_031468815.1. Taxonomy (NCBI): domain Eukaryota; kingdom Metazoa; phylum Chordata; class Aves; order Suliformes; family Sulidae; genus Morus; species Morus bassanus. Next base: position 89,952,014 of record CM062569.1, read on the forward strand.
CCGCGGGGACAACGCCCGCCCCGCCCCTCCTGGCCACGCCCCTCCTGGCCACGCCCCTCCCGGCCACGCCCCCGCCCCGGCAAAGGGGTCCGTCACCCTCCGATGTAAATATTGCACCTTTCTCCGCCCACAGCTTTCGGTCGGGAGCGGCGGCTGAAGCCTCCCCCCGCGCCCCCCACCCCGCGGGCTGCCTTCGCTGCCTCGTTACACCCTTTGCTCGCTTCGCTCTTTTCGCCATAACCGATGCGCCGGACTGCGTCTGGGTGAGACGAGGGTCCTGGGCATTTTTCACGGCATCTGGCATTCCCTCTGCATTCAGTTCTCGCTTGATCTCCAGAGAAACTAACAGAGCAAGTCTTTGGCTGCTGCCTATAATCCCGCTGGAAAACGCCTGTTGCTATGTCTGATTATCTTCTGTAAGCACTTCTCAATGCAATTTAGAAGGGAATTTCTTTCTTTTCATCTCAGATGTGGAATAGGATCATGATCTGCTAAGGAGAGAGAGGAGCTATGGAGTGTGCGGGACAGCAGACCAGGGGAGCAAATAACTAGTCTGTAGTCTAGACACATACTGGACTGTGGGTCTAACTTCAGGAGTTTCACTAAAATACATCAAAAAACAGCTTGCCACACAAAGCCAGCAGCTGACTTGGGTACTTAATAAAAAATAAATAAACTATAAATCATAGAAGCATACACCTGCTGGCTTCACTGGATGCCCTTTGCTCTTGTACTGGAAGCAGGAGTAAACAACAGATCCCTATTGATTTCTCCATGCTACTCATGAGTCTTGTTTTCACAAGTTGCTTACCCCATACAGAACATTTTAAATTGGATTTGGTCCTTGAATGCTTAAAACAAAAAAACATCATGAAACTTCCAACATAGCTAATAGAGATAGAGATATAATGGGTGAAATCCTGTCCCTATTGGCAAAGCAAAACTTGAGCCAAGTCCAGATTTTGCTTGGTTTTTTGTTTAGCTCAGGAAAATTCAACATTGCATATAATTTCTTATTTTTCTTAACTCAGATTTTAACTTAGATAATTTTTTACATTCTTTATTTAAACGCTTAGTGCCAACATTGCTAAATACTTGGGTTTGTTTTTTTTTTTTAAAGTGTATTCAATAAAATAAAATACTATTTCATCCAATATATCCAACAGCCAGAAAAAAACCCTTATTGTCAGGTAAAAGGAATAGCCTGAGAGATTAATATAATTTTAGCTGCAAGACCAATTTCAGGTTGGAAGGCTATATTTGCCTTGGCCTTAATCCACTGTAAAATGCAGCAGCAGGTTGCAATGCATCTTACATTGAGGGCTGAGTTAAGCTAATGTTTAGTGTATTCTCCTTCCTATAATGCACTCTCCAGGTTAATGACATGCATCAGTTTTGTTAATATCAGAAAATGAGATGGGGCCCTCTATGCAGTCCAGAAGAAAAGGAAAAAAAATATCTTTCTGGAGGTGGAGTGGGGGAGAAGTTATCTTGCAGTCACTGTGACTGCAGGGCACAAGCTTATCTCTACAGTGACAACAGGAAAGGAGAAGGAGGTCAGAATAACAGACCTCCAAGACTGAAATATGTTGAAGCAAAATACCAGAGTGATGGTTGCACAACAGTTTGTGTATGCAGGAACAAATATGTTGTGATTTAAACTCTATGTCTAATGATGCTGTGACCAAGCAGAAACAATGGCATGAGAACCTAATTTCTATGCCCCTGAGTTGCTAGTGGAAATATTAGAATATCAAAGAAGCTAAAGGTAACAAAACCAAATTAAACTCAGCTTTCAGATAATTTTCAGTATTTATAGACTGGATAAGAAATGCTCATTCCTCACCTCACCTTTTTTGATAGGTAAGAAGCCAGAAGCTTCTTTAAGGTGCTTTAATTTCTGTCACATGCAAAAGGCATTAAATTCCATATTGCTCTTAAAAATCTTATCCCGTCTTCTCATAGTCATTTCTATCTCCATTAATATCAACTGGTTACTATTGGGCTTATCTTTACTGAGAACTCCCAGTGATTATTTTAATTCAAAAATAAATCCAGATTGATAATATTTTGAATGTATCCAAATATTTGGATCATTCTGGAGTAAAAAGTCCCAGAACTGGCAAAAACCCCTTCACTGCTTCACACAGGTAGACAACAGATTTTTAAATGTGTATGAAGTTTTTCTGACAAAATGGTGCCTGAAAACGTATCTGAGCTAAAGAAGAAAACATCTAGGTATTTCTCAAATTTTGTAAAACTAAAGAAATAAATACATATTTATATTTTAATCAAAAATATTTATTTCAAAAACCAGAATTTTTTAAACGAAAAATCTTTTCATCAAAATAACGCATTCCTTAGCTTGATAACCATATTTAACCAATCTTTAGCTTGATGACCATATTCTCTGGCAAGAACTAGTTAACACTTTCTACCTATCCTTAGAATTTCAAATCTTAGGTACTGACTCTGATTGTATTACCTGTGTCTCAAAGGTATGCTAGTTACTCAACAAAGATCGAGCCAGAGAAAAACCCAGAATCATTTGTCAATGGATGTCTCATCTTTTATTTACATTCTCCACAGAAAAAGTACTGTTAAGTTAAAGTTATGGCTAAAAGAAATTCCTAGGAGTGTTGGAATATTTTAATTGTGGGGATCTAAACGAAAATAAGAAAAGAGAACAAAGAGAACAAACAAGAAATTTTGCTCTTACAAAAGAGAAAATTAAGGCCAGAACTTCAATTTCTAACATGCCACAGGAGACCTGCAGGAGCCAAAAAGTGCCAAAGACCTTTAGTGGTGTTCTTACCTCAGATTAACTAACACAATTTATCCCACTGGCATTAAGGTAGCAGCAAAAAGAAGACAATTTGTGTTGGCAGGTGGTATTCAATCCCCCTTTAGAAAGATGCTACTTATGTAGAGGTCTTGTTCTCTCTTCAAGGAAAAGCTAAAAATACATTTTCTGAAATGAAAGTACAGGTTTCCAAAATTTTGGCATGATTGACTTTTTTTCACCAGTGGGTTGAGGCAATATTTTATGGCACAATTAAATGATTACGGATAATTATTTTACAGCTAGATTACTATACTGGTTTTTAACTTTTTGACTTTTTATTTACTTATACCAAAACAAAAGAAAAAATTAGAAAACTTTTCAAATTCCATTCTCCCATTTCTGTAATGTTTTAATTCAGCAGCTCTTTGTCCAATCATTTCAAATTATAGAGAAAAAATATATCTTGTTCCACACAGTTTAAGAATACTACATTTTCTGTGGCTGAAAAGCAAAAATAGCCTTCTAATGGCAAAGAAATTGCAACAGCTATGAAATCAAATCCTGCTGTACTTTCCACAGTTATTTGGGTTTTCTTTTCTTAGAAGAGACTAAATAAAATAATTTCTTGAAATAACAATGACATAATAGCTATACTCAAAAATTAAGCTTACACATAGGAATACAGGACTTCCTATGATTTTATTTGATGTTTAAACATTCTTTCCATTTAGGCATTTCTCCTTATTCTTTTTTAAGAGAAAAAGAATATTCTCCTTCTTTTTTAATAGAAAAAGAAAACTTTAATATACAAACAAATGCAAAATTTTTTCTCTCACTTTACACCAGTGTAAACTAGGAGTAATTTTTACAATGTCAAGTAAAACAGCTGTTGGGGAAGGCTAAAGCATAAAGTGATTAAGCACTTCTTAAAACTATAGCTGTCATGGTAGACAGTACATCACCTGACATTCGGTTGAAGTAAAACCTAGAAAAAATATTTACATTAGTTAATCAAAGAACACCTTGCCTATGAATAATTGGCTTTTCAGAAACATTTGAAAGTGTGAGAATGTCTACTTTCTATGTCAAACAGTTTTACTGGAAAACAAGTCCTCCCTCCCATCTTACCCTTCCTTTTGAAAAATCTTAACCGAAATGCAAGAATAGTGCCACAGGGAGATTTTAGCTGAGGTTCATATAGATTAGCCTCTTTCTAATCAATAGGCCATGTTCCCTAGTAGACTAAGTCTCTAGTGATGCACCATCTTTGTTCTTTTAGAAGAAAAATTACAATGCATGGTAGGAAGCCCCAGGCCAGGGATCTTATGCCATAAATGAAAAATGGGTGAGTACTTGATCTACTGGGCCAATGAGATATCACCTCTACAATTTCCAGAGAGAAACATTTTATTTTAATTGTTGAAAAGTCAACATTTTCTTGGTGTATAAATCTGTTAATTGTTTCTGTCAGTAGTATTAAATGGCAGCTGAGAAAGAAATTGTGAAAGCAAGCAAGATAACCAATGTTTTCTATTTTAAAGATCCTCAGAGATCTTCTGGAGCAACACTTGCAGACATTACGGACTAAAATGAGCTATCAAAGTTAAAATGTCCTGTCCTTCAGGGGTGCTGACACTTGTTATTCCTATTGGCCTGAGCAGGAATTTTGAACTTATAGCACCTTTGAGTATCACGTAAGTTTTTTTTAAGAAGTTACTTTTTAGGCACTCGAGTCTGAAGAAAACAAATAATTGGCTATTTAATCTTATGAAATAATCTTATGAAAATATGTGTGATTTGCAGCACTTTGCGTTCATGTCTTAGAGGCATGCCTGTGCTTAGAAAAGTAGCCTAGAATCTCCCCAAATCAATCTGAAGTGAAAGTTCCATAATGAACATAGATTTTACTACAAGTGAGTTAGCAGAAAAAGAAGTACAAAGTAATTCCAGAATATCGCTAGTGCATAAGTAAGCATTCCTTGTAAATAAGTCACTCATTTATAGAAACAGGATATAAATAAATGATGTTTGAGTCTTCTTTCAAATACTTAGAGATCTTTATATGATACATCTTAGATCATTCCACAGCATCTAAAATATATAAAAATAAATATCTACAGTATTTACAAAGTATGATACAATCTAATCTTTAAAAAGACTTGTAAAGACATGTTCTTTAGCTCATACTGAGGTAAGCAGGTTTCTGTAAGACTGAGAGGAAATAGGAGAGGCAGTCATTTTGAAGGAATCCCTTTATCCAGTTGTTGTAGTCTGTAACACAACTAAAATCATGTGCCATTCTCTGGTGGTCTTACATGTACTGAGCCAAAGTCATCCTTGCTGTAACTCCATCGAGGTAAGTTTAGTTATGCTAGGGACAAATTTGTCCCACTCTACACTCTCTGTGTTGCCAGTGTCTTCTGCAGAAACCCTCACAGCTTCATCTAAATTTGAAGTCATGTTCATTCCTGGTATGTGGAGATGCAGTTCCACTGATTTCAATGGGCTGAGTGTAGCTGGGATACCTGTAAGATAACATAAAGATTTTAAGATGATTTTACTGCTTGTATCAGGTAGCTGACTGGCTCACCCTATGATGGTCACTCTCTGAACACTATGCAGGTGATGATCTATTAACAAAATAATCCGCCAGAAAATGTTCCAAATTGTTCCTGCAAATTTTAAGTGAAGACTTCTTGACTGAAGTCTGAGGGGATTTCTGATGCATAAACTTTGGTTTTCTTATTTTTAAACATTTTTAATGTGTTCTACTACTTATTTAATATGCATTATTTGGTAAATTGCCCTGTGGTTCCTTATCCGGATGCCACTGTGACCAGCAGAGCACTACAGCTTCCTGTGTACAAGTCAATCATAGAATCATAGAATGGTTTGGGTTGGCAGAGACCTTCAAAGATCATCTAGTCCAACCCCCCTGCCATGAGTATAGGACAGGCAGGGAGAAGAGAATGATGACAAATAATCAATATAGAGTAAAGCATTATCTACAGCCACACTGTCATCTGGGTTTCATGGCTGTAACCTTGCTTGTGCCTTACATATAGGAATGGCAACACTACTGGAGAAGATCAAGCTGAATTCAGAAAAAAACCTATTCTGTCTATAGTAAATGAAAAGAACAGGCTTCTTCAGAGGTAATTTATTTAATTCATTTTAGATACGTATTTTAGGAACAGATTAGCTGTCCTTGGAGATACCAATTTCTCTGTTACCAATATATGGCTTATATAGTCCTAGCTTATAGTGTCTGAGATAACTCCTAGACAACCAATGTTCACACCCCTAGGAGAGGAGTGTTGAATCCTGTACTTGCAGTCCCTCGCAAAGTCCTGGTGGGATGTAACATATAATATTATGAGAAATATCAAATAATAAATTATATGCCATTTTCCATCTATTCACAAAGCTAGGGAATTGCATAATCATTTCAGTGTTCACCCAGAATTGGGAAAGCTTAAATAACTTCTGCCTTTCCTTTCAGACTGTGGTCATTATCAACCTGTATCGGAATAAATATCAAGAGTGGCTTCCCAGCAGTTCCTGAATACACACAATAACCCACTCAACAGGAAAAAGATCAGAAAACATGAGGAAATGAATGTCAATTTCTTATTTGATCAGCCCACCTCACACCAGAATGCATGGTAAGCAGATCATTTGAAATAGTCGAGGACATTCAGGTAGTTCAATCTGTACATTCAATTTTGGTTATAATATTTGTTACAAAATAGACCACAACTTCAGAGAATTAGCTCTGAGTAGAATGTAGCTGTTTATAAATACATTGCAACTCCAGGGAAAATGATTTTCATACTTTCAGATACCTGTTCTTTATTTACTTAGGAGTCTAAAGGAAGTAGGCATCCAAAGAAAATATTTATATAAAATATGATTACCTTACCTTCTCCCCAGTTGCAATTCACCTTTTGAAATAAATGAGGTAAAATTTTGTTTCATCAATATATAACCGAAATTGTAGCACATTCTATAGAATATTTCTTGTAAGTTACTTTTCTTACAGTCAGTTCTTAATTGGAAACACCTTTCTCTCATTGCATTGTGCTCAGATTCAAATATTGTTGTATGCACAATTACATTTTACTTCCACAGCATCAAAAGACATAGGGACAAGTATACTACCACTGGGTAATATGTGCAGTACCATTTGCTGGAATCGTGTTTATGCTGGACAACACAACGTGTTCTGAAAGTTTTGAAACATTATCAAAATTGCTGATCTGAGTGGTCAAGGATTTCCGACTCTCTGTACTGGCACGACCTCTCGTGAGCCGTTCATCGTGATGACTGCGAATGCCAAAGTTGCAACAAGAAAATGCTGCTTTAAATTCTTCTCTAAATTTCCCTGTCAACCACAAAAAAGACTAATGAAAAAAATTGTACTATAAACTGTGTTTCAATAAAATTTATAGATTAGAAAAAAAGAGCTATGTAGAGCAAAATTAACCCGAAACACCCAGATGATCTTCTAATGCAGAAGTAGGAAATCACAATTTCAACATCTTGGAGAAAGACAGAAAAAATATAACCTTTGTAAGAAGATATGTGAGTTATGGTATGAAACTTAAATTACTCTTGGCTAGACAGAATGGACAAACTAGAATGATTTATGAAATCATGTCATGGATAGTCTGGTGATTAATAACATATCTAACAAAAACAAATAATTGAGCAATCTTAGGCTTAAATGACTGAATCATTACTTGACGTGAAATGAGAGGGAATGGCTAATTTGTGTTTCATCTTGAATACATTTTAAAAGAAGATTCAAAGTGTTCACCAGTCTGCTTTTGGGGCTCAGAGTAAATTGTTCAAATCATCCTCACACTACACACCACAAAAAAAACTACAGTGGGGAAATGTGGAGTGTGGATCAACAGACTTTTGTCTCCCCATATTTAGCTGTAATACCACCAGTTTAGGTCCTGATTCTGCTGTCCATAGCCAAACAAGACAAATACAAACTAAGACAAATCTATACTAGTAAATAAATGGCATCCTGGCCAGTTCTTTGGCCTTGAACCTAGTTGGCACAGTCTGGTCATGCAAGTACTATTAAAGACTCACAGCCTCCAAAAACCCATACCTGCATATAAAATGCCAACAGGGGACAGCCCCTGGCCTGTGCTACCTCCCAGACAGTATCCAGGGAGTGTTTAGGGGTTGGTAATTGTTTCAGACCAAAGTCATGCCAGGGACTTCTCTACCAAATTAATGGCATGGACAGTCAAATTCAAGCACTTGGACTCAGGCCCTGGCACTCTTTAGTTCAGTTATAGGTAGATAGGCTGAAGGTAATGGGATACTTCAGGCAACTTGTTCCAAGAAGAGGATCTATCTCCCACCGGAGGAGCTGGGCTGATGTTACACAGTCATTAATCTTATTTGCTATGGCTCATTACATTCAAACTATACATTAAACTTGAATTCTAGGTAACTGTAACTTACCACTGAGGAAGTTATAAATAATAGGATTGGCTGCACTGTTTGCATATACAAGCCAATGTGAGAATGTGAACCAGGCGTATACAGTTTCTCTGTCATCGGCATGATTAAACATCCCAAAAACCCTATAGAAAAAGAAAAGCAAACCTGAAAGATGGCAAAATTAGAAATCATATAAAAGGATTGGGCAACTTCTAGACTAATTTTATCTCTGATGACCTATTTGTAGTATCACAGAAAAGCTGATTCAACAGTGCTCGCTTTCTTGAGAGAATAAATTCCTCTCCCCATCCCTCAGCGTCCTGTCTTGGTGGTTTAGCACAACAGAGACCATCAGTACCTTACTTTGCAATGGTGCAGATGTGTGACTTTTCTGCTAAGTAACCAGTCAGCTGGTGTCAGAGAAGTCAAGAAAAGAAGGGAAAAGTTGCTTTTCATCTATACATGTCATTGAGGTTCCTGGCTTTAGGTCCACTCTCCAATAAATGGCTCTGGAATTGGAAAAGCACTGGACTGGCCCCAAAACTGAGGCCACAATAGCAGCTGCTGTCCTCCAGAGAAACCTGCTTTGCCCAGATTCCTTACACCTAACTTTTGCCATTTAAGTGAAAATCTAAATATGGGCCTACTCTGCTATTGCGGTTGAGGCAGCTTCTGTAGCTCCTCTGTGGTTCAGATAGGCCTGAACTGCCTTCTGGAAACACTTCTTTCTCCCCACATTGCCTACCAATGGACCTGAGGATCAAAAGTAATTAAATTAGGCCTCAGGAAAGAGCCAGAATTGAGTGGGATGTATTTAAACCTTCATATCCAACTTGAAACTATTCCTTAAAAACTAAAATGTTCCTCAAGCACCAATAAAAGGCTGGTTATTTTTTAGGATATTCAAATCTTCTGCTATATGTCATTATTCTTTGGTATTCCAGAGGTCTCATGAGATATAATTATATAAAAGTCTTAGCCTGTCATGCACTGTACAAAAACCAGAGTGTAAACAATTATGTCTCAAATGAACAGGAAAGAAAAACATAAATAAGTTAAACAAAGCTTCATAGGCAAACTAAAGGGTTGGCCTAAGGTCTCAAAATTGTACATGATGGGGCTTGGGTTTGAACCCAGCATTTCACAGTCCCTAGGGCCAAGTCACAACATGACACTCTCCTGCTAACCTTCAGCTGCTGCTTTAGGTAAATGCACTTCCATGGGTGCATTTACAGCAAACAAGCTGTAATCCCATGTAAATGACAGATTTTAACGAGGAAACAGGCTAGATGATTTTCATGAGGAAGAGCTTGCTAATAAATGTTCCACAATCTGGCCTGTAGTTTAAATACTACGGATAGGTTAGATATACTTTTTTTCTTGCAGGTGTATGATTATTTTCAATTTCTTTATCATGAAATCAGTAAGGTTCTCCTTCAAAAGTATCTGCCAGAATAAGAGGAATTTAGTAACAGAGGATTGGTTTTGGACAGAAGGCTTTACCAAGCATTTATATTTTGGGATAAATTTTACCTTTTCAAGACATTGAGGATGCTAATTGGTAGATAGCAAAGTGCAAAAACCAGGAGGACGACCATTAGCATACGTGCTGTTTTCCTTCTTGCACGAATCTGTTTTATTTCAGCTGCCACAGCGCTAATCTTTGACTTTGTTGATTGACCAAGCCCTCGGGGCTGTGCTGAGGACTGCAGAGGCTTCCATTTTTTCTGAACAACAGAAGAAGTTCCTGGGATCTAAAAAAGACAAAATAAGGGGCACTTTGAAAAACTAGTGCTGTGGGTAGCTGTAACAAGAAAAATAGACATGTTGACATACACAAGGTAAGCTTGCAGGGAGAAGTATTCTTTTTTATTAAATTAATTGTTGTAGCTGGAAGAAACAAACCAGATTTCAGACACACTTCAATGTCTGCATAAAAATTTGTGGTTTATCCAAATATATCAACTGATGTATTAAAATTGCCTTTACTTCCCAAATACCTTGCCTTGCTTGTCTCTTCAAACTACCACACTTACCAATTTTAGTACTGCAATTATGTTGCTATAAAGTTCTACATTAAAAGTTTTCTTGTATGGCAGAGTAGTTTATTCCATTAATATGCTGCTAATTTGAGATACTAAACAGCTTTTCAGCATCGGAAAACAAGAATTTAAAGCCTACATATTTTAAGTGCCATAAAAGTTCCAAATATGCAATCTAGATGACAATGAAGCAGCTGAAGAAATCACAGCTGAAGTGTGGATCTCCCTGCAAAGCTCTTCAAAACTGAATGTATATAAAGTGACGAACACAGGGGAACCATGGAAAAGTGCCAAGACATAGGAAGAATTAGGTTAGCCAAAGACACCTTGCAATGTGGGGGTAGATGTGGCACGATGCTATTAAAAAAAGTCTTGGGTTTTGTTTTCTGTGCCCTCACATAAGCCAAGGCAAATAAAGCAATTTTGCTTCAGTTCTTCAAAATTATTTCCTGCCTGCAGCCAAATGTGAAAGACTACAGATGGCAAGGACTTTCTCGGAGAATCTCTCGGATTATGACATTCATAATGTTTTCAATGTCATACATTGTGAAAACCTTTTGAGTAGAAATATAGTTTTATTCATGCGTAGTGCAATTGTCTGCAGGGTGACTAGTCTCATGAGTGTAAAATAATTCATGTTTAAACGTAGATGCACAATTCAAGTTGTCTATGGTAACATTTTAAAAATTAGGGCTTGTCCACACACACTGACCAGAAAAGAATGAAATTTTGGATTTTATTTTCAGAAAAAAGTAAGCTAAAAAGGGAATACTTATTCTAAAATAAAAGCATGCACATTCAGAATTGTTCTAGAATAGCTATTATGTTGTTTTGGGTTGGTTTTTTTTGTGTGTGTGAATAGCTTCCTTGCAGAGACAAGCCCTTAATTTAGCATTTATGTGCATCATCAAACCTGATTTACAGTTATTGGAACATTTTGGCAAAGTTGTGTTGTAATGAACAGGAAATCAATTAAGGAGAACGGGGGATACGTTGTAACATTTTTTTTTTACTAATGTCTCTACAGACATAAAGGAATAAAAAACCTCCTTGCACTTCTACTGTGGATTCCCACTCATTCAGCTGACATCAGCAGTATTTTTCATACCTGGAGATGTCTGTCCTATTGCAAGGGATTTACCCTACCTAGCTGTGGGGTGTAGTACTACAGTGTGTCTTTGCCATGCAATACTGAGATAATACGCTGTCTGAGATCTTGATTCTGGCTTATCAGGGGTGCTTTGATATTCTGTTCTTCTAACTTTGAAGTAGAAGCTTTTCCTTCCTTTTCAGTTATACTGAGTTACCATATTGTAGCAAGAACTGGAGATGGAAGCAGAGAAATTCAGCCAAATCTCTCCCTCCCGATTATGCCAAAGATCTACGTGAAGAAATCAGTGACCAGCTTTCATGGTAGCTAGATGCAATTTAGATGAAGAGAAACATTATCTTGGCTCAAAATTGTGAATGTCTATTTCTACAGAAATGTTAGACATGACTGTGTACATGGTTTGTACCTGTGTGTGCAGGCAGAAGGGTTTTTGCTGGTATTTAAGCAGTATTCAATACCAAGAGGTGACCAAAGGTAGGACTGTACATAATCTCACAGTACTATATAGTAAATTGCTAAATCTTCAGCAGTTTGTATTGAGAACCTTTTTAAAGAGCCCTATTTTCCTCAGTCTTTACCTGGCATACATCTGGGCTTTGCTACTGCTACACCAATAATAATAATACAGCAAGAATTTTATCAGGAAAAAAAAAAAGAAGAGATCCACAGATGCATAGCTGAACCAGTACCATCTAAGGAGCATAACACTTCAGAAGTGTGTGTGTGTATACAGGAACATTTACAAATATGCATTTATGTAAACACACTTATGTGTATTACAAGTGATAGGGTGAGAGGAAATGGCCTCAAGTTATGCCTGGGGACGTTTAGATTGGATATTAGGAAAAACTTCTTCACTGAAAGGGTTGTCAGGGATTGGAAGAGGCTGCCCAGGGAAGTGGTTGAGTCACCATCCCTGGGGGTATTTAAAAGACATGTAGATGTGGTGCTGAGGGACGTGGTTTAGTTATGGACTTGGCAGTGCTAGGTTAACAGTCAGACTTGATGATCTTAAGGGTATTTTCCAACCTAAATGATTCTATGATTACGTATGTACAAGTATACACATGCCAGGATAATTCATATATTTGCTCTTCAGTAACCAATCAGTTATAGATATAATTGTGGACAATTGGTGTAATTCCAATAATTCACTAAAAGCCCACTAGCTGTGTCCAAACAGGTACTAAAAGTTGCAGTTATTTTCTTATGCACCTTTCCTCTACCCCCTCAAATTATTATCAAGAGGTTTATAACCAGAGGAAATCTCTCCAAATGTAATAATGACTTGCAAGGGTTGGAAGGGTGTATTTCAGCTGCCAAAATGAAAATGGGTTCCTAGATATTAATATGAGTAAGCATCAGTGTCAATGCATTTGGACATCAGTAAATCAAAGCATACATTATGGAACTTGATAATACAAATTATGTATCAACACTTTCATCGTAAGTCCATTCAGTCCTATTTATTTGTTCAGAAGTTACTTTTAATCTACTTAAAGTCTGCAAGAGAACATAGCCTTCTAAGTCACTACTTCCTTGTTAATAATTAAAGTAAATTACTCAAAATCCCTGGTATTTGTAGCATGATTGTTCTTGTCTTTACAAAGATGAATCATTAATTCAAAGATTGTAAAACTTCTATTCAAAGATCTTCTTGAAAGATACAATTGGTAATTTTAAGAGCTATTGCACATAGTACGGTAAGGATAGCTTGTAAATCTATCTCACCTTTAGTCATCTGAAAATTTGCATGCACAACACACTCCATTTTAAAAAAGAACCTTTAGAAAAAGTGTAAGGCATAGAAAGCATCTACTGTTTGCTGTGTTTTTTCTGTCATGTACATCTGGAAGGCTCATTGTACCTTGCAATAGGATCATTGTATTTAACTGAAGTTCTGGTAAGCAGCATGATTTCTTAATTGAAACTGTTATCAAATAATACATTCAGAGCACTGCATTCATTTGCTCTGTATGACTGATTATGGCACACCTGCTGCCCTTAGAAAAATGCCTGATGTCTGCAGCCAAGTCACAGTTGATAATAGATGTGCAGTGGTTTTAATTTCACTTAGTGCAGCCTCTTATACATAGTGCTATCATCTATGCTAGGGAAAGAGACATCTGTAATTTCACATCGATAGCACTAAGCCTGTAGCAGTATTTGTCTTTTTGCCACTGAAAAAAGGATCATCGTAACCTTGTCAGCATGCAAGATGTATAGGGAGAAGAAATATTGTGAAGAAGAAATAGGCCAGGTAATACAATTAGAGGAAAAAAAAACCCAACAAAACAAGTTGGTTTCCAGTCATTCAACTTCTGCTCGGAATTTGAAACAGCGTTTTCAAGCTACATGCAGATTAAGAACAATTGCTTTGCAGTCACTTAATTAATGGTCAGTTTGAGAGAATAGGTAGATTGTAAAGAAAGTGCAGAAGAGAAGGTTAAGAAGGAATATGGTGATAAGGTCATTGGGTGCTACAGGGCAGATAACTATTCATCAATGCAGAGCGTCTTAGAGCTACGTCAGACTGAACTTAATTTCAAATCTAACTGAGCAAAGCCTTTGTTCTGGTAAAGAGTCCCCTCAAATTGTAAAGGTTGAATTTTACCTTCAAACTATCTTGTTATTTAATCTTATAAATGTAAGAAATTAAAAGTAAAAATAATAAATTAAACAGCAACTCTGGTTTAACCTAATCTGATTAGAAGTGAGATTATTATTATGGTGTATGGATGATAACAAAATGCCTTAAAGCAGATTTGGTTTTTCCTACATTTTAGTTATTTGCAAGAGATATGTTTTATCAGTATAATATTTGATTTTTACTTTTAACATATGTATATTTAGAAATCTAAAGTCTACTTGTGATTTCTCTGATGGGTCAATTTGAACTGAATGAAAAACTCTCCTGATGTGGCAGATATTATGCCCTGGCCAGGACAGCCTCAGATTTGAATGGTGTCAGACATAATGGTGAGAGAGAAATGATTCATGCCCATATCTTGATGGAAATGTCAGCCATTCTTAGCATCATTTGAGAGGACAAGAGAGGGAATATCTTGCATCATGTCTTCAATGGGATGAATTTATTGTCCTTTACAGAATGACAGGGCAGGGGGTGGCAGAGGATTACAGCTATAGATAAATCCTGGACAAAGCAGAAGACATCAGAGAGAACCATAGACAGATGTATGACAGATTACAGTTCACACTCAGAAAATGATTCTCAAACTGACACCACTTCAAATTGTTGGAGAGGCAAAAATGTTCCTGAGAAAATTCACATAATTTTTGCCACTTCAATTCAAACATTCTTCGTGTGATTGCTTGCTTGGGGGTTTTTAGTATTTCTGTTTTCTTTCCTGTGTTTTTAATTTGAAGATTGAAAAAACAGATGTTCACATTAGAAATCATGCCAATTATTTGTCAGTGATTCACATCAAATGTTACTGATAACAGCCAGCTTTACATCAGGCAATTCCAGTCTTACAGTTCTGAAAGCTGGACTTTCTAGACTAACTTTTGTTCAGATTGGACCTGCTATGAGCCTGAGACTCCATAGAATGAAAAATAAAAATAAAAAATTGTACAGACTACTAACAAAATGAGAAGGTCAATCCTAAATTTTGACTGCTACAGGAGATTTTAGCGGTATAAATAAGGCCACCTAAGGTATTTTGGTAAGCATTTCAAATACAATGGGAGAGATCTTTCTTCTGCCTATACTCAATCTTTCTGTTGCTTTTTTTGCTCCTTCTTCCCCTCTAAGCCCTTCATAGACATGAGCAAGAAGGGGGTTACATTCAGCCTGCCTGCCTTCATTTTTTAATGCATCTCAGTGCCTATCCAAGGTGACTGTAAGCCAGCAGTGTCACTGAACCTGGTAACAGTGCTGGATGTAAAAATCCAAGTCCTAAGTGACAACATGGAGCATACAGAGAAGAAGGTTGTACATAGAAATCTGCACATAGTCACAACAGCAAGCAAATAGGGCTAGTGTTAGGTGACTTACCTGGCGACACCACAGCTTTCGAAATATTTGCAAATAGGCCAACACCATAAGACACAGTGGTGCCATGTATGTCACCAGAAAAAAGCATGTGTGATACATTTTGGGGTAAACCTCAGCTGGAAAGAGAATTCAAATAGGAAAAGTGCATTTAATTATACATACATTTCAAAATCACCTTAAGCCAAATTATTCATATAGATATGCATGTGTTTTTCAAATATACTCGTTATAACGGAAGTTGTATCCAATAATATTATGGTCAGGACTGATTTTTTAATCACTTCTATATACATTCTGTTTCTATTATAAACATGCTTTTATCTCAAGCATCTCTTATATCACATTATTGCTTTCATATCACATTATTACTTTAGGTACGAAGTCTTCAGAAGTTTTGCCTTTTATTAAATCAGTGAAAGAAAATGTCATTATCTAACAATACCTAACTACTTATCCAACCTACCTCATCTTTTATGTATTTAACAGGTTGTGTAACTGTCTTTAGTTTTAATTCTGCAAAGGCTACTATGTATCCCTGAGTAAATTGCACAGTGTCTCACCAATAAACCAAGAATGTAGACTACAGCACACAGGATGCTGATGGGAGGAGAGACAGGTATTTCTTAAATCACTTTCTGGTGGCAGAATAAATGTAATTAAGACTCTGTGATTTATTATTATGGTTATGTATAAAAAAATAGAATTAATTCAGTCAAGTACTTTAAACTTAGGAAATTTCCAAGATTATTTTTGACTCAGCTTTAACAATTATGAGTTTGCTACCATTGTGTTCTAGTTTCCTGTGTATCTTTTTTCAAAAGACAACTTATGAATGTCATTTGCTTAGAGATAAACATCTTACAAGTGTTGTGCCTGTATTGTGTTTTAAAAATGTTGTATTATAAGCTTCATCATTAGATTATAGCAAAATGTGCAGTGTGTGCCTGGAAAACTTGTTTTCACTTTTGTAACATCAAATGTAGTTTGATATTACTAAATGTTGATATTAATTACAACCTAACTTTCATGGATAGCCTTAGAAAAGGAATGAACATTATGGAGAGTGACAATACATAGCAGAAGAGAAACTGCCCTTCATGAGCAGTTAGATTGCATGGTAATCCTAAGCATTGCGTTTTTGCTACAGTAAAGAAGGAATGTTTATGTTAATTTCCAGAATTTCTGAATGTTTCAGGATGATAAGATCTGCAACTGAAACTCTGTAATTTTAATTAAAAAAAAAAAAAAAAAGAAGAGAGTTGCATGAGATCAAAACATTGGTGAGTCAAACTTATTTTCTGCCTCTTGAAGTGACTGAGATTGTGGACCCTATCAAACAAGAGGTCCCTCTGCATGCCAGGAGAATCCCTGAGAGTTTGATTAGACACGGAGATACACATACTTGGCCCATAAATCTCATAGCAGGGAGGAATACACCATCATGTTAACTCCAGGCTCACCTTCAAACCCAGATTCGAGTAATATCATACTCAGTGTTGGGCCTGAAAGCACCAGCTGGTTCACCAGTCAGAAAAACTTCAGTATCACGGAAATAGAAACTTGCTATAGCAAAATTGAGCCCATGTTCATTGCTAGCAAAGGTAATAGAGATGTTGCCATTGACATTTGACAGCTTTGATGGATCAGGGTTCAAAAAATTCAGATGAGCAGCATTTGGCTCCTTACTTGCTCTAAGACCCTGTAGCAAAACAACTTACCAACTCTTAACTAGCAGCTGCAGCTACTAGCTCTTGTCAATGTCCCTGGGGGAGGCAGACCATTTGGGGCAGGTTTTTTATAATTGGTGATAACCTGGGTTTGTATATTGACTGATGATCTCAAACTTGTTTTTGCATTCCAGAAAATGCAGCCTCACAGCAGTCCTGTCAGCCAGGGAAATACCAACATGCATGCTTCACAGGTGGAGACATTAAGGAGAAACTGGAGGCACGTGACTTACTGGGATCACGGAAGGTCAGAGCTGAAAGTACATTCTTTCTGCTCAGAAGGAGGTGCCACCTGCCTCATCAATGCTCTGCAGGCAGCCAGGCCCCTTTCAGGTAGAAGGACGGTACATATTTAAAAGGCCATCTGGACTTTATGGCTTCCAATTTAGCATTCCAAGTAAAGTGAAACATTAAATGAGCCTAGCTATCTACAAAGAACTGACGGACCAGGTTGGAGGAATATCCTAACACTTGCCTTTGAAGTTTAGCCACCTGGAAAGTGCCAGCTGCTAAACATCAAAGGAAACCTGTCCCTCCTCCACCCAGGGCAAAGCCCTTTGTAGAACTTTTCCCTAAGAAGCATGACTCTGTTTAGCTTCTCAAGCCAAAGAAAAGCTTTAAAGCTGTTTGACAATCACAGCAGCAAGAAGGAGGAAGGGCTGGTTTGGGGTACTGTTCATTTATCAAGTGAGTGAGTTCCAGGCTTCTTGAATGAGAACATAAATCAGTCTGCAGTCCTGGTCAGCTGCCTGACCGGGATTGCTGAACCTCTTACTGCCAAGCAGAAGAGGAGAACAGTGTCTTTGCCTTCCATGGTCACTCAATGGGCTTCAGGACAAGGGGAGATCATTCTTAGCTGGAGTAACCGTCTCTTTAAGAAATTAATGATTCTCACATCACTGGCCGCTATTTTACTGAAAAGAGTGAAGGGGACAAAAAGCAAACAGGTGGTCACAGGGATTGGACCGGGGTGAGATCGGCATTCCTACTCAGCACCAGTCATACAGTATGATTACTCCACCTGATAAAAAATCAGTGTACTAAAACAAGCCTTCTTCTGTCTGCTGCAGGGGTTATTAAACAAATTTTAAAGTTTTCTAAATCTTCCTTCTCGGCACTATGTTCCAGTCCCGGACTGTTGATCAATGAAACAAGGAGGTAGAAGACTGAAACTACAGCTTCTGGATTTTTGCCAGAATTTTACTGGTTTTGTGTAAATACATATAAACATACATGTATACATATACATATGTATACAGACTGAACAACCCAGACTCAATAGGTTTTGATTTGTCTAGCAAATGAAATATTCCCTTAAGCCATAGGTGCTTAATGAAATTGGTACTCTTGACAGCTAAGAATAGAGAAAAACAACACGACTGTCAAGTTTGTTCAGTACCAGTAGAGAGTTCCCAGGTTTCCTAGTCTCAGGAAGATACCAATGAGGTTTTAGAGTTACCAATATGAAGAAGCAATGCAGTTAAAAGAGTATACTTTTAGAATAAAGCTTAATAAATTGGGTTGTTAGGAAATGGGTGCCCATAGTAGAGAAAATTCGACCACACAACACAGTCCTTTCCAAACTAGGTTCTTATGTCAGAGTACCTACAGTTAGCTAATACTAAAATTACATTTTCAAACCTGATATATTATGCTTGAGTTATCAATTCATGATAACACCAAGCATAATTTTAACATTAGCAATATTCTGACTTCTTTCTGCATTAAAATGTCTCCCAAGTTTTTCCTTAAATTCTGAACACTTCGATAAACAGGATGTATAAACCTTCATGTAATAATGCAATTTCCAGCTATTTGTTTTCCAGAATTAAGACAATATGTTTTTGTACTATTTTATGAGTAGTCTAAGAGGAAATGGAACACAAAGTCTCCCCTTTGTTTCCATTCAACCATGTAGTTTTGGGAAAGGATTATCTCCATATTCTTTTTATCATTTGCAAAGGGGTTGGCTAATGCACTTTGGCTAACACTCTTTTCACGAACAGCTCTAAGAGAAAGTATTTAGCTGACTTGGACACATGGTGAACTCATTTTAATATACGTTTCTTTTATTTTGGCACTTTATCATCAAATTCAGCACATAGCAATTACAGACTGTTACAGAACTGTGGCCAACACTGGCTCCTTAAGTGAGCCTGCATAGGTCACATGTTGGATCATTCTGCATTCCCAAATAAAATATTGTTATTAGACAGTACTCGAAATGAAAAACCCTCAGCCTAGAATTGGCAATGAATTTTATATTCAGGAATGCCAGAAGCAATTAAAAAGAAATTGAGCCCTGTTTTAGGCTGAACTACTGCTCCATTTGCAGTCACTGGCAGATCTCCAACAGCATGCTTGAAATCTTATTAGTCAGGGTGGCCACTATTTGTTTGTCATTAAGGAGCCCAAGTGTCACAGTGCTGATCAGACCTTCCTTCCAGACACTCACCAGACTTATATGGATTTCAGCAGCTGGACCTAAGTCTGGGTAGGGTATAGTGCTGTCTCCTGCTTTGGCATCTCTGACATTTTCCTGGACATGGCTTCCCGTTAGTCCTCCATAGCACCTCATGTTTCAGTGGCCCTGAGTTCCCAGAATTAGAATAGACTTCCAAAACACTTCGGAAACGCTCACTAAGCACCCCCTTTTTGCAGTCCCAACCTTGACAATTCACAGTTTAACATTGTTGGGACTTATGCTGTACATGATGCTCTGCAAAGATTTTACCAGACACATTTTAGACAGCGTAAATTATATGCAGTTCTAAACAAAGCAGTAAACACCCAGATATAATCCCTTTCCTCTAAATTGACTCTCTTATAGGATTTGCTGGGAGTCTCATGAGCATGTGAGGTATCTACATCTCCACTTTCTCTTTGCAAATATAGCTTATTTGTAGAAACATGAATTTCTTGCTCCTTCAACCTCTTCCTAGTTAGATTTCTTTGACCCTCGATATTCCTACAGACAAAAAAGGCAGAACAAAACCCAACAAAAATGCAACTATTTTCTTTGAAAATATTAGCTCTTTATTCCTTCTTCTGACCTCAAGGCTCACCAGTCTTTTCAAACTGCTACTCAGCTATCCATGTTCATTTGTTCTTTTGTTTGGGGGCCTTTGTGATTTCAGACTCAGGTTTTCAGTAGAAAAACTGCATCTTCTATGCTTTGGCCCAACTCAGTGTCCTTAGATATTTTCAGTTGAATGGAAATTATTTGTAGATAATGACACTCTATTCTCCATAGTCTGAAAGGAATATTAAGGTGTGTATCATAAAATCATAGAATGGTTTAGGTTGGAAGGGACCTTTAGAGGTCATCTAGTCCAAACCCCCTGTAGTGAGCAGGGACATCTTCAACTAGATCAGGTTGCTCAGAGCCCTGTCCAACCTGACCTTGAATGTTTCCAGGGATGGGGCATCTACCACCTCTCTGGGCAACCTGTGCCAGTGTTTCACCACCCCCATTGTAAAAAATGTTTTCCTTATATCCAGTCTAAATCTACCCTCTTTTAGTTTAAAACCATTACTCCTTGTCCTGTCACAACAGGCCTTGCTAAAGAGATTGCCCCCATCCTTCCTATAGTCCCCATTTAAGTACTGGAAGGCCACAAGAAGGTCTCCCCGCAGTCTTTTCTTCTCCAGGCTGAACAACCCCAACTCTCTCAGCCTTTCTTCACAGGACAGGTGCTCCAGCCCTTGGATCATCTTTGTGGCCCTCCTCTGGACCCACTCCAACAGGTCCATGTCCTTCTTGTGTTGAGGACTCCAGAGCTGGATGCAGTGCTTCAGCTGGGGTCTCACCAGAGCGGAGTAGAGGGGCAGAATCACCTCCCTCGACCTGCTGGCCACGCTGCTTTTGATGCCGCCCAGGATACGGTTGGCCTTCTGAGCTGCAAGCGCACATTGCTGGCTCATGTCCAGCTTTTTGTCCACCAGTACCCCCAACTCTTTTATATATATATATATATATATATATATATATAATTTTATCCTCATTGATAATATACGGTTAACTCTACATTTACTAAGTAATTCCATGATTTGAGCAACATACTTGTAACTTAACGCATAGAAAGGTTTTTCTCTCAAGTTATTATGATGAGCTCTTATTAGAAAGTGGAGAGGATTATTTTTTATGGATAGCTGAAATGCATCAGCAGAATAACTAGGAATGACAGTGCATTATCGTTAGAAGAATAATTCCTTAAAAAGTCAGGAGAATAAAAATACAATTGTTATCTTTCAGTGGAATGAAAACTTAATTTCAGAAAACTTATAACTTATTTTTAATGTAATATTATTTTCATTTCATGCTCAATATAAATAAAAAAAAAACCAACAGAATAATTTTGGAGTGTTTGTACTTCATTTCTGAAGCCACATACAAAAAGAACTTAATTCTACGCACAAGAACTTGCCTTTGTACTTTGTACTTTGCCCCATTCTACCTCTCCAAACATCCAAATGAAGGCTCACAGCATAACCTGAAGATGAATAGATTTCATTTTGGACAAAAACACTCCATAGGCATAGAGTGGAGGGTTTTTTAATGGAGGGTTGCAGACGGTTTTTTCTTTTGTATAATGGGTGCTTCAGCTCAGGCATATCTGTGGGCTGCAACTACTTCAGCACAGCACTGAATGAGACGCACTTTTAAAATAGTCCCAAGGCTACTCTGGACTCTGTAGTTCGAAAGCAACATTTTCCTGTTGGGGATCAAAAAGTGGCCAGTGCAGATCTGGAAATTTTGAGAGTGCATTCCCTAATGAAATGTTCTCCTGGCTTCCTAATTAATTAACTACATCATTTTAACTTCCTAGGTTGATTAAAAGAAACTTTGCTGCAGATCAAACCTTGAAGTGATGAAGGCATGGATAATTAGTTCTGCAGCCAAAATGAGCGGACACAAATTGTACTTGGAGTGAATGCTGTGAAAGAAAATAGTCACATAAATACTGCAGCATCCAGCAGCAGACTGAGATACAAAATTGTTCACAGATGAAGAAAGAATACTAGAAGTAAAGAGCAGATGTGTCCTCTCCAAAGAAACAGCAAGTACAATACTCATAGCTTAACAGAGGCTTCCCTAACCTACAGACTTTCAGCACATCTTTGCCTGCAATGAGTGCCAGCTAGCTAATGGCCATCTCTGCCCCCTTGGCCTATCCTAGAGGACTAACTGGAATGAAGGAGATAAAGCACAAGGAATGTGATAGCCAATGTCTTCTCATTAATCCCCTGGTGGCCCTGCAGAGGCTGTTAGCAGGGGAGGAACTTCCAAAACAGCACGTGGAAGAGTCCTCAGCAGTTCAAGCTGCTTAAGCTAATTTATCATGATAATTAAGTACAGGTGATCCAGTTGTATTTTATCTTAATTGTTCACAGGACTGGAATCTTTTTCTACAGAGACAGTTCTGGGGGAGAATCTGATTGTGTTTTAGTCTGACTCTAGGCTATAAAACAGGCACCTTTTAGTTATATGTTTTGGCAAACTTGGCTTTATTTTCCTGTGTGTGAATAATGGTATTGCTGATGGTCATTATATCCAGTGTCAGAGTCACAGCATGTAACTCATACACTCTATTAGCATTGGAGTTATGCCAAGGCCCACCGGAGTTGAGTCTTAACCATTCGGGTGGGTGGCTAACATCACTTGCTGTGAACAGAGACAAAAAAAAAGTAGTTACTCCCTGGCAACACTTAAGGCTTCTTAAAGCTGAATTCAAAAACAGAACAAGTTAGATTCAAAGTTAATCTGGAAAGGCAGAATTACACTTCTTGGATAGAATAATTTGTAACTGATTGCATTTACAAAGTTCTTTAAATGATCTTGTCCATGACAAATTTCAAATTGTAGACTAACTCGCTACCCCATATCGATGACAACTCTGTAAATTCTGTAATGACATGCAATTTGCATTGAAGTCCCAGGAGATACCTATAAAGCCTAGTCAAATATCAGCAATTAGCAAAGCAATATATCAGGTAAACAGAAATTCTGTTCTCGTGTAGTTATTTCTTAAGGCTAAATACTGAAGTCTTTGTAAACCTGCAATGTCCATCGATCACAGAATTATATAAGCATAAGCATTTAAGGGTGGGAACATTTCTACCCTCTGGGAAACATTAACACAGTCAAGACACAAGCCAGCCTCATTCATTTAAACTTCGTTTCAAATGCACTTTAAGTCTTAGCAATACAAAAGAAAATAGGATTTCGCAGTATTTGAAAAACGGTAGTTCTAGGAAAGCTTATATAATTAAGAACAGTTTGTGATATGTTTATACAACTTGACTGTGTATTAATATGTCCTGATATTTTTATTACTTAACAGCAGTACAAATTCAGTCTTTATGGTCAATGACACACTCACCTCCCCAGCGCTCATCACACACTGTGAACAAGGTGGTTTTATTGGCTAATCCTGGGAACACACTGCTGCACTCCATAACAATAGCCTGAGGAATCATTATGATGCAGGACACAATCCAGATAATTATAATGCTGTTCCTTGCTCGCTTGGCTGTGCTTTTAAACATCAAAGGGTGACAAATTGCATACCATCGATCCAAAGCAATGCAGCTGAGTGTTAGTACAGACACAGAGACTGAAACTGTCTAAAGAAAAGGAAATATTATGTAAATGTAATTTTTTTCAGAGCTTTAAAAATTCTTTATTGTAATTTTTCCCAGTTTTAAAAATTATTTTTTTTCAACATACTTAGCTCTTTATATGCAATTATTAAATAGAAATTATTCCCAGAAAATGACTCCTTTTAAAATCACTTCTTATAGAATTACAACAGATACCCTCATCTGTTGTAGTCCCACTGGAATCAACAGGACAATTCACAGATTAGGATGCTACTCAAACTGTAGCAAGGTCAGATTCTGAAAGAACAAATTTTTGCAACTTAGAATTTGTAAATCTTTATCTGAAAAATTACTTTTAAAACATTAGACAACTAATTAGATCTTTTTTTCTTCGTAGAACAATTTTGTTTGTTTGTTTTCCATGTTATATTTGGATACTAGTACCAGCATTTTGCCTTTTCAGTTTTCATAGGAACAACTGAAATTAAGGGTCTCATGAAAAAAAAAAACCCAACATCAGCTTAAGGCAGACTGAGTTATTTTGCCTTCTATTCACTATATGAAATAACCTATTGCTTTGGTTTTACTCTTTCACTCTGTACACTAGGTTATCATTTCACTTTCTCTTCAGATTTTTTTTCCACTAGAATGGAGGTCTTGAAAAAAATTTTGTGATTTTGATTGTATTGAGTAGAGGACATACCCGTTGGAGAATTGTTGCCCTTGACAATGTGACTCTTCAGCCATACAGGTATGTGCTGAAAATATAAATTGTGCTGGAGGCACAGAGCTGATCACCTGCATACATTCAGAGTTCTGCTTAATTCTTTTGATTTATAACGTCTGAAAGGCCAAGCACTTGTCATTCTAGTATGTCCAGTCAGTCCTCTAAACAGCTATTCTTAGAAAAGGTATTTGTCAATCATTTTGATGCAAATGATCTCATAGCTAATAAGTCCACCAGTAAATGAGTGGTGGCAATTATTGCTTAAGGCAGACAATCTGATCAGCTCCCAGTGAACGTGGAAACTTTGACTATTTCTGAAGAATGCAAAGTAAGCCACTAAACACATAGGAAAGTCCAGACTCCCTTCAGAAGTTCAGATTCTCTGTCCTGGACACTTGTGTAGCCATTTAGGTCCACACACACAGAGTATAAATGACTGTAATTCTATTTACAGACATTTTTATTGCTTTATATCCCTTCTGAATTATTAAAAAAGATCACAAAAAGTGAAGAGCATCAGACAAATGTTCCAGAAAGTGTATTGCCTAAGTCTAACAATCAGACAGACCAAGAACAATATTTTTTAGGCATAAACACATTCACAAGTGGAATAGTCCTTTAATCCCCAGCATGTACCCTGAGATACCTGCCTCAGTAGCAGGGATAGACTTCTACCAGATTATCACTATTAGGAAGATGCAATTGTTCTTTGTCTTTTTCATAACATGGGTAATGTGTACACAAACACAGTAAAGTAATACCTGTAAGTAGGGAATCACTTTGCAGAGGGACTGCCCAAAGAACCATGTTTCTGTGATGTCCACTACTAAAGTTGCTGGAAGACAAGTTATTGTGACCAGAATGTCAGCCAGAGAAAGATTCACTATGAAATAGTTGGTAACTGTCCGCATGTGATGATTCTTCCACACTGCAATGCAAACTGAATTTGGAAAGACATGTTAGTGAGATGGAAATGACTTAGGGAATGCTTCAGCAGGAAAACACTTGGCTTTGCAGGATTAAGGAAATGTTTGCATCCTCTGTTTAACACAGAATATTTGAATACGTAGTTCAATGTAAGAACCATGTGTTTTCTTTTAGAGTGGAAACAAGAGGGTACATGTAGAGAGAATCTTAGTACACAAAGAATAGTTTTCCACAGACTACAGCATGGGAAATAATCTGATATATAAAGCAGTTTATTTTCCTGCTAGTTTATCTTCACTAACTATTCACGCAACTTTCTTTGTGTCTATTTTAATCCACTGGCTCTGGTCTATGGCAATACATACCTACATTTGTAAAAGTTTATCTTTTTCTTATGACGGCGTGATGCTTAATTCAAATTTCTACTACCAAGAATCTTGTAAACTGTACCAAGACAGCAATCATTTTATAAAATATTTTGCTGGGCATAATATATCTATTGCATCTGCAGACAATCTGTAACAGTTGTCTGGGTAACTGTGATTTGAGGTAAGTAAATAAAGGTAGTTTTTGCAGTATGAAGTGTTACCCATTTAAAATGTGGTATATTTTTGATGATGATTGCTGTGATCAAAAGCAGCATCTAGCAGACACTTTACAAGATGTGCCTTTAAGGCTCATTTTATACCTTTTCTTTTCCCTCATTCTCAGTTTGAAAGGCTTTTAGAAATGAGGCAAATCAGTCCTTTAACATAGTTGCACTAAAGTCATAAGCTAATACATTAATAATGTTAAAATTGAGTCCGAGAAACTAGCCTAAAAGTAAGTTTTTTAGTAACTTTGGAAGTAAAACCCTGAGAAATTGCAGCAATCAATAGCTTTTGAATGGTTTAGATTCAGTCACCAAAAGTTTTTTTAAGAACTGATGCACAAAATTTTCCAGAAACACCGCAATATTTCTTGTAAGAAAACAATTTGCTGTACATCAAAGGTTCCACTTCTGTAAACAATAATTAATCCATCATGCAAATCTGGATGAAGATTCAAAGCCTCCTTAATCTGTCAGGATATAGCACTGTGCTTAATTTAGATATATTAAACAGATCACAGAATGCTAAAGAATAGAGTTAGAAGGGTCCTCAAGAGGTTGTCCAAATATAAAATGGAATCAGCTAGAGTTAAGCCATTCTCTTATTAAACTAGGTAAAACAGCTGGAAAAAAAATACACAGACTTTAAGGCACATAAGCTCTTGAGATCAGATGGTTCTTTAGATCCTAAGAAGGATGGTGTGTCTGAAAGCTTGTGCCCATCTTCCAGCTGCATCAGTTGATCTAATAAAGTATATTACTTCATTCCACAAATGCTGTCTTGTTTAAGTCTCTAGACCAGCACAACTACAGCAAGACTACCACTAAGCCATTGCTGCCAAGTTTACATTTTAAAGTCTGTTATATTTGAAGATATCATGCCTCTCTTAAATGTGTTGCAGTGTTTAACTATCTTCCCTATTTAAAAAAAAAAAACAAACCTTCTAATGCCTAACCTACCATTCTTTTGCCTCTATTTATATCACTTTTTTCCCTGTACACAGGCAGAAATGAAGAAGAGTTGTTCCCTGCAGCAATGCAGTAATAAAAAAAATATGTAAAAATCGTTATTTCACCTTTCCTCAGTTTTCTTTTCAGACTGTGCAACTCCAGAACTCTTTATCTTTTACTGCTCGTCATTCTTAGAACTTCTGCAACTATCCTTGTTGCTGTTTTCTGGACACTCTTTAGACTGGATTGCACCTTTGTTGTCAGAGTGCAGTGACCAAAATCAGTGGAATACTCCTTCAAGACCTTACTAGAGCTTTAGCAGGAGCTGAGATTGGAGCACTTCTTCCTGAGAGCTATGTTTAGACATTTAGAGGTAATTTAGGACAGAGAGGGAGAGGCTAGGTGGCCTTTGGTTTCTCTAAAAGAAAGTGATTTTATCAACTACCTTTTTAGGATGTAGGTTTCCAAATTTAATCTAAAACCTCTGTTGTGCCACAATAGATGTTCTTCACATCTTTTAATGTGTTGCAGACATGGTTCCAAATTCTATAGCTTGTATAAATTTAATCTTCGAAATATATCTATCACACTCTTGTAAATGCAATTCAAAACCTCTCCACAAAGCTCTTCATTGTTCTTGGACTGTTTTTGGAGAGAATCTCCCGCAGTATCCATTTCTTCTATTGTTTTCTTCCTGGATATAGAATTTCAGGTTCTCTTAACCGTGGCCTCAGATATCTGAAAGGCAAGGCTTATAAATCAAAACCTTGCAGGAAACATCGTATTTATTGTATTTACTTCCCATTTGGGTGATTTAAGTTACCTACTAAAGTAATTATTTCTGTAGCACTGCATGATAATTACAGCACAACTATCCAGAGCTTTATCATTGTCACTTGGTGCATAGCATTACTACAGTTATAACTTACACTCTGACAATGCAGAGGCAGCACCTAACAGGGAAGATAATACATTGCTGCCCCTCTGGAATGTTGTTGGAAATGCAATGCTGGGGAGAAAACCTGCAAAAACCATTTCACTTTCAATTTTAACTCTTGGGGCTTTTAGTTATGGCTTGTTCTTTATCTTGAATGCAATTCATACTGAAAGTACAGTCCTGTCTTGTACTTAGGCAAAAGTTAATATTAAGCAGCAGTGTTGTTCTGTACTTTTTATTTCTTTTATCAATAGGAAAAAGTTAAATAAAATGTTGCTTTAAATGTCAGCGGTCACCTACTTTGTTCTCATGCTATGGTTTCAACAGTCCTACATTCTACCTGATTCAGACAAGGGCATTATTTTCAGCAAAGGATGTCAGTGCCTGAAGGTGCCAGACACAAGCAGTTGTGTATGCTCTTTGACAAGGCCTATTCCTGTGCTGACCTGTTTGAGGAAAGCACCTGAACATAAAACTTTACTTCTGGTAAAACAAATTAATTAAGTTAACAAATGTGAGGTCAATCTCATTGGCAGCAAACTGTGTCAGAAATCAATTCATAGCATTTTGCATGTTGTGTTCAAAGCTTTCTATCACCATGAGCAAATGAAACCTCATGATACCCCAGAGAGCTAAGAAAGTATTATCATTTTCATCATTGATGCAAGGAAAGTGAAGTGCAGAACCGAAGTTGCTAAAGGCCATACAATAAATCAGGCACAGAATAAGAAACTTAGACTCCTAATTCCCAGCTCTGTACTAAGCCTTCCAGATCACCCTGGCTTAACACAGATGGAATTTAGATGAACTCCAGTACCTGTTATTCCTCAGAGAAATATAATAGACTATGCCCCTTGCTACTCAGGGAGTAGCAGTATGCAGGAAAGCCAAGGTACAGAAAGTAGCTCTGAATTCCTTTGAATTCTAATCTATGGGGGCAAGAGGCACCTGAAAGGTGGAAAAAAAAATCATTTAAAGCATAGAAATTCAGTATAGTTTGTTACTTTAGATTTCTCTGTTTATGCTTGTGTTTCCTCTTTTGCCCTCATCCATTCTTTGCACCATAGACCATTTTCCATTCTTCATATGGCACATTGCACAAGCACATCTTAATTAGCATGTTTACATACTACCATAATAGTTAAGTATCCCAGAAACTTATTCCATGAATATATACAAAAAATGAGCTTGTGTAAAAAAGCCTCTGAAGAGAAAGTATTGTAAAAACAAGCCAGCTTTTCCCCAACTCGCTGCCCTCTGCTGGTTGCAGTATTGTTTTTAGCCTGCACAAGCATTGGCAATGTTTTCTTTCAGTGCAAGGCTAAACTGAGCTGTGAGGATTTGCTATGAGTTATTTGAATAGGACAGAATGGTATAAATGAGAGAAAGTTAGTTCAAAATATACCTTCCAGACTCGATGTCTTTCTGAGTCTACTACAGTACAAGGTTATTCGGTAGTCTTGTACAACAGCTTCATTGATAGACCAGTGAGCTAGCAGATCATTGAGAAAGACCCTCTAGCTTGTGTTGAAAAACTATTATTTTATAGGCATGCAAAACAGTTTGACTATGCCACTGAATACATTATAACTAGCTAAGTATCAGAACAAAATAATTTTGTATACTCTCAACTCTCACTCCTTTAAATATGCATTTTCATCTCAGGTGGTTCTACAGAGAAGTGGAGGCACTCAGCTCCCATATAAACCCTAAAGAAACATGCTAGAAAGGAAGCTCTGTGGAGTGAGAAATGCCATCTGCCTACCCAGACTGAAATAGCAGAGAGCTGTGGCTTTCCGCTCAGCTTAGAGAAGAGAAGCAAGGATAAGAAAGGTAGTAAAGATTCTCAGCTGGGAGTGTATTTTAATAAAAAGTACTCCAAAATCATAAAATAGGAGATGAGGTGAGCACCAGCCTTCCTAAAAAACTTGGGAGACTCCACAGATTTAACAGGATGCCTGTTTAGCTAGGGCACAATGTAGTGGCCCAAACTGAGCTCTTCAGACCTCCACTGAAAAATCTATAAAATAGTAAAAATAGCTCTGAATGAAACCTTGATTTAACATTATATGCAAATCTTTAATGCAACCTTTGATGTTCCCAGCTATAAATGGGAGAGATGAAGAAAGTGGGGAAAAAAGATATTAACACAGGCATTGTAGAAAAGAGGATCAGAATTTAAAAAAAAAAAAAAAAAGTGGGACAGAAATGTGAGAGAAATGTAACTCAGAAACATGTTCCTACTTTGCATGGTTTTCTCGACTGCTAGAACTCTACTGGAACCTAATTACCTGCCCAGTGTATTCTGTTATTGTCTCTATTTTTGCTTTTATTTTTATAAAACACTCAAAGTTACCCTTAATAACTGCAAATGAAAACACGCAGGCTAGCTTTCACAACGAGCTGCTATTTTTCTAAGAGTTATTAAGTAATCCGACTCTCATAGCTCCTTCGCCTCACCGCTGACGCTTTCATTTTCTTCTGCCAGAATCAAGAGCTTTAAGCAAAATGCTTGCTACTCCTACCTCTGCCACACAGTGTCAGTGAAGACTCGGAAACTAACTTGAGTTGCCAGGCCGACTTCGGAAAAATTGGTAGAGGCTTTCCCCAAGCCAGGACAGTTCTGCGATAATGAAGCTTG
The DNA here is from genome assembly GCA_031468815.1 of Morus bassanus. NCBI lineage: Eukaryota > Metazoa > Chordata > Aves > Suliformes > Sulidae > Morus > Morus bassanus. The sequence continues at coordinate 89,982,538 of CM062569.1, forward strand.
TTTCAGAACCCATCCTCCAAACATTCACGATCTCCCGCCCCCAAAAAAGTCTCACAGGCAAGTCCCAGGAAGGACTAAACATATCAAATTCAAATCAAAGTTAAAAATTTAAGACAGATGCTATTAGAAGTCCATCAAGAAAGCTTCATATACCTCATTATATTCCTGAAGAAAAAAAAAACAAACTCTCAAATATGACAGTACAGTGAGATCGGTATTTTTCATGTACAAATTTAATCCCCATTGGTTTAGTGTCCTGGAGCATTTTAATTAGAGGCTGTAATGCCATCTATTCAATTAGCATAGCTCATTGTATCTTAAGCTGAATATGAAAACAATACAAAGACTCCAGCTGGTATAAAATGCAGCTGCTTTCCTCCTGGAAGATTTATGCTGTCTTGAGCATATTAAATGTTGTGCTGTAGTCCTTCCACTGGTGGACCGCTGGTTCAGCTGTCAATTTGTTTTTTACATGTCAACCCTAAATAATTTCCTTAACACTCCAGCAGTCTTGTCAAACTCTTATTCAATGGGTCATCTTCCAACGGGACTTCCTGGCCAAAATAGAAACATAATTTCCATAACCAGCAATACCTGACATTTCCTCATATAAATGAATGACACTACCTCTTATCTAATTTTTGGTGAATAATAAATCCCAGATGGATGTAAACAAAGAATTATCATTTTCTTTCCCATTATACTAAACTTCAGTGATTTTATTTTGCTTTGGTAATTCAATATCACGATTGTTTGATTAAAATATCATAATATGGCCATCCAGCAATCATTTGGAAGTAATGCTGTGATTATAAGCACTGGTCATCAACATCTCCAGACATATGAGGCAGAAAGTTTCTAAAGAGCTTTACTCCTTCACAATATTTTACAAACAGTGATAAAAAACTGTGTTAAATAGATCTGAGTTACACATTATCTATCCTCTACCTCCTACCCCCACAAAAAAAAATTGTTTCCACCTGGCAGTGAATTGATTCTTCATACGGCCTTCTCCCCCTTGGTCTTTTCTAGTGATGCCACTACCTACTGCCAATCAAGGTCTGGGTGGCGGGGTGTTGAGCAGCACAATCATGTTGAAAGGAAGGCTGAGTAGATGGGCTACCAAACGGGATTCTGGAGACCTAGAGCCCTTGTAGAAACACTGAATCAGTGCATACTGTGGGAAGGAAAAATGCTGTCATTGAAAATACTTTCATTATGAATGATTCCTGATTGAGGATTCTTCTGCTTTAACTTAAGAGTCTAAAAATTAGGTGCCTAAGACTAAGCTTATTTTATTTGTCTTAGGAAGGCTTTCCATGAGTCTTTCAATAACTTTGTTGATGATCTTGATTAAGGGGTGAGAAGCACTTTAACTAAATTGCAGAGTATATTTAATTAGGGGGTTTTGAAACCAGCAGTAAGAAGAAAAGATCTAAAACAAAGCGACATCTTCTGTGAAGAGGAAGATGATATCTACTTCCTAGGCTGTCCATCTCTTACCCACTATTAAGCTCTAAACTCACACATTACTTCATTTTTTACATAACTAATCTTATCTGAAAAAAAGGAGTCCAAAATAAGACCAGGTTTGTGTTGAAAAAGTACTAGAAAGAATGACACAAAGAAAAGACACTTTTTATAAAATATTAATTACAAAGGAAATATTGAAAAAATTCCTACAGCTGGTAATAATGCCCAGAAGATAAGAACTGTCCTTCAATATGTGATGTGAGAGCTGAAAAGATGGACAATATTCTGGGCTGCACACCCAAAGGAATTACATGGCCTGCCAATGAGGTCATAGCTCGTCATCAACAGGACACACCAGATCTGTCAATAAATTTGAAAAAAATCATGGAAGCATGACAAAAGCAGTAGTTGGTTAGGTCATGGTCCCTATGTATCACACATAATAAAGTACATACGTGTAGGTTCCATCACTTTTTCCTAGTAAAACTCTAGGAAAAATACTGAAACCATAAGAAATATGCCTGCATAACATTGAACATATGAAACCTTAAAGTGTTTTGTTGACTATCAGCTTCGCTGAAATGTGCTAATGGGGAACTCTCTCCCACAAAAGACAATGAGAGTCTACATAAATAAAGCAGATATCCAGCAACTAGTTTGCTTGCAGCAATATGTTTTCTAGCAACCATGTGCTCTGTTGTACTCGGGCTTTTAAAGGGACTTATGAGTCGGGGGTTGTGGGTTACTCATGTTCTCCAACCCACTTCCATATTTTTTGTACTGCTTCATTATTATGGTGCTAGAGAAGAATACAAAAACTAAATTCTGCTTGCAGGAAGCTTATCTCTGCAGATTACAATTGGGATTGATAGCACAACCATCTAATTGGCACAGGATTCACTTTTTAACTCAGTCACATTTCATAATCTTAGACAATTAACAACCTGATGGAAATGGGAGTTATTACCAGAAGATCAGCTATGCTATAAAAACAGACTGCCAAAAATGCCAGGTTTGGTCACCTCTGGAGAAAGTGAAAGGTACCATAACACAGTTTCCTGAGCTAACTGTACTGATTAACACAGACAGTTTGGTTTTAAATTGTCCTGCCACACGCACACACGCAAATCATTACAAGCATTAAGTGACAACCCTGGTCATCTCTGCAGAGCTGGCTATACTGAATGACCAGTTATTTCATCATCACATTTGATATACTTATTTTTCTATCCATAGTAACAATAAAAAGCCTACAAATTCCTTACACACACTTCATGTTAGAGATGGAAGGACCATAAATATAGCTGTCATACTGCACATGACACTACAATAACAAGATTTCACACTTCAGTATGATTCAATTTAAACCTGCATGACTCATTAAAATCAAGGCATGCTCCACAGCTGAAATGCTGTGCAACTTTGAAACCATATGCTTCAAAATGCATCTGTCAGTCAGTGTAAAATGGAGTTGCACTAGGAAAAACCCTTCCATGCCCACATCTGTTTCTAACGTAGATGTAAAAATGCCTTTTCTTCAGACTACACAAAGAAAATACAATTCACTGGGCCAGTGAAATGCTACAGCAAATATCTTGCAGAGTGTACAAGTTCTGAATCTATGTCATGACTCCACATTGCCAATATAATATTCCCCAAACTGGGCTAAAATCCTTGCAGTCTTACCGCGCTGCCACCAGGAGACAGAGTACAGCTCTGTCAGGGCTGAGTGCACCCCCAGGCTTTGCAACCTCTCTCCCTGCCCAGGGGTTGGCTGCCTGTGCTGGAGGCCAGCTCTGGTATGGAGCAGCATGTAAACTGGGATCAAGCTGCTGGGAACAGAGTTTTCAGAGAAAGATGCGAGACAACTATTTTGGGGGATCTCTTTGCCTGGGAGCTGCATTTAAGCTCAGGTTCTCATACTTAGCTCAGGCAATGACCACATTGCAAGTATGCCTGTGCCTTGCTGATTTTGCTTGTAATCCTCACCTACTGACTTGACTTTATGGCTTAATCTCAGACCTGCTTCATCGCTATGGATTTGTCTGGCGATTGCTGGGAGGTGACTGAACCCTGGTAAACATCACCAGACCCACCCGGCTCTACAGGCACTGTGGAACTGCGTTGGTGAGTACACTGCCCTGTCAATCTTGCTGCTGCCCGCAGCTCCTAGCTCTCCTTCCCCTGGGGAACAGTCCATTCTAGCTCTTTTCTGAAAAATTTCACTTGTGTGATGTACAGTAAGTAAATCAGCTAATAATGTCCAAAAAAAAAAAAAAAGGTTTCACCTGATATGCACCACAGAAAGTAAACAACACTTTAAAAACAAAGAAGCATTCCAAAACCTTCCATGTTTTTGAAAGATGATGAGTTAAAGCAGGAAGTGACAACAGCTTTCATTTGGTAATGCCCCTAAGACACTTCTGTCTGAAGAGTACTTCACTGACCTAAGGGAAAGATGTGTTAGTCTCCCTTCAGCTCCTGAGAGACAGGGCTTTACTATTTTTAGTAGTCTTGGAGTTGTGCAGTTGCTGAATAGTTCTGCTGAGTTACTTCCCTTCTTACATAGATAGGTGATTCTTTCCAAACACTGCTCACAATATAAAATTAACCCCAGGCAGCATATCCTGCCTAGGTTGCACTTAGGCAGGTGCATCCTAACAGGTTGCACCTGTTTTGGGTCTAAATAGCAGAGCTGGTCTTCAGAACTATCACTCTAACAGCTTTCAGAATGTATAACATTAAATGGGCTAGGTTCTTTAAAAGTTTCACACATTTATCAGGAGTACATCTTGCAAGTAAAATGAAACAAAACCAAAATCATTCAAGACATCAAGCATCTCTTGCAGCTCACCTTCCTTCAGCCTCAGGCATTGCCCTATTTCAGAGTTGGGTTCAGTAGGACTGCACTATTGACACTAGGCAGAGTATGTCTTTTCAACATAAAGTATGGTAAAGGAAAGTAGAGCTGTCCCCACTCTCCCCACTCTGGACTCTCTGGTCAGAAAGTATATAGAGTGGAACTAGTTACATATTTGGCCATAAGAATCTAGAAATGAAATGGCATAATTTCAGATCATCTTCATTTTTTAATGCTTTTCTACTTTTTGTGTATCTCACAAGGATGTGCATGGCTCTTTCTTGCCAGTAATGCCCATATTATGCAAACACCAATATATTTCAGTTGATACTCAAACTCTTACATAAATTGAGCTCATACAGTCTATATTTTAGGTAGATGAAATGTAAAAATATTGTATCATTTCCAGTGAGGTATCTTTTTAAAAATGATAAAGCAACTCTTATTGTTATTAATCCAACAGATAAAGGTGATTTTCATGCTGATATTACAAAAGTAAAGCCCCTTCAGTGCCAGATTCCCCAAGTAATCTGGACAAAATTAAATGTAATAACTTAAAATGTGATTAAATGAAATATGGCTTATCTACAGCAATCAAATAGGATTCATGAAGATCAAGGCACCATTTAGGAGAATACATGACTCATCCAATTCCACCAACACATGCATGTATGCATAGACCTCAGTATTCACCAGATACCTTTAAAATGATAACAGAGCAGCATTTGAGACAGTTGCCTTTTGATGGGCATTGGCTAGGACTCTGGTGTTAGAACTATACACAAACTTTTTCTTCTTCAGCCCTAAAAAAATCAAACTACAATAAGTGAAAATCAAATGAATGCTGCTGAGCTCTATGAGTCAGACTACGAACTCTCTGAGGAAAGGACCACAGTTGGGTTCTGTACAGACCTCAGCATAACTAGCAGTTACTGTAAAATAGATAATAAATAATAGAGCTATCCAGAGAAGAGTAATTCTCTGTCAATTAAATTTGCTTTCATTCTGAGTTGGAAATTAAAAACAAGTATCTCCAAATGGTGTGAGTAAAGAAAGTTTCTGAAAACCCTCACTGATGTCCTGCATGGTCTCTTAGCCTTGGAAGCCAGCACTGCAGAGGACCTTCAAGCTGGGTGCTGGCAGGTTGTGTGTGCTCAGTATCTCAGCTCCTGCCAGCTCTGGGGAGGGCTGCCAAGAGGCCCAGCAGCCCAGCTGGTGGGACACCAGAAGGCTGCTTGTTCTGCGTTCACTCTTTGATCAAACCAAGTGACCTCTGCCTTACATCTTGATTTTGATGAATGTATATTCCCTGAGGGAAACCATTTCATTAGAGAAGTTCTGACCCATGCGAATGAACAACTTAAACGAGAACCATTCCCATTCTTTAACTGTATAAATGGAGTTAAATGTATGGAGTTGTACATTACATACTAATCCGTTGGGGTCTTATTCCAGTTATTAACTGCTGCAACTGGTTAGTGTAGAATGATCACGTCAGTAACCAGAGACCTCCCTACATCCTAAAAATATCTATCTTTCTTTAATTATCTAGTTTTCTATTTTTAAGCAATGTTTTTAATGCAATGTTTTCAAATAAAGAAGAAACAGGTCTTTGCTTTACAGTCAACACACATTCTCTATTAAGAAGTCCTATGTTTTGCACTAGCTGTGCCCAGAAGCTGCAAGAGTTTCATTGCTGTGCAGTGGTAAAGAAATCTTTTGGTCTTGTTTGCAAAACAGGAAGTCCTTATCTTCAACACCTATTCTGCTTCTAGTGATAAAGAGTAACTGAGTGAAGAAGAAAATAGGGCAAAGCATACTGATGTTATCATCCAGATTTCAGTTTCTCCAAACGTTCATGTAAATATGTCCTAAAAACATCTTCTGTTTCTTCTCAGTGGCTTGCACTGAAATCTCTGGTGAGCAGCCAGTGTGGGCACACATGAGAATCATTGACATGGAGCACTCGAATGCAATAATGAAACTTTCTTTCAAATGCACAGACTTGCTAATGGTTTTCATTATAGCTGGTTTGTGCAGCAGCTCGGACAGTGTACGTCAATTCTCCTTATTAAATTGAAAGCTAAATAGCAATGCACACCTTGTTACATGCTACTCTAAGTAGAATTCCTGCAGTGCAGCTCACTCAAGAGCCCAGTAGATGTCAATCAAAGTTCAAACTTCTGATTCTACCCTTGGTTGCTAATTAACTGTCAGAATGCTTCAATCTAGTTTATTACTAATATCTGAGGGATGTGCCTTCCACTTGCACAGATATTATTGCTGGGACACAGTGACTCTTTTCATCCCATGTGAATGCACAAATCAAAATAAGAGGCAGAAATATAATTTTTTAGTACCACATAGGGAAGGGAAGGATCTTTCCTGATTACCTAAGTGCTATCTGAATAGGACATGGACAAAATAGAATCAAAGCATGGACTTCACATGCCACACTAGTCCAGCAGATCTGGTCAAACATAAGCAGAGGAACATACTGCATCATTAAGGATGATACTATAAAGCACTATTAGCCACTAAAACCCTCTTTAGAACCACTTCTGCTCTGCTTCAAGAAGGTCCATGACTAAATCCCAGATTAACCTTGAATATGGATTTTTCAAGCAGGAAAAATTAGCTTCTCGGAGACTTCAAAACGTGCACTGTTCTGTATCAGATTTTCAGTGGTAGCCAGATAAAAGTTTCACAAAAACATCTTTGGAAAGAGCATTAGATCACCTCCATTTCTCCACTCAAAATCACGTGAGCCTGCAATCAGTGCAGTATGAGCTTTCTCGCATGAAGATGAGATGATGTTCAGCTAACGAGCACCTGCACCTGCAGATCCCACAAACAACTCGCCCATAAACAGAAGCAGCAGTTTGGGTGGGTAGAAGGTCCGCGTAAATGCACAAAGGCAGTTTAAAGAGCAAACGGCTCGAGCAGCAGCAGTAGTCCAGTAAAAGGAAAGGTGGGTGGGCAGCCAAATGCCAGCCTCCATCCCGAGCAAAAAGATGACGTACACAAATGTCAGGGAGGAGCGGGCTCCACATCAGCACCGATATCGTCTCTGTTTGCAAATGCACAGAGAGGAAAGCTTTTCCCCTCGTGGCTTCAGGGGAGAAAGGTGTAAACAGGGTGAGAGCTCCTAGAGCTGAAGATGTGACCTTGAATCTTTAAAGGCGAGAGGACAGCCTGTTTACAGAACGGGCAAATAAGTAACTACGGCAAATAAATAAATACGGCAAATAAGTAAATAAACGCGGGCAGTTCTCCTAAAACCGTCTTTGCTCAAGATCAGAACGAAGGACACTTTTCTTCCTAGTTTAAAGTACCGCCTCTTTGCGACGACTGTTATCTTTACACTGCCTGTCAGGCTGGCTGTGGAGCGATGGACCGAGCAAACATGCTCAGGCTTCTGAATAGCTCTAACGCAACCTTTTTGGCTGAAAACTCGCTCGTTTCGCCAACGTGCACACTGGCTGTTTACAGGCAGTTAGCACACCGTTCCAGAAAAAAATAAACAAACAAACAAAAAAAAAATAGCATCATCAGTCCGTTGAAAGAAAAAAAAAAAAAAAAAAGCCTTGCAAAATGTTGCCTTTGGCTGCAGGGTTATTTGCATCTTGCCTCGGGAAGCCTGGAGAGCTTGCAGATGACAGCCCTGACACGCATAAATGCTTCTGAAAAACATGAATGAAAGACCCGTATGGCAGGGCTGGGCGCTAGTGCGCCACTCCGTTCATGAAAGTGTCACTCATGTAAATAAAAAACGCAAGCGGCCGTGACTCCCGCTGCGTGCGTTCTCACGGCGTAAGCGTGAGACCGGCGGCCGCACCGCCTGCACGCTCATTCATAAACGCACAACCGAGGAAGACCAACGCCTTCGCCGCTCAGCCGGCGATCAGCGAACTAAAAGGGCACGGTTGCGGGGAGGAGCAGCGGTCGGCGTGGACGCGGACACGCGTGTCCGCCCGCCCGCCCCCCCCGCAGCCCGCGGCCGGGCGGGGGCCGAGCGCTCCCCCCGCACTGGCACAAGCGCCTTTTCCGACAGCCCGGCGAGAATGCCCGGCGTGGGGCCCCCGGCCCCGCTCGGCGGGCTGCGGCGGCCAGCTCCGGGGAGCGGAGGGGCGGCTCGGCGCGGGAGGGGAGAGCGCGGGAGCGGCGGGCTCCCAGCGGCCGGACCCCGCTCGCCGCTCCCCCGCACCGCCCCCGCCTGTTCCAGTACACGCTCCCGCTTCCCGCCGCCGCCCACGCGTGCCCTCGGCTCCCCGCCGCACCGCCGAGCGCCCCCCCCGCGCCGCCTCCTTCACGGATGAATGGGAGCGGGGCGGAGGCGGGCTCCCAGGCGCCGCCCCGCCTCGCTTCCCTCAATGAGAGCGCGCGAGGGCGCCGCCCCGCCCGCCCCGCGCCTCCGCGAGCGCGGCCGTTGCGCCGGCTGCTGAGGGGAGCAACCGCCGCTCCCCCGCACGGGGCGGGCGCCGTCCCGCGGCCGTGACCCCGCACCCCCCCGCACCCGCACCCCCCGCCTCCGTCCTTCAGAAAACACCCCGCGTCCGGCGCTCCCAGCGCGGCGCCGGGCTTGGCCGAGCGGGCCGGGGCTGTGAGGGGAGCGGCGGCAGCCCCCCGGGCGGGCTGAGAGGCGGAGCCGCCGGCCCGGGCGTAGGCGGGTTCAGCACCTCCGCCCGGCGGACAGGGACGGGAGCCGGCCGGCAGCCCCCGGCTCTCCCCCGCCGGCTCCCTCCGGTGGGCTCCGCCGCTCCCTCTTCGCCTGCCCAGGCCCGGCAGCCCCTCGCAAGCCCGTGGGGGATGCGGTTTTCACGGCGCCCCGCAGCAAAGACCCCCTCCGCGCAGCCTTTAACTTTCCCCCCCGCGGCGAAACCCACCCCCGGCTTCCAACCGCCATCCGTGCGAACCCCACCTCGGCAAGGGGGAACGGGAACTTTGGGGGAGCGCGACTCACCCAGGACGTTCCCGACGAGAGCCACGATGAAGACGACGATGTAGCCGGCGATCAGCGCCCATTCGTACTCCTTGGGATGCAAATATTCCTTCCAGAGGTATCGCAGGAACTCCTCATCGTCGTAGTCGGTGGAAGGGGTTAAAAGAGCCTCCCGCGTTTCGTTTAGCTCCGACCCGGTCGTCCAGTTCCTGCAGGGAGGGGAACCATCCTCGGGTTGAATCCCGGACATCCCTGGTGGTTGGTCCGGGAGCTGGGAAAAAAAAAAAAAAAAACCAAAACAAAAAAAAAAAAAACACCAAACAAACAAAAAACCAAAAACCCAAACCCCCCAAAAAACAAACAGCAAAAAAAAACCACCAGACCCTCTCAGAGCATCCGAGCTTTCTCCCGCCCGTCCATCGAGGCTTGTGGCTGCCAGTGAGAAAAGCGGGGTGTGGGGAGAAAAATGACGCGGGAACTTACGGGAGCCAATGCGGGAACAGGCTGGGGATCCGCGTCGGTCCCCAACCCGCACTGGCCAGCCTTTATCCCGGTCGGGCAGGGGGCGCAGCCTCCGCATCCGCGGAGGCTGCGCCCCCTGCCCGACCGGGATAAAAGCCGGCCAGCGTGCGTTGCATGCTTCGGGTGTCGGACTGCACCTTCCCCCGCTGGAAAAGTCACGTCCGTTTCGGACGACACCGATTTCCCTTCCTCAAACCGTGCACATGCACACCCCCCACCTCCACCCCCCCGCATCTCTGCACCTCCCCGCATCTCTCTCCCCCCACCCCTGACCCTTCTCCTGGCTCGTCCACCCTTCTTCCGACTCCGGTTCCCCTCGGTTTCCCACCCTCTCTCGCACAGGCACTTTAGACCTTTCTACATTAAATACTACATATATTCAAGATATTTGTAGATCAAAGGCAGTGGAAGGCTGCTGTGGAAGGAAGCACAGGGTGAAAGGAGCCCTTAAACACGAGTGGCTAATAAGCCTGTCTCCTTTCAGTGCCCCTCTTAAAGTTGAGCTGGGTATGGAGCTAAAACAGAGGAATCAACCCCGATAGGAAAATCCTTAAGAGCACTGATCAGGCAAGCTCAGGGTTTAGTTGGATTTGAAGATCACTGAGAGCTCACCGTAGGCTTGAGTCTAGCAATGCAGACTCCCCGCGCTGAGGTTGTTTCAAACATCCAGCTTGGGATCTCAAGACAGCACCTGCCTCTTAGCTATTCTGAATTGAGTTGAGCTGGCAGAAAGCAATTCAAGACAGCCCAGAAGTGCAAGTTAAACAGTGTGGTAGGAGCCCTGGCTTCTGGTCATTGCTTCTTGAGCTATTTTCATACTTTGCCCGGTGTATAGTTCCCAGAAGAGAAGGGATAGGTCTGGACTTGTCCCTCCCTGACTGAAAAAACCCCTCGTATTTAGATAATCTGTTCAATCCCTAGCTGAATAATTTAATGAGTCTAATCTAAGCACCACTTCTGTTGCAAAATGACACACTGCGCTCAGTTAAGCATTTCATTGCAGAGTTTACACCTCCATAGGAATGGAGGAACTATTATGGTGGGACTCTACTTCCAACACATAAGCGTAATAGAGAGGCAGATACTTATAAACACTGTAGTGCTTAGCTCTAGGCAGTACTTCAGCTTCCTGAATTGTTCTTCATAGGTATGCAGACTTCTCTATTGCCTTCAAAGTCCAATACAGCATACCTACACCTGGTGTTGCCTTTGGGCACCTATTTCTATAGACCTGATCTCTTTGCTTTAGTTCCCTCTGAAATAAAGAAAAAAATCCCTTTCCTATTAAACAGGGAAGTTGAGTGGACTTTTTAGGCTAAATATGTTAAAGGCTGAGATATACTTGGGTATATAAAGGTAGGATCAGCACCAATCTTACATAAATTAGAAAGGTGGACTTTGCAAGCATCATAAATAAAGATTAGACACTGCAACTAATGAAAACATCTCAGGTTATATTAGCCAAGGTATGAGTTTTGGGAAGTGATTTAAACTCTCCTGAGAATGTGGGAAGGCAGGTCTACTTGGTACACAAAAAGAGATGTATTTAAGGAGCTTGTCATGGTCTTCATGAGTGGTGAAAAGACTTAGAGCATGACCATTTGGTGATCAGTAACAGACAACCACACTCATGGTCCAGTTTGTTTCATATGTTAAATTGTCCATAATTCCAATATTTTCTTCCAAGTCGCCATAAAGTCTGAAATAGGCAACGCCTTTTTTGACAGAGTGCTTTTTTCTTCCTCCCTCACCAATAGCAAGGAAATGACTTAAAAAGGTATAAATGTTAAGAAACAACATGGTTTTATGAAATATACATCTTAGGGTTCATCATTTTTTCAACAAGATTGCAAGTTTGATTGATAAAGACATAAATAATTGATTATGCAGATTGATAAACTGCATAAAATTGGTATTCCTAGAGTGCTGTAAGACATTTACTTTGGTTGATACAGCACATTCTGATTAGCAAGACAGGATAGTAAAAAATCAATATGGCACACATCATAAAGATTAAAAATGGGCTAACTAACAGATCCCAGAATGAAATGGTAGACAAACCATCATCACTGAGCCTGTGCATTTCTACTGTCAGTTCTTGGTTCTGTTACACTCATCATTCAATGACCTTGAAGAAGCTGGCAGGTGATCCAAAGATCAGGGGTAATCAGCTAAACACACACACTCATCATGAATCTGTAGCCAGAAAGCTTCATGTGATCGTTGATGGTATAAATAAGTATACCTGTGAAAACAGATTAAGGTATATAGAAGTATGAGTGAAACTTGGCTAAGCAAAAATATTCACCATGTACAAAACTCTGCTACTGAGGAAATTTCTTTCAAATTGAGTCATTTGAGCTGTGCATTTTAAAAACAAGATCGAATGCCTTTCTAAAAGATAAGTGCTAGCTGAAATGGGAATTAATTCAGAAAAGTCGCATGACCTGTGGTATGCAAGAGGTCAGACTAGATGATTACAGTAGTCCCCTCTGGCTTTCTAATTTGTGTAAGTGCATTAGCAAAATAGATTCACCCAATGAATTTTAGTGCTGATTTATCTTTTCTTTTAATTATAATCTTTGCATCAGGACTAGTGCAACAGTTTAAATCTGTTCCTTTCATATGCAAGTGAACAGCAAATACTCAAAAGTATGCAATTCTTATTGTGTTAACTGTTTTTTTCAGTTCAAAACCTGTTTAACATGTGGTTTTACAAACTTCTGTAAACAAAGAATATATCGGCTCCCCAGCACTTAAAAGAAGCATAAATTCAAGGTCATATCTATTAACCTTCTTGTCTCAGGAGAGTACTGTCTGGTACTTTATTTAGCTAAAAGGTTCACATACATTGATATCTCTTCTAATCCATAACTTTCCATCACTAATCCAAAAATACTGAAATGAAATTACCAGCCCTAGAAGATATGCCTTGTGGCTTTCAATGCCACTTATTATATGATATTAGACCATGTGAATACAAATCAAACACAATTTTATGCTTTATTGCATCTGATAGCTCACAGGAACTGACATTCATAGAGAACAAACCAACCCTACTTCAGCATCCAAGTTTATTGCTTTGTCAAACACATCTTCCCCCTCCATAATAACATTTCTATTGCAGACTTACATTTTTATTAATCACACAAATAGGCAGCATTTTTTCATATCTTAGAGGCTAGCCCTTTCATTTTAAAATCTATTTGATTCAGAGGATTAGCTCCATACTAGTCTAATAGCATATTAAATTAGGAGCCTTTTATCAAAGCAGAATGAATTTTGAAGTTTTTGCAAACTTGGATTAAGAGACAGCTGAGCCGGAGGGTTTCTGTTCAGCCTTTGCTGAACATTTTAAGAGGTGCTTTCATTCGTGGGAAGCAAACCACATAAGCACGGCTGCTGAAGAGAAATTGACTGCTGTATTGGCAGTAGAGACAAACTGTATGAATATGTCCTTCCTTCCCATCCTCCATTCACTGTTCTCATTTAACAGCTTTTCTCTGTCCCCTTTCTCTTAAGGAATATGCCACATGTCAGTTCAACAGAAAAACACTGGATTTATCGTTTATTTGCTTGAGCAACCATGCTCAGTCGTGTTCCAGATTTTGTCTATGAAGCCCCTCTGGTATCTTTCCTCCTATAATGGTGTTTCAAGGTGGAAGTGCTGCTTCCCCGGCAGCAGCACTAAGTAGTTCCTGAGAAGCAGATGGGCTATCATCAGCTAAATAGTGAAGAAGGGAAGACTGTAAATGAGCAACCAGAGAGAAGCTAAGAGCAAGAGAGGAAGACTGATAGAAAAAGCCAGGTTTGGAAATCTATACAGCCATAAAATTCAGTGGGGTAATAGGGTAGTAACTACCAGGCAGTAAGGTGTAAAGAGCCACAAAAGAAAAATGAATACTGTACTTTTTGTGAAAAGAATTAATCAGCTAATCTTATAAAGGTACGTAATGATGCTCCATCTCGCAATGCATTTGCAGCACCACATTTCCTTTAGGCCCCTTCTTGTCTTAGCGTTAAGTCAGTAATGAATTGTAGGTTAAAGAGGCAAAACTACTTTTAACGTGAGAGATGTTATTCAAACCTGCTGTTGAATTTTTTGAACCACTGGTGATATAAGAAGAATCCAGCAATTAACCTTTTTTAGCCAACCTCAGGCATTTTTCTCTTTGTGTGTAGAAAGCAGGATCCTGTTCAGCAGGATCCTGTTTTAAACAATCCAAGAGCTTGCTAAGATACCATTAGCCAAATATAGCAAGAATATCAGCTATGCTCTATTGATTTATTAGCTCACTAACACCATTAAAATGAGGCAAAGCTAACAGAACTTGCTCTGTTTCTAGCAGTGATCAGATAAGAAAGATCAGCAGTTGGTTAGATCATGCCATTTTCATTATTAATATCCACCAGTGCAGAACATATTTGACGTGAAAAAGTCTGATTCTAGTCTCATTTATACTACTGTAAATTAGAAGTAACTTCGTTCATGTCAGTAGAGTTATGCTGCTGTAATACAAATTAAAATAATACACTGTGTAGTTGTGCAAATTCAGATGAAATGAAAGCAACATGGAAGTCTGAATCTTGGTGAAAATTCTATTGTGCAACCTGCAACAGAATTGCCTAGCTTTATTCCTCTATGTTACAGGTATAATTTCCAAGGTGGTACAATTCATATAAAAAAATAAAGGTACGCTGCTCCTCTATGCTTTTCTTGGGCCATTTGCTCATTAACAGCCAAGTACTAAAAGGAGTTCAGAAAAAAATTGGTTCAGAAATATGAAAATGAATGTGTTCCATCTGCAGTATTCACTCCTTCACCAAGTCTACAAATATTTAAAAGCAAACACATTTAATGATCAGGGCACAGATCCAACCTCGATAGAACAAATTACAGTACACCTTTCCTGAAGAGGTCTCTGAACTGTACACAGAAGCTGAAAGAGGGATGCCTGTTTACTCTTTTTTTTTTTTTTTTATAAGGCATGGCACGCCCAATGATAATTTCAGTCAGTGACTTTAAATAAGTAAAAACCAAAAAGCTCTTCTTAACTTCATGTTTATGTGAATACGGGAACTCATTCTGGTAGAAGCCAAGGCAAATTTATTACAAGTCCATCAAAGCTGTTAAATGAAGCAGCTTGGATGCAGCATTGCACCCAAGAGCTTGAAGCCAGAGAAAATATAACTCCAAATATAAATTGTTGCTTAAAATTTCCCTAGCATCTGCTCCTGACCCATTTAGAAACAGCACAGGATCTTTGGTGTGATCTGAGACAAGATGGATGCTTTCATATTAAGTATTTTGAGGAATAAGGAAGAAGAGGCACAAAGCTTTTTTTATTATAGAGAATTTTATTAAAGGCCTTTCAAATGAAGCACATCCAGTGCTCTAGCATACATCGTATTACTTATAGTAAAGGTTTCATGGCAGCTAGAGCTCTGGATCTACCCTTTACAACAAGGATCAATCTCTGTTCTGCACACTGTACATTTTAAATAGAGAAGATACATTAAGAATGGGAAGCAAAACAGTGACAAAGATGGTTTTAAGTGGCGTGTCAGTTTTGGTATATGAAAGCTAAATGACACCGATCTGTATTACAGGCTATGACGTGTATTTCCTGTATTCAGGTTCACTGACCTACTGACATAAGCTCAGACCAAAAGTACTATACTGTCCTATTGCTTTCATCAGACCATTTCTTACTTTGTTCTCTAATCCCTCAGAAAAGCAGGTCAGATTGCATGAGGTCAAAGATGCCTCTAATCAGTGGTACATCTCTGACAGTGGCCAGGAATAGATGTGTAGAGGAGAACATAAGACTAAGGCAAGTTTGCAGTGATACTTTCCATCATTGCAACTTCCCATCTGCAAGCAGTCTGCAAGCTAGCAGCTTCCTGAGGCAAACCATTATGTCTGGTTAATAAATAGGTCTTTATGTTTGTTCCCCAACAATTTTGCTTAACTGTTTTGTGAACCCATCTAAACCTTTGGCTTCCACTGTAACTAGAAGCAATGATCTCCATGGTTTGTTACAGTGTTCCTCCTTTGCTACCTTTAAAACTGTTGCTGGATAATTCTATTTGGCTTGTTGTTCATATATTGTAAAAATCAGAATATTTCCCTTTCCACTTTTTCCATACCACTTGTGATGCTCTTTTCCTCAGTCAAGTCCTTCTTGAAAGGATCTCCATTTTAGCAACCATTTTAGTTACTCAACTTAGCATCATCAGAAAACTTGGTTACCTTTTATATTCACGCCCTTTCCTAAGTCATCCATGAATATGGTGACTAATACAAGTCCAGTGTAGGTCCCTGGATCTAGTAATAGAATTCTACTGGCAACCTTTTCCATTTTAATAAATAATTTTTTATTTCAACTGTTTTTCTTCTGCCCTCAAACCTGTTATTAACGACAAAAGGACCTATAAAATAATAGTTTAGCTTCATAAAGAATATTTCAGAGACCCCGAAAGTAGAAAACATTTTGAAAACACAAGTATACTTAATCAAATTTAAGGGAAATATAATAGACATGTAATGTGTACCTTCCCTCTTCAAAAAACATGATGATCCTTTTCTGTTATGTGTATTCACATGTCTACAACCTCTATGATGTCAAATTGCAAAGTATACAAAATGGACTTACCAGTCCAGTGTTTCAAAATCGTCTGTAGGCCGTATAAAAGTCTGGCTACATATTTGACACCTTTCATGTCTCCCATATTGTTTTCATCTGGAGGTAACATATTTTAGTTATTAGGCTAAAAATTTAGTGTTTGAATTCCTTTAGTACATGTTGTGAGTATCACCAGGTCTTGGAAAACTTTTGGGACTGTTTTCTCTAAATGGCAAATACTGGTATACTCATTCCTATATCATTTGTACTTAGGAACTACTTGGTACGAGGCAAGCTAGGTATGACCTGGTTTACGTCCCCGGTTTTTACCCTCTTCCTTCCTTTCTCCAGAATATTATGGTCATGTGCTGCCTGCTAGAATGATGTCCAGCTTTTGCAAGCCCATGAACTCTTCCAGGGAACTATCTGAAATTGGAGTTGGAGTTGGAGCCTGTGCCAGCGTCCAATATAATGTAGGCATAACTTCTACATCCTACTGAGTATCTTCCTTCCTCTCGAAAGCCTGCCCGCCAACATCCTCATTTAAAACAACCATTCTAGGTTATCTATCTTCTACTTCAGGTTTCAAGCCTTTGCATAGAAGTATTCACACATATGATCTTGTTTTGATGGGTTTTTTTGGTGACCTGCTTAAATGACACCCTATTTATTCAGTCTTTTTTTTCTGTCACTTTTTTCAATTTTGTTTGGCTTGCCCTATATACTATACTTCATTTGAGTACAGTGCTCTGTAACTTCACTACCAGATGAATCATCTCAAATGGTGTACTTTTCAGCACATTGGCTTTCAGATCATTAGTTTAAAAACTTTCCCCAAACTATTCTTATTTTAAGTTTCATCAGTTAATTTCATTTTCCTTGGCTGGACTATCTCTCTCACGTCAGTTCCATTTTTTCTTAAAGTTTTGTCCATTCCTAATTAACTGACTCTTCTTTATGCCACTTCTCAGACACATATTGACACTCTGCACTCTATCTAGCCCTGTGTATGGTACTGAGAACATTTCTCAGTACATCTTTTCTCAGAGATTTTATATTGTCTGTTCCTACTATTCTATAATACAACCTCTTGAAATTTCCATTTTTATGTTGTCATCAGAAAACAAGACAGTATTTTGTCATGAGAATAGTTCACAAAACATCAAAATCATTTGTATCCATGTCTTTGTCCGCTCTTTGCTATTTTGTTTCTTAAGGTGTGATTTCACATTCTGTTTATGCACTTATGTTTTCATGTGGCATTTAAAAACTTTACTGCTGCCTAGATAGGTTATTCCATACCTACTTTTAATTTTTTCTAGTTTAAGTAGATATTTCAGTTAGGTAACAGGGAAAATCTTACTTTCCTCCTGTTTTTAATGAACTGCTGCATGAATATTTATCTTAATCATTCAATGAAATGCTAACAAGAGCTTTTAAGTGGCTATACACTACTTTGCACTCCCACATGCAGAACTTTGTAGTAATTTCCCTAATTGTTCTAAGGCTTCTTGTGATATAAAAACATGTTTTCTGCATCAGAAATTGAAGATATAATGGCATAGAATTTCTGAAGAAAACAGAATTTTTTGCATATTTTGATCTGACCCCTCTTGGACAGGATTCTAATCTTTCAGTCTATGGGGTGAAAGTGCACTGTTGCACCAGCATAAACTGCACTGATTTGTTTTGATTCTGCAGTTTGCTACTGCATCTATAAAATGTATATTTACCAAAAATTTTGTTAGCAAGAAGTCTGAAACTGAACACCAAATCAGTGAATAGCTTGATTGTTCAGGCTCTAAGATGATGCTGGGCCAAAAACAGATAAATAACAGAAATAGTCTCTTCTACAGAATCCATAAAGCTGGAACCTTTAGTGGTCTTCTCCAGCTCCTCAAGTATTGAATACTGCATTCTGTGTTCATCTCCTGTCAGTTGCATATTTCAATAAGTTGTACATTGCCTGGCTGTGCATCAAAGAATACTGTTAGTACTATTTGTTATCCAGTGTCATATTAGACAGTGACTGGCTCAGATATTTACTCTGTTAAACACTGTAAAACAATAATTTAACTTGCAAGAAGAAGAAAAGATAATAAAATGAAAAAAAAACCACCCCAAAAATGCCAAAAAACACCAAAAAGGAAAGGAAATGTTAAAAAGCCTAGATACAGATCAACCTTGTACTGCAGATATTAGCCTAGTCTGAATATCAGATGAGTCTTTTAGTGAATTAAACCCATATTTTTATATCTCTGTCAAGTCACCTTGCATTTTATGAGGCAAATCTAGCTTCAGTTCTCATGCCTAAGAATACCAGTCCTAATGATTAAGGACAGATTTTTCTCTCCCCTTTGCCTCTTGACAGCTTTTGAACCTCAGAAAATTATATTTGTCTGCTATTAAAATCTTTTTGTATCTATGATTTAAAATAAAGATGAGTGTGTACTTTGTAGGATGAACCTATTATCTATGGAGGGGAGGAGGAAGAAGTAGTTTAAGGACTGTCTCTGCTACTGGTAAAGGCAATTGTAAAAGAATCAGTCCTGTGACCAGGCATATGCAAACTTACCCACCTACTGTGCAGCATCCCCGTGGGGTTGTCAGGACCCTGAATGAGCTCAGACGTGTGCCAATGCAGACATGACTGCTGATTCGGACCAACAGACTGGAAACCCATCAGCACAGGAATGTTTCTTGCCTTTTCCTGTGTTTATAAGCAAGCTGCAAGCTGTCAGAGTCATATGTGTAAACAAATCATTATAATCTCTCACATTACTGTTACATTTTGGGGCACCAGCACTGAAAAGGACAAACACTTATTCTTCTATGAAGTTGAAAGTGTGAAGCAGTGCTTAATATGCATTGAATGACGAGTATGAACTTGGAGACCATAGCAGACCCTCAACCTTAAGACTCCTTCAGTAACACTTTTGGGGGGATGTCTGAGTCTGTGCAATTCTTCCAATGAAGATAAATAATCCATTTTTTTCAGGATCAGAGGTTGTAAACCAGACTTTACTCTGTGATACTGTTAATTCTTTCCTTTTCTAAAATGTAATTATATTGGCTGCACATTTTTCATTTACTGTATAGAACAGCTTGCAAACAAGGCAGCCTTGTCTCAGTTTAAGTTCAGCTGGATCATGATTAGCCAAGATCTTCAATTAAATATCTGAAGATCTAATGGTAAAGCATAAGCGGAGCTTGGGAAAGTATTATTTCAAAAAGCATTATTCACTTTTTTCCTTCCAAGTTTCCTGCCTCTTTAAATGCTTAAGCCTCCTCAGATATTCCTCACTGTTTTTTCAGTGGCTCTTTCTTCTAGATTTCAAAACTCTAGGTGTAAAAACCATTTCTTGAGAAGCACAGCTGAGCTCTTAGCATTTTCACTGCAAGCAGGATTACATTTAAATTAACTTCTTGAGGATTCTGTATGATTATACTCATCATAGTAAGTTGCTTGCAACCACTTATAGAAAACTGTCATCACTTAACCCCAGCTTCTAGTTACCATCTGCAAACTGAGTTCACAGAACTTCCTTACTCTGAATGTCTGTAAAAACATAAATTTAAGGTGCTACAAGTGAAGGAGGTGAAGGATGACAAGCACCTAAATTTGTATGAGTTGCATAAATCCTGGCATTGGTGGTGTACTGACTGAAGTCCAGGCTAAGTCCACTAATTCCAAACTAAATGTCAGAACTTGAAAATTCTGTCCCTTCCTTTAGCTGTTTTGTCTCCTTTCTGTGAGTTTGCTTAACCATTCATTTTGTATAAAAATAACCACAAAAGATTCTGGCTTCAGAATATCTACTCACATCTACAAATACCTAAACAGAGTTGGTTTACAGCCTGTGTAAAGATATATGCATTTTGTTACAGGACGTATAAATTGCTTCTTCATTTTCCACTACCCTTGTCAGAGAATAAGAGTGAGCTGGACCATGAGATGGAGAGTTTACACTGAATAAAGAGTTGTTATAACTGCACCCCAAATTATTAGTTACATTGCTGTTAAAGTTCATTGAAGGTTTCTAATTAATATGTATGTGCAGGGAGAAAGGGCAGTTTGGAGAATTATACAAGAATATAGTATCATTAAATAGATCAGTGGTGTTGTCTCATCAGTAATATTGGATGTGCTAGAGAATCTGTTCTTCAAAGAGCACATGGCAGGTTTTGAAGATTTTTGTAAAAGGGTGGTGAGAATGATAAAGACAATGAGAACATCTTTGAAAAGAAATTGAAAAAAGGGGATGTTTTACCACAGGAAACAAATCAGAAAGGATATCAGTAAAGGTGTGCCAAAAAATAAACAGCAAGAGGAAAGCAAACTACATATTTCTGTTCTCTCTAACACATGGCACAAGAAGGAATCACTGAATGAAATTAGAGTGGGAAATACAGAATAGATCCAACAGCTTTTCTTCCAACAAGGTGAACATAGACTGTTGAACTCATTAAGGTAAAAAAATCTACCTACCTATTAGAAGGTGTCATCTTTCATACAGATAACAAGAATATCCAGGCTTGTCACTGTTAATTATAACAAAAGATTTGGCTTAGCTTTCCTGTGTTGGAAATTAGGTGAGATTTCTGAAGTTTCCCATGGAAAATTAAACTACCTGGTATCCCATTGTTCATAGGTTAGCACACTATGAAATCTGTTCAATAGATGTAATAAGCTACACCTTAAAACCAGCTAAAATTCCTTTCTCTGCAAATCCAGCTTACTGTAAGTAAACAAATTGTCCCCAGATAAACTACACATCCACTGTTGTCACAAAATAAGAGCAAAGGTGAATGATTATAGTTGAACGGAATGTTTTCCAAGTTACATTATCAGTTGCAAATTAAAAAAAGTTTAAAAGAAAACAATTTAAGAAACATATATTCCTTCTTGAATATAACATTGAAACCTCCTCTGTGGATAATTAAGAAAACAAGTTTCACCTGTTGAAGCATCAGTGCAAAAGCTGCATAAATGTACACCTCCGAACATAGAAATTCCAACTCAAATATGCAGATTAAGCCCCCCCCCCCCCCCAATTATGCCTGTGTGATGTATGCAGGCAAGATAATCTCACAGACTTCTAGTAACACTTACATTCTTAAAGTCTGTACTTGGGTCTTACTCAACTCTCCTTTTACAGAGAATATGAGAGGCTAGTGTAAGTAACCTGGAAACTGTCCTAAATTACTCTTCAGTAATTCAAGACATTTACACAGAAGGAGGCTTCGTATTCCCAGATCCATTAACAGAGCTTAATATTGTAGGTTGAGAGCACACTGGATAGCAAGCAATGCTCTGGAGAAGAGGACTGACACTGCCTCTTGTGCATCAATCCATCTCCTAGGAAACCAGTATTTAATTCATTATCCAAAAACTATTCCCTCACTTTACCAGAGACAGGTTAGTCAGATCATATTTTTCCACTCTGTGAGGAGGAATAGAGTTAAGAGGAAATACACTTTACCTAGCAGCCAAATGCCTCCTTTTGCTGTTAATACCATGGCAAGCAGCATTACAGCGTAGCGTTGATAATACCCTGGATTGTGTTATACTGTATTGCTGTAATACTGGACTGTATTATCTTGTGACTTTCAACACTTTTTCCTTCAGCCTGAAGTGCAAGATGTGCATTTCCTACATAAATGGTATGTTGATAATTTATTTTCTCCAAATATTGCCATTCCCCATGCCCAAAGAAACACAGCTTGTTTGCTGTTTTATAAACTGTAGCATTTTATGTTATTATATGCTAAATTATTTCTCTGAGATTCATCTAGTGACCAGTTTTTGAACCTAGATTTTAGATTTGCTCTGTGAATATTGTTTTGCTGGACATCCATTCATAGGCAGTTTTTTTTTTAAAAAGAATGATTAAATCATTCCCATTTAAGCAAAAATACTGAACTTTAATGCTGAGGAAGTTTCGCTTTGTCCCAGAATTTATAATATTTTTGGAAACTTACAGTTATCTCTATTTAATTCTGTGTGTATTTTTATTGTAAGACAAGAAATTATTAAATAACAGTAATAAATAAAACAAACAGATCAAGGCAGTTATTAAAGGTTAACAAAATACTCAAAACTGCAGTACTCAAATAAAATAATATAATATTTAGAATAAATTGCTGTCTGAACAGGGTTCTGGAAAGTATATCACACATATAGGGAGGTACCACAGAGCACCCTGCTCCATGTGTTCTGCCAAATAGTCTTTGACCAGTTTCAGAAAAGTTCTGCTGTTTAGAGTGGAAGTTGACTTCAGATGAGCAAAACATTTACCATCTGCTTGTCTACGTGCTTGTCCCCAGAGTGCCTATGCATATGTTTAACTAATAACTGAAGTAATGAATACATCTGTAATTTGAATTAAACAGGGCCAGGGCCTGTTCTCTGGTCCTGACTTAACGTGTCACAGGCTAACTACATCAACACTACTTTGCACTCGCCTTTGTGTCTCCTTGACTACACCTCTACTGGAACTGGCTATATTGTTTACAGTAAAGTAAACAAAATCTAAGCAATGCCTGAGTAATTTTTTGGAGGTTAAAATAGTGCAGGAACCATTTCCAACACAGTTTTCAGGACACCACCCATTTTCCAAGAAAAGAGTTTGTCTGTGCTGACATGAGCCATGCCATATCAACTGGTGTCATCAGATAAATGTTCCTGGCTTGTTTGTTTGTCCCTGAATCCTCCTTCTTGCCCTTCTTGAACATGGATGTGACGTTCTCACTCTTGCAGTCACAGAAGTCTTCCCTGATTGTCATGACTTTTTAAAGATGACAGAGAAAGGCCTCTCAATGAAATCATCCAATTCCTTCTGCATCATTGGATTCCTCCCATTTGCTTAAGCTGAATTTGCTTAAGATTTCCTTAACTGTATTTTCCTCTGCTATAAGTAGCGTTCATTCTCACACCCTCTGCTACTAGACCCAAGAGGTCTGAAAGCAGACCTTACCAGTAAAGACTAAGAGAAAAATGTTATTGAATACTTTCACCTTTTCTGCTTCCTTTGCCACTAGGTAAGCACATTGAGGAGTAAGTTCATGTTTTCCTTAGTTTTCCTTCTGCTGCTGCTGTACATTAAGAAACTCTCATTTTTGTTCACAGACCTCCCTAGTTTCAGCTCCAGCTAACCTCTGGCTTTCTTAAGCCCACCCCTACACGCTTAGACAATATCTCTATATTCCCCCAAGTAGCCCATCCCCCATTTCCACCTTTTCTGTATTTCCTTCTTATTTGGCTCAGCGCAATGGCAAATCTGCTTTCAGGGCTGGACAAGATAAAAATGACCATAGTCACCTGATGTCAAAGGTTTAACCAGTACGAACACTGCTAGTACAAATGTGTTCGTAATTTTTTGAAGAGTTTTTAAGCTAGGTCAGGAATGATGATACAGTGATCAGTGGACAAGGGAAGAGCTATGGATATCCTTTGCTTAGAAAGGATGTCCTTTCAGTAATTAAAGGGGGACTATAGGAAGGATGGGGGCAATCTCTTTAGCAAGGCCTATTGTGACAGGACAAGGAAGGGTTAATGGTTTTAAACTAAAGGAGGGTAGATTTAGACTGGATATAAGGAAAAAAATTTTTACAATGTGGGTGGTGAAACACTGGCACAGGTTGCCCAGAGAGGTGGTAGATGCCCCATCCCTGGAAACATTCAAGGTCAGGTTGGACGGGGCTCTGAGCAACATGATCTAGTTGGGGATGTCCCTGCTCACTGCAGGGTGGTTGGACTAGATGATCTCTAAAGGTCCCTTCCAACCTAAACCATTCTATGACTCTATGATTCTATGTTGTCTATCTGGAGTTCCATAAGGCCTTTGACACAGTCCCCCACAACATCCTTCTCTCTAAATTGGAGAGACATATATTTGATGGATGGACTGTTCGGTGGATGAAGAATTGGTTGGGTGGTCTCATCCAGAGGGTAGTGGTCAGTGGCTCAATGTCCAGATGGAGATCAGTAATGAGTGGTGTCCTGCAGGGGTCCATATTGGGACCAGTACTGTTTAATGTCTTCATCAATGACATAGACAGTGGGATCAAGTGCACACTCAGCAAGTTTGCAGATGACACCAAGCTGAGTGGTGTGGTTGACAGGCCTGAGGGATGGGATGCCATCCAGAGGGACCTGGACAAGCTCAAGAAGTGAACCCATGTGAAACTTGTGAGGTTCAACAAGGCCAAGTGCAGGGTCCTGCACCTGAGTCAGGGCAACCCCTGGTATCAATACAGGATGGGAGATGAAGGGATTGAGAGCAGCCCGGTGGAGAAAGACTTGAGGGTACTGGTGGGTGAAAAGCTGGACATAAGCTGACAATGTGTGCTTGCAGCTCAGAAGGCCAACTGTATTCTGGGCTGCATCAAAAGAAGCATGGCCAGCAGTTCAAGGGAGGTGATTCTGCCTCTCTACTCTGCTCTGGTGAGACCCCACCTGGAGTTCTGCATCCAGCTCTGGAGCCCTCAGCATAGGAAAGACCTGTTGGAGTGGGTCCAAAGGAGGGCCACAAAAATGATCGGAGGGATGGAACACCTCTCCTGTGAAGAAAGGTTGAGAGAGTTGGGGTTATTCAGCCTGGAGAAGAGAAGGCTGTGAGGAGACCTTGTTGCAGCCTTTCAGTACTTAAAGGGGGCTTGTAAGAAATGTGGGGACAGACTTCTTAGCAGGGCATGTTGTGATAGGACAAGGGGTAATGGTTTTAAACTAAAAGAGGGTAGACTTAGGCTAGATATAAGGAAGAAATTTTTTACAGTGAAGGTGGTGAAACACTGGCACAGGTTGCCCAGAGAGTTGGTAGATGTCCCATCCCTGGAAACATTCAAGGTCAGGTTGGACAGGGCTCTGAGCAACCTGATCTAGTTGAAGATGTCCCTGCTGACTGCAGAGGGGGTTGGACTAGATGACCTTTAAAGGTCGCTTCCAACCCAAACTATTCTATGATTCTATGAATAATCAATTCTTCACAGCTAGCATAAAGCTTTCATAAATAACCCACTATATGTTCTCTTTGAATCATCAGAACTACATTCATGTCCATATTTTTCATCTCGGTGCAGCTGGTACTGTTAGGTGACCCAGTAGCTGCCAGATTTTGGGTTGATGATGGTTGAACTGTGGCCTATAACTTGCTGATGGAGCTGAAAAGTAAACAGGGAGCTGCTGGTTGCCTCTCCTGTGGATTCCAGCTGCAGGTCCTGCAGCCCATAACGCCATGTTCAATATTTATTTCCTGTTGGAACACACTTTGTTTACTTTGTTAGATTGGATTTTCCTAGGAAGAGGAGAAGTGCCTTTGATGTTTTCAGTGACAAGTACTATAGGCATTATGTTTGGACTGAGTTTTTAGTTAAATGAAATCAGGCAGTACAAGTAATAAATCATAGCAGTTATAAATCAATAAAAGCCTGTGAAAGTTAGAACAAACTGCCTTGTTCTTATTCCAAAATGTGGAGTTTGAAAGAAAACCACAGTAACCTAGAAAACATAAAGAAACAGTGTTAAAAAATCTGTCATCTTTGAAGAGCTTATTGTGGAAACAGACAAGAAAGAAAAATGTGGGAGGGCAAACAGGAAAACAGAGAGATGCAGACCTTTCTAATGACCCAAAGAAAATTATTCATGCTGCTAGAAATCAAACTCATGTCTCCTGATTCCAGACTTTATATCTTACACACCAGACTGTTGCACGTCAGGACTACAGCACTGTGACCAGTGCAGTAATGTGGCCCTTTAAAAAAAAGTCACCTACAAGCCAAAGCATTTTAGTGTGTTCTTTACATCTGAAATTATATTCTTCCCTTGAAGCAGTGGATCACAGCAGAGCTATGATTATGTGCCCTATTATTTCAGCTGTTAATCACAGCCGTGCCCTATACTGGATACCTATTGAGGGTTACACAAAAGAGAGGCTGCTGGAAAGGCTTGAACAGATGCTAATCTTAATCAGCACCTATTAAAGCTTCTCCCAATCTCAGTTTGCCTCCCTGGAACATTGGGGAGTCACTTAGCTATGTCTAGGTCAGGTGCTCACAGGGGTGATGTTTAAATATAACACCTCATAAGTGCTGGTACAGAAACCGACTGTGCTTCAAGGAAGGCAGCCAGCCAACCACCATTGCCAACAGCTCACTGCCCCTCGTGGCAGCTTCCATCTGAGTAAATAAGTGGTATTGGTCATGAAAGTGAGGCTATGCCTATACTAATAAATTAGAATTCCAGGCACAATTCTCTAGCAATTGCATCGATATTACTTAACTCTTTTACTCTTCAAATCAGGGCACCCATGTCCAAGCTGTATTTCGATTCACTAGTATAAGCCTGGGCATTGTCTGAATGTGTACAACTCCTGTCAGTTAGTGGTCCCAGGTGGTTTGATGTCATTCTCAATGAAACCCAAAGAATTATTTGTGTTTGAAGAAAGGCATGTGGCGCAGCATCACATGAATATTTCCTTGGATACATGAGCATGAGTAGACAGATCAACTACTGCAACTCAAGGATTTCAGTTATTGAGTAGTCCAGTGAAGTTCTTAGAGCAAGAGACAGCTTAGGGCCATTCTAAATTATTCCACTTGCTCATAGCCTCAAGGCCTATTCAAAGCCAGAAACTAGAATTGCAGAAATGTGCCAGTGGGTCTAGTTAAGTACAAGGAATTGTCTTTTCTCGCAGCAGTGTCCATAAAAAGCTTCTTAAAAAATAAGGAAACCTTCTAAATGTCTTGACTTAAAGCCACTTGATTTTGGATGCTATCCAAACAGTCCAGAAATTTTTCTTAGGTAACACAAGAGATGGCATGAAGCTTCTAGGGAGCCACTTGAAAAAATTAGTTTGGCAGTAGTTTCAACTAAAAGGAAAGAGTACTATAATCTGTGTTATAACCCACATATTTCTTGCATTTAAATTGCTCCCAGGAAATGAAGGACTGTTATCAAATTAGTTGAAGGATTCTAGTTTACCTCTTACAATAAATAAACCAGCCATGGGAGGTCTCATCTTATCAAGCACTGGCACAGTTGGAGATGGTGCTGATTCCAGTCACGTACTTACTTCTGGGTTATAAAACCTTAGGTGATAAAATTGCTAGGGAATATCTTAAAGAAAAAAAAAAAAAAGAGAAAAAAAAAAAAGAAAGCATCAGCAAAGAAAAAATATCTCCATTTTAGAGTTATTTAAACTATTAAAAGAAGTTCCCCTCCTCCCCAATTCTTCATTTCCAGAAAGACACCAGAATTCTGTTAGTAGTCACATCTTCAACATAAAACAAATGGTTCCATGCACTAGAAGGGTATACATACTACATTTAGCCCATTGAGATTTACTCCCTCTCACTTCGTCTTCCCTAAAGCAACAGCCTATAGAGCCTGAAACATGAGCATGCTTGCATAGGTGCAAAAGTGACAGGCTTACATTATGTGGAATTAATAAGAAAATAAACCCTCTATTTTTCTTTTTATTTTATGAATGATTATTTATAAAAGATACAACAGAGGTTAAAAAAAAAACAGGAAAGGAACCCAAAGTGATTATATTTTAGGCTGACAGCAAAAACTCACAACCCACAGTGTTTCTGTGTTAGGCAATAACATATCTCCCTGGATTATAGATGCTTAGATAGAGTACAGATGAAAATTTAAGAAAGTACCATCAACTCATGGGAAGCTTACAAAGTGTTTCTATTTGAGAAGAATTTGAAAGGTTTCCAGCATGTTGATGGCAGGCACATTTCAGACAAAACACTACTCCATTTCATTTGAAAATAAAATCTATTCTGTACATTAGGATACAGGCTCAAAACAGCAAACTATTGGTTAAAAATCAAAGAACGATCTCACCTAAACTCTTCATGACAAAAGCTATTCAAACTGTCATCAGTGCCAATGCATGAGTCCCGGTGCTGGAATTTGAGTACCCACAATACAAAGTTGTGAAAATTGTTCTTGACCTGGTTTTCAACCATACTAAATAATTCCTCTGCCAAACAGTTCCTGGAAATACTTCAGGAGGTAGCATAGACAAGGGGATGTTCCCAATAGAGTCTATAAATAATGAAACCTCTTGCCTTGGAGACAGTTTAATAATATGGACATAGCCAAACAGTGCCAGTTCTCCTCAGGACTGGAAAATGAGGCTGGACATTGTTACTTTGCGAACTCAGATGTAACCTGACAACATTTAAAGCATATCACCAATGTAGATTTATTTTTAAGTATTCTGTCTAGAAACTGGCCTTATCTGCCATTTGTACTGACATACAGAAAAATTAACTTTCAGATCTGCTCTGAATATGTAAGCAGCATCTGAGAATAGTACTTAAGGTAGCTGATAGTTAAGATGTTACTGTTGGAGGAAAAAAGATCTCCTGATCTCAGGGGATCTAACTTCATCATTAAGCTAATGTCATTCAAGTATGATAAAAACCAGCCCTTCTAATTCTCCCACCTGCTGCAGAATTTTATTTCAAAAAGAAGAATCAAGCAGTAGCACGTCTGCTAGTACATGCTAAATAATGTGATTTCTCCACTGACTTGTCAATCATATATTTTTACAGAACTGATTTCCTAGACAGTTCAGTGAGAGTTTTGTGATTTCCATTATTCATTACTCTTGGAACTGTTAGTCAGTAGACATGACTCCCATGACTCCCATGACTATCACCATTTTGAGAAGAAATGAATGATAAAAATGAGATCCTTTTCCATCCTACACACAAAACCTGTTTTTCCTGAGCACAAGAGGAACAGGACCTTGCTTTTAGTTTCCTTTGGTCATCTTCTTAGTCAGTTTTGCACCCACAGAGCTCCCTTCTTAGAACCAGGTGGATGACTGCTTTTCATCTTGTCTTTTTCTCCTCATGAGTATACATTTTTCCAAACAGTCTGCATGTCTTCTCAGTTGTAAACAAAGGGAAAACTCTCACAAAGTGTACATCATCTCCGATATTTGGCTAAGTTCTTCAGGAGATATCTTCTTAATTTTTATAGCTGTCAATCTGTGAAAGAGTTTTAGTTGTTGCATGCATTTAAATAGAAGAAGGCTGATCTAGACGTTGCTTTGTTCAAACTGTGTTTGTTATTGTCTGTTAATCAAAGACCCATTCACAGCAATCAGTAACACCTTCTAGTTCAAGAAATATCTATATGCTTATGATTATTTCCTATGATTAATCATGATCGAAGAAAGCCATTGCAAGTTTGATGATAGTTAAATTCAATCAATTTTTCACTGTCTGATCATTAGAAATTCTTCCAAGGAGTGATGTTTTTTTGGTGGACCAGCAATTAGCACTTTCAAAGGACCTGATGATGACCCAACTCTAGACAGATTGAATTATACCCTCAGTAATTCAACAAAAGTTGAATCCACAAGTAACATCAACTAAAAAATCATCTGCTAAATTGGACTTCTCCCTGGGAGCCTAAGCCACGAGGAATAGATCTAATTGTTTCATTCACATGGTAGCCACACTGGCTACGAACCAGCTTCACAAGTTGTCAGCAGACAAACCCTGGGAAACCTGTCTGAACCTGAAGGCCATGTAAGGATCTGCCAGTGGGAAAGACTAAGAACAACAACTGGAGCATGCATGGGGGCTAGGAAGAGTTCACCATCATGAAACTCTCCTGAGTTAATAATACTAGCATTTCCAGTAATCAGAAATTGAATGCAATACAAAATGGGCTCATTGCTTACATGGTCCCAACTTTGTAAGGATTAGCAAGAGATCCTCTGGGCAAGTAAGTCAGCAAGTCCTTTGGCTCCACACCAACTGCAGGATACCTGCAGAATGATGTTGGATGTGTGGCAGAATTATTTAACCTATATGCCTCTAAAGATAGAACACACATGCTACATCCTATTTAATAGATGGTTTCCTCTTGGCATATGCATTATTATCTATGGCATAATAGTCACATTTATCTAAATTAACTTAGATGCTGAACTGAGACATCCATGTCAGTATTGTCATCCTCCTAGGGTCGGAGTGGAGAGAGTCAACAAGGCAGAAAATTCTCCGGAGAACTGAACTTAGACAAGCTTGTCTGGAAGACTTCCCTGACCACAGAAGGACCTTGAAGAACCTGTGTTTTAAACTTAAGTGTTTTTGTTAATTGCTTAAAGACAGGCAGAAAGGTTTTACACTAGCATAAGGCTTGAATGGGTGCCTAATAAACATGAAGAGTTGTGGTGTGCCTGGTATACTGAACTTCGTGAACTGTAATCACTAGATCACAGCCTGGACTAGACACACATAATTCAAGATACTTCTCAAAAATAAAGGTGGAACTTTTTAGTGTTACCAAAGCAATTCTTTGTTAAGGGAAGTTTACTAACATATTAGATTTCCTATTAAAGTACAGAAGACAATGTACCTCTGAATCCACTTCAGAAATTTCTGGTTTTCCATCCTGTGCATGAGAGCTGTATTCTCTTCAGTTTAATCCACAGATACCAATACAGGATTTACCTTTTTCTTCTGTTAACTCTTTACACCTATTTTTAAAAGATTTACCTTCTATATAAGTCTGTTTTTGCATTTTGTGAGAGTTGGATATTTGAGTTAAAGTGCTGCAAGCTGCACCTTAAATGTAACTGAACACAAATTTCATCTCTGAAATTAGGTCTAATTTTACTTCTATATTTTTAAACTAAGATTCTGAACTACTAAAGGCAAATATCTTTTTCTCTGAAGTTTTTCATTCTACTACTACTCACATATTGAAATTGGCCAGTTACAACAATTTAACATTAGACCTACTTGTTTATTGTAAGCATATTCTGTTTTTTAAATGTGGGTGAAATCTACTACTTCAGACAATTTTAATTAGTACGCGAGACAAAACACTATGCAAGATAAATATATGTCTTGTCATTAATAAACCAACTTAATAGACTGTGATTATTTTATATGTATTAATTCTTTAAATTGTAAAATAATGTATACAGCATACTCCTAGCTGGTAACTTGTTCCTTAACTTTATGTTGCTAAGACATAGATGCTAAAAATTGTTTTGATAGATTATAAGATGTTACATGTTCTTGCTTCCTGATTAGTTTACTGCTATTTTTAATATTGAGATAAGAATTTGCAATCTGTTCTTCTCAATATTTTGACTAGCTTTTATTTAGCAAATATTGCCCACAACAAATCTATTTGCCAGGAAAGAAACGGCAGCTGAGCAAAACTAATTGCAGAATTACTCAGAAAAAATACATAAGAGAACAGAAGTGGGTATCCATATGTCTGAGAGGTTTCCATCATTCTTTTTCTTGGCTGTAGTCAACTTGTACTACTCCTGAATCATGAAATCATTTTATTGTAAGCAGGTGGAGAAAATGGTCAATAATTTGAATGCTTTGTACAAATTTAAACTTATTCATGGCTGATAATGCATGTGAAAGTATCTGTGATCTGCCAGTTCTGTGAAGGTAAAGCACTACCTACCAATGAAAAACTCTTAAAAATAATTTAAGTGCAAGGAAGAAAAAATAAAATAGGTGCAAAATTAACAGTTGGGAAAATATTAGAAATATGACCAATATGCCTGCAAACCTTTGATTATTTTTATTCTTTAGATTCCTGCTTAGCTTATCAGCGGAGGGAATGCTTTGTGCTTAGCCATGCACATCTTCATATCAAGAAACAGCTGCTGTTCAGATGAAGTACTGGAGAAACAATAGCCCATCCTGTGCCAACTGCAATGTTTGTTTCAGAGTGTACTTCCCAAAAGTGTGTCATTAGCACAGTGAGTTAAAGGAGACACCAAGAGGTAACTGGCAGGGAATTATGCCTATAATGTAAAATAAAAACAAAAACAAAACAGCAGTATCAACAATATATACATATTTGCATCCTTTGATGTTTTCAGAAGCATGGTATGTAACATATAGTAAATACCTGACCTTTACTGAGAACTAACCAATGTTTTCTGATGTGTATTATGCTATTTGAAACGTTTAAATTGGCAAAGTGGCTAAGTGTAAGTTTAATGACATGAAAAGAGAAAGGTTATAATTCTCTTTCTTTCCCTTTTCCTGGCTTTTTTTTATATTTTAAATATATTTTTATGCAAATGCTTCTATTTTATTCATCTGGAGCTTGGCAAGCCTTGTTAGTAATACATCAGCCCTCCTTAGGGTAAAATCTATTTCTGTGGTTTGAAATAGCTCTCTGGTGTGTGGGACTTGGACCTTGTGCTTGTCTTTTATGGTATAATATCTTAAAGAGCACAGATATGGAACCTGACTCACAAAATGAAAGCAAGAATCAAATTCTGTTTTCTTTTACATGCAGACATCCCAGGAAAGCCAACAGAATGAATTACATGAGTAAAAGCAAATTTATCAGTAGTAAATTGTTTTAGGACAGCATTCTGACCTTGCTGGATTACAGCTGATACCTCGTCAGATAGAGCTAACACTGATGGATCATCTAACTCGGTCAACAGAAGCCCATGTATTTTGTGAAGTTCTGGAGTTGATCCCTGCAGCTAGCATACTACTGGCTTGCCTGTAATAAAGTGGGAAGACAAGAATGGCAATAACTGGTACTACACAAGTTACAGCTCATTACTATAGCAAGATACACACACCCCCATCTCTAAGAAGGAGGTTCTGCTCTAGCTGTAAATGACTAGACATACATGCAACATACTACAGGCTTTCTTGTACAACTTGAACACAGCCACCAACAAGCATCACTATGTGTCCACTCTTACATGAGCACAGCTGTATGTATGGATACCATTAGTAAGCATTCTTCCTTTGGACAGTGATTTCAACACCACACATTATTACATTACGTACGTGTGACTAAATGCCACACCTAGGGTCTATACAGTACAGTGGAAGCAAAACTTTAGTTTGCTGAGGCAAACTAAAGGTCCATCAGATATGGTATTTTTCCTCAGTTGCTGGCAGCAGATGGCCAGGAGATGGCTGGATGCCTGCCTGCCAATGGGAAGTGGTGAATGAATTCCTTGTTTTGCTTTGCTTGTATGCATGGCTCTTGCTTTACCTATTAAACTGCCTTTATCTCAACCCATGAGTTTTCTCACTTGTACTTTTCTGATTCTCTCCCCCATCCCACCAGGGGGGAGTGAGCGAGCGGCTGCGTGGTGCTTAGTTGCTGACTGCTGTTAAACCATGACAGATGTCCACGTGTGTACAGAGCTGTAGGTGGGAGCAGAGAAGCTGTGTCTATGAAAGTTCTTGTCAGTATTTCCTTATAAAACGGTGTCAATGTTTCCTTATAGAAGGAATACAGTATGGCTGCCAAAGATATTACAACCTCTGTCAGTAATAACTATTACTAAAGGATGACATTGGATAAACATTGAAAATATGTGGAAAAGTATTATCTGGATATTTTTGACTAATTTCTTTAATACTGTTTCATATCCTCTTAATGGAATAAATTACTGGAGTTAACATCATAAAAACAGGAATGAGAAACAGCAAAGAAATAGTCCATACATTAAACAGTGATCTGCAATATATGAAAATAGGTTGTTTGTAAATAATGCTTTTTCCTAAAGTAATGGAAAAGCTGCCATTTCTGGTATTGAGTATACTAGCCTTTAGTTTTATAAAGACTCTCTTATTTTAGAAAATAAAAGAATGGAAGATCAGCATAACTGGCATATGCAGGAGATAAAAATGGAAATTTAACTAGCAAATAATTTCATAGAACAACTCTTAACTTTGTTTAAACTAGACTAATTTGTAGCAGGCTTTTTCCCTTCATTAACAAGAAAGCATGGCTAGA
The DNA here is from genome assembly GCA_031468815.1 of Morus bassanus. Lineage (NCBI taxonomy): Eukaryota > Metazoa > Chordata > Aves > Suliformes > Sulidae > Morus > Morus bassanus. Next base: position 90,016,752 of record CM062569.1, read on the forward strand.
GAGGAAGAGCAGTTAGGGGTTCATTGAGCCTTGACTATTCAATGCTGGCACAATATTAGACACAAATCTTTACAGTTTAGCACATCCTTAAACTATTATTATTGCTAGGGATGTGCTTTGAATTATGCTGGGAAACGCATAATACGGTCAGCTATCATTAGAAAGAAAGAAATTGATGTAGTAACTGCTTCAAAGTCCCTTTCAGACATCTAAGGGTTGCCAAACTAGGCTGAAATGAGTGGTCTGAGGGATTATAGGAGTTCCTGGGAAATATAAATTTTGAACAAAGAGACAGAAATGTATTCAGTGTTTGAAAACACTGATATTATTTTGTTTATCTCAATATATTTGCTAGTTCTAAGGTTTTTGCTACCTATCCTGGTCAGCTCACAGTGAGCATTTGATGCTTGCTATTTTAAAACCAAACTCTATTTTTAACTCTACAAATGACATTTTATATCCTTGCTGTGTAACTTTAATGTAGAATGTAGAAGCTGATATCCAAAAAAGCAACCTAGAAATCTCCCAGTTCAGAGCTTCCCAGCTTCGAGTCACTAGGCATGTTCCCGGCAAGTGAGAGAGTTTTCTACAGGATCCAGATGTGTGCGTGCTCAGAAGAACAGTGGTATGGAGAGCTAGTTACTCATCTCATCTTTAACCTCTTCTGTGACCTGGTTGAAAAGCATTCAGAAAAAAGCTTAATAGGTCTAGGAACATCACATAAACTCTAAAATATTAAAAAACTAACCAACAGACATAAACAAAAACCTCAGAATGTTTTAGAAGCTAGTTTATGACTTCAAACAAATACCAGATAATAGGCTCTAAAGTGTTGTCCCGGAGGACACTAATCATAGCCAACACACTTTTAAGCTTTGAAATATTTTTTAGCTGTGCCCATTTATAAGATTTTTTTTTTTTTACCTCTGTTCCTAATATTGCTTCTACCTTCACTCTGGTCACACGTCCTACTTTCTTTACTGAGTAGTTTTTTGCTTGTGATCATTTTATACTTATTGATTTATTGCTTCATACTTCTTAACTAGCCACACTGGCCTTACTTGCCCCCTTCCTTCTTAAACCTTTGTTGAGATCAATTTAAATGATATGCACTCATGACATAGAATTCTGATCAGGATTTTGATTAGGCAAAATTTAGACTGTTCGTGTTCAGGTTTCTGGCTTAGGGACTTGCTTAACTTTAATCATATCCACTGAAGCCTGTCTTTCCCTTAAACCTTGTTCTAAAAACTTGACATTAGACTAAGGGGCATTATACTATAGTCATGCAGCATAAATCCCATATTTACTAAAAATCATATCTATCAGAGTACTTTCACTTGCTGCTTCATTCAGGGTTGAGAGATTATAGAATGCAATGTTCTTGCGTTTGTTCCTTAAATTCAGTGTTTCTATTCTGTAGCCTTATTCCCAGGAACAGTACAATACTTAAAAAAAAACCCCGTTGCTGAAAACCAAGACAGAATATTCCTATGTCTGGGCATCGTAGACACATTTTCTTCCTCATTCTTGGGGTAGGACCAGTTCTACTTCTTTCCTGTGTCATTTGGTTTTTTATGGCTTTTGAAAGATTATTTTGTGGTTCATTGTAGTTTGCAAGATCTATCTCAGGCTTTCTTCCTTACACTGTGTTTTCTCCTTAGTTCTTTTAGTCTCTTATTTATTTCTAATATTGTTTATGAAATGACTTTTCATTTGTGGAGACATGGGGCCTCAATGTGTTTTCCTCTTGATGTGACCTGCAAGCGTCATGAAATTTTATATTAAACTTAAAAGAAACTCCATATGTCATGTTACAGCTAAGCCTCTAAGCAACCTGACCCCAGCTGACTTCAGTGAGTCTTCTAACAACAAGAAAATGACATTTTTTTTCTTAATAGTGTTATTTTACAGATCCAGTTTAGAGCAAAGTAAATTACCAGCTTAAAAGGCACAAGTAATGGTATCTCCAACTTCTGTGAAGAGGTGAAGAAGCAAGGGATAGGAATCTGTAACTGATGGTGGGCAAAGGAAGGATGGAACTTAAACCACTTTGTCAGTTCTTAAAGGTTCATGATATGGACTCAAACCCTTAGCAACAGATTCCTTCTTGGAAAAAAAAAAAACTTTAGCTTTAGCACTCTGTTTATTTTCCATTCAATTGACTCAGCTTGTGGTTACTCAATTTTAGTGTCTATTATCAAATCTTCACTGAAACTCTCACTACTTTCTAGAACTAAGTCTGAAAGAGGATCCACTCTCATGAGTACCTGGTCACATCATGAATATCTGATGTTCTCCATATTCTTCAAGGCAGAAAATCCCATAAAGAGTAAAAATATTACTGGTATTATCTCTTTTACAAGATTGTAGAGGTTTTTATTTTCACTTGAAAGTTGTCATATAATAGACTCCAAGCATTTCCTGTAAAATGTGCTTTTCTTTTCCAGACTGATTTTAATTGAAACAGATCCTACTTTCTACATTTCATTATTTTTACTTCTTTATCACATTACTTTATCACAGTTTATCACATTACAAATGCATAGTTTTATACTATCTTCTTTGCTTTTATTTCTGCTTTTCCCAAACAGTACTTTGCAACACATTTCATCAATATATGCATATGGTGACATGAAATCTTACTGCTGTAGTGTTGGATTGCTTCAGGGTAATCTTAACATGTATTTATAGTCCTTGCTAGCATTTTAATACTTCCAGCATTTCCCTGTGACAAACTGCAAAGAGCAAAGGAGGTTTCCAGCTGGTTAGGAGTTTGGCTTCCCTTATCCCATCTTTGATCCATCTTTGATTTACAGGAAAGGCAATAGGAATGGCTGCAGGAAATAATGAAGCAAGGCTAAGGCTGGACTTTGAGTTTTTGAGGGCTACCAAATTCAAGGACTGAGTGTGACTTTCAGCATTATGTAAGCTTGCTCCGATTCAGACAGCTCGGTGGTTAATACTGCTTTATTTCTGCTGAGTCACTTCACCAATTTAAAGTTTTTAAGCTACTTTTTATTTGAAAGAGAATGATATATAGCTGAATTTTGTTTGATGATGAGGTACAATGAATTTATGCACGTGCAGATCCACAAGGCACATATCCAGCTTTGTCCTTCCTTAATGCCTGAGGTGGTATCCCCAGGACAGATTCACAGACCTACAGCTTCTGTACATTGCATAGGAAGTGCCATGAAGTGTTATGTGTTTAACAGTCAGATTCACAAAAGAACACAAGCTGAGCAGAGGTAACGCATAAGCTACACAATAAAAAATGTTGAGAAGTGCTTCTGAAACTTGTTTACCCTTGGGGTTAATTACCTTGCTGGAGATACGTGTTTAAGTGAAACAGAAATTTACAGATCAAGTCCTCCAGATTCCAGGTGCCTTTAACTAAAGAAAAACTCATTCTTTGAAAAAGAGGTGAGAGTAGAGTCAACCTTATTAAACCTTATTAAATAATGGTCTCAATGGGAAACTTACACTGTAGGCCTCCCTCTGTCTGAAGAGGTTTCCATCAGTATTTCTTAATTCCCAGGAGAGACACATGATCAGCAAGCTAAAAGCTTGACAGATTAGGAGACCATCCCTGTTGATGCTTCTGTCCCATGGGGCTAAAGGGAGAAAGCAAGATTCTTCAGATGGAGGAAGCAAGGGAGAAACCTCTCATTCCAGTCCTTGCTGCCAGGATTGTTTCTGCATTCTATATTGAAGAATCTCTTGAAAAATTACTGTAACAGGACTAGACCTCAGATTCCTACATACCTCCCATCTAGGTTACATGGTCCGGTTCCTTCTTTTGGTACCCATTCTAGTGGCAATGCTCTTGGCTGCTTGTTAACCCAATTTCAATAGGGTGTAGCAGCAGGTTATTTAGGAAGTCCCTAGAGGTGGATCTGTGTTCAAATATGTGGATTTGAACTTCCTTGGGACACACAGAAACTGGAAGCAAGTTTCTCACTTTAGAGGTATTTCAGTCACCAGACTTAATTGGATCAGTGGGATCTATCTCTACTCTTCTGCTACCTTACAAAAATGAGCACTGCTCAGTGGGCCATTACCTTCAGCTAGTTAGTCTTCTGATCCTCATTTGTCTCTTTCCATTGCCTTTATGGAGACCCAAAATGTTAAATTTAGAAGGTCTGAATCATCCTGCTGGGGAATCTGGAAAAGATATTCTGAACATGATCCTAAACCCTTTATTTGCACTGTGCTGTTCTAGAAGCTACAACACATTAAATATGTTTTGCATACTTTAAATGGATTTAAAAGGATAAAGCATCTAATATTGTATGAAAAACACTGGGAAAATAGTTTTGCACCAAACAAAAATGTAGTCTTTTGAAAAGACTTATTTATTTATTTAGTCAATCATCCTTGATTTTCCTAGGTAATAGTTCATTGATAATATCAAGAGTGCAGACTTGCATTCCTTTTACAAAAAAACTATAAAAGAATAATTAGGTAAAACTTAGTTTAACAGTTACTGGTTATCATTTATGACCAATAGATACACAAAATTGACACATTTGCCTCCAGTGGAGAACTTGCTTCTTGTTTAAGCATTTTACACACCCTGAACAATCACTGTACTGCCCTAAATGTTCACATTTCACATCCAGGTGCAATCTGTTTTTCAAACTGTGGACTACATAATCACTTACTGAACTAATCCTGGCTCTAGAAACTCTGGAGAGGTAGCAGAGATGGGCAGAAAATAATTAAAATTAAATGTCATTAAAACATTCATAGTTATTCTTACATCTGTATTCCTCAGACAGCTTATGTGTCTGATTAAGTGTTTGTTGTAGGAGTATGTTCTCATATACAATGTTTAGTCATGTGTCTGCCAGGCTACCATCTTGCCTTCAAGTCCCGCTTTCTGATTCCAGCAGCACAGGAAATTATTCATCCCACAATCTGTTTTACAGCTGATTGAACCCTCATTGCCACTATTGTCAACTGTCATCAGAGCTGGATAAATACTTCAAATTTATGTCTGCTTAAAACCCCCTCTTTTCCAACATAAATAGCCCAAATATACAGAACAAGTATAATGGAACCTCTTACATATCTATGTGAGATATGATTTTAAAAATTCCCAAAATTTATTATATGCTTTGAAAGTTTGGCATATATAGTTACAGATTGCCTTTAGAAAACATTTTTGTGATCAGTGGCTGGTTCATATGCGCAGCAGAGCTCATGGTCACATAGGTGAATTGTAAAATCTTCCATGTGAACACAACTGAAAAATCTACAAATATTCGTGCTTTTTTGATTGTATATTTATTCTTAATATTATAGCCATTCTGCAGGATAGCTAGCACTACTGATTTCTGACCCTATTGGATTTATAGTTTTACCATCAGTTCTTGGAACAGAAAGGTTTTCTAAATATATAGTTTAATAAATGAGGTCTATTTGTTTGCTGATTTCAATGTCTACTAGTTAAAATACTACATCAGGCTGATTCATGTGATGCAACTATAAGCCATGTTTATTCTAACAGTTTTCAATCAATTGGTGAACTTCCAAAACTTTCCCAGGGAGATGGAGATTGCCCAGCATAGACAATTTTAGCCTGCAATTGGTGCTCCTGCAGACTATTTGGGAGTAAACTGTGAGCTCTTACAAATCTGTGGAAGTCGGTGTTGTAGGTGATGTCAAGCTGGAATAGATTCAGCTACTTTTGCGATGAGGATCAAAATTCAAAATAAACTCAACAAAATAAAGAAATAATCCAAAATAAACAGGATGCAATTGAGTGAAACAAAATGACTTAGAAAGGTATAATAAACAGCACACTGACCAGGCCTCAGTTCTTCAAAAAAAGGCCTAGAATTTACGAACAAAAAACCAAATAAAAGAATGTCCCATCCTTATTGTGAGAAAAGGCATAATTTTAGCCTAGTTTTACAAACACAAGCAACAAGCAAAATAGTCCACCTGTTCCACTCATTATTGTCTAGATGCCAGCTGGAGAAGTGCACCCAGTCCTTGACCATCACTGTTTAAGAAACCATGGATCAATTTGAGAAGAGTTAAAGAAGAACCACAATATAATTAAAAGGTCTAGAAAAAGTGGCCTCTGAAGGAAGATTGAATAAGTTGTTTTGGCTGAAGAAAAGCAGATTAGAGGAGGCTTTATAACAGCATTCAAGTACACAAAAAGCTACTGCAAAGAAAAGAAGAGAAACATCTATTCTTCATACTCTTTCTTTCTCAGTACAGAACAAGAAATAATGGCTTTAAGATATAGCAAGGAAAATTTAGATATTAAGGAAAATGTCCTTACAGTAAGGCTAGAGAAGCATTGGAATAGATTTTTTTTTAATAGGGTATGAAATCTCCAACTCGGAATGCTTATAAAAACAGATTAGATTAATAACCTCATCTGGGCAGGGTGAGGGGTAACTGATCATGGGTAGTATTGGACTAGACAACCTCTCAAGATCCCTTACAGCCCTATTTTATGTTCTTTTCTGTACACAAAATTTTATCAATTAGAAGTTTGTAATTAAAACCTGAACAATAAAGCATCCCATCTGATAACAAAACTTATTCAATGGAGGGACACTTGCATAGCATTTGCTTGTGCTCCCACTTACATACTGCAATTCTAAATCCACAGCAATTCAAGTCACACTTGGGATCATGGTCCGTGTAAATGCCATTCTGGGACACCTTCTTCTCATCCAGTGACATAATCAAAATATGAGGGAATGACAAAGAAAATAATTGCAATGTGGTATTTTCACTAATTTTTGGCTGACCAACAATAAGATATGCATTTGCATTGCACAAAATTAAATTCAAAAATCCAGTGTAACATAACTGACAGAACTGCAGAGAAAGTATACAACTTTCTTCCATGTACCTTTCTCTTTCCTTCATCTTGTGACAAGGTTATCTTCTTTTTAAGAACAGCTTTAGATGTGATATTTCAACAAAGGCATGTTCATATTTACGGTTTCTAGGTACTGTAGAATAATAAAGACCCATATTATTCCTTGACATGTTAACCATATTTTCTCTTGGTAGGTAAGCAGACAGTTCAATAAACTAATGTGAAAATACACTGAAGAAAATTTATATTGTGGAGGAGTAAACATGCATCCTTGTGATAGAGTGGAAGAGTAAATGTACGTCCTTGTGATAGACACCCTGAACACTGGCAACATTGCCTGATACTGTACAGTACAGGCAGACTGTTTTTGGATGTTGTATTTGGGAAGCCTTTGGGTTCCTTGTTAGCTTTCAAAATGTCTTCCACCTCCTACCCCCCACTCCTGAAGCTCATCAAGGAAGGACTATGATAGAGGTGGTGGCTGTTGGAAAAGGGTGTCAAAAAGTCAAATGCACTTGGAAAGCAATAATCCCATGGATCAGTACAGTCTTGCAGCTGACCAGATGGAAAGCAGTTTGTCAGAAAAATGCCCTGTGGTTCCTGGCAGACAACAAAGTGACCATGAGGCAGCTGACCATGAGGCTTTCTTGTGGCAAAAAAATCCAATGGCATCCTGAGCTACATTAGGAAGAGTGTTGCCATTAGGTCTAGGGAGATGATCCTTCCCCTCTGCTCAGGTCTAGTGAGACACATCTGGAGTGCTGTGTAGAGTCCTAAGCTCCCCAGTACAAGAGAGACATGGGTATACTGCTGTGGGTCCAGTGAGAGCCACAGAGATGAGTAAGGGACTGGAACATCTGTTATCCAAGGGAAGGCTGAGAGAGCTGGGATTGTTAAGCCTGGGGAAGATTTATACACATATATCAATGTGTAGGTCGGGTTAATAAAGAAGATGGAGACAAACACTTCTCAGTGGTATCAAGGGAAAGAACAAGAGGCAATGGGCATAAATCTGAATACAGGAAATTCCACTTAAACATAGAAAAACCCTTTTTTTACTATGAGAGTCATCAAACACTGGAACAGGTTGCTCAGAGAGGTTTTGGAGTCTCCATCCTTGGAGTTTGTCCTGATTGGACACAGTCCTGGGTGACCTGTTCTAGCGGACCCTGCTTTGAGCAGAGGGTGGAACTAGATGGACTCCTGAGGTGTTCCAACCTCAGCAATAGTGTGCTTCTGTGCTTCTGTGAATTGCAGTTCCTGCCCCAAGGGTAACGGCTGCATCTTGTCATTGTCCAGCATTGTTTTTGTAGTTATGCCAATGTGGCAGTCTGCCAGTATGAATTTTCCTATATTTCTTTGGCTACACAATTTAAAATGTGATGATTCTTCAGTGAAAAAACAGAGTTTTGGGTTGAGAACAGAGTCAAGACTTGTTTTCACATGGAGCTTAAAATCTGTGAAAGATTACTTCAATTCTCATGACTGCATGGCATCAGTGGCTGATCTTCTTGCCCCGTATTCATGGGCAACTTCCACCCAAGACATTCTGACTTTTATTTTGTCTGAGTATGGACTGCTATTAAACTGGGAGAATGTAACCCTTCACATTTTCCTTTGTGCAGTATTTTCTTTTATTTTAGCTCTTATTCTTGAGCAGGAGGTAAAATAAACAAGAAGTAGCTGAGTTGATATAATTTACTTCTGGCCCAGTGGAATAAATTTTGCAGTCTGTCTTTGCCAAAAGCAAATTACAGAAGGCACTATTATTGATGATATTTGATTTAAATCCTGCAGGCAGGGAGTTGGTTTCATTGTCTTATGTGACTCAGTGATTTGCTGAGCCTCTATCCACGTGGTTCCTAAATTTCAGTAAAATCATCGGGAACAGGTTTCTTAGCAGTCCTGAAAAAGGTAATTAATTGTAGAAACTTATAAACAATATCAGATTGTGTAGTTTAGATTTTGCTCATGTCTTTCAGCTAGTATTATCAGGTAGACTTTATTAGACCTTTAAAATGTTTCTCATTTCAAACTTTAGTTTAACTGCAAGATATTTGTCTTCTTTCCTTCTTTAGTAATTTTACCTTTTCATACACCACTTCAAATAGCTTAATAGTATGATGTTTTTAAAATTTATACTCTTAGGAACATCTATCATTTTGGTGTTTGAATAGTTTTCTTCCATTGCTGTGGTCTAATACTTTGGGTCTTTTTCTTTCATCATTGAAGTCATAGCTATTTTTAAATTACCATTTTGGGCTAATAATTTAAAGAGTAGCTGTTGCATACTAATGAATAGGCAATACACAGTTTTTCTACAAAAAAAAATTTGTTGCTTTTATACAAGTTGTAGAAGAGTTGTGGTAATTTGTGGAAAGTCCATCAGCAACATATAGTGCTTTTCCTATTTTGTATCTACATTAGAGAACTGTGTCTTTTCAGATTTTTATGCTAAGTAATCAAAGAACACATTTGTCATTTAAAATATTGGATTATTCAGATTTTTCAGATTACTAGGTAGATTAGTGAATTCAGAGACTGAAACTCAGACCGCAGTTTAATACATGTGGATGTGCATAGATACGAATGATAGCATAATTTTGCATAGTAGAAAACAACTACTACATCCTTACATGTTAACAAACTTAGCAACTACATAACTGTGAACACTATGATTTAATATAAAAATAAATGAAAAATATTGAACACTTCAAATATATTGTATTAGATTTACTGCTGCAATATATATAAGGAAAAATGAAAAAATCAATATTAAAAATTACAAATCTCAGGAAAACTTAAAAAAGTATTTATATTTTTAAAAGTATAAATAATCTATAAATCAGAAAAGTTGAGTAATACAGACTTGAGGTATTTTTAGCCAAATAAACCTTGAAAGAGTGAGTTTTTAAGGGCTGAGGATCTACTTACTTTTTGCAGGTAGAGTTTGCAACATCAGGAAGAATGATCTGATAGTTAGTAGTGGCTTAAAGGAGGCTGCAGGATTCAGAAATACTCACTGCTAAATTCTGCAGGTCTCCTTCCAGCCCATATCTGGCTCCTGTTTGAACAGGAAAAATACAATCCATTACAGCTACTAAACCTTGGAAACTGTTGGTCAAATCTGACTTTTTAGATATTCATTTTACAAAAGTGTGTATTCAGCATAATTCCAAAGTTCTACATGCATTAAGAAGATTACAGTCTACATGAGATTGGAGTCTGTGTCTGTAGTGGTAAAATGGCATTACGTTTTAGATGCTTGATGATTAAATAAACTGTTGTGCAGCAAGTGTAGGTGACACACCATAAACAGATTTGTTTTATATATACTTATACACACATGCGCATGCACACACATACAGATATAGACATAGGCATAGACAGATATAGCTATGGGGAGATTTCCTGGCAATGGAAATTTATAATTAAAATAGAGAAGGAACACATGCAAAGAAAGAAAGAATTTGCTTCCTTGAAAGAATATTCTTTAGGGGACAATTGTTATCTTATGAAAGTTTATTAATCCAAAGTACTAGCAGATAGGAGAAAGAAGTCATTTCATCTGTGCGCCTTACAGATCAGATTTATGTAACAAAAAGAGAATATAATCACATCGTTTAAAGGTAACTTATACATTTTGACTCAAAATTGACCCATTACTAATGAATTGAAATTGACATAAAAAATGTGTGTTCTTTTGCTGTAAATATTTAATCAATATAAATAGGAATCTATGCTAAATTATGAATCTTTAGGAATCAGACTTACTGAAATCCTCCAGCATTAACAAAATGGGATTGAGAAAATGAAAGGAATGGGTACTTTGGTCATAGTTTTTGGTTTAATATCAAAATAAATACAAGGGAAAGGCAACAACTCTGATAGCATATATGAACAAGAAAGCAACAAGCCAGCAGATGGATGAATCATTGCAGAGGTTCTGATAAAAATACACCGACCTCACTGTGACATTCAATGAAAACCAGAATCTTTTGTCGTTTGTATGAATTTTTCTTCAAAATGTGGTAATTAAAAAAACCCAACAAAGTAACAGATTGAATTTTGTGTGGGGTTGTTAATATCTGTGGTCAACTGATTTGTTGTTATACCTATTAGCACATTAACTCACAGTTTTCAATTTACAAAAGTTTTTGTATGTACACATCATATTTAGTAATTATTTAGAAGAACATTTAAGTGAGTCCTCCAGTGTTACTGAGTTCAACCAGAAAAACAAAATTAGAAATCCATACCTGTTTAGAAAATGAAGAAATATGTTCTAAGGAGTTAGGAGCTGAGGTCTTGGACCTATTATTTGTCCAAGACTTCCTTGTCAACTTAAGGTCTTAGAAGTTAAGCCCATCACACGAAACCTAAAATTCAACACCCCATCTCTTGTACCCCAATACAGATGCCTCAGGATAGCTGATAAAAAACTACACTCAAATTGAGAAGGTGCCTAAAACTATCTGAGAAGAAACTCATGGAAACAAAAGGGTCTTAAAACCTAACCCTTTTGGAATTTTGACAATCAAGCCAGAAATTATTTTGGATCTGTCTACGCTAGCAAATAAAGAAGTCCGCTGAGACCCAAATTCATTAAGGAGAACGGTTGGTGCTGAGGACCTGACATCCACACTGCAAAGGTTTCAGAGGGCTTTTCCTAAGAGTAGGATGGCTTGGTCCCTGTGACTGAATGCTCACTGGTGCCTGGAGCATATCAGGAGCACGCCTTCCAGTTCAGTTCCACCCAAAATAAATTCAGTTTGTCTGTGCATGATGTGAATGAGGAAGCTTCAGAGATTCTCTTGCAAAGTACATTCTCAGCATGAATGAAAACACCAATCCTTCATCTACTGAGGAGCCACAGAGTCTAGATTCTTCTCTTCAGATGAGTTGTCTATATTCATTCTTAAAAAGCGCTACACAGATGGTGGTGATGGTGCCTGCTATCAAAGGCCACGGTTTCCATTTCTTAGATGACCTGAAGCAGTAGGCTACATTATCATGCTCCTCTGCTCACCTCATCTACTCATTTGCTCTCTTATGCACTCAGATATGAGTTGTTTAGCCTCAATGGCCCAGCTGTACTGGAGGAGAGCAAAATCCTTGACTAAGACAATATCCTGGCTCAGAGTTAAAAACTTTCATGCTAAAGAGGGCAAGATCTCCCCATTCTTTGGTAAGTAAAAGCACTCACTGACTGAGGTCCCAACTTAAGAGAAAATGTCAGGAAATTTATTATCTGAGGAGTCAGATCCTGCAGATGTGTTAAGGATCGTTGTTCAGTTGCCTGCCATACGGGATCCCTCACAGTATATAAGCTTTCATCTGCCGTTTTCCTGGATGGATCCTCATGGAAAGGTGGTACTGAGTGTCTAATATTGAAAAAACTTAAAGCATGCCCCAAACCAAGCAAACCAGTCACTGAAAAATTCACAGCCAAAGTGACAGAGGCTCCCAGTAACTTCAGGCACTATTAGGTTTGGGTACTCTGAGCAATGTTTTGGACTCTAATTTTGACTGTAGACACAGGTGTTTCAATGCTTCTTCTGAAAAAGGTGTGTAGTTTAAACATATAACAGTTATCCCTTGTAAGAATGAATGACTAGTATGAAAAATTAAGCATTAATTTATAACAAACAGTTTTCTTTGCTTGATATTAGAACTTTTTTTGCCAAATAAAGCAGGGAGTTATAATTGATTTTTTTCACTAAGTTTCTTAACAGCAACAGATGTAGTCAAATATAACTTCTGTAGCTCAACCAGCAGTTCACCTTAACCTGTGGTTTAATCCAAGAAATATCATGACAGTTGTGAATTATTTTAGGACACCAGCACCAATTGTGAGCAAATACTGCAGAATCATCAGTGTGTTGAATATGAACAAATAATCACAATACATCATCTGCTTCAAAAGGTGTCAAATAGAAAATGTATTTTTAATTAGGTAATGAAGGGCAACTTTCATGCTGTCTGACTGTAGTTTAGGAAACCACGTTAGGAGATTATTCACATTAATTTCCCACCTAGTGAAGAGGGAGGTTCCTTCTGAGATTGAGTCAGGGTATGTGTAAATAGGGAAGCCTGAGATTACTTTCAAGTTGTGTCTCTGCTGGTCAGAAATAAAGCATGCACCAGTGTGCTCTAATCCTGCCTCCCTCAGGAGAGGAACCAGGCCATGGAGACTGACAGACATGGAAGTATCTGCTAGTGAAGGCTCTAGCTAGGGCTATGTGATGATGCACATTCCAAGTTCTGTCTACAGGCCCTTCCAGCACCCATGTTAGATACCTGGTACTGTTTAGTTCTGGGTTTTGATACTTTTAGTACTGGGCATAGCTTCTCTCACTTTTCTTTAATTTCCTTTCTCTTCTCACAATTTTCCTCTTTCTCACCTTCTTGGTGGTACATTGTTTGCCCCTTCATATCCAGACCTGCAGCCCTCCACTCAGGGTATGGCATGGCAAACATGGGATGGCATACAAATGGAGAGCATGGAGGAAGAATAAACAGAGCACTTTTTGCCAAAGTTGACTGACACTGGCCTGGTAGTGTTGACATTGTCTCTTACAAGGTTAATCTTACAAGGCTCCTTCTCCAGAAAGAAAGAGGATTTCCTCTAGGGGAGTTAAGAGTAAGTTTGAATAGCCTTCTGGATGCACTTCTTCATTCACTGCAGATAGAATGTCTCTAGAAAGATTAGTCCGACTTCAGTGAATTGAGCCTTTTTTCTAATTACCTTCTATTTAAATATGGTAAACTCTCCAAGTCAGGGGCTTCCTTTCATGTCTGTAAGCACTAAAAATACTTGGCAGTAGTAGATTAACACATATTTAGCTTTTATAATTAATGTCATACCTCGTAGCAAAGTTAAGCTCTGACTCAATGTTCTGGACTCTTTCCTTTTGAAGGATACAAGAAATAAACATGTGGTCTGGCCAGTCCATGAAATAAACTCCAAGGCAGTGTGGAAGGAGAGAGCATCTGCTCCTTTAAGGGTGTATGGTCAAGGACCTTTTCAATACAAAAAGGGGATACTTAGAAAAGAAAGAAGCCATAAACAAGAACATACAGAGACACAAACCTGACAGACAAATATAATGGAGACAAAGACAAGAAACAAACCTGGTCAGTCACAGTAGTTAGTGGGCTATAAAGAAGCTGCACCCAAACCCAGACCTGGCAAACCTGAAGGTGAAGGATGATGGAGGAGGGGCTGGAGCTATGCACACTGATGAGGGAATGTGCAAAGGAAGGAAGAGCAAGGAGGAATGAAGGGGGAAACTGACAGAAAGGGGTACAAAAGGGGCTGCTTGCATGTAAAATGGGGCCGTCAACACGACTGTCTGATGGAGCCCTGCACCTGATCACTGCAGTCTGTCGTGTCTTCTCATTACATCCTTTCTTAAATAGCTCACTGCATGATCTCACCCTCTGTCCCATGAGGGTTAGTGCTGCAAGGACTGAGTGCCATCTACTGGGGGCTGGTGTGAGCGAGGTGAGTGAGGGTCTCAGCACTGGCAGCTGGAGCAGGACCATGGTTCACAGCCTGTGGGCCTGGTGCCGGTTGGGGGTAGGGGGGCACGTGTCTCTATCACCCCCAACCTGGTGCGCGTGGGGTATGCATCTGCCATTCAACAGAAAACTCCAAGCTGGACTCACCAGCACAAAGGAGGTCCCAGGTTGGAGGAAGAATATCAGGTGGGTAGAGGGTCCATAGGGGTGGGTGGGTGTGGGGTCCCTATGCAACAAGCGTGTGAGTGCGTATGTCTTGTTGTAGCAAATCAGGAACCTGATTTGTAAGAGGGTCTAGGGTCCTGGCAGGCGTGTCAAATGGACAGAGGGGCCATGCTGGTACTTGGGGGGGATCTGTGACTGTGTGTGCGCTTCTGAGTCTGGAGAGTGACATGTGTGTGCCTGCACTAGTGACCTTCAGTCTCCGCCAGCCCAAGGGGAGTAGGGGATGGGGCTCTCTGTGTTTATCTCTGATGTTAAGTCCTATATGTAGGTGCTGTTGAAGGCGGCGCCCTCACCACATAGCCGGCCATGTGTCCTGTGTATGTCCGTGTGTGTCCTGTGCATGTCCTGTGCACCTGGGACACTCATCTTCCCTACTGGATGAACCTGCAAAAGGGAAATGAGGCAGTCACATCCCTCAGCATGGGCAGAGACCACAGGTCTCTGGGGCACTGGGCTGGGCTCCAGCAGTTGGGCAAGAGGAAGTCCTAGGCCAGGGCTGCTGGAGGTGGTGACTACGGCTAACAACCCTTAACAATAGCCACAGTCAATTTTGTAAGACAAACTTTTGATCATTAAATGTTCTGTTACTCTATGAGAAATAATTACCCTCCCTTTTGGAAGTGGTTTGAGAAATAGGTATCAATAATAAGGTACTCTATAAATTACGTGTATTCAAAATTACTTCTGGAACAAAGTCCTTAACCTTTCCAACAAATATTAGTTGACATAACTTTTATATTTAGAAATAATTTTACAGTTTCATATATGTAAGTAAAAAGAAGAAGTAATTATTTCTGCAATAGATCTAATTACAAAAAGCTTTTATGGAAAATGGAAATGTCAGCCTTTAAGTAAGATCATGTTGGACTCAAATTCCAAAATGCCTGTTTGATGAAAAATAAATAGCCCCTCAATGCAGTGTATACTGAGGAGCTATAGAAAGAAATTATCACCAAAACAGGACAGGAAAAGGAAAGTTCCTACATTTTATAAGATTCATTCACTGTTGTCTCTGGTTTTATTAATATTTTGCTGCAAGAAATTATTACATAGATAAAATGATCACATAGAAGCATACTTTTTCTCTTTGTTGTTTGCTTCTATTTTACTTTCAGAGAACTATTATCCAGTTGTCCAGACAAAACACACCAGAAAAAAAAATCCAGGTGTCAGGATGGCTACCTTTCTTAATGTCCTGGGCCACCTAATGCTATAGTACTTAAGAAATGGAAGAGGATGTCCCATGTTCTTCCTACCAAACACTGAGCATCTCATTTAGGAGCACATTCTAGGTTTTCTCTATAGCTATCTAATCCTTAATTAAAATCCAGGTGAGAGGAGATGTACAGTATACAACAATCACCTCCAATCTGTATTCTTTTGTGAATGCAGCCTACTGATGTGGGATGGTGGACTGGTGGACCAAGCCTTCAAGGGTTGATCTTAGAATAAATATATTAATTTTGTCTGCTTTTTTGTTAGTTGTCTCTTTATAATATTCTGTAATTTATCAGTAATTGCAGATGCACAGGTGTAGAGTACACCTTTTTGATATGCAAGTGCATATCAAAAATGAAAATGAAAAATAAAACATATGAAAAATAATACATGAAAAATAAAGCAGGGTTGTGTATCTGTAAAGATGTTCTCTGATGGTTGGTGTTCATAAGCACAACACTTCAGGATGGGGTGGAAAGCACCAGGGTCCTGGAAGCATATGAGACATTGTTTAATTGAGAACAGTAGGCAGGAATATTAACACTTTTGGGAAAGATTACTGAATTTTAGATGCCAACCTGCAGAGTGAGAAAACAGATAAGTATCGAGACTTTAGTTTAAAACCTCTGGAGCTGTCAGTTCTTAGCACTCTAGAAAATCAGGCTGGAGGCATATGAAACTGGTTAGCTGAATCTGAGCAGTACTACTGAATGTATCAATCTTTACTGGTAAGATCAGCCTTCAAGAACGCCAGGGAATCCCAGGCCCCTAAGACTGGTGGGGAAATCTGGAGCAAGGAAGATTTACCCTTGGAAGAAGAGGACCAGGTTAGGGAATATTTAAACAAACTGGACATACACAAGTTTATGGGTCCTGATGTGATGCACCCTTGAGTGCTTGGAAGCTCACCAGTGTTATTATACACTCTCAGTTGCCTTTGAAAGGTCAATCAGGAGAAGATCCTGAGGACTGGAAGGGAGTAGATGTCACTCCTGTCTTCAAGAAGGACAAGAAGGAAGATCTGGGGAACTACAGGCTGGGCAGCCTCACCTCAATCCCTCAGGAAGGTGACAGAGCAGGCATTTTCAAACATAAGAAGGACGAGAAGCTGGTTAAGCTTAGTCAGCACAGATTTACAAAGGAGACATCACTCCTGACAAACCTGGTAGCCTTTTACAATGAAATGACTAGCTCAGTACCTGAGGGGAGAGCAGTGGATGTTGTTTATCTTGTTTTTAAGAAGATTTTCAACACTGCTTCCCATAACAACCTCAGCAAACTGGTGAAGTTTGGGCTACATAAGTGAACTGTTGGGCTCAAAGGGTTTGTGATAAGCAGTATGATGTCCAGCTGGAGGCAAGTCACTGGTGGTGTACCCCAGGAGTTGATACCAGGGCCGGTATTGTTCAATGCTGTCATTAATGACCTGGATGATGGGACAGAGTGCTCCCTCATGAAGCCTGTAAATGATACAAAACTGGGAGGAGTGGCTGATACAGTGGAGAGTCATGCTGCCATTCAAAAGGACCTGGTCAGGCTGGATAAATGGGCTGAGAGTTTAATGAAGTTCAACAAAGGGAAATGCTGAGTCCTGCCCTTGGGGAGTGTACTGAACATAATTGGCAGGGGCTTGCCATGGGGGAGGGGCTTCAGGGGTGACCTGTGTAGGAGGAGGTCAAGAACTGCCCTGTGCTGGTCAGCTGGTTCCAGCCAGTTCAGTAACAGAAAAAGCCATCCCACCATGTGCCAAAACTGGAACTAATCAGAGGAGTTTATAGTGCCTCTGCAAAAACATATTTAAGAAAGGGCAGTGACCCCCTGGAGACAAGAGAAATGCCAGGGCAGGAGGGATGCCAGAGCAGGAGAGATGCCAAAGGAAAAGAGAAGACACAGGAGCAGAGGCACGACAGACCTGCGAGCTGGAGAAACGCCAGGGCAAGTCCAACTGTCTGGAAAGCAGCTTTGCAGACAGCGCCCTGCAGGACAACAAATTGACCACAAGTGGACAATGTGCCCTTGTGGCAAAGAAGGCCAATGGCATTCCGGGCTGCATTGGGAAAAGCATTGCCAGCAAGTTGAGGGAGGGCATCCTTCCCCTCTACTCATTTCTTGTGAGGCTGCATCTGAAGTACTGTGTCCAGTCCTGGGCTCTCCAGTACAAGAGAGAAATGGACATACTGGAACAGGTCTAGTTCAGGACCATGAAGATGGTTAAGGGACAGAAACATCTGACATACAAGGAGAGGCTGAGAGAGTTGGGATTGTTTAGCCTGGAGAAGTCTGGGGGAGAAGGGGAATCTCATCAATGTGATGGGATATATAAAAACCTGATCGGATGGTGTAAAGAAGAGGGAGCTAGGCTCTTTTCAGCAGTATTCAGTGAAAGAACAAGAATATATGAGCACAAATTGACATATAGAAAATTCCACTTAAACACAGAGAAAACCTTTTTTTACTGTGAGGGTGGTGTAACACTAGAACAGGTTGCCCAGAGAGGTAACTCAAAACCTGACTGGACACGGTCCTGATGACCTGCTCTAGCTGACACTACTTTAAGCTGGACTAGATGATCTCCAGAGGTTTCTCCCCAGCTCAGTGATTCTGTAATTCTGTGATTCTACAGTTAAAGTTATTAAAAAGGCTGTTTCAGACTTTCTGAAAGCATTTACAAATTTGAGTTGAATGTGCTATATGTGGTTCTTGTTTCTAGATATAGAAAACAAAATCATCAGAGGATGAGGTAGTAAGGTCTTCTTTAATGCAGCAGCTCAGTGTTTGGAACACTATTCCATGAGGTGGAAGAACTCTGTTCAGTTTCCTCCTCTGCTTAAGCCTATTTGAACCTACCATAACCTACCTCCCAAGGAATGCCTGTGGAAGTGTCCTTAAGCTTGATTTTGGGATATATCGCTGTCACTCTCTTTTGCTGGAAGACTTTCATTTTCAGGCTGTGCTGAAACACTAAGCATTAGTGAAATGACTTTGTCAGGCAGTCATTAGGATAAGCATAAGAAAGGAGTTCTACATATGAGTTTCATTTCACCTTCCGAACAGGGTTTTTTCCACAGGTAAGTGGCCATAAAGGATGACTGTGGATAACCCACTTGATACTCATCCTGGTAGAATATTCTGCTGGGAGCTCAGAATGCAAGTTTAGTTCACCCTCACTGAGAAGGAGTAAAATCCAGATGCCACATATATTGGACATGTTCTCTGACCACTAGGTGGTTGTTCAAAGGGAGACTGCTTATATTATCACCATTGCTGTGGATGTTATTTGTTTTTTTGGAAAATGCCTGCAGGGGAGTAGGCCACTGAAAGCAGGTCAGGGACTGGACTGCTTTTATTGCCCTTGGCAAGGAGGGAGGTATTGTTTTGGCAAGAAAGGATGAAAACAAGTTTGATGACCTTATTTTAAACTTATTTTTATATACTTCAGTGCTGTGTCAAGGAGTTAGCTGTGAAGGTAACTATAACCTGAAGCCCTTACTCTATAAATTGGGTTAAATTCACAGAGAATGGAAAAATAATTAAAAAAACAAAACAAAACCATATAATTTTTTTTTTTCACTCAAGGTTTGTTGAGTGCTGTGGTCAACTGAAATGCTTTTTTCCTTTTATGAACAACATTACACCATACGACTGCCATAGCACTTAAAATTTTGTTGGCCTTGTGTGGAAGCACTGATGGCAATTCCACTTCCATTGACTAGAAATTAATCAGCACAGAAATTGCTGTTCTTTTTTCCTTCACCAAACTGATTTGGAGAGACACTAACAGAACATTATGTATTTTTTGCCATTCCTTTTCTCTTCCCATCTGATGGCATTTGCTCACAAACACAGAGAAAATTATTTTCTATTAGCTCTTGCTAAATACATTGGCTACGAAATACACTAAGATAGCCATGAAAATCTCAAAGTGAATACAAAGACAGAAAACGTATGACAACAGAATATGTTTTTAATTGTATATGGGCCTTCAGTGATAAAGAAAAGAAACATCATGGCTGGAGTTACTGATATTTGTCAAGTAGGTCACGCAGGTGGAATGGTAAAAGCACTGGTTATAACCATAGACAAAATTAGATTGTTTGGTGGAGGAGATTGTATTTGATATCACAAACACCACTGCTGCATTCAGAAGGATATTGGAAATCTAGTCTTAATTTTTCTATTACTTTTACCATGCCAAAAATATGCATCAGCATTTAATCACATTCCTCTCAGATTACTGAATCTTTCCCTGGATGCCCAGCCTCTTGATAGCTTGCTTCGGAGAAGGGGCATGTAATCTCCTCCGCTGATTGCTTTCTGGGGGATCTGCACCAATCCCAGAAGGGCCAAAGAAATTGGTTTTCACAAATTCAGTCTTGATGGAAAGAGGCACTTTTATCCTCACCTACAGCTGTTCAAGGCACAAAAAATATGCATAATTTGGAGATTATTGGAGATGGTGGCATCTAGTATTTCACACAGGGCCCAACATCCTTCATTGAGATGACCAAACACATATTCATCTTTCACCCTGCATTAGTAAAAGTACAGACTGGACATAGCTGCAGAGGGCATACAAGAAGTGAAAACAAGTACAGGCATCAAAGGAGGGTCCTAAAAGCATAACTCAGACATTAAGGGACAAAAGCAGGAAAGTGAAACTTCATCTGCAGATAAAGCTAGCTAGATACTTAAAGAATAAGAAGAAAGGACTCCACAAATGTTCTAGTAATAAGAGGAAATTCAGGGAAAATATGTCACCTTTTTAGATGGGGAAGAAGATCTAGTAGTGGATGATATAGAAAAGGCTAAAGTACTCAATACTTTTTTTGGTCTCAGTCTTCACAGTCAAAATTGGCTTACAGCCCTTCTCATGTGCAGCCTGAGGTCATAGAATCATAGAATCATGGAATCATAGAATAGTTTGGGTTGGAAGCGACCTTTAAAGGTCATCTAGTCCAACCCCCTCTGCAGTCAGCAGGGACATCTTCAACTAGATCAGGTTGCTCAGAGCCCTGTCCAACCTGACCTTGAATGTTTCCAGGGATGGGACATCTACCAACTCTCTGGGCAAAATGTGCCAGTGTTTCACCACCTTCACTGTAAAAAATTTCTTCCTTATATCTAGTCTAAGTCTACCCTCTTTTAGTTTAAAACCATTACCCCTTGTCCTATCACAACATGCCCTGCTAAAAAGTTTGTCCCCATCTTTCTTATAAACCCCCTTTAAGTACTGAAAGGCTGCAACAAGGTCTCCTCACAGCCTTCTCTTCTCCAGGCTGAATAACCCCAACTCTCTCAACCTTTCTTCACAGGAGAGGTGTTCCATCCCTCCGATCATTTTTGTGGCCCTCCTTTGGACCCACTCCAACAGGTCAATGTCTTTCCTGTGCTGAGGGCTCCAGAGCTGGATGCAGAACTCCAGGTGGGGTCTCACCAGAGCAGAGTAGAGAGGCAGAATCACCTCCCTTGAACTGCTGGCCATGCTTCTTTTGATGCTGCCCAGGATACGGTTGGCCTTCTGGGCTGCAAGCACACATTGTCAGCTTATGTCCAGCTTTTCACCCACCAGTACCCTCAAGTCTTTCTCCACCGGGCTGCTCTCAATCCCTTCATCTCCCATCCTGTATTGATACCAGGGGTTGCCCTGACTCAGGTGCAGGACCCTGCACTTGGCCTTGTTGAACCTCACGAGTTTCACATGGGTTCACTTCTTGAGCTTGTCCAGGTCCCTCTGGATGGCATCCCATCCCTCAGGCCTGTCAACCACACCACTCAGCTTGGTGTCATCTGCAAACTTGCTGAGATAGAGGGGTAACTAGCAGTGGGGGAGCGACTGATTTGTGTCTACTTAGAGAAGCTGGTAGTAGTGAGATCCATGGGACTGTATGAAATTCATTCAAAGGTGTTGAAATAGCATGTTATTGTGAGGAGGTTGACTAGCATCTGCAGAAAGTAGATTAGAACTGGAGGAATTCCCTGCCAGCTGGAAAAGGTCTAACGTTATGCTTATCTTCATGAGAAGTAGGAAGCACCTTGGGAACAATAGGCTGATCAGCCTCACCTCAAACCCTAGAAAGGTCTTGGAGCATGTCTTCTTGCAATCCATTTCCAGTTACTTGAAAGACAAGAAGGTAATAAGGAACAGGCAGCCTGAAATTAACAGCTGCAAACCCTGCTTGATCAACATGATTCTGGTGATCTCAATGTGCAAGACACTTATTTGATATCTTGCATGTTTTTCATTTCCTGTGAACTTTTCATGTCATTGAACCAGTCAGTAAGATTTGTATTAACTTCAAAAAGCTAAGTTCTTACCAAAATAGTCATCACTTCTAACTTTGCATTTAATATCCATATTTTAAAAAAAAAAGAGAAATTATTTTAATTTACATATTGAAATATACCTCTAAACTAGTAAACAAAACAGTTTTGAGATTCAAAGCCAACACATGTATGCTATTTATTAAAAGTCTTGGACCTCTGAAGAGGAGGTCTGGACTCAGCTAAATCCCAAATTGTGCTCAGGAAGTGCTTGGGGCGGTATTGGCTGGTCAAGGCTGCCAGGTATCGTTATAGCAATCAAATAGCTTAGACAGCTGAGTTGCCATGCCTGTTCCTTTTACCATGCTACTTAATTTACTAGTATAGAAATAGCAACGGGAGATGAAAAAACCCAGTAAAGAAAAATCCCAGCAGGAAACATGGCAAAAGGAAGCTTTAAAAAAATAGGAAAAAGAAAGTCTGTAGCCCAATGCTACATCTGAAGTATAAAATACTTTATATCTATATGTAGAAAAGAAACACTTATTTATGTTTTACGAACAGCAAAAGTGATCTGTCAGGAAGAAACAGTTTCAGGTCATGACATCATATGACCCAGACAAATTACACCTAAAGGTCTTAAAGAAAGTAGCCAGAAAGCTCTGTGAACACCGTATAGTTTAACGAATGATATATTAGGAATTAATCTTTGAAAATGGCAAAAAAAAATCTGGAAGATGACTGCTCACATATTTCTAATATTTAGATACAGTGAAAAGGGTGAAATGGAGTATCACTTCTAAGCAACATAATAGCTAATTCAGGGCCAGCAACAAAGACTTACCACATATGTAACCAGCATAGAGTGACTGACTATATGCTTACACTTCAACCCTTGCAAGACATTCAAAGGACAGTCTTAAAAAAGGACAGATTCAGGGAAAAAAGGGAGTCCTGTAATGTAAAGCTTGGAAAGCACACTCTATCCAGCTAGTCAGAGAGAAACTATGGAGGTCATTTGTCCATAACAAGTATATGGGTACTTCCTTAGTGTGGGAAATAGAGAAGTTTTTCAGTCCTACATTTGAGAGCATGAGATAGCACAGCTACTAGAAGTTGAAGCCAGGCCACTTCCCTGAGGATGAAAATTAAACATTGAAGTTCATCAAAAGAAGTGGGGGAATGTTAAGCTGTTGCAGAGATATTGAATTTCATTTTAAAAGCCAGCCATTGATCCATCTCCTGGGAGCAATCCTGTAGTCAGTGTTCAGAGCGAGCCTGCACAGATCACCAAGTAGTCCCATGGCAACACTTGAGTTTGTCTGTGCTGAGCTGCCCCAGTATGATGACATGACACATCAGACTGCGTTAGAGTCCTCAGTGCGTGTCCTGTCATGCCCTAAGCCCAGACTTTGGGCAGGAGTCCAATATGGGCCAGTCTCTCTGGAGCTACCAGAGCAAGACAAGTCCCATCTTGAGCTACATGCACTGCTAGCGAACCTGCAGGGGGGCTAATTCTAGCCTGTTTCTAACACTCTTGTTTTGGGGCATTATAGGCTTGTTTTGAATTTCCTATCACTGTCATTCGCATTAGTCTCTGGACAAAAGGACTTCTCAGCTTGAGAAACTCCCACTTATCTCCCACTGCATACATGTCCAAAAGGTAACTGCTCAGGTTGTATGTTAAAAACAAGCAACCCCTCCTCCCTGACATGCTTTTGCAGAGTTTTTCAGGACTAAATTTTGGCAGACAACTGAAGATACCCCTACTGCAGCTGTGAAAAGGAGAGTTAGAATTAACACTTTAGTGATTGCTAAGAAGACCTGACAGCAATAACAGGGGATAATTAGCAATAATTTAAAGAGCAGACTGTTGTTACAAAACGTAATTCCCAAATCCAGTTCTCTTTTCTGAACTAATAAACGTTTTCTGGTTGTCCAGGTTAGGCCTCCCACCAGCGGCCAAGACACTGTGGCTGTGCTAGGACATTATTAACATCATTAGCAATCTGTTAGTCAAGGTTCCTAGTGAAGGAGTTTTGGCAAATCCAGAGGTTTTGCTTGCCATAGTAAATAACATGGATTGACTGATGTTGCATAAACTGAAGGCCAGCTGACACACACAGTTCAGTTCTCATCTCCACAAAACCAGGAGGTGGACATGTCTGAACTACACTGGGAGTGATCTACAGCATATGCTAACTCCTGAGCTGGGCCTGGGACACTGCTATGATGGCCAGTCATGCCAGGGCCAATGCTGAGAAATTAATGGTGAGGAAAATAGTGGCTGGGTGCTTGGGTCTGTGCACTAGCCCATTTAAAGAACTAAATGCACATATAGAGGTAGGCAGGGTATCTCAGCAGCACAACACTAACAGCATCAACACAGGTCTACTAAATTACAGTGCTGTAAAAAGATCCAGTATGGCTTTGGACTTACGTTCTCTGGTTGAAGGCAGAGGGCCCAAACTTAAAATGTTATTCTGGACAGCAAGCTTACTAGGAGGAAAATACATGGTGTGAACATAATTTTAGTGCTACCCAGCTGTCCCTTTTGCCTTAGTCTTCCATTCTGTGAGTGCTTGTGTACTAAGAAAATCATGAAATATAAGAGAAATAGCTTAAGAACCTAACTGGTAAAAAAGTATGACAACACACCAATTTTCAATACTAGGTGAAGCCCAGAAACAAGAAAAAGAAGCAGAAGGCTGAGCATTGACTTCATAAAAATAGAATCCATGCTGCCATATCAAAACCTAGAAGTGAAATATGATTTCAGTTCAGTTGCTTTATAGATAAAATAATTGCTGGGATACTGGAGATCTGGGATCTCCAAGTAACCACATGCCTAAATGAACAGTGAAAAGGTAAAGGATTCAGCCAAAATAATGCGTATGCAGAGTTTGGACAAGGAGGTATTGGAGTCTTGCCACCAGCTAGTCAATTCTGAAGGAGAAGTGATGCCTTTCACAGATGATGCATGTGAGGAGTCGTCTGGAAAATGTGAGCAAAACATGCCTGCCCAGAAATACAAGCATCAGAATCCCTTGGGGCGTTTGTATATATGGCTAGTAACAAAGTTAGACAAGCATCTCACCGCAGAGTTTATCGAAAGAAGTGATGGTTACATTATTTCTGCTTATTATTTGACAATTTGCCCTGATGAAATGAAATAAATTACCAAAGAAGTCAAATTCAAATGTATATTGCTTCAAGGCTATTTTTCATTTGTGCAACCCCCCTCCCTCCAAACAAATAGCTTTCTTAAATGCAGAGGAGATGCAATAGAAGGGATTTGACAGCTGTAACTAGCTTAAACTCTCACTAGAGAAAAAGTGGACCTCATTGTATGACTCTAGACCTCTGCTGAAGTGCAGAAATTTCCTGTTATGTTTGCAAAGTAACAAAAGGAATTAAAATGTATGTCAATATAAACACATTTTCTCAGAATCCCCAAACTTCCTAGCTTTTAAATTCCCTTTTAATCCTTCTAAACTCATTAGAGAAAACAAATTTCCCATGGATCAGAAATCACAAAATAAAACCAGAACATATTAACATGTCTCTGCAGTTATTACTGTCTACCTTCCCCAAAGACTAATAAGCCTATGAATTCTACAGATGTTCATCCCAAGCAAAGACACACTTCATCAACTATGATAAAGATGAAATTCAGTTTGAGATGAAGTTGTCTATGCAGGGATTCAGTCTCAGATGAAGATATCTAAATTAATAGGTGTCTGTAGGCTCATCAAGTGTCTCATTTCTCATTACAGTCGATGGAGGTATTGTCATTGGCCCAGGGAAAGCAATTCAGCTCATCCTTCAGCAGAGACCTACAATGAAATTCAGCTGCCTAGCCATAGGTCGTGTGCCTATATTCTGTGTCCCTCAGTAGGTACCTTGCACATTCCAGTGTGTCTGAACTGGCACTAAGGGACTGCATAGAGGCGCTGAATCCTGCCTGTAATGCTTGGTCAACTAACTCACTCCATTGGCTGTAATGATAACTTCAACACACACACCTAGATACCTAAATGGGAATCTTGTACTGAATCCCACCTCCAAAAGCTGTTACAGAAACTCTGTAGGTGATAAGAAGCACATGCTGTACACCATACTATTTGCTATTAGCCGACATGAGAAGATGAAGTATACAGTTACATGATTTCAGCAGAAAAATTAAGACTAAGTGAGATGCAATTGTATAAATAAATGTCTTAGTTGAGATATATCCCGTGTTTTATTTCAGGTGTTATAGGGCTTCAGAAGCTTATAGAATGAATAGAGTTGATGGAGTAGAACAAAGTAGAATAACTCAGGTTAGAGAGATCTCAGGAGTCTATAGTCCCATCTCTGGCAGGGCTGGCTATGAGGTCTGACCATGTTGCTTAAGGCCTTATTCCAGTCAGGTCTAGAAATCCTCCAGGGACAGAGACTGCATGACCTCTTTGGGCAATCTGTTCCAACTGAAATAGCACTCCAAATAGAACTCACATACTTTGTGTGCACCTTTGAGAATGTTAGAGCTTAATTTTCAGAACCATGTAGGCATTGCATGCAGTCCTGAAGAGCTTGAATAGGAGGAAGGAAAGGATTTAATCAGATATCCACAGACAATGGCAAATCACAAGGAGTTTTGCGATAAGTGTCATTAATAAGATAAATCTGGATACTATGTTCCTGTTTCAGGACAAAAGATGAGAACAACCTCACAACAGATCAGGTAATGTGCAGCGAGCAGTACATGAGGCCTGACTCCATCTTTGCCCCACAGTTAAGACTGCACTGTGCCCCATTCAGCTGCTCTCAAGACATTAGATGGTGGATACAGAAAAGTAGTGTGGGATTAGAAGAGTAAGAGAAAGAAGAAACTAAAAACAAAGCAAAAGCTGTTACCAACAATATTTAAAACAAACTGAATGTTGGACTCTCTCTAGAGCCAACTAAAGCAATTCATTTAGCAAAGAAGGAACTATACCATAACATATGTGGGCTCACTGTGATGTCCTCTATAATGGGAATGTTTATTCTGGCATTACTTTATAATACAGCCATTCCTATTCTTATTCAAGGAAAAGAACCTGTAATTTTAGAAAGAAAAACTACTGAGGAAACCAGAATCCCAGATTTATATCTTTTATTTGACTACCAGTATGTTCACGAAGAGTATTTAGTCATCTGCAGGTGTATTAGATCTTTTCTATTCACAGTAGGTTTTATTAGAGATGTTTGAGATGTGTTTTCAACAAGGACAGTGAGACTTAATCACTACCAAAATGCTTTCTGATAGAGAAACAGGCAGTTCCTATCTTACCATATATGTGTCATGTTTAAATTTGCTTATTTATAAGGTCAGAGAATTATATGGACAAAAGCCCCTAGTACCAAGAAATCGTAGTCAGATACATCAGAGAAAACAGTATATGCAGATAATGAATTGTGGAGATGGGTTCATGACCAAATAACAAGGAACTTTAGAGGTAATTCAGTCAGTTTGAGAGACAAATTGTGTTTGGCACTTTTCACCATTATGTAATGGAAAATTTAATTAAAAATTAAGAAACTTGTCCAACCTTTGTATTTCCTGGCCCTAATTTAGCTAGGTCTGTTATAAAACCTTTTTTTTTATGAGGGCAAATTACATTCTGTCTGTGAACTACGGAAACTTTTCATTCCCACTTCAGCTGTGGTCACTGTCACCTCGGCTTCACTAATGGCTGTGTGCCAAAGGAACATGGAAAACATAAAAAACACTAGGCTACATTATTTTCTCCTCTGCTACAACACCTTAAAAAATAAAAGGAATTATTTATTTGAAAAGATGGGGAAACTTTTGCACAGAGCATGGAAAATATCAACATTCAAAAGAAATTTCTTCTTAGACCCTTAAAATCATTCACAATATTTTCAATTCATTAAATCTGGTGTTACCACTTGCAAAGTAAGATACATATGTTGAGATCAGTGGAATCAGCAGCTATTAGTTCTTAGAGTAGTAATTAACATTCATACTAGAATTCCCACCAGGAAAAATGTTGTTGCTGTTTACCATTTGGGATCAGAGGATTTTAAGTTAATTTTTACATGAAGTGATACAGTACTTTGCTGCAGGCAATACTGATTCAGTACACTGGAGTTACTCTAAAACTGTTGATTTCCAGAGCACAGAAAACATACAACTAATTGAGATACAAGCAAGCATTGATTTTGGAGATTAGTTCTTGACTTCATAGCTTGCTAGCTGAAGTAAATGAGGAAGAGTAAAGAGAGAAAAGGGGGATAAGAGCTAGGGATATTAAAAATATAATGAATAACATTTTTTAAAGTTAAGTTGACCACTATTATATAAAAACAGCAGCTGGCATATACAATCAACCCTCAACACAGAATGAGTGTGGAATGGGAAACTGTTCCTCCAAAAGATGCAGCATCTGTTTTCTTACCATCCATCCTCAACTTTCAGCTGGAGCAGAGAGGTGTTGCAGCTTGCTTCCTATCCCTTTAACTCTTCTGGCACTATAAAGGTTTGTGTACTTTTACAAGTCCAGCAATGAGTACCTCCTTATCACTGCTGCACTTGCTTTTGTCTCCTCCAGGTTGCTTTATAGCTCACCCAGACCCGGCCTCAGGAGCCAACAGAGATGACTGGGAGGAAGGGGAATTAGATGGAAGAACCTGACTCATATTACAGATTAAAAAAAAAAATTGTTCACCATGGCTTCTAACAAAAGAATACAGGCTATTGAATAAAACTAGAGGGCGGCTGGCTCAAAAGAAAAAAAGGTAGCTCTTATCAGCGCAGGTGTAAGATGTGAAAGTGTCTGTGTGAAAGTCATGAATAGATGCAAATGCTAGATTTCATATAGCTCAAAAAAAGTTATTAGATACATCCAAGGAAGAAAGATTCAGTGAAGTTTTATTAAATACAAATATGCCTCAATAAAGAAATCTCTAGCTGCAGAATGCTGAAAGTTCAAAGAGCATCCTGATGCCGTTGTACCCTGGGCATCTCCCGATGGCCATTGTGGATGACATGATGCAGAGCCAGACGGGCTGGTGCAGTCACCCTTTCTGTTCTCCCTGACTGTATTCCCCTTATGTTAAAAATTGCTATCAGGCTTCAGTCTCCCTCTTTAATGCTCAGAGAGCTGATCCCTAATAAGTAGCAGAAAATGAAGAGCAAATACACCTCCTGCTTCTAATTTTCCACTGTAGCTGCTGCAGAGGAGACAGCATATGGCCCAGCATTTCTCCAGTAAGAATAAGGAAATGAACACTTTGACCAGATATGTTCTCCTGAAAGCAGCCCACTTCAATGCTTGTATGAATACTGATGAACACTGAAATGAATTTCAGCTGCCTTCTTCCGGTGGAAAGTATCCTGGGATCTTGTATGGGAATGAAAAAAAAGAGATCATGGAAATCATGTAACTAAGTGAATAACATTGAATTTTGGGAAAGATTAATAGGTATTTAAACATCTGCATAACACCCTCAAAATCTCTTTGAATTAAATCTGTTTCTTCAAATATTTTGCTGAATATGTTCAGTAAAGTTTTGAGTCATATGATGGAGACAGCTAAACCTTAGCATACACTGTATCAAACAATGATTGAAATGTATCTTATAAAGCCATTCAAGTCTAACAAATGCAAAAAATCCTAGATGGAAAAATATAAATTTATGCAAATGTTCCCAAATAACATGATTTTGCATAAATATAACAGATATAACTAAAGTTTTAAAATTATTGTAGCCCACTGAAGAAATCTTTATACTTTGTAATTCTGTTCCAGAAAACTGGACCATTTTGAGTATATAGATAGTTAGATGTGAGATGATACTGTGTGAATTTAAAGGTCATGGCATCATCGGAAAAGTGATTTCCCAGCAATGTGTCCTGAGCCCTTGACTTTGTTATGACTTGTCCATTCTTAATGTCTCTCTCAGTTTGGTATCCTTGCTGGCTACCTCATGCATTTTTAGAGCAAACATTACAAATCAAAGGATGATTCTTTGGCAATGGAAATCTGAATGTTTGAAAGATTTCCTGCCTGACTAAGAAAAAAAAAAATCACTAAATGTCAATTAAAAGTTATCTGGCTTTTACTATTTAGGTATGTCTGCATATATTTAACTGTAGGATTAATCTAGCTAGAATATTTCATTTGGCCTCAACTAATTTTCCATAACTGTCTCTTTCGTAGAAAAGTATAAGAGCTGTATTAATTTAGATAGTTCTAATCTCCTCAACAAACAAGTAAAATGGCAATTTTGAGGAGAAAAAAAGTGTGTATTTACTCAAAATATAAAAGCATCTTAGTCTCTTGTGTACCTGTATTTTTAAAGATACTGATATTAAAAGTGCATAATGTAACTTGTAAAAATGTTAAAAACCAACAAAAACTTACGATATTTGTACTGGTCTTGGAAAAAAAAAAAAGCAAATGAGGGACGAAAACAAAGTTATACAGTCACATTCTTCATATCAAGTAATTTTTATTCTCCAGTTACTGGCAGGCTGAAAATTTAAAACAAGGTCCCTACCTACCTTTTATTCTGAAGAAATCAAATATTTGCCATGTAAACCAAGAGTGCTAGTTAAATCCCTCCTACTCCTTTTCTAATTGCATATTTTGTAATAAATAGTGTACTAGAGCAGTACTTCCAACTTCAGTTATAAATTGCTGTGAAGGTCTTATTGTGCAAACACTGATATAAACTGTAACGGTTACAGTGAGAAGACATTTAGTTATGTGGTTATATGGTGTTTTCTGCCCTTTTGTGATTGAAAACAAAGCTTAACCATGGATTTTAGCTGGGTGTTTTCATTCTGCAAAGATGTAGGGTTCTTGTTAAAAAATATTGATAATAAAATGCCTTTGTGTATGTTTTATAATGAAGAATTTAACCTGCAAAGAGCAAATAGATTGAATAAATCACATGCAAAGAGTTTAGAACAGAGGTTTGATATAAACCCTACAGGATCTTTAGACTTTCATGCTCCAAATAAATGCAGTGGTTAGAGTCCTCTGAAATATTTCTAAATGCACGCACTTTGCCTGCTGCAAAAAACAATGCTGAGGCTAGAGGAATCCATGTGCATTTTATTTAGGCAGTGTATAGGCACTAATAGCCATGTCCTACATATCTTGGATTCAAAGCAACCACAGTCTCTAGATTATGAACTTCTATGTTTACAATCATTGTTCCCTAGATGCATACTGTTTAATCTTATTTTATCTTCCGAAGTCTATGTAAAAGAATGGTATTAAA
The DNA here is from genome assembly GCA_031468815.1 of Morus bassanus. Classification (NCBI taxonomy): domain Eukaryota; kingdom Metazoa; phylum Chordata; class Aves; order Suliformes; family Sulidae; genus Morus; species Morus bassanus. Next base: position 90,048,112 of record CM062569.1, read on the forward strand.
AGTCCATTATCCAATGTACTTTTGCTCCCCCAGTGGAATTTATGCTTGTACTGTTATCTCAGCTGTGTCACTGTAAAATTTGTGAGAGCTTCAAGGAAATCAGTGCAATTACTCCAGATTAATGTTATCACTTATATCCAAATGTTGCTTTTAGTCATGTTAGACATTTAACTTTCTTGAATGTTCTCCTTTCTATGTAGTGATGAAAAGAAGCCATTATCAAAATAAAGTAATGCTGTGGAGCCTTGGAATGGTCATGAGACCGAGAAGAAATCAGAAACTGAGAAATAATTCCAGTGACCTTGACATCTTTTTTAGTCATAAGTAGCTCCATCAAATTCAGTGAAGTAATTGGTAGCAGAGTAAAGCTATCAAGTGAGAGTACTCAGGTGTAGTGGCAGTACTCTGTGGTCGCATGATCTAACACACCAAAGTTCAGCAAAGTTTCTTCAGAGCTTCCAAAACATTGTGGCTCCAGGGTGACAGAATGCTTAGAGTATAACTGTAAGCATAAGAAGAGGAAAAGCAAGGAGACCATACCAGTTCTTAAAATTAGACTTGTCCTTAAATCCCATTTTAATTTGGGAATTACATTTTGACTGCATGTGTGTATACAGAAGGAAAGAAATAAAGAATGATAATAAATTAGGTAGGCTTAACTGAACTGCCATACAAAACGCACTAGGCAGCAGGTGGTAACATTCCTATTTCTGCCTCCATCTGAGTTCAATGTCAGAAGTCATGTATTATATTTTATTAAGACATCAGAAAACTGCAGACACGCTCCCAGGCTTGCAGAAAAACATTCTGTAATTTGGATTAGCTCACTGATATATGAAAGGAAGTGGAGATGCTCTGTGGTCCTTTTTAAAGCTCAGAAAAAAGGTGCAAAATGAAGGCTTTGCTAAGCAGAAAAAAAGGATAAAAGATGAATGATCAATTAGTCATATAAGGAGCAGGCAGTATTTGTAGGTAGAAACTGCATACGAAGAAGCAAACAGGAAGACTACCGTAGAATTGGGAGATCAACAACCATGACTTCATGATACCCTGACTAGATTGATAAACTGTCTTGCACAGTATGAAAACAGGATGTTGATGGCCAGAAGACATCATTTATGTTCCAACATAACTACTACGACAGGCAGGTAAAAAACTACTATTCCTTTGTTCTATAGCAGTTCAACATCAGTCTGGCACAATGTCAGAATAAAAGTGTGTTGAGCTCATGTGTGTGTGTGCGTGTGTGTGTGTTGGGATTCCAAAACTACAGAGCTAAAATAAACTTAATAAAAATGGAAAATATAATCTTTTTGTATTTGCTATAGGTTTCTCTTCATCCCAGCCTTCAGCATGACAGACTCTTATTAACTGGGAAGGAGTGGATTGCCTGCTGGGTAAAATGGGAGAAGGTGTTTCAGGGGCTGACTCCATCTCTATATCTGACTTGCCGTATGACCTTGAATGAGCCATTCAGGGCCGTATTTACTTCTTACGCTTTACTCGCAGTTTCCATTAAAATGGGTCTTTCTCATTCCATAATGTAATTAGAATTAATTTCCCCCTTCTCAGGGATGAATTCATTTGGTCTATATAATGTTTTATTTTCTATTAGCTCCATTCATCTTAACTGAGCTATTTGCAGTGTAAACAGCCACTGCCACGCTGGGCAAAATTGGGCATTCTGCACTGCAGAATTTCATCAACAAAAATAATGGTAGAAATGGCAATCTGACTCAGGGAGATACAGCAAGACTAATTCATTAGAGCCTTTAAAATGCAGTTTATAAATGAGAAAATCCTCTGTGGAATCTGGTTTTAGGTAGATGTAGTAATAGTCTTTTTGCCTCCTAGATGGAGCTAAAGCACTTGTCTGCTGTACGTTGGCTTGTGGGATGGAGGAAAGCAAGTAACATGGCAAACATCATTGCCTTCTCTAGCATTTCATGATTAGCATTACTCGCAATTTTATACATTCTTAAGAACACATTTTACAGAATAATAATAAAAAAAAGTTTGGTCTCCGTTCTGCAAAGACAATCTTTTGTGAGTGTAAATCAGTCTAAAATTTACAGAGCCTTTTTTTACTCCTCTGCAGCCAGGCAGTGCTGCTTACTAGCTATATGCTTCAGCAAGCACTGCCAGGTATCCAGTTCAGCTTCCTGGAAGATTAATGCCCAGTCTTCTTCCCCCCTACTCCTCATAAAGGATAGATAAAGAACTTCTGGCCCCAGGATAGAGGCTGAACATATGGTCTAGATGAGACATTTTGACTGTTAATAAAGGAAGAGATGCCACAATGTTGAAAGCAAGGAATTTGAAAATGAAACCAACAAAACAGAGACCATCCTGAGCTGAGCATAGACACAAAAGCAAAGCAAACCTTGCAGCTTTATTTACTTGCAAACAAACAAACACAACCTACAAAAGCTAGCAAAACCCCCACAAGAACAAATGCAACAGTGGCACTCACATATATATTCTGTTTCTGGGAAGGTCATACAGTGTTAGGAAAAGGGTATTCCTCTTTCAGAGCTCTGGTGACACTTCAATTAAGCCATAATCACATATATAAGTCTGTATCTGTCTATGTAATTCAGTACCAATCAGTATACTAATTCATTTAATTTTCACAACCTTGCTTGTGGTGAATATCAGTATTCAGTGCACTCCACATGCTCATGATTTGGGGTGAATAGACCAAAAAAGAAATGGAGGAGGTCTATCAAAAAGAAACACAAGGTGAAAGTGGAAAGAGCCAAAAGCTCTTTATACAGTACAGAAAGACAAAAGATTTACAACAGATGTGACCAGAGTCTAAGAACATTAAAAAAGTAATAACACCATACCTAAAGAAGATTTTTTTCACAGTCTAAGAAGAGAAAGAGGATCAAGAGATGGCTGGTGGCCAGTGCACCAGCTGCAGTGTCAGCTAGCATCTGGGAAAAAGATCCTGGGTACCTGGAAGATAAAGTATTAAGTGAAACTTCTATAGCAAGTTAGCAAAACAGAGTCACTACAGAAAAGAAGGTCAGATCCTTTCCTCTGGGTTACTGGACTTCTATCTGTGCTTTTGGAACCATGGAACAAACAGATCTGAACTGCAGCCAAATAGGTGCTGCTGGATCTTCATATCTGGCATCTGGCCCGTCTGCATTGCTTGTGATTTTAATGGCATTAATTTATTGCAATATCTTACGATGGTTTTTAATTATTTAATTTGCTGCTTAAAATGATTTTTAATTATTTAATTCATGTTTGTTCCCTTATGTTGCTGCATATAATAATGTATGACACTGATCCTACAATGACTTCCTTATTGGTGTGACTTTTTTCCACTGTGGATTAGAATAAAGGGTCTATGCATGTCATGTGGACTTCCCTCACTTCTTTGAATTAAGCTATAATTGTCTATAAAAAATATGCACTGGAATATATTTTAATTCAAGTCTACAGGGATTTTTAACTCTCTGATAGGAATAACCTGCAATACACTTGAACTAATCTACAGAGATTAGTTTAATGCAGCAGAACAGAGTGGAAATTTATTAATGTGAATGTGCAGATGTGGTATATTCGCTTGGTAATGAGTAGACCATGTAGGACAAGTCATCTATAAATTAATATGTAGCCAAATCTGTGTAGCCAGAAGTTCTACCTCCTTGTGGGATTGCAAAAGGAATCTTTGGGTTTTTTAACTATCTTTAAAGCCAAGGGTCTTTGTTTACCCCATCCTTCTTCCCCCCTGGGGTTTTTCCTTCTTATCTATAACAGAATCCATATACCTTAGAAAACTAAAACTTTTAAATTACTACTTGATAAAGAAAACCAGGTATTTATGTTGTGATGCCAATCATACTTTACGGATACAGAAGTATTTGGAAATCAAGCTCCAGCTTTAAAAATGGACATCCATGAGGATGTTGTTACTACATATGGGCTTATACCAAATTTTCATAAGACAAAATCTTCTGAACAGGTTTGAAATTCTAAAACTCTGGACTGCCATCTATTTTTATTCTGTATCATACCCTGAATCTGGAAACCAATTAAAACCAGGCTATTTTAATGTTCTTTGAGCCCTGTCATTAGAATCTGGTCCATACGTTCATATAGGTATTAAAATGAGACTTTTATCCCAGGGCATTATCCCTCCTTGAATTTCCTTGTGTGAAGTTGGAGCAACTGTGTGACACTTTATTTTGATATGGTACAGCTTGTTCTATAGGCCTGCTTATTTGGAGCAATGTACTCTACACAGTATGTTTCATATGTTTTAAATCCAGACCATGTTGCTATCTGGAACCTGACGCCACAAACCATAGAATTTCCCTGTAAGAGTCATACCTCAACTCCAGACCTTCTAATTGAGTGATATTATGCCACAAACCAGGATCACATGAAATTCAGGCTCCCTCTCACTATTTCAATATATTTCCTCCTCCAGACATGCCTACGCATGGCAAATACAATCCTGATCAACAGCCAAATTCCATAACACTCTAGTTTATACACTGTGGAGTCATCTGAAAAATTACTCATTAAAGATGGAAATATCCTATGCCTTATAAAACATGTTAGTGTTTTGTAACTGTTGCAGACAAACAGTCACAAAATTGTATGCTTTGGCATGGGACACAGTATAAAGCAGACTAAAATAAGAAACATTACATAAGCCTTTAAAGAATATCTACATAGGCCATATCTTGTCATCCTCCTCTGGCAAAATCACTACTGAAGTCTTGGCCAGATTCTCAAACACAGCAAATGAGTTCACACCATCTGGTAGACCTCATGACACAGCAGAGAAAAACTCTGTACCCTAATGTTTACGTCACTTGTCCTTCAAAAAATCTATGCTTATGTATGCCCAGATGTTTTCTTTGTTATTTTAATTTAAATTTAATTTAAATATGTTCTCAGAAAAACATGTGCCCAAAGGATTAGAATCACATTAGTGCATTGCATTCACTGGAATTCAAACAATTTATGTAAAGAGAGAATTTGTCCCTATGCTTTGACAGAGCTGCCATGGAAGCAGTTTGCACTTGGAAGAGGGAGTGTCAAGGCAGGCTGAAGGCTTAGGTAAGAAACCAAGCTCATAGTCTAATCCATAGCTGAGGACAGCTGAAAATGAATGTTAATGAAGCTGCAATTACTTTATGAGAAGATTTGCATGTCAGTTGATGATAGAAGGAAACAAACACAGAACTGATGTTCGTGATCACTGGAATATCCAGCCGTAAGGGCCCATGGATACAGAGCCAAGAGGCTTTGGGACTGTCATGGTTTTGGCTGGGATAGATTTAATTTTCTTCACTGTAGCTGGTATAGTGTTGTGTTTTGGATTTAGTATGAGAATAATGTTGATAGCACACTGATGTTTTAGTTGTTGCTAAGTAGTGCTTCCACTAGTTACTGCAGCCTCTGTGAACTTGAATGTCACAGCAATGCCTAATGGAGGAAAAAGTAAGAGGAACATATTCAGAAGCTTTTCTTCACGACTGTTACTTGAACTGAAGCTGTAACAAACTGACATTTAAAGAAAACACCTGTTTTCATAGGAAAAGGGATTCCTCCTGTGCCATTGAGTAGCTGTTAGGCACCACTCAGTTTAACAAGACCTGCAAAGAAGAAAGAAAGTGTGAGCCATGGTGAAGCCAGACAGGTATGAGAAGCAGAGCAAATAGACAGCATGCAGGGACTGAGACCACTGGGAATGCTGGTGTTGCAGATTAAAATGCTACACAATTTCACGAGCTAGAAATTGCTTTGGAACACAGACATGCCCGTGGAGGATAGAGATCAGAAAATTAAGTTTTAAAAAAGTAAATAATAGCTTTACAGTCTTAAGAATGATGCTCAGATCACCGTAACAGTGCTAAATATGTTTGATGAGAGAGACTGCAGAGACATAATTGGGTGGCTGGTTTGCCTTATCTTTTCAAAACCAAGAATGAGGAGAGACAGTAGATACGCTGCAGAGTTGGGCATTCTGGTATCCACGTTAAAAATCAAGGATAAAAACTTGATAATAAGCAGCTTGGTCATTTGTGAGGTATATTAGTCCAGCTTCTAGGAGAGGCTGTGGAAAGAAAGTGAGTCTTGCTTCCAAACATTGATGGGAATTGACAGGGAAAGATCAAAAGAATGGTCAAAACTATGATGCTGCTAAATTCATAAGATCAAAAGTGAAAAAAATCCAGCACTAGGAGACAACCAAACTATATTGTATCTAATGAAAAAAAAAAAAAGTTTTAGGTCAACCTGAAAATATTTTCTGATTTTTTTTTTTTTTTTTTTGGCTCCACCAGTTTTTATTCTTTTGGGTTTTTTTTTTTTTTAGTTAAAGAGGGATTTTCTAACTGTGACAGGCACAGAGTAGAGTTATTCTCATGACTATACTTTTTGGAATAGGACAGTTCTAGTATTTCACAAGGAAGACAGGCAACTTCATCACGAACTGCTAAAGGAGAGATGAAGAAACCTTAAATAACCTTTTCTGAATACAAGGAAGTGAATATAATGCCTACCTCAGTACACTATGGGACACTGTGAAAGACATTAATTAATACACTGCATTATATTTTCATCTCTGATGAGCAGTTTAGGGCAAACCAACAAAGATGGGGTACTTACTCCAAACAGTAATAGTTCAAAATCCTCTGTTGGCCAGAACCTAAGATATAGTATCACATAAAGTTACTTCTACCAGCAAAGGGGCGCACTGTGGGTGGAAGAGTGCATCTTTAAGAGGATCTAGACAGTACTATTAGCAGATTTAAGAGCTGAGAAAATTTAATGGATGCATATTTCATGCCTAGAGACAACATTACGCCTGAAAGGAAACAGCTGTCTTGTATTTTGACATGAACACCCATATAGGGAAAAGTGCAAAGTGTGTGAAGAATACTTTGCTCACCCATAGAAGGAAACTTTTCAGCCTTGGGAAATCACAGCCTATTTTCTAGAAAAGGTTGGGACAGACATCTACAGTTGTAAGATCAGGAACTACATGGTCACAATTACCAGCCTCTGAGAGCTAAATCTCACCAGCAAGAACTGTGATAAGGTATTGATGACAGATTTTACAAAGTGTAGCATGCTGAAGTTTAGCATATGAATTAATGGGTCATAGTACATGGTAGTATCTCCAAATGGATTTAATACCAAACAGGAACCACAAAACAACTTATGACTCCCCTGGCTCCCTAGCAGCATCAGTAGTCCAAGCCATGCTGTAGATCAGTATACCGAAATGTATATGAAGTTCATCAGCTTCCTTCAGGTCCTCATGGTATGACTAATTCTAGTTAGGTTTGATCCCAGGAAATAAGAAAACAATACAGACTGCAATCAAATAAAGGAAGGGAAGGATGTAGAAAGACTGGATTCTGGAGGGAGGTACACATATTGCAGGAAGAAAGAGGCTGGAAGTGCCACCATGACACCAATTTGTTGTACACAGTGCTGACGGAAACCTACTTGCAGTTACACAATCTTACTTAATTTAGTTTTACAAGCATGGATTCCTCTGATGTTATTATTCCCTATGCAGCACACAAAACAGGAACCACGTTGCCCACATACAGACAGAGGAAAACCACAAGGAAGTCCAAACAGAATACAAAGATCTGAGACCTGACCCTCATATGGGAAAAGAACTGGATGTGGACAAAATCTCATCTTCTTCATTGTGACAGAAGACAATGGTTTCAGAGGTACAGATATGAGAGAAGCCAATGGCTACACAATAAATAAGGTGGGGATCCAGCTCAAATGCTAACATTTTCATAAGTGCCTAAGTGAATATAATGTATAAAAAAATCCCAGATTAGCCCTGTTTGCTCTATCAATACTATGCATGTAGGGCAGCAGGGATGTACCAATTATGTCTCAGAACTACTACAGCTGCATTTGCTCCACACTGCACCCTAGCTAGTAAATACTTTTTCAGTAAGGCTGGTGCATATTCCCTTCATGCAGTTCTAGTCCTGGAGCTTGCTCAGTCATTGCTAGCTTGAACACTCCTGTGTACTGCACAAGCAGACATCTAGCTCGCTTTCAGGACAAAATTTGCATTTTCAGAATGGTTACATTTTTCTTCAAGAATTACTGGGACAGACTTTCTCATATCTGTGTCACATATGAAACTGCAAAAAAATGTGTTTGAGTGAATTAGTAAATGTATCTATTTTTTCACCAGAAAATTATATTCTCTTATCATGAAAGATGATACATCATTCTTCCATGTTGATCCATTATTAAGAAAGAATCTTATTCCTATGTATTGCCCAATGTAGCCATTAGATTTTGGAACATCTTTAATGGAAAATATAATAGTAGACTGCAGTGATCACAATGATTACAATCTTAGAAAAGGATTTGCAATCTCTCTCCAATCTCTATGCCACAAAACACCAACCTGAGACTAATTGAGCAAAACCTTCAGGAGTCAACAGTAACATCAAAAGCCCTTCATTGCTAGGCAATTTGTAGGATAAGGCAGCGTTACACCATAGAAATAGTACACTATATGCACATTCCATCAGCAGACCCGAATGGCATGTGTCATAAACAAACACTGATTTTCAAGTAAGATACCATCAGACAGATAACAAGAAGTAGTCACATGCTAGATGGATTGAACACTTTGATACTTTTAAAGAGAGATTTCTTTTTATTCTGTCCTACAATTTTCCTCTGATATAGCAGAGGAATTAAAATAATTTTTCAGGAATTTTACTGACGTATATTGACTTAAAGGGTCTTTCTCGTTACTGCATTGGCGGTGAGAGAAAATAGGTAAGTAATTTAAGTAAGAGCCACCCACCATATCAGGACATGTGTCTTTTCTGCATCAGTGAGCATCTGACTTTGCAAAATGCAGATGTTCAGACTCTTCAGTCTTTCTGGAAACTGCCACATGAATCCAAATTACTAGTTGGAAGATCATTCACATATCTTTTCTTTCCTGGCAATGAAGTCAGTGTAAGGAAGGCAAGAAATGCGACCCATCCAGTGACTGTTAGATAATTCTGCATTGTTCTGATTCTGAAAACTGCTTTCCAGACTGAAGAGGACTTTTTATTTCAATGCATCTTCTACTTTTTTTCTTAAGTTTATGTTAAGAAACAGTGTTTCCTTTCTTTCTGCCCACTCTACGCATACAAGAATATATATACATTTTTATATATATATATATATGCATTTGTTTTAACTTTGGAAAACAGAGGTTCACAATAAAAACACCTACAGGGCACGACAGTTTATTTTCATCTACCTGAGAAAGCAAAATATTATAATCTACAACTCTGTCTAACACTGTCATACAGGAGGAGCTTTTCCTTAATTATGGCAACAGTCAAATAGCAATAATTAAAATGAAGTCATTAGTACTTCATATTTGAAATGTTTTAATTGGTTTTCTTCTCTCATTTTCTGTATGATTAATTGTGACTTTTGAGGACTGTTTTTAGGATAAGAGAATAATATTTTAGGAACTGTTAATGCTGTTGCTATGAGCGAAGATTTGGCTCCTGAGGATATTGATCTGGGACTCTAAACACTGACTTGAGACCCAGGATTATGACCTTTAGAGTAAGTATAAATGCTACAATCTCTAGATGCTTGTTAAATTGTACTTTTTTATTTTTCCTAAAATGTTCTCCAGGAGCAGGAAGAGGGAATTATTTCTGATGTGTCTGAAAGTACTACTTGTGCAAAGGCATGGGCTTAAGGGTACTGAAGGACACAAGTCCAGATAAAAGCAAGTGTTTGTACATGTTACCTGTTCAGGGGTTTGAGCAACCTGATCTAGTGAAAGATGTCCCTGCCCATGCCAGGGAGGTTGAACTAGATGATGTTTAAAAGGTCCCTTCCAACCCAAGCCATTTTATAGTTCTATGATTCAATGACTTTTGAGAAAAGATCTTTCCAATGCCACAGGAGTTCATTTCCCAAATTTACCTTGGCCTCTGAATCCACGTTAAGCTTGATTTTGCACTCAATTCCCTCAATTGTTGTATTTTAGGATGACAAGGACATCCTCTTTCACAGTAGTCTTTGCAGTTTACCATTTTGCTCATGATATGCTATGCAAAAAGGTGTACTCAGTCTTCATTATGTACCCTAAGCTGAGACTCAGCCTCTCTCTCACAGTATGCCTCCTAGGACTAGCAACTCCTTTATTCTATGTACAAAACTCTAAATAATCTAATACAAAGCTATTAGAAGCATCTCTTGCTTTTACCTAGAAATTTCCTAAAGTTGATGGCATGTTATTTGAATGCACCTGTTAGCATATTATATTATAGAAACACTTTGTTTGAAATGGTAATCAATTTAAACTCTAGCTGTTTTCTATTGAAAGGGCATTTTGATTTATCTTCTAGCTATCTTTCTGGAAGAAAGGAAGTATTCAAAAATGGGCAAAGAAAGAGCTTATCTGAGACAAATATAGTATAACAAAACAAGTAAAGGAGTTTAGGACTTTAATCAGCTGTGAAAGACTTATCAGTTATCTCTTATTTAAGAGATTATTATTTATTCTCTTAAGTTATCTATTAAAAGAAGTTATCTCTTTTGACTGTGGTAGTATCTGGGGAGTCAGAGTTAGACAGTAGATAAAAAGAGACACACAGTGATAAAGGATATGTCTAAACACCCAGATAAGCCAGGATTCAACAATTTTCCATTAATATCTCCTGACCTCCCACAGATTTTGCACACAAATTCATACGTAGGTACAGAGATTGACTCAAATCCAGAGGTGTCTGCAAAGTGAGAAGCTGAGCACACTTGGCACCCCATCACAAGTGTAATATTCCCGTTTGTAAATAGATGTACCAAGCACAGGCAAGGTCAGCAGTTTTTCTGTCAGCAGCTACTCAAAATCAGCTCTTCATGGGCATAATGCTGATTGTCTAGCACAAGAAGAGCAGAATCAATGTTCACATTCAAGGACCTGAGATGGATAAAGAGGGAGAAGATATATGAAGCTGAAAACACAGGTTCACATATGAGTGGTAGGACTATTATTACATGGTGCACATCTCTTCCCACCCCTCCCTTGTTGACCCTCACAACTTCTATATCTGGATAAAGTGAATTTTCTTACAGGAGAATAATATATTAAGACTTTTTTTCATGTTAGCTTGCTCATTGTTTATATTATCTGACAAATGGCTTAACAAACAATTTATATAATGGTACATAGTCTTCATTATCCTACAGTGTTCACCATTTCAGAGATTTTACTTTGAAAGTCACATTTGATTCTGTTATCAGTAAGATAAGAAATGTTATGGCTTCTCTCTTTGTGTTATCCTCCTGATATACTTTGGCTTGCGTTCTATGGGCTTATGGCAATAAATAAAAATTAAGAACTGTTCAGTGTCTATCTGCATTGTTTCAGAAGTCTCGTTGTTGTATGCTATCTTTCCTTTCTATTGGCAGAGCTGGAATGAGCTATCATACCAGATAGGGCAAACCTGTCCCAGATTTTGTTTACTACTTAGAGTACCACTTGTGTGAATAATAGAGTTTGGGAACAATTTAATTATAGTTAAGGATGATATTTACACATTCCTTTCTGAGGTAGAACTCAGGAAGAACCCACTCAAGCAAACAGCATCTGCTAAGTTCAAGAAGACCTTCAGTAGGAACTAAAACTTTCAATATTCATGAAGGAATATGTGTTTTCCTGGTGATGTCAGAAAATAAACTCCCTTCTTTAGCAGAGCAGGCCTGCAGGTATGGGGAGATACGCGTATGACAATGAGTTACACTTCTTTCATCTGCAATAGTAAACATGCCTGAGAAGCATTGCAAAGAGGTAACTTAGGTCAGATTTCATACCTCATGACTTAATTGAAGGCCTGTTCTTCATTCTACCCTAATCTTACTTCTATTTCCATGGAGATGCGGGTTTTGAAAGCATTCATCCCTGAATGACTTCCACTCCTTTGTTATTAGGCAGCTGTGCAGCATGCAAGACAACCACCCAAGAGAAATTCTGCATGTTCACATTGCTCCAATGAATATGAGCCTTTCTTGATATTTTGTAAGCTGTACTTGCAGCTGAGTCAACAGGGAGTTTCCTTGAATGGATAGCCATGCCCATAAACAAGAGACTTGACTTACAGACTTCATAGTCCATATGGCGTGTGCCAACTCTGAGGACAGTCTAAGAAAGTTCAAAGTAGGTGAATAAAAAATGTAATTCTAGTGACAACCCTTTTATATGATATTTTTGTTCTGCTGGCAAACCTTCCCTGCAACTGTGTCGGTGTCGTTACTATGGACTTGTTCTTTATTTTTTTCCCCTCTTTAGATCTAAATATTTTGCACTAAGGGGAAATCCAGATCCCACTTTCTGACATGAATATAGATATCTCCTAGGTCATTTTAGGGTAGATTCAGAGAAGGAATTTTAGAGAAGAATTGATCAATTCCATTTGATATAGTTAACATTCCCTTAACAGTTTATCTTTCAGATTAGTTATTTTAGACTCTACTGACATTTGTAGCTGAGATCTGAGCCAGGTGTTTTTAAGAGGAATACTGTGATTCAATATAAATCAGTGCAGCACTTTATAAAAAAGATCAAAGCTGAAAATTTAACAGCATGTACTGAATCTGCATTCAGAAACATGAAGATACACATGAAATTTCCCAAAGAGAAGTGATAAAATGAAGACTCCCAGCACACAATGAGTCATATTTTCTCTAGGGTTGAGATATTCACAATTGAGAAGAAAGCAAGAGGGTAAATAGGTTAGCTGTACTTCAAAGAGGAACATATGAACTAAAAGCTAGATCAGTGGAGCTCTGGCCTCTGTTTCCTCTCCAGACATCCATCCTGGAAGGTGACCAAATTTAAACAGAAGCGGGTATGTCTGTGAGTGGAAGGAATGCTGAGGGAATCCTCATTTTGTCATTTGTAACCAATTACCTGGGACAAAACAGATTTCTAAGGCCTAAAATCTGCCCATTGGCCCCATGGAGTCCTTCGAGGTATTGGTCAGACTCACCAGCTGATAGCTCTAAGGCCTCTCTCAGCTTTAGTCCTATAAAACTATCTCACTACTATATATTTGACAGCTATATCTAGAAAATACTGAATAGGATTTTAATGATGGATATTAAATGATTACATGTCCAACTTCACACAAAATAACAACATTAACAGCAATAAAAGAATATTTATGTATTATGTCTGTGAGCAATGACTTCAGTGCGGGTGATCCTGACTTACACAATGGTATGAGCAAATCTTCTTGTAAGGGACACATATGAGACTTCTGTCCAATCTCATATCACTGAAATACAGGAATATCACTGTGAAGGCCAGTGGATTTGTTCAGATGTAAAACTAGTGAGAAAAGCAGCAGTTTCCTCCAGATATGGTGATCATAATTAATTTGCATTATTCTTAAACACTTAGTGACTAGAAAACTTTGTACAATAGCTGCACGTTTAAGTATAATAAATACTTTGTGTTCACTACTTGTCTTCTTTCCTGTATGCTGTTTGTGAGGGGTTATGAAGGGTTAACGACACAGTTAGGAGGCAAGGAGATGCAGGAAAGTGTAGCCTTCTGATGAATGAAGCATCAAGACATGAGCAGGACCATTACTTGAGGCAGTTTCCCTGCCTAAAACAACAGGAAGCAACATCTTCTGGATATTAATTTTTAACAGTAGACCTTTGAAGTGACTTCAAAGACATCAGGTGATTAAAACAGATAGAGGAAGCAAAGGGAGAGGCTGACCCTGGGCCACCCGAGAGGCTGGGACACAGAGAGGGATGGGCTGGGGGTTGCAGATGGGAGCCTGGCCAGCTGACCTGCTCTCCAGCTAACACACAACAGCCTCCCTCAAGGACTGTGCTATCGACTGCTTTCAGGCAATCAGTACATTCTGGTTTGTTGCACAGAGAAAAATGTTCTTAACTGCTGATGGTCTCTACCCTGTGAGAGAAGCACCTCCTGACTTGCCCTGCTCTGAGGCCATGGTGTGAAGGAAGGATCCTGAGGCTCTCAGGAGTAGTAGCAGAGTGAACCAGGCTTAGGAGAGGTTGCTCATCTACAGGAATTGTATCTGGGGCTAACTGCAAGGTTTCCATGAAAGTATATTGACAAAACTCTAGCCGAGAGCAAAAATATTCTTTGGGGTAAGTCCACAACATATCCTTCACATCCCCTAAAACTTATTCTAAGACATCTTTCCACAGAATGTTCTTAACTTTGAGTGGAAAACGAGCAATCATTTCCTTCTATTTCAGAAAACAAAATTTAATGTAGCTGCAGTATCGCAGTTGGCAATTACAGAAACGTTAGAGATACAATTAAAGGAATTTTCTGAAGGTTTTATCCATTATCTCACAAACTCATGAAAAATCTTGTTATTAGCACAGTTGGCATTAGCAAGCTACACTTTGAAAAAAGCAATGCTTGGAAATTTTAACTGCCCAAATTGGTACTCTGTTGTGGCTGGAATATTAATAAGGTGCAAAAAGCCTTTCAGAGCATCTAAAACTAAATCTAAATTAATTTCATTTAACTGCTGTGTCAAGTAACTTATTTAATTAATGGACCATCTACTATTTGGAGAGAAAAAGAAAGGACTATCTCATGCAGCTCGAGCACAATACTATTCGTTTCCAACCCAGAACAACAGCGTAAAATTTAAGTACTCATTTATTATTTGATTTCCATCATTTTTGCTTCATTTTGTGCTTGACTGTGTAAGAGAGTTTGGGGTTTTTTTGAGGGAGGTGTCTGCAATCATTTTGTGGAACATCTTTGACGTTCTGTGGAGCAACAGCAGTTCACAGATCACAGGCTGAATAATGCTAAACTAAGTCAGGAAACATTAAATCTGTCAAAATAAGACCCCAGAGCAAACTTTGTACCCACAGAGATGGCTTACATAGACATATTCTGCAGGAGATAAAACAAAGTTATAAAATGCACAGTGCAGCTTGCACATTAAACCCAAAGGTTACCATAAATAAATACTGTGCATCCCTTGAGGATACTCTCAAAGAAGATGGATTGCCACATAGGAAGAATAGCAATAGCTCCATGTGTAGCAGCAGAAGCTTCAGGCTTCGTGCAGGAAGGGGAGAACTGAGGTTTCCCTCTCTCCCCCCTGCATAATACCTTTCTGCCTCCTGTGTCACATTCTGGGGACATGCGCAAAGCTGGGGGTTGCAGGCAGGAGCCAGAATGGGACACACCACATTGGGCTGCTGCACAAAAGTGCAACTCCTCGAGCTTCAGCAGAGCCATAAGGATGCTGGAGAGCCATGCAGCAGTCAGCTGTTTGCAAGTGCCCAAAATCACAGTGCAATTGAAGAGAGATGGGATCACAGGAGACAGGCCTAAGTGCTGGTAGTCGGGTGGAAAGGCAGCTCCTTTAGCCTTCCTGATAAACTAGGATCACAGGTTAATTCAGGCTGGAAGGACCTCTTGCCCAAAGCAGGAGCAGTTGTGGTGTCAGGCCAGCTTGCTGAGGGCTTTATCCAGTTGGGTCTTGAAAACCCCCAAGGATGTAGATGGCACAACCTCTCTGGGCAACCTGCTCCACAGCTGGACTGTCCTCTTGGAGACAAAGTTTCTCCTCAGATCTGGTCTGAACCTCTCTTTTTTCAGCTTATAACCTTTGTGCCTTTTCCTCCTTAGTTCACACAGGTTGCTGTGTATCTACTAACCAGCAGTAATACTGTTCTTCTTTGGAAAGCAAAATGAGGAAGGTTTGATAGGAACACTCATGCTAAATCTTCCTTCATTAATCTGCATGGTTAAAAACTACCTTGTGTCTTTAATCTGTTCCATAGCACTGATACCAGAGCTGGGAAGGAAACCTGTTTTCCACCTCTGACTGTTTTTCTGAGATTTAGAGAGTAGATTCCAGTTTAAAACCAAAGGCAAAAAGTGAAATCTTTCTAGTAAAATAAGTTTCAAAATGATATTTAAGAAGTCATTCCAGTCAATCATGTTTGGCTGTTGTTTATGTTTACACTTTTGTACATGCACTCTTATTTGAAAGCCAGTGTTCATTTTGAACTGGATGAGCTGGAATTTCCACTTCCAGAATGACTGAACACAGTGGTCAAGCTGCTTCAGAAAATTTTTCTAAATCTTTTCAAGTTGAAAAGTTCACAGAAATAGCTCACCCTGGAGGGACAAAATGAAAATGAGAAATGAAATGAAAAAGCTTTCATTTCAGGGCATTGGTATCTTCTTCCAAAAAATTTTCAGCTAAAAATCCCTGACTAGCTATAGTCTGTGCAGTTCATATTCAGTCCAGTTATGATCTTTTTTTTTTCTTAAGGAGTGATTAGATAATTTTTGTTTTTAAATTACCTAGATGCAAGTTAAGAATATTTCACTTATGCAATAATAAAGATATAGGTGTATGGGAGTAGTTTAATGGCATGATAAACAATGAAAACATACAAATAGTAAAACTGAGAGATAAAAGTCAAAACCAGTTTGATTTTGAGTATTTCTGGCCCCATATAGCTACTCAGTTCAAACTGCTTTAAAGAGTGTTATAATCAGAGAGGTACTTAGCACTTTATAAAAATTTCTCTCTTCCAAAGGGTTTCTTACTGGTTGCCTTTAAATGCATCCCAGGACTTTCACTGTTTCAGTGAACCCTGGGTACAATATGCAGATCTACAGCCAAAAGAAATTTGTTACAAAGAAGGGAAAAGGAAGCAAAGTTTCTGATTTTGAAATAAGCTCTGGACTGATGGTTGCTTTTATCAATGCTAGCCCAGCTCTTCACAAGGGCGTGTAGCACATCATTGTGTAGTCAAGCTTAGCCTCTGGCTTACAGCAGGTATTTCAATTGCTTGTTCAATTAGTGCAGCCACTCCCTCAGCACAGCTCAACAAAAACCTCCTTAAAACCTTGGGAGCTACTGGCAGAGGCTTGGTGATTGATTTTACATCTTTTGTGCAAACATCAGTGAGGAGATGAGCTGCAGCTTCTAGGGGCTGGAGCTACCAGGGTCCCTCAGGAGGGTTACCACCCCTAGCTCCCATGCCATGTCTCCCAGTGAGATATTTGCATATCAGGTGCAGCTCAGCCCTCCTCACTGCTCAGGTCTCTTCACCAGTTGTTAACAAGGGTACCTTGAATTTGGTCCACCTTGGAGCCATTCCACAGAGGAATCTGCCTCTGTCTGTGACTGGCAAAACATGTGGCTGATGACAGAGTATGGTGAAACCCTTCCTGACGCTGCAGAAGATGTGTATGTCTTCCATCACCCTTTCTGGGTGGTTTGTCCAGGAGCCCCTGTCATCCCACTCACTTCCACAGGAAACACCAGCAGCCTGCCTCCTACCTACAGCACAGCATTTACTTTGCCTCCAGTGCAAAAGAGGAGAAGCAGCCACGTGGACCCCTGGCATTTGTCAGCCCATTTTCCCACCTTGGCAGAAAATTGTGAGGGAAAAAGAAAAATCAAATAACAGAGTGGAATTAATCCCACAAATGTTAAACAATGTTTCTTAAAAAAGAAACAAACAAATAATTACCCTTTTATTGCCACAGTAGATTTCTTAAAGCAATATCAAACATGCTAATTTAAGAGCACCATTGAAACTAATACAATGATTGCAGAACATGTCACGTACAAAACTTTTTAGTTAAAATTTCAAAAAGTCAACGATATTTATTCAGAGCTGTACTGCTGCAAGTGCTACAAATTACAATAACTAATGTTAAAAGAGACTTACACAGCACAGTCGTTCCCATCTTTTTCACAAGCCTATAAAGTTAGACCCAGCCTATTCAAATAAACCTCATTGCAAGTTACAGAAGTAGTTCAGCCAAATGATGAAGCAGGAGAAACTTATTCAGCACTCTGTCCTGAAGGTTACAATGCATGTAACTAAGAAAATTAAAAATGGATACATTAAGGGGCAATTTAGGATCTCTTACTGGCTAGACGGAAAGGAAATGAGACTGCAGCAGCCAGCTGTGCACTGGGGGCAGCAGAAGTACTGTGACTTGTCCCTGGGAAGATGCAGACAGGTAAACGGAAGTGTTTTTTTCTTTTCTTTTTGCAGTGGGATTGCTATGTACTGGGAAGAGCAAAAATAGACCAGAAACCAGATCAGCAAAAGTACCACCCGCACAACACCCATTTTATTCACATGGATCCAAATTTTTAAGCCTGAAAAGTCAGCCTGGTTTCTGTCTGACTGGGAAGTCACTAGAGCTCAGTCAGCTGTCACTATTACAGTTTTCTGATTTGTTTTAGTCACCTCTAAGGGGCCTGGATCTTGCTGGCAGAGAGAGAATCATCATCTCTCTTGCATCTATGCCTCGCTGATGCAGAAGGTTCATACAAAGCTGAGGAGAAACCTGTATCTCCTCAAAATTACCCCTGTAGGAGCACCACTGCTGAAGCTGAGCCATCAGGTAGCAAAACAGATAGGACACAAAAGAAGTGCCTGTTGACTGAGGCATTTATTCAGGGGAAGAAGGAATCCTGCCTTTTGGTCATTGCATCCAGGTCTGCTTCCTTATTTTAGCTTAGAGGACAAATGAAACATACAAAAATGCGTTTGCACAGCTTGTTTAAAAACTGGGTCTTAGCTGGCTACATAAGAAACCTGTGGAAGAACTGCTGAATCTTAATCTCCCAAGTGCTAGTCCAGTCCTTCATTTAAAAATATTGCCCATCCTGAAAATCAGGACTTGGAACTGCCTTCTCTTGGGTGTAAATCAGCATGGAAATTTTCTCAGTATTATTTAGATGTGGCAGCTGTAGGCTCTAGTATTAGCTGGAAGTAATGAATACATTATCAACTGTGTTTTACAGCAAGCAGAACCCATTCATTCACACTACTTTTATTTTATGATTCATCTGTAGTTTTTCATCTATACAGGGAATATGCATCATGTACATGAAAAAAAAACCCTGAAAAGATATTTGAAAAAGTCTGTCATCAGGTTCCTCTTCTCTATACCCTTTCTTCTGATGATCATCCTTTTATGCCTGCATCATCATCATACTGAAAGCAAATTAATTTTATGTTTCCTAAGTATCATTTCATATAATTGATTAGCAGCTAAAGTAAACCTCGGAGAACACTCTGTTCTTAATTTTGGAGGTCAGTAAGGAACCATCTGCAAAACAAGGGCTGTTTATTAATATGTCCTTTATTCTGAGGCATTTTAGTGCCTTGTCAGGTCTAACACATGAATATTAGTTTTTTAAAATTTAATACTATAACTATTATATATATACAAATATCACAGGATACAAATCAGTTATCAAGACTGCTATCAAAGCAATACATTGGTACTGAACCTCAGAAGTGTGTGGATGACTTAAATGCCAGTTTTGTCACCTCTTCCGTGTCTGTGTCTATGCTTTTGCCAACACAAAAGAACGGAGATATCTGAGCACTTCAGATACTTTAGCAATCTCACTGTAACTGCAAAATTGGCTCTTGCTTGAACATTTCTCTGGAGTATCATTATGCAGTGATGCTGTTGCTATGCTGTACCCATAAATGCATGGGTAGCAGTGTGGGGAGGAAAGGAATTTATTTCAGGAAATGAGGAAAAAACTGAAGACCAGGTCTTTTATCACCATTGCGTGTGTGAAATTTCCATCAGATGAGAAACACTGTGGACCAGACTTACTTGAGACTTCTCAGAAGTGCTTTCAGGGGTAGAGCTATTAACTCACTGTACTGATAAGGGCTGATTCCTGTTTCTTATGGTTTTATGTCATTCTGTGTTTTCCACTGGAGAAGTGACAAATCACACCGCTGTTCCCTTCTCCTGCCTCCTCAGTGCTTCTCCCTGCCACAACAGTCTGCTCCCACCTGAAAAAGGACTTCAGAAATATTGGTGGGGGGAGACTTTTTCGCTTTTTCCCTTTCTGTGATATTCAGGAAGAAGTTTTGGTTTCGCAAACTGCCCACCTGCCAGTAACGGAAATCTCCCTGAGACCTGGCGCGGTCATTTATCAACATCAAGAGAAAAGATTTTGGGACTGGATTTTCTAACTATTTAACCTGACAGTGCATGAGCCAGAACAGGATGCAGGTTTTCTACCTCTAGATTTGAGTTCCACACTTGAAATAAACAAACAGAAACAATAATGGAGAGGATAGGGGATACCTACAGAGTGTTTGGCCAGGGGTTCATCCAGTTGCTGGGAAGCATTAAAAAGACCAGGTGAGGTTCCCCCTCCGCTGCGCACTGAGCACCATGCCAGCACAGCCTCTGCCTCACCTTGGTGGTGCTCAGCGTGGGCAAACTCAGCTCTCTGCTCACATAAATAACACAGGGTTGTAGCTTTTGTAATTTTCTGAGATTCATGTTTAAAGACTAAATACACAGGTAAGCATGGTGCTCTGTGTGAAATGCTAGCCTGGGCTTTACAATAGTTTTATTTGTCACCTTATTTTGTTTGTTATTTCAAAGCACTGCACATTTGGCTTGCTGCTGGCAGGGAATTAAAATATGCCAATGTACCTTTTGGCTGCCCCAGGAAGATGGAGGGACTAATATCTCTTTCTGTTCTCTGATTCTTTTTCCCATTTAATTAAGAGATTTATAGGCATGTATTCAAGTATTATGATATAAATGCTTTGACCCACATTTCCTCTCACGTTAAAACAATTTCTAAAGAGTTCAAGGGCATAATGGTTCTTGCTTCTCAAGTAAAAGGAAAAAAGTATTCAATTACTCATGAAAGAACACATTAAAATATTCTTCATGGTATAATTCTTGAAACTTGAGATAGCTAAAGTTTGCAAGGTCATGTCTTTTGTGTTTCCTATAATTTTGGAACCCAAGGCAGTTAGGATAATGGAGGGAGTTATTTAAAATTCAAAGGAAGAGGATTTATTAATGAATAAAAAGTGTTTGATCTTGGGGAAGGAAAAATTAAGATTTATTAGGAAAAGAGAAACCAATACATTATTCCTGCTCTAACGTATATATTTATTTCTTATTTATTTTATTTATTATTAGGACTTTCTAAGACTTGCCATCTAAAGATGCCTATACATTCCTGGTGTTCTGAAAATAAGCTCTTCCAGTTGCCCATGTGACCAAAATTCAGTATGTTATTCCCTAGAAAGATGTCCCCTCTGAAGTGCAGACTCAGGTGTGAACCCTGGGACTCTCATGTGACTGAAAGCATCCTTGCCAAAATCACACAAGTAATTTGCAGAGTTTATAGATCTGAAAAGTATCTATCTCTTTCCCTTAAAAATCAGTAACAGTTGAGCACGATGAGTCTTTTCAAGATATGCTTGTCTGCAAAACATAAGGAGCAAATCCAGATACAGTGCTTAACAACCTCCCCAGTGACACCCCCACCCCCACCCCGAAACCTATCATCTCAGTGATTTTGGAAATGGGACTTCAATTTCCAAATCCCTGCCATGGTTTTTAGTATTTTGTTTCAAAACTGAGCATGAAGGATTTATAATACCTGCTGTTGTTTATCTCTTTCTGTTGCTGCTAGGTCAGCAAAAGCGGGTGTGTGTCAGACCTTATCCAAATGTATATCCAAGTGTAAACTCTTTTTGATGAGGTTTAATAGTGCTTACTCAAGGAAATGCAAATTAAGGAAATGTTGATTGAATTCAGACTGTCAATTATCAACTTCATTTACTATTAATCTCTTGGGGTTCTGGGATTAACATTGTTATAAATCATTGATCTGAAAATAATTCAAGCATATTATTGGCTTTGAACTGAATAAAATATTGCTTGTTAACCTAATGATTATAGACCGTAAATTTTTATCTACTGAGAAAGTAATCTCTTTTGAATTGTAGATCATTGTTGAATATATTTAATGTCTTTAGAGCTGATCAAGCTGGAAAATAAGCTTGTGTGTGTGTATGTATATATGTATATATATATATAACCTTCAAAATATTAGCTCTGTAACAAATTATATTCCTCAGGAAAAATATATTTCAGTATAGATTATGCTTAAAAATCCCGCAGAGGGGTGAATGAAAAAATGCGATAAACACAAGTCTGTAAAAACTGGGTTTGAAGACCAGTGTAAGAGGTGCAACTTGAGCCCACAGGTTTTCAGTGGAAAGCTAAAACCAATATGTAGTACAGAAGCCCCAGTAGAAGAAAAAGTATGAACACATATGAGACACAAAGGTGCTCTCTGGTTTACTCTCATTTTCTTTGCTTTTTGCTCTCTGGCCATGTCTATGGGGTGGGGGTGGGGAAAGGACAAAACTGCTCCAGGCAAAACTTTAATTCTGTTTATGATCTCCTAAAGGTTCAATACTTTATTGTTTGGGCAGTTTTATTTCTTTAAGTCTGCACACTGTGTACAACAAAAACGTAAGGAAATTAAGTTTAAAAAAAGGTAGTTTGCAGAACATCCATTCTTGAAATCTGCAGAGGGAAGCACACTTCTCTCTTGCAGCCTATGTCTTCCCAGCAAGTGAGAAGGACACTCTTTTAGCTCTCTGATTTGTGATCCTGTCTCTGCCTGGTCATTTGAAGCATCACAGGATGGTGGAATGGTCCCTTGGACAACGGCAGAGGGGCTCTGCTGTGAGTTTCTTGGCTGAAAAGGGATTGTGTACAGGGACATTTCTCCAGAATATTCCCACCACCACTAAGAATTTGCAGTGCAGGGACCATCTGAGCCAGAGATGGGTGTCAGTGAAATAACTAAAAAACAGCAACATACTATTTAAGTGTCAAGTAACCAGCGAGAGATGTTGTCCTCCTAAAGGCTTTTTGTGAGAACAAAATCTGCTGAGAAACATGTTTCTGATCTTCCCAAATCTTTTTTCCTCTAGCTCCTTGTGTGTTCTTCACAAAACCCTTGTCTTGTTCAGAAGGGGAGGAACAGAGGATATGAACGTTCACAGAATCACAGAATAGTAGGGGTTGGAAGGGACCTCTGGAGATCATCTCGTCCAACCCCCCTGCTTGAGCAGATACACCTAGAGCAGGGTGCACAGGACCACATCCAGGTGGGTTTTGAATGTCTCCAGAGAAGGAGACTCCACAACCTCTCTGGGCATCCTGCTCCACTGCTCTGTCACCCTCACAGTAAAGAATATTTTCCTCATATGCAGGTGGAACTTCCTGTGTTCCAACTTGTGCCCATTGCCCCTTGTCCTGTTGTTGGGCACCACTGAAAAGAGTCTGGCCCCATCCTCTTGTCACCTGCCCTTTAGATATTTATAAGCATTGATAAGATCCGCCCTCAGTCTTCTCTTCTCCGTGCCAAACAAACCCAGGCCTCTCAGCCTTTCCTCATAACGGAGATGCTCCAGTCCCCTGATCATCTTCGTAGCTCTCTGCTGGACTCTCTCCAGTAGTTCCCTGTCTTTCTTGAACTGGGGAGCCCAGAACTGGACACAGGACTCCAGATGTGGCCTCACCAGGGCGGAGTAGAGGGGGAGGATAACCTCCCTCAACCTGCTGGCCACAATCCTTTTAACGCACCCCAGAATACCGTTGGCCTTCTTGGCCACAAGGGCACGTTGCTGGCTCATGGTCACCTTGCTGTCCACCAGCACTCCCAGGTCCTTCTCAACAGAGCCGCTTTCCAGCAGGTCAACCCCCAACCCGTACTGGTGCATGGGGTTGTTCCTCCCCAGGTGCAGGACCTTACACTTGCTTTTGTTGAATTTCATTAAGTTCCTCTTGGCTCAGCTCTCCAGCCTGTCCAGGTCTCACTGAATGGCAGCACAGCCTTCTGGTGTATCAGGTGTATCTGGTGTATCTTGAGGTGTTCATAACACCTTTACAGCACCTCTCTGGCTCACAGACTTGTCAGTGTGAGAATAAGTATATGACAACCACCTCCTTCCCTATGGTTCTGTAATGCTTTTAATTAGAGAAAACATTTTGAGGAGTTTCCGAGAGCACCCTGACACCTAGCCCTGGCTGTCTCATTGAGTTGTCCACTTAAAGACCAAGTTCTCAGCTTCACTTGGATGCAGACATCCATGGACTTCAACAAAGCTGTACTAAACTGTAAGAGCTGACTGTCTGTCCCACCTTGGAAAGCACTGAGATATTTTTCTTTTGAGGAGCAAGTCGAACAGAACAAGTGAGAAGACCGTGGCTGATGGGTTTGAAACTGGCCATTGCACACAAAGAGTAATGGTTAATAATTTTTTGTTATTTAAGTGTTGGCTATGTACTGACATTTGTCATTGTATAGTGCCCCAAGTACCACTAGCCACCAGTTCAAGATGAAAAATAGCTGGGTGTCTCAAATACAGTGTGAAAGTTGGTCATTTTTGAGATACATAGGGAAAAGCTGTTTATTATACACAAAGATCTGCAATATCGGAAGTGAAAATTTTACTGGCACTTAATAGTAGCAAGATTTTCGTTTAGTATGTGCTTGCACTAAACAAGACCCAGTTTACACACCTGGAAATGGACTCTCCAAGTCACTCGTATTATTGGTAAATTCAAGGCAGTGGAACTGGATGGAGGTAAAATGAGGAGACACCCTTGTCTGCACCCACAGCTGCTCTGGTGTGTGAGAGCAGTGCAGTCTTGGGCTCCCCATCAGCCGAAAAGGGATGACAGCTCTAACTCAGTTATGAGGAGTTCTTTGAGATTCAAGTAATTCTGCCATAATTTACTCTAATTATTCTAGTTTTCAACGTTTTGTCAAAAATTGGCACATTTTAACTTTCAGTAATGAATGGCACACAAGTACTTTCCTGTCAGAAATCCCAACTCATACAGCCATCAGTCTTCTCTTCATTTGGCTGTAGGCATAGCTTCCTACTCAATCCAATTGATACGTCCATAGAATTACCCTGCTTGTTGCAGGGGAGATGGACTAGATGACCTTTAAAGGTCCCTTCCAACCCAAACTATTCTATGATTCTATGAAAATTACAGGGTTTGAGTTTGTTGTTTTTTTTTTTACTATTTACCTAGTAATGTTGAAATGCTGGAGAGTTGCTGGCAGGGCAATTTTAAGTAGGACCTAAGTGAATAAAACAGGAAGGAAAGGAGAAGAGATGGGAATTATAATATCTTCTTCTGTGTGGGAACTGAGAAAAGGCTTGAGCTCAGTCAACCAAGATGAATGTTACTTATATTACTATGTAAGTGGAAGTTCCTGTACAAGTAGGAGCCTTGATATTATGCATACAGGCACATTCATGTGTGCCTGCACGCATACCATCACAACCCCAACCATCAAAGTTTTCATATGTGGTAACTGAGTAACCATCTCATTGTTTTATAACCTTTGTCTTTTTAACTTTTCACTTCCTCTCTTCCTCTTCCTTTCCTTCTTCCATTAAGTCCAAATATAGACCGCAAGCTGTTCAGAAAGGCTACTGTGTTTCCTCGTGGTTTTTCAAAGGTACCGAGCAAATATTCAGGATTCAAAATAAATTTCTCATTAGCCATTCAGTAGCAGCATTGTACACATGCATGGAGTTGTCTGAAGCTAATTCTCTCAAGCAATGTGATAGAAGTGATTTTTTCCCAATAGCATTTACAAGGCAAGAGGTAGGCAAACAGATTTCTGAAGAATGTTTCATGTAAATAGGAAAGAGGAAATTAAGGTGGAGATGGAAGGAGGACACACAAAAGATTACTGAACCTGACATCGCTAGCAAAGCAGAATTAAGAGGAAGGCAAACAAATCTGATATGTCAGAACAAGGAAGTGATAAGAGGTCCTGAAAGTAAACATGGGATGTTAACACAGTTAACCTTACCCTGTTTCATTTTTGATCCAGCTTACTACTACCTATTTTTTATTCCAGAAATTTTACATTAAAGTGATGTTGGCTTTGGTCTTTTCTCTGTTGTTTGGGTGCACTCTCGGTCCTGTAGAAGGTGCAGCCATTCTGCAAACAGTGATGCTGCCACAAAGCAGCTCTGAGACCTCAGTTTACAACACTTCACATTTCTGATGTCAGCATTTCTTAGAAAGATGTTCTAAATTTTGAAATGAAAAATGTTAATAACACTATGAACCAGTGAAAATAAAAACACAGGAATGAGCTAAGCTTTAAAAGAAATATTTTATTTGGTAAAAAATAAAAGTAATAAATTATTTCAAGACAGTTTTTGGTTTGTATCTGTACATACACAGTATATCCATAACATAGCTGCTATGTAATCCAGGAATTCCATCTGAGAAAAAGGGTTTACATATCAAGTAACAATTTTAAATGAAACCAGCAGAGTTTTCTACATCTGTCAGTACTGAAACCAACTTGATGGATTTCCTTTTTTCTTTCCCCCCAGCAATTACCCAGTAATATCTATTCTGGGTCTTGTGTGTTTGTAGCACCCCTCATGCCTGTTTTGCATCATCTAGATCAGTGTTTCTCAGCTTTTTTTAATCAAAGAGCACCTGATCATTATTTTTTTTCCTGCAGCATTGGTGTACCAGCTTTTAACTGGTAAAAAGTACACTAGGAATGTTCACTTATGACTTTATCTTCTGATTTTACTTGCTTCCTTTGCTGTATGCAGAAATCTGTGCAAATGCTTTTGTCTTGTCTGGTTGCGTTTTTTCAGTCACCTGAATTCACTTCCATGTCACCTTTTGAAATCTTATGAATCAACAGGGATCCACAGACCCTGCACCAAGGTTGATCTAAACCCTGAAACCGGAAAAATGATATTGTAACACTAGTGTATGTGGTATTTGGAAAAAACATGCTAGACATGATGTCGTTGTGGTGTCACCACAGGTCAAAATTAGCCATGGCCCAAAGAAAAATATGAAACCATATATTCAACAGTCTTCCAAAATACATCAGCTAGGACTACACTGAGATTTTTCACACCAAAATCTAACAAACACATATGCCTGGTGTTATGCTTTATCTTGGAACTGCCTAGTTTAAAAAGCTAAGCGTGTGTTTAATGCCTTGTTGGATCGGTTCTTCAGAGTATTATTCAAGGGCTTGGGAAGCTGTAGACAATCAGTCTGAATTTTGAGCATGTTGATTGCTAAATGAGGCAAGAACAAACAATGTACAACAGACATGTAAGAGTCCTGTGTTTGAATGCTAATAAATGAGTTGCATTCATTTCTCAAACACAATAAAATATTGCCACTGGTGCATAGTCTTTAAAATATTTCTACTTCAACTGTCATAAATTTTGTCTGCTTTGGAGAGAAAAGCAGCAATTTTTTTCTCCCAGCTGTATTTACATATGGGAGCAACACTACCAAAATAAACGTTTCATGGGTGTCTTATCAGAAGTGATTATTCTTCCCAACTATCTTTTGCACTTATCCGTGGAATTTTTAGTTAGTGTAACACACGTGGTGGGAGAAAGATAC
This sequence comes from Morus bassanus, assembly GCA_031468815.1. Lineage (NCBI taxonomy): Eukaryota > Metazoa > Chordata > Aves > Suliformes > Sulidae > Morus > Morus bassanus. The sequence goes on from CM062569.1 coordinate 90,075,437, forward strand.
ATAGTCTTCACAGCAACTTCTTCTGAAGAGATATCCAGTCATTTTTAGTAAATCAGATTCTCTTCCAGAAATATGCAAAGATATTTTCAAGATATACAAAGATTGATTTGGGAATGTAGCACCCTATATCCCTCTGGCTTTTCAGAAATAGGACTTGACCATTTTTTAATGTGTTACATATATGAAAATTGCTTTTAAATACTGACCTGAAGGGGACCATTCTAAGCAAGAAGGAGGTTAAGGAGATTAAAACTTAACTAGTCAACATCACTAAAGTAGAAATCCATATCACTAGCAGCTCTGTTCCGAGCTGTCCAAGAGCAAAATGTTTTCTTCCATCCAGTTTCTCAATACAGAAAACAGTTCTCAGAATATGCAACGTCTTAGGCATCACATCAAAATGAGAAAAATGGAGACCTAACTGTAACTCTTAGTTCTGAGTTGAAAATGATGAAAAATTTCAGACCCTACAGAAAGGTACCGAGACACCTGTAAGCACCTGTATGAAATAAAGAACGAAATGGCAAGACAGCCTTGCGTTGCAGTCTCCTCTCTTGTCACCAGGGTGCTAATGGAATATGTACTCATGCAAGTGAAGACAAAATTTGAGTAACATGTCTCAATTACCTGTGAACTACTGCAGCTTTATGTCGCTCTAACTCTCCTGACTTAAATGAAAACAAACTTAAAAAAACCCAAATACTGTACTGTGAAGTACAATATTGATATGGGGAATAAATTACAACAAGTACCACAGTAACCTTACTGATCTCTCTGAATTACACAGTTGCAAAGCTACTTGTTGGTTGCACACCTTATCCCACGTAATGCTACAAATGAAAAAAATATATATTTATCGTACAGCTTAGTGGAGCCATTTTAAATTTTATTTTTACATTGTCTCGCAACAGATTTTGGTATTATTTTTCTTATGACTTCTTTTATAAACCACAACATTTCCTAATACATTTCAAAAAGCTGAAAAATGATCAGTTTTTTCTCTGAATATAATTTTTCACCCATCAATGCACAAACATCTATTGCCCGATAAACTTTTTGTTTCTCTCAAGGTTTGTAAAAATACATATATTAGACAGCTGGAAATTTAATTTTTCTTAATTATTAACCTTTCTTTACATCCAGTTCATGTTTGTTAGCATGAATAAAGAGTGCAGTGCAAGCTCATTAATAATAGAACAACCATCATTTTGCAATCTGAGAGGCAGGAAAAACTGTTTATTACAAGGCTGAAGAAATGAAGCAATTTATTCACCGGGTATTATGACCGTATGTAGGGGTGGTTTATTTATGACGTGAATTGAATGGGCACTGTATGAGGAGCCTGCATCTCCCAGCTGCACTGCCCTCCACTGCCGACGGTGCTCCCAAGGGCCACGTTCGCCATTGCATAACTCTGATCAGCTTTCGCACAGACACCCTCCTGGATCTATGATGGTGCTAATGGAGTTTTATTTAATGTGGAAATGACATGTCATTTTTTATGGGTTTCACAACTCCCAAGCCATTTGGCCAGATGACCGTCATGCACTGCAACAGTTATTACTTCACAGCCTTACAAAACTGGGAGTGCATTGGGTGTGTGCAGGGTGTAACAAACTTGCAATGTGCAGAGCACATTAAGGACACATTGAACGAAATGCATCTCCTTGGAAAAGCACAAACATCAAGACAAGCTTTGGGAAAAAGGAAGTTCAAAAATATAAACTCTATTTTTCCCTCCAAAAATGTACATATCCCTTTTCTTTGCTGATGCAAAGAGCAGGCATCATTTTTTTTCATGTTTTTTCTTTCTATTTTGTGAAACAGCTAGGTTCCCACACAGACATGGGGCAAATCAGATAGGACTGGATGAGCATTGTTTTCCCACCTTTTAACAACCAGTTCTAGAAGGAACAAAATAACAATTGGTCCTTGCACCACCTGTGGAGCTCCCCAGTGTACTCCCCCACCTCCAAAGCCCTAGCTGCAGGCAGGGCATGGGGCTGCTGTTCCCGTGGTGTCAGAGCCTCGCGCTCCCCAAGCAGCATTTGGTCTTGTAATGTTTTTAAAACAGTGGTGTCAGTACATTAAGTGTCTGATCCTACTTCCACTGAGGTCCGTGGGGGTCTTTTGCATTCATTTCAATTAATCTCAAATCAGGCCTTAATGTAGCACCATTCCTATGAGGGGTCTCTGAGGGGAGATCTGAAAATAAAAAAAAGCTAGTTCTACTGTGATTATTTTTTTTTTGCATTTTTAAGTCTATGAGCAGGTTCTTCACTAAAGGCTTTTAATGTTCTGTGTAGGTACAAAATAGTACTATATATCTACAAACATAGATGACTTGGTAAATTAAAATATCTGTCTTCTCAGGACTCCTTAATTAGCAATCTACTTTGAAAAATACAGTAAAATATTTCCAAACTGTATCAAAATAGATTTCCCAAAGTTTACTACAAAATGGAAAGCACTGTCACTTCAAAACTTGCCCCAAGACCCTTGTTCTCCCTCTCTCATTTCCTTCCCAAATATAGTACTGCCTACAAGTGTATATCACAGGTCAAAAGAGTACAAGGGAAATCTAAAGATCTTCCTAAAAACTACCCGCACCCTTTTAGCATCACCTGCATCTTGGTTAAGTTCCTTTGCTGTACTGTTAATTCAGGCACCGTCCTGAATAACTGTCTGCCCTGCTAGAAATATTAAGAGATAAAAAATACAGTATTGCATTGCTGTTGGCTGCACAGCTGTGGAATTATGTTGTGCCTATATTGAAAATATGCCTGGAGCACTAAGGAGACATTCCTTGTCTTGGGTCTGAAAATGCTACGTCTGTTGGGACAGAATATTTCGGTATAAATGTTCATTTGGGAAAAATATGAACTATGGCATTTCAGCAAGGAGTGAATAAAGTGACCAGCGTTCATCAAGAAATTAATAAAATCTCTTCCATGGTCACAGGTAAAGGGGGACCTAAATTTTCAGCAGAGGACTGAGATGCAAGACTTTGCCACTCTCCCCACAGTGAAACAGTAATTGCTATGATGCATCAACCTAATAAGGTTGCCTGAGAAACAGTTTGAACAAAAAGCTGACACTGCTTCACTGAAATCACCGACAATAATTATGATGAGTTCACAGGAGCTAGATTCTTGGTGAGTCGAATCTCCATGCAAAATCTCTTCCCAGGGCCAGACATAGAAGAGATAAATGAACTCAATTGAGCTGGTGCGTGGAATGCCTTTTTGGCGTTTCTTTCTAAAGAATAAAGCCAAGACCTTCCTGGTGGGACTCCTCCATAGAATGCTGTAGGACCTTTCAGATCTAAGAGTGAAGTGGTCTCCTAAAACATGCTCCTGAACCATGAAGACCTGTGGAAGGATTATAAGCTTTCAGCAATGATTCTTCCCAAGTTTCTGAATTTGGAACAAAACTGTTGCAGAGCACCTTGCAGCTAAAAGGTTATGGCATTCTCCTAAGAGACAAAGTCCACATCCAGGAGGGCGTGAGCCAGCTGGATGTTCTGGCTGCACATTGCAGATGAGAACTGGATGCCACACTGCTGGCCCAAACACCCTGCCTCTGTTTTTCGTAAGCACTAACCTGGCATAGACACTTATTATCAGGAAATCTTTTACGACCGAGAGGCTCGGATGAACAAAAATGTGTCCCTTAGACTGCAATTAGGTGCCTAAAAGCCTTCATTAAGGTTAAACACTTGCTACTATCACCCTTCACTGATGCTTTCTTTGGTTTAGGAGAGGTGCCTTATTGTTTGATGTGGTGACTTTTACAAATCTCATTTTTAGATGCCTAATTGCTCCTGGCCTTATAATATTCATCCTGACATAAGGCAGCATTGCAGGGATGAGCTTGCAATCTCTCTCATACACCTAGTCTAAGCACTTGCAACCTTATTTAAAAAAAACTAGGCTGTTAAAGCCAGAGTTGCAAATATATCTGGCAACATTTAAAATAGACTGTTGCATGCGAAATTCAAAAACTTGCCTGAGAAATGGAAGCCCAGGGACAATTTTTTTTTTGAAACACCAAATGGAAAAATGTAATAAAAAGCTATTTTTAGAATACATTACAGAATACTGGCATGTTATATAAATGTAAATAACCCACTGCAATTTAAAATAGTTGTAAGTTATTTTCAAGGCACCTTATTTTATAAATAGCTTTTTTAATGCTCACCCTACATTCACACTAGTTTAATCATGTAAACAAGTCTATGAAAGCTCAGATAAAGGTCACTTTAAGATCTGTGTGCCAAATACTTCAGAAAAATATCATATTACATGGAAAATTCAAAAAAGTAAGATAGATCCATCTGCTGCCCAAACAGTTCAATAGATGCTATGGGGTAAATTATTAACAAGATGAAGCCTGAAAGAGGTTTTCAAAAATTAGTTTAAAGATAAGTAACATGCAGTGCATTAACATTTGGGCTTATCATTTGAAAGTGTACATAAATGCTGAACAATGCAAGCCACTATTCCTAGTGCTATCCTATTTTTAAAGGGGAAATCTTTGGAAACAATATTATTTGAAGTTTAAAAACATCCTCCATCTTTTTTTCTCCTCGCACTTAATCTTACAATATGCTAGTACATACTTTCTTCACAAGGCAAATGTATAAAATTAATCTTACAATATAAACATTATAAACAACCCTTGAGACATCTTCTGGACACAGAATTTCTGTAAAGACTTAAGTATAACAATTCTAGGATAATTAAGTAAAAATATGTACATTCATTCCAATGTCCTTGACCCAAGAAGAAACCCATGAAAGCCCTACAGAAACTGCCTGTCAGTCTTGTCCAGTTAAGATTATGTCCAGCTTTGTTAGTCTTCCTGTATTTCAATATAATCAAAAAAAGTTTTACTTGTTTTTGTGTAGGAAGTTCCCAAACTTTTGCATAAATCCTCTCAGCTTGTTTTCATTAGGCTGCAACGGATGATACGCAGTTGAGTTGTAGCTGACCATGTGATTACTCCTGCCGTAATTATTCCCTAAGGTCTTGGTTTTGATATCTGGGAGATGTGAACTGCTGTTGAGTGCATTTCCTGCAGGTTGGATGGCGTTTTCCATCTTGCAGAATGGCTCAAAGCGGCTATAAACACGCCTTTCACTCAAACGAGATCTTAGCTCCTCTTGGCGTTTTGAGCTTGCCAGCTGTGGTGTCATTGAACTCGCTCTTTGAAGAGTAGAAACAGGGGCACTTTCAGGAGTAGTATTTGTGGTGTTTTCCTTTACATCTCGATATTGAATCTGTTCCGTATTAAATCTTGGAGTAGATGCATCTCCTGCAATTTCTATGAACTTACTTTCAAGGGGGCACAAGAGAGGACACTTTTTATTGCTTTCATCAGATGGAGGTTTTTGAGGTTTTGGTGACTTTGGAGACTTTGGAGACTTTGTTGGGCTCCCGGTGACATCTTCTTTACTTCTATTCAAGCTACCTTGAGAATTTGATGATGTGTTTCTCTTTCTCCTTGGGGAAGAATCTGTCTTATTCTCAGAAATCTTTGGTTTTTGATTCTCTTCTTCAGAAACCAATGTGTCAGAACTACTACATATTCTGTAAAAGGCAGGACCTTTGTTTTTTGACAAGTTTTCCTTCTTGTCTGGTGTGAGATTAAGAAGTGACCGCAATTTCTGGGATCCTTTCTTTAGAAAACTTGGGGAATTCTTACTTTCTTTCTTTGATGTGCAATCCTTACAAGACTCCTCTTTGCTAGCTTCAGTGAGAGCAGCCATAGAGATTGCCTTGCTAGCAGTCGGGCTCTTTAGCTCTCCTTTGAGGTTCTTTTCCTCGTGTGGCAAGTGGTTGGTCACACTGTGCAAACTTTTAGAGCTCTTCAGAGTGTCTTCTGGAATTTTTGGACTAGTTGACTGCTTAAGTCTATGTCTAGTCAATGTGCTGTAAACATAACTGGATGCATGTTTGTTGGCACCATGGTCTAATATGGACTTTGAATTAAACATGGGAAAACTTCTCCTTTTTAGCATATTTTCATTTTGAAGGTTCTTCAAATTTTCTGCATGTTTGTCTGCACACAGTGTTGTATACAAGTAGAGAGAGGAGTCGCCCATTGCATTTGAATTTACACTAGGTTTTGTGTTGTCTGCAATATGAATTCTGTGGTTTTTTGGTGCATCTGATTTAAGTGGAACATTTATGCTATGCTCTTCTAAAACATTATCTGTTCCATTTTCCACACTTGGAGCATGATTAGATGTCCCTTTAGGTGTTGCACTTCCCTCTGACCCAATTATAGTTGAATTTGAAGAACTTGCACAGCTGCTTACTTCCTGCTGTTCAGGTAAAGTTGGCTGAAATACCAATGATGATCGTAAGCGAGAATGAGAATATAGCGCATGAGCTTTAATATTTTCAGCTGTGTCATAGCTATCATATCTGTCACCCAACGCTGAGCCATTAGACTCTACTGGATAATCTGACTGATCATTCAAATATGACTTAATTCGCCAGTTACGTAGGAATGATTTTGTTGTGTGCTCGAGCGTTGGCATCCTTTGCTGCAGATGGCGAATATGATTATCTGTCCCATTAAAAGACCTCCGTACAATTGAATTTCTTTCTGCAAGATTTACCTTTGGTCGTGAAAACTGATCGGCGAAACTTTGCTGGGGTGTATTGTAGTTATTTGCATATCCTCCTCGTAATGAAGAAACAATACTAAGGCTATCAGATGGCATTTTCCAAGTATTTGATGGATTGTTGGCTCTATTAATAGCTCTGTTGAGCAATAGGTAAGGTGTCCTTTCTGGCTTCTCCCCAGCATAGCTATGTCTCTTCCAGTGCTCATTTTTTTCATTAGGTTGATACTGCTGGATTGGATTCTGCATATTAAAACCTGGATGAAATGGCTGTGTATTATAGGCATGATTTCTCAAGCCATATTTATCTATTTCATTTACTGCATATCTTCCACGAGTTTTCCAACAAACAGGATCTATGTTATGAACCTTGTCTTGTCTTCCAAAAAGGTTTCTTTGGCTAGAAACTGAAGCCAAAGAAGACACTGAGTGTTGGTATGTATCATTATCCCAGAGTGTCCTGCGACTGTTTACTCGCACTAATTCTGGAGCAAATGAACTAGGAACAGAAGAACGGGCATACAGTGTCCTGAACTCTTCATCAAAGGATTCAACCAGCTGTCCTGTGATAACTTGAACCATACTGAGGTTGGTTTTTTCAAATGACCACATAAAGCTGAAAGAAGAACAAATAACCATCAGAAACAGTTCTTTTGAACTAAACTATTGCACTGGTCCTTCTTGATAAGAAAGCTGTCACACAAATCTGGGTTTTGTACAAATGCTTTCTAAATAAATAAATAAATTGTGGGCATGATTCATGGAATTTGGATTTGGAAGGTCTAATCTAATACCAGTCGAACTCAGCTGGAGACTTTCCACTGCTTTCAGTGGGAGCAGGAATGAGTCTATAACTATTTAATTACCCTTATAAAAGTGGATATTGCAAAAAAGCATTCACAAATGTAGAACAGTGGAGTACAAATATATAATGGAGCAAAACTTCCTCTACAAAGACTAAGCCAGGACTGACTAGACTGACTGTATTTACTCCTGAGTCAGAAAATGTTAATGTGTGGTTATGTTGTGGAAAAAATAATTTGAAATAATACGCAGAATTGCTTCAGCAGTTCTGAATGTACTTCACTCTAAACACATTTTCAAAAAGATGCATCTTAGAATTGTTAAAAAGTTACATTTTCTACTATGCACACCAGATTGGATATGAACATTTCTTTTAATTGCAATGATGATATTCTGATTAAGGAAATTTTCCTCTTTCTATTGTACTTAGAAAGGCTGAACACTTGCTCAACGCTAAGTAGCTACAGCTACTTTACACCTACAAAATGAGTTAAAATACATTAACATGCACATTAAGGATGTTTCAACAAGCCTAATATCATGGCGTTGGAAGTATGCAATTGGTAGATTACAAGAAAGAAAATATCTGTTTTGCAATCCTATTTTCATGAAAAAAAAGTGAAAAAATTAAAACAATGAACTTGTTTTATTTGCATTTGTCTTCTGTATGTTAGAAAATAGGTTTGTTGTATTTACATAAATAGCTTACTGATTTCATTTTTTTTGTTTCATTAGTTTTGTATTTTCCAGGAAATAATAGTGTGCTAAGATTAAATCAAATCATGCCGCATGAGGTGTTTTTATTAATTTTCACAATTAAGCATAATATATCTTGTAATATTTGGAAAAAACCTAAACTTTAAATTGAGTTCAGAGAGCAAGAATTCAGAAAGACTCATCCTCTGTTGTAAATCACTAGATTCTTTCACAAAGCAAGCTTAATTTCTACATAAATTGATGATTCCAGCCCCTGTGGTGCTAGGTCTTAAAGCAGTGTTATTTTTCAAAATGAAATGAGAAAAACGATCACATTCTCACAGACTCTAATACTGTGTGTAGATGTCAAAGCAGGCAGACTCTCCCTGAACTCTCTTACACGGATTCATTTATGAACTTGTCACTTACCTCACTACCATTTATATACATCAGTCTGAATTTGGGGCTGGTCAAGTCTCAGAGGAAATAAAAAGCGAGATTTTCGAAAGCATACAATGGTGGAAATCTATGAAAGTCAGCGGCTGTGGACTTGGCACCCAGGCATTACGCTGGCAGAAACTAATTCAGTAGGCCAAAGGAGAGAAGTGTAGCATGAAAAGAAGGAAAATATTTAATAATGTGTGAGATAAAACTGCCCCTGCTTTAACTTAGATTTTTTCCAGCTCTGCAAGGCTGTAAGCTCTTCCAGCCTATGCTTTGCACACATACACTGGAAATAAAATGGAAAGTAGAATAAAGAAACTTAGACAAATATAAAAGAGACTATGTCAAACTTAATTTGGGCTATTCTGAATTTGACCATGATACACTACAGAGTGCCATAGAATAGGTCTATAATGTTAGCTTTAGAAGATTATTACGGGGAGGAACTATCCAAGAGAGCTTATGAAATAATTTTGGCAGCCTTTTCTGGAGTGAATGTTAAACAAGAATAATTCAGACAATATAAGACAAATCAGGATTTTTCTCCCTTTTTAGCAAGTCTCCAGCTGTAGCAAAAGCTATATCCTTTATTTCTTATCTGTGAAAAACTAACAGAGGATCTCAAACTCTGGCTCCATGTTAGGCTAGTTAGCAATAAGTATCTATGACAACTTGTTAAATAACAGAAAAGATAATCAAATTTGCCCATGGAGTTCCCTGGAAGAATTTTCAGAAATAGAAAAAACCCAAATTTGCAATAGGAGAGGTACAGAGATGACAGGTTTTCTACAAACACCTCAGTGACTGATCTTACCTGTAAGAACCATATATGACTTTCTTACAGTCAACAAGAATAAATTTTTGTTCCATTTTTCCATGGAATTTTGCTCCTGTTTTAGAATAGTAATCTTGTCCTTTTACTGTCCGCACCCTCATGTTCTGAAAAAGACAATTAAAATACTTGGTTAGTTTACTATATTCCATACTTAGCATCCAGGGGTTTAAAAGTCAGAGGTACTGTAGGAGAAGAGTTATATTATTGCATATCAATAAACTCTGCACGGAAGTAAACTCTGATCAAACTTGTCCCCTAGGGACCCAAAATGGCACGTTTTTGCTTTGTCTTCAAGACCAATGAGATTCCGCAGGCCACAGAAAATGAAATTCCACTTTTCCATAGCCACCGCTCCCAGAAATGAGGTTCTGGCACAAGAAGTCTTCAACAAGAGAAAGAGGTTTTGTACTGTAAAAAAAAAATTCTTTTTATCATCTGATGTACAGTATTTAGAAGATTTCCAAGCATCTCAGCTAATCACAGACAACATCTAAAGAGCCAGGATCACTCTTCTTTTAATTGAACAAGGCTGCTATATCTAGAAACACAGATACCCCACTCTGAGATGATCCATTGAATGATACCACCTGACACCAGAATCCCTTGCAGTTTTACCACCAGTAAGATTTCTCAATCAGCCTCCCACCATGGGATCAATCACAGGTTCTAAATTCAGAGATACGATCACAACATGCATAGGTAGCATGAACTCTACACAGCAGTTAAGTTTGAATTCTACTAAGAAACTTTATGTTTTACTCATGCGAACTCAGTAAGTGGCACTTGGGAAATTTTCCATGTTGGATCTGAAAAATGTGGTCAATTTATCTCCCAGGCTGTGGATGAAACTGATTCAGCTAAGCCAGTGTCTTTTTTTATTTTCCTCTCTACTGTCACTTGTTTTTTTAAGCTCCTAGAAACATAAAATTCAAAAGAAGTGTTACAACACCTTCTGGACTGTACTAATAGTAATTTTCAAAAAGTTCTTACATGGATGTAGAAAAAATATAAAAGCATTTATCAGAAATTTTTACAGAATGTTACTTATTTATAGGAAAAATAAAATTTATATTCAATGCAAACCAACCTACAGCATCTACCTCATGTGTCTGTGAGATACAAAATGCTTCACAAGACACAAAAATAGCTTGGAATATAGCTGTGAATGATCACAATATTTACTGTAGTTTCTAGTCTTGCAATATTTGTTCTAACAAAACTAATTTGTGGTAACTTACAAGTATTCCAGTGGGAGTGAAATCCGTAGTTTAGCATTGGCAGTAAGAAAACAGAATCTATAGGTTTATTATGTAGACTGTATATATGGAAATAGTGGAATATAAGACTTGTGAATACAGAGGAATGTCTTGCTTCATGGGACTACAAGGACAGGTTGAAAATCACAGCAGACGTGCTCTGTAAAGGCCAGGTACAGATGGATCAGGGCTGTTCATGAAGCAAAATGGATAAGATTGCATACAGGGTAAATTCAACAAAATCAGGGGGATTAAAGAAAGAAAGAAAGAAAGAAACAAACAAACAAACAAAGACTAGAATATTTCAGTTGGAAGGGACCTACAATGATCATCTAGTCCAACTGCCTGACCACTTCAGGGCTGACCAAAAATTAAAGCATGTTATAAGGGCATTGTCCAAATGCCTCTTAAACACTGACAGGCTTGGGCATCAACCACCTCTCTAGGAAGCCTGTTCCAATGTCTGACCACTCACTCGGTAAAGAAATGCTTCCTAATATCCAGTCTAAACCTCCCCTGGCGCAGCTTTGAACCATTCCCACATGTCCTGTCACTGGACACTAGGGAGAAGAGCTCAGCACCTCCCTCTCCACCTCCCCTCCTCAGGAAGCTTTAAAGATGTTTAAACTTGCAAATGTATTTAAGAATCCAGTCTGTAAAGTATGACTGAGTTTGCAATACAGTTACATAAACCTTTATTTCTATGGGAGCACTTACACATTTACCTAAAACATATGAAGTTCTAACAGACAGAGCTTGTAGGAGTTTTAATGACAGTGTCCGCTACAATCCAATGAACTTTATCTTTCCAACAGAAAATCCAAAGACCATGAAATGAAAGCACATTTCCAAACAGCACATGCTTTCTAAATCAGTAGATATTTCACTGTTGGTATCTTAAAACTTTTCTCAAAAGAAAAATCAAATCAAAGAAGGAAGAGCTACACTTAAAAAGCTGCTGAGTTGGCAAATTATGGTTTAACTCAAGCTATCCAAGTTCTTCAAATTTTATGTATTTTTTAGGTGAGTTTTTACTTAGCATTTTTGTCAAGCTGTGTTTGAACAAAAATGCAACTCAGTTACAATGTACAAAGACAGCATTTAAAAATTACTTTTGTTTGTGACCTAAATGTCTTGCAAATGTGCTAGAAACATAAAACATATAGTTTATCTCTTAATTAGATAAATAAAAAAGTATTATCTGGAAGTGCTGTAAAATTTTAAAAGGTAAAAATTTTAAGAGTGAAAATACAGGTGGATGCTTAGGTCTATTTTCAGAAACAGCTAAAAAAGAATCAATAACAATAACAACCCAATCTGCATTATTGAATGAGAGGTTAACATAATTTTGCATCTCTACCTGTTAATCACTTTTGACAATCTAGCATTGTGTCTTTCAAGCTTTCTGCACTGCGATTAGAAGCTTTCTTATCAATGAAAGTCAATTTTCCTGCTTTTCCAGTGTGGTTTTTGTTGAACTTTGAACAAGCCAATCCCACTGAAGAAAATTATTCTTTCTCCAGCAGCTACTCAAGCTGTAAGTAAAAGCAATTAAATAAAAAGCTTTTATTTGAAAGTTAAATAGTGTGGGAAAAGTAATTCCTGAAAAAGAAAAAAAGAAAGTACTGGAATTTACCCATTCTAAAGATTATCACAACAGTAAAACCTTATTTACTATAAAATAATATGTCATGAATTAGTCATGAAATTTGCATTAACTTCAATGACTGTTTTACCCAATACTATATATCATGTAATTATATTTGTATGTCAGATTTATATTTAACTATATTAAACTATATTTATGTCATTACAATTTGGAAAAGGTAACTTGAGAGGCAGCTTATACATTTTCAAATAACCATAACAAGTAATGCTGGGCTAAAGACATGCCAGCTGAACACATCAAATTTTATTGAGATAAGGCCTGATCGGTATTGGACAGGCTATCACTTGGGAATCTGGAATGCTGGAGGCACAAGCAAGGCTAATGGCTTTCAAATTACCATACTATGTAAAAAAAAGCTTTGCCTTAGGTACTCGTAAGTTGAAATATAACTTCAAGTAGACAGACCTAAAAAAAGGAATAAAATTTACATTAAATTGCTGTTTTTTAAAAAAAAAACCAACATAGCCACTGCTTCCTCTGTTCTCCTTTTTCTTTTCCTTCTCTTCACTGTTATTCTTTCTGCAGTTTTTCTATCCTGCTTCCTTAATCCTGCCAACTCTTTTCCTGTCTCGTTAGGTCATCCACTCAAAGACGGAAACATGGCAGCATTACAAAGGCATGTGCCAGACATCATACTCACCTTTCTCACATAACAATTCCTTTTCCTCCACAGTTCATCTGGCATTCTTCACCTACTTCAAACCCTCTAATTATGTGCCAGGGATGCATACGTAAAATAATTGCCCAAAATACAGACAATATTTGAGGATATATAATAACAATGCACTCTGCTTAGGATTAGAAACAGTAAATATATATGTACTGGATTGCAAGCCCCATTTGGTATGAAATGCTGGGCTTCACCTTCCTACTTGGTTTCACCCTCAGGCTACAGGACTCCCCTGCTAACAGCGCTAACAGTAGCGTGTCACTGATCACTGCAGAGGTGTTATGCATCATTGTGGGTAAAGCAGTAATTCCTTTACGAATCCTGAGAGAAAAATCATGGGCAAACTGTAAACCACACGTCATGACGGAACCCAGCTAGCCCAACGGGACACACAAAAGTATGTAAGCGAGTCAAACGGAAAGTCTGTCTGGTCCTGTAACCTGTTTTTGCCAGTGACTGCTAGTGGAAGCATATGGAAGAATATTTAATCAATGACTTGATGTTTTAGCAGGTTTTTGAAGGTAGACACAAGATCTTCCTCCTCCAAGAGCGGGCTGTAGGACACTCAGGGACATCTAAAACATCCAGTGGCTGCAGTTTAAGGATGGCCATCAGGGCTACCCAGTTAAATGACACCCAAATGATAAACAGGAAACAAGCTCTATCCTCTTTTTATGTACAACTGCACCACTATCTTCCCAGAGAGAGCCACATAAGTATGACTGAAAATTTTGAAGTACAATTCAACATTACACATTTACTTTCATCGCTAAAAACCCTCCAATGTGAGAGACAAGTGCAGTGAATACACGGGTCGCAAACATTTCATTTCAGCACTTTTTATTTGTAGAGTCTGCTTTTATCAGTGTAAAATTACTCACCCTGTACTTGCTGTCAAGAAAATGCACAAAGAAAATGGATGTCCACTTAAATACTTAGCCTAACAGTTTTACAGGAAAAAAAGTCACATTTCTCATATTGTTCATGATTACCAATATTACTTATTATCCTGGGCCTCTCTTCTTACTAAGAGATAATAGTTGGTGTACAAATGCTAAGTAATTTTCAAGTTCACTTCTATTCTGACCTCGAATCTGATTCAATAACCACTGAAGACAAAATCTCAATGAATTCACTGGAGTCTGGAGTTCCTTAGCACAGAAATTTGCTCACAGATACAACACTGTGCTGTGCACATCTATTTAATAACCAAATTTTACTTAGACTTGGAAGTACTGGAAAACTTTTGATTATTTTGATAACACTGGTGAGAAATAACAGGCAGCAATCAGGTCTCATGAGCAGCTCCTACTATGCATTTAAGCATGCATATCTGGGAGTAGACTTCACAAAAGGAAAGTAAAATCAATTCATCAGTGGTTCTATTTTCTCATTCCTGCAATTCATTAAAAATACTGAGAAGAGTATCAGGTGATAAACAGTTCCTGCCAGATTGCTGTCAATATCCTCCTGTAGCAAGATGATTCTTCATTATTGCCAGAGAAATAAATATAGGTTTCTGCGGAGCATGGAGCCTCTGCCACATGCCTTAGCTCATATCAAATAAAACACAAAGATCTGGCATCAGCTGAGGAGCTTGATTGACTTCTTAGGCATTAAACAACATTGCCTACTCTGGTTCATTGTTTCTAATCCAAAATTAAGTTACTGCATTGAGCATTTTGGTGGTTCTGGGGATAGTCTTGGTGCTGCATTTTGCAGTGCAAATCTATTTCATAGTTTGCTGCAGCACCTGTCAGTAGCAGCAAAAAAAGCATCTCTCGAAAAATTTAGCTACTAGTTTTGAAAAATCACCTGAAAAAGGTCAGAATCTGTAATGACTCTTCATCTTTCTATGCAAAGGAATTGCTGGCCAAACAACAAGTCAGACTGGAGAAAAGTTAATAAAAAGAGGTTAGATAGAGACGAGAAAAAAAGAGAAACACATTAATTAATGGAGAAAAATGTAGGACAGCGAGGAAACAGATAAAGAAGGTGGGGAAAGAGAAATGGGAAAGTATAAAAAAGGAATTGTTTATCTGAGTTGAGTTCCACTGGGGATGTCAAGGTGAACATTAAGTAAAAACCAACGCACAAGAAGAAATGCTGTAGGAAAGACTGAAAAAGCTCCTAGTAAACCCTTGGCTTCATATTCTCCTTTACAGAATCCACATAATAATCACAGAATATATAGTCACTCAATTTTTACAGCTATATCTTTCAATAAAGAGGGAAACATGTCCTGATATGGAGTCAGACTACAGACAAGAAAAACTGTCTGCACGGACATTTAATATAGATCTATGAATAAAATCCTCTTTTTTTCCATACAGACTACTGAAGTGTAAATCTGAATTCAAAAAGACAGTCTTGCTCACCGCTGCATCTCATTTTTTACTGATCCAAAGGAAGAGAGAAAGAGGCAGAGAAGGCATTGAGTCAGAAAAGCTTTACAGAAACTCCTCATCACAAGTGCATGGCATGAGAAGCGTCTGCCATACTCCTGCAAGACTGAACCAAATTATTCCAGAGAATAACATGACCAGTGCTGCTGGTGCTACATCCTGAGGAAAAGAAACAGATCCATACATTTCTGTCCTCTTCCTGCTTTCATTGAACAGAAGGGGAAGACCAAAAGCCAGGAGCATAAAAAGTTAAAGATGGCTTGGTTTTTGTGAACCTTGAGGCGATGGGAAAAAGAGAAAGAGAGAAAACTTCTCCAAAATACTGAGTGTTCTTTTATAGTCACCAGCAGTTTCTCTTCATCCTCAAGAAAGGCACAGGAGAATCACTGTGGGTGTAGTAAGTTTCTACTCCCAGAGCAACAGTCACTGGGAGTAGCACTTGGATGAGAAGACCATTAATTTGAACAGCTTTATTACAAGCTAAACTGGAAACCCAGCACACAGTTCTCTCTGGCATATATTTTTCATTTTCTGATAAACCTTTAATTATTCTAAGTAAACCTTGCAAAGTAAAGATGTATTTTATTTCTCCCATCATTACAAAACAGAAACATCTAACACGTAATGTCACTGAAGAGGCCAAGTCCAAACCTCTCCAACCCACACTAATCCATACAAAATCCACTCTAATGTACGTAACATTAATTCTTTCAACCATAGTATAAATGCTTGTAGGTCTATAAAATCATATTAAAAAGACAACCTCGAACCCACCCAAAAGAAGTTAAGTTTTCAAAACAGTTGTAGACACACATTGCACAGAATTAATTTGAAAATGCATACTATGGCATTTTTTGAGATATCACTTGAAATGCATGCTCCTAATTTCTTTTGGGAGGATAAAACTCATGCCATAGAAAGACATACACCATTTTTGGCATAGTTAACCGAAGTAATCAGCAAATGGTGGTATCTCAAGTTCCAGAGTATGGAAACATTGCCATACTGACGTCATGAAGGCAGTCATGACCAGTGTTTACAGACCCACAACGTATTTTTAATGTTTTCTTTCCAAAAGTTCCCATTGCTCTGTATATTAGGCCACCAGAGGGCAATCCCACACACTCATGCACAAGAAACAAGCATGGAAAGTGGTGTGGGAATACTTTTAAGGACCTAAGTCAACACTCAGAGCAAAAACTGGTAGCGAACACACATTTGCTCCAAAATTCTAACAAAAAGCCTCCTGTATCCTCACAAATACACCACATCTCTACCTGATTTTTGGACTGGGTTCTTAAATTGCATGCTGCTAAGAAGAGCTTTCATAATACTTTTGCCAGGAGCAAACATAGCCTAACTAGCTACAGACACAAGAAACTGCAAATGGAACTATATAGAAGTTCAGCCAAGGCAGTGCTCAGTGCTTTGCAAAGAACCTCTGGCAATGTCCTTGGAAATTCTTCAGTGCTATCTACAGTACAGTAAATCTAGAAGTACTTATGAAGCATTCACATCAGGTCACTGCAGCTCATGGTTTGTATTCTAATCCCTGTTAAATATTAGGGCGGCACAGGACATCTTGTGAAAAATGTAAACGTTAGTCTTCCTGTTATCTTTCTTAGAGGATGAAATTACATATTTCTTGTACAAAGGTAATACTCTCTAAGACATGATGCAGACAGACATGATAATATAGATTTCAGGGAAACAATAGTAAAATAGAATCTTGGCCCTGTTAAAGTATTTTAACAGATAATAACTTTAAGGAAAAAGATCATAAAATGAAGTAGCAATTCATTAGTTTACATAAGCTTTATGACTTTATTTGCAGGCTACTTTAAGAGAAAGCAAAAAAAGCTAAGTTTTTCAAACATGTAGTATTCCTAAATATGTAATAATGGAAAATTATTTTACAAATAATATATGAAAAATTATGTCATTTTATCAAATACTCGTTTTGACACATGAAGAAGATAACAATCTTTCTAAAAAGAAAAACATTTGTAGAGAAGGTTCTGTTGAGAACCGTACTTATTTATACCTCTTGGATAATTTGAAAAAGCAGTATTCAATAATCACTTTTTGTATAATTTTCAGTAAGTTGTGGAGGAATGAGCAGTGAATGTTCATGCACAGAAACACAGGAAGCCTTACCCTGAGCCTCTGAACTTGACAGCCTTGTTTCTCCGTCATTTTCAGAAAATGACTGAAGTTTGACTCATCAAGCAGGAGATACACTGCAATCCCTCTAGCAGATGCCTCCACAATTTCTCTAAAGATATCCACATCTGTAAACATATCCATAACGATGGCAATGACCTGAATAAAACAGAAGACACAAATTACTGTATTGTATAAACAAATATACAAAACTCTTCACTGAAGGTTACACTGGGCAGCTAACACACTAATACTTTTTACACATCAGAAAGTTCTAATATTTTCCATGTGGTACCACTTAACCTGGAAAGCTTTTCAAGACCACTGGATCTTCTTTTTGAGAACTCAGGTGATTGCTTGTGTGACATTTGTCACAAGTACTGAAGTCTGGCAAAAAGTTGTGTTGTGGGTGTGCATAGCGATTGGCTATACGAGGAAAAGGAAATCCAGTGGAAGAGAAGGGAAGGGGAAACAGCAATATGAATACAGTGGAATAAATTAAACCATCAAAATATAACTGCAGTGAGCATAATAAAAATTCAGATATCATTTTTGTACAAAGGGCTTCTTCATCTTTCATCATCTTCTCTAAAGCTAATGGCTGAAGAGCTTGAAGGAGTCAATAAGCAGACATTGAAGAGCTGGAGGAGTTGAGGACTTTAGGATCCATACTGATTCAGCACTCTTACTGGGATGAAACTTCCTCATCTGGTGAGAGCTTGGTTCAAGAAGGTCAGAGTGCTGAACACGAGCTACTGATGCCCTGCAACCTTTGGAGATAAAGTAAGTATTTCTGACTAGGAAAAGCAATGTCCCACTAATGGTATTTTGGAGATGATATACTACTGACATATCATTAGCAATTTGGGAAGAACTTGTATTGAAGTGTTAGGGGAAATAACAGAGATAGAACAGGTATCTGTGTAACTTTTAAAGATAATATTCTTATCCATTAGACTCTTCATGAAAAGTTCCAATGAGTTGTCTCAGGTGCAAATTCAAATCAAATAAAGCCTTTCACAGCAGGCTTGATAGTGAGCATGCTTTACCATTTTCACTAATCTTTAAACTATCTGTACCTCAACTCTAATGGTGTAATTGTTAAGTTACACTCACTCATCTTATTCTGGAACTGGAACATTTACCTCACTCACAAAATTTGCTAAATGCTGTTGCACACACCCAACTAAAAAGTTATGTCTCCAGTCAGTCGTCTGAATTACCTTTTTGAATCCTACCTGCTTAGAACTAAGACTCACTTATGCCAAACAGGTACTTGAAACACTAGAAATACTAACAAGAGCTGACCTACAAAAAATGTCATTAGGAAAGGTAAAAAGACAACTCCTGAAGTAGTAAAAATGAAAGGACTTGGCCTTACCATAACATGTCACCTGTCAATAAAAAGACTCTTTACAAATCCACCAGTCAGAGAGAAACCGAATAGCATGAAAGAACTCAATTCTTTCAAAAATCTTAGGTATATGTCCATGTGCTACCTCATTCATTTTATTGACTTTTTGAAAATAAAACCTAAATGTGATTTTTAAATGTACAAATTATATTTCTTTATCTAAATTTGAAAGAAAAGACTGAAAACCACAGAAGTTTATCTCGACTCTAAGGACCTCATCACTTTCAGACTGCACCTTCTACTTGGTCTTGTTTCTGAGATACACAACATTAACTGAACATGGCAACCCTATTTATTCATCTGTCTTCTTTCACTTATGTCTGAGCAGAAATCTGCCAAGACAGATCAAGTGTGTAAGGTAAAAAGACCAAAGAAGAAAGTCTGTTCTCAAATAGTTCTGTTGCATTACTTGTGTCCCTCTCCCTCTGAACTCCCTAATTTCTCCTTAGTCTTTCCTTTTCTTCAGATCTTTTAGACATAGATGCTCATTACATTCAAGGATCTATTTAAATGTAAGAGAGAAATCCTGAACGGATTCATTAGTGTACACTGACATGAATATAAGAAATATTCAAAATCAACAGCAGAGCCTTCAAAAATCATTCTAATATTTTCCTATGGCAGATATCTAAGATGCTAATTTGTTTGCAGCATCTGTGGATGCAAAGGCTGATATACCAGAAACATACAGAAAACAAAAACCAAGAACGAGTAGTAAAAACTAAAAACCAACACTGTCTAGAATGGCTATATCTATCTTTATGAAGAGGGAAGAAGAGAAATAAATACATAAGCAAGCAGGCCAGTAAGTTGGTGGCATGAGAGGGGTACCTATGCACTACTATGCAGATATATCATAACTTGGGAATGAGCAGAGAAACCCTCTTTGTCTTCACTACTAGAATTGTTCTTAAACCCTTGAGCTTATTAATTTTGGAGTTAATTCTGCAAAGCACCAAAGTAGTCTTGCAAGAAAAAGTAGGTTTCACTTCCAGAGTTGGAACAGGGATTATATTTTTAAACCTAAAGTTTGTACTAGCTGAAAAATCCTCACCAGATTTAAGGACATGTATGCAAAGCCACAGATGTGATCTGACAACCAACTGGACATCCATTTCTGTATTTGCTGGAAACCAAAGATGACTTCTTGTATTCCCTCATTAGCCTGACCATTCACTCTTAGCAACACTCAGTCTTGTCAACACGAACATAATTAGGCTCAACTTCTGGAGGAAGAAGAGTGCTGAATTTCAACAATGCATATGATATACAGTCATAAGTAAAAAGTCATTTACAGTAATGTTAATTTCTGTATACTGATTTCTATGAATCAGAGTAGTTGTTTGATCATAAACTATAGATTTTGATGCAGAAAGAGTGGATCCATAAATATCATAGAATATTCTGGCTTTTGAATGTATTAAACTTCCTTTATTATTTTTTTTTTTTGGGGGGGCAGTACTTTTCCCCATACATTTGCCTACCTCGCAGCAGAACTTTGTACTGAGCTTGGGGAAAGAAAAAGCCAATATGGTATTCAGGGTCCCAAGTTTTGATTCATTAAGGAGAACAAGACTAGGCAGTTACTTCAAAAGAGGTATTCTATGACGTGCATCTACCTCTAATTAAAGCTGTAGTATAGCTGCAGGATTAGTTACTTGCTGCATCAGTTTGGAAGAAAAGATTTCACTACTGTGTTTTTTACATCTATTTTTGCAATTGCAGAGCTAATTTCCACCCTGATACTTTTAAGAAGAAGCCACGTAACAATGAAATCCAGCAAGGAAGAAGAAACTAATAGAATTCAAATTGCAGAATATAGGTCAGAAAACTGCCTATTCCACAAATTCTGTTTCTTTTGGGCATAATAATATTACCCTGTGTCAAGAAAATCCCCCAAGGCACAACGCTCCAGTGTCGTACAGTAAGCTTCCTTATAAACTGCCATTTTCTTTCCAAAGCATATTTGTTCTCCAAAATGCAGAGGTCTTTTCAAAAGCAAGCATCAGTGCTTTTACAGGAAATACAAAGGCCGTCCAACCATGCAGGGGATACTGGATGGGTGCAGCAGTTTTCTCCTGAAAGCATCAGAATTCTGGGAGAACTTTCCAAACCTTGAGAAACTGATTATCACCCTGATCAAAAATGACCCTCAGCTGAGAATAAGTAAGCATTTTACACTTTCAGGGCAGAGAAAATATCTGCATAATATCAGATAACACTGATATGCCCAGTGAGAGTGAAATACCACCACCTGATTAGGTATTAGATAGAAGAACACATTTCAGTGATCGACTAAAAGTGAAGAGTGCAGAAAACAAGTTTTATATCAGCCTTCTTCCCCCAAAATTAAATTTAAATAATCTTAGATTGTTGCTACTGATCTTTTCATCTTATCTCCCAATTCTTTTTTTGAAGTGGTGAATGCTTTTTAAGATTAAAATTTGGTTTCAATGGCATCCTTACAGAAGAAGAAAATCTGCTGAAATCAATAAGCACAAAATTACTCCTAACAAAGCTGATAGCTTTATCAATTTAAATGAAGGCACCAGCAGAGCCATATTCTATTATTCTTACTACTATTTTGACACTAAGACTTTGGTTTGCAACAGAAAAGTGAAGCTTCACACATTACTTCAATGTTTTAGAAACATTTAAATATAGGCAGAAAGTATAATTTTGTTGAATAGCACTATTTTTATGCAAATATTTTAAAACGTATTTTTTTGGTAAGCTGATGTATTTTATTTAATTCACACAGTATCGAGTAAAATAACATTTTAAAACTCACTATCTCTAAACTATCAGATCATTTTAATACAAAGTTCTTTTCATTCTTTAGAAGTTTTTAATAATCTCCAAGTTCAGGAAATGACTCACTCCTATATAAAATACTAGTGACAAGATTCATGAAAGACAGACACGTACATATTCTGAAGGTTAAAATAAACAGCTATAGCTGAAATTTCCTGCAAAATTATGCAGATTCTTGCAAAACAGGAGCTTAAGCACATGGCAACATGTCCCCACACTGGATATTATGAGACTGTAAATGGAGGCTGATGCTCAATTCTGTTATCTGTCACATTACAGGGCCAGTCATTGCTCCTAGGAGTCGCTAGTTTGGGCCCATTCACATGCATTATATTTGCTTAAATATATCTCACCTTCAGAAAGTAACTCTGTTCAAAGGTTTATATAGAAAGAAGTTGCCAATCCCAACAGTACAAATACATCTATCACTAAACATCTCCTGAGCATGCCCAGGGGAGAGCCCCCAAGATGTTCAGGGCTGGAGCACTTGCCCTCTGAAGAGTATGTGAAGGAGCTGGGTTTGTTCAGTGCGGAGCAAAGGTGGCTTCAGGGAATCTTACAGCAGTCCCCAGTGCCTTACAGGGAAAGTCTCAAGGAGATGAAGTCAGGTTCTTCACAGTGGTGGCTAGACAAGAGACAATGGTCAAACTGAAACAACAGCAGTTCTGACTGGATATAGGGAAAACCCCTTACTCCCACAAGGACAGGCCAGCAGTAGAGCAGGTTGCCCAGAGACGTTGTCCACTCACCATCCTTGGAGGTTTTCAAGACCCAACTGGATAAAGCCCTGAGCGACCTGGTCAGATCCTGTTGCTAGCCCTGCTTTAAGCAGGAGGTTGGACTGGAGACCTCCTGAGGTCCCTTCCAATTGACCAAGTATACAATTCAATGATTCAGAGATCTCCACTCCCATCAGTGTCAAAATCCAAGCAAATTTTGCCATGTTTGGTAGTGATGATAAACCTTGCTGTGAGGCTTAAAGAAAACAAACAGAGACTATAAATAAATATTACTGAGAAGTAAAGAAGTTTTTCTGCTTCTCCCATTTTTTGGTAAGAAAGATCAATGGATTTTCATCTTCATAGCTCAGTTTTAGGACATCAAAATCAACACTTTCAATGGGTATGTCCTGAAAATAAGGCATAGATGTGATGAAAGGCCTTTACTGCTAGTGCTCTGTAAGTCTATTTTGTGAACTACTGACAGTTTCATTACCCCAGTATCTTCATTCCTTTCACAAGCACTGATTATAATTCTTTAAGGGATATCTTGCAGAGTGTGTCATTTAACACCTCCTTTGGTATAAACGGTAAAAAAGAGGAATCCTCTAATGGAACTGCTTCCTTAGGTCAGGCTTTATTACAGAGACACCTACCTTTATATCAATAACCTAGCAGGGAATAATGCTAAAGACCTACCCTACACTGCAAGAGTATTGATTTCTTGTAACCTACATGAGGCTTACTTTGGGCACGCTATGACAAAAATCCATATTGCTGTCCAGTGCTTTTGAACACTACCACCCTTCCTCTCCCCACGAACGAAGAACCATATTTCAGATAGAAATGTTAACTCTATTTTCATTGACCTTTTCCCAGGTACTCCAGTGAAATTCCTTTTCACAGATCTCTGTTTTGGAAAGAATCTCCTTGTGGCATAGGCTTGGTGCTATCTGAATCTGGCCTTTCTCACAGAGCAGGCAGGTCATAATGCTTGCAACAGTGCAGAAAGAAGATAAGGTACTGCAAACCTTGCTGTTAGCAACAGGAGGCAGGCAGCAAATTGACTGGGTGGGTTTTAGGCACCATAAAAGAGAAACAAATTTCAAGATCAGTGCAGATAGCCTTCCCACTAATAAGCTATGTAATAAGTCCCACAAATTATTCGGTTTTATTTTTAGTTATGTTATGCTGTTGTTTATGGTTGAGGGTCTAGATCCAGTCTATGCTTGCTACAATTCATATTAGCAGCATCCTAATAAATCATCTGATATCCATACTTTATGGTGCCGTTGCTAACACCAGGGTGCTTCTAAGATGAAGCATTAATTCTTCATTAATTTTGTATTCATTTTCAAAATTAAACACAGCCCTGAAATGCTTTGCACAACACATCCTTCCATTGCAAAGCATACTTTGAAAACATTGTGAGTCGTACCTGAATATCTCAGGTCACCTTTGGGCTGGCTGAATTGCTGAGTTCTCACATAGCAACTGTAGCACACCAGAAGTCTTGAGATTAAGTGCTGTCAAAGAGCAGTATGAAGGGGGGAGTCCTCCTCTATAAGCAGAGTTTAGATACAATAATACAAATAGTAAACAAACATCTGAGTATGATCCATTCTCCTACAATTACTGTAGCAATGTAATGGAACAAACAGATGATTTACACTTATGCAACGTCAATGAAGTTAATGTCACAACTTGTAGTGTATTATCACCAAAATTGGCTCTCTGAGATCATATTTCATTTATTTAACTTGGCTCTGCATTCAAAGAGCACTAGACTATAACCACACAGTGCACTTTGAAATGTTCTTCCATTACCGCATTCTTTAAAAGCAATTTAATTAACTACAGTGTGAAGTCCAGCACTTCACTACAACAGGCAGCTACATTACCTCAAAGGAAGCTCTCCTAACCCTCTCTATCCTCTTTTCCTCCTTCTGCTCCAAAAGAACGTTTCCACCATCAATTCTGAGGACACGCAAAGCGTACAGATCAGAACTGAATATGTCTTCATCACCAAGCCTCACTTTAAGACGTCACATACCACCTATACAACATAAGCATTTTAAGGTGAAAACTAAGTTTAAATGGAATAAAAACTAACTTCGACATGTACATTAGCAGTCTTCAATAACCTCAACAGCTTCTCTCTGTAATAGGATGTTAGATATGCTCAACATCAATGAAAATTCATAGGAAGAGTCACTGTCCAGAAAACAAAAGGTAGACTAAAATTCTAGAAATCTCCTGCAAAGCAATATGGAAAACCAATGCAAAATATTCTCAGAAAATTATGAATGCAGGCAACCACATAAAGCACTATATAAATAGTTTAACCGTGTTTAACTGTGTAGCCCACATGGCAAAGCCTCATCTGTTCTGTCCAAGACACGTAAGAAAGATGTGTGGTAGGGGAAGTTTCTAGCTATCAGTAATGGGAGAAAAATGTTTTGATTCTGACAGCAAAGAATGATATGGTAGTGAAAACAGCAGCTCTGAAGAAGGATGTGATTTAACTTTGAAATATACTGGGAAAATCAGTATTTTACAATGTACCATCTTCTAATAACTACCTGACAATTCTGCCCTCTGCTCAATTTGGCAACTTTTGTGCAGCTTACCATGACTCTAAAAAAGATCAGGATTAGCTCTTCTACAAATGAAACTAAAACCAACACAAAAAAAAAAATTCTCTGAAGTGCAGATAAGATTGTTTTCTCTGCAAAGTGAATGTACAGTAACCTTCTGCATCACCTTTCAGAAAGCTATTGCAGGCTGAGCTAGCAAGTCATAGCTAGCTAAGGTAAGCTAGCTAAGATGTACCATCTTGAAGTGACACCTTCAGTGTTACCTCTTCAAATTCATGCAACTGGGAATTTTACAGGTGAGTATCTTGCAAAACATATGGGAGTGAGCTACATTAATTCTATAAACGTGATCTGTATCTATGGGTTTGGTAGTTGTTATTCTGGCTGAAAGATTAGTAAGAACTCAGCTTGAGCTGACCAAATTACAGGAGACACCACCTTGCCACAGCCAGCAGCAGAGGCGATAATTCCTCTGAAGCTTTACTTCCGCACATGCAGAATTGAGTTTCAGCAAGTCATGGAGATGAGAAGAGGGAAGGGGATATTCAGGGGATTCTTCGTGGGGACTTTCCAAGAAGCATTTATAAACCTAACCCTTGAAAGAAAGGATCTGCAAAGAAACAGCTGCTGCCCAGCGACTGGCACACCATAGACAAAGAAATGATTTACCTAAATCTGCAAAGAACCGTCATGCATGATTAAAGAAACAAGCATTCACAATGTTCAATTTTAACACTTGCCTTTCTGATTGCAATGCTCCCATCAATAACTAAACCACTTTTGGTATTTAACAAGCAAGCTGTGTTCTGTCACTGCGAACAGAAGCAGGCAGAAGTCCTACAGAGGAGCACATAAGGCAGCACAGAAAATCCTTGGCATGATGGAGGGAATGTGTTTGGGAGCTTACTCTGCCCTTTCTTCTCCTGCCATTGATGTTGTTGCTCTATTCTCAGTGCCATGTGGACTGCAGCTGGTTGGGTAGCAAGATTTTAATATTTTTATTTAGTTCTTCAGAATGTTCTTATTCAGTTGTTATTTTGGGAAGCTGCCAAGCTTTTCCTGAGGAAAGCAAACAGAAAGGAAATGCCAGGATTTCTAACAGCCTACAACTCAGCTATACCAGAATGGAAATTCATGACAAAAATAAAAGGTACTTCTCTAGCCTCCGGCTTTCTCCATGATGAATTTCAAAGACTTGCTGCTTCTGAAATAATTTTTTATTTAAAAGAGTATTAACAGCTTTAATACTTGGGTTCTCACCAGATTCCTTAATATTTAGGGAACGCTCAGGCTACTTGAATTAATATTATAATGTTATACATTTATTTTAAATTTGTTTGTAAGTAGAAGTACTCATTTATTCATGTGTGCATTACTTAGTGACTGCCCAAAACCAAAGAATGCGCAAACATGTGATAAGCCTTAATTATTTTTTTTGAAAAGTGCCAATAGTAATTAGAACTAAACTCTTAATAAATTTTACTTTTTGATCTGCTGTGGAGGATTGAAAACCTGACATGACAACCTCAGAGACCAGTCTCAGTTTTGAGACTTCCACCAAATAATTGGAGTACTAGTAAGAGCAGTAGGTGCTCCTGGCTAGCTTCTACCAGACCAAGGGAAATATCAGTTGACTACCATACAGTTAAGAATTATTTCAATACTTTAAACTATGAGTGGCTGCCATAAATTGCCATACACAGCTAAGAACATGGGAAAAGGCCACCTCAGATGCGGGGCGGGGGCTGTGTGTGTAAAGGGACAAAAACATTTTTAAAAATGTACCAAAATTGTTCATTCAGATTGCTCCTTCATGCCAAGGTAAACGAGACTGGATGCCAACAATTCTGAGGGCTCTTTCTGAGATTTCTTTCAAGAAATCTTAAAATAATTTGCTGCTTATCAAAGAGTCCAAGTAAATGCCTGAGATTTCAGCTAATCTGGATAACAATTCTTGAAAAGATTTTGGTTTTTTTGCCACCTTTAAGAGTCCATTTTGCTTGGGTTTCTCAGAGTGGGAATGGAATGAAGTCCCGAGTCAGTCTGCCTTCCCACTGCTCCACTCAGTTACCTCAAGAACCCTGTATAAACACATTGTCAACACTGAACCCCATTTCCTGAGAGTTTACATATTTAAAAACACTAGACAATGTACAGAAAGCCACAATATTAATGAACACTTACAGGCTGTAGAATTTAAACTATAAAACCAAGCAAAATTTCTTTAAAGTAGGCAACTTTGTTGGCATTTGTTAATTAGACACTTGGAAACAATGAAAGATTCTCTTAGTCAAACGCAGATTTATAGGAAGAAGAGATGATTCAGACCCACTTTTCTAGACTGGGAAGAATAATTTTGCTTTTAAGTGTGCTTATGCAAGAGCTGTGCACTCTTTGTCATCTTTGAGACCTTAATAGTAAACACGTTTCTGAAATGAAGTGAAATGGGAAGAGCCAAATATCTAATATTCATATTTTATAAATAAACAACATATTTAAAATATCCTGCACAGGGTTCAGTGCTGCTGCTAGTGTATATATATATATATATATTTCAGACAAAAAAAATCCAATAAAACATAACTATATTGTTCAATTGTATAATATTACCTGAAATCCCTTGTTGTTACTTGCAGGAATGAATATGTACTACAGGTACACTGAGCACATAAAAAAAGAATCCAAAAAGAAAGGCAGAGACTTAGGACAGAGGTGGAAACAGCGCTTCCATAGTAGACTGTGGAAAATAATGGAGGTAGATGAATATAAGTGCTTCAAAAGCAGGAAACACTTATTATCTATGTTTCTAAGCACAGGAAGATTTTTGTGGATCCAAGCCAGCACACAAACCTGATGCAATTCAGAGTTGCTTATGATTCAGAAAGATGGACTTTCAAATGCCTGTATGCAGTGGGTTAACTACAGTCGACAAGGATGGCCTATCAAACATTTTTAGTATGTGGAAAAATAAAAACATACAGTTGCGGAGGACTTGTAAGCCATGTACTGCTAAGCCCCCGAGCCTTACACCAAGGTGACCTTGCAGCAAGTAACAGAACTTCATTAGAAGATTTTAATTTTCTAACATAAAAGACATTTCATCCAAGAGAAAACAAATCTATTTTGGATGGCAGTGCCCAATTAAAAAAAATATTCAATTGCCAGATTTCACATTAGTGGAAGCCTACAGACAATAAGCATGACCTGATTATACTTAATACTGAGAAACAGGCCCTAATTATATCATTAGTTGTTGAAGGTTAGTCCTCTGTAGACACTCAAAACTTCTTCCAAAAGGTAGATTTCATAAACCTAAGGAACACTGCTAGTGAAAGTGTCTCAGAAATAAATGCAGAAGAAAAAGAGGAATAAAAAATTGGATGTCCTTGGAGAAGGCATTGTTAGATGTCCACAGAACTCCAACTGAGACTAGAAGCAATTCTTGTTAAAAACCTCTCCTAGTTCATGGCATAGCAAAGACAATAGCAAAGTGGAGAAAGCAGTCCTCAACAGAGGCTCCTGTTAGTCTTTGGAAAGAAGTGGCACAATCTCCTTGTCTTATAAGTTAAGAAAGAATATTACAGTCCATTGCAATAGAGTAGTATTTTTTACAACAGCTGCCATTAGAAGATGTGGATAGTGAAGGAATTCCCTGCTCTGCTGTTGGTAATTTTTAATTAAACTTTTGAGTATCAGGGAAATAATGCTTATGCTCAATATTCGAACAACAGCTTGATGACCAAGTTGGTTGCTCAGCCTGACTTCTGAAAGGAAAACCAACACAAGAGTCAATGAATACAGAAATAAAGGCTAATTATATATTTAGGGAAGGGTAAGTGGGAAAAAACCACCTTTTCAAATATTGCTTATTTCAGCCTTTTTCAAGATTACAGCTTTTGTATTCAGATTCATACATGTGATTAAGAGTCAGCAATACACACATGAGGTATACACATTTAAGGATTGGTTAATGGCCAGATGTTTAAAGCAGTTGTCCTCTGAAAATATTTTGATTGCATGTCAGTATTTCCAGCAGCTTGTAGGACTCAATGATATTAAAGATTTTCACATTGCTGTCACAAAAGTGCAAGCAAAACCACTATAATTTACAGATTATTATGGCCTACTTTTGCTACCCTCCTTCCTCCCCCCTCTTCTCCTTCCTTTCTCTCTCCCCCTTCACTCCCTTAATTCTTTCTTTCTCCCTTCCTGTCCCTCCCTCTTTCAAGAACTTCAAACTCAGTTAAATTTGAGACTAGAAAAATAATCTGATTTTGGATAGTGAATATGGCCTTAAAATGGATTCCTGTGCATTTTACACAAACTTTAAAAATACATCACTTTTTATTGCACATTTTATGACCATATCGTTATGATATTCATAATAAAGCTTCTGCTTCCTGTTACAGATGCTATTTACCTCACTGCCACTAATTTCAAACCCTATAGATGTACTTAGTTCGGTTTAAGGAGCTCAATTCAAGCAGTAATATGGTTAGGGTAAACCAGAAAAATACAGAATCCAGGCTGTGTAAAATTATTGGTCACAGGTCAGTGATAGGTCAGTATGAAAGAAAGCCAACGATCCTCCTGTGTAAATAGAAGAGGATGAATAATGAGAAGTTTCCTCAGGGTTTAACTCTGACAAATCTCTATTCACCTTATGTGTGTGTATATATATATGTCTTTAAAATTTTTCCAGTTCAGCTACATGACATAGTAAAATGCATTTATAAATAAAAATACCATGCCTGGACAAATACCTGTAGTAACATTTATGTTACTAAAAAAAGCAACAGCAATGATGTCAGATCTCTATTCTGCAATATATATTACAGACATAACATATGCCTACATATGTCCGTATGGCACATAATTACATCTGAACACCAAGTAAACAACCCAACCAGATGATTTTATTTATTTTCTTAAACATGGTTCCACTTGAGCAGGAACCTTCCCTGATACTTGGGAGAAGCGGATTACACCACCTGCTTACAGAGCAGCTACAGTTAATGGTGCAACAAGTTGCTAATGACTGTGTGCTGGCAGGCTGCATTTCAATTTCACCTATTTTAAAGACAGGTTGTGAAACTAATTAATTAATTATTGTCTGCAAATCATGTTGAGATCCTCAGGTGAAATCCATTACCCTGGCACGCTAGATTATTTATTACCGATTACATGAAAAAAGAAAAAATAATTGTGGACTAGTCTGAAAGCATCAGCAGAATGTCCTAAAGATAAGTAAAGATTAATCTAGTTAATAAGTAATTATGTGCAGCTTTTCAGGAAGAAAACAAATGAAAATTTTTATGCACATTACCATATGGAGCAAGATGACTGAAATAATAGGGAAGCAATTAAAAAAACCATGCTCAAACCTTCTGTGAAGCAAACTGAAATGAGGCAGATAAGTAATTCTACAATTCACGTAGACCCCAGTGGAGTGGACAGTGAATTGGAACTAAATAAGGTAGCAGACAAAATTTAATACCTGGATCAAGTGCAGCACTTAAAAAAAATAAAACAAGAGAGGAATTACAAGTAAGATTATTACTAGTTGAAAGAGTTGTAATTTCAGTAGTAATACTATGCTTTTAAATACTGTATTTTTAAAAAATTATTTCAATTTTGAAACCCTCTAAAAGCTTTTTAAGAGAAACCTCACAGTTCCAGTTCAAAGGTGAATCTTCCAGATAGTGAGGCATTTGAGGGAGTAGCAAGTCAATGGATAAGAAAGGAAATTAATAGAAACAAGTTTAAAAAATTAAAAGACACATTTCTTTCTTATTTCTTCCTGCCAGGTTTTTGCGAAACTGACCTTTCAGTCTCTATATGAGCTGAATTTTGAATAACCATCTTTGTCAGACAACAACAAGCCATACAGCTTAAGAATGATCTCGGTGACACTTACTTTATTTTCCTTGTACATGCAGTTAGCATCAGCTTTCACTGACCTGCATACAGCTCCTCAACAAGACCACAGGAGAAGTATTAATTCATTATTTGCAATTTGATACTGCAATTATGCAAAATCACAGGAAAGATTATTTGGTCTTTGCGATAAAGTCAGATCAGATAATCATAACACTCCATCTTCAATATCTACTAGTCTTTCCATTTAAATGTAAAAGTTTACTTTTAATGTTTAAAAGTTTATGCAGTGTATTCATATTTTCTTAAATCAGAGTCCTATGCCGCTTCCAGGATGTGTCTGGGGAGGAGCAGACACACAGCCGGGCTGCAGGACAGAGCTCTGCAATCCAGACTCCATTGCCTCAGCCACAGATGGGCACTGTCATCCTACACTCATGGTGTGCTCCTCTCATTTTTCTCATCCTCGCAAGGATAATGTGAAGCACTTATTTGTGAATGAATGAAATGAACAATTATTCAAACAAATGAGTTATCAGTGTGCAAGTAACTGAACTCTTTATACTCAACTGAGCTAGTGACCAACATGGCAAGTTAATAAGGTTTTATTAACGGCTAGAAGAGAAACATTATCACAAGTCTTCCATTGTACAACTTCATGTATGTAGAGATCATTCCCCTTTCTCCAAAATACTCCTTGTGCTGTGTATTGCATGCTTGTTCACACACTCCCCCCCATTTGGGTAATGATAATCAGAGATCTAATCAGGAAGTGTGCTGAACACCTGCAAGAAATGCAAAGCTCCTGCTACAGCAAGGGGTTTCTTCCAAAACATCACAGCAGGCACCTAGATTTAATAATGGTGGAGGAAGAAAATCAGTCTCAGGGGCACCTACTGCAGCTCTTCAGTAGCTTGCTTTTGAGAGATTTGCTGCCTATTTGTGCCAGTGAGGCTCCTGCAGCCACAAAACGTTCCCATGCTGAAGAGATGCATACTTCAGGGGTATATATGCTAGCAAACATGAGGGGTGGAGAGGAGAATTCACTTGTTTTGCCATCAAAAACAGAACCTGTCTAACTGTAAGGAACAAAAGGCAGAAACACCACTGACCAAACCACCCATGGACTTACATTAAGCCACATTCTGTTGGAAAATTTGCTCTTGAAAAATGTGCCAAGCATGCTAATAGCTTAATATACTAGATGACTTGAGTTGCTTGAAATAAGAACGGAGATGAGGATCTGCATTACCTCTGTGGAGGAGAGGTGAACATTTTATTCCAAGAACACTTTGGAAAATAACTGTTTTTTGATGCAAACTAGTACCTTTCAAATAAATATTTGTTTTATGAAGTACCTCTCTGATCTTCCCTTGAGTAACCTGCCCACTCCAAATTCATGCCAATAAGGCTCTCCGTACCAGACTGCTATGCCTCCTGTGCACATGTGCATACCTAGAAACCGTGCTTTCTGTAGCACAGTGTGTATGTGTGCATGTAGAGGATTGCACGCACATGCATGCACACAGACTAAAAAAAGAAATATTCTAATATTTGCCTCTTTCCTTTAGATAAAAAATTTCAAACCAGCATTGTATTGACAAAAGCGTGGAAAAAACAGCATTCGTTTCAGATTTAATAACAGAGCAGTGTTTATCCTTTTTTCTTGCTCACTTAAAAATGCATATATCTTTTGCTGTTCTTCAGAGTCTTTCCTTGCAATTCTGAATCTGTTCTCAGATGTCGGTGTAGTCCGCACTCACTAGAGAGATGAGATGCAGGCAGCTGTTAGGAAGGAGTTTTCAGGGTTTTTATCATTTTTGGTCAACTGTGACCAGTAGTTAGTAATTAAAAGATCCTCCAGTCTCTTATCAATCATAAAAAATACAACATATGTAATCTTAATTGACAATTTTTCCATTGTAACAAGAGTCAGGTATGCAACAGGTAAGACTTTCATGACATTTATGTGGGTGACTGAGCATTCACTGAAATGCAACCTAAACAGAAACACTACTTCAAGTGAAAAACAAAAAAAGATATTTTCTTGTTTCTTAAAGCTGCATAGAGGAATACTGTGAGAAAAAAGTAACAGCAGACCACAGGCAGATAATGGGGAAACATACAACTCTCTGCTTTGTATTTGGATATGACTGAAATATTTCTGATTGAACACTCTAAAGCAAGCAAATAATCTCATGGACAAGAACAAATACACAAAAGGTTGATGCAAAATATGAAGTTGTAAACCATTAGAAGCACCTGAGAAGGTCGATTCCAGCTTAAGCTCTTGAAATTGTGTTCACTACCCCTAGTACATGAGCACCCCAAACTACGTATATGTCTTCACAAATCACTCTGAGCTAATATTCACATTTATAGATGAGGAGTCTGTGTTCTATGAGGAATTTGCATACAAGTCTTCCAAGTCCTAGACCAATGCTTTTAACCACAAGACTTTTATATTCAGCAAAAATAAAAGGACACAAAGTATAACTTTTTTTTAAAGGATGTAAAAGGTCTTTGAATCGATACAAATGCATGAAACCAGAAAGGCATGTGAATCACTCTCAAAAAGCATTTTAGGTATTTCTAGAATATATTAGCATAGAAACATATTTTTAATAGACTAATGTTATTTATGGCCTTCCAAATCATCCATGGCATAACTAAAAAAATTAAAACTTACTGAAGTCTGCTACTTCTCTGTCATAAAAGACTCAGAAAAATTACCAGAAAAAATAAGCAGCTTTTTGAATTCCTCTTAAATTACTTACAATAACACTTCAGTGCATACAAAAAGCTTTTCATATGTAAAGCACAAACCATTTAATAAATGTGGGAATAACATTATTGCATCTATTTTTATCTGGGAAAATGAAAATACATAGAGGGTGTGTGTACGTGTCACACTGCTGTCCTGTGCAGGGACATCTGAGTCAGCCCATCGCTAATTAGTTTTGTTACTGGAAACAGTCTAGTCATGCTAATGTGATGCTCTGGGAAGGTGAAAATGCCTTGCTCCTTGCGAATCTCCTTACTGCATTTTACCATGCCATGTGAACAGATCCTCAGAGGCTAATGGCCTGTATTTACAGAGACGCTGAGCATCCCGAAGTCCTCTGAAAGCAATCCCTGCAGCTACACAGCAGCCCGAGCCTCACCTCACCCTCCAGTCCTGCATTTAAAATTCTCTGCACCTTCTCTTTTGGTTGACTGTCATGTTGAGTGATGAGATACACAAGCAGAAAGCTCAGGCAAGCTTGGTCTGGGCTTGCAAAATGGGTTTCTTCAAGCAAATTCCATCATTTAGAGAAAAGTGATTGTACAAAAAAAATCTGATCTCCTGAGCAATTATGAATTAGTTACCCAGAAGTGCTGACTGTAAGACTAGCACCCAAGTGTTTTAAGGTCAGATTTATTCTTAGTGTCAGCTTTTTGAAGATGCAACACTGTCAGGCTTGTGCTGTGCAGGGAGTCAGATTTCATTATCATAATGTTCCCTTCTGGTATCAAAATCTGTGAATCTCTCAGCTTTATCAACCTCTGTTGATTTTGCAGTCTGGAAATGGTTCCAAAGATGAATAGGGAGGGCCCGGAAATCTAGTAACAAACTACAAGTTTTTAAAGGATACGAACATTTATTACAGGTTCATGTTTACCCAGCTCTTTTTCAAAACAACTTCCACTAGTATCAATTAGAAAATCACATCTGCAAAGGAAAGCAATGACAGGGCCCATGGAGAGGACTTGTGAACACAGTCCAAGCAGCAGTATATAATCAAGAAGTCAAGAAGACTGATTTATACAAAAGATCATATTCATTAAAATAGCAGAATCACTACTAGTCTTGGTGTGTGTGTGTGTAGGGGGGGAGATCGTGTCTCTCTGAATGAGCTCAAAACTAAAGCTTTGCCACTGGGATTTTGAGGGGGGATGAACCTGGAGCATAGGAAGTCTTGCTGGATGCAGTGCAGAAGACTCATTCCCTTCAAAATCCCAGGCACAAAGCACCCAAAAGCATGCCTGAAAACAACCAAGCAGGCAAAAACTGCAGATGAATGAGTCTCTGAAACACTGAGGAATATTTGGCAACTTAAGAACAAATGAAACATTTAATTTGAGATTTTCTTGGTCTTGTGGTTTTGAGCAAATTTGAGAAAGGAAGGAAAAAGAGGGTATAGTTTATTAACATTAAAATCCATCTCGGACAACCTGTTGACCTTCAAGAGCCACCCATGACTTTGAAATGAATTAAAATGTCCTAAGCGAAATGCCATTCTCAATTTCCATAATGTGTTAATTTAGTTAAATGTTATTAATCACCATGAAAGATTTTTTGCATACATCATATTCATAGGTGTTCCACATTTCAGCCTATGTGGTGCAATATTTAGTGGCAGCTGCTGACAGCAAGCTTTTCAATGAAATTCCAGAGTGTGTGTGCACACATTTATTTATATAAATATTATGTAACCTGTTTATACAGATCATTTGAAAATTAACATCACTTTTTTCCTTTTCCATAGGTACAGAGATTTCCCATATTGGGTTTATATAGTTCATAGTCATAAGATTGACCAAGCAGGATGCTTTATGTTTTACTGTTTCAGGCTAAAATCCTATCCAGAGCCACAGACAAGCAATTTAAAAACAAACCCAGAACACATCAATGCTTGTTACTTACACTGTAATTGCTATAGACTTTATTCACAGCTGTTGAAAACAGATCTACTATGATATGAAAATATAATTCAGTGTGTTTTTACTGTAACCCGGCACTATAGGAAGACACTAAATCAGGAGAAAAAAAAAAAAAAAAAACTTGATTATTTTTAATTTGTTTGTTACAATGCTTCCCATATTTCCAAAATTCTCCTCAGTAGAGAAATAACTTAAAGCCTGATCAAGGCAATTTCTTGCATAATTTCCAAATTTCCAAACAGGAGAATAGTTAGCGTAATTATCAGTAACATCTCCACTGTTAGGACAGCAATGCCTCCAATAGGCATCAACGAGAAGTTTTTTGTACTTCTGTGCCATATCAGGGATTTTTTTCCTAAACTTCGTGACACACATTCAGCCAAGAGTGATCAAAGAGCCTGCCCAAATTTGGATCCACTGTGCAAGGGAAAACTGTGCTTAAACCTGTGTCCATTTCTTTTTGCATGCGTTATAGTATGGATCCCCGTACAAACTGTATGAAAACAACCATCTTTGAGTAAGTTCCATTTGGGTTTTTGAAACTAGAAACTCTGTGTGAACATCAGGGTGAACTGAAATGCAGTGAACAATGTTATCGTTACTTCTTTAAAACAAGACAGAGAGGTTTCTGTATTTGAAATTAAAATGCCACAACTTTTTGTTTCTCATTCAATATAGTATTTCCACAAGAGATAATGCTATGTAACTGCACTGCTAAAACATTTCAGTCAATGTACTTTGCCGGAAATCCCCCAAAATCTTTAAACCCCTAGCTTTTTGTGTTCTTTTTAAACTAATAACATTTTATGGAAAAAAGTCTGTCAAGATCATCTTCTAAAGCTGATTTCAGATATACTAGTCAGCTTGGTAACTTCAATACCTGCACTTAATTACTATTATTACATATTTCAGAAATTGGATCTTTTCCTTTTTCTAAATATCTGTATTTTTGTTACGCATAGCCTACAGCTGGGTTAAAAACAGACAGGTGGGTTATGACTAGAGAGTAACATATTAAACTGAAATGCTTTCTTCTTTTACTTTATATCTCAAGAGAGATTACTTTGTATAATTAAATTTAGCGAGTCATCTCCTCAGATAGTATAAGCAATGTCTCTCCATAGATTTTAGCAGACTATGCAATTCTGATCCCTAGGATTTTTTGAAATGCCACTAACAAAATTCGAAATAAGTAAGTCTATCTGTATACACACAATTTTCTATCAGCAGAGTGTCATAATTGTCCATGAAATTATTTCCCAAGGTGTTTGGTTTTGTTGTTGGTGGTTTTGTTTTTTTTTTTAAGAATATACAGCATTTAAAAAGCAAAATCCATAACTGTTTTGGACAGATCTACCATAATAACTAAATTCCAGATGTTCACTTCTTACTGTTTTTTCTTTTGTTTTGCTTGCTTGCATGCCAGCATGCATGAAAAAGTGCACGTGTGCTTTTAATATATATTTTGCAATAATTTCAAAAGCCTTAGAGTACAAATTGAGAAACTCCTCTATGGAATTTTCCTTATGAGCTCAGTAAGCATGTGTAATGTGGCAGAAGATAATGAAGCCTCTATCCCCAGTACAAACTCTTAAGGTTTGCTAGCAGAGAACTCAATCATTTTGGTTGAGGACATATCTATGAAGTTAGAGAAAAAAAAAGGTTCTTTGATAGACATTCTATATTGGCAAAAACTATTCTTGCCCTGTATGCATCAACATGATAAATTAGTCTTGCTCTTGATTTTCTTTTCAAGGGACCAGCCTATCTTCTATAACATTCATATATGCATCCATTCCTTTGGGTTAGACTTCTGTGGGACCTGGGCCTACGTGTGCATGCTGGGATCAGTAAAGGAGAACTGAGTGGTGGAATAGCATCTGGGGAAGGGAAAACCTTCCACCAGTTTCAATGCCTTGCTTGGGTCTCAGATATTCAGCTATTCAACAGAGTTTTTATTTAGAATAAAAAAATCACAGCAGTCTGCTTGGACATATGCTATTCCTTTTTTAGTTGCTCAGGGTGGATGCAATCAGCTGAAGACATATGCTCATTTTGTACTACAAGTGTACTGTGGCATGATTTAAGAGACAGAGATTAATTAAATATTTAAAATCAGATTCTTAATGATACATGGTCATATCCCTAGGCATCAACCCTGCAAACATATATGCATGTTAAGTTAATGGAACCTCTCGTGTACACAAATTAAAGTATTTAAATCCTCTCAGGATTAGGGATCTAATTTTGTTTGAAGAAGAAAAAAAGTGTCTTCTTTGAGCAGGTATTTGATTTTTCTCTCTCTGCCCTTTACTAAATACCTTAAAAAAATTCTTTTTAAGTTTTAGCAGAGGTATTGTTTGACAAAATGAGATGAAAAACAATTGTGTATACAAGCAATTTTTGTAATTAAATAGCCTATTGTAATTTCTGATATACAAATGTTCCATCTCTAAACGTCATCCTTGTTGCCAAAAACTTCAATTTATCGTGAAATAAAACAGAGGGCAAATAAGACAGTCCTATCCAGAAACTATACCTTCCCTAATATTTAATCTGTTAGAGCCACAACTGATAATAAATATCAGAAACCTGCCAATAAAATTGAGTGATTTGACTAGCAATTCAAAGATTGCTGTATTTCTAACATCATGACAGTGTTTTACCACTTCTTACTGGCAGAGACAAAGGATGGGGAAAAGACTCAAACCCCCTACTGCAAGCACTTGCTCCAGGTGTGCCAACTGGCATCCTCCAAGGCACCCACATTTCTTTATTGACCTAAAAGGGAGCTCACATTCCCAGATGCCACGTCTGGAACTGCGTTCAAGAAAGATGCCAAAAGTCCTGACAGTAGGCAGTAAATGCTCACCTTTGGCTGAGGTGCATGATGAAAGGAAAAAAGGCAGAGGAGAGAGGGCTGTCCAAGGGGAAGAGCTGGGGTGGGGGGCAAAGAGGGAGGGGAAAGAAATAGGAACTACAACTGAAAATGTATAGGTTTCCTATTGTACAGTAAGTATGGTCACTTCAGCGGGTGAGAGTAGAAATTCCTGCATATTACAGACACTACGCACAACTTCTGTGTCTTACTTCCACCCATTCGATACGAATTCTCATGAAGGTACTTCTGATCGAAACATGAGAGCATGGAGCAGAGCCCAGCTGAACTGAACATTGGTCCATCTGCATTTGTCTTAAGCTCTCCCCTTCCACATGATGCTGTAAGTCTTAAGTAATCCAAAGTTGCCAGCATTTTCACCCTGGGTGCAGGTTCCAGAGTGTTATGGTCCCTCAGGAGGTCTAAACAGTGTTTAGTTGCTGTACTGGTTTCTAAGAGGAAGCCTTCCAGCAACTGAAAGGACTAGCAGAGATCGCTGCTCCTCTGACATGCCTCTTTCCCGACTCCCAAGAACAGCACGTCTTTTCCTTCCTTTTTATTCCTCCAAAAAGCACTTGGGGCCCTGGCTTTGCAATGTTTACACAGAAGAGCTTCCTGGGCTTTCAAGAGCTTATTGCAAAGACACTGTTTAACTCCTCTGAACTTCAAGCCAAAGTACCAAGACTTTACTTGGGACAGAAATCCTGTAACAGGAGATTGCAATCCTGTATCACAGCACTTCAAATCTGGACTGCACTTCCATCATTAAATTTAACTTACACATAAGAAATCAAATAATCTGACTAATTAGATTTCTGGCACAAGTGGCTTACTGTCATTCAATAAGCCTAGAATTAATGAACAAAATAGATGATGATATTACAGTAATCATATAGTGCATCATAAAATCTACCATAAAATATATTACTGGTGGTCATATAGTGCTAAAACATGAAACAAGGTGATAGCAAATAAATAAACAAATAGAAGAATCAGTCATAATTCCCAGTTTCATCTCGACGCTTAGTTTTCTCATTTCAAAAGTATCTCCTTTGAACAAAATAATACAGTTTCTGTTACATTTTAAAGCAGCTTTCTGTAGAATCGTAACAGTGCATTCTACTGCAAGAGTTGAATCCGTTGATGGTTGGTATTTTTAGGCCCATCCTCAGCAAAGACAGGTTACAGATCTCTATCAAACAGACACTGTGCAGCCACATATACCTGCCTATTATTTAAAAGAAACCCACACCCTTGACAGTGACTTTTCAGGCAATTATTGCGTGCCTGTGCTAATCCACCATTAGGCAATGCCAAGAAATTATCAGCAGCAGATAGCTTCAGATATTATTGTGCTCTGTCATGCTGGATGGAGACCTGATTGCTTTGACAGGCGGTATCCCCCTGGAATCTGACGGAAATCAGATTTGTTGGCTGACACTGTCGTTTCTGTTTGCTACCTCTGATGTCTCTGTCAGGAGGTACAGCTCACTAGCAATGAATTCTGTACAGTTTAAAAAGGGCTGTCCTTTGGTGGGCATTTCTTGAGAAAGGTCCCACAGAGAATCAGCAGGCACTTGGTCTTCTGTGCTGGTTATTTCATGTCATCCCCATTATTATTTCTGGCTATTGAGCATCAAAACCTAGCAGGAAAACACTAACTACTATACCTTTGTACCATTCAGATTCACCTGAATTAGAAGGTGATATCTAGTGCTTTACCTAGTGCTGAAGTGCTAAAGAGAGTGTACTGAGCTGAAGTGCAGCCTGCTTGGCAAAGAGTGCCTGCAGCTCCAGGAAACAGCATGAAAATAAGGCTGAGATGTTACATCTGCCGTTTGAACTGAAGGCACACCCACTCGGCTACCTGAATGCACAATCCTGTGCTACTGTTCGAGCCCGATTGCTAGTGGATGAAGCACATATCAAAGTTTTCTTTTCATCTCTAAGAGATACAGTGCATAACTTCTCATATTATCCTATCGCCCAGCTTCATCTCTAACAGCAGGATCGCTGGCAGAAATGAAAAGGCCTAAGGAGATCTGGTGCTGCAGTTAGCAAAAACCTTTGGATAAAAGATGTAACACAGAAGTTTTCTGAAGGCAGCTTTGTGCCCACACGCCTTGCTGGGGAGAGCAGGGTTCACCAGAGACCCTGTTTTTGAGGAATCTGTTCTGGCTCCCTCACATCTTACATCTTCTGGGCAGTCAGTGCAAGCACTCCAGACCAAGAGACAGAACTGGTTAAGATAAACCGCTCTTAGCTAAGGTATGAGAACACCATGTGTATATCTTGAAGATACACCCTCTTTATCTGAAGATAAGAAAGCACTTCATGCTTTTACAAACATTTTTGAAAAGCAAGCACTACAAAGCTACAGTTACATATTAATGCAAACTTCTTTGGAGAAGTACTGATGTTCCTCAGAAATCAGTTTTCATAACTATGACACTAAATGCATGACTATGACTTTTTTATCAACTAAAACTACAGAGGCAAGAAAATAAAAACTTGTTATCTGGCCCCTACTTGTTCTGAGTACTGTTTGTTAACGTATAATGCTCTTAGGCTTTTGGTTTATAATTGTACCTCTTTTGAATTGTGATATATATTAATTTAATGCTTTTGTGGCTCAGTATTCTCATCTATAAAACTGCACACGCTTTGGTCATGTTCTTTGATGGCTAAGGATAAAGGAGAGCATATAAATTCTGAATCTACTGTTTATACTGGCAGTAGTGGTATGTCTGTACTGGCTGGCACCAATCAGGAAGACTAAGACGCCAGTAAACTATATGATATACAGACATGTAGTGAAACATAATGATGTTTACAGCTTCAGAAAACAAACACCCAGGATATGGGAAAAGATGTCAAACAAAGGCAAGGAAAGCAGAGATGGCTAGTTTGGTTGCTTCCACTTCGTATTTATAATGCAAATAACACTACTGTAAATTCAACTGGCTTACTGATCAGTGGACTATATACTGAAAAATTATTAATTTGCTGATCCAGCAAGCCATAGCCAGATCTTGCAATTATTTATTTTGAACAGCTCTATTGAGGTGAGCCATTTTATGGATGTCTGCAGATCCTACTATAAAGTAGCAAGCTCAACGCCAGTTGCACTCCGTTACTGTTGTGATGGTCATTGCTTCTTTCCTCCCAAAGGTAAATTACAGTAGGATTTTAAAGAGTAAAAGCCCTCTGAGGTCTCAAGCATCCTGACAGCATTCTTGAAAATGTGGACTTTAACTTTTATTGTACAGAATAGCACCTCTTTATTAGAAAATAGTTACAGACATACTTTAACAGCAGGCTAAAGGGAAAGGCATGATTGCACTGGTATCAACGGCAAGGCCTGCACTTCTTTTAGAAAGGTAAATACTGAAGTGTACTTTGACTCCTCTATCACCTGTGCTGGAATACTTGCAGTACTCCTTGGGAAAAACAACACAGCATAAGGAAACTGTTCTGAAAAGGAAACTGTTCTGAAATAACTACAAGAGAAGTAGATACTTGTACTCAGATCTGATATATAAGGAAACTTAATACACGTAAGTCGGTGGCATTCAATCCCGCTCCTTCCTAAAGGAAGAATGGGAAATTCTGAACTGGCAGCTCTCCTTGGACTTTTGTGCTTTTTGTTTTGCTCCATGTCAGCAGTTCTCCACTTCCAATGTAGTTTCTATCATACTGTATTACACAAATACTGCTGCAGTATTGCAGGTATCTGTATACCAAGCTGTGCTCATTTAACGTTCTATCACAGACAGTGTAACATCTTAGTTTCCAAATTCTGATTCATAACAAACAAATTTAAAGCTTAAAATCACCCAAAATGTGCCCCCCATCCCT
This sequence comes from Morus bassanus, assembly GCA_031468815.1. Lineage (NCBI taxonomy): Eukaryota > Metazoa > Chordata > Aves > Suliformes > Sulidae > Morus > Morus bassanus. Next base: position 90,117,874 of record CM062569.1, read on the forward strand.
CAGAGCATCACTGGCTATGTTGGAAAGCTACTAGAGATCAAAATCTGTGCTAGAACTGCAAGAGATCAAAAAAGGCCTACGGCAATATGAACATAAAGCGATTAAGCCTATAGTTCTTCAGGCAAGATTGTTCCCTGGCTGAAAAAAACTGGAAAAACTCGGATCTCTTGAGGATGGGAATTCAGAAGAACAAAAACAGCACTTCAACATTATCAGGTTTTTTTGACAAGCAAGAAAAGGAGAGGGACAAAACCCAAATACACTGTACTGGGCACTGAAAGAAGCATTCTGTCTGCCTGGGCAAAATTATTTTAAATCAATGGTTTTGTATTTATAGCATATTTTGACCTATAATTGCTTCAGCGTATTGCAGTACAAAGTTATTGTTGAATGATAAAGAACATTTTAATCTACTGAATGTGCAAAAAGCATAAATGACTTTTTAATAGCACTTTAGTTTTGACTGACAAAGTTATATGTCAATGAGAGAAATGTTTTAATGAAAAAATATTGCTGCAAAGCATACGTGTATGCTTAATTCTTATATATATGTGAATGGGACTAATAAAATAAATAAATAAATAAATAAATACAGCTGCCTGTAAGATCTGGCCTTTATTTTTCCCTATTCCATTTTTATATCCATCACAAAGGTGTTATATTTTGATAACACATTAGCACAGTTATGACATAAAAATGGCAATACCTATAAATTAGTTACATCTTTTAATATAAAATACAAGTATCAAAGATGTTAAAATAGTCTTGCAAACGTTTGCCCTGATAGAAACCTCTGAGTAAAAAACCACCACAACTGATGCAAAATTATTTTATCAGATTCCCTCTCCCCAGGCCAGCCCTAGCCTCTGCTTGCTTTTCAGTTTTGGATCCTTCCCACCCAACAGGAGCACTACCAGGAAAAATTGTGGGTTTCATGATTAGAGCAACTGCATGTAAGAAACACATTTCATGGAAGTCCCAGGCTTTCCAGGTTATAGAAGTGCTTGCAGACATGTCCCATTGATGGCAGTTCTCCCTGTATGCATTTTAAGTGCACTGCTGTGACTGCTCTGGGACTACCCTTACACAGAGAGAGTGGGATGGCAGGGGGAGAAGGGGACAAGCAAGTAAAATAATGTGAAGACTCCAAAGGTTAATCCAAGCAGATAAAATACCTGAAATAATTACTTGTTGTGAGCACATGACAAAAAATTGATAACCGGGTCACACAATAATAGCACCAAGAGCAAGACATGTGTCCTCTTCCAATGCATGCCATGTGACCTGTGTGATTAGAAAAGCTGGGACATGACCTCACTCTCTCTAATAAATCTATCAAAAGTTAAAAATCATGTTTCACCTGGAAACCATATGCATGACTGCCATGCTGGTTTTCAGCTAACAGGAAGGCATTTAACAGAAGGTCAGCGGAAGTGAATGATGAATGCACCCTTCAGCGTAGCAGCTGAACCAAAAAGCACCTGCTGAAGTCCTTGTAGGGCAGAGTATTTTAGCAGGGAAAATGTTGCCTATTCAGCTGGGAATTGAGTCTTTCTACATGTTACTCTCAGCTTAAAAAAGATATCCACTGTTTATCAGACACTCTACAGATAACATCGAAAACTTTTGAGTGGGATGACTATTGCATTTATCTATTCTCTCTTCCTGAATTCAGCAGATTGCTCTAGCTTTTATGAACTAAAAAATGCAGCCCCTCTCTCTCATCTGCTTGGACTGCTGCAATTAATGAGCTAAGACAAGCAATGCCACAAGCACGATTCATTATCATTGTTCCAGTCTGTGAGCAAATTATATTTAAAATAGTTGGCAAAGAATATTGTTGAGAGTAAAAAAAGATTGCTCCACACACCCGTATTCTACAAGTTTCTTTCTGTATAGAAACATCACTCGTCATACAGGCATGTAAAGAATTTGATTTTCTTTCTTACTAGGCTGCAGCCAGTACTAGATTGTTATTATTGTATTATACACACGACCAAATGAGATCAATAGTGAATAATCGTTTTTTCTGTAATATGCAACCTCTCACTCCTGCCTGAAACAAAACAAAACAAAATGAAAAAAAAAACAACCCCAAACTATAGGAAAATATTTTCCTTTTTATATGATTGTAAAATGAGTCAACTGTTTGTCTTTATTTGACTAGGTCCACTGCTCTAGAAGACAACACAGGCATGAGATTTTGTACATAACTCTCTCTCACAAGAATTCAAAGTCCTTTTGACTTACTAATGGCCTACCTACAGTGGGTCCAGCAAGACTTAACAACAAGTTACACTTGTTTACAGTGTAACTTAATTCATTCTCAAGGGTCCAAGTTTTGCAACCCTTTCTCACATTAAAAAGCTCGATCATGAGTAATTTAGCAGAAACAACTGCCTTTTTTGATTTTCCAAAATGATAACACACTAACCATCTAAATTTCTATTTAAGCTTCTAAACAATTAACTTTTTTAAAAAGTCTTACAACGATCACTGATTTTATGAACCCAAGCTTAAGACTGCTAGTCTATTTCAATAAATCAGTGAAAAGTATTGCATATTTATAGAATAGCGTGCAACTTCATACATTCCAACAGAAATCCCAAAAGGATGTCAGGGAAGTCTTTCAGTGTTTTCTGGCTTGTGCTACAAACCAGCAATCCTTGGGCTGTCTAAACAACATATTTCTTTAAAAAAACAGGTTTGAATTCTCTCCAGGAAGAGCTGATCCTTATTTGGATATCAATCTAAAAGACTCAGAGCTATGCATTCTCTTTAAAACTGTATAGGAATGTCTCGGTGGTAGAGAGAGGAATCCAGTTAATGAAGTAAGAGAAAAACACACTGCCAGAAGAACCATTTGGTGCTCTGTCCTGTCCTTTCCCTGTTGCCTCACCCTGTCAATCACGCCTGAGAAGATAGTACAAGCTGTTTCTTGCACACATGTACAAGCCTCATAACTGATGGTTTTGAGGCAACTCTTATAAAAAGTCATAGGAGAGGATACTTCATTATTGAAGTCTCTGTGTTACTTTATAGGAAGAGAAGGAAGTTTCATGTTAACCTGACACAGATGAGTAATCATCTTGATACCATTTCCCAGATGAATAATCTCAGGAAAAACTGCTAAACACTATCAGTTGCGCTTCAGACAGCCCAGCTGGGATGAGTCAGGCTGTAGGAGCACCTTAAGCTTCATGGAAGCTGGAAACCTGCCAATGATTAAAGGTAGAAGCCTCCAAAACACATGAGAAATAAGGCTACTGGCTTGTTTGCAAAAGTCCGTCCATCATTAAGGTCAGACAGTGCTTTTTCCCCACATGGTTATATCAACATCTGTAAAAGACTCGTGTCTCCCCAGTTGACACAGTCACGCCAAACAGCCTCCTTGTATGAACACAGGTTATGTTGACAGAGGAGGGTGGTTGGCAAGCTGTATCATTTGGAGATGAGGTCTAGTTACACCAAGAGTAAACCCATTTTGTTGACATGTTAGGTTTAACCTAAGGCACTCCGCTAACATCACGGCTATCCCGCAGAAGTGCTGTAGTATAGACTACAGTGCAATGCCATCCTATGTACAATACAGTTCCCCAGCTCTAATATAAGTTCAGAAACATATATCACAAACATGGATTCATCTCCTTGAAATGGTTAGCTCATTTCTCTAGCATTTAATAATATTGATCCTTTCCTGTAAGAACTCCATTATTATATTGCCTGTACTTACCATGAAGGTGATGTGCATAATTTTTATGCAGATTATGCATTTAAGAAACACGTAAGTGACAAGATTTTCTTACGACACTTTTTCATACTCACTATTCTTAGTCTAGCGTAGCATAGTCTTACAAATGGTTTCCCTCTTTAGTCAGGAAAAATCACTGTCAGCAAGCAAGTTGCTTAATGTTGTTTACAACATGTCTTCTTAAGGTCAAAATTAACATATGTAATGATCATTTTAAGGAGTGACACTGTGATGCATCAAGCATGAAAGAGGTCAAGAGTAAATCCACTAATAATGTCATCTTATCCTCATATATCTCCAAATATTCAAACGAATCTAGGTTTCAACTGGCTCAGACTCCTTCACGAATTTTTGGGCTAGTATACACATATAAATATATATTGAATGGGTTACTTCATGGGTTGAATCAGTGCAGAAACATTCTCTGCCTTGTCCTTGTAGGAGCTGCTTTCCTACTGCATCGAGCGTTCAGGTAGCCCAGGGAAATCAGTGCCTGAACTCAGGCACTCGGGTTTGGTGCTTAAAATTAAGTGGTATGAATACACCCACCTCCAACAGTCTGTTTATTTTCCCACAGAATTTTGCCGAAATTCCCATAGATTTTGCTTAGAGCTGTATTGGTTTAATGTGATTTGCTGAAGAACTTGCTTATTCTTTACAGGTTTCTGTTTTTCATGTGTAACCTTTTCCTATTTCCTTTGAATATTCTCGTAAGACTACACATCTCCGCTACTACACTACAAAGAACCCTGTTGAATATAACTATATTTTTATAAGTGGCTTAGGAGAAGTAGGTTAGCCTGTTTACAAAGTGCTTCCCTGCTGTAAGCATGTTTTAAATACCTTACTTTACCTTACTTAGAAATCCTTTAAACTCTTCTATGCATCTGCAGACAGAAGAGGCTGAACAACACTATGCCTTTTAGATTTAATTGCTGCTTCCCGAAGCAACCAACCCATATCACTGTATCAAAAGTGTCATGGTTGTTGCTGTTGAGGTTGTGATCAGCTAAACAAACCTTTCAGCTGTCAGACTTGACAGTGACACATACATAACATCCTCTTTATAAAGTGGAAGTGCCACAAGCACATGGGAGAGCCAACGTCTTACACACTGAACCTTCTTCCAAAGAGGGGTAAGAAACACACCTAATTTTTCTCCATAGCTGCATTCAAAGGAGGCATACTCCTTAAAATGGCATTTTACAAGGCAGCATCAGCACTAAGAGAGCTGTCGGAAAGGAACTGGATGCATGTAGCCAGCCAGCTAGGCACAAAAAGCATGGCAGCTAACAGGAAACAGCCTTTCTTCATGGCATTTCAAGACCTTGTAGCAAAACTGAGCTAGTCTTGGCAATAGCGTTGACTGTGTTTTTGTGGTTTCCCTTACAGTGGATACATTGGTAGCTCAGGGGCTGCAGTTGAAAAAAATCACAGAGCATCTTGGGCAAGTCATGGTCAAGCCTCACTACATACAAAAGCAGAAAACACCAAATCTCACTCTGAAAGGGACAAAGAGGGAGAGAAGCAATGAATTTTCCTCTTCCTTGAGCATACAGTCATTCTAGACTGTAAACTGCAGGACACAAGGACTAGTGATAACTCTATTATGACAACAAATTATATGCTTTATGTAAATAGAGCCAAGATTGTAAAAAGATGCTGTCCTTCCCTTCCCCACCCTTTTCAGTCCGTTTCTATTGCACATGTTTACACGCACATTTCAGCCACTCTGAAGTGTTTACAGATGCACTTGAGCTAGAGCCCATCCTACCGATTTAAAGCCCACAGAGTCACACAGAACCGAATTTCTTTCATGGGGAAGAAAGGGGAGCAGGACATACTCGCTAGGAATACTTCTGAAATCTTGTCACATCTGTTTAAAGAGCTAACGTGGCCCAGGGTCAAACAGATCTGCATGCTAGTACATTTTTTGGTGTTTTCTTAAAATTGACACTGGAAAGCAAAAGGTGTTTTGTACATACAGCACCCTGTCACTGAGGTGCAAGCCAGGTGTGCCTTAGGAAACTCAAGACGCAAGTGCCCCTAAGTGGAGACAAGTACATTTGGAGAAGTGTCCACATTTCTTATACATTAGTCATTAGCCAGAAATGAAGGTAAGGTACCCAAGTAAAATCTATTTCCTTGTTGTCTAAACCTCTTTTTTTTTTTCCTTCTGAGCTCTCTTTAATATTTCCTGACTAATTTCTGCAAGGACTGCTGACATGCAAAATCACGAAGCCTGAGACTCTCAAGGTACACGAGTCAGATGTACACCAAGGTGTTATTTTCTTATAACAAGTGGCTACCATGCCAAACCGATGCACGCTCCCACTGATGCAAGGCAGAAACCTTAGGATATATCTTGAAGTTAGACAGAATTTTATTACTTGAGTAATTGTATTACGTGACTTGTATTCAACTGAGGTCAAAGAAAAGGTATCCTGATTATCTACAAATTTCTCACAGACTGGTCAGCATTACAGTAAAATGGTAATTATGCTTCATTAATCCCTCCAATTAATCCCTGATTCCTTATAAATAAGGTTAATAACAGTGGTGCATGTGATACCAAGGGACCGATCTCAGTCTGGGAAAACCTTTCCATTTGAATTGTTAGCAGCCAGACTGTTTTTTCCTGCCTCTAGTAAAACACCAACTAGATTCTTATTGCCACTTTTTTTTTCCCAATAATATTTTTCATGTTTACCTTTCTTGCATCTCGTATCATTTTCCGAATAGTTTCCTTTATGGTGTAAGGCTGTGCTCGTGGTGGATGAAAAAGGAGATCGATATTCGTGCCACCAGAAATTCCAGGCATCAGGTAGGGCCAACCTAAGTCAAGATTTGGAGCCTCCACATCCGATTCAATAGGCCAGTAGGTTCCCGAGGAAGAGGTGTCATCAATGGCATGGTTAGAGGAATAAATTGTGTTTTGAGGAAGTTTGTGAACATTGTTCAAAATATAATCAATTTCCTCATCTGCTAGGAACTCTGAGCATCTCTCTTTGGAAAGGAATTCTTTGTAGGCTTCTAAACCTCCTTCAATTAAAGCATCAATAGCTACTCGGTACCATTCCTTGTAATGAGGTTCAATATAGTTGTCTGATCTGCATTCATCATGTAAGGACGATAGCAAAGATGAAGTTTCCATTTTCACATATATTTTGTATAAAGTCTCTTAAACGTCCATTCATGAGCTGATGAAATGTATCTGTAAAGAGAGAAAAGTAAGAAAACAATCAGAATACTTCTAGAGATCTATGAAACGCACACAGATATTATTCAAAATACTTTTCTGGTAATGTTGCTCTAAGTTTTTCTAGCACCTTCCAAGAATTTAAAAATGTTTTGAAAAGACTCAGGGATTAATATTGTCAAATGAATGTTAAAGAGCTAGATAAAGAGCTGCTTCTACATAAGGCAAAAATAAACACATAATTAAGTGATTTGATGAAGTTTTTATATTAAAAGCTAGAGCAGAACTCATAATACACTGAAGATCTGTACCAATAACATCAATACATACCCAATGCATGTTCCAATATGCTACTGTAGGTTGGGTTTCAAAACTCTCTTTGTAACAACTAACAAGAGTAGTGCTTAGAGAAACACTTCAGAAAATGATTATATTTCCTACTTTTTGACACATTAATCTTTCTCTGCAATGCATTCCTTTTCTCCGACTTCTTTGAAACAGTCATTCAGGTCCTTCTCCTTATCTATCTGCTCTCGCGTGCTGATCTAATCCATTTGTTGCTCCCAAGCAGGACCAGCCTACCTCATTTCAGTAAGTTATGAGGAACTCCAGAAAGATTTCTCCTCCCACATCTGGGATCAAACTCTGAATCAGCAATCTGATGTCTAGTTTCCACCCTGCTCATTCCTTCTGCCAAAAGGAGCGGCTGCTTTAATCTTACCTTTTTTTTTTTTTCCCCAAAACATTAATAAGTTGTTTACTGCTGATGATTTATAAATTCAGTATTACCATCTTTTTATTTCATTTAACAAGGGCTGAGAGGGCTGGTTCTTGCTGCGACAATTTGGGATTTAAGGCAGAAAGAGGACAAATGGCCAACATTTCTTCCTTCACGTTTGTGCAACCCTACGGGACTCCAGCAACTCCACTGTTCACCTAAAATCTAAACTGCAAGGAACTTCTGTGCTGGGCAGGTAAGTCACAAAAAAAAAAAAAAAAAAAAAAGAGGGAGTATGATTTTCATGGGAGTGCCATGATCATGGCCATGTGAAATAGGAAAATGCTACATGGTAGTACTGTTTCATCTTTCAGGGCTAGGGCATGAAGCTTAAGAGAGAGACAGCAGAAGTAGGAAGGACATCCAACAAAAGCAGAATAGTTACAAAAACCATATACAAACTCTAGCTTGAAAGTTACCATTGGGTTTCCCTACAAGCCTAATTAATGGTAGAACAGTCTAATAGCAAGGAATAGTCGTATGGAGTTCTGATTGCATTTACTGGCATGCAAACGCAACACAATCCTCCCTTCACATCAAGACCTTTCGGATACTTTTGCAAACACTGCATTTGCTTTCCACTGTGTGCTGGAAACAGTTTAAATCTTCTTGAAAGGAAACATAAATTAGCTACATTAACCGAAAGGAATGAAAATCAAAATCTCCATACACTACTGATACTCCAAAGTCCAATTACATGTTCAATCAAATCAAGATTTCTGAGGAACTTGGGAAGTCTGAGGTTAAAAAAAGACCAAGAAAGAAAAATCCAGATCTGAGGCTGGCATCAGCATGTCATATGAAATAATTCCATTTGAATCCTGTCTCTCAGCCAAGTAGCAGGGTAGATCTTCCCAGATAGGATTGCTTTCGAGCCTGGGGGAAAGGAGTGTTTCTGGCTGCTTCCAGAGTAGCTCTTTGTGGTGAACTGGAAAGCAGCAAGCGAAAGGGATCCCATTGCTCTCCCTGGACTGAGAATCACATGTATTCCTGTGACAGATACTCAGGACTTTGCTCTACACTGCCTTTACAGGTAGAAATAAAACATTATAAAATAGGAGTGATACCATTTCACTTTGCCCAGATGCAGACACAGCCCGTGGTGTAAGGCGACGCAGAACCAAGCATATAGTACAGACAAGACAGACGGATTCAAAGGTCAAACTCCTACAGTATTGTAAAATTAAAACATTCCCATTGGTGTCCTATGGAAGCTAATCACCTGGAACAGGTTTTCAAGACATTTTAGATGAAGAATGAAAAAACTACCAAGAGTACAAAATGCAGAGTTATTCAGCTGATTTGTTCTGAAGAGTCCAAACACTAATACAGGTGACTTTCCTGAGAATCTGATACATTGCTCTTGTAGAGCCCTCCAGGACAAGTAACTCTATAAACAGTGTCGTAAAACAGTCAGTCTTATTATGACATTTAAGACACAATCTGATTTTACAAAGGCAAATGAAAGATATTTCTAATTGCTTTGGAATGGATATACTTCTAAAATAGGAATTTTGCCACTGATTTCATATATACAGTTGAGGAAAACATAAGTATCTATTTCAAAAGCTTGTCTAAATCTCTTTTTTCTTCTTCTCACTCTTTCCTTTGAAAATAATGTAAGGGAATAGGACTATACTTAATATGTAAAGTTGTGCAATGTAAAATATTGAATGTTATGAACAAATAAAAGGCGAAAAATGACTGCCTGTGTGTGCTGGCTCACGTGTATTTTTTGTTTTATTTGGTTCTTTTGATTTGTTTTTTGTAATAGTATAGTACTTTGTTTGACTTTTCATGGAAAACAATGAATTAATTAATCATGGCATAGGTCAAATGCAGTAACTTATGCTCAGATGTATGCTGAAAGCAGGGTATAAATAAATATACCATAATCTTGGAAAGGTGAGACTTCTAGTGCAGTGTCTTCCAAACAAGAATAGTTATTTTACAGTGAACACCTTTGATGTTGATCTTTGATTTACAAGTGCTGTTTATAAGAGAAGCTTAAAGCTGTGCACATTTATTTAAGAAAGTAAATGTAAAATATGTCAGCATGGAAATAAATCACAGAACAGATGAGAAAAATGCAAAAATTCTAATTCTGGTTTTTGGAATTAAGGACATAAGCATACGATACATTCATGAGAAGAAACAAAAGAAAACTCCCAAATTAAAACGATGGCTTCAGGTATATTTGACAAAAGCTCTAGATGTCTTGGCACAGGTATTTTCCTCCTTAGAAGGTAAGAGCTATTTTGTAGGAAATATACCTATGAAATCGAAATAATTTTGGATAGAGAGGCAGAGGTTTAGACAAAATTCTAAAATAAACTTTTTGGTGTCTTTTTCAACCATGTATAATGCTTTCTGCATAATCAACCTGATTCTTCAAAGATCATCCTCAGGTCAACAGTTCTATTAGCAAGGTTGTGCAGAATGAGGCCCATCTCTGGAGGCTTCCAGAGCTTTAGCAGACTTCATGTACATGATTGCAAATATTACCAGCACCAGGAAAGCTGTTGTTCATCCTCTGAGGAATAACCTTTGCTGTTAATCCCAGCCCAGCATATCAGACATCTTCTCTGCTTGGACACAGGGATCAGTTACTTAGAACTTTTTTATTAAGTGCCATTAATGCGCTTAAATTGAATTTAAACTCTAACGCAGCTGCTAAATCTCAATCTTTTGCTGAAGAACACAAATTCTGAATCCTGCACTGATGTGATCGTCTTGTCCTTCTATTAACAACATGCTCGGACCTTTCCAGTGCCATTATCTGGAACTCAGCAAGAAGAGAGCTTTTCCTTTGAAAGAAAAGTAAATGTGCCTTTTTGCAGAAAGATAGAGAGTATCTCAGCTTCCACAAAAGCAGCAGATGACAAATGCCCACCGAAGAAAATGATGCAACATTCTGCAGTGGTTCCAGGAGCACTGTCCTCCAGGCTAGAGCTAAAGCCAAGCAACTTCCCTGCCTTACTAATATTCTCAGGATTTGAAAATTTCCTATTCAGCAACTTTGGGGCGCAGCTCTAACCTCAGGCTCGTACAGCCGGTCCTTGGCAAGGCCCTGGCCATGGTGCTCTCCTCACGATATCCTTATCTTTTTTCCAAACGAAACGCGATTGCTTTGACAGTTTCTGCATAAAGTTTCAACCTTGTCACCTCAGTTAAAGGAAATTTAAGCGACAGGAACCTCTTGCCGCTGGCCCTTCTCTCAGGTATGGTTTTTGGGGCATCCACCTGAGCACCTCTGACCTGTGGCTCTGCTGAGGAGCCTCCCCACTGCTTAAGGGCCTGGTGTGACCAGCCTTTAACAGAATAAACAGGCGTTTTACGACAGCTGCCTTCCACCAACCTTTGCATTAAGGAATTGTATCAAGAATAAATAATAATTACCCACATTAAGCAGTGACAGGCAATTATTTCGTTATTAATGAAATTACAGTATTTTCCATGGATGCGAAGGGCATCACATTCGAGCGAAAAACAACACCGCAAGCGTTCCTGATTCCTTTTTTTTTTTTTTTTTTTTTTTTTTTACCCCAGAAAGTTAACTTTTCAGGCAAAACGGAGGCAACCAGCCCTCCATTGGCACCGCCACGTGCTCGGAGACGCCTCAGCCCTGAGGACACCGCACGTGTGTCACCCCCGGCCGCGGCGGGGCCGCAACGCCCCGCGGCCCCGCGGGACCCCGGCCACGCGTGGGGGGGGGGTTGGGGGGGGGGGGAGGTGCGGTACGCGGCCCCGCGAGGGAGCGCGGCGTGGGAGCCCGTCCCCGCCGGCCGTCGACTCCGCCCGGGCCCTTCTCCCGCCGCCGCCCCCCCGCCGCTCGGCGCCGGTTCCCCTCAGGTGCCCGCGGCCGGAGCCGCGCCGCCGCCGCCGCCGCCGCCTCCATTTCGCGATCCCCGCGTTTCAAACGCCCCGCGGCTCCGCACCGAGCACCGCGGGCACTGCCCCGGCCCCGGCCCCGGCCCCGGCCCCGGCCCCGGCCCCGGCCCCGGCCCCGGCCCGTCCCGGGGGAGGCGGAACGGAGACCCACTTACTGCGCCGGTGCCCCGCGGTGCGGTCTCGCCTCCGGAGCGGCGGGACGGCTCGACCCGGCTGCTGCGATCGCGGCGGCGGCGAGTCAAGGCGGCGCAGGGCTCATCGCAGGTACTTCCCGTCGCTCTCAGGCGCGGTGGGTGTGGAAACCGGTTACAACATGTCAGGACGGTGTCGCACCAAACCCGCCGCCGCCGCCGCGGGAGCGGGGCAAGGACTTGTCTGAACTGGGGAAGCCCGGCCCTCGCGCGGAGCGAAGGGCAGCGCCTTCCCCGGGGCCCCCCCGCCCCATCCCATCGCATCCCATGGCGGCCCGCCCCCCCCCCCGCCCTCCCCGCCGGGCGGGCCGGCAGCCGAGGGCGCCCGCGGTCCCGCGGGGCAGGGGCAGGCCCGGGCCGCGCGCCCTGGCGGCCCCGCGGGGGGCCCCTGGGAGCGGGGCGTGCGTGTGCGTGGGAGATGGAACCCAAAGCAAACGTTGGCTTGAAGAAAAAAATAAACCCGTCAGCCTCGAGTCACGGTTTCCAGGTGAACTCCGGGGGAGCAAGTCACGGCAAGGGAGCGTAGATACCCGCCTGAGACCTTTAAATTAGGTTCTGTGGATAAGCCCCCTCTCCATAGCTCAGCTGCTTTAAAATGCTCTTCTTTTTCTAGTGCTGTCACAGGTTAGAGAAACAGACCTGAAGGCAGAGCTCCCCGTCCTCTGCTGCGGTGCCGGCCAGGCCTTCCCGCAGCCAGCCTCATCTTCCTCGCCTGCCCGCAGGCTGGGCACGCCAAAGTGGCAGTCCCGCTTTTGGAAACGTTTGAGAGCCCTCCCTGAAAGGCTCTTCCAAAACGTGATCATCTTTTTAGTAGGATCATGCAACTGCAGTCAGATCACATGTATGCATGACTTAAGGACGCCAAGGCTTAAGCACACCGAGTTTTCTTTGTCATTCTAAATTAATGGCAATAGATAGAAAACTTTATATAGGCTTTGTCCATATCATACCCTGTGGTGCATAACTGCAGGCACCTTTTTCATGAGCCATTTAAGACAATGCACTGTAACCCTGACAATTATGCTTTATCAGCGATAATTCATCCGGTCTGGCTTTAAGCACAAACTTTTTTCTAACCTTTAATGCCCAATAGTAAGTGCAGGGTATATTCTATTTCTGAAGCTAAACATGGTTCTACTGTGACTTTTTGATGATGGTTCTCTGAGAAAAAAGAAAAAGTAAAAATATGCAGTATCTATACAACAAATACATATATAAATGTGTAAGTCTGGTGACCACCAGGAAGTGACTTCTATACAGTTAATTCAGGTAATGCAATGCACAAGACGAAAGATGGATGAAAATATTTTTTTTTAAATTTAAAATTTATGGATGAAAAAAGCTAGACATCAGCCAACAATGTGTGCTCACAGCCCGGAAGGCCAGTCATATCCTGGGCTGCTTCAAAAGAAGTGTGGCCAGGAGGTCGAGGGAGGTGATTCTGCCTCTCTACTCTGCTCTGGTGAGACCCCACCTGGAGTCCTGCATCCAGCTCTGGAGCCCTCAACACAAGAAGGACATGGACCTGTTGGAGTGGGTCCAAAGGAGGGCCACAAAAATGATCGGAGGGATGGAACACCTCTCCTGTGAAGAAAGGTTGAGAGAGTTGGGGTTATTCAGCCTGGAGAAGAGAAGGCTGTGAGGAGACCTTGTTGCAGCCTTTCAGTACTTAAAGGGGGCTTATAAGAAAGATGGGGACAAACTTTTTAGCAAGGCCTGTTGCAATAGGACAAGGGATAATAGTTTTAAATTAAAAGAGGGCAGATTTAGACTGGATATAAGGAAGAAATTTTTTACAATGAGGGTGGTGAAACACTGGCACAGGTTGCCCAGAGAGTTGGTAGATGTCCCATCCCTGGAAACATTCAAGGTCAGGCTGGACAGGGCTCTGAGCAACGTGATCTAGTTGAAGATGTCCCTGCTCACTGCAGGAGGAGGTTGGACTAGATGACCTCTAAAGGTGTCTTCCAACCCAAAGCATTCTATGATTCTATGATAAATAGTTGGTGTCAATATACTCACGGACTACCCTTTACAGACATAGATCACCTTGATTAAATGATTAGACTCTTCTCACACCCGAAAAAGAATTTCCCTGGTTTTGATGAAATATAAAGGGAGGGGAAAAAGTGCTGTAAAACTAAACAAACTTTTAAAATGTGCTTAGTACTTTATAGTTAGTTAGTACCCAGCCCTTTTTATCCCATGAAAACGTGTGGTCAGGAAGGAGAACCTATATCTGTGGAAACACGTCCACAAAGAGGTGGGGCCATGTAAATTTTTAAGAGAGCAGTTCTATTTTCTAAAGTTGTTTTTGAAAGGGTAGGAAGGTAGAGGATGATCACAAAAGCACTTTTAACCTTGACTGAATTGGTTGGACTTCTGTTACATAAAATTTACAAGTACTGCTGGGTCTTTCTTTTAGAGAAGTACCGCCTTAGCATAAAAAAAAAGCTGGCATAAGACCAGTAATAGCTTTCTAAGTAAGGAAATCTGCATGAAAAAAGTACCTAGGTTTTTTTTGTTACATTAGTATCTGTACAAGAAAAGGTTTTTTTCTGTGCCTTTGCATTGCCCAGCTCAGTGGGAAACCAATCTAATACCGAGATCTTAAGTAACACACACAGCACGTGCGTAATACAAATGAACAACACCGTATAAAACAGCAACAATAATATCAGTAATAATAAGGCATCATTATTGCTGTTGTTACTAAGGAGAACAATGTCCTCTTTAAATAGTCAGTACACCATACCAACTTTAAAATTAATGGGTAAACAGAGTGATGAGAAGAGATGAAGAAGACTTAAACAGATCTTTTTAAATACTGAGAAAGCCCTTGCATGGAAGATAGAAAAAGGGGATGGCAAATGCTGATGGAGATTCTTCCACGGAAGTGGGGGCTGCCTGAGTTTATCAACTGAAGCCCTCCAGTAGCTATACCAGACCAGACATTTCATAAAACCTAGCTTGGATAACATTTTTGGAAACCAGCTACCCACAGTCAACTGTCAAAATAAAGAACGCATTTACTCTGCAGGTGGTAAACTGGGTCTTGCAGCCACAGGAGGCAGTGGAGGCAGACGGTATGAGCAAACTCAATAAGCGGTAAGACAAATTCTTAAACAATAGGTATAAAACTGGATTCTAAAAGGATGAGGCAGGGATATGCCCTTCAGCATCCTTACTCCTAGAGTTGCGGAGCTGCAGCAGTTTGAGGGGAATGGACTGCAGAAACTGGCCAGGCTCTCATTTGCCTAAACAGCCTTTCCTTTTGCCATTGGAAACATAACATTGGGCAAGACCAGTTGAAGCATCCTATTGACTGGAATCGTTTTACTGGAATCCCACTGACTGATGAAGCCTCAAAACTACAAAAAGAGTTCTTATTGCAGACATAGCTGCAATAAGGGAAAAAAGAATCAACTCCTTATGTTTGATACTGCCATCTTGAGAATGTAATCAGAAAGAATGCTGATTGTCTTAAGTGACCTGGGTACTCAGATGATGGTGCTGATGGATGATCATCTCTGTGACTTCCATCAATTTCCAGTTGTCAGTTCTGAGACTTTTTTTTGTATTGACAGGTCATTTTGCCATGAATGCAAGCAGAAGATAAAAGATGGTTATCACATATAAAATGACACCAGTCCATAAGTTTGATATGAATAATTATTAAGGGTAAATATTTATATGAATGATACTTATATTCCTACTGCATGCTTACTAAGATTTAATTTAGATTTACTAAAGGGGACATTAATTTGGAAGGAGTGGATGTTTATACAGTTCATGACATCTATGACTAGAGCTTTATTAGATTTTAAAGAGATGAAGAAAGAGTACAGTCCTGAAGATTCATACTATTTACAAATAAAAGGCCATCTCATCTAAAGCATAAGCACAGAGACTTCACACACTAATCTTAAAATTGGAGGAAATGTGCTATTACAGATACGGATATAAAAGGACCTGTACTGCATTTATACAAAGCTTGATGAGTACTGATACAAACTCCCCACATTTCATAAAGTAGCAGAGAGAAAAATGACACAGAAAAGTACAAATTAATATGGAAAAGCAGGTGTCCTACTCTCAGTACATGCTTTTCCAAATTAAATAATCATAACTTACTCTGTTTGGTATCATATTCTTAAATCAGGGATACATTTATTTGGTCACAGTGACATAATGGAAATACTTGGCAATGTCCAAACACCGCTTAGTTTACCAACTACCCCCACAGCTTCTGTCAAGGAATGGCCAATAGTTGAAATACAAAGAACTGAAGTCAAGATCTTTTACTGAGAGAGGGTTCCTAACCCATATATGGTGGCCTGGGCATATATGCTATATACTATATGGTAGATTTTTGTCCTAGGTCAGGTCCTGTGTCAAAGCCTTGTGCAAACGTACTGAAATGACTTCAGTAAGTTCAATTGTGAAGAGAATCTGAAGGTTTGCTTTAAGGAATTTATGGTAAGAAATAAATAAAATTATGCAAAACATCTTATTTTTGAGACACAAGTAAATAAATAAAAAACGACCAGTCTTTATTTTCTGCCCCCAATATACATAGCTGAGAGATGGGGTAAAAGAGCAGGGTGAGGGGGATGATCGAAGGTGAAGAATAGCTGCCATCTGAGGAAGAACCACTCAGAACTCTTCAGGTTGGGAATTAAGTTGGTGACTGAGGCTTCCTGATGTGGTTCATCATATAACGTGTAGCTCTGCTGTAAAACAGGGCTGAATACAGAGAAGAAAACTCCTCTGAGGTCTGCTCTAATATGAATACAACACCTCTGGCTCAGAAGGCTCTGAGACAAAAAGTTCCAAACTGATGGAGGATGACAGAGTATTCTCCACCCCTATGCTTCGTTCCTCTCCTTTTTCTCTTCGCCGCATGTCTACATGCGCTGCTAGTCATTGAAGGGCATAAACAGGGCTACATAGACGTGTGCTCTGACTTCATACAGCTGTTCTTGTATTCATTCAGAGCATGCTAAGGCCAACATATAACAAAGGGGAAGGAGTACAGTTTCCTTACTTCAGATTAACTTCCTTCTCTATGGGGCAGAGAGGTAGCTCCTAGACTTCTGTGTGTGCCCTTAGACATGGTTCCACCCCTGCCCCTGGGGAAGGATGGCTGCACAGCTAGCAGCAGGTAGCCCAGTTTCTCTGTTTTCTTCATGGCTTGTCAAGTTGTTTAGTTACACAGTTAGGTATCATCTTCAAGCTTACCTAAACCTTCATATTTTCTGAGGTCGTCTGAGATTTTATGTGTCCTTGTGATTCAGACTCAATCTTAGAAACCTTTTTGCCCAGGTGGTATCCAGGTGGTTGTCGTAACTTCCAAAATACATACTTCAGGCTGGTCTTGTGGTTATTTTTCTTCTTCTCCTTGTCCTTACTTTAACATCCACTTTTGCCTTACTTTGGAAATAGTACTCATTGTACTATTACTGCTACAAGTAGTACAAAATTGACCAGAAAATAACGCAAAAAAATAAATAGATCCATTTTTCCAATTCATTGGAAACCACTCATATTTTGCTCTCCACCTGCTCACTTGCCCAGGAAACTAAGCTTTCTGGAGTATCTTCCTTACTGGGCTTAGCCTGTCCTTCTCATCGCATCTTCCCGAGGGCTGGTGCACTGCTGGAGTTCGAATGACAAAATCTTAACCATATATTTTGTGATCCAGATTCCAGGCTTAAGGCTTTGGAGGTTAGGGATGAATATGCTTGTCTCTTGAAGCTGGACATACTTTGGGGTAATGCAGAGATCAATAATGAAAATTTTATACTATGGGTTTTTTTTATAGTATACATTTTTAATGTTATAGAAACTATTATATACAACTTCACATTGTGTATAGGTAAGAATCAATTAAAAGCTAGCCTTAGACTCAGGATACACCAGTTGGACCAAGATTTTGAGTACATCAAAGTCCAGTTTGCTGTTGATAAATTAGTAACTGAAAATATCTCTTCCTGTTTAAGCTGTTTCTCCTCAGTACAGATTCCGTGAGTGTTCACCTCCCTATAGGAAGGGAGAATAATTCCCTTTTGGAATGGCAAGCTGTCTGCTGTTGTTTGATCTTAATGTTTTAATGAACTACAGATCCAAATCCTGCATTAGGCCATGGCCAGGAAGCCAAAAGAAGTGCGCTGGGTTTGTGTAGGCTCTCGCTACACAGCCTTAAGGATCTTCTAGTCAAAAGGAGCATTCACAGCTCCTAGGTTGCTTCTGACTGAGAAAAAAGGTGAGTCCTGTAAATAAAGCATAGAAAGAGAAAAATGAAATAGGGCTAGAGGGGACAAATTGTTGCTAGATTTGCACATGGTTTATTTTCAGAGCATGGTTTGTTTATTTTGCATGGTTTATTTTCTCCCACAATGGCAGGAGATTTAAACACAGTGTAACAGAAACTAGCAGTCAGTCACCAAGGGGAACTGCTCCGGAGCCAGCCTGATCCGCAGCAGAGTGGCAGATCTCGGTGCACAGTGGGTTTTTATGAGGCAGGAAAATGGCAGGGATGCAGAGAGACCCGCCAGGAGCCGGCAGCTCTCAATGGAGATGCTGAAGAGGCCTGGGCATTGCCAGAGGAACCACGACCACCCGAACGCCTATAAAAAGCAGCCTGGGGAGCGCTAGCCACCAGGAGGGCCACAACCAGAGCAGACAAACAGAACGTGGCGTGTCAGCCAGGGCATGGCGTGGCAGTTTGTGTGGAAGGGTGCTCTGGAAGGGCATAGCCACCCTACCAGATCAAGAGGTGAGTTCAATTAGTGGTCATCACCCTCTCAGAAGGATCTTAGCTATGGTATCCACCCGGTGGAAAGCCATGTCCTCTGCACTCACCAGAATGGATGTGGCAACCCAGACAGAGCTCCCATGAAAGCATGCAGCCACCTGGGTCTCAGGCTGCAGAGACTGCCAGAGCCTTTCACTGGTAATGGATGGCAGTGGTAAGAACAGCGGTGTGAGGTATGACCAAGTGGACGATTTGCTCAGCATGGTGGCAGAGCTACACGAGGAGGTAGAAAGGTCAAGAAGCGTCAGGGAGACTGAGAAAGAGATAGGCTGGTGGAACCATGCTCTGCCCTCCCTGAGACAGAAACAGGAACAGCCACCAAAAAAAAAAAATAAGGGGACCCTGAATTCTCCTGCTACCAGGCTGAAGGCAATAGCTTAAAGGAAAGGAGTGAATGGAGGCAAGTCCATGCTCAAGGTGGCAGGCAAACCCCCTCCTTGCCTACCTCGCCTTTCCAGGTGCCTCTGTACAACAGGTATGAGGCTCTGGATGTGGGAGACCAGTCAATGGATGATGCGGGTGATGGTCCATCTACACCATCTACATCATCAAGGTCAGAAAGGCCTACCCCCAGTATCACAACCACCTCCACGAGGAAGAAAAGACAGGTTATAGTTGTAGGCGACTCCCTTCTGAAGGGAACAGAGGGTCCAATATGCCCGACAGACAGTCCTCTTAGGGAAGTCTGCTGCCTCCCTGGGGCCTGGGTTAATGACATCACAAGGAAGCTTTCTAGGCTGGTACAGCCCTCAGACTATTACCCATTGCTGCTCTTCCATGTGGGTGGCAATGAAGCCACAACGCATAGTCCAAGGGTGACCAAAAGAGATTTCAGGGCCTTGGGATGGTTGGTAAGTGAGTCTGGAGCACAGGTTATTTTTTCCTCTCTCCTTCCAGTTGTGGGCGGCAACACTGGAAGAAACACATGGGCCCAGTCTATTAAGACATGTCTCTGTGGCTGGTGTTACCGCCACAATTTTGGGTTTTTCAGTAATGGGATGGCCTACACAGCACCAGGCTTGCTGGCATCAGATGGGATTCACCTTTCTCAAAGGGGGAAGGGGGTCTTTGCTCACAAGCTAGCAGGGCTCATTGACAGAGCTTTAGACTAGACTTGAAGGGGGAGGAGGATAATATCAGGCTTGCCCATGACAAGCTGTGGGATGACATGCCAAGGTTAGAGGGTTGGGGTACAAGCTAGGGCCCTCAGCCTGTTGCTCTTAGACATGCTGGCTATATTGCAGCACACTTAAAGTCATATGGAGATGAGCCAGGGGCTCCTGAGGTAATGGGAGCTGACAGGGAAACATCAGTGAAATACGTCAAAGGAATTAAGGTGTGTTTCTCTAAGAAGGTGACATGACCAACAACCTAGTTGAAGTGCCTCTGCACCAATGCACGCAGCATGGGCAACAAACAGGAGGAGTTGGAAGCCACTGTGCTGCTAGAAAGCTATGACTTAGTTGCCATTACTGAAACTTGGTGGGACGAATCTCATGACTGGAGAGTGGCTATCAATGGCTACAGGCTGCTCAGAAGGGACAGATGAGGAAGGAGGGGTAGAGGCATTGCCCTGTGCATCAAGAAATGGATAGAGTGTGAAGAGCTGTCTCTGAAGAATAGCCATAAGCAGGTTGTAAGCATATGGGTAAGAATCAGAGACTGAGGCAACAAAGGGAGCCTTGTGCTTGGTGTTTACTACAGGCTGCCTGATCAAGGGGAGCTTATTGATGAAGCCTTCTTACTCCAGCTACAGGAGGCATTGCGCTTGCAGGCTCTCGTCCTGCTGGGGGACTTCAACCAGCCCGACATCTGCTGGAAAAATAGCATGGCGAGCTATAGGCAATCCAGGAGACTCCTGGAATGCACTGAGGAAACATCTTAAGCCGGGTAATAGACAGTCCTACGAGAGAGGATGCAATACTGGACCTGTTGGTCACCAACACAAATAAGCTTATCAGTGACATCAAGATCAGAGGCAGCCTGAGCTGCAGTGTTCATGCACTGGTGGAGTTCGCAGTCCTGAGAGATATGGGTCAGGCAAAGAGTAAAGTCAGGACCCTGTAATTTTAGGAAAGCAAAATTCCAGCTTTTCAAGGAGTTAGTCAATAGGACCCCGTGGGAAACTGCCCTCAGGGTCAAGGGAGCAGAACAGAGCTGGCAGATCTTTAAGGACGCTTTCCACAGAGCGCAAGAGCTCTTGAGCCCCAGGTGTAAGAAATCAGGAAAGGATAGTAAGAGACCAGCATGGATGAGTTAAGACCTGCTGGTCAAACTAAGTGGCAAGAAGGAAATGAACAGGCAGTGGAAGCAAGGACAGGTATCTTGGGAAGAGTATAGGGATGCTGCCCAGTTGTGTAGGGATGGGGTCAGGAAGGCCAAGGTGCAGCTGGAGCTTAGCTTGGCAAGGGATGCAAAGGATAATAAGAAGGGCTTCTACAGATATGTCAGCCACAAAAGCAAGGTCAAAGAAAGCGTACCCTCCCCAATGAGCAAAACTGGCAAACTGGTAACAACGGATGAGGAGAAGGCTGAGGTACTCAACACCTTCTTTGCCTCAGGCTTCACTGGCAACCTCTCTTCTCACACTTCTTGAGTGGATGGACTGCAAGACAGGGACTTTGGGAGCAAAGTCTCTCTCACTGTAAGAGAAGATCAGGTTTGTGACCACCTGAGGAACCTAAACATACATAAGTCTATGGGACCTGATGAAATGCATCCCAAAGTCCTGAGGGAACTGGCTGATGTAGTTGCCAAGCCACTCTCCATGATATTTGAAAAGTCCTGGCAGTCAGGTGAAGTCCCTGGTGACTGGAAAAAGAGAAACATTGCACCCATTTTTAAAAAGGGTACAGAGGAGGACTCTGGAAACTACTGACCTGTCAGCCTAACCTCTGTGCCAGGGAAGATCATGGAACAGATCCTCTTAGAAGCTATGCTAAGGCACATGGAGGACAGGTAGGTGATTCGAGACAGCCACCATGGCTTCACCAAGGGCAAGTCCTGCCTGACCAACCTCATGGCCGTAGGGAAGAGCTAGGGATGTTGTCTATCTGGATTTCCATAAGGCCTTTGACATGGTCCCCCCCAACCTCCTTCTCTCTAAATTGGAGAGGTATGGATTTGATGGGTGGACTGTTCGGTGGATGAGGAATTGGCTGGGTTGTCACATCCAGAGGGTAGTGGTCAACGGCTCAATGTCCAGATGGAGATCAGTAATGAGTGGTGTCCCGCAGGGGTCCATACTGGGACCAGTACTGTTTAATATCTTCATCAATGACATAGACAGTGGGATCAAAACTCAGCAAGTTTTCAGATGACACCAAGCTGAGTGGTGTGGTTGACAGGCCTGAGGGATGGGATGCCATCCAGAGGGACCTGGACAAGCTCAAGAAGTGAACCCATGTGAAACTCGTGAGGTTCAACAAGGCCAAGTGCAGGGTCCTGCACCTGAGTCAGGGCAACCTCTGGTATCAATACAGGATGGGAGATGAAGGGATTGAGAGCAGCCCGGCAGAGAAAGACTTGAGGGTACTGGTGGGTGAAAAGCTGGACATAAGCCAACAATGTGCACTCACAGCCCGGAAAGCCAACCATATCCTGGGCTGCTTCAAAAGAAATGTGGCCAGGAGGTCGAGGGAGGTGATTCTGCCTTTCTACTCTGCTCTGGTGAGACCCCACCTGGAGTCCTGCATCCAGCTCTGGAGCCCTCAGCACAGGAAAGACATGGACCTGTTGGAGTGGGTCCAAAGGAGGGCCACAAAAATGATCGGAGGGATGGAACACCTCTCCTGTGAAGAAAGGTTGAGAGAGTTGGGGTTATTCAGCCTGGAGAAGAGAAGGCTGTGAGGAGACCTTGTTGCAGCCTTTCAGTACTTAAAGGGGGCTTATAAGAAAGGTGGGAACAGACTTTTTAGCAAGGCCTGTTGCAATAGGACAAGGGATAATAGTTTTAAATTAAAAGAGGGCAGATTTAGACTGGATATAAGGAAGAAATTTTTTACAATGAGGGTGGTGAAACACTGGCACAGGTTGCCCAGAGAGTTGGTAGATGTCCCATTCCTGGAAACATTCAAGGTCAGGCTGGACAGGGCTCTGAGCAACGTGATCTAGTTGAAGATGTCCCTGCTCATTGCAGGAGGAGGTTGGACTGGATGACCTTTAAAGGTCCTTTCCAACCCAAGCTATTCTATGATTCTATGATTCTATAACCACTTTGACGGGCCTGTGTTGGCAGTTACAAGGACCCGCTTTTGGCCTAGTATTCACCTCTCTACTTGTAGGTGAGGCTGGCAAAAGGATGAAAGGTCTTTGTCTCCTTCCAATTCCAGAAGTGCCTGAAGCTAGTTTTCTTCCCAGTGCTGGTTACAGTGGATGCTTAGAGCCTTCAATTTTACCCTAATTTATGCTTGAGTGCTTGTGGTCCTAATGAGCTTTGTAAGCGCAAGCCCATATTTCTTGTAACCTTTTTCTAATGCTAAAATTTGGGAAGGATTAAAGGTTTCACAATGCCTCTGGGAGGTCTCTGATTATCAATAGTAATACTGGCAGAAGTAGAAGGGAAAAATAAACCAGGGAATAGAGCAGCCAATATCAAATAATAAAATCACATAAAGTCTCAACAGCATAGAAAATTATTTTAATGTTCCAAAGTATCAACAACATCATAAGTTTGGATGCAGCTGCTAGAAGTGGCAGGCTTTATTCTTTTCTGGGTAGATTCACCAACTGCCAATGAAGTTATAGCCAAGGAAGTTATTATCAATGGTATAAGCGGTAAACAAGTTCCAAAAATATTCCATCCTTGAAGACAAGATTTTCTTAACGGTCCACATACCTGTCCAGAAAACAAATGGCCTACGATTAGGGACTGTTTATTGGCTGAATGATACAAAACAAATGCAGGAGTTCACACACAGGCTCAGCAAATGCTTTCCCATTAATTTGGTGCTTTACAATCAGTGTGAAGATGTTAACTTACAGGTACAATTAATGAAACAAACATAATTTACTCTGCATTTATCAAGCTGTCTTCAGAATTAATGTCGAAGTAGTGTTACTGTGAATGTGATAAACTAAGGACATCGATGATACAGATTTTTAAGTAGAGGTAATGTCTTTCATCAAATCAGCTAATACTGTTGTGAAAAGGAGACAAGTTTATGGACACTGAAGCTTCTCCGAGTCTGAAAGAGACGCAGCAAACTTCAAATCCATGTACAAATTGTGAACAATTGCTCTGAGTTGAATTAGAGATGTTTCAAGTACAGAAGAGGAAGAACATACAAATACAGGTGTAGCTATACTAGGTTCATCTAATTCAACATAATTTCTCTGACAGTAAATGGTTAGAACAAAATGTTTGGGCAAGTTTGTAGCCTCCCATCTTCAGCTGCCAGCTCCTTCAGAGGCATATGTGAGTTGGGGATGATGGATAAAGTGCACTGAAAACCCAAATAGAGAACACACAGTCACTTGTTTCAATATGTTTTTAAAAACTCTTGCTGTGAGGTTGTGGGAGGAAGGAGATACATTGTGATGGCACTTAGGCAGTGCTCTCCATGACAATGAGACAGCAAGACTCAGCAATCACAAGTTGCAGGAAGGGAAAATCTAATTGGGCACCGGAAAAATTCCTCTCTATGAGGGTGTTTAAGCACTGGGATGTGCTTCCCGGACAGCCTGTGGGATCCGCCTCTGTGGAGATTTTCAAAACATGACTAGACAAGGCCTTGGCCGTCCTCTTGTAATTTTTCAGTTAGACTGGCTTGAAGCAGGAGGTTGGACTGGATGACTTCCAGAAACCTAATTTTTCTGTGATACTGTGATTCTATACTTATTCTCTTTCCTTAAACAGCCATCATTCTGACAGAGTTTACTCCATCCCTAGAACGGTAAAGTCCTCACCAGAGTTTCACTAAAAGGCAATTTTCCTTTATGCTTCTCTGTTGTGTGTTAGATTATAGTCCCCAGTCTTTAACTGGAATTGCCTGGTCATAATAAAAATTTTGGTTTTACAAGCTCAAGAGTTTTATATTATCAGCACATAAGAGCACTGTAGAAATTACCTCTAGGAAACTGAGGGGTTTGCCGGTTCATAAGAGAAGCAACTGAGAAACAGTGAGAAGTAATAGCTTGAGATTACAAAATGATGTTATTACTTGATTGTGTCTACTAATATTATCAGCAAAAGAATGGCTGATTTCTCTGATACTTAAATTGGCTTTGGAGTTAAAGCAGGAAGAGTAGTGGAGACTGTTCACTCCCAACACTGGAGTCTTCACTTAGCTGTTGATGTCCTTAAAGCCTGTCTTGAAATCTGGAAGCCCAGAAATACATATTGTTTTTAAACACAAGCTTAGATCTTAAACCATAATTCTGTGATGCTATGTGGATTCCTTTTGTACGGAGTATACACGATTGTCACTTATGAAACTCCAAGTCGAGCAAAACAAATACTGTGAGATTTTGCTAGTTACTATTGGACCATCTCATGTCAGAGAGAAATTTTATGTCAAGTTAACAAACAAACAAGCTGAAAAGTTTCAGTACTTTATCAATAACATTGATATGGTTGCAAGACATTGTGTTGTGCATCAAACCTTGAAATAATTCAACACTTTGAGTCCTCTATGATATTTGATAGTTAATCTGGAATAGTCAAGTTCCTGAACTTGAAGAGAATCTTGGGCAAAACATACTCATCAATTCAAATGTTTGTGGATTCTCTCCATTCCCTTCAGCTATCTGAAATGGAAAATTGCTAACCTGTGTGATAAAGGCCCAGAGGTGGATTTGAGCTATCATTATACATTTACCGATTATGAGACATCATATGCTTGCAATTAATTTTGATCAAACAAATACATTAACATTTAAGTGGCAATTCTAATCTGACTTGTACTTAATTAGTAAATGAATAAGGGTAGTTCAACTCAAGACAAAAAATATATAGACTAAGGAGTAATTCAGTAAAAATGGCTGGGTTATGAACATGGAAATTGACAGTTGCCCTTGCCAAGAATTAAACTTGTTTTAAAATGGAAACATTTATACAGAAAAAAAAAAGTGTTTTGAAGCTAGAAAATATCTAAAGTTCAGCATTGCTGAACTATAAATGTATGGCAAGCTAGAAAGAGGCAGACTATCATAAAAATGTAAGGCAGCATAAAAACCTTCTCCAAATTAAGTAAATGCTACCCTTTCATTTTTTATCAAAGCCTGAGCAACTTCTGAATGAAGTAGCCAAAATGTTTTGAACTCTAACAAGGAACTTTGATGACTAACACAGGACCTCAGGCACCTGTGTGGAAAATTACTCATCAAATAAGCTCTTCTCAACTGTTATTTAAACTGACTCCACAGGGTCTTACTTTTCCATTTTAAAGCTCCAGGGTGCCTGTCGCTCTGTGCCTGTATATACACAGATCTTGGCCCCTTTGGGCAACTTCACACCTAACTCATGAGCCTGAACAACATCCAGAAGCTTTGAGTTCCTCCTCTTGCATCCCACGTGATGCTCAGATCAAAAGGTTTTTAGGTACTTAGGTCCTCTGTTGGTTCTAGTCCTCTCAGCTATATTTCAGTTTTCATTTACTGTGATTTGCAGTGAAATGAAAGAAAATGCTCCCATTTTAATTTTCTTCAATCAGCTTTAGTTCAGGGCTTTAATAAACAGCACAAATCTCAGTGGAGACACGAGCAGAGCGCATCAGAGAAGACTGGTGCATAGACTGCAGTGAGTAAGGAAGGCTTCCGGTGACTTCAGAAACGTGCAGTGCTGATGACCTTCTGCATCATGAACCAGTATGCAACACATCCACACCTACAGGAAGAGCAACACATACAAGGTTATATCCAGTTGTTATTATGCATATCCTAGTAGTAGGAAGCAGTAAAAGAATAATGGAGGTGGAAGACAAGTAAACAACAACACTTAAGATTTTGATCAATAACCTCCAAATTGGCAGTAACATTAGGCATTTAATTGCTATATGATTCATAGCAGAAATAGGATTTTTATGAAGGAGGGTCATAATGAATCATGGTCTGAATTTGGGAAACTACTGCCTATGTCAAAAGTAGCACAGGGTGAGAGATAAAAGGATGAATGAGAAATATCAATACAAGTAATTGCAGATGTGATAAGAACAAAAGTGTTCCTTGAGGGCTATTTTATAGGCAAATGACTTAATAGCCTCCTGTGTAATCTCCCTTATCCCCTTACCTGAATGTGCACATACATACTGTTGTAACATACCTTCTTAGCAATGTAGTTTTCACTGTCAGAATTTTGCTCGTTTCCTTGTCATCATTCAGTCTCCTGATGAAGTCTGCTATTCCTGAAAAAACTAAATTTTTATTCTCCTTTCCCCTGTGGTTTTGTCCATTATTGTTGCAAGACATTCCTCCGTAGCCTAACAAAGTGCAAAAATGCACATAGCACCGAGGCTCTGTACCTTGTATATAAGTTTTAATTTGATTTAATATCAGATTGAGCATTGCAGAAAGCCAGGAACAACAAACCTCAATAAAATTTATGGTAAGAAATGCTTGAGTGACTATGTGTTTGACTGAATTCTTCCTACTCCATTGCCAGATAGGAAATAGCATGGTGGAGATCATTGCGTTGTCACCTGACACATAGGAGTCACACTATACCAGGAAGAAGCCTTGAGAGATTTCTGAAACTGCCTGGTTGTAAGGGTGATCTTGGGCTTTGAGACTGGAAATATGAAGAGAGGGAGAAAGGAAATTCATGCAAGTTTTAATTCTGCATAGTGTAAAATTAAAGTTCTAATTCAGTGTTATAATTCATAACAACTACTGGAATCTATTTTGTTAACAAGTACATTCTAGACATGTATTAACCAGAATGCTTAGAAATGTGTAGGGGTGACTGGCAACTTTGAGGAGAGCTGTCACAGTAGAACTAAGTAGATTACTGCAGTGAATTACTGGCACCATAGTAAATGGAAATACAGCTGAAAATACAAATAATCCATACAAAGCTTAAAATATTCAGGGTGGAGCTTAAAATAGTCAGATCAGCAAATTTAACACAAAAATGAGGTGCATAGCACATGTATTGAAAAGGAAGGAAAAAAAGGAAATCATATGACAGTGATGGTTTATTTCATAAGAAAAACTACATAATTTCTTCATAGAACTAAATGAACACATTTTTCCAGAATATGCTCATGCTTTTACTTGGAATGTAGTTCTTCTTCAAATTAACATTAGTTATTAAGAGGAGAAACAAAGACTGTAATGTGGGAAAGGCATTGTAATGTAGTGAATTAAGGTCAATATTTTTGTGTATTTGTTTACACTGGGCAGCTGTATATTTCAGATGTTATACCCTGATTGTAATGGAATTTCTGTGATATTAAATGACATTTACTGCAGTCTGCATTAAATACTTAAATACAGTGAAAACTATATTCTAATCAATACAGATCTTACTTCCTATCCTTCACCATTTTATCCATCACCCCACCAACTTTTGGTTAAGCCTTGACATTGGTATACGAAACAGCAGATATAGTTCACTCTGTTCCTCTTCCCTCAGAAGGGAAGTTGTTTACATTTTGTAATGCTTGGTTTTGTAGGATTTTTCCCAGGAAGAGTTGATGGATTTAAAAATCAAACAAACAAATAAAACAAACAAACAATGAGCTGGAATGTTTTTACTAGAAGATTTAAGACTGAAGAGACATGCTTTGCATCTGAAATGCAAATTGCTAAACATGCAATGGTTATTATCTTCTGTCCAAAATAATTTTACGCTTCTTGGAATGACCTACAAAGAATTCCTTCACTTGGAGACTCACTTTACCCTTAGGTAGAAAGCTGAGCTGTTGTGCACATAAATTCATAAAGGCATTGTATTGAACAAGAAATCTCATTTACAACTTTTTGATACCAGTTGGATCTTTTTGAATTAAAGGTGTTATTTTAATAAAATGTTAGAAGTCTGTTTTTCCATTAATTTAATTGATTCCAGCTACTTCATGCATTATGTAATTTAATGAACTGCTAGACTTCCTGATAAGATTTCAATAACAATAATGAAAACAATAAATTATTTTATCACAATATAAAAATACTTACAAAGGAATCAGAAGTACATGGTAAAGATAAAAAGGACAATCAGAATAATTTTAATGACATTGTGTATGAAAACCAGAACTTTCAAACTTTTAAACTGCTTAACTAGTTTATGCAATAAACTTTTTATGTAATTAAAATAGAGTTGCCTATAGGGAGAAACCATACCAAAACAGTGTTGAGAATTGCAAAGTCAGGTGCTTAAATTGTGAGGAATGTAAAAATAAAGGCTTCCTGTGCAAATTTCATTCTGCCCTTTTTATGTATACACATTATCAGACAGCTTTTAATTACATGATTGTATAGGTATTGGTTTTTCCCTCTGCGGGAAACCCTGCCTTAATCAATAAAGGGGTAGTTACTCCATATTTCTTCTTCCTTCAATATTTTGGTATTGGATCTTACTCAACATCCAACAGGCAGATCCTTCATCAAATACAAAATTATCTAATCTTCGTGGGTGATTTTGTGGTGCTCTTACCAAAGCATGTAAGTGCTTCATAAAATTAGCTAATCTATGGTTCCCTACAAAATTATGTACCACTGTTGTCCTCATTTTATAACTGAGAAATTGAGACACACAGAGATTAAGGTCAGAATTGTCAAAAGGATCCTCTAATTTTGCATGCCCAAATTGAGATGTTTCATGCTTCATTTTCAAAGTACGTAATACTTTTATCACACTTTTTATCTTCAAAGCACAGCTTTAATCAACTTGAAATTGATCAACTTTAAGAACAGTATTGTAGCTGTGTCTCAGCCTGGAGAGACCGAGACTAGATGTTTTGCAAATGGATTTACAGCTCTGTATCCGAGAGTTGAGGTACAATGAATGTCGCAAATATGCCTTGCCAGAAGAGGAAAATGGTGCTTCAGTTCTGTTCTAGGCTTTGGAAGGGAGCATGATCTGATAGTTTTGGGCACACATTTGTTTGTATGCAGTGGATTATACAGATGCTGAGCTAGCGCCACTTGAGCTGAAATGTCCACGTGAAGCTATACATATTAGGAAATACAGGCACAGATCCTGTGCTATCTGATAAGTGGTATCTTTATATCAGCAGGGTGACACACCTCTAGTAACAAGCCCTGTTTTTCAGATGGATGAATTAGCTCACACACAGTAACTTAACGGCAATGCTTACCCTGTTGTGGAGCCAGCTCACTTGTCTCACTCCTCCAACAGGGTAGGCCGCCCATAGAAATATCTGTGCCTGCTATCTTTCCCTGATCATGACTGATGCTACTCCGTTGCTACTGTTTTGTCCCAGCAGTGTGTCTCTAGTCCTACCTCCCAGTTTTCCATCAGTCCCAGTACTCATGCCCCTCGCTACCATTACAGGTGATTAGAGTCCTGTGAAGTTTATCCTCTCTCGGTGTGCCTTATTCTGTTTCTGGTCTCAGTTTTCCACTAATGCTCAGTGGCTTCTTGCTCCAGTCATGTGGAGCAACCAAGTCCAGCCCCTGTGCCCCCTCCAGCTTTTCCCTCTTTCATCCCTTCCTGCCCATTCCTTCTGGCTCTAACACCAGCTCCTTGCCATTCTGAAAGAGCTCATGTGCTTCTACTCACAAGTCTTTCTGCTTGGCCTTCCAGCTGGCCAGCTGACATGTGAATTTGGTTTCATACTTCAGCTGCAGCCTCCTCAGAGCTACTGCATCGTGGTAAAGCACAGGGAGGCACCTTTCTCTGCTGGGTAGTGCAAGAACAGAGAAGGGAAGGTAAAAAATTATCAACAAGAGAGATGTCTAAGGTGAGAGATTCTAGCCAACAGTTACCATTTGACAAATTTAGAAGCAACTGAAATTAGGGTCTTTCCAGGGGAGATGCCAGTCAGCAATATCTGTACCCAGAGCTGTTTATGAGTCTTCTAAGGAAGACTTCAGAATCACACGCGTTTGAACGACTGACTCAACCATGGTGTTCTGTACTTAAGTCTTTTATTTTTGGTGTTGAAAGTATCAGCAGTGAAAGCAGAACCTGTGCATAGGGTAGAAAACAGAGCTCTCCAGGCAGTCTTCAAGCTAACCCTGAGGTGATGTTTGAAAATTCTCTATTTTCCATTAATCATACCCAAGTTCTCTTATTTTTTTATGAATGACTCTATAGAATACTTTTCTTACAACTCTTATTTTTTAGTGGATATGTGCCCCACATAAGGCTCATTACGTATGTCCCATGTAAGGCTCCATCTGATGCAATAACCTCAGCTTCTTTCTCAAGGTCCCATGCTTCAAGTTCTTCTACCATACTGTGCACACTGTCAAAGCAAGACCAGCATGTGCTTCTGACTGACTGGCCAAGGCCACTTAGGCAGGGAAATGGAGCACTCGGGAGGCTTTTGCTCAGGAAGAGCATTAATCTGGGTTCCTTTTCCCTTCCCAGGAATCAATTTTAATGAAATCTACAGGAATTTAATAAGGTGTTACCTGCAGCTTTGTGTGCAGTTGGCCAATGGATTAATAATACTGTAGGGGAGAGGGGATGAGGACACCAGGTGGACTAACAGACAGAAAAATCACAGACAGATCAGTCCTTAAGTAAAAGAGGCTCAATAGATACTTCAGATTAAAACTGGATCGCTAAAGGAAATAAACAAAAGCTTTTAATGAAATTAGTTTTTCAATTTTTATTACTAAGTTACCAGCCTTTGAGGAAATAATGCCCAAAGTCTAGGATTTGTGGAAGATACTTGCTGGCACCTGTGTTTACTGTTGTAAAGCGTAGTCACACTAAGGAATGGGAAATTTGCTAATGAAAGGGGAAAAAAGCCAAGAAGATGTCTCAGTCCTTTTTTTAACTTGAAGCAGTGTATCAGGAAATTCCTGCTAAGGAAATAGTTAGGTAAATGGAGAATCCTTTCTGAATAAATTAGTATGGAGCTTAATAACAATGCCTACATTCTAATGTTTTTGTGGCCTTTAATGGAAACCAAAGTAACTGATCTGAAAGGAGGTGATCTGTTGATAACTACTGTCCCAACTTGCATCTAGTCTAAACTTAAATTGAGACAGACATCCTTAATTAAGTTAGCGCTTGAGCAGTCTCAATTATTTTGAGATGTGAACACCTTACTGCTGTGAAAGACACTCATACCTTTGCAGCTTTTATGATTTGCCTGGAAGCAATCTTCTGTTTGGCAGATTGATTCACAGAAAAGATGTTACTACAAGGAAAAGTGATAGAAACATATTCTTGTAACTGAAAACACCACCAAGGAAAAACTTTTTCTCTCTTGAATGAAGGAATGAATGCAGGCTTGAGTCAAAGTATTTTCACTCAGTTATAAGCTTCTTTATTAACTCACAAAAGAAGGAGCTTCTCTATAAAGCCCTGTGTCTTACTGTGGTGCATTCAAAAAACTTGGTTGATCATCTTCAGGTGTTACCAGTTTTGCTTTCCTTTATTTTCCTTACATTTCTTTTTCTTAGAGTTCTGTACTTTCCTGCACCAGTAATCATATTAAATGTGTTTCTGCCATTTTTATGTCTTACCATTCCATACATTTTATGTACATCTTTAAAGCTCTTTTAGATGAATAAACATGCTTTTTGTATATTTTTTCTCATTTATATTTCACTTGCATGCATTTTCCATCAAATTTAAAGATATTTAGCATGTCTCTCTTTGACATAAGCTTTTCCTACAATTTCTTATTCTTTCTATCCTTGAAACACATTATGTTGCTACATAAAATAATCCTTCTTTTATTTGTTCCTTCTCCAAAGAACCATTGACTACATGGTGCTGTTGGCAGGACAGGGGCTATACTGAAGAATACCAACTCAGGAAAAGCAGTAGGAAGGACTTTAGTGCCTGCTTTCAAGGACTGCTCTTCTCTGAACCCATCACTATATCCTTTTCTGGAGTACAGTTTGGTTTTCCTTGTGCGAAAAGCTGTCACTATTGCATGATGTTTGGGAAAGATTAGACCAAGCTCTTCTTTACCTCTTTCCACATCTCAGTTTAAGATCCATGCTCCTAAATTGGATTAATAATAGAGTAGCTCCAATGTGCCCTAAAGTTAACTGCTGTGTTTGACCTAATGTAGGCCATGCAAGGTCGGTTCCTGTCTCCAGCTCCCTGTGCTCCTTCTTGCAGATGTGCATGAGGGAAGGGAGAACAATCCATAAGGAATCTAGGAGTGGTACTTTTTCCACAAAAATCCTGTGGTATCCTTCATTTTGTATGTTTCTAAATAATGGATTGCTAAGCCCGTGTCATGATATGCAATCAGCCTTTATTGCACTCCTCTGTAGAGTCTTATGGGATTGCTTTTATCATTGCTCTTATTTAGCGTGAAGGTAAACCCACTCTTAGGACTGATAAGAAACAGTGATATTATTAGCATGCTAATGCTCAGATCTGAGTTGTTGCACCATAGGGGGGTGGGTTTTTTTCTCTGCCACTGCTAAGGACTTGGCCAAGCTTGGTCCCAGCTCCAGTTCCATGTCCAGTGCAGAAAGGATTAGTAAAAGCAAATGTCATACTACATACTACAGAGTTATTTCTTCGATCTTGTTTAACATACCTGAAGAATTTTGAGTGTTTAGTGACTGCTCCCTATTGAATCTTTTACAACCATCAGAGCTACCTTGATGCTTTGCCAGGGTCAGAAACACTAATTGTTTCCAGGATCTTGACAGATGTGACATGCTGGAACTTGGAGTTCATTTCTGGAATACCAGGTTGTTGGAACTTAGCATTGGTCTGTTCTTAATCATTTTGCCCAAGAATGGTAATTTGTAAACAAGGCAAAACTTGTGAAAATGTTTAGAGCCACTAGAGCCACCTCTGTTCTGTGGATTGTTCTCAGCCCTGGAGATCTGGGCTGATTATCACAATCCAAGCCTTTTGACAGGGATTTAGTAAAATGATGAGGATTTAATTTCCATGTGAATGATTTCCTCTCTATGTCAGCCTCTTTGAATTACTGCACTTGGGTCTGGTCTCTGAGATATACTGTGTCGCAGGTGTATGTAATTAAAATAAGCCTGTACAGATCTATGGATATACAATTCCATTGCATTCTTAATGCGGTGGCAGAAAGCTTATTTTACATCCAACTGCCGAGCACGGGCTTGTAAAAGCATTTTGTGTTGCCGACAGGTTGTGTTGTTCAGTGCTGGTGTTCCAGCTTTCTGCCTGGCTGCTTCAAATAATGTAATTCATTAGTGGCAACTGATGATCTCCATCAGTGAGTAAACAACTCTGAGCCTGTATGTAAGCGTCAGCAGATAACAGGTGGTACTATATTCAGTCATTAAGGCTTTGCCCATTATCTGTGTAGCCTTTTTCCTATTGTCAAATAAACTCTTCAGGAATTCAGGAGTTTTGGAAAATGGTTGAAATTCTCAGTGCTCATAAAAAGGAGAGTGATATTTTATCCCACTTCAGGCAGGTACTTTGATTTACATCAGAACCTGTAAAATCTAAAATAGGTGTGCTATTAAAAGGAACTTCAAATATCGTAGAAATGTTTTATATTTATTCAAAGATCCATTTGTGATGATTTTACAGTGATGAAATGCTGATTAGTTGTTATTTTGAAAATATAAAATTTTGAGATCAATTGATTGCTATGACCTTTTTGTTTTCTCAGTTTTTACAAGGTCACAAGGAAATAAAGACAATATTACCTGCCCAAGCAAGATGAACATTCTTATTAACTTCAAATGAAGTCAACACAAATAAGGGCTGTTCTTAAGCATAGAGGTTTGTGAAACTTTGTTCTAATTTACTATGATGGCATAGTAATGAACAGACACTAGTATTTGATAAATAGATCAAATGGTCTATAGAATTTTATGTAGATATTCACTGTATGTTATCATCTGTCTTCCTGTAGCTGGCATCAAGCCAAAATTAAAAGCATTAATCTGACCAAATCAGTGCATCATGTCTTGTGGCTGCCTGCCCATTTATCCTCTGCAGTGCGATTGTGTACCCCTGTGTGACCCAGGACAAGTCTGTCTCGTTCAGGGATGTGGTAATGCATGTCTGGTATTAAGAATGGTGAAATCACAGTCTCACTTGTTCCCCGGTTTGTGCTTTCTTGTGTAAATACCGTGTAGGCTTAAATTCTCCTTTTGCCAGTATTGCAAACTAAGAAACAAAGCTTAATTTAAACTGGAAGAAAGATCTCCAAAGTAGCAGCATGTCTAAGCTCAAGGATATTAATCAAAGCCTGAAGTATTTGAAGAGCAAATTGTACAAAGGCTGTTAGATGTTTTTAGGAGTTTAGAAACATTTTTATACGTGGTGATAAAAGTGATAAAAAGTGAAGTTTGCTGACTCTTTGATATGATCTGAGAAGTCATACTGTTTTAGATGTAATAGATGAATGAGATTTCGTATATCTACAAAGGCCAATAGGTGACGTATCCTATGACAGTGTGAAACTAAAAGACATTGTGTTTCAGTTTTAGATTGGTAGTAACTTTCACTGCTTGTATTAGGCAGAAATAGTGTTTGGGTGTTGCTAATTCATTAAGAAATAAGTTTATTCTGCAAGTGAAACTTGTATGAAGTAAAGAACAGGGAAAGAATACTCCTGGCAGACAGAATGTTTCCCAATTTACACTGCTGTTTCATAAAATTATGTAAAGTTGGCACAGGCAACTATTGGCATAGCTTTTCTCCGAAATTAGAAAACAGCTATCTACCATTTTCCTTGGACTCTGAAATGATCATTCATGCTTTCTAAGTTTTGTGCTTTCAGTACTGTGAAATAAGCCAGAAGAAAAATCTCTATTAAATATTTTTTAGATAAAGAATGTAATTCACTACACCCCCATAATTTTTAATATTAAAGGTCAAGGAGGAGAGTCTGTGCTTGTCGAAGTCACAGAGGTACATGGCTGCACGTAATAAGGTTCCTATAAACCATAATGGCAAAAGACTGGCTATGTAAATGGAATATGATTATTCAGAATTGTGTAATTTAATCCACTGATCAAACTAAGGTAATAACTGACTTGGAATACTAGCTGAGGTCTATTGAGGACTACTAGTCTGGGCATTGACGTCAGATCAATCCCATTGCACTTAGGGAATCATATAATATAAATTATTGTTTTGTTTTGTTTCCCAGTAAGTAGGGATTTGCAGTTTCAGTCTAGCACCTATGAAATGGCCTAATGCCTCCTCTGTTTCTTATTCTTCCATGAAGTTTAACTGCTGTTTATGAGGCTGCAGTCTCAGGAGGGGCCGTTGCTGTTGCACTGAGAAGATCACTGGTTACTTCACCAAGCTCATGGGCATGTTAGTTCCTGAATAATTTTTACTTCCTGTAAAGGTAGACCTGAACTGCATTCTCTGAAGGCTGGCTGCAGTCTCAAAAGTTATATCTAAGCTAGTTTTAAATGGATTAGGTGGGTATTGGCACTCAGATGGCAGCAGTGTAATGCAGCAGCGTGAAGTGGTGTGTGTTGCTTGACTTCTAACGTATTTATTCAGCTTTCCTGGTGGATTTTGCAGCCTCACTCAGGTATGTCAGCACCTTCTGCAGTCACAGCAAAACCAGCAATGTAAATATATCCCTAACCTGAAATTATCTCCCACAGCCACTAATGTCAGGGAGAAAACAGGGTAACAATTCAAATACAAACAACAGGAGCTTTAACTCAAGTAACATTGCAAAAAATAAAGAAATATTCCTAGAGAGAAAAATTGTGTTTTCATCTATTTAGCATGTGGATAACACTGATATAAGACCCTCTCAGGATTTGGGAGAAAATGGAGGTTGGTGGTGGTAGAGAGAAGAGTCAGTCGCTAATTGCAATAATAAATTATTAAAAGAGAAAGAAAGGAAATGTTTTGAGTCATGGGCCTTTAACATTGAAAAATGAAGAATTCAGATAAGCTTTACACATTATCTTTTGGTGACCAGATCATTTCAGTTAAAAATATCTATCAACCAGTTAAACACTAACAATTTCATAGCAAGGGCTTCCAGGACATATTACACTTTTTATGAGACATTGTGTAAGATATAGTGCTCAGGAAAAGAAATTCAACTTAAAACAAATAGACACAATAGAGTATTTTAGAGCAGTTGTATAGTCAAATATAGACAGTAACAAAGATTTAAAATGCTTTCATTGATGCTTTGAAGACCTCACTGCCTCCAGAAAAAGGGAATTCTGCTTTGTTGTAAAACGTACAAAAATTTTGGAGGAAAGTTAGATATACTGTTAATAGATTTAAGCTGAAAATTGCTGTGTTGAAATTATCGTCTGTTGACTTAGATATAATGTCATCTATTTCAATACTTTTTTCACATAGTAGATTGTCAAATACCTACAGTTATAACAACTACTGTGGGTTTGAAAGAGAAGGAGACATGAGATTCTCGTACGTTGTTAAAATACAACCCAGGTTAAACAGAAATTGCATATACCAAGTGAACATATGTTATCTGTCAAGTTCTCTTTTATTTTAAAACCTCTGCATATACAATTTCTTCCCTGCCAATTGTATTATACAGTCCTGCTTAATATACCTATAGCTGTCCTTAAAAAGCTAAAACCATAAAAAGATGCTTTCTTCAGCAAAGATCAACTGTCAATAACCTTAAGAACTGCAGAACTGTATGGTAGTTCCAAAAAAAAAAAAACTAGACCTAGACTCTGTCATACCAATAAGTCTTATTAAATTTTTGATTCATAAACAAAGGTCCATAAAGTAAAAATTACTCAATTCCAACAGTAGGTGACCTCCATCAAAATAATAGATTTCATGATGTTGGCACATAAACAAGAATATTGTAACAGCATGTAAAAGTTAGCATTGTTTAGCTGTGGACAATGTCATTTTATTTATTAGACTTTTCTACAGCCTTTAATCCACATGCTAATCCAGATACTAACCCAGCAACATGATACAACTTGAGCAAGATGATGCAATATTAGCCAAATATTCTGACAGAGCACAGAGTAGCAATGGATAATCGACAGACAAAACACTACTTAAAGAAACCTATAAACTTCCCTCCTCAGGCATTTACATGAAACCTGTTGGACATGCAGGATGACAGCACAGGCTGCAGTGCCAATGGTTTTCAGATGTATTTGTCATTTTTAGTGGTGTAACCACTACCACTAAAAAGATACCACAAAGCCTTCAAGAAATTATTTCCTCAAAGAGGAGCAGCTGTCTGAATCTTAAATTGTCCAGACTCACTTTTGAACTTATAATAAGGAAATTTTTATGGATGGTATGGTAGAAGCACTCACTTCCTACCTTCTAGTTCCAAGCTCTTCACTGTGGTCAGTCATTAGACCAATTTTGTTATTTCTGAAACAGACATCTCATGTTTTTGCATCTCTTACTTGCTTGGAGATAAGGTTATCTGCCACATATTTCTTCTTGATCTCCAAATAGATATTCTGGACATATTCA
The DNA here is from genome assembly GCA_031468815.1 of Morus bassanus. Taxonomy (NCBI): domain Eukaryota; kingdom Metazoa; phylum Chordata; class Aves; order Suliformes; family Sulidae; genus Morus; species Morus bassanus. The sequence continues at coordinate 90,156,011 of CM062569.1, forward strand.
AATCTTCCAAACAAGCAGTGAGGCTGTCCATGGGAGCCAGTATCTGACACACATTAAAATAAAAGCCCTTTTGCTCCCACAGTCGTCACTCCTTATGGGTGCTGCTGCAGTTCTTACTCAGGCCTGTTAAACAGAACTTACCCACTATCACTTCTAAGCATGTCAAACTGCTTGTAAAAATCTGGGATGTGGTGATAGGAGAGAGAACAAGTGTGTGATGTTATCTCCTTTGCCACTGGTGTTGGGGTAACAGAGTCGACGCACATAATGAAGGGAAGTGGCAAACTTGACAGTGCCTGTAATCATAGTGAGAAGCACCTCACTATAATTGCTAGAAAAGCCCTAAAGCTGGGGAAGACATAGCAACAGCACGTAACACTGGCACCTTTAATGTGCTTGTTTTTAGCGCATGAAAGACATACACCAGACTGATGACATTTTAAGCCATCTATGTGGCAAAAAGTCTGGAAATGAACCAAAGGCCAGTAAGGCTGGAAAGGACTAACCATCTACCTTCATCTGCTCTATGCAGGGGAAGACCACAGCGATCAGGAGTACTAGCCTGCAAGGCATTCCTGATGTAACCCTTTCCCAGCACTGCTTTTTCTCCTTTTCCCCTTCCCCACAGTACAGGCAAGCAGCACTGCCAGCCATCCTAACCAGGCTGTGGCAAAGGCCTCAGCAAACATTCAGCAAACATTCAGGACTTCAGCCAACAGGCAGGAGTTGCCATGCTGAAAGCGGGAGAGACCACCCCTGTGTTCTGCTCTTCACAGTAAGCGTTCTCCTCTTCCTCATCAGCTACAGAGCTGAACCACTGGTGGTCCAAGGGTCAGACTCATCCAGCAGGGCAATTTTATTTGGTAGTGAGTCAGCAGACTGGTGACGTTGAGGATGCTGCTGTATTTGTATGGCTAGGAGGGAAGTGCAAACCCAGGTCAAGTGTGACAGGATTTATTAGATTAATTAAACACATTATGTATTGATTAGACTCATGAAAACTGAGTGGCCCTGAGAAGCTGACCATCTCTATTTATACTTTATTTTCCTTATTCTGGGAGCCAGAAAATAGATATTCCAAATGAGACAAGAATCTTTTAGGAGTGATATTACCTCTTCCTACAGTCACATCCTGTATTGGACTGCATGGATACATTAGATCAGGATAAACTTTTTCAGTGCAAGATCACCCTGCTGCAAACACCACATGCACTAACAGCAAAAATGGAGGTCTCAGAGCTGTAAGCATCTGATGAAATGTTCCTAGGATTAAAACATGTAGGTGCTTGATTATGGCTATCACTCCCTCTTTTAACTATTACATCTACTGGTATGTTTGCCTTTCTGCTTAGAAGACTGTGTCCACCCACCTGAACGTCTGTCTGTGTTAACATTCACCATACCCATTTATATAAGCTTTTAAATCCCTTCTCAGATTTTACTGCACATCCACACAGCCAGAATGATGGGTTCTTGCTCAGGGCATCTTCTTCTAATAGTTGACTTTCCCCACGCTCCAGCTCTGAAACCATTTGTTTCATCTCAAAGATGATCTCAAAGCCCACTGTTTTAATTTCTTTCCCATTGGTATCCTGCCACCAGTTGGCCCTTGGAGCAAGATGGGTTTGACCACCAAAACAAATGAAACTAAAAGAGAACCTTCACCCAAACGTTACCGTCTGCAGCCTTGAGTAAACACAAAAGCAGTGCCTCCCAAACACTGCTCCCTGATGACCTGAAGATCTCACATGATGACACTTTCATGTGCTGTGTCACCCTGGGTACCATCAGTGCGCTTTTATGGTTTTTAATGGTAGCTAGGTTCTTAGGCATAGCACTAGACTGGAAATAAAGAGGGAAGCATACACATAGAGGTCTCAACCTGTATCTATACATATCAAGCTTCAGGATGGTGTATGGCCCTACTAATAATCAGTGTGATGTCTCATGGTAATAAGATCAATGTGTATATAAATTGCTGCTCAGCTGAGGGTTGTATCTGATTTAGTCTGGAAGTTAATTGGACATGGATTTTATATGCCTTTATATCTGTGAAATGGAGTGCTATCTGCGGGACTATCAGGTAGCATAACAGTGATCTGTGTGTGAAAAGAAGGTGTGGGTAAGTTTTGTACACACCAGGGTGTGTTTTTAATTTTATAAGTGTCTGTGTAGAATTTTGCATATCTCGTCACCTCACCCCTGCTTTTATCTTCCTTCTCTTGTTCTTTTTGTTCTTCCCAATCCTTTCATTTTCCTGCTCCTTTTATCTGATTTGCTTCCTTCCTTCTATCCTGCTAGAGTACCTTTTCTGCTTTCATCTATCAGACCCTCTTCTCACTCACTCTGCAGTCCTCCCCCAAACATGTATCTCCAAGCTAACTCTCTTCTTTATAATCCACAGTAATAATCTCACACCCTTACTTATTTTAGCCTTTAATCCTGCATTTTGGCATGCTACTTTAAGGATGTACGTTCTTTGGGACAGGGAAAACACCTTACCTGTTAATGCAGTACTGTACACAATTCCCTACAAATAATTTGGAAAAACTACAATAAAGTGTAAATTGATCTTGCACAAATTTTTTTGTTTTAATCTGGTACTTGTCTATTCTGTTTCGTAACATCATATACCCTGAAATTTTTCTGAATAATTATTTTTAAAACCAACTGTTACTCAAGAAACTACTTAGACATTAGCTGCTGAGGTAGACAGCTCTTTTTAATATCTGACAAAAATACTGTATGTCTGTTAAAAATAATTATGAGCTTGCTTCTTTCTTCCTGAAGTCATCTCCTAATGGCATCATTCATAGAGAAGAAAAGAGTGTGCCCATCATGAACAGAGTGTATCAATCATCCAACATGTGGGAGGTAATCAGAAGCAGTTTATCCAGACTTTTGTGATTACATTGTGCCTTGTATGGCAAGAGTGACACAAAACAAATGGTTGGAAAACTATCATCTTTTCTTCATGTTGATTTTGCAGGCTCTGGGCTATAATAATCTTCAAAATGTAATAATAATGGAACATTCAGAGTTCCTTTTGACTTTTTAATTCCTTTTTAATATGCTTGACAAGTAAACCAGTTGGCATATTTTAGCAACAGATAGGTTATGCTTATCAAGTTGAATGTTAGTCAGAAATTACTCCAACTAATTTTTTGACTAGTTCTGAAAGCTAGTATCATTTTTCTGAACATGCATGCCTTACTGTCTTAACGTAGATGCTTTATATCCATCTCAGTCTAAAAATAAAGGAGAAATAGGAACTTATAGAACTCTTCCAGAAGTCTAAATCTTTATTTATATGGCAGAACAAACAAAATGATTTATACATGAAGATATTACAAGTTGTGATCAATAATAACTCTCCTCCAAAAAAGGAGAATAAAATTTTGACATTTACTGTATAACTACTTGAAAGATTTCAGTTGAATTTTGAACATTTTTTTAAAAATCAATATTATCTGCAAGAATATCAATATTTCAATGTTTTACTCAGAACACGAAAATATTTGCAGATCTTAGCAGCTGAAATGTGACTATTCTCACCTCTCCCTCCCCTCCAACGTGGGGCTTTAATCTTTCAGCAGAAGCAAATTCTTGAAACAAAATTCCAACAAAAATGTTTTTTCAATTTTTACATAATTTTTTTAACATCAATTTTTTTTTTTTTAATTTCTGCTCAGCTGTGGTGTGTAGAAACAAAAAGAAGGAAGAATGTCAGGAAAATCATGATACTATACAGGCAGGTGACATAGTTGTGGATATAATTGCTGTCAGCTCAATCTTGAAGTTTCTTTCCTGAACAGACATCCCTGGTATCTCTGAGATCAGACTCAGCTGTTAAATTAAGCTTCCTTATCTCCTGTGTCAATGTGAAAATAAAACCAAATTCTCCTACTTTCTAATATATGGTCTCTTTGACGGATGATGTGTCCTTTTCTGGGAAAGACTGCAGTGGCACTAAACCTGTATATCCTTTTAGACTACAAAGGGGTCCTTGTCAGTCAGTACCCACATGCTGGTTTTGCATATTTTACCCAACTTCTCTCACTCAAACAGGACGAAGTTGCACCATAGGTTAGCCACCTCTCAGTCCCCAGGTCTGAATGTGGAATTCATATCTTCTTTCTCACTTCTGACCTCAAGTAGGAAGTCTTCAGAGACCACAGAAATCCCTAAAATGGCTGAAGAGTCCTCATCATCTGAGGAAAGCCCCAGGCAATTGGTGTATTTGAGGTAGGAATGCAAATGCAGAAGAAACCAAGCATGAGGAAACAAATGTTTTGACTTGCCATGTGTTATAGGCAGGTAGGATGCCACAAAACTTTGGCATATACTACTTAATGAGAACTCATCTTTCATTTGTGCTGTATATACAATATTATTATATTCATTTAAGCGAATTTAGTGCAAATACCGGTGTTCTCTTAGCATACATAGGAAGAATATGAAATTATCTCTGTTTCAGAGAAAGAAAAACAATTGGGAAGAATCTGCACGACACAAACAGATTTATTTGCCACCAGCCATCAGCTGCTGCTGAAAGAACAGACTCCTGCTAAAAATGAGAACTGAAAAATGGTCAGCTAGCTCTAACACCCATTGGCCATTCATCTGAGGTTGTCTGATTCATACACTCCTACACTGCCCCTTCAAACAGCCGTTTGTAGCAGACTGAGATTTGTTGGGGTAGATTACATCTGTCACTTGCACAGTACCCTTAGGGATAAGAAGTCACCTGAAGATAGGGGAATATAAGGACAGTCAAAGTTATTACTTTCTTTCCCTTTGCCACATTTTTACCTGATTCTTGAAGACCCATACAGACCTGGTTCATACAGAGTACGGAAAAGCATGTGCAGCTGAGTTTGCTAGACATTTACCAATGGTATTAACTTTTTTCCTCTTTTTTTTTTTAATGTGTGGCAAACATCTGGTTTTGATGTAGTGATATGAGCTACCTACTCTTTGCAGCCGTTGTAGCTTTTAGAAGAAATACCTTCTGTACAGAAAGCAAGCAACTGGAAAATCATGCACATAACTCCATATTAGACAATGGGTTATCAGAGGGTCAGGTTGTTCAGTTCTGCTCTCACTTGCAGTCTCAGAATGAGCAATAGATTTTGCTGATGTCCAAAATTGGTGTGAAGTAGCACAGATTAGTGCCAAAGAATGTGCAAGTGGAAAGAAATTACTAGGTCATCTTGTCACCTTCCAGCAGTGTAGGACTGCTCCTTACAAGTGGTTTTATTAGTTAAACCAGCATGGCATGATTTTAAATGTGCCAAGCAATGTAATTTTTCTGCTCCTCCATAATATTCTTCCATATTTCCTTTTGGCTGGATTCTTCTGGCAGAATGTCTAAATTTCCCTTTCCACCATTTTTCCACCATTTTTCTAGGAAAAGTTGAATACATTTCTCCATTTTACTTTTGGATGTGCATGCAGTTCATCTGTGGACAGTGAGGCTGATGCCATCTTCCTTACATGCACCTGGCCTCCATCTCCCAAATGGCTCATGCAGATTGAAACTGGAGCACAGCACTGTGTGGAGGAGGGCAGAGGGACATTTTCACACAGTAACTGTATAAAGACACAGCTGCTTGGCTAAGGTGCAGCTTCTTTTTGCCCTCAGTGCTGCCAGCATGTCAGCAGGGAAATAGGAAGCAAGAGCTTAGGAGACCTGATCTCTTGGGAGTTCTAACACCATATGGATAAATATGTTCTCTATTTCTAACTTCTGAGTATTTTCAGGCTCTTATGTCCTTTACTCTTTCTCTATACCTGGTTCTTTCTCAGTAAAAATAAGTTTCCTGCCATTTCTCTGAACTGTTTCTTGCTAAGGAATCTCTTTCTCAGGAGGATGAGAACTTCAGGTGGGCATAACGTTACCATTGTTACCTCCATTGCAAACACAATTACTAGACTTCACTGATCTAGGCATCATTCTCTCACACTCCTAGTTGCCAGGAAGCTCAGGTGATGCTAACAGGACTATTCACATGACCAACGCATTTGTGCAGGCTTCAACTGATTTACATGTACAAATTTTACATGTCGTCTGCAGCACAAAATGAAACGTTGGTGATGTTTACACAAAATGAAATGCTGGTGATGTTTCAAGGGCCTGTAGAAAGTTCCCATGTAAGTAAGCTTCACTGTGGGGTGTTTATGTTTCTCTTGGCAAAAAATATTGCTTTTTAGAAATCTGAGGAACCACTGGTAGACTGCTGCTTTGAACAAAGTCACAACAGGTAACTAAACAGCAAAGGGGAAATTATTTTTTTATTCCTTTTTGTCCCTGTTTCATTATTCACCTTTGTTTTATCTCTCCAGACTCATTTCCCAAGGGGGTTTCCCATTCTAGCAATGTCTCTGGTGAAGGCTGTGTGATGTGTATGACACCAGGAAAGAGAGTTTCCTTTGATACACACCTCATGGCTTTGATGAAGACCTGTAATGAAATATGCATATAGCTATTATTAATACTTAATAAAAAAAACACCTTGCCACACAACTCTCCAAAAATTTGTACGAACAGACACAAATACTTTATGTCCCAATGCATCCAAGGGCAAAATCTGGTTCAAGTCATTCAAAAACCTAAGACCTTAAGACTTTGTGTATGCTGATCAAAATAATGGCTTATGGTTTACAGTGGTTGGCCATGGCTTCTGAGAATCCCTCTGCACAGTCTTATGTCCGTGGATACCTTGCGATCCCTCCTAAGATTACTTCAGTGAACACAAATAAAAAGCTGTAAGTTATCAATGCTCCTTCTGATCTTTAGCTGGCTTGGAAATCTCCCCCAGAACAGTGAAAATGAAACTTTCTTGCTGTTCTCCCACAGGTGAAAATTACACCGTTCCCCTCCATGTGTATTCTGATACACAGCAAGCTGCATCAGGTGTTTAAAAAAGCATGTGTAATGAGACATGGCCACACAGCTTAGGCATAGATTTGTCCATTTAACACTATTGTATTTTGGTGGTTTGGATTATAGATACCTAAAAAATCTATCTCTAATTAACCAACTTTTATATAAGATATGTTTTATCTCTAATTGGAGAATATTTTGTTACCAGGAGGAAAATGTTAAGCAACACAGTTGCAGCTGGTTTTATTGCAAATGTGAAGTTTAATGTGTGCAATTAGTCTACCAGGACTCCTGGCACATCCCAAAGTTCCCATCAACACTGTTGTGTCCAGACAGTGCTGGCAGGAAGGCAGGCTGAGGTAGAGCGCCAGGTTGTCACACCACAGAGGAACCCGGAAGGGTTTTGATTATCACGCATGTCTTTGTATCAGCATCTCATCACTCCCTGGATAAACACCATGCTCTAAGTTTGAAGGAGCCACAGATAAGAGGGATGACAAGAAATAGAAACAACAGTAAGGACAGCAGCTTAAAGCAAACACATATACTTTGACAGCCAGAGCCAATAAAGGTATCAGATGTGAGTCAAGTCTTTCTTGGACTTAAAGATATTCTTATGCATCTGACATGGTGTGTCACACAGTTTTATTCAAAGATCCTTTGTTATTCTTCTTTTCTTTTACTCCTCAGGACAAATCTCTACATTAGAGCATCCTGTGCTTGTCAGAAGTTGGGGTGGGAAGCAGGTAAAAACCCATGGTGTTTTAGCTTTCAGATGCAGCATTTGGCCCTCTGGATACAGGAACATGAGCAAGATCTGTCTGCAGAGACGATGTATCTTTTGGCACTCTGCCAGTCATCGCTATCAGGGGCAGTACAGAGATTTGTTATTGTGGGTTTCGTCTATGAACTGTGGCCATGTCCTTGCTTTGAGGTTCAGAGAGTCCCCTTGTTTGTAAAGCTTTATTCACATTTAGATGAATTTGTCATTATGCTGGTTTACACATAAGGAAAGTTAAATTTAGACAAGTTTCAAGCAAATGTACTAATTTACAAATTTACTTCCATAAATTTGGGTTTGAAATGACATTGGAATTGTTGGGAAGGGGATTGAAAAAGAAGGATGAATTGTTATGCAAATGCCAGGTTGATTCTGAGGTGAATCACTTGAAATAATAACAATTTTAGGACTTGACAGTTTCATTTTTAGGTTCCCTGAGTTTGGAATCCCCTCTAATTAAAAGATTTTAGAACCAGGTTAGTTTTAAAGCTATCCTTAGCCAAAGTTATATATTCACCACTGATATTCTTGATTTAGCTGTCTGAAGAGTAGCAAAAGCAGATAGACTTTAGCACCGAAGTCAGCTCAGGAGAAGACATAAAGGTTTAAGCAGTAGAGTGTGCAATGGCCTGATACAAGAAAAATATAGGAGCAACAAGTGAAAAGACAGGAGCCCTAGCTTAAAAGCAGCTTTGTATTTCAGTCACTACTATTGTCAAGTAATTCCTCTTTTTTACCAGTATTAATGGCTTTCTGGAACACCCACAAAAAGAAAAGACAATTAAGTAATCACCTGAAGATTTTAATTTTTCATTTAAGTTTTCATTTAAGCTGTTGTGTCTTAGATTACTTATAAATGTATTTGGAATGAGCAGCTTATTGCCAGTCTTCACCAGAATTGCATAGGATTACACTGTGATCTGATTAGGTTGAAAGCCACGCAGTTACACTGAGCAGACATGTGAGAAGATACCCACTAAATTCTAGATTTAGTAGTGAACCACTCTTTTAATCATGGCTTGTAGCAAAGGGTTTTATTGTGTCACTGTATTGGGTTTGCCTGGCGAGGTTTTGGTAGCAGGAGGGCTACAGGTGTAGCTTCTGTGAGAAGCTGCTAGAAGCTTCCCCCACATCCAATGGAGCCAATGCCAGCTGGCTCCAAGATGGACCCGCCACTGGCCAAGGCCGAGCCACTCAGCGACAGTAGTAGCACCTCTGTGACAATGTATTTAAGAAGGGGGGAAGGGGAGGGAAACTTGTGGCAACAAACAGCAGCGTAGAGAGGAGAAGGAACATGTGAGAGGAACAGCCCTGCAGACGCCAAGGTCAGTGAAGAATGAGGGGGAGGAGGTGCTCCAGGTGCTGGAGCAGAAATTCACCTGCAGCCCATGGTGAAGACCATGGTGAGGCAGGCTGTCCCCCTGCAGCCCATGGAGGTCCATGGTGGAGCAGATACCCACCTGCAGCCCACGGAAGACCCCACACCAGAGCAGGTGGATTGCCCAAAGGAGGCTGTGACCCCGTGGGAAGCCCATGCTGAGGCTCCTAGCAGGACCTGTGGTCCCGTGGAGAGAGGAGCCCACGCTGGGGCAGGTTTTCTGGCAGAACTTCTGACCCCATGGGGGACCCACACTGGAGCAGTCTGTTCCTGAAGGACTGCACCCCGTGGAAGGGACCCACGCTGGAGCAGTTTGTGAAGAACTGCAGCCCGTGGGAAGGACTCATGTTAGATAAGTTCATGGAAGACTGTGGAAGGGACCCCACACTGGAGCACGGAAACAGTGTGAGGAGTCCTCCCCATGAGGAGGAAGGAGCGGCAGAGACAACGTGTAATGAGCTGACAGCAACCCCAATTCCCCATCCCCCTGCGCTGCTGGGGAGGGGGGAGGTAGAGAAATCGGGAGTGAGGTTGAGCCTGGGAAGAAGAGAGGGGTGGGGGGAAGGTGTTTTAAGATTCGATTTTTATTTCTCATTATCTTGCTCTGATTTGATTGGTAATAAATTAAATTAATTTCTCCAAGTCAAGTCTGTTTCACCCATGACATAACTTATCTCTCCCTGTCCTTATCTTGACCCACGAGCTTTTCATTATATTTTCTCTCCCCTGTCCAGCTGAGGAGGAGATTTATAGAGTGGCTTCGGTGTGCACCTGGCATCCAGCCAGAGTCAACCCACCACAGTGACAAAAATCCTGGAAGTACATGGTTTGTGGATTGGCTGTGTCTGAATTACCATCTAGCAGATTTGAACCAGCAGAGTTCACCTTTGCTTATGTATGGCATCATGGGCTGTACCTTTGAAGAGGACTGCGACAGTGGGTTTTTGGAACTAGAAGCCTGAGAAATAGGAAATTAGTACTAACAGAAATGCACAAATTCAAGCCCTTTTCTGCCAGCTACAGACTTCTAGAGGGATTTTCTCTGATAATGGTCTTCAGTGTTAGAAGCAGCTTTGGACTGTTTGAGAATGAAACTCATTTCTGTCAAAAAAAATTCCATGTATCCTGGAAGCATCAAGGATATCCATGAGGATTTTGCCATCCCTTTTTACGTGCTGTACGTGTTGCTTCAATTAAAAAAAAAAAGGCAACAACAAAATTATTAGAAATGGTGTGTCCTCACAAACAATGCCAACGTAGTTGAGCATTTATAGAAATGTATATTACCAATACTGCACCCACAATTATGTGGAGCAATCCCTAGTGTATTTTGTAACTGGATGTTACTGAACTGCCAACACAGTCAGCAAGCTTGTTTTTTACTGTGGTTTCAACAAAGTGTTGTTTTTCTAAAGCAGAGACCCAACAGCTGTACCAAGTGACATGAGAAGGGTACCCTAAAATGTCATTAATCGATTGATCTAAGTTACTGCTTATTAGGAACATTAGGTTAATGTTAATTATGCATTTTTCTAATACAAACTATTGGAAAACATTCATTTTCTTGAACAATTTTTACAGATACTAATTCATATTTTTAAGCTTGTATTTTCACTTCTGTTAATCTGAATGTGTGAAGATCCATTCAAGAACACTGTACAAAACATGGATGTTGCATGCTATGAGTGAGTTGACTTCTAGTGTTATTGCCAGTACAAAATATTCACATATGGTATAAATAGCCACAGTCAGTGTCATAGCATGACAGGATAATTCAGGTGTGAAGGGACTTCGGGAGGTCTCTAGTCAGGCCTCCTGCTCGAACCAGAGCCAGCTGTGGGGTCAGAACAGGTTGCTCAGGGCTTTACCCAGATGGATCTGAAAACCTCCAAGGAAGGATACTGCGCAGCCTCTCTCTGGGCAACCGGCTCTACTGCTGGGCTGTCCTTCTGGTGGCAAAATTTCTCCTTATATCCACTGCAAACCTCCCATTTCAGCTTCCAATTTGCTCTCATTCTCCTGTGATACACCACTGTGAAGATCCTGACTCTATCTCCTCAGTAACCTCCCCATAGGTCTCCCCTGGAGCTGTGTCTTCTCAAGGCTGAACAAACTCAGTTCCCTCAGCCTCTCCTCACAGGGCAAGTGCTCCAGACCTGACCATCTTGGTGGCCTCTTCTGAAATCACTCCAGTTTATCGATGTTTGGTTTTTTTCTTTTTTTTTTTTTTTGGGGGGGGGGGGGGGCAGGGTGGCACAATACTGGACACCATGTTGTAGGTGTGGTCTAATGAGTGCTAAGCAAAGGGGAATAAACCTTTCCCTGATCCACTGACCATGCTTCTGTTAACACAGCGCCAGATGCTGCTGGCCGTCCCTGCTGCTAGGGCTCACTGCTGGCTCAGGCTCATCTTGCTGCCTAGCAGGACCTTCCAGGCCTCTTCAGCAGACCTGCCCCTCAGGCAACCAGGCCCCAGCTGGATCGCTGACAGGGGTTATTTGCCTTTGTCCGTCCTTGTTGAATTTCGGAATTTGTCCTCAAGGTGTAAGTTAAAGGAGTCATCCTCTGCAGTACTGTTCCAAGCCATACACATGACTGTGAATCAGAAAAACTCCCTTGCACCAGGAGACCAGGAACCATTCCCCTTTATGCTTTTGGTCATTTATCTCCCTTGGGCAATTTTTGTCACCTCTCTGTTTTGATTTTGTCACCTGCAAGGGCATTTATTGGTATATTTATTTCCCTTTGCAGAGCACTCCTGGCCAGTTAATCAGCAATATTTGATTTCTTTCTCTTGAAACCAAGAGGATGACGACTCTCAGGGATTGAACCCAGGTTTTCACCTGCAGAGTCATTTATGAACAGCTGTTCAACAAATAGATAAACTCAGGATATAAATATAAATATATAAATGTCAGTCAGTGAATCAAATTAAAAACAAATTTTGCTTTAAACCTGTTTCTCAAAATATCTAAATTTGAACAATAACACAAGATTAATTTTCATCAGAATCATCCCAACAGATCTCTAAGTGTAGTGCTTACAGGCTAACTCTAGAGTGGCTAAAATAGGATTCTGTGTGATTTATAATTAATTTTGTCTTTGCCATTTTTTATGTTTAATGTTTTATCTTTTAGCTCATTTCTCCATCCTCTGCTGTAGATGGTCAGTCATCTGTTGATACTCTTCCCTTGATAGAGTGCTTAATAGTTACTTCATGATGTTGTGAAGTTTGTCTTGGGATTTACTAATTGGAAGAGTAACGTCCCAAAGGCAATGTTTCCTGTTAAGGTGAACGTTACAAAAACAAGGAAATGTCCTCCTTGGGTTGTTCCCAAGTAAAGTTTGCACATAATTTTTTCAACTACTGTGGGATATCTGCACTCTGCAAAAAAACAGGCCAAACTTTCAAATGGTGTTTCCATCTCTGATTCATGCTGTAAACCCAACGCAGCAGGGTGTGACTCTACTTGGGAACTTGTTCATACAGATCCTCACTGAATACCTTTAAAACACAGTGCTTATTTCTGACAGAGGAAAGAACTTGCTCAGTAAGTAAAAATGCTCCTCAGCTATCACAGTTTTCATGCTAAGTTTTTTGTTTTAAAATGTCCAGCACTCGTGGATACTCACAGACAATACTTTGGAAGTGTCCATTGAAGACCACATGTTCTTTTTATGAGCAATATAGCAGAACGTATTGATTCCTTTCACCATTTTGTCTGTCAGGCTTCTAGTAGTAAGAAGCTGCTACCCTCTAGAAATTGTTTAAAAGGCTATCCAAAGTGACAGTTCTTTGACCTGATCTCTTGGCAATCTGTTATTCCTCCCACAAAACAGACCATGCCACAAGTAGTTCTGCTAGAACTTTTTGTCTGTAGACTTAGGAGACATAATGTGTCTTCTTTATGTAATGTCCCCTTTTGACTTTAGTGGGATCTCATACCAAGACCACATTCTCTCCTGAAAGCTGTATCAGCACTACCATCTAAGAAAGAGGAGTCAAATGTAGTGGTGAGGCCCAGATAATTGCCCAGGTTTTCCCTGTGGACAATAAAAGGCATCTAGGTGCAAGCAGTTTCAAATCTATCTTATCCACAAACACTATAACTTCTTTCATATATAAAAATATGTAAAGAAAGAAGGATTTGGAATCCTTCCACAAAGTTCCTCTGGAGGAGCTGTACGCAGCAGCTGGTTTGTAAATGTCATTAGCATGATAATTCTGATTTGAAAAAAAAAGCATTCAAACTCATTGAAAACATACAGCAGACATAAATCCTGGAAAAGACTAACTCTTAAAGGAAACATTGCTTGGCTGTGTTTTTCTCTCCCACACCAAGATGTGTTGTACTGACATTTTATAAATGCTGTAGGTGTGGTCAGCAGTAAATTATGACTCCTCTGGGGAGTTTACTCCTCTGCACCTTCAGCTGTACAGTGCCTCGAGGGCAGCTGTCTCACAGCGTACTCACGCGTAACTCAATACTTAGGTAAAGGATCTTCAAATTCATGTTACAACATGGAAAAAAATATTTCTGTAACATCGGTACTTTTCCAACTGAATTTTCTCATAGCTGATGATCATCCTTATACTTAAGGGCTCTTGAAAAGAAATACCTTGGCTGTGTACACAATTAGAGCCTATAGGGTTTTGGCATTTCTCAGGAAGATTACATTTACCTTTTTGACAGAGCGCCAAGCATTAAAAAACTGCTTCCTGCAGTATTACAGTTAAAGAAGACAAGTTTAAAGGGGGAAAAAAAATCAAAGCCAACAAGATGAGCCCTCCTTATCCATTATCATAGTTTGCAAGCTTGGAAGAAGAAGATATAAGACAGCAAATTGCCAAAATAAAAGCTGACAAGTTAGGCATTTTGGTGTTTCACTTGAGAGAAAGAAGTACTTGGGTACCTAATCTCAGTGGTATCTCTATGATACTATAGCTGTTAGGTTTGACCCAGCAAAATACCTAGTCATTATTGAAGTGTAATTGTATGAGTAATGCAGCTGAAGTTGGTTTTATTCTTTTTAATGTGCCTTGTTTTGTTAAAGATTAGTGTGCTTTTCTGATTGCCTGTTGTTCTTTGGCTAGACTAACACATACTGCATCCTGCAGCATTTAGCTTAGTTTTAGCAATACAGAATTGAAAGTTGGCTATATCAAATTGATACACACAGAAAGTCTCAGGAATTCAGCCAGTAATGAAAATGTAGTAGGCCACAATGGCTATTCGCCCAGAAGCTGTAAGGAATAAAACTACATTAAATACTTGTGTTGAAGATACAGTTCTACCTTTGGTGCTTTTGACTATTAATCAATATTTTTTAAAAGCTGGTTAACCCTTTTCCATTTACTAATAATATTTTCTACATCTAAAATCAAAACCACAAACCAAATGGAGCAGTACTGTTATATAAGCTTTTTTTTTTGTTGTTGTCATACTATGCATATTGTAGTGTTTTAGCCATTGCTTACAATACTTTTTCAATAGCAAAGTGATATTGAGGCAATTGTACAAACAAAACAATGTGACAGAAGATCCATGATAAACCTCTTGTTTATGCTGTTTAAATCAAACCAAACCAGTTTGTTCATTCATTGAGTAAAGACTGAAAGATTTTGGTGTCATCAAGTCAATAAAATCCAACTAATTCAGGAGTTAATTTTTAATATTTAGGATTTTTTAAAGATACACAGTAAAATCAATTTCCAAATTATTAGAAAAATATGAGATTATGATAGGATTAGGATATGATTTTAATGTACAATTACCAGTAATGGAATGGGATATTTATAATTTCTGTAATTTTTGGTTAAGGTCAGTCTGTATTGCATCAACCTCAAGTACCTGGCTGTTTTTTATTATTCTCCTGTTTCTTTTGTTTCAAGAAACAAACAAAAAAGGAGTGAGAACTGCTTGCCTTACAAAGTCTCATGTTTGTTCCAGTTCTAGGCTGAGTGTTTGGAAGCTGTGCAGGTTTCTGCAGAACTCTCCTGCATTAGCTGGAAGTTCTTGTTTGCTCCTTGCTCATTTTCTTTTTGGCTTATATACCATGAAAGCTCCAAGAGCTTCACCAGCAAGTTAGTAAATCCTATAACCAAGCTCAAGTGCAATCCTGCAGTTCTGTGACAAAAAAAAAAAAAAAAAAAAAAAAGAGAAAAAACTTGAAAGCTAACCTCTCAAAGCCATATTTTCTCCCCTCCACTTTCTGTTTCCAGTGAGGTAGGGGAAAAAGTGAGAGACATGCCACCTCCCAGGATTTGCTGGATGTGATGAGAAAGAAAAATTACTTCAAAATCAGCTACGGAATATAATATTTGAAAGCGCTCAGGACTTTCCAAAACATTACTTAAAAGGACCAGGATACTGACTTTGCAATACTTATAATATGCAATCCTTCACATCTGTCTGATAATTCAAATGCATGAAAAACCAATGTTCTTGTGATAAGGCTGTGAGAAAAAAAGTCAGTTGTAATTATTGTCCCTTAGAGTTATGCTTTTGCAGATGAGGGAATCTGTTTTGTCAAATTTGTGCGGTACCTAGCTCGGTAGTATAATCATAATGGAGACTTTTTAGTATTGTTATGACAGAACTAGTATTTACTAGTAGAATCCAAGGAAAACAGGGTGTCCTGGTTTTGGCTGGGATAGAGTTAATTTTCTTCCTAGTAGCTGGTATGGGGCTGTGTTTTGGATTTAGTATGAGAATAATGTTGATAACACACTGATGTTTTAGTTGTTGCTGAGCAGTGCTTACACTCGTCAAGGACTTTTTCAGCTTCCCATGCTCTGCCGGGTGCACAAGAAGCTGGGAGGGGACACAGCCAGGACAGCTGTCCCCAACTGACCAAAGGGATATTCCATACCACATGATGTCATGCTCAGCATATAAAGCTGGGGGAAGAAGAAGGAAGGGGGGGACGTTCGGAGTGATGGCGTTTGCCTTCCCAAGTAACTGTTAGGCGTGATGGAGCCCTGCTTTCCTGGAGATGGCTGAACACCTGCCTGCTGATGGGAAGTGGTGAATGAATTCCTTGTTTTGCTTTGCTTGCTTGCACGGCTTTTGCTTTACTTATTAAACTGTCTTTATCTCAACCCACGAGTTTTCTCACTTTTACTCTTCTGGTTCTCTTCCCCATCCCACCAGGGGGAAGTGAGCGAGCAGCTGGGTGGTGCTTAGTTGCTGACTGGGGTTAAACCATGACACAGGGTTTCCCATTGTAGGTTTGGCGGGTTTTTAATTAATTTAAACTTTTGTGCCAGCAAAATGGGAATCAATATTTTGCATTTTATGTTGCATATGATATTGATGTCTTAGTTTGCACAAGGATGAGATTTCACCTTAGATTAGGACATTTTTATTCATCCAGAGTTGTAGTACCCTGAATGTTCAACAAAGGTTAATACTCTGCATTATTTTCAAGTTACACATGGATTAGTCCTAATGTAGTGGACACAACACCTAATGTAAATCACATTGACTCTTATTAGGGCCCTGATAACTTCAGATTTCATGCACTATTCTAAACTTCTAAACTTCTTAGACTTCTAAAAGTTGTCTAAGACAATCACCGTAAATTCTCTTTTATACAGTTAATGGAAGAAAAGTTACACTCCCCGTGGGCTATACAGCTTATCCTAATGTAAGTGTTTAGGACAGGTGAAATGGACTGTTCTGTAGGAGCTCCCACTGACCAAAAGGAGAGCCAAGGGTAGCTCCCTTTCACTTAGATGAGTAACTCCTACACGTATTGCATTTTATTGTATTGCATTGTATTAGAAGAAATAGTAAACAAGTATTTCCCAGTCATCCTGTATAGGCTACTCATG
The DNA here is from genome assembly GCA_031468815.1 of Morus bassanus. Lineage (NCBI taxonomy): Eukaryota > Metazoa > Chordata > Aves > Suliformes > Sulidae > Morus > Morus bassanus. The sequence continues at coordinate 90,172,893 of CM062569.1, forward strand.
CCAGTTTTCTCAGAAGACATCTATGCAGTAACCAACCATATTATCATTGTTGGGAAATCCTGTTGGATCAGATGGACAGACATTTTTTTTGTAATTTTTTTTACAAGAATACCTGGCATCTTTTTTCTTCTCTCTACATATTGTGGTACCATTTAAGAATCTCAGTCAAGGTGTACAAAGGTAATGTGTTCCTGGAAATGTATGACAAGGCATCTGTGGAATTGTTCCAGGAGTCGCTCACCTGCCTGGCTGGTGCAGACCCAGCACAGTTTGACATAGATGGCAGAGGGAGAAAAGAGAGAGCGTTGCTCTGCCCACCCACTACCACTACGTGATATGGGAACTTTCCATTATATGGGTGTGGGAGGTCATGTTATCATGAAGCCCTCTCCTTACTTTCATCATCAACCTGATTTCAGCTTCAGCTTCAATCTATATTGGCAGTGAATATTCTGAATCGTTGCTTCCCACTGAAGTCTCCAGGAACATTTCTCTTGACTCCAGATGGTTTTACTGGGCTCTAGTTTGAATCTTTTTTGTTACCAGGAGAAAGACTTAATAAATTGCCAATAGGAGATTTCAGTATTTCAGCAATGGTGGGACTGCTTTGTTTTGTTTGGTGTTTTTTGGTTGTTTGTTTTTTTTTTTCCTGGAGAAATCTAAACAAACAACAAAATATAGCTTATATTTCTTTCATTTCTGTTTAAGCATTTACCACTTGGAGCAAAAAGCTAAACTGTAGCACAGCAAAATAAACTGGTCTGACATTGTAATGCTTCCTGTATTAAAAAGACTGTTCCATTGCTCCTTCAACCTTTAATAACGGAAAAAACTCATATCTTTCTGTTTGCTTTTTACTAGAAACATCCATCTCTCTTTGATAAAGAGTTACAGGCAGGTCACAATACAATCCACCTGAGGTATCATGTTGCAGCTGTCATCGCTCAAAGAGATGGGTGTAAAGAAAGACACAGGTGAAATAATACTGATTCTTATGCCGCGATTCTGGTATTCCAAATATAAAAAAGAAATGGTAAAAAGGACAATAAATATTATTGAAGTTTTTAGTTATTTTTTGTCATTCACTGTGAAGTAGTAAACAGCAGGATAAAAAAATTTTTCTTGTTTTGCAGAAAATCCTTCCAAATAGCCTTGGTTATTAGACGTAGGGAGTGACTGACTGTCATTCCCCATAGAAATAGAAACTTTCCCTATTTTTTATAGAAATTGAAGAGCAAAAACCAAGTTATAAAAGGATACCTGTTTATATGTCTAAAATACCTTCCTAAAACCCGAGTTCTATACCTCCTGAAAGAGTTATACTAGAGACTGATAAGAGAAAGATAGTATTGGAGGTAGGTAATCATTTTGCTGAGGGAGAGAACAGTATTTCAGAAAGAGAGGGTGGGGGACTTTGTACTCTTCAGATCCTGGTGGAGTTGGACAGTAAGTAACGAGGAGATCTCCATGGCACAGTGCCTTTTCTGGAAGATGTCAAATAAAAATGAATGCAGCAAGCTGAACTTTGTGTTGTTCTTTACCTAAAGTCATCCTCACTGGAAAAAGAAACCGAGCTCTTTCCGTGATCTTTCTCTGTTACAGGTTGTAATCAGCCTGTAGGATCATCTGGGCAAGAGTGTTGTTTTCCTATCTGACCACAGTGAGTCTGTTATACGCATGTGACTCAGGTACAGGCCTACTGAAAGCAAAAGGGCTTTAACTTTTCCTCCTTTCAGCCAGCATCAGCCAGAGGGGCACTCTACAGTCACGTAGCCCAGCTGTGGGCACATGACTGAAAAGCCCTCCTGCCCACATCCTTTCTCAGAGACAGACCCAGCAGGTCTGCCTAGGCAGGCATCTTTCTCACAGTGTATTCTGATTAACATTTCTAAAGACACGTTTTGGGGTGTACTGTGGACTAAAGGGCTTCTTCCCAAAGCGTAGGAAGCTGTGTATTTCTTTTCTTCACAAGTCCTACCTCAGCTGGTACATATCAGTCAAAGTTTTGCTGGAGGTCTCAACTGAAGCAAGTCATGCCATTAACTACCACAGAAATGAATTATAATTTACTCCAGTGAAATCTGAAAGCTCTGCAGAACCTGCAGCTTCTTATTGCAGTGACCCAGCTGCTCCATGGATGGAAGAAAATAGGCTGTATCGTAATTCGCTGTGAAGTGGCACTGGATTCAATGCAATACCCTAAAATGCCTGTTTGCCTATATAGCCTTCTTGTTCAGCTTCTCCAGCTTGCTTCCCTACATTGGTTTTCTCCTGCAGTTATTGCATTTGATGGTGACACTGGAGTTCATGAAAGCTTCAACTCTGACAGGGTGAAGGCGTGTTTTCAGTGAAGAATTTTTCCCTGTGGAGCACGCTGCTGCCAGATATAAGCTTGCCCTCAAATCTAAAGGAGCGTTCAAAACCGGACCACTTTCTGTAGGTGCCTTACTAATGGCAGAGTTGCTCCTGGGAGCATGCTGTGAGATACACTGCTGTGGATTATTTCCTCTTGAGGAAGAGATGAAAGCAAGCAAGTTCCTCTGTTAATGAAGGATTTGCTGTTTGTACTTCATGTGGTGTTGCCTAGATACTGTAATGATTGATGTCTTTAAAACACAAATAATCTTACACACAAAAGAATATTATTAAGGTTGCAGAGTCAAGTACTCAAAAGATGGGAAATGCCAGAATTAAGATTGCCTGGGAAACCTTAATTCAGCCCTCTTTTCCTGAATATACTATGACACTGTAATTACATAGGACCCCTGCTTCATTAAGCACAAAGAATAGACAGTACTCCAACAGTGAGCAGTTGTATATTATATTTGCCTCTCACCGTTCACTGTATACCCCATGGCCTTATTTGCCTCACATTATTCAAACACTGCTTTAAGGTAGAATTATTCATTTCCTCTAGGGTGTTGGAGTGCTTCACAAACATCGATTCATTCAGTCTCACAAAACTCAAATTAACTGATTTTTTTTCAGTAAGAAAACCAGTACAGAAGTTGCTTAAGGTCAAAGGTTTTCAGCAGTTTGGGGTGTCAGTCTGGGTGATCTAAACCAAGAGCTCTCAGAGTACTTCGAACTACATGTTCAGGAACAGTGTCTGTTGACTATAAATACAACTTTTGCTTACTTCATGCATAATAAAAGTTTGTGTCTAAATACATAGAGTTTGCACATACACACAAATATAATGTACCTAACTCTTGACATTACAATAATGTATATCCTGTCTATTGTGTTCTGAGAGATATTTTGGGCTCATTTTTTTGAGTCAGTGCTCATCATGCGCATTTGTCATTGGAGACTGCAGATTGCCATCATTGATGCCAGAGACGCGTTCAAAATGCCTTGAAAACTGTCTGTAGTGCAATATTCTGAAGGAGTGGATTTAGTATAGGGATTTGTCATAAGGTACTACCTTTGGATATTGAATTTAATTGTGGTTATCTATTTATTTTTTTATTTTTAGAAATTAAGGTCTAAAGGTAAAAAGATTTTTTTAATTGCTAGCCACCTTGACAAAAGGGTGTGGTCCTCAAGTTGTCATGAGAGACAATTCTGATAGTTACACATTTATTAAATACAGGATGTGCAAAGGAACCTGTGGAAGGGGCTTCCCTACCAGGAGACATTTTAACCCTTTAAAATTCCTTGAAAGTCATGCTGCTTTTTTCCTCTTGCTGAATACCTTCACCTTAACATTATTCATTATCCAAATGAAGTGGGTTTAACCTTTTCTGAATCTCCATTCAAATTAAATGTTCATTAAATACATGTACAGCAATTGAATTGTTTCTATGGAAAAATATATCTTTATGCTCTCTGTATTTCAAGAAAATTGTATCCCCCATCTACACTGATAGAGCATAAGCTGCTTTATTACATGAAATCACCTATTCTATATATGAATTTCTGCTCTAAATTTTAGGATGAGAGGAGTTTCCTGGCACTTATAAAACCCACTCTAATATGTATATGGCGGTTCCCCTCATAATCTTATATTTTGGGAGGTTTTGGCTCTGCTTTTTCCGTAATATTTTCCAGCATATCTGTCCCTGTGTCAGAAAATTTTAAGAAAACAAAGGAGGAGACTGCAAAGCCACCTTTACACAACTGCAAAGGTCACAGCATCCTGCCATAAAAATATATTTGCCTTTCAAAGACATGGTGAAAGGGCTTTGGATGCTTGCTGAACTATACAACAGTCTAACCAGAGTTGTGACAGGCCTACTGTTAAAAACAAAGAAATATTGCAATAAAGAGTTCTGAAGTACTCATGCTAATAATAAAGTTTTATACTTGGATCAGACACAAAACTGAGAGCTGGATAGTTGAGAAAGGACCTTAACAAGACTTTATTAGATGTTGAAACTCTTTCGGGTTTTTTTGTGATGAATGACCTATTGAAAGAACTGTGTGGAAATATCTCCAGGATGAAGTTGTTTCTTTAACAAGAAAAGAAAATGTAACTACAGCCCTTGCAGTCACATGAGAACATAAACGTAAAGCTTAGCTCTTTCCAGTTTGCATATTGGTGATGTTAATTGAAAAAATTAAGTGAAATTTAGGGTCCTAATTTGAATTCCTTTTTGATTTTAATGGAAATTGGATCAGGCACTTGGTTAATAAATCTACCAGTGATGTATCAACTAGTATAGAGCTTTATTTACTTCATATCAGTAAAAACTTTCTCTTGTGTTTTTTTTTTTTTCTCAGTTATGAACACATGAATTTGAATACACCCATTAAGATGCATGCAGCTAGATTGAAAACTCCCTGATACCATCACCTTTTTGACTATGACTAAGCTTTGTGAACTACTGTTGTAATAATTTTTAATTTTATCAGTTACTAAAAAATCTTCTTCATAATTTCCAGTTTTCATTTCATTCATTTTAAATGTATTGTATCATATTGAGGGGAAACCTTATCGCTCTCTACAACTACTTGAAAGGAGGTTGTAGCAAGGTGGGTGTTGGTCTCTTCTCCCAAGTTACTAGCAATAAGACATGAGGAAATGTCCTCAAGCTGCGCCAGAGGAGGTTTAGGTTGGATATTAGGAAAAATTTCTTCATTGAAAGAGTGGTCAGGCACTGGAACAGGCTGCCCAGAGAGGTGGTGGAGTCACCATCCCTGGAGGAGTTAAAAAAACATGTAGACGTGGCACTTCAGGACATGGTTTAGGAGGCCTGGTGGTGTTGGGTTGACAGTTGGACTTGATGATCCTAGAGGTCTTTTCCAACCCTAATGATTCTATGATTCTGTGGTTTCTATGATTCGGAGTTCATTTCCTGTAACTTTTCTATGCAATCCATGTAATCATGCTTTGTCTGATAGAACCTTCATATAACTACCCTTTGTTTGGTATATCCTTTCTGATTTATGCTCCTTTAACATCCAGTTTTTAAAGTGGAAAATGTGTCCTTACTTCTACAGCTCAGCTCAGTGCTGGGACCGGGCACTGTGAATCCAAGTCAATGACAACTGTTGTGCACTTGGAGGAGATTCTGCTTACTTAGAAGCTGCATAACAGTGGTCAAGAAGTAATACATACAATGAAACCATCATGTTTTCATTTCCACTATCAGGACCCCCCTAGTCACTTCTCCACTGGTGTGTCTGCTGGGATATTAAACTCATCAGCAGGCAATTAAATAATATTTATTTGCTGTGAAGTCTTTGTGTCTGGAATTTTACTCCCATACTGGGATGCAAGAGGATGGCCCAAATTCTTTATGATCCTGATGATCCTCAAATAGCAACATCTTCACATTTGGTATTATTTCTGTTCATCAGGTAAGACACCTAGAGCAGCATAAGAGGATCTTAGCAGGGCGGTTACAGGGGGTCTGCTAAATACAAGAATTTACCTGTTTTCTAAATATGATGATTTAAATCTGCACCTAAAAATGAGGCTGTATCTTTCTCAACTTTGCAGGGGTTTTGTTGGTGTCACAGAGAGAGATGATTTAGCCAAACTGGAGGTGTGAATTACTCCCATAGCATTGCCAGCATTTGATTCACTCAGGATCAGAAAACTGAGTGTTGCTTAAAGACACTTTTTTCCTGTTCTCCTGAGGTAGCTACAAATTCAATACCACTTTGGCAATGTGGACATTTGAGGAGTCAGAGACAGAGGAGGTGGAAGAGAGGAGGTAGTCAATGAAAAATAATGAATTGAGATGATTGCAGAAAAAATATTTTCACCCTGCAGCTTCAGAGTACAATATTGCAGTTTGGTAGGACTGTCCGCTGGTGTGTTCTCCAGGGCTATGTGAAATATGTTTACTGCAAAAATATTTAATTGTCCTTGTACTGTTTTTAACAAAAGCAATGAAATGAAATGTCAGTCAAGGCCCTAGTTAGAGAAGTCTGAAAGGAAAATTGAAAGGGAGATTTGCATCTCTGAGACTTAATTCCAAAGAATATTATCATGCCTGAGAAATATTTTTTTCCTTGCAGTACTTGTTTTTATCTCTAGACAAAACTATCTTTAATATAAAATGGAATATTTGATTGCTTTAGTACAAAAGTGGTTCATTCTTAATTTCTGTCTTCATTGTATGCTTCTTTTGAAATAATTGACCATCATTTTACATCACTTCTTTTAAAAGGTGCTGGATATTGTTTCTTTTTGAGTATTCAGGTTTTGTTCTTTTTTTCCCACAGTATTTGTAATCTCTCTGATCCAATTCTTTAAAAGTTATTTTTGAATACTTTGCCAGTGTTTATTTTTCCGAGTTTTATATCCTCCAGTTATGCTTTGGGCTTTCAAGCTATATTGCTGTAAATAGCCTTCTTATTTTTATCATGGATAATGCATTTTGTCAAAATATGCTTTCAAATAAGTCCTACACTGTACAATGCCTAATTTACTTTGTTAGAAGAGATACCGGATTTCAGTACACATCAGACAACTTATCCTCACAAACTGGTACTCAGAGGAGCTTATATTATTTGAGTTTAAAGCTTTTAAAGTCCAGTTCCCTTCACTCAGGCTTTAGATTGAGTTGGATTTATAGATTTATAATGTAAGAACTGAAAAAAAAAACCCACCAGGCCTTGACACTTGACACATTTCAGCCTTGAGAAAACACAGCTATAAAAAGGGCAACAGCACCGTCTAAGAAGAGGTCCACACAGCTGTCGGCTCTAAAATGAGATGTGGAAAATCCACTTGAATTTAGCCATTTCTAAGGCAGGAGTTGTCAGCTAAGCTAAGAATATCTGCAGATATTTAATTGTGCTTTGAAGAATATGGCTCTTTAGTGTCATCATTTTGTGTTTTTACTTAGCTTAGGGCGCTCCTTACTGTCTAGCACAAGGACTTATTAAAAAAAAAAAAAAAGGAAAGCAAAAAAAGGCACAATAAATTTTGCAGCACCCTTGAACTTCCTCCTAGTCTGTTGACTTACACAGATTAAAATACACAAACCTAAGTTAGTTCATTGATGATTGTTTCTGAAGCTCCATACCCTCAAATAGGCAGCCAAAATATACTTTAACAGTGCTTATGAAGTTTGTCAGGAGAATTAGATTTACTGAAGACCTCCATTGTTACTCAGTGTGAATAAATTCACCAGGTTTTGATTTTGTGGTAGATGTGGTGGAATTTTGGGAGAGACAGTCATTTTCAAAAGAGACACAACTTCGAAAGACTGCATGGTTTGTAGGTCTGTGTCCCTGTGGGATGAGAGCACTGTATCTACAAAAACCAGTATAAAAGGAACAACTGCCATGTTTCACCTCTGCAGCATTTCACATTCAATTTGAAACACCTTCAGTGGATCTAGTATGGCAGAGGGAGATGGCTGTGATTTTTCTCAGCATCTGCCAATGTTGAGAGTAATGCAGAGATTCTTTTGGGTGCTTGGTGGGGCAAAAATTGCACAGAACATTTAGATCATGGAAATGTTGCTTGAAAGTGACTTCTAGTCCAACCTCTTGCTCAGAGTGGGACTGTCACTAACACTACATTCATTCAGCTATGGTTTTGTCTGAGTTTTGAAAATCTCCAAGGATGGGATAACCTGTTTCATTGTGGCATTTTCTTCCTGGTGATGTTTTTGGTGTGTGTGTCCTGATTTCCAACCTAAACCTCTCAAAGTTCAATGTCTCCTTTGGCCTTCATGTCATATTGATTGCCACTACCAAGAAGATTTTGGCTCTGTCATCTCTGTAGCTACCCTTTGAATAGTTGCTGCCTGCTATGAGAACTTCCTTAACCTTCACTCTGCTACGCTAAACAAGCTCAGCTGCCTCAGCTTCTTCAGTTAAGCAAGAATTTGTAAAGTAATGAAGGATGTGGAAAAAGACCATTCATTTTAAACCACATATGGTAGCGGATGAACAACCAAGCCTGAAATGTCTAAGAAATCCATTAACTGAATTACTATAAATATACTGTAATCTAAAAAAGATTATTATAACTAATACTGTAATGTCTAAAAGATTCTATTAGCATCAGATACTTGTTGCTTAAGCACTATGAAAACTCAAAGTATAAGAATTCCTGAAGCAATGGTTTGTCAATCAGTTTATTTAACACAACAGTTGTAGTGGTCATTTCCAAATTAAAATTTTACAGAAGTAATGGAAAAAGATGTCCAGTCCTATCCTGTTCAGGCCTACAGAGACAACAGATATCGAAGTTAAGAGGCTCAGAAAAGTCATGAAGCAAAGGGTTTTCTTAATCCTTTGTTCATGTTGTTAATTCCTCTCCTTTGGTCCCTTTTCAACTGAGTAAAACTATAGCATGTTACATCAACAGTCCATAGCAGACAAAATACTATAGGTTAATGTGTTGTTCTGATGAAAAACACACGTTAAACTCAACTTCCTATTTTTTCATTCTGTTTCAACTGCAATATTTCTAGGGAATTAGATGAAGTAGGAAAGGTGTTTTGTCCTGACAAAGACAATTCTAAGTGCGTTTTCTACATGAAAAGATATGCAACTATAACTGAAAAGTGGCTTCTGTGACTAAGCTACCTTTCAAAGTCATTTTACATTTGAGAATTAGATGCCTCAGATTTTTTGTCTTTTAACTAAAATAAGATACAGTTTTGTGCAGTAAAACTTATCTCTTCAAAGCTGAAAGCTGATTAAATGCAAAGTTTTTAAATGTTAAGAACATCTAACATGTAATGAAAGTCTCTGGAAGAAATGCTAAAACCTGAAACATACCTTAAAATGTGATAAATGTGATAAATAAACATCAAGAATAGGAATAGATGGTTGAAATGAATTTCTTTCCCCCTTTAAGATCGTTGAAAAAATGAGGAAGAAACAATATTACCCATTTCCATAAGACCTATTGTCAGCAGGTGCAAACACTACTGTCCTTCCTGACTATTTTATTTTTTTCTAAGAGGGTAGCACTGAGATTTATTTCTAGTAAGAATACGTGAAAAAAATTGAAGGACAGGAATGTCAGGACAAGCAATCATTCTGTGTTATGGCTGGAAGAAAAAATACAATCTCTTCATAGTTACACTGGCAACCCTCACAATTCACTGAGGGAGATGGGATAATAAATGGGCAGATACTAATATGGCAGAGTAAGAAGAGAGAAATAAATGACTGGAGTAAGAATTGGGATAGGACTTAGGGCATAGTTGAATGAAAGACTTATTACCTCTATCAAGAAAACCTAAAGTTCAGACCTGAAGAGTACATCAACTCTCTCAATAAGAAGTGGTGTAGGAACAGGGTGAAGTGGTAGTTTTTTAAACGAGATTTCCATTAGGCAGGTGGATATCATATTTAATCATAAATGGTCTCGAAAATATCTTGGAAAATTTGTGTAAAGAAGGGGAAATTGGGTGAGAACTATTTTCCAGAAATATAAAGATAATGGATCATATGTGCCCTTTATGTTGTGTGTTATGCATAAATTTATTTTGTATTGCATATCAGGTATTATGGCAACTTTGAGACAGAGTGCACAAGTTGCCATAAAATTTGGAGAAAAAGACATCTCTTGAATAAATCGTGCATTAGGTATGCTGGTTTTTTGTCTCATCACAAAGTCTTTTGACTCCTTTAGCAGCATCAATCTTGGACAAAGAAGGAAAACTGGTAAATACACACTGATTGACAGCTTTTGCACTTTTCAGCTTTGACTAGTGAAATTCCCAGGATGCCTGAGTACGCACAGCAGGTTTGCCAATTTTCTCACAAATAACCTAGCAAATTCTCTGCAGTGGGCTGGGAAAAGAGGCTGTGAGCAGCTGCATGCTCTGTCCTCAACAGAAGATGCTGCAAAAAAAGACAAACAGGTGAATAATGGAACAGTTGTTTCACAACCTGCCACACTTGGGTATTTTTGTTATACATATAAAGCTATGTCACAGGTAAATTGGGATGTTGCATTTTAGGATAATATAAAAGAACTGACTCAGCTGTCAGCAAACTTTTCTCTTTTTGACCAAAGGTTTCTTCATCAAGGGAGCTAATTGGATTGCTGTAAGCTGGACCTTGGGAGTGAACTAATATGTAATGCTGTGTAAAATGATCATTTGACTTGGCCCTGGAGCAAACAAGAAAGCAAACCAGCTTGGCAGTATAGCTGTATTCAAGAGTGACAAAAGGTCACTTACATTTTGTTAACACTGATTTTTCCATCAACAAATGACCCATCACTATCTCTAGTAGTGAAAAAAAGTTTCTATTTATTGAATGTATGTTATAAAAACTATAATTCTCTGTTATGCAACATTATAAACATAAAGTTCATGTCATGAAGACTATGTGTGGCAGTGAGGGTAGGAGCTATCCAGCTTCGAACATGGTAACAAATACATTTCTAACATATATAATATGTTTTATGTAATAAATTTTAAAGTGTTCTCCTCTGCATGGCCCAGCAGAGAGGGTACTGGTCTGGAAACCACTGGATGCAGGTCCTGTTCCTTACCTTTGCCAATGATCAGCTGTTGGAGACATAACTCAAATTCTCTGCCTTCATGCCACAGCTTTAGTGTACTTCTGTTTCTCTCCAAACTCTGCTCAGGTCCTGCTGAATGGAAGTAGGAGACAGGAGGTATGCATTTGGTGTCCTTCATGCAGAGAAGAGACCTGAGGCCAGACTTAGAATCATAGAATAGTTTGGGAGGGACCTTGAAAGGTCATCTAGTCCAATCCCCCTTGCAACGAGCAGGGTCATCTTCAACTAGATCAGGTTGCTCAGAGCCCCGTCCAACCTGACCTTGAATGTTTCCAGGGATGGGACATCTACCAACTCTCTGGGCAACCTGTGCCAGTATTTCACCACCCTCATTGTAAAAAATTTCTTCCTTATATCTAGTCTAAGTCTACCCTCTTTTAGTTTAAAACTATTACCCCTTGTCCTATGGCAACAGGCCTTGCTAAAAAGTTTGTCCCCATCTTTCTTATAAGCCCCCTTTAAGTACTGAAAGGCTGCAATAAGGTCTCCTCACAGCCTTCTCTTCTCCAGGCTGAATAACCAACCCCAACTCTCTCAGCCTTTCCTCAGAGTAGAGGTTCTCCATCCCTCTGATCATTTTTGTGGCCCTCCTTTGGACCCGCTCCAACAGTCCATGTCTCTCTCATGCTGAGGACTCCAGAGCTGGATGCAGAACTCCAGGTGGGGTCTCACCAGAGCAGAGTAGAGAGGCAGAATCATCTCCCTCGCCCTGCCGGCCACACTTCTTTTGAAGCAGCCTAGAATACAGTTGGGTCTGGATGAACTGAATAGGCAGTTCAGTTTCCCAGCACGCAGCAAGGGGCAACTCTGTGAAAAAGGACCAGCACAGTTAATCAACTGCAGGAAGGGGCAAGGCGCCATGTCCTGAACGTAGCAAAGTGCCTTTCTGCAACCAAGGATCAGTTGCACCCCTGGGTCCTTGAGGAAGGTGAGAGTTACCCAGGTATCTGTTTAACTTTGCTAAAGAGCAGTCTGGACAACTCTGGACTGGGCACTTTTTTCTTGTTATGAGCCCTGAGAGTTCTTCTGTCCCAGAGCCGTCCTCTCTCTCTCCCTGTCTTCAGGGATCATTCCCCCATTGCAGTTAGACAATACACATCAGTCCCAAACCTCTGTTCACCCCATGTTGGTGTGCAAAGGCTGGCACTGTCAGAGCTGTGGCCAGGATGTGTCCCCTTGCTATTGTTTCCTGGCTGTGGGCTGGAGGCAGCCAGAGAGCCAGCCCAATGCTGCCAGCCCAGCAGCAAAGCGGTATCAGCCCCACGTAAGCCACACTGAAACCACCCAAAAATGAGCATACGCAGGCTTTTAATAAGCTTGTTGGTACTGCAATCAAGACATCTGGCAAACAACCAGAAATCAAGACTTTCCAGGCCAGACCCAGGCATAGCACTGGAGTGGTGGAAAGCACGTATGCTTACATCACTCTGTCAAATTTGCAGCCTGGCTTTCCAGATTAAATTACCAGTAGAGGTGGATATGAGCTAAAATATCATTTTTTTTTGTGCTAACATTGACAAAAGCTTTGCACAGAGAGGCGAACGCTGGGCTGTGGATTCTGGCAGACAGGAATGCACCACAGGCTTGGACACTGCCCAGCTCCTCTGCGTGTACCTCCCCGAACACCAGGTATTTGTGATGTAGGCTTTTGCAGTCGTGCCGTGTGAGCCAGGCAGAGCAAAAATAACGGAATTTCCACCAGGCATCAGTAAAACCTGGCAAAAGTTGATGTCAGTAATTGAACTGTTTGCAAAATGAGGGTGAAAGGGAGAAAGTCATGACAGGATGAAATGTGATCAGAATGCTAACTCTCTGCTAAGCAGCTAAAACACAGGCAATGACTCCTGGGAAGTGAGAGAGAAGATGGAAATACAGCAATTAAGACCTTTATTTAACAGTTAACAGGCAAGTACATGCAATACCATGTGCCGTTGCACAATCAAGTTCTAACAAGTTAAGAGATGTCCTCCAAAAAAGCACTGCCATACATTACTCATTGGGATGCACGATAAGAAAGTGTTGGATGTTCCTGTTTTTGAATACAGGCCAATGGAACTGGATCTGTGTAATGGGATATGGCATAAGAGCAAGGAGCACTCACTTGAAGGAATTTTTTTACAGTGGCATCTAAAAAGCAGTCTCTTGCAAGCATAGCATTGCTTTTCATTGTTTGGGGTTTTAAATTTAATCACTGGCATGGCTGCAGATGTTCATGAAAGAATGAATCACAGAAGTTACACAAATGTTTAGTTTTTCCTGCTTATTCACTTCACACTTGTCAGAACAGAGGAGAGATGAGCATTTTCCTACAGTGCTTTCCAGCAGTTATATTGCTGTTGCAGTGTCCATCCTTTCAAAGGAACAGTTTGGCCTGTCCCATTGTCTCTGTCACTTTTCTTGTTTTAGGATCCTAAGGACAAGCAGAACTTGTTGCCAGCCCTGTCTTCTTTCGACACAATGGGAAGAAATAATTGAAAGAATCTCAGCTAATTTCATCTCATGAAACTTTCTGGATTTGCTAATCTCTTTCTATGACACAGAGAATGGAGAAACATGAGGGCTGTAAATTAAGTACTGGATGAGTTAAAAACGTCTCAATGTCAAAAGCAAACAAACAAAATGTAGCAACTATAAATGAAAGCAAGAAAAACAACAAACTGTATAACAGCTGTTGATGTGGTTATAAAAAACCTATTATTCTATGAGAAACAATTAAATCAAACAATTAAGCAGGAGGTTGGCATAAGGCAGCTAGGTAAAGCCTAGGAGTATGGGAAAGCAAACAGGTTAAGCAGGTTTTGCTGCTGTCTCAATATCCCTGAGGTACCTATGGATAATACTAGGCTTGCTTTGCTTGGGTTTCATTTGAGTTACATCAGAGATGCCAAAAACTGGTGTTGTACTTAAGGGAATCCTACCCCCCCACACCCCCCAAACTTCTGTTATTGACAAATACAAAGACAGGGAAACCTTTAATAAATGTTTTCTTGCTCAGATTACATAAATGAGCAACTGCCAAAGAGAATTCAGTGGGAAGGTTGATCTGAGGTTCCCCTCCCGCATCTGGGAGACAATCCTGACAACTAGTTAATGTCTATTCACTTACTCATTTGGTTCAAGTTTTCATCACTGCTACAATAATTGTTACTTCCTATTTTTCAGAGGGCAAGGTAACCATACATAGGTCAAAACTATTCTGCCAGAGTGTAATTTGGATTAGCTAACTTTGTTTAATATGTATGCATTTGTGAAACAAAATGTGCTCATTTTAAAAGAGAAAGGGCTAATCAAGAAGTTTTAAATAAATATAGATAGATATCTAACAAGAGGAATAAAAGAAACAGGATAGTTTCAAAGTAATATTTGCATACTGAAGCTATATAAAGATTTAAAATATTCACTATGTGCAGAGGAAAGTATGCCTTCTGATTAACTCTACAAAGTGTTAGATAACCTAGGCATCCACCTCCATTCCTCATTATATAAGAGCAATTTCCTGATTTATTTTATATTTACAAACCCTCCTTGACTCTAACATGATGTACGATAAAACATGCGATGTTTTTATGGGACCTTCTATTCCATTCCCAGTTTATATTTTCCTAATTATTTTAAATATTTCCGTTATAATTTTACAGGCCTCATTCAGTGTTTAATTCATATAAACTAGAGAGTTACTTTACATTTTTTTCTCATAGCCATTTAAAAAAACAGAGCTGTAAAGGCAAAATAGGGGAAATATGCAAAATGTGGAATGGGATAAAAAATATACAAGTTCTAACTACTGTCCATGTCCTGTAATTTGCTACTGGTTTCCTGTTGTAAAATCAGTTGTTTATGCCATTTATTAGGGTCCTGCTCATGAACAGAAGTGCATCAGGCAAAATTGTTGATCACAATGTCTTTGCATTGCCATGGTGTACAATCCCTGCTACAGGTATAGATTATTGATTCAATGGTTTTGCTTCATACAGCCATTCATAGTGGACATGCAGGTTCTGGAAAGCCTTAGCAAGGCAGGACTTGGGACAGAGTCCCCAGGTAAGCTCCCTGTGTGAACTGGCAGGCGTTTCAGCTCTTTCCTTTATGTAACTCTCACTTTCATGGTGTTTGGTAACATGCTTTTAAGTTAACCAGCTGGTTTTCACTTTTTGAAAACTGGGTGAAAACAGCCAGGTGATCATCCAGTCTGAATGTAACCAGCATCCAAGAGCCAGTTGGAGAAAGAGAAGATAACTGCAACGTCCCTTTCCTGAAAATAGCATCCCTACCCTCCACTGTTTCTCCACGTTAGAAGTGTTCACATAAGGTGGTGCTACCCTTTAAATCACATTTTAAAATTAAGATCTTATGAAAGGAAATAAGGAGGATGATGTAATTCTAGGTGGAAATGGAAACAGCACATCAGAGTCCATATACATAACCTTTAGTTATAATCCCCTGGTTGTCTGCTCTTCATCTCCAGGTTGCTTCAGACTGTATTGCTGGGTATATAGGGTTCCCTCCATAGGAACCTCATGCTCCACCCATAACCCATTTTGCCTTTAAACATGCATGCATTTTGCACTAAACAACCCCCCTTTACATAAAAGTTGTAGCAAAAAACAAATAAAACCTCTTTCTGAGATGTATCTTTTGAGACTCTCCTTGCACCCTGGTAGGATGGGGAAAAGTTCTTCTGCTTCAGGGACACAAGGACACGTTAACAACTCAACCACAACTTTCTCCATAATTTTAGTGTTCTACTTGTGCTGTACACCAATTTCTCCATGTTTACAGCTGAGATAATACTTGCTACAAGGCAGTGTTCCAAAGATAATAAATTAATGCTTATAAAGCACCAGAATTTCCAGGAAGGATTAGCCGTAGCAAACACTTGAAATATGCCAAGTTTCTGGTAACATTGTAATTGGTTGTACAATGTATTTAAGAATAAATCATATTTTTCTGTCAAAGTAATAATGAATTTTAAGATAATGTTTTCTGTGATTTGAATTCCTAGGATGAAACTTTGTAGATTTTTCAAGTTTCAAATGTCCTCTTAAAAAAAAACCCAGACAAACAAACAAAAGAAGAACCACTTCAGCAAAATGTTTAAAATATTTCTTTGATCTTTTGAGAATGAACAGCTTAATTTTAATTTACATTCCTCACATATTATACTTCAACTTGTAGCTCAAGGTAAGTTTCTGTTACCATTAGCCCAAGGTTGCTTATACTTAAAAAAAAATCAAGAAAAGGTAGAATTACATGGACCCTAAACACATTATCTGAAACACACCTTTGTTCTGAGACTAGGATTATAGCTGCCTAGACTATTCCTGATGAGTTCTTGTCTAATCTTTTCCTAAAGCTTTCCATTTCAGTTCACTTACTTTTCAAAACTGTCAGAAATTATCATCCCACATTTGAAAAACTTATTTAAATAGTTTAATTTGATCATTTAAAAGAATGGTCTAAGGGTTTGGAGGTATGTGTGGGGAAAATCCAAGCAAATGAAATATATTAGAAAGTTGATAAGAAAGTTGATAATATTTTAGATCTGAAAGTCGGCCCATTCAAAAACTGGCTTATCAGAAATCCTAGAAACTGCAGCATTTAATAATAAAATCCTGTTACATGAACTTTAACAAACACAGAAAAAGAAATCTCATTTACATATTATTCTGAAAATGTTATAGAATTTAAGAAACTGTTGGAATCTTAATTCATGTTTTAAGTAATCTCTTAACTGTAGTGAAATTATTAGATAAGAGGTTTTATACAACAGTTATCTTTTTCAATTAAGTTCTTTATTTTAGAAAGAAAACTTTATTTTGACATCATAATTGGAGGATAGAGATGAGATTTAAATAAGGAATGCTGTTTCCTTCTTGCATTAACCTTCCATTCCATTTTTACAAACCCAAAATGATATTATGGTAGACCCCAGCTGAAATACTGGTATGATTTTTCTGAAAATATGGATTAAATTGTATCATTTGCTAAACCTTTGTGGAGAAATGCTAAGTAAGAGATAATTCACACCCTTCATAAATGATACAGTTTACTCTCAACAGCTGTTAATCTGAGATGAAGTTTGCCGGTAGGGGTGGAATGTGCAAGCTGTAATGTCTTTCCCAGCATCAAGCATGTAGGAGGTGTTTAAGAAAGAGCCAGCTCTAGCAATGTTGGCACAGGGTGCCTTGTTCTGTCTACTTTTCCTTAATGATACTCTTCAAATTACTTGGAAGCTCATCCCACACATGGTTAACCAGCACGTTCAGGACAATTAGATGAAGAGTAGGCTATATTACAGTGCCTTACCCAAAACTGTATTTCCAAATTATAATACTTTCCTCCTGATCAGGACCTTGACCTTCAAAATATATCTACACTGTCCTCATCATACTGTAAACTTATGCCATGCATATTAATGTGTGAAAGGCATGTTGCTCGCCTACTAATCTCTCATGCCACTCAAGGTGTGTCTTGCTAGTTGTAGCTTGCAGAAGCAAAGACTTTTCATTGATATGCTACAGGGTGTTCAACCAGTTCTCTCTATATCTGCAAATAAACAGGCATGAGTACAGATATAGATACATATTTTATCCAAGTGGAAGCCACCATATAAGAATGCTAATCCTCAGAAATGACAGTCACAACTTCTTTGTATGCCTTGTTTTTAGAAGGATATCCATGTATCTCTTTGTATATAGTATAGGAACATCAGATTTCATTTCACACTCAAAATGTGGCATAGCAACCTTCCAAACCTTTACAGCAATGGAAAATATGGACACTGAGAATTAGTAACTACTCAGCGAAAACTCTAACTCATTAATGCCTCAGGAAAGTTATGATTAACTCTCTATTCTCTTTCATATTCTGGCCAGCACAGTAGCATTGTAGAGAAGTACACAAATGCACGAGTGACAATCTAAGATGAACCACGGTCCTAAATTATCTTTCTAAGTCAGTCAACAGAGTTGGATTAACTTCCAAAAAGGTTCACAATACTTGTGCTCTCTAGGAACCCTGACAGGAACACTGTTGTCTGCTGTGGATTCCTAGAGTTCCACTGTGATACAGAGCTGAAGACCAGAGGGGATCACTACCATAAGATAAGTTTGCCTGTGTAATGCAAGCCATTGGACTTCCATGGATCCTCTTCTGCTCAAGGTCCAACACCTATAAACAAAAATACAGCTTCAGAATCAATATCCAAAATTATGTGAATATATTCCTTTCTATAAAACTCCTCCAATTCCCATCTGCTCTCCATTGAGAGATTCTCCATTCCCTTGATAGGTCCTCAAATTCTTTCTTATTTTGATTCACTACTTTTTCATGAGAATTCTGACTTGACAACACCTTGACACCCACTTAATCCAGTATTGGTGTCTCTATTTTTCCAATGGTATCATAATTATAGCTTTCCCATTTTGCACAAAGGCATGCATTTAGGTCTTTTGACCTTCTGTGAAAGAACTTTTCCCATTAAGCAATGAGTTTTAAGTGTACCCAGTCATCACTCAGTTATTAGGGGTAATGGCGGATTGGGAAAAACTAGACAAAACAAAAATACAGGTAATAACAAGCACATGAATTACCCTGTGAAAGTACATTTAGTACAATCTCTTCTCAAAGCTTAAAAAGTCCTGTTTATCCAGTTTTTGCTCAAGAGAGGGGTACTTTTACATAGCAACAGGCAGAGTTCAACCTGTTAGTATCAAGTCCTCTTTATTATGCATTTTATGGACAGTTCTGTATGTGATATGTGCATGGGAGAGGAAGAAATGGGGGAAGGTATGGTTAATATATAATTTAGATAATCCACTTGGAAGAATCAAGTTACCTGAAACCTCTGGTCCCTGTATCTCTTTCTTTAGTACTGGTCCTGCTTCTGATATAACAGGCATGCGCATATGCCCAGTTTAAAACTAATACACACCACTTGATTTCGTGGCAACTATTTTCTTCTTTGCTTGCAACTACCTCTCCCATGAGGAATTCCTGGGAGCCAACAGTGCTGTCATGCTCTTTGACCATGAGGCACATGCTCCCAGGGTGCTTCAGATATCTCCCCACCTGATGCACATGGTTGTAGTGGTCACATTTGGATGATGTTTTGGACAGAACATGGTGCTCTAGCTCTTCATAGGGAACTCAGATTTTGAATTATTCATGACTTCCAACCTGCCTCCAGCTGCAGTAGTTTTGGCTCTCACTGTTGGTCTTGTGTCAAAGAGCAGGCTTCAGTCAACACTGGGTGATTTTCTTTCTCATTGTAATTCCTCGCCTAAGTGTTAACTCTGGGTTTCCTCAACATATCTATGAGCTTTGGCCTGTATCCCAGTCATGATTTAGCCTGTTATCACAGATTCCATTAACCTCAAAAACTTGTAAGACTGGATCTGCTGCCTTAGAGTAGAAATGAACTGCTTTATGGGTGGGGTTTTTTTGGGTCTCATCTTTTTCAGAAAAATCTCTGTATTTTACACAGAATTTTGTACTCCCTGAACATTTCTGATTTCAGGTTTCATCATTAACTCAGGTATAGGAGACTGACTATGCCTTATTAAGAGCAAGGCCATCTGTTGCCAGAAATAAGAACATCTTCCGACTAGCTAACACTCATCGTTTGCAGTTATGACATGGATTGTTATTCAAGTGTTCACCAGTCCTACATGCTTCCAGAGAGTGTAAGTGATGCTTTTAACTGATCCACTAAAGGTGATTTTTAGCTGCCTTTAATTACATTAATGTGCTTTGCTTAGTCAACTTCCAGAGCCAAAAGCATTAGATAGATCTGAACATGAGCTCAGGTACTGATGTGCGATTGTCCATACTGCTTCAATTGCTAGTGTATTCCCTGCTGCATGCACAGGCTGGCTGTTCTTGAGGAAGAGTGCTTAGCTGTAAGGACATGAGCTGTGATGTACCATTTTCTCATAGGACCAGAGAACAGCTTCTTGCATATCATATTTAGCAGCACATACATAGCCAAGGAGTCTGACAGAGATCTGCTTCCTTCAGCCATTAAGTTTAACTGATCACTAACACAAGCCCTTGCAGAAGACAGCTAGTTCCAACCAATGTGGTCTGTAGCATTTCAGTTCCAAACACCTACAGCCTATTCCCTTAAAATAAAAAACACATAGTTTATTTTTTGTTCACAAAATGGTGCCAGTGCTAGGGAAGGAGAGGGAGAGAGGAGCTGATAAGGAGGTTGATGACCAACACAGGGGCTACCAGGGAAGCCCCTGTGGCAAGGACTGAGACCTGTCTCTGATCTCCTTGCATTTTGCACTTGCAGCTGGGGGAATTCAGGCTCCTTTTACCCCCACACTCGCCCTGGCTCCCAAGTGACATGTTCTCTTTATTACTTAATAAAAATTAGGTCACACACTAGTTATCACAGTTCAATGGTCAAACAATACTAAAAGGACTACATCTGATAACGGTATATTGAATAAAAGTTACTAGCCATGAGTCTGGTTATACTGAGACAGTGAACCGACTGTGTTCACACTCAGGTTGCTAGTAAAAATATTGACTAATCTTTAGCCAAGAAGTGATTCTTGGAATACCCTGCAGAAACATAATGAAGAGTTTTCCTTTAAAATTACAATTTAAACATCAAAATATTTAATTGACACTTATCCTGTCAGCTTCAAATTGTTTTAGCCTGTTCATCAAAAAGTCATGGAATGAAGTTAAGTTTTTTGTGTAAGTCCAAGTAAACTAAACCAGCACTATTGCACTAACATTCAGTTGTTTGACAGGCCATGCTTTCAATAGATAGGTCTTTAGTATTAGGTGATTGGTATTAATTATATTATCATCCTCTAGCTTTCTATTAATAAAGCTTCAGATCAGCTTTTTTGTCATTTTACTCACAATTAATAATGAATTTTCAGGCCTGTCACTCTCTGGTGAGATAATTCAGTCTTTCAAATACTGTAGAGCTTTATTTTTCTTTGATTTCTATGCTTCTTTGATCACTATCTAAAGATTTAATTTGATATAAAAAAGCAGTCAATAAAATTCCTTGCTCCCACGCTACATTGTCTCCTACTGAAGATTATGACGCAAAATAAAAGCTTCATCATCTAAATAACTACTCAATAAACATTTATTTTTACTTATATGATTATGAAAACCTTGTCACACAAACCCAATACAATAACTGTGATAAAAATATACCGTTTTTGCTATCAAGCCAGCAGTGAACAATATCAGTGGAGATTTGCTAATGAGAACTCCTTGGTTTATTTTTCTCTTCCTCTTAATAGTGTGTAAAAGGTTAGTTGCAAATCAGACTTCATTTGCACAGAGGTTATTTTTTTCAGCACAAGATATGTGAACAAGAGGTGAACAATCATCCAGTTTTCTGTTTTAGGTGGGGCTTCATCCAACAAATTCTAATTAAAATAAATGCTGCAGAAATATGAGTTGTGCTGTGTATTTTGAAAGTGTGTACACAGCAGGAGCCTGAACGTGAACTGCTCAAATATCAGGAAACCACCTAGTAGGAGTAAGAAGTTTGAGATTTGGTTTTGTTACTTTCATTCATTGTTTCTGATATTTCCATGAGGGAAGAACTACATGAAGTCATTTCAGTGAACTATGCTCTGAAAGTTACGGTGAATTCAAGCTGCCTGGCATTTTTGTGTCATTTCTGCAACTAGGCTACTGCTTTCAATAATACTAGATGCTAGATTCATCTGAAGCTGGTAAGAACTTATAGTTATATATTACATATTATATATTTTATATTATATACTATATATAATATGATTTATATATATATTATATATATAGTTAGTAATAACTTATTATCTGGTTTCATAATAGAAAAAACATAGTACTTTACTTGTCTGACAGAACCAGAGGATTTAGTTCTTCTATCTCACAGAGCAAAGTCCCAGCCCATTGAAGGGAGTAGGAGTTAAGTCACCAACTTCATCGAAGCTAGAAATGTATCCTAAGCTCAAGAACACCATCAGTGTGAGACCACAGTTCAATGCTTAGCTACTTTTTTTCAGAGGCCAGGACAATTAAATTAATTTTAGAAAGATATTTTTTTATTATATTCTTTCAACAGAAAAGGGACTGTTTAAATTGAATATGCAATATTTTCTATTTATATTTAGTCTGATTTTGTTGCTTAACAACTCATCGGTTTCCATCAATCCTAACATACCTTGCAGAGCTTCAAACATGCTTTTCTGCTGCTATTGCGAAAACTCAGTTGTAAAATCCATACAATGATTTCAGATCATTTTGCATTTGGGGCTTGCTTTTAGGTGCTCAGTGACCTGAATTTTGCAAAGGACTCGGGACTGTTAGGTAGGACACTGTGGCCTCTGAAGGAGGGCTTGCTGGCCAGGTGGCTCCCAAATGTTTTCAGAACTGTGTTATAGAATAGGTAGTGTAATTGCACTTTGCACAGCAGTCTGCTGTTAAAAAGTCAGATTTTTATTGATCAATATAGAAGTAAACAAAAAATAACTCAACTGATAACTAAACAGCACTATATTCAAAAAGACAGCAAGATGTATAAACACAATTAGCTGAACATGGTCACATATGTGAATGGACTGGTATGATCCACCTGTCTTTTACAAGTTAAGCTAATAAAGCTGCACAAATAATTTAATTTTTATTAATTTATTAATATTAATTTGACTAACAGCATTCTGTGTCATTATTAGAGTTGAAAGTTGAGAAGTTTTCTGTCTGGAAAGATGTACCAAACAGAACATAATTCATACAACCAACCTAAGTTTTTATGTAGGAATTTTCAGAGAGTGGTTATTTTCCATTTCCATAGAAACTTGCCTCATTTAACAAGTGCCTTTCTCCACTCCTGGGGATCCTTCAGGAATGCACAGTTAATTAGAGAGGGCTCCACAGGGGCTTTTACCACATTTTGTGATTTTTCCCTGTTCATTTTGCACCTCAAAAGGCAGAATTCCGTAGGTAACTTTTAAAACTCAGTGGGTTCTGAGCTTTTTAGGAAAAAAATGCCTGTTTTATAAAATGCCAAAGAGAAGGAAATAGAGATGAAAGAAAAAAACAACTACAGCCCACTGATGCATGCTATTATTCTATTGACAACTGCATCACATAGGAAATTCAGTTAGAATTAATTTGAACTGACCTTGAGGTTCATTACTGGTTCAACATAAAAAAATAATATAACACTAAAGTTTTCACTCATAAAAGTGTTTCTTTACACTTATTTCTCAATATCATACTTTTATCTTCTTTTTTAGTTGCTTTACATTTTTTATGAGGCTTTTTCTGAATGGAGTACAAGATAATAAACCTGTACCAGAATTTATAAAACAAAACAAAAACTTAAATATCATTTAAAAATTGTTGTTAAATCATAAGAAGGATGGCCGAAGTGTTGCATATATATCCTACAAAGTCACTTCCTATTTTGAAAATGCCTAAATCTACAATTGTTATTAATTTGTTTGAGAAGATAACAGGACTGGAGGAAAGAGGGGCACTGGAAGGAGCATATTTGTATGTGGGTAGGCAAAGAGAGGGCCGAGAGAGGTAGAGGATGTTTTGACCAGCTTTGGGTGAGGAAGGGGAGAACTGGCAGGGCAGATGACTCTTTTAAAAGCAGAATGGCAGAGACCTGCATGGGATGCTAAGCAAAAGGCAGGAGTCAGAAGGGTCCAGGCATCTCCAGAGGTCTGGGTAGGAGAGAGGATTCCCAATAGTTTCAGAAAGAGATTTCTGTAGCAGATTATGGATGCGTTTAGGGGAGAGATGAAGGCAAAGTATTGTCTTTCTTCTCTCCTTTCCTTATCAACTTCCTCCTTTTGTGCTCTTCCAGGGTGTAAGAATAGTGGTCCCCCTTCTCCTAGCAGTCCTTTCCCACCAGGATCAAGCTCAAACCATCTTCTTGGGCCTTTGGGACCTCTTGGCAAGGGCAGAGCTGTTTCCTTTGGGAGGAAAGCAGCAGGATGCCACCAGGGTGGTTCTGCTGCTGCAAGTGCGTCAGGGTGAGTGGCGCAGTGGGGCCAGAGGATCTGGGCTGGACCAGGGGATGTGCAGGCAGACAGCAGGGCATCTTCTCAGGCAGGGCTGCAGCAGATGCCCTTCCCTCTACCCCGAGCCACCGCTGCCCTCACCTTTCCTCAAGCACATGCCAAGCCTGTTCTCCAGCAAATGAATGGAACACAAATGTCCTGCCTGTAAACTGACTCCCTGGCTTCCAAATTCTTTCTGTAGTGCTAGCCCTTCCCCGTGGATCCTGGGTCTATGTAGGGAGAAATAGCAGGGCTTCAGCAGCAAGCTCTGTCCTCTGCAAATGACTGCTCTCCCCACAGCAACAGCTGTAACTGGAAAGTGGAAAATGTGTGCTTGGACACTTTAGGGCCAAGGACAGGAATATTCTCACTTCTGGATGATGGTTTTAAATACTAGGCCACCTATATATTACTAGGGAAGAGGGTAACTCTTCCTGATATATTTTGGGAACAAAAAAAAAAAAAAAAAAAAAAAAAAACCCAACCATTTTTTGATTTTGATGAAAGAGAAGATATTTTCAGCACTATAAATCTACAGTACAGAAGGCACCTTCTGTCAGCAGGTGACTGGTCAATAAATGTCCCAGATAGACTGTCCTTGAGATTTCCTGTCTTGGCTAACTCCAGTTTTCTCTGCACACCATCTTCTGAACTCTGCTCCTGTGACAGGTTGGAGGCACACAAGGATGGCTTTTGATCTTGCTATAGCAACCAGATAAGTCCCTTGGGAGAACTTGGGCTGAGGCAAAGTGGAAATTAGTATAATTTAATCTTTCCATTAGGACATATCTTAAAAGTTTTTAGAAAAGTGATTCCTTCATTTTATCTACATAGTTTCATTGCCTATGAAAATGAAATTTGATTAAAGGAAATAGAGTGTGTTGGTCTCAGTATCTCTGGGTTACTGACAAATCAACCGCATGCTATGAACTTCATCCAGTGGAGGTTGTTACCAATGTAGATGGCATTTAGCCAAAAAGAGATACAGCAATAGGGGCCCAGCCTAACAAAAAACCTCCGCATGAATCCCAAGTTACTCCAATCTCACAGTCACAATTGCTTCCAAGCAGGCTAAGGCCAATCTCCAGCAGACAGCTATTGTCGAGGAACATTAAATGGGAACACTTTATTTGAAGAGGTAGTCCATCAGAAGGGGCTCCACTTAACTGTGACTGTTAGAGCTACTGCTGCTCACAGCTCCCCATTTGCTTTGTGTTCCTCTTCCTTCTTAAAAAGCATGGGCAGGACAACAGTGCTTTGCTCATTATCCCTTTTTGCAGCAGGACCTGTTTGTACTGGGAAAGATAAAGTGACCTCTATTAATTCACGACTCAAATGAGTGGTTACTTCATCTGAGTTTTGAAATTACTGGCATTAGAAAAGCCTTTGCATCTCTCAAGGGGCTCTGTTATATGAGCAAAGAAGGCCTAAGGTAGACCCTTCAAAAGCTCTCCACCTGCCTGGCTCAGAGTATGAGTTGACGACTTATCACTTGGAATAAGTAAATCTTCATCTTTATTACGATATGGACACAAATTATGTTTGTGACAACTTTGGCATGACTTAGACTTTATCCTTTTAGCTTCTGCAAAACAAACGCCCTGTTTTTCTAGCCATACAGGATTTAAGTCTTGGAATTTAAAAGCAAAGTTTTAATATAGTCAGTTCAGGTTTGATTAAGCATCAGCATGTTTGGTTTACCAGCAATATCTGTCTTTACAATTCAGTTCTTTTAGGCCTGCTCTCATCTGAACCATTACAGTGTGTAAATCAAACTATACTGGCATGCTGTATGTGCAGGAGATTGTGAGTACAACATTCTGCTCATGGGAGTGCTGAAAGTTAAGGAACTGAATGGCAACCATTTAAATTCATCACAAATTCATAATTATCAGTTGTGACATATATCATATACACCATATACAACAGTTTATTAAAATGAAGAAAATATACAGGTAGGTTTAAGAATAATTGTTACTAAAATATATCTTACTAAATATAATGCATATATAAGGGTAATTTCTCACCATTGGATATTGTATGGTTCTTTGTAACCATGGGAGAGGAAAAGAAAACCACCCAAAAGACTTGCTTAAGGCATTTCTTTCTTCTACATCCACTGTGAAATCTTTTCAGCTCTTGGCAGGAAGTCTGACATTTGCATACAAAGCCAAAGAAAATAGTTTCAATTTTATACATTAAAATAAGAAAGAGATGAGAGTTATTAAAAAAAAAAAAAAAAGGAAATTTAACACATACTAGCTTTTGGTCTATAATATGGGATTGACTGACATTACAATAAAATAGATGCAGTTCAGTTTCAAAATCCTTTGAATGGTCTGCTTGAGGATTCTAAAAGATAGCAAAGAAGTCAAATAATTAAACCATCTCAAAAAATGCTCAAATGCTATTTCCCAAAATTGTGAAACCTAGGGAGTGAAATCTGAAATTTGTTTTTAACTAAGTAGAGTCCTTCAGGACATGCTGTGACTATTTCTCAAAGTGTTACAATAAATGCAACCTCATCCTGAAGCACCAAAAAATATCATTCTCAGCTTTCAGCTGGGAGGAACATCTGAGCAAGTGATGACTAAAGATCCCAGTAGAACTGAAAAAAGAGAAAACAAAGTAGAACATCATTTCATAACTCCCATCTACAAAAATGCAGAATTGAAATAATCAGAAAGTGATTGTATTCTAGAGGTCGAGTGGAGGAAGGTCAAATCCTTAATAAATATTAAAAACAGGTAAGCTGATTTTTAGGACTATTAAGAACCGAGAACAAAACAGAAATGTCATTATTTTCTGCCATTTTGTGACGGCTTACACACATCTTAAAGATTCAATACAATCCTGACCATCTATATCAATAAAAAAAAGGGTAACAATAATGTCTGAAGATGTGACAGAGCTTGAAGAGTTACTAAAAAAATAGAACTCCTTGGCTAAAGGTGGCAAGAAGATTATGACAAAGATCTGGAAAATCACAATTAGCAGAGATTTGGAAAAGTGAGTAGGGATGGATAGTTCACTATTTGTCACAATACCTTGGGGACAGCTAATGAGATGATGAGCCAGCAGATTTATAGCTAAAAAGAATTACTTTTTTCCTATACAATGTATAATAAAACATAGAACTCATTGACAGGACATATTAGAGAGGACAGAAAGAAATTCAAGCAAGGAAATAAATGGAAGATAGGTCCATTGCTGAGCATTAAAACCATTGCTATTTCCAACATAAAATATCCTTGAATAACCAGAAGCTGGAAAGATTTTCTAGAAAAAAAAGATCCCTTGATCCATGCATAATAATTCAACACTCTTTCTCTAATTATGCACCTCTGCCCAATGAATCAAAGACCACTAGGATCGTGAGGAACAACAGGACTAAACTAAGTGACTTATGAGACAACAAATAAGAAGAAAAAAAAAAGAGAAAATCAGAGGTTTCAAATAGCAAAATCAGAGATGCATCTGCTCTGCACATATCCTTTCACAAAAGCATTGAAACAGCTAATATTATGGGTCAGCCTGGAGGCAAAACAGAGTAAATGACATGCAGGAGGCCCAAAGGCATGTGCAAATTGCTGAAATAACAGGGCCAGGACACCGGCTTAGCGCTGTTCCTATCATCCGTACCGTTTCATTTCTAGCATGCTTCTGGGTGTGGCAGGGCTAGTTTTAGGGCTGTAGCAACTATCAGACAATGCCCAGCAAAGGTCTGAGGAACAGCACGAGGCAGGGATTATTTCCAGAATGCAATCTGGACAGAGCTGGGCTGTTTGGATCAGGAGTTTAGCTATGGCAAGCTGTACCACTTGCCCTCAGGGCCACAGAACAGGCCCTATTTTCTGGTGTGGATATATGTGATCACAGGGATTCCCATTAAGATTTTTGATAGAGTGGATGGGATGCTTGCTCTCCACCAACTTGGAAGAGGCTGGACAAGGAATTCCTACAAGACTACCAAATTATTAAGGATATAAAATGAAAAGCTGAGAAGAATATTGCCAGGATCTCAGTATAATGTTACAATGGGGCTGAAAAAAAGGTTGCATTATAACATACTTCCTTGTAGCCGTGTGCTTGTCTTCTTGTTACCACAGAAAACAGAACTAGAGGATAGAGGGGTTTGTCAGTATTGTTTGAGGCTCAGTGGAAATAAAACCTATACCAATGTTCTTGTGGCAGGAGCAAGGAGGATGGGCATGAACAGAAAAAAACCCATGTTTTCATGGCTGACAGTAACTGGCGAGTAGGTTATTCTGTCTCTTCAGAAAACAAGGTTGTGGGGTTTGGATTTTTTTTAGGCTGCACAGGGTCCTGCAGGTGTCCTAAACATCCCCCTGTGAGAGGAAGTAAAAGGCCTGGGCTGCTTCCACACTTTCTCTCCTCCTCTTTAAGACCATGCAAACGCATAACTCTTATTACAGACTGTACAGAGCATGTGCCTACTTACCTCATTTATCTCAGCATTGCTTTTATGCTGGCTGAATATCAGGCAGTTGCCACACCTCCAGCCATAATATCTGTAAATATTTCTTAAATTCAAGGTGCAGCCAAGATGATGGATCTTTTAGAGAATATATACATTCCTATATGTATGAAAAAGATTCGTATAAACAGTCATTTCTGTGTCAATGTTTTGTTCCTATTTAAAATTCACAGCAGCAAGCAAGGGAAATACAAGCCTCTCTTTGAGCCTCCACCCACAAATTGATGACTCTGTACAGATCAACAGAAGAAAATCCTGTTTATAATGAATGTATAACAGCAGTGTAGCAACTTTGACACAGATCTTGGTGTAAAGAACAAAATATTTCTATGCAGCCTGACAACCACCCAGGCTTGTCCTTGCCTTCTTTATATTTACAGCTTGGGCCAAAACTACACACTTGACAATCAGGCCACTGTGAAGAGGGTCTACTGGGCCTATGGGCTCTGCTTTTTATTGAATTTCTTTTTGAAGAGGAAAAGTAACAGTGTCTCCCAAGCATATTCCATTTTTGACATCAGGATAAGGTCACCAAGTCAATTTTGTCAATCCGTGACATGATGTCTCCTTCCTAGTTCAAAGGGCAAAAATGTTTAACCACTGTCAACTTTTAAATAGTCAACACTACACACCAACAGGAATGGGTTGAT
Source organism: Morus bassanus (assembly GCA_031468815.1). Classification (NCBI taxonomy): domain Eukaryota; kingdom Metazoa; phylum Chordata; class Aves; order Suliformes; family Sulidae; genus Morus; species Morus bassanus. The sequence goes on from CM062569.1 coordinate 90,202,035, forward strand.
GTGAAGCACCCAGAGCTATTGCACAGTATGCATGCCAGGGTTGTCTCTGCATCCCCATGCTCAGTTAAGAACAGAGTTCTGTTGTCATCAGAATGGCTACAGCTGAATAAAGCAGAATTAAAGCTGAGGTTGTGGAAGATTAAGCAGCAGCATCAGAGCTATACATATGGCCAGCAGGCATCAACCAGCCATTTCCAGCAGAGATGAGCACAATGAGAAAAGATGCCATTTATATATGTAACTGAGAGGATTTTTTAACTAAGATATCTATTGCCCTACTTTTGGGTATGATGGTAGAAATGGAGAGTAACAATTTAAATGGCTACCCTGGTCACAACCTTGCAATATTGTTAGAGGGAGTAATCTAAACTTATGAAGAGCTCCTTTGACCCATTCGTTCAGCTTTCGTAGTTCCAAGATGTGTATAAAGGGGAAAAGAAAGTTGAATTTTCAATTGCATGTACTTGAAAAGGATGAATATTTATGTATTTTTATTGAATTTACTAGGATGCTAGAGACATGCAGAGAGTCAGATCGTGCACCACAAAGCCAGAGAAGCCCACTGATTTCAGTAGGTTTTCTCTCTGAAAGAGGACCTACCATCCTGAGAGATAACTGCCCGAACTAGCTCAAATTGCATCATTTTGACTTCTTTGAGCAGCTAAAAAAAGGAAAAGGAAGCTACTTTTCAACATGTTTAATGTTCATTTCTATCAATAGGTGTGGGAGAAACCATCCTCTGAGTACTTTTCATTCTGTGGTGACACAAAATAGCAAGTGCCAAATAACAAGCATACAAACCTGCTGATGAAAGAAGTCAGTAGAGTCCCATTTTATTGAAGGAGAGGAGGTGTTAATTACAGACCTCATGGTAACTGAGCTGCCAAGAACTAATAAGTAAAATATTCAAATTCAAATGGTACCTTATTTCCTGATTCTTACACGTTCAGATATTTAAACTAAGGTCAAGATGGACAATATTTTTCTTTTTACTTTAAAAAATATTTTCCTACACTTCATGTTAAAGTCTGTTTTATCTCCAAATACAGGGGAGAACATAAGGCAGTAAAAAAGCAGTTCAGTCTTATCAGAATTAAAACATTTAAATATCCATAAACCTAAAGACAAAAAAAGCAAGCTCGAAGACATGCTACATCAAGAGAAACCAGTGCAGCCCCAGTCAATAGTATAATTTTTTCATTAGTGTGCAGCAGCAAGCCCAGCTTTGGTTCAGGTAGAAATTGCTGGTCCCAGTGGCCAGCTGATACCCTGGGGATCTAAGGCCCAGGCTGAGTGTCTGTTCTGCATCAGCAGGATTTATATGTCAGCCTTCCTTCACTGGTTTGGAGCAATGCCACTTCATTGCCACAGTGGTTGCAGGTGCCTACGTTCCTCTCAAATGATGTGTTTGGGTCCCTCAGCACTGCTAGCAAGTATATTCAGGCGTGCTTCCCTGTTGGCTGCATTTTGCCACAGGTAAAGGCTTACTCCACCCAAGCCTATTTGACATTCAGGTGAGGCACCCCTGTGCCTGTCTTTCTGAGACCTCAGTTCGGCCTTGAAACACCTTTGATGCTAATTATGATATAACAGCCACTTGAAGTTTAGACTACATTTGAGCAGACTAAGTCTATATCTGAGTGGACTAAGACAAAGTCTTGTCACTGAAACCCCTTAGGATTTCCTGTACACAGCCTGTTTAGTGAGCATGGGATTCATTTCAACTCATTGCAGCCATCTAAAAGTGAAACTGCCAATCTAAGCTACATCACCTCAAAGACACCTCCAGAAGATGATTCATTTCACATACCATGAACACCTCTCAGATGCTCTTTTCTCTCTGTTGATCACAGAAGGAGCTGCAGTGCCTCACTTAGGCTATGATCAAGTAAAAAAGGAAGAATTTAATGTTAGGGTTGTTCGATCTTACACTTTGGTTTCTTGTAATTTATTATGTTTTGTGTATAAATTAGGTTCTGTATGGGAAGTGTTGGTTGTTTCATTACTAGTGGTCATTAATATACTTGGACAAGTAATATGCTGTCATAAGCTCAATACTAAGAAAAGCACCTTCACATATGGAAACTTAAACCTGTAGTGTCTTATTGGTGCTGGTTTCAAATATTACAGCTGGCTAGAAGTAGACTATTTTAAAGCAAAATTTTTAAAAAGAGCAGAGGAAAGCAGCAGGTCAAACCACATGAGAGAGTACAATGAGTGGGAAGGATGCAGATTTATGTTGATGATAATTTTATTCTTTCAAGCTCAAGTGACTTGCATTATCCTTTCTGCAGCTAAAATTCCATTGCGTTTATGTCAGTTAATCAAAAAATACAAGTCAGTTATTTTTCCCATAGGCAAAGGATTTTTCACGAAGCCATTTAAGCTACACTCTAAAATTTAAATGCATTGAATTATCTGTTGATTTCCCTTGAATATCTAAGCACACACTCAAATTAGCTCAGAACATTTTCTATTAGACAATGGTCACATAAAGTAATTAAAAATTAGTTTTTTAGAGCTTCATTTTGTCAGTAATTTATTCTACAATTCTTAATAATGATACAGTGGAAGAAGTATATTAGTACATTAAATTTATTAAATAAATATTGTGCATGTCATGTAATTGAAGTTTGAGCATAGTTCAGATTTGCAGAGGTACTTCAATTCTATTTTTGATACCGTTTCTTCTGGCCTTATGCTGTTCTTCAGAGTAAAGTTTTAACATAGTATTATGGGCACACAAAAAAGGGAAGGTTCAAAATATGCAGATAGAAGGAGCACGATTCCCACTGATTTTTAAAAAATTTGATCCCTAACCACTATTATGTCTTTAAAGTATTTCCTGAAGTGATTTAAATCAAAGAGAAAACAGAATTTTCAAACCTAGTGAGTACAAACAAACTTTGTGCATGCAAGTGGGGATTTTAAACCTGCATGCTCTTTTGGTACTTACATGGCCTGCTTTTACATCATATTCAAGCATTTAACAATAGATATGCCCTTCTGTTCTCATGAAAGAAGAAATCATGGGTTAGTTATTTTTGGTCTTCCTGCCCCAAATCCAAAGTGCATGGGAAAACTCATGCTGAGTTTTTGGTTATCCTTATTTCACAGCTAGTACCTAGCACCAGTGAGGGCTGTGCTCTACTGCCTGTCCTCTACTGTTCAGGAGTTCCCCTGTTGAGTGAGGGCTGGGTGTTGAATGTGACCATGATGATGACCAGCAGTGGAAATTCGCAGGCAGCCAGGGCCAGTTGGTTTGGCAAGTTTGACACTAGACTGCATTCAGGAGAAATAAAACTAGTGCTAGCAGCCACATCTTACCCAGTGCTTTGGCAAGGTCAGTGAGCTGCTGCTTTTTTCTAATAACTGCAGCAGTGACTTTATGGCTCTGTCACAATATCAGAACCATTGCTGTAGTCCAGTTTGACCTCACACGTACACGAATCTCTCTGGACAGATCTATGCTGTCAGATGTGGGTATTGGGGTGGCATGGATGTAATGTATTACCAAGGAGAGCTCAAGGACATCGGGGCTGCAGACTAACAAAATGCAGAGTCAGGTGCCATTGTTTGGGGATTATGAGAGCAAAAGGTTCACACCTTGTTATTTTTTTTTTACTAGTATCTCCTTCAATCTAGCTGACATATGGCTTGAGGTATCGATTCTTTCTCCGGATGCCATTCTATGCTGATGTGTCGTAAGAGTTTGGTGGTTATGAATCAAGTGCACTTACTATCAGAGGTCTAATTCTGCTAAATCACACCAGAACTCCCAAAAATCTTCTGAGAGGACTCAAATAATATGGGAGATATAACTTATTTTTGTAGTACTTTGTGGGGGAGGTTTTGGAAACCAGAGTAACTTCAGCCCCTAACAGCCTAGATTTTATCCTGAAAGAAAGTACTTGAGAGAGCTCCCATTTGCCTCAGCAGTCAGAAAGTATACTGGCTATTAGCAGTCCATAGTCAACAGAATATGCTGTTATGTCAACAGAATATGATGTTCTTGATCTAAGACATTTCTAACAGAAAGTGAGATATTTTATTCTGTATAACCACATTTCCCTAGCAACAGTTTTAGACCCACCCATACCCAAGTGGCAATTCAGAGCCCTCCTCTCCTTTAGACCTAAGTTATTGTTGAGTTTCCCCTGTGATATATAACAAATTCTTTATTTCTTTGTTAGCTGTCTTGCAGATACTGCTTTCTCACTAGCTGTTTAGCATCAACTAGTTTTCTGGTTTATGTGATTCACTTTATGAAAATTATTTATTTCCTATTAAATCCTTTCCACCAAAAAAACCTAAGTCAATCATCATACATTAATTTTATCCAAAGCCTGTGGTTTTGATTACACAGTGTTTAATCAAATAAAGAATGATATTTCATAAGTAGCATTATCTGACATTAGTCTGATGGGCAGAGCAATTGGAGGAGCCAGAGAACACAACAATAAACAGGAAAGGGCATTGTGACAAGTAATGCAAGGAAGTAAAGGCTATGACGGAAACCGAGGCAGCAGTGGAAGCAACCCAAAAATTTAAAGATGTGTGCTATCCTTGAGTAGATATAAGCTAGTCATACAAAAGAATTATCATCTGACATGTCTTCAGTTTCTATGTGCTCTGAAAAATACAGATAGAGCTGAAGAAGAATGGGTGTTTGAAGGAAGAGCAGAGAAGAGATGAAGTTTCAGGGAGAACTGAGCCCTTGCAGATCCTGCTGAAAAACAATGCCTGGAAAACAAATATGTGTTCAAGAACAAAAGATTTATGGGCAAGGCTAAGGACTATGGTGGCTGGTAGAGCAAACAAAGACAGCTGCTGGCTGACAGATTAGATAAGAGGATTAATCCATGTTATTTCTGCTTTGACACTATCACAATGAGTCACAGAAAGCCACTAACTTCAGCAATAATCCAGACAGTATTAATGCTTTTAATGCGAAAAACAAGCATTCTGAAACAAAACAATCTTTGTGCTAACCAATTGTTCTACCATACCTAAGAGGATAGATAGAGAGGGAAACATACTGCATGAATAAGCACGAAGCTGCCCCTAAAGCATACTCTTATTTTATGACTATTTTACAGTGCTGTGTATATGCCCAATACATTTGAGGCACTTTGTTTTTCTGGCCAACCTTCATTCATTGCCTTTAAATCCATTGTATATTTGAAACAACAGTAGGACTTCTGTGTTCCTTCTAAAAATTACCTAGGCATCACAAAGTATCCTGTCAAAATACTTGGCATCAGGGTGTCCCAGTCTCATAAGTATTTTGTAAGACTACCATAATTACCTTTTAAACAGCTTTTAATTCAGAAACCAAACACACCAAGTTAAGCCTGTTAACACAAGGTAGATATCTTGTGTCAAAACCAAGCAATTTCTTTCCCCTAACTAGCCACTAAACTTCCCAGTTACATCTGAGATAGGTTTCTTTTTTTTTTTCTTTTTTTTTTTTTTTAATTCCAAAGAAACTAACAGTACAAAAGAGAAGATAATGGAGAAAGTCAGAGGGTAGCACAGGTTTCAGATTAGACATGAAGGAGCTTCTCTGGAAGGTCTGTAGGGAAAAAGCAAACTTGAAGAGGGAGAATAAGTTTTGCACAATAGTATGGCCTTTGAAACCAATTTGAGTCAACAGAATTCAACAGGAGCTTCAAAGGCTGATTTCGACGATGACCCACTGTCCTGTGAAATAATAATAGAGTCACCTTCTAGTTTTGCAGAAGCTATTAGTGGAATTCTTCTTGAAAGAGACTAGGAATTTTTAGTCAAAATGTATTTACTGGTTACTGACTCACTGACCGATGACAAAGAAGTGAAGCACGCACCAAACCCATCAACAGACAATTTGGTTTCTTCATGAAACAGGAACATAAGTACCAGAGAAATAATAGGAAACTCAGAGACGTTTCCTACTTTCTATTACAATGAAAGAAAGGAAGTAAATGCTGTTTCTGAATAAAATTGTTTTGGCTCTGGTATTCAAGAAATATGAGTTTTCCACATGCAGTTTTGAACTCCACTGCCCAAAAGCCTCGGAGGAGATCTAAGCCAGGTAAAAGTGTTGGTAATATGTATCCTTTTTACAAAAACACTGATGTTTTAACTTGCAGTAAAACTGCAGATAGTTAAATGACTTTAAAAGTTCACTTAATAGCCCATTTTTTGGCTATGACCATGAGCCTGCCATGAATTTCTTACACTGGACCCCTTTTGCATAATACATTAGGTTTGAATGTGGCCTTATTATCCTTAATTGCCATGCCTTATCTACTTAGAACATCACCATCAACTTTGCCTGAACTTCCCCCTTCCCTCTTTGTATGAGCTCCTTACCATCTCTTATATATCCTTGGATGCTCTCTTTTTTTAATATGGATTTTGGTTCATTATCTATCAAAAAACCACGGATTTTTTTGTCCTAAACTGTATCCTCTGCTATGAGATATTCTGCCAGTGTTTTTAAAATAACACCCCTATTGCTATTTGAAACAATGCCCATAATGCTTAATATTGTCAAGTTTCCAGTTGACCACTGCATTCCCAGAGGTATTCTGTGCAATTCTCAAGTGAAAGCAAGAGTCTTAATTTCAGGAATATGCAGCATGGGAACAATATCAAACAAAGGTGGTCTCAAAGATGCAGTTGCAATGCCAGCTTGATTTCTTCAAAAGATGCAAGATATTTGTGTTTCCATTGCTGTTGTGTTCAAAGCCTCATTGTTCTAAAAAAGGTTGTTACAATTAAGTTTGGTGAGAGCAATGACATATGGGTCTTTTTACATTGAAACTTTGTGCATACTACAATGCAAACTTTGGCTTCTGTGGGGAATTTTGCCCAGCTGAGAGTTAGAATTCCATTTCTTTAGCCCAAGTTTCCTAATGATTTCCTCTATTTCCAGTTTTCAAAGTTATTCTGCATCTGTCCCTGACAAATACTAATTAGGGTGCCATCTTTAAACTCTCATCTGCTCCATCAAGTGTTTTAAAAGGTGCCAAGCACACCATCCAAATTTTGTGTGCTGCTCCTGCCATCTCCTGTATATCTGTTTAATCTCTGACAGGTTTGCAAAAAGCAGGAGAGGAGGAATCATTTCATATTTATCAGCAAAACCAGTTTGAGAATAACAACAATACAACATACTAATTCTTCCTCCAGGAAAAGAAAAAAAAAAACCCCAAACGCAAAACTCTGGCTTTTCATAAACTAATTTTATAGATTAGATATTGGGATAAAGAAAAAGCTTTTCATCTTATACCATGACATTTTTACAAGTGGGAAGTATTTAACAAAAACTGCAAGATGGAAGTGTTTGAAGAATGTCCTGGTTTGGGAGGTCAGCATTTTATTTACTTGGTGCAGGGCATTATGGTAGAGAGATTTCATAAAATTAAATGAACAATGACAAATTTGCTGGTTGCACACTCTTTGAAATTAGTGTTTATAGTTACTGCAGAGATCTTTCTAGAATTTATTTGTAATTTGGTTTATGAGACCTTTCTGGTTCTACTAAATGAGCCAAGTACAGACAAAGGACTAACCTAAAGCCCACTGAAGTTATTATAGGTTATTTATCTACTGAGGCAAGAAATCTAACCTCTCCTTCCTGCACAGGTTTCAGGTCACCTACAGATAAGCTTTTTCTTGCTCATTTACAAGAGTTCTCCTGAGCATACCTAGCAAAAGTCTTCACTCTCAGAGAAGACAATCTTCCCTCCCATTAATCAGCTTCTCTCTGCACCAGGGGAAAGCTCGTGTACAGGTTCCTTCTGAGAGTCCCAGAGAGACAAGAAAAATTGCATTAAAAGGAAAGGGAGGAGGAGGAATTTGCAGATGCATGGAAGACCAAGTGAACAAGTGCAAAACTGCAGTCTCCTCTTCTGCTGCTGCTTCCTGAGGACAGGCCACATTGATTGGCGCTAGACTGCAGATTGTCCTGCTGTTCAGAGAAAAACAGGGAATAACACTAAGTGTCTAACCAGTAATTGAAGAAAAAATGGTCAATTGAAGATGCCACTATTTTTAGATAATAAAAAAAGATAGTCTCAAATGGTTCAGAAGGGCTATATGATTACTGACGTTGTACATGCTCCAAGGATGCCAGAGGAAATCAAATTTTCCTACACAAGACCCAAAATCTGCAGGAAGTTCATCTTTTAAAAAAACAGGTTTTTCAAGAAAGCTATATACAGAACTGTGACTCACCACCACCTAAGTAGTTTAAGAGAAGAATTTTAAAGAAAAAAGCAAATAAACAAATCCAAGGCTAGTATCTTGTTCTCTCCCCCCACCTCTCTGCCTTTCTTCCCCTCTTCCCAGGAAAGATTCAGAAGAATTTATAATGATGAAGAAGCATAGCCCTATAAAACTTTAAAAAGGCCAACAGAAAATGCTGCTTTGAATGTCTGCATAGCCCCCTTAAGGTCTTAATTGCTAGTCACCTTAAAAGCTCTCCGTACAGACTCTAATCGAAAATGAAGTGTAGGAAAAGTGAAACCCAGCCTTAATTAAGTCAGTGGGAGTCTTATCATCAACACTGACAGCAGCACAATTTCGCACAGGATATTTACTGTTGCCATCCTAGTAAATAGCTCAGCACCTTTTTCAACACCCAGCTAGAAACTTTCTAGCAGCACAGTACAACCAAATCTTACAGCCTGATCCTTGCTGTGTCATATAGTCACAGTGAATATGAGCAAATCTGTATAGCCAGAGGTGATGACAGTTACACATTTGTAAGATTGCTTGGACTTTTACAAATGGGAAGTGTTAAGTGTCTCTTATGGGCATTATTACATAGTGCGTCGCATACAGGTGACCCCTAAATTCTTTGCAGACTTCAGTTCTATGAGAATTTAAAATTATATTTTGCACTGTTCATTTTTTACATCCATCATCCTTGTGAGTATGGAAGGGTCCCTTTCAAGTCTGAGACAAAGTAGAGGTAATTTTGCACCTCTTTTGTTGCTTGTTTATATCTACTTACTGTAATTCCTATTCAAATAATATTGAAATAAAATGAACTTAACTTGAATTGTCAGTTTCAATGTTTGCAGCTTTCAAAAAAGCAAAAAGCTGCAAATGACTAAGATTCAAGAGCACAAAGAAATTGTGACAAAACATTTTGATCAGAAAGCAGATACTGCGAGGTATTAAAATTAGACACCTGTTTATTAAATAGAAAATATGCTATCTGAACAAAAATGCACTGTCTTCCTTCCCTATACAGCTATGCATGAATGTGCTTAACATCCTCCCCCCCCCCCCCAAAACAAGACTGAGAAGGAGCAGTTAAGGTATCAGAACCAGCATTCACTGCAAGCATAGGAATACTGGAGAACTTGAGCGTCACTAGGGTGTTATTCATATATATTTTTGTGCCATTTAAAATGCACAAAAGCTGCACAAATGCAGCAATTCCATGTTTTTGATTAAGATCATTCTTTTGCTATTGCTGTAACCCATACTTTTTATTCACTAAACTGAAGTTCTGTCAATACTTACCTTTTAGCCCAGCTAGTAATTTTATTCTAGAGTGACACTAGAAGGGCATTCGTGCAACATGAATGTACTCTGTATTTGATATACAAAAACAAAGAGAAAGCCAGGCATAAGGGAATGCTCTGTCTTCATCTGTTCTGCAGACTGTGTTTTTTCCCCTCTTTCTCTCTCTTTTTCTCTTCCTATTCTGTCTCTCCATTTAATTTTTTCATGCTTCATTCCAGACCCCTGCCAAATGTTTTTGAATAGAAGGTGAACTATACTGTCTAGATTCTCACCACTTGGCAACAGCAGAGACCTCCTTGCCCATCTAAGGTTAATAACTAAAAGGCATCTGTTCATTTCAGAATGAGTCATGATTCAATATATTAATTCAATCTATTAAAATGGCAGTGTATTTGACTAGGGGTTTTATGATTTTGTTTTTCCTTCTCAGTTGTGATAAATATTTTCATTTTTTGTAGCATTATCTTGTTTAATAAGATTTGTTAAAACATATGTAAATCTAAGTAACATTTTCTTCAAAACACAACCTAACTGATTTCTCACTATTGACCGTATCAAGAATGAGGTTCTTTGAATCTCAGTCTCCCAATTGCCTTGAAAACAGATATTGCTGGTATACTTAAAGTTATTCTATTTTCTGTCAAAATAGACCCCACATTTTCAGGAAAAAAACAACAGATGGGTTAATCTATTTTTATTTATTAAACAGTAAGTCTAACAGGTTTAAGAAACAAAGGAGTGTGAGCTCTGTGTGTGTGGAGGACACTAAACTGTATTTCATCATGCTTAGTACTGTTTGAACAAACAACTCTGTAGTGTTCACCCAGGGTGAATTCATTGGGCTCAGTATTTCCCTACAGAATAAAAACAAAAAAATCCTGTATAAAATAAAACTTAAAGGAAAATAGTATTTTCAATTAAAGTTCTTCCTGTGCAGGCTTGAAATGTATTTACTGTATAGAATACAGCACTTTATTGTTACAAGGCTTCTGTAAATGAGAATAAAAGAAATAAACATCAGTTTCCTGGAAGGCAATTTACAAATAAATATAAAATTTCTTAATGTACGTTATATTATTGTATCTTCATATTTGTAACCCATGGTCATATGTTACCCATTTATTTATTACTCTAAGGTAACAACTATTATAAACTAGAATTCAGGCCTGGGTAAACTAATATTTAGCTACTTGTTTATCTTATAGTAAGATCCAAAGCGTGCTTCAGGATACAGTGGTGATATTCTGAAAGGGACCGTCACTAAGATGGACAAGGAGTGGACAAGGGGACTCTAGAGCAGTCATTGCCTTTGAAAGATCTGGGTTTGTAGCAAATTGCTACAACAGATCACCAAGAGGAGACAATTCTGCAAGCAATTTATGTGTTGTATAATTACATAGGCTCAGCTTGTCCCATTTTATTTCTATTCCGTAATACAATATAAAATCAGATGCTCCTTGAAATAATCTTACACTGATTTGGGAATTTATCCAAAGTAGTCTATCTTCGATTCAACTTTCTTAATTTTATGGGACAACAGAAATTTGAATACAGACATCATCTTCCAGCAAGTCTCTATATGACTGGGTCAAAGCAATGAAGGGAAGTAAATTAAGATACTACCCCACTCCCTGACTGACAAACATTAAAACACAACACATCCCTCATTGAGCTGTCTTGCTGTATTAAAATCAACACATAGTTAAGGAAAATGGGGAGCAGGTTAGTTAAATAAAACAGAACCACAGGAAGCAAGGAAATTTGCCATAGTGCTAGTCAGCAAAGCTAATAATACGCAAATGAAAACCTTTCTAATTACATATGAGGGAGTTAGACCCCTGAAATATTAAAAGTTTCTCTCATTTTTAAAACCTAGCATTGTTTTGGAACTTCCAGAATTTTGTACATCTCATGGAAGTCCACCCCCCCTGCCCTTCACCCATACCATTCCCTTCAAACAGAAAAACTTCTTGGGAAAAGTCAGGACCTCTAAGTTTCTCTATGCACTTGCTGGAGAAAACAATAAAAGGTAGCAATTACAATTACATTAATTTTCAAATCTGGCAGTTAACCTATTAGTTGATAATTTACTATAGTTACCCCTGATTAGACTTATTCATAAAACCTATACTTTCTCACTAATTTGCTTTTTCTCTACCTATAGCACCTTTTAACATTGGTCTTGAGACCAAATCTACAGCACGTTATTTATTCAACAAATATGATAAGTGCTAGAGCAGAAGAGATAGATGCAAAATATGGAAACTCTGAATTCTTTCTAGCTGAATATCACATATAAAAGTTTTATTCATTCTGTATACCTACAAGAGAAAAGGAATTCAGGCTCATTGGCTGCAGCATTGCAGAAGGATCTCCTTATTGATTACTGTAGGAATAAACAGACAAGTTTCCAGGTTACTGTTGGTGGAGAACTGGCCACTTAGAGATAGAAAAGCAGCAAGATCTACAGATATGTCTTCTTCCTGAAGCCACAAGTAGTCATGATCACCACAAGTAGTGGTGATGGAAAAGAAGAAAAAGGAGAATCCATTTTTTAAGTCTTACCTGAATCCTAGCTCAGAAGCAATTGTCATCTAACTCTGTTTTTCTTACCTGCATTTTCCCCCTTCAAGAGATTAGAGCTGTCAAGAGATAATGCAGCAGGTGCACCATCTTTCTAAAGCACGGCAGAAAAGCTGATAGTGATTATAGCAAGCAAAGGAACATCACTGAAAACCATCACTTGTGACACAAACACCCACTTTACTAGTCAACAAATGGCATGATTGTGCCTGTTAGGCCAAAGTATTTCCCTGCTGCTCTTTCTGCTGTGATTGACCACAAGTGCTGCTCTAATTCAGGAAGTTGTCAAGGGATACAAACTGGTATTTATACACACACTTGTGCTGCTGGAACAAAGCAGGCATCAAGAAGAAAGGAGTTGAGCCAGTACAACTCAATTTCAAAACCTTTTTAAATGTCACCCAAGAAAGACTGATGTTGGAAACCAGCCGCATGTGTGTGCACATAACCTCCTTACTGTTTCAGTCACGTTTGTGAGGGGAGTTTGGAAAGTGAAATGTGAAAACTGGGAGCTCAGTAATGAAACTGCCACACTTGTTTTTGGCAAAGCACTAGGTACTCTGTGAGTTTCTTTGCAGCAGATTAAGCACAGATGTGTTTATTCCCCATGACTTCCCACATGAAAACAATTTTGAAATAAGGAAGGTAACTTTGCTTTGTGCTGGTTCCTATCCTTTTTAAAAATGAAGCTAAAAAGTTGAGCACTGTCTCTCCTCTGGCTTCCTCACTTGTATTTTTTGTCTGAATAGGTGGCCTCATATCCCAGTTTGACTCTTACAGGAAACTGTAGCATAGACCAGTTGGCAGAGCAGGGGACCTGTCATAGTTTTACATTCTTTTGCAAAGGAACAACTGGTCCCACTGCCCCTGCCTTAAAGCCCTTTGATCATTAATATACATATATATGCATATATATGTATATATGTATATATGGAGATTAGCAAATGTGATGCCCATCTACAAGAAGGGCCAGAAGGAGGATCCAGGGAACTACAGGCCTGTCAGTCTGACCTTGGTGCCAGGGAATGTTATGGAGCAGATCATCTTCAATGCCATCACACGGCACTTGCAGGACAACCAGGTGATCAGGCCCAGTCAGCATGGGTTTATGAATGGCAGGTCCTGCTTGGCTAATTTGATCTCCTTCTATAACAAGGTCACCTGCTTATGGATGAGGGAAAGGCTGTGGATGTTGTCTACCTAGACTTTAATAAAGCCTTTGACACCATTTCCCACAGCATTCTCCAGGAGAAACTGGCTGCTCATGGCTAGGATTTGTATACTCTTTGCTGGGTGAAAAACTGGCTGGATGGCCGGGCCCAAAGAGTTGTGGTGAATGGAGTTAAATTCAGTTAGCATCCGGTCACGAGCGGTGTTCCCCAGGGCTCAGTATTGGGGCTAGTTCTCTTCAATATCTTTATCAATAATCTGGATGAGGGGATGGAGTGCACCCTCAGTAAGTTTGCAGACAACACCAAGATGGGTGGGAGTGTTGATCTCCTTGAGGGAGGAAGGCTCTGCAGAGGGATCTGGACAGGCTGGATCGACGCGCCAAGGCCAATTGTATGAGATTCAACAAGGCCAAGTGCCAGGTCCTGCACTTTGGTCACAACAACCCCATGCAACACTACAGGCTTGGGGAGGAATGGCTGGAGAGCTGCCTGGTTGAAAAGGACCTGGGGGTATTGGTCGACAGCTGGCTGAACATGAGCCAGCAGTGTGCCCAGGTGGCCAAGAAGGCCAACAGCATCCTGGCTTGTATCAGGAATAGTGTGGCCAGCAGGACTACGGAAGTGATTGTGCCCCTGTACTCGGCACTGGTGAGGCCGTACCTTGAATACTGTGTTCAGTTTTGGACCACTCATTACAAGAAATACATTGAGGTGCTGGAGCGTGTCCAAAGAAGAGCAACGAAGCTGGTGAAGGGTCTGGAGCACAAGTCTTGTGAGGAGAAGCTGAGGGAGCTGGGGTTGTTTAGCCTGGAGAAGAGGAGGCTGAGGGGAGACGTTATCGCTCTCTACAAATACCTGAAAGGAGGTTGTAGTGAGGTGGGTGTCGGTCTCTTCTCCCAGGTAACCAGCAATAGGGCAAGAGGAAATGTTCTCAAGTTGCATCAGGGGAGGTTTAGACTGGATATTAGGAAAAATTTCTTCACTGAAAGAGTTGTCAAGCATTGGAGCAGGCTGCCCAGGGAAGTGGTTGAGTCACCATCCCTGGGGGTGTTTAAAAGATGTTTGGATGTGGTGCTTAGGGACATGGTTTAGTGGTGGACTTGGCAGTGCTATGTTAATGGTTGGACTTCGTGATCTTAAAGGTCTTTTCCAATCTAAATGATTCTATGATTCTATGTGTGTGTGTATATATGTATCTCTATATATATTCTATTATATATTCTATTCTATTCTATTCTGAAGGTTGGACCTCTATAGTCCCAGAGAATGCACAGAAGGCAGGGAAAGGATGTTGAAAGAGGAAGATGTGGTGGTTTCAGGTGTGAAGCTCCCAGCCCCAGTGCCAGGAGTGCTTGGGGAAGCTGGAGCCAGTGCAGGAGCCAGGGAGGCCCTGGGGATTGGGGTGGGGCAGCACCAGAAGGAGCCCCCTGCCCAGGACAGAGGGCATATAAAAGCAGGAAGGCAGCAATTCTTCATCCAGCTGCAGGAGCAATGCGGCATAAGGCTGAGCATGGGGCCAGTACAGACAAGGTTGAAAGCTCTGTAGTTTCCAGAGAGGAGTGCAGGGGGATAAGGTGCTGCAGACACGATGGGTCTGACCACAGTGCCCTGGCAGAGACTAAGCTACTCAATGACATGATGGGAAAGAACAAGACCAGCAAAGAGAGGCAGGCCCAAAATCTACCTAAGGGGCACCGTTGGGCTGCATGCCTGTTCTCATGTGAACAAGATGCACTGAAACCCTAACAGTACATACACAGTCCCATCCCATTTTATTGTTTTCTTCAGATCCTTTCCATCTGCCATGCAGAGCTGTGAGATCTGTCTTTGATAAGGGACTTGGCTTCGCGAAAACTCTGCAGAGCTTGTTCACCCAAGGCCTGCTGCATTAACCATGGGCAAGGTCCATGCAGGTTCCCTCAGCTTTCATCTCCCTTCAAAATACAGCAGATATACACAAAGACTTTGGAGACAGGGCATGAATCTGAAGCCTTCTCCCTGAAGGTGTTGCTACTGATCGGTAATCGCATTGCTGTCAAGTCCCCAAAAAAGGAGTTGTGCTTTAACCAGCAGTTCCAACCAAAACATTATTATAATTTCAAGTATATTTGCTTGCTTATTCCCTTCTATTTCTATTAAAAGGCAGGGGAGTGGGGAGGGAGTCCAGGTGAGTTAGGTTCCACAAACGGCATTAAGGAGTTTTCACTGTATTAAAGAGATAAATATAGTACTAATCTTCATACTACTAGTAAAGCTTAAATTCCTGCCAATATAAATTCTTCCATTCACTCTATAATATATGTTGAAAGGAAAGTTATCCATCATGTTAGAGGAATGCAAAATGGTGATGCATGTGGAAAAAAAACAACTGTACCTTGTTTCATGAACTGGAAATAAACAAGGAAAAGCTTTATTAATACATCATTTAGTTCACACCCTCAGAGCCTGTGATTTTTTTTTCCTCAAGAGTAGCTAGGACAAAATTTCACCAAGGTACTTATTTTGCAGTGGCATAAGCTAGTATCAGTGCCTAACATGGTTTCACTACTGTCCTCCAAAAGCTTAAAACAGAGTTGCTCAAGATATCTTGTGGCCACATCTCATGGAGTACAAATAGTTACCTGAGTTCAGTTCACATATTCTCCTGCCAACTGATTCACTTATCTGATCCACAATATTGATAATAGACTTCAGTCAAACACAAGCAAAGTCTATTACTGTTTTCTTAGGCATTACCTGCCTTCCATCTGCACCAAGCAAAGGCAGAACTAATAATATAGCCAAATTATTTTAAATATATATATATTTATATATATAAAAAATAACCAGGAAATACTATCTAAGAAATAGTAGCTACCTATATAAAACCTCAGGCCAGGCAGATGTTCTGGGGAGCTCAAAAAGTCAGTTTGCACTGCTGCACTGGAGGTGTGAACCTGAACATAAAGCCTGGCCTAATAATGTGATTCTTTGTGTTGATGCTCTGTTTTTTCCCATCACTGTTTTCTTTCACAGTATAGTCCACACCAGGCACTCCTGAACCTCAGAAGTCTCTCACCAACGTCTCTTTGAATCCTGATGAGAATGCTTGAACAGTTATTTGTAGCTGCACAAGCTTTTAAAATGCCTCCCCTTAGATTCTATTTTGTGAACAGTAATACCCACAAATCTGGTCTCAGGACTGCAGACAGTTGGTAGTATTTGATAATGAGAATTATTCACAGAGCCAGTTTACCTTGTTACATGCCTACCTGATGAGTTTGTACAATATTGTTACACTTAGGTTGCTGCTAGTAGCTGATATTAGATGTGATGCATAGTGATTAAAAGCTTTTAAGATGCATGTTTTCTAATGAGATTTATTTAGTTTACCATATTTATGTTAGCTTCTAACCTACTGTTCCTGAAGGATCTCACACTTTTTTTCTCTCTTTATACATTCACATAATGGAAATTAAGTAACTGAGAGGTAATACTAGTGTTTTTCTCAAAAATTACAAGAGATTTCCAAGGCAATTTGGTTATAAGTAATTACACCCTGGAGTTTTCTTTTTCATCATAATAATATTTATGGATATGAATATTAAGGATAATTTACTTGGCTTCTTCACAAGTCTTTAACTATGTAGTACAGATCAGTGCTCCATAGATTTTGGAGGACTCAATAATTCTTTTTTTATTATCATTTTCTTGTCCTATTGACACTTATTTGCTGTTTGAGCAGATGAACAAGTTTAATGGTCACTTAAGTTTAAAACATTAGGTCATTGTTTTAAGTCCTCTTCTCCTTTTGTAATAGTTTACATCATTACAAATAGGATAACAGAGCCCACTTATTTAGAAGGTAGAAGGCTAGGAAGGCAGAAAGAGCAATGAGAACAATTTAAGCCAAAGGACAATGCTGGAACAAGACTAGAAAAATATAAATAGCCCATGAATAAGATCAAACTAAATAATAAAAGTTTCTAATCTCTTGATTGCTGTCTATTACAATATCCACTGGACCCCTTAGCTTCTGCAGATGGTTGTTAGTTTGTACCCATAAGAAAGCTGACATCTGACAGCACCAGCTTTCACACCCAGATTTTTTTTGTCACTTATTTCTTATCTCTCTTTGCATTTAACAAGCTTAATAGTAAAACAGAGGATTGTTTGCTTGAGGTAACTCTTTTAACAGCAACATGTGCAAGGAAAATATTAAAATAAAAAAATGTAAGATACAATTTTAGCCCACAGGAATCCTTTCTGGCTGCTTTGGTACCTCTCTCCTAGATATCCTTCAGTGTCTCCAAGCATCTACTGGAGGTGCAGGACTCCTGGAGACATTCTGCTTCCCCAGCAGCTCCCATTTCTGCTTACTCCTAACCTGTTTTCCTTTAGGGTTAGATTTTGGACACCAATACAAGCTTTCTTGACTGGAAGCAGGTTATACAGATACTTAAATGTGGTTTCTCAAAACTGACTAGCGAGCAGATATGTGAATTCTATAAATACCATTGGATAGTTCTTCCTGGAATGGGGAATTTCAGATACTTAGGGACTTTTCCATATGCTTCTGATTAGCTCTACCTGCCAGTTATTACCACCCAATCTGAACTATTCACTTATCCCACAGGCATACTTGGCATTAGTAATATACTCATAATAAATTTTACTGAGGTATTAAATCTATACATGTTCAGTTAAGCTTACATCTGAACAAAGCCTAATGCAGCACACACAGTATTCATTCCCCTTGTATCTGCAGTGAATTAATGCATTTTTTACATAAAGTTTAACTTTGGTTTTAGCTCACTTTTGTATTTAAAAAATAAATTTTGAATAGCTTTGAGAGCAAGAAACTGATACTTTGTTTGTAATTTTAAGATTCTTCTGAAAGCAATAAAAAAAGAAAAACAGATAAAATTAGTTGAAAGGAAAGAAAGAAAAAAAAAGAAAAGAGGCTTTGCAGACCTGGATTATAATTAATTCACAGTCCTAAAATGCCTATCAAACTAAGCTTCTGGACTGCTGTAGTCAGGAATAAGGGTCCTTGAAAAAGAAAACATATGGACAAGAAAATCTGGTAAAAAAATGGTGCTGGCAAAATGATGGGGAAAAATATTCAAGGCAGTGTTGTACTTTACACAAAACTTTTAATCTATGTAACCCGTGCTTATATAAGCGAAACAAATCTAGATCAATAGTGTTTTAAGTTCCCACATGAATAAAATTAACTGAATGTTTCTGTGATTTCACATAGCAATTTCAGAACGACTAAAATTGCATTATTTGGAAAACATACTGTTCACCACAATAATGACTACTGCCCCATGTGAGGGTCATGCAGGCAGGAATGGATGCAATAGACCTGTTCTCCCAAACAAAAAAGCAATTTTGTCTTAGATGTGCAGATTGCTTGGTTCTGATAAATTTTAACCTCTTGCTTTCTTTATATTTGAAGACAATGACTGTGCTTTTTTTGTAGGTTTATGCTTCTGCTCCTCATGGACATTTTGACTTTTCAGATATGACTGTCACAAAATTAATGATCCAGTTGAGTTACTCTTCTAGCACGTTAGACATCAGGGCCAGCTGTTTCTGTGGTATGTACTTCTCTTTTCTCAGGATGGTGGTCATCTTTAAGCTTTCTAGTGATTTACCAAAAGTATTTTCCACAAGTACTTTCCACATTGTTACATCATGTAGTAAGGTGTAGAAAACACTGTGGTGACTCTAACACTTCTGCTGCCCATTCCCAATGACCTCAACTTCCTGACTGTAGACATCAGCTACTCTGTCACATACAACGAGGAAAACCTTGCTATCCTGTCAAATCACAACTTTTTCCTGTAGAAGAGATTTAAATGAGGCTAGTATCTTAGCCACTTTCTTCACCCTCCCTTTATTGCCACCTACTGTCCTTCCTTCCTTGTTCACTCATATGCCTATTTCACCTTTTCTCATACAGGACTTTCTGATTTTATTACATGTTTCCAACTACTGATTTTCAAGACTAAATCTTTTTCGTTCAAATGGCAGCATGAGTGATAGTTTGTGTTGTTTGCCTGCCTTCTCCTCCTGCTCTATATGTACAGTTTTTGCATTTGTTTTGACCTGAAGAAACACATATCTTTGTAAAGCTACAGCTCTCATGCCTTGTCTTCCCTCCTCTCCTCCTCAGTAAAAGTCTTAATCTGCTAAGTAGAACAGTTTTTTTAGTGAAACAGCCCTTTCTATTACCCAGACTTTCCCGTGGACGATAATGATTATCTGTCATTACTTTTAACATTTTGCCTTGTACCATTACAGATCAGAATGTTATAGGGAAACAGAAGTTTCCTTCTATTCCCCTACTGTAAAGGCTAATGTAAGAATTAATGTTACTCCTAAAAATTGTTGGGTTTTTGTTTTTTTTTTTTTCTTTTTGCATCAGAAAGTGTAAAGTTGCTAAAGTTTGAGTTAGCATGTGCAATAAGTTTGTTGGACTTTTTAAACTCCTTGTTTGGCATTAAATATCCTTTTTGATTAATGCATGTTCTGTGAGGAAGTATGCTGTATCTTACTAAAGAAGAATGAAATTTAACAATGGCATTGTTCGTTTATATAGTACAGAAAAGTAAGCATGAATTTTCTTCTTTTTAGTATGATGGACTGACTCAATCACTAAAATCTAGGATTATTTGTGGACTATCAAGACCACTTGTATTCGATACACTGGAAGTTTATTCTCATGTTTTAAAGAAACAGCCAGTCTGTGCTTGCCTACTAGCAGCTCAGAGTGAAACAACTGTGGGGCATCAGCAAAAAATGAAGTGTCTATAAGGTTAAGCAGCCACTCAGGGAAGGCACTCTGAACTGTAGTTTTGGTACTAAAATGGATGAGGATGTTTACACTCCCTCTTATTCCTTTCAGCTCTGGACTTAATTGCCCACAAAAGTAATACTGTAAAACACACATTAAGAAATATCTACCTCCAGTTTTATTATTAAAGTGATAGAAATCAATGAAACAGACAATTGGATGGTGATTCAGATGTTTCACATGGTTGCTAATACAGCAAAAGCAGCATTGAGAGCTGACGCAGTGCCTAAGCCCTGCATCTGAGTTCATGAGAATCTCACCTGATTAAGCAATATGGAAGAACAACCTAAGGCTGTAACATCTCTGCTTAGAATCTAGGGGGTTTTTGCATAATTCAGTTAACTTCACAATACCTGAGGTCATCATGTTTGTGGCATGACACAAACTGCATGAGCTTTATGGGAAGGGTGGGATGACATCTGAGGGTCTGCCATCAAAATTGTTTTTACAAGGCAGGTTTCATTAACATCAATGGTATGAATCATTATATCACAGCTTGCAAACTGAATGCATACAAACAGCTAATTGCTTTCATTTGAATGCAAGACCGTAACAGGCTCCCAGTTAACACAAAACTGTTGGCAGTTGCTTATGAGATGACAGGTATGACTATGAGAATTGATACAGACATTGATTCTGTTATGATGTTTACTAAAATCCCATTTCATTTAGCACTAAGATGCTCCACCTAGAACATAAATCAGATATGAAATGCTTCAGAGGTAAAGATGATAATGAGGCAGATATGAGAGGACCGCTTCTGTTGTGTCTCTTTGAATGCATATTCCGTTCCACCCACCCACCCACTTCGCTCCAAGGATTATCTATCATCAGCAGGTAAAAGCAGGGAAAAAAATAAAACAAATCCTCTGAAAAGTCTGCGAAGTCATTCTGTACCTGAGAAAATCTGGCTGCATTCTTTTTGAATCATAACCTCCAGGAAATCGTTATTCCAGTAATTTCCTATGGTAATGCACCAATAATTAGTGAGTCAGTAAAAGCTCCTAGTGCTTAGTGCATTTCTCAGAAAGCTCATGTGTCTTGCAGTACAAATATCACCACTTTTCAGCTCACAACTGTAGATAAGCATGAACACAATCATTGCTCTGCATACATTTTGGTAGAGACATAAATTTTAAAACACATTGCTGCCTTTAAAAGTACAAACATCTGTCAACTTAAAAGGACAGAACAATAAAAATATCTAAATACAGAAATGGAATAGAATACTTCCTCTCAGCTTTTATGAAGACCTTTCTTTTAATTCCCCAAATCCCTTTTAAAAAGGTTAATTAATCAGCTATGACTGTTCAGTTTTCAGCTGAGAGGACTTCACAAACCTGCCTCTGCGTCCCCTTTCTATTTCCTTTTCTTCTTAGACTGGATTTATTTTCACAGGCATTGCTACAAGGTGAAGAGACAAGGTGTCAGTGGTTCTATCCACTTGTTGTATTGCAGGTTGTGAGTGATTTGAAGAAACTGAAGAAAGGTATGGTGCAAATAACACTGTGTGTGGAGAAAGGCATGTCTTTCTACATTTCATATCTTTGTACTGCATTGCTTCCAGCTGCTCTCAGTTTCAGAAGTGTTTTCTGTAGGCTGTAATCGTCAAGGTCAGCTTCTACCTTGTTTTGGAGTGAGAAACAAGAGAACGCTACTCTGTCTTCAAAAAAATTTTTCAAATTATGTCAGGTGGATTTTAGCTTTTGATTTAATGTTCTTGTAAGGTCACCTTTAAGGTAATTTTGTGCAAGGCAGTATGTTCACTGAGCAATGCTGAAAGGAATGAGAGAGGTGAAAAATCTATAGAAAGGTTTTTTTCCACATTGCAAAATCAAGAAAATCCATGACATTTCATGTTAATTGACACAGCTTAAGCTCCTTACCTTGTATCTAAATAATTAAATGTTCAGTGTGGGCTTTCAATGACATATTAACACAATAAATTCTGGTACAAAATGGGTTTTTTCTTGGTTTTGCTCTTTGTTTGCTTGTTTGTTTAATCTGACCCATTGCAGTTGTGATTTAATGGTGAGGACTTGGCAATGAACCAGCTGCTTCTCAAGCTGAGAGACAGGATCTGTAATTCACGAGGTTGTGCTATTCTTACTGAGTGGGTCTGTCCCTGCCAGCTAAGTTTAAAACCACTCTGTAAACTAAAGGTTACATCAGCTACAGGGATAAAAAAAAATGATGCATTGCAATTTTTATCATCGGTGAGATGGATGTGGAGCTTCAGCATTAGCTTCAGCAGAACTGTCCAGTATATACTGGCTGCAGTATAAATATCACAATGTAGTATGTAGCCTACTTATCCAAATTTAAAGTCTATGTCAACTGATAGCTCTTTAAACAATATGGCCATAAGTCCATGCAAAAGCTAATTAATATGAAATTCACCCCAACTTGACTGTATGGCTATAAGACCTCATTTCTCTGAGACAAAGGAGGGAAAGAAGATACCGTACCACTGCTGAGGTTTGAAATACTCTGTTTGGACGCTCACTGGTTTGCACTTATTTTTTCCACTTCTATTTAAGTTATGGGAAATTATTTGGGTTTTTTTTTAAAGTACTGCACTGGTATTTTAACTGGAAAAGCTTCACCCTTGTTCAAACATACCCAGGTGTGAGATTACTTGTTGGTAGTGTGGGAGAGAATGTCCAAGTCCCTTCCTTGATCATACTGATGTTACTGTAGCTAGCCTTAGGAAAGGCTCATCAGTGGTGTACCTGAGCTGTTGCCCAGTTCTGGAGCTCAGTCAAGGACTGAAGTGTTCTCTGCATAAATCCCACATGAATTTGAGCTCTAGAATCCCTAAGCCAGTCAAAACTACAAATATCAGCAACAATTCTTTGAAAGAGCTAGTCAGAAGTGTTCCATTTTCAGATTAGTCTGTGTAATTAGCTGGAGGGAAGGGGAAGCACAGGTCCTCAGCTTGTTTTGCCTTAGTCAGATCCCACCTTCTTCTTCAGCAAATGCCCCACAGGTGCAAGAGGCAGTCACTCCATGGCTGGGCACCTTGCCCCTCTCTTGCCAAAGGTGCACCATTATGCTGTGCGGAGAGCAAGACTGGTTGTACTGGCAGGGAAGAGTGGTGATTCCGTGAGTGTGCTAGATGAATTTGGTCCCTTGGGAATTTAGGTGCAGTGTCATTAAGTTCATAGAGTCTAATGAGACTGATTTCTTAAGCCAGACTTGGTCTGGGCATGTATACAACTATGAACACTTGAGAATTTCATTCACTTTGGTGTAAAAAACTTAACGTTCTAAGTTAAGCAGCTCATGAGTTATGATTCTGAAGCACGATTTCAGACATAGATTCCTATAATATTTTAAAATTCTATTTTAATCCCTGAAAGTCTTTCTTTGGATTTGGCCCTTTTTTCTTTAAAGTACTCATCTTTGTTGGTAAAAGGGGATGTGGTTTCTCTGTCTCAAAGGAAAGTGGTAAGGATAGACATATACCATGGTGAGATGATCAGCTGTGGTGCCACCACAGAAGCGTCTAAGCAGCTAGACATACTTGCCTAAAAGATGTTTCCAATAAAATTATCAAAGTCTATAAAGTTTCCAGCAAGGACTTGTGATATATTAAGGTAATATTGTCTCAGTAGGAGAGAAACATTGCAACAAAATTTTAATCAGTACTCTGATTATCAGTATTCAAGACTTCTATGCTTATCATGTATTCAAATATTGACTGAAACACTTTATCACAGGAGAGGGTCTGCCTTCAATGCAACGCTACAAATAAGTTTGTAAGATTCTGATCTGTATTCTGACCACCATGTTTAATATGTATCAATTATTCATAGTGAAGTCTGGTGGTTAATTGATTGTTTTGAAGACAAGAGGCAGACAACGTTCTGATTAAATTGAGATTTTGAAAACAGTCTTGCATATGTATTGTTTCATGTCTTCAGATCAAAATGATCTCAGTTGTATTCCCCAAAAATAGGTGAAATTTGGACATTTATGACCTTTTGTGTTCTAAGAATTTTTAATTGCTGACCTTTTATATATTAAGTTTCTTTTAAAAAATAAATTATAAACATAGCCTTTCTTGCTAAGACATTTAAGTGATTATAGAGAAACATTAGAACTACAGAAGAAATTGGCATACCTCAGGAAACTGGTTCAGTGGGACACTGCCATTTAAATGCCTTATGCTGCCCCAAAACAAAATCTAGCATTTATTTTTAAGCCTAGCTTTTCAGTTTTCTAGATGACTGGGATGTTGTAGATGAGATGAGATTATGCATGCATCTTGATACGTAGCTGTTAAGTAATTGTACAAAAATGAAGTACAGGGCAAAGACAAACTAGCTGTGGCTTTGTGTTTGTGTTAAAAATAGGACAGCAAACTCCATCTTGCAGAAATACAAAACAATATTCAAATGGTCCTTCATGCTGTAGAGAGATTTGTAACTTTGGAAGGACATTAAAAAATGACTGCATGGTTAGCATATGAAACTAAATTGGATAAGGCTTCACTTAGATTTGAACTGTCTCTGTAGTGTTTGTATGTACATTGTATACTTGAAGAACAAAGGAAATTGCCTACTATGATTGATACCAGTCTGGTCTCTTTTCAAATGGACATTTTACAATGTAAGCAGCTGTTATTTTCCAGCTAGATGGCACAGCAGGCAGTGTGTGAAATATGATGTGCTGTCCTTTTCCATGAGGTGTAAAACCATAATCCATTCCCTTATAAACCTCTTTTTCCTGGCTGGACGATCAGGTCCACAGAGAGTGCTGAGCAGGCTCGGCGTCAACCTGGCTGAGGACTGTTTTATGTCTCTGCTACAGCTTCTCCAGTTCCTCCACTGCAGGCTCCAGACACTGCTAACCACAGGCACTTCAAAAAGGAAGATGAATAGGTGCCAAAATCCCCATCTTTTACTTCTCTTTATTGTCTCTGTCCTATTCTCTTAATTATGCTTGGTACACCCCAACTTCTGCAGCTTTCCAGCAGAGCTCTGCCTCATTCCTTCCTCCTCCTGAAAATTCTCTGTTGTAACAATGTGATTATTTAATACTTGCAAATGGGAAAACCTAAGCATTCACACTCAGAAACAGTGAGACTTTATTGAACAAAGTCCATCTTTATCTGCATTCCTGAAATTGTTTCTACTGCTTCTGTAATTTTCTCTTTCCCTTCATGATATTTTAATAAGTATGACAGGGAGGTGAGTAGAAAGATGCACATAGAAGACAAATGGAAATAAGGTCTTAGAGAACAGAGGCAGGAAACAGTTTAAGAACAGATACTGGCAGCCAACACCAATATTGGTTACTGGAGTTCATGTAATGGCTAGAGCAGAAATGGCAATTTGAGTACCTGTGTTCTTAGTTATTTAATCCCAGTTTTGGGATATCATTGACATTTATACACTTGTATAGCACATTTAACTCTTGTTCCACTTAGAATTCTTCAACATGTAAGGTTCTGCAGATAAAATGCAGTCCATGTAAACATAGTCATTCCTCCAGAAGATGTTACAATGCCAAAACAGTTAAGACCCATGGAGATTCATAAAAAAACATAATTTCCTGGTTTCCTCATTTTTAGAACCTTTATGATTTCTGAAAGCATGGACTTTGCAGAAGGCAGTGATTTAGGGGGTTCGTAAAGGGATATTTGCTCCTCTGATTACTTGCTGATTCCTTTGTCTCAAGAAGAGATTGAATGATTCTGCTATTGAAATTAAATTGTTGTGTAACGTGAGCTTAGTTGTGGTTGTTCCATTCATTAACACTTCTTAATATTATAAATGAAAGAAACTTTAAATTGTGCTAATAGAAATTAAACACAAAATATCTGGGCATTACAGCTTATCCATAGACATATAGAAGTTTAGTCTGAGCTTTGTAGAACAGACTCTGGTTAAAGCTAAAATTGTAAAACCTCTGTTTAAATCAGGCATCTTTTGAAAAGCAATATTTCTACAATTGCCTTAAGTTTTATCTTTAAGAACTGAAATTTTAAACACAGTTTATATGGTAATGTAATATTCTTTGGATTTCTTTTTTGCAATATGCCATACTGCAAAAGCAATACTAGTGTTCAGTACAATTTTTTCCACACTGCTCGCAATACTGAGCATGGAAGAAAACCGGAGCTATTATAATTACATTATGTTTCACTCTGCTGCGTATGATAGCTGTTTGTCACACACTTCTGTGTAGAGGGGAAAGCCTAATTGTTGTCTTCTTAGCTTCTTCTATGAACTCCTCAAAATCCCTCTTTAATGCATACACTTCTCAGTCCTGCCAAAAATTTATATTACCACTGGTGCCTCTTATCATCTTCAAAGTCTTTGCTACACCCTGTTTGTCTCACTGAGAGGAGCTGTTTTCCTGAGGGTTTTGCATTGCAGGCTTCAGTCCTGCAAGAGGGCTTGCACAGAGTCCTGGCAAGTGCAGCTGCTCCCTCTCAGGTGTTGAGGGGTCATCTAAAATATGAGATATGCGCAGGCAGGCAAAATGGCCAGCAGTGAAGGGGTAAAAATAAAAGATAAACTGAGATGAGTCACTATGCACCTCCACTTTGGGCAGCTTTTGCAAATGGCACATCTGCAGACATAAAGAAGAGGACGACACTTGATAGATAAGAAGACAACTTCTTGAGCTTTAGTAAGTTCTGTGGAAAAATGTAATCCTGAACACAGGAAAATGAAGAGGGACTTGGAAGATAAAAATTGAATCAATGATTTTTGAACCAGAGGCACTAAAAAGTAGACAGTGTACCTAATTGCTAACATTTCACTAGCACTTAGAGACTCCCATCACACTTAAGTTCTGTTGAGCTACGTGTCACGTGGTCTGTCAGTAAGAAATATTTCCTTTCCCTCCCCCAAAGAAAGTGCAAAGTATCTAAGAGGTGATCTGGCAGGCAGCTGAGACAATGAATGGTAGTGGGACAGAGCTGTGGGGAAGAAGTGGTATAAATGCTAATAACAAGTTATGTTGAAAAGTGTAATGATAGATATCGAATTATTAAGCTTTCATCCACACCACTCATTTTTTTTCAAACGCTGGCTTTTTGCAGTAGCCTTTGGTATTCACAGTGACATGTGGTTGTTCTGGGTTTAGTGTTGGAGTGCTTCTCTACCTAGCTTATAACTTGAAGATACAGTTCCAGTATAGTTTCCAGATCAGGAAATTAATTTTCTTTCCTACTCCAGTAAAATACCCTCAGATTAAACACAGCAGCAGGGCCTTATCTAGCCCTAAACTCAATGCTCTTGTTGCTGATGAACCAGGAGAGGTCTATTGTTTTTCTGGCTGCCTTGCAGGTACACTGCATTCTGGGGCTACCTCATGGGCTGATACCTGCCATGTGCTGAGAGTCTCAGGGCTCAGCCTAGCTGATCTCAGTGGTCCCTCCTGGCACACCGGTCTCTGAATTAGTCCACCTATTGCAGGAGTAACTGCAGCTGTTTCTTTCAAGGTTTCTTTCAAACTTCTAAAGTTGATGAACAGCTGAGTAATATCAGCAAAATAACCTCAACAGCTAATATTACTTGTCAACTTGTACAGATTAGTATGAAGGTATGCTTAGAGCCAGTCTGTGGTAAATAGCATCTTCCACTGCTGGACTTTTCTGTTGGGACTTATTCAAACTTTTTTACATCTGTACTATCAGTATCCATATTCTTCTCACTCATCCACTTTGGAGAATTCACTCATCTCCTATCTTGGGAACAGAAACAGTCTGGTGTCCAAAATGCTCTGTCCTGAGGCAGCCTTTCAAAGGAACAATGAATATTACTGTGTTCTAAGTACATAATTGATTCCTATATTTGAAAACTGTCTCTAGTACTTTTGAAATGCATATCAATTATTGAATATTAGAAATATTCAGGCTTTAGCTAGTAAGCTTTCCACATGATCAGCTACAGCAGAGCAAATCACTGCCCTGTAAGATAAACCACAAAAACTGAGGTGAAGTGTGGCTCCCGCTGAACTAGAAAGCCAGTATCAAGCAAGACTTGAACATGAGAAATGTTACTACTCTGGGTGACTTTCTGAAGAAAGATGTTGTGTATCCTGGAAGATGGAAATCTCAAAAGATTTTTTTTTTCTATGTTCCCGTAATTGTAGTAGCTGTTGCTGTACAATCACTTGTTCCACTATGCTGTTAAAATTAATTTCTACAGTGCACATGCCTTTCAGAACAAGAAAACAATCAAATCTTACAAAAGTATTCAGGACTAGATTGTGCCTTTAGGTATAGCAGTGCTATTATAGTTAGATACCAGTATATTTGTATTGCATCCTTTAACTCTGAAAATTTTTGATGGGAGTAATTTCCAGTCAAAATTATGGAAACCTAACCTGAATGATATTAAAATGAACTACTGTTGGAACAGCTAGATTTCTAAAAAGTCACCAATGGCTGGAAACTCCTGGACTGTTGCCAGCTGCTTCTTCCCTTTCCCAACAGGGATGGGGCATTATTTGCTTTGTGCTTTAAAGGAGTGAACTGCAGTGCAGGAGAGCTGCACCTAAGCCTTGTCAGACATTGTTAATGACTGAAAGGAAAGGGAGCTGGGGATATTTGAACCTCATCTGAATTCCTAGCTTTTTGTTTTCATTTTAACCAGTAGTAACATCTGTTACTTTTTCAATGAATATAGGCTAGGGAAGTTCATCTATATATTTACACATCAGACTTGATCCTGAACCTGTTGCTTGAGCTACAGCCAGACTGAGCCCAAACCTGGCGGTTCATGAAAGATTGCTTCCAATCTGAGCAGGTGTTGGTGTGTTATATGAGAGGTTGTATGAGGTAAATTCAGGAAACACAAAACAAGTAACTACTACAAATAGTCAAAACACTGAAAAAAAAAGCTCTTGACATAGCTGTCAGACTGCAGAAGAGAGGAGGCTAAATATAAGGTGGGATAAGCCAGTTCAAAACTAAACATGAAGATACAAGGTTGTTTTTGCAATGATACAGCAAAAAAAACCTAAATCAAAACTCAGCTAATGTATCAGAATTCTGGACAAGGATTTATGAAAAGAGCAAAATTTTAACATTTAGATAAATGGAGAAAAGCCTACTAAAGAAAATTACTTTTTTGTTTGTACTGCAAATCCGGAGCTCTAAAGATTACTGAGAACTCGTGAAGAGATCATAATAGGGTGTTAGTCCTGAGCAGAGTGCTGAGCAGAGGGGAAAGATCATCCTCTGGACCTGCTGCCTGCACTTGCTGATGCAGCCCCTGATGCTGTTAGCCATTTCTGCTGCCAGGGCTCACTGCTGGCTCAGGCTCACCTTGCTGCCCACCAGGACCCCCAGCCTTTCCCCACAGAGCTGGTTCCCAGCCTGCTGTGGTATGGGGGGTTGTTCCTACCCAGCTGCAGGACATTCTTGAGGTTCCTGTTGGCCCATTTCTCCAGCCTCCACGTACTGACCATTCCCTCTAACTTGGGATTGTCCGCAAACTTGCAGAGAGGGCAACCCTTCCATTCATCTAAGCCATTAACGAAGACATTAAACAAGTATTGGTCCCAGTATTGTGTTTATTTCTGAAATGGAATAAACCACCTTTTCTTCAATTTCCTTTCTTCTGCAATTTGACAGCTATGTGTACAGCCTTTTTCCAGTGTCTTGACTGTGTATAGTAATTACTTGCACTGTATTTCCTGAATTGATCTCACACCTCTCCTATAAACCAGTACCACGGGCTCAAATTGGGATTGAGGGATATTATTCATGGTCTGACTTTAGCCATCACTTTTGCTGCTCAGAAAAGATACAAGTATGATTGAAAATATACATAACCAGCAATCATTGCAGAAAATGTAAGTTAACCAGCAACTATTGTATCCTCAATAGGATATTAGATGTGGAAGAAAGTATTAGTGAATATGACTCCTGAGAAAAATTTATGCCAATGGGTTTGCCAGTGTAGCCTTAAAAGTGCTCAGAATTTGTCATTTTCAGAGTTATCAAGGCTTACAAAAAGCAGTGTTTTACACATGGACAAGTTGAGGACACAGAAGTATTAAAAGATAAAGCCATCTTCACCCTGTGAGGCTATGTCTCAAACATAAGACATGTTTGAAAACATTTAATCCCCCTAGGTATTGGCCAACATTGCTTTCCCACATAACAACCATTTAATGTAATAATACTGTAATGTAAGGTTTCTATTTTTCAAACAGGTTAAAAAGAAATACCTTTTCATATTACATGTTACAAAGCATGTATTTGAGATGCTTGACAAGGAATGAATTTTCTTTTCCTAAATTACAAGTTAATACAGATCAGTCTTGTGGTATAAAGAACAGTATGTAGCAAAGGTAATAATCTAATTTTTGTTATTCAGAAAACATGGAAAGCACACACCTGTTGAGCCTTTGATAGCTATGCTAAATAACAGGAAAGATTTTATTGTTTCCTGACAAAGCAGTACAGGTGCCTGTCAAAAAACCTCCCAACACTGTGCTACATTAAGAACAAATAAATGCTTCCACCTCTTTTTTTAAATGCTCCCATCTTTTCTCATAAACCACCATGATTCAGGAGCATGTCTACTGAGTAACAGCTAACAGAGAAGGCCATTGGTTACAGGCAAAAATGAAAATGCAGTGTAAATATTGTGTTCATGGCACCAGAGCACAATAATCAAGGTGTGAGCTGGTTTGACATCCTCTCTCTGACAACTCTCACTAATGTTTATATTGGCACATTGAATCAGTAGCCTAAAACAAGATCTGGAGGAGCAGAACCACCCCCTCAAAAGTATATAAAAAAATTAAACATGAAATTAATGCTTATTGAAACAGATAAATTAGTGACTATTTCTACTCTAAAAAGAGTGAGTAGCTTTTGCCTGGCAAAGCATTGTCAATGATCTACTATGTCTGGCAGTGCATCTGAATGTGTATTGTGCCTGTGAAGCATCAAAAGCCATAAAACAGCTTAAAATCAGAGATTTGTGGTGCTGAAGGGATTTTAAATAACTGCACCAGCCAATCTGAGTCTGGAGAATATATTTTCTGATCAGCAGTACCAGATGTTTAACTATGCTGCTCTTAAACAACAAAAAATTAATCTACTCCAAGACTCCAGTGCACGATCCTTATAAAGCATCTCCTAGCATTTAACTGATGTTATGCCAAAGAGGAATATTTTAGTCTGAGTCCTGCTTGGGTTATCTATGGTTGACATGTCTAGACATCATGTCCTTTTTAATATCATTGTTATACATGGAAACTTCTGAAATCTTGCTTGACACTATTAAGTGCACAGAATCTGTTTGTATTCCTATAAAGGTGTACTGGGTGCCCTGTGCCAAACACAACTGCTTCCATCTGGCTCCAACTGACCCACTGCAGGGCACAGCTGAAAGGAAGGGTGTTCTAATGTTTCTCTTCTTGTTTCTGACTACTGGAATCTATTTAATTTGGCAATATATTAAATTAATTTTCACCAAGTGGAGTCTGTTTTATGTGTGACAACAACTGCTGAGCAATCTCCCTGTCTTTATCTTGATCCATGAGCTTTCTCATCCTATTTCATCCCCTGCCCTGTTGAGGAGGGAGGAGTGAGAGAGCAGCTGGGTGGGCGTTTAGCTATTAGCCAAGGCTAACCCACCAAAAAAGTGTTTCACAAAGAAGGGTTTCTGAAGATGCTTCATTTCAGGGGAAAAACAGACATTATGCAGAACAGAAGAACATAAAATTTTTGAAATTTATTTCTTGTCTTTATATTAATTATTATTGCAATATTTCATTGCTGTATAATGTGAAATCTCCTGTCACACTAAATTTCATCACATTGTGGCACACTGTACCAACAACAATATAACTTAATATATCATTATATATGCAACACTATACTATGGAATAATATAATTATTAATAATTTTTTACTAATTTTTTAATTTTTTTTTTTTGCTACGTATCTGTAAATACTGCCTGAAGGTAGTGAGTATTTACACTGCCTACATTAAACATTTCAGTTTAGGTCCCTAAATTGGCAGACTGTTTGTCCTAAGATCTCTTTTCAGTGAGAAGTAAGCTGGGGGCATTTTAAAGAATTTCAAGCTTCTGCTTTTACTGACTCTCTGAAGTTATGCATCTCTGTCCATAAACTATACTGACACAAAGAGAGGCTAGACTCATAACTCGGAGTTTTGATGCTACGTGGCACGAGTACTCCAGTTATCCTGAAGGAAGTGAGATAGACGCTGAACTGTTTTCACCATAAAAATAAAAAAATCCTCCCAACAAAAGGTACTGAAAGTTGCTGTTCATGTAATTAGTATTTTTTGAGTTTATCTTCTTTTGTGTTTGAAGAGCCAGAGTGTTTTATTACAGTAAACATGAGACATTCATTTCTAGAAAATCAGTAGTTTCAACCAGTAGTAACAGCTACCTTTTAAAGTTTGAGACATGTAATAAAGTCCAGCAATATTTTTATATTATTGTGAATTACTGCTGATTGATGCACTATTCTGCACTGTCATGAGAAAACAGAAAAATAAAATAACAGAACAGAAAAAAATAAAGTGATTTTGAAAGGATAATCCCACTTAAAAATGGAATTCTTTTAAATAAAACAATAAACCTTTTTATCTCAAAGGATTCCTCTAAGAAAAATTCAATTTACAAAAGAAGAATGAAATCAATATAACTCTCTGAAGAATGACTGAATTGACGATAAAAGGTTTAATGCGAATTTTACTACAAGGTTTTGTACAGATCATCAGTCAGGTTGATATCTCAAATAAATAATCCAGTTATCTTTAAGAATGTGAGATCCCAGTCTTTGGAATGACCTACATTTTTTTTCTAGTATTATAACATTGAAAGTATGATATGCTTTTATGCTTGCATTCAATTTATTTTTCTTTTCATTTCTTGATTGTCAGAATGTTAATTCTATGCAAATCTGTTTTTGCATATCATTTCACCCTCAAAAAATTACTGCTTATCTTTCCATGCTTGTCAGGTTGTATAAATAAACTAACAGGGAAAAAAAATCAACCCACACACCTGCTTTGGTTTGACATATGTCTTTCTGTAGAGCAACCAGATACACTTAAGGATCTGGGTTTTCTTTTATGTATTGCAGACCCAGGAACATAAAGGGGACCAATATACAGAAGCTTCATTAGGACACACATATTGGCTTTCCAGTACTGTGCGACTGAACCAATGCAGATAAAATAGGTTGTAGGATTTCCAGGTCACCAGTCATCAAAGAATATTCAATAGGTCCTGGGCTATTTAAGAATCTGATATAACTGTTTTTTCTGCCAGTAATCTCATTCGTTGTTGTCTTCTCCAACAGAATGTGCTTATTGTATGAGACTATCCTATAACCTGTCCTGGTTTTTGTTACATCTTTATCTAATCTTTTTCTTTTTTCACCTACAGGTTGTTTCTTAATTTTTAAAAGGTATGATATGTGAAACAGATCATGAAAATAATAATACTCTCACTTTCCTTATAATACTTACTATTTTTTGGTTGCTCCAGAAACTACATCATCTTTTTTTCCCCTTGGTTCTTCTTTCTTTCTCTGCTTCTATTTTTGTCCTCTTCCATTCCTGTTGTCTTCTGATATATAAAGGAAAATAAAAATCCCAAGCATTTGCACCCAAACGATTAGTAAATCATAGCACATTTAGACCATAAATTATGTTCATTGATCCAACACAAGTACTTACCAAGCACATCTTATAAAGCCACAGAATATTATTCTTCTTTTTAAGAAAAGCATACAGTTATGAAATCAGACTTACAAGGTAGCATCTCCCTGAAAAATTGAAATATCTTTGTTTCTCATATATTTACTATTAGCTTACTCTTTCAAGACATACCTCTTTGCTTCTCTAGGATTACCAAAGAGGGTACAAAGCTAGTGATTTTAGTATCAAGATACTTGATGGCAGATACATGTTTGGTGGAAATAAGAGGGATTAGAAGTTTGTCATTATGATACAATGTTTAAAATGTGTACTATAGACATACAGTGCAAAAATGTAGATTAATTACCTTTAATTTTAATCAATTTTAGTCAGATGGAAAATCTTGGATTTGTAAAAAATATTTTAAGTAAAATAATAAAAAGGGGATGCTGTTGAGAACAGTGAAGAAAGTTTAAAAAGTGGTCATTGCACCCTTGGTTGTACATTAACACTAAAATGTTCAAATACTAACTCTTAATGAGACACCACACTTGGCTAAGGAGCAAAACTCCTGTAAGAATGGCTTTCAGCACATGGTAGCTGCTTCATTTTGTCTAGAAATTTTAAGTCTTTTAAAAATGAGTAAGTTATTTCAGAGAAAACCATACAAATTTTCCAGTTGTTTATTATTTTGACAGCCTTAGCTGTTAGGCATAAGAACACAAAGATATTTCAATCCTTAAAATTCTCACTGAGTTGAAAATGTGTCTTGTTTGCAAAGTACAGGCATTTGTCTCTAAAACACGTTCAGGCAATTCAACCTGTAATCACTGCCGAGTGTGCTATTCAGGAGGCTTTTCATGCTCCTTCATGCACCCTCCCATCTCTCTTTCATGTGCTGTACACACCTATTGGATGGGTCTAGCAGGCATGAATAATTCCTACTAGCTGGCTGACCGTGCCCAGCTTTGTTCCAAATGAAAAGCCAGCACTCACAGCCCTTTTTTTCCGCTCAATCCCATTTGGTGTTTTGATTTTTCATTATGTTTACCAGTCTGCCATGGGACTTTCAGAAAATATCTCATCTTGCAGCCTTCGCACCACTTAAAACAAGCAGAAGGTAAAAACATAGATTACTTTGACCTCCCTTCTGCTTCTGCAGCTGGAAAGGTGGATTTTTATGCTGTGGTATAATCTTTTTGCCTCTGCAATCTCTAGTCTGCAGGTTGCCTCTGCTTCCTGCGGTTCTGTGCTCTTTGGCAGAGACACATTGTCAGTCAGCACTGCTGCCTGTCAGCTAAACAATCCCTGATGGGTGAGACAAATATCAGTGGCAAACTGTCAGCATATTGTAACGATTTTTTTTTTTTTAAATGCAAGTTTTTGCCTTAAAATAGTGACGCTTTTTGTCATCATTCCTTAGTGAGTCAGGCAAACAGTTGTAAATCATAGAATCATAGAATGTCCTGAGTTGGAAGGGACCCACAAGAATCATTGAGTCCAACTCCTGTCCCTGCACAGGACAACTCCAAAATTCACACCATGTGTCTGAGGGCATTGTCCAAGTGCTTCTTGAATATCATCAGGCTTGGCGCCGTGACTGCCTCCCTGGGGAGGCTGTTCCAGTGCTCCACCACACTCTGGGTGAAGAACCTGTTCTTAATATCCAACCTAAACCTCCCCTGGCACATCTTCCTGCCATTCCCTTGGGTCCTATCACTGGTCACCAGAGAGAAGAAATCAGTGCCTGCCCCTCCTCTTCCCCTTGTGAGGAAGCTGTAGACCGCAATGAGGTCTCCCCTCAGCCTCCTCCAGGCTGAACAAACCAAGTGACTTTAGCCACTCCTGATACGGCTTCCCCTCTAAACCCTTCACCAACTTCATGGCCCTCCTCTGGACACTCTCCAGTAGCTTTATATCCTTAATGTACTGTGGCACCCAAAACTGCACACAGTACTCAAGGTGAGGCCGCACCAGCACAGAGTAGAGCGGGACAATCCCCTCCCTCGACCAGCTGCAATGCAGTGCTTGATGCACCCCAGGACACGGTTGGCCCTCTTGGCTGCCAGGGCACACTGTTGGCTCATGTTCAACTTGCCATCAACCAGAACCCCCAGGTCCCTCTCCGCGGGGCTGCTCTCCAGCCTCTCATTCCCCAGTCTGTATGTACATCCAGAGTTGCCATGCCCCAGGTGCAAAATCCAGCACTTGTCCTTCTTAAACTTCATATGGTTGGTGATTGCCCAGCTCTTTAGTTTGTCCAGATCTCTCTGCAGGGCCTCTCTGCCCTCATGAGTGTCAACAACTCCTCCCAATTTTGTCATCAGCAAACTTAATTAGTATTCCTTCCAGTCCTGCATCCAAGTCATTTATGAAGAGTACTGGCCCTAGGATGGATCCCTGCGGAACCCCACTAGTGACTGGCCACCAGCATGATGTAACACCATTTACTATGACCATTTGTATATGTATCAGTATGACTATGTGTCATACTGTATGCTCTCATGGCCTAAGGCTGTACGAGCTGTGTGTCAAGGCACAATTTGGTCTATAACTATATGAAATGCAATGTTCTTGAGGAAAGTGCAACTGTAAGGGGAAGAGAAAGCAGATTAATTTTGTTAAGGCAGATCCTTAGAAGTCAGTAATTTACCTGTGCTTATTGTGTTGCTTAAATCTCTACCAAATTATACTTGAATGTACTCACTGACAAGGATGGGGAGCCTTGGAAGTGTAGTTAAGAAATTTGCTTTTTTATAGAATTTTTATAGAACTGGATTTTTATAGAACTGGACTTGCTTTCCACATATAACTAAACAGAAGAGTTATTATTGCATATAAGACAGAGTCTTGAAAAGAAGGAATATAAAAGAGAAAAAGAAAACAGAGAAATTGGATTAGTAGTAGACAACCCCAAAAATTCAGGTTCCTGATGAGGCAAATATTTTCATTTTGGATACTTATTCAAACCTTGGTCGCTTTGTATGAACCTGTGAAGTCTGCAGAACATCATGCTCAGATTTTGTGTGCAATATAGTTTACAGATATGTGATGTAGATTATTTAAAGAGCAAGCTTCAATTCTTGCATGAACTGGTTCCTAAGGGTTAAAAGGTCAAATCCCTAAGAGACAAGATATTCTACCTTGAGACCCTAGCTGGCAGAAAGATACAAGAAAACAGGAGTCTCAAAATGAAGCTTCCAGCTTTTTCTAGAGCCTGAAGCAATATTTGATTCAGTTCTACTGTTCAACATGGGTGAAAGTTGAAGGTGGTATTTATAATCTTAGACACATTCAGCCAGCCTAGAGAGGCATTGATATTAATAACTTTTCACCTCAAATGTAAAAACAGTGACAAATGTAAAAACAGTGACTTCCATGAAAAATTCATCCAGTGATTATATCAGAGAAAAAAATGAAGCTGACAGTGTTATATATTTAATGGCATCAGTTACAGTATGATTACCAGCATGTCATAAACATTAAAAAAGGACTGTGCTAACCTTTTAACCTAGAAAAAACAAGAGGTAACAAACACTCTGCCCACGGTTCAAGGATATTTTAGCACCCTCTGTGAGTGATAATTTTCTCCACATTTAGATATTACATTTATGTGAAAACAAAATGAGCCTCTAATATTTGCCCAAATTGTGGGTCAATTTTTCCTGTGAAAATGGCTAAAATAGCAAACAAACAACCAAAAACCCCAGAACAACAACAAAAAGGTTTTGTATCTGTTCAGAGGGTACAGTCACTTAGAGGACAAAGTTTCATTCTTTGCAGAAGAGGATAAAAGAATAAGTCATTAAAAAAGAAAAAAAGAGTGAGGGTTAAGTGATTAGATAAAATTAATGGTTTCATTTAGAGCTCCATGAAGTCTACAAGGTTTTCCTTTAATTTTAGGCCCTGTCATGATACAATCTAATCTTACAGAAATTTGATCTTCATACTTACTTAATAGTTAACATTATACCTTTGTTTAAAAGCATATACTGAATGAATACAGTTATATCAGAAATGTGTTCAATGGTCATAGTTCTAGCTGATGACGGTATCTCACCTTGTTTAGTGCTGCAAAATTGAAAGGAAACAAATGAAGAGCTATAAAACGTCAAGAGAGAAGTGACCAGGATTCAGTGGAACTAATACATAGGAAAAGGATTAAAAGCAAATAATTTAAATCATAAAATGGAAGCAGAGCATATTAAATTTGGGAGGTGCACACATGACCTGACTCTGCCTTACTAAGTGATGCAATAATTGCAATCAAAAGTTTGAAAGCAGCAGTAGAGAAAGACAACGTAAAAGGATAGCTCTATGTCAGTAAAAATCTATAAGATAATTCTGTTGTATGTAGCTGAAAATTCATTAAACTTTAAGAACTGGATACTGAATAAAACAGAGTACATCCCACTTAGATTCTTATTTATTGCTATATTGAGTGCCCTTCCATTTCCTATTAGAAAGCATGGGTAGAAAAGAGGTGGCTACAAGTGGAAGGAAAGAAAGGTTAATAGAAACACTGACTGAAGGATGTGTGTCTGTTTTCTCATTTTATATATTTCAAAGCATTCAAACAGAGAGAAATTGAGAGATCATCATGTACGCTTAGCTTCTTTCCATGTCAAATAATGTCTGTCCGCAACAGGGGTGAACGCCAAGGAAGCTTGGAGCAAGGATGGACACTGCAGAGGTTCCCTACAAACTTGTTATACAGCTTCAAACATACCATTTTCTTGTTTTTGCAAACCTACAGCTGCATGACTGTCAAAGACCTTTTAATATCTCAGTTAAAAACTGCTGATTGTCTTGTTCGTAATGATATTAATATCTTTAGATAACACCATGATAAATTATCTAGAAGACATCAGATTAAGGAAATAATTTCAAGGTGTCCTTTCTTTCCAGAAAGAAACTTGACTTCTGTACCTTAGAAATAAAAGACACTATTGGCATTTGTGTGCCTATTGAACACATATGTAACTTGTGAATGCAAAAGGAATTTTGCATGTGATTCCAATGAAGGCCTAGGTAAAAGGGTGAAGAGAAAGTTTAGTTTTGTTCTATTTGTCTTAACTGCTTTTAGTTTGTTTTTTCTCCCTTTCTTTCAGTGAATTTACAATTTTTATATCTGTTAAAACAATTTTAAAATGAAATCTTGTAACTGATTTCAGTTTGCAATTGATATTTCAGAAAGCTATTTTGTGCAGTGATACAGTCGTGTACTAATGAACTGAGGGAGTTACTAACAGACATACAACAGTCCTAAAAACAGAAAAGCCATTTAAGCACTGAAAAGAGAAAAAGTGAAGAACAGTCACTAATGGAACAGTGTTTCCACTAGAATACTTGTTTTATCAACCTGTTGGAGAGGGTCCAGAGGGGAGGCCACAAAAACGATCAGAGGGATGGAGCACCTCTCCTGTGAACAAAGGCTGAGAGAGTTGGGGTTGGTTGTTTAGCCTGGAGAAGAGAAGGCTCCAGGAAGACCTTATTGCAGCCTTTCAGTACTTAAAGGGGGCTTATAAGAAAGGTGGGGATGAAATTTTTAGCAGGGCCTGTTGCAATAAGACAAGGGGTGATGGTTTTAAAGTAAAAGAGAGCAGATTTAGACTAGATATAAGGAACAAATTTTTTACAATGAGGGTGGTGAAATACTGGCACAGGTTGCCCAGAGAGTTGGTAGATGTCCCATCCCTGGAAACATTCAAGGTCAGGTTGGACGGGGCTCTGAGCAACATGATCTAGTTGGGGATGTCCCTGCTCACTGCAGGGGGGTTGGACAGATGACCTTTCCAGGTCCCTTCCAACCCAAACTATTCTATGATTCTATGACCTTAGTTCTCTTTTTGCTTTTTAAGTATTTGCTTAAAACTTGCATACACTGAGCTTGATACATTTCAAGCACAGTAGAATAGTAATTAAAAAAAAGTGGGAGTAGTACAGAGAGTTTTATTTCAGCCAGTTCAGGCCTAGTCTGAGAGTGCATGAGGTGAGGAAAGGGAGCCCCATCCTTGCTACATCAGGCATTAGGAGTATAAGTGCCAGACCTTAATTCTCAAAATTTCCGCCTCTTGTTTATCAGAGGAGAGATACCACATTAAATTAGCACCTGAATTAGATAG
This sequence comes from Morus bassanus, assembly GCA_031468815.1. Classification (NCBI taxonomy): domain Eukaryota; kingdom Metazoa; phylum Chordata; class Aves; order Suliformes; family Sulidae; genus Morus; species Morus bassanus. The sequence continues at coordinate 90,241,942 of CM062569.1, forward strand.
TTGCTACCAGCAAGGTTATTATAAATGGCTATTTTATAAAATGCTAAGATTTATTCTTATATTATTAGGTTATTATAATTAACCTTCTCCTTTACTGAATTCAAATGACATCCATGGTGGTTTGCTTAGCATGATGCTAAGGAGTATTCTGAGAGAGAACAGCTGGTGCTGATATTACTGGAATTTTATTTATTTATTTTATGAGATTACATAGGATGATTATATTGTCTGGCTTATGATATCTCTTACTCCAATTTTAAGTTTCAAAGGAGTAAATATTCTTAAATATTAATATTTAAGTTATTAAGTTTAAAATAAATACTCACAAATACATTTATAAAGACTCAGGAAGGCAGGTTTTGTAGTTCTGATTTTGCCTTAATTTTTCTCTACTCTTTGAGAGTATTTAGTTAGTTATTCAAATGAATATGTAATATATGTCACTGCAAATTGCAGTGCATTGCAAATGGTTACTTGTACAGTCACGGACTATTTTGTCAGTTCTCAACCAAACAGCAAGGACGTCTCCCAAGACACCAAGGCAATGCCACATCGGATGTATGCGAGATATCCAGCTCAAGAGATAGTAATGAAATAAAGTTATAAAGTTCTGCCAAATGATGAAATTTACTTTTTTTTTTTTCTTATAGTGATGTTAATGACATATTCGGGGGGTTTGGTTTGGTTTGGTTTGGTTTGGTTTGGTTTGATTTGGTTTTTTTGTGAAGGTAGAAGATGCCAAAATGATAAATTTTGGTCATGTCTTAAGTGATAACAAGTAAGATTTGTAAAAACCATGGGTCATCTGACATTATTTTATAGCTCCAGAATATTCTGGAATAAAAAAAGCCTTATTAATTATGGCTTATGGTGCTAAATGATGTTCCTTTCAATGACTCATGTTAGAAAAGGATGCATGAACTGATTTCTGGTACTCTGAGAGAGGAACTTTATCAGATTTTAATTTCTTGATATTAATGTTTGCCTACTCATAAACAATCTCAATAATGGAGTTTTTGTAAATAATGGCTTTTTAATACTTATTTTGATGTCATATGTTCAGGTAAGATCAGTATACTTCTCCCCTTTACAAATTCTCTTAAATCATCCATAAATATACTAAGCAGAATTTCCCACTTGCTCACCTGAAATTATACAGCTCAATTTTCCCTGTCTGTAATATAGTAAGATAACACTCACCATTAATTTATGAAATAAGTAGTTTTATTCCTATTTCAGAAGGGAGCCATCCTAAAGGAATATTCTCCATCAGAGTTCTTAAAGCAAAAGAACCAAAATGAGACTGCAGCCAAAAAGCCATTTTTATTATCTACTCTCTCAGTTTGGCTCTTCATTAGCATTTTCTTTCTTAAACAGTAAGTGACCATGGTTGGTAGCTTTGATTGCTGAATTTATTTGCAGTGGAGGTGTTCTCCATAATTTGATAAGGTGGTCCCAGGGTTAAAAGAGAGGGAACTCCTTTAGCAAGTGGTTATGTCAATTCACATTTGCAAGGTTAGTTTCATGTGGAAAAGATCCAAAAAAAGGACTCTGCTAACTAAGTCTTCAGATCAGTCATAGCAATTCTTTTCCCTCCCCTCCTGGCTTATGGATTTCTGTACAATTAAAAGCCAGACATTCTGAACTAAATCAAAGCTGAATCAGTTTTATAATAAACCTGCTATTACAGTCTCAGTGGGCTCCAGGATCTTGTCCAAGGTCTTTAGGCAAAATCCCAATGCTGGTGCTTTCTTTGTAGAATGATACATGGCCGTAACAAACATTAGAGCATCCAGTTTGGACAAATATCTCAGTTGCTAAGTGCAAGTAAAACAAAGATAAAGTCATCATCTTTTTTTCTTCCTCTGACAGAATGAAACAAATCCAGCAAGAATGGAAAGAAAAAATTGCTTGTGAGTTGCTATTCAGTAGCTATGATCACTGATTAAGGTGACTGACACATTATCATGTGTGTGACCTCAGCAATCTTTTCTGAATTAGAGTGCTTGAAAAATGATGACACTTTCAAGTTTTTAGAAAATGTGAAATTTTTAATGAAAAAGCTTTGATTATTTTTCCCTTTTTTTTTTTTTTTTTTTTTTTTTTTTTTGTCCAGCATGCTCTGGCTTTTAACAGGGTGAATTTATTAACATATTGTTGATCTGGAGACAAATAATATATTGTGACAGGGTGCCCTTTAAAGTAAAAGATATGAATTCATGTGCCATTAACTTTCTCCATAAAAGCCAGCAGACATAAAGACTGCTGTGAAGAAAAAAACATAGCTCTCAGATAAATAATTTGCAAAATATTGCAACTGTGGATTTGTAATTTCAACCTAGTTGTTTTCCTAGGAGAAAAAGGTTTATATGGGTAGAGGAATCAGCATTAAGGAGAGGAGAATCTCACTAATTTTCAGATAAACTGAGGAGCAATCCACTAAAATTTTCAGAAGTGCCAGATACCTAAATGAAGGCAACAGTACAGATATCCCCTAGCTAGCAGATTAATAAGGATGTTCTGCAGATGTGACGTAAGGACTAGTACAATCGAACTGGGCTCTCATAGCCAGGAAAGGCATCAGAGAAATCCCTTACTGCAACGAAAACAGGAGGCTGAGATCTGGTGCATTTTCTGTTTGCGGCTTCTTGTGTTTTCATAGGATCAAAAGATAATTCAGGTCAGAAGGGACCTCTGGTCACCTACTCCAACCCCCTGCTCCTGTCTTGTTCTTTCTTTCTAACTTTCTTTGTAAGTTTGTAATTAAGGTCTTGACTTTTGGCTTGCCTCAAGTAAATTTGTTTTCTTTGTAAGATCCTGCCACACTGCGAAGATGGGACAGTAAGTTGCAGAGCACAGAGTGCAGTTCCTGTATGCACTGGGAAACATCAGGTTACTCAGTGTTATACCCTTGTGTCTATTGCTGGGGCATATATTGCACACACAAATTCTCTTTTTTCACATTTATTTTCAACAGAACCTATGGAATCTCTCCCGTAGAGTGTAACTCTCTTCCTTAGCTAAGATAGAATCACAGAATGGTTTGGGTTGGAAGGGACCTTAAAGATCATCTAGTTCCACCCCCGCTGCTGTGAGCAGGGACACCATTCACTAGACCAGGTTGCCCAGAGCCCCATCCAACCTGGCCTTGAACACTTCCAAGGAAGGGTCAGCCACAATTTCTCTGATGTCCCAGTGCCTCACCACCCTCATAGGGATGCAAATAGGAATACTTTATGAGAAAGTATTACAATAATTGTTACTTCCCTGACTTTCAGAAGTGTGTGATTACAACTAAGTGTTTTGCCAAAGCTCATCTATTTTTGGTTTAATCTTCTTTTATTGATACATAGACATTTATAATGCTTATTTCCTACTACATATCTCCATGCTCACCCTTTGTAATTCAAGCTCAATTTTATTCAGCAGCTAATGTTGACTCTGTCTAAGCCCTTCACTCAGAGGTGTAAAGATTGTGCCACAGTGTTCCAGAAGTAACTATGCACGGGATAAAAACAGTTCCCTTTTATCAGCTTTAGATTTGCAACACTCAGTTTCCCAGGATGACCCTATTTCTTGTATTATAAAAGCCCAGCTCATAGAGTGCATGATTCACATTCTTGATTTGCGATTCCTTTGTATATCTGTATTCCACATCCTCTTATTCATCAACTTTACAAAACCAGGCAGCGAAATCCTGACCTGATTGAACTCAGTGGGAGTTTGACAGTGCCTTCAATAACACTGGGATTTCACCTAAAATCTTTGTAGCCTTTGAATGAAAGAGCCTTAGGTCTTTTCTTTCCAGAGGGGGAGGAAGAGCACCAAGACACAGGGTGATGGTATTTACATTTTCATTAGATGTATCTCTTCCATTTGTGAGATGTAACTGTCAATAGGATCAGAGAGGATATAAAGGTGAAGTAATCAGAATTTGCCAGCGTGGGAATACATTGGCTGAAATTTGCATAAGCATTTCTTTTGTCAGCATGTGTAAATACCTGGACCATATTGACTCATTGACTCATTTGGCTTGCCAGCAATAAGCACAAATAAGTTACAAAGAAAATGTGATTCTGGTCTCTATTAAACAAAAGCCAGGCCTGGTTAATCAAACTTTTAAATGAATCAGAGGTGAAACAAAATTATCCAGAGGTTTAATTTTAGCTTGAAATTAATGTAATTTCCATTCCCCATTCATTCCTTTATGTCCCATGACTGATGTATCACTTTCTTCCCTCCCAGTGAGTGTGAACACAAGGAGTGGTAGCCCCTTTCATGCTGTGTTGCTGTTAGAGAGCTTTCTAATATCCCTTCCAGTACCCTTCAGGCACTGGACTCCACTGCAGAGGCAATGAAATGTATATAGGGTTTCAGAGATGGAAAAAAAATGCAGTTTTATGTTTCAAATGTAGGAAGTGCAAGCCTAATGGGAGCCAGCAGTGTTGGCTGCATGGTCAGCACATGAGACTTGGCCAGTGCAACCATATTCCTAAAATTGATGTCACTGGGATCACACTCTAAAACGCCCTGCTGGAACATGTTAACAGGGGGACCATTACTGCTGCATTGCCTGTTTGCTGATGGAAGATTGCTGCTTGTCCGGTCCTATGACTGATTCCCTATTTCCATTCTCTTTTGCAGTTTCCCTTTTCAGTTTGTAAGCCTGTCAAGGAGTACGCTGAGCCTGAATAACAGTGCTCTGTTGTTGAGCTGACACATAAAAGTTGCATATGACAGTAGTAAAAAGGTGTCAAAATTGAGCCTTGGAATAAATCCAGAGAAATATTTTTTCAATATTTCTCCCCCCAATTCCCAAAAGACAGTCTGGGGAGTTATATCTTGACTGGTTAAGCAATGAGCAGCATTCAGCATGATGTAAGCAAGCTGCCAGCAGCTCCCTGAGCTGAGCAGGTTGGTCTGTATTCCTCCATCTATTTTGTTAGATTACATTTCTCTGTGGCTCTGTTACTCATCCCATGCTCTCACCCCACTCTGTTCCATTCCACTCATATTACTTTTGACAGTTATAGTCTCCTGAACCACAGACACATGTACATAAACACCTCACCAGCTTTATTAAACTTAGCTACATACTATGCCTCTGAAATATGAAGGTTTTCCTTGTATTACAGAAAGGAATGGAAGTTCACAGGTATCAGACAGATTTTTGCTAGCCTCCCTTGATAGCCAGGAAAATAATATGCTTCACAAAGCATCTTCTCATTGTGCTTTGCAGAACCCAGGAAACCCTGAAGAGGCAGCAAGGTTCCTCTTCCTCCTCTCTCAGACCTGATGCCAGCAGGACTGTTTGCTCTGCCTTCAAGAGGGGACAACAAGGAAAGAAAAACCCATGAAAATGTCTGTCCGCCAGCTTTCTGCAGTCATGTCAAACCAGAATTGTTTCTTTTTTACAGAGGAAAAGTTATACAAGCAAGATTTCCAACATCTTTTGAAGGTCACACAGCAGCCTATTGAATACCATGCAGGTTTCTAGACTCCTGTGCTTCTGGCAATAGGTCATCAGATAATGTTTGGTTTTGTGCTATTATTTACTGCTTAGATACCAACATGAGAGACACATCTTGGGACAGAAAATCAAGCAATTATTTTTCAGTGCAATATAATCTCCTCAGACTTCTTAGACAATAAAATGGCATTAAGAATTCAATAAAAAATAGAAAACTTTATCAGAAAGGGCTGAGAGTTTGGGTTTTTTGGACAACAAAAATATCAACTAGATAATCAACTCCTCTTAGCATTTTAGAAGTATTTTCTGCCAGGTCCTAAAAATGACAAATGTTTTTTAATTACTCTTTAGCTGTTTGGTATAGAATGCTAAACTGGGACATAAGCTCTCTGTTTAGTGAGTGGAAAAATAAAGATACCTGCAGACAGAAGACAAGCTGAATGAAAAAGGGAAAGCAAAAGCCCAAAAGAAATACTGAAAACTTAGTTAAGTCCAATAAGGAAGATGTTTTCCTGCACTCAAGTGCAGAATTCTCATGCTAATAAGAAAGAAGAGACAAAGGAGATACCAGCTCTAACACACTTACTTGGGACTTATGAAGGATGCAGGAAACTTATAATTTACATACTGAAAAGGAAACTAGCCACTATTTTCCATCTCTTTTGTCATCAGGCTTTAGCAGAAGATGGATGCTATACTTCTCTGCTCCTCTTGAAACTATCCCACTGGCCAGTGACTGAAAAAGTCACCAGATACGATATGTAAAATTATGGGAATGGGGACTGGGTTTTGGGGCTGCTTCTTTCTTGAATGACTGTTTAAACTCTTAGGACAGAAAGTCATACCTTTCTCTCAAAGCCAGGCCAACTTTCCCTCCCCAGGTGGAGGTACCACTTAATTGCTTGTGAATGCCAGTCCTATGCATGTGTGCAACCGGGTGGGCTCTGGCAGCGGATCAGAGACTGGTGACTGGGTGGGCAATGGCGGAGAGCCCCTTCTCTACAGCTCCAGAGCAGAATGAGGTGTGGGATCTGGGCATCTGACCCCTCAGTCCTGTCAGCAAAGGCGATACCACAAGTACCAGAAACAGACCTTCCGGTGCTTGGTTAAAGAGTTCAGCAGTTTGGTTTGACTGTTGAAGTCAAAGTGTCTATCTTATCTAGGTACCTTTAGTGTCCAAAAATCTTTTTCAGGATCAGTTTTGGACCCTAACTCCAAATTCAGCTGAAATCCTTTACTGGTTTTGGTCCCTCGTCCCTTGCTTTCTTCCTTTATTCTTCTCCGTGACGTCTGAGAAAAGTCCTTGCTGTGCCTCTGCATTATGGGAAGATATCAAATATTTGCCACACCTTGTACCCATTGTAAGGGCTTGTGTCAAAGCCCTACAGTTAGTGAGAGGTCTTTTTATTGATTTCAGTAAATTAAATTCAATTGCTTATCCTTCAGTATTTTTTAAAAACAATTCAGCCCTTTACCCTAACGGTTTCCTGATTAACATTACTTGTAAAATTGAGATGTTACCTTTAGAGCTTATAACAAACCCATGCTTTTCAAATACCCGCAGTGCTTGGACAGCTTCTGTACTGATATATTTCCCTCCCTATTAAACTCAGGGTTCAGGCACAAACACTTTGCAATACCTAACCTCTAGCTACCTGGCTCTCCTGGAGTGGAAGTGTGTAGGCTTTTTATAGGAAGATGTACATATTTCATCCCTCTTGTTGGGGTCCCTGGATGAAGGGGGGTGAGAGTGCTCAGTGGTCTATGGCAAGCCTCAAGAAGTTACTGCAGTCAGACATCTGTGCTCCCAACTGCAGATCCTGTCCTGGAGAGCTTTCAGTTAAAAGTGGGTGGCAATGATACCAGGGACAGGGAGCAGGAAGAAAGGAGCCCTGATCCTCTCCCTAAGATATATTTCATATTAGCAGTGGATGAGAAACAAGAAACAGTAATAACTATGGGAGCTTGACCTGCGTGCAAGACTCAACCTTACCAAGAGCTCTAACCACTAATTCACTGATTCATATTCCTTGCTTGTTTTTCCTCTAAGTTCTAAGCACGCGTTTGAGCCTGGCTCTTAGATATCTAAGGCATACTTAGTAACATAATAGCTATCTGAGGAGCTCAAAATTATAATTGTTTTGACCTATATCCCAGTGATGGTAGTAGTTATTCAGAAACCACTACAATAAGTGGCTGTAGTAATTTGTACTTCTGAAGTATGCCTGCTGAGCATAGCCCTTATCTTTGACCTTGGCATCAATGAAAGCATGGCAGATCCCAGAGGTTTTCAGGCATATGTTAGCTTGTTTGAAATTATTACTGCAGTGACCTCTGTTTCCAATAATGAAGCGTATTTTCTGCATGGTATCATATCAGTGAATTTTTTACGTTGTATTCTTCATCAGTTACAACTAGCTCTTGTTAATTCTACCATGCATTTCCCTTGGTTATGTTCTGTGTTAAATCAGTTACTACAGAAAAAATGATAACCAGACCTGCTGTGTATATTATACTCTTATTTTACAATGAGGAATTGAGTATGCCCAGACCACAGGTTCTGTTACATTTTGGTTTCATTGTTTTGTTCTCAAAACCAAAATTTACTTCACTTACTTTAATGCAGTAATCTGTATTGTTGTAATAAAGAAGCATTTATCAGCCCTCCAATATGAAATTTTATTGCTTGTATTATTTAAAATTACAGAGAAGTCCTAAAGGTATTTCCCATAAGTTTGGAGACTAAAACACCCTTCAGAAAATAAAATTAAAATAAATTGTATTTGTTTATAGGTATTTTCTTTGGGGGAGTTTTAATACAAATTGACTCAGTAAGGCTTTTTACAGTCGGAAAACAAAACAGAGTAATGATATTCTCTGTAAAGAGATGCTCTCTTTTATGCCATGAAGTTATAACTGATAAGGAAGATCAGTTTTCTAGCTGATAGTCAATCATGGCTCACGGCTATCTCTTGCAGTTATTAAATGTTTGTTGGTTTTTCTCATCATTTGAATATTACATATTTCCAGAAATTAATTCTTATGCTTTGGGATTTGAACTGTTTTCTACATCAGTGTTTCCCACACTGTTTGGTCTAAAAAAATAATTTAACCACATCAGTGGATCTGGATTCATATCTTTCTGAGAAAAAAAATATTCTCCCCCCCAAAGCCCTATGTGCTCTACAGTCTTTGACCATAACACGTTACAATGTGGTTCATGATGTTACACATTTCCATCTGAATGCTAATCTAGGCTGTCCTCAATTGTTTTTCAGTAGTTGGGAGAACATGCATTTAAATTCTTCCATGTACTGATCCCACAACAATAACATTTGAAGCAATCATTCAAGTTTGCAAAGACTCCAGGAGGAAGAAGCAAATTGGCTAGGTACTGCTGTATTGTCTAAATGCCCTCTGTCTGACAGAGCAAAAATCCTTAGACTGTGTCCTGGTTGAGGTTTCCACACAATGTGTCTTCCACTTTCTTGCCAAGAAAAAATGTCGGGAAGATCACCTGGTGTGAGAGGTGTCTCCTGTCAGACTAATTGAGTGGAAGAGCTTGGATGACTGGATTAGGTTAATGAGTTTCAAGAAAGAGCAAGAGATTATCAACATAATGCACATAGAAATCTCTAGAGGAGGGGGAACTGGCTAGGTAGGAAAAGATGCAGCAGTATGAGGAAAATGAACCTGCTATTCAACAGGTCTCTTGCTTCCCACCCAGCATCCACACTGCACCACCAAAGAAGGATTACTTACAATGATGGACAAGGAGAAAAAGTCATTTGCCCCTGAAGAGACTTATGACTACTGTGCAAAGTAGAAATCATGGTAATGGCTGGCTAGTCTCACTTTAAATAGATGGATGCATCAAGGTACTTCCTCCCAAGAGCTCATACCTGTGACAGTATGAAGAATTACCAAGGCTCAGCAAGGCTCACTCTGACTGCTGCATTGTGGCATGGATGACACCTGACCAGAGGTGAACTCAGGTTCTGAGCTTGAGGGAAAGAGAGTCAAGAATCTGGGTGTGACAACAATCTTCCATCCCTCTAGCCCAGCACAACAGCCATGTAGGGACAGAGCCCTAAAACCACAGCTGTGGAGTTAGTGGCTGCTTGGAAAGATTGGGTCTTTTTTTCCTTCATCATATGCCAGTGTCCCAAGAAGGAAATTGTTCAGTGGAAATTGTTCAGTAGAAATTAAGTCTTTCTCACACATGAGGGGCAAGAAAATACCTCATGCCTGGATTTTCTCACCAGATGAGGAGAGCTAGAATGAAGACTGATGGCAGCTCATGTCAAATTCGGAGGTAGGTAGCCTAGACAAAACCCTAAAAAACTGATGAAGTATGGTAAGGGGACCAAACAGGTCAGTCAATGTACTGAACATTTTAGATGCACCTACACTGAAAAAAGAATGGCAAAGAAACAAGAAGAAACAAAAATGTGAATATGTAATCAACATTATTGGTGCACCAAAGCTATCACTCAGTTGATCATTTCTTTAACATGAATTCTGATGAAGAATAATGCCGCCTTTTAAGGAATAGAAAGAAGAGAGAGAATTTTGTATATCAAAGGCATATGCACTTTTCCTGAGTCCAAACTATAATGATAGTTAGACTCATTAGACCTCTGCACAATGACAGAAGGAAAAAACCTGATAGTACTGCTGTCAGGTATGGTGGAAGAAGCCTTTAAAAAAGAACAGAAAGTGTTATCATCTGGCAGATAGGCTTTGATGTTAGTGGCAGGCTTCTAACTCCCAGTCCACTGAAGAAAGAGAACAAGACCATAAAACAGGCAAGCGGAACATGACTAAACATCTTTAGATCCAGGAAGTTAAGACAGCACCCAAAGAATAGAGGCTTCCTCAGCTCTGAACGAGTTTTGAAAACTGGCAGTATGGGAGACAATAATCATAACCTTATGCAGTGTTTCATTCCTAGAGGAAAAAAGAGACCAAACAATAGGATAGGCCTAAAAGCTACTGAAATCAATGTAACTTCAAATCTCAAAGAAATATTAGAGCAAAAACCCTGAAAAAGTCTACTTATCATCTAGAAGATACCAAAATGATAGGCAATAGTCAGTATGAGTTTGTCAAAAAGAAACCCTGTTGAACCAGTTCAATTTCTATGACATGACAACAAACCTGGTTGCTAGGTGAAAGCAGATATTTTGAATTGAATAGGACTTTTGACCCTGTCCAACAGGGTATTAATTTGACTTCCTCCAAAAGTACACTCATGATTAGCTTACCACAAAATGGATAGGCAAGTGGAGAAAAATTTTTCAAGAGGTCAAAAGTTAAAAGATGAACTAAGTACTATAAGAGGATTTTGTGGGTTCCATGGTCTTAAACATTTTCACTAGGGACCTGAACAAAAGACTATGCATTACATGTGCAAGAAGCAGTGACAGGCTGTAAGCTTACTGTAGGAGGAAGATGAGAATGAAACCTCTTGACAAATGGGAGAAACTGTCAGAAAAACAAACAAACAAAAAAAATAAATACCAGTCCTAGACAGGAAATAGTGACAATCAAAAATCAGTTACACATAGCAATCAACAGCACGTAGTGTCAGTGGAAATAAGAATTTGGGTAATGATTGTTCTGGTGGGTTGACCTTGGCTGGACACCAGGTGCCAGCAAGCCACTGTATCACTCCTGCTCCTCAACTGGACAGGGGAGAGAAAATATAAAAAAAAGCTTGTGGGTCAAGATAAGGACAGGGAGAGATAACTCACCAATTGCCATCAAGAGCAAAACAGACTCAGCTTGAGGAAATTAGCTTAACTGATTACCAATCAAATCAGAATAGGGTAATGAGAAATAAAAACCAAGTCTTAAAAGACCTTCCCCCCCATCCCTCCCTTCTTCCTGGGCTCAACTTCACTCCCGATTTCTCTACCTCCTCCCCCCGAGCAGCACAGGGGGATGGGGAAGGGGGGTTGTGGTCAGTTCATAGCATGCTGTTTCTGCTGCTCCTTCCTCCTCAGGGGGAGGACTCTTCACACTCTTCCTCTGTTCCAGCGTGGAATCCCTCCCATGAGAGACATTCCTCCATGAACCTCTCCAACATGGGTCCTTCCCACAGGCTACAAACTGCTCCAGCATGGGCCCGGTCACAAGTTCTGCCAGCAAACCTGCTCCAGTGTGGGCTCCTCTCTCCATGGGTCCTGCCAGGAGCCTGCTCCAGCATGGGGTCCTCCACCAGCTGCAGGTGGATATCTGCTCCACCATGGACCTCCATGGGCTGCAGGGGGACAGCCTGCCTCACCATGGTCTTCACCACGGGCTGCAGGGGAATCTCTGCTCTGGCGTCTGGAGCACCTCCTCCCCCTCCTTCTTCACTGACCTCAGTGTCTGCAGGGTTGTTTCTCTCACATATTCTCACTCCTCTCTCTGGCTGCAGCTGCGCCGGTTTTGTTTGTTCCCCCCCTTCTTAAACATGTTATCTCAGAGGCACTACCACCGTCACTGATGGGCTCGGCCTTGGCCAGTGGTGGGTCCCTCTTGGAGCCAGCTGGCATTGGCTCCATTGGATGTGGGGGAAGCTTCAGCAGCTTCTCACAGAATCCACCCCTGTAACCCTCCCATGACCAAAACCTTGCCACACAAAACCAATACAATTGTTTACAAAGCAATCATAAGTAAGTAGTGTTACTGAAATACTGAAGTATTGAAAGATAAAAATTGAATTGTTTAAAGCGAATCACAGGAAGTAATTGTTCTGCTCTACTCAGCACTGATATGACCTCCCCAACAGTAGTGTTGCCAGTTGTGAATGTTACACATCAAAAACATGACCTCACAGGGATTATCAGAGAGACAGTAAGTGTGGAAACATGAAAATGTGATTTGGTTTGTCAAGAGAAAAGAAATGTTGGGAAACGTGATGACAAGCTTAAAAAGCTGCTGAAAATAAAGGAAGGGAATAAACTTTTTTCATGTCTGCTGTGAACAAGACAAGTAGTATGGACTAGAATTGCAGCAATGACGGTGTACATCAGGCAGGTGGAAAAGCCTCTAATGGGGCAGACAAGTAAGTACCAGAGTAGATTGCTTAGGGATAATGTGCAACATCTTCCTCTGCAGGTTTTAAGAAGCAACCAGGGATCTGTCAGGAATAGTTTAGATACAGCCAGTTTTGCCTCAAATGGGGTAGGAAAAATGAGATGGACTTTCTGAATCCCAGCTTATTTTCTGTGATTCTGAGCAAAATTCTGTCAAAAAAAGAGAAAAGAGTGCACAGGTTAATACCAGTAGGCTACATTGGATAACTAGTGTCATTATAGGATATACTCATTTCCTGCATTGCTTTTCCACTAAGATTTGTGCACTTTACAGGTATCTTATGTATAGTTTCAAATCCAGCATTTATTCCTGGGTCTCCAGCACATATTCCCAGCTGCTCAGTTCTGTTTTTTTAGCTCAGACCAGTTTGTAGTTCTGAAAAATTGATAACATTTCTCATGCAGTACAGCATACTGCTTGTACAGTGTAACTAATGAACCATACTGCCATCCCAAATGTTCTCAAAAAGGCTTTTAGTTGAATTAAACATCCTTGAGGTCTAAAGCAATATTCTCTATTACTGTCAGTCCCATTCAAGTTTGTTCCTGTGCTGGGCTAAGGCCATCTGTGACTCCCCAGTTTTGACATCATGTTTTGTTTTTTTTACTGGAATTACATGTAGGCTGGAATGAGATGTAAATTCTGCTTGCCTAATGGACCACAAGGAAGTATCGTCACTCAGCTGGAAACATATTCTTTCCTTATCTTAATAGCATGCAGGCAGCTACTGCTTTTTGAACGTGAATTCTGTTTCTGTATCTCTAATGTGTTTGTCCTGACGGCAATTTCATTACAGAAACAGAGTTTCATACATTTTTTTTTAAATCAGGAAGAATAATGTTCCACATTTGTTCAAAACCTTTAGACTATTATTCATTGACATAATTTGACTTGTGTTTCATTCTGCAGAAAATGGCATAATCCAAGCCAATGAAGTTTTCCCACTCACGTTTTATTCAAAAGAATAATGCAGTTTTAATAGGTATAAAAAGAAAACGGTGCTTAGGGTGAATGCATATGTTTCTCTTAGCCACAGGAAATGTATAATGTAAGATCACTTAACTATCTCTTATGGTTTGGGATTTTTTTTAATGTTCTTAATGGACCTGGCAGATTGCCTAGTGCAGTATCTTGTCTCTAGTGGGAATTAGTACAGGTGCATTAGGGAGAAGCATAAAAACATAGTATATACAGAATGATCCCTCCTTAGCATACTTTCTTCTTTTATTAATTTTATAAGTTATTTTAGAAATACTTATTTTAAAAACTGGTTGTCAAATACATCCTTTCCAAAGAAATAATGTGATTGCTACTATACAGCGGGGGTGGGGGTGGGGGGGAAGATGCCCCCATGAAAACATTTATCTTTTATATTGCTCATTACTGGAAAGGGGAGGAATATGATCTGCATCAAAGCCATATGCCCCAGTGTAAGAATAGAGAGCGCAAAAGTTTCTTTTTGTTGTCCTTTTAATACAGTTAGGGTTGTTCAACCCCTAGCCCTCTGGTCAAAGCCCAATGAGGACAGCATTTAATCATCTTGCTGGCTGGCTGGGCACCTCTCAGAGGACAGCCCTTTGCTCTTTCTGGAGGTTGGCAGAGCAGGGTTGCCCAGCCTGGCTGGGCATACAGGGCATGCAACAGCCCACCTTCTCCCTGTCCGAGGAATGGGACCCACCACCTGCGTGGAGGAAAAGAAGTGCTGCCATCTCCCACACACTCCTAGCAGCTGCCTGTATTTAATTTTTGCAACTACATCCTTTATACTTGCCATAAACTGGCTGCAGGACACTGATTTTGAGATAATTGAAAGGAAAAGCTTCTCACATTACCCAGTAGTACTCTTCAGGGCAGCCAAGATGTGCCAGGATGCTCAGGTTAGCTTAGGAGCTCTTTGCAACAGGGTGCTGTGTAAAAAAAGAGTCTTCTGCTCACAATCACTAGCCTGGAGAGTTCCTTGGCACACGGCAAGAGAGGGATGGACACTTGAATATTTGGGATCCCTAGGGAATTTGCAACAGATGCAACAGCACGAGTCAGACTGCAGTGAAAAGAAAGAAGGAAATGCAGTGAGTAGAAATGTTACTTGGTCATGTCTGCGAGAAAAAACAAACACTTCTGAAACACCCTCAAAGCTTCTTCCAGATATAGACTGGATGGGAGATGCCTGTACTTTCACACTCATGTGGTACAGCCCTAACTACTGTTCAGATAACAGAAAAACTACAAAGAACTAATTTCCACAGACCTGAGGCACCTGTTTAGGAAGAAGCAGCAGCACTGTTAATGGACACTAGCAAGTGTACCAGCCACATTGACTGGTCACCACACAGAAACACACATCTGCCTTACACAGTTTGGACACATCACACCTACACACCTGAACAGTCTTTATCATCATTTCGTCTTAGAAGAAATGTGGGTAAACAGATCACAGAATGAGCAGCGCATGATGTTACTCATCTAGAAACTGCTTCACTAGATTAATGAACAGGAATGAACTTTAATAAATATTACTGCTCACAGTACAATCAGCAGTTCAATTCAGTAGTGCACTTTTTTTCTGTACAATTAGACCTTCTCAGCAGAGAGCGAGCGGCAGCTACGTGGTGAATTCTGAACTAAGGAAGGCTGGGGAAAAAACCCAGCAAGACTAACTATATGAAAATGGATTAACAGAGCTTTCAAAAGTGACACGGAAACTGAAGCTGTGCATGGCTTGAAAAAGCAAATGACATTGAGAGAAGTCTACTGAACATGACTTTGCTCAGGTTACTAAAACGGCTTAGGGATTTTTCTGTAAATGCCTGACTGGTAGGATGAGAAGTGATTGAAACAGTATAATGAGAGGGAACAAGGCAGCTGATTGGGCTTAACCCAGCAACAAGCTTCTGCCTACAGAATTACTACACCATGATTTATTATTTAAATGTAAATGCTAGCATGCCAGGTAGCACCTCAGTGAGCTGTGTCTTAGCCACGTGCTCCTTCTTCAGAAACTCATAAAAATATCAGTGCAGGTGGACTGGGTGTGTACAATAGAATTAAGGGCATTTAATTTCTTTGGATTTTTTTTTTGCTTAAATTCCTTGTTCTTAAAGTATGCATGAGGTCTGGCAAATGCTCAAGGGAAGATCTTGAGGCATTTTCAATTGTTTCCCTGCAGTGTGGCTTATCCATTGTGCAATAAGGGGTGCTTCAACCCTAGCAGGGAAACGAATAAGGTCTGCCTGCGCCTGCATCTTTGGATTAAGTTCCTATGTATTTAATGAAAATATCTGTGAGTCTTTTACCACTGAATTAGGCTGCAGCTGGCAATAAGTTATTAAGGAAACAGTCAAATTCACTCCTTAGGAAACCAGGGTAAAAAGCAGCAACAGGAGAACGGCATTTTAGTGAAAGAAGAACTATTTAAGAAAACACAACACTAATAACAGTAAAGGTCAAAGATCGATGATAAGGTCTGACTATTTTTCTTCTAATTGCCAGATCAATTCCAGAGGTGTTCTGCTGAGAGTGTACTCTCCTGTATCAGTACAACAGAATGATATATTTTCTGCTGAACTTCTGCGTGGCAGGACATGAGTCACTTTTCATCACTTTTCCCTCAATTTTTAAAATAACATTCATGTTTCTGTACCTTTTGAAGATTAATTCATCAATACTTTTAAATATCTTCAAGATATTCTGAGGGTTATATAATTGGCATTTGGTAATTTGGTACATTTGATTAGTCAGAATGGAGAAATCCACTTGGGATTATTGAATACTTAGATAGTCAACTTCACATCCAAAAATATCAGTCAATATATTCTCAAAAATATATATACCTAAAAAATATATATCGCTATATATCCCTCCCAGGCACATAATATTGCCATTATCAGAGACAATATCCATCTGACCCAGTACAGCTATTCTCATCAAACATGTTCTCATGTTTCAGGACTTTCAATTTATGTTCCTAACTAAGAATTTTGAAAGTTAAAGGATATACATCTTAATGAGTCAATTAGTGGCTTTTGGCAATCCCCTGTTTCATTAACTCTGTTGAATATTGCATAAGTATGAATTGTAAGAGCTTAATGTAATATGAAAATCAAGTTTCAAATGTTTAATACTAAAACATATATTAGACAAGAAACAACCCTCTTTACTAGATGTCAGAGCTGTTTGATTTGTACAAGTTACCATATTTTTTTCTACTTTTTTCAAAGTGAGAAGATTGTGAAAAATTATGCTCAGTTGGATGGCAGCAGAATCATTCAGACCTATATTACCACTATCAGATAAACCAGGACTGGTATTATGAGCAAGGATTATAACCTGGGCTGTATTTGTGCACCGTGAAGTAGAAGAATAACAATTTCTTTCTATACATGGGAAACCAAAGTGCAGAAAGTGCAGAAACTTCCTCAAGGTGACACAAACAGCACTGACAGAGATGAACTCCAAGATTTTCAGATTGATAACTAGACTATATATTTAGCTTCTAAATTTCAGTGTAACTCAACTTGTCATCTAAAGCCAGCTGTCACAGTATAAATTCATTACAATGAGATGGGAATGAAACTCCCAACTCTGAGTGATTATTATTTTTTTCTAGGAAAGTGTGAACCAGATATGATCATGGTGATTAAAAAAGACCTTTTCTATTCCAGTAAGAAGTCTTCTGCTAAGGGCAAGCATATGAGAACTCCTAATATCGGTGTGTCACCTTTAATTGGTCTTGGAGAAAGGGTGATGTGACACCACTCGAAATAGTGAAGCACATAAAAAATAAATTCCTGTTTATTCAATCTTTTAATACTAGAACAAGTGGAAACACCAATAACTCTTGACAGTAGTCAACTTAAGATTGCCACAGCCTACTACAATATTTCCTAATAAGCATGCCAAATTCACTAACATTCAGAATACTCTTTACTGAATCTAAGAAATAAATATGCATATAATAAATGCACACATCATTATTAGATACAAAGTGATATATTTTTTTTAAATTTTAAATTTCACATCCTGGAGATTTAGCAAGTATTTTATGTACCTGATGTCAAGTGAAATTGGGAGACTTTCAGATTAATTTTACCATTTTTAAAGGGATTGCAGAGCTCGCATAGCTACAGAGAAAGCATTTGAAATATGTGGTCTGTATGTAAACCAAAAGTCCTTGAAACTGTCAAAAAAAAAACCTTTTAAAATTTATTTATGATTTATATCAATATCTTGATTCCTTGAGGTCTGACTTACAAGTATTTAACTGTAGGATTTAGTAAGACAGTTCTGCTAAAGAATGCAATGGGTGAATGCTGCTTTTATTTTGAAACATGACATCAATTATTGTCTTCCCATTACAACTAGATTGAGTGCAAGTTACAGTCAAGCTAAATAAAGCCCAGAAAACCAATGCCATTTTAAACGATGCACATCTAAAGAAACTAATGAATGAGATGACTTCATTCTTTCAGTTCCATTCAGTTTAGACAGAATTACCGCTAGCCTGGAGAAACTGCTAATGAAACTTACTGCCTTTCTAAAAATGGAAATCCCAGCTTGAAAGCTAATGCCTGTGCCTCTGTGGAGTCTAACGAGAATGGAAATGTAGCTATAAGTAATTTTTGGAAACACATCATTGCATTACAATATTTGTTGATATTCAATAAGCCTATATTAGCCCTTTTGAAGGACTCTCTATATTTCTCTATGATAAGGAGATTTATCTGCTGAAAAAACAAAAAGGAAGTTAAATCCCTGTGTCCTGTTACCATTGTGGGAATTGCATGTGTGGGATTTAACATAAGAAACTGCAAAGGGAACGAAGTGCTACACTACGCTCAGAAAATATTACTCTTTTTTTTAACTTATTCCATACAATTCATTTTGTGGGAAGTTTCATTTCACCTGGAAAAGGATCCTGCGTGAAAAGACTTTTTCTGAATAGTTATAATCTTAAACAATTTATTTTTGTTTCAGGCTCATATAATGATTTGTTATGGATTCTGCACACATGTTCATCTTCTCTCCCAGTCTCACACAGCTTAGATGAATGTACACTACATGTGTGTTGAAATCAGAGTCCTTATGAGGGCAAGAATTTGTAAAAGCAGGCATGATAGTCATTTCAAGAAGTATGTAGCAAGTCAGGAGCACTAGTAAAGAGGTGGAAGAATCTAGGACATGCCAATTTACTATGCCTAGCAAAATCAAAGGAGGAATAAAGAGAAAGTGTGTGCTCTGTGTGCAGCTGGTAAGTAGGGAGGATACATAATCCACAAGGGGTTGTATAAATGCCTCCCTGTATTTCAATGCACAATACTGTTCAAAGCATCCATCACATTTCCTTTACTATCCCTCATTTTAACCAGTTCTGCATATACCTCTGCATGTGACTACAAAACACATAGGTACCTGCCATCTTCTGCAGAAGATGACCCTTGTTCTTGTGGATCACAGGAGATCTGAGAGGTGAACTCACCTAACTGAGCTTGGAGCAACCCTTTGTAAGTTTCCACCATTAATACAAGAACCTGTATGTAAATTCATACACAAAATTGTGTACCTCTAAGCTTAAATCAGGTGCTTAATTATGAGCTGGAAGTCATGCATCGATTTGTTCATATTGAAAGAAAGCACAGTGTAAATTGTGAAGTAAAGAAAGAGTGGTATCACGTAGTAGTTCTAGTGGATGAAGGATTGCATGATCTTATCAGGCAGAGTCCCTTCCTTATTCTAGGTACTCTATTTTGTGCCTTTTAGAAAGCAAAAGTTCTCTTTAAGAGAATAGAGAGAGTGATTTTCAGTTCTAGCTAGACTCCATTAAGATGTTCTTTTAAGTCACATTGTGTCTGCAAGAGTAGAGTTTTATGAACATAAGTCATTTTTCTAATACCCATAAGTGGGCTTTTCATAAGCACCCAGAAATAATTCACCCAACTTCCCTGTGCATCAATAGAACTTGACTTGCAACTTTCTTAAGCACTTTCAAAAAGCCTTACCTGCATGTCTGGTATTGAATGTATCAATGATGACTAAGTTATACTACAGACAACCCATTTGTTTCTGAATACAGCAGCAATAGAAACAGCATTGTGAAAAAAAAGACAATCGATAACTCACAGAGTATTTCTCTGTGTGTTGAAAGCAGATGGTTTGAAAGTATATTTGAATAAAGAAAAAACTTCTGACCAATGTGATACAAGGTTTGAGATGCCTCTGGGTCTCTTAGCTCTGTCTACACTGCCAGATTCACTAACCCTCAAACTCCAAAAAGTGCTTTAACACAACAGACCTGGAGCCTAGATTGGTGCAAAACACACGCAACGGGGGGGCCAGCACTTACGCCTCAAAGGGACACTCCAGCCAGGGCCAGGTTGTCCTGGCTCAGGCCCTGAGCAAAGGCAGAGTTTCATCCTGCTCTGGGTGAACATCAGCCCAGGAAATCAAATTAATAGAAGGAAACTGCTGATTCCTTGCTCACCTCACTCTTTGAATGGTCCAAAGTTTTACTGCACCTTTGGCAATTCCTGTGAGAGAGGGAGTGGATTACAGGTGGGCAGGTCAGCCCAAGGAGGCAGACTGATACCCAGAGAAGCCTTCTGGACTTAAAGAAGGGGAAAAACCCACATGGACTTCAGTGGGACAGAATTTATATGGGAATGGAAGATTTCTTTAAAAGTAATTTAACAGACAATACATCCAGGTCTTCAGGCTTTTTCCAAGGGCAAAAGCAGTACTCTACGGTATTTTTACCTGCTACCAGTAAGAAACACATTTGATAATGACCTTATGCAAAAATCATCGATTTCTTACATACAAATAATCACTGATCAGCAAAACTGAAGGGTTAAACTGACACTAGAGGATATTTGTATAGTGAAGACCAGGAAGGGTTTTATTTTTCAGCAATTACAATTTGACGTTACTTGTGACATACTGTTACAGTGGTACTGTGTTTTCTTAGAAGTTGCATCATAATTGAAAAATACTACATATATAGAGAAATTTGCTATATTCTGCTCTATTGGAAATAAAATATAAAGGTGAAGAAATGATATTTTTCCCCCCCAAAAAGGCATAAACAAAGGCATTAACTTCCTTGATCATGTAAACACTTACACACACCTTTACAGCATTCCCCTGGAGATAGCTTTCACATGTGTAGATGGACACCAGCCTACAGAGATTGTTACACCTGGTTCTGATATAGAGTTTGACCCCTCTGAATAAAGACAGCTACTATCATCCAGGCTGGCACTGCTCTAAGGCCATATCTTGACAGCATCCTAAATGCTTCCACGGGCAATAAAACTGAATCCCTTCAGAACAAGGTGAACACTGAGCAGCACAGAGTAAAAGTGTTTCAAGGGCTTGAAGAAAAAGGAAGACTTTCAAAATTAATAAAAAGAAAAAGCAATGTTTTTTCCAAGTTCAGCTAAGTCTGCAGTCAGGCCATCAGTTTTGTTAAAACATAGGCAGAGAATAATCTTTGTGCACACTCAGTATGCCAATACTGCTCCTCTGGGTTTCTGCACGCGTTTGCAGAGAGGGGAGGAAGCTGGTGAATAAAATAAACCAGTGCAAGTCTCTCTCATTATGACACCACAAGAGTTCAGATCTTTGTATTCAAGAACAAACATGAACAAAGAGTATATGCGTGATTTCTTTGCCCTTTTCCTCCTATTCCCCTCCTGTGTGAAAGACAGCATCACCATTGATGCTGAAGGGTGTGATACTTTTGCAGGCCTGTCCCTGTGGTAAGAAAAGGTAAAGTTCTTGGCCACTGGCTACAGATTAATTCATGTATAATGAGTCTTTTTTAAAAAAAAAAAAAGATATTGCAGGAAGAAGTGATTATACAGTCCTATCTTGTCTAGTTGATGTTCTCAGCAAAGCAAATTCACCTGTTCTCTACAGATACCTTCATGGTCTTTAAGTGAGCAACTGGTCTTTAGAATGAAAATTTTATTCTCTTCCCTGAGATTTATCCAGTTCTGAACACCCTGACTACCTGAATGACCTGTCATTGGGATTTAGCTCTACTTTAGAACAGCTCTAGACCCAAGACAGCGTTATGGAGAAAAAATACTCACTGTGTTTATCGAGACACACAGATCCATGCATCCAGATGCACACATGTACTGTATCTATTGTCATGCCAATTAGTGTGATCCCTGTTTGTTCTCTGCAGCACACACATCCCAAACAGCCTTTAGCTCTCCCTGGAGCTGCACTTATGCATGTGAAAACTCAGGGTATCTCAGGCAGAGGAAATTGTAAGTAACCTTAAAAGCCACACATGCACAATACTGTCCTGGGGCATCTATCTGAACTATTCAAGGATCTTGCTTTCCCAACATCAGCATGGACTTTCAAGCTTAAACCAAAGGCTTTTCTTAACATCTTTATCTAAATGTGCCCAATTTCTCAAGAATTTATCTTCTAATGACTAATAGTTTACCTCTTTTTTAGGGTGAGTCCCTGCTGGAAAAAAGCCTCTGCTGTTGGAGCTATATATTGAGTGAGCAGAGTACCCCAGGGAGGACTGAGCATGCACAACTGTGCATAGAAGGGAAGCTGGCAGAGACTCAGGCTGAAAGAAGAGTGAAACAGGATCAGACTGATAGGTGATAACAAAACTGCTGTTATGGCTATTTATGTTCTTTCCCTCTCTGCTATTGCCACTTGGGTGGTCTGTCCATTGAAAAAATTCAGTACCCAGTAATTATATTAAATTTCTTGTTCTTCTACTCTCCTGAAGTAAATTCCAGCAGCCCTTCTGAAACACCATGGAAACTTATGGGAGCACAGTATTTCAGGTGTACACAGATGGCTTGCCTGCAACCTTATTTAAATATCAGCTTCATTGTCCCAAACATGAGCGTGTCTAATGACAAAGCTAATACAGAAAAGCAAACACATTAAAAGACAACACACCATGAGAAGGCAGAGAAGCATCAGAACAGTGAATGAAAATCCACATTAAAACTAGCCAATTAGTGAAATGCCATCTGTTCATCCAAACTTCACTCAAAAGCAGGAAGGTTTCCTGTCCAATGGAATAATTAATTCTTCAGGGTTTGGAAAAAATGACTGATTAGTTGTAATTTTTTCCCCTCTATCCGGCCTTTTTTATTGGATGAATTGTTATGTGATAATTTACCTTGAAAATGCCACTAGGGCAGCCTCCCCCATGGTGCTCTAGTATTTTTGTCTGTAGCAGTGTTGTATGAAACTTGGCAGGACCTATTCACTGGAAATCAAACACTTTTTTTTTTTTTTTTTTAATCCTGATGCCCTCCTTCAGTGCAGCTGTGTTAATTCCCCATCACAGTTCACTTTGGTTTTGGACAGTTTTCCAACAAGGACATCAGAGTGAAATGTGGGTGAGTTCCAAGCCAGGCTGGGTGGATTAGAACCATTACAAGATGATGTGTAATACAGCTTCCAGTAGAAACATACTCTTGCTTTGGGCTTTTTCAAAGCTTGGCCCAGACTTGCCAAAAAATCTGTAAATATGGCCTTAATTTTTGTTTTAGAGTGAGCTGGAACCCAGCAAAACTTGCTGAGTTTTGTTTCCAAGACAGAAGTATAATTAGTTTTTGTTTCCAGACCTGGTGGAAACTGGAAAGAATTATTAAACTGATTCTCCCCTTCCCTCTCCTTCTACCCTTTTTGCCTTTCTCCCAGTGTCAAGACTTTCACAAACTTTAGCAATTTAGCTATTGAAGATGCACAATTTTAATACAGTTTTCTACAGGTTGTGGATCACGCCAGCTAGGAATACAGAGTACTTTTTGAAAACTGCTTCTGTATAGTAAAAAAGAAGATATATGCAGGTTATAAAACATTGATTGTCCAGTTTCACCACTTGCAAGTTTCTTGATGAACAAAAGTCCTGTTGGCTAATTTATGCCATCTCAGTGAGAACAGTATTACCATTACATTCAATAGCAATATTGCCAATTAATTTGGACCATCAGCTGAGTCATTCACACTGTGACAGTACAGCACACTAGGGCTAAATATCTGTCTTCTACCCATAAGTTTTCTAGAGGTTTTTCTTTGACAAAACATTGTGCTGTGTATCATGATTTGATAGATGTAATGCACTAAATAGGTGTTTTTATGCTGGTTTTGCTGCAGAAAAAAAGAAAAGAGGATAGACTTCAGTGTTTTGCAGTGGAATTGCAGTTGTGCTTAAATTAATGCAGTAGTTTAAATTCATGAGTTCCTTCCTATGTTTATGTGGCTGTCACTGTTCGCACAGCTGAGTGAAACCTCCAGATAACCCTAAATTGTTTCATACACAGCCTGAGGCAGTCCATGGCTTCAAGTGCCCTAAAAAACTTTAAAGCACCGAGGATTTCAGTGGTGAGTAGAGTCTGACCTCCTGCCTCAGGCTTCTCCGTCAGCTGCCTTCTCCGGGAACAGCTTTGCGTGGTGCTGCTCTATGATCAAGATTTCCAGACACAGTGATAAGGTGTCATAGATGAAGTAATAACATTCACTGATGTAAGTAATATGGTATGCATATTTGACAGCTACACTCTTATAAAGAAAAGCAAAAATTGATTCCCTTCTTTGCATTCATTCTGCTTTTAATATGCCCTAACAACAAGTTGCTGCTATATGAAACAGAGGTTCCCGCTATACAGCCCTCACTCGCTGACCTCTGCCAACCTTCTTGGCTCTGAGTGACTGCTGAACAACATATGGGACCAGGAGTTAAAGACCAAGAAAATTTCAGCAGCTGGGAGTCCGCACATTGAATCTGTCTGGAAATAAACATCGTAGCTGGATATGGTTATATCTTGGCTGAAGGGACATAAGAGTGCTTCAGAATAAAGCAATGTTACTCACAATTTACTGTTAACTCAGGCAAAGACACAGTCACCATCCTGCTAAAAGCTTAATCCTTGCATAGAGGAATGGGTGCAAAGATGTAAGCCAGTTGTTCATATAGGAAACAGTTACCAAATAGTAGATGCAACATTTAGTGCCGCTGAAAAGATTTACAAGCAAATCTCCCTTTATCTCTGGTTCCTAGATGTGTAGCTCCTTTTCTTCAGGCTGGCTCTCAGTCTAGCAACTTTCCTCAGTCCCTGGAACTACAGGAAAACAGTCCCCTTGTCATTCCCCTCAAGGCTTGGCAAGTCCCTTCTCCAGATGCAAGTTCCCTGTGTCCTTTGGATTTCCCTTTCTGCTTGCTTTAGGTTGCGTTCCCCTAAAACATGTCATTTGTTGCACTAAGCTACATATAAAGCTGTGCAGCTTTGAGTCCCAGTGCTGGCTGCCAGCTTGAAGCCCAGAAGCCTCCCTAAGCTCAGCATGCCCAGGGAAACCTCTCCTAGAGGGACCTCACTCTGAGCATCCAGGACAAAGCAACCACCCTAAAAAAACCCTTCTTTTTTTCCTAACCACAGCCTCCTAAGGGAAAGGTACAGGCAGTAAACAACAGACAGGCAAAATCCAAGCCACTTATTACATCCCCCACCTAAAGGCAGGGCAGCAACAACACAGTGCTGGAATACGGGCCTCTCGGTTCTCTGAAGATGGCATTCAGGAGGAGGTCCATATGCCCTACTTCTCCCATAGTTTGAAGTGTTTAAATACCACTCTGGTAAAACCTTTCCCTCTGCTCCAACCTCATTTTGCAGCCTGGCTGCCTTCAGTTTTTGTTCTCAAGCAATTGTGCTCATTAAATGAGATGTTCAAATGCTTCTCTTTTCTCAATTAATTTTAGCAGAAGTATGCATATACTGTGCTTTATGCTATTATATGGCTGTGTAAAAGCATTTTCATTATGCATGATTCTGAAATAGTAACATGAAATGAAAATCCCTATTATGGCAAGTGTCATTAATTTTTCAGACTTCCTAATGATGAAGAGCAAACTCCAGAGCTGGGGAAACCTGGTCTTACCAAGTTGTGTGCAGTGATTGCTAGTGAGGTAGGAAAGGAGCTTTCTGTGCCACTCAGCCCCTCCAAAATCTCTGACTGGAGCCAGGTGCAGAGGCAGCTCCCTGTGTGACTCATGTGTCTGCATGTGACTCAGACCCCTCAGCAGAGCAATTGCCTCCAGGAATTCAGTGCTTGCTGGGCACCAGTTTTGTTTGTATGCAAACAAACTTACTCACTCATAGAATATTACCAGGCTTGATATCACTTTCCATGGAATAGGAAACCAATCTTCAGGGTGTGATTTGCTACCATTTAGCAGATGGGTGATGTTTCTATAAAAATAGAATGGAAAAAATAGGGTAGCAATAGTGTGAAAATAGGTGGGTTCCTTTATTGGCTTGTTAGCCATTCTAATTTTAAAATGAATTTCCACTTAAAGCCATCTCAAAGGCCATTAACAGTGTTCAACTTTTAAATACTGTCAATAACATTTAGGAGCTGATTGTACGAAAGACCTGAAGGATGATCAATATAAATTGCCAAAGGAGCCTGTTCCTTCCTTTGGGAGATTCAAACTCTCCCAAAGTTCATAGGTATTTCTGTTCAGAGTTCTATCTGAAACTGTTTCTAAATATATATAGGAATTTAGACAGGGAGTTTTCCACTAGTTATGAATACTGTCAGGTACCAGATCCCAAGATGTATATTCTTCTAGCTATTTCTATACCCAGTTTTAAAGTTTCACAGTTAGACTGACAAGGAATCAAAACTTCATATAACATGTTATTAACAAGAAATATTGTAATGTGTAATCAGAGTGGGGATTTCTTTTTTGCTTTCCATAAAAATGTACCTTCCTGTTGTTATGGGAAAGGAAATTGACAATGTGTCACAAACACAAAGGCTATTCCTGCATTGCCTTCCCTTTCTGCAGTTCCCACAGACCATTAGAAATATTAGTGATTTAAAGCTGGTGAGCTCTCTGTTGAATTAACCTGAGCCCCATATTGTTCCTTTCTATTCATACAGGAAAAAGCTTGGCTGGGCTAGGATACTTTTAGTCCAAGCCAGCAGGCATGGCTGAGCATTAGTGATGGAGAGGCCAAAAAAAAAAGGAGAGAAATGAGAGATGACATCTTAATGAAGAGCAAGTTTCCTCATACTCCCACCAAACAGTGCACTAGAAGGGCTCAAAGCCCTTCTGACATTGAAAATCTGTCTCCAGGTAGAGGCGGAGTCACTGGTGGCCCCCGGGCCCCACTGTCTCTTGATCACTGTGAGTGAGGAGACGCTTTACTTGTGCTCTGAATAGCAGCAGAATAGCTGTCTCAGCTTCAAGGTGGTTTTCAAAGAGCAAATTGGCTTCCAGATGCAGATACATTTCCCTGCCTGTTAAATTCTGGGTACTGTGGCATTTCTACAGATAGCAGCTTTATGATACTAACAGAGCATGCTGAGCACATACATCAGTTAGAGCACCAAAGGTTAACCCCAGAAGGTGAGTAGAGCAGTATCACTTTGCAAGCCATTAAATTGCTTTTACATGCTTGGATTTGTTTCACTTGCATATGATGTTTTGTTCAAGCCAAGATGATCAATTGATCAGGTAAAGATCTAGGAGAGTAGTTTTGAGCTTTCTCATCACTGAAGAAAGTTAATGTGACAACCCAGATCTTAGAAAGGTCTTGCAAGCAAATCAGGAGTAGCAACAACCACTGACAGAAGAGCTACAGTAGTGCAAACCAGCTTGAAGTTAAATGAAACAAAAAAAACCAAGAGTTGACTGGGTATGTTTTTGCAGTATTACTCACTTCAGAGCTGAATTCTCCTCTTCTGAAATCTTGACGTTTATGGAATCAATATGTACTAAGAGGTTCGGAAGTAGCTGTGTAGATGGCTCAGTACATTTTCCTCTCAAGTACTGGTTTAGCTCACTAAAGCTAGAAAAGTTACTACTTTGAGAGTACTTAGCTCTTCTAAGATTGCTTGTGTTATAATTTGCTATAAATTTCAAGTGATAAAGGTTTTTGTGTCTAAATTCATTTTATTGTATGACACTAGAGGCCACACTAAAGTTTGTTGTGCAGCAGTATGATACTAACATTTTAATAATAGTTCTTTCAGTAGTGATGCAATGTAAATTGTCACCTCAGTTCAGTTTGAGAGACATTATTTCAGTGGCAAGGACATCTGTTGTATACCACCACCATGAAAAGTTCTTGAAGGAAAAGCTATTACTCATTTGCTGGTGACATTAGAAGTCAAATTCTTAATTTTCTAGAAAGAATGAAACATGGTCTATTAAAGACACTGAGGGTGTCACTGGAAATTCTTTGTTCACTAGAATTTCATGGCAGTTTTTTTCCCCCCACCTATTTAACATGACAGGGTTGTTTCTTTCATAGATGATTTTATGACTGATGATTCCTGTTGGCATTTGGCCTTTGGATTAATTGAAACTAAAAGGGGTAGAAAGTAGTTAATTTCTTCTTATATCGAAAGTTGCAATGTCTGTATTTTAATTAACAAATAAGAAAAACAGTCCTCAACCCTGTCAAGATTTGTAGCAATGCTGATAGGAGGGGATGCATGCCAGTAGGCTGATTCTTCAGACGGAAACAGCTATGGGAGCATTAGGAGCGAAACAGGCTCTGGGTGTCTTGTCTGCACTCATGATCCTGCTGGCCCACACCGAGAACTGTTCCTGGACTACAGATATGTCAGTGGAGACAAACAGCAATCTGTCTTTTCCATCTTTATCCATCGGAAACAGGCTTTTGGGAATGGTGGCACGTGCCTTTTCCCAGGTTAAACAGTGAGTGGAAGGCAAGAAGTTTAGGAATTTGTCTGGTCTAGACTTAATTGAGGAGAAATTACATTTTCTTCTTTATTTTCCTTTAATTAAACAATTTATTAAAATTGTACATTTTTAACTGTGGTTGTGGGAACAGGAATATGCTGTTTCACTGCAACTCATTTTTGTATTACTCTAAATGCATCGACTTTGTGGGACCTACTCGTGAAAAATTGATTTCCTGGAAGAGATGATGATACATAGATAGAACTTATTTAAACTAGGATAGGAAATAATTATTCTGCAACAGGATCAGAACTCTACTTATATTTCTTTGGAATTTTTTATCCAGTATGACCATGAGCTGTCTGAGGCAATTCTGTGTGGAAGAGCACATAATATTTCTATTTGTGATTTGTGACCAGAGTATGTATTGTAAAGAGATTAATACTAACCATGTAACTCCATTTAATTCAGGCACTGTTGAATCAACCATTAGTAATGTAACAAAATAGTGGTGAGATGTAGATAACAGAGGAGGGAACTTCCTGCTCTGTGAGACACCAAGGTTTTCAGTAGTCCTGTATACAACTTGCTATTAGTATAAAGGAGTGTTTGTACCAGGTGAGATCTGAGAGTGTTGTGATGGCTGCAGCGTGTTCAAGTCAGGAAGCTCTAATGAGTCATAATAGAAAGAAAGGTAACTTACAGAGAATACATTTTTATTTCTCTAGAAAGACTCAATATGCAACAATGGAAAGAATGGATACATAAAGCAGAGTATGGTACAATACAATTGGAGTAGAAGACTATGGCTATCCCAAAGTAGCTAAAATCAGCTTCTCAATATCACACTCATTTTGTCCACGTAGAATCCTAAAATAACCATTTTCTCCCCAGGATTTCCCCCAGGAATTTGCAGCAATCTAAAGAAAAACAAAAAGGAAAAAAGAAATCAATTTTAATTTTAAAATAGTATTTAAAAATCAAGGTGTAAAATGCAAAATTAAGCTTTTGTGTTAGTTTCCTTTTTAAGAAACAGAGTTTCTCAGATTTGGTGCACTGAGAATCAGAATGCATCTTTTTCTGATTTCTAATCATTTGTCCTTTTTTGTTTTGATCAAAAATTCAGTTCCAAAACCAGGGTTAATAAAAATGGAATACTATTTCCTCAAGGCAGTTTGATAAATTGAAGCAGAAATCATTAGATAATTCAACTACTGGACGGAGAAAGTGGTCATTGAAACAACAATGGTCAAAATTCCGATTACAACTAATCTGTTAAAGAGAGAACCAAGACACAAAAAAGCTGACTTTTAATAAATAAGGTGTTGTGGTTTAGCCCTGGTCAACAACTAAGCACCACACAGCCGCTCGCTCACTGCCCCCACCCTTGTGGGATGGGGGAGAGAAGCGGAAGGGCCAAAGTAAGAAAACTCGTGGGTTGAGATAAGAACAGTTTAATAATTAAAATAAAACAGCAATAATACTAATATAATGAAAAGGAAAATAATGAGAGAGAGAGAGATGAAACACTGGAAGAAGAGGGAAAAAAAAACCCCAAAACTAAACAAGTGCTGCAACCGCTCACCACTCGCCAACCGATGCTGCCGGTCCCCGAGCCGCGATCACTGCCTCCCCCGGCCAGCTCCCCCCAGTTAATATACTGGGCATGACGTCACATGATATGGAATACCCTTTGGCCAATTCGAGTCAGCTCTCCTGGTTGTATCCCCTCCCCTCCCGGCTTCTTGTGCACCTGGCAGAGCATGGGAAGCTAGAAAGTCCTGGACTAGTGTAAACACTACCCAGCAACAACTAAAACACCAGGGTGTTATCAACATTATTTGCATACCAAGTCTAAAACACAGCACTATACTAGCTACAGTGAAGAAAATCAACTATCCCAGCTAAAACCATGACATAAGGTTTCATTCAGATAGCTACTGACATATTGAGCAATTTATTTTCTAATTAAGTCAGTAGAAGTTTTGT
Organism: Morus bassanus; assembly: GCA_031468815.1. NCBI lineage: Eukaryota > Metazoa > Chordata > Aves > Suliformes > Sulidae > Morus > Morus bassanus. Next base: position 90,272,187 of record CM062569.1, read on the forward strand.
CCTGGATGTCAGTGAAACTACCTACCATAAGCCCTGCCATCAGCTATGTAAACTCCAAATTACCTTCTGCTGAACAGAGGAATAATAAGATGAGCTGTTAATCATAATAAAGGTAATAAAATCTGACTTACTCTAAATGGCTGAAACCCCATGTTGTTTGGGTTTTTTTTCCCTAATAGCGGGATAGCATTTGCCAACACTGTTTAAATAGATAGGTTGTCTCTTCCAAATGTTTTAACAAATAATATTGATTACTTTTATTGAGTCTCATTTGCAGGCATCAGAAAGAACTGAGTTTTCATGGGAAATCTGAATAACATTTGAGAATTTGAATAAGATTTCAGACAGAAAAGACAGTGTCGGAAAAAACACAGATATAGGGGGGAGATCGGATGAAACAGGCTTTGAAATTGAGGTAGACAATGCTACAGTTCAAGGGTCAGCATGATAAAAGTTGCCAGAAAGGGAATAGAATTATGCAGAGAACTTTAAGGTGAAGGAAAAAAATAGACACAGAGAGAGTGAATGAAAGGAAAGAAGTTGGGTTTAGATAATGTGTTGCAGAGATTTTTTTTCTTCTGTCTCAAAACACAGTGCTAAGAATTCACTTACCCAGAACTTCTGTTTCTGTCCATTTGTGTCAGCTAATGCTCCCCACCTATTACAAGAGATGGTACTAGTGAGACCTTTGTTGCATATGTTCACATTTTGTAGCCTTAAAGAAGCAACCAGAAAAGAAAAGCTTGTCTTAGCTATCCTAATACCAGTATCAGAACAAAGTGTGACTGACAGACATCTCCATGTTTAAATAACAAACTCTGCTGCTGATGAAACTGAAGATAAGTATCCTGCTAGCCACAAGACAAATTGCCATTAGGGACTACAAAAACATAACACGTGTAATTTTAGTTTGTCATTGCAAAAACCTGTTTTCATTGACAAAATCTCTGCTCTGGAGAGCTTGCTAGCTGAACTGATCTGTAGGAGTATTGAAATTAATATGAACACATTTCTTCAATTCAGCTGAAAATCCCTAGGAACATTTTTGTTAAATCTCATCCAACACCTTTACAAAAATAGCTGGTGGGATGGGACTGAATATGTTCCCAGCTTTTCTCAGCCCAAATTAAATTGCTGACAACCTAATCTGTTTTATTGCAGAGTGTGGGGGATGACCTGTAAACCTGATGTTTCTTTGACATCTTTGAGGACATGCTAAATGGGGCAATATCCATGAAACCACACAAGAGATTGTCCCCACCTGCCAGGTGATACAACTTTCATAATTGTGTAGTTGTAGCTGAACTGCACAGTGCTCTGAGTTGTTAAGCCTCACTTTGTATACATACGGGGCAGAAGAAGTTGCAAGGCCATCATCTGGATGTAGTTCAGTGAGCAAAGATGCACTGCACATCTTAGGTAGCTAGGTATATATGGTATGTCTACCGATTGCTTAAAGAGCTCTATCTTGTTTTACATTTATAAAATGAATGTTTGCCTAGTTACTACTCACATGTCATAGAATCATAGAATAGTTTGGGTTGCAAGGGACTTTTAAAAGTCATCTAGTTCAAACCCCCTGCAATGAGCAGGGACATCTTCAACTAGATCAGGTTGCTCAGAGCCCCGTCCAACCTGACATTAAATGTTTCCTGTATTTGCAGTGCTCCATTCACTTTGAAAGGCAAGCAGCAAAAATATGATGTGAAATCCCACACTGTGAATGGGGAAATTAGGATTTTTGTGTCATCTCTGTAAAAAAATTGAACAGCCATGGTGGCATCAGCTCTCCTTGGTTAACAGTGAACCCTAAGGTATGTGGAATTCCTGCACTGCCAGCCAAAGGAAAAAAAAAAAAACAAGACAAACTGATGACTAGCAGAGAGGTGCGGTCTGGATTATGGCTGCAAGAACAAATTATAGCTGCTCATTAAATGCAAGGAATCATAAAAACAATGTTAGTCATAATGACCATTGAATGCAATTGTTGTTTTTTAAACAGGTCTCATGATGCTTTTTCTTTGAATTACCACATGAAATTTCAGGGATTGTTAATAATATTTGCCATTTCTTTGCCAAATGTATTTCATATACAGTCTGTCATGATCATAATCTTTTTAAAAAATATATAATAGGCTATCTGATTTCATATCTGATTCAGATTTACTTCTTTCCTCGTGACTATTTTACTAAAAATAATTACATCAGCTCCAGTCTGAAAGTCCAATATTTACATCAGTCTTAAAGACAGAGGAAAATTGCCTTAAATTTATATTCATGTATTCCTTCATTCAGTACTACATGTTATCTCTCCCACTTGTTTGAGGAGGATGATGACCAGTTCCTGCACACTTGCATTTCTGCAATTAAATATTTTTCTAATATTTGTTATTTTCTAAAAAAAAAGTCAACCTCTAGTTTCATACACTGATAGGAATTTATTGATTCTCAGAAATGTTTCTAAATGGAAGAAAATTTAGAAACCAAAATGGAAGAGGATCCTTTTTATCCTTGACTATAACATATCCATGAATTTAATTTCCTAGGTTTTGTTCCATCATAGGCAGATACAAAGAGAGGTACTTGACATATACTTTTTATTCTACAGTTTAGAAAGAAGAGCTGCTTACTTAGTAATCCATGCCCATGAGCATTCATCCAAATAATCTAAATTAAAAAACATTAAAGTATATAAGAGTGCAGCCAGCAGGTCAAGAAAAGTGACCAATCCCCTTTAGTCAGGACCTGCCATTCTGTGTCCAGAGCACTGTGCCCAGTTTTGGGCTTCCCCATACAGGAAAGACATTAACAAGCTGGAACAAGACCAGCAGAAGTCCACTGAGATGTTTGGGATCTGGAGCACATGATACACAAGGAGAGGCTGAAGGAGCTGCCTTTTTTCACCTCTCAGAAGAGAGGTTGTCTTCTGCCTCACAAAGGGTGGGTATAGAGAAGATAGAGCAGACTCTCCTGGTACATGCACAGTCAATGGTCAGATGACAGTCAAAGTTTTCAGCAAGGGAAATTGCAACTGGACATAAGGAAAAAAGTATTTCTACAAGAGTGGCTAGGCACTACTGAAGTGAGATGTTGTGGAACATCTGTCCTCTGATATATCCAAAACTCAGCCTGAGAAGCCCCATGAACCTTAACTATGAAGGTGGCTCTGCTTCGATCAGGGGGATTAAACTAGATGACCTTCAGAGATCCCTTCTAAAGTATTTAATAATCTAAACAACTTGATCTAAGATGGCCCTGCCAATTTAGGGTGCAGAGAGCTGGACCAAACAACTTCCAGCCTCAGTTAGTCTATAGTTCTATGAATTATTAAATTTTGTATTCAGTGTATAGAATTTGTGTAACAGTTAAATAACTAAGTATACTAATAAATTGTGATGGGGCAAGTGGTTTTGCCATTTTTTTCTTTTCTTAAATGGCTGCAGTCTAAAGAGCAGAAAATAAGGTGGATTTATTGTTTACTGATCGAAACCAGTCTTGAGGTTAGCACATGAATCAGGAGCAGGACTCAGCAGGAAAGGTGGATTGAAGTATCATCTCCACAGATGCTGACCTTTACTGACACCAGCTGTGGCATGAGGTCCTAGGCCTGTTTACCAAGCCTTTCCTAAAACTTGGCACAGTTTGTTCAGGTTTGTTCCAAAGACTGGCTGACATTCACCAGTTCTCATTTATCCCAGGCTAACATGCTTCTCTCAGTCTGAAAAAGCACTCAGCTGTGATGGAAACAGCTGTTGTTTTGTGAACCATGGTCTATATATATTGTTTAGTGATGCAGGATTTTTAGCCACATGCCAGTTTGATTTGACATCTTGCCTCTGGGAGTGAATGCCAGCTCCATCAAGAGCATTTCTGGGGATTTCTTGGCTCATTCATACTAATATACCTTCTAAAGAGGAAGCAATTCTTTCAAAAATCTCCTAAGTGGAAAGGGTTTCTGCAGTAGTACCTTTAGGAAAGGAGGACATATTTTCTAAAATAGATTTCTCAATTTTCTAAAATAGATTTCTCAGAATAAGTATTGCATTTGATCTTTGCCATTTCTTTTTCCCTTTTCCCACCTATAAAGTTATACCTCAGTAGTTTTCATGGTTTCAGCTTTACTGATGGAATAAATTCATTCTGCATTGTATCCCTTAGTTGCACCTATCAAATATGTTATGGCATCCAAGCACAGCTTCCACTTTAAGCTTAATTTAAGTTTAGATTCCTCAGAGGAAACAAATCTCTAAATATCCTTTCTGTTTCTAAGCCAGGCATTTGAGGGTGAATTTTCTGAGTTATAAAGAAATATATGATATAAATGAATAAAATTAAATTCAGCTTGAATTTTAACTGCTGTTTTACTTGCTGCTGTAAGTACCACTCCTTGAAATATGAACAAAGACTGACTGAGAGGAATTTTTTTAAAATGATCAGATAATATTTAGTAATATGCAAATGAATTCAGAGGAAATGTTAACCTTCTAAAACTCTGTCATGGTTTAGCCCCAGTCAACAACTAAGCACCACACAGCTGCTCGCTCACTGCCCCCACCCTGATGGGATGGGGGAGACAATTGGAAGACCAAAAGCAAGAAAACTCATGGGTTGAGATTAGAACAGTTTCATAATTAAAGTAAAATAGTAATAGTAATAACAGTAATGATGATAATAATAATGATTATGATAATAATGATAATAAAATAAAAAGGAAAATATTGAGAGAAATGAAACCCGGGGGAAGAGGGGAAAAAAAACCCACAAGTGATGAAACCGCTCACCACCCACAGACCGAAAACGCCAGCCCCCGAGCTACGATCGCTCCCCCCCGCCGGCCAACTCCCCCCAGTTAATATACTGGGCATGACGTCACATGATATGAAATATCCCTTTGGCCAGTTCGGATCAGCTCTCTTGGCTGTGCCCCCTCCCCTCCCAGCTTCTTGTGCACCTGGCAGAGCATGGGAAGCTGGAAAAGTCCTTGACTAATATAAGCACTACCCAGCAACAACTAAAACACCAGGGTGTTATCAACATTCTTTTCATACTAAGTCCATAACACAGCACTATACCAACTACAGTGAAGAAAATTAACTCTGTCCCAGCTAAAACCATGGCAAACTCTTAGCCATCCACTAGGCTGAATAGAAACTGGACGGCATCTTATTTCAACAATTCAGAAAATGGTTTTCTTTCAATGGAGTTCATGTCCTGTATGTTTTCCTACATGGACAGGACTCTGTACAAATATTTTCCTGGATCTGGGTAATCTTTGAGATTTGACTTCCTTATTTATTTCATATATTAAAATAGACATTAGTTGCAAAAGTTTATTCATTAATAAATTAAAAAGGAACCCTCATAGAAGCCACTATGGGAGTAAAAAGTAACCTGATATATTATTGATAACAAATGTGGGAAGTGATAGCATTACAGACCATTTTTCCTGGAGAGTAGCAGCTCAGATAAAGTGTTGATTGGTCCCTCAAAATCTTCAAAATCAAAATAAAAAAAAAATAATTGAGTAACTAGAGGTATAAACCTGAAGGAACTAAATAAGCCACTGGGGTTTAAAAGTGAAACCCATACCACCCACTTCTGTCCCAGAAAAGTAAAAGTTCTTTACAGATTATGAAAGGAACCAGTAGTACAAGGATATTATTACTCAATACAAATTTTTGCTTTGGTATACTATGGAAAAATAGAATACATAATAGTTCCTTTAAATATTTTCAAAACTATAATTAATACAGTGTACTACTGTTTTACCGGTATCTTCTGAGATTTAAGAAGTACATTGGCATTATTCTCCTTAATGTAAATGTTAATGTCAGAAGTGGAATTAGAATTTGCCTTTTCCTGACAGTAAAACACTGTGGGATTTAGTTTAAGATTAAGATATCTAAACGTATGTGTCCCACAGTACTAAACAGAATACATTGGGATGCATTCACTTGCCTAAATGCAGGTGTCTAGGGTTATTTGAGATGCCTTAGGGTGCCTGAGACATCCACATGTTTCTGGCAGACATGACAGAAGACCTATGAGACATCCACATCCTTCTGGAGACACAGCCAAGTGGGAATTTCTTTCCACTTCTGGTAGCACCAAATATCTGTATGGGGGCAACTAATGGATCTGTGAGCAGTTGTAGCTGAGATGCCCTCCAGTCTCCACTGACTTTTTTGACTGGATCATCATCTCTGTGATGAGAATTTGGATATTATATTTGCTATATTTGGATATAGCACATCACACCTGCCGGAATCTCAAATTGAATTCTGACATAATTAGTTGCCTACTGAGGTGTGAGATAAGCAAAGGAGAAGACTGGAAATCATTAGAAAATATACAGTGAATACACTGAATGGGAATCAGCAGACAATAGAAGGTATCAGCTTCCAGAACTACACAACTGTAACACATGATTTCAGAATAAAAGACGAGGAGAATTAAGACATTACAGACTAAAGGACTTGGATTCTGTCCATCTTAAACCATCAGGGATAAAATCATATAATTTAGACAACAGGGTAAAATTATCATAATAAACATGGAAATTACAGTTCTGATATATATCATTTTCTCACAATATAGCACAAAATCATAGATTTTACAGTTTGGTTGAACAAAACTAAACCAGGAACGTATTGTGCTAAAAAGGTTGTTAAACTAATCTGGGATGCATCTGGGCAACAGATTGGAAGGGAAAATGACACTTTAGTTAATTTTTCCTGTAAAACAGCTGTGCCTTGGAGTCTTAATCATGGAACAGAACCCCTTTGTGCTGGGCATTGTAAGTGAAAATGATTTAGTAGCAGAGCAAATTCTGTTGCCATTATCTGCTTTCAGAAAGTAATATTTAATGAAAAGAAATGGGAATGTATTCATTAATCTGAGAGGTATCAATATTTTGACTATAAGTTAAAATCAATGGGAATTAATAAATGATTGCCACTACTACATAAAAAATTATGACACTTTCAGAGTTGTTAGCTGATGTAATCTCTTTAACACAGTCAATATTTTATCTCCTCCTACAGTTCTTTTTCTTTCTCTGACAGTTCTTGTTCCTGATATCTGGTAGTTCATGTAGCCAATGCAGTCATTACCAATTTTTCCTAAAGTAGATGTATCCAAACTACGTGTTCCTAACTAATGACATCCCAACCTTGTTGAAGGTAATCAGAGACTTACAGTGTCTCCAGGGAAGCCAAGGCCTTGGAAGGTAATAGATGTGATAGTGAGCAGGAAATTAGACATGTAGTCTGCTTTAAGTATGTTAACAACATTAGAAAGAAAACCTAGGAAGCTAGGATTGAAAGTAGGCAAGATCATGTATCTTTTGAGTAAAAAATTATACAGTGTATGACTGGAGCGCTACACTAAATCTGATAAATCACTGCTACAACTAAAAATATTTTAAAACTACTTTTAAAAGGAGTTTTAAAAGTATTTGTGTAACAAATTGAGAAAAGAATAAGTCAAAATATATAGACACTAACAACCTAGATGTGTGTAGGGCTCAAACACCAAGCAGAAAGAGAAAATTAGGTGTCATATATTACTTGATAGATAGGATAGGGGGAAGAAGTCCAGGAAAGAAAACATCAAGAAAAAATATTCCAGCAAGGAAGTAATTTAACTCCCAGTGGAATTAGTTCCCAAGTGGAAATGACAAACTTAAAAGTGAGTTGACACATTCTTGGACAACCTCAATTAGAGAACAATATTACATTTTCTGAAAGATGACCAAAATAATCTAATAGCACTTTTCTGTCTCTTGCTTTTGTGATTATTCCAGCTTGATATTTACTCCAAATGAATGACATTTCAAAAGCAAACAGATGCTGGACCTCATTACTCACAGAGACAGAGAATCTATTAGGGTTATTTTTAAAAATCTTTAGACCACTAATGTCCCCACCTTTGGTATTTTTAGGAAAAGTTTTCAACCTTACCCCCTCCAAAATTCTGTTTTTATTAAGAAGAAAAAGAAGAGACTTTAAGGAATAATTAAGGAGAAGGTCTGCCTATCAATTACCAAAAATTACTTAAAAAAAGGGAGTCTGACAAAAATATTCTGTAAGAAATACACCACTTAGCTTTTCCAAAAGAAAGCACCATGACCTTCAATCAAAAATAAACTTGAATAAAGAGTAATTTCACCAAACTGCATTCAGTCCCCTTCAGGAGAAAAAGTAAGCGAGGTATTTCCATTTACTCAAAGGAAACCAGCTCCAGCTGACTCTGTAAAGAGAATTCTAGTGCTCTTTCACATAAAAGGATGAGTATTTGTGTGCTTCTGTAAAAATATTTTCATAAGTTTATGTCCAGTTTTATATAGTAGAGGCAGTGATAACTTTCCCTTGATATTAACTCTGTAGGAGTAGGCCTTGAATGCACAACACCGTCTGACAGTTAAAAAACTAAAATATGGAGACTGTTTTAGTATTTTTCCACAGAATGGAAATTGGTTTTGTTTGAATGTTTCCTAGTTTCCTTTTCAAGAAACTGTATCACTACAATGAAGGTGGACTTCACAAGAGAAGTATAAAAAAAATCTTCAGAAAAAACCCATAGTAGTTGATAATTAAATATCAATGAATAAAACAGTAAAAAAGCTAGAAATACCACCTAATACAACAAAAAGCGTTATCAGCAGTGACTTCAAAACTGAGGTGTTTTGTAGGGGAACAGAAACTAGATTCTAGCATGCTTATATTCAGTTTTGTGTGTAAAATGCTGTTAACAGTAAATACAGCAAAGGCATCTAAAAGGTGTGTTAAATAATATTGTACAAACTGACTCCTTAAGACTGAAGATGTCAACTAAAAAGAAATAAGGCCTCAAGAGTAAAGAAGAATGACAGGTCTCAGATCTCCAGCTATTACTTCCTGCAGATCTGTCAATGTTAGTGGAAGTAAGTGCTTTGCGTTAACCAAGGAGTTAAACTGTTTAGTGAACACCAGTGCTCTAGGAATCAGCATTCTGTATCATCTTTCTAACTGCTGCCATTCAACAATTTATATCTAGGAAAAAACTCTTCTCACATACTGACAATCCCCATCTACCAATCAAAAATACACAAACAGCAAAATACAATTTTAAATCACTCCTGCAATTTTTTTTTTCAACCACTTCAACTCACAGTTGCAGTTTCCAAGTTACACAGTTTGTACGTTGAATGTTGGATTCATTGACATCACTAGCAAAAATCCCAGATTTACAGGACTAAAGCTAAGATTTGTCCCTGATTGGTTGGTTGGTTGGCTGGTTGGTTGGTTGGTTGGTTGGTTGGTTGGTTGGTTTGTTTGTTTGCAATGTCTCCTCTCTGTCTTTGAAGAGTGGGGGTATATTGAAGATAGGATTGTGTCACATCTTATCTTCACAGACAGAAGCAATGAATTTGTTAAAACACAGCATACATAGAGGATGTATAAAGGAAATGTATGTATTCTGGTTTTAAGGTTATGGTCTTTACTCATATTTAGCTTTTTCAGGTTTTTCCTAATTTTCTTGTTTTTTCAAATATTTTCATTTCTGTTAACTTCTGCATTCACAAGGATCTTCAGGTCAAATAAGACAACTAGAAAACCTTATATAACCTCCAATACAACCACAGCATAAACTTAGAATAGAATATGTCAGTTGGAAGGGACCTACAATGATCACCTAGTCCAACTGCCTGACCAATTCAGGGCTGACAAAAAGATAAAGGATATTGTTAAGAGCATTGCCCAAATGCCTCTTAAACATTGACAGGCTTGGGGCATCAACCACCTCTTTAAGAAGCTCGTTCCAGTGTTTGACCACCTTCTCAGTAAAGAAATGCTTCCTAATGCCCAGTCTAAACCTCCCCCAGTGCAGCTTTGAACCATTCCTGTGCATCCTTCTAGATACAAGTGGAAAGAGCTCAGCACCTCCCTCTCCACTTCCCCTCCTCAGGAAGCTGTAGAGAGCAATGAGGTTGCCCCTCAGCCTCCTTTTCTCCAAACTAGACAAACCCAAAGTCCTTAGCCATTCCTCATAAGACATTCCTTCCAGCCCTTTCACCAGCTTTGTTGCCCTCCTCTGGACACATTAAAGGACCTTCACATTCCTCTTAAACTGCGGGGCCCAGAACTGCACACAGTACTCCAAGTGAGGCCACACCAATGCTGAATACAGCGGAATAATCACTTCATCACTTTTTTTGACCAGCTGGTTATGCTTTATTTGATGCACCCCCGGATGCAGTTTGTCCTCTTGGCTGTCAGGACACATAAACCATGGTATTTCCACAGTTATATATTTAATGAGATATTTCTGTCACTTTCCATCTCTGGAAAACAAATGCTGGTGATCAAACAAGACTTGGTGAAGTCCAGATTCAACCAAATCAACTTTAGGGAACTGAGACATTTGGATTAGGAGAAGAACTACTCTCTACTATCAAGAGGGAGGGATACCTCCTGAAGGTAATTCATCCCACCTAAGTGCTGACCACAGTCAGTGCTAACAAATTGGACTCATTTGTCTAATACTATGTTCTCTATGTAGGCATTGTGAGTTTGCTGTCACCACACTAGCCAAACAAACGATGAAATCTCTTTGGCAAAAACACTGTCTTCCCATAGACTATATATATGCAGCAACAGGATACAAAGATTACTTGGTCCCTCTCATCTTGACCTGGTTTAGTTTAATACCAAAGTTCTGCTTTCATAAAAGTCTCACAGTACCTCCTTCTCCAGACAAAAAGAGAGTGGGACAGAAATACATACGGTCTAAAACTTTTCATCTCACTTTCTTCCCTGGACTTGGTCATATAACTGTCATAATGCTACCAGACAAAAAAGGTGTAACTAGTGCAGGTTATGTCCTATTCTTAGTGCTGTAACACAAATTCCTAGTACCTTTCAATGACTAGGATTTTCATCTACTCAGTTAGACAGAAGTTTAGTTCTTAATCTTTCATTAATGAAAAGAAGGTTAGGGTCACTGACTAGTGTTCTCCATGAGACAAAACTTCTTAGAAAAAATGGTTGCTGGAATTTGAAACTATGGTTTTGCCTGTACTTTTCAGCATGAGAGATGAGTCAAATTATCAGTAAATCAATACATAAATCATTCCCACAAATCTACCATAATGAATTATATGTGAGACAGCCTCACGGATTTAACTGCATGAATCATTTGACACTGTGTATTTTTCCCCATGATCTTGTAATGTATTTCTTTCTCTTTGCTGTAAAATATTTTTGGGTGTTGCTGTTTAATTTTTTAACTATAATATCTGATGTTGATTGCCTGACAATAATAAAGCAGATTTTTTTTCCCCCATGAAAGAAAAAGGGAACTCAACCCAAGGTTTCTTTAGTCAGGAAGAAAATAATTTGGGTCACGACTTTTGGTGGTTTAAGATGTTGCTTGTTGGTTGTTATTCTGAGTCTAAGCTCGAGTGAGGACAAGTGAAGAGGAAAATGAAGAGAAAAACAGTGTCTTCAAAGCCAAAACCTGAGATGTCACTAACAGTAGTCACTGGTATCTTTTTTAAGCCTTTGGACTTTGCACAAGTGAGTCATTTAATTGTGTATTAAATCTTAGAGTGCTGTTTCTCTGTCTAGCTATCCCCTCAACACTAAAGCACAAGTTTTTGCCTCACATGTCAATTTTATCTCCATTAGTATGGCTTTTTGTGTTAAGAAACATTCAACCAATGTTTTTTCAGGGTATAGATGCCATTTAATCTGCTGCACTATTGAATTTAAAGCTTCCAGTGAATCATTAATAAAAATAGAGGGGAAATGTGTTTCCAGTTAATGTATATCTCTCAGTGTCCTCTTATGAAAGTCCTTTGTCACTCTAAGCACCTTCCAAACATCTGAAAATCTATCTTGTTAATGAAACAGTACCTAAGTCTTTTAATAAAATTATTCTTGTCCCCTCCAAGCCTTAAGGATTAAGTCCATAGATTTGATTGCAGCCAAAGACATGGGCTTTTGGGGCCTTTCTGAGTTTTTCAGTGTCAGGGGATCAGCAGATACAGCTTTCTGAATGAAGGTATGGATCAGATATTGTAGCTTGGCACTGATACTGAAGTGATGCAGAGGAAGGAGTCTGAGAGAAGATTTGTCTGGAGAGGCTGCAAACATTAATGGTGGATACTTTACTTCACTAAGCCTAACTTTGAAAAGAGATATATTTGAACCAGAACCATAGCTATTTAAGCCAATGTACTTCCTCTATGCTGAAAAGACTAGCATCTTTACACCATCAACAAATCTGCCTCATGTTTTCTTTCCCTATGGACACTACATTTCTCTTCTGTCATCTTTTCCTAGGTGGAGCTAAGAAAGCCAGAGGAGTAGAAGAAAAAGAAGATTAAAAAGAAAGATGCACCAATTTTACAGAGAAACTTCTGTAGAATAGACTTGACAGGTTTGTTCAGCAATTTGAGCTTAAATGTACAGATCTGAGAGATAAATCTGCTACCAAGTTCATCTTTGATGTGAATTCTGCCTACTTTTATTATTAAGAGATCTTGAGATAAGGATGACAGTTTCACATGTCATTTTTCAGTCATTAGTCTTCTTAAAATAACAGAGTGCAGCTGAAAAAGTGAAAATTACCAAAGTTTGACCAATTTGTTCTCCTTAGTCCCACTTGCCATTTGCAGTTTCATTGCACCTCTTTAGCTTGTTTTCATTCTGGTATCATTAAGAATTGTAACTGTATGTGTGTATACACATAGATCCATGTATGTGTGTGTGTACATATACACAAACACACATATGCAAGACATTCTGAAGGTACTATCTTACTATAAATAATATGTACCAGTCAGATGGTCATTTTATTTTTAAGCTACTTTACAAGTGGGATTCTTCTAGTCTAACCTAGACATTTTAATATTAGCTGATAGAAGTCTGATGTTACCTCACAGGTTCTTTCATAGTCAACAAAGAGAAATAAGATCCAACAAAACAATTCAACTCACCTTAAGATAGTTACATAGGATAGAGCAGATGAATAGCCATGGAGGAAAAAGGGAACCATGGCTGCCCAGCAGAGACATAGAAATCTAACTTTTACACATCAAAACATAGCTGTTATGAATCCCAGTCTCCGTTACTCTTTCTGCTTACCTCCCTGTCTCTGGAATACAGGCACAGAAACTGCTTGAGCAATCCTACTCTCTCTAAATGTCAGTGGGGTCAGTCCATCCTGCGTTCAGATTGCTGAAAGTCCTATTTCACTGTCCACAGAGACCATGATCAAACCCAAATGGTCTGTAACCTGCAACGCCCTCTGCCTGGCTGTTCCACATTTTCCTCTCCTGCTTCCATACTGTTCTGTCTTTTCCCATTCTCTCCCTGAGCCTGAGGTCACACAGTACCTCACTGGAGATAGACTTACAGTCCTATCAGAGCTGATTTTATAAATAAGAAGCCTTCAAGTGATAGAAGATAACTAGCAATTTCAAGTTGCAGAACAAGGGAAGCCAGTCAATGCATTTACAGTCCTTATGATCCAGTGATCAATTAGGTAGTTTATACGTGCATTTCTGGTTTTCTACAAATAGCTCTTGTAAGCTTCACCAAAATTTATTTCCATTTTATGACTCCATCACTTTATTTGTTGTGCAATTAATGGGCAGTTTAAGGCATTCTCAAAAATGTTTCTGAGAGATTACAAATATCAATTCAATATGGTCATTCATTATTATGGCTGCCTTTTACAAATATTGAATCACTTTTACAGAAGGTGTTATAAATAAAAAATCAGACTACAATAAACATCAACCCACACAAAACTGCATTTTTTAACCTATGTGTCAGCATGGCTCTGCTCTTTTTTCTCTTACTAAACAGAATGCAAATAATCATCAATATTTTTATTTGAAGTCCAATTTTAATGAGATTCTCATGAGTTTTCTGTTTAGGTCAAGGAGTTTGCATTATCCTTTTCTCAAAAAAACCCCACCCAACCTATGTGTGAGTGGCAAAGAACTCATACCCAGGCCACATATTTTACATTTAAATTAATTCAAACTAATGAATGATATGAAAAACTGATAGCTTAATCCTGAAGACATTAAAACCTATACAGAAGAGTGTTTTAGAATTCATGGTGCAGAATCACATTTTATGACTCTATTTTTCATTGTTAGAAACTCAAGTACACCTAGCCGTGGTCTCAAACAGCCTTGAACTTGTCAAACTTGAATTCAATTTTTACAATTTAACTCCTCTGCAAATATTTTTATATGGCATAATCTTGGAGGTCAGAACACTTACGCATTAGACAATGAAATGATGGGTCATTCTTTACATTGTTGGATCCATTGGATACTTCAGCAATGTTCGATGAAAGTTAGTAAATAAATGCATTTCCCACATATTAACCTCTGAACCAGGCTGAGGTTTCTTAAACAGCATCGCTTTCAACTTTTTTCTTTTTCCTTTAATTCTCATACTCTTCTTCAGTGTATCAGACAACTTGGCTTTCCTCCTCCTCTGTTTTGCACTGACCATTCAACACAATCTTCTGCAGGGAGCTGCCGGTCTCAGTCAAGGCACTCAGTATTTTAGCTCATGTGTGGATCCTTGCCTAAGGGCTGCTAACTTTTCCTTGCACAGCCTATCAGTTCCCTTTTAAATCAGCATCCACTTCAGCACATTAATAGCCTTCCTCCTCTCTCCCTCCTTAGTCATCGCTTTGTCCCCCTGTGCCATTCTGGCATAATCACTCACCTCAGTAGGTTATTCAGCATATATTTGGAGCAGCATGTCTGAGGAAACAGCTGTCATCACCCTACACTTGCACCAAGCATGTTTCATAGCCCTCCCAACACCTATACTCACAACCTCACAGCAGCCTATCCCTGAACTGAGGTATTCAAATTGCATTGCAAATTTTACTGCCTAATTCTATTGGTTTCTCATGGCTCTTCAGATATACCTTAAATACATACACATAAACCAATACATACCTGCTGTCCCTCATAAACATCTTTTCCTAATTCAGTCCTCCATTTTTCCACACTAAATTCCAGTTTCTCTCTTTCACTTCTTCACAACATTCACTATATAAATAATTCAGGAGCTTTTCCTCTACTAGTCTGAGTCAATACTTTTTGTAACAGTACAGGGTCAAGGATGATCTTACATAAGCCTGCTGCTTCTCTTTGCTGCTGTGCCACTGTTAGGCACCCTCTTGCAATTCATAGCCAGCCGTTTCCACAACCATAGACATTTCCATGTCCTTTACAAGGATATCTTCACTAAGATCACAAACACAAAATGCACTTTATTTCACGACTTTATTTTCTTGAACTACATGTTGAAGATACTCTCAGTAATCTTCCTAGCACAGGCCTGAATCACTATCTTTTTTAGTCTAGATCAACTATAAAATATTTGTTTGAGACTCTCCAGTCATTTCTCTGCGTAACTGCTCACTCGGTGATTTAATAAATTCATCCTTGCATATTCCCTCCATGTCAAAGAATAAAGCCCCATGGTGTGTTCTGTAATTCAAATGTATGCGTTATTAGATACTTGTCATCTTAATATAGTGGCACTGGTCTACATTTGAAGAGAAATTCACTAGTGTATTATACACACTCTTCTGCAGCAGTTTCAGTCCTGAGTGTGTATTCCTTGTGCATCCCAAATAAAATCAGCAGCATCCCAGCAGCAGTTGATTTCTTTTTGGGGCGTAGAGGGCCCAGACTGCTGTGCCAGTAAGCTGTGCTTGTTAATTAGGAGGTAATTTTATGTTTCCATTTGCATTCTGCTTGGTGGCTTGTTTGGAGGAAGTTGTGTTAGTTTTGTTCACAACTTGACATGTACATGGAATATTTGTGAATACTCAGCAAAATATTTTATTCTATAAAGCAGCTTATTTGAAGTTTTGGAGCAAATGTTAGAGTAGATTAAAAGACAATGGGTCTATACCTCTTTTCAATGCTCTCTCAAATTCTCAGATACATGAAAATGAAACAACAATCTTATGTTGGCAGCTAACAGTGCTCCACCTCTGACAGTGAAACTTCTGGGTTCCAAACTGGTCACTGACATTTTTCTACTTTCACGACTGGCAGAGGAAAAGGGTAAAAGAATATGCTTTACTCACCCAAGGAGTTTGACTGAATGAGTTTTCCATTTAGATCCTGCTTTCTGGGAGTGTCTATAGATTCCATCTTTGTAAAGGAAAAAATCTTCATACACTTTCATTATAGCTAAAAAACAATAGGAAAAATCAGCACAGTCAGCAAATATTGCATCTATTCTTGTTTGCTCCTTGCATTTTACCAGTGAGATTTTTGTTGTGTTGGTAGTTTGTAATTACACTACATTCACTAATTGCTCAGAAGTTCCCTGTTGTGAGTGAACATAGGGAAGTATTCCAACTGAGTTCTCTCAAAGATCTCTTGTCAAGTTAATGGGGTTTCCCTGTCATGGAAACTCCCTATCATGGATTTCTTCAAGTACGAGAAGAAATATTGCCTCATATAAGCTTACATAAGTTTTCTCAGTTCCGGTGAAATCCAATTCAATAAAACAAATCTCCTCAAGGTTCATGTATAAAATCCTCAGTTCTGAAAAACATCTACATATTCAAGAAAAGTATTTAACAGACAATGTCTATCCTGTGAAATATGGTGGAGTGATATGTATGCTTTTTTCTGAAACTCAGAGTTCATTAAGCACACAGCAATCTCCTTATGGAAAACTAGATTGTCTGTACACGTGTTCGTCCTGACTTTCAGTTCAAGTGCAGAAAAAAACCCAAAACTTTGTGTCCATAAAAATGTAAGGCCAAAGAGCTGATTAACTGGAAATTTTGTGCAAGAGAATGAAGATTACAATTTGCATTTTATGTCTATTAATTATTCCCTAGGAATATCAGTCACTTATGTTTTTAAGAAAAATATTTTGGGTTTCTTTTCCACATTTGTTCTGCCACCTTAGTACCATTTGCTTTGCTATATGGTGGGCTACCAGATCCAGAGAAATGAAAATATCTTCCAGGTCTACATTACCTTTAGATTCCAGTGAATCAGAAGCATTAAATACAAGCTTAACCCCAACTTACTTTTAGCTTATGATTTTAACAGTCTTAGACTGCCACACAGTTTGGAATATGAGAATTAGTGAAATCTAGTTTCCTAAAGTCTTGCACCTTGGGAGTCCCATAAAGTACAAGTTTCACTGACCATTTTTATGTGGTTGGAGCATTTATAACATATGTGCCTGGTATAGATCTGTGGTATCCAGTAAGGTGAGCTCATGCTGCAGTTTTTTTTCTGTCTGGCACACTTCCAAATTTCTTTTTCCTGTCAGAATATTTTCATAAACTTGAAGGAAATTAACTATCTTTACAACCTCTTGGCCTCTATCATAGTTGGCTGAAAACAGAAAACATTCACAAATTCTAGGGGATGAAAGAGAACAGCTCAAAACATGGTCAAACGAGCCCATTTGCCCAGGAAACGTAGCTAAAAATATATTTTGCTAATGAGGTCGCTCACATAAAAATTATGTGCCGATAGCAACACACAGAGAGTAAGCAGCCATGATGCTACCTAGGTGGCAAGTCTGGGGGAGAGATATATCAGTTAAATCAGAAGAAAATTGAAATGCTTTTAATGAATAATGTTACAGCTTCGGCCAAGCTGCCTGCAGAACCACAGTTCACACATATTGACAGCAACAGACTAAGTGGAAATTAGCACAAACTTTATTCTTGGTCTCTAGCTGTAAGCTCAGGACTCCATTAGAGCTCCCTGCAAAGGTTTCCCCTCTCCCTCTGCCCCAGGCTTACCAGTGTATAGAGCTAGGAGTTTAACTCCTGCGGATGTCCCTGTACCACTATGTAAAATACCAGCTGTTGAGGTTTCTGAGCTGCAGAGGAGCCTGTGCAGGGAGAGCTTTAAAGAAGTACAAAGGAACAGAAAGGGGGAAGAAGACTCCCACTGGCCTTAGTCCAGATGAGGGTGTCAGAGGAGAAGTGAAAGGGACGTGCCATTAAAAAAATTACTGTAGAGGCTTCCCTGGATCTTGTTTTGATACCTTGGCCAAAGGGAGGCAAAGAAACGGGGGTGAGTGCAAGGACTGCAAAATTCGCTTCTCCCATAGGAGGTCTGAGGTTAGAAGATCTCATCTATCATCAGGCTGAAACAGGAGAAAATAGTTTCATTTCTAAATCACATTGTTCTTTCAAATCAAGGTCTGTATGTTCAGTTTCAGAAAACAATTTATTCTTTATCAGCAACTCTAAATCAAACACATGCTTTTGGCTTTGTGAGAAACATCACACCTAAATTATTTCCATTGAAATGAAATAGAAAATTTTGAAGTATGTTTCCAAAATAACTTTAGTCTACATGAGAGAATTTTATCCATGATAACATATTATATCTACATTTTGTGTGTGTATATGTTGTGTATATATTTGTATATATATGTAAATATGTATACTTATGTATATGTATATCTATATGTATGTACACTTCAATCAGGAGCTAAATAATGGTACAGTCGTTGGAGTTAAGTGGGCTGGATACATGAAGTGTAGGGTGGACAGAGAGATGATAATTCAAAATCAAGTACTAGGATATTTTTATTTATTCAGTGACTTTGTCCTGTTATGGACTGTGACTTGGACAGGATGAGAAGATCACAGTCCACCAGCCAACATTGTTCCCTCCCATGTAGAAGAGAATTTGCATTTTCCAAAATGAATGGATTAATTATTAATGAATCAGGAGAGGTACCAATTTTCATAAGGTTGACTGTAGCTCATGCATAAGCTACCTCAGTCATGCTAAGCTGTCAGATCTATGCATATAAATGCAGCAGATTATAAGATTCATTCCACTATGCATTCCTCCGCATAAAAATCTTAAATAAGAACTTCTGTCTCTAAGAGATATGAAGATACAAAAAACTAATAGTAGTTGCTACAAAAGGAAATAAAGTGTAGCACTGTACATTAATGTAGCCTAGTGCTTTCTCCAGATTTTTTTCTTGTGTCAGCAAATTAAATGCTCTTTTTTTTTCCAAGATCATGATAGCTGAAATTATAACTTTTGTAGGGTCAAAACTTTGGTGTAGTGCCAACAATGTGTTAGCTTTTCCTTTGATTGAGACTAACTAATGTGACAGAAAGGATTATTTTCCTATGTCAACACTATAACTATCAGATTATTTCCAAAAGTCCATTCAAAAAAAAGATGAATAGGCAATACCAGATTATCCATGTAAATGTTTTCAAAGCATTAATGAAACTTCACTATGTTTATTTGAAAATTAATTTTTTAAAAAACTAGTGTTTCATCATTTGCATCTGAAAGTGCTAATTGCTCAGTTCCTCTACCATATAAAACAATAACATATGTCAGAGAGAAATTGTCATTCAGACTTGCAAGGTGTATAACATAAAGTTTTCAATTATATTCCTAAAACTACTGTTTCACAACTGTTAAAAAATACATATTTTTCTTAACTTTGAATATGCCCAAAAATCCAAGTACATCCGTCATCAAACAGGATGACTTTCTACATCATGATCTTGAAAGTATCTTGAATGTTTTCCATCTATTGCTTGTTCCATTGCTTAGAACATTAGATAAGACTGGCCATAAGCACTTTCTAAGTTCCTGAGGAATAACAACTGAATGAATAATGGAAAAATCTCTTTCAGTAGCTGAATATCACTTGCAGAATGTTTTGGAAAAAAAGTATGATATGGTTTTAAAATTAGAATTATGCTCTGATTGCATTTGTAGTACAGGAAGATAGAAGAGAGAATCAGTGACAAATTATTAGGTCATAACTGTGAGTCATTTAAAAATCTCATCATACCAAAAAGAAAAAATGAAAAGTGATTTCACTCAGTGATATACACTTTCAGTAACATACTCTTCTTTAGATCTTGATTTTTCCACATGCAGCATTACCTTAACCTGATAGAGACAATTTTCTCTGAAAAAGCACTGACATTTCAAAAAACTGTATGAATTATTGAGTGGTTAAAACCTAACAAATGGCTGAATATAGATTATTTTATGTGGAAGATTTAGTACTGACAGATTAATCCAGCAAACTATGTATAGATGGACTACAAATGCAATATTAGAGAGATGTCTGAAATTCTATCTTGAGGATCCTAATTTTTTCATTTTTCTTAAAACCAGTGGAAATTACTGTGTTCACTTCTAGATCAAATGCAGCATGGGAAAGAATATTTTCCTTGAGCAAACAAACTTGGGCAGAATGAAGAAGACTGATAATATCGATCTTGTTAAATCTGAGATTCAGATTAATTGCAACTGCCCACATAAAGAGCTTTAAGAAGTAATTTCAACTCCATGATGCACTGAAATGAATTAAATCTAATAATCAAGACCATTGAAATAATAAATTGGAGGTTATGATAATTCATTATATAATTGAGGGCAGTAGAAATGCAGAAGTCCCCTGAAGTAAAATACTTTTGTTTTGCATCAGCCACCCAGCCAAGAGGGGTGGACATCCGGCACTATGACCTTTCCCCCTCACCCCAAACCCCATATCCCTCAACCTCTCCAGTTACACTGGCCTGGGGTGTGAGAAGGAACCTGCATTTTCAGGTGCTGCCAGCACCATCCATGACTGCAAACAGACAGCATCCAGGCTAAACCACTCTTTTGCAGTCTCTCACTCCCTGCTGAAGTCTATTTCTCGAAGAGGTCAGAGAACTTTGTTGCAGGGTTCAGCAGAAAACTGTCCCCTACCACCAATAACAGCATTTGGGATCTGAAAGGGGAAATTCTGGGAGTATTCCAGCACTGAATGATTTGCTGGACAGCCTATATACGCCAGTATTGCCTTCAGAGGAGAGCAGGCTCGGTGAGTTGACCTCAGCTAGAGGGGGCATTGATCCCAGCCCTAGAGAGCAGAGCTTTGCTAACATTTAACGCCTGCACAGCCCCAAATTGCTGTTTCATCAATGAGCAAAGAACTGTCACAGGAAAAAGGCACATTTCCAGCACACAAATTTTGCACAAATTTTAAAAAAATCCAGCTCAAGGCCATTTTACTCATTATGGATTCCAATGCAGTATAGCTGCCTTTAGGGACACTACTTCCCACCAGACATCCCTGGGTGAACCACAGTGCATATGTCTGTTTTATTCACTGTGGAATGCAGTTTGTGTCTTCTAATATTTTGATAAAAGGACATTACACACTTTAATTATTTCAGTAATAATATTATCATCTTCCAAACTTACCATACCTTGCACTGGTCCTTTGTCCATTATTTCTTTCATTATATCGGTTTCCTGAGGGGAGGAGAGAGCAGCGGTGAGGGCAAGGGAAGATAATACATTCTATTAAATAAAATTAAAACTCACACTAATTTATCATTATTTACATATATATATATATGGTATAAATGTACCTGTATTTCTGCTATAGAATATTTGGTTTACCAAATGAATAAACCGTCAGAAACACGTTTAAGAAGCATTAATGCACAGTTATGACTGCATACTTTGTTTTCTATCTTCAATTTCTACAGGACCACAAAGCAGCAGCTTTAAAGAGATAATGTAAAACTGAGAAACTATAAAGAATTTAAACTATTCTGAAAATAAAAGGGCAATATAAAGGAAAATTCACAGTTCTAGTCTTCAAGTAAAGTGAACATATTTCCATATGTCAGATAATTTTTAATCCCTGAAGGAGAAAAATGGGTGAGACAATGGGTGAGGATCATGAACTTACTTTTGAGGAGACCCTGTAGTGAGAGGCACACCGATATAACCGATTGGATTCTTCTAAAGCATTGGGACATGGCCCGTTCGTATGGTTTTTTCCATGTTCACTTGACACATAACAGTGATTTTCACCTGATGGCTCCAGTTGATTGTTCCAAAATGATGGATAACAAGCATAGGATACAACCCTATTCAGACATTAAAAAAAAAAACCAAAAAAACAAAACAAAAAAAAAAAAAAAAAAAAAAAAAAAAAAAACCAAACAAACACATAAGAAGCTTGCTTGAACATTTTTGCAGTTTTATTTCAAGATTTTAACTATTTTACAACTGTCATATTTCAGGTGAATTTACAGAGTCCCTCATTCTTCAAAAGTGTGAATGTCTCATATCATCAGCTGGAAGGCATTTGCTTCAATTCATATGCATGATGTTTATGATTAAGTTTCAGTTGCAATAGTCCTCTCCCCACCCATCTCCAAAGAGAGGTAGCACAGAAAATGTGTCTCAGCACTTGTCACCTAGCACATTCATCTCACTAATGATGCATGAAAGTTCACACTGAATAAGAGCAATAAACTACCAACGTTGTCAACAGGATCCATTCAGCAAAAATGGCTTGTATATCTATATTTACAGCAGAAAATTTGTAAGGGAAATGATCCATTTTCTAGTTTTATCTACATTTCTACAGGAATGTTGGTGAAAGCTACAGGTCTTTTTATTTCTTTTAGCTAAAAAGTCTCTGACCTTCCATTTTTCTGACAATATAAAGGGAACATTTGCTCACATTTTTGTGAACATTGTTGAGATAAAAAGTCCTATGTTCATTTTTTAAAGGTTTGGGTACAAATAATTGGTGTCCTGCTGGCATATGAGTAAATGTGGTGCTTCTTCCCAAGAGGGGTATAACTCTTAGAAATTGATACCAATAGCTTAACTGATACTAACAACAAACTTATGGAGGGAGTGTACCTCCTTAAAAGAGACCTGAACCTCTACTACTAGAAATACACGGGCAATAAGTAAGTGAGAACACAGCCTCAGAAGATTTTAAGCACTGAGCTTTCAGTAAGTTAAAGAACAATCCAACTGCAGAGCAGTACTAGGGGAAGCATTTGGACAGAGGCTGGTGACTGGATTCCTCCATCTTGATTCACAGGGGGAAATAAAAATAATAAATTATCTGGAGTGATGCTGGCAGGACTTTGCCAGGTTGAAACACTGACAAAATGTATGACACAGAAAGAGTGAGACTGGGTAGGTATCAGAGAGGTGGGACTTACTGCAATTTTACAATATTGCTATTTTACAGTAACGTTCAGGCTATTCCTTCCTTAATGGAAAGATAGATTTGTACCTGGAATTGAATGTGGACCAAAGGACAAACAGAGACCAAGTTTGTGACTTATAAACACGTGGCATCCAGTGTGCACAAAAGGCTGGGGACTATCCCCAATGGGCTCAGGCTACAGGGCTCCTTCTGTCAGTTCCTAGTTATTGACAGCAACGAACCTCTCAAGGAAACTAAAATGACAGATTGTGCCATGATATCATAGGGGTATGTGTCTGGTCTCTACAGCTCCTGAAAACATCCTGGCTATTTCTTAGAAAAGCATCTATTTAAAAATGTTTTCTAAATGCTGAGAGAGTTTTTGCTCACACATACAGCAGCAAAATTTTTCCTACTACTTATTAAAAATTTGCATTAAATCTTTCAATTTCAAGGTTTTTGAGTTTATCTATGGAAAATATGTCTCATTTTTAACACTTTTAAATGAAATTCTATATTCTACAAAGATGTTAAGTTAAAAATATTAAGCCAGTAATCACTGGGCAGTTTCTATTCTAACAAAGATTTCAAAACCACAAAAATCCATTTATGAAAAGAATCATGGGGGAAATGTGCAATCGGAAATATGTGAATTGTATTTTTTTTTTAAATGAAACAAAGACAAATCTTTCAATAACAAAGAAAATTTCATCTGTCCAACATGTTTCTAGTTGCAGGCTTCAAAGACTCTGTTGTGGTTTAGCCCCGGTCAGCAACTAAGCACCACACAGCCGCTCGCTCACTGCCCCCACCCCTGTGGAATGGGGGGGAGAATCGGAAGGGCCAAAGTAAGAAAACTCGTGGGTTGAGATAAGAACAGTTTAATAATTAAAATAAGAGAGCAATAATACCAATATAATGAAAAGGAAAATAATGAGCGAGAGAGAGATGAAACACTGGAAGAAGAGGAAAAAAAGGAAAAAGAACAAAACTAAACAACAAGTGCCGCAACCGCTCACCACCCGCCGACTGACGCTGCCGGTCCCTGAGCTGCGATCGCTGCCTCCCCCGACCAACTCCCCCCAGTTAATATACTGGGCATGACGTCACATGATATGGAATACCCTTTGGCCAATTCGAATCAGCTCTCCTGGTTGTATCCCCTCCCCTCCCGGCTTCTTGTGCACCTGGCAGAGCATGGGAAGCTAGAAAGTCCTGGACTAGTGTAAACACTACCCAGCAACAACTAAAACACCAGGGTGTTATCAACATTATTTGCATACCAAGTCTAAAACACAGCACTATACTAGCTACAGTGAAGAAAATCAACTATCCCAGCTAAAAACCATGACAACTCAAAGGCATTTAACACTGATGTTGTCAGAGGAGTGATTGTGGGGGAGCTGTGATAACTCACCTGAGACTTAAACCCATCCTGATCTTGGATATGAAAATCTCCAAAGTGCTAAATTAAATGAGCTTTGAAGCACAGTTTAAGACCCCTCATTGCATCCAAGAATGGAGAGGGACGATGAAAATAAGAGGTGGATTCAAGGAAAGGTAAGGAGCAGTTTTAATTCTTTGCCTTGGCAATACATCAAATGAACTGCTGCTTCATACAGTAAGTTTGTTTCTTTCAAGTAGCTTATCCTGAATTGTTCAGCCATTTTGACTGTTCAAATAACTGAACATCCTTTCTACTTCAATAAAGTGAAGGAAACAAAATATATATTTAAAATGCACTTACTAACAATCTGAAATACTCAAATAAAGGCACACCAAATCTTCCACTTACTATTTTATCCTTTTTATGAGATATTGGGACCTCCTAGTTTTCTACGTTATATTGCTAGATGTTTCCAAAACAATATACACATTTTTGTGATAATGCCATGGAGGCCTATGAGAGGGTTTCTTTTAAAAAACATAATTAGATAGTTCACTGAAGCAGAGTATTTTAAAATAGGCAGTCCTATAAAAAGGATATGTATTTAAGTAACTCACTGATTACACTGAACTTCCTGAATCTGAAGAACTGAAAACTGTATTTCCATGCAATATGGAGGATAATTGTATTTGCCTGTGTATACTTAGTTGTCAGGATTTTTACAAGGTGAGCACATACATGCTTCAGCTACTTTCAATAAGACATGGCATTTTCCCACTAGCATTTGGTGGTAGAAAATTTGAACCTGAGGAGAATGTCTTTTTGCTTACCAAATTCTTTCTGCCCAAACTAGTCTAACACACCCAGGACCTGTAAAAAGCAATAACTCTGCCTATGTGAAAAGGGATTGTCCATCTAAGGTTGTTAGGCTGTTATTACTTAGGTCTTCAATCTACTCACCGGCAACCCTTTTTAATCACTTCTGAATGTCTGAAGGTATTCTGAATTCACAGATTTCCAGTGGGGATTGGTAAGTATTTAGGCCAAATATACATGGTTTGTTATTACTCATTTTAAAATTTATTATGCTTTGTTTCTGTTGCTGGGAAGAATGAAACTTTTGGTTTACATATGTGTATATATATATATATATACATATAATGTTTAAAAAATGTATCTATATATACATAATCATTCTAGTCACCACTGATCACAGATTTCCAAAAGAAATAAAGGATTGCTGCTGAGTGTAATCAGGCCTGCAAGGCAGGTAAGGTGGGCAAATACAGACCTCAGAGCACGATCTAGCATAAGCAGAGCAGGAGTAGGTGATTGCAACCCAGTAAAGGAATGGTATGACACCTATTCTTCAGGTGTGCTTAGAAACGCCTCAGATGGAGACAACACAGGAGGAATTCATTCCTGGGCTAGGGATTTTATTTCTCCTCCTCCTTTCAGTTGGATTGTCCTGCAGGAGTTGTCACAGCTTCTGCATGGATGGGTCTTACTTCTATGGCAATAGAAGTGAAGCACCAAATGACACACTGGCACACTGGAGCTGTGTGGTAATTCAGACATGATGGCTCATTCTGAACTAACAGTCACTTTTGAATCTTTTCACTAACCATAGTTTCTGCAGTCATGATTAACATAATTTAACAGCTCTCTGCTGAAACATGACTTTGTACATGCTGAAGCATCAGCACAACAGTAAACATTAGAACCATTTCAAGGAGAAGACCTTGCCAGAAGAGACATAGAAGTAAAACAGAAATACACGTGAATGTGTTTATGTGCATATATACATACACATATATAAAAATACTACTAGGAACAAGTAGCACCCAGGGAGAAGCAGCAAAACTCTGCGGTGTGTTCATACATCCTTGGCAGAATTCATCTGAAGTCATGTTTATGTGTTCAATCTAATGATTTTTTTGTGTGTTTTTATTGAATTTATATGTTTGAATTGTGACATAAGAACATAATCTAAATCATTAGATTATGTTATTAGCAAGTTGGCCAAAACTAATAACAACAATATCCTTATCGTACCCTGCAACAGCTAAGAGCCCAAGGTACAAATCAGATCAAGTCCTGCTTAGAAGCAATATTTGCATTCAGGTGTATAACCTTTTCACTGTCTGAAAATGAAATGTGTCTTCCTCATTTTTAAAGACTCTAAGTTTTTAATTTCCCTTAGCAGATAAAATAGATGTTTTCAAACCACATTGATTCCTCCCAAATTATCGCTTGTAACTGAAATGCCTAAAATAAATAATTATTAGAAATAGAATACAGATTTATTCTTTAATTAATGGAGGAAGACAGAGAGAGAGTGAGAGAGTTAAACAGTGATTCAGCTCCACTTATAGCAGATTTCACTGTTAATTGGGTGCTCAGTGATTCTGAAAAGTCAGGTCTCGGCACTAGCCTAACCTCATTGAGCTTTATGGAAGTCTTCCATTGACTTCACTAGGGATAGTTTAAGTCAGCACTCGATTTTCCTGAAAATCTATCAAAAACCGGAGATAAGCACGCTTCAGAAATCAGAAAACCAGAAGCTTTAAAACAACATTGAACACCTGCTGTGAAAATTTACAAGCCCACACAGAAAATCAATGTGCTTTCTCCCTATTGCAGAGTATGGAGATAATGAAAAAAATGATTGCAATATACTGGCTTATATAATAAAAGTCACCTGAAAGTATGAGGAAGCAAGCATTATCTAACAGGGCTTATTCAAAAGACAATTCAGACTTTTATGCCATAAATTTCCATTTATTTCACTGTCGAAGGTAAAGGGTTATGGATTATGGGGTTTTAGCTACAAAAATGATTCAATTACCAGTCCAGTGAATCAAACAGGTTAATTCTTTTTTTTTTTTTTTTTTTTTTTTTTTTTTTTTTAATACTATTTGCTCTCGGCCACTGTCAGAAACAAAATGTGGGGCTAGATGGACCCTTGCTCAGACCCAGCATAACTGTTCTTGTGTTCTACCAGTATCGGTCCTCACACATATTTAGATATTTTCCTTATGGTGTTTATTTGCATCTGGAACTGTTAGAAGAGGATTTGAAATATCATTTGAACTTGAGGAAAGAAAATCAGGATTTAGAAATGTTGCTTATAAAAATAGATAAGTGGTGATATTTTTGTGTGCAGTACTTTGATGGTGAATCAGTGATCAGGGATAAGAATGGGTAGCAGGCAAAGGTCTGTAAGAGTGCAGTGATGTTGTGTATGTTGGAGCTGGCTCCATGGGGACAAGAAAGCTGAATGAATGACTAAGAAAATAGTCTTGGACTGTGGAGATTTATTGGAGATCTAAATAGTCTCAGAAAATTTGTGATGGTTCTCACAACTGCCCTGGAGATCCTTTACTCAGACTGTCAGCTGCAAGAGGCTGATGAATACCATGAGGCGTCTCAGGTGACTGAGCAGTAATGCAAGTACTTGGGACTTTGGAGGCAAAAAGACAGTTCACAGGTGTGCTCTGGTGAGCTGAGGTGCCCTGTCTATATGCTTCCAGGCTTACATCAGTCAAAAAGCCTATTCTGCACACCACTTTCACACTGATACTCTGTGGTCAGTCAGGGAGCAATCTTCACTCTACTGCATTTACACCAGGACGAGCTCCTGGGTGGGTACAGCTAGGTTGATAACGAAGTGCCTCATACAGCTTCAGCCTGCCTTGCTTTTCTTATAGAAATAAGCTAACTCTTTATACTTAAACTACCTCTGCAGAACAGACTGCCTCACTAACCACACTGCTTCAGGTAAAAAAAAAATACAGCTTTCTGATATAGGAAGAATCTTATTATTATGGGCTCATGGTGGTTACACCATACAGGAATAACAGTCAGAAGGAACAGAAGACTAGTAGGATGTCCTATTGCTGTGTTCTTTAGGGCTTTTCCTCTAAAAATATCTTGCTCCAACTGTTGCGGAGATAATACTCATCAAAAGGGATCCCTTATCTTATCTACACCAGCAATTCTTGTGCTCCTGTCCTTAACATGGTAGGCAAGCAAACAGTCCAGTGGGAAGGAGTTGTATTTACTCTCTTAAGAGCATGAGCTGATTAAAAGGTGCCTGTTCTAGTTACAGAAAAATGTTGCTTAAAATGTTAAGCTACAACTTCTGTTTCTTCATGAATGAAGCCTTTGCCTTTACCCCCATGAGGTGCTGAGGGGCCTTTGCTGGGTGGAATCCATTACTGCCCACTGTAATCACTCAGCTAAAGGGTCTCCCACACAAAACCTAGATCAAAACTAGTTTAGTGTTTAAACCCCAAGACAGAAAGGCAGAGGAACACTCGATGTAAACTCTCCCCATAACAATACAAAATCCTTGTCAGATCAGAAATAGTTTGGTACACTTGAAGAAAGCAGAATGATCACTTTGTATACTGTGTCCATGTGAACGACAGCTCTTTGGTCTTCACCTGGATCCCCAGGCTTCCATGTCAGCTATGACATCTGATGCATCACATCTGACATTCTTTTGCTCTTTCCATGGTTTGTTTGTTTGGTTTTTAACTAAAATTAAAATTTGACAGACAGCACACCTGAGATCTCTCTATCAGTATCAGATATATCAAAGACAGAGTAGGGGATGAGATTTTATGAAAGTGAGAGAAGAAATAGATTTTGGTATGGAACAGGAAGTACAAGAAGTTTTCTGATAATGTAAGAAACAGCAGGGTGTAATTATACAGTATATAAAATCTGGTTATTGCAAATTCTCCCGGAAGCCATTTCCAGGCACATGAAATGCAAGGAGTTCACTGAGAACACGCAGCACAGATTTACCATGGTAAATTATGCCTCACCATAATGAGGTGATAACATGAGGTGATCTGACCATGATGAAATGACTAGCTCCATGGAGAATAAAAAAAGCAGTGGATATAATTTACCTTGACTTTAGCAATTTTTTCAGCATGGTCTCCTGTGGTGGTCTTCTAGTTTATTGGACTAGATAAGTTGCTTACAAGGTCAGTAACAGAAATGGACTGGCATGCTGAAAGGCCAACAGATCAAAGAGACCAATATCTGTTTACTAGTGGCATTCCTCACGAGTCAACACAGTGGCAACACTGTTTTGCATCTCTATTAACAATCTGAACAGTGGGACATAAGGCACCCTCAGTAAATTTGTGGAGGATGCCTAACTGGTGGGGAGTGGTTAGTATGCAGGGCTGCTCTTCAGAGTAACGTTAACAGGCTAAAGAAATGAGCTGACAGAAAGTTAATGAAATTCAACACAGGCAGAAGCCAAATCCTACCTCTGAGCCAGAACTGCCCATGCAGCAGTACTGGCAAAGCACTGCCTGTGTAGAAAGCAGTTTCACAGAGAAGGACCTGGGGTCCTGATGAGCAGGAAGTTGAACGTGGGTCAGCAGTGGGCCCTCTCAGCAAACATGGCTAATCAATACTGGGTTGTGTTAGCAAGAACATAGCCAAGACATTGTGAAAAGTGATTATTCCCCTCAAATTGTCACTTGTGAGGTTACATCTGGACTACCATGTTCAGTTTTGGGATCCCCAGTAAAAACACTGACAAACTGAGCAAGTCCAGTGGAAGGCACTTACGGGGCTGAAGCATATGATATGCAAGGAGGGCTGAAGCAGCTGTATTTGTTCCGCCCACAGAATAGAAAGCTAAGAGGAGATCTAATTACTGTCTTCAACTACTTAAGGAGAGGTCACAGAGGAGACAGAACAAGACTGTTCTTGGAGATGCGCAGTGAAAAGCTGAAAAGTACCAGTCACAAGTTGTACCAGGGAAAATGTTGATTAGATATAAGAAAAAAATGTTTGTCCACAAGAGTGGTCAAACTAAGTGACCTGCTGCAAAAAAGGTTGTGGAACCTCTACAGCCTGGTCTAATTTCAGAGTTAGTCATGCTTTGAGCAGAGCATTGGACTAGGTGACCTCCAAAAGTTCTTTCCAACTTAAATCATTCTGTGATTCTCAAATTATTATGTGTAATTTTAAAAAGCATCTAGCTGTTCATGTGGAGCTTGAGAGCTGTTAAATTTGCTTAGTCCAACCTGAAGGAAGAAGGATCTAGGTATAGTCCTTGCTACAGTGTTGCATTCTGGCACAAGCTTGGGATGGGATTACAATTTGCTTTATAGAAAGACAACATTTGATCCTTTTGAATATTCAAAATGTCTCATGCAAATTGCTGCTTACACAAGGTTGTTTAACATGAAAAGCCATATCCCAAGGACCGCAGAAGTTTTGAGTCCACTTACGGTATTGACCTTGACAAAAAAAAAAAAAAACTTTCTTGTTTGTCCTGCTGTTAGAGAGGCTACTATTTTCCCCAGTTGTATTACAGCTGATGACAACATCTAGATGTAATAAGGCTTAAATGGGAGCTAGGTGACTGCAGAATTTTTTCACTGAGAGCCCTCATTCAAAATAGTCTTCACTTACTTCTTTGGGAATGCTTCTTAGTTCCTGGACTTCATGAAAGTGATTTAAAGAAGGTGTATATGAGAGAGAGCGATTATCTTGATGACGTAATACAGTTAATTTTACCTAGGACAGAGCTAAATGCCTCTTTTTTGAAAGCTCAGAAATCATCATTGTAACACGAAAAACACCGTAACTTAAGCAACTGGCTCAAGATAAAATAATCTAAACAGTTATATAAAATATTTACCCATGTGTATTCAGATACCTCCAAGCACCATCAATACTTCCACCATTACATCCATGTTGATTCCTGGTATCACAAGAGATCAAATTCTGAGCGGAAAGGTTGTCTGTGATCTGACCTTCAGAATGAATTGCTATTCTATCTGCCGCAACACCTGTTTTGAAACAAATTTTCTGTTATCAAAAACAAATAACTACGCACAAATTCACGCTGGTTATTGTGAAAGACGGACTGAAATACAACCTCAATATTTTCTGTCTGTGCAAGTATATTTACAAAACAATACAGATATAATCTGTACAGACTTTTGAGAGAGAGGATTGTGAAACTGCAAAGCATCATGAGCAACTTTGCTGTAATATTATAAATCCATAGATCTACTGGTTATCATAAAGTCCCACCCATCTAAACATCAGATGAGTCATTTACATAGTTTAGTCTGATAGTCTCTACCATGTTTGTAAATGCATATTCACATCTGGTTGACTTTAGCAAAAGATGCAAATACTCCCCCATCTCTCTGCAGCTGAATCTCCAAATCTCTTTTCTTTCTTTTCTACCTTTTCTTCCTCTATTTGAGAAAAAAGAAAAGCAAAAATGAACAGTCCCATGAAGAAGATGATTCAGGACTGGAAGTATGTACTGGTTTTACTGGAAAGAATATTTGGAAATGCTCATATTAATGTGCAAATGTGGGATTCATTGGACCTCCTTCCCTTACCACACAAAATTCTTCTTCTGAGAGACACCTTAGATGTCTGAACTCAGATAGTCATAATTCTAAGTACTAATATATTTATGCACTGATTTAAAGGCAGACTAGGTTAACTAAGTTGTAGGTGAAATTAAGCTACTTCTTTCTTTAATGAGTGATAATGAAACAATTATTAAGCCTCGAGTCCAGTCATTAACTGTGCTTAAATTATGTTTTTATTATTGTTAGCCCTTCATTTTTGAACCTGAAAATAAAAAAAAAAAATCCCTTGAAATCTAAAGCCCCATCAAAATCAACACTAACTTAGTGAACTTTGGACAAGACTTCAAAAGAGTGAATCTGTTGATGGCAACTGAAAATGACTGTGTTTTGTGCTTTTGTGAAGTGTCACATGATAATGATTTTATTTTCATAGGTGTAAAAGCTTTTTACTGAAGAGTTTTGGAATACTTATAGGAATTACTCGTGATAACAAAAAGTGATACAGGAGTGCTTGTCTATTTGTTGAGCAACAATTAATCTTAGGAAGAAGGATTGAAAATTCAGATTGAAAACATTAGATGCACCTAAACAACATGGGAAGGCATCTCATAATATTTAGCATTGAAAATAATTATATTAAGTGAAATCAAAAGATTCACTTATGAAATGGAAAATTTATACTGAATATCTGGAAAGTCTTTCCCTCAGTGATTTCTGTTCATCTCTGCAGTAATCTGACAGAAGAGGTGTTAGAAGCTCTCTTGGTTTTCTCTTTTAAAACTACACTGGACAAGACATATTAGTAACAAGTGTGTTCAGTCTGGCTTTGGCAGGGAGTTGGGATTAACTGACTTAAATCCTCCTTTCCTTCTCTTACTGCTGTGATTTAAAGAAACAGTTGCAGAAACCTGCACCTGTGAGGACCCATTGGCCAGATCAAGTCATAAAGATTGACTGCATTTTTTTTTCTCTATCTTTATATATCCCAATATGTACTGAGATTTATTGCAGCATAAGAAAAATGAACATAACTGATCGCTGCAGCTTCTTTGGAGGAAGTGACACAAACATTTGTATCCATTTTTCATAAATCAGACGTTGTAGCACAAGGTTGAATTGCATTACTGACATTTCTTTGATTACAGAATTTGAAAATAGTTTCTTCCACAAATATCTGAGCAGTTTCAGAGTTTTCTTCTCATGAAATTATTGAAAAGATTATACTTAATTTACCCAATTAGCAAGGGTTGGGCAATGGCAAATGCACAAATATCAAATACATATAAAAAAAAAAAAGCCTACCTCTTTTAAGCTTTCAGGTCAAGCATGTAGTTGTGCAAGCAAGGGATGCAGATTTTTTAAAAGTTACTCTACCAGTTATGGTAAGTGCATTAGTCAATTTATCTTCTACTTTCTGTCACCAAAAAATCTCCATGTTACACAAATTTATGAAAAGCGAACAAAGTTCTACAGCTTGGATTGACTTTTTAAGACTTTGGGACAACTTAGATGGAAAGCTGTAGCAATTTTAAATGTTCCTATTTAGTGATAAAAAGTGAACAGCAAGCTGAAATTACTTCATTACTAATCACTACAAATTTTCATCACAAATCTAACATCAACAATATTTTTAAAAGGAGAAAAAAAATAATATTACTTGCGGTTGAAAAAGCCCAGGATGCTCCACAGTTTCGCTGATCCAGAGGATCATGAATCCACTCAGGCCATGCATAAGTGGCTGCAAAAAATGCAGGAAATTTTTCTTCTGGAAGCGAGTTTCCCTAAAACAAAAGGTAGAAGGTCTGTATATGTTTCAGTGCCTAATTTTATTTTAAATTTTACCCTAATTTTGTTTTTAAAATTCTTAATTTTTAAACTGAGGAAACCTAGACCATTGGCACCTGTGGCTTCCTGATCATCCCTGTGGTGGTTACCCTGTGGGTGGGTGCTGTGGACCCCCTGAGAGCAGGAGGGTTCTGGCACTCCACTAGCTGAGCTGGAAAGCTGAGCCCCACAACTGCCAACCTGAATAACCTATCCAGCTTCACTCTGATTTTTATCTCAAACAACAGTTCTCTATGAAACATATTAATTATGACCCAGCTGGCATTTTTGGAAAGAAAATCCTTCTGCTACAAATAGCAATGAAGTTAGATACCTGTTCCCCTATTCTCCTTGACACATGGCTGTAGGTAGGAAATTTCTGTTACCATGGGGGAGACATCAGTAGAGTGTATCATTGATTTGTTTTTACACAGAGGTTTCTCAATCTCCAGCACTTATTTTCAGTGATTTTCCTTCTGCTTTGCAATCTGATGTTGAGTTGATGAGAATTCATGGTCTGCTCACTAAAGCCATTTGGACAGCCATTTTTGGCATCTTCATCTCTCAGCCTTAATTTACGTCCTCCAAGCTTTGCACAAATACCTACACATGCAAGAACCATCTGGTACAACTGATAATAATCTGCTCTGTGTTCAACATATCAAAACCATTGACCCATTTTTTTACTGTTGAAGTTTATGGAATGATTATTTATGCTGCGCAGGGAAATAGGAATGGTCACAGAGAATTGCAATATTAGTCCATCCAGTCTATCAGTTTTTCTCAAAAAATTGTTGATAACATCCGTCCAGAGGAAAATACGATATACAAAATATGATAATCTGTTCCTAAGCAAAACATTCCCTGGTGTTTCTTTCTTATAAGCAGGCTCATACCCTGAAGCACAATGGCTTCTATCCTGTTCAAATTCCTTTATTTTAGTCTTCTAATTCTGGGTGTCCTTGCTGCACAATTTTTCTAAATTGCTTATGTGACTTGTAAGACTACATACTTTTTCCTAAGATGATTTAAACATTTGGGGTCAGTTCTTTCAAACTACTTCAGGACTCTTTGGAGAACCGAACTTTACCACTTTGGCTGTATCCAGATCACTTTGTTGCGTACACTGGGAAACAGCACTGCCTCCATCCAGCTTGTACACCTGGATTTCCCACAGAAAACCCACAGCTAAGAAGAAGTGGGTAAGGAAAAAAGAAGCCTGTACCTCAGGTCTGTATCTGACATTAGATTGGGATACAGCCCCAACAGACAGATTAATACAGTCTGTGCATATGCCCAGATCCAGTAACTCTCAAGTGTTTCTAGGTTCACTACGTTAGATGCAGGCTGTGAGTTCCAAATACCATTAAAGTATACTGCAAGCTGTTAAGTCACTTAAGAGTTTTTTAAAGTTTTACCTCCACCCATACAAGCCAGTAATCTTTTAAATCTTGCTAAAATATTAATCTCAATATACTGATTAATCACTTTCAAAAGTCTGCTTTTTCAAAAGCTTGTTAGATACATGGGACTTGCAACCTGAAATGATGCACAGAAAGCAGCAGCTAATTTAAAGAATATCTTGCTAAATTATCATAACGTTCATTATTAATGAGCAAGCACAAGCACAAGATTTACTTTGAAGATTAATCATACAGGCAAAATCCCAGACAAATAGCATTTCTTTTACATGATAAGACTGCTCACTATCAACCAGTAAACAAGCAAAATTTGGCAAAGGTTGGTTAGCACACTTATGTGGGCAATGACCGCTTACAATGCTACAAATGAGGCAGTTGAGAAAAGCAAAATTCTAAACAGATCTTTGGTCTAAGGCAATGTGTTACTTTATGTATTCCCAAACTACTGCCAATGTATTTAATAGCCTCATATTGTGAATCCCAGAGCAAATCCCTCATTAACCCTTAGCCTTGTCATTTAGAAATGCAGGATTGACCTGTAGCCAGAAACATTAGCTTTTTGACTGGGAAATTGCTACCCTGATACTGAGAAGCACTGCTGTTCTGTGACAAATAGTAAGTCTAGACAATTGTTTCTCAACATATGCTCCATGGACCAGCATCAGACAGCATGATGCAATCAGCAAAACAACTGACAAATTATTTTTAAACTTTCATATGGATTCTCTGCAGTGAAGCTAGCAGTCTGGCCAAAGCAGGAAGGTAAGTGGATATAAAAGAACACTCATACTTCAGCTATGACTTCAGAAAAGTTAAGGGGCCCATCAGAAAAAAAAAAGGCTGAAGATTACTGAATTTGCAAATGTGGAAATAGGTTTTCTGAGGGAAAGCAGTATTTTTTTAATGTAGGAAAAATGTTCTGGACATCACTTGCTTTGTGAAGACAAAATGGGCATGCATGTCCTTCAGTTTGCAAGAGGGAGATCTATAACTGCTGAGGTTTTTTATTATGAAAAGCCATATATCAGAGGAACAGCTGGTGTACTTTGTATATCTTCACATTGTCTTTATGAGTTCTTTGATACTTAATCCAAAATGGTGCCTTATTACTAAACCATGTATTCCATTTTCTTGTAAGATGGCACTTAGGCAAGCACCTTGTTGCCGGCAGGTGCAGACCCCACCATTGCAATGTCACTCTTGCCAGAACACGTACTGACAGAATAACACCAAAAGTGTATCACAATGTGTTTTAAAGGTGTGGCAGTTGGTTTTGTGCTACATAGAACTTCAAGAATGATTACCCTATCTCCTGCAGTGAGTAAAGACTTTCAAAATGCCTTCTCAGGTAACACACATGACACTATTGGGAGCTTCAGCTTTGTCAGGAGTCACAACAGTTTTAGTGGTGTACTTAGCTGTTGGTCTATGTTCAGGTCTAACCATACTCTGCAGCACAGGGTCCTCAGTTCAGATTTGGTTCTTGTTCCATATCACTGTCTTTTAGGTATTCTAATGTGCCATCATGTTGAACTACCCTTCAGACATAAGCATCACCTTATTGAGTAGGTAAAGTCATCTATTAATACCAGAGTTTTTAAAAGCTGTGTGTGCAACTTCAAGAAGTTTGTGTCTTCCCTAAGATGAAATGTAGCTCTGTCACACTGTTTAATTTGAAGTAATGTTTTGAAGCTGTATTTGTAGTTGGATATGTAGGTCAAAGAAACAACTAAAAAGCCCCTACTCCACGACCAAACTTTTCAACACTGAATGATAGAATCATAGAATCATTAAGGTTGGAAAATACCTCTAAGATCATCAAGTCCAACCATCAGTGCAACACCACTATGCCTCCTAAACCATGTCCCAAAATGCCAAGTCTACAGGTTTTTTGAACACCTCCAGGGATGGTGACTCCACCACCTCTCTGGGCAGCCTCTTCCAATGCCTGAACTGCTGGGAACTGATTCTTCCATAGATATAAAGTGGTTAACACAGAAGGGTTTTACATTCTTGAATCTTTTTTTCCATGCAATTGAGTAAGGAGCCCCTTCTACACAAAAATGCTTTCCTCAAGCATTCCCAAAAGACAGTAGAAAATAATCAGAACAGCTGGCCTTTAGGTACCAGAAACTGTGATTTATTCCCTGAATAGTAGACCAATAGCATGCTGAAGAAATGGTTTTTATTTAAAGTAAAAAACATTGTATTTAATGAATGGGTAGATATGGTTTTTTTTCTACATTAGCAAAGCTACCAGGTTTTAATCAGGTCAGCACAAGATAGAGCCAAAAACCTGAACACATTTTTATCACCTAAATATATGACTGGGAAAATGACTTGCAGTTTTCTCACTTGCAAAATGGGAAAAGCAGTAATAATCCCAGAGAATGCATGAATATTTAATTAGTGCTGATTTATCCACAGTAAGTAACCAGTACCTTGGCCTGCAAGTGAATTAAATATCAACAAAGTCACTTAAAGGTCAAGCCATTAAGGTTTGGAGAATGTCTCTGAAAAATATTAAAAAGTCATTATTTCTGTATTTCGTCATTCATATCTTTTTACTGTCTTCTGAGCTGCCACCTAGTTACAGGTAAAGCTTAATGGAAACACTGTCATGAAAACTCACTTGCTTTTTATCACTTAGGACTTTGTAAATGTGTTAGTATGCTTCACAAAATATCAGTGACAGACAATTATTCATGGAAGGCGAAGCAGGAGCAAGTGTCTCTGAAAATCTTGTAAGTTACTTATCTTAAAAAGTGCCTGGAATTTAACTCCATGGCTACTGGATTGTTAGTCCAATCAGTTTAGACAAACTGGTTGGTTTGCCAATTGGAAGAATCTGTCAATGTACCCCTGATGAGCCCAATCCACGCTATGAAATTACTGGATCATGCAGTGACAGTAGATATGGAGCTCGCTATGAGTGAAGAAAACCATTTTTTTTTTGGTATGTTTTTGTGAAGTATTAAAATGTGGCAGATAGGAAATTTCCTAAGGCAGAACAAGGACACTAAAGAGAATATGTTCTTCTAGAAAACTACAGAAGGGGACAGAATGACGGAGACTTGGAGGTTCACAGGAAGCTTCAGAGAAAAATATTTTTACATCAAATCTAGCTAAGACAGAAAACATTGGGGTAAGAGCAAGGAAGTTCTAATAATTTTGAAGAAAAGCCATAGGTAGGAGATGGGTTCATGTACAACTGAGAGCAATTTTCTGCAAGCTCAGAGAATTCTCCAGAAGCTGAGAATATCATACAGGGATTATTATTTTATATTTTTAGCTTTTGTAAGTAGAGAGAAAGATTTCTTAGAATCCTGTGCAATGCTTGTGCTTCCAGTAACATGCAGGACTTCCTGAGGGTTAAATGCATGACTGTGCAAAGCTCGACTTCTGGAGAAGAATGCGCTGAAGCTCCTTGGGTGTCTGGCAGGGCCAAAGGTAGTTGCATTGTGTCTCACAGGTTTCGTAAAAAGATAGCAGATAGAAAAAATATGCCTGAGAAATGTATCAGTGGAAAAAAGGCTGTAAGTAGTGTGGCAGTCAAAGAAGCTACAGGAAGCTTAATAACAATGATTCAATGGGCTGGACATAATGCAGGACCACTGAGTGAACAGCTAACCCCAAAGTAAATGGAAAAGAGGAAATATCATAAAGAATTTATTGTAACTTTCCCTTTCTTGTTTTCCTAGGTGGGATTTCTCTCACCTAGTTAGATACCTAGTAATGTAGATGTCAGTCTCCAAGCTAGGTACTTGATATGCATTTCTTGCTTCTGCTGTATAAGCATCACACTGTATTCCTCAAGGAAAAAGCCAACAACAACAGCAAATCAGCCTCTCTTGAACCTCAATGCAGTTCACTGGTAATTTGTGGCAGATACCTACTAAATATTGCACTAAACTTTTATGTCATTGCCTTATTTTGACTCATCATCTTCAACTGAAATGGATCCTTCTTTGACTGTGAAGAGTAGTCTAGCAAATCACACTAGGCAAAACTCCAAAGCTTAATTTCTGTCAACTTCTTGCTCTGACAACCCATCCATAGTGTAATTTTGAGCAAGCTGGCCAATCTGGGCCACAACCCAATGCCTCGCCATGCTGGTGCAGGGAGCTGGCTTTGTGTGGGACAAAAAAAACAGTCTGCATCAAGCAAAAGGGTTAGGATTGTTAAAATTGTTGCAGAGGCACTTGGCCCTCTCCCTCTTTCCCAAATTCCCTGTCCCCACAAGGCCCTCCATGATGTGGAAACCCTTCTGCCATACACATATACAACAAGCATCAATGACTGACTTCAAATAAATAAACAAATGGCATCACTTGCCTGAACTATATAGAAGCCAAAGATAAAAACTTGTTATATTTAATGTCATTTGCAAACCTTGGATCTATCTACTTATTCTTGCATTTTTTTTAATTTCACTATGGTGAGGAAGTTAGTTTTTTCAGTCTATGATTTCCATAATTTTGGGTCTTCTCAGAAAGACACTAAGTAACTCATCCAAAGCATTGGAAACTGTACTCTGGATTCAATAACTATGCATTTCTTCTGTAATTGCTTAACCTACCTACATAACAAAGTGTATTTGCTTTGCTGCAGAACTAATTTGAGCATAAATGCATTATAGGAAATTTAATTTAGCTGCTATGAAAATGGCCATGGCCAAGAGGTTTAGAAAGCTGGTAGAAGAGAATCATCTCATTTTCCCATGCTTCCCATTATTTTTCTTTCTATATGACCAAAACCCCAGCCTCCTACTGCATCTTTACATTGCTTTATCCTGTGGGCTTTCAGAGCTTCTTTCAAAGATTGCTGTTTAGTCTCAGCAATTAGCCTTAATGAACTATGCGCAGATTTCTTTTTTTTTTTATGGTTACAGCTACATACGGCATGATTAGCAAATGGATAGTATGGAACCATCCTAAAGAAGCAAAGATTTCAAACACCAGTGATCTACAATGATAAGTTAACATTGGTGCACAGCTTCCCAATGGTTAGCAGCTGCTTTTGCTCCTCGTTTTTTGATTTCCATCAATAAGACCACACACTCTATGACTTGGAGAACTGCTCTGGGGGCTTCATATTCAGAGTGGAAGCATTTAGTGTTAAAACCCTGAATCATAATCTCATAAATATTCACATTTATTTTTCCATGTGATAACAGTATTTAAAAATATATCAAATTTACATGACACTTACTGGAGTTTCTCTCATATTCAGCAAGGAATGAGATGGAGGGAAGGTGCCCAGGCGCTTTTTGAAACCTTCTTCCACTGTCATTCCCCAGAACTGACTGTAGTTGTCAGCTTTCCATCTTCCTCACAGACAGAAAACAAACAAACAAAACCCAGGTTAGCGATACCACTCACATTAATACCTTGCTCCTTTGTAAGAGCACCACTAACAATAACATCCAGAAATAAAACTTTCAAATTACATTTCAAAACCTTGTATTCGATATGCATGAGAAAATATTTAGTACGGGCCTTCCACTGCAAATAAGTGTAGGATGGAGCAACACAGCAGTATAGAAAAAGTGGGGTTGAGGTCAGTATCATGTCAGCCTGCAGAGGATGAGCATACAATGCTTCAGAGAAGTACTGGAAAACAAGATGCTCAGTCATAACAATTCCTGTTATCTTGAAGTTATGCCTAAATTATACTTCAGACCAGATGCCCACAGAGTACTAATAGCTTCACACAGTGAGTTACATTGCCTTCAAGCTCTGGGGCACCAGCAGTGAGACACTGTTGAACCCAGCAGAAAGCCCAGCTGATACCTTCTGCTTGAGTTCTACACCAATAGCCAGGTTGGGAGAAAGGGGTCCCCATGGCTCTTTACTTATTCCCTCCCTACTCTCAGGTAGACTAGATTCAGATTGTAGCATTAACCCTGCAAACTGTATGCTCAACAGAAAAAAAAATACCTTGCAGCCATACACATTTGGAACACACTGAAATTCATTATTACTGGAAAAGAGCTGAGCCACAGAGGAGGGCATTCTCTTTACCTATTTCTTTCTTGCTTGTGTATGAGGAACAAGGAGGTGGGGTTCATGCTGCCGAAATAAGAAGCCTCATTGCTCTTGGTCTACCTGTAGCCAGTGAAGAGTGCAAGCACCTGCAGAAGTTGAGTCATATCTCAGGTAGGCTGAACCACCCTGTGGCTAACCTTACAAATTACCACTGACAAGAGAGAGGTGAAGGACTCCAGGTGCCTAACTTAATTGCCTATTCTAACTCACTTGGTTTTAATGTCTCCCATGAAGTATAAAATGTTTCAGCACTAAGTCACAGCTTGAAATCTGGG
The DNA here is from genome assembly GCA_031468815.1 of Morus bassanus. Taxonomy (NCBI): domain Eukaryota; kingdom Metazoa; phylum Chordata; class Aves; order Suliformes; family Sulidae; genus Morus; species Morus bassanus. Next base: position 90,313,541 of record CM062569.1, read on the forward strand.
TAGGCTTCACTGGTGAATTTAGCACCTCAGCTCCTAGGGAGGCAACCTCTGCATCTCTGTCTGTAAACAGCCAGCAGGCTCCCAAGGCACAGCTCACGTACTGGGGTTCCCTAATCCCTCTGCACTACCTGGAGAGAATGAGAACAGGTAGCAAGAAAACCATCAAGCCCCGCAAAGTTCTGACATCTTGGTCCCCATTTGGCCCATCCTCTCCCAACACTATCTAGATTCCTGTTATGTGGAACAATGCTCTCAAGGGAGGAGAAAAAATGACTTTAAATATCTATTCCAAGTAATGAATAAGGGAAGATGATCTAAATAGCATTTTGTGAGAAAAAAAAGTTGTACTAAATGTGGAGAATGTTTTAGATAGATGTTTACAATGTCAGCTCTTACCAGCATGAGACTTTTGGTATCTTTCCATTTAATCTGCCAGAGATTTAGGAAAGTTTCACAGAAGTACATTTACTGTCAAATTGCAGTAATGTAATTGAGGAAGGCAGGGGTGGGGAGGACTGCATAACTTGTAATTTGCACATACATACAATGAACAATACAGTGGTTTACAACAAAACCTTAAAATAAAATTGTTCTTACCCATAATCTCCAGAATTGATGTGCTGAATTAAGTCTTGACGAACAAGGCATACTTCTTTTGAACATTTCCACAGACTTTGGAAGCATTTGCTGAAAGGGCAAGAATATTACTGAGCAGAAAATTAATTGTCAAAGGAAAAATATGCACTTTTAACAGCAGAAGGAAGATGGAGGAAAAAAAGCATAAACAATATAAATGTCACATAGTAATTATGAAGACACAATGCTAACTCTCACTACTTCACTACCTAATGAACCTTAATTGGAACAAGGTGGGAAGGTTTACAGCTTGTGGGAAAGGTCTTATTTGAAAAATTTTGCTTCCATCTTTGTGAGACCAAACCAGGGAAAAAAGGCAATGTCCTGTAAATGAGATATTTTGAGGAAGTTTCACTCTGGAAACCCAGAAAGGAGCCATACGGTCATAGACACCTTGCTCCAAGGACTCTGGGCTAAAGTCAGGGCAGTGGGGCGCCCAGCCCTGTCTGGGTGCTGCTGGAGCCCCCCGGGCTGCCCTGGGGCTGGAAGTGCAGGGCTGGTTTTTGGAGAGGGAAAGCAGGGAGGCAGCTCAGGCAACCAACTGCCAGGGCCAGCAGCAGAGCTCCCTGCCTGTACCATCTGCTCCTGTCCCAACACAGAGAAAGGGATGCTCAAACAGTTCATCCTTTTCCTACATAAATATACATATATATTTTCTTCCCTTATGAAATAATGTAAGGTCTCATCACTAATGCCAAAGAAACAGAGGAACATGTTCTAAAATAATCCCCTAAATTTTAATGATATTTGTTTTTTCTGTGTCCAGGTCAACCCCCATGATCTAGGCTGAAACCATTTTGACTCAGGTCAGAGCCAGCAGATTGACTGAGCAGGAACAGAATTAAGCCAGTGAAGAGGAGATTTTAATATTCTAATTTTCATATCTTAATTAGAAAGCGCATTGACCTCTTGCCATTCTTCTAAGTTAGCTGTAATCTAGTTCTACAATACCTTAATACAGCACTACTCTTCAAAACATTTTGATTTGATTAAATGTTTACTATGCATTTAAGGATGCTCACTACCTTAATTCTTGTTTCATGGCATATGCTAAAGAAAATTCAATTTGCTGTTCTCTGAAACATTACCAGGAATTGCAGTTGTCTTTAATTATTGTTCCTTCTCCGTAATATCGGCCATCTTTATAACAACCTGCCAACATAACATATAGATATGTGAAAAAAAAAATCATTTTTTAAGTGAATTAACTCAAAACTCTTGCTACTACTGAATTAGTTGGTTGTATGTAGTACGCATAAATTATTTAGTTGCAAGTCGGCAACATCCATTTCCAGTTTCTTCCAAGTAATGAAGGCGGTTTGATGTATTTTAATTTTTTACCAGGAACATTATCAGTCATAGTAAATAAAACCAGCAACAGATTCAAAACACCTACTGAAAAATTATTATCTTACATGTAAATAAAAATAATTTTTCAAATAAAGTTATTTTCCAGTAATAAAATTAAAAGGAATACATTTCTAATAAAAATTATTTTCTAATTTGCAATTAAAATAGAAATAAGTTTTTCTAGTTATAGAATTTAAAAAACTAATAAGTATTCCAAACCTATTGTAATACATTCTTTTTCCTCACCAGTTTAATTCCTCTTTGAAAAACAGACAACTCAATTATGTTTCAAGACAAATGTATGTTTCATGTACTCTCCAAAACCCAGTACAAAACCTAAACCGAGTGATGATTTTTCCAAACAAATACACGCCTATTTTTTTTCTTTGGTAACACATCACTGAGAAAAGACTTCGTGTGTGTTTTAAGATCTTCCACATAAACTGTTTCTTCAGTGCACTTCATTGTCAAAGCTTCAGTGAAAGAAAGATCCAGAATGCTTGCGCAGGGCTTTGGAGCAATAACAAACATTGTACCTTTATGACATGGGTCTTTATTTTCCAACCTGTTCTCACAGTTCCTCCACTGATGAGCCTACAGGTAGAGATCATGATCCTTCCCCCACTGAAAGGGTTTGGAGCCAGAATCCTCAGGTTCTCCTTTCTCCTCCATTTTCAAGAAGCTTAAACCATATTTCATATTAATATAGTGTTGACTTGCATTTGCATTATATCACGCCTTTTTCCCACCACAAGTGTGAGGAAGGCCATCTCCCTCTCATAGCAAGGGCTGGAGTTTGTCAGCCCAGACATACACATGAATACCTCAGATGCCTAGACCTCCTGTATTGGCAGGAGAGAAATATGCACTTCTAAGCCATAGCTAATTTTATACCAAAGTGCAGAAGTAGACTAGAGTTAATGAATTAATGATAAGTGCCTATCTTTCCCTATTAGTCATACCTCAGGCTATGTTAGCTAGCGCAGACGTAGGTGAGAGATATCCCACCTAAGCAGTCTGAGGCCCAAAGTGTCTGCTCTAATTTAGTTTCTGCTAAGATCTGAGACATTTTTCAGAGAACACCCAAAGCAAATTACTTAAGCGTCGCAGTTTGTCACGGTCTGCCACAAAGTCAGCATCAGACAGTAGCTGGAAGGAGACATCAAGCAAGATATTTCGAATATATATAAGGGAAGGAGGTATTGATGCAGCGTCCGAGTGACAGGACGGAGCCTCAGTGGAGCTCTGCTGGCAGGCCTCACCGCCCATGTCTGAGAACAAATGCAAACCTTGACAAGTACAGAAGAAGCATTCTAATAATGTATGCTTAGGGAATTAAAGGTAAAAAAAACATACAGTTTCTTTAGTCTAGCCAAATTAAGACTTAGCAGGCCAGGAGTGCTGCCTGAGGCATCAGTGGCAGAGAGCAGAGATATCTAAGCTAAAAGACACTGTTTGCATGAGAACACAGTGAGGTTGTCTGGCTGTGAATATATTAGGTTGGACTATTAATATATTAAGGTGGAAATTAATTACTTTGAAGATACAGCCTGATGACTTTATTAATGGGATTATATGGTGTGAAAATGATTGGAAAGAAGAGTATTTGATAAATGGGGACTTCCCTCGTAGTCAAGTGTTCCTATAACCTTACAGCTCTTATTTTACTTGCCCCCAGTATTGATGTAAGTACTTCCGTCAGTGAAATGACTCCAGGTTTACTCACTTGTAGGCCAGATCCTGACTGTGTAGTGTAAAAGCAACTAGCAAACTCTCTGCATGTCACTTTTATGCCACCAGGGTGAGATCCAGTGTGTTGACTCTGACAGGGCTTTTTGTACCATCAGAGTAATTGAAACAAAAAGATAAAATAAATAATAAATATAGTCAATAAATAAAACTCCAACAGTTCTTCTAATAACAAAAATTATAATAATAATAATTACAAAATCCAGAACTTCTATTCAGTATCTAAGGCAGGAATGTGCACAATTTCTTCTGAAACTACACAGGAAAGGCATCAAAACATACTGAATGCTGGGTTCATAAAGGCAAAGTCAAAGCAGTTCCACATAGTCAAGACTGGCCCTCAACGTGATGCACACCTATGGAAGAAGTCACAGCATAGCTTACTGCTGCCGTGCACCAAGTTACTGAATAGGCAGGGATCCAGAAATAAAGCACTGAGCAGTTTTATTGCTGTTCATTCCAGCCCATGTAAGGAACTTCAGTTTATTGGTTTGTTTAAAGTAATATGTCTCAGGGAGTACTGAGAGCAAAAACACAGGCAACCAAAAGATCGAAATCTCCCAGGTGAAAAGTACTTTGGTGTATGTGGTCTTCTAGTGCTTAAATAATTCTTAGCCAAAAGCAGAAGTGTAGTCTCAGTTACTAAAAGTCAGCTAATACACTTATGTCATTTCTAAAAATGCTTCATAGTTTGCTTAATCATCAGACATTGTCTTTTTCTTTTCCCCATTTTTTCCTTGCAATTTCATTCTCTCTTCCCTTTTCCTCAGACATTTCAGTTCTAAAGACTTCCTTTAGAGTTGTATTTTTTTCCTGCTGTATTTTGGCAACTTTGTTATTCTCCTTTTACCCTTTAAATTATATGTATAACAAATCTCCAATAAATAGATTAAAAAATGCTACAGACTTTCCATCAGTGAAGCACTGTAAGGATCAGAAAAACAGGATCTTCTTTTGAGAGGAGATATAAAAAAAAGATATAAGCTTACCTATAGGACAAATAAAGGTGCTTGAATACAGTAAATATAATTGCTACCTCTGACAGGCATGTACAGTCCGAGAGTTACAAAGCAGTGAACACACATGCAAAAAAATTGGATTAAGAAAGGCAATAAAAATATTACCCCTCACCTATTCCCTTATCTAAACCTTGTGTTACACTTTTACCTTTTAGAGGTACACCTACGGCAGGGCCCACATGGCAAACTGCTGCAGGTTTTGTAGTGATTTGTTTCCATGAAACCATTTGCCAAACTAGACCTGCAGGCTGTCAGCTCTGGAGCAGAAATGCTGCTAAATGTTTATGCAGGGGTTACAACAACAACCCCCTGATCTGTTGGAAATAATATGCACCACTGCACATATGAAACAAATGTCTTTATTAACATAAATCATAGAATATTCTTTTAGATTATTAAAACACTTTGGGAAATCAAATTTGTTTCACAGAATTTCTGTCACTCCCAGTTATCAGACTTCGGCTGTATGCCTAGCTCAAGAGCACAGCCTCCTGAAGGGCTTGTGGTCTGAGCACTGGAATGGAAGCAGCAGGGTTATTGCAAAGAAAAGGTTAACTTTAAAAGTTACGGTGGTATTTTTGTTGGGTTTAGGCTTTTGGAAGTTAGGTACAGTCTCTGCATTTTCAACCAGATTTGGTCTACCAACAGTAAGAAGCTACACAGTCTTAAAACCCACTCTTCTAAACTTTTCTCACCAGCAGAGATTTGGCCCATGCAGGAACCAAGGGAGGACCAGCTGTTTGTAGATAATTTTTTTGCAATCTCTAGTTCTAAAAAAAATAGGCTGGTTTAGAGTAGTCCTGGAGGAACTTCCACTACGAACTAACTAGTAAGAAACTAAAATATGCCAGAAATCTTTGTTCTAACCACATCCCTTCACCTACTCCTGCACCTGAGCTGTTGCAGGAAAAATGGTGTCCCACAGGAAAGCTCTGCTGGATCAAAATTGTTGCAGAATACCTCGCAGCAGTATCATTCAGGATAATCCTTCATTTTCTTGATGATTTTTTAGTACTGATGGATACAAAAATTTAGAGGTTGCTGTTCATCATCTGTTAATCTGTGAAGATCTATTCAAATTGATGAGATTACACTAATTTTGATCTAATCAGGTTATCTCTGAGAAGTTGCAGGTAAAACAGATTTTCTGTCCAGCAGAAATAGGACCTAACCAATGCTAAAAATCTGTCCCTACAGACAAAAAAATATCAGCAAGCATAATTCTTACTCCAGTTTCATACTCAGTGTCTTTGTCCACTATGTCTTAATCACATTTTTAGGATGTATACACTATATATACTGATTAATCAGTAATTTTACTTCCAAGTAAATTTTTATTGTGATGCCAACTGAGCATTTTCTCTATACGTACCTGATGTTGGAGGTGGCCAAGGCTCGTCTGACCTGGTGGGCTCAACAGGGTTGTCACAGACTTCCCAGTAGTCAGCACAACAGTCTACAGGGCCAGGAGAACCTGAGGCACAGAACTGGTCACAGTAACACACAGCTGCTTTGGAGATGATGTTAAAGCTGCAGTCATCATCTCTTCCTGTGCAGCAGCCTCGTATCCTGCAGGACCTTCCCTGATACAGACTCCTTTTTAGCCTGTTCCACTTTGCAGAAACACCACCTTTAACAGAGTAAAGTCCTTGGGGGAAATTTCTTCTAGAATCAAGCTGCTTTGCCATCCAAGTTTCACTTGCAATGCAATATAAGAGCAAAATTTGACTTTTGAGCCACATTCTTCTGCCTCTAGCAGCCTTTTTAAGGCTCTCTGTGCTTCACTTTATCGGTAAATGTCCATTCACTGTAGATGTAGTACCTTCAGATTGTATTCAGAAAGAAATCTGAACAGAAAGCTGCAGACTACAGTTTTCTAGGAAGACTCTGTATGTGTTAATTATTAGTCAGACATGTTGTAAACTGATTTATTTGCCCAAGATACAGAGATAATGGAAACAGAGCCGCAACTATGTATTCATCATTATGAAACATAGGGTGCATTCTTTTGCAAGTGAGAAAGTTTATTGTAAAGGTTTCAGAATATACAGAATATACATGGTCCAATATTTTAGTTCTATATTTTTAACTTCTAAAATCAAAACAATGTGAGGAATGAGTACATGGTGTCATTGGAAGCTCTCGTTCTTTCAAACTTCATTTACCTGTAACTAATATGCTCTCCATATGACTGGAAACTATATAAAACCTAGATTGTATTTCATCTACATTTTCCTTTCTGATATGTAGGGCTATATCACTGCAGTAAATTTATCCTGCATCCCCCCTTTCAATCTTGTTTCAATTATCTAGCTTAGCTTTATATGCTTAATTTTGCACTGTTTTACTATGGGCAAATTAAAACAAAAGTCAGGTGATATTCAGTATAAACTATTACCCAAAGATATTCTTTTAAGGTTTGTTTTTCTTTAGTCAAAATGAACTTGGTAATCATTCTAAATAGCATAATAAATACCCAGTGATGAGTGCATTCTAAATAGCATAATAAATACCCAGTGATGAGTGCTCATTCCTATTTAAAAAGGAAATGTCTGTATTAATAAAACCAAAAAGAAAAACAGAGCAGATATCAAAAGATATGTCTAACAGCCTTTACTACTTGATCTATGATCTCCAGGTTTTTCAACAGCAGACCTAAAGAAATATGCATGGTACTGTTGCCAAAACTTAAAAAATTCAGAAAAAAGCAGCAAAGGTCGCACATAAGGTTAATTGCAAAAAATATTGTAGCTTGAAATCTGAAAAGTTACAAGACAATTTAAGACTCCAAAGCTGAACAAGCGGGGGTAAAAACTGGTCATCCTTCTGACTCTGTTTTGTAGAAAATGAGAGGAACCTGGAGAAGTTAATGGCAGACTGTTTTCTGGGGAATGAAGGGACTCTTTCCCTTTGCAACTTCAACTGGGCTGTTCAGTGCTGCAGGAAGTCATAGCATCAAAGGGCGCTACTTTTGAAAGCACAGCTGGCAGTACAGCTGGTTTGGATGCATTGCCATGCATGGCAGAGACATTAAGAGGGAATATGTGTGTGTGTTTATACATATATGGGCTTGTAATCCAAACATTCAAGTCTTTAATACAATTTCTTGCCAGCAGTGCTTTTATTGGACCTGCCTACCACACTGTCCCCACCACAGCTAAAGAACTGTGGATGAGAGAAAATTGCATCAGACCACATGATTTTTATTTTGCTCTGTTGCAAGCAGTCTTCTGTGTGGAAGATAATAGAAAGGCCAAGGTCAGCAACATGCAATCACTGTATAACACATAATAGGACATAAATCTTAGCCTTCAAATTTGCTCTGTGGTTTTTTTATTAAGTTTTGTTTATGAGACAAAAATCTGGACAATGTTAAGTCTGTCACTGACTGCTATAATGCGTCAAATACAACGAGAGGAAAATAAGAAAAGACATGTTCATGGAAACTCGGGTGAAGTGCTCACTAGAAATAATAATCCAGTTCTTTTCCTTATGTCTATATGGCTTCATCAGTTCCAAGAGAATGACTCCTGATTTGCACTGACATTAGCAAAATGCAAATCTTCTTTGTTATTACAGATCCTTGGAAATAATTCTACAAAGTTATCTCCTTTTTCTGGAAGCATAAGCTACCATATGTGATAAATGTTTTCAGCCAGTCAGATTAAATGAACAGGCATGTCTGTGTCTTAAGTTACAGACCTCTTGTTTAATTTGGTTTTGTTTGGTGTTTTTTTTTTTTTATTTTCAACTTTAAAGACTTGCTGATGATAAAACAGAGGCAAGGCATCTGCTTGGAAATGACATGAGCTAGTTTACACAGGAATTAAATTTCTTTTAAAGGGATGTGAAAATGTAACTTGTGCTTCTAAACAGCTTTGTTTTGTGATACAAGAAACTCTGCTGATGCTTGATAAAATCCAATTCCCATTTGTTGGCATGTGTTCAAACCTTAAAAAAAAACCCACAAATCTATTCTGTTGTGGTTCAGCAAATATTTTTATTTCAGTAGTTTCCTTTGTAAGCAAAAGTAGCTCTATGTTCACTGTATGAAAGCATATGTTGACTTACCTGTAACTATTTAGTAACAGTTAAACATGATCCTTTTTCTCTATTGAAGATTAACCTATTCCAAGCATAACAGCTCTGCTAAGCCTTTCAGTTAGGGTCCTAGTCCTAGTTATAATCTTCACAATTAAATACAAAAATACGTGACTTGTTACCGTTTCAGCTCTACCTGATGTCTACCCTTGAGCTTCAAAAAACACCACACATTTGGCAGGGATTCAAGTATTAATATCAATGAACATTTGGTGGAGTAACAGGTAAAAGCCAGTTTAAAATGTCCCAGAATCTGTTTAAAGCTGGTGCAGGATTATACCACAGCCTTCCTTTCAAAAGTCTCCCTGATTTCTCTGAATGAGCCTATTAGACACCATAGAAATCTCATTTCTAATCACCTTCAGAGTACAAATGATAGCCCTGGCCAGTGAGGCTCTGGGTGTTGAAGGTCAGTCCTAGGACGGACAGCAGAGCCCACCCCATCAGAAGACCGTGGGACCTTTCCTTCTCCTGGCTGCTGCAAGTGGGCTGGGGTCAAACCTTGTGCCCAGACCCAGAGGGAGAATTACAGTACTGCTACCTTGTGCCAGGAAAATGAAGTGACTCTCAGCCAGTTTAGGAAGAAACCAGGATGCCAGTCCCCAATTCAGTCATCTGCCAGTAGACACACTGCAGTGCATCAGAGAGCCTGTGTAATTGTTTATCTCCAGTTTAAACTCTGCAATGGTACGGGCCATCTCTTTCTTTGAACTTAAATAGAAACTGAGTTGATGACTCCTTGCACAAAATACATCACTGATTTATAATGGCTGCACCAGTTTATACTTACTACTCTTTATTATTAATGGCTGCAATGCAGTAAAAGTTTTTTAAGGAAACCCGCTTCACCAAAAGTATTATCCCACAATGTCTTCTCTCTCCCATATACTAAAGACAGAACAGGATTCACTCTCCCAAACTGTAAGTGACTAGCTCCTAGATGTGTTTATGCAAAGAAGAGCTGTGTGTCAAAGTGATTTTCTCACTGTCACTTTGGTCTCCATATGTTTGGAGCAGGTGCAGGAATGGGGTTGCTTTCACCCTGTTTGGCAACAGCCTGGCAGCTCGCTGCTGTGTGTTGTTGGCACAGTATCAAGTGCTGACATTTTTAATTCAAACATTTCAGGGCTGCCTATCTCTATTCCCACAGCCTCTGGGACCAGTATGCCTAGTTCCTCAGATATTTAAATCAACAGATTTAGGGTCAAAATCAGAGGTGGAGGAAGAGAAACTTTCCTCCCCAATTGCCCATGCCAAAGAAATCCCATTCCTCACACACAGAGATTCACACACAGAAGTGCTCAAGCACTCAGAGTCAACAACCACAGGTAAAACAAGATGACTTTATATGTATTACATGGTACTAAGTGGTTGCTACAGCCTCACAGCCTTTTCACTCTTCCCACCACAGTAATACACCATGCATGTTTCCGACCCCAGCTGCATCGCTTGGTCAACCTCAAGGCAGCAGGTGCCATCTCATTCTTCTTATTGTCAGCCGTACTCCAGCATTGCCCTGAGGTCAGTCCACTCTGGGCTCAGTCAAGTAAATACATATGAAAAATGTGGGAACCTGTGCATGAACCAGCACAGTAAGCACGCAGCCTCACAGGTGCAAGTGCCCTCCTAAACAGTGTTTCACCAGGGCTTGCAGAACTGGTAACATCAGTCATTGTGGCTTATATCTGGATAGGAACCTCTCAGGAGAGGTTCAACTGGGCATGGACATCTTGGCAGCGGCCCCATCATATCATAGGCCACATGCCACCTTTGTTATGCTGTCATTGCAAATTACTGTGGACAGATTAGCCTGTGCATGGCTGCGCGTAGCTTCAGAGAGGTGATGCTCACAGTGAGTTTGCCAATCCCAAACCTCACCAACAAGTTAGAGGTGAAGAAGGGGAACATACTGCATTTCACTATCAGTATGAGCTCTCAGAAGGTGTTGTGCTGGTGTTGCATGGCAGATGTGTACCTACTGGTGTTCTTCTCAACTGTGTGGCCTTATCTGATCCCACCAGTTAATGTTGGCACCCCAAGTCTAAACTCTTCTCTTGACCATGGGTAGACTAACAAGGGCAGAGGCAGAAGTAGCCTCCCAAACCAATACTAGAAATCTGAACAGGTTGTCCATGTGCCTACCATTAGCCTTACCACCAAGCAGGTTTAGAGACACTTCGGATACATATTAAGTTTGACATTATTGCAGTGTGGGTGTCACCAGTCCACTTCTAGACAAGCCAGCTTGCAGCAGGTTCTTCCCTTAACCTGTAAGCTACTCTGTGTCATTTGCTTTGGGGTATATGACTTGACTGGTGTAGACATAGCCTAAGATTGCCCTGTGTATGGCTAGATACTACTCCTTGCATAAGTGAGAGCAGTCTTACATAGAAATCACCAGCTCATTTTGGTTCAGACATCTTTTACAATGTACAAAGAGATGCTGCAAGAATGATATAGGCAATTTATTCATATGAAACAATTATGCCTTGGCTAATGCACACACTAGACACTATTAATGTGCTCACCAACCCTGGTAAGACAGCCAGTGAGCCTGTGAGGGCAAGCATTGGTCAGTTGGGTAAGGACTGGGCTTCTTGATTCTCATAACAGGCTGATCCTTAGTGCTGCTGAGTTGCCACTTTCTTATTCTCTGCTTTTAAGGATTTTTTATACCTTAAGGTATAGATGTTTTCCTTTTGTCACCTTGAGCTGCTACTGTTACCCTTTTAACAAAATGCTTCTCTGTGCTTTCACTTTGCTTATTTTGCATAGCTTTAGCTTGTGAATTTCCTGATATTTAAGCAATTTTCTCATTAAAATTGAGTCAAGACCACAGAGCTGTGCCACACTAAACCAGGATTTGGCTTCCAGACAGCTGAACCCTTGGGCCAGGGGCTGACCTTAGTCTGACGCAGCAACCCAGTTTCCTCAAGTCATGAATTCTGACTCTCCTTCTCATGGCCCATTCCATGTCACTGCCCAGGTACATCCCATGTGCTGGAGAAATCTACCTTCTGACCACCTGGGCCAACTTTAAAAAATCTTTTTTTTTGCCAGCTTGAGTTGTAACCTATAGGAACAACAGAAACACCAGAAGCATGCACAGGATGGGGTGAACACTGTGTATCAGACTTCCTGTTAGCCTGGAGGATGACTGAAAAAGGGGACTGTAAGCCCTTGTTAAACATAGGCAGCCACTGTGGTCCTGACGGGAATGTGTATTTTACCAGAAAAATAATGAATAAAGAGCAGGGTAAAGGCATCAGAACTTGGACCAAATATATTACACTATTGAATAAGCAGCATCCATTAATTTTATAGTACTACTGAAAAAGCAATCAATCTTTCATGTTGAGTTTTGCTCTTTAAAGCTTCTTAAAGGATTTTTTTCTCAATATTTTTTCCATTGGTTTCTCAGGATAGACTTCCTAGACTGTAATTGCCAGTATACTCTCATTTTTCATTCATAGACAGAAGCTGTTTGAACAGACAGGGAAACTGTTTTTTAAAGTATGCACAGATGCACAAACCCAAATGTCCACAAAAAGATTCCTATTTTGCCCTTTCTATAATCCTGGTAGTTCTTTCTCTTGCTTGTGTTCCTTCCACCTATGGGCTTCAGTCTACCACCTGGGCTAATTTAAAGCTAAAACATACCATGTGAATAAATCTCTTGGCGAGACATGCTAGATGGGATTTGGGCTTTACAAAAATGAAATTCAAGAGGAAGAGAAAGTTGGGTTTGGAACAAATTCAGAACAAAGCAAGTGCTTTGAAAAAATGGGCAGACTTTTGTGGTTCACATAGATTATACTGGTTCTAAATATGAATTTTGCCTACTTCAGTCGTTGACTATAAACAGCAAATACTATCAGGTCCTTGGTGGGTAGACCTATTACATCTTGTACAATATTTATAACATATTTATAGCTATAGATGTGTTTATATGTATGCATTTATATCTATATATTTTTTAGTTCTCAATACATTTTTGTTATATTTACCTATATGTGTTGATTTCTGTCCCCAGGAACTCTCTCTTGAACTCACCAAAATACTTTTCTCAATCATTTTTTGCCATTTGGTTAATGGATATGCTGTCCACAAGATGTACACACTTAACTTCTATTATTTTTCCATTGAGAAAAGAAACTAATACAAAACCAGAGCTTATATATCTATCAATCTGTTCATGACATACTGAAGGTTCTGTGTGCTCCTGTAGGAAAAAATGTGTATTTTACCTACATAGGGAAACTCACTGATTGCTGAACTTCTCTTCTGTTTTCACAGTTCCACAATTCAACAGTTTAAATGCAGGCTGGATTGAAATTACTCCAGGTCCAATAATGCAAGAGGCTGAGTAGCCTGAGGACTATTCCATTTAAACTGATTTTAATTCTAATGTTATAACTGATGATAATATTTTATAAATTAGTTCATTGCATTAATTTTAATGAAAGCAGCAGCATGTCTCATTAAAATATTAATCTTAACCACAACACATAGCAATGTGTCAAGAGGTAAAATGCTCCTACACACCAGGACAAAGCTGTGATGCAAATGTCCTGGACATGTACATACCTGTGGGGTGATTTGTGGTTCAAAGGATCAAGGGGTCAGGGAGAAGTCAGTTGACTCATGCAAGCATAGACAATCAGCTTCCATAGACATTTATAATGCATCTTGAAAGCAAATTGTTTAAGATCCAGGCTCAGGCAACATTCATTCTGTGGGAGCAGCACAGGGTCAAAACCACAGCAGCATAAACTGGAGAGGAAAGTGATGATTCTTCCACATGTGCCGGGAGTGCAGCTGGTAATTCTGCCTGCACTCACCGGCTGGCATGGACACTGCCTGGCCAAAAGGGCTGTGAATATTGCATAGCAGGGAAGAATCACTGCGCATGCTCATTGCTGTGGGTACCGACACACACTTGAATAATTCCTGGATTATTTCACAAAAATAAATGTCTGTGTGGTGGCAAAATGTGACCAAGGTTAAGAGTGTGGGAGCATTCCTTTCCCAACGATGCTGGCATTTATTCTCATCTATTTGAAATATGTGGAGGTAGATTTACAGGAGTAAAAATAAGAATCACAGCAAACACTTCGCAACAAAAATATGGCTTTATTTAATTTCAACATTTATATTATTTCTAAAGAAAATATGCTGTGTTATTTTGGGCATCTCTTACATTAGCAAGCACTTCAAGAAATCGTATTTCAATATGGCTCATTCATGTGTGTATCTCTGGGATTAATTATGCTAGCACATAAGATTATCTCTTGAAAGAATATTTGATTGTTGTTATTGCTTTGCAATTAGCATACTGGAAGCAATTTTTTTTTTTAATGGTGCTTTAAATAACATTTGTGCTGTGGATTCCTTCTTAGTATAGAAACAGGCCTCAAAATACTCTACGGTTTTAGCTCTTGATCCTAATTCGGGGCTGCAAAAGAAGAGTTTTCACATGAACATGAGTAGTCAAAAATACAGATTAGTAAACCGTATAACGTGCATTCAGGTCACTTAGTTTTCCTAATTCATATGACCTGGTGAACTGACTAACAAATGTAACTCATAGTTTCACAGAAAAAAAGGCTTGAAGAAATACTCAGCCACCTCATTTGTGCTATAGCTGTGGGAGAAGATGACAGCTGGCAGACCAAACCTACCTTGTGAGATGCTTGCCTGTCTTTGCAACAGCCTGAGGTAAACTGAGTACTTAAATTTCCACATAGCTACAACCATCCAAATTCTAAACTAAATCTCTCTTCCTGAAATTTAGGCCCTTTTCTTTTTCTCCTGCTCTCAGGAAGGATGGAGAAGTCACAAATATACCTTTATAACAGCCCATTATGAAGAGATATAAGCTTCCGTGCCTCTGCTCTGTCCTTACTTGTTTTCTTCTGTGTGAAGACACTGAAATTATTACATCTTTTCTAAAGCTCTCATTTGTTTTCCATATCGCATGCAACTGATTCTTCACTAACACTGAACAGAGATGAGTAATTACCTCCATCATATTACAAGCACTCCCTTCAACATCTCCCCTGAGTGGCATTTTTCTTAAGAGCATCATTCCTTCAACTCAGTATCAGTTTATGGTCCCCTGTAATCCTCAGGTTCTCTCCTGCAGTATTATTGTAATTTCTTTTCTGTCTGTGCTTTTCATATTTTCTTGTATTTGTCTTCAATGAATTTTATCATATTGATTTCAAGCCATTCCTCTAACAAACATGACATTTTTTTAATTCTAATCCTGCCTTCCAAGCTGCTTGCAAGTCCTCCCAAATGGGCGTTATCTGGAAATTTGGTAAGCTTACTGTCCATGTGATTGAGCAAGTAACTCATGGCAATATTTTATAGTGATGGAGCTAGAAGACAGCATTGGGAAGCCTGTGTGAGATGTTCTCCAACTTTGGCAGCAAACGATTGTTCTCAGAGTCCAGCTTTCCAATCAGTTGCACATCTACCTTATGTGAATTTAATTTAGTCCATATCTGCTTTGCTTGCTTATGAATGCCATGTGGGACTGTGTTGAAGATATGCTGTATCAAATACATCCCCTATATCTGTTTTCCTGTCAAAGAAGGAAATGAGATCAGCTTGATCGGATTTGTTTCTGATGTGTCCCTGTGCAAGTCCTCTTATCTCCTTACTATTCTCTAGATGCCTACAAATGGGTTGTTTAATACTTTCTTCCAGTGCCTTGGAAATGCTACTAGGGCTGACTTTTCTGTAATTCTTTAGATTTTCCTTTCCTCCTTTGTTAGATATGACACCGTGTTTGCTTTTCTCCAGTTTTCTGGGAACTTATTAATCTTGCTTATCACTAGTGTTTGAGAAATTGCATCGGTTAAGTATTTTAAGGATAAGTTTCATTAGGCTGTGCCATCCTGAATACTCCAATTTACTTCAGTATTCCTTCAGGTGTTCTTTTCCTATTCTCTTCATGATCTTACTCCCAAATTCTTAATAATAACTGAAATAAAATTTTAGTAATAATTAACCTTTTTTGTAAAGACTGAAACAAAAAAAAGGCATTGAACATATCAGCCTTTTCTATATCACCCATTTGCTGACCTCCCTTGTTAAGTACTACATTATTTCTTCTCTCAAGCATAGCATATTATTTGCAATATAGTATTGTTTAATGCTAGCAAACCATTAATTTTAATGGCATTATGTAGTTATGCACTCAAATATAAAATAATATTCATCTTATGTCAATGACATTACTTCACAATTTAATTCCAGACTATACCTCAATTTCTTCCAACTGTTTGATTGCATCCCACTTAAAATTAATTCAGTTGTGACTTTATTCTGTGATGCTAGGAAGTGGGATTATTCTGTATTGGCAATTTTTAAGAGAAAATCATTCACCAAACATAGCCAGCTTATTATCCAAACACTAAATTGTATAGCTAAAGCATCCTATCATCTTTTTAAACAAAACCATAAAAATTTGTTAAAATTACACTAAAGAAGTAATTGCATATTCAAAGAGTGACTGTAATCAAGTCAGAAAAATAATACTCACCATCATAGCTAAACAGAACCTCTTTCATTGCCAACCTGTAAATAAAGGGAAATATAAGGTGAAAAAAAAGTGGAGAGGAGAATAAAAACTGCAGTATGTTAAGCAGATCATAGTTCTACAAACTGGTGGACAACTTCATACAGCACCTTGTCTTCTAAAAAGATTGGTTTCCTGTACTGTTAATTTGCAACTATGCTTACTGAATTTGGGATGTTTTTTCATGCATTGACGTGTTTGGGGAAGTACACTGCACATAGCAAATTTCAACAGACAAAACGTCACCTTGGCTAAATGCATGTTACAGGACATTTCAGACTCATGTTGGTTTCCAATTCTTTTTTGGACCACATCGTGGGAGGACAGCGCATGTGGCCAACCTTGCATTCACGTGGCATCGTGTTGTTTTCCTCCACCTTCACAAGTCTTTCGACACAGTCTCCTGCAGTAACCTGGTACCAAAACCAAGGAAGGGGCTGGACTACAGAGTGGATGAATAACTGGCTGGACCACTGGTCTGAAATGATAGACCATTTCGTTTCAAATGAGAGACTGATATGCTGAGGATACAGCTCCTCGAATTCCTCAAATTTCACAAAATACTGGAGGACTTTGCCAGTCTGGAGGAATGGGCTAGCAGGAGCTTTGTGAACAAAGACAGATACATAATCCTGCATCTGGCAGGGGACAAGGTGGGTGGAGGAAGTAGACAACCCCATATGCAATGGTACAGGCCAGTGACTGACTGGCTGGGTAGCTGCTCTGCAGAGAAAGACCTGAGGTCTGGTTAACACCAAACTGAACATGGGTCAGCCCACCCTTGTTATGATGAAGGATAACCTCATATATGGTTGCATTAATTAACATAGCCAGCAGGTTGAGGGAAGTTATTACTCCCCTCTGCTGAGCACTAGTGAGGCTGCATCTGGAACATAGTCTTCATTATTGAGCCCTCCCAACAGTAAAGAGTTGTCAAGCAACCAGAAGAAACCCAACGGAGGACCATCAGGATGGTTTCTGGAGTTCCTTGATTTCTGGGAAAAGCGTATGACCTATAAGGGCAGGCTACAAGGCATGTTTAACCTGAAGAGTAGGGGAAGGGGTATCTGTTTTCCCCCTCCAGCTATTTAGGCAGGGTTTATAGAGAGCTCAGATTTGCATGGTGTAAGGAAAGGAGGCAACAGATGGGGAAATTTTAACTAGCCATAAGGAAAATATTTTTATCATGAATGGTCAAACACTATAACTAATTCTTCTCTGATTCTGTGATTCTAATTACTTATGCATTATTTAAGTATTGAATTATAAAAAAGCCTTCGTCAAACTACAACTGTGTTCTGACTACCTATTCAGGGCAAGCTCTTTTCCTTTAAAGCTCCTCTACAGAACTCCTGCCATTATTTAAAGGGGACCAAATAGAACAGATGTTTCTTAAAGCCAAATAGAATTAGATTAAAATAGCAGTTTAAATGACATACTGACATTTTGTACTTTCTCTGTATCACATTTATATTACTACCCTTTCAGTCTTTTTAATGTAAATTTACCATATAAGTAATACATTTACAGTAATACTTTTTATAGCAATCACATTAGAAATAAAATCCTATAAATGCATGAAATGCTTTTTCCTTGTTAATGCATTGTGATCTAATATGCCTTTTCATGTCAGTAGGCTATAACTGAAACTTTTTACTTAAATCAAGGAGATGTTGTTGAAGCTGACAAAAAGTATTGCCCAAATACCTGTTGCAAGCATAAATTTCCTGTTGTACATATAAAGTATTAGAAATTATAAAGTTTAAAGCATTGTTAAAGTACAAAGTAGATAGACAGTATGCCTGCTTATATTTAAAGATTTTATTTGAGAATTTACAAATGTGCATTGTTTGGACCTACATATAGGACCTATTTATAAATATCAGAAGACTGCAGGTTACTGTTCCCTTTTAGTGGCCCATTTTTTTAGAAGATTAAAGAATTTGTCACAGCTAACACCTGAAATTCTTGTTCCTTTAGTAAAAGCAGTAGTTATTCCTACTGTTAATACTCGTTTACAGGGTCATTAAATTTTCAGTTAAATGAACTGTTACGACGATATGGAGAGAACCTACTGCTGCAGTCCTTGGCTTGGTCAAAATAAACTATGGGTGGTAGGACTATCACTTCAGAGAGGTACTGTTCATTTTGTTCCAAAATATTTTGGAAGATTACAGGTCAAGTCAGAACAGTTCTCATTTTGGAAGTAAGTGACATCAAAGGATTTTCTAATTTGCATCATCCGAGAGCTTTTCTTATATGTACTGCTGTTGCTTTTTGCCTTATTTGCTGCCTTGATGTCCATGCTCAGTCTCAGTCTGTGTAGTGTTCTCTATGAGTTGCCTAATACCCCCTAGTTCATTAGATAATTCATAAACTTTGCAAATCAGCAATCCAGCAAAGACCACTGTGACCCTGCATTCCAGGTGTGGGAACAGAAGAGATGCTGACTGTGTCACTGTGTAACACCCCCATGTTTGTGGCTCCAAGGAAAGCACAAGGAGCAACACAGCCTTTTGCCCCAATATGTCTGCACGCAGGGAAGGACCTGTCCCAGGACCAGATGGAAGACAAAGGTGCTTGAACAAAGGAGTTGACATTTGAGAGGAGTGGCTGCTGATATAGTTCCCTTTAGTTTCATCTGGTATCTACTATACCCTTGTTCTTGCTTTGACAGGGATCTTCTTTACCAATTGGAAAGGTATTGAACAGTACATGAGACCTGCATCATTACAGAATACCTAACCACCACCACCAGCCTCCCCCAGGCTGTCAGGATAAGCTGGAGGAGAGGGCAACCTGTACCCTGTCCTCGTACATTCCCACCAGAGGCAGGGAAGGGCAGGCCGCCACTATGGGCACAGACCACGCTTATCCACCCCCACTTCATAGTGATCATGATGTCAAGCAACTTTGTGGGGGCATTTTGTAAGCTCAGGGATTTTTTTTTGTAAATCCAGAGTACAATGCCAGTATTTTTAACTGGAAGAACATTACTCTGCTCTATTACTGCCATTTGGGTTGGAGCTTTGGTCTAATATAAAACCCCTTACATAAATTCTTCAGTACAATAACTTTTTCATAAAATGGGTTTATTTTCTTCTTATATGTAGAATCTATCAATGATTAATACTAATGTTGACTTCTGACCAGGAACAATCCCTAAGTAAATAAAGATTAAGAGCAATGTATAACAGAACTTTGGACCTTATTGACATTGTCATAGAATTTAAAATTTCAAGAACATTTTCCATTAAAGTTGTTCAAAGTGGAGCAGGGCAGATTAATTATTTCCCCTAGTAAAAAAAAAAAAAAAAAAAAAAAAAAAAAGAGCTTCTTGTACAAAAATTCTCAGAAATTTGCACAAAAGATAGTCAGTGAAATCCTGTCACCACTTAAGTCCATGGAATTGGCTTTTTCTCTTGAGGTCTTTTTATGAGTATTGACCTTACAGATGCTATTATTATCTCAAATAATTATCGCAGTTCTTTCAGGAATAACAAACAGATAAAACAGAGTAACAGCTGCAGCAAAAGTTTATATGAACTTAAAGTAATTGTATAATAGATATGGGATTTTGCAAGTCGTATATGAATAAGGGTAATGAGTACATCCTTTTAGCACCTGCGTGCAATGTCTTTTTGTGACATATGCCCCATGTTCTCTCTAAATATTCTGACTCAGTACAATTCTGAGAATGATTGTAACGTCATTCACACACCATAACCTGGGCAAACACTAGGTTTACTTTAAAGGAAGACAGTAAGTATTGGAAATTACTGGTATATCTCTTGGTTAGGTTTTACAGGAGTATTCCTCAGGTCTTCTCCAACTAAAAAGCACTGGCTGTAGACAGAGATTTCACAAGGAGGAGAATGACCCTTATTTGTTTTCTTTCTTTCACAGGGAAGTGACAGATCTGATTTGCTTCATGCTGTTGCAGAATGAAGCTAAAGCTGCATGAAGAATAGAATGCTGTTCTTCTGAATACAAAGGTAATTTCTTTTTCTCTCTCTTCCCCCCCCCCCCCCCCCCCCGTAAATACTTCACTTTTAGGAAAACAATATGAATTACTAAGTAGAAACTAGCAACACCTTTCCTTCTTCCCCTTTCTCACACCTTCCTAAAGGTCAAGGACATGCTTATGTTTCCCAGAGCATCTGCCCACCCATTCTTTTTTGGAATTGCATAAATCACACTGACTTTCTCTCACTGTGTTTTTAGCTCTGAGGGAAGAATATTGCAAGAGAAGAAGTTAAGTATGAGCCTATATGTAATTCTAGAAAAAGAGCATTTTGGTGAGGGCAGAGACTGTAGGAGAGAGATCTAAGGTTCTTATTACAGCAATAAGAGTAATGTTGGACTTATAACTTGACAGAACTTTTCCTAATCAGTTCAGCATCCAAACAGGACTTCACTGATAATAAAGGACATTTTAAATTATATGGAGACTTGTGGGTTATGTAAACTCATAAAGTGTAAATTCAGCATCAAACAGTTCCTAGAGTCAAGATAGGTTCCTAAATAAGAAGGAACAATACAGGTGCCTGAAAGATGTGATTTTAAACATCATCAACCAAGGCCAGCCTTGTTTTCTTCACTGCACTGAAAAGGGAAAGCAGCATAACACACCATTTTGAAGAACCAACCACATAAAACAGAAAATGGTGAAAATTTGGTGGTTCTTCAGAGACAGCTCAACAACAACATATCTCAAAGAAGCCACCACCCTCAGGGCAGCTAAGAATAGTGCCCCAAATGTTTTGATCTGCTCCTGGCTCTATGTTGTTCTCCTGTCTGTCTCCAAGATAACATAAATGTTGATCTCCTTCTAAGTATCAGTGCTGTATAATTCTAACTCCAGCAATAGACCTCAGGGGAAAGAGACAGCTTTGTTCAGTCCTTCTTGACTGAGAATGAGCAAAGGGGTTCATCTCTAGATATATTTGTATATTCTCTGCCACCCCCTAAACATGGACAGACATTGCTCAGTCTTACAATGGTCAGCATGGTGTCCCCTGGTCACTTCCTCCTGCTAAAAATGAGACTAAAAGCTGGGGAAAAAAATTAGATAACATGCCCTGTACGAGTACTTTGAAAAGTTCATTGTAGAAGACTTCCTTTGATTTGTAATAGAGAGAACAGAAAATGCGTCATCTCTTGATGTTATTTCCTGACCAGCTTGTGGCGTGCCTGACATAGTTCTTCCCACTGTGTCTACATGTGCACTGGAGTCCACCTGTATAGTCATAGTCAGTTATGTGGCAGGCACAAATACTCAGCTTGCTAAGCTGTATGGTATCTGACACTGTTTTTTATTTTAAGGCTAACTATTTGCCTCTAGCTGACATTATTTTAAGTGGTGAATGAACATCACCCAATAAGATGTTAATCTAGGGAAATACAAAGAATACTGATAACAGCCCAGATAAATCTTCTTCTTTTTGATTGATTGTCTTTGCTCTTTGTAAATGCAACTGCAATTTTATCTTTATTCTACAGGTCATAGTACAAATGTTCCAACGGCTGGAGTACATTTAAGCATTTTAATAAATTGTTTGATAGAAATTATGTTCAAAATTTTTGTTTAAAATATAAGAGAACTTTTAGAAGACAGTGCTATATATTTTACCTGCCTTAGAACAGACCAAGTTGGCCTCTAACCAAAGGAGTTTTGCACATTTGTTGTCATTGTCATCAATTCGGAACATGCTACAACCTCATGTTTTCAAGGATATCTCAGTAATGGTAGTCTGACTTTTTTGTCAGTATGAGATGCTTCACTGTCTGCACTAATCTTAATAATGTATCAGTTTAATTATCTGTCTTGTTTCTTAAAAGAGTTCTCTTTCCATTAGACCTGCAAAGCTCTCCTTCAACATGTAATTTGTAACAAAAAAGGATGAGATATGGGGATCTAGATGTTTGCTTTCCCCTATCTTATTTTCAAATACAGGAAAATCAGCTGCATCATCAGAGGCTGCATGTATATACACACACATGCTTAAATGTATGTATATATACACACTTATACATATATACATATACACATGTACATATATGTGTATATATATACACATTATAGAGTGCCTGATGTAGTGCAAATCTGTTTCATCTCAGCAACAAATTTATCCTCAGAACTATTCAGCCCCTCTCACCACCCTCTAATGAAATATCTTTACTTCAATAATATTTCAAAAACTTTACAGATGAGATGGAAAAAAACAACCTATCTGAGAAGCTCAGCAAGGTATTTGCTGTCTAACTTCATTTTGTGAAATCATCTTGGGGCTTCCTTTGGATAGATCCACAGCAGAAACCATAACATCTGCTTTCTAGAGAACCAAGAAGTAGCTCCTGGGAGGCAGAGGAAAGGGAGTTGATGGTGTAGAAACAAGCAGAAAGGTCAAAGGCAAGGAAAAAGAGAGGAGGCTGGAAGGCTGTGATGAAGATTCAAATAAAAAGAGCTATGAAGTAGCTCTAAGTCCCTAACCTCACGCACAGAGAGGTCAGAGATGCACATGAGAATAAGAGGCTATGTTCATCTCTCCTATACTCCTGGTGCAAAACAGCAGTCCATTGATCCACCCAACAAGTGAGATGTCTACCTTTATTTTTTTCTTTCTTTTACTTTTTTTTAAGCTTTTTTTCAGTGGAAAACAAGATAAACTGTAAGGATATATCGCCAGGCTCTGTCAACAAACTCAGAATTCAGGCAAAGCAAATCCTCTGCTTCCAATATGTGAAAGGCTTGATCTCAAAACTCCCTCAATATTTTTCAAAACAAGAAGAAAGTTACTCATTTGGTAGCAATTATTGGCAAACATCCATTTCATTTATTTAAATGCTCATTTCGCTGCTTTTAGCAAGACTAGAATCTAATTTTAAAATAATAAATTAAAAATAAACTGCGTTACAAAAATATAATTAACAATCCTATCTGTATTGTTAAACTCATCAAAAAACTTATGAAATAGTTATGAGCATGCGCCTGGTAACCAAAGGAGGTCTCGGTAGTAAAAATTCATTCCTGTGTCATAAATGTACTCATACTGCTATTATTCGTAGTAAGTTATGCCGCCTTATGTGAATTTCTAAAATAATGTAGAAAATGCCCTTTAATTAAAGATGTGCTATTACATTCCAAAGCCTGTAGTAAAGAATATGGTAGTTAATTAAATTACATATGTTTATTTCAACATTGAGGCTATAATTCAGTTTCATGTTCATGACCTTGTTGGAAAAAAGACTTGCCTGTTCCAGCAGAACCTTATTAATTTTTATATGCTCTATCTCAAGAGAAAATTAATGATATGTAACAGATTGCTTCAGCTTTCACTGAATGAATTATCTAGGGTGGTAACCACTATGGTCTGAGCGTTTAGATATGTAAAAGTAGTAGGGAACTGGCTACTGAATTTAGACTTCAGAAGATTTGTGTCCTTCTTCAAAGTCAAATAAAGCTGGTGTTGAATCTTGATACTGGGGAAATTTGCACTATGTGTTGTCTTATGTTTTCTTGACAGTCCTTTATGAAATTCCCAATAGCTTCTGGTGGTTGTTGTATCTGCTACTTAAAACAGAAGCTATACCAGTGACTGCAAATTGTGGAATGTATGATTTAAATGGGGCTATCTGCGTAATTTAACAAATCCCACTTGCTAACATCCCAACAGCACGTCAGGAACCTGAAGTGTAAATATTAGTGTTACTCCAAATTCATATAAGCAACACAGTTTGCAAAACAACTCTGTTTTTTTCATCATTAATCATTAAGAATAATTAATGTTTATCTAGTCCATGCACTGGACAAAAGCAGATTTGGGAGCTCAGCACATTTTTGCTCATCAACTCTACACAAGCTACATAAATAAAAGATAAAGCTAGCATGAAAATGCTTAACCCCATTAAAGGTCAACTGATTACCTCTTTAGAGCTGAGTGTTTCATTTTCTGGAATAGGCACTATGGGATGACTGGGCTGCCGAGCCAAGATGTCACAGGTTGGAGAGAGCATGAGGTTAAAAACAGGAAGAAGAAATCCGTTATTAGTTCAATTTCTGTATAAAATATCACTAAAGGTTAATAATGAAAGCAAATACCCTAGTCATGCAAAGGATAGCAAGGCAATGAGATCCCATTTGTGTTCAACAGGCTCCCTGTTGAGCAGGCTCTCTCTTACTACTCCTTGTCTGTACGAAAATCTATTTCAAGGTATGGCCTGTTTTCTGTTATATCATATTCCCATAATTAAAAGGATGGGGAAGGGATAAATCACTTTCCAGTCTGAAACAGGCATCTCAAGTAAAAATCACAGCAAGGGCACCTGCCTTATAACACATTTAGTATGAGATAATGCACATAAAGTCACTTAAGACTGTAGCTGTATTTCTGTCATTTTGAATATCTGTCATCTTAAATCTCCTCCAAAAGAGCTCTCCTTAGTCTTAAATTTCATAGACATAAATCATACAAACACTTAACTAAAAAATGCTGTATAACAGTAATTAGTATGTGCAGAAAGGAGTTTTAGATCTTAGTAATTTTCCAGTGTTTTCAGTATTACATGATTTGCATCGGAGTAATGAAGTCTGATGAATGTGACTCATGCGAAGAATCATACCAATTTCAATAAGATTTTAATTAGAATACAGGTAGACAGATAAGCTGGAGCTTATAAAGGCAATGTTAAGATCAGAGGCTTGTGAGGTTTCCCTATACAGTGACAGAGACATCCTCTTTAGAGCAAAGGCTGCTTAAAATATTGTGGTTTGGGCATTTTAGGATTGTACAAAAACAAGGTTGGAAGAAGCCTGCTATTTTCAATGTATCAAAGGCATTACTTTGTTTTAGTATTTAGATCAAATAGTAAATTAACAAATAATGTGTTGCTTAAAAAAATATTGCTCTTGCCCTAAGAAAATTAATTTTGAAACTGTGCTTTCTGAGAAGCAAAATACATCTGCTAAACTGGCCCTATAAAGAGAGAAGGATTCTGAAGTGGAATATACTCTAATTTTCTGTAATTAATTACATTATGGATCTGCTATATATTGTATTGTATTTGTAAATTTGCCCTGATTCATTTTCAGGGAAGCAGGAATCAACATTAACAACAACAGCAGCAGTTACTGAAGCTTTGAACCATTTAACTCCCCCCCTCCCAAAAAAAAAAAAAATGGAAAGGCACGTGAATAACTTTAAGCAATAAGTTTACTTAATTTATTTATTCAGTAAACTTAGACATGGGAATAATTTTAGGCAAAGGAAGGATAAGGAAAGGACAAGGAGCCTAGATCCTCTCAGCAGCAACATCCTTCCCTCTGCCACACACCTGGCTCCCAATTTCAGCCAGCACAGATACCGAGGCAGCCCCTAGACCTTACACCACCCCACTGCTGCAGCACAGCTCTTCACAACAGATGCAGGAGGTGTTTAACAGCCTACGTGGGAGACAGAAGTCCTGTTTCCAAACCCAGCATCCTGCAGCTACTGAGGGTAGGCAATCCTTGGTGATACACAGGTACAAACTTCTAGCAACACCTGTAGTATCTTGGCAAGCTTATTTCATTGAAATAAACCCTGGAGTTGAGTTACCCATTGCCTCACCAGAATACGGCATCTCTGTATTCCAGGCAAAATAAGAAGGGTCAATCACGAAGAGAAGAGGGAAAGTATTGATCATTTTCTGTTTACTTTCTGATGTGCAGCTAAGCTCTCTGAGAAGAATTGTCCACTGCTTGCAAGAAAGAAAAGCTCCCTAGTCAGGTAGTGATCCGAGAATGCAACAGCTCTTTTTCTCAAATTGCACACAGAGCCAATCAATGAAAAATGCATTTTTATTGTGTTATCTCGTCCTGGCCTTTCTTGCTGGTATTCATTGCCTACCATGTTAACCTGAAATGCCTCTCTGAGTCATGATTCTGCCTTACCTTGTTCCTTGAGTATGAGGTCTCAAGTCCCTCCTTAGACCAGGCAAAATAATGATCTTTTTTTTGTCCAAGAAATATATTTGGTTCCTTTACTTTGATAGCATCCTCTTTTCAAACTAAAGAGCCAACATGTATAACAGTCTCCATAGAGAGGGAAGATTATCTGTATTTTCTGGACAGACACTCGTAACTGATTATTTTGGAGAGGCTTAATTGAAAGAGGACAAGTGAGAGGCAAACAAGGACTTCATTTATTAGTAATGGGAGAAAAAATTTAATACAGGCTTAAGACTTGGAGAAAAACTGAACAATATACAGTTCTCTCTGTTTTCACATGGCTTCTCTGACATAAAACCCCTGAAGTTACGATAGAAGAGTCTATATGTTCTACTAGCCAGGTGTCTGGAGACCTGATTTTGCCATGACGTGGGGTCTAGTCTTAAGGAAGTCACATACGGCTACACTTATAAAGAACTTTAAGTAGTACTTTAGTGAATATGGAGCACATAAGCCAAGTGCTGCATTCTTTGTGCAGAAATAATGCTTAGTCTTGTAGGTCCCCGAAAGGAGGGTGTTAGGGTTTTCCCTGGAATCTTAGAGCTCTGCCTCTGCCAGCTGCAAAGGAGCTGAGTGCCTTGGTCTGGGTGACTTCATCCTAATGAGCCGGACGCCTGTTGCCTGTGTTATTTCCATCAAGTGTCAATGTAATCTGAAATGTGTCAACCTTGCTCTGGAAAAGGTCCCATGCCTGTCCTCTCAGAGGCTACAGAGTCACTCTTTCCTGCCTGATTTTTCCTTACAAATATAAGTCTTGTGTTCTTGAATGCACACCACACCAGTCCCACAAGCAGGATGGAACTTGCTGTCCCACAAGCAGGATGGAATTGCTGTCCCAGTACACTTGCTTTCTGTAGCTATGTCGGTAAGGACTAGACTCGTTTGGAAGAGAGAAGTTTGAATCTCTGCAGAGTGAGATGAGCGCTATAATCAGGTCTATCACTGCCCAGGCAAGTACTAAACGAGGGCATTGTCATCTCCATGTTGTCTTCTCTGCATGGTGGTCATCCCAGGGTGTTCAGAGGACACTTAACAGGACAGATAGACTACCTGATTAAACTCAGCCTTGTACCTGAATCATAGTACAACTTAGAGCCCTAAGCACAGGGGAAAGAGCCTCACAGAGTATGATCATCTCTCTGCAAAGGTGAGCTATCAACATCAGGGTACCAGACAGTCCACTTAAAAGTACCAGAATGCAAAGTAGGCAGAATGAGGTGGGATTAACCCTTCCTTACTAGACCTTGTGTGACTATCATCCCTCAGAGTCATACAAGAATGTGCTCATGTCTACAAGATCTGAAGTGTGAATGTAACTTGGACTATGTACTTTTTACAGGTGTGTTGTCTAAGTGAGACCTCATAAGGGTCTGTCACTGGCAGTCTTTCATCTCTGGGTCAAAGCAACTGGTAAGAAGCCCTATTTTATTCTACAAATGTAAAAGGATTGCATCTGTTGATGGTGGATGATGACAATATTGCTTTTATAATTTCTATTCTTGTTTCCTTTGCCAGTTACAAAATTCTGCATTACTCTTACAAGGTTAATTAATAATACTTAACTTTTCCAGATGTCACTGAGTTTTCTGGTAGTGTGACATTTTCTTTATTATTTCTAAGAATAATGAAAGAACAAACTAGACAAGTCTGCATTTGTGGCTGCAAAAATTGTACTGAGGAGAGCAGAATATCCTGACAACATATAAGTATTTGCAGCATGTAAGTTCAAAGGGAAATTGTATACCTGACCAAAATAACCTCTTACAGACTCAGTCAAGGCTTAGAAAAGAAGTGGTTATATAACATCTTAGTTAGACCTTTGTTCATTTGGCTCTGTAGAGTAATCAGCAAGGCATATTTGCCTTTGAAAGGTCAGTTTATTGTGCTATGAATCACAGCTGCTTCTGAACTAATATAAAGCTTTCTGAGGTGTTCTCAATGTAAGACCTTTTTCATAAATCTAAGTTACTCTCTAGAGGGTCTGCAACCTTTGCTAATTGAGACACAGGTTTAAAACTATGGAACAAGTGAGAGTTAATGTACATAAGAAATAAGAATGTTTCAACTATAGTAACCAGAGAACATTCACGTATACACTATTCTTTCAAACTACTCCTTTAAATCTTTAATCCACTTTGAAAATGAATTAGGTACTCTAGACTCTTATGAAACATAAAGTCATTCCTTCACAATAGGAAAAAAATACTACTTTCTCAAAGATTGAGCATGTTTATTCATACATGCATAACAAGCAAACATTTTATAAAACAATTTTATAAATAACCACTTTTTCTGAGTACAAAAACATGAAATCTAGGGTACCAACAAATGGTAGGGCACCCACAGCAGCAAAGCAAAAGCTACCTTCAACTAAGGGGAGAGAAAATATGTAATGTAAAGGGACAATTTATAATTATGATGTCTATAGTCTCTCTGAAATGACACAGTAGAAAACCTATTTCAAAGATTCAGTCAGTTAAGCACCCAACTCTTTTGCAACTTTCACCTCTCTGTAAAAGGAAATGTAAAGTAGAAATGGTGCTCACAACAAAGATTTATAATGTGCCTTCAGCCACGTATGCAATAGAACATACTGACTGACTTGCAAATCATTATTATACACTGCTGTACCTGTACTTTTTTAACTTGGAGATTTCAAAACACTCTCCAGATACTGATAAGTGCCTGCACAAGAGGGACAACTCCTACGCAGACATGGTTCCCTGACAGGTTCTCACAGGACACAGCCCTGGAGGGCACAAGAGTGGGGTGAGACTGAAAGATTTGTATCTGAATAGCAGAGGCTGGAGGAGTTACAGGGCTTGGCAGCAGGGATTCCTTATCTCTAAGTGGAGCTGGAGGAAGAGAAATGCATGCAGGCATAGCAGTGCATCAATATTCCTTGGGCTGCCTTTTCCCAGGCCAAATTGAATTTCTCATGCAGGGCTATTCTACGATGGAATTGGCTGGGGATTTCCTGCCAAAATGATTTTTCAATGAAAAATACTAGCAACAGAAAAATGCAACTTCCTGCAAAATGTTTTGGTGTCTCTTGCAAACTCTCACTAGTCATTTAGAAAATTAAAATGAAGTGTTTAATCATAAGAAATCCCAGTAACTGGAATATTGTGTTTTCTGACCTGGACATTTCATTTTGGATCAATTCCATAAAATATTAAAATATATTTCACTATCAGTGCACTTTGTGGCAATCATGATAAGAGCCTCTATTTTCTGCTGTGGGCTAATCAAGCTCTGTAGCTCCTCACTGGGATAATTTCACTATAGGTGATTATGGGAGCTGGTGGCCCACAAGGGTACCAGGCCTGTAATGAAGACTTGAGGCATGAGAACCACAACGTACACACCCATAGAGTAAGGAAGCAGAGGAGACAAACGTCTTCTAATCACATGGATTAGAACTATCTGCTTTGGATTAGTTCATATAACTCAAATGATGCATATTGATTTCTAGAGTATTTAAATGTTTTCAAATTTTCATCTGTATTGGAAAGAAAATTTCAGAATTTCAAACAACCCAAGTGTTTGAAATTTCCCTCAGCATATTGACTGTGAACTATTTATGGACTCACAGAAATTGAATCATTGCTTAGAAGAGACGATGCTTCCCTGTCCCAGGAAGGGGCTCATTGCTCATTGGACGATAACAGCCAAAGAACTTTAACTGCTTTCCAGGTGAGATTGTGAAATGAAATGGATTTAACTTTCAAAGGTGACCTTTCCCCACGTATTTTCTTCCCAAATTAGCTGCAAAACTGAATAAGCCCTGTTTTCTGAGTAAGCTTCTCATGCAACAAAGATCTTTGACCTTAGTTACTTTAAATCCAAACCACAAACTTTGACTGAATTTTCAAGAGTATACATGTGTATCTGTCACCTACTATATTAAAATTTTTATTAAGATCATCTTTTGCCTATCATATAACTACTAAAATGATAGCCACTCTTTAATTAAGAAAAAGAGAAAGCTAGTACTATAATTTACAGTTTATTATATATGACCTCTTCATCAAAGTTCAGAACACTGCCAAAAAGAAAAAAAAAAAGACACTAATGCCTTGAAGATCATAACATCTCTGTAACATAGGTAATACAAGCTCTAAGTACATACTTGGAATTTCACCAGAACTAATTATATTTTATATATTTTTCTAACATAACTGAAAGTGGAGTTAATTAAGGCCATATTTCAGAGTACACATTATATCAATACCTGCAATAAAAGTTAACTGAATTCTAATTTTGCCAATTTGTCCTTCAAAATGTAGAGTTTCCAAAGGTTCATCAGCTCACTGTTTGCTTTTCCTTGATATCTCAGAAGAGTTTTCTACAATCTAAAAAAGCAGCAGGAAACTGTCTAGAAACATCTGTGTTCAGTGAGGTCTAAGATACAAATTTCTGTATAATTCTGGGTGTTTTGGGATAGTTTCCATTAATGATGAATTTTTTTCCTTCAGACTTTGTTTTCTAACTCTCTTCAGTAAAAAGCGTTGAAGTATCATTTTTGTTTCTCATACAGGTTACATGCCCACCAAATTTTGTGCGATATTTTTCACTCAATAGTATATTTCTGCTTTTGCTGCTAACAACCTTTACCTCTGAGTGGCTTCTGTTCTTTGTAATTTTGCCTTTTGTTTTTATTACTATATCACACACAAAGACACATCCCCAGGTTGCAGTTCCCATTTGCCAAATCATTAATAGAGATTATTTTTTAACATTTTCATTTTCTATGTTTTCAAATTCCCCTAGGAATGGAGTTGTATCCAGTCCAAATCCAGCCATGGATCGGCATTCTAGCATCAGACATAGCCTCCGAGCTATGGTAAGCTTGCTCCCATCACCATGGGGCATGTCATAGGATCCCCTCCACAAACAAACAGAGACATTAAAAGCAGATACTAGGAGTGTTGTAGTATTTGGGCTGCTGTGTTTCCTTTGGTTGTTCTCAGATGTGTGTTCACATATTAATCTGAGGACAGAGAAGGCTAAGATAAAGACATCGCAGAAATGAGTTGTTAGCTAGGGCCAGAATTTCTGTTATATTTGATGTTGTTTTATGTACTAAAAATGCCTGAAATCCACTGTGCAGAAAACTAGATGTAATCATCTTAGAAAGCCAGGCATAAGACTGAACTCAAGTTTTATATTATGTAGAGACTTCTAAGAATGAAGACAAAGCATTTTAAAGCACTTTTGTGTACTTGAGACTTAAGCTATCCCAGCAGAGACAGCATATATAAATGAGAAGGCAGAAAGAAACAGAAATGGCTATAAGTATGTTCCGAGAGGAAATCTGGACACTTCTGGGCACAGCATTCACTGGGAACCAAATTTCAATTTCTGAGTATGGAAAGTGCCTGCTGGGGTTTGATCTTACTGCATTTAAGAAAACAACATTTTGTGTGCATGTTTTCTAAATGAACAGTATACCTAAGAAATACCAGGGTCCTACCATCAACAGCTTCTCCTAGTGGAAATAAAGCAGCAAGGATCTCAAAATTTCCTAACTACCCAGGCCAAAAGGAGTGACACAGTAATCAATTCCATTTTTTCCTTTGGAAGAGCTGCCTCTGCAGGAGTGGGTAGCAGAGTTCTTTCCAGGCAGTGTCAGACTTAAGACATCTCCACATGAAGTGCATGCTGCTGTGTCTCCTGTTGAGCCTAAGCTACCCTCATGTTCTGTTGCTCATGGCTTTGAAGAAAGCAATTGATTACCAAGTTATGATCCTTCTAAAGTGATTTAGGAGAAATGCCTTTCTTTAAAGATGAGCTGAGCAAGAACTCCAGAGACATTTTCTGCAGGCATTATCAAACCAAGTCCAAAGTGATAGAATTGTCATCTAAGTATGATATGATTAAAACAGCTCACTAAGTCCAAGAAATGCCATAAAAGAATATACAAAGGAGAGCCAACAATATTAAGCATTAATATTTTCCCAACAAGGAGGTCCAATTTATAGCACAGCACTAATGAACTGGCTTGTTTGGCTCTGATTTCTTTTTCTACAGTAAAGCAATTTTTCTGTGTCACAGATAGTAGAAGGTTGATCAACCACAATACACCTACACAAGTACAGCATTTAAATATCAAAGTTCAAAAGAGAGAAAGAAACTCTATTCTAGAAATAAAAGGAGCTGGGATGATGTCTGGGAGAAAAGTGCTTTTCCATGGCAACCTTGAAAGGCTGCCGCGTTCACAGAATGTCAGTTCCCACTATGCTACTATTAATCAAATACAAACTCCAATGAGCAGGATATTGGATGGTGAGGTAAACACCACTGATTTCATTTAAAAAACAATAAAGATTCCCTTTAAATATTCTGCTTACCTATTAGCCTGCAGACCTGCAAGTGATTATGGAAGGCTGATACTTCCAACATGACAATGTTTAGTGGTTTCAAGAAAACCCCATTTAGGTCCAGGAAAAAAATTATATTGGCTTAAGCCCAAAGTTGGACATTAAAGAAAACTTATTCTTTGCAAGCTTGGACCTTTACTCTTGTAAGTAATGTCTGATCAGGTACAGAAAGGGTAATTTTTTACTATTTCTCATACCTCTTGCAAAAAGCCGGTTCCCTCCAATCCATTTTCAAGGCTGTGCTGCTAAATGTTTAACTGACAGGGAGATTTTTCACAGAGATGTACATGAATTGTGTGCTCAGCCCTTGCTGACAGAAAGAAAAGGCAGTCTGAAAGTCAATAGGGACAGAGGCGGTCCCCAGCTGAGGGAAATACACCTGCTCATCCCCTGCCTCTTCACTTGGGCAGGTCATTCCTTTCTCTTTCAAAATGACAGTGGGTTTCCCAAAATCTAATGCTCTCTGCCCTGATAGATATTTACATTGATTTTGCCTCCATATGAATCATAAGATCACAGAACAGCCCAGGTTGGAAGGGTCCACTGAAAAGAGTCTGGCCCCATCCTGTTGACACCCATCCTTCAGACGTTTATAAGCATTGATAAGATCCCCCTCAGTCTTCTCTTCTCCAGGCTAAACACAGAATCATAGAATCATAGAATGGTTTACGTTGGAAGGGACCTTTAGAGGTCATCTAGTCCAACCCCCTGCCATGGTCAGGGACATTTTCAACTAGATCAGGTTGCTCAGAGCTCCGTCCAACCTGACCTTGAATGTTTCTAGGGATGGGGCTTCCACAACCTCTCTGGGCAACCTGTGCCAGCGCTTCACCACCCTCATTATAAAAAATTTTTTCCTTATATCCAGTCTAAATCTACCCTCCTTTAGTTTAAAACCATCACCCCTTGTCCTGTCACAACAGGCCTTGCTAAAGAGATTGCCCCCATCCTTCCTATAGTCCCCCTTTAAAGTACTGAAAGGCTGCAATAAGGTCTCCTCACAGCCTTCTCGTCTCCAGGCTGAACAACCCCTACTCTCTCAGCCTGTCCTCACAGAAGAGGTGCTCCATCCCTCTGATCATTTTTGTGGCCCTCCTCTGGATCCACTCCAACAGGTCCATGTCCTTCCTGTGCTGAGGGCTCCAGAGCTGGATGCAGGACTCCAGCTGGGGTCTCACCAGAGCAGAGTAGAGGGGCAGAATCACCTCCCTCAACCTGCTGGCCACGCTGCTTTTGATGAAGCCCAGGATACAGTTGGCTTTCTGGGCTGTGAGCACACATTGCTGTCTCAAACAAACCCAGGTGTCTCAGCCTTTCCTCACAAGGGAGATGCTCCAGTCCCCTGATCATCTTCGTAGGTCTCCACTGGACTCTCTCCAGTAGTTCCCTGTCTTTCTTGAACTGGGGAGCCCAGAACAGGACACAGGACTCCAGATGCGGCCTCACTAGGGTGGAGTAGAGGGGGAGGATAACCTCTGTCAACCTGACGGCCACACTCCTTTTAATGCAGCCCAGGGTACCATTGGCCTTCTTGGCCACAAGGGCACGGTGCTGCCTCATGGTCAACTTGAAATGGTTGGAAATGATACTGGTTTTAGGAGCTTGCCATATTTAACCCCCCTAATATAAGACACGTGATCATTCTGTTTTTTCCCATACCACATCTCCCATTTCTGAGGGAACACTTGTTTAAGGCAATTTTTCAATGAAAGTGCGGGTGAAGAGTAGCAACTCCATCCACTGGCACATCCTGTCCGTTCTCAACAGTGTATTTACAAATGACTGTAAGAATTTGTGGCAGCGTGTTTTGCCCTCTAGTGGAAGGTGAAGCAAAATACAACATATAGTTAGAAATACAACATACATACAGATTGACCATGTGGACACTGACTCTGTGTTTACTGGATGGCTGGAGAGACAGCAAATGAGTCACAGTGCATATTATCCCTTGTCCCAAGGGATGAGGAATGGAGAGGGGGAACTCCAGGGAATTTACAGAGATGACAGTCCAGGTTAAGAGAGAATGGAAGGAAATTCCCCTGATGTCACAATGTTGTTTATGAAATAGGTCTAACAGTTTGAAATTTCAGCACCTGATACTCTGTCTACTGTACGGTGTTTTCTGTTACTTTGATTATTTATGACAATAAATTAAATCTTATTTTTTAAAAACAACATGAACAGCTCAGACTGTAGTTGCGTGACACAAAAGACAAGGTTACTGCAAGAAATAATAGGCAAATATTGTCAGGGGTTTTATCGATATATATTGACTCAAATGTTAAATATTGACCCTGTGAATAAGATCAAAATTAATCTTCCTTTGGTTATCAGAGAATGTTAATGCTATAAACCAAAACAGAAACATTAAAAAAATATTTTAAGTAGTGAATATTTACTTCTTGTGTAAATAAACCTCTGTTTGATTAAACTAGCTTAGTATTGACATGTGATTATTCTATTTCCCAAAGTATTGGGCCATACCTACCTAGAGAGCAACAACAGTTCAGAAATACAATACATTTTACTAAAGGTATTTACTAGCACTACCAGTAACGCTTAAAAATCTTACCTACCTCTGACAAATGAGTTGTCTCATTTTATATCAGTTAGCCTTACCTTCATTGGCTAAGTCTTTAAAATTACTGCAAATAAATAAATAATTTAAATTATTTTAATCACTAGGAAACAATCAATGGTAAATTGAGTTATACTGAAAATTCTCCAAAGAAGTCTCAAAAAAGATATTCGTCTCAAAAATCTTTGTCATTCTCACCAATCCTGCTGCAGAAGATCTAATTAGTGATTTTTTTGTACCTATCATGGTTAACATCATAGATTCCCATGGATTTTCACTAAATGTTATGGGATGGAAGAGAGAACTTTCTACATTAACTGAATTAAGGGTTGTATTTGGAGAAATGAAGGCATTATCATTGCATGTGGTTTTGACCAAAGTCAAGAGCCTATTTCACTTACATGACGAGAGGGATGGCAGTGAGAAGTCAAGCAGAAGCCCAAATGTGTAAACTTTTTTGCTTAAATTGTCACAACAGGGCAGTACTGGGGCCTCATCTAAAACACAGCCCTCCCAATTAGCTCCCTGATGACCTAACCATTCAAAATGCTGCTGCAGAAGTATTTGAAGTAAAATTAAATGATCCTCTGAGCTTTTCTTTGATAGAATACAGCACTCTTCAGTGAATTCTGGACTACAGATGATGCTGCTCAACCCTGGAAAGCTGCAGACTCAAACAGAGAGTCAGAGTACAATATGGAAATAAGAATATATAAAATACACATAATATATATATAAAATATAAAAATAAAATAAAAGAAGTTTACAGATGTGTGAAGCTTACAATAAAACCATGTGAAATACCTTTGCTAACAGCAGACAGTAAAAAATGACCCAAGTAAGAGAGCAAATTTATGTTATAAAGGGAAATGGAAGAAATTAAAAAGGTAATGTAGCTCTTGTATTTCCATTGTACAGGAAGAACTTCTTAATATCAGAGAGGTGTGGCTGCATTTATCAGTTTGCAAAGCTCACAAAGGTTGCTTGGAATGACAAAAGTTCCTTCAGATAAAAAATAGTGGATGAAGAGGCCTCGTAGTTATCACCATATGAGTGGAATGCAAATACACAGGCTGGGCTGTCTTATGACCTCTGCATTCAAGAGAAGAGTTCTGGGTGCACAGTTCTATGGGAAATCAGAGCAGCAGCAAAATTTCCTTCTTTCAGCAATTATTCAGCAACAATATCCCTATTTGAGAAAACAGCTAACATGATATACCAAAAAATTACACTATCTTTATTATCTTCAGACAACTTTTCCCTGCCTTATTCACCTTCCTATACAAATTTCTGCGTTTCTAGCAGTGTTTTCACTAGCGACAGCAAATACACATTTTCATTATAAAAACTGGCTTCAGCAGTCATATGAACTGTTTGTTTGTTCATGTGAATGCCCTACAATGAACCAGGAAATTTGTCAAAAAATACTCGATCATAAAATCATTGTTGCCTAAATAAACATGCCAGCCCAGTTTAGTAAAAATTGAAACAGAACAAATCCCTGTGTAGCAGATGTGAAAAGGTGTTTTTGTTCAGGATGCCTCAAAGACAGAATGGAAGGTTGGTTTTAGTTTAAATCCATACTAACAAGTGGGTAAAATGGTAAATTCTGTAACTCCCACAGGATGGAGGGGCCAACTTCAGACACTATTGTCATTGCCTATTAACATAAATGATATTTCTAGTAAATGGGGAGAGAAAGGCATTTCCAGGAATTTCTTCAGAGTCTGACGGCTGACCAATATATATTCTCTACAGAGGTGATACTTCTCTCCAAAACAGTCTCGGCTCCCAATGTGCCTAAAACTAGCCATGTATATTTCACCCTGGTACTTCCCCTGATAAGGAAACCATGACATAGCCTAAAGAAACAGCACCTAATGCCTATGTTTTAACTTCTTGCATTCCAAATAAAGCACACTGTACATCTCAGAGTGGGATTATCTCTCCTGGCATCAAGGTTTGAGCATTTGCAGCCAGATTTTGTGTTAGAAAAAGAAGACATAGGAGGGATGCATCTGAGGGGTCCAAACAGCATTGTCTATTGACTTCCACAACTGATGCTTTTCTAACACCAG
This sequence comes from Morus bassanus, assembly GCA_031468815.1. Taxonomy (NCBI): domain Eukaryota; kingdom Metazoa; phylum Chordata; class Aves; order Suliformes; family Sulidae; genus Morus; species Morus bassanus. The sequence goes on from CM062569.1 coordinate 90,351,011, forward strand.
ACAGGGGTTCTCTTGAGGTGCTGTAAATACCTTGTGCCAGCTCTTCTTCAAAAAGACTTCAGTTAAGGCATAGGGCCTAGTTTTCACCTTATAAAGCTCATTAGCCCACCCTGTCACCCACACACCTTGAACTACAGAGATTTTGTCTAACTTCTTCACTATTGTTTCAAAGAAGACACAAATGTCAGCAAGGGTGCAATTCCCTTTGCATTGGCAAGAGACAACTGCTTGTCAGGATGACAGATAAAGCGCTTATATTTCTTTCAGGTTAGCCTCCCTTCCCTCAGTCCCCAAGAAAAAAGAAATAGCCCTTTACTTTAGTATGTGTAAATGTTAAAAGCAATTTGAGCATGAGGGATGAAATCGATTATTCCTCCTTTAGAGAACAAATAGCTTGAATGAAGAGTGGTGGGACCCCTGACCTAGCTGGTCTGGAGGAAGCAAGCCCTGACACGAGCTGTGCCAAGGGAAGGAAAAGCAGTAATATCTCCAGGGATGCTGGAGACACAGGTTCATCTGAGATGCATCTCCCAGAGCAGCTGCCAGCACTGCATCCTAATGACTGAGCTGAATTTTCCCTAGAATTAAAAGGATAAAAGGCTGACAAAGCTCTTGAATCACACCACACTTGACGCTCACCTTATTGTACAAAGAGTTGTGACTGTAAGGGCTATAAGGATTCTCATGAACGTCACACATGATGGAAGACAAGTGGCTGAAAGGTCCAGGGTTTAGACAGTCAGAGAGGGAGACAGACGGAGGATGCAAAGGGGACTTAGTTGGAGGGATCAGTTTAGTTGGATACAGAGGGTGTAGGAGAGCAGTCTCCTATGAAAAAAAAGAAAAGTAAACAGAAACAGATTAATGGATGCAAAAAAGAAGCTTTGGACAGAAAGCAAAGTGCTTGTCTTGCACCTTTTTTACTTTTCATAGGGCTTGATGATTAACTAGGAAAGATAGTCAACATTCATGCCAATACAATTGCTCTACTCTAAGCACTTTCATCAGCATGAAAGTACACACACAAAAACCTGCTGTAGATGTCCCATTAAATCAGCTGTGTTTCAACTGGGGTCCAGTGCATCTCCTTCCTGCAGCTCAACTGATGCTCAAGTGACAGAAAAGGAAAGCCCAGAAGGATCTTGTGTTAGGATAAAATGGCCACATTTTGGGACATTTTCTGAGAGGCTGGAAGAAAAACCGATCTGAAAACAGTGTCTGAGGTACAAAAGGAAGTCTGCCTTATCTATGTACTAGCAGGAGCACTTCAGGCTTTTTAACAAGCCTTTTCAGCCATCTAAGAATTAAACCAGTGAGGGTGTACACACAACATATTTCACCACTGCAAGTTGTCAGCAGTTAATATTGTCGCTGGTTAAAAAACCTCAATGCATATGTGCTTTTTGCACCTAAAGAATAAAATCCTTTAAAAAAATTGATTTTCAAAAGATTTGAGATAGGGTCGGGGAGGCATACCCAGCTTTTGGCACAAATCTCATGCTTAGGTTTTGTCAAGGCCGTTAACAAAATAAATCTCAAATTCTCACCCACTTGGCTGGCTGAGTCTAAACAAGAAATTCCCCTGTGTGCTGTGCCTTTGAGCTCAAGACCCAGAAGACTTGTGACAAGAGCTGTGATTAGTTCCAGTAGAAGCTAATGTGTCACCCACTGAAATAGTGAACATGAGCAAATGAGCAGATCAGAGCCCAACAGCAGCGAGAGCAGCTGGAAGGGTACCAGGCAGCAGTCGCTTCACACCAACCTTGCCTCCTGCTGCTCCTCCTCCAAACCAGCCCTACTTCTATTAATGGTAAACCTTGGCAAACTGGCCTCACAGCTTCATGGCAAGTGTAACTAATATCTCTTTAGCTCATCCTTATCTTGTTCTTCCATTGCCCAAAGTGTTTTTTTTTTTTTAATGACAAAGGAGCCTATGTGCATGCTTGTTAATAAATATTTGCAAGCACATGAATTCTCTAACATTCATTATGAGTTGTTTTCATATTACTATGTAACAAAATGCCCTATTTTTTTCCCCCAAAAAGATTCTGTTTCCCCAGTTTGAAATGAAAATTTTCATGAAGCCATCACGTCAGCACTGCTCACGAGTTACATATATTTCCAATATATTTTATGGTGTTCTTTTGAGCAAACTGGAGCATACTTGCAAAATTCCTGAAACATTACTGAGATATACTAAGCAAGAAGAAAAAAATCTAATCCCCTGATTTTAATCCACAGCTCCCATATCCCATGAAAGCAGTCAATTTACTTGATTTTGGGGTAATATTCATGGGAACACCTCCCACTCTTTAGAAGGCAGCCGCTGTACAGACAAAAATGCTAAGTACTGAGAGCAGGTGAAGAGGGAGAATGAGTGTCCCTATAGGCTAACAACCCCGTGGTTAGAGACCACCACTGCAAGTCTCAAACTGCTGTCTGGGCACAGAGCCCAGTTTCACAGGCGGTGCTACATCCCTCTTACAGGTACTAAAACACCTCAGGAGTTTCAGAGAAGGTGTAACATTGTGAACATCCTCATGTGGGCACCCAAGTCTCCTCCACACACAAGGGGCTTATATCAGCACCAGAAACCTGCTCTAAGAGGCACGAGCTGAAATTGTAAGCGTGTGCTGTGATGTAAGCATGTGCTTTAGTGTTTTCCCTAGATCTGGCTATTATGGTGCTATTAATTATTATATCAGACCACCACTAGAATCATATAAACATTCCTCACACAAACCAAACCAGTTCCTGTTAAGTCAATGAATCCATCTGAACACAGGCCTAAGTAGTTCCTTTTTCAGAGCAAAGATGTCTTAATAGAAGACTCCCCAAAATAACAAGTATTTTACAGCAACCTGAGGTATTTCTTAGGTTAGGATGAAAATGCTAATTTATCAGTACTTGAAAGCATATGTAATTGTTCTTTTAAATAAAGGAAGCAAAACTGAACATATTCATTGTGAAATTAACTTTTCCATGTATCAAAGTCAGTGCATTATTTGTTTAGTTTATTTTGACTCATAGATTTTGTAAAAAATAATTTTTGCTTTTGTTATAACAACCATATTTATTCATGGACTTATGACATCCTCAATACTTCAGTAATATGTACCATAAGTAATTTATAAGGTGTAAGTTGATTTGTTCTCACAATTAGCTTCAAATAGCAGAAAGCTTCTGAGTATGCCAATAACCCCAGCTTTGTATTTGCCTGAAGATACAAAGTTTGGTGATTGCATCATTCCTTCATCAGAAAAACTATAGCCAGCAGAATCAGTGCCCAGCCCCGATGAAAGGGAGGTATTAGCTGCCCCTGCCTTTGCAGTGAGGTCCTGCTGAGATGGCTTAGAACAGAAGTTCTCTAGCAGCAGCTCCCAGTCAGCTCTCTTCCTCTTTCATCCCAGCCGAATGGCAGCACAGTGCCCAGGCATCAGAAGGTTTTCAGTAAGTTAAAGCAAGAAAAGCTCACTATGAACCCACACGTAGTCTCTGAAGTCAAATACTCACTGTCAACCTCAAATGTTCGGAAACAAATTGTAAATAATAATTCGTATTAATTTTTCTTATATTTTACAGAAACTCTACATTCTCTAAAACCTATAGAATGAGAAACCTTCTGATGCTAGCCATATGTGTCTCTGTAACCCACTGATGCTATAAATAAATCTTTCTCTGTTTGTAATGCTGCAGTACCTTGAGAAATGCTGTGAATGTCCTACAGCAAGTCAGAGCTATGGGGAGGAATGGAAAGAACTAAAATGAAAATCTTAAAAAAAATCAGTTATAAAAGGAAGAGAGGACTGCCATTGCTAAAGTCTCTCTCTAATGTGACTAGAGAGGCATAGAAGTAAGAGAAATTCAATTAGTAAGGTATTTTATTCACATAGTGTCTGGCAAGAGGACTACTGGCATCATTTTACTACCCTCCAGATGGAAGATTCAGAACATACCAGATAGGTTAATAATAAGCTCCTACAGGGGCATTCAGATTATGTATTGCAGTTAAGTTTTAATTCACAATAACGCATTCAAACACAAATGCACAAGAAAAGGTTGACAGAATCATTTATCTGAGGTTTCTTTGAGATAATGCCTCATACAGGTCAGCAAAGTTCAAGGTGTGTTTTTGCACACACCTCGAGATCCTATGGCTTTATGCAGAGGTCTGTAGGAGAAGACAGCACTTTTGCTACCCCATAGGCTGCCTATTAATGCCCCTCGTGTGCAGTAGAAGAGCAGTTCCCTCAAGCTGTGGAGGGATCTGAGGGAGCTACTCACTGGGGAGTGACACAGAAACTCACTGGGGCTCTTCTGCAGTCTCCCTTGCAGAGGGAAAAGTGAACCTTGCCCAGTCCTTGCTGTCCTAACTTCTCTTTAGAGAGAATTCAGGTCTGGACCCCAAATGGAGGAAGCGCTTTCTGGGAGATCTGATCCAGACACCTGCTTGACAGGTGAGCACAGGATTTCCACTTTCTTTTGTATAGTGTTTCCTATAGACATCATTACAAGACCCCCTCCTCAACATACGGGCTTTTAGATTGCCACAAAAAATGTCCCTGTAGAAAACCCAGCTGCCCATCTCCAGCCTGAAGACTCTACTCCAGGAGCCAGATGCCCCTCAGGGAATCATCTAACGTTGCAAAAAACAAGAGCAGGACAAAATAAGGATCTAAGATTATTCCATCATCTTTAAGGAAATTAGCTGAGGCTACAAAATCTTTCAGAGTTACTCACCTGCTCAATATCTTGATCACTGATTTCTTCAAGGTACTTTTTAAAAGGATTGGATTGATAGGGCTCCTCCTTTTGCTGTACACTCTTTCCTTTCACCAGCACGGGACGAATGACACCAGGTTTTGTCTTGACCCATAGTACACCCAGGAGAAAAGAGATGGAAGAAAAATAAAATAAAATGCTTTACAATTTACAGAATATTTGTTAGACAAGTCAATTCCAATGAGGCTGTAGTAACTAAATTTTTTAAAAATTTTATTAATAACATATTTCACCACCAAAATTATTCAGCTGTCATGCTGCCTGGCCTACTTTTAATACAGATTGCTGACAAAAATGGCAAGAGCTGTTTTTAAGCACAGAACCTCATCACTGTCATCTGTTTGTTACTGACACAAAAATAGATGCTGGGCTGTCAAACTATTGTTCCTGAGTTTTGCTGGATGTTTTTGCTAGCTGTTCAGCTGCATCTTGATAAGTTCATCAAGTCATACTTTATGCACAGCCATATGTCTTCTTTCATGCTGCAAATTCTGTTCTGGGCTCCTCAAAACAGTAACTGTGAAAAAAGGAAGGGCAACATGTGGTGCTGTTAACTTACACCCAGACACCAACATATTAAGGGAAAGTCTTTCTGGGGAATAATACTGTTTGCATGCTGGATTTTGACAGTATCTTTGAGTTCACTTGGAAAAGTACAACTTCAGAGAATTCAGTCAGCACATATGTGTGATACCCCTCATTTCAGACAAATCGGATTATTTAATCAAGAAAAAATATCTTGGTTAGCTACCAGCCAACCGAAAAATTGGCTATTAACTTGTCAGTTTAGTACATCTGTGATTTTCAGAATTCTTACAGTAACGTCTGATGTGATGGACTGTGGCATAAACTCTAAATGGAGGCTAGGGGATTATTTTAAAATAGACAACTTGTTCAGTAAGCAACGAAAAGGAATAAAAAAGTACATTCTCACTGGAATTTGGTAAGTACTGATGTCCTGGAGTGGGTCTGTGATTGAATTTAAATGTTTCAATAACTCAGTCATATTATTCTCTGTTACGGCTACCCCATAGAAAATGGGTGGTCTTTGGACAACTTTGGACAACTTTGGACAATAGATAACAGGACTGCTGCTGAATTCCTTCTGTGGTTGCAGCCCAGAGGGGCAGCTTGCCCAGCTGGGACTGAGAAATAGGTACTGTCAAATCTCCCCATCCACAGTACCCAGTAAGGTATAAAAATGCAGAGAAGAAACTTGATTCACCACTAGATTTATTTTTAAGATTTAGCCTATGTACATCTAATAACACCATCTGCCTATTTACAGAAGCAATAATACTCCTAAGGAGTCTGGAAAAAAAGAGAAGCTTACTATGAAAGTAAGCTTAATATGGTGCATCTGAGATTGCTGGATGTATCATGTAAACTGAGTTATGGATAACCTTAAAATTAAATCTGCAGGCATCCAGCAAGGACAGGGCAAGAGGAGTGCCCATTGGAGGGGGAAAGCGCAGGAGGCAGTAGCTGTCCCCATGTCTTGTGCTTCTGCCTCTACCCTGGGAAAGGACAGACTAGTGCCCAGGGGTGAGTGGAAGGCAGCAGAGGCAGGAGCAGAACAATAAGCCTGGGAAGAGCAAGGCCCAGGCAGCAAAATATCTTCCCTTAGCTTTGCGTTTTATCCCCTCCCTCCCTTCCATAGGTTGGGGCCCTTTGATCTGCCTCATCAAATAAGAAGAAACATATCCAACTGGAAGCAAAAAATAAGCCATGAGGGTAACTTTTTTAAAAGATTAATGACTGCCAAGTTGCATTAAAAATGTAAAATTTTCATTAAGAAGGTCAACTTAGTGAAAGATAACTTAATGAACTTAATTAACTTAGTCCATAGTTCATGACTATTTCTTTGTAGGATTCACCATAAAATAACTATTTTCCTCTCCAAGATTTCTGAGAAGTGAAAAGTGAAAGACTCTTGGCTTTCAACACAAAAGTAAACATAAAAATAAAAAGAAAGCTACAGTTGTTATCAAGTCATCATTACACAGATAAAGGACTTGTGGCCTTCTAGCACTCCTCCACACCATGTAACCATGCAATTAAAAGCCCATTGAGGTACCCAAAATCATCAAGGATAAGCTCCTGTAGGAAACCTCTTCCAAAAGCACACTGTAGAAATGCTTTTAAGGAAGTATTTTCTAAACAACATCACACACTCAAATGCTGACTGAATCATATGTTTATGTCTGACTCTGCAAACAGAATGGCAGATATCAGCCAGCAACCAGAATTTGAAATACTTTATTAGTTCCCTGACAAGTTATATAGAATCTTTGATCCAAAACTAAAAACTTGAGCTCTTTCTCTGATAGTGGGTGACACAACTGACACTGCTGAGAAACAAGCTAAGACAGTTTTGCCAAGGAAAGTGTCGATCTTCCTACAACAGCACTGAAAAATGGTGAAGGCTTTTATGGTTGCAATGGGTTGCCATCATATGGCTACAGCCCTATTAGCAAATTACACAGGGACAAGACACAAGCTCCAGAGTTGACCCATAATCTGATTTGGTACTGATTCGGTGCCAGGGTGCTCCCTGGCATGGTTTTGGCCCAGGTCAGCAAGCGCCCAGTCAGAAATAGGAGGATACGGTGGGCCAGGGCACATTTTGATAGGCACTATGGACATGGTCACTCTTCTTCAGGGACAGAAGGTATTTTGGTTGTATGAAAATGAGCCATGCATGGTATTTGCCCCAAAAGTCAGAAGAATAAAATTCTCATTGGCAGGTGTATAGGCATGTTTACCCCTAATTTTTTGCTGTTATTATGAAACTTGTTCTCCCTGAGATATTGCTGAAACTGGTGAGTAATGTCCCAGTTGCAACACCGTTCCTCTCAGCAGAGACCTAAAATCATCTGAGTCCCATTTTTCTCCTATCTGAGTCACTGTCACTTCCCCTTATCCAGAGTATTCAGAGATCCCCAAAGTATGTAGGGCCAGACCATTCTTTGATAGCTAGCAATGACTGCACTCCCTCCTTGCAGTGCTTTGTGTCACTACACAGACCTTAAGTCGTTCTGGATACCTGAACAGCTTTCCTGTAAACAAGAAAGCTGCCTCTTAATGTTTAACAAGGAATTGGCTTTTTAATGTGTTTTCAATGCAGTGCTGTTTTGAAGCAGCCTGTCTCTGTGACAACCAGACAAATCATTAACAACAGTATGACAAGATCAGAGGGAAATAATTAACAACACCAGAGTGCTAGGCTTGGGATAAGAGTTAGCTGCCCTCTTTCTTTCCTTCCTGCTCTGAGTCCATCAGACCTCACTTGACAAATAGCAAGCACCAAGTCTATCTCTTTGCCTGCATAGCCTTTAGATCTTGGTCTCTTCTCCCAAGTAACAAGTGATAGGATGAGAGGAAATGGCCTCAAGCTGCATCAGGGGAGGTTTATATTAGATATTAGGAAAAATTTCTTTACTGAAAGAGTGGTCAGGCATTGGAACAGGCTGCCCAGAGAGGTAGTGGAGTCACCATCCTTGGAGTTGTTCAAAAAATGTGTAGACGTGGCACTTCAGGGCATGGTTTAGGAGTCATGGCGGTGTTGGGTTGATGCTTGGACTTGGTGGTCCTAGAGGTCTTTTCCAACCTTAATGATTCTATGATTCTATGATCAAACTTTTCTTTACACATAGTGTCTTGAAGTCTTTGAAGCCTTCTGCTTCAAATGGGATAAACAAAGAATTCCCTCAAGGAGAGGAACCATTCCCATTCCTTTCTAACAAACTCATTAGTTTTGGGGAAAGGGACCCTGAGGCAGATGGGGCAAGTATTCAACACAGCATGCCCCAGACAATCCAGGCATCTTCTGTCAGCACTGAGAAGCAAGAGTCACCTGAAGAGTCTCTAACTGCTGAGAGTACCTGCTTTCAGATAGTGAGGAACTTTCTCCTTTGTCATAAAGGAACATTGCAGTTTCCACTGTCAGCAAAAAGATGCTTTTTGCCCTGACAATACAAACATAGACACTTTGTCTAGTTGAACTGTGACTTACCTTAAAATATTCTCCTTCTATTTCTTTTCTGCCACTAATTAGTCTTCACAAAGGGAAATATGTTATTGAACATATTAGTTTATTTTTATTTTCCCTTGTAGAGGCCTTACACTTGCAAAAATGCAATAGAACATTCCAGGCAGTGTATCAGTCTACAGTGAAGTTTTCCCTTAGTACATTTGAAGGTGTGAAGGCATATAACTGTGGTGAAAAGGATTTCCTCTTCCTGTGGCTAAGTAGTAATTTATTTATATCACTTTGAAAAGCCTGGGAAGGAAGGATAATTATTTTCTCCAACCCCATGCTAAAGCAGCAGCAGGTCTTGCACCAGCGCCCAGAGCACAAGGACAGTCACCTGTTTGAAATTCAGGTTTTCTTTATTTTTGTTCATACTGAAATATCTGCATTTCAAGAAACAATTGAATTTTCAACAAGAGGACTGATACTATACTGTATCATGCTTTCCACTGACTCTGTGCTAAACTAAACCAAAGCTAAAATCAGCACAGGGATGAGTCTTTTTCTCAACAGCTGGAGAAAAGGGACAGACACACAGTAAGAGCAGTGTGAAGGAGTCACTCACCTCTGCTGCTGTTCTGGCAAAAGGGGACCAGAAAAGGGTGCAGGTTTGCCCACACGCTGCTCACTGCCAAGGCTGGTGGCAAGGAGGGGTCTAAGGGCAAGCTCTTAGCACTGACGCTGCTCTCGGCTTCCCTCTCTGCTTCCTTCCCTTTCTTCAGGAAACTCTTTTAGCACATTTGAGTTCCCTTCACCCACATTTTCCTTTGGTATATCAGGAATCTCTTTCATTTCCTACTTTGCTCTGTGATGGCTCTGTATGGACCTCCTCAGTATAACTGACACTTTTCACTTCAGCAGTGCCTGTATTTTGGTGCTTGACAAAGTATAGATGTAGACCCATGGCAAACACTGTCTTCCAGAAGTCATTCACCAGTGCTTAAAGGCCATGAAACCATTTTAAGTGGATAGATGCACCCGTGACCCCTGATTTTATGCTGGCCCTGACAACTATGCTATATTTGATGTCATTCATACCTGAAGTGGATCTTAAAAAGATGCTGAATTTAGTAATATTATACCTTAAAGCAATCACGCCGTAAGTCATGAGGTGTCATATTCTCAACCATGGTTTAATTAATTTCATGGAGCTTTAGACTCAATAGCTTTAAATTTGGAAATACTAGAACCTCAGTAATACATATGCTTCAAAATGAATTATTTAGAGAAAAAAATACTTCAAGCTGCCAAGTCACATTTAAAACAGCCCAGAACAAAATAAGCTATAGAAATACGTCTAGATATTAACTGACACACTCCAGCTTTAAATCCTGGACTAGACCATGAGGATTGTTATCTATTTTTCTCTAATGTTTTTCTTCCTTTCAAATACTTGAATTCATCCTCTGTCCAGCCTTGAGTCCCTACAACTCCTATCCACAATCTTTTTAATGCAAGAAACAGCGCTGTGTTCTTTCTGTTACCTTCATTTAAACCTTCTCACAAAATACAGAAATGCTATTCTGTATTTGCTCTAAATATATATGACTCCTTTTCTACTATTTTTGTTTATGAATATATTTTTATGAATCCTTCCATTGCACACTCAAAAACTGTGGATGACTGATGCAGCATTAAAATATATGAACCAAAAACACCTAGAACAATGGTGCCAAGGTATGCAAGACTGGCCCCATGTGACTTTTGACTTATCTGCATGATATGTAAAGAAAAAAGTTATTGTTAATGGTAATGGCAATCTTGTGCGTTGTGTTGGTGTGCTGGGTATGGTGTTGCACTTTGTTATCATGAGTCATTCATAGTCTGCTTTCAAAAGAGTAGAAAATCTGTTGATGAGAGTCACAGTGGCATGCCCACTGCTTCGCCTGTCCGTTGGATAAAAGTCACAGGGTTGAGAGGTATAGACACAACATGTCTGGTCACCATAAGTAATCAGTCCCTGGTAGAGCTAGTCAGAGACTCCACAAGAGAAGAAGTAGTTGACTGAATCATAAATGCTGCAAAATTTCTAGGTAAAAATGTTACTTCTGAAGAATCATCATTAATTAATAGAGATCACAATGTGCTCAGAGACAGCATTGCTGTCTGAACAAAAAGCATGCACAAGAATTCCACTGTAGTGATTGCAATTTAAAACGTGAAATAAAATATAGAGTTAAATAATTAAAATAGCTATTAAAAAAAGGAAAAAAAAAATCAAAGGAGCTGCAAAAAGGATGAAATGGTTATAAGTGACCAGAATACTGCTTAAGACAGTAACATTTCAGAGAAGGAGTGCATCAGCTTATAAGAAGAGTTTAAGGGATCAGTAAAGTCTGAGATGTTCAAAGAGCAGTGCAAAAAAGTGAAAAAAGGAACAAGGAGGAAAAGGCTCCAACAACAGAAGGTAGTGTTCAAATACAATATAGAGGAAAAAAAAGAAAAAATAAAAGAAAATCTAACCCATAATATAAAAATGTTAGGCCAAGAAAGACTTTAGATTTCCTTGCAATTAGAAGTCTGTGGGGCCAGTAGATATAATCAAGACATAAAAAAAGATGCAAGAAGAAGAGGATACCAAGGCTGAAAATTAATTCCTCACTTCAGCTTTCCCCGCAGGAAGACTCAGGGAGGTTCTCACACTGGCAAAGAAACAGTTTGGAGGAACTGTCTCAAGTACAGAGTCAATAAGAGAGATTTGAGAATAAATCAGTAAAAGGAGCAAATAAAGTGCAAGGAATAAATAAAGTTGTCAAGCAATTTCAGTGTGAAATTGCCACACTATGAATTGTGGTATTTAATTTCAGACATAATCAATACCAGAAGAATGAGAAGTGGCAACTATGGGGCAGGTTTTACTACAGGATCCTGAAGAGGACTGGGAATCACAAATCACTGTGTGTGACATTTCAAGCAGTGCAAAGTAGTAGGAGCAAACTATACTAAAGAACAGAATTAGTATACATATGGGCAAATAGGGAATGGCTTTTGAAGGGACACTCATGCCGGATAAATCTTTTACAGTTATTTTAAAGAGTCAGTGATGTGAGAAAGCTGGCTGATATGGCAGATGTAGGTTATGTTATAACTAGCAATATGAGAATCTTTTGGCATCTAGGAACACACATTAGATGAAACCAAGTGAGAATCAACAGACCATCCTATGTGAGGCTCAGTGTTTAGGTTTTTTACCCTGCCGGGTCCCTAAGTGCGTCATCAAAGATAACAAAATGAGGCCGCATCACAGAGCATAAAGTCCAGTGGATGTGCAGCCATGCTGCACATGAAGTTCCAAAGGCTTTAGTGAAGGTCTTTCAGCAGGGTCTACTAAAGAAATAAAACTGCTGTGGAGTAAAAGAATATTTCCTATGGACCAGTTAAAAGATAGGAAACAAAAGCCTGGAATAAATGTTTAAATTTCACAATGGAGAAAAGTCACAGAGTTCCTCAGAGACATGTTCTGAAATCTGGGCTTTGAATTCTGGATGTACATCAGCTAGAAAAGAGTGGCTAGTAAGGTGACAAAGTTTGCTGGCAATACTGAGTCATTCAGGGGACTAAAACCAAAATATCAGTGCAAAGAGTTGCAGAGAGATCTTACGATACTGAGTGAATGAATGACAAAAAGGCAGGTGAGACTTAACTGAATTCAACATTGATACATTTCACAGGGGAAAACTAAACTATGTCCTAAATTTACAGGTGCAGTGATGAGCTACTTACCTCAGAAACTAGCCCTTACTGCTCAGAAAACATATCTTGGGTTTATTGTATATGCAAACATTGGCTTACAGCTCAATGCAAATAAGATGAACTAAACAAATTACTAGGAGTTGCTAAGAAAGGAATAGAAATAACAGTAAAGAACCTCATCACACATCATCATGTAAATAGGAAGCCCTGTGTTCAGAGCTAGACAAGAGCAATTTATGGCTTTAGTCTCCCAATCTCAAAAACAAAAACCTGAAAAAGATATAAAAAAGGGCAACAATGATCATCAAAGATTTGGGACAGCATCCATACTTCTCAAAGAGTGACTAAGCAATTTTGACTTTTCTGTATGAAAAAGAGGTGACTGATAGGGTATTATGGTTAATACCTAGAAAATCATTAATATTATTTGGAAAGTGAAGAAAGAACAATTATTTGCTGTTTCAGTACAAGAACTGAGGTCAAGTAGTAAGTTTAAAACAGAGAAATAAAGTACTATTTCACACAATGCATAATTAAAAAGTAAACCCTATTGCTACAGAATGTTGTACAGACCAAAGTATAACAAGATTCAAAAAGTAACTGCAAAAATCATGAAAGAAGTGGTCAAAGATTACTAAACAGAAGAAATTGATTCAGGAAGTCCCTAAAATTCCATTAGCTGAAATACATTGGGGAAAATTTCTCATCCACATCTCTTTTTTTCCCTAAGCATTCTTTAGGGGTCACTGTCACTTAGACAGGCTTCATGACCTCTCTTCTGACTCTTCTTCAGAAGGCTGGGCTCCAAGAGGACTAAATTGTGATCAGTGTTAAAATGAACATCTGATGCATAATCTCCCTTTCTTTATTTGATTTTACCTTTGCTTTTCACTACTTAAGCCAGCTTTGATTTAAATCAGAGTGTAACAAGAAAATAGATGCCAGAACGTTGTTGCATATAAACAAGATTGTTGAAGTGGAATAGTAAGAGTCTAAGAACCAGCAGTAGACTCTATAGTTGTCATGCACCTCAAGATTCAGCAAGACTCTCTAGTTTGCCATTTGGTTCATGGGTTTACAAGTAGTGTCAGGATTTTACATTTAACTTAAAACAGGTGTGTATTGAGCACAGAAGAAAGCAATGCAGCTTTGTAGGAGGATATTGACTGCAGCTTCTTTCAAAGGACTAAGAAAGAAAATAATAATTACTTTAGATTTTGTGCTTGCGCAAATTTTTAAAAACAGCATGTCACAGCTGTGCAATACGTACCAGCTGACTCTCTGATACCATAGGTGCTGATTTGTAAAGGTTGGCCTGCAAAAAACGTAAATATGTAGTATTACATACAATATCACAGTGATTATAGCAATGACAGAACTAAAATCCATGGACAGGTGTATGCCTAGGTACAGAAGGTTTTACCACTGATGCAGTGACATGCAATTGGTAAGAGAAGTTAAAATATTGTAATTTCCAGTTTATTTCTAGGTATAATCAAATATAAATGCCCTTTGTTAAAATTTTAGGGATACTTTTTTCCAAGTGCAACAAAACTTCACTTTCATCTCATTCTAATCTTAAAATGTAAATCCTGACATTTCTGAGCCTGCCATTGTATGTTAATTTGCAGCATCAATGTTATTAGCACTATCAGTTGTGTTGGGAGCTCAGTCCAACCTTCTCATCCTTCTGACTTTACATTATGAAAACCAGAACAATCCTACTCAAGCTTTTTTTTTTTTTTTTTTTTTTTTGTATACATGGAACAGCAGGAGCCCTATTTTCTAGATCAAGAGTAAATGTGATGAATGCAAAGTATTTATGTGTGTACATGAAATAGCCATGTGCTACATGCTTATTTGCCCACACAGTGGTGAAATTCAGAATTTCTGGTGCACTGATCGCTCCAGTCAACTCTTTCAAGCTCTGTAGGAGTTCCACTGGATAACACAGTGTTTCTGTACAGATAACATGCCCTTCCTTGATGTAGGTGTGATTTGGAGGCCTTGAGACTCTAAAATGGGAATATTCCTCAATATGGTGGTAAAAAAAGTACTAGGTACAATGGTTAGATGTTATAGATGTAGTAGAAGACAAGTCAGTGCCATTACAGCCTGCACCCTCTGCAGAAAAATGACTACAGTGGAATTTTTATCAACTCAATTATATGTTCCTCTCACCGTTTCAAGCAGAAAAGCAATTCCAGCACATCTGGAGAGGGAAAAACATGTTCTTCCTTTGTTCCCCTGTGACAAAGACCTTGCAGACATTTGGCTACAGAACTCTGGATGTGGTCTCCCAAGTGCTAAATAGAGGTGTTTAATCACTCCCTGGACCTGTTGACTCTACTCTTGCGTTGGTGGTGAGAACAGCATCACCACGAGTCACGGTGGAGAACCGTGCTCCTCACTGAGAGCACTCACATCTCTAAAGGCAGCCACTGGGGAGGAAACCTTCCCATTCATACAGGGACAGCTGTGATTTAGCACTAAATCTGCAAGAAGTACATCTTCTGCCCTTGACAGAGTAAACAAGAGTTTTTACTAGTGGTTTCCTACATACTAGGAACTCTCTTTCATACCATTAACTGAGTGTGACGACAAACCTCATTGTGAGCTTAAAGACATCAAAGTACTTCAGAATGATCTACAGATACAAGTGGGCTGGAATTAAATTCTCTAACTTCAGTAGTGCAAATTAAGAGTAAATCTCATTTCAAAGGGTTTACCTGAAACGTATGTAAGCACAGCAGACCACAGATAAAGAAAAGCACTACTTATTTCTGCATGTCTGTGTCCATTTTTAGGTGCTTCATGTTCTCTCTTTTTTTTCACTTGTGTGTCATGTCTATAACACCTCAAAATGATGTTTTTAGAATAGAACTGTCAAGGAGAGCAAAAATGTCAATAATATGCAAAGTAATTATTTCAATTAATCATGAGAAATTATTTTAAAAATAGTTGTAAGTGGGCTAAATGACAAAATTATAAATTTGCTAGAACGTGAAATTAAAGTTAAGAAAGCTTTCATTGGTGCCAGTATTTATATGGAAACACAATGACTAAGTATATATATTAGGGTCCTCAATAGCCATAAAAGTAATTTATTTAGAGAATGATTATATTATTATATTATTATTACAAATCAGCAGTATCAACCCTAGAGCCAACAGAGATGCACTATTATAAAATGGTGAATGGGATCATATCAAAGACGATACGGTTTAAAAAGTTGTTAAATGACAACTGTAGTATTTAGTTGTCAGCTGGTACAAACTGCTGTAATTTCACTGACATCAGACAGTTTTCCATACTTTTTATATGCTTCCTTGCTATTTGTACAATCATTTACACCCTTAAAATGTTTTAAAGTGCATGAGAAGACAAAAATTGAGGCCAAGGCAAATCTATGTAATTTTACTTGTTAAATGGCAGGCTATTTCAACATCTTTGTATAGTTTACTACTCCATATAACCTATTGAAGTAATTAGTAATATTATCATGTGTGCATACACATGTTTATATGTGTATGTGTTTATAAATAATACTTTAGCATGATGACAGATCTTCCTATCCCTGACTCATAAACAAATGAAAGCCTTTCTTTTAACGAAAAACACCCTCAAAGCAACATTTTGACAAGCGTCTCAATATCAGACATCATGAGTATGAAAAGATTAAGAAAATTATATTGCTAAATTACCATTTTAATTCTTTCTAGTAAAATTAATTGCTTCATAAACTAAAAGCTTACTTCTAAAAGAAAAAAAGATTTGCAAAAAAGTATTGCTGAGAATCATTACTCCAAGACAGCTCACATGAGACACCACAGACCTCCTGAGGGAACTCACAATTTGATATTATGATAACAAGGGTCCGTACAATACTCAGTTCCTGAATTCTACTCGAGACACTGTTAGGTTGGATCAAAGTAGGCACCTTTTTTCAAAACAGACATCTTGTATCTACTATGAAGAAAAGTTGGTCCCTGGACTATCTCTCTTCTGGTGAACAAAAGTCAGCACACACAGAGGCTCAGGAAAAGGTCCTTTCCAGTTAATGGTTAGCACACTCCCTTGCATGCTTTGGTCCACACCAGCTACCACTCTTCCAGAGAGCTCTCCATCGTGATCTGCATGGTAGCATGGAGCATAATGCTTTTGGTGAGCTGAAGGGATGAGGCCGCCCTGGGTCTTCTGCTGGGTAGGGGGGCTCACTTTGAGGGGAGGGAAGTGGAAGGGGAAGAGGAGAAGACAGTTCTGTGGAAAACCAGCTCAGTGTGCCCTTGCCCTAAGGGCCAGAGGACAAGGCACTGCCTGGTTTATTAGCTGGGACAGAAATAACCTTTGTATGTCCTACCAAGGAAGCAGAGCAAGAGAGGGGGAAAGAGCTGCGACATATGGGGGCTGTTAGGGACACCTGGCTCATCCCTCAGGAGACTGCTGCAGAGTGCAGCAATGGCAGAGTCCAGGAAAGCCTGGACCCACAAAGTTCAGCCACCACAGCACAGCCTGGAGACCACAGTGTGTTTTCTGATACACAGAAAATTCAACATGCTTGTACAATTTATAGGAAATGTTAGCCTACCAATAATACTCTGTGTTATTCCCAAACTTATTTTTAAATATTGATTTGTTTCATTTACCTAGAAAGTTCCAGGGGAGACTGGGAAGGAAGAGTTCGTAAGGGTGATTTTCTATCCCAGCAAAGAAAACCTAACTGTATCCCCAGGCCTATAAGTTGGATGCCTGAATTTATGGTATATGTCAGCCACAGTTTTGGGAGCTGGATATCTGCACTGGAGTGGTATTAAATATACTCTGTTCTCACAGAGTCCCTCTGAAAAACACTCTTTTATTTCATTAAAAAGCTTTCTTCCAGCATCCTTTCTAACTAGTGTGAGCCAGCACAATCTGTCAAGTGAAAATCACAGTATGCAAAAAAATATGCATACTGCCACATTCAAGAAGCAAAACTGAATTGATCAGCCAAGCATTGTACTAGCATAAAACTGGAAGCCCTCTATTGCTTTGCCAGCATTGCTTTGATTTGAGGTTCAGTAGAAATGCTGAATGACGAATAGTAACCATAGATTTCTCACCACATGGCTAGATTACTTGTAAGTAAAATATGGAACCTGCAGTAACTGTGTGTGCTAGTGAGAATTAAAATGTTAATTGGGTTTAATGTTTCAATAACTGAACAGATGACTCAATATAGAGATCTTCTTTGTCTGTTGGAATGTGTGTATATGTGACAAAACAACTTCTATTAATATAAGGATAAACTGTAGGTTTTCAGCCAGCTCTATAACTTGGAAAGAAAAGTTTGGGTCAATCCCAAATTCTGATGGATAGGCAATAACTAAAGGACTTCTATCAAAGCAAGTCCCCTACAGTGCAGGCTGACTCCAAACAAAAACACCCTTCAGCATCTGTAACAGCCTGTTTGGCAAATACCTGAGCTCTTGCCCCATGCTTGAAGCAAACGACAACAAAGAAGTGTGTGAAGAAATTAATTCTAACATCACATTCACACAGGTAAAATTATCAATAGACACCACACTGAAGAGATTCTGGCCATGATGGATTTACAGCAGTGGGGAGACATCTTGAGTCTTGATTGCCAGCACTGTAACATACTCACTTCTCTGTACTAGTCAATACCTCATGTCATGAGTAGGTGCCTGTGCAGACTCCCTAGCATTGTAGAAAGAGCAGACAAATTAGACCTTTCTGCATGCAAAATGCAGAGTAATTATAAAAGTACTTACATATCTGGTTTCACGCCCAGCTGCTCTCTGCAGTGTGGTTGACACCTTGTACAAAATAAATAGATATATTAAGAGCAAAAAGTTACTCCGAGGAGTTACTCAAAGAGATTTTCGTTATTATGACAAGTTATTAATTGCTCAAACTCAAGAAAACTTCAGTTTTCCAGAAAGATTCATGCGATACATGAGAATAAGGTATATTAAAGTTTTGCTTGATATGTTTATTGTAGAAAATACTATTTCATTTTTACTGCTCAAAAACATTGATCCCACTCTATTGAGGGTGGCATTTAAATTATCTCTGAGAACTCTCATAAGAAAATTTTTCTTAGTAGATAGACATAGGTGTGGTTGCCCCATGAAATTTAAGTTACATTTGCTCACAAGACAATCTGAACCTTTCCATGTTCTCATTTGCAAGAACTTGCTTTCATCTGACTAATCCATGCTATTTCTAAAGCATTTACTTGTAACATACACTCTTTTTTTCCTTCCTGTCCGTGACTCTCTTTTGCCCTCAGTTTAAGCACTTTGCTTTCTCATTCTGAAGTCCTCACAACCTTTAGCTTGGTCCCTATGCTGCATCCTGTTAGACTCACATTTTGCCCTCTTTATAGGGTTTCATGACTGCAAACAGATGCCTTCCATTTGGTCAAGGCTCAATTCTCAAATGCCCAAGGAAGTAGGTTTTAGATGCTATAGCTCAGCTTAGTAGCAGCATTTTAAACACTTTGGATTCAGCACAGGCATTGGGAAACATTCCCTCAATTACAGTCTCTGCCTGCTTCTTCAGCTACTGTCATGTTTCCGTCTTTCAGCTGCCTGAAGCCCGATTCACCACTGAGTGCTGGTTGCCAGAAGTAATTTCAAAAACGAAAATTAAATTTGAAGGGTATATTGAATATAGCCACTCAGGAATGCTGGTTCTGTGCCCTGTTTTTGCATGGTGGACTGGACGTTGTACAGGATATTTTGAATGCATTAACTTTTTGATGTGTTCCTCTGCCAAAAATCCCTTTCCTCCTGTTTCCAGCTGGATTTCTGCCATTTTCACTTTCCTATAGCTACCACGACCAACTTAAATTTACCTGAGGCAAACTGAGTAAAGGACCCTTTTCCCTTGGTTAGTCGTCCTTCTGAATCCAGAAGGCATATCAATATAACTTAGCAAAACCAGAAGTTTAACACCAGTATAGAAAGTTATCCCTGCCTCTCAATACCTGTTTCTGAGTTATCCAGGGTAAATTGATGTAGCACACATCCCACTCCTGTGAGGGGCCAAAGTTAAAAGGAAATGAGCACTTAAGAGCAAGTCTACTTATTCATTTAATTATCCCATTATTTGAAAACCAATAATAGATATGAAAAAAAAAAAATCATTGAAGCTAGAAACATTGGCTCCTCTGTAGTAAGGACACATAGATGGGACAAATTCTGGGAGATGGCCAGAGACCCTACAATATGGAAGGCAAGGTATGAAGGATTTTTTCCTTGTGGATCCTAGACTCAGAAGCCTTAATAAACAGTTTCTCTTTCACAATATGACTCATTCTGACGTCAGGAAACCATCCTGCAACAAAGACTGCACTGACTCCAGGGCTACAGTTCTGTCCTTCTATGTCTTTTAAAGACCAGACACTTCTACTGATGTTGCATCTCTCAGCTGCAGCTTTCTGTTGCCATAGGCTCCCTTGTGATTTTGCTTGCCTTGATACCTACCTGGAAAGAGCCCTTGGTGTGTGGGTGGACTTATTCACCTACCTTGCCAACATCTGACTCCGTGCTCATCTGCAGAAAACTTGGAGAAGACTCGCATCGGCGCTGGAAAATTATTTTCAACAGAGAACGCACTTATTAATGACAAGAGACAAAAGGAAAGGAAGAGAAAAAGTCAATCCCACATACTGATGGGTTACCATGGTCAATGGGTCCTGCAGGACTTCATCAATGACAGCACACAACTCTTCTGTTTGTTGTCTGAGCTTGGCAGGGGAGCACATCTAAAAAAGGAGGATGGATCACTCGGTTAACCGTTGCTTTTTGTTTTCAAATAGAGATTTGAAAGACATATAACAGCACTACCTCTGAATGGGTGTCCAATGCAGTGCCTTCAGTCACACTAGGAGTCTCGGTTGGCTCTTCTAATGCCTGCAATTCAAAAGATTTTGGTGTAATACTGAGTTCAAAATTTTAAAAACCAAAAACATGCACTTTTTGCAATACTGTGTTTCCAAAGGTGGCACTTTCTGATTCACCATGGAAAGACAGAAAAAGAAGAAATTACAGGCCTACTAGGGTTCCTCAGGTTACCAACTTCTGATTCTGAATTAGAGGGAGGTTTGCAGGGAGGGAGAGAGAGTATTCAAGCTGGGTGAATTGTTTCTACTTCTAGAGATCAGAAACTACCAGTTTAAATTCTCTTTTCCTCCAACAATACCCTCCTTCTTTGCAGTAAATGTAACACAGTGAATGTGCACCATGTGCTACAGAGGGGTCAGGGGGCTGCCTGCCATGCACCATCGGAGGAAAGCCACCAGCTGTAAGCAGGTGGACAACGCAGGGGTCCAAGCATGCAGGAGGCCCTTTCTTTTCCTCCAGTAGATGTTTTCTTTAAAAAGTGCCTCCAGTTTAAAGAAGAAGGTGATTCCACATTGCAACAAAACAGTGCTCGACGTTTTTGGAATTTCTGCTGAAATCAGAAATTTATAAAGCAAAATATGTGCTCTACCTACATGATATCACACTAAGCAGGTATGCAGTCTCTCCAAAACAAAACACAAGTTTCTTGTGCTTGGATAAACCTCCCACTTTCATATGCCCATACTTGGAGCAGGTTTAAGAACAGTGGGAATCAGTTTGCTGATCCCTCTGCTTTATCAGGAAACTCACAAAACACCCTTAAAAGCCAAACTCCAGTGCTCAGTTTCCTTTCCATCTTCATCCAGAGTCTGCAAGGCACACTCTCACTGCCATCACCCATTGTTGCTTTGAAGTGATTTTCAAATAGACTCCATGCAGACACCAAAAATTACTCTGGAATCCTGCCGATGCATGAAGCTGGACTGCAGGGGAGGGACCCACAGGGTTTGTGGACTTTTTGTTTAACACATTATACTTTTCTGAAGTTTCATTTTGCTAGTTATTTGAAAAAATAAATGATAATAAGAGAAAAAAAGAGCATTCCAGTAAAGCATTTTCTCATGTATGTGGGATTCTGTGGGTATAGACTGATCCCAGTGAGATGGGTATGAGGGCTGCCAGTCAGGGAAGACATATGTGGAGCTGGGAGGACAATGACAGAATCTTTAAAAAAAAAGAAAATAAGCATATACTTAAGTAATTATTTCTGAGGTTATTTTTTCTGAGTCAAATTTTTTTCTTTCCTTTTCCAGCTACTGGCAGCATACATCTATGTACATGTAACTGAAAAGTTAATGACAGTTTACTTTTAGTATTATTTTAATACCATGCACAAATGATCTTGCACAGAAGCACATTTATAGAACACCATGTCTTCTATCAGAGAGTACAGTGAGAAAAAATGAAGAGTAGTTTATTTCCAGATTTCTTCCCTCTCCTCCAGCTCTAGACAAACCTGTTGGCCTTAGAGTAGTTGTAGTTCAAAAGGAAAAAATGATTATTTTTGACATGCAGAAATTAATGCAATCTTATCCCAAGACAGAACATGAAAAGATAAATAGTCTTTCTCATCTCTGCTGTCTCATCACTGCTACCCAGCTAATTTCTCAGATCAACAGACAGTCCTGTAGAAGAGGAGGACTCAGCTAAAGAGGTCTCAGCATTACACTCGAGTACTGTGTCCCTGGTTCAGCTTCAGTCAAGATTACATCCTCCCAGTAAACATAAAATGAAGTGATAAAATGAATTAGAAGAGTCATTCCAGTACCTATTAGGGCCAGGATTGCCAAAGCAGCCTTTTGTAGAGAGATGATGAGTCTGGATATGCATTAGGAAAAACAACAAATTTTAATCAGTCACGGGTTCGGAATGGAGAAATTGCTAAGCTTCTCAAAACCCCCAAGAAACCAGAAGGGTAACGAATATAATAAAGTAATTGTTAAGAAAAAATACATGTTTCTGTTTCATATTCACTTCACCACAGCAATAGGAGAGGGTGAACAAAATCAAGGGTAAGAAACAACTACTCAGAAGATACTGAGGAATCTTTCTAGAGGAACTACAGCCGCATCCACAAGTCTCTGTTCAGAACTAAGACTCTGGATAATTTAAGTGCCAAACATCCATCAGTTTCAGTAGTAATTGGGTACCCAAATATCTTTTCGTTTTGGAGCCTTCATTGACTAAAGAACTCAGGTGATCACAGCACCAAGATCTATGCGCTCTACAGTCCCCCTGAGATACGGCCATCATGCAGGAGCCATGCTAGAGAAGGCTGCAGTGCTCTTCTCCCTTTGTTAACCTTTGAAGTGATCCATCTAATTTCTTTCACTGTTTTATCTCTTTTTTTCCTTTGGGTTTTTTTGTTTGTTTGTTTCTTTTGGTTTGGTTTGTGTTGGTTTTTTTTTGGTTTGGTTTGTGTTGGTTTTTTTGTTAATTCTAACAGCCTGAGTCTTCCAAAGAAGGAAAAGAAACAAAGAGAACTAGATTTTAGGCATCCCTATCATGTCTACAAAGAAAAAAAGGTCATTTAATCTGTTGTTAGCTTTTCAAAACATAACTCAATTTTTTTCCAGCAGTAGCTTCTTTTTTTTACATTTCTGCATAGAGAAAAATGTGAGATTAAAAAAGTATGACTAGCGTTTCTGAACTCATTACTGGAGCTGTCATGCAATAGTGTTATGATTAATTAAAGCATTAGTGCTATCTACAGTACTGTTGATTAGCACTATCAACAGTATTCAAGCTTCACTTCCTATGCTGATGGTCTAACAATATTAAAAGTGGAACATTCCTATTTAGGCATTCAAATTTTTTAATAATATATGAAAAAAAACAGTGGAACCACAATTTAGGAGTCCAATTTAGAGAATGAAAATGTATTTGTGACAGAATTTAAATGTTCAGATGAAATAACCAGTTGCTGAACCACTAATTTTTTCCTTGCAAAGGGCAACTTTGGGACTGTGATGCATATATGCCATTGACGTCAGTGATGACTACAACCCTTCCCTCCTCTTTCCCCCAAGCTATTTGATTGCTACAGTTGTATCAGAAGTGAAAGGATACCAGTAAATGATCTAAACAGGATCTCCAATATTTTATTAGAAGAATGAAAGCTCTTGACAACATATAGGAAATATCGAACACTATTTCATCCACCAATGAACCACAGCAATAGTAGGAGAAAAACGAAATATTGTAACGTGGATCTGACACAGCTTCCTTCTTACTGTATTGTAAAAACCCTGGGCTAAGCAAAAGCTGAGAATTTTCCTTGTCTTTTATTTCCCTTGCATATTGCATATTTTTCCCATCAATATCTTTTCCTAAGCTTTCAGCACATGAAAGAAAATCCCTCTGTACAATGGAAGTTCACATACCATAAGGTCCTTTAACTTATTCCTTGAAGATCCTGGGAGATGATACTGAAAAGACCTGACTACTTTTCCTCTTAAAAAAAACAATTAATACTAAAAGCTGCAAGGCCTTTGAAAGAAAGAGGAAGCTCATAGCCTGCTCCTACGTTGGCACACTTGGTTATTATTACAGCCAAACTAGGTCCTTTATCACTCTATGACTGCACAAATTATTTCCTTTCTTTCTTGCCACTAGGTATTTATCTCTAGCCTTGAGAAGCATTTTGACATGAACATGTAATCTGGATGCAAGAAATTCACCTAGTAAGTGCACACAGAAGTACCTGGGGAGAACAAATCTTTTTTTATCAAAATGTTCTCAACAAAGTATTGTCAGAAATGCTTTCCAGGTCCAGAAAGGTCCTGACATGCTTGTTAATAGCCAGTTGTCCAGCATTTAGATCTACCATCTGAGAGTGGGAAAAATGGGCTTCCAAGTTGCTGCTGTATGATTTCAAGGAGCAACTTGATTCTGCATTTGCCATGATCAGTCTCTATACCAATGGATGTTTGATAATACAATAAGTAAGAGTTCCCTCAAGGCAAGAGCTTAAAGCTGGGCCTCCAAAGTAGCAGATCACTGCCATATTTCTTCAGTTGCATTTCTTTCTTCTCATGAAAAAAAAAACAAACCACACTCTTTTTCCTTCTGCATGAGGAGGAAAATGGTTTTTTTTTCCTTTTTTCTTCTCCACAATGAGAATATGCTACACTGCTGGCAGTCTGCTGTGTAGGTGATGGGATGCAATTACAGGTCTTTGGAGTTTTCCTAGAAGTGTAACATCTTATGTAAAGACTGTTTTAGACTCTCTTGAAGTTAGCCAAATTGCATTGTGACAAGAGAAAACATGAAAACAGCCATAAACAGACAAAATCAATAACCTAAAATAGTTATTAATTAAGACAGAAGATTTTTTCTACATTTAAAATTATAGTTCTGTACTTGTAATTAGTTCATAAATGCAAGCCAGATAAGTCAACAGTGCTTTCATTTGCACCTGTTCCATCCACAGCCAGTTATATCTAGTGCTTTTCAGAAGACTTGATAAGTGTGGGATAAACCTCCACTGTGAAGCAGGTGTGCTTCATGGCACACCCCGTTGTCCTGGTTACACCACAGTTCAGACTGTGGGAAGTCTGAGCAGAACATTTGCAGTGCCTCTCCCCACCAAGTCTGTATGACCAGTTTTCCTTCCCATCAAAATGATGCCTGGACAAGGGAAGTTTACCCCAGTCCTCATGCAGAGGGGGTTTGTATCTGGACAAACGCAGCAAACCCAGATTCCCCTGCATAGACCTTGCTGTAGACCAAAGACCACTGAATTGTTAAGAGAAGACTTTTTGGGTTGCAATTCCAAGGCATCCAACAGTTTTTGGGTTACATCTCAAATCTGACATAATTCTGAAGAGGAAGTAAGATCAGTTTAAGAGACTGTCTATTTAAAGTTAAGAATTTTTCTGTAGCTCCCTGAAATAAACTCTTCATCGCTATCTATTTTGACTGAAAGATATTTTTATAGATACTTGATAAATACTATCTTTAAATAATAGATGCATTACTTTTTAAATACTATCTGATTAGGAATGGAATTTTGAATTAGGCTGTGATCACATCTATATAACTGTAGAAGCTGTACCAGAGTGAGTGTCTGTAGAGAGGTGACTCACTGACTCAACATTAATAAGACCAGAAGGAACCACAGTGATCACCTAGTCTGACCTTTTCTTTAAAACACAGAACTGCCTCAAATTACTGTATAAAGTGCCAGAAAAGTGTCCTGTCTTGATTTTTCAATTTCTATGATAAAGAGCCCATTTCAGTCTCTGGAGGTTTTTTCTAATGGTTGATTAATTCTTTCTGTTAAACTTTTGCCTTCTGCCTACATTAAACTTGTCCAGCTTCCTCTTCTAGCCAGTGGACCCTATCATCTGCTGGGCTAAAGAGTTATTATCAGTCTGTGGACCTGTCTCATTGCTATGAATCTGTGTGGCCATGATGGCACTGCTGGTTGACCATAGTTACCACCACCTCATTATCACCATCTCTGCTCTCCTTGCTCAGGCACGGTCGGACTGTGCCCTTGCTAGTGAGGACACCGTTCTGCCAGCTTTGCTGTCACCCTGGCTCCTGGTTCACCTTCCCTGTGGAGCAGCCCGCTCTTGCTGCTCCCTGACAGAGCCTGAGGATAGGTCCCTTAAAAACAATTTTTTGCTCTTCTGGCTGTGAAGGAAGTTACAGCCCAATCTTCCAAGAGATATCCTGGATTGGCCTTTTTCTGAGCAGAGCACAAGTGATGTGAGGAGCACCAGGTTCATACAAACTCAAACAGCTGGAAAGCATACCAGTTATGAGATTTGATGAGATTAAGCCACTTCTGGGGTTGCCAAAGTATACACATATATAGTAAATAAGCTTTTTCTTCTCTGCTAATGAGCACAGATTTGAACAACTCACTTTGAGTAAGAGTACTGGAGGATAAGAAGAATATGTTGTAAAAAAAAACATTAAGATGATGATAGCCTAATGGTTTCATAAGAAGTTGAAAAATGCTGGCTGAAATTGAAGCATCTACATACGCATAAAAGAAAAAATGGACTTGATAAAGAAAGTTACACACAAGAGGCAATTTGGATGCAGACAAAGCATTGTACCTTACATGACATATCAATGGCACTTTTCTGTCATTGGATCTAATTAATATTGCATATGAATTGTCACTAGGATCACCCACATCACAGTTCAGACTAATCTTATTTCTCATGACCACTCAGATTAAGTAATAGAATTACTCACACAGTGGAAAATGTTGACTTTTGAGAATGTGCATTTCCAGTTCAATCACAGAGCAAAACACTTTTTTAGCACTTTAGGCAGATAATATATTCCTAAGTGTGCATTCAGCTCAGTAATATCTGTGCCTTGCAGATATTATGTGCCTTCCTTCCTTCCTTGCTAAAAAAAAAAGCTACTCAAAGACCTCTTCTCCACATAACCATTATTTTAATGTTAATAAAACGTCACTTATGTAGTTAAAATCTTATTGTCTTGAATCTCTCTATTTTTAATCCAATGCATAAAATGCATTGCATAAAATGGGAGCAACATAATTACTGTCATTGAGCTACAACGTAGCATGAGTTCCTTCCTGGTTCCCTCCCCGATATTTTTGAGGAGAATACTTGGATATTAGGGCTTGGTACAATGGGGCCTGTGTGTGCCATGGACTCCTTCATGCTTCCTTTAAGAGCTGTACTCTAAATGCATGTCAGCTAACACAAAAGGACTAGCTTAGGAGCACTATAATTAACTGCTGGTACAGTTCAATTGGAGATTATTATCCATAATTCCCAAGATGAGAGAAAGCATGTAGTCAGGCCATGCTGAAACATATAGTTTACAAAGTAAATCAGTCAAGAGCCTCTCCTGAAGGCAAATCCTGTAGCAGAAAATTGATTTCTTATTAGTTTTACATGACTGTGCTTTCGCTACTGAAGGATACACCAAGGCTAGCATTTTCAATAAAGTGGTGGATAACCAAAAGTCTATCTAAACACAGATATCTTTTGAGTCATTGCTTTTTCTACAGATACTGGCATTAGATCATACAATTCAGTTTTATGTATTGGGGATAAGTAACATGCAGGTTGTGAGTCAATGCCCCAGAAAGCATCAGCAAGACCATCAAAAGGAATCACCTTTCTTCTGAAAAAGTGCAATCAGATGGCTGACATTAATCCACTAGTTCACATCAGGAATGTGCTCTTAGAGTGAATACCCTGCTCAAAGTCACCTACCTGGCTTGGTTTGCAGAGTGGTGCAGTCTTAGAGTGCACAAACTGGATGCCTTTCAGATGAAGTCAACCATGAAGTGGCACTTCAGGAGTCCACCAAATGCTTCCAGCCACTAACAGGCACTCTACCCAAACAAAACCCTCAAAAATACATTCTGTAGGGATATAGGATTCCCTGCATCAGCTATTTTCCTCTACAGAGCCATTTCTATTGGACCACATTGCATGCTAAAGCATTAGTACAGTCAAGATTTAAGTAAGGGAAGAATCAGATTTTATGCAAATGATTAAAAAAATCATTCAAGATTAAAAAAACATTGGAAAAGAAAGGAACATCTCTTTTTTGGAAAAAAAAATCTTATAGCAGTTAACTGATAACTACTAGATCACAATCAGTAATATCTCAAGGACAAAATTATCATCTTCAAAATCTTTACATAGTCAAGTTCACCCACTCCAATGTCTTTAGACTCTGCAAACTTCTAGTGAAATCAACTGAGCTGTGTATGTGAATACATATTTAAGTGTGCAGTTAGGTATGCTTAATCTTACAGAAATTAATCAGAGGCTAAGTTCCTGAACTAGGTCTTGAACAGAAAGATTTTTCTGATAAAGCTATAAACTGGATGTCAGAGTGATTAAGCATGTCTTTAAACATATAAGGCACTTAGCTCATTGCTCATCATAGAAAATTTTTGTTAAACTTAGTGGGCTATTCTTTTGTGCAAGACTAATTTGGAAGAAGTTTTTTAAAAAATAGACATTGGTGGGTACTTTGAATCCCTCATGCAAAATTTAATTTTTCAATTGACTTCCAAAGTTGCATTATCTAAATAAAAACTATACAACCCAGCCTTTGTTGGCTGTGTCTTTGGTAGTAAATAAATGCACTAAAGATTGTTCTTTGGATCTAGCATCCTACCCTACAGGAAAGGATTGCTACCCCAAACTATGTACTGGGAATGGGTCCCTGGCCCACGCTAACTGTTGAAGTGCTCAGGGAAGTTGTTTGGGAGAATGGTAGTTAACAGGGGCCAGTGCAATGGTCAGGACCATTCTCACAGATTAACAATACAGCTGGTCAAATTTGCATATCTTGGGATGATAAATTTACTAGTATAAGCATAGCCATTGAATAATCATTAACTGACCAAGACCTACTGATTGGTAAGTCCCAGAACAGCAGTGCTCCAGACACTTTCCAATAACAAAACAGACTTTGATGTTGCCATAAATGGAAATTCCTTTAGGACGCTTTTTTTTTACAGTAAATATATTTGCAGAAATTCAGATTAGTGAAGGCTTTGATCTTCAGTGGAAAGTAGTTGACCCTGAGAAATGGTTGGAATTATAATCCTGAGCAGTTAGTTCCCAGAGCTTACATTCTGCAATATCCCCCACAGAAATGTCAGAATATGTACATAAAGTTGAGTGGTCTCAAATATACAATGCAATTCCCATGTCTTTGAGCAAACACTAACCTTCTGTTCCATAAGTAATGTGTTTGTAGGGATTGCTGCAAATGCCTTGTAGCTTGTCTTGATCTTGTACTGCTAAAAGGGTAAACCAGAAAGCAGGAAGAGAAGTAAAACAGGGTAGAAGAGGGAGAGGGAGAGAGAGGAAAGAGAGGGGAATGGTACAACAGAATGAAAGACGATTCCAATTGTCTTGCAGACACGTTGCAACAACACAATGCTTACATATTACCTAGGGAAGCTATTTCTTAAAGAAAATCTAGTGTTTCTGTTAAGATTTTAAAGGACTGTAATGTACATCATTTGGTTTTAGGAACGAAGTAGGACAATGTGAATTCCTTTTACCAGCTCATAACTTCCAAAGTGATTTTGACCACTTTCTGCTGACTACTATCCTTAAATGAATATCAGGAAAGACTGAGATTTGATACAGTAATGCACAGCTACTTCTGCCAGTACATACACCTCAACAACTGCTGCTGTGTGGCATGCTCCTGGACCACTAGGTCAGAGGGATTTCTGAGACTGGCTTTAATGAGACTGATTAGGATCCTTAAATGATGAATTACTTGCATGAGTGGCTAGATCGCTGATGTTACAGCTTTTCATCTCCTGAATAAGTAACTCTATCATCCAAACGAATATTTCAAAACAAGTGTAGGAACTTTCACACTCTAACCAAGCATACGGAACTGACAATCTAAACCATACAAAATGCATGGGTTTGGGTAGAAAAATTCTAAATTCAGCCTCAAAAATTATCCTTCTTAAACAATTTATATTTTAGACTATATTAGCTTGCCCAGTTACTTTTAACTCTTTAGAAATCATACTTTCTACATTTTCTTTGCAATTGTGGAGGTAATTTTTAAATGATTGATGAGATTCTTCTATACTTACATGAGTTCAAGAACTTGGATTCTTAATCACGACTGTAGGAATTCTTTTTTTTTTAACAGTTAAATAGGGATTTGTTAC
This sequence comes from Morus bassanus, assembly GCA_031468815.1. Lineage (NCBI taxonomy): Eukaryota > Metazoa > Chordata > Aves > Suliformes > Sulidae > Morus > Morus bassanus. Next base: position 90,381,096 of record CM062569.1, read on the forward strand.
ATGGTTCCCTTTTCAGCAACATTCTAATAAAAATCATAAATTCACACAATAATAGAGTTTTAAGTTATTGATTATTTCTGTGATAGTCACCCAGAAATAGTTACTTGTTAATCAGTTCAGGTTTTTTAATGTACTGCTGTCTGTAACAGTGAATATTGGTGATCATGAGATAAGAGGTTGAGCAGCATGCTATACTTTGGGTTGTTCTTTTGTCACTTTTTTCTTCTCTGTATGTCTCATAAAAGTCTTGATGACAGCAGAGGGGCCAAAATTTTAATTCAGATAAGAGAGACATATCATCCTTGCACCTCTCTTGAAATATTGTAGGACACCACCTTTTAATTCTTTCTAGACATAATATTATGTTTGCTCTTGACTTTACTCATATTTCTTAGCCAGAAGCTGGAGACTGACAGACATTCAAGAAGTCAGTAATCACAATAATCATATTGAATGAACAGTCTGACAAAGCAGATGAATGCAAATGCTGGAAATGCATTTTTATTCTTTTTTCTTGGGGGGTGGTAGTAATTTATATGAGTTTTAGTGATTCTAACTTGGATGGCTGCCATTTAAGTGTTTCAGTCAAAACTAATGTCTTTTATAGTCATAGGCATTTCTGCAGGATAGTTCGTCTCATCCCAAAATAAGAACCTAGAAAGGTAAAATAAAATCATCTTGCAAATACATCTTATTCTCTTCATTAACTATAATATAATTGCCAAATTGTGCTTGGATATATAACTTTCAAATGTCAAAAGTCATGTGATTTGAATCATGTCCTTCGAACATTTGGACAGCAACACTGCTATAAACGTGTGTAAGTTCATATATATATATTTGTGTATATACAAAATCTGTATGCAGATAAGACATAAAATATTGCTCACTGAAGTAGATGGAAGATGACATCCCAAATATTAAAACTGGCATATCCACAAAATGTATCCTTGTTTGTTTATAATTGATATTCTATCAATAAAATTATATAATGGAACATATAAACGAAGTGCAATGTCTTCACTAGCCCATAGGCTTTTACGTATGATGAGACAGGCATCTTATATGATGAGAATACTGTGACTACTTTGAAGTTAGTTGAACTGGTATATGAACTAAACAAAGACATATCAGGCTGTTAAAATGTAAAAGTTTCTAAACTGCTTTAGTGTGCTTTGTCACTTCCAGATACTGTAGAACCTGTGAGCAATGTGCTGTTGTCACAGTCTCTGACATGAGTGGAAGTCTTTAATTCAGTTTCCCATCTATATGAATATGTTTCTCGACAGGTTCGTTCACATTACTTAAAATTATTCTTCGATGCCTAAATACGTTTAATAATCTGGTTCATAGGAATCTAGCAGTATTTAGCCACGGACATAGCCACGGACAGTTAGGTCTGCTGGCCTGCACCATGATCCAGTCAGAAACAAACCAACTCCAATATCAAAGCTCAAGCAAATATCAAGCTGGGGAGTTTTGGGGAAAATATCCTACTTTTCTGGCTGAAATGATCACCTAGGGCACCCCACAGGGCATTGCAAATTGTGCTAGACACATACCTGTAAAGGATTAAAATCAGTGGCTAACCATGAGAGTGTAGAGCTCCCCATGGGGAATCTTTCCTGCTTTGTGGTAGGTTTTGCAGCTGTGCTGGTCTCTGTGGTGCTACAGTTAGTTTGTTCCCTAGCTGTTTTGGGTAGATTTACATGCATTCCTGTGCTACATTCAAATAGGAAAAATCAAAGCAAATGTAGGAATGATACCCCATGAAACCACTGCAAAGAGTTTTCAAAAAACAGCCAGAAGTTTTTATTCTAATCCGTTACTGCAGAATCAGCAATTTTATCTGTCTCTACTCCGTCCTACTGTTTATTTTGCTATATTAGGTCCATGAGGACACTATTAAAGTGTCTGCAAAGTCCAGGGAGAGAGGGTTTTTATTTCCTGTGGTCACCCACAGTTCACACTGATCTGTGAATTTACGTTTATATTCACTTTGCAAAACAGTCATATTTTTAAATCATTCATGAACATAAAGAGTAATACATAAAGCATGGGAAAGCACATGTGTTTGTATATACAGATGCAAACAGTTCAGTAAGTTCATAGGTTATTCTTTGACTTGCGTGAATTGGGGCATACATAGGCATAGACATATAGAAGCTCCCCATTAAAGATTCCTTTTTGCATAATTGCTTTGATATCATGCTAGTGAAACAGTTTAATGTGAATGCTGAAAAGTGCATCTAATGTCAAAATTCTGGTTTAATGGGTGGCGGTTTAATATGTGCCTTAATGTTACTCCAACCACTGTTGAAGCAACATTAAGGTTGCAAAATTACACGTCAAAGTCAAGCACTTCTAGATGTTGTGCTTTTCCCTTAATATTCACTTAGCACATTCATACATGCAAAAATTTTGTTATGCATCAACAGTCATCAGGTGGAGCAACCTGCTTTTTGTCTAGTTCTGAAGTTGAGCTGATTGGTACTAAAGAGACCTAAATGCTGCCTAGGATGTTAACATTGTCTCTCTTCAATCTTTTCATTTTTTCTCTGGAAATATACTGAGATTTGAGGCTGGAGTGTTATCAGAGAGCCTGGTACCATTAACACATCAACAAAGTTCATTGAGCTATGCCATAGATAAGGTATAGAAATAAATGACAGCAGGAGGAAAGGGGGGTGTATGTAATAATTCACACTATTACTAACAGTAAATGAAGTCTCAGCCTCACATTTTAAAGCCACAAGAGAACTTTCCTGCACTGAACACCCAGCTGCATTTGATTTAGAGATTTCAGGTCTTCCACATCCCCAGTGGAGCAAGCTTAGTCGCATGATTAAAAATTGCACCAGACTAACGGTCCAAGTCTGTTAAACTGGTGGACACTCTCCCAGTCTCAGTGGGGTGGTGGGCAGTTTCAAAAGTGCCACCGTATGACATGGTAAAGCAGAATTAGCAGGAAAAGGGACAGTAGGTAGGACAGAAAAGATGTAATAATCTCTGCAGATATAAACCCAGGCAATAGCTCTGTGTCACAAGCAGAGAATTTCCTTACCACCAGAGACTCTTACAGGGCTTGTTGCACTGACTAGCAGAAACTGCAACTGCTTTGCAATCTGCAGGCTTAGTCATGCCTTCCAGTTTTGTCTCGGGGGCTTTTTTCTTGGAATTTCTGCAATTTCATTTCTCTTTTTGTTTCATTAAGTAATACTGACAGGGTGTAGCGACACTGTACAGATGTGCTTGGCGCAATGGTTCCTTTTGAGTTGTTTGGTTTTTTAAAGAACCATTCATGACAATTGCTGCTTTGTGCCTATTTAAACCTCTCATTTTCAATTAACATTTTCCAAGCAGTTCAAGTCACCCCTGCCATGGCCAAGCTGTTAGGAACACATCTGACACAACTTGATCTGGCAGACCAGGCTGTAGTTTTGTGCTGTGAACAAATAAATCAGTAAGGTATGATAGCCTTTCTGTGATGGGCAGAGCTTAGATATCAGCAAGAGGAGGCACAAAGGAAGCATGGTGTGCAAAGAAAAGATAAAAGATACTGGAAAGCCTTCTGCAGCTCTGATGTCTTCTGCCACCAGCTCTTCCTCTTTGCATAGCAGTTCCTTTTGTTTCCACCTACCTGCTGCATGTTTTTTGATCAGCTTTCCTTTCCTTCCCCTTCCCATTCTTCAGATTTATCTTTAGGTTTGAAGTGTGACTGCCTCCCAAGCCCTCCGGCAGCAATCATCATCACTGCTTATTCTCACTCTGCTGGGACTCTCCTGCCTTTGGGTGGATGACAAACAGCAGGACTATGGATGATCCATTAAGCGTGGGACTTTGGTATTTGCAGTAGCCCACGTTGTAGGAAGCTTGGCTTTTTTTCCCGCTCACCCTCTGTCTAGCACAACAAGATGAGAGAAGTACTAAAAAAAAGGGAAGAAGCAGGAGACTGTCCTTGTCTTCCCTTTCTGGCTCTTGGCCACATAGCCCTTGCTCAGGCTGAGCTCAGCTGTGCTTCTAAGCTGATCCCAGAGAGGGGCAGAACTGCTGGGGTGAGTACAGCCTCCTGGGGAGTGGGAAGGACAGGCGGGATGGGGTGCTTGGGAAATGGTTGTCACTGAACAGCCAGTTCACATTAATCAGATTAAGCTACTTTCTAGCTCAGCCCTGCACTAAGATCACCATACTTCTATTACCTTCATTGGGAATACATGTGGATTTAAGGTAGCAGGGGGTGTATAGAACATGTTTTATGGTTTATTTTTGACACACCAGTGTTTTAAGTAAGCTTCAGAAATAAGTGCACCAAATGTATATCAGAGCCACTGGACACAAATAAATCTTCAGTAGTATCTCCACCCACTCATGAAAAAAGCATTTCATTTTTATGCTAAAGGATTCCTACAGCATTTTCCCCTACAATAAAGAGCACATTGCTAGCAATTTGACATGGCAAAATTTAGTCTTTCCTATCTTCATTATCAGTACAAAAGCAGTTCCTTTTTAAATATTTTTTCCACAGCTCATTTATTTTAGTAGCATTGTGCAACACAGGTGTGATTTTTCCTACAGGGACAAAGAACTACTAGAAAATAAGCATGCACCAAGAGTACCTTGGGTTTGATGTTTTCATGGTCAGGAGGCAGGGAAAAAGATTGTGGTGAAGTCAGCTCTCTGGGTCTTGATGGCAGTGTGCCTGGTGACTTGTCTGAGACAGGAGTTCTGCATTTTACCACCAGTGAGGTGGCAGATTGTTCAGGTCTTGGAGAGGAGGAATTAGACCTATAGTTTGTGTGCACTGATGAAGAATTAAGCTGCGGTAGATGGGAATTAACATTATCAGTCTGTGGAACTGGTGGAATAGAATAAGGCCATGAGAGAGACCACTGCTTTGAGACACTTGAAGGGGTAGGAGAGGAGACACTCATCTCCTGAACAGATGTTTGGGATGGATCTGATTTACAACTAGAAGCTGAATGCAAAAGACTTGGGGAAGGTGATGAGTGGTTTTCTGGGGTGGGGGAAAATATGCCACTAAGACTGGTAGAAGAAAGCAAAGGATATGACCGGCAGGTAAAGATGGGTGAGTAAGTGTGTATTCTCTGAGACTTCTGAGGTGCCCGGGACCTGGAGGCAGCATACTGCAGCCGTTCTGGAGAAGGAGAGGTAGGGTGTGCAAGGGAAGAGGGTGCTGGGGCACGCAGAGGAGGCAGTGTAGACTGCAAACCTGGAGAGGCAACTGATTTTCTATGGGAGGAGACAGGGGATGACAGAGGACTTTGGGAGTCTGGAGAAAGCGTTCTGACTGGAAGGTGCTTTTTAGGAGAAAGGGACCTCGCTCTAGGGGTGGGATGAGGCTTGGAAGGTAAAGGCAGATGCCCAGCCCATCCTGAAAGAAAATATTCCTCTCTGCTGGGAGAATCTGGCCTTATAGGAGGGCTTGAAACAGATTTCTTGGGGGTTGGGGGAGTTGTTTTGGACTTTTGATCTATTGCGAGTGTTGAGGAACAAAGGGAGTTAGGACAAAATGTGGGACAAGAAGCAGGGGAAAGTGGTCTCCGCTGAGAAGAGCCTGATCTCAAAATAGCAGTTAAGAGGGTCAATCTGGTCGGCAGAGGGGATCCGACTCCTGACTTTGCTAAATTTCCTCTAGATGACATTTGCGTGCAAGGCTCATTTATACTACATATGGTTGAAGAGGAGCCATAAAGAGAGGGTGGAGACAACGGTTTAGGGCTAGGAGATAATGAACGTGTTATTATATGTACAGGGACAGGAGATAAAGCATTCAATCTTTTGGAAGAACTGGAGGATAAAGGCTGAGCTGAAGATCCTTGAATTTCAGCTGAACGTGGAGGATCAGGGGAAAGACTTGGGCTCTTTGCTGGAATGGAGGATGTGGTCAAGTCTCCTATTCTGCAAACACAGCCAGGGGTGTAGAGACTTGGTTTTTGTAGGTTATCATAAAATTGAGGAGTTGAGTAACAACTATTTGATGCAGGAGAAGATATTTTAGACATGGAGTGGGGTGAACTATGGGAAGCAGACTGAAAGTAGAGAGATGAATCTTGCTTAGAAAACCCGGCTGCTGACTGCCAGTTGTTACGGGAGTCTTCCAGCGAAGAGGCTTGATTCAGGTTAACCATGGCACCACACACTACTTTCTGATTAGTTGGAGAAATTAAGCAGACAGCAGGTGGTTTAGAGGAAAGATGATCAGAGGTGGAAAGAGTAGAAATTAACTGGAGAAAAAAGAAAAACAGAAATGTTAATATAGGTGGAACCTGTGGAACTGTTAAGCACCCCACATTTCAGTCCTACGGTCATGCATATAGTGTTTCCCTCAGTACTGCTCTGTGGGTTAAGGCTGTCTTAAACTCAGGGATACAGCCTGATGGATACAGCTCTCAGGAGAGGTGACTAAATGCAAACAAGTTATGTGTTACTTTATTTTTATGAGACCTCAGTTTTGTTGACATAAACAAGGTTCAAGGCCACAATATTTTTCATTTTAGGTAAAACTCAAGACAGTGGTGCCACCAGTGTCCAGAATCATGTGATGTCATTCATGTTGTGCAAACACAACGGAAAGTGAGAAAATTGCAATATTGTCCCATCTCACTTTACCAGTTCAGTGGAAAGTAGCCTTTCTGTAAACAAGATGCAAGTCAAGTACTCATTTTTACATTCAGTAAACAACACCTTCTGCAGCACTGTGATATCAGAACAAGAAATTTGCTCAGAACTACTTAAATCAGACATAGTTTGTTCTTCACTTTTCTTGTCATTCACAGAGCAGTGCATTTGACAGTTTGCAGGCATGTAAGAGTCCTTGTCCCCTTCTCCACAGTCTTACAATACACTAATAAACCAGTAATGAGCTCTTTCATGAGTGCCTTTTTTCTTAGGTCTATTCTAATTAGGATTTGTTAAAACTAATTAGAGCATACAAGTATATTATCAACCTTTTATACAGTTTTATGCTTCTAAAGAAAGAAATTCTCTCAAAATCTTCCAAGTTATTATAATGCTGAAATTAAAAACTGGGATATACACAATATGAATAAAACATATCAGTATGAAATAGTGAGCTAAGTCAGCTGTAAAGCCAAAAGGCTACAAATTATCACCTAACTTTTGACTGAGCAGTTTGAAAGCAGGGAAATTGACTCTAATCCCTACAAACTTCATCTAAATGTAAGAACACCTATTTATCTCTTGTCCAATACACTGAAAAGATTAAGCAGTTCTATAAAAGACAATTATAACATCCAGTTTCTACATACACAACTTGCACATGGCTTTGGCTCAGATTATGAATTCTATTTTTTAATACATGTCTTCCCCATAAGAGAGACGAGTTATTATATCATATAGTACTGATACATCACAAACCAAAAATAATTACAAAACATATAATTTTCCAGTGAGAGCTGGAAGAAGCTGTGACAGGAGAGCAAGACTTACAGGCTTTAAAAGGCTAAACTATACGTAAAATGCTAAATATGGGCTAAATATGCACAGCAGAACCCTATTAGCCTGTATAACAAAACGGGTGAGCTCTTCCTACTAAATGATACCAAACAAATAGCAAGCCTTGTAAACTGAAAATATTTTCTTTGTAAGATACGTTCAGAAAAGCCTTCATTTATAGAAATAAACACCAACCATCAGAATGCCTTTACAACCACACTAACTTCCCTGTATTTCATACGTGTGTTAAAGTGCCCCATTTTGAAGTGGAAAGCCAATGGATGTATACAGTGCAAATGTTAGAATATAAAAATGAATGCCCATGATACCATATATTCTATTGGATTAAGAAATTATGACTCTCATTGAAAAAGCTACTAATTAAGAATAAGAAAAAATACTGGAAATTGAGAATAATTTACCAATATTTAAGCATTATGAAAAATTGTTATTAAGTATGTCACGAAACAGAAAATTATTTAACAAGTTGAAAAGCAGCATGGCAATACCTCTGATAATTTGGAAAAGCCTGATGAAAGCACAGTAAACTATCACCAAAAGGTTCTAAATATGACCAGAAGACCAGAATAGCTGGTTTTTTCGTAAACTGATTATTTTTTTCAGACTTTGAATGCGGCATAGCATTTTCCAACATCAGTCAGGACATTTACACCTCAAAGAACAATAGAAGCTTCCATTTTTTCAATGCTTTTTTTTTTTTTTTTTCCCTCATTTAAAAAAGGTCAGAAACAAATGAAGCTGTAGGAGCCATCTGGTTCAGTTAAAGTGATCCTCTGTACAACACAATAGTCCCCAGTGCTGGTTCTTGTTTTTCTCATCTCTGACAGGAAACCCATAGTCTAATTATGCTTTTAAATGAAGATAATGTTATATATAAGAACTCTTAAGTGTGACATGATACTGCCATTATAATCCTAGAACTGACAAGGTAGCCCCTATATGGAATTCTTTGTACACAGGAAATCTACCAACAGATAAATAATGCATCTACTTAATCATTTCATAATTTTCCTTCATTTCTGAACTGAGGATACTTCATTACATAGTGAGCCAGAAGAGCGATGCCCAAGGAAACACCAAAGAAGAATCAGAACATCGTTGAAAAGCAACTTAGTAAAAAACATCTTCTTATGAAGAGATAGAGACAGTTAGAGATATTTAGAAAATGAAGACTGAGGAAGTACTTACAGTCTTGAAAAACTGTGACTTAAGAATGATGAGATACGCATTACCCATACTGCATACTATCTCTCTTCACATTCAGGTGAATAGCTAGTAAAGTTAGGCTTTAATTCTTTGTTCTGTGCAATCTGTATTTTCTGTTACTTTACCAGGCAAATCTCTGTTTACTTGTCAAGTCATCAAAAGCTTAGGAAATGAATATGCATATTAATTTTTCTGCATAGTCTTACAAAAAATCCACCCAATTTTTGTAATAGCTTTTAAAGAAACCACCCAAGTAAGTCTGGCAGAATCTGCATACTGAACATTGCTGAAGTAGATTTGTATTTCCCTAGGACAATTATTCTTTTACAAGCTGCTTCGTCTACCTAGAGTTATCTATGCCTTTACACCTTCCTTAGGTAAAATTCTCACTGACTTCACTGGGATTTTCTTGGAAGAAATGAATATTTCATAACGCTGTAAATCCCAAACCAGGTTGGATTTCTTATTCACAATTTTCTTAATCAAAAATTGACACTGAATTTGATGAAAAATTGAGTAGCACAAGTATTTCAACACAAGATAGGAAGTCGTATTCATTTTTAGACACAAAGTAGCCATGCTCAACATTTTTTTTAAATTTTCAATGAAGAATGGCATTTTCAACTGAATGAAACCCTGCTGAGGTCAAAGGAAATGTCTGAATTTATTCCGTGTGAGAAGGATGTTGCTGTTTTACTAAATGTAGAGTTTTTCACTGAATATACATCCTTGAAAACTATCAGTGCTCTTTCCAAGATAAGAGATATTAACTTTTCATGCAGAAAAAGTGATTGATGCATTTTGAAAATGAAACATTTCAAAGACCCTTTTTTTAATTCTTCCGTTGGCAGTTTAAAATTTCAATAAATCAATAAATGTGCCCTATAAAGATCAACATAAAATGGACCTTTCAACTTCATTAGTTCATTACACCTGTGCAAAGTCAGTGCTAACTAACAATCAGAATAACAGGATTTTTGCAGCTTCTTTCTCTAGCATAAAGGGCTGCAGTGGGTGCTGAGAAAAAAATAGGACTGGGAAGTCTGATGCTAATAATTGAAATGACCTACAGGCTCCATTGATTTCAACGGCCTTAGCCAATTTAGACTAGCTAGGAATCTACACCTTCTGATTAACTTGCTGTCATGTTGACCTGCTCTTAAAGAAAAGAAGAATAGATCTGCATTACCTGCTCCATTTATACACCAGAGCCATCAGGAGAGGCAGTTAAGCCAGAAGGGTTCAGATAACTCCTTAGAGACCAAACATTACAGCAATGGCCAACAACAATGCTAATTAAAGAACAAATTGGCCAAGCTGCTTTACAAACTGACTCAGTATCCACATCCTCAAAGCTTTAGAAAACAAAGGTTAGCTCTAGAGTTTAAAGAGCAGGTTACCTGATGTTTTTGCGGATCAGCAGTGGTGTGGGAAAGCTCAGCACCTGGAACGTGCCCATTGCCAGGAGGTTTCCCTGCCCCAGTGCCAGGGGAAACATGGGACATGGCCAGCAACTGAGCGCTGATGGGACCGTAGCCATTGGAAGGCAGATGAGAGTTGTTCGAGGCAGCAGCTACTTCATCTTCATCACCGGAGTCCGTAATCAGGATAAACTCAGCCTTAAAAAGGTCATTCTCCTGCATTTCTCCTTTGCTCGAGTTACACCCCGGGGACTGAAAAGCTGTTCGGCTGCTGTCTGTATGAATGGCAGACACACAGTCTTGTCTGGCCCTGCTCTTTAAGGCCAGCTCATCAGAGACTGTATCAGACTGCAAAAGATACAAAGAAAAAAAATCCCAATTAGCTGCATTTTATGTGTGTTCCCCAAAATGCGAAGTAATTTTGGCTTGCAGCGGTGGCTGGCACTGCGCTACCAAAAGTGCAGAGGGTGAATTAAGAATTTGGGCATGAGCACCCAGCAGAAACCAGCTCCCCAGGGAGCTCCCCACTTCCAGCCCCCCAGCTGATGCTGTGGGGCTGCCTTCCCAGCAATTCACAGAGCAACAGGGGACTCTCAGCACAATGATGGCCCGAGCCGAGGGCTCGCGCGGGAACCGAAAAGGAGGGTGCAGTCAAGCCGAATGAGCTGTCAGACCAGACTACGCCAGACACAATGGGAAGGCATCCCGACTGTGGGATCCATGGGAGCAGACAATGCTCCTCAGAGGAGTCTGACAGACAAATCTGGGACAAAACCTATACATATTAATGAAGAAACAAAGGCCTTGAAACCAGGGGATTCTCTGAAGAGAGCAGACAAAGAATCTGAGGTCAGAGAGCTTTACTGTATGTTCAAGCTTCTCAGCACAGACCACAATTGTTCTTCGTATTTTCTGCAATTTACACTTCCAGTATGTAACTTCTCAAGCACGCTTTGGATAAGAGCAGGATTAGTGCAAGCTGGGCATATGACACACACATCACCAAAACTGCTGTGGTAAATCATATTTCTCTTGAAGGACGAATCAGGTAAAAGAACAGAAATATTGTGTATTGCAAGAGAAAGCCTGTAGATGGGGCTCATATTTGAATCCTGCTTGAGGAATACAGTAATGACAAATTTGCACTGCCAGTCCATGAGTCCCTGGAGCTCCGTTCTTTAAAAAAATATTGGGCCATAAAGGGAGATACCACCGGTATGACTTTGAAGGTGTCATTTTCATTATCTGATGTTGGTTCATTTTTTTAAATATTGATCAGGTTCTAGATATTTTAGACATTCAGTGCTATGAAGGCCTCCATACTGCTTCACCTGCCAGGAAAGTTTTCTCTGCCTACAGAAAAATACAGGGAGACAGAGTTCAGGAATACCTGATTCTGCCTTACCCAGAGCACTACTTAGAGCAAACCCAATACTGAATGGCTGGAAATGTAACTCATGAGTTAAACATCCTGAGGATAATATTCCAGTGCATATCTCTTCAAACATGTCCATTCTCTGCCCAGCCCAACCCCTTCTTTAGTCAGATAGGTCACTGAAAATGCTGGAACATGTTCAGGACAGAGGGCTGTAACCTCCTGTGAAAAGTTTATTAACACCAACAACTGCAGCCCCAGCAATGTCCCAGGGAAGGAGCTGTTACACAAGAGAAGAAACACCGTAAGCATTAGTATTAATCCAAGGGTTCCAGTTTACTCTCAAGCAGCATGGAATAAAATAAGAGGCTGTAAGTGTTGTGAGGCAGGAAAGGAATAATAAACACTATGGGCGGGCTAAAGGCAGGAGAACCAGGAATGTTGTGCTGCTGGCTTCACCATCACGGGAAATTGCAGGGACAAGCTTTCAAAAACAAGAAGCAAGCTTTTACTTTGATGCATTACTACACAGCTATGAAAGGGATTGGCACCTTTGCTGGAAGCCACAGCACTGGCATTTGCTGAAACCAGGATCCAGTGACCAACTCTTGGTCAATTCCCCTGTGATAACACTCCTCACACACCACACTTGCTCCCATGAAGATCAGGAAGGAATCCCCCCTTGTCTGCCAAGGATATATAGCCCTTGCATGACTGACAGAGGACAGTATTGAGGTGAGCAAGGGTTTGCTTCCAATATAAACTCTGCCAAAGACAAAACAGGCTATTGAGCAGATATCAGCCTTCTCTTGTGCAACAATTCTGCACCTCTGATAGGCTTGGTAACTGAAATGAAGCACAAGCCAAGAAACAGTTCAAGGGAAAAAGCTTCAGTTCAGTGATGCTCAGGACAAAATTTTCTGTATCTTTGAAAGAATGGGAAAATTAGTGCAAACAAAAAGCTACCTTATGTATAATTTCTTGATTGCTCAGATCCTTTGGCTCATCTGGAATTGTCACAAGGAACTTAGAGACATCTACAACCTCAAAATGAGTTGGAAGTCTTCCAATGGATGGTACAAATGTGAAGGTCAGTGGTTTGGTTCCAGATTCTTGAGAATTCACCTACAAAACACACAATTAGTTCAACTTTTTTGTCCAAATAAAAATTCTTTTTGTCAGAGTTGAAATAACATTAATTACTTCATCTACATAGTTTACAAGTCTATTATTAACTATACTGGTCATTGGTTTTTTTAACATATTGTATATTAAGGACTTCTTTAACAGACAGAATACTGCCTCGATTATAACCATCAATATCCTCTATATCCTAATGGCATGGCACAGCAGACAGGAGAAAATTTGTTCAATAATTTGCCATTCTTTCCATTTTCCATACCAGAAACAGAAAAACATAGTCAATTCATTTCAAGGCTGCTTTTATCTTTGTTTAATTCCACTTTAGTAGAACAACAATATATCTGAACATAATATGCCCCCTAGAGTATTTGCTTAAAAACTTATAACAAATTTGAAGAACCTTTACTCTGCAAAAAGAAAGCAAAACATGTTTTACATTTTCTAATTCAAATGCAGCTAATTCTGAAAAACATCTGGGGTGAATTCTGATTCAAGGAAAGGATTTTCTCCCATTTCTTTGGACCATTCAGCCACAGACATGAACTAATTCTGTGTCCATCTTCTCATTTCTCCCTCCCCAAATTGCGTTCTTGCTAGGACCATGTACATAAGGCCTGAATGCACTGAAGAGAAGAGAGACTAAGAGAAGACAATTTCACCTAAATGTTCAGTTTTATGGCAGTGCTCTCCCATCACTTCCATCTACTTCACAGGAGATACTGGACAGGAAAAAGAAGTCCACACCATGGTAAAACTCTCTGTTGCATTGCCAGATATCAGGGAAAGGAACTCCAAAGGCCTTGGCAAGGTAAGTAGAGGGAACCACTTACCAAACCACTGAACCTGATATACTGATTTCCCACTACTTGTTTGTGTAGAAAATCCTTCTTTCTGATTCAGAACTATGGAATGTAGAGATTTTCCCTTGTTTTATCATTGGATTTAAAGCTTATGGCAATTAATTTTGTTTCCAATGAACTCTGATAGCAGAACCTTGAACTGTATTGAATCATAGTGAAAAACAGGACCATTGCTTTGACTTTTTTTTTTTTTTTGGCTTACTTGTTTAAAGTGAAACAAATTGGAGAGCTATGGCTCTCATTATGCTTCTCTGTAATTCACAACCGTAAGTAAATAGCAATTACGGACAGAGTAGGATTATGGAATACATTCCCATGACTCATTCTTCTCGTTGCTGGAACATTTAAAACAATAGACACAGATTTCCAGTTTTTAAAAAATCTAAGCAAATATTAGTTACTTCCACTAACAGCTGTCTTCTGGAGGGCTTGAGCAAAACAGGCAGGCTATTTATACAAACACTGCCAACTGCTCCTTTACAATTTAGAACTCTGCTCTCTCAGACACACTCAGAATAAATTTCCATGTGTCCACCTCTAATTCTGAAAGAATAAGGTGTTTTGATGTTTGAAAGTGAAAAATCTGAATAAATGGCAGACATCTTGGTTCTGAAATCGGGCTTTTGTATTCACAAACTCACACAAGTAGGTTACGTTACACTGCAGGCTTGCTACCCAGTTAGAGGTGTGCATTGCAAGGGTGCAGGGACAAGGTGGTCTCCTACTTTCCCCCCCTTCACTTCACACAAGTGGCCAAGCACCGGACCACATGATGCATGGCCTGAATCAGTAGCAAAAGGGTGGCTGCTAACTGCTCCACCACACCAGAAGCTCTAAATGTTATTTTGTGTGAGGGAGAAGCAACATAGCTCTGTCCTTCTCTCACCAGCCAAGGTACCCGAGTCTGATCCTTGTTCTTCAGAAAGCAGCAATACAATTTTAAAATATTAACAGCTGGCATATTAAACGCTTAGTCCTTGCTCCTTGCTCCTGATACAAGTCAGCAGATCAACATCAGTACTCAAGGACGTACTCACTAGCAAGCAGCCACCATTCCCTACAATGCAGCCAGGGATGCAGCCTCCACCTGAGCATCTGCTGTACTCAAAGGAGCTCTTCAAGAAGCAGGATTACCTGCACACAGGCAGGAGCACCCACCATATTGGCATTAGTGATTTTTGTACAGCTGACACTGTCCATTACAGTCTTACACAGCACCTGGGTCTCCACTGAAATCAGCTGGAGATGGCCTTTGCTTTCCTGCAGGTCTACAGCTGTGCTTATATTTTCTCTTTCTAACTAGGAAGTGCAGTTAGTGACTCTGGCTACCTCGGTCATCTTTACTAGCATTTTCCCCCTCTACCTCACCCTCTTGTCATGCTCTTGTTTGACATTTGACATCAGTGGTTTTGTATCAATGAGTATTCTTGTGTCAGAGCACAAAATGTTCCTTACAAAAGAAAAAGGAAGAGAGAAAGAAGTGTGCAAATAGCAAGCCCCCACACAAAGAGATTAATAGAAAAACCAGATCAAATGTGCTAGCATTGCTAAACATCCAGTACTTTATCTGCATATTTGTAATGAGGAAATACAAACAAAAAGCCAAGTTATGAGGGTCCAGACCATTGCATAGTAATAGGGAGATCTTGCCAGCACCTACTTCTGTACTGTGTCTTACCCCGCACTTCCAATTTTATTGGTTTGGTGGAAAAAATAAAGAATACATGAAGAAAATCTTGTTGTATTTCGCCTAAACACATTGTGGAAATAACCATCACAATTGCTTGCAAGCTAAAACTAAGATTGGAAAACACATATAAAGATGTGTAAGCTAGAATATTTTTTCAGGTGGAAGATGCAATTGAAGCATGGTATTATTTGTATTCCCCTAGTGTATTTTATTTTTTCCGAGAGTTTAGAAAGTATAAACTAGCAAATAGAATTACTGCATTTCAGAAAGCTTTAAATTGGCAAATAATGTGTGAGGCAATGTGGAGGAATGTGCTCCGCTTAGGTTCACTCATAGGAAGTGGGAAACAGGAACTTCTAGCAGGTAAAACGGATCATGCAGTCTAGGCTGCATCACAGAAACCTAGACAATGACCAAATATCAGAAGAATGGTTAGAAAACCCAAATGTTTCCATTGGGAAAAACAAAAGAGAAGAAACTCTTGTTTAAAAATATCTTTCAAGTGGTTGTTTCCATTTTACAGATTTCAAAAAATAAGTAAAAATACTTTGACATTTTAAAATTTAAGTTTTAATTGGACAATGTGAAGCAGAAGGAACCATTACATACTTCTTTTTTTAAGGTAGAGAAAGGATTTTTGCACCATTTTTCATATACTCATCTCATTTACTAGATCTCTCTGGCTGATGTTTCTATCCTTGAAGAACTGAAAGAAATTAACAGGATGGACTTTCAGCATTTAATTACATCTATTAAAAACCATTCTGACATGCAGAGGTAAATAATAGCGAAATAACCTTAAAATTCAAATATGTATAAATATATATGTGAAACTTTCTTGCAGATTATCATCTTTTCTCTAGATCCAATAGTAACAGCAGAAGGAATTCAATGCCATACATTCCCTGCTGCTGTAATTCATTTGAATGAACAGAGTTACGGTGGTAGAAAAATACCATATGCAATGTCTATTCAGATTAATACCAATGAATTCTGGTTTATATTATATAATCAGCTTTGTGCACAATGAAATAATTGATTAGTTTTAATTGTCTCCTTTCATGTTACTTAGTTCTTTGAAGAATATAAGGGTTATTTATATTAAACTCTACAATTTGAATATCCATTGTGGGCTATAGGCTGCTGCATAATACATTGCCAAATAGTTTCAAAAGGAGAAACTTATTCTAGATAACTTCCATGACTTCCTATGTCATCAATTTACAAACAGGTTTGTTGCATATTTAATACCATCAATTTACAACTGCCCCGGGTATAGTCACTTAAATTATATTAATTATTCTTTTCATTACCATAGCTTCTACAGTCCTTACTTGTAAAGCACATTTTTAGTGTCTCGGTTACCTTATGAAGACAAATGAACACTTCTGTTCAGTCTCTCGCATGCTCTATATACATTCAACATACTGCCTATTTTGTAATTTAAATTGAGGTCCCATTGTCAGTGATTGCTTCCCAGCATTTCCTTCTGGCAAACAGATTGCTGAAGTGAAATTTAATATGCTGGTTTACCACTTCTACCACTGATTTGCTAATATAAGTCATTTCACTAATAAAATGACACCCTGAGAAAACCTCAGTCCTGAAATACCAAGTACCTCCTTTTGAGGTTATTTATTTATTTGTTTAAAGGACAAAAAAGGAAATATATGCATAAATAATAGCAAAATAACAAGCGTGTGCATCATACCATACAAGCATGTTGACTGATGCGCTGTTTTGGTCAGAGCACAAATTCACATGCCCACAATTCCTGTGTGATAAATATAGCTCCAACACACAGAGCACAGCTAAAGCCACTCACTCAGCCAGGGAGAGGGGCCATCTGAAAACATGGCCCGGGTTGTGTAACCTCTCCTTAAACTCCTTTTCTGTGTTCAAACTAAAGTCAAACCACAGAAGAGACATTGTCTCCTCCTCAAGACAGAGAACAAGGCTCATCTACTAAGGATGAAATGATCAGTTAATGAGATGTAGGAATCATCAGCATATCATCATATCCTGACTTATTATAGCTATCACAGTCACCTAATACGGATTAGCTGATTATTGTGTAATATAAGCTCTGGCTTATCTAAAACCTTTTACAAACAGCAGCAGATGATCGTCTGAACACCAACTTCATATCTGTGAAACTTCGGGGAAAAGCTAAATCCACTCCAAAAGTCCGGGATGAAATTTCAGCCCAGCTGAAGTTTGTGCCAAAGTTCCCACCGACAGCTGTGGTCCAGGAACTTCCCCAAGCCCTGCGATGTGCCCATTGTATCATCTTCAGTAAATCATTTTTGCTTCTTTCAGTACAGCAGCATACACTAAAACTCACACACAGATGAATATCTTTTGAAAATTAGTGTGTGTAAAGCACTAGAAAGAGCAAATGAATAACAGTATAAAATTGTAATCTATTATTCAAAATGCAAGAGCTCATTCAGCTGAAGTGTTTCTTTTCAACAATAATTTAATTAGCTCTTCAGCCCAGTAGACTATATAACTGTAATTGGTCTTTCATGCTGGTCTACACATATGCTGATAAGCATGGTGAAAATTAAGTAAAGATAACCTTTAATTTCCTCCTTTGCAAAAGAGGAGTAAAATACATTGCCTGTTATGTTTAACTGATTTAATTAAACGCGGTTTGACTAAATGATCATAAAACATTAGACCCTAAGGTGACCTGGGTCTTTAAATCATATTTTAGGATCATTGACACCCTTTAAGCCCTTATTTGCTCCAGTCTCCTAAACCTCCCAGAAAGCAACATCTTCCAAGCTAAAAAGACCTCTGTTGTAACATCTCAAGCTGCTCTAGTCCATCAGCCATGCACAAACCTCCAGTTCGGCAGTCCCACATGCAGACTGTCTCCAGCTACTCCCTCAGCAGGTAATAACCGTTTCCTTCTGTCTGTCCTGGATTCATTTTACTGTGTGGATCAATCAGAAATGACCCAGAAATATCGCTGCTGATTTTGCACAGGTTTTCTTGTAGTACAGGCAGACTTGCCACCTGGTCTTGCATAGAAGACAGTCAAGGACTGGCAAAAGTAGACTGAAAAAGTTTGAAGGCTGATTGCAAAACAAAATAAAAAAAAAAAATCTGGTGCTGTCTAGCATATCAATCACATATCAATACATTACCAGTCAGAAGACTCCATGGGAAATGGGAGACTTTAGACCAAGTCCAGTGCCTGTAAATACACAAAAATATCTGCACCTAAACTTAGGTCCTTACAAGGTCATAGGACTTATGAGTTCGTACGTAGAGTATCCATACTAGTGTATACACAGAGACATTCACACACACTGATATACATAATATATGCTTATATAATGTCATGATACTTCTGCCTAACAAAAAGGCTGCAGAATGCTTAGTCACATTAGTATAACAGCAGCGAGGCACAACAGATCCCAGTTTTCCAGTCCTTTTTTGAACAACTCCATCTCAACTATTCAGTGAGAAATTGAAATTTAACCTGAATTGATTCTTTTTCCTGTAAAAGTTTCTTGCCATTTCAGCCCTGCAAGAGAGTCCCAGAATGCTGCTGTCATCCTCACAGCAGCCTTGGAGCACAATCTCATTAATGTGTATGACATAATTGTCCTAATTTTATTTTTCCAAAAGCTGCACCTATCAGTAAGCAGGTGTAATTTTCAAATCAAGCACTGGGAACAGAAATAAATCCCTACTTACATGTGTCAGAGCTGAGAGATCAGTCTTGTGGGATGATGTTAGCAAAGAACTTCAATTTTACAGTAGCATGCATCAGCTATTTGCCCTTTAGTTTCTCAAGATGTCTGAGTGGTTGAGGGATTTCAGCCAGACCAGCTCCCTCCCCATGGAGCTGAGGCTCACATGTGGTGAGGTTTCACCACCACACCACTGAGCACTGCCAGTCCTGCCCTCACCACCACAGGAGGATCAAGCCCACGTGGTGCTACCACCACAGATGAGCACCTCAACAGTTCTCTTTTCAAAGATGCATTGCAAAGCAAGTTTGGTAACGCACCAGTGATATTGTTGCAAGCAACACATTTTGGGAGCAGGTGGTGCCCAGCATCACACCTGTGTCTACGTGTACCCCTGCATGTGTCTTCTAATGGACCATTATTTTTGTACAGTGAACTAGATATTGAGTGACACCAGAAAAAGGATATATAGGTGATAATAAAACATATGTCATGTTCAGGAAACCATAGCTTGAAGGCTGTTGAAGAAAACCAGGGGATTTTAACAGGTGCCTCCAAAAGTACAAGCACAAGGTAATAGCAGAAGCCTTGAAATTGCAAGTATAGGATAGGGGCCCTAGGGCTACAGGCACAAATCATTAATAATCAGGAATGTAACCTTGTGTGCTGGTATTAAGGATAACAGAGGAAGCAAAAAAACAGTATCCAGCATATGTAAAACTTATCAAGCGCCATAGAATTTGGATATAATATAGAATTTACTGGTTAATTAAGAGAACAAGTGAACTGTTAGCGAACATAGGAAAATAACTTCAAGTGGGCTAAAAGTGCAGGGGAAGTAAGCCCCACCATCAACATCATATACCTCCCTACAAAAAACTGGAGATGCTGGCAGTTTCCATAACAATGCATAGAAAAAAAGAAATGGTAGAAATGAGAGTTTGTTTAGGTCAGTTTTAGCTGTATAATTATTGAAAATGAGCTGTAATAATTGGATCATTTGGACTTTAAGTGTGAGTATCACTGTAGCTGGCCTAGTAATCATCATATAAGCACCGTGTACATGTGAATTTGTGTGCATTTGTGTGAACAGTACAATGAAGAGGTGCTAAGACAAAATAGTAGATTGAAGAGAGGGTAAGTATGAGAAGTAGTGCATGAAAGTCTTAACTGATAAACTCAGGAGATTAGTGGTCCAGTTGAATACAGAAGAAATGAAAAATTCAGAATACCAAGAGTCAGCCCAATCTGCCCAAGACCATCAGGATACACTGGTATCAGCAGTGAACAAGTTGAACCCCACTCAGGAAGTCCATAGCTGCTATACATGGACAAAGACTGCAGGATTATACATACAAAGAAACAAGAGGCCCCTAACATAACTTTCTGACCACTCACCTCGACACCAAAGGCATAGGAGTAGAACCTTCTTCTTCTGCACAAAGGGTTACCCTCCCAGCTGTGGGTAGCTATGAGTTAGTGCATGAGTGTACGAGAGACCTCCATGAGTAACTAAATGCACCGTGTAAAGTTATCCACTGTTAATAAGAACAGCCTCATTCTATTAGTAATAATATCTTGGCTAATAAAAAGTGTTATGATAAATATTGGTTGTGATGAGTGCCTCTTCCAACTTGACCCCCTGTCAGGGAAAAGGGAATTAACAACACTATAACTCTGTGATTAGACTGCTAATACTTCAGTTAGATTAACTACAATTTTTTTGCATTTCTATGTGTATTTCTCTAGCTTGCATAAGTTGCACAAGGTATCTATCAAGGTATCAAGGTACCACACCCTTGAGGCTTGGTAGTGATTTGGACACAGCAGATGAGATTGAGCATTTCCTACTTGTGCAACTTTTCCACTCGTTTTTGAATAACTGCCTTCCTGCTTTGTTTACACACAACTGAAGGAGGACTGATACAGTCTCACCTTAGCAGCTGAACAGCTGCTTTGAACAGCTGTGCTTTGAACAGCTCCAGGTTAACAGTTGTGTGTGATGAGGGATGTGCTGGATGTCAGGGCTCTCAGTGCTTCACTGCAAACCTGCTGTTAGCAAGAGCGCTTTAGCAGTATTTCAGCATATGCAACAGCACTGGCAGCCTCTCTGTGTTTCTCCAGGTATTACTCTATCAAAAACACTTCAACACAGAGTGTGAACACCCCTATCATCCAAGTCTGACAGAAAGAAATGAACAACTATGGCCCTTTATACCACAGTCACTTGGTATCGTCTCACTCACTCTAAAAACGTTCTTCTCAAACCTGAAGGACCACAGGTCCAGGCTCAAATTCTTTCTCACTTCCAGTACTTTCAGCAAAGAAAACCACCTGTTTCCAGGAGAGGATACAAGACATTTTCAAACACTAGGAGGTGTCTCCCCACCCAGAGACTTCAGCTACCTCTGGGTGACTTGAATGTGCCTGTTCTCTGCCAAGGTTAATAGGTCTTCTCATTACCTGCTGCCCCCAGATACAAACAACCAGCTCCACCTGCTCTCACTGAAACACCAAAAAGCAGAGAGATGCTGTTACTCATGCACATCCTGTAGGTACCATATGCATATGCTCTCCACTGACAGCTGTCTTCTCATTAATTTTGACTGTTTCTGGTTCTCTAAAAGTTTCCTTTTGCTCTCATATCCCTCTTTTATTACTTCTGTCTGTTCTCAGCTAAACAATGTTAAAGGTACATTTAATTTTTTGATAGCTTTTTCAGGTTAGTTTTTAAAAAATATTTTCATTTTTGAAAACTGTACAAAGTAAGGGGTTTTGAGTGTTAAAATATTTTGGCTGAGTTTGGTTTAATTGGAAAGTAACTTTTCATTTAAAAATAATTGATTTGATGGGGGAAAGAAAAGGTGGATGTGATTTGTTCTTGGCAGAACAGATTCTATCAAGTTGTCTGCTGTGTTCAGACTCTTCCATTATTATTACAAAACTTTCAGGTTTTTTTTTCTTTTACATCTCTGAAGCATCACATTTTCAATAGATACCTCCTCTCCCAAACTGCTACATCTTGCGTCTGGGCAGTTGTCTTGCTAAGGAGCTATATTTTTGAAGCAGGGATCGAAAGGATAGAAAGAAACACATAGAGGTGTACAGTTTAAATTGTCAAAGGCTATGCACCTGGCACCCGCATATCACTGACAGATAATAGCATATCTTTCATGTTTTAGATTTATCTCACTAGTTGATCATGACAAACTCTCAAATATGATTTTCAAGACGCAAAAAGCCACTGGCATCTGGATTTATCAGTTTTTTGATCAATCAGAAAAAGGTATTTAAAAAAAAAAAAAAAGAGATACCTTCATAGATTTCATGAAGTGCAAATTAAAACCTTAGTCTTTATCCACTCTTATATGACCAGACTGAGGACTTCTAGTTTATCTGCTGTCATTTTTTTTTGCTGCCATTCCAGCAGACAGCAGTGAAATTCTTATAATACCAACTAGCCCAGATCCCTCAGCTCCTTTCCATAAGGAAGAGAACAGAGTTCTCATTGATGGTACATTAGGGATACACAGAGCATTTTGGAAATATCAGATGCTAAATTTTCAGCTTTTTAACCAACCATAGGAGGAGGCAGTTGGTATTTTAATCATTAAAAAATGGATTATTTCATCCTATATAATCAGCAATAAGCTTCCCATCAGAAGCCGAAGCACACTTTACAGTCATCTGCACAAGGGATTTAACAAATAATCAATACGAGTCCATCTACAAGCATTCTTACCTGTCCTTTGCTAATAAACCTCAGTGGGCTGATAATTCAGATGCCTCTTTCCCCAGGCTGCTGTCTGTAGTATGTAGATCACAGTTGGGAGATAAATAAAAAATGAACATAAAAAAGCAGTGAAGAAATGTGTGTGATAAAACTAAAGAAGAGGTCAAATTTTTCCCTTCTCAGCAAGGATTTCCAGAGGTCCTTTTAATGAGCTATTTTCTGAGTAGGTCTGTGTGGGCCCAGAAGAATGCTGGCTACAAAGAGTAATTATTCTGACACTCAGCTACTAACAAACAAAAAGGTAAAGCTGAATGGCTGTTGGCTTCTTCTGCACGTTCATAGGAGGGCAGGATGATAAACTTAGGATCTCATTTTCTTCTCTGTGCTAATCATTTAAAAGCAGCTGTCTTTAAACATTTAACTTGAGCTTTCCCAGATGTCAATAATACTGCATGTTTAACAGTGCCAGGGTCATTTTCATATGACTTTATCTATTTGGAAGAATAGCTACACTTGTTCCAATTAAGTAATTTTATTTTTATTTTTTCCAACAAAAGCATTTGTGTGAAGAATTGTCATTTTACAAACTTGACTTTGTCTCATCAAAAAAACCCAAACATTTTGAGTTTTGCAACGTGGCATAATAATTCAGCTAAATACAGTCATGTACCATTCCTCAGATATTTTAGAGTGTAGGAGAAAGAATAGGAGTAGATTTTCCACAGCAGACCGTACATTTTGTACCAAGAACAAGCATAATTTCTTTAGCCAACAAAACTGAACAACAGCCTGCAAACTGAAATCTATACTTTGCCTCAGGCTTCCTGTGCAGCCCTGAGTAAGTGCCTATAACCTTGTCTATACTAAAATATTCTGACAGTCCATGGGTAACTGCAACTTCTTTGCCATATATTCCCAGATATCCTACATCGACATGGATTATTTGACTAGTTTTGATGAAGGTAACATGCATAGTTAGCACATGCCAGCCTTAACTTAGGGCAACTCTCACCTCTCCAGTTTCTATACTTAGGGATGACATATGGCATCTATCAAAGCTTCCGTTTGAGTCCAGGCAAACAGCTTTTCATAACTAGGACTGTCCCATTCAGATGGCCATCCTTACCTAAGTCAAGTTCTGGTTTTGCCCTGCAAGTCATATTCCTGCCAGAACAGAGATAAAAATTATGTTGTTTACTTTCAAAACCAGGTTTTCCTTCTTTCTAGCCTTATGCGCTTGGTTTTATATTTCAGTGTCAATTATCACATCTACTGACCAGTGATTCTTTCCTTCCTCTTTTTATGTTGTCGTTACTAATCTCTTATCACCTAGGTTTCTCTCGGTCACTCTCTTCTCCCTTTCCAGTTTGCAATCTACCTTTAAGTTACGGCAGAGTTTACAACATCTGAAGCAGACCTCTAGAAAAGTGAGCTAACACAGTGTATTTAGGTTTGGCTTCATGACCAGGTATGCTACTAATGTCAGCCTTCTGAAGAAGAGTCTTCCAAATTTAAGCAAAACCTTGTCAATGTTGTAAAGAATGCTTTAGACATTCAGCTGAAAATGTGTAAATAACACTATCTCTATAGATACTGTGAACTAACCAGAAGTACCACAGTATTATAAAAAGGTCAGGTGACTTAATTTTAACAAACAAAAATTTGCACATTGTCATGTACTTCCTACCAAGATTTTCTTCAGAAGTTCCCAGTATAAGAATACAGGTGGAAATGCAATGGAAAACACTTTTGCATGTAGTAACAAAGAATGTAGATTCAGTACTTGATTCCTATGTATTTGTGCTTTCATGTTGTATCTTCATTCTAAGCAATTGGAGGAAGGCACAGATGTAATAACTGTAGCTTAGATTAAAGAAGCAATTGAGTCAGTTTATTGCCAGAACTACAATTTCGGAGATTTTATAAACATTTTTATCACCCTAGAATATTTCAAAGCCCATATTTCCTATAATACCCCAAAATAAACTCAGTACAATCAAGGCTGGCCCTGACAGTAATTCCAGTATATTCCACATAGATCCTTCAACTACTTCCTTCACCAGGGAGAACTGGTTACCCTCAAGTTGTGCATTAAGTGACATAACTAACATATGCCACATAAGATGTACTGTTTTTCTCCTCCTGTCCAGCAGTTTAGCATTTGATAACGTTAAGAGTGTTCTTAAAGTTATCTTATGCTATGATTTTTATTAGCTAAAGACACATACCCTCTGCTTCAAACTATAAGTTTTAGATTCCAAAATTTTGTAGCCTTTCAAAGACACTTTGCTCCTTTTGCCTTAGTGGCAGATGACTCTGCAGTCTCCTAAGAATAGAGTGGCCAGATTCAGGGAGAATGTTACTTCCTTACTGCAATGTTCTAAAACGTCTGGATTGAGGAGAGTCCTGAAAGACCTCAGAAGAAATGCTGATTTTTTTATCACTTTGGACCATTGTTTGCTGAGAGTTACTTGAAATAAGTCAAATTTTACCTGAGAACTGAGTGAAAATAGATGCAATTTCTAAACTTGGTCTTAGCTTTGACAAGGGAGGAAATATATCTTGGATGTCAATTAAACATTATTTCTGTCATTACTAGTAATAAAGCAGTACCATTTAGCATCATGCTCCCAATTATAACAATGTACATCGTTTCAAAAAGAGACTGAACTCTGAGTTAGAGTCAACTTCAAAACTCTGGAAAAATAATATTATATATGCACAATTTTCTACCAACATGGATTGTTTTTTATTTTTCATCTGCCTCCTGAAAAACGTGTTTCAGGTAGAAATGAAAATTGCAATTCAAAGGGGGTTAATACAAAACTTAAAAAACTTAAAGTGTTTCAGTTATCAGTTTGTTGTTTTGAGATATTAGTCAAAGTTAATTTCCAAGAGCAGGGATCATTAAACCAGACATCAAATATATATCCTTCATTTAACCTCAACAGGAAAGACCTTATAACTCATGTATTACTTTTTCACCCAGTGTTTTGACAAGTTAGAAGATTTACAGAGAAATAGATTTGGACTTAATAAAACTCTTTCTTATGTTTCAGCAAATAACTCTTGCTGGGATTCTTTATCCCAGAGATTATATAATCCCTGTGAACAATATTAAGAAATTGCAAGCATTTTTAATAAAGCTCTCACATCTGTATGCAGAAGGCCTCATGAAATCTGAAAGCTTCATAATCAATGTCTTCTGAACAGTTTACATAACACAGAAGTGTATCTAGTCTCAAACTAAAAAAAAAAAAAAATATAAAAACCCTAATAGTGTAAGTCACACATTAAGAACATCTTAACAGCAATGTGTTGGCAATCCAATATAATTGTATTTATGCATGCTTCATACTAAAGATTCAGGTTATTTTAAAATTGTCTTAATTTAGTTTCTAAGAAAAGGGCATTGCTGTAGTATTTCTGTCAAGTTCTGTCTTTTTCATGGTGTTAGATTTTATGATACTACTGACTACAGCTGTTTCTTCAGGGGAAAAAAGTGATTAGGAGCTCAGTCTTGTCAAAGCTTTTGATTACAGCAGAGACTACAGGTCAACAGGAGAGCTCAGGCACTCAAGAAAAGCACAAGGCAGATGTGCCCACAGGATCAGTCCTCTTCTCTGAAATGCTCATTCTCTGACTTTTAAGGGAAGTGTAATAAATGACATGCATTTTACCCAAAAAGTAGTTACCTTATGTGGTACATGTCTTACAGCTCCGGTCTCTGATTTTGCATCTGCCCTGCCTATTAGGTCTTGTTTGTTAACCAGCCAGAAATTGGCATGGAGAAAAGAGTTTGAAAGTTAAGGAAATGAAACAAGTTATTTTTGGAAGTGACTCAAAAGCCCTCTTGTACCAAGTACTTATTTTTCCCCTGCTTCCCAGAAAAGATCCTTGTAGGAAATTACCGAATATACTTATAGCTGGTAAAATTTCATTCATTTAAAGGGTTGCCTTTAATTTCAGTAAAGGAAGTCAAATGCTGTGTTTGTCATATGTAGTATTACCTCAGCTGGCTCTATATTGTCATTATACATAAGAAATCTCATCTCCTTTGCAGTTCTGAAGTGGACCAGGAATTTTTCATTTAAGTATTTTCTTCCACATAAAAAAGTCAGTTTGCTTGAACAAAATCTTTTAACAGAACATATTTACTTTTACTCACTTTTCATCTGGAAGTTTCCTTGAATCCAGGATGGACTGACTAGTGGAAACACCAGGACAGAGAGACAGAACTGCTTTTGACTATGCCTCTCTTTGAAGGACAAGATGGAAACTTACCCCAGGTTTCCTGCAGCACTGATGAGTGCCCCAGCTACTGGGCTATTTTCAAATGTCTCTTTCTCAGATGTGTTTTTCAGCATAAGCTTTGAAAGATGTCTTGCTCCATTAGCATCAGGAAACAAATTGCCAAAGCTTACAACTTTCCTTCAGATAAAGCTTTTTCCTAGCCAGAAATGTCAAACCCAGTCATTGAACATTACAATGGTGATATGACCTCCCAGGGTTGGGGAAGCAATTGGCACAAAAATCCTGCAGCTAAGGCCTTGGGTGAAGGATTTGAGGAGCAAGCAAGGAGCTTTAGGCAACTTTGAGAGGGCACCTTTTGTTCTGCAGCACACACTGGCACCTGCCTTTTGCCAGCGAGCAGCTGAGACCCACTGCAGCACCTGAAGTTCACAAAAAAGCCAGAAGGCTGCAGATGAAGGGTCTGGACTGAAGGGTTGTCATCAGCCTTTATTCTTCTTACAAAATAATGCATTTGAGGAATGCACATTGTCACAGGTAGATTTGAAGTAACTGGCAGGCATTTTTGTTTGGCTTCTTACTAACAATAAACAAATACAAGATTTAAGGCTGCACTGGCCCATAGCTGTTCTTGGCAGAATTTGACAGCAAAAAAAGCTTATACAGAGGATTACTGCTACAAAAACAAAATCAGGTCTGCTTCAGAGCTCCTTGTCTGCTACATAGGGCACAAACTATTTCTTATTCATTACACTTTCCCTCTGGCTTACTAGAACCTCAAACATTCATTAGAGCATTTAGGATTAAGAGGCTTTTGGCATGCTTTCTGTAGAAAGTGTGTGTGTGTGTGTATGTGTGTGTGTAAAATGAAAGACAGGAGAATGCAATGTGGGTGGAGGTGAAGTGTCAAGAATTTGAGATTTGCTTTTGCAAATAGCTATGTCAGCAGAATATATACCTGTCCTATTAAAATAAATTAGGCCTTGGTCACATGAAACTCTAGAGTTTTTAATGGTTACCTGGGAAAAATTTAGATTTTGGTCCAGTTTTTATGCAGTTTTTGAGATCATGTAAGAACAAAAAATAAAATATTCTGTGATATATTTGCACCTGCCTACTTAAAAATATACTTCATTCCATGAAGACTAATTAAAGGTACAGTCCCACAAGAATTATGCCATATCACATCAAAAGATCAAATTCTAAATGATCAGCTTGTTTCAGCCCTCATAATTACTTAAGTGGTACAATTCAGAAGTTGCTTTTCTCATCGAAACTCAGCTTATCTTTCTTGGAGCATGTGCAAATGATTATGAGTCTATTTTAAAAGCTTATTATGTGTCAGTGGCAGTACAGATAGTAAAACAACCATCTATGGGCTGTTGGACATCTGCAACTACAAAATAAAAAAATGAATGTGAAGAAAATGGGTTTATTTAAATAGCCTATCATCACTTCTTCCCTGGACAGCATGAGAATGTGTCTCTACTAACAAGGGATAACTCATTTGAATATGTTAATTGAGCACTTGCAATCATGTTACCTCTCATATCTCGTAAAACAAGCCTGAAACATCACAAAAAAACTCTTTTGGAGGATTTCTAAGTCAGCAGCATTGAATTTTGCATCACTTCTAATATATTTAGCTTTTTTATGCTGCTTGTCACCACTTTAAAACAACTAGTATACAAATACACACTTAGAAACTATATTCTGGGTAAGAATTTTTATACACTGTATACAAGATTGGCAAGATAAACCCTCTGGTTAGGCTTCATGTTTCTTCGCTAGTCAGATTGTGTTCACACTTTTGCAGCACCCACACAATGTCTACTAACCAAGTTATCAAACACACACCTTCTGGGAGCCTAATGAGTGCTGGCTCAACGCACAGGCTTTTTTTTTTTTCATTATAAAATAACAACATGATTATTGAAAAATGAAATCTAAAATAAAATAAAGGTACAATATTTTTGAGGAATATGCAAATGTGCTGGTTTTGGCTGGGATAGGGTTAATTTTCTTTGCTGTAGCTGGTATAGTGCTGATGGCACATTGATGTTTTAGTTGTTGTTACATAGCGGCTCAGTGTTGCTAAGTAGTGCCTACACTAGTTAGGGACTTTTCCAGCTTTCCATGCTCTGCCACTGTACACAAGAACTGGGAGGGGAGGGGCCACAGCCAAGTCAGCTGGCCCAAACTGGCCAATGGGCTATTCCATCTCATATGACATCATGCCCAGTATATTAACTGGGGGAGTTGGCTGTTGAGGGAGGGAGTGAGTGATTGTGGCTCAGGGACTGGTGGTGTCGGAGGGCAGGTGGTGAGTGGTTGCAGCACTTGTGGTTTGTTTTGGTTGTTTACCCTGCCCACTCCTGGGTTTTCACGCCTCTCTCTCTTTATTTTTCCTTTTCATTATTTTATTATTGTTGTTGTTATTATTGTTTTATTTTCATTATTAAACTGTTCTTATCTCAACCATTGAGATTTTACCCTTCTGATTCTCTCCCCCATCATGCTGGTGGGGGCCGTGTGGTGTTTAGTTGCTGACTGGGGTTAAACCACAACACAAAGAGTGCCATTTACTCATGTAGCAGCCAAAAAGGGTGCACAAAAAAGCCATCAAATGTTAATTTGCTGTTAGTTCTTGCCATCAAATGTAAAAGATTTTCAAATACTCAGCTGAATTCTGTTCAGGATGAAGACTATTTTAAGAACCATTAAAAGGTTCTTAACATTTTCTGAGGAAAATTGAATCATTCAGAAAAAAATAAAGCCCCTAATAAGAACATTTAGAAACAAAAAAATGTTGAAATACCAACAAAAACTAATTTAGCATGAAGTAGCACAGATGGATTCATTTAAAAATACACAGAAATTCTACAAAAGCATCCATGTAAATAATTAATATTTAGTGCAATGCAGAAGCAGCCAAAGACTAGCTGATCATCAGGACATGGGAATGAAAAGGACAGTTTATGTCCCCCACTCTGGCCCAGTGAATATTTAATTAGTTAAACAACACAAAAGACTTTCATTAGGAAAACTCACACACTCTGTGCCTAATGATAAGGTATTGTAATTCTCCTGCAAATGAAGAGATCTGAGTTCAATTCATAATGCTTGCCCCTTTCTCACACTTCTGTCTAGGTGTCAGCTATCAGCCACAGCCTGAGACAGGACACTGGACAACACAGGTCTCTGGTTGATCCAGCATGGCAGTTTTTATAGTCTCATTCTCATAAGAAACTGATATCTAGTTTAAAGGCCTAAATTTGGAAAGAGTCACAGCTGAGAATGCTGAACAAGGCAAGCTGCTTCCCTGTGGTACAATGTCAGACGCTTACCGCTTTTAAGGGCCAGGGTTTAGGCTCCTTTCTACAGCTGGCTTTTCCTGATGGCTCCCTGAGGCCGCTCCCTATCATGACTTTGGGGTGATAACTTTCTTAGGTGATTACTGCAGATAGATGGGAGTGACCCCTGCTTAAGCTCCTGAGCTTGGGAGACCTGAGCCAGTCTGGGTCAGCAGCTGTGCAAAGCTCAAGCTAATTGTGTAACAAGTCACTCAATTTAATAAATACAGCACAGCTCTGTGCTAACCAGATGACTCATCCTCTGCACTGAAGCAGCTCCCATCCATATGGTGCGAAGCGTGGCGGGAGGCGCTTGCATCCTTTCCCTTAAATATGGCCCCACAAGCTACAAAGGGAGCATGCATGCAGCACTGCCTGGGGATTGCAAGAGACCCCAAAGCACCTGAAGATTAATGCTACAAAGCCAACGCTGGACTAAGAGCCATTGTGGTTCCACCCCAAATGACTCACAGGTCCCAGCAAGCACCTCTCAGTTCTCTCAAAAGATCTTTTCTGTTCAAATTTCTTGCATTCCTAGACTGTTTATGCTTTAGAGAAAACCCCATGTTTACTTATCCTTCTATAGTACCCACACGGTGAAAATAAGATAAAAATCTATGGTGAAATGAATTCCAGTGAGATCTAGAGTGGTAAGTAATAGTGGACTTGTGCAAGTTAAACCTTAACAGCTCAGATTCCCACCACCACTTCAGAGTCCATGCCAGTTGTATTCCCCTCAAATTCCTGTACTTTGGAGGGTCATGCTGTTTGCCATGTGTTTTTTCCAGAACATCCTTGTTAAATCAGCCTACTATTTTGATACTGGTCATTCATGTTCAGAAGTTAGCATCCTCTACTTAATTTTAAATTGTAATCAAATGATTAGCACATTTTAAAAATACATCAGTTATTACATAATTAATACCACAATTCAATTTTCAACAGAAAATGTGTGGTTTTCCAGACATTTAATTTTGAGGGAAACATCCCAAATGGGTTTGTACTCTTTGAAAGAGGAAAACCCCTTGAATAATGTTGAATCTGTTCACAGCATTTTGAATTGCTGGCAATGAAATTAATTTTATGACAGTTCCTTATAAGAAAATGTTACCTGTTAGCATTTCATATCCAAAACAATAAATGCTATCTCTATAATTTAAAAAAAAAAGAAGTACAGAAATAAATATCAGATTATTGCCTTCAGAAGGAGATGTTAAGGGCAACGCTAACAAGTGAACTGAAGAAATATACAATAATCATACTCCTGTTACGGAATATGTCATGAAGAATTTGATGTGATATGTATGTTAATACATGCCGAATTTATTATAACATCAAATCAGAGTCCTAGGTCAATGTTTTGCATAGCTGATGATAAAAGTGACACTGGTAGTAGCAGTATCACTTATCAAGATGTGTTAATGTCAGCTTGCTTCTGTCACTGTCAACAGCTAAAATGTATAGTGATAACGTATTAAATATGCTACCCACCTCTCTCTGCCAACATCAGCCTAACTTATGTCAAATCTTTCTAGAAAACACTAATCAGCATGCTCTGCTAGAGAAAGCTCAGATACCAAGGCTATCTAACTTAAGAAGCTGATGAATAAATAATAAACCTTCAAGCATTACAAGCAAACTAAGATTCCTCCAAATGGAGGTATTATAAAAGACTGACAATGATTGCAGCTGGGTCTTCAAATCTTTTTTATATTAGGAAAATACCTCTGCTTCGTAGTACCACATTAATAAGATAATGGCAGTATAACAGAAATATTTGATTATATACACAAGACCTTGAAATCATTTTACAGATTTACTCCCAGTGAAGATTTTATAAGAGTTAAAGAACCCCAGCAGAAGTATGCAAGAGACATGTTGCATTTTTCATTGTCAATAAAGGAGACAAAAAAAAACCCTTTTGTACCATCATTCTAGCCTAACTACTGTTTTCCATCTGTGACAACCTTTATAAAATAAAAATAAAAATACCCCTTAAAAAACCTAATATGAATGACAGCAGCTTTTCTGTGCCCAAGTATCATCTTCAGGAAGGACTAGTCCCTAAATCTCTAACAACTTGGAAGTAGTCCTTGGTATCTCAACTCTACTTAAACGAGCTCCAGTGAACATTGCCTACAGTGGTGGTAGCAGTGCTCATGTCAGAGTCACTAACCAGCGTGTTCGTGTATCATTCGGATGGAAGGGTGACCACGTATCTGCCCAAAACAGTGAATGAGTTCTGAGGTGGGGAGAAGTGGAATGGAAATGCTGGGACCAGAGGTGCCTCTGAGATTTTCATTATTGATTTCAGTGAAGAAAGAACATCCTCATATTTTATCCAAAGTACTTTAATAAAATATTTATGGAAGGTCAAATGGAGATCTGTTGTTCTTGCTTTCTCTAATGAGAAAAAAAGCACAGGGTAGACTTGGGTTATGTTCTGTTACATGATTTCTCTCTACTTACATACTAATTTCCCTTTAACTATGAAATTATTGTAGTGGGATTTTCTAATGGAAACCTAGTCAAATCCTGGGCAAGATCCTCCCAAATCATGACACAGAAGACTACACTGTAAACAAGGCTAGACATTATTACTATGCAACATTTGGAACTAAATGTAAAATATACATTATAACTTACTCTTTACATGAGCCTCCAGAACAACAACTTTTTTTTTAATTATTATTTTTGGCATGACTATCCATCTTGTTAAGTAACACAGAGGACAGATACTAAAATATCTGAAGAATCACTGGTAAAGGTGTTAACAGTATTATTACTTCAAGACGATGCTTTAAAGAGTTTAAATGCAGTCAACTTGCAAGGTATTTTCTCTGCTGTCCAAAATCAGGAGCAGCACATCTTGTGGTAACTGGAAGTGCACCATAAATATTATAGATGGTCAGAAGTAATGTATTAATTTGTCAGATTCTAAAAGGGCTGCTTAACCACTAAAAAAGATACCTTACTAAGTTTGTATGAATAAATTACATCAGTAGCCTTTGTACAAAGTACCATCTAAGACGAGGTTTTACATTTACAGTGATTAGCATAAGGTTAATATCCATCAGTCAACTGCAACTGTGATAAAATACACTGTCAGCCCTTGAGCTTACTGTATGCAATACTGCAAAAGCAATTACATTTCTCTGCCTGTTATGGAAGTGAAGTTTTTGATGACAGCCAGCCAAGTTCATTCCTAGTGATACAGAATACCAGTGGTATAAAGGTAATAACCTCAGGGATCTGTCTATCCATTATCTCCAAACAGAATCAATTTCATGTTTATGTATATGTAAATATGTATAAATATTACTGCACTTTAGTTCTCTAAAAGCATTTCCAGAAAACATACTTGATCCATGCAATGAGTACCGTAATAAAACAAAACTTTAAATTAAACCAAATAGCCTCAAAACTGACAAATGACATGACACTGAGAAAAGGAAATGCTAATGATACTGTACTCTTTGATTCAGTCCCTATGATTTGTAAGCAAATCCTAAACTATACATCAAACATGATACAGAAAGAAAGTAGCAAATTACTTTCTAACCACAAAATCGCCATAATATTACCTCCTTTGGGATGGATAATCACAAAAGAAAGACAAAACTTTGTTCATTAGCAGAAATCACTGAGAATATCTGATGAGGTCTGGGTTAAGCTAGTGATCACCTAGTGGTCAACTTCAGCCTTTTTATTGTCTATGTATGTGTTGATATATAGTCCCATATAAAACACTATATACCATATTGCACCACTTCTGTAGAATACTCCGCCGCAGAGCAGAATTTTAGGATCCTATAAAATATTGCAAGCCCCTTCCTTTTTCTTTAAAGTTGTCTAGATATGTTGGAAGTAGTAAGCAAACAAAAACAAAAAAAGTGACACCACTTTTCCTAGGAGAAAGCATTAAAATAATGATGGGGCAAAGTTTATAAAGAGCTAAAATTGTGCAGTCAGACATAATGATTTCTATGGCTTCAGGAAGACATAAAAATCTGAAGTATCTGATGAAGAACTCATGAAAGAGGTAAAACTCATCTAAGGGAGGATTAAGGGACTGTGGGCTGCTTCTTCAGCTGGTGTGAACTGGCACCACTCCTTGTATCTCTGTGTGGGTTCACTGGTCCACACTACAGAACCAGTGGAAAAAAAAAAAAGGGGGCAGGAAAACATTTCTGCTGGGTTTCAGGAAACATTTTCCCAGTGCCATTTATCACTCTGTGAAATAATCCTCCAGGATGGTAATGCAAATTCCGTGTCAAACTTCAGAGATCAGGTTTTTACTAACACAGGAAAGTAGGCAAGGCTCAAAAAGGTATCTTCTATCTCAAATATTCATTAATCTATAGTAAGGACTATTATTTATTTCTTACAGTGTTTTCCTTTAGCATATACCCCATTTCTAAATATCTTCCTAAACCTTATTTAGCATCCAGTTAATATCCTCCATAAGCTATTTATAACTTGTTTGATTCAACAAGTATTTGCAATGTTCTAATATTTTTTCTATTACACGAGGGACAAGACTGGCATTATAGAGATGGTCACAGTACTAAACATTAAGGCAGGTGTGTAACAGAGGCAGTTGTTTTTCCTTTTAAAACAATCGTTCTGAATAAAGTCTGCCTGAAGAAACTTAAACCCATGTATTCTCCAACCTCCAGGCAAGAGGCCGTTCTTGCAAGAGGTAGTGCTCATTCCCTCTTCTATATACAGATGCTTTATGTTCAGAAAATATCCAGCATTTATGACTGCTTTTTGTCTGCTGACAGTTAGGACACATTCTTAATACAGGGTGAGATTTGTGCTTTGCGATACATCTTGAGGTTTGTTTAAACAAATTATTCAATGACTGGGTCTCCAGAATACTGGAGGTCCCCCACCCACCAGCCCCACCTCAGTAGGGAGTCTTCTAAAACTGGCCAAGGACTTTTCCTTTCTTTTTGTATTAAACAGAAATGGCCACCCCATGCATCTCCATTCTGTGAGGTGGGCTGAGATCAAACCCATAGGATCAGAGGACTTGTCAAAATAACTCCTGCTTTCTGCATTCGTGATGGGGCTACGGTTTCAGACAGATGCCAAAATACTCAGAGTATACTGTAAAACAAACTCATTGAAGCTGAAATGGATGAGCTTGGAAAATTTTAATATGAAAAAGCCTTGAATGCCCATATGTTGATAGTTGCCCGTGACTTGAAGGGAACTAAAAATGAGCTTTTCCAGAATTTTGACTGAGACATTTGAATTCTGTCTGAATCTCACTCTGGATGTGAAAGGCTTTTCAGCTCAGGTCCCAGAGAAGGAGACTGTTCCTTGCCTTGCACTGTAGTAACTTAGCTTGCAACTATGGTCAGTAAGAGTCTTTTACTTTTTTTGTCTTTTGCCATCTCTAGTTAAAGAATTGTGGTATAAATCTGGAAAATAAATAGGAAGAGACCAGATTTGTTTTAGACTAAACAGACTAAAAATAATCTACATGCCATAATATTATGACGACTGCTTTGATGCATTCCTGATACGTTACCCTAAGTTTTACATGATCTTCAGAACAGGGTTTTGGGATGGGGGAGAAGAACAACCCAACCCTGACAGCAAGCAAGTCAATGAACATATGATGCTCTGATATGACAGTACCAAGCACTTCTGCCCGTTGGTGTACAATGGACCCTGGAGATGTTCAGTAACTCTTGTCAGTTAGAAAACTTGAGATAAGTGCTTGTACATCACTAACCTAACCCAGCTATTCTCTATGCACTGTGCAGAGGGAAGGGCTGTTTTACAGCAGAAAGGCTGTTCAGCCAGCCTAGGCTATTCAGTAACACATGGTGTCATTTTCATCTTATCTATCTCTGAAAAGCATTGGCAGGAAATTTTGCATGCCTACAAATCTCCTCTCAAAAGACGATGGCCAAGTTCATTAGTCTATGTGTCTGTCTAGAGAAGTAATTCTCAAACACAGCCACCAAGGACCATATGGGTAGCTGCCATGTGAATGCTTATTCACTTACAGCTTGGCTTTAACTGTCAAAACTGATATGGCTGTGGATTTACTGCTGTGATTTGTACCTGCTCCTTTCTTAAATATTTTTTGCTCTTTCCACGGCTATTGTCTCCACTCCTGTAATGTTGAACTGAATTTAATCACCAAAGACAAGGATTTCAATGCACAGGCTCTGCTTGGGAAAGACCATGCTGGGAAGCCCTTCAGCACTGTGGGAAGTCGCATACGCCATCAATGCCTCCCACCAGCCCTGCGGGGCATGTGGCTGCTTTCCACTGACATTAGCAAAGGTTTGGGACTGTTGTCCCAACTGTCCCTACTGTTTGCCAGTAGCGTGCTAAGCCATTTTGTTCATAAGGATCAGGTTGGGAAGGCAGACAAAAATGAAAATGTCCTTCCAAAACTTCCCTTTGAGTCTGTGAATTAAATAAATGTGGCAGGGTGGGGGTGTGTGGGGAGGAGAAGGCAGCCAGCTTCATGGTCTCATGCATGTTTGGGGTCAGGTGGAGGTACAGAATTTTCTAGAGAGCTTGGAATAACTCCACATCAGCTTTCAGTAAAACTGATTGAATTTTTTTAATAAGTTCTGACCAAAGCAAACTGAAGCTAACAGTTTTATTTATACATATTTCCACTTCATACTACTTAACTTCAGGCAATTGCTCAGTTGAGCCTGCTTGATTTGCAGAGCCTGTAGTCCAGTGAGCAACGTGACTGAGAGAAGCAGCATCTCCCTTCACAAAACCCCCCTGCCCTTCTTACTGCACCTGCAGGCACAGCTCTCCTCTGGCCTGACTCCTTGTCTGCAGGTGATGTGCTTTCTCTCCTTAGTGCAACTGTCCAGCTTTTTGCCTTTTCTTAAGTAATGTAGATTTTTCCCCTGAAGTTTCCTCTGCATGAAACAAGTCTGCCAAAAAAAAGTACTGCCAACGACTGCTGATTTCATCCCAATAAGTACAAATGATGAAGGAAATCAGATGAATCCTAGGCCAGGTGCAATGAGGCAGAGTATCTGGTTAAGTTATACAGCCCCTATGGGTACCATGGTCGGTATCTTTGACAAATCTCATGGATTTCATTCCTGTCTCTGTCACTACGTGGCTTTAGGCAAGTCATACTTCAGCTTACCCTTGCATGTGGCATGCTTTACTTTTTCTTGTTGGGGAGGCTTCAGGCTTGTAGAGTACAACACTCTTGGAGTTGCAGCACAGTGTGGCTATGTGCATTAGTAAGGTCTGTCAGGTGAGATGTAACCCAGTTCCTCTCCCTTCCTACAAAGGAATGTCCTTTCTTCTTTATTTGTAGACAGAGTGTCCTTTGTGAAGTCATTGTTGTTTAAATGAGAAAAGCTACTCCTTCTGTAAAGAATTTATGTTGCAATGAACATTTTCTAGAAATGAATTGTTCTGCGTTATGATTTTCTAACAGCAATGGAAAACTAAATAAGAACAATCAACTGGCTCCTCTGTTGCTGTAATTTCAGTAAATTCTTGCAAGAAATTATGCGGAGTTCCTGCATAATTTTACTGCTTCAGTTCATACTCAGTGAAGTATATACACTATGGAGTTAAGCAAAATTCAAGCAATGACAGTGGGATGTTTCCACATATTTCTCTCCCTCATTTTCATGAAAAAGGAGTAGAAAAATTCTCTGCAGCCCAAGTGAAACTTTCATTGATTCTTTGAAGGGAGGATGGACTGACTGGTCTGATCTGTGAATACATACCAGTTAAGTACTTTGAATCTCCTTCTGACAAACTACTGGGAGAAAAGCATTTATTAAATATATGTCATTCATCCCATTACTATAAAGACCTTTTCTCCATATTTCTTAATTCTGTTTCCCCAAAACAGAATAGAGTTTCCAAGGAGAAAACAGATAGATCCTTTTCTCACACAGACAATTTTTTTCTGAAGGTGTGATTGCCCTCTCTCAGGACTTGTCATGTCCCTTCATATTTTTTTCTTTCCTGACTAGGAAATCATAAAGACCATCCTGAATTCACAAATACAGCAAAGAGAGAAACCTTCCAGGACTGTTCTCTTTGATAAGACAATAAAGGAATATACAAACTGTGTGGGTCAATCGTCAATCCCACTGCAGTAGTGATGTCTAAATGGCAATGTTACCTAACAGGAAGGAATTATGGTTATTAAAACTTGGAAACTGCAGTACTTAAATTTGCATAATTAACAGGACAAGTTGAACGCTTTCCTAATCATTTTATCCTTTATTGTTCAAATGAGAAACAAGAGCAGAACCTTGTTAGCTTGCCAAATGTACCAGAAAGAATATTCAGAACATAGTACAATATTTAACAAGGTTGTGTGAAAGAATGCCTTCAGAAAACATGAAAGACAGACGAAAGTGTGCAATATAATAAATGCCACTGACATACTTAACAAGCTGAAAGTCCTCTTTCAGACTGAATCCCCCCTGTGCTATCAATCATAAAGAGTGGCTCTTAAAATAGTCTAACACTTTTCACAGGAGTAGGAATGTCACTGGCTATTTCTTGGGACTTTACCCAGATTTCAGACTACATTTTCTTTGCATTTTTACTTGTGTATATCTTGAGATTCACATGTAAAATTTTGATGTGTCAGCTGATACCTCTGTTCCAAACCAAAGGTAACCCTGAGCAATGAATGAAATTATTTGAAAGGCAATAAAATAACATTGCAATAAATCAAAAAGCCAGTTTCTGCAGAATTAAATTGAAGTTTCCTGTACAGATAGTTAAGGAAATGTAAGTACTTACCACATCTATATTAGAGCTTGTTCAAGGCTCCATTATGGTCAAAGAGATAATAGGCACTTCTTAGTAAATGATAAGATAGGCATCTAAACTACATCAGAGAATAATGCCCGAGAAGTCCCTATTTCCATCAACTCACTACAACAGCAGTCTAGACAACCTGTCAGATGTAAATGCAGCTGTCTAAACTCAGCAGAGATGAATCACAAATTATTGACCTAACCATGTTAACTAAAATAAGAATTTCTAAATTTCTAATTTTAGGGAAAGAAGAACAGGTAATTAAAGCAAGATCAGACTTCAAATTAGTAGGAGAAAAAGGATTGTAACTTGGGGCCTACCCATTCTCATCTCTTTGATTATTTCTGAAGGCTAGCAAGTAGAATACTGAAATCTCCTGTAGGTCTCAAACACCTAGAGCTTGATTTCCACATCCAAAGTTCACAGCATAGGTCTTAAAGAAACTTAAAATGGTACTCTGATAGTTTCTTTACAATTTCTGTATTGAAATCTCATGCTGGCACCTGAAATTTCTGTGGGAAGGAATGCTGAAATGCTAGAACAACCAAGAAATGGGCATGAATGTCTTTTTTGTTTGTTTTGAAGAAAGCATAGCACAAGAATGCCAGAAAGCATTACTAGAAACTAAATGTTGTTTGCTCTTCGTTACCAAAACTGCAAAACCAGGGTAAGTCAAATGTTAGAGGTTCTTGAATGCTTATTTATTGGCTCAGTCTAGGATGGTTTATATCCTTGGATCAATTTTTCTCTCCTATCTTTTCACTGGAAAATAGTTAAGATAAAATATCGTTTCCAATTACCTAGTAGAATCAAACACTATGGATTTGGCATCGTGATCAGGAAAGACTCAACATCAAAAGGGCAACATCAGTCGCAAGGCAGGATGTTTGTGCCAACGTGCGGTATGGCAGCAACAGATTCCTCAGCCGTCAGGGAGATCAAATTTTTGGAATGGATTTGAGATGGCACGCTCTCAGCTAAAGGCACACCACCAAGGCATTTGCAAGCTGAGGCTCACTATCTCCTGGGTGTAGGGACCAACTCTTCTCTTCCCCAGCCCTGGGACGATCTCTTAATCTCCAACCCATTGCACACCATGTGCTTGTGAGGATAACATTTACCTGCCACCTTGCTTTCGTTAAAGGAGCAAAGTGATTTTTTCACCTTGCCTTGCTTTTTTCACGTTCTCTCTTCCTCCCTTTTGCTAGCTGACAAACACAAACAAGATAGCATTAATCAAAATATTCTGGGCAACCTTTTAAGAGACACTGTGATGGGAACCCTCTTTACAGTCCAAATGAAACACATCATCCCAGGAGTGGGGTGTCTTGAGATTATAGACAACTTCACAAAAAAACAGGTAGGCACACCATGACGTAAGACATTAAGAAAAAAAATAGTTTTAAGAGTACTTAATTGGATGAAATTTCCTTGCCATTTCTTTCTCTACTGCAGAAGCACTTTAGCTAGTGCCCAAAGGGTCTAGCTACCACCTGCCCAAAGGGTGTCCGAGGAAGGACAGAAAATAAAACACACTTTACCAGCCTATTACCTGGTGAATGATTTCCTAAAGCACAGTTGTTTCCCAGGATTATGTATATTCCTTCTTCCCTAGTGAATGACCTCACTAAAAGTGGTATTCATCTGATCAAATGCAAAGGTGTC
The DNA here is from genome assembly GCA_031468815.1 of Morus bassanus. NCBI lineage: Eukaryota > Metazoa > Chordata > Aves > Suliformes > Sulidae > Morus > Morus bassanus. The sequence goes on from CM062569.1 coordinate 90,421,796, forward strand.
CAGAAAAGAAACCTACATCTGAGTCATGCTCTCTTTATATGCAATAAAGAAAAGTCAGCACTTCTGAGATGCAGTTCATCCTACTCAAAGGTAAATGTCTAATATGGATCAGATTAATCATGCTCTACAGTTTCTGTGCTTACATTTTTTAATTGACTGTAAAAAAAACTCAGGTAAGTTTCTTACTCAAATGGACATAATAGACATCTAAAAGAGGGGATATGAATCCTGTCTAAGCAACATCAGTTAGACCATTCATGCACAAGATTCCCTGTAAACATAAGCCAGTGGTACCTAGGGCAAGACTATGCCTACTGCAATATTGTGTTGAAATGCAGATATGTATAAAGGTCAGTTTTCACTACAATGGCATGAATTCTTGGTATAAGACCAAAATTGCCATGAGGCACCACATGAATTTATCACACAATCAAAACTGGTAGGGTTTCATACAACACATAATTACACTATGAAACTCACTGCCTCAGGAAGTTCCAGATGCCAAAAAGAAGAACAGTTCAAAAACCAAGAAAATACATCCATGGTGAATAGATCCACTCATTTACACTAAGGCCAGGAGGAATAGGAAGGCACAGGAATATCTATCCTTTTCCCCATGCCTTTTTTCCTGAAGCACGAACTGCAGGCAACAGTCAGGGACAGGACACTGGGCTAAATGGACCTCCAATTAAGTCAGTATGTCCACTTTTCTTTTCTGACCTAATACTGCTAACACTTTTCTTATGGCAGTGATCCAAGCAAGGAATATTTTAACCCTGCCTCACACATACCATTTTTCCTAGGATTACCGAATGCAGGTTAAACCTCAGTTTTATACCAGGAGACACACCCAAAGCACACACACAAATTCAAGCCATCACCCCACCTGCTTTTACAATCCTGCCTTGAAACATTTGTGCTTGGCCCAATTCTCTATTCCTGGTACATTATTTCAGTACAGATATTTACTGATGAGGATAGTTAGTGTAGGAGCCAAACACCTACTTGACATTATCCACTCTGTTTGTCATCAGTATGACTCATCAGCAGTAGTCTCATCTTCCATCCTTTTGGGCAATGTTGAAAAATTGCTAAGAATAGCAGCAGAACTTGACTGCAGAGTGTTTTTCTGGGGAACTCAAATCTTAGACTGTGACTAATGCTGCTAATTGAATTTTTACCTCCATCTTGTTAGGGGAGAACACAAACAGTAAGAGATAAGGCTGCTTTTTATAATGTTTGTTTCTACTGCATTATCCGTGTCTCTTCATTTCAAGGCAGTAAAATACCAAATAATTACACAAAACACTCTCCCAAAACCCCTGCAACTATTTTTCTGAAGAATCAGACACATGGGGATTTCCCAATAATAATCTGGAGCTTTGCAATGATAGTGGTGAGCTATCATTGCAACACAAAAAAGCACATAAGCTCTGACCTGTTTGTGATAAAAAATATTTCATGTATGGCACATTCTTTTTTTTTTCTCCCACTCCCAACCCCCCTCCTCCTTTTCTTTTAAATTAGCCATCAGGTTAACTACTGTATTTCAGCAGTGACTGTTGCTATGCATAACCAAATCTGAACTCTTATGACAAACTGATATGGACACATATTGTTCACATTAAATACTTCTCCTAGATGACGGAGAGAAGTAAGTCAGGGAAGAAAATTTGTCATATTAAGCTAACACAATCTCTTTTAAACCCTTTTAAATCAGCTCTACAGAAAAAAAAAAAAAAGTGAAAATCCAAATAAGCACAACAATCCTGAAAATATTTTGCACTGAGTAACTACCATTCCATTCATCCCATACTAATCCAGAGAGCAATGAACTACAGTTAGCTTCCAGTACAATCAGTGTAAATTAATTATTTCAAAACTGGGTAGAAATAGAACCCCCCAAACAGGAATGTTCAAATGCTGCTAAAACCAAGAAATAGTTACAGCAGTTTACAAGAAAATCTTTCAAAAAAAACCCAAAGTTTTCTTTTTATTTTGGGTTTTTTTTTTCCCAAATTTTGCCTGTGTTTACCACAGCCAAGCCTGTGTAGAGAGCCCATAAGAACAGACAGCATCAGAAGCAGGGACTATTTCAATACGCAAACCAGCTGGCTAGGGTAAACCTGTGCTTCAGAAAAATATTTGAAGTTTCAGTGTTTTGGGTTTTGTTGCTGTTTTTTATTCATCAAGACAGGATGGTATATAATCAAAACCGGCTGCATTTGTAGAAAGGGAGCCACATGAAGCTGAGCACTAGCAGTATGAGTGTTTTTTCTGAAGGCAAGTACAGTCAGCACTTACATTCATCTCTGTATTAGCAGCCAATCACACAGCACTTACAACAATCATTGCCATGGAGTTATCAAATATTTCAACCGCAAACTCTGATCCCTATGGAGATTAAATCACAGAAGCAATCCAAACAAAATCAGCTTCTAATGAAGTGAGTGCATAGATCTACAAAAAGTCGTAGCCCCAAGTATTTATCAGACAGGAATCAGGCTGGTAAACAGATGCCAAAGAAATAAATAATACATCAGAAATGAAAGACTAATACCAGACAGTCTGTTGTTACTGTAAGTGACAGAAGACAACGGAATGGAAAATAAAGCAACCAAAACATAACCTTGTGAGATCCCGCAAACAAGCAGGGCAGCTGCACAATCTAATTTATGTTATCTGATATTACTCCAGGCTTCGTAATGCTGAAAAAAACGAGGTTATCTCTAGACTCAAATAAAGAACCAACCACGGGACTGAAGACTGCTGCAAAGCTGTGAAAGGACAATTGTTATTATGCCCAAAGCTCCCGTCAGGCTGGAGCACAGCGGCTGCCTCATGTGCCTGGTGTGCAGCAGGCCGGAGTGACGCAAATCCTGTAAACACTTCAGAAGACATGGGAGAACAAGAGGTCAACCAAAAAATGTGACATATTGCCTAGTGCTGATGAGTGAGAAGGCAACCTCAGTACTGAAAGAACAGCAGCAAAGGAGGATTGTCTGCAGATGCTGGGGAGATATCAACCATGGAAATAATAATAGCAAAATAAATCAAGGAAACAGCTGAAGCATTCTCACTTGAAGATATGATGGAAAATATCACTCCTGGCTTCCTGAGTAGAAATATATCTTCTAGTTATACAGCCATCCTGGGATATAAAAGTCTTCTTTATACCTATCTATATCTATTTATATAGATCAACATAGAATCATTTGGGTAAGACTGAGTAACAAGTGCCATCAACTGCTTTATATAAAAGTGCCAGAGGGAAAGGAGGGAAATCTTGTTTACAGTTCAGTTAGGCTCAGGTATGAGAGTCAATGGCAAAACTTGTTTGTACGGACAGAAAAAGAGTTGTCCCTAGTATCAGTATCAACCCACGTGGAAAGTTGTGCTAATGAAGCCAGTAAGCAAATGCAACAGCAGGAAGGTTTTGGTCTCTTTAAGGAAACCTCTTATCCTGCAGTATGTGAAAAAGCACAACTAAGCTTTTTCTTAGAAGAGGCTTATAAGTGTCTAGGGGGGAATTAACAGATGTTGGGAGAATCACTTCATCAGTGTGAAACGTTGTTATAAACACATTAGCAGAAAGAGTTTCTCCTGTTAAGCCATGCTTACAAGCTACTTACAGGTGTTCTGGCAAGTATCTGTGAATTCTACACAATTATTTACCAAAAATGTGAGGAAACTTAATATTAGCTGCGAATGATAATGTATTAGATCAATCAATAAAACGCAGCTATTCACTTTACACACGTCAATTATTAAAACGATAAGGCTGCAGAATATTCAGCCCATCACATCCCTTATTTTTTGTTCTCTTTCTCTAGTCCCATGTTTCTTGAAATTTTTTTATTCATACTTATCTATTTCTCACTACCACTATCTTTTAGTGTTGTTACTTCATTTTTCAATAGTAATTCTCTTTTTTCCCCTTTCTTTCACTTCTCCCATTTCTGACTCCTATTACTTTTCCTCCACCTTCTCATAATGAACACCCTACCTCTCCTGTCTTAATATCAGCTTTCTTCCCAAGCCTTGTCTAATGTGTGCATTACAACTACATCTGTAACCCCAGCACAGTATTAAAAAAGTTTGTGGTCTACACCACATTGCTCAGGACTTCAACCAGATTAATTCAGCTACTAACACTGCAGTTTTCACATTTTGCTGCAGCACTGCTGAGTGCAAAGTCCCCCCCAGACTCACCCCACATTTTACGTCACCTGTACTTTTCCCTACATTACTGGTTTCACCAGCTTATGCAGGGAAGGAGTAAAACAGTTTAGCTAAGTCCCATTGCTTCAGGAAACAACTAAGTGCTGAAGCCCCCACCAAAACCAATTTAATAATGCAAAACAGCACTTATGGCTCTAAAGTTCTCCTAGGTTCAACTTTTCAACCCCTGTTCCTCCTCCTTTCAATGTCCAGTCCTTTTCAGCATCTGCAAACCTACATGTGCCTAAATTTGGGGATTAAAACATCCTCAGGAACCTATGCTACCACTATTGCTTGTCCAAAGGTGCTACTGCCTTGGTTCAGCTCAACATCGAGGTGCTCATCTCATGCCCAAAGCCAGCCTGAGATTTATTAATCAGGTGCCACAGACCCACGCCTCCTGATAGGGAACATGCAATGCTCAGGAAAAGCAGAGATGCCCCATTACGAAACCAGGCACTGCAGAGCACACCCAGGCGCCAGAGGCGTTTCCGACGGTGCAGCATTGATGTTCAGCTGGAGGAGGGTAGAGCAGGATGAAACATCGCACTAATGGACCAAAAAAGTAAAATTAGCAGGTGAGAATATAATGAAACACATTTGAAAAGTAACAGGCTGTTGCAAATAAACTTCACTGAGAAATAAATGGTCGTTCTATTTTTAAATGTTAAAAAGTAACTTCCAATTTTTTTGTGGGTTAATAGTTTCAAATACCCTAAGTACTCACCATGCCACATAATACCTAGCTATTCATTTCAGTCATTTTCTAAATAACTGATTTCAACACACAGCTAACAGCCATAAACGTACTTTCTGATGATTTTTCTCCAAGTCAGATATGTTCATTCCTTTGAAATGAAAGCAACAGCAAAGACCACATTTTAAACTTATGACATAACTACAGTTTTAAAACTTCATTAAAACTGCTTTAAAGCATACCTCATTTTCCAGCACAAAACCACACATAAATTGTAATTTATGGCAATAACTTTCTGTTTATGACATCTATGTATTTAAAATTACACACATTTAATTAGAGAACTATTTACTGAATTCAAGAATATAACAAATGTTGGGAAGTTTAGTCATGAATTAGAGGGGAAAAAATGAGCTGTTTACAGTCTTCTGAAGATTGTTTCAAGATCACATGAAATACCACTTTTTCTATATATTCAATAGCAGCTTAAAATAAACATCTGAACTTGACTTAAAGACATTTACAAAGAATTCATATGAAGAATTCAGTGTACAATAGAATGTGCGGTGTGTTCTGGAGACAACTGTAGATATTGGTTACGTATTTGCTCCCAACCTTGAGCTAAGAGGCCCTGATGTAGACGATTCATGGGTGAAACTGCAACATACATAATATAAAATTACAATATTAGTAATGTTAATGATGACGCAAAGATTATTAATACTTATGTGATGATTTAGAGTCTCCATTGGTTTCCAAAACAACCATTTTGAATCCTGAATATTATCTGACTCATTTTACTCTATGTTCAATAAGCTGGAGCACAACAACCTCCCTCCCAATTTCCACCACCCCCCAGATGAAAAAAGAAAATGTGGCTAGGACACATCTCAGAATGGCCAGATTCTTTCAGGAGAAGGCACAGCCACACTCCAAACAAGTCTTGGTCTACTGAGAGCAAAAGCAGCTGCACTGAACTTGGAAACACCTAATAACGCTTCAAAATAACTTTGGTTTCTGCTTCCAAAGTGAAAGCTGGTTTACAAAACAGTTTATCAGCTCCCTTTGCACTTTCTGCAGCAAATGCTGTCCCATACCTGCATAGCCAAATACAGAAATACTGTTCTTCATGGTTTGGCATCTGTTCTGCTGTAGGGCAGTTTTTCAGACATGCCACACAGATCATCAGTTTACCTAATATAGTCTATATGCAAGAAGACATACACAAGCAAGTAAAAACAGGTTTACTGGAAAATTATAATCTGCTCACTCAGACATTGACTGAAATGGGTTATCTGCTTTTGAAGGGACTTAAATATTTTGGGGGTCATTGACTAACCCTCTAAATCATTTACATGCAACGAATATTTGATAAATTCTTGGACTACACATGTAAGCTGCTGGATATCTGTTTAGAAATTGCATCCTCTCACAGACATTAAAAATAAGGAAGCTACAATATAAGACTATGATATATCTCTGCACTTACAAAGGAAAACAACTATCAAAGTGAATTACTGCTACCCTGAGATAGCTCAGTGAGATAACTATTTACATTTGGTAAATACATGGTAACTATTTACATTTTATGCAAAAGCCATTATTTCAAAGATAATTTCACTATTGGAACAAATTGTTCTTGTTTAAGAAGTCTGAAAGATGACAACTGAAATATTTAAACCTTCTCCTGCATCATTAATGAAGGAACATCTAAATCTGTAAGATCTTGTACAAGAAATAGTAATAAAAACAGAACTCTGGAATGTTAATTGCAGCATTATAATATACAATTTCATAGACAGATAATGTTTTACAAGATATCTGCAATAAACAACAAAAATAAGACTATATAAGTAATTCTGTTCTTAAGAGCATCTCCTATCAAGAAAGTTATGCATAAAAACAGAAAAGAGATGCTTTTGGAATACTAAGGTCAACATTTCAAAGGAGATTAAGTTCTGAATTTTAAGGAGTATGTAACATTAATTGTTACACCCATAGCATATTCTGAAAATCAACATCAGCAGGTGTCAAAGCACATCCTGATGCTGCAATGCCTGGTCTTACACCCCTCCCAAGCCTTACACTGCAGAGAGCATCATGAAATTTATTTCCAGACTTTTCCATGACACTCATACCTGCAGTACTTGAGCACTTCACAGAGACAGTGATACAGTGTTCCTAGGAAGTAAAGTGGTCTGATCATTTCTACTTCTAAAAAAAATGACTAATATCCACAAATTTTGCTAGTTTTAAGAAACAGCTTTAACTTGTCCCCAGTAATTTTCAGAGTGCCACTCACATCCCTTCCTGCCAATGGGTAATTTCTGAGAGCACTTTGCAGCGTGCAGAACCATTTTCTGAACTCATCCCTTTGACTGCCATTGTGTGGGAGGGTGAAAATGCCAAGTTTCCTTTTCTTTGGACATCTCAACCATTTGACTTACATTTTCTACATGTCAGGAAGCACATATTCTGGAAAATGCAAAAATATTCAACTGGAAACAGAAGGATGAAATATTAGGTTTTGTTTTACCATATTTCACTTATAAGATCACTGAGGGTAACTGCTCTTTGTTCTGATTACATCATATCCTGATGTAGCAGGTGATGGTGATTCCTAAGCACAATCACCATTTGAGATGAAAGAAATAGCCCATAATCTTGTTATTGATGTTTATGTCATAACACTTACGAATAAAACAAAGGGAAAATTAAATTTGCTCAGATAATCCCAATTTCCAAACTTTGAAGTGCGTTTTTTCAGATGTAGGTTCTTAGAAGCCATAAATACTGGAGCCCCTGAAAACCCCAGGCAATCCATCACGTGATGCAGCACTGTGCCACCACAAGTCATTGGCAAGGTTGGCAACCTTGGAGTCCCTCAGCCCTGACTTCTGCTCCCTAGAAACTGGGGAGGAACTGAAGGTTGACTTCGTTATAGGAATAATTTATTACTGTAATCATTCAGCACATTTGCTTTGTTTCACATAAAAAGACACAATAAACTAGGATACCTTGCTATAAAAAAAAATAACCAAACCAAACAAAAAAAAAATCTTCCTTGATAGATTTAGCTACTCCTCTCCTGACATATAAACCACTGACAGTTGGGAATTTTTTTTTATATGCAAATATCAGTGTCAGTTCACCTAATAGATTGTAAATAACATACCTATAATGAAAGCTGCTGTATTTTCAACTAAGATCAGTTTCACGACAGTAGTGAAAACATTATTTGCTAAAGAAAAACAGAAAGAGACAGAAATCATGTCCTTTTCTCTGCTGGGATTTCAAATACAAATACTTTCCATTTTGCTATTGTTGTCTCAGACTGAAAGAGAGAACACAGTTTTGGCTCAGGAGCTTTGCTAAGAATTACCATCTCTTTGATTATCACTTAGTTCAGTTGATGTCTGGCTTTTGATCTGGATGTATTTCAAGGTGCATTTACTAAAGAGGGATATTAAATTATGTAGTTCTTGCCAGAGGCTGAAAAATCTAATGATTTTTTCTAATATGTTTGTTATAAAAAATCATCTCCAACAGCTATATTTGTAAGAAGCAGTAAAATGGTGATGAATGTGCTGTCAGTAACTTTTTATGAGATGTATGGAACCATTATAAAAACAACTTTAAATCTATTCATCAGGAAAAAAAATTCTGATAGCTCTTTCCAGAATCTTCAATTTTAAGTGGTTCAAGTGAATCCAATTGACTTACTTCACATCATTTAAAAACATAGCATTTAAAAATCCCTACAATTTTCCCATCTTTGATTTCCAAGTTTCCTTCATAATCAAGATAAGAAACATGAAAGAGCAAAGGCAGAATGGTAATGATTCAATTTCTGTCGCATAGAGACAAATGTGAAATTGTTTCTTGGATTTCTGTAAATATGTCAGTTCTCGAGTACGAATACATTCATTTGTGTACAATTCAAGATATGAAAATCTTCAGCCTGCTGTTTTCCACTTTTCAGAATCCTGAACAAACTCAAAGCTGTTGAGCAGAACTAATTTTTCACCTAAATTCAATAAATCTACTTTTGTCCCTTTTCCTCAAGAATGGATCTTCATTAGTTCAATCTATATTTAATTAATCTATTCAAACTTACCAGGTAGGGATGAATATAGTAAAAATGTCATGAGAAAGTATTTTGCAGTATGTACTACATGTCATCATCAGCCCTTTGAGAAAAGCTAGCAGTTAACTCACAACAAAGAAGTATTTAATACAGAAAGGTTTCCTGTATGACCATCACATTCAATCAAGATCAATTTTGTCTTAAAACATCATCATCAAATAAATCTGATGACAGGATGACCACTGTCAAAACATAAGACATCTGATAGTTCAGCTATCTATTTAATGATAAACATCAAAAAATCAGATGTGAACAAAAATTTCTTGAGAAAATGCAGAACTGTCATGGAAAGCCTTCTACTTCTGAACAGACATCGGCCTGCAGATTTGGCTGCCTTTGCCAACATCAGTGCAGCAGACTATATATTTGAAAAGTGAAATATAAGCCACCTACTCCTACTTCTCCTCATCCAATGGAATCTTCTCCTCAAGGAGAGATGAAAAAAACCAATCACTTGACAGACTTGATGCATTAGAGTTCCTTGAATAGTCAACCGTACATCATATGACCATATTTTTTTATAAAAAGAGAGAAATAGTAACCACTGCTTTCCTTGGGAGAGATTTTTGATAAAATGCCCTGACAAAGTTAACACATTCACTTTTTGGAGCAATATCAATGAAGTTATTGCATCATTGCTGCCACACCACAAGCCTTATTTCAAGACAAGCAGAAAAACAGGTGCCCTGATATTTCAATCATTTTCCTTTGAAAGACTTTGGTTTTTCTGGATAAGTTAGTGCTTAAGGTGTTTAGGTTCAATGTCTGAAATGCACTTAGGAAACTTATTTTGAGAAGCAACCATTAATTACCAGCCTTTAAATAGAATCTAATGGTGTATCCAGGGAGGGCAATATGGGCAAAACATACTGAAATGTTATACATTTCATAGTTGATACAAAGCAAATATGGAAGTATGTTACTGCTTGTCTGCCTGTTGCTCTCAAAGTCTATCTCAGTTAATGTCCACCTTCTTTCTCCCTTTCATTAATCACTTCTTTCCTTTTATTCTGTTCATTGTCAAGTAGCTCTATTTCCAAGAATTCATATTGAAGTAACAGATTTAATGCCACTGCTGTATTATTGAAGGCTTTCAAAATTCAAAGGACTGTGAATTGAAAGCAGTAGGTTTATAATGCAAGAATGAGGTGGTCTTAATGATAAGCACAGTCTCATTGTGTAACCATGTTAAATGGGTTAAAGGTGTCTTGCAGATAGAAAAAGCTGTTAGCATTTTCATGACAAATGCCATAACACAGCTTCAAAATCAAAGAATGAAAGAAATGTTATTTGGAAGGGACCTCCAGAGGTCATCCACTCCAGCATCTGGCTTAAAGTAAGACTACTGCCAAAGCAAGGTCAAGCCATCCATGGTTGAGTCCTGAAAATTTCCCAAGGTGGATAGTCCACAAATTCCCTGGTTGTTCCAGTGCTGCCCATGACTTCTAATGAAGGAGCTTTTCCTAGTGTCCACCCCAAAATTCAGTGTTAGCAGCAGCCACAGACAGTGAACATCTTCCCAAGCATCACCCATAACTCAATCCTACGTTCCTGAGGAATATCTTTTGAAAACACATGATTTTTCTCAGTAATGGTCTCTATCCAAACTTATTTCTGGAAATGGTCTCTTGCCCACTCTAACTCTCAACACGTGGGTGTATTACAGACAAGTACCAAACCAATACCGTACCACAGACAAATCTTTCAATTTAATTGAATTCAAGAGAGTTCCAGTGCCCAGAAACATTTCCCAGAACTGTTTTAATTCATCAGCAGTGGCTGTCTCTCCACGTTAATATTCCTTTCTTTGCTGCCTCCCCTAAAATGCAATCATTTTAATTGCCCTGCATTACTTTGTTGCAGCAGTTGATCCAGCTGTTACAGGAGCTCTTATCTTTCCTCACCCCAAAAAGTTAAAATATGCAATTGCCACTTGTTCCTAAAAAGCCTCTTTACCATCATATTCAAGTCCCTGCAGGAATCTGCTGCCCTCCTCTACTGAATCCCTGTGTGAGATTGCATTGTAATGTTTCACACAACCTCCAGCCAAAAATGCACTGATGACAACTCTGCAAGATAGCTCTTTTCCCACTGATGCAACCAAAGCCTGCCTCAAGCGTTCCAGCAGCGCCTCTGTATGACTGGTGTTATGTTAAAGAAAAGGTAGCATAAACCCAAGTAAGGCAAGAGCTAAGTGACAAGATTAGAAAGGAGGGCAGACCAGGATTCAGTGCGTCCCGCTTGCTTTGATCCTGTTTAATGTCACATCAACAATGCTAAAAATATGCTGCCACTTGCAGCCTCCAAGTTTATTCCTTCCCTCTCAGTGATCACTTGCTGGAGTAATCCATGCCTAGGCAGGAATGCCTCAACTCTAGGTATGCAAGAGGAAATACTGAGCACCAGGGTGCTGTCTCAGCCATCTTCTTGTAACTGCACAGTGAGATGCGATTGCCTCCAGGATCTTACCAGTTTCTTGCTGTAGCCACTATGAAGCCTCAGTGCTGATCTTCAAAGCTCAGGGATATTTGAAACTGTCTCCCATGACCAACCCCTTTAGCTGAGGCTGCTGTAATCTGGGACAAGGCAGCACAAAATGCCCTAAGTGTGACAACTCAGCCAGCTGAACTCTGCTGCATGACAGAAGCTCCAAAAACAATCTCCAGAGCAAGAAACAAAGCTTTCCTCTTTGATAAACAGGAATCATTTAAATGGATACACATATAAAACCTCCTCTGACTCTATAGTAAGTATGTGTGCTTATTTAGTTTCATATCCTATGCTGAAGATGAGCATGATGCTCGTACTTCAGTACTGAATTATCAAACTGAGGAATGGATTCAGGCAGACAATGTATTTTTAGGAGTTTCTTTTCTGGGTAGGTGTGTTCATACAGGAAAGAAGTAGAAAAGACAAGGTGTAAAGTAAACCAGTTAAGAAAGAGGATTTAAAAAAAAAAAAATTCTCATTTTACCTCTCACTTTTACGCTCTTGTCTGAACCACATAAAGCAGCAGCCTAGCAGCCACCAGGCTGTCCTCTGTTATGGGAGGGAACAAGCAAAGAGGATGAGGGGTTTGTATCTGGCAGTCCTCTGTATACATGCCACTGGCTTTCTCACAGAGCATAACCTTCTGAAGCACCTATACATACTGCACTCCAGGTTGTATCATTCTATTTCACCTCCTCTGAACCTTTGACGTCCTCACTCACAGCAATTATCACCTCCTCTCTCCAAATTAAAACAAGATGCCTGGCTGACCTCAGCAGTGCTGTTCTGCGGTCTTACACTGCTGGCCTGGTTAGATGTGTACAAGCATGCAGACCCTGAGCCATGCACAGACATGAGATACCTGATGCATGAGGAACCTATGGACCTGCCCCTCTCACAGACTCCAATGCAAGTTGCTTCCCTTGAGCAGCAAGCATATGCCTCCCATCTCGACCTTTCCAGGCTCACTTCCCCCACCCAGTACAAGGAATCTGGAAGGGCATTTGCTGTGGACACCAGGAGGAGAGGTTCACGGGCTGGTGTGTCACACAGGCATAAGCATGGTTCCTTTCCAATGCTGTGGGCTATTCTGTTGTTACTCAACCGTAGAGATTTCTGCTGTTGTCAAAGATGATCCTGTTGTCTGGGTGTTTGTCTCCCTGTATCTGCACAAAGAAACACTCTTCCCTCAGCTCCTTTTGCTTCCCTGCTGCTTTGCACTAAGAGCTTTTACCGTGCCTCTTTGACTGGTACTGCAGCCACCCCTGCTCACTCAGCTGCCCACTCCGAGTACTGCAGCCACTATCGGGCAGCCAGTAGTACCTCCTCTGAGAGCCAGGTGCATACCTGGAGGTATTGTGACAGGGGACTTCCGGCTCCTGGCAAAGAAGGGACACCCTGAGCCTGTGCTGAGGCTGTGCTACCATCCTTGCCTCTCTGACACCAGCCCCCACCAGCACAAGAGCAAGGATGACCTGATAGAAAAGGTCCCCATGGCGGGGGCTGATTGTACCCAGCACCTCCTGCCATGCAGACTCCCAGCCTCCACCCAGCTCTCCTCCTCTTTTCTACTGCTCTTCAAACAACCTCTCCCATCCCATACTCGCTTCTCACCTGGTTTACACGTAGTTAAATCAACAACTAAACCTGCAAGCAGGGCCAGTCACCACCATATTAGTCACCATCCTCTATTCTGTTTGAGCTCCTTTAGGTGGCAAACTTCAGGAAATGAGCTATCTTCTCCGAGGAGTCTTTACTTCCCAGACTTCCCACAGAGAGGACCTGATCTTCACAGGACATTTTTCTCTTGCTACCAGTGTACAAAGATTATTCATTTCACTTGGATGGGCTTGATCCAAACTGCCTCACTCTGTATGAGCTGTATCCACATACTGTTTGTGAAAAGCAAATGCTAATTCTCTGAATGAAGTCCTGCAGTCCTTTCTTACAGACTACATCCTCTCATCCAAAAACTAACCTTAATGCCATTTCAAGCAGTGCATGGCATTCTTTCAGATCCATATATTCATTTGGTTTAATCTATTTTCTCTGTATGACTGTTCTTTTTTTATTGCTACTTACTGTAACAAGAAAATAAAAAAAAGCTTATAATGCAAACTAAAGTATGAAGATCAAATGTTCCATTAAACTTACCAACGTAAACATTATTTTAAACACAATACTTCATGTGCTGTATTTTCACAGGAAGAGAAGAGACCAAATAGGAAACAGACAAGTGTGAAATATAATTAAAATAATTTCAAATTACAGAGGCAATATGCATTAACAGAGGAGGACTTCAGAATGTAAACAGTCTATTTTGAGCTGAGCCATCATATCAATAGGGAAACTCTAGAATTACTCTGTCCTTATGAACTATGCTAAAATCAAAACTATGAAAAGGAAAATTGAGTCCATCAGTTTAGCCCAATATTTTTTATAGTGAGTCATTCTATTTTCCCATCATAAAATGGGCCCTCCATTATCTTCCATTTCCACAGCCAGCTCCACATAAAGACTCTTCAGGATTCTGGCCACCAAGGAGTCTTCCTCCAGGAAGCAAGGACAAGAATTCTTTAACAATAAATTTCACAAATATTAAGTGAAATAGCCTGAAGTGGTAGAGAATTTTATGTTATTTATCTCACCTACAGCAAGCAGTGAATGTAAAGGTACAATACCACTTAATAAAACTGTCTGTGAGATTGTCCTCTGCGGAGGTTATACTTTGAGCATGAACTGGTCTCTATTTAATTGACACACGCAATCAGAATATTTTCAGGATGATATAGATCTTGTTTTTTGAAAATACGTAGAAATATTTGTAACAAAGTATATGAACCCAAGATTTGTCTTACACACATAACCATATATAGGTCATACAACTATGACATTGTAGAAATGAGATGTGGTGGGATAGCTCACGTGGCTATAGTACTGCAACAAATGGACACAGGCTCTTCAGAAGGACAGACAGGGAAGATAAGGAGGAGAGGATCTCTGTGTGAAGCAGCAGCCTGGATGTGGGGAGATCTTGCATAGGTTGGACAACAGGGCTGGGTGAGCGCTTGTGGGTCAGGATCAGAGAAGAGGTCAGTGAAGGTGACATCACGGTGGGTCTGGGCTACAGACAGCATGATTGGGGTGAGGAAGTGGGCAATGCTCCTCACAACTTCTTTAAACAACATAAGGAAGTATCTGGATTGCAGACCCTGTTTTTTACGGGAGACTTTAGCTTCCCTGACACCTGCTAGAGAACAAAATGACAGGATGCAAGCAATCCAGAGGATTTCTGGAGGGTGTCAAGTATAGCTTCTTGATACCAGACGGGCCAACCAGTGTCATGCACAGCTGGATCTGTTATTCAGAAATTAGGAAGAAGTGGCTGGGGATGTGATACTTGGTGGCAGGCTTGGCTGTAGCAACTGTGAAATAGTGAAGCTGAAGGTCTTGTGGGGGACTGAGGAAGGCAAGTACTAGAGCACAGACTCTGGGCTTTAGAAGACCTGACTTCATCTTATCCAGGAGCAGGTAAGTGGGATCCCATGGGAGGCATCTTGGAAACACAAGGAGCTTGGGAAAGCCATCATGCCTGTGAAAACAACCTCTTACACATGCAAGACTGTCCATGCTGATTTATCAGGACACCAACATGGCTAAACAGGGAGTTTGTAACTGAGCTGCAGTGCAAAAAGACAACACAGGAGGTGGAAGCAGGTATGGATAAGTCTGGGGTGACTCAGTGATGTCTTTGCCTCAGCCTTCACCAACAAGGTCTCCCAGAACTCTGTGCTTAGCAGCAGGGGTCAGGGAGGAGAAGAGCAACCTGCAGTGGACAAAGATCAAGGCAGGGATGGCTTGAGACAACTCAGCCCAGACCTGCCTGTGGGAAGAAGGTGGTTGGGAACAGCACTTGGATTTACCAAGACCAACCTGATTGCCTTCTATGATAAAGTGACTGGATTTGTGAACAAGGGGAGAGCAGTGGATGCCATTTACCATGACTTGCCTCCAACACTGTCTCTCACAATGTTCTCATATCCATGCTAGGACATGACAGCCTGGGTGGTGACTAGTAAATGGCTAAAAAGCTGGTTGGACAATCGGGCTCAGACTTTCATGGTTAATGCTTTGTACTCTTCTTGGAAGACAGTAACAAGTGGAATGCTGCAGGGCTCTGTCCTGAGACCTGTCCTATTTGACATCTTCATCAATGACCCAGAGGAGGTGACGCAGGGCACTCACCAGGTTTGCGGACAACAAACTGGGAGGAAGAGTTCTGCCTGAGGGCAGGGCTGCCATTCAGAGGGGCCATGGCAGGGTGAAGGAATGTGCCAAGAGGAGCATTATGGACCTGGGAAGGGAAAAGCATCCAGTTTTGGGCCGTCCAACAGAAGACTCTGAAAGATTGAAGCAAGTTCGGTGGAGACCACCAAGATGGTCTGGGCTGGAGCACCTGCTCTGTGAGGAGAGGCTGAGGGAGCTGGGCTTGTACAGCCTGGAGAAGAAATGGCTCCAGGGGGACCTAACAGCAGCCCCAGTCCCTGTGGGGGTTATCAAGGAGTTGGAGCCAGGGCTTTTTACAGGAATGCATGGCAGGAGGAAAGAGAAATGGACAAATATTGAAACAAAGGAGATTTTGGCTTGATAAAAGCAGAAACCTTTTTCCCTATGAGGACAGCCCAGAAGTGGAGGAAGTTGCCCAGAGACTGTGCAGTCTCCATCCTTGGAGGTTTTCAAGACCCAACTGGATAAAGTCCTGAGAAGCCTGGTCTGACCCCACAGTCACTTTAAGCAGGAGGTTGGGCTAGAGACTTCCTGAGCTCCCTTCTCACCTGAGTTATCCTATGCTCCTTGAAATATACATTAAAAAAATAAAGTATCATCCAGTTTATAGGATATAATATTGAAAATGGATGCCTCGTGGCATCTATAATATGCAACAGTTTATGTATTTGCTATACTGAAGTTAAATATGTGAACAGACATCAACAATAACATGTACAAATAGTATCTGTACCACAGATCGACACTGTTCCCATGCAGTGTTTGAATATTGACCTGACCTGCATGTAACAAAGAGAAAAGGGCAGAATCAATAAAAGCCCAGGAGGTACAAAACCAGGGAAAAAATGTGGGGTCAATGCAAAATCCACCTAGCAATCAGAAAGAAAGGCATTAAGGCTAAACAGGCAAAGAGAGAGAGAGGTGGGAAGAAGAGGAGGTTAGGGCTCTGCTGGAAGGGGACAGAGAAAGGAGGACTGGTGTGGGGCCAGGTCATTCCTCCACTGTCAGCAGAGTGACTTGAAACCTGCCAAGCCAGGGCCTCCTCCATCCCCCTTGCTGAGCACCTGCAGGGATGTGACCTGCCGCTGCTAATGGGGACTCTCTCAGCTCAATGTGTTAGGAGGATTCAGCTTTGAAGCTACTGAACAGCAGGTGACCTGGCATGGGTGTTAACGTGGCTCCCATCAGTGGGGTCCCTGTTCGCTCCAGTTTATCATTCTTAAAATTAGTAAATTATGCACACAGGGATATTCATCAGAAGATCATAATGGTTCCAAACAAAGCACTCTGCATTTTGGAAAAGCCTCACTTAAGGTTGCCTCTTCAATTCTTTATCAGGCTGCAGTCTGCAATTAGGTAACTATACTGTCTGATTACATTGCTATATATTTTCTCCATGCATGAGCCAGAACAAAATTTCAAAGGTTTCCTTGAAAGCTTTCCTGAAACTTTTGTGGATTTTACAATTTTTTTTTTTAATTTTGAAGAGTTTTCATTATATTTTGTATATCAACCACAAATTCAAAATGAGGATACTGTCTAAAGTATTAAATCACTAATGAGAAAATGAACAAGTAAAACATTAGATAATATTCATATTATAACTTCACACTGAGGCCTTAGCAATGCTCTTTTGGATATTGCTCTTTAGATAACTACTTCTTTTCGTAAAAAAAGAAAAGGTACTTTAAGGCCAGGTCATTACTTTGTTTCAACACTTCCCGTATTCCCTACCCAATGCACCTTGCTTTGGTGAAGTTGTATTTAAAACTATTAACTAACACACAAGCTTGGCAGGCCTCACTTAACTGAGGCTAGTTGAGCCAAACATTGTGATTAAACAAGAGTAAATTCTTGCCCACCATGAAACCAAACCAACGAAACACCACCACTATTTAAGTGCTAAAAAATACAGTGCTAATTTGTTTCTTAACAAAAGTGATGGCCACATTTCTTCACAGCTTTGCAAAGCCAAGAATAAACTGCCCTTTTGGTGATATCAAGAAAATAACCTTGTTAATGCAAGGCAAATTATATATTACATTTCAAGCCTATGCTAATTAGGAATATGATATGTTTTTACCATTTTCACTTTCTCTTAATGATTTGTTTTAGTCACACCTCTTTTCAGTAAACTCCAGACAGAGGAAAACAATTTCTTCTGGCATTTACTGATCTAAAGATATGGAAAATAATGTGCAAAGACGTTAAATAGTCCCTCAAGAAAAATCCAGAAAAACCACAGACAATTAGCGCTCAATCTGGGTTATGACAACAAATCGACGTTGAACTAGATTTCAGCTTTTGCACTTCATATGCACACAAAATGCATTCACAAATTTCTGTAACTTCCACAGAAATGTACCATCATAATTATTTTAACATACATGAATGAAGTTTTAATCTTCAAGGTCAGTGGTTGAAGGAAGACAGGAAATACTCCTATAAAGTACAACAGATTATTTGCCTTTCCTTCTTATCATTAAATTAAAAAAAAAAGAATTAAAAAAATCAACATTTCTCAACATGTCTTACCGTTTGCTTTTCCTCTAAAGCTTCTCTTCCTGAGACTTTTCTTCCATATTTTCCTAACTCCATTTCCCAGGGGAAACAAACCCAGCCTAATATCCCGAGCAGAAGTGATTTAAACTGACTACATGTTAGATATCCCTGTACTTTTGGAACTGGGAGAGAGAAGTATCAGGCAGCACAGTCGTGATTTCTGGTCAGCGCGTGTTTCCATTTATAGCTGTCGAAAATCCACAAATAGAAGCATGGAGAGAGGGCAGGCAGCTGCCTCTGATAACAATAAACATTGGTTTGGCATCACAGCAAATTGTTGAAGAGCGATTTTGGTTACTGGCCTCATTCACTCCCCCCTCGCCCCCTCTACCCCAACAGCTCGTACTGAAAACGTCCATGAAAATGAATAGCTATGTCTCAGTAGCACTAGCTTGTGTTCATAGAGATTAAGTAAGTAAAACAACAAATATGATTAGCAGGCACCACATGTTGTTAAGTAGAGACAGAAAGCGTACAGAACAATATTTTAAAATGGTGCTTTAGCATGACTATTGATCTTTCCCTGTTGAGTGTTTCGGACTGAGCTATCCTAATATACACTCATGCAGAGTGTACTTCCCTTTTCTAATACCAGGACATCATCTCAGATTTTTGAAATGCAGAAAGAATTACAAAACTTTCAGCAGGCTCTATGAGCGCCCCTAAATACAAGAAATGCCCAGTGAGCATCTAAAATGGAGCTAATACCCATACAGACGGTGGTTGTGGAGTCTTAGTTGACTGTAGGAGAATAACCCGGCTCTTTTTCACAACGATAAAGTCAGGAGGCCAATATTAGAAACTGCAGAGCGGAGGGAACCTCTCAGCGGCTGTGCAGTAGATGCCAAGGTTTATATCACACCCTTCGGTTGCCACATCAACTGGGCTCATGTTGTCTCAGGGGCGATTCACATGCAAGGCTGGTTCTGCATGTACCAACAAGGGAAGGGGAAGTGCAATGACACTGAATCACACAGAAAATGCTTGCTACGAGAATATGCTGTCTGGTCAATCTGCGGTTCATTAAGAAAAGCATAGCCCTTTGTAAAGCTGGCAGTTTAAGCATCTCACTAAATCCCTAGTAAAGAAAACACAGATCCTTTCCCTCTCTTTCTTTCAAGACACTGGTAAAAGAAGACTCTTCTAAAATAAATAAATAAATAGATGGATAAATAAATAAATAACTATAAAAACCTTTTTCATCTAGCATTTTTCAATTGTCTTTGTGAAAATGACAGCCAAAACTAGGCAACCTCCTTTCTACTCTGCTTGTTTCTTGACAGATGCTATACTCAACATGATCTTTAGAGCCCTGGATAGGAAAAAAAGGCAGTCAAATAAGTCATCACACAACAGTCTATACAGTTTACAAATGAAAATTTGACAGAAAAAAACCCCAAACCTTAGTGTTCCTGTTCTGAAACACTCTTCAGAACAAAGAAAAAGTTACTCCAGTGGCAATTATATGTCTTTAGTCTCTCTTTTGCCTTTGTTTTCAGAAGTGTAAGGCAGCCAGCAGAAGAGTGAGTGCAGCACGGCAAACACAAAGAACCAGTCAAATCTACAAGGGCTGCCATAGTACATGGAATAAATATGAGCTTGATGTCACACGAGTAAAAATACACCTCACTGCATCTCCTGGAAATGCTAGGATAAAAGGAACAAGACTAAGCGACATAACACCCAGAGGAAAGCTGTAGTTCCTTCCTGCTCTTCAGCAGGAAGGCAAACAGTATTAAGAAGTTTGTATCTCCAAAATCTTTTCTGTGAGGCTGAAACTTATCCCTGTGGTGAGGGACTTGCATAATGCCTTTGTACCACTTAACGTCCTCAAAGGAGGTCTTCAGTGGGATTCAAATAGCAGATTACATTACACTGCTACTTACATTACCAACCATTCTTTGATGAAAACCTGAAATGCCTCCACTCCCATTAACCTGTCCATTTCCAACAGTTTTAAATCACAGACAAGGACCAGAGCATCTCAGGTGGGCACGTTCAGCTGTGTGTGCTCGGTGAGCTCCCAGCCCTGCCCCACTGGTGACTGGGATACCCTGGCTGTCAGCAGGCTCCCAAACGGCAGCGCCCAGGGGAGTTGCTCCTTCGTGCTGGGGAATGGATACCCGTGTCGGTAGAAGAGCAGGCTGTGAGTGGTGCAACACGCAGGACACAAGGCATATATAAGTCCATACAGACTTACAACAGCATTGGCGGATTCTATCTGGAGTTTATGCTGTGTGTAACTTAGCACTCATACTGAGTACCCTGAAACTTAATCTTCAATCACTTTCATACTCTCTACTTCCAGAGTCTTAAATTGTTTTCATGTGTCAGCTCACCCATGTGAATGTCAAAGGCAATTGCTACAGAAAGACCCAAGGAAGTGACTATGAATTGATTTTACTCATAATAATTCTAACATAAGATGCTGGTGAGAGTATGCAGTTTTACAAGTGAGTTTTTCATCAACATTCTTGTAAAGGTGTCTAATAGCACTCACAAGAAAAAAAATAACACCTTCCCCTTCCACTGTATGGCTGCTACAGCCTAAACATTGGATTCCATAAAAAGAAATAAAAAAAGTGAAAATTAAAATACTAGGATAGGGAAAAACCTAATTGCTCTGTTTCTTGTGAATGGAAATTCGTATTCTGGATGCATCATGCTGCTGAATGTCCAAGTGCTAGGGAGTTGCAGCAGACTGCATCGGAGATGCAAACGGGAGCAAAAAGCTAAGAATGCAACAGAATACGACACCAAACTTCATGTCACTGCATTGAAATCAGGGAGCACAAGAAACATCAGATGCAGGGCTCTTCCACAGCCTGGATGCTAATATATAAGGACCCTGGAGATAGTCTAGAAAGACTGACATCGCCCTGGTATCTACCACACCTTGCTCGGCATGACATTTCAACACTAAACTTGATGAATTACCATGATCCTAACCACATGAGAATTGGTTTTATATAATTATGGGAGTACATTTCTTACTCCTACATAGAAATAATGGTTATTTTACTCCAAGGACTTATGAAAACACTGTTAGTAACTGTATATTTCTTGCTTTACTTTGCCACGGAAAACATAGTAAACAGGTGCTAAGTAAAAAGCATGTTATAGACGTTGCCTAAATTACCGTGCTATTTTCAATTACTTCTTTGTATTACAGTTACTGGTCTCTTGACATCTGTTTTTCTTCTCAGAGCACAACCTAACAAGAGGCCAAGAGATGAAGTTGATGGGGGGAGGGTTGTATATTTTTTTTTTCTAAGAAGCAACCGCTGAATATGCAAAACAGTAGTACTCTGTAAATAAACCATTTAAGCAGATGTATTTTCTGCGCTCACTTGATCTGTTCTTGGAGAAGGAAGCAAGCGACTACCATAAAGTTTGTGTATCACTTTCAGCTGTGTTTTCACTCATGTGGCCACTGCAATTCTTTTACTTTGCACATTTCATTTTCAGCCTAACATGGCTGTAGCCCAGGGCTGCCAGCCAGTGACTGTACCACACGCGATAGACTTGCACTGCTTCTTTCTTAAGCCAGTAGCTTTTATTTGCTCAGCATCAAACACAACACTAGCATTCAACAGTCAGAAGTATTAATTCTGACCCTGATGTGCTTAATTGTATTCTACTCGGCTGAAAAACACCTACTTGTCACATATACCAGTTAAAAAAACCAAGACTAATAAAAAAATCATATCCGCAGCAAGTTTTAGAGGTCTGATTTGGAGAGACAGTTTCTGTCACACACTTAAAACAAGAAGTCAAAAAGCTAAAAGAAAAAAAAACCAAACACAAACCTCAGTAAGCTCCCTCACTACTTGTAGCCACAAGTTAAGCTCTCCAGGTTATTTTGGGTGCCCACCCTTCTCTCAGCCCCAGCACGCCACACCAGCAAGTATCCCTACTTTACTCCAGCAGGTCCACCCAAGGTCAAACGCACATGCCTGGAAACATCAGGACCTCAGCAGCGTTTCTAGCTGGTATTTCATGGCATGTTCCTCGCAGAAACGAAAAGCATGCCAGAGCCACCAGGGCTGTATACGGAGCAGGCTTACCTTCCAAGCTGAGGGAGCCGAGGGTGGGAAGCTGATCCTTAGGAGAGGTGGATCCACATTCCTGCCGCGGCACCCGGCAGCTGCTGCTGTCGCTCCCCAGTCCACCCCGCTGGCTCTGCAAACACTCCGGGAGCAGGAGGTAGCAGGCGTGGAAAAAAGAGGGAAACATCACAGGCACCGCAAGTCTCTGCTTTGCATGTGAGGAAGCAGAGCCCTACGTGTCATGTACGGCAGGAGACTCCTTGACAGCAGGAGACTCCTTTACAAATTTTCTCCGAAGGGGCAAGTTTGAATATGTTTGAGGATAAAAACAAGGAAGGTGATTTCAACATTACAATAAATTGATTCTGAGAGCTCTGAGCCTTCTCTGACATGGCAGTCCATGGAAGCTTTAAGTGCCTTCTTCTTTTCATGAGTCTTTTAAGTTAATTGTGTTAAAGTGGACTATCCTTGTGCTGGGAAGGTCCTACATCTGCTGTCCTCCAGAAGCACAGACAGCAGTGGAATGACTGACCTCTTTTCTGTTGGATATCCATTGTTTCAGCTCTATACATGTGATGTCCCTGAATATTACTACTATATCGCAGCAAACCAAATTATTCCAGGCTGTAAAATATATTTCAATGCATCACAAAACCAAAATCTTCCCTCCCATATTCAGTGGTACTGTTTGCCTTGCCTTCCTCCACAACGATGGACGTGGCAATGATGAGACATGGTTAACGAAATACATTAGGAAAGCATTAAATACCTTCTTAGCTGTCTTTTAACTGATGTGGCAGCTGGGAACGAGGAGAAGCCAGCTCCCCACGGAAAACAACTGACCGCTCCATAGTCAGGCAGGAGGCTTTTTTCGGCACCTCCCAAGTCAGCAGGCAGCCAGAGCACAGGATATGAGCTGTCATTGACAGACCAACTCCCATTGCGCCTTTTCCACCTTCTGTCTCTGCTCACTCTTATCAAACACCAAACCTCAAAAGAGAGATTACTGAGTGCGTTACTGAGTGCTGCTAAGGACACCAGCATGTGACCTCCACCTCTGCCCCTCTTCTGCAGAACAAAAGTGAAATGTAATCACCTGCCCCAGCATTTTTTTGCTTAAGCAAAGCCTGAATAAATGTGTAGCAGAGGCTTTGATTGACATATTTTGTAGAATTGCATGTCCATTTACAAAACTATTTGGGTTCATTTATCAATGTGTGTTCAATTCTTTCCACAGATAGTGTTACTACCATAAGTTTATACCCACAGCAAAATTCTCTAAATTGCATTATGAAATTTGCCTCAAAAATAATTCAGTTGAAAAGGACAGATAAAGATCCAAGTGTTTAAAAGTCATCTGAATGCTGACAGCATTTGGTTAAGAGCACGCAATTTTGATAGCAAACGTTTTTACTTCCAAGACCTAAGGAAGAATGTAAAACACACACCGGTGCATGAGGAGGAATAAGAACGAAAATACAGACTTCTCGACAGAACTCCTACTTTATTTCACTAACTCTCAACTACAATTTATTCTGCATCCCAGGGCCGGTTTGTAATAGCAGAATGAGTTTACTTTTTCTGCAGTCTAGTAAGATATAATAAAGCAATAATAAACCGTACTTTACTAGCTGGATTGCCAAAGCATTTACGGGTTCTGAGCTTGATGATATTTTGCAATATGGATTGATCAAACATTAAGTCATGGTGGAAGAACCCTGTTTATTTTTGAGGAAGAAAAGGGATGGGAAGCAAATATTTTGTAAATATCTTTTCATTTATTGACATCATTTAAGCTAATTCAAATTGGAATGTTTATGCACATAAAATAGTCTTTATTATTAAAGCCATTGCAGATTCTAAAGTAATGTTCATTTTGAAAATTAGTTTAATATTCCTATTGTTGACAAATTATCTTCAGTTAAAATGCTGATGTACAAGATAATGCAAAAGCCACAGTGGATGCAGCTGAGAGTCAAGTGAAATCTTGATATCATAGTGTTATTGCAAACCTGTTTTTTCAAAAGAAAATATCCCTTTTGTCGGTAGGACATATTCTAACTCTGTGACAGCCACACTCTCCTGGGAACATCCTAATTGCTGAAAACCCAGCTACCAGCATTCAAGTTATATGTGAATGATCACCTGAGAAATCTTTCAGAATGGGAATAAAAGATGAGGATTTACCGGGTCACTGAGTTGTGCTATATTATATTTACGGGAAAAGAAATTGTATACACAACATAAAAAACATCAATGCACACTTTATGCACATGAAAAAAAAGTGATGACATCCCAGTCTAGCAGGGCCAGACCCCACCTCTGAATTAAGGCAGCACTGTGGAAACCTACATAAAGATCAATCCCAGAAGGTTCTTCTTAAGCACCTCAAAATGCATTAGAAATCTGAATAGCAGTGAAGAGAATTAAAGGATTGAATGGTGTTGTACAAGAACATTTGCTCCTAAATGCTTACCTCATATACATATATATACACACAGACATATATATACATACACATCAAATCTGGCATATCGCAGTAAGGCAAATTTAAGGTGTTCTGCTTATATGCAAGTCAGGAGAAGAAATAAGAGTCTCAGACAGTTCCTCAAGCGTAAGAAATTGCTTCTTAGTTTACTCTCAGGTGCAGTATTGCTTAAGATGCCTCCTACATTTAGATCTAATAAAATGTAACTTACGGGTCCTGTTCAAATCTGATACACATTTGCATATACCTGGAGAAACTGTTCTTTATCATGCTACAATGAGATACAGAATTCCAACAGAAATAACATTTCTGTGGGGAAAAAAACAGCACTATTTAAAAGACAGAAAAGGATTTTTTATTCTCATAGAAAACAATATTAAAAGGGACAATTCAAAGGAACCTGGGGGGAGACAAAAGGGTGAGCTATATAGACAAAACATGGACGCAAGATTTAAAAAAATACCCAAACTATACAGTTGTTTTCAGTGTGTTTCCAACTGGGTAAAGTACCTTCTGAATAAAAATCACCTGCTCTTTTCATCATTCCATTTAGGTGCTGTAGGATGCCCTTACAAGTGGCTATTGAAACATGTGGTGACATTCACATAATCTCACCCAGCTCATTTTGTTTCAAGTCCACAACTTCTGGCTGAAGGAAAGTTCAAGGCAAAGAAATACAAACACAGGTTCTGCTCCCCCAGCTCAAATCCATCCTCTGTGTAATGGTTTCCCCTACAAGTAAGGCAGAGTGGTTGAAGTACTACATTAAACGTAATGGAACAATGGGAAAGAAAACCACCCGTGAACTCTTTCCAGAAAAGTACTTTATTAGGGAGGATAAAAAGCACTGTTCAAACAGTCTGAATAGGCATGGCCTTCTGCGCTGTCGGGCTCCTCGGGCTCAAAGTCATCTGGATCTGGGGGCAACTGGTCAGTATCTTCATCAGAAGTGGAAGGGCGCGTGAGGATTATCCGAGGTATCTTCAGCAAGATGAGAAAGATTGCAGAGAAAAGAGTCAGATCAAGATCAGGGAAGTGTTTACATGGGATATTTGAAAGGTATAGGGGAAGCAGGTAATGAGAAAAACAGGCAAGACATGTAACACTGCAGGGCTTCCTGACAGAACTGTTCTATGCCAAAAATTGCATTGATAATTAAAGCAAAATTGAGATAAATTGCCTTTTGCTTTTGTTAGCCAATTTAAAAAAAAAAAAAAACAACACCAAAACTTCCATAGGAAAAAAAGAAAAAAAAGATAAAAGATCTTTAAAAAATAAAGACAAGTAAATATGAAAAATATTTACTTTTAACTTTATTATTCATTAAATTAATGCACCTGAAAGCAATAAAGGATTAATTAAGGACCATAAAACATATAAATTATTGATCTTTGAAAAAAATGCATATTTTGGCTTTTTTACTGACAAAATACATTTAAGGGAAACATTAAGACAAAATATCAATGTGTAAAGTTGTTAGTTAATAAATATGCATACACGGATTTGATTCATATCAATTTTTTGGCCAAGAACTTTGTGTTCTTTGAGAACTATATTGTAATGTTTTAAAATTAATTTAAATGCTGCAACTGAGAAGAGAGAAGAATGTCAGGTTCTTTATGTATAGCAAATAACGTACTTGTAATGGTTTGTATCAAGAATGGATTATTACAAATTTAACTCTGATGCACAAAGTCATCCTACTTTCCACTAATTTTCAAAAAAAGTTTAATATCTAATGAAACAGATTTAACAGTAAGTCGATATATCTAACGAGCAGGTAATATAATAATGTGTAATAAATAAAACGTCCATCTCACCAGTAGTCTGAAAATTTTCAAGAAAGGTAGTATTTCTTATTTATCAGCTACTTTGTTGCATTTCTTCACACTTTGTAAGAATGTTTAATGTTGACACCACACAATTCAATCATTTATATATTATTTCCTTGCTGTACATTATTTGATTTAGGAAATGACACAAGCACATAAATGCTTTGTGGCTGTTCAGCTAGCCAGCCAGTAGGTTTCTGCATTGAAGTAAAATGAATTATTCCGCAGGCTCCACCAACTGCATTAGCTCTGACTCGACTGACTATCCGGGGGCCTGACACCCCCCTGGCTCACAGGCAGGCACACTACACGTAGATGCCAAAATGCAGGTGTCAGTCAGGAGGTGAATCTCATCCATGATAGACATAAACTAATTTTAAAACCAGGTATAAATTTAGTTATATTCCCTCGTGTATTGAATAGCCAATTGTATCTCTTTTTTTTTTTTCTTAGACTAAGAAGGACACATTTCTGGAAGCTTTACATAACCTATATAGATCCTAAGTACTGGCCAAGCTAACAATTCCTGGGAAGATTTGCCTCTGTCATGCACACCTGACAGCATTTATAAGCTTTCCACCCACTGGATGTTTCTCCTGGCTCTGTTCATTGCTGAAAGATGTTTCTTTCTTAATGATAGCCGGCAGCCAGTTCTTTGTGCTACAGCAAATGCACAGACATACAGGTGCTGTACTGGGTGATATATTGAAATTCTGCCACCTCAAAAACTAGTGCAGAGAACAATGCCCTATCTGAAGTTACCTGCAGAAATACCCAGGACCAGGCTTTGCATTTCATTGAGCTGTCTGTTCAAAGCTCAGGGAAGACCTTTCTTTGCCTACTGTGTCACTCAAAAATAGACATGCACATTTCCCCAAGACCAGGCATGCATTGCATTAGCAGTATGAAGGAAGAGTCACCAGTACTTCTTTTTCCTTTTGAAGAATAGCCCTTAGCCATTTTGAATGTCAGTTATTGAAATACTCTTTATCAGCATGGTTTCTACTCCCCAGTGATCCCACTTGCAAAGAACCAAATCTAATTCTCTAAAAATGCTTTTCCTCAAACATTTCATGACTTCTGGAGCCTGATTCTTCCATACTATCTTTCAAATATTATGATGGGACTAGATCTTACAATCACAAAGTGAATTTAATTGATGAAATGGAAAATAGAAAAAAAAATTCTAGCTGTTGGTGAGGCACAACCCTAAAAACTTAAACTAATAACATGAATTTCTTGTGGGTTATTTCACTCTACCAGCACCCCCAAACATACACAGAGTTTTGATTTGGCACAAAGGTCATCTAGAGTCTTCGTTTTTAGATACTCTGAAATATTCCATATTTTAGAGACCATTATTTATTTTAATTATCACAAAAAAATTAGTCCTTTTTTTTTGTTTTTAATTAATTATCTACATCTGAAATAAATATAAATGTGAGATTGTAACAATATTGCTAGAGGAACAAATCCCACAGGATGCTCAGTTCTGGCATGACTATTCTTTCACACTTCTCCCGATGTTCAATACACTGCAAGCTGTAGCTAGGCTTTCACAACGTTCCCAAAAACTCATCTCATTTCCTTAATGATGCACCTTTTTCTACGCCCATGGTCCGAAAGCCTGCACACCTCTAGCGCCTGAGCTGTGGCAGAGCCTCGGGAGGACATCCTGCCCCAATGGCACCACGACTCTGCTACCAACACCCCCAGTTAGGCTCCAAGTTAGATGACTGCCTGCCCACAGGTTCATGCTTGTCCAACATTTCTATGGTAATTGCATCAACAGCTTCCATGAAATAAGTGGTGTTGGGGGAAGTCTTTCGTCTAATCTTTCATGCTGCTGCAGATAAAGAGGAACCGGCACCAACCTTCTACAGCAGAGGCTGAACAGCGTCTCAGCCCAGAAGTGCTGCAAAGGCTGGAAACCTGCGCTCCTGAGTGGAGAGTGGGCTCAGCTCTGATCTCCAGCAGTCCCTCTGTATCTTCTCCAGGCAGATGAAAGCTCACACATATACCCACTCACACTGACTTAGAGACATACCACTCAGTTTCTCCAACAAATCAAATATTCTGGTCCAAGTGCAGCTGAATCCTCTCTCCCTCTGTTTTCGGCACATCTCCCTGCCCACCCTCCCTCTGAAACCCCATGTGAACCCGCACCACTGCTGTCCCCAAACCCACCGCAGCTCCTTTCTCTGTGGTCAATCATCCTGCTCTGCATCTGTCTCCCTGGGGGAATGTGGAGGAGCCCTGATTTCCTCACAGCTGAATCATAGGTACCAATGACAAAACAACTCTTGGTTGTGGATTGTGCCACCTACACAACTGCAAACTGAGAGCAAACCCAATTAAGTAATAGAGTATGCATTTGTACAAGGTCTAATTCAGTGAAAAGAGGCTCAGACCTCTACTTTCTCTCCCCTAGCATCAAAAGTTATCAATTAATCGCCTGTAAATACAAAACAACACAAAATGGATGTGAGAAACACACATCACAGTTCTAACCACAGTGGCATTTCCGTCTTCACCTACCTATTTCCAAGGAACCCAGCACTCCATCACTGCCTACACATTCACCCTAGCTCCAGGAAAATCACAATCCAAGCTTTATCAGCTTCCTTTCCTCTTCCAGTTTTGTTTTTTAAAAAACAAAACAAAGTAACAAAACTCAACAACTCTAAACTCGCATTACCTTTTGTTCCATCCTTTTCTCAAACTCAGTGCTTCTCTTCCCAGAATCCCAGGGGGATTTTTACCCTTGCTTTCAGATTTCCATCTTCATTGACTGCAGCTTCACCCTACCAAATAGGCAAGCTTTGCTCTTGGAGCTTTTCTTTAGTATTCATACCTAATGTACGTTTCCTGGTGCATCACGACTAGGGGAAGACAGGAGAATGGATTTCATGTGCAAGAAAATGTCACAGCAAAGATGAAGGAAACTATTTCCACTGCCATTACAGGCAGGGCAAGACAGAGACATTTAGGATGGAAACAAGGAAAACCTTTCCAGCATGGACAACTGAGCTCGAGTTGCTTGCCTAAGGCATGTGGGAAGGTGTGGAATTTCCATCTCCTACCAGTAACTCTTCAGAATAAGTTGATCCTGGTGTAGGAGGACAGATTACCCAGGATCCTGCATTGTTCCATTGTTCTACTCCACTAGTTTTTACTGAATAGTGTCTGAACTTGTTTAAAATATTTCTGTTGAAATCACAATGTCCTCCTACTCACTTTCCATCATCATGCACTCATTATTAAAATAATACCTGAAGTACCAGTCAATCCTAAACCATCAAAATATGCAGAATACTTTTTCCAGAAAAATGTATGATTAATCATTTGAAACAGGTTACTGTTTTCCTTTTTTCCCCCTGAAATTATATTTTCAGTGTCTAAAAAGTAAAATTCACAAAGGGCATGTCCTGTACCAAAACCTCACTATGGGAAT
Source organism: Morus bassanus (assembly GCA_031468815.1). Lineage (NCBI taxonomy): Eukaryota > Metazoa > Chordata > Aves > Suliformes > Sulidae > Morus > Morus bassanus. The sequence continues at coordinate 90,452,023 of CM062569.1, forward strand.
TTCTTTCAGTACCTTGTTTGTGTCTGTCTTACACTTTTTCAACACAAAGACTTCGGACACTAAAAAGATTCACTAAAAAATTTCATTTTTGTTTAAATAAGGCATAGCTAAAAATCAAATTATTTCAGACACTCTCATTTAATGGAATTACCACCCTCCATTGAAAGTTGGAGTCCTTCAACTGAAGCACAGACAAGGGCTGTCTGTGCACTCCTACTCCACTGCAAGAAGTGGTAAAACAAACCTGTCTAAATAGCCTGGGGCAATTCAGCTGCGGTGTTGGCTGCAAAAATTCTTTCATATTGAAAGATAGGAACAAACCCACAACTAGCTATGATGCTTCAGTTGCAAGTATCTTCTTAAAGCACGACAAATTAGATGTCCTGCCAACAGGTTACCCAATAATTTTTAACTTCCAGTTGCGCACATATGCTTTCCTTTTCCACTTCTAATAAAAATGTTTGTCCAAAAGGTTGCAGAACAGTCCCTAAAGGACAGTTCGTTATGACTTTTTATAATCTTTTCAAAACCAAAACCAAACAGAACAAACCCCATAATCTTTTCTCTCTTTTATAAGCCTTCCCCTTCCCCTGACCTCTCCCCTCACAGGTCCACACTCCAATCTAAGCAGAAGAAGAAAGCTCCCAAGGCAAGAGTCACGGCTAAAGCCTGAGCTTCACATGAAAGGCGTAACCAGCAGTGACGGGGAAAAGCATGGCTGACAGCAAGGCCAGCTGCCAGGGAGAAAGGGTACGAATCGGAAGGTGATACGATGCATGAAAAGCCGAAGTTTGAAAGAGGCAGGGGAAAAGGATTTAGATTGACCTTTTAGAAGAAAACCAGACATACTTTTAACCCTACTTCAAACAGATTGCTTTCTAAAGAAAATACTCCCCAGCTAGAAAATACCTCTAATAGAGAAGCCTGCCTAGTTCAACTCCATATATTTAAATAGTACATATTTTTGAAGTTTGACTTAACACCTGATCTTCACTGACACCAGTGCTAAGGCTGATACCCTTCAGCTGGTGGAAACAGGGGAAAATAAAATAATCTACCCAGTTGAGAGCATTTGTAGGGGTTTGCATAAACCTCCAGAATAAGGTTAAGATTTCATACTTAATTTCACCTTTTTTTGTCATCACTGGTGATGGCAGTAGTATTTTAGACTTGAACAACAGGAAATTCAGACTTCTCGCTAAACAATGAAAACATGCCTTTGCTAGATGCAAATAGTTGCATTTGATAACGACTATATTCATAGAAGAAACTGTCTAAATCAAATTTAAAGTGGAGGGCATTTAGTCATACCTAAAAAAATGTTACACAGCTGGATTTTTAAATAATAGTTTTAAAAAGAAGATGCCAAAAACGCATCCAACAAGAACAGCAGAGAATGGGCTGATCAACCGCTGCACGGTTCAGACCGAACTGGCACCTGGTGACTTTTTTAATTAAAGCAATGCACTGTTTTGCTCCCAAAGACAGAGACAACAGATAAAAGCACCTTCTCCCCAAAAGAAAACGTACAGGAAATACAAGTTAAAGAAGGAGAAAGAGATCTAATTAATTCCTTGTGAATTTATTACCCACAAGCAATCTCACCGCCAGGCAGAAGCACGCAAGGCAGCCAGGGTGCGGCGGGGAACGGGGCTGGGGCAGTGGGCGAGGGGGGCACAACAAAAACCACCTAATGCACAGCCGCCTGTATGAAACCGTATGAATTTGCTAACCCCATTTAGGCATTCAACACAGCTTCCCTTTCATAGCACGTCATCAGGAACATTTTAACCGGCCCATGTTTTACGGTACACCCTCAACGTTCCTGGTCTTGGAAAACCCTGGTTGCATCCCTTTTCCCAGTGCGTTACAGTGCTATTTCACTGCTTTCAAGGCCTGCAGCCAAACCCCAGAAACTGAAATCAGACAAAGAGAGGGGTATAAACCTATCCCAGACCGTGGGGAAGACAAATCTATGGTCAGGCATAGATGAAGGGCCTTGTTATGCTGGACAGCAGAAGACCCGTGCACAAGGAAAGCAGGGTGGCCCCTGCTGCTGCACTCAGGGAGAGGCCAGCTCATGACAGCACCTATTGCTGCTCGTGGTTGGAAGAGGGCAGCACATAATTCAGTTCATCCTTATGCTTGGAGCAGCCACACTGATTTTGAGCACTGCCAAAGACTTGTGCCTGAGCTGCACGGTGTTTTTAAACATGCTGCCTTGGTTTTGCATGCAGTAGCCCAGTGAGGGCCCTGAGTGGGGGCTACCCCACCAGCCCGTCCCTCTTCCCCAGGCTCGTTGCTCTTCCCACACTGTGCTTGGTGATTTGCTCCAAAATCTAATTCAGCTCAGCATGATTTCCTGGAGGTTTGATGCACCAGACAAGTGCTGCTCCAGCTGCTTTCCCCTAAAATTTCGTCTGTGGGAATTTTCTAGAGATTGATATCTTCTAGAAGCCAGGTTTAAAACTGGGTATTTCCTCCACTTCTTATTGGGATAGCAAGAGAACACCTTGAATGGTTTATCTGTATCCCAGTGGGTATGCCACATTCAGAGTGAAACTCCCTTCTGTTTTTCCTATCTGGCAATTTAGTGCCTCCCAAGGGCAATGCACAAGACAAAGAAGATGGAGTTCAGTGAAACTCACCATCGCATTTTGTAGCAGACAAAAACGAAAGGTCAATGTCCATCATGTCATACCTGCAATGCTGTCAGACACAAAAGGCTTTTATACGATTCAAACTGCTTATGAAAATTGTCCTTGCTTCATTTTTTTATCTTCTAATGTACCACTGGACAGTGACTTCCCTGACACTGGAACCTGATACACAGATTTTCATTTAAGTGCTTTCTGTATAATCACTTGTGGCCTGATGCTATAAAAACACTGAAGAAAATGCGTTGCTTTGATCACATCGGGAGACTTAAAAGGTACTGCCTCCATAAGCAGTGCTACCCATGGGCCAAGTTACCAATCCTTTGATTTTGAAGAAAGCTCCTCACCCCTGTGAAAGGCAGCGGTTGTACCTGAACACCTGCAGGAATGCAGTACAGCCTCCTCCCCTGTTGAATTCCCACAGAGTCCATGAGGACGCCTTTCAGAAGGGGAAATGATCATTTGTGTGGTTGTTCAAGTATTTATCCTCTTTTATTTTCCAATAGTATGCTCTGTCTTACAGCATGATTCCAGGGGCCTTGCTTGAGTCTACTTGTCTCTTGTATGTATTTTTGCTTACATTAAGCACTGCAGACATATTGTCTACCATATGATGAATTTACTTTGTAGATTTTTTTCTTTAACTTTTCTTTTCTAAAGGTTTTTCCTATTTAGCATTGTTAATTCAAGCTCTGCAAAACCCAGGAATTTAAAGCTTGAAGTGAGTCAATTCTGACTGAGTCCTATGAAAAAACTACTTGAAGAGAGGAAAAAAGATACACTGTGCAAACAGAAGCATTGGTTTGGAGCAGGAACTTAATCCCAAATTCACACAATAAGTTCCCTAACCACTACACTATGGAGGTAAATACAGTGCCTATACTACACACCTTTTATCTTTCATCCTGACTCAGAAATTTCAGTTACTTAGATAAAAGCGGAATTAAACCAGCAGATGAAATGGAGAAGGAGATCCCATGGCAGATGGGTGCTTACACTCTGCTGAAGCTCACACGATCAGTGCAGGGTTGGCTAAGCCAACACGGCTGCACACAGGCTTCTTCACAAGCATGTATAAACGTGCACAAGATGCAAGGCAGTGAGGAGTCAGATTCCTGACTTCTAAAACTAACTTACCTTGTCAGATAAAAAATAAAAATATAAAAATACCAACATCCTTACCTGACAAGATTAAGAGTCATGAAAATGTTTTGGAGAAGAGATAAAGCAGTTCTTCATAAAAACCTCAAAGTCTGAAATACTAGGTCATATGGTGTTACAGGAACAGGTCAATCAAACACTGTCTGTGAGCAAGGTCTTTATTGTTTGAAACAAGTTTCAGAAGAAATCTGTCTTTGATGATGATAGGGACATTCTGAATCCCACTTTAGTTGTCTTCTTTTGTAGTGCTTCTCTGACCTGAGTATTCTACTGGTTTTGCTTTTAAGATTGAAAAAAGTAAGACAATGACTAAAGAAACAAGAAATAAGTTTTATTATGTTTAAGTTGTATGATTACAATTTTCTGATATGGCTAGAACTAACCTGCTCAGAGGAATAAAGAAAGGGTTTGATACTTAGATTTCTGAAGATTTTTAACTGGTATAAGTGAATCAAGTCTTTCTCCTGAAAACTCTGTATCAGCTGGAAATGAAGATAACAGACCTGCTGTGGTTCTCATCCATGTAAGGTTTCTCATGACTTGCATCAAAACAATGTGGGAGAAAGGCAGAAAACCACAACCTACATATTGTGGGAGTGTGGTATATGCTTAATGACTTTCTGCAGGCACAGGAGCATTTCACTTTGATATACATTACAGGTCCTAGTACACCAAAGTTGTCTGTTTTCTCACCATATTTAGGAACATTTGGTATCTCCGTATTTTTAGCCAAGCAACCAAAACATTTGCCTTTTTTAGTTTGAAGAAGTTCTTCAGATTTTTCCAATTCTTTTACACAATCACTTTTAATTGATAACTTGTAAACTTCCTTGAAAATCCTTGATATAAGTGACACTTGTACACCTGCGAACTATATGAAAAAAACTAATTGAGGAAATTCCCAGAGCAAAGGCATACAATTAAAGAAAATAATATGGTAACAATTAAAGTGAAATACTAGATTAAAAGGTTTAAGAGATTTGATATTAATTACAAAGTATCTAATATCCTTATGATGTTGATAGCCGCAAAAATGGATCAAAGAAGATGACATCACTATGCACATCATGAAGTGATAGGAGATGCTGAAACCTGTCAACACTTTCCATTCAGTCAGACAAAATCCACTGGGAATTTCAGTCAGAGCTTGAATGAAAGTATTTTTGATGGAGAAAGATTTTGCAGAGTTGGTTCTATGTTTGGGAGGATGAGTAGGAAATAAGGTGCAGAGGACAGAAAAATAGAGAACTGGAAATAAAGACTCTAGAATCCAAGTTAAAGTTCCTTCTGTTAAAGTCAGCATGGGGCACTGTTGGCAATGTGTGTATTTGTTGTATTTGTGCGTATTTGTTGTATTGGTTTGGGTTTTTTTCCCCCCCTGTAATAAGACATGAAATATTACACACAGTCTGCATGTAGATAGACATATCAGTTGTGGTTCTAATCTGTTATACTTTGATGCACATCTTCATATAGATACCCTTATTTTAAGGTTACAGTTTTAAAATCCAAAGACTCGGTTTAAGTTCAATTAAAATATTTTTATTTTGATATATACATATTAAACAAAGTAAAATAAACAGATTCCATATTTTTGAGGTGTGATTAGCATAACTGAGATAAGTCTATTAAATACGGTACATAAAAAAATATCTAATTGTAATCAAAGTTCTAGGGCCTTTACGTTTCAATAAAATAATCATAATTAAGCAAGGGCAAGTCTCATTTTTCCTTTGCAAAACAATGACTCAGAGTGAAAGAACTTTTCATTGTTTGTCCAATTAGTTACTGGTCATTCCACTTTTATGAAATCTTAAAGCTGGCACAAAGGGTTTGAAATTGAGTTTGGCTGGATGAGTTAACAATCCAAATGAGCCTTTTAGAAGAAGTTAGAGCAATCAGGCCCATGGAGAACAGAGAGGATATCAATCTGGCAGCAGCATCGCCCTTTGTAATGTCAAAGCACCAGGCTTGGAGGCAAGACGGGCAATGGCAAGAGATGACTAGAGGGCTATGGATAACAAGTAAGAGACATGTTATCACAGATAGTATATGCAAAGAAGGTGTTTATTAAAATTCAATAAAAATAAATAGATGAAGACAGAGTCTCTGCTGGAGGGCAGGAAGCAATGATGACATGGAAGAGAGGGAGAAGGAAGATGGGCACCATCCAGCACATAATTCAGCTTTTGCAGGAAGAATTATAGGAGCCTTTGGTTTCTTTGCTACCTTGCTTCTCTCCTCCCCTCCCTTGATGTAGATGCACCCATCTTCTCTTGAAACCCAGTCAGAAATACAAAGGAAACAAACATTCCTAGATTCCTAGCAAAGAAGAAGAGTCTGCATTAAGGTCCTACTGCCATCTTCTTATCTGAACATGCAAAGCACATCCTCCATAAGAAGCCAGGCTTTAAACATTTTTCAGATAAGACAGTTACTGAGGAATAACAGGAACTACACCAGAGTAAACCCAGAACAAGAGCAGATGAGATACTGACCAGTTCCTGAGTCAGCAGGATATTCCCCAAAAGTCCATAATCCCTAAGACTGATGAATGTTGCTCTAGGTTAAAGGCAATAACATACACAATTTGCTACAGCACAAGATTTTGATTAAAAAAAGAAACAAAACCAGAAATACAAATGTTTCTCCGTGAAAGAACTTGCACATTGGCTACTTTTGACATTTGGAACAACATATTCAGCCAGTTGACACCCTCTATGCACCATGCTCTAAGGTGCTTGTCTAATCTGTCTAATCTAAGGTAAATCTAATCTGCCTCCTCCTCCCCTTGCAGACGAAGAACTTAAAAAGGAATGCATTATTTTCCAAGAGGCATACAGCATAAAAATATGGTCATTTCTTCTTTTTGGCTGAAAACACTAAAAGTCAGATACTACTGCAACACATCCAGACCGTTGGCAATGTATGCATTGACCCTTTCAACAGTGGTTCCTCTAATGGAAGCCTCATACCTCCTGCAATGCAGGTTAAGACCGTAAGAAACAGCTACCAAGTAGAGCTGGACAAAAAACACCCAATGGAAGCATTTTCAATTGGAAAATAAAACTGGTCTAAATGTTTCACAGGATGATGTTGGAGACTAGAGGCCGCAAAATAAGTTTCTTTAAGCAACTGAATAGAAAAGAAAACCTTTGTTAGTCCATCTCATAGACAAAAGCTGCAGCTCAAACTTTCTTAAATAGAAATCCACATTGGAAACCAGAGGAAACCAGATTTGCATGGTCTATTTGCTTATTTTTCAGTCAACTAACAAATCACGTGATTTTTAAAAATGTGAATGATTAATAAAAACTGAATGTGGTCTTTGATTAAAGTCTTTTATATAATAGATGAACTTTCATTTTTTGCCATTAGCTGGGCTGTAAATGGTATTCCTGGAAAAAGGATAAAAAAGGACTGGAAGAACAGGAATCAAACAAAGCACGCCTCTGGCATTTGCTGTAGGAGAAACAGTTGTTGCTTCCTGGCACTTCAGGCTTAATACAAGTAGGATGCTTTTTGACCTTAATCATTGAGATACCTTGATCTTATTACATCTTCCTAGTAAAGCCATAATTTCAGGTGTGCAGGCAGATGACCATGATTGGGGTAGGTCTTCAGAGGGTTGAATGTTTTAGAGAAGTTCACAATAGTGGATCAGATTTCTAAAAGCCACCCTGCAGGCTCAGCCACTTCCTTCTGTGACATGTGTGGTAGGCTTAATCTCATCTGACATCAGTCACCTAAAATATGCGTATGCAATCTTAGCCTGTCATGCAAGTTCCCCCTCCAGTCAAAAGATAAAAATGGTCACCTCCAGGTAGCAGCTCAACCTCTCCCTCCTAAAAGAGGCACCCTGGAGACACTGCTCCTTCCATTAGCTAGAGAGGGACAGACAGCAGAATAAACACTTAAGCTGGAGGGAATGGACACCACCCTTAAAGCTCCCATACCAGAGTCCTTCAAAAGCTCTGGTCTGCTATGCTGGTGCTTATGCAGGAGCTGAGCTCCTCCAGAAGCCACGTCCCAGCTTCAGTGACAGCCATGTCAACACATGGTGGGGTCACTGATCTTTGGTACGTGTTCTCCTCTTACGCAGCCACTCACAAGTTTTGTGCCAGTCTTTACCATCTTTACTAGCATTAATGACAGACAACACAAAGTACTTAGCTAAGAATGATTTGTAACTCACTGGGGCCATCTTACTTACTGTTATGACGTGGTTTACTGTCGGGAAGCGGCTGCCCTTGGATGAAGTTTCAGTAGGGCCAGCATCAAGGACATCAGGTTCTGAAATGAGGGATGCCTTTAAAAACAAAGCAGCAGAAATGTATATTTTTATTCTGAACATGGTTTAAGAAGAGCAATTCCATCCCTCTCAGGTTTGTATACAAATGCCTGGCCCTATAATTTTATACGGTTGCAAAACAAAAGCAAATAAAATTGCAGTTCTTGCCATTCCCCATTTTTGATGAACACACTGTAAATGTGAACTGTTGAAATGGTCAGTTCAAGAATAAGAAGTTGTAACAGATAATATCAACAGAAAAATGCTGGTTATTTGTACACAGATTAGTCTTGTGGTCAAATCATTAGGACTCCTATAGCACACATGAATGCGTTACTTCCTTCTCATCTCCCACACATACAAAAAGCAGAGATTTTTTTCTACATTCTTTAAATAGATGAATGATTCTGCCATCTTGTGGGAGACAGAGACATCATACCTATTTGTAGGATAACAACAGCAGGACACAACAGTATAGAACAGAAATGTCTTCTCTTTTTCACTCGTTTCACTATTCATTACATAAACAGGCATCAGTAGCTAGTATATTTCAAATAGCCCCAAAAATAATAATGCATTACAGCCTCATGGAGAAACTTGAGCAAAGTGGTTGGTTTTTAAGATACTGACTTTACCAGACACTCTGCCCAGAAGTTGAAAGGTACAGCAACTAAAAATCCTGACATTTTTTTTCCCTGATGGTCTGATAATGTGAAATATGTAAATAATTACGTAAATTCTCTCACGTCTGTTAAAATACAAAAATTAGATAAGGATAATCCTTTCATAAAAGAAAAATGTAAAATGATACAGAATTTTATCCGTAATTAACCTTTTAAAAAATGTTAAACAAACTTCCCTATGTGGATTGTGGAACACAATCCTCTATTAGTAAGTCTACAACATAGTTTTACAAAATTAGTAGATTAATTTATCATTAATTTGTCTTTGGCTGATATAGGTTGTATCCTTATTCCTAGCAATGTAATAGACATACAACATCACTTGCTCTATCCTACCTTAATTCAACAAGGAGTATGCTGGAGTAAAAACTATTAATTTAAGCAAGTATAAATGACAATTTAAGAGAACAAGAGCTGAAAAAATTTATGGACCAGTTTCATCTCAAAGTAATTTTGTAGAGGCTCTTTTCCCACTCTACCTTTCTCACCAGGTGGAAACCAAACAATAGGTCAAAAAAATATATCACAAAACTGTACATGACCGCCACCGCTCTTGGGAACCCCTGAAGCTCAAGAGAGTGGCTTCTGCTAGGAAAGATGCGGCTTGAGGTGGAGCAGCCTGAGAGACACATTTATCCCTTGGCACTTGGCACTGTAAGCCTCCATCAGGGGAGTTACTTTGAGCTGTTCTCTCCCAACCAAAAATTACCTTGGAGAACCAAGCTCATCTAGTTTATATTTCTTTGTAACAACTGCAGTAATCTAGTAAATCTAACACAATGTCATAAGAAAGCTTCTTGGACCAAGTACAACTGCATTTGTGCTTATGTAACTGCTTACTAAGACCATTATTTTCCTTTACGAATCAGCCATTTAAGTGAATAATATTTTGTTAAGCACTTTGAACATAAAGATCTGAAAACCAGAATATAACAGGAAGGAATACAACAATTTAACATCATTATAATTTCTTTATAATGTAGTTTGGGGAGTATCTAAAAAGCTAAGGCAAGCCTAGATCTATGGCTCAAACTCCCCAATCCTGAGTGATTCGATTTAAACATAACAACAAGAGAATATGCTCCACATTGACAAACAACCCATCTACCTCTGCCACTCTGTCTCCTGCTTGTACCCCAGCCAAGTCTGCTGGACCATCTTTTGGCAGCCGTGCAATCCCAATCCCCTGGTAACACAAAAGACAGGTTTCAGACCTGACAGGGCTTCTTCCATTGTTCTTAGGTGTAAAAAGCAAACAGGAAGTAATTAATTTTCAAGACTTGTTGTTCTGCTGCCTCTATTAAAGTAAAAACTAAACATCTTAGCACATTAGCAAGAAAATAAAAGCCTCCATAGCTGACACATACAACAATGAACAAAAGTCATTAATTGTTTACACTGTGCCACAGGGGACAGACTGGGAAACAAAGATTTATTTAAATGATAATTAAGTGAGAAGATGTGAGAAATCCTTCTCTCAAATCAAGTTAGCTCCTGGGAATGAGCAAATGGGATGGGAGAGGCATGTGGATTGCTAAGGGAGTGACCCCAAATTGAGGTAGAAAGTGGAAACTAGCCAATGGTGTTTCAGCCATCAGGTTGTCTTTGGAAAATCATTGGTTTACATCGGGTTTTCTCTCCCAAATCATCCCTCCAGGAGCTTCCCCATCAAAATCTACTGCCGGCTTCTACTTTGAGAAATAAGTTAGCCGCATTTACCCTTGTTAGCTTTATTATAAAGACAGTGATGTTACATTGAGGACAACCTCAGAAAGAAAACAACAAAACACAATAGCTTCAAAAAACTGCTCATCAGTTTCATTCTAATGATTACTAGATAAATTCTGAGTAATGAAATGCACCTCATCATTGTCTTTACATGGAGATGAGCCCTTTCCACCAGCAATGCTAATACCAAGACTCCCCATTTGACTGCACACAGTAATGGTTATCTGGAAAAGAATTATAATGGATAAGTGGCCTGATTAATCAGAAACATTGCCTATTAATTACAAGACCAATGAAAATCTACCTCCCACTCCGAACACCAGCAGATTTGCCCCTGTAGAGCTTAGCCCAGAGAAAAAATGGTGCTATGCTTCAACATTGGCACATGCAAGACTAGTCTTTACTCTTCAATAACACCAAGAATGCATTATTTCTCCAGGTTTGAGAGTCATGCCAAAACCATATCAGGATGTTTATAAGGCTGCTGACCAAACCAGTTGTTTCATAAAACCCACCAATTTACTGAGCATTCATGATGGCAACAAGGTCAGTACATCAAAAAGTAAATATTTTTTTGGTAAGTTTACGAAAAAACCTTTGTTTTGGAACTTCATCTACAGTCTGTTTTGCTTACTCTCAACTCTTTTGAGAACAGATAACTGAATTTGAGCACTATTACAGTAATTTTCTTTTCTTTAAACAGGCTTTCTGTATGTATGTGTTAATTCCATCAAAAGATTTGACAGTACTTCAACCATCGACTTAAAAGTAAAAATATCAGGAAGCTTTTAAAAAAGCAGCATAAATTTTAATTTATCTAGTCTATTCTCCTCCTGCTGGTATCAGCAAAAATTTAGTACAAAATCTTAGATCATTTTTTGAATGTACAAAATTCACAACAAAGGCCAAATAAAATTAGTTTCAAGTTCCAAAGACAGCTTACATTTAAGAATTATTCCCCCCAGTTGTTGTTTTTTTTTTCTTTAGTATACAATATGCTCAGTAGTAAATAATTTGCTAATTGCTAAAACAACAGTCATATTAGATTTAAAGAACACCTTGCCATAATGTAGTGCAATCTGAATGCAAATTGCATTTCACCTTATCACATTAGCAAAATGCTCTTATTTTCATTGACTTGTTTCATATCTCTAAGACAATTCAGGCTTGAAAAACTTGAAATATTCTTAATTATAAAATATAACAACACAGCTGCGTTCATTTGTTACATTTAACAAATGTATGCAGTTACTCTTGCACGTATAACGTACTCATCTGAAATTCTTAATTCCTAAAAAGGTATGAAAATACCCTATCGGTCAAATGAAAACCACCCTGCCAAATGTTGCTTAAGATTTAGCATTACCCGCACGCTTGAGACTTTGCAAGCCCATGATCACCAGCAATGCTTTGGTGACAGGTCCCAGCACAGGTGCCACACCAGGCAGGCTGCCTTTCCTGGTGCTGCATCCCATGATGCTGGGGATGCAGCCCAATTCTTCACCTCCCACCCCACGGGTTGTCAGCAGAGGTATGATCTGTACTGGGCTACCCCTGGGAGCCAACGCATAAAGCACGTTTCCTCCTCATGTGCTCCAAAGCATGCCAAGACAGGATATATCCACTGAGTTCAGAGTATAGCTTTCTTCATAAACTTCAGCCCAAATCTTGCAGTTCTCACTGATAAATTTTCACTTGAACGTTCCCATCCCTTTTCACGGGATGGGGGCTTTCTCATGCCGTGAGGGTAAGGCCACGCCACTGCTCCTAAGCCATGGACTAAGTGAAGACTTAGCCGAGTGCCCACCTGCGCACACCTTTTGCTTGACCTTACAATATGAAAGCTAGACACATAAAATGAGACGGTATTGAATGGCTACAAGGAGAGGGTTTTGATTTTTTTTTTTTTTTTTAATGGAAAATGGAAAATTCTTTTTTCCATATAAGCCAATGGGAGCAAGGACAAACCTCAGCTTACACTCTGTGAAAGAAGCCTCATGACATCTACCATGCAATGTCCCCCCTTTGCATCTTTTATAAACTTCCTCACACAAGAAGCAGACTTCCCCACGGACATGCAGACTTCCCCACGGACACGCGGAGCCCCCCCATCAGCAAGCCCAGCCCATGCAGCAGTTCAATACCTTCAGTGGGGGCTGTGGCGCATCCACTACCCTCAGTTCCTCTGGGAGCCAGCCACTCTCGCCAGGGAAGCTGCCCACTGCCGAGACAGGTGGTTGCACCTTAGTGTTAGTCCCTGGAAGAGCCTTCCCTTTAATTGCCAACTTGTACTTTTCTTGAAGAGCTGTTCTGGTATTTCTTTGCGCTCTCATGCTATCGTTGGTATCAAAAAGGCTGCCAGAAAACTTGGAAATAGGTTCCTGGGGGTTAAAGATAGAAAATGTAAACATGGTGACAGCAAGGAGAATACCTATCTGATATCCAGACCCTACCCATGGTAAATTAGATTTGTTCCTCTCTATCATATTGCTGTACATTAGGATTTGTTTCACTGAAGACAAATCTACAACTTTAAAGCAAATGTACAAGTATCTTCCTTTTACCATTATTTCTCTGGGCATGGTTTTCCCTCAACATGGGGGTGGAAATTGTGGGAACAGAGAGAGGACGGGGTTTCATACAGCCTTTCTCTAGATCCCCTGGCACACACAAGCACATATAGCACACATATACCCAACTAAATCCTGCAATCCCCTATGAAAAGAATGGAGCATGAGAATGAGACTATTTTGGGCAGCCTCTGGCAGCTCAGTATCACTGAATCCGCTGTCCCACGGCAAGAAATCACACACGAGGCAAAGGAAAGGGCTTTCCATACAGAAAATAAAAAATTTCTCATAGTTCCTCAAGGCTCACATTCTATTTTTGGGAGCACAGGTGTGAGAGGGAAGGCAAGTCCCTACCTTGCATCTACGTCTCTAAGAGAAGATTTTGTTTAAGTAATTAGATTGACTTTATTTAGCTGCAGGTGGCAGTTGAGTGGAGATGTGCAAACTTAGTGATTTAGGGGTCTGCTGGACGTGAAGCCTTAGACGTGAGGCATCCCGAAGCCTGCTGTGAAGCTTGGCTCTAGGCTGTAGCTACTCTGAGATTCAGTGAGGAACTGACAATGTCACCCCATGTTTAGCTAAACCAAAAGGGCTTGAAAAGAGAAATACACAATTGAAATGCATCCACCAAACAATTAAAGTTTCAGACAAGTTTGACTACAAAACACAATGATGTTTTCCAGTATCAGTTATGCTTGGCAAAGTGGTTAAATGAAATTCAGCCATGATACCTGAATTTTGTTCACATTTTATGGATGTTTTATTTATATTTAGCTGATTTTTGCTCTTTAATTTGACAGGTAATGTTGAATCAGATATTCATATTACCATAATCCTTTTATGTTCTGTTGGCAGTAAAACGATGCAGCAAACAAAGGTCAACACCTTTGAAAATAAACCCCATAAATGTCTTCCTAAGCTTGGAAGTTTAACACCAGAAATAAAAAGCAGTGGCATTACCATGAACAGCTGTGCAGAAACACCACTGGACACTTTATTTTTCAATCTATGTTGGAGTTTTCCCACAATCTCTTTTTGGTTGGGATGGAAAGAAGTACCACCAACCCCAGGGAGAGCAAGCAAGGCATGATTGCTATTTTCACTTAAAATTAAAAGGGAATATGTTTAACTTTAACTCACATAAAACATTATCTTTCTTCTCTGGAGAGAGGTTCCTCTTTAACGGCGCCAGGCTGACTAACCTGGACCCATCAGCAGTACTGGGGTGCCATTGGTGCTGGGGAGAAAGGCCACAACCAAGAGCTGGGAGTGGGGGCTGGAGGAGAGGGCACACCAGCAGCAGTCAGGGGCTAGAAAGGGAATGGAGGTCCTGGCAGAGGAGCAGGAGCCCCAGCTCCTCCCTCAACTCCCAACAAAGAGCTGGAGGTAAGACTGGTGAGCAATGACCTGAAGGGAAAGGCTGCAAGAGTGCTAACACTAACACAACCTCTTTTTCCTAGCCTATGACTGTGAAGACAGCCAAGCTGCTGCCCAGGTGACAGACACCTGGTGGGCAGAGGCTCGAGAAACCACAGCATCAAGGGTTTCCCAGACATCAGCATCCTGGAAGAGCACTACCCAAAACTAAACATGCAGTGGAGTAACACTGCAACCTCACTTTTCTACCATCCGGTCATTCGGAGACATTAAGCTTCAAGCACTGCTAACAACCTGCTTACCTGAAAGAGATGGAGACATGCTGGTAACTGGGGATATAAGTAGGAGTAAAATAAAAAACATATGTATCTCATCATTGCTCAGGTTACTCATCTTAAACTGCAAGTTTCACTGTACTCTTGGGGGTGGATGGATTGTCTGATTGCAAGCAACGTAAAGGAATAAAACATTGAACATGGTTCTGTACCCTCTGCACAAGCAAGAATGTGAAAGTACAGGCAGCGCAGCCTCCCACTAACCCGAAGTGCTTGGCAGCACAGCACTGCAAGCAGATTGCAGTTTTTTGACGGACACACAACATTGTCCCTCCTGACTTCAAGGAGGCTACCTACATCATCAGGATCCTCCAGTTCCTCTGCTTCTTGCTCAGGACTGAACCTTCCTTCCCTCCATTTTCCATTAGTGGAGCTGAATTTGTACAGGTTACCACCAGGAAAACTTTCCTTTCCTTTCAACGAGGCCCAGCGAGAGCCCTGGGAGCTCCAGTTATGGCCACTGTACAGTTTAGGAGACTTGGGAAGCCACTTAATAGAGTCCTGAGAGGAAGATGACAAAAAAAAAAAAAGACAATGAATAGATTTTAAGAAAATGATCGAGGTTTGTACGTGCAGAAATTGTCTGGCAAGTTCTGCAAGGCATTTTAGTATCTTGTAAATACTGGGTTTTCCCCTTTTACCTTGAGAGGTACCTCCAGTCCCAGAAAGACACTTTGCCAGTTAACAGGCAATATTAGTAATAAAAAGAGCAAGCAAAGGCTGCTGAAATTAGTGGAAACCTTCAGGGACTTACATGAGCCTGGAACCAAGCCCACCTTCAGCATCGTAAAGAAGAATTAATGATCAACAACAGTCTTCAATAATGTTATACTCTGTACTATTAAGAAAACAAAGAAGAGTACTTAGACCTTTAGTGACCATCTCATCTCACGACCTGAGTTACAAAAAAAAAAAAAAAACAACCTATCAAGTCACCCTCCTCTTTTCATTATTCATTAAATAAAAGGTTCCATTTGTTGAATGGTCCCAGTACAATACTAAATTGATCTTTTAAGGTTTGCTGATTTTCAAAGTGATTATAGTCCAGTTTTCCCAAAACATCCATTACGTACATCCAGAAAACACCACCTCTCTTCTTCACACACAGCAATTCATACATGACAAGTTCTGTCAAGGTTGCCTATATACCTTAATTTCATGGAACTTCAGAAATCATTTTTCAAAGTAGCCTTTATCTTTCTTTTAAGGTTTATTTTAATCTCACCTTTAAATTTTCTTATGGTGATACAAATCCAATGGCAGCAAGCAGCCTGATGCCATATAAATAGATACATTAATGCACATGGTCCAACAAGGCAAAGAGATGGAGAACACAAACTAACAAAAAAAATTATCAACAAGCTTACAGCAGGGCTATCAGCAGCACACAGTGACTTTCACATTGATTTCACATTGACTTGATTCAGATTTCACAATTCTTTAAGCTCCTGTTTTTTCCTTTTTAATGCAGAATGGTTACGTTCACACACACACACAGATTTCTTGCTGTTATCAGCACCCGAGATGTCACCATCTCTATTAGATCTAAGGCTGTGAAAGAAAAGGAGATAGGACAAGGTTGTCCATGCTGGACATACTGATTCATCTTCAGCTGCCGAAGGAGCTCTCCTTGGGATTCTTCATTTGCTTTTGGTTTTAGGATGGCTGAAAAGACTAGGAAATGGACAAGGACAGTATCTCAGCGTCTTGCTGGAAAAGATTACAGACATTTCTGTGAGTCTTGAAAAGATCATGGCCCCAACAAAGGATTATTTCATTGTACACAGAAGGCATGACTGGCCTTTATAGGAAATTTGCTGTTAAACCACATTTTGAACTGCACTGACACTCAGCCATACCACTGTTTGCTGATAAATAGCCCATATTTCTGGTTATTCTAAACCACATTGCTCAAGACATTTGAGCTGATTGTCGATTTAGTTCATCAGTGAATTGAATGCGAAAGCAGCACAAACAATCATGACATGGTAGTGGCTCCCATTCCTCCTGACAATTCAAAATGCAAGGCAGGATATCTCCTGGTACTTCTTTACATTTGCCTTGAATAAGGAAACATAGGGTACCCTTAAATAGAAGCTTTGTTTCCTATCAATATTAACTGTGTGGATAGCAATTCTAATCAGATAGGTAAATAGCACACTAGCTGAAATTGTTTGCTATTATTTTGGTCTGGTTTATTTCAGAATAGCTAATGTGACACCTGCCAGTGTTCAGCGTATTTCCAGAGACATTTTAAATCCTTGCCAACTTTTAAGCTCATTAGGAAATCATAAAGCAATTTCATTCTAAAAATAAACACAGGTACAGTGAAGCACTTCTTCCAAGGGAATGTCTCATCCTTGTTTGACCCTGATCCCTAGTCCTAAACAACAGCTTCTCAAACCCAGCCTGCCAAATTCTGTAAGACCAGTAAAAGGCTATTCTCTCAAGGTAACAGATATAGATTTTAAATCAAGCTTATGCTGACAATCACTTCACCACCTTAGGCATACATTCAACTGCTGTGGTAGCCTCCTGTACGCACAAGGAGCAAGCTGATGTCCATCAGTAGATATTACATCCCCATGCCCCTTGCAGCCAAGCTGGGAAGGCAGAATTGCAGGGCACTCCTGCTCCCTGCCTGTCTTCTCCTACAGCAGGATGCTTTTCCTATGCTGACATACAGATGTAAGGGAAATTCAGTATCTGTTTCACACCTCACGCCTTCGGTAACCTAAGAGATTTTAGTCTTCAATATTCTTGATCTACAGTACTTTAAAGTAAAACAGAAACAAAATAACAATTCTGGGTAAAAGCTGTTCACATTTTTACTAGATCTATACAATACCGTGGATGGCATTATCTTTATGAAAGCAGTTTCACAGTTTGGTTATATCGATGGCAAAAGATCGAATGGAACAACCAGAAGTGCCTTTTAGCCTGCATTTGCACGTACCTGTTGTTAGCAAAACACCCTGTGATTACTCTTTTGTGAAATAAAATGGAGAAACAATGCCACTGAACGCTGCTGCTGTGAGCATAGGCTAACGTTACTTTGAAAACAAATCTTAAGCCTCAATCAGTTTTTACAACTCGATCCTTTTTGATGAAAGAAAAGCAGGAGGGGGTGGAAATAAGAAGATAGCGGACTTCCAATCCAGCGTTCAATAGCAATATAAGGTAAGGAACAGAGAATGCCAGGAATGCTGTTGCTGGACCCACTGACTGCCAGGGTGTTACCATGCCCAGCTCTTCGCATCCTTTTGGACAAAGCCAAGAGTAGCCAAGGTGCTACACAATGCTGCGAGTTCTTAGTGAGGCCAGTCACATGCAGAGTTTGCTACAAGGAACACATGGAATGTATAGCTCTGTTTGCTGTGCTTTAACGCAAAGCGACCACTCGATCTGATTTTTTTTTTTTTACTGGATTTTGTTTTCCCTCCCAAAAATAAAACCAGCTCCTTACTCTGATGTATTAATGAAAATTGTGTTAGATGGGCAATAAGCTTCCGTCACCCCTCAAGATGGAAATCGCTACAGTTCAGCTAACAGATAATAGATTTGTACTCCACAAATAAAGCTATCTCAAAAAACCTCCAATAATTTATTAGCTCATTCTCATTATATTAAATACTATAGGACCATGCTTTGAGACAAAAGAGGCAAATATCCTAATATTAAGATAGAAAAATCAGTTCTCCTTACAGAATTTTACAGATGATAATTGGTGTTCTTACTAGCCAGGTAAGGCAGGAAGTTTCTTCTAGTGTTTTATACATGGGGAAGCTGAGACCCAAAAAGATTAAAAAGGTCCATGTTTTAAGTCATTAGTAACAAACACAGAGTGAGGCACACAGATTTTACATTCTTTTAAAAATATCTGGAATAAAACAAAGGAAGAAGGCAAATTCAGCATTTAGGACTTTAAGCTTCATGGGTATTTGGACTGTGTAACAGTGACGTTTTGTAATTGCTGAAGAAGTGTTTGGAGGGAAAAAACTATTTATCAGCCTCAACAGTTGCTATGTTCCACGGAAATACATTTTTCATCTCCATTAGTAGTGATCTTATCGACAGAAAATGATCTGTTACCAGTCAGTTATTTCACGAGCAAGTCAGGTGGGCTCCCTTTTTACCTCCTTTCAATATGTTTTTCATGTTTTCAAAGGTGGTCTCTTCAGAACATAAATACTCCTCTGTATCGTACCCCTGTACGTTAAGAGGACAAATTGTTCTCATAAAGTACAAGGTGTTTATTCCAGTAAGATCTCACTAATAAATCCTCTAGAGAATGAATTTCCTCCAGGCAACAAAGGTGTGCAAATGCTATGCATCACCCTAAATCATTCTGGCAAATGAAAAAGAATCCAAAACACCCTAACATTAAAAGCCAAGACATGAAACCCACCCACATTTCTGAAGTGCCATACTGAAACCATCCAGTGACAATGAAACACCCTGCTTACAGGAACAGCTTGGTCACCATCAGCAAGCAGAAAGTAGTGCTTTCAGTTACCTAGAATATTTCAGTGATACTACATCTGCCTCTATTACTAAACTCAAAACCCCAAACACGCATTCTTGCCTATTTTTCTATTAAAAAAAACCTGTTTAAATAGCTTAACTGATTAGTAAATATGGGAAACATTATCTTCCTTTTAAGTACAACTACACATAACATATTCTACTAATTGAAAACTATTTCAGACTCATTCCCTTTTTAAAGTACAAAAGGCTGTCTCTAAAAGAGCTTTGTGTGATTCGCACGAAATAAGAATGAAAGCTAAACAAAATGACGCCAAAACAAAGGCATCCTTGAACATGCTTACACTGTAGAAGAGGCAACATAAAAGCTGCCTGAACAGATTATTGAAGCAAGCCTTCCACAAGGAAACTTTGCTAGCAGTAAATACATGACTTAAAATTTTAACTTAATACTTGAACATCTAACTAGCCAGGTAAGATTTTTTTTTTAATTTCTTGAAGACACCATTTAAAAAAAATAAAATTGCTGTAGGTTATCCCAAACACATTCACTATGCAAATGTTCTTCAGACTTGCAGTTTTCTCCCCTTTTGAATGGGAAAAAAACATCAGCAATATTCAAATAATCACCCTTTTAGTCAGTTAGTTTAGATTTTGTTCTGGTTTTAAGTTGCTTAGTGGAAGTCCATGAAGCCATCAGCAAACTATAGAGAAATTCACTCACGTTTATAATCACATAGTGCCCTGTTTAATCTGCCAGAAATACAGGATAATCGTATCTGCTATGACCTACTTCAAAATGGTTTAATGCAGCACATTTGTTTTGGGTTTGGGTAAAACTGGCAAGTTATTGGGAGAGATCAGAGAGAATCAAAGTCTCTTCATCACTAGCATAGTCCAATAAATTGCTCGTCTGTGCCTCAGGACCAAAAGAAGGTAGTTTTAGTCCAACACAAAACTAACTTTGAAGAGTTAAGTCCTGTCTCTGCATTATTCTGAGGATACTTACAAACTGAAATTCAGGCTGCCAATGCTTTGGTGGTATTTGCAAGCTGTGCATGCATCCCTGGATTTTGAGGAAAGTTACCATAATCAGTACTTGCCTACTGCAGTGAGCATGGCTAACATTTTGGGTATGGCTGTTACCACGCCTCCAGCTGCACATCCAGAGATTTCGGTCAAGACAACATTCTCCAGCAACAGATGAGCACAAAGAGAGAAAATGTCAAAGGTTATTGGACATCAAGTGTCAACTTCCCAGTATTAACAGCAAGGGAGATTTGCTAAGTCCGTTCTCTGAAACATCACTGAGGAGCCACAGAGTCCTTCCCACGGACAATACTGATGCTGTACTTCTCAGGAGAGGACCTCTCCTGTATAAAGATAAGGTACTTCTCAAGATCTCAGTGCTAACAGACTAACATCATCAGTGTTAAGAGGCACATCCTGACCAAGTTACAAATTCAAAACCAAACTGTCATAAACCCTTACTCCTGAAGTTAGGCAAAATACAGTCCAGCCACATACACCAAGCCCCCCAAAGCCTTCTGCTCTGGCAGAACCCAACACTGGCCATCCTGTTGCCACAAGAACCATACAAGAGTCAGTAAAGTGCATCCACCAGAAGAGGAGATAAGATGGCTCCTGCAAGGCAGCTCACGAAGCTGTCCTCAAACTACTATCTGCTTTTCCACTTTGAAAAATCTCACATTTTTCATTAAGATGGTTGAATAGTGATTATATTCCTGACTTCAGAATGAAAGAGGAAGGCACTGTCCCTCTAAAAACGTCACAATTGGTTCAGGAAGAAGGGAACACTCAAAACATTTATTGACAGCCAAGACCAGTCTGCTTTTCTCATCTTCTTTGACAGCAACCTAAGCACAGAAACAGATTTGTGTGTTTGACGGAAAATTGAAGATGGGAAACACTCTTATCGAGTCAATTGAAAAACTAAAGTAATTTTATCTTCCGGAGTGAAGGCAAAGAACGGCAGTGAATTCTCCATTAACAAAAGGTCTAGACATTTCTGATAATTAGTATGCGCCAGTCTCAGTGGGAGGTAGACATTTACAGTCAGCCTGGCTAGGGTCAACTGATATACTAAAAAAATATACTTTAAAAAAAAATTTAAATTCCTGGTGTCACTACTCTCCTCTCAAAAGCTGAATTCGTGAGCAGCAAGTAGTGAAATCTGTTATGTAGCTAATCAGCTAAAAACAGTTCACCCAGCACTAGTAAAGCACTAATATTAGACTAGAAGCAGGCTGATCAGCTTGTCCTGGACACAAACAAGTCATTTGCTGGAAAGGACAGCGGTATGTAAGTTTCCAGCACTCACTTTCCCACAATACCCTGATTATCAAAAATATGGCATGTAAGCCAGAAAAATAATCTTGACACATAAATTATATGGAAGCTGTGGAAAAAGCCTGGAGCAACACACAGGGGATGGAAAAATCTGTTGCTACACTGACTACACTAACAATGGTAGCAAGAGAGTGCTTGAGCGCCTTTTTTTTTTTTCCTACTCTTGTAAGACTACGAAATTGTGACTTTCAATAAAGAGAACTTGCATGCAGTAACTGACAGGTTAATATTAAATCCGCTCCACCACTACAGTTAATTGCTTTTCCCTGGTTACCTGTTTAGCTAGTAAAGCAGTGTGCAAATTTTGTAGTGTTTCCTTCCTTGCATTAGGCCTACCCCCCGCAAAAGACTTACAAAGCAGTTGAAAAAGTAGCAAAAGTTTAAAGAGAAAAAAAAACCCAAAAGTTATGTTTACAAAATTATATTCACCACTCAGGCTCCTCAAGGCATCAACAAGAGAAAAGAGCCAAACAGAGACTGAGAACAGAGGGCCCATGCTTTCAAGGACACACACTGCTTCAGCATAACAAACATCATCAGCTTTTTCTGGCTATAAAATACACTTAAAACCATCTGGAACCTTAGCAACACTGTTGGGAGGACAAGTGTACCTAAGGCACTTTATGAAATGGCACACATATGGACCATTCGAGAAATCAGACGCTAAAAACAAAACAAACCACAACCTCCAAATAAAAAACTGTCATCACAGAGCACAGAGTCTTGCTGCCTTTGGCTTTGGTCTGTCTGTTTTAGGAACTCATTTTCATCTCAGATGGGTTTGCCAAAGTTTACTCAGACTCTGGATACAGCGTTTCCTACATTTTAAAAATTTTGTTGTGCCAATACCAGTAAGTACTTCAAAAAGAAAGTTGGAGGCAACCGTACCAAAACCTCATTCTCTTTCGGCTTTTATTTTAATAGCAGCTTATCAAGAACAACTGGCAGAACTCTGCCTTGGGAAGAATGAAATTGCACTACCCATGAACTAACCTAACAGCTATCAACCTGCAGCAGCTCCTGCAAAAAGACCATGCCTTGAAGCTTAAATGAGGAATCTCTGGGATGAGAAGAAATCATAAAAATTAATGTATTTTGCCAGGTTAGATTTGAATATTTGCAGATGGCTTGCAATACCTACTTGCTCAAAATCAAAAAGAAAGTACTGCCTTTTGTAAAAGCTTCAAAAAGTTAAAATACAAAAATTATCAAATACTGCTGTTATTAATTTTAACACAGAAGTTATTATGGCTTCTCTGATCTCCTCCTTTCCCATCTTCTCGCAGAAACCATCATAAAACCAATGCTTACTGGAAGAAACATTCAGCAGAAGAAGGGATGTGGTTAGCCATACATGAAGCGTAGGGCTTTTCATTTTGTTGAAATTTGGGTTCATTGCATTAGCCCACACTAAATATGTCAAATCTTTGATCTCAACTCAGACTGCTCAAGTCCCTGCCCAGAACAAGTTAGTGGTCTTTGTTAGTTCATGGCACATACAGCACCCAGACACACCAAAGTCAATCTTTATCAGCCTTTTGCAAAATTGTTATTTACTGAATTCAACTCAGTTAATACTTACCTTTATAAACAAACCAGAACCCACAGATTTAATAAGACCTTGAAATCAGCATTGGACCACTGGAAGTGCAACACAGTAACAATGATAGTAAATTCCAGTATTAATTAATACATACTTTAATTGCTATTTTAATGATACAATAAATCTACTGAAGCTTTTAAAGATTTTTTTTTTATTATGGTTTTATATATTTATATAAAACCACCAAAGCACTTTAAAGAATCATGCTTTCTTGTGTAATACATAAAACTAGTTTCATACTGTGCTTCTGAAAGTCTATCGTGCTGTTTTTCAAGTTATTTTACAGATGGCACATTTCAAAAATAAAAAAAAAACCAAACACGAACGGAAGCATGAATTTCTAGTGACTGCAATGCAACACAGCATCCAAAACAAGATGTTTCATTACAACTAAGTTAAAGTGTGAGTGCATCATGTAATAAACAATAGCAGTTTGGTCATTTTAATCTTAATTCTGTTTACAACAAAACTAACATTTGTGCTTCACGACCTAAAATCCCATGATATAAACGTAAGTTCTCTGCTGTAAAAATCCCAACAAATTACTGTCTGAAAAGAAAAACATGTCTAAAACAGGAGACCAAGTTTAAGTCTACTCACTTTCCTCAAGAATTGCTATATTTTAAGACTAATATGACATACAAGACACAATAAGGCACAATGGGTGGTACAAATGAATGAATACAGTTGTCCATGAAACTTGTTCTCTTCCACAAATACTAAAATATGTACCGCTCAAGATAAATTTTCTCTTAAAAATGAAATACATCATTTTGTTATGAAAGTCCTATACAAAAATTTAAAATTTACACCATCTGAGCTGCCAAAAAAATAAAAAAGTGTATCGATTTTCCACAAAACTATATTTCTCACCAGCACATCCAGCCACTGGGAAAAAGATATCCCAGCACTCTGGAAAAGAAAAGCATTATTTCCCCTGTGTTTAAGACAAAAGTATTGTATTCTGCATACAGTAGTGTATTATACTTAAAAAAGCCTACCACTATTAAAATTAAAATATTGATTTGGAAATTATTGGTTCACTGCCTGGATGAAATAAGGCACTTTCTTCCAGTGGGCAGCACTTTTCACATATATGGAGATGATGAATCAGGTTCTGGTTAAAAACAAAAAGGGGCTCAGTGAGGTCCCAGAAGACGACAGGAACATTTCAACAGCAGGGGAAGACACAGGAGGTAAAGCCTGGAGATGAAACTCTACACAGAAGTGGTCACTCTGTCAATGGCATTATTGACCTCGTTTTTGTTTGAATCCAGTCCTTTAGCAGCATTCATATCATTCCGTAAATTCTCCACTGTCTTTTTCATGTTCTTTAATTCTCCAGGGTGTGGAGTGGCTCGCCTTAGAAGTGTTCTCTAAAAATAAACAGTGCAGTAAGTGGTTTTGCCTTTGTCTCTTTGAAAAACAACATACACTTTCAAGGCTTTAGCATTCACATACCAAATATTAGGTATCAATTTTTTTCTTCTTTTCCCCCCTCCTCCTTTTCAAACTACGATGCTCTATGTTGAATATTATTTTCATAGCTGCTTGTTTATGAAGCCAGCGAAAGAGGTTTTAAGAACTGTCTAGGAGCAATTTTTTCCTCTCTTGACCTACTAATCTGAAAGCCACTCAAGTGAAGTACAATTACAAGTTATGAAGTGAAGATTCTTTCATAAATATAATTGGGATTTTTTTTTTCCCCCCAAAAACCATCCAAGTGATTTAAGATCACATTTCAAACAAAAAACATTCATCTGGTTTTGAAAGATTCCCCCAAGATCTCCTTACAGTGTCAAATACATGTTTGTGTGGAGCTCCGTATGCCTTCCAGCCCCACCACTTAATTTGAGAACAAATATCTTGAAAGGAAGAAGAGGGAACATTTCTCTCCTATCTCAGACACAAGAACATCTAACGTCATTGTGCTGAAACCTTTACAAAGAAAACAAAATTTACGAAAACCCCAGTTAGCATCCAGATTAGAGACTAACAGAACACCAAGAATAATTGCACAAATATGTATCAGTATAATACATATATACATGCAATTACATTTCATTGGTATACATGTAAACTGCGCAGATTACAGTGGAAATGATGACCCATAAATGGGTGAATTGGTCAAGAGTGCTTTGGAAATCTGCCCTTCCTCCTGCCCAGTAGGATCACAAACTTTTTTCCCTAAAAAGGTTCTTGCCTCAAGTCAGGCTGTAATACCATGACTGAAAGCAGTTATCATTAACACCTGAGCCCTCGTTATTGTATGGACATTCTCAGGTTGGCACTGTTGTTAAGAAGCATCATTCTGAACTCCCTTATCAGTCAGTCTACAAACCACGCTTGTCAGAGACATTTAGTTTCTGCTGCTTTGGATTGCGCAACCACCTCACTTGAAAACTTAAATGTTCATTTCTCTACTAAGAATGTTTATAGTCACTTTTTAAAGTAAGACCATGTTTCTAGTGTTCTACAATCCAGACAGCGCCCTGAAGTATCCCAAGCTAAGCTCTAATGAGGACCACCAGCAAGTTTTTAGAGCATCACAGAAGCATGCTGAAAATCTGATTGAAGCAGTCTTCATCTTTACAAAGAGTTTTAATTGTTAATGAAAGTTAGTAAAGCTAACGATCACATTGCATTTTGATCTTCAGGACATGCAGAGCCCAACTTAGTGGAGAGGTCTTATAAGTACAGTGACAGATGTTCCCACATCCTTGTTTAAGTGGGAAACTAATGAGCAACATTCCTGCTGTTTATGGACACTATGGTTATTTCAATGCAAATGGTGAAGGGAAAAAAAAGAAGAAAGAGAGAGAGAGAGAGAAAGAAAGAAAGGAAGGGATTGGAAACAGAAATTAGAGACACAAACAACAGCAAACTTAATGGAGACACATGCCAGAGTGCTGGAATCCTAAATTAGACCCTATATACTTTCAGGCAGTAAAGCTTCACAGATGCAGAGAAAGATCCTATCTTGTTTCTGGAAAGAAAACATTCTGAGCAGACACAAGAAAACAAAGCAAAACAAAGACTGCCCTGCATCAGAACATAAAAGTTATATTCAAAGCAAAAAAAAAAAACAACACATTTTAACTCAATATGAAAAGTTTCAGCAATCAACATGAACAGTTTCTGCTACAAACGTACACAACAAGCATGCAGTCGCAGCTGAAACATTTACAGCAAGAGAGCTCAGATACTTTTTACACTTCTGCATTAAAGTCACAGTGTCCGCAGGTATCCAAAGGCTTGGAAAACATACCATTTCATTATCCTCTTCATCTTTTTCATCTTCTAAGAAGCGAATTGCACTGACTCTATTCACTGCCCGCTCATTCCACGTTTCATCTGACATTTCATTTACCAAACTCTCCAGTGCACCACATCGTGGTAGGTTATCTGTTAGAACAGCAAAGTGTAAGTAAAGATTCACAGCAAGTCTGAAACATCAGCATACCATATTGGTTAATAACTGCAATATCCACTCATCCAAGATTTACAAATGGCTATTTCCATTTTTCTGACAGAAAACAGAACTTGCATTAATTTTCTGTTATCAAATACACACAATAAATAGTTTCTGTATAAATGAGAAGTTTCTGCACTTGGACTGTTTCAGGTATGTGGCAGTTTTACACTACTGATTATATATTTTAACACACTTTAACATACATGCTTTTCTTCTGGATCATGGCTGCCATCTGATATTAGCCAGTTCCCCAAGAGGCACTCCATAACACAGGATCATTTGCTTTTACTGACCTCATCCTTTTAGTATTGCTAGGCATACATGCCCAACAATCTTAATTCCAAGCCTTCTACCCTCAAAGCCATGAGATTCATTTGGAGAGGAGGAAATGTAATTTCTAGCAGTGAGGCCTTTAGAAAAAGTCAGTCTACCTCAGTTACTCTTCTTGAGCTAGCTTAACCTTCTCTAAATCTGAAGGGGTTCATTCATTTACTTATTTTAACTCTTAATGCAATTTGTATTCTTAAAATCCAGAAGCTGACACAAAACAGAGCCATTTCTACACTTCTACTGCTTTAATGGTTTCTATTTGCTCCAGCTGCATAGTATTGAAAGAACAGAATTAATCTAGGTAAGTTTGGGTATCTACAATACAAATATCTACAGCTGAGCTTTTCTCCTCAGGCCCCCTTTGTACTCAGTGGAGAAGAATCCGCATGTCATCCATAGACAGAGAAGTCTATTTTTGGACGGGATAAATTAGTCTCCAGCGATTAAGTCTCCATCTTAACTAATATTTAAACTTTTGCTGTAAAGATGAATCCTCTTGAATGTTCACACATCGCTATAAAAGCTTGAGGACAAAAACCATCCAGAAGTTTCTGGAGCAGCAACCCAGCCAACAATGGGTCCACCTGATCAGCAGGCGAGTTTCAGCACAAAATATAAAAGCGACTTATACTGCAATTCTGCACTTGTTGAAGACTATAATAAAGATACTGTACAGCACCTTTGCTTGAAAGAAAATTAGCTTGCTAAAAAGTAAAATGTCTACTGCTTATTACTAGCTATGCGATTATTTTTCTGGTAAAAAGATTGTAGTTGGAAAGCCACCAATTTTCATTACCGATATATGTATCTAAGGTGTAGAAGCAACGTACACAAATATGGGCACCACTACATGGCCCACTGGCAAGCCTCAGAATAATGATATGATTAAGTCTTCTTCTTCCAGGTCTGTATGTTATTTATTGTAGCTGGTGTCATTGTATTTTCAATAACACTCACAGCCGTGTTTTTCAAGTCTTCTGAAAACAAGTATGATTACAAAACAAATAAACAAACAAAAAAGTTTAAAAGTGAAAATTCAACCAGAGCTTTGCGACTTTGCTCAATAGAGCTTATGCATTTACAAACCTTTATGGAACAGACAACACAGTAAAAAAAGAGGAAATACTTCTATACATAGTGAAAAACTGACTCTAGGCACTTACCTTGGCAACCAGGCTCAGAAGGCATTTGAGGAAGTAATACACATGTTAAAATCTTTTCTCCTGTTTCAGGGTCTGTGTCAGTCTGAAACGTCAGCAAAGGTTGGGACTGGTTATCAGACAACCACAAAGCCTTCAGCTTTAAGGTAGTCAGTGAGAGGGGAAGATACGTCAGCCTAGTCCAAAAAACAAAAGTAAAAAAGTCAGGATTTAATAGATGATCACGAAGTCAACTCATAAGTATATATGCCTGAGTTGGAATAAACAGGATTGAGATTAATGGCTCTAATAGA
Source organism: Morus bassanus (assembly GCA_031468815.1). Lineage (NCBI taxonomy): Eukaryota > Metazoa > Chordata > Aves > Suliformes > Sulidae > Morus > Morus bassanus. Next base: position 90,480,541 of record CM062569.1, read on the forward strand.
AGGCATTGCAGTAGTCATCAACTCCAACTATTCCATTCTTTTAAAAAGAATCTGCAGCTTAACTTTATACCATAATTCTCTGTAGCTGTGAATAACAGATAACAATGATGAGCTTTTTCTACTGCAGTAAAATGCCCCAGGAGGCAGACAGCCACTTCTGCTCTGGAGCCTTACATATACACAATTGCCAGAACAGAAAAATGTAAGAGAGACAATTATATTGGATAGATAAGATGCCATTTGCTTTTCCTCTTCTTCCCTTCCTGCCCCCCCCCCGCTCCCCCCCCAATTTAACCTCCTACTAAGCAACTGAAATATTTTGCTGGTTTATGCTTCAATCCACTCCTTTTTGCATTTCAATGTCCGAAGCATATCACCTAAGATTCATGACAAGCCGCACGACCAAAGTAGCATTATTTGTTACTTGCACTGTATCTCTAAGATAAGACACTCAATATTAGTGTCACTTGACATTAAGGTTGATAGTTTCAGCTGAAGCTCTACCAAATTGCCTAGATTCTCAGTTTTAATTCAGAAATATACACATCCAGTTTTTTTTTAAATCCTACCTTCTCCTCAGGGTCAAAGCAATCCAGAAAACCTACTCATGAGAACACACAATTTATGCTACTTTGGGCCAAGAGGGAAGACTACTTTGACAATTTCAACAGTAACGCTAACACAGAAGTCATAACTGGTTTTTTGTTACTTCATTCCTAGACGTAATATCTTTTGTTGCTAGAAAGAATTAAGTAAATCCAGCAAAGGAATGTGACAAAACAAAAATCTCCTACCTGTTTCCAGCAACATCCAGAACATGAAGTTCAGTGGCTTGTGAAATTTCAGAGGGAATTCGAGATAATCTGTTGTCACGTACAGAAAAGACGTTAAGACTGCAGCACCCCCCAATCTATATTAGAGAAGAGAAAAAAAAAAAAGTCTGGTTTTGTTGCAGTACAACAGTATAAACAAAAGCATGCAGTATGGGTCACGTAATATGTCATAGCGCATTCAAGTTACAATGCCTGCCAGAGACTTCACCCAGAGGTACAGACTGCAAACTGTGTTATCTTAAAAGAAGCCTGACCCAAAGCGAGTCTGTTGCAGCAGTTTCTTGAACAGCTCTATCTGTGAGTAATATATATCTTTATAAATAGGTCAGGTTCTATCTGCCTTTCAGAGCCTTCCAAGCCAGGAAGGGATCAGTAACCACATGGATGTCACTTTGTAGACAACCCTCACAAAACATACTAGCTTTAACTTTCAACTTTTTCAGGCTCTACGTTTCACATATTCTTTCTTTCCTCATGGTAACTTTAGATACAAGCAAGTGCAATGGAGCTTTAGGCAAGGCAAAATGCTAAATAAACTAAAATCAACTCCCAATGTTTACTGAGTCTGCAAAGAGTAATGAAGAGTTCACAGAAAGTAAGAGACTTCATGAGTAACATCTTTGATGCCCTGTTTTATTAGAAGCATCTAATTTCAAGATGAATCCCATATGAACTGGCCAATTTAATCTAATATCCTCTGTCTCTACCAATTTATCCAAACATAAGCATCTGCATTCCCAAGCTTTTGGGTGCAAACGATGGGATTTTTCAGTTTTACCCTTAAAATGTCTGTATTTTACAAAGGTACATGTTTTCAGAAAAATAAACCCTCTACATTTCATCAAAAAAAAAAACCCAAAAACCAAAAACAAACAAACCCCACATTCCACCATTTTGTTCCAGATGCCAAATACTACTCCTACAAACACCAAGGTTATTAGTTTTAGCAACCTGAAAGCTGTTTCAAGTAACTCTTTGTTCCTATTCACAAAGGAAACTTACCTTTGTTTGCTTATCATACGGAGCTTCAAAAAGCACTGCTGTTTGTTTGCCAGTTCCAAAACTCACCATGAGAAGGGGAAAAAAAAAAATGTTTCTTCTCTTATTCCAACTATATTAGAGGCAAGATATCCCAATGCCTTTTGAAGCTTTCAAGTTAAGTGGACTTAGAACCTAACTATAGACTGCAAACCTACTGAAAGATCTTAGTTCAAAAATTAGAGGACTTCTATAGTCGCACACATGTAAGGAGGTTCTTCTGTCACAATACAGCCAACACGTCACTACTCCTTGGTCAGGAGTTCCCAAATCCGAGATGAAATTACCTATATGTTCTAGGTAACTGTCAGTTCTGTCTTTGCAAAATCCACAATTCAGTCCAAACCCAAGTTTGAAATTACAGACCAACACCACAAAAGCTTTTCCATTAGTCAAAGTAAAAATCACGTTGATTTAACCTATACTATTTACCAAGGAAAAAGCCTTTTTTAAAAGGATGCACCTGTGACTTAGAAAATAAAACAAATAAATGGAGCATTTATACCCCACTCACCTTCCTTTGTATCACAAATACATTTTAATGGAAGAAAGCAGAGATCAGCTGCTGAAGGCTTCTGATCCACAAGCTATTTACAGCACAAAGTTACAGCACAACATTCTCTTGACAAAACAAAATCTGGGATGGTTTTCCTCAAATCACTGTGCTCTAAGATGCGGCTATTTCACAAGAGCATCAGCTTTCCCGGCCCTGCGTGTATGCTAGGAGCAGCAACCTTGTTAGCCATTCTAGCTCGTGAATCAAAGCCCTTGGAAACCAGCGCTCAAATCATGAGCATACATTTCTTAGTACAGTAATTCAGCTATTCACTTTAAAGCATGTATAGATTCTTAAATAATGTGCCTTGACACATTCACAGAATACAGTGCCATATAGAAAAAATAAGTATATATACACACTAAGTGTCTAATTGGTGTATCTATCATGAGGAGCTATGAAAAGCAAGAGATACAATTACTGAATGTTGATGAGCTGACAAGTGATGCCCTAACTGTACACAAAGTGTTCACTTTTCCATGAATGAAGTTTGCGTTATTCAGTCTTGGAGCATGGAGATCCAAACAGTTTAGCCAAACAAACAAAATAAAGCCATGCAGCCCTGATGAGACCAAAACTGCTATACTTTTGACAATGGAAAAAAGCAGCAGTGGAACCAGCCGGCCTGAGTCATCATGCATTTAAAGCAGTTTAATGAAAGGTAACAGTAGAACCGTGGACTGAATAATACTTACAGGGTTATCAATTTACCTGACCCGTAATTTTCCAAGCGGCTAACAATTAAGAAAATACAAGAGATGTTCAATTTATTTTTCTTTATCCATACTGGACAAGAGCATGCCAACAAATGGAGACAGAACATACATTCTTCTACTGCCAAAGAGGGTTAGAACTCCTAAGTTATTTTAACTTCAGTTATTTTAACTTTCCTCTATCCATTAACAGGCAATTGTTCTAAGGTTTTTTCATTCACAGGTAGTGAAGACCTTTTTTTCTTTTTTAATAGGGTAGTGTGGGGACATAACAGACATACTGAATTTTTTTATGAAACTTTTTAGAAAAGGCAGGCAGCATCTAACAAGCAGCATCATGTGAGATATCACAGAGAAAAAAAAGACAAGCTGACAGTAAAAATAAATATTTGTAATTTCAAAAAAAGATCACACCCATCCAGCAGTACAGAAAGACATCGGGTCCAACGTTTGAAAACCTAAACACAAAGTGGTACCACTGAGGCAAAGAGCACACACTAAATGGCATGCTGAAAGGAAAACATCATTGTGACCACCATGAAGTAATACGGTATCAGAACATCGCTGGTTTGGCTGAGAGTCATTAACTGACAAAGAGCCATGCTTTCCAAGGGTTTGATCACATGCTTACAACAGGCTTTGCCAAACCACCGCAGAGGCACCAAGTACACAGTTGAGACCACAAGACCATTTAACAGTTAAACACACAGTTCATTTCGAGCACAGACTTCATTTAATGGGGACAAGCATGTGCTTATTCTAGGCACATGAGTAACTGTTCCAAAGACTGCAGGCTTAAAGAAGTCCTCACATTATTCTGTAGTGAGCTAGACATCAGGAAAAAGTCTCAAATGAATTGTGCATGTCTAAGTCATACTCCTGAGAATTATTCCATTCTAGCAACTTTAATTTAAGGGTTATTCACTTGTCTCAACCTACCATCTCCAAAAAACAGCCCAGATAAAAAAACAAAAACAAAACCCACACATCAGTCAGGGAGAAAATGATCATTATGAACTCATTATGATCACTATGAAGTGCTAATTCTGAGATCACTGATTTTACAATACTGGAGGGTCTGAACAAAACTGCTTATTAGCATTCAGTTGGACTTGCTTCAGAGGATGAGCATCACTAGGACCCCTCTGGCTTCCACACAAAACTCTACCCTTATGGAGGAATTTTTTTTTCCTCTTTTCTTCTATCTCAGTGTGAGGCTCATCTTTCTAACAGCTTCCTTGTTTTGGAAGAGCAATAAGACTTGGGCATACATAGAGAGGATGTCAGCTTGGCTGCTAAAAGTCGCCTCTACGTTCTGATCATGACCAGTGTTCACCACTTCAGCCTCCTGCTTTTTTGACATTCACATACCCGCTGCTAAGCCATCTTAAACAGTCCTCCAGAACTAAAAGTCTCATCACATCACCTCTCTGCTGATGTTTCTGATGACTCCTCTTCTCTACTGCAGACAGACTGTTGTTTCGACACCTGCATCGGTTGCCTATTTTTAATCACACAACCTTTACTGCGATTCTCTGTTACAATAACCTGGTGGTTGGTATTTGATTTTTCTTGCTGCTGACACCTTTGCAGCTTTCTGGAGGTAAACCCAAGAACAGTGTACAGATTCATCCCTCTCTTCCCATTTAGATCCCTCCCAAACACACCCATTTGCTTCTTCTCTTGAGCCCAACCATCAGTTACAGTCATTCATCACCACAGACCAAATTTCACTGATTACAGTGGCGCATCCTCACACTGTTGGTGCTCTAAAGCCAAAACCCAAATTAAAGATGGGAAACATAGAAGACCTTCAAGTTACATTAGTTGAGTAACACCTTTTGATCTCAGCATCTGTTAACTGCTCAAAAGCTATGAATCAATTCTGCTGTCATTTACCAGTTAGCATCTTTCACATAGGTATAAGCAATTGTATTGGGTTTGCGTGGCCAGGTTTTGGTAGTGGGAGGGTTACAGGTGTGGCTTCTGTAAGAAGCTGCTAGAAGCTTCCCCCATGTCCAATAGAGCCAATGCCAGCTGGCTCCAAGAGGGACCCGCCACTGGCCAAGGCTGAGCCCATCAACAATGGTGGCAGCACCTCTGTGACAACATATTTAACAAGGGGGGAAAAAAATGCAGCAACAAATAGCAGTGGAGAGAGGAGTACGAATATGTGAGAAATAACGCTGCAGACACCAAGGTCAGTGAAAAAGGAGGAGTAGGAGGTACGTCAGGCATCAGAGCAGAGATTCCCCTGCAGCTCGTGGTGAAGACCATGGTGAGGCAGGCTGTCCCCCTGCAGCCCATGGAGGTCCATGGTGGAGCAGATATCCCCCTGCAGCCCATGGAGGACCCCACACTGGAGCAGGTGGATGTGCCTGAGGGAGGCTGTGACCCCATGGGAAGCCCGCACTGGAGCAGGCTCCTGGCAGGACCTGTGGCCCCATGGAGAGAGGAGCCCACACTGGAGCAGGTCTGTTGGCAGGAGCTGTGACCCCATGGGAAGGACTCATGCTGGAGCAGTTCATGGAGGACTGTCTCCCATGGGAGGTACCCCACGCTGGAGCAGGGGAAGAGTGTGAGGAGTCCTCCCCCTGAGGAGGAAGGAGTAGCAGAAACAATGTGTGATGAACTGACTGAAACCCCCATTCCTCATCCCCCTGTGCTGCTGGTGGGGCGGAGGTAGAGAATTCAGGAATAAAATTGAGCCCGGGAAGAAGGGTGGGGTGTGGGGAAGGTGTTTTAAGATTTGGTTTTATTTCTCATTAACCTACTCTGATTTGTTTGGTAAGAAATTAATTTCCCTGAATCGAGTCTGTTTTGCCAATGACAGTAATTGGTGAGTGATCTCTCCCTGTCCTTATCTCAACCCACAAACCTTTTGTTATATTTTCTCTCCTCTGTCCAGCTAAGGTGGGGAGTGACAGAGCGGCTTTGGTGGGCACCTGGCATCCAGCCAGGGTCAACCCACCACAGAAATGCACAAAAAAATACGACATTTTGACATATACTACAATGATTATTCTTTAGCATGTGACTACTTAAAGTCCAGTGACATCTCTTTTATCCAACTCTCAATACACCTGTCAGCATCAAGAACTCTCACTAGATTTATCCTACTTGGATAAATATATTGGGAATTTAAACACAGTTCCTATTTTGTTGTAAAATCTTTTCCAGGGTATCATAAGCAAAATTTTGTTTTGATTCAAAGTAAATAAAGTCAGAATTTTCCTTGGCCCCAGATAAAATAGATTAATTTTTTAATTGCAAGCATAGAATACATTTAGAGGAGAAGAAACTGCCCAATTCACTGCTGTTGGCAGTGAATTCAGTTATTATTAACTTTAAATTGGCTAGGAAAATCTTCTGCAAACTCACTTCAACACTCCCTGCACCACTGGTGAATGGTATGGGAGGAGCACAGCAATATTGCTTCTTTGCCTTCTGACTCAAGACAAGTTTTCCTGCATTTTTCCTTAGTGCCTTTTTTCCCTTTGAGACACACAAACACATACTTTTACACAAATGAGGGAAGGGACGGGACATCAGAAGTTAAAACCAGAAACAACAAAGCGGCCCCAAGTTTTTCAAAAGAAAAGAAAAATGTAGAAAGCACAGTTATTGCCAAAAACAAACAAACAAACAAACAAACAAAAAAAAAACCAAAAAAACAACAACAAAAAAAAAAAATCTGCAGTTTTACCCGCTCTAGTAATAATTCTCAGCCACAATATACCTCAGAGCCAGGAAGGACACATTACCAGATGTACCAGGTTGTAGAGACTCATTAACAAAAGCACATGAACTGGAAAACATTCCAAGGAGGTTATTTATGCAAGTGCCAAAATCAACACACCAGTTTCACCAGCGTTCCAGTGCCAGGGTGGGATTTCAATACCAAAGAGTCACCAGGCAGGTCTTTCAAGTTTAAGGGGAAAAACATTTGTAACTATGAACAGGTTTAGACATTCTCAGTTCCTGCCAAAGTTTGTTTCGCCACTCAATTCAGTGAGAGAGAGAGAGATCGAGCTGCAGGATGAGATACTGAAGATGAAATCTGTCAGTGACTCAAGTCTTGGTCAGACACTCAGCTGTTTCACATTTTACCTTACGTATCGGCACCAGATACAGAAGAACCTTTGAACCAGGAAACTCTGAAGGAGTATGTGCATACAAGCTCCTCAATAACCCCAAGTCAAGAAATCTTACACCAAAAGGTAGAGACTTATTTTGCAAGTGTGCATTGAAACAATCTGGCAACATAATTGTTTGACAGGCTGACCCAAAATCCAGTCATAGTAAACTGCTAACAAAAAAAACCAAACAAACAAACAAATCAAAAAAAAAAACCCACAACCAAACAACAAGCACCCCAAACAAACCCCAAAACCACCAAAAAAATCCCCACACCACCACAAAAAGGCTAGAACTCATAGATTATCTCACCAGGTTATATTAGAGCAGGCAGGTAATTTCTACCATCATATCTATAAAAGCTCTCTTTGCTACAGCAATAATTCTGGAGGGAAGGACAGAGACAACAGCAAGTAGATATGATATTTGTTACATGTACTCTTCTCCCTAGTAGAGTCCCATTTTTTCTGTACACGTTACCAGACTATGTCTTTGTCCCTCTCTAACAGAAACACGTAAAGGCCTGTCCCACACCCATTTCTTATAAGGATGAAGACCACAAATGCACAGCTATTCTAGCACTCTAAGGCAGAGAAAGAAAAAGAGAAAGCGGGAAGGAAAAGAGGGGAAGATACCGAGCAAGAATATCTGCAGTGCATACTCTGCTTCTGCATCTGGCTCTGCTTCTGTGAAGGGGGAACCAAGTGTACAAGTACTAATATTGACTGATGTCCAAAGGTCTGAGACCCCAGTCTTCGCCATACTGTCTCAGGAGACATCTTAAGCAACAAACAGCAGGCAGGGGTGTTGAAAATCACTGTCACAAGCTCGTGCCTGGCTTTAAATATTAATTAGTCAGTTTGAGATGAAAATAAATAGAAAAGATGGTGTGCTTTCTCACTGTCAGGCAGAACCTTCCAACAGACAGAAAAAGGGTGACACATTTTTCATTTTTCCTTAAGTGCTCTACCAATGCATTTTGTATTTTTTTTTCCAAGTCAATAGTGATAAGGAAAATGGAAATTGAACATTTCACCAAGACACCAAATTGTTCCTCCCTACCATCCAAAGGGAAACTCAGAATTGGGATCTTTGCCATTATCAGCACCCCTGAAGCTGCTCCTGTGGATGCTTTGCATATCAGCAAACAGTACCCATTATACATGTGCACTCTGTTTACACAGAACATTTTTCTTTCAGAGCTCTGAAATGTGACTCTTCATTGAATTCCTCTGAATTTTAACCAGAAAACTTCTACTACAGGAATGGTCATGTTTGCTTTAAAGTGAAAAGCAACTGGTTAAGAAAAATACTACACAAAAAAAATGCAGCTCCAGGAACACAAAAAACATGAGCAAAGAGCCATAGATTTCTTTCTGTTTTCGAAACTAGCATTTCAGCATTGTTAGAAGGCAATCTAAAGACTTTTCCCTCAAAGTGTTTTATTGCACAGCCTAAGCACAAGGAATTGAAACTGAAACTTTAAAAACTGAAACTGAAAAGTCTTGTTAGCTAGACTGTAGGTTCTGCAATACATGCATATTAATGGTATTTTTGAGACAAACCATTGCATCAGTTGTTTATGCTTTCTATTTGTTACCATTACCAGCGTGGAATTCAAACCCACTGATCTAGAGGGTGGGTATGACCCTCCAGTTGGAGAAGGACTGACTTTTCCTTTAAAAATAAAAAATTAAAGAATTTTTAAAATCCACAGAGCAAAACACACTTTAATGAAACATTCCTGAAATCTTATATTAAATGTAATTTCAAAGCGTTTGGTCTAATGAAAAAGATACATAGGTGTGGAGACCTTCACAGGAAAAAAAAAAAGTTCTATTTCAAAGAAGTGGATGCCAAGAAGCTCTGTTCCTCTGTTTCTCTGCCAAGCTCCCCGGGAACCACCCTCGACCATCTTTTTTTCCTGGACTTTCTACAACTCCCCAGCTCACCCCATTCCAGATACCACCTTCCATTTCCTCATCACCTGCCTTCCCCAAACACAGACTCATCCCTGACTATATCCCACCCCTTGTGCAGGTGTTCCCTCCCCTCTTTCTCATGTGCACTAATGTTCTCCACACACATTCTTGTTCTTCACTTCACCGTTGGATATCCCCAACTCCTTCACTGACTGGACAACAATTTCCACCTCTGAAACCCATTTCTGGTTCCAAGTCTCCAGTTTCTTGTTCCGCATTAATCCCTTTATTGTTTTGCACCAAGCTCTTGACTTGGTTACTCCCCCCAGACACACTCATTATTAACCCTTCTTTACCTGCTTCTGAAGTGAGTCTTCTCCTCTCACCTGCTCCTGTCCCTGCTCCTTCCAAGCCACACTGCTCGCCCTCATGCACCATCTCCAATACCATGAACTTCATTAACTAAGAAAAATGCTTACACACAACATAAGCTATTAATGGTCAATATGGAAATAAAGCGTGTCAGTAAAACCTTACACGCTGTAACAAACTCAGAGCAATTCTGCTTAAAGGTGGACTAGACATGAAATTGTACGAGTCTCAAGTACGAACACTCTAGGACACTAAGTTCTTTGTAAAGGCATGGAAAGTTTTCTGCTGAATGAGCACAAGATCAGAATTGCCATCACATCCCAACCCAGAAACACAATTTCCCTAAGGTCCTGCCTCTTGCTAGCATTTATGCAACCCATCTAGGTACGCCCTCTACAATTTTCTATTCAGAACCAGCAGCACCTCTGCAGAAGAGACACTGCCCTGCTAGAGGAGCTCCAGTACTCACATCTTCTCTTCCCTCCCTCACCTTCCCTCCCCCATCAAACAAACCTACAAGCCAATTTGTAAAGGAGCAATAAGGGCTATCATGGAGCCCCGATTAGGTGACTGACCTGTGGCAGCTCAGACCTGGGCCATTGGAATTTTTGCTGCCAGAGTCACAGCAGCATCCTCTGCCCCTGCTGGATCCCTCCTCTTCAGACCATCAGCTCTCCCCCATCTCCCACTCCCCAGCCACTTTGCTTCCTCCTCACACCTTCTCCTCAAACTGTCCAAGCTCCGTAAGTAAGTGGCCCTGAGCAGAAGTGTGTGCTCACTAGCCAGAGATGATACTCATCTCAATTCCCATCCATCGGCTGCCACCCGAGTACGTACCCCTCCTGCTCCTGAAATGACTGAAAAAAGTGGTGAACAAAAGCTATGACCTCAGAGCCACATGTTAGAAACAAATAGGAAAATTAAGGGGGAGAACTACTTGGACAAAAATTGCAAAGAAACAGTAGTGCAAACAGAACCAACTCGCAGCCCCATGCTCCAATCACAGGATGCTTCTTCCCCTGGTATCTTTCCACATTTTACTGCTGAACTAAACTTGTAAGACCTTCATTATATTTAGTTGCACAACAGAAATCCTTGCCTCATTTCATTCCATATACTGTTACAAAAACAAGAAGTCCTAGTGATCAGAGCAGTAAGATTTGAGGTATCCATGATCTTGGCCACGTCCAGTCCTCATATTTAAAGGCAAAAGTAGTCCCGAGATCTCCAAAACCAAAAAGACTGTCAAAACAGCCTCTGAATAATTTTTCAGAATATTAAACCTTCCCTTTGCTATTGCTCACAAGAGTGAGGCAACAAGACTCCGGCAGTATTTTTATACTCCATGCAGAAGAGGCATATTGATGTTTAAATGCATTCACTCTACCAGAATTCCCAGTCTTCAAATAGTGCTGGACCTGACACCCACACTGGGAATTACTAGTTACAAGCTAATTAGATCCAAGCCTTCTTGTTCAACTGCAAATACATTTTGCACTTCCAAGCCACCAAATCACCACAGCTGCTGTTCCCCTTTATGCTGTTCAGTTCTAATGGACAAGTTTCTGGTTGTGATCGGTTTGGGAAGAATACCCAGTGGATCAAAGCTGCCTGCTACTTCTTGTAGGCATTTGAAATCAAGAGTTTTCTGTTTGTATAATCACATATGTGAGAGTTAATTGCACAAAACTTACCTCTTTGGGCAAAGATGTTAATTTGTTTCTATCGGCATTCAAATTGTTCAGCTTCTTTAGTTTTCCGATGCTCTTCGGCAATGACTGTGCCAACAAAGCCAAAATAATATGCAAACAGAATTTGTAAATTCAGAGTCAGAACAAAACTTATCTCACTTTAAAAATAAATTAATAGACCGATCCATTTTTAAAACTGGAGTGTAGTTAACCCTCATTACTACCAGGCCTTCCAAAGGAGATGCGAGGTTTTATCTTGCAGAAGAAATGTTCAGGAATGTCAGTTTCTAATACAAATTCACTCATGAGTTATCTCTGCACTATGATGACAGATGCAAAACAGCTGTGTACAGAAGTATATAATAATACCCATATTATCTAACTTTAGGCTCCCTAAATAGCTAATTGATAGGCAATCTTTAACTTATGTGCTATGAACTGACTTCTGGAGAGGCATCTTTCCAACAGGCTTAAGCTCGTAACTCAACCAAGCACCAACCTAACTTATGAAATGCTCAAGCCTAGATTTCTACAGACACTTCTACTCTCCAAGTGTCAGTGTCCTGTGAAGGCAGTTTCAAAATAATGGAAGGAAACACCTAATGGAACACAGTCTGAGATTTTATTTTAATTGACCACATATCATTTAATACCTGGCTAGAGTAGATCAACAGAGCAAGGAACAGCACAACAGCAGCTCTGGAGCACTCAAGGCTTCTATTCAGTTCCAGCAAGTCTGATCCAGATAATGCACAGCAAAAACTGGCAACAATGCAACGTGGCACAAAATCCGCATTAAAAACACAACAAAGGAAATGATACCTGCACTCCAGGTGCTCCGATTCCCTTACTGATCATGAAAGATTCAAGAGTGAATATGTAATTGCCTAAGCCTTTGGAAGGGAGGATTGTTACTACACACAACTTGATCTTCAGCATTCATTTAACAGGTTAGAAATAAGATGCACTTAAAGGAAACTCACTACTTAACAGTAGTAAGAATGAGTAACCTTACGAGCCAAGTGATTCAGCATTTAGCAGTAGGTCTTATTACCGTCAGCCATTTCAGCAGTCATGATCATGCTTACCTGCAGTTGGTTTTCTGTTAGAACTAGTTCAGTAAGGCTTTCGCAGTCTCCAATTGAGTCTGTTAGTTGAATAAGTTTGTTCTGATCAACCTTCAAAATGGAAAGCCTCCTCAATTTTCCTAGACAGAAAGAACAACACATTTTTTTAGCTTAGTATCCTCTGATACCTGCTTTAATTACAGAAAATCAGTCTGCTGCAAAACTTCCAGAAATCCTCTAACACAATGAAATTTTTTTTTCCAGGTAAAAAGAGAATTCAAGCACTGCTTCACTTGGTGCTTGCAGTATTTTTACAAGTTTCATCACTGAATTCATATTCAATATAAATATTCACATTCAATATTTAAGCATATTAAATGGTATTAAAGTTGCAATCTGAATGGTACCCTATGTAAATGACAAGGACATGTCTACCCAAAGGCCTATAAACAGGAGAAAATTATCTATTTTTTCCTCAATTATACAATGTTTGTTCTTAAAGAAGTGTTCACAAGATCACCTATGCCTACTCAGCCATAGTAAGAAAGGCTTGCACTGAAGTGACAACCCAAACTTGAACAGGATCAAGGTCTCTTTGTCCTAATATAGAGCCCAGTTAGTCAGACATGAAACCCAAGTTCATTTTTCAGAATAGAAATCAAACTTCTTTGAAGGTCTTCTCCCCAGGAAGGAATACTATTTCAGAGAAGAAAGCTCACCTTGTTCTTCCCTGTATGAGGAAGACAGTGTTTACAGCGAGGGTGGTGAAACACTGGCACAGGTTGCCCAGAGAGGTGGTAGATGCCCCATCCCTGGAAACATTCAAGGTCAGGTTGGACGGGGCTCTGAGCAACATGATCTAGTTGGGGATGTCCCTGCTTACTGCCAGGGGGTTGGACTAGATGACCTTCAAAGGTCCCTTCCAACCTAAACTATTCTGTGATTCCTTGCCTTTTTATCAGAATGATCTTTGGTGCAAAGCAGAGCTGACCCCAAGACAGGGAATTCAGGAGACATCACTAGCTGCTGAAACCTCCCTGCCCACATCCACACTGTCCAAAACAGCTGGCACATCAAATTCACTGATGATGCTAAATCATGAAGAGATGGCTGATACACAGTAAGACAGCAACCTAAACAGAAACCCAAGGTTCAGCAAAAAGAAGCACAGAGCTCTGCACGTGGGCAAAATAACCCCATGCACCAGTACAGGCTGGCAAGTGACAGGCTGGAAAGGACCTGGGGCTTACGGTGGGCACCAGGCTGACTACGAACTAGCAGTGCACTCTCACCAGAAAATAAGTAAATACTGGCTGCACTACGTTAGGAGAATTACGGCCAACAGATCAATGGAAGTTACTATATCCCATCTATTTGGCACCAGTGAGGCCACGCCTCTGAAATCATGCTCAGTTTCATGTCCTGTCCTGTATTCCCCCCCAGCTCCCCAGTTCAAGTGAGATACTGATGGGGGTCCAGTACAAAGCTATCAAGATGATCAGGTCACATTAGCTGAGGCTGAGACAGCTGGCTTTGTTGACTCCAGCAAAGAAGCAGCCAAGGGAGGCAACCTGAAGGGCAGTTACAGAGATGACAGAGCCAAACTCTTCTCCACAGTGGCAGCTGAGACAGCAATGGCCGCAAACTGAAGCGTGGGAGGTCCCAGCTAGACATCTGGAGAAGCTTCCTCACTGGGAGGTGGTGCAGCGCTGACACAGTCTGCCCCGGGGGTGCTGGAGCCACCTCTGTTAGGGGCTTTAGAGACTTGGTGAGACATGGCCACAGCTGACCTGATCTGCTGGTGTTGGTGAGAGCCCTGCTTAGAGGGCTCTGCAGATCCACCAATCCAACCTACAATCTGGGGATCAGCTGAGCTCCTCCCAGTAGCTTCCACAGAGACCAGCAATGTTCACTTCAACCACAATACCAGATTTTCTCCATTCTGTGTACTAAGTTCCAGTATTACTCAAAAGGAATAAGTACTGTAGCCCTACTCAATTTTCCCAACAGAAGTAAGCTGTTATATTCACTTAAGTAGCAATTTTTTTTTGCCTTTGTAACAAAATTACATCCAGAAAATGTTACAAAATGAACATGCAAACTGGGCCTGACCTGAAATGGCCTGGCCCTTTGCAATCGCCTTCCCCTGCAAAGGATCTCCATTTAACAGGATTCTTGAGAAGCAGCAGCTCCTCTTGTTCACCAGTTGGTTTTACAGACAAGCTCCTCTCTGGCAGGCTGCATGGGCTGTAGCCTTTCAGAAGGTACAGCTCCATTTCTGATGTACAACAACTGTACTGGCCAGCTCAGGTCATCAGAGAGGGCTGCTACAACTCTACCAAACACACACTAGCCAACAGTAGGACCCACAGTAGTCAACCCACTCCCCCAAGTTTAACTTCTAGAAAAACATTTCTCTTTTCTTAAGTTCATACAGCATATGGAGGAAGGGGTAAGGCCTGTCCATTCTTTTCTACATTCCTGGTTAAACCCCATTCACAAGTCCTCCTTCCCCATCACCTTTGCTTTTTTGTTTGGTTGGTTTTTTTTTTTTGTTTGTTTGGGGGTTTTTTTGTGGGGGGAGGAGTGGGGAGGAAAATCCTTCCAAGAAGGCATGCTCTTGCAACGTGAAACTCTCTGGAAAAACAACTGGTGAGTAGCAGAGAAACAATGCCTTGCTGACTACTTGTCCCAACTACTGCAGGGGTAAAAACATTTATTTTAAAAAAGGCACTGGTAATGCTTCAGAAAACATTCCTCAGTTATTAAGCCTCTTTTAAGGGGTCAGACATGGAAATGTTGTAGTTTGGATCCTCAGGGGTGAGGAGTAATGGGGTGAAGCTGGAACAGCCTTCCACTGGGTTCAATATAGGATTAATCACATTGTCCAACTGAAGATAATTACACATCCCCATTAAAAAGGATGTATTTTTTGTAGTGATACCCAAAAGTCAGTCTTATCAAGTGACCTACAGCATGTTACAAGCTAGAATTTTACAATGTTAAGGAGTTACGATGGTGAAGTGGACACAGTAGGAACACAGAGGATAAATTAACTTTTATTTTGTTCAGGTAGGTATCAAGTAAAGACCAAAAAAGAATTACAAGGTAGTCATTATGCAGGCAATTAAAATGTGAAATTAATAGAGCTATGCATTTCATACTAAGCCAAAAAAAAAGAAAAAAAAAAAGAAAAAAGCTGAGACAAGCTCATCTTTTGCACAAAAAGACTTGAAAACAAATGACTTCCAATTTACAGTGGATTAAATGGTTCTGTGTGATAGCATTCACATGATACTTACCAATGCCATCAGGTAAGACCTGAAGTAAATTCTGAGAAACAAGCAAGTCTGTTAAAGAAGTCAGACCACTAATTTCTTCAGGAAGGCATTCCAATTTATTTTCAGAAACATCCAGACAAAGCAGGTTTTTCAGGTTTCCTACTTCCTGCGATACAGGACAAAAGATTTAAGTCATGCCCAGACACATAACAAAGCAATTTGAAAAATGTACCATCGCAATGAAATTCCAGAAAGAAAAACAATTCTATGACCTCTAAATGCAGGGGAAAAAAAAAAGTGAATAATTACACCTGACATATGACAAATCAGCCAAGTGATTTAGTCACAGTTTCTTATTCTAACTATTAGGACTGGCTTCAGTAGTCAGACAAGGTGTGCTGAGCACACCCAGGCAAGCACCAGCCAAAACTGGAGTTTTCCTCAAGTAAAGACTGCAAAGTTGTTTTTTTCAGAACTACAGATTATCAACCTCCACATAATTAAAGGCTGCCCCTCCCAGTCAACCCCAGGCAAATTAGGATTAGTCTCTCCAGGCTGATACAGCAACATGCCATGACATCTAGGGATTTCATATCTTCACATCTCCCATGTGCAACAAATGTAGAAACAGGAATTGGGAGTGTTGCTCTAGCAAGCATATTTGAACTGGCAAGTTATACTGCCATCATCTACAATTATTAATTATTAATTTTTTACAATGGTAATCTGCCAATTAGCTTAAAGGTCTGACAGAGAAATACCTTTGTCCCTATTACCCATCAGAGTACCCTCCCATTCCCCATGTACACAGACACCCCTATACATGCTCTAGAATAGTTCTCTTTTTAGCCATCCAAATCATCTTTTGGAGAACAGAACAGCTGGGGCAGAAGTGTCCTTTACTTTTACATATATGAAATTTTCATACAGTGACAGCCTTGATCCTAACTCACCAGATCAGCCCTTTTATTTTGGGAATGTTTGCCTCTCAAGAGGATCTTTCACTGAACACACACACACACCCTTTATCCCACAAGTTCATCTTTTGGACATTAGACAAAATACACAATAATAGCCAGCTTCAATAAAAACAGCTGCTGAAGTCACACCTGACCTTTTATGAATGATTATAAGTGTTTAACTACATCTACTTAAAAAATTATTAGGCCAAGTTCAACAAAGCCCACTAAACTGTAACTGATTTCCAAGTTACACTGTTGACAATTAGATCAATATGGCAAATAACAGCAAACTGCACAAGGAACAGGAGAAAACAGGTTTTGACTTGGCTCTAAAGGAAAAAGAGGGAAAAGATACCATCCCACATGTTATCACAGTTCTTAAGAAAGGGCATTTAGAGGCTTTAAGCTTTAAATGCTAAGACCCCTCACCCTGTGACTGATGTTAGATGGGGGATTTGCCTGCACAAATCAAAATTTCCATTTATGGAAACAGTTCTATTATGGTATTTCTCCCAAACACTGTATTTGAATGGAAGTTGATGACTGGAAAAAAATGATTCATCCTCAAAACTGTCAAAACTGCAATTTAGATAGATACTAAAGGTGAGGGTGAGCTCAGCCAACTAGTGGCTCCCTGATCACTGGGCCAGGACTGTAAACAGAGGATGTGTCACCCTATAAATTCAACCATGTGCCTATTAGGAAACAATTCCTTTGTCAAAATGTTTAAAAGACAATGTCTGGCAACATATGATATCATTACAATCCTTGCAAAGGAATTTGTTAAGAGAAAATCCTTACACATCCAAAACCAAACCCAGGCAAAGTGAACTGAGAAAACTATTCAATTTTAAATCACCTCCCTTTAGGTATGAATGAAAAGGTTTTCTTTTAAAAGCATCTTCAAAATATTATCAGTAGAGCTCATCTTTACCTGAGGTATTTCGGCTAATTGGTTTCCATCCAACCAGAGGTCTTTAAGATTGAAAAGTGCACCAATAGTTTCTGGCTGTAACATAAGCAGTAATAACGTTAGGTAGCACAGGAGCGTCAAGTAAAAACCAAACGGCCACCCCGTAATTACAGTCTGAGTAAACCAACCCTTACTCCAAGCACTATTTAGAGGCACCACGGTTAAATGCAGCAAGGGTGACTATAAGCATTTGGGAACTCCATCATATAAATTAATTATTATAGCATAACAAGCTACCATACTTTATCTGACATGCACTAACAGATTGAATGCACTCTCTTAATCTACTGCAAATCCAACATTTAACTGGGTCAGCTTAAGGGAGATGACAGATATCTTTTGGTAGATCTATCTGCCACAACGTCAGACACTGCAACCCTCAACAATTTGTCTCAGCCCTTTCCCAAAGATTCCTATTCCCACCCTGCAAATAGCTGAGCTTTCATCTGTGTTCAGCCCATCCGGTTCCCTACAGAAGCCCATGTATTCACTGTAACTGCAAGTGCAGACAGGAGTCTGTGCCCTTCCACTCCTTTTTCTTTCCATAGAAAAAGTCTGTGCAATGTACTCATTTTCTAGAAATCAGCTGCAGTTTTTTTGGTAAAGTAATATTGTACTGAACAAAACTAAGCAGAGATGGGAAGCACCAACTCACTGCCAAAATTCATCTCTATGTATAAAAAGACTCTCCCTCCATACATTTTTCTTTCTTTTTGGACATCCTACGACCTACTTAATCTAAATGATGAGTAAAACAAGACCAACATGCACTTTCAGTGGCATGTTCTCTTACCAAGTGATAAAGTTCATTGTTTCCTAAATCAAGTTCTTCTAGTCGCTGCAGCTGGGCAAGTGATCTGTGAGATTGAGATAAGTCAAAACAAAACCACATCAGACTAAACCAACAGAAACCCCATGTATTTGAATGAGCTCATTTTACTGAAACTCGTATTTCTAATTACAACACATTGTAGACAGACAGTTATTTTTTTACTGGGCATAGACTATTTGCAGTAATATCTTACTGAAAAAATAATTTGGTTTGTCAGTATACCTGTATGCCCTTGAAACTTAAAAACTTAGTATAGGCAACCAAATCATTATTCTTTATTTTAACCATCACTCTCTCCGGGTAGATGATGTCACATAGTTTACTATAGTTGGTCAGATTTATTTTTAGGAGGAATTTACAGTTATGCAACTGGATAAAAAATCCCCATAGCAATCACATATAACAGTGTGACTCAAGACTCAATAAAACCATCATTTATCTTCTCAACATGATCTATCCATTTCTGAAGTATTTCAGGATGCAAACAGAGGAAAGCCCAAAATGATGTAAAAGAAGTTCTCTGAACATGAACAAACACAGAAAGCCATCCTTCTACCTCAAAAGCAGTCTGTTGTAGAGCTCTTGCTTACCTTCCCCCCAAAGCCGCAGTAGCATGAAAGCCAGTGAGACTCGTCAGCTACTTTACTGACAGCTAGAATTTTCCAGGAGCAATAAAATTGTCAACATTTGTGATAGCTTCATTCTGACACCACTTGGCAAAACCTAGCTAGCAATTCATATCTTATGACCACTGAATTTTGAACCGCCTTGTGGCTCACAGTTATAAACAGCCACAACCGAGGTACTGGGTAGACTGACAGGAAAAAAGGACCCCCAAGCGACTGGGGAAGAGATTCTGATTAAAATAGGTTAAATCTATTACAGTATCTATTACATTATCTAAACAAGCAGAATAGGAGTCACCAAAACTCTTGCAAGAAGCAGTCAGGTTCAACAGAAGGAAACTCTTTCACTAGAGAAAGAGGCGGCTTCTTCCAGGTAGCCAAAAAGGATCCCCAAAATATAAGATACCCGATTAATCTTACAAAAAAACACCAATTCCTCTACCACAATACAGACAGCACAGAGACATCTAGATTTCTTTTTTCCCCAAAAAAATCACGGTGGGTGGAGTCAGACTTCAGGCATCAGTAGGCCTAGTTTGGCACCAAGGCTTTGATCTCCAGGTTTTGGAAACTTTTGGTCACTTAGCCCTGAACACAAATGCTTATTTAAATGCCATGAAGGTCTAGAGTGGAAATCTCTGAGATCCTATTACCCTACTTTCACAGTTACAAAATTTCAGCATGATCACAACCCAAACCACCACTCCTACTACTGATGTGCTTGTTCAGTGTGGACAGGAAGAAGTGTTTGGTGCTGCTGTGTTTTATACAGAATATTTTTATAGAGCAAAACCAATCGACACAGACTGCAGCCTCTTGCTACTAAAAAAATACAACTAGAGGTAATGGATGTAACTAGGTGTTGCTAAAACAAAGCTGTATCTCATACAAGTTGTCAATTGGCACTGAATATTTTTTTAGTTGTCATTCAGTTTCATATGTTAGTAGATTTTAAGAATAAGAGCATTTTATGTTAATATAATCAAACACATGAAATGTCACTTACTCAGGTAAATATGTCAGCAAATTTTCTCTAAGTTCCAGTGAAGCCAGGTTATAAAGGCTAAAAACAAACAAAAAAAAAACCAAACCACATTTTAATACAATCTTACTTTTTATGTTCCACACTTTCAGAAGAAGAGTGTTTACACAGTTTAAAACAAAATTGCTGTGAACTGATTTTTTGTTGTTTTAATTCAACCAGACTATCATGTGAAAGGCAGCATACAAAGACTTGAAGTTTTCGCTTGTTTCTCTATGACACTTCAACACATTAAAGCTAGAAAGTAAAGAGACAAAACACAAATTTCCACTTGGTAAAAGGTCAGTAGTTGCAAGTTACTGAACAGAGCATATTCACATGAACTGCATTTACTTACTCGCTTTCAGCATCTGGCGTGGGCTACCAAAGTTACTGAGCATCAGGTAAACCCATCACTGTTCTAACGATGGCGTGCTCATTACTGTAAGTGACATTATGCTTCTAAGCGGCTCACTTTCTCCATATCCCAGGCTTTTACTAACATCACCATAGCAACATTCAGATTTTTCAAGGGTTTATTTATGACTAAATGGAACACAAGGAGTCAGATGTTATTCCAACACTATAATCTGCTCTAATCCTCCAGCATCCCAGGGAAAAATAAAAATCAGATATGGCAACTGCAAATAAGTAGTTTCCTACAACAGAGTATGTTCTGTCCTGGTGTGCAGGGAAGGGACACAGTGTGCTAGGCCTTAAATAAAATCTAGATTAAAAAAGGAATTCCACTAAATTTGAAAAACATGTTAAATCTAAACCCAAAATGTTTTTGTTTGTACACCTTAGGAAAAAAAACAAGTCCATGTATTCAGACCACATAAAATTGAAATATCTGTTTTTACTTCAAACAATACCAACATACTGAATTACAGGATCATTAGATCCTGATGTGAGAGAGTAAACTCTCTCATAAAAATTTTAACACTATAAAACACAAGACAAGATGGGACATAGTATCTGACATCCTCACGGAAACCAAACCAGTGGAGGGGGAGACGAAAGGGGTGATAGAGAACCGTTTCTCTCCAAGAGGAATGTGGGTCTGCTCTTACTCACATTGCCACCCACAGACTGCCATTACATTTTTGTTTACAGATTTTCTAGCAACCTGTTCCAATCTTCCTTTGAATTTCGCACTTTCTCTTCAAACTCATATTAGGCGAGGCCCATGATTCACTTTTATCAAGAGAATACAAAAAGGATGCGCACACCACCAAGCTGCCTTGTAATCTTGTGTTTACAGATCGCCCCGTATCTACTTATCTCCCTCCCCATCACATTGAAGTGTAGATGAGTAAAATGGTGCAATCTCTTAATTTCTCTTCTTACATCAGACACCAGTTTGGCTGTGGTTAAACAGAAGTCTTTGTCAGCAAAACCATGTTCAACAACAACAACTTGGGAACCACCATTTTAACCAGCCTCTTCGTATCATTAAACTGGGGCAGGCCAGTGAATCAGCTCAGGAAATTGATCCCGCTTAGAAATAACCCAGCAAAAAGAGTAACACAGATCCCTAATCCAACATAGAATAAATCCCCTTAAACACCTGGGCCAGTACCACTGCCAGGAAGGTGCAGGGAAGGCATCTGTACTGCCCAAGCCAGCAGCGCTATAAGGACTCACTGGGTAGCTTTGCCCTTGTAGGTACCCACCAACAGCTGTCTTTGCATCCAGCCATGTACCATGCATTTCAGAGACTGCCTGTGGCCGACTGCAGTCCCAGGCTAGGTTCTCCTCTTATCGGAGTCAGCTACCTATGGCATTACGTTTTCATCTCTAATGACACAGCTTTCTGGAGAAGAAATGCTTTATTCTACAGCTATTCTCACCCACAGCATGCTCACAACTATAACTCCACCCTGGAACAAAACAAAGATGCTGCCCTCCACCCCTTTAATCTATCCTTTCTACTTCTTCCAAGGTCTTGAGTCCAAACCCAATGTAAGCGGACCCCAGCAGGCAAAATGAAGCTTCCCACCAAGTAATGTAAAACAGAGACTGAGTCTATGAAGTTTATACCAGCAAAGGTGCCCCATTAGACTAAAGTATTATGTTTAAGGTGGATTCATCTGAACGGGAGGCCAGAAAATGAGAGGAAATTTTTGACTGATTACTCTTAAGTTTCAACTAGTTGCAGAAGTGGTTCCCAGCAAACCTATGTGCTGCAATTTAAAATGGGAAAATGTGACAGTTATATAAAATAGATTCATATGAAAGGCATGCTGATGTATTGAAGCACCAATCTCCGATACATTATACAGCAGAGGTATAGCTCTTCCTTAAATTTGCCAACAGGTTTTTAACACATTGTATGTTCACTAACATTTTTTTCTGTTTTTAAAAGTATGTTATGAAACAGGATTTTTAGTCATTTGCAAGAAAAATACTATATTTCTTGCTATTTTTCAAATATATTTTCTGATTTAATAACACATTCTCTCCAGAAAGTGTAATTCTTCCTCTTCTCAATTACAAACACAGATTTTTCACAATATACTGAATATTTTTTTCTTTTCCCCCTGCCCTTAAATTTTATGGGTGCACTGTTAGTCAGGTGTCTTTCTGAGGTCTCTGAAAGGAACTAAAGGAAGCCATCCTTTAACAATTTCAGAGTCTTTCCCTACTCCTAATCTTCATCTATGAGAGGAAATCAGTTGCGGCATGTTACCTGTTTTAATCCATAAAACACAAAGGCAACAGCAATCTAGTCCGCTCAGACAGGAGAGTAGTTCCATCAGTGGCTGTTCACCAACTGCATTTAGAAACACAAATGCACCAGAGAGCATTGCAGGCTGCTCTCCAACACAGACAAACAGTCCTCGCTCCCTCAGAAAAACCCAACAGAAAATGTACAAGCAAGATGTCATCTCTAGTCTAAAGGAGAAAGGGGGCGGGGGGGACACACACCAAACCTTAAGTACTTTTCCAAGACTACTATCATAAGAAGCTATTTCACAGAAGCTTGTAAAAAGCATTAATATTGTAACAATTCTCACTGCAGAAGTTACCACACACACCTCCAACACTTGAGCATGTGTGTGAAATTACTGAGCACAAGGCAACAGCCAAAGCAGGTGGAGGATGCAGTAACTGAAATAATTACAAAGTTTTCCATCTCAGCATTCCAGATGATTTCTGGTGTAAGGGTGAAACCAAATTGAATTTAAAGGTAAAACATGGCTAAAAATGTCATTTTCAGTACAAACCAGATATGCTTATCCAGTGCTGTACCTAAAGTAACTGTAGATATTGTTATTCATCATGTGAGCTAGAGAAATGAAAAGAAGAACGTGAAATCAATAATTGTTGCTATTAGTTTTGTTCTCAAAATAGTCAATAAATGCTGGAAGTGTCGTTCCTGAGCATTCTTGATGGGATGTGAGAGAGAAACTTGCAATCCACCACAGTCTACAGATAGTGAACACCACAAATACTCCTTCAGGTCAACTGCAGTGGTCTCCTCCAAAAAAAAGGTAAGACTAGAACCAGACACTAAGATTGGAACCAAAACATCATAATCTTCCAAAGCAAGTCAGTTTTTCTTTGGATTAATTACTAAGAGATTATTAATAGCAACATGCCCTACAAAACCACCATTTCAAAAGCAGATGGCTCTCTGGACAACAGTAATTCACTGCAATAGGTGCAACAACATCAGCTGCAGTTAAAAAAAAAAAAAAAGACAGAAGAAAAGACAGAGAGACATGTTCCCTAGTTACCTTGGATGAAATTACATTTTCAGTGTACCACATACATTAAATATACTCTGTCTTATGAAGTTATAAAATACAAAACTGAGATAAGTTATCCTAGTGCTTTATCAGGGACAACTGCATCATTCAGAAGATCAGCCTTAAGAGCGACAACAGACAACACTATATATCCCGCTTTTATCCCAGTCCAATTTTTATCCCAGTCCCTGCAAAAGGACTGGTAGCACCCAAGCCCTTGGGGTACATCAGCAAAGACTTCTGAGGAAAGCATTGGGAAGCACAGTAAGACATATGCTATTTTCTTGTGAAAATGAAGTTAAAAATACAAAGGTGGAAAGAGAAGTTGGAAAAAGCTAGGAGAAAATGAAGACAGATAGTAAAAGGACTAATATAAAAGCTAAAGGTGCTTAGTCAATAAAAAATGGACAACAGCCTTCTCTTATTCGAGTAATAGAAGTCACACATTTTGACCTTTTGTGAGGAGCACCACACAGCTGAACATGCAAGACAAGAAGTCAGGCTTTGGGAAAAGAGGGAGCAAAGTTGGAAGCAATGAAGATCTAAAGCACCTGCAGAAACGCATGGCCCCATCTGCACCCTTTCCAGCATGTTTCAGCTGGTTAGGGGAACGTAAAATCCCAAATGTGGTTTTTCCTCATGTTTGTAAGACTGCGAAAAGAAGGGAAAGACAGGAGAACAGGCATGGTCTCCATATTTATGCAGAACAAGGGAAGGTCCTACACAATAAGGATGGCTAAGGTGAGAACATAGTACAGATTCTGAATTTGGTCTGGTATTACACATTTTTTATGCAGCAGTAGCAATGGCTAACAGAACACAGTCCAAGGGTGCAGCATACAGAAATGAGATGAAGTCCGTATTCTGGCTATTTCCAGTTCCAAAGGAATTCAGTTCACTGGACCAGGATTTGAAGATTACTGTTACTTTGATAACACCTGCCCCTGCATCTCTACACAGCACATACACTTCGAAACATTCATAGTGACACTAGACTGGGAAGGAAGGGAGTTTAAACTAGGCAACTCTTTTTTGTGCAGAAAAGGAACATGATGGTTTTTCTGTCTTTCAAGGGTCCCTCAAGAGATGAGAAAGTAACTGTGGTACTCTGACAACAGCATACAAAATGCATGAAACTAGCCATATTTAAATATATTACAGCCCATCCCCATTGCCCAAATAGAACTACCAGTGACATGTATGACCCTGCCCCAGGACACACCAGTTAGGTGACTAGTCACTCATCTGACAGGATCCTATTAAACTACTCCCATCCCACAAGGCTCCTAGCTGCAGACCAACAATTCATTGAGAACCTGACATTTAGCAGTTTTTTTTTCCCCAAGGAAATCACAGGTTAATCAGTCACTAGTCAGCTCTCAAAATGCCACTTACTTAGACCATAAGTATTTGAAGGTACAGCATATACCTTTGGGATAGGCTGCTCTTCCAAGTCACTCCCAAAAGAAGCCTCCTTCTCTCACCCTCTCTTCATTGACTGCAGAAAGAGACCAGTCTCCAAACTCCAACACCAACCATATCCTGGGCTGCATCAAATGAAGTGTGGCCAGCAGGTCGACGGAGGTGATTCTCCCCCTCTACTCCGCTCCTGTGATACCCTACCTGTACTGGAGTACTGGATCCACCTCTGGGGTCCCCAGCACAAGAGAGGCAGGGACCTGCTAGAGCAGGTCCAGAGGAGGGCCACGAAAATCATCAGGAGAGGTGTTCCATCCCTCTGTGAAAAAAGGCTCAGAGAGCTGGGGTTGTTCAGCCTGGAGAAGAGAAGGCTCCACAGAGACCTTATTGCAGCCTTTCAATATATAACGGGGACTTATAAGAAAGATGGAGAGAGACTTCTTAGCAGGGCCTATAGGGACAGAACAAGGGGCAACAGTTTTAAACTGAAAGAGTGTAGGTTCACATTGGATATAAGGAAGAAATTTTTTTTTTTTTATGAGGGTGTGAAACACTAGAACAAGTTGCCCAGAAACGTGGTAGGTGTCCCATCCCTGGAAACATTCAAGGTCAGGTTGGACGGGGCTCTGAGCAACCTGATCTAGTTGAAGAGGTCTCTGCCCACAACAGGACGGTTGGACTGGATGATCTTTGAAGGTCCCTTCCAACCCAAACCATTCTATGATTGTATGATATTAGGTGCTCAAACTTGGGTGGTTTCAAGAGCTTCTGTAGCATGCACCCCTTTCCAGAGTTAACTACCACTTCAGTTCTTCCCTGACTCTGGCTTATTCCACCCACACCCAGTTACTATACTTGCCAGCACCATATCCTTCCTCAGTGTCAGAAGAACCAGCTCCACATGGACTTTTGGTTTAATGACATTTCCAATGCAACAAAAGCAGTATTAGCCTTATAGGGCTTCCTGAATTTCCTAAGGTTCTGTTAACATATAACCATGTAGTTTGTGGTCTATACGCTCCTGGTATGCATTTTGCCCTCCTTTTTAAAAGGTTCAACACTATGTGCTTATTTGGCTTCCAACTACTGCTTAATGCTGACATATAATTAGACAAAGTTATCATGAAAAAACCTTAAAATTCTTATCCATTATACGGTAACCTACAAAGAGTACAGAAGTGCAGCTAGTTTCCTTTCCAAGACTAGTTGCCTTGAGGAGATTATTTCTCAAAAAAGTCTAGCTTAAGCTTAAAGCTTTTTTTCCTCCCCCAAATGTCAGCTTTAACCAGTCTCCTGCTTCTTTGGTTATGGAAACCTGTTTTACAGTGTGAATGATAAAGAAGAGGACTACTGAATTTTTGTAAGATTAATCCAATAAAATTCAAAGAGAGAGACCTTATGCCCACACCATGCAATAGGGGAGAGCGATTTTTGCAAATTCTCAGTTACTGAATCCCAGAAATTTTTACATGAGCCAGAAATTACAGGAAGTATTCATTTCCTAAATGAAGGCACTTATCCATTTCAAAGCAAACTATCTTCACATACATGAAGTTCTACGGTTCTACCTCGGAATATAAGGGATGCTGTAAAAACAACTGCGAAGCAAGGTATCTAGATTTAAGTTTTGATGAAACTGTTATTATGTCTCACCAGTATTGATAAAGACCATTCTTCCAGAAGTCATGTTTGAAAGCATTCCCCCTCCTCCTTTCTGGAGGCAAAGCAACTTGAAGTAACTTGCATCTAAGTTAAATAGTAGGCTTTCCTCTCAAGTTTAGGTGTATAATATGCAAGGAAAAGGCATGTGAAGCTTTCCTTAGCAGTCCACTTCTGGAGTTTGACAAGCAGGACAGTATTCTAGTAAGAACAATTCCAGTAAGAAAATCTGAAAGTAAGGATTATGTTCCTAATGCTTGCCATTTTCTACAGAGCTGGGAGAAGTGGACACAAATTATGGGGGAATAATACTCCTTCCTCGGAAGACTGATTTTAAATAGGCACAAAAGAAAGTAAAGTTGATAATTTTGCCACCCTAGACTTAAATGGCAAAGACACTGAAAGCCAGAGGATGAGCATTTGCATAGTCAGTTACTTCAATTGAATTGTTGATACCATTAATTGGCTTGCAAAAATCTACAGATCTTCCACAAGTGAAAACAGAAGGATAAAAAACATTAGTATCTTATCAGCCACTAACTGGAGGAAAAACTAAACAGACAGCCACTAGTACAAGTCACATGCAAATTCTAAAAACAGAGGAAAGTTGTACAGTTTATGGCCAAGGAATTCCCTAAATATGTAACTGAGGTAGTCTAAGCTGCTAATTTAGACTAGTTTTCTACATAAGCTTGGTTTTCGTTGCTGAGAGCATGTCTACTCTTCCCCTCCCTCACACACAGCAACAAGCATGGTCCAAAAAACGGACAGGAACACTGAACTCCCTACGACCTTCAAAAGGCATCATTAAGAGAGAGAGAGAGATTCATAATTATGGCTCAGCCTGCTCACTTCTGAATGCCTTAACTGAACATTCTCCAATTTGCTTATCAAGATTCCTGAAACAGGCTGGGGAGGCTAAGCCAATTCACTATTACAACAAGATTTCCTTTTCAAAATATCTTCCATTCCACTCACGCAACGTCAATCTTCAATGATTTAAATAAAAAACTGAATTACTTTGTTTCAAAACAACATTGCTAAATATATGTTAAATATTTCTTCCTTGTGTAACATACAAGATGCAACACCTCTTATTTAAAGGCCACATGGCACTGCATTCACTATTACGTTGTTAAACAGTGCTCCTGAAATAAACTTTTGAGTTCCTTAACACTCAGCTTTGCCATTTAGCAAAGAGCTGTGATTAACACTGAATGCTCTACCTAGTCAAACTCAGTAAATATTACTTGTCATGCTAAATTCAGATAAGCCAGAGTGAGAGCTTTTAATACTCTTTATATCAGCCTAGCCAGACCACCTACATATAGTCCTCCTCCTATGTATTTGCAAGATAAGCCTCCCTGTTACTTTTGTTGTATCATGTAAGACCATATTTTAATCAGACATTATTACACTAAACCTTAAAACAGAATTACATAGTCTTGTTCCACACAATTTTAAGAGCATTTTCCATTCTGTGTGATACTACCAGATGTGTAATCTAGACTTGAGGCATCCTAGCATACACTAAGAAAAACACAGTCAAGGACTGGCCCAGGAATCCATTATCAGAATCAGCATGCCATTCTGATCTGCTTCTGGATCATCTGCACTGAGAGCATCATCCTTGCCTTTGAAAACCTTTTATTCTCCAGCTACTTCTATTCAGATCAACATTAAAGATTCTGAGTTCAGAAGATGCTGAAAACTTCAAAACCTCTAGAATCAAACACACACAGAGAAATAAATGTATGTATGTATGTATATAAAAAACCACCACACTCAGTGACTTTATTTCTCTAACACGAAACGTCTGGATATTTGCAGTTTTATGACTCTTGAAAAGCATGCCTGTAACAAATCTTTCCACAAAACAACGCTCCTAAGTGCAGTAACATTTGCTCTATTCTTTTCATTATGTTCACTGTCATAATGAAACGCCTATTTCAGCATTCTACCTGTTAGCTGCAGACATTAAGAGGAAAATTTCTCTGCTTACCTGGCAATTCCCTTTCAGTAGTAAGGTCCACAGATCCATTCAGCCTGCTTGCAGCTTGGGGGTAAACCAGACTCATCAGTCATTGGCATCAGAAGAATATCCTTCCCACCTAAAGAAATTCACCCCTCCCCACATCAAAAGTTTCTAAAGCTAAAATAAAGCTATTCCACTTTTTTGCATCACAGACTGTGCAATTCTCTGAAAAAAAGTGGAGGAGGGGTGGAGGGGAGGCTGTGAATGATGGGGATACTATGAATCATGGTATTATTATGATCTTTTGTTGAATCCTCAGGATTTGGAGATCATGTCCAAGTAGGAGACCATTTTTGGTGGGGTGGATAAAGATTGCGTATGGCAGAGGAAAGCTTTTTTTATTTGCCATGCTAGAGTTCAGGCAGGGAACTTCCAAAACACTCTACCTGCCAGTCAGTAATAATCTCATACTTTAAACCTTAGCATCCAAAAAAAAAAAAAAGCTAATCTTTCTCTTTTCCAGGCACAGACAAGACTGCTGAAAAAATGGAGAAAGCTAAAAACTGGGTATGAGTTAGAAGTTTGGCGTGCTGATGGGCAGCAGGCCTTAAATCATAATTTAAAGCATGGTAGTGAAGCTCTGCACTTTGCTTCAGCGGTTAAAGAAACCTGTTGATTTTGTTGTCCCCACAGAGTTTGACAGATAACTGTCTTTTTCAAATACGCATTTCATGCTGAAAGGACTGGTTTTTTGGTTAGGGCCGATTCCTTGTGAAGCGCCCATCTAAGAGTCCGATTAAACATCAGAGACGCACATAAAAGGCTTTCCAAAGAAGGCACCTGGACTTCGTTCAAGCCTAAGAACCACAAATACATAAAACATACAAAGCTGACACAATCTCTCTTCTCTTTCTAGACGTTAAGCCATGAGAGCGCTGTATGGATCTCTAAGTTCCCAAATCTTTATTGGTAAAAAGCCAACATCACAGTGGGCTGGTGGTGGTGAGGAACTAGCCCTGAAGCCAATGCTACAGAATGAACACATACGGACGGAGAAGGTGCTGGGGACAGACAGACATCAGATTGTTCACACTACTGTAAGGCATGCCCTGGGAAGCCTTACAGACAAACACCCTGATTTACTCAAACACCCTTACACACAAACACTCTGATTTTTTAACTTCAGGAAAAAGTCATGTCTTGTGTTTTGGGTGTTACATGAATAAGGAAGTATTGAAGAAAAATCCTGGAAGCAAGTGGAAATTCCTAAATGCAACCCACGCTGGGAGGAACAGTTTACGCTTGTTTGCTGGGCAGCTCTTACAGACACACACGGTCCTGCAGGACCAGGCACGGAAACGAGACTTGCTCTCATTAGACTGAGAAACACTGTAAAAGGCACTCCCACTCACAGCTTACATTGTGTAACTTGTTTCTCCAAAGTTCAACTAGCCAACAGGACAACTCCTGTTCCAACCTGCACCCACCTGATCATTAGCTAAAATCTCTCACATGCATTAGCATTCACTGTTTTACTCCAGTTAAGAGAACACAAATCACAGAGAAACACAAAAAATAGCACTTGTAATATTAGGACACTTAGTCTGTTATCAAGTGCTAAAGCAGTGTGTCACACATCTTTCTAGTATGTCCTAAAACAACACATGAGCTTAAAAGAGGAATGCTTCATCAAACAAGAGAAAACTTTCAGCACATACTCCAGCACTGGATAAGCAGATCGAAGTGGTCACACAGAAGAAGAAAAGTTGACATACACTGAGCATGGCTATGCACAAGCAAGAAGAAAGACAAAAGGTTCAAGGGAGGCCTTGCCTATGTTCTTCAAACGTCCAGTTGGGGCCCTTAAAAATACTCCTTTCGGCAACACAAAGGAAAAGAAAAATATAAAAGGTCTATGCAGAAGAATTCTTAATGGCACAGCAAAAGCATCAACAGCAACTCTACATATCAACGGCTTGAACTCAGACACTGGCCTGGGACAGTGAGAAGCTGAACACTGGCATTCATCTTCTACATCAGATCATGTGAAAAATGGACTGGATATCTGAATTCATGAGGAAGACACACTTCCACTAATGGTTCACCACAGGGCAATTCAAGTCTATTACCTGCCATTAGGAAGAACTTCCTAAGTAACCTTCAAAGTATTGCTGTGTGGAAAATATTTGCCATTACTTTTGTTGCTTTCTCCATTTAAGACAGTAGGGCAAATTTGCAGTGCCAGAAGATTTTAAGTAGGTAGCTTAAAAAAAAAAAAAAAAAAAAGAAAAAGAAAAAGAAAAAGAAAGAGACACTAAGTACATACTGATCACTGTACTGCGTGAAGATGAATTAAGAGATTTCACTGGCTGTATTAGGCAGTTTCCCAGACAAGAGTATAAGACCGCAAGAATTTCAGATGCATTCCCCTAAGTTCCACATACTCTAGTGGCCAGAAGACCAGCAGCAAGCACAGGGACTTCAAGTCTTTCCCAAAACAAGCCCAACTGTAGTAGAATAAATGACCAGTATATATTTGTTTGCTCACTATTTGACAGATCACATACACAGCACATAGGTCCAGCCTATTCCATCAAATAACACCATGGATTATTAACCATTTGCAAACATATGCAAACACCTCTAAGAGCCTTACTTGGTCGCTTCAGCCAGAAAGACACAAATAGCACTACTTTCTAATTCCTAGCATTTTTTTGGGTCCCAGCAAGTGCAGAGAGAAAAGAACAGAGCAGGGAACGAAGGGCACAAGTAGGCAACCTTTGGAGAAGCCACAGAGCATTTCACTGCTTTTACCAAAAACAAGGCAGTCAGCTGCAGCATCAAATTCACTTGCAATAAGTTATGACAATTTTGTGAACTAAAAAAGGAAAGCTGCACTTGTTGGTAGCCAGACTGAAAAAAAATAAATCACTTACTTATAGATCTAATGCTAAAAATTTGATAAAATTCACTCTCAGAGGTAAGTGACCCGTAAGGACTTCAGGTTGCAGTTCTAATTGGCTACAAACAATACCTCCCAATAATTTCCAACTGGAACGAGACAGGATCCCTTTCTCTCTGTCACCAAGAAATTCCCCAACAGACTTCAGGAACAGTTATATTTTGGGTGGACACCCCATGAGTTTCCCTTGGGATACATTAATATTCTTCTGAGTTGGAAAGCACGCACCTTTAGTCCAAGCTTATCACCAACTTCCCAACTGCCAAACTCCCACCTATTGTGAATACCTGATGAGCCAAAGACAACAGCCCCACACATTTGTCTCTGCTTCTTTAAGAGTAAATCTGATAGCAGAAATTTCTACTAATGAGATTAAAGTGGTTTTGTAAAAATGCAATATTCATATTCTAGATAGCTAACCTGGGAGCACTTCCCAGATCAAAGCAGGCTGGTCAGACTTGAATAAAAGTCCAGCCCTCCAGGAGAATTCACCAAGACCACCAGGACATGTACATGGCTCTTCCTGAAGCAAGTGAGGACCCCTGGTTTTTAGCTTCAATATTGGGAATCAGATACAGACTTTGAGGGGGGGAAGGGTTACACTGCTCTGTTCTACAGCAACTCACACAGGGCTGAAATAGTATCACAGCATTTCCCGGGACTGCTTAGGATCCCTAATAGGCAAATTTTTACCCTTATTCTTGCACAGCTCCACATATCGACATCTCTACAAATGTCTGGTATCCCCATTTTAACCAAAGCTGTTTCTAGTCATTTGCTGCAAAACAGAAGCTATCACGGCTCACACTACCAAATGATGGGCAGGACAAGCAAGAAGCCAGAGCCACCACAGCCGGTGACCTCTCAGGGAAGCCAGCAACCTTCCTCTAGCTACTGTGTGCAAAGCAGCAGTCCACCTCATGCTTTGGGAATCGTTTCAGCTTGTCATGTTTCTTGTATTCATTTTCAGAATCAGGCAGGATCCCAAATTTTTGGCCTTGGTTTTCAGTAACCGCAAAGTCTGAACAAGCCTGTTCTTAGCTGCCAGTGCCGCAAAAAGCTGCATGAAAAGTTTTGTGAACCTTTACAGAAAAGGAAGAATGTCACAAAAGCCCTGGCCCATGCAATTTTTAGGTAAGACTTTGCCATAGTCACCAGGCACATGTTAGCTGTACCTGTTAGTGCTTGCGGAAGGTTTCAAAAGACATTTTCCACTTCTGTTGCTGCTGGAGTGGTGCCAGCTGACAGCTTTCATACCCATGGGAAGTGGCTAAAGCAATGCCAGTCTGAACTTGACTACATTGCAGGAGCTCTTAATAATAAGATCCCTCCTGGAGGACTTCTCTGTTTAGAAACAGTTTGGTTTTACTGTTAGGGACTATGCTGACTCCCCAGAGAATCCAGGTTAGAAATACTCCACTTTATGAAAGGATGTCCAAGATTAACAGGCCTCTACTGATACTCATGACTCAACATCTGAGTTACTGTAGCTTTCTGAAGAAAGATGGAAGTGGTTCAGTACACAGCAACAATATGGGCAAGGTAACCACAAAGGCAGGTGCAGATTAAAAAAACAAAAGCCAGGGGGTAGGAGAAAAAAAAATAGAGAATAAATCAGGTGCTGCAAGAAATTTCAAGTTCTCTAAAATGGTACGTTTCCCAGCAAAAGTAACAAAGTATAACTTTTCTGACATAAAGCACAGATATCTTAAGTTCTGTGAAGACTATTCCTGAAGCTGGAATAGCAAGTTAGACTCTTCAGCCTGGAAAAAAAGCACCCGGGGATATGGTAGAAAACTACAAAGGCATCAACGGCATATCAAGTGCATAGGGATCAGCTGCTCACTGCCTCTTCCAATACTAGGCATCACAGGCAAGGTAGGTAGAGCCAGGCTCAAAAAAAAAGAACACAAACCCCCCCAAAAAAAAAAAACAAACAAACAAAAAAAACCCCCACAACAACAAATCAATGCAATGGGTAATAGACCTGTGCACCTATTTGCCAGGGGAGAATACTAAAGATGTCTACATAAGCTCAAGGAGAAACCGGACAAGTACACAGAAGAGAGATTTGTTATGGGCTACCAATTAGAAAAACCTAAATCCAAAGCTCACAAAATCCTCTGAACCAGAAACAGTCAGGGGATGGAAAGAGGAGTAAGCAAACACACATTTTTCTTCTTAATCCTCACTAGGCATCTACTTACTGCAACTGTAGAAGGAAGCTGGGCTAGAGGAGCCTTTGATCTGAACCAGCGCAGCCAGTCTCACATACTCAACTGAGGAGACATAGAATTACCTCTTCTCCTTCAAATTGGAAGAAGTACCCTTCTCTCCACTAAGAAGAGAGAGGTTTCCTTTCTACAAGTGCAGATGTTAATTTCAGTCAAAATGAGACAGATAAACAATGTTCCCTTTACTTTCCATGAGTCTCCATTTTGGAAGTCTGTCCTTGCAACCCTGCTCTACTTTCCAGAGTTAACAAACACATCTTAAAAGCTTATCAAATTTCATCTTAAGAGCTGTTCTGCGAGTTTTCATCTCCACAGCTCCCACTGAAGTTTTTTTCAGAACCAGACTGCTCCTATAGTTAGGAACCTTCTAATTTCCATCCCGATCACAGCCAGCTTTTACCCATCTGTTCTTGTGCCAACAATTGTCTGGTTTTGAGCTAAGCTGCAAGCCAACTGACATGTTCACAATAATGGATCAATGGTCTACTACAATGAAGCAAAGCAAAAGGTCAGATCTGCATCACAAAACACCTATTTAATTTTGCAGCTAAAATTCCAAGGTACTCCAAATACCGGAGAACAGAGTCAAAACATACACACACACGCTCAGATTCTGCATTAGCCTGCTAATGTCAAGTGAAAATGCAAAAGGATTTTTCTTAAACAGACCCCTCAGACTGGAAAGAATACAAAAAATAAGCACAGACCTGCAAATAACTTTATATTACATACATATTATGCAAGTTATTTATACAATACACCTAACAATAAAGAAAAAATAAATTAGGATAGTAATGAAGTATTAAAAAAACTTACTTCCCGATGTTTTCAGGTAGTGCTTGCAGAGAGATGTCATTTACTGACAGACATGTTAGATTCTGTAATTCAGGAAAGCTTTCGGGCAACCTACGGAGATATTAATTCAAATCAAGGACTTCCAGCAGAAGTATGCACATTCATATAATACATACTGGAAAAGAGAATATGTAGTGGAAAGCAAGAGTCTATTTAGCAAATACATACAGAGGGAGGCATGCCCACACTCCAGCATAACTCTCAGAAAATTCTAAGGATCATAGTAAGAAAAAAAACAAAACAAAAAAAAAACAACAAAAAAAAAAAAGAAACAAAAAAAAAAAAACCAAAAAAAAAAAAAAAACGAACAAAAAAACAGAACAAAAAAAAAACCACAAACAAAAAAAACCAAACACACACCACCCAAACCCAAACCCATGACTTAAAGATTTTGAAGTTTCTTCTGTGCCAAAGAACAGGTAATATCCCTGTCTGCTAGCCCCTCTCTTCCCTGCCCTCAATTTGCAACTTTAAAATCCTATAAGGCTTGAGAATATTTTAAGCATTTCAACAAATTTTTAAAAAATCAAACATATTAAGAAACCCTTTTTTACTATTGTTTTCTATTTACTATTATTTTCCTGTATCACCTAGATGGTAAAATAATTAAATGAGTTATTTTTATTCAGGCTTCAATTACATACATGCTTACAGCACGGCCATTTCTAGGCTGCTCTTCAATTGCTGCTTTTTGAAGAAAAAGTCTGTTTTGAAGAAAAGTCTGTTCGCTAAGAAGACAGCGTTCCACTGTTGCAGCATTTCACATTTACTGGTTCACAACACAACAGCATGTAATCCCTCCCTCCTTACACTATAAAATGCGACCATATGCAAAATGCTCCCGAAGTTCCCAAAGCCTTTAGGCCCATGACTCGGTCGGTCTTCTGCAAGTCTCAGCTTCCCCTCCCCTCACACGGATGGATTCCTGTACCACTCACCGCTCGCTGGCAGCTGGGTTGCACCAAGCAGCTCAGTTTACAGTTGCACAGGAGACAGGGTGGAGTAAAAAGGGCAATGAGGTAGAGGAGGAGAAGCCCCTGGCCCAGCCATCCAACTTCTGCTCAACCCCCAGAGCATGCAACCTAAGCTCAAGCTGTAGCATTTGTTTTGGTTCCTGCTCTCCCCATCACCCAGCTCAAGGCATATGGTACAACCTGAAGGCAACTAGCCAAAAGGAGAGGCGCACCTACAGGCAAGTACAACTGTGCATGATGGGGAAAGGGAAAAAGACAAATTACAACAAGGGGTGCAGGGAGGGCTTTTCATGTGCTCAACTCCACACTCCACTGTTTGTCATTTACTGGACCTTATTAATAAAACATGCTCAATATCTCCAAAATATGAGCTCCACTGTAACTGTTCATTGCCATTTTGGTTCTAACAGGTTTAAGACTGGAGTTAAATGATCTGATTATATTTTGGTCAGCCCTAAAGTGGACAGGTAGTTGGAGCAGATGATCATTGTAGGTCCCTTCCAACTGGAACTATTCTATTCTATCCTTTCTATAGCATATAGTGGGCTTCCAGTCTAATCTACAATAAATGTGCCTGCTTTTTATTAATATGAACCTGAAATCATCTGACAATAGCTGGGAAAATGGTCTGCCAGCCACTTTTGATGCTGCAGGTTCATCAATGATTAAGTTCGACAATGAGGCAACACACTGTATTAGTGGTAAAATATTGATTGGGAATATTTCCGACTGCCTTTTAAGCTTAGAGGAAATAAGGACAAGAATCAATGGCTAAAAAAAGTTCCAGGATATCACACAGAAAAGGAAATCACTACTAGACTTTCCTACTCTGCCAGGGCAAATCAGTGCCAAAACCTACATGCTGTTACGTAGCTAAAACTGAAATTCTGGATCTCATCAGAGAAAACACCTGGCAACTGTGTGTAAACAGATGCTGGTATCTGTGTTTTCTAACTTAATAAACTGCTTGGAGTGATGTCTTCCAGGACATGAATACACTTTGGAGCCACTTTATCAAGAATTTTTAAACTTCCCTTAAACTGTCAACAAAGAGTTACGAGATCTATTTCAACCCCATTAAAGAGCCTTTCAACTCTCTTGTTAATTCCACTCAGCTGTAGCTGTGCCTTACAACTACTGTTTAAGGAAACACATTACTAGGGCCCCAGGCCTTATTCAGCACACAAAATGGAGAAGGATAACTAGCACACTACTACAGACAGTTTTGATTGCAATACCACGAGATGCAGCTCTGAGCTTTATGTACTGCACACTGACAGCTGGGAAAAAGCTGTTCGGTGATCCTCACCACTTGCGAATTTAAACATCAGTTCAGCCTCAGTTTGCTTTACCAGATTTTTGTGGTATTATTATCCTCGCTATATAAATGGGCTACAGAGGCACAGGGATTAAGATCACAAGTGTCCCTTTAATGCTCAGAGATGTGACTTTCCAGAGAACTTAGGATGCACTATGGGCAATATTCAAAGTGCACTTCTGAAGAATCTCAGCTGCACACATGGGAGAAGCTGTCTTGCAAAACCACTGGAGGGGCTTAAGATATCACAGACACTCTCCTGTTTGTTAGCACTCTTGCACCCCAGCCAGCCAGCTAATCCTGCAAGTAGTCCTAGCCCATCTCGGTGCAAAGCAATGCAGGTCAGTGAGCAACCACTGTGAATGCTCTGGCTTATGTGACTTGCTCAGCATCACAAAGGAGCTCTGTGGCATGGGCTGGTTTAAGAAACAGTTCTCCAAATAGATTTGAAGGCTTTAACTAGCAGATCAACTCTTCCTTACTGTCTCCATCCTCATTTCACTAGATAAATTCCAAATTCTTTCAGCAAATGGAACAGAGAAATGTAAACAAAACTCCTCTTCCATACTAAAAGTGTGCGTAACTCCCAAACCCCAGCTCATCAGAACGCAGACCGGCAGCAGCCGTAGCAGCCACCAACATACGCAGTGCATTTCTGCCACATGTTACTGCATGTCACCATGTCCCAATTGATGGGAGGATGATGAAATGCTAGTCCAAGCTTTAATCGTTAGTAAAAGCCATTATCTGCAGCGGCTGATCTAAAGTCTATTCCAAATCATCAGGCACCTGGATTTGTGCCAATGCATTCGTGCTAACCATTGCCTTATCTCTTCCAAGCATGAGCATGGTTTTCTTATGCATTTAAGAAGAGGAATGAAAATTACTTAAAAGACAATCAGATTTACATTTTTTCCTGGTTGGCTAACAAATTTCATCCCCTCCCAGGAAAGATGTGCATCACTTTTTAAATCTGAACTTTTGTTGCAGTCCCTACCAGAGTCAGCCACTGTTGGCAATATTTCATAGAGATCCTAGATCACAACTTTTAAGGGCTTATTTAAAATTGTAATTGTTACAGCAAGATTGTAATTCTGGTACAGCAAGTACTAAGAAGAAGGTGGAAGTTACCTAGTCAGTGGATTCCCACTGAAATCTGCTACCTGTAGTGCTCTGCAGAATGAGATGCTTTCTGGTATTTCAGGAATATCTGCAGAAGGAAAAAAAAAGAAAAAAACAAAAAGGAAAAAAAATTGTCAACAACTGTACTGCATCTACACTGAAATTATTGCCTCATTAGATTCAGTAACTTGCTACTGCAAGGATTTATCTTTGTATCTTTCAAGACATTTCAACATACAAGACTGCTTCATGTCCAATTACACAGCTATCGCGATAGAGCCCTTTTGTGCTTTTTCACATCCCATTTCCCCCTCCCCACTCGTTTTCCTGATCCTAGACTACTCACCTGTACTTGGACTGATCTTTTTCAGCCTCTGCCCATCAAAAAAAACAGACCCTCTATGTGGCAGGACTATCCTAAAGAACCATTTAAAATCTGAACCTCTTGTAATTTGATCAATACCCACCCACAATCTGTGCTAGCAGAAAGTACGTGGGGAGGGAAAACAAGGGAAAGAAGAAGGGAATGTGCAAGTCTCTCCACCTGTAACATACACTCATGGGAGCAGAACCAGCCTCACTCACACTAAAACTAGTTAATTTGAAAATATTATTCAAATTGACGGGTCCCAAATAAGTGCTAGTACACTATTTCATATTGCCAGAAAGTAATCAGAGATGTTTGTATGTGAAAACAGATAGTTTTTTTCAAATATCTTCAGCATAACATCTTTACCTACTAAAGACAGGCATGCTATCTTAAAAAAAATCAAATTGTCTTCTGGGCCTCTTACATCATGCTGTATTTCCACAAATAGATTGTGGGTCCTCTGTCTAAGTCCTTGTTTACTGTCACTGAGATCCAGCAAAAATGAAACCAACATGTTTGGTTTCCTTGTTTAAACAACTTAGATGTTTATGATTCATTCTGAAAAGAATTCAAAAAGAAAAAAAGGCAAATCTTAAAGTAAAAATCAGACTTCTCTTTCCAAGTTTTTCCTATTTTTGTTTTTTCTACAGATCATTACGTCTACTCCATCTCCTCTTCCTGCTGTTCTCATCACAAAGAATACTTCAGGAAACATCTTCATAGATTCTCCTCATGCAAGTGGCACCAGTGACCTCAGCAGCCATCAGTGATCTAAATATGTTGAAAAATATCTGGAAACTAGGTCTCTTCCTACCTAGCTGAGTAACTCAGCTACTATTGACTACCTATGTACTATTGACTACCTATGTATTTCATTCCGCAGCTCTCCCCAAAAGCAGTGCTATGGAGGGAGGAGAGTACCTGCTCATCAGGTTCATCTCTTGCCAGGTAATCTGAGCAAATGCGTCTATTTTGAAGGATTCCCAGCTCAGAACTGGAAACTTTGGAACTCTTCCAAACCCACAGGTCGCCAGTTGTGAACAATCAACGAAAGGGTAGTAGAGGAGCATCTCCTGGGATTATTCTTCTGTTTCCTACATGAGTGGGAAGGGCTGGAGGGAAGGAGGGAGATGGGCACCCCCAGAAGGGTTTCAGTCCATCCCAAGAGGTGCCTCCTCTTGGGATGGAAACAAATCACTCTTGCTTCCTGAACCCCAGTGCTCCCAGTACACTCACCAAGCAGTTTTGAAAACAGCCAGGGCAGACGGAGAAATGGTTCCTAATGATTACAGGTAGCTATGGAGTGGTCTAATCGCTAACCCCAGAAATACGCTACTACTTTTTCCTTTTTTCTTTTTTTTTTTTTTTCCATTAAACATTCATGTAGAAGCATTCACTTTTGAAAGGGTGTTCTAAGAAAATACAAGCAGTACACAGAATGGAAACCTTCCCCTTTCCCCCACATAGAAATATACATAAAATCAAAACAAAATCAATACTGCATTTACAGACAGCAAAGCTGATGGTTTTACCCATTCCAATCTTCTATGACTGAGTGCTGCTGGTAGAAGTCTGAATTTATACTACAGGATCATTGAAGACAGAGGTCTTACATGCATTCAACAGACGTTGTTACTTCTACCTTGCATTACAGGAATGACAAACACTGATACTGAGCTCTGCTAACCAGCAGCAAGTAAAGTGTTTCATCCACCATCTAGTCTTCATACCATCCTTCCCTGGTAACTAGCTGAAAAAGTCCTGAAAGGGACATCACTATTTCAAAGCTTCTGAGGGCTCAGAATAACTCATTTCTTTGCAACCAAGCCAGCGTCCACAACTTTCATACATGCATCTATGTACACACACCCCCCTTTCAAATATAGATACACACTTTTCTGTGTGTCCCAATCATTCTCCCAGATAAAAAACAAACAAAAAGCTCCCCAAAAAAATGAATTTCAAGTAGAAGTAACTATCCTAATTTGTTTGGAAAAGAATTAAAACATATATATATACACACACACATAAAAATGTAACATATAAAGCAGAAGACAAACTTAAATCTTCAATGACAAAGTTTCCGAAACTAATCATGCTACTAATTTCCTCCACCAATGTGTAGTTTCATTGCCATACTACAAATAATTTCTCTTTTATTTCTATATGATGAATTATGAAAACCAGAAAATACGCTTTCTCAGCAAAACTACTTTGATAAGATTTTTCTGTTACAGATCTTGGGTATTACCTGTAAAAGCCAACAAGTATCTGAGCTAAGTAAAAATTACTCCAATATAAGATACTACTTGAAATAAGACAGTATAGGCACTGCTTATAGTTTGGAGGCATTTGCAAATTATGAAATCTGTTCTGAAAATGAAATGAGCTTTCCCAGCCTAGATATTTGAGACTATGAAGTCACTACATGAGCAAAAAATCTTCAATAAGAAACAGTAACAGGCACAGGGAAAAGAAGGGAAAATCCATTTCTACATTAAGCTTTTTTTTTTTTTTTTTGGCATGTAAAGCACATTTTCATCCCCGCATTGATACTTTTTCAGTATCTGATTCATTTTTCTCCTACACCTAACTGGACAATGGACAGACAAAAACTCAGTGCAACTCTTTGAACTGAAGATCATTATACATTTAGTAAGCTCAACAAGGTTGAAATATAACTTGTTTTAATCGCAAGGCATCTTAAAAGGACTTCTCAGGCAAAACACAACCAAGTTATGAGCAGATACTTTATCACTGCATGTGAAGACTACTGTAACATTGTGTTGAATAAATGAATTCAGAAGAGAAAAGGCAAGGAGCATTTTAGTATATGACAAAAAAGTCTGGAGTGATTATTATAGCAGAAAAAATGATGCTCCATAATAGACACATTGACATAATAAACTGAAAATGCAACAGAGGATGTTAAACTATATAAAGAAGTCCTTCTGTCTCTTGATGGATTAAACAGCTTTCACCATTACTGTTGACTACTCGATTTCGTTACAGACATTAACACGTACATCTCTGCCAATATCAACAGCAGTAAGTTGAATGCTTTGCTTGCCACTGCTGGATAACCAGTTCAAATCCTACTTAAAAATCTAGGATTCTTCTAATGCTACACACTGACGAATGCTCTACATTTACACGATGCCCCAGATGTTCTAGCACACAGATTGTGCGGCATTGCTAATAATAAAGCCATAAACCAAGCATAAGCCCTGTGACGTGTGACAATACAAATACACTGGAAGCAAAAAAGAAGTTGTGCCAGCAGACGTGGATGATTTTCATCCAGTCATGTATGTAAGAGGGCACAGGAATTTGCTAACGATCTAGCAAGTCCTGTACAAGTGACTTAAGAGGTAAGTTTGATGCTAGGGAATTCTGTACTGTCTGAATGAGAAAATTACTTCTAAAAATCCTTTTGTTTGGTGCTAATTCATTTTTTTGTTGAAGATTTTTATAACAGTGATATCTCTCAACCCCCATTCCCCCACTTTCCTTCTTCTGATGACTGGGAGGGTGGGGGAGAAGACAACCTTCATTTTAAACTGATAAAACCTTTTGTACGGCACATTTTTACAGCATTGTATATCAAATTTCAAGAACTGACGGTATTTTTTTGTCTACCCAAAGGCTACATGGCCAGCATCCTTTACACGTTCTGCAATAGTAAACATAATTTCCAATGTCTAATCAATAATGAGACAGAAATGGCCGGGAAAGTCCTAGGCTGCGACAGGGCTACCAGACCTGACCTACTCAAACAGTTGACTCTGACTCAAAGTAAAGAATATTTTCACAAGTACTTAGCTGAAGTCTCAGATGTGCCACATTCCCGAGGGAGAATTTACAATGTTCAAGAGTATTTCAGGGAGCAACTACTGGGCGCTGTTATATTTTCCAGCTATGAAGGTGACACAGAGCACTGTGCTTTAGGAGGGCTGGAGCTGGCACACCCCATACACCCCAGCAAAAGTCAACTGAATAGACCTGATCTAGACACTCAAAGCAGAAGGCCCACCACCAGGTATACACAACACAGGCAAAACACCTTAACCACTTAGTGATTAGTAATTCATGAATGTATTAAGCAGTTGATTGGCTTATACCAAATGTATACCCAGGAAGCCCATTTCAGACTCAAAGACTCTAAATTCATGCAGCATTATCCCTCAGGAGAGGGATAACCAGAGATGAACCAGATCTCATCCATCCAATTCAATACACACAAGAATTCTCCCCCTGCCTCTGCTCACATACATAATATACAAGATCTACTATAGTATATCACACACACACACACACACACAGAAGGTCCAATAAAGCATTAAGCACTGCAGTGCTCAAGTGATTTAGGAGCCTAGAGGTTCTCTTCCCACTTCCACGGAGGTTCCTCTGTGCCACCCACTGCACTGAAGTCTCTGAGACACCTGCCCTGGGGAAAGCTCTCCCACCCTGCTCTCCAACTCCTCCACCTTCCCAACACGGGAGGGGGAAACTGCCACTTAGTCAAATACCTTGCAAGAAAGAATTTGTGGTGCAAATATTTGTTTGTCTTTATGACGGGCTCTTCAGCTGCAAAGCCCAGCTGAGTGGGCTGTTGTCTTGCAGCTGCCACCACCACCACATCTCTCTATCCTCCCCAACGCAGCCAAGCGCAGCTCCCAGAGGTTCTGTCTCCACAGGGGGAAGGGATGGAGGAAGGTCACTCATCTTCTCCCTCCATTTCCACATTAAAATCATGACAAACACAATGATCCGAGAGGCTTCTTTTTTTTTCTAGAAACCAGAAGGTTTTGCTACTAGCCCTGAAGGCTGCAGTAATCAACCTCTTAAGGTAAATGTTACAATTTCTGGGGCACAATGTGACAGGAGTCACACAGTTCTTGCAAAGTCTATTGAGATTAAGTGGCTCTTGTACAGGTTGTAACATTTTCCTCTTTGAGCTCTGAGGCTGAGGATATACAAAATACAAGAGATACGGCTCTTTTAAGACTCGTCTTTACAACTTTAAGGAAAATTCACAAACAGGTTCAGGATGGGTTTTCTCAACTAAATCCCTTACCATATAATTAACAAGAAACTGAAGGGAGGTACACATCTCATTCCTCCTCCTCATTGCTTCTGGATATGTCCCTTTTCCAAGG
The DNA here is from genome assembly GCA_031468815.1 of Morus bassanus. Taxonomy (NCBI): domain Eukaryota; kingdom Metazoa; phylum Chordata; class Aves; order Suliformes; family Sulidae; genus Morus; species Morus bassanus. The sequence continues at coordinate 90,524,367 of CM062569.1, forward strand.
CAGGAGAGAAGCAGAGAAAAAAAAATCCTCACAAAACTGCATTTCATGGATACATAGATATTATTTCAATTTACTTGGGGGAAAAAAAAAAAAAAAAAGCACTGTGCAGAGACATAAAACCAAGCTGGTTTTTGAACAGATAGCATGTGGTAAATCAACAGGCTGTCCTTCCCAGCTGCAGCAGCTGTAAATTGGAAACAGGAGGAAAAAGAAGAAGGGGGAGGAGGGGGAAGCTCAAAGATCAGATCACAAGGAAACAACAGTTTCAGGTGAATTAAGTGGAAGAACCCAAGTTCAGCAAGGAATTTAGGTCTTCCACGTTTTTACTGATACATGCCAATGAGGAGTTAAACAAGGCTAGGAGACATTTTTATAAGGATTTCCAGCTTGGACCTCAAGGCTAGCAGGAATTAAATACTTTTAGTCTGAGAAGCAAGAAGAAAAAAAAAGTAAAACCTAGTATTCTACCTATGAAGCTGTGGATGACAGAACATGTATTAAGTGTTTTAACAGCAAAGTTACAGATTTATTGGATTAATTCTTCAGTAACTTCATAGTCATGGCATCTAATCTTCTCAACAAAAAAGAAACCAAAACTCAAGCAACTCTGTGGATACAAGAACTAACAAGACCTATTTGCAGTTTGCTGTTTTCTCTTATCTAGATTATCCAGGAAAATGAAGTATTTATTTTATGTCACTCCCATATGGTTTACCTGATGTTTAATGCTTTAGCTGATACTTCAGCAGGCCAAAGGTTTCTGTCTCCAACTTGTCATGCTGCTTTCAAAAAAAAAAAAAAAAACCCACACCACAAAACTCACTAAAAAACAAACAAAACCACTCCCCAAAAACTCAAACAAAAAAAAACCCTTGAAAATCCATAGCCTTCTCTTGAATTTGGATGAAGCCAGACACCATTGCTAGATCCGCACACACGTACATTAGCAAAGTTTCCTTAGAAAAAAAAACAGTTAAACCTGGCAGAATATACCATGATGGAAAAATCCACTTTTCTGTAATCCATTTAAAAATAACACCTTCTAAAACTTCTCTAATTAGATTATCCCATCATGAGCTTTCACTTATCTTCTCTTTCCCAATCATAGTCAGCACTTGCTGCTGCTTCCTTCCCCACCCTGATGAGCCTTGCTCAGTGATGAGGTCCAGTCTTCTCTCTCACCTTACTTCCCCTGCTGCATACAAAGCTCACCTCCTCCTCCAACTTACCAACGTCAAATTCATTTTAGCAACAGATTCACAAATTCCAACTTTTACATCACTTATTCAAAGCGAGCAGGAATTTCTACACATCTGTGGGATTCTGCAGCACTCCAGAATCTAAAAGCAATTTGCAGTACGTGTTTCTCTCTTCCCCAGTACTCTACTTTGTACATCGATCCCTAAACTTCATGCGTAAGACATGAAGATGATAATGTTTTTTAAGCACAGGTTTTAAACTAACCTCAAGTGAGGAATGGGAGGTAATACATGTCACTAGAAATTAGATGTGTCAAAAAAACAAACAAAACCAAAAAACAACCACCCAACACAACTGCTAGCCAGCAACCACCTAAAAGAGTGAAAAAGTCTGGTATCCCCAAGTCTGCAACAAGGAAGCTCTGCTTTCATTAGCACAATTTGAATAAAAGCCACCAAACTAAACAAACCACCAACCACCACCACCACACCACAAAACCAACAAACAGTCACTGGCCTAACTCAGGCTAAAGGCTAAAGCTTAAGATCATCTGCAGTAGTGCCCTACCACCATACAAACCACAACAGTCTCTGGTGGGATGTCCCATGGCTTTCAGGTGTTCAAAACCAGGACTGCAGTGAACACATCCACAGGACGCTTTCTTGTACCAGGTAAGATGTGTCCATGCAAGAGTAGGAAAGCAGTTCTTGTTTATGCGTAAGTGCTCACCTGGACAGAAAGCAGTTCTGAAGGCAAATGAGCAACATCGAGCAGTTGCATATTTGAACAAAAAGACACAGTTGCCAACCATACTGCCTCACAGCACAGCTTTCTGCCTTCTTTCTTTCCTTTTCTTGTCCACTGAGCAAGAAAGCGTCAATCCACATTTATTTCTCAGCATTCTGAGTTTTACTATTTACCACCAGACTTGTACCAGCACATTCATGTCAGGGCAGCTGACAGCAGGCAGAGAAGAAGAGGATCTCATGGCGGAGGTCTCTGCTCAGATGCTGTGGAAGTGCATTAAAGGTGGACAGCCAGATCTGAGGTGAGAGCACAGGGCAAAAGGCAGCAGCTGTTAGATGAGAGAGCGGAGCCCATGCGGGGCCGCAGAACAGGATCAGAAGACTTAGAGTGCTTCTGCCTAATTAGCTTATGTCCTCACTGTAAAATAGCTGGGTAACCAGCCGAGGCTGAATTGAAATAAGCACTCAAGCCTTTCATCTGTCAGTATTTCTAGTTTGAAAATGCTGGTTATCCTGCTTTCGGTGGGGGAGAAGAAAAGGGGGACACTTACCCTCTTTGTGGGCAGAAGAGAGGTAATCCTACGGTACAGATGACAGATATCTCTCTGAGAGCAGACAGCTAAATTAAAAGGGAAAGCATTGGTGTGCATGCACTGATACAAACAAGCGAGCTGAAGCTCCAGAGAGCAAAACAAAGATTACACACCACTCTGCGGTGGCATGGATTGATGCTCTGCAGGTCAGTGGCCACATGCTCACCCAGCCTTCTAAGGAATCTTTACATGACTAGTTAAATAAAATGTACCTACGTCGTGGTTTAGCCCCAGCCATTTTCAGCACTGTTTCAGCAGTTTCAGTACTGAAAACACTGTTTTCAGCCCAAATCCAAAACACAGCCCTATACCAATCCCTTCAAAGGTACCTTCAAAGGTACAGCTGCTGTGGCACGGCCACAGATGCTTTGAGATGTACCTGCTCTGACATAGGCTCATCCACAGCCACAGATGCTCTGGGGTATCCTGCTCCTGTGTGGACTCATCCACAGGCCATAGTCCCTTTGACTCAAGTTCACACTGGAGTTCCAGCCTGTTCAGCACAGCAGCACAGAAACAGTAGCGATGCCCTGGCCATCTGCCAGCCCAGGCGCCTGGCCATTGCTGTTATCAGAATGTTCCCAGGCACAGCAGAGTAAGATGATAAGCAGTACAGCAGTACAGCGAGCAGCAAAAGCAAAAAGCAGCCACTAACAAGCACTAGACTCAGATACACAGTAAGGCGAGCAAGCCCCATGGCAAGCACAGGAGCCTGCCATTTAATAGCTAAACAACAATAACAGCTATAAATTCTATCTAGCACATTCCAATCAAATCTGTCATTATCTCGAACACTTCGAGCCCCGCACTGGATGCCAAAAAGGACTGTCGTGGTTTAACCCCAGCCGGCAACCAAACACCACACAGCCACTTGCTTGCTCTCCCCCAGTGGGATGGGGGAGAGAATCAGAAGAGTAAAAGCGAGGAGACTCATGGGTTGAGATAAAGACAGTTCAGTAGGGAAAGCAAAAGCTGTGCACACAAGCAAAGCAAAACAAGCAATTCATTCACTACTTCCCATCGGCAGGCAGGTGTTCAGCCATCTCCAGGAAAGCAGGGCTCCATCATGCGTAACGGTTACTTGGGAAGACAAACACCATCACTCTGAATGTTCCCCCCCTTCCTCCTTCTTCCCTCAGCTTTATATACTGAGCATGACGTCATATGGTATGGAACATCCCCCTAGTCAGTTGGGGTCAGCTGTCCCGGCTGTGTCCTCTCCCAGCTTCTTGCGCACCCCCAGCCTGCTCACTGGTGGGGTGGAGTGGGGTGAGAGGCAGAAAAGGCCTTGACTCTGTGTAAGCGCTGCTCAGCAACAACAAACACATCCCTGAATTATCAACACTGTTTTCAGCACAAATCCAAGACACAGACCCATACCAGCTACTATGAAGGAGATTAACTCTATCCCAGCCAAAACCAGCAGAACCTATCACACAATACACAATGAATGTGGTGTCCTGAAGATGACCAAGATCTCTAAAGAGACTTTTAATTAGGTTGTAAAGCAGCTAAAAAGAATAAACACTTCAAATAAAAAGCAGTAATATCAAACTGCCTGCAACTGAAAGTAGAACAGTTAAATATTATTGCTGTTGACTTCTGAAAGTACCCTGATAACTGAAGACAAAACGAAATAAAAGTTTCTAAATCTGCAACTATAACCCATTTTGTAAGGAAGGAAAAGGTAAGAATAAGGTTCATGGAACATTTGGGACACTGGCCTACAGCTGCCAAAGATTGACCTCCAAAATCTTGGACACTGCTCAGACCATCGGCCTTGCATAGCAGCAGCTTTCTCCTTACACTACAGTGTCATGACTACTGAGATGCTTCTAAGGAACCATCTCTACTGTTAGGGTAATCCTGAAGTAGCATATTTATCTTTTGTGAAGTCCGTGATTATTTTCATATAAATGATGGCATATTTGCCATAACATGGCAACTGTGTTGAGAGGGGATTTTCAAATGAGAATATCCTGATGTCACAAGAGTTTTGTCCAGAACAACTGCACTATCAATATAGTCATAAGCTCAGTTTAAACAGAAACTACAGAAATGGGTAGCAACTAATATATCATGCAGCCAGAATCCATTCTACAGTAGGTATGAAACTGTACACATTAAAGAAATAGTACTTTGATATCCAGTAAGAATAATAAAGAACCACGTTGAGATTTTGGTATCAAGCATCATGCAGAGTCCAATACGGCTTAACAAGACCTTCCCATACACAGATTTCCTCAGTAGATGCCACAGCAAACCCATCACTCCTCAGTTCACAAATTAACAGATCTCAGCTCTGCTGAGAGCCGAGCCAGCAACAGAAGAAGCATAATCCATCTTCAAAGATTATCAAAATCCATTTAATTCTCCTACTGCACACAGACTTGCATCTTTTCCACTGTTTTGAGACTCAGGGCTTGGACACAAGACCAAACTGCAATGGTTACAGAGCACTTCCACTGAGGAACAGCTAACTTGAATCCCCTTACCTGCTGCCAGCTAGAGAGCCACTACAGTTAGTGCAAATCTGCCAGCACACAGCAACTACGTTAATGCTACGGGCTTGCATGACCAAGTCCTTGGTAGGCATGTTCATTGGAAGCAAGAACAGTAGCAGCAGAGAAGCCTGCCAGGCTTTTATCACAGACAGACAGCAACAGGCAGGCACACACGGAAGCGCAAGAGGCTCATCTCCTACATAAGCAAGGGGGTTAATCTTCATCTGAGAAGAGGGTGGACAGCAGGACAGTTCAAATGGCACTTCTGCAGCTGCGAAAGGTAGGAAAGCCACCCCAGTGTCTAATAACCAGCAGCCACTGTCCAGTGTGAAAGCTCACAGTGATTTTCTTCTTATACTAAAAGAGCTGAACAAAACAAGCTGCTGACACTCTGTGAAAGGCTGGAAAAGGTATAGGATATTAAAATAGGAAAAAAAAAAAAAAAAAACAAACATACTTCCACACCAGACCTGTTAAGAGAAAGTGCATGTGGGGTAGTAATTTCTTTCAAATAAAAACGCTACAATTGAATTAACACCTTCAGGGCATTTTAAGGACCATGCAATATCATGACAAAAACATATCAGTGGAATCTGGAGGATTTAATACTTGTCAGAGGCAAAAAAAAACCCTCTTATTGGAGAAGAGGAATACTAAAAAGGAATGCAACACATCTGCAATGACACAGCATACATACGCAGCATACATACAATCATAGAATCGCTTAGGTTAGAAAATTCCTTTAAGATAATCAAGTCCAACCATTCACCTAGAACTGCCAAGTCCACCACTAAACCATGTCCCTAAGCACCACATCCAAACGTCTTTTAAATACCCCCAGGGATGGTGACTCCACCACCTCCCTGGGCAGCCTCTTCCAATCCCTGACAACCCTTTCAGTGAAGAAATTTTTCCTAATATCCAGTCTAAACCTCCCCTGGCGCAACTTGAGGCCATTTCTTCTTGCCCTATCGCTAGTTACTTGGGAGAAGAGACCAACACCCACCTTGATACAACCTCCTTTCAGGTAGTTGTAGAGAACAATAAGATCTCCCCTCAGCCTCCTCTTCTCCAGGCTATATAACCCCAGTTTCCTCAGCCGCTCCTCATAAGACCTGCTCTCCAGACCCTTCACCAGCCTCGCTGCCCTTCTCTGGACACGCTCCAGCACCTCAATGTCCTTCTTGTCCTGAGGGGCCCAAAACTGAACACAGTATTCGAGGTACGGCCTCACCAGTGCCGAGTACAGGGGCACGATCACTCCCCTACTCCTGCTGGCCACACTATTGCTGATACAAGCCAGGATGCTGTTGGCCTTCTTGGCCACCTGGGCACACCGCTGGCTCATGTTCAGCCGGCTGTCAACCAGCACCCCGAGGTCCTTCTCCACTGGGCAGCTTTCCAGCTATGTGAAATGCCTTTCTATGTCCAGGAAAAAAAGCTTCTTCATGATTCCCCCCCTTTCTAAGGTGGGAGCTCACCCTGTCCTTCCCTCTCTGGGCACGTGCATCAACTGAATTACTACGCAGCTCTTAATGCGCATCCGCTTCCTTTAATCTAATACAGGAGTTACTATAGCTCTGTAGCACGATGAAAGGTGCAAAGAGAAGACCTCTGAGAGAAAAAAATATGCAAACAGCTTCATGTAGACACATCAACCCCTCCAACAATTTACAGCTGGTAATCAAGAAGAGGATGACCCACATTGTTAACTTCTAAAGACCAAATCTGTATATCTTTTTGTAATTTCACCATTGATTAAAGTTTGCAAACATGAACACCCAGAGAGTGTTCTTAAAATAAACTGGGAAATACATGAGTTTTTCATTACATGGTACAATTACAATTGACAAAAAACATTCAAGAAATGTTAAAAAAAATAAAATAGACCTTATTTCTTCTCTAAATCAGTAAAGTCCATTAAACGGAAGGTGAAAGAAAATAGACTCCAACTACTAAAATAGAGGTGATCCAGTGTACGATCCAGAACAAGTTAAGATTTAATCTTGGAATTGTTTTATTTGATCAAAGTCAGATTTTCTCTAGATCATAATTTGACCAGATGAGAAGTTTTACATAGCATTTTGGATTTCTCCATTACATTTACCTTTTCATTATCAGCATGCATTAACTACAGAAACTTTATGCATTAACCCTCCTGTCTGGAAGAAGCTACAGAACAAGAAAAGCCATTAACATTTTAATGAATCTGGGATGGCAGGGCCCTAAGTTCTAAGAATTCAGCAACCAGGAATTGCAATTGTGCAGAGGAAAATGGGGAGGGAGTCACTGGAGAAAACGTCTGTGGGATAGGCAGCATAGGTAACGGCCTGCTACAATTCCCAAGGATCTCAAACAAGTGGCACACACTTTGGGAAAGAGGGAAGCTTAATGAAGTGCCGGCCAAGATGCAAGGAAAAAAACTGCAGTAACTTGAGCACATCTTTCTTCCTTTGGAGACTGCACTTCTTTTCTGAATCACAGGGTCTTTAGAGACTTGTCCCGAGAGAGTGTCCAAGTGCTGTGAGAAAACAAATAGCACACAGGCTCTTCTGACTCTGCCTAGATCAGAATGTCTCCTCTATCATGTAGAGCAAAGACTTGCACTGAAACTCAGTGCAAAGCACAGGAGCCCTACTGAAACTTCAAGGGCATCAAGCAAGGATGCTTCAGTGACCCAGTGTCCTTGCAGAATTCACCAGTGATGTGAGAATCCACTAAAAGATCTACCCAAGCTTGGGGAGTCTGAGGGAATCAGCAGTAGTTTCACACACACAGCAGTTGAGCACCTATCTCAGAAGATGCTACAGGGAATACTCCACGTCTCAGACACACTTTGCTAGCAACTTAAAAGCTCAGGCATCCACTGTTGAAATCCTGAGTCTGTTTTCTATCGCCTCAGAACTAGTACATCAGCTTTTTGAACAACCGAAGACCAAGGGGCAGAGATAGACTGCATTGCCAAATAACCTTCAAAGTGTTCACCATCACTGTGCTGTTTTCTTAGCACAGCTTCCCTGCCCTCTGATATTCCCATCCTTGATTCATCTATTCAACCTTTGTTCAAATAACAGACTCAGCCAGACTAGAAAAGCACAGTGGGGATGCTTCCTAGGAAATCTGCATGAACACATGGCTTTGCAGAGGAATAAGAAATAGCATCAACATGCAAATAATCCAGGAAAAATTTAAGATTATATAGCTCCTAGCCTTCCCCAAATCCTTCTCCTTCTGCACCACTAAGGCTCTCACCTTACCCTCCCCAGAATTCTGTCACGTACACCCAAGATCACAGGAGCATCAAGTCTACATCCGCTGAAGATTTTTGAGTTTTACTTTGAAGGATTTTTGCAGTTCTAGGTTCACTTAATAACTAAAAACTGCTTAAAGGATTAATTATGTAGCACATTTTTAACATACACTAGCATTTCTCGAGCATTTTAGAACACTTGGGAATTTGAGAAAGCCACACTTAAGAGTTTCCCTGTTTACTTCTCCTGAGTTCCTATGAACTGGGGCTACTTACACAGTGGGTAACACCGCATTGCACAGGCATCCAGAGCTACCTCTGAAGAGACAGGAGGGATCCTGCCTGGGGGGATCGATCCCACCTCCAGATGCAACACCTCACCACTGCACAAGACACAGCTGGCCACTGCAGCCTAGAAGCACACCCAAGTCCAACCATACCATATACCCACTGTCTCATGGGGCTTCAAAGATCATACACCATACTTAGAAAGTATGAGAAAGGAAGACATGTCACCATTTTATTAGGAGAGAAATGGAAGTACCTTTGTTTACCCAAAACCCTTTCCTCCTCCTCCTGTGATGAGAGGTTAAAATATAAAGGACTACTCCTGTACACAGCACATTAAGTGAATTTATATTTGCGTTTTTAAGCTCCTGAGGAAACATAATGGCCAGAACTGAAAGCAATTAGTGCACCGAACCAGACAGCTAAAACAACAAAAAACACAGAACAATGATCTCTTATTTCCCAAGTTCAGATGTCACCATCACACTTTCCTATTCATGCAGCATACTGCGTTTTGAAAAGCCAGGCTGTTTTTCTCTGCCTGAAAGGAATACAAAGAGTTCCTATTTTTTTTCTAAGTACTTTGGTAGTTAGAAAAACAAAACTGATGGAGTGCAAACAACTGAACAGAAGAAACCTTTGGCAGGTTGAGAATCTGACTTATTGGAAGGTGGGTTCAAATGCTAAGAAATGAAAATACTGTAAATCTCCAAAATCTTAAGTGAGAATTCGCCCTGCAGCATCCCAGATGGTGTGTGTTTTGCCTTTTAACTTGAAGAGCTGTGAGGCAACCATAACATGACCAAAATGTAACATCAGTCATCTTCTGCCATGGCCCCCCTGCATCACCTCGCATGGTGCGGTTTTCATTTGAGGAGTCAAGTCGTGCAATAACTGTGACATGATTAAGCACAGGGAAGCGGTATCAGCCACCTTCTGCAATGAACCACAGAGAAGAGAAAGCAACGCAATAAAACGGGTGATTAACACTGAACCTTGGATACAGGAAAGCAACTGCTCCCTGCCACCTGCATTAGTCCACCCATCACTTGAGAAAACATTTCCTCGTGCAGTAACTTCTAATGACACACACGCATCTACCCGACCATAAATGTTCACACCATCTGTTCTCGTTACAGTTGAGCTCTCAGGCCTACTTCCAAGTCAGGCTGACAAGAGTTCACATGGCTCTGATCCACCAGCTCTTGTGCAGCTAGTTATTCATTTGCAAAGAGAATTACTAAGCCGACAGAAGTGTTTCCTTTTGTATAGGGTCTGTCACAGACAGCACCCAACTCAGCCGAACTCAATAGCCAGAATACTGCATCAATTAACACTCATGTATTTCTAAAGTGTTTTAACTAATGCGTTTCTTCTGTCTCTCAGATGACTTCTTTCCAGTTTTCTCCTCTTACAAGGTTTTGCAAATGTCCATAAAATTATATGGTTCACAGAAATTTTTCAGCAACTACCTAGAGACTCATTACACTTCATCAGTTATATTATCAGCTAAAGATGGCATTAAAAGCACCAAACAAATAAAGGAAAGATGCAAATTTCAGACAGTTACAGGAAGGTGAAGCGGCCACTGATTATTCTTCAGTCGCAAAGGGTCAATGTGAAGTTAAACCGTAAAGAAAAAAAGGCTCCCTGTTGCACTACTTCTTTTAATATTCAGTTACCTCCCTCACACACAACCTTGCTCTCTCTCCCACCCCATCCATCACACCTCAGAGAGCATTTTGGGCATATCCACTGCATATAAGGAAGCAAAAATAGCTGACAGCTGCTCTAATTTGGTAACACAGATTCGCCATTTCTAGATCACCAGGTCTTAAGGCTGCTTAAAGGTGACCCACCAGCCCCTGAACTTCTTGCAGAACTGGTCAGTTCACCAGGCCACAAAAAGAAGGGGAAAAAAAAAAAATTTCACTCCATCACAGCTCAGGACAATATAAGCAGCAAACATTCTAACCAAATAATAAACCCATGTGGTTTGCAACAACACAGTTTAAAAGACAGTTTCTCCCAGCATCTTTGCCTGAATTTATCTCTGCAGGTGACAAACACACTGACTCTTCTTCCAGAAGCACAACTAGAAATACAAGCACTCTGCCTCTTGCTAATCACAGGTAAAGAGCAAAGCAGAGATAAAGAACTGGACTTCTAACCCTCAGGCAGCTTTTTTGGGAGCAGCAAGGAGTTATTTTTCTTTCAACCTCTTTTTCCTTCTTAAATTCTAGGCATTTCAGAGAGCTTGGGGAAAGAAATCAACATTGTGACAGATACACGTATAAAAAATAGGATGTAAAGTATTCTTTAAAGTGGAAAATAAAGCAGGCTCACAGAAAGGCCGAACTACAGTCAGGTGTTATTTTATTGCTGTATTTCCATCACCGGCTCTCCTCTTCTCTTTCCCTCCTCCCCATCCAGAACTACAGGCAAATCCATGAATTACGCAGAAAAGTGTTCTGCAGGAAACAGATAGCAACTTCAGAGAGAGAAAAACCCTACTAACCCAGTTTTATAGACCATGTCACAGGACAGTACAGAATCAAGCAAATTAACACTGGAGCTTACCATTTCGAGACAAATCAAGTTCCACCAGCTGCATGAAATTCGCTATTTCTGGAGGGAGCCGCTGGATTTCATTATCACTAAGTCCAAGTTTCCGTAACTTCACAAGTTGGAAGAAAGGCTGAAAGAAAGAAAAAATTCCATATCAGAAAACGTACACATAACTCACACATAAGCATGATAAATGACAAGCAGTAACTGGAAGTTGTTTTCAAAATTTGAGCTAATTAAAGTTATTCCTTAAAGTCAGTCATGGAGACCTCTTTCAGACCTGCATCAGAATGAACATTCTGTTTTAATTTTTACATGCAAACAGACTATAATCTGTGTTTTACCTAAAATGACAATTTATTTTTAAAAAAAAAAAAAAGCTGGCTATTAAAGAACACAGCAGACAGACACTAGCAAAATCCAGAGTGCCTGCTTCAAAATCATTAATGGGGTGAGGTTACCCAGCAGGGTAATTAAAAGCATCCTAATTACACACTGGGGCTCATTAGGAAGTTAATGCAGAGGGACTTTGCTAGAGGACGATCCAGAAAACCCACAGAGAGGGGCTGCCAAGGTCTTATTCACCAGCGAGCGCCATAACCAACTAGGTTACAGAGCCAGCCTCCCTCGGGAAGACTTTCTTTCTAGCTTCACACACCCTGCACTCCGCGGCCCAGTTTCAGAAGGACTAATGAAAGTTGGGCGGGATACACACAATTCCAGTTCTTCCCAGCTTGAGGAGGAACCCAGCCCAGCCCTATCTCTACAGTGAGGACATGGGCACGCAATGCAGGCAGGATGCTAACTTTCCCTGACCCCCAGATACAGGCTCAGAGGGTCTGGCAGCCCCCAAGACAAAACAACCATCAAAGGACACAGGCCAAGCTGCAAGTCAGGTCAACCCCAGGCACTGGGAGCGGCTGGTGATCAAAAGGCAAAATGGTCATTAAAAACCTATTGAGATACAGGCATCCCTAGGAAAGCTGGAGAGCTCTTATCTCGTAACAGCTTTCCTCTCTTCCAGGCAGGGCTTTGAATGAGAGTGACTTTGAATGAGAGTAGCGAGGATTTGTGCAGAATTAAATGACTTCTATATAAAGTCACCTTGACCATAACTGACCAGACTCTTCAAATTTCAAGAGTTTTGTGCCCTCAGATTGCACAGGCATTTTTGCCCAGCAGTCAGAACCTGTGCATCTCACCCACCCGCAGCATGTGTGCGTGCCTGTACCCTCATGGGTTTTGCCCCTCAGGGTAACCGCAAGATGCTAGTAAGTTTGGTATATCTGCTTATATTTAATCACCTGCAATCCTTGCTTGGAAATTAGCACCTTTTTTTTATAATTATTTTCTTTTATTTAGGTGCTGGCATGTGTGCTCTGAATGTCATCACTCAATTCTATCTTAGACTGACACACAAAGGGGCAGAAAGCCAGGCATCTTACTAGGACACAAGGTAAAAGCGGAGTCTTACGAATTTGTGTTATGATACAAGTTTTCAATCTTAGTTTGTCTTGTACCCAAGATCATAAATCAGGTTTTAAGTGCAAGGTTTTGCAACCTTAGCACCTATCTTTCAATGTACATTGTTGTTCCTTGCCACAGAAAATAAAAACACAACTGAAATTAATGTGTTTTCCCTCAAAAACATGGGTTCCTTTTAGGGAATAAAAAGGATAGAGCTTTAAAAAGTTTATAAACACTCATCAGTCAAAAGATGCACCAGATCTGCATGCGAAAACTCAAAGGCATTTTTTGAGTCAGAATGGCACTCCTTCACCCACCAATATTAAAGGCTTTTGATAACAGAGTTGAAATTGTAAGAGGAAGATAAAAAAAACATTTCTAGCTCCCTAAAAACATATATTACAATTAAAACAGCCACAAATGTTTTTTTAACTTTCTTTGTCCTCACAAGATCCATGACTGCATTTTCATATCATTAACATTTTTATCTTCTAAAACAAATGCATACCTTTTGCTAAATATTTATTAATGACTAAACCAAGAATCCATCAGAAGCTTAGAAAAGCACTTAAAAGATACTTCTGTGAAAACACAGCAGTACACTCCACAGAAGAGATCCCAATCTGTCCTAACACTGTCCAAAATAAATATTGCCAAAAAAGTGCTCCTCAGCCAGTGTGTAGCTGCTAAACTATGACAGTTATAAATACTGACGTTCTACTACAAATATTCTCATAAGCAACACTTGCCCTTGCCAAAGATGCTCAACAATGTTAAGTGAGAAAAGACAGAAGGATCATGGTTAAAAGACAGAAGGGTAATCAAAGAGCTGGGCACCCCCAGGAAGGTTTGAGGGCCCTCACCACACCACCCATCAGTGTTGTATGTAGTTATCAAATGAGCAGAGCACATGTGTGCAACAAACAAAATTACACAGTATTTAAAGGCACTCCTGTTTCTTTAACTGAGTACTTAAAAGAAAAATGAACTGGGAGCTTTATTTCTAGTTTGCATAACAATTTTTAATGAATGACACCATTTCCTAGACAAAAATCAGAAACTGCAGTTAGGTGAAAGGCATTTCTTTGAAATTCTTGTTTGTTTTTTTCCTTTAAACTACAGAACTCAATCACTCTTGCATGTTTGGTACATCCTACTCCCATTTCAGTATCTATTCTTCCTTTATCCAAGGCACATCATTAGTGCTCTAAAGCGCTACTGGAGAGGCAAGCACCTCCTTTTTGCCATATTTGTTTTACCTGCCAAAAAGACCACAGGGAAGAAAGAGAATTAAGAGCTTACATTTACATTTGTTGAACTCTATTCAGTATGTATACACACACATATATAAATATCTGTAATTTCTTAAATACATGCCAACGAGAAACACATTCCTAATTCAATATATCAGACACAGTTCAGCCTCTATTTGGAAAGCGCTAACATGAACCTAAGTGCAATGAGGTTGCTAGCCAGAGCAGCGCATCCACCCAGCATGCTGTAATAGCAGGTTTTGATTGCAGACCCGACGTCTCTACAAGTATCTTGGCAACACTTTTAATGCTGCTTAGTTTAGCCAGCCTAATTAATAGTGCTTCAATGAGACAAATAATTCCATGAGCATCAGCACTGAAGAAGCCTACAACCTTCTATGTAGTGGCAATTCCCAACCTTCAATTGAAGCTCTTCCTGCTGTCAAATAATTTATAGAGGTTTCTCTTATATGAATTTTCTAAGAACACACATCTTGAATAGAGCCCTTCTCACGCTGGAAAACTAACCAAGTCTCTCTCCTCCGCCCAGCCACGTATTTTTTTAAAAACTTTATTGACAAAATTGGGTCGATGTCAGCCAACGGAAGAAAAAAAAAGAAGAGATAAGTGCGTGACTCACTGAAAAGTATAAACAGACAGTGTGATCCCACAGTCCTCATTTTTTTATACTTTTTTTTTTAAAAAAACACCACAACTGGCACGCTTGATCCTAGAAATAAAAGTTAACAGAATTAAGCCAAACTAGTAGGACTGATGAAACTCAAGATTTTCTCCTGCAAAAGTGCCCAAAAGTACACATCGTTGGCTTTCTTTCCATGGTTCACTCCTGCAACAAAAAACATTCGTGCCCGAGAATTTTGCCTGAATACTTCAGCACCTTTTCTGATGGGAAAAAAAAAAAAAAAAATTAAATGGAAACTGATGAAAACAATAGGCAATCGAAATAAAAAAAACACAGGAAGGCACGAAGACCTACTTGCAGCTAACACTGTTTAAGGGGAGGAGCAACGTCTCACTGTTAGAGCCTTTCCAGTGCTAGAGACATGTCCAGCTCCAAACCCATTTGGCACAGGTAGCATAACTAAATGCTTACTGTGTTAAGCAAAATGTTTCCATAAAAAGGCCACTGCTAGCAGCAAAGAGAATTCAAATTAGAGACTTTAATGAAATCTACTGCCTAATTTTCGAGATGGGCCAGCACAAGCAGCAGAAATTAGAACAAGATGAAGAGGAAGAAGAAAACTGCAAATTAACTCCCGTTTCAGGTTTATATTCACACAAGATAGAAAGAGGGGTTTGGGGGGTTTTTTTGGTGCAGGCACTTGAGCTGTTGCTGACAAGCTTAAAAATTTGTGACTCATGTCAAGTTTCCCTTAGACACTAATATGGATTTTCAACGTACACATGCTGCCTCAGCCTTTAAGGCTTCTTCAGGAAATTACAGTATTATATTCAAACAGAATTAAGTAAACCACCATGACACAGTCCACTACCAAGTCCTGTTTCTTAGACACCATCTATATTTATTTCACCCATCTTCCAAACCTATAACTGACCAGCTAAAGAATACTTGCACTTCAGAATTAAAAAATGACACATGGTAATTTAAACATAGTTTAACTCCTAAGTGCGTTCCTGCTTCAAATCTTACTTCAGGCTCCGTTTTCTTCTCCTACACTGTAAACAAAAATCAGTGGGGGAAGCCTTCCTTTTATTTGTTCACTTCCATTCTCCAGCTATGTGTCCTCCTTCAGTTGCCAGAAAAGGGAAATTACAATCAATCCTTCCCCCACCCTTTTTATACTGCCTCATAAAGACCTCAAAAAAAGGTTGTTCTTCAGGCAAACACAAGCAGAAGTTACCATTCGAATTTGGTAAGCAAGGAAGTGAACGAGATAAGGCATCAAACACGTGAAATAACCTCACAGCGTGGCTCACACAACGCTCTCCAGCTCCCCAACAAGGTCCCGATCACTTGCTTTTGGCCCCTCAAAGTTATCTTTTTGCCTGCACCGTTGCACGGCTTCAGCAAGAGAGCAGGGGAAGCCCAACCTTTCTTCAGGTGAACATGCTGCTTGGTGGTCAGGACACCAGGAAGAGAACAAGGATTAGATCACATAAAGCAGAAGCAGCACTGAATTCAAGTGTTCTGCTTCCTGGGGATGTGTTTAATAACCAGGCCCTGGTACAGGCATACATAGAAACACATTCCCCCTGTCTGTCAGAAGGAAAGGAAGAGCTTTTCCTCATTCCTCCCATACCCCACTTTTGTAGAAGTCATCGACAGTCAGCTCTTTGAAAGACCATCCATAGCGGACACTCCGTGTTAAGGATTCCAAGAGGACAGGACATTCGACACCCTACACTAACCAGCTGGTGGGATTTCAGACATTGCTTCTACTCAGACATCAGCCAATGGACATACCAGCCTGGAGCTGATGAGAACCGTGGCCATGCTTAGACTCACAGCAAGCTGCAACAGACCCTGCCCTCCATTCAAACCTCAAGGCACCCCCAGTCGAAAGCCACAACTAACTCATAAGCAAAAAGCTCCTTCTAGGACGCAATCCTGTACATCGCCGTCTTAAAATCCATCCCAGACACTCCCACCAGTAGCATGAGCAGGAGCACTGAGGAAAATCAGCCAAGAGTACAGAAAACAGACACCTTCCCCTAGAAGCACATCCTAACTAGTTGCACAATGAAATGCTGAGGAAGCTGGATCCCACTCTGGATTCATGAAGTGTATAACGAGCTCCCGGCAGACTCCAGTGAAGTCTAGTATGGGCATTATCAGCCTGGCATCTCCCACAAAGCCCGCTATCAACATCGAGATCCCTCAAGTCACTCTACCTGCTTCCACCTGCGAGCAGGGACAGCTGGTGAGGGCAACAGGGTTTCACAAATACAGACCCCACGTGACCCTTTGGGCCAAACACACTTTAATTTTCAAATAAAGTATTAAGTGAGATACTGAAATGATTTCTGAGGGCAGGGACTAATTCACAGCGCAGCACAGCAGAGCCATCATGCAGTTGATGACTGTATCAAAGCGTTACTGGAAGCAGCTAATGGATTTCTTTTCAAGCCATGAGGGGATGCAGCAGCAGCTGGTGACACACCACAGCATGCAGACCTCTGTACACTTGCTAGGTGGCAAGCTGGCAAATGGACAACTGCTCCCCGCAGCTGAGGTCTCTAATTCTGCCTTCACATGTTTCAGGGCAAAACCAGAACTGCTACAGACTTTTGGCATGGTGAAAGATTGTTTCACATGCCCAAACCATGATTGTAAAATATGCTGAAGCTGTACTTTGGTCTTGCAGCATCCTAGCACCAACTCTGTCATCACGAATATTAACGAAAAACGGCACAGGGGCAGACATTCAAGCAGGAATCCATACAAAACATTAATAAAATTACTAGATTTCACAAGAGAAAGTATGAATGAAAGATCACAGTTCATGGGCATGTACCCTGAACAGAACCAGATGTTGCAAGTACTATCTCCCCCTCCATGGATGCTTTAAAGCCCAATATGAAGGATCAGCCAGGCAGAAGGATTGTGGGGGAATGGTCTACAGGAGACAGGGCAAAAATGACAACCGATGCCACACTGAAGCTGGCATTCAACATCTACCTGCTACATTTCTGGCCCCTATTTTCAAAGCACCTGCCATCTTCTGAACTACAGTCAAGGATTGCCAATTGCAGGTCCTAGTCTCAGTTGTTACCATCCATTTTAAAAAATGAACAAGGGACTATCCACTCTCAAACTTCAATACACTGAAGCAGTGAATCAAAATGCTGCTCTATTGAGTGATGCATTGAACAGGTTGCCTCACGCTGTTTCCTGGCAGGCAAGGATTTACCTTCTTTTTTATGTTGATTAAGCAGAGGCAACAAAGGTTAAAGAGCACTTGATGCCATAGCCATTAGAGTACAGTGGTGGGAGGGACTATCTCTGCCTTTAAGAGAGGCCAGAACACATCTGCTACAGCGAAATGTAGATTCCTTGCGGTTAAATGCATTAGCCATTTGGAGAGAGAGAGAGAGAAAAAAAAAAACAACACACCACATTTAATCTCACTAATGAATTTGTAGCATGCATTTTTCCAGTATACAAGATTGTTGGCAGGAGGTAACATCTTTTTTTAGACCAACTGATATAATAATGAGAAATATAACTCTATGTATAATCATAAAATTTATTTTAGAGCTACAGATGTATAATCTCTGCCCACAAGCCTTGTCTTATCTCTGTGCATCACACAGAGAAGGGGATGCTACCAATTTACTACAACAATGCAACCCTTACAGAAAAAAGAAGTTAGAAGTATTGAAACATAACCACCTAATTACATTCTTCCAACTGAGGTCAAAAATCAGTAGAACTCAGCTGTTACTACAAAAAAAAAAAACTGCTGTTAGAAAATATTTCAAACCAAGCAGACCTCAAAATATTCTGAACAATCTCAGGGACATTAAGAGGGAAGTCAGACTTTGTAGGGGATACCAGACTAAGTTCTCCCTCTGCTCCCATCAGACTGTGTGGTCTTTCAAATTTGATGTCAAAAGGCGTAGTATTTTCTTCAAGTCTTAAGCAATATAACAGAAGAATCTGGAAGCTAGCAGAAAAGCTAGCGATATTTATCTGGTAACAAACTTATTTGGAGCCCTCACCACAGTGTTATATGTTTAGAGGGGTTTTAATATAAGGATCCATTGCTGCTTCTCTACAAACCATTATTTATTTTAATAATTCAAGCATACATTGCACACTAATACTAATTGACTACGCTCACAATAAGTTTTTTACAAAAGTTAAGTATTCTCAAGACACTGAAGTTGTAAAGTTGCAGGTGTTCTTAAAAAGTATTTTACATAGCATTTGTCATAATGAAAAAAAAAATTCTTAAACTTTCAGTAAAACTACCATTACTGTGTGCAGTCTACTTCAGTTTCACACAGTGGCATAGTTCTCTCTCTGATATTAACTGGAAGTACATGCTTGTTCAAATTGTATAGTGGTATTTTTTCAAGGATTTACAGCAAGATGTGCACTATCAATATGAAAAGTAAAACGCAATCAAGCATTTAACGGTGAATAAACAGTGAAAAACATAACGATTCTATTTGCATCATTAAAAACATCAACGTGAAGACAGGTAAAATCCTTGATATGACCTCTACAGAATTATAGAACAGTTGAGGTTGGAAGGTACCTCTGGAGATCACCTAGTCCATCCAAATCCCAGCTCAAAGCGTGGGTCACCTAGAGCAGGTCACCCAGGACCATGTCTAGTCGGGTTTTGAGCATCTCCAAAGATGGAGACTCCATGATCTCTCTGGGCAACCTGTGTTTGACATCCTCACAGTAAAAAAAAAAAAAAAAAAAAACCAAGTTTTCCTGTTTCAGACAAAACTTCTTGCATCCCAGTCTGTGCCCATTGCTTCTTACAATGTCACGGGGCACCCCTGAGAAGAGTTTTGCTTTGCCTTCTTTACACCCTCTCATCAGGTATTTACATACACCATTAAGATCCCATGAGCCTTTTTCTTCTCAGGGCTAAACTATCCCAGCCCTTTCAGCCTCTTCTCACGACAGATGCTCCAAGTGCTTAATAGTCCTTGTGGCCTTTTGCAGGACCTGGTCCAGTATACCCATGACTCTTCTTCTGGGAAGTCCAGCACTGGACACAGCACTCCAGGTGTGTTTACCCCAATGCTGGCCAGAGGAGAAGGATCACACCTGCTAGCAATGCTTTTCCGAACGCAGCCCAGGATACCATTGGCCTTCTTTGCCGTTAGGGAGAATTGCTGCCCCATAGTCAACTTGGCCCTGGGTGACCTGGTGGACTTTTTCTGAAAAGCTGCTTTCCAGATGGTTGGCCCCGAGCCTGTAGTGGAGAACAGGGTTATTCCTCCCCAAGTGCATGCAGGGCTTTGTCTTTCTCTTTACTGAGCTTCATGAGATTCCTCTCTGCCCATTTCTCCAGCCTGTCAATGTCCCTCTGAATGGCAGCATAAACATCCATCTTATCAACCACCTCCAAGCAGATCCCTGAACACGCCAAAGTCTGTTTCCTGAAGTCCTGGGTTGTGATGCTGCTTTTTGCCCTGTTCCCTCCTCTCAAGATCCAGAACTCCACCATCTCATGGTCACTGCAGCCAAAGTGACCATAGTCACTACAGCCACTGCAACCATGACCTTCACATCTCAACCTGTCCTTTCTTGTTTTTAAGTATGAGGTCCAACAGAGCACCTCTGTCCATTGACTCCTCAATCACCTGTGTTAGGAAGTCATCAATGCACTCCAGAAACTCCTGGATTGCTCATGTCCCGCTGTGTTGCCCTTCCAGTGGATGTCAGGATGGTTTAAGACCCACATGAGGACCGGGACCTGCAGACATGAGGCTTCTTCCAATTATGTGAAAGAGGCATCATCTTCTACTTCTCCCTGATCAGGCAGTCTACAGCAGACACCCAAATCAATGTCACCCACTAATTCCAACCTGCTCTCAGCTGGCCCATCATCCATCCCAAGGCAAAGCTTCACATATCCCTGCTGCTCTCTCACATGAAGGGCAACTCACCATCCTTGTCTCCCTGGCCTGTCCTTCTTAAAGAGCCTGTATTCATCCATTGTAGCACTCGAGCATGTGAAATATCCCACCACATCCCTGTGATCCCAATGAGATGTCTAAATGTGAAAAAAGGAAATAAAGCTTCTAGATGTTTACATCTTAAGAAGGGACGGTTACAACCCATAAGCACAAATTTAAAAAGAGGTATAGTAATGATATCGTCTCTCTCCACAGCAGATTACTGGCCATCGACCAAGCAAGCATCTTTCAGGCTTAGGGTTGCATAATGGGAGAAACTATGGTAGAACAGTGAAACTTAGTCTAAAAGGTTTTTTCTCCTGAGAAAGAGGTGTGGTATGGGAAGAACAGAGGGACTTTTTCTTAAGGAGCTTTCACAAGGTTTTGGTATGATAACAGCACCCTGGATTCCAACACCACAAATGATAAAGAGACAGAGGCACTGCCTAAGCCAAATGCGACGCAGCAGCGCACCATCAGCTTCCCTAACACAGAAACTGGGGCACAGGAGGCGGCCAGGGTTTAACCAGGTCTCACAGGGAAGGGGTCTCGCATCGATCAAGTAACTCTGCCGAGAGGCTTTAGCATATAACACTGAGAAGAAAAATGACAGATGACAGATACAATCTGTAAGCTCAAATAGAAAAGTGAAATGATTCAGAGTTACGTCTTATCAGGTTTACAAACGCTACATAAAAATCATTCCCAAAAGAAGAAAGAGTTGAGCAGACTCTTAAGCTAAATAAGTGCATACATAAAATTTTGAATTAATTTTTTTGCCATTGGAGTTTCCACATAAACAACATCTGCAAAAAGTCTCACGGGAAAGTGGTCTTTATCCTTTTATTAAAACAACTGAGCAGCAGCAAAACAAAACAGCAACAAAACAAGAGTTATAAGCTACTTCTGCCACCCACCAATGCAAAGAATGCTAGTGATTTAATAGAAAAGCCAAAATGCAATACTGCATTCAAAGGTTCATAAGATATTTCTATTTTTTTACCAGTGGAAAAAAAATATGCAGAGATCCAGTTTTGTACCTCAAATTCCATGCACAGAGAAATTAAGTCAACAGGATATATTGGCCCTTAAATTCTCATGTACAGGAGTAGGAAACAACATCTCATCAACTACAGACTGATCTATAGAATTGAAAGCATTTTATCTGATGCTTTTCATTAGAGAAGCTACTGAAACGCATCATGCAGAATGTGTCATTTTCTTCTATCAAAGCAATTTTCCAGGAAGCCTACTGTTCAGTGAAGTATAGTTTTTGACAGGTAGCAAATGATATACTACACATTACAGCTTGAGCTGGAAAAGCCTTCAAGTTTTCACTCCTAAGGAAAGTAAAAATGGTCCAGGTTTAGAAAAAAAACCCACAAACTACATTTGTAAGTCGCTCAATGTGCACTGGTGACTATGTTTTTTTCCAATCAAATCAGATACGCTAAATATTCAACAGAAGGCACTTAGGAATCAACACAGAAGAAGGAATTATTTATGCAAGTTAAGAGCCACACTCTACCACTGGCCTTATACAAAGCCCTTCCTTTTGAGACCGAAGGGTGTAGCTCTTTAATTTGTCTTGTAAAGCAGAAGTGGCGAGAAGCATGCTGACAGCTAGAAATTGCTGTTCTGTGGGAGAACAGCCTCATCTGCCAAGAAAGGCTAGAGAGACCTCAATATTGTGGAAAACCACCAGCAGCTTAATAGTACACAGCCTGCTCCTCCAGCACATCCCATCAGGCTGGCTCATCCTGCCGGAAGAGCAGAAGAGGGAACCTGGGAGGCAGCAGAAAGGAAGGGGAAAGAGCAAAGTGCAAAGAAAAGGCGGGGGGGGGGGGGGAACACCCTACACGTTTGCAAGGGCAGTCGAGAATCCGGCACAGAAGGGACAGGAGAGGAAGCAAAGAATCAGAAACACGAGGCAGACAGAGCTGCTTAGGTCAGAGGAAGTAGGCAAGATCCTGGGACACCAAGGACAGGGGAGGATGGGAAAGTATGAACATGCAGGGCAAGGAGTCTGAGACACCAGTGGTGAGGGCAGAGAAAGGTCGCTGTCAACTGAAGCACAAGTTCTCCATCACGTAACTGGGGAGGGGAGGGAAGAAGGGATCCAGCAGAGCAGTTAAGGAGACCTGGGAAAAGAATCAGTGTACTGACATGGGAAACCAAAAGGATGCCTGCGCAGTAGCGAAATGATATAAAAAATTTGTAAGTTACTGTACAAATATAAATTATTAATTTGTATTCCTGAGAGGCTGGCTGGTATAGCTCAGGAAAACAACATATTTGTAGGGAAAAGGGGGTCAGAGAAACTGAGTTAGCCCATTCTTTTCCTGGTCCACTTATGTGTTAACGCACAAGGGAGCAAACGAGGAGAGGAGTGGAAATAATGGGGGGGCGAAGACATCTCCCTCTGCTTCTTGGACGTTTCTTTTCAGATGTTTTCCAGATGAACCCTTCCTACCCCTCTCCCCTTAGAAAGGGGTGAAGAATTCTACCATACATTTTGGTCAGCCAACACAACAAAACTAAAACCAACAAAGTAATTCTTTCAAAATAATTCAAGTGTATTTCTTGTTTCTCCTCTCCTGGAGGTACTTCAGATGACTCCCATAAAGTACAACACAGTGCTGCTGGGTCTTTCTGCTAGTCCTTTCCCATCAAGGCACTACAGCAATTCTTTAAGTTGTCTTCTGTCTTTTGAGGGGATTTTTGTGTGTGTTTGTTTTGCTGGGGTTTTTTTGGCAACACCCTAACATATGCCATGCTCTACTGTCCTCCAGAATAACAGAAGTTTTAAGTGTGCTAGCAAAGGCTGCAGATCAAACAAAACCTAAGACTACTTCTGCATCTCAAAATGGAGGTTTTAGGGTGTATTAGAGTATATTCTTTTACTGGTGTACTGGAGCAAACAAACCAAAGAACACCTTTCAAAGTAAGTAGCGATAGGACAAGAGGAAATGGCCTCAAGCTGTGCCAGGGGAGGTTTAGATTTGGTATTAGGAAAAATTTCTTTACTGAAAGAGTGGTCAGGCCTTGGAAGAGGCTGCCCAGAGAGGTGGTGGAGTCACCATCCCTGGAGGAGTTCAAAAAACGTGTAGACGTGGCACTTCGGGACATGGTTTAGGAGGCATGGTGGTGTTGGATTGACGATTGGACTTGACGATCCTAGAGGTCTTTTCCAACCTCAATGATTCTATGATAATAGAAACAGGGGCAGGGAGAAACAGGGGAGAAGCGTGTGCATCCAACACAAGTTGCCCCATCAACTTGAGAAAAGTGCAGCAAGTTCATGTTTTCCAACATGCCACTTGCTGATATTTATCTGCCTCAGAAAGCTCTTACATTTGAAGGGACGAAACAAATTGTGCAAGTAGAAGGAAAGCAGATGCCTACAGATAAAGCCATCATCTCTGTCTCAGACTTGCTGCGTGACAAAGCTGGGAAAAGAACTCACCAATATCTACTTGGTTTCAGAGAAGTATTACAAGACCTCCGACCTGCTGTAACAGCCATTTCAGACCACACCTGCCCACACCGGGAAGAACAGGTCTGAACTACCAGTGCACAGAACGAAGAGCAGGGCAGCAGAGCTGGGGTCTTCCTCATCCATCCAACTACGGCACCTTCCGCTGCAAGTCAGAATCTGCAGGGCGATCCTTCACTATTTCAAGGGGAGCCTTTACAGCAGCAATTTCCTAAGGAAGATCACAACCATCTCAGTGACATGAACGCCTTATCGGTGTTACGGGATATATTACGGCATCAGCACAGCCTACAGATGATTCACCAGGAATTGGCACAGATCACTGTGAACTTCAGGACTTCATTAAGTATGGGAAAACATCTAACTAGCCAGCCACTGAGGCTTAAACAACTCTCCTGACTTGCTTAGGCCTGAACCGAGCCCAAAAATGGTTTGATTTTGTGTTACTGACTTTATGTATATAGAGAGGAAACTTAATTGGGGTAAGGTAAGACTAATATAATGCATTACACTAAGTTAAGGGCTTAACGACCGCTAAGATCTATGCTGACCTAACAGTTTAATTATACGCCCTTATGGTTTCCCTCATGTTCTCCCTGCAAGAGGTATGGTGTACCCCTGCTTTTTGTACTTCTTTCCAGTTCTGCATCCGTAGTCTGCATCAACACTACCCTTTTAATACAAAGGGGAAGGAACAGTGCACCCTGTAGTTACCTTCCAGAGAGAGATCTTCCACTATTCTCCTCAGCCAGATTCCTATAGCAGAACTTTTAAAAACTACTTACTGGTAGCAATTTTAAACGAGGCTCTTCCCATCCCTTTCCAGCTTCAATAGATCAGTTTCACATCCTGGACTGCAGCTGTATTTCTGTACCCGAAACCCCTACAGAGTCAACACTTATCTGAGGTGATGGCACTATATTCCACTTACCAGAACGCATTAATAAGGAACTGACAAGGAAAGTTCATGGGTCTGTGCAGGAAGCCCTAATAAAAATGCCTTCCTGCATTGCTGACACGGCACAAAGTACGCAGGGCAGATACTACAAGTATGTCTCTGTGGTTGTATTTCATCAGATTCCTCCTAGTCCAGCTAAAAACCCACAAACGTATTCCTACAGTATGTTTAGGCACTCCTGTAATCTGATCCGTGCACATTAAAAAAAAAAAAAAATCTTCTTTCTAACTTCAACTTTTGCTTGATTCCACTGCAATGCCAAGGAGCCTGGGTTGGTGGTTCTTGTTATTTTTTACGCCCTCAGATATTTTTCTTACATGTATGGAACTTAATACATACTCACATATAAGTAATGGGAAGAAGCGGTCTCTTTAGCCATCACAGGACAAAAAAAAGGCTATTTCATATTATTACAATTCAAGGAAGAAAAGAAACAATGAATAGTTGCCCTTTATTTACAGAAATGAATACCTTATAATACCGTGGACATCACCATTTAGATTTGTACACAGCAACCAGTTTTGGGGGGATTTATTATTTTACCAAAAAAAACCAAAACAAAAAAAAAAAAAAACAAAACAAAACAAAAAAAAAAAAACTACCAAAAAAACCCCCACCAAACCAGAGAGACATAGGTCTTGACTGGATTTCAGTCACAGGCATATTCAGTATCCCTGCAATAAGAAGTGCACAAGCCTGAAAGTCAACACTAAGAAGAAAAGTCTAGTGCAAAAAGAGACTCCTGAGTCTAGCCTGAGCACAAAGCCAGTAGAAACTGCTGGAAGTAAAAATAGCACCCACACAGAGACTATGTAAACCAGTTTTGCTCTACTTCAGAAGGATAAAGAGCTCAGTCACAACAAGATGCAAACCTGCACCTAGGGTTTTCAAAAGAAAAAGCCAAATTCAATATGCCGGTTCAACCAAACATCTTTACTACTGTCTATGGGAAAATTTCTCCACTATGATTACTCTTACTACCTAGAGTGAAAAAAAAAAAACAAAACCCACAGTTTATGTGAGGGAACTAAGTTTAAAAAAAAAAAAAAAGACAAGACTGTTTAGGTTTTGGTATGAACAGACCAACTTTGATTCAGGTAGAGACAAAGGTGCTTTTGAAACTTTCTCTGGCTAGCGAGTTCAGTTTCTTGGATACCCAGTTAGTACGAGTTCACACTCCTAAGGCGCAGCTTCCAGACAACACTTCCCCTCCAGTGTCAAACTCTCCCGACCACAACTCACAAAGACTCCTGAGGTGTCCAAAGTTTAAAGAGGAAACACTGAAAAATACCCGTGGTTCATCAAGTCAGCCGTCGATCACGCCTCCCACTCGCTCCGTATCCGTGTGGAGTCGAACAGTGCCTCGCTGGAATTACTCTGACGGAGTTTCTCTGGCAAAACCAGCAAGTGCCGGCCGGCGAGTCACGCTCGTGGGTACGGCCGCGACCACCGCGTTAAATTGAAAGTCAATTCACCTTTGAAAACACTGCCAAGAAAGTATTAGGCGCAAAAATCTGGCTGCATGTTTCCTGCAAGAAGCAAAACACCGACAGCTGTGTGCGACTTAGACGGAGGAAAAGGAGAAGCTTATTCGCCCCTCGTGTTTTCCATGGCAAAGTTTCCAGGGGCGGAAGGCAGGAACGGGAACGCCGTCACCTGCTAGAGGGTTTGGGGTTTTTCTTCCCACGTACAGAGCAGAGAGTATCTATCGAAAGGGGAGAAAGGGGAGGGTTCGGTAGCCTCCAAGGTCTCGTAATTCCGATGACGTGAGCGTTAATCACAACATATATTCACATCCTGCGACTCCAGCCCTAACCCCTCTGCCCTCCAAACTGTACTTTTCCTCCCGTAAGACGCGGATCTCCACGTTTCGCTCCCGAAAGCTCGTTTACCACCCAACTACGGCGAAATACTAAACGCTAACCCCGGCTCTTCCTTTAACTCCCGGGGTCACCCCCGCAGGCCGGCGGCCCCGGCCGCCCCACGCCGCGCGGGGCCGGCACGCCACGGCACCCCCGTGGAGCCCCTCACCGCCGCCTCGGGGCGGCGGCGCCGCATCCCGCCGCCGCCGGGCCGGGGAGCTCGGCGGGCACCTGCCGGGGCGGCTCACCCGCGCCCCCCGCCCCGGGCGGCGGCGGCGGCGGGGCTGGGACCGGCCCGGTGCCGGTACCGGTGGCCGCCCCCCCCCCCCCCCGCCGTGGGCCCCCCCCTCACCTTGGGCAGCTCGCGGAGCTGGTTGGCGTCCAGCAGGAGCTCCTCCAGGCTGCGGCTGTAGCGGTAGATCTCCTCGGGCACGGCGGCCAGCGAGCAGTGCCGCTTGTCGATGGACTCCACATGGCGGTTGCACCGCCACAGGGGGATGCAGTGGAACATCGCCCCGCCGGGACGGGCCGGGGGGGAGGCGGGCCGGGCCACCGGGGGCCGCGGGGCGGGCGTCGCCGCCGCTCACCGCCGCCCCCTCCCTCCTCCCCGCCGGCCGCAGGAGCCGCTGCCCCCCGCTCCGCCGCCGCGCAGCGCGGGTCCCGGCCAGCCGGCGGCGGCGGCAACCCGCATCCAGCCCGCCGGCGGCGGGAAGCGGCCCCGGGCGAGCGCGGCGGCGCCGGGAGAACAATGAGCGGGAGCCGGAGCCGAGCGGGGCGGGGCGGGGGTCGCCCCCCTACTGCTCCTCGGCGGGCCGCTGCCCTCCCCGCAGGGGCATCGCGGGGCGCCGGGCGCAGCGCTCCGGCTGCTGGGGCTGGGGCTGGCGGCGGCCGCGCATTCCCGCGCTGACCCGGAACACGGGCGGCCTCTCCCCCTCCTCCCCTCCCCTCCCCTCCCCTCTCCTCCCCCGTCCCGGCTGACATCAGCGGGGCCGGGCCCTGCCGCCCCGCCCCGGCCCCGGCCCCGGCCCGCGGAGGCGCCCGGCCGCCCGCGCCCCCCCCGCGGCAGCCGGGGGCGGGCGCCCCCCCCAACTTCCCGCCGAGGAGAGCGGCGCGCCGGCGCGGAGTTTCCCCCGGCTCGAAGCGTAAATCCCTGCCCGGGGTGGGGCGGGGGGGGGGCCGGGGGTGCCCCCGCAGCCGCCTCGGGTCGGCGTGGCGCGCCCGGGGGGCGCAGGGGTCCGCCTCGGCCAGGGGGCGCGGCGCGGCGCGCAGCGGGCGGCAATGGCGTGAGCCGGGCCGGGCCGCTCGCCTTGGGCGCCTCCAGGCACGCCGTGCCGCTGCCGAGGTGCTGGCGGACGTCGCCGGGCGGGAGCGCGCGCCGGCACCCTCCTTTCAGTTGCCTCTGGAAAATAACATAATAAAATGTATGGAATGCTGTTTAGGTACCGCGGCCGCGGATGGTGTTTTCCTCTCAGACTACATAGCTGTGGCATAGAAAAAAAAATCGACATACTCTCCTCAAGGCTTTCTGAACTAAGTTTTTTTGGTTTTTTTGTTTTTGTTTTTTTTTTTTTTTAAACCTGCTTTCAGAAGAGCCGATTATAAGGTCGGCAGGTAAATACACCGGGAGCCAGCTCCGGCCCCCCACAGCACCGCTCCTCGCACCTCCGTCGGCGGGGCGGCGTGCTGAGCTCTAACGACGAAACGCGGTTTCAGAGGCTCTCGTCTCTCTGGTTGCATAATAGCAATTTTGTAATCTACCCGGTGACATAAAGTGCTTTTGAAATGACATAAAATACTTTTGAAAACAGGCACTTAACATCAGAGCTCCTCTTGAAATATTTCTAAATTCTTGCATAATTATAACTGGGTGCAGGTACAGGAATAGGGGGGAGGGGGGAGTTTACGTAGTCGTCTCCGTGCTTCAATCTCTGCACGGTACCGACAATACTTAGTCTTATAAAAGGTATTTATTGTTGGTTTTTCTTAAATCAGCTGATAAATCTTGCAAGCTACACTTGTTTAATTTCTGTGGGAATTGCAGTGATCTGCCTATCTTTGGTTTTAAACAGGACATTCTAGGACCCTGTGTACTGTTACTCTTTGCTGACCTATAAAACAAGAAACTTTTAAAATGCTACCATTTTCTTATAAGTACCTTAAAAAAAAAATCTGTCAGAACCAACAGTTTCTTTCTTCAATCAATATATCCAGGAATTACAAAAAAAAACACGTGGAACCTCCCAACATGTAAATAATGTAAAGAAATCTGCTAGCCCCTGACCTGATAACAACTGAACTGAAGTGGTTTTTTAGAAAGCCACAGGAAACGATCTGACTTCTCACCATGCCATGATAAAAAAATGTGTGTTGGAGAGAAAGTGCTGGCATTTCACCTCACAGGACCATAACTGGGTTTCCAACATAATTTTCGTCCTCTACAAGTGTACGAACCTTTATAGGACGCGCAAAAAGAAATCTGCGACTGATCTTTTTCATCCGGCATGTGAGAGGGAGATCGATACCTAATGGCATTCTGAGCAGGGCTTGGAGATTAGCATTCTCAAGATGTCTACAATATTTTGAGGCAAAGACTTCCTCAGCTCCTGCAGTACCCGTGGAGGGAGCGTCCAGAAATGAGTTCACGTGTGCTCGGAGATGGGGCAGGCACAGACCAGTGCCCTCAGGCCTTCCCAGCCCCGGGGCAGGAGATTAGATAACTGCAAGACAGGAGAAAATCAAACAAACGTGTTGTGCACCGGCACAGAGCTTGGCAAAGGGAGGGATGCAGGAGGCTGGCCAGCAGATCTCAGACGTGGAGATGAGGAGGACCATCACCATCACTCTTGGTGGGTCCCAGCTGGTGGCCAGCTGGGCGCTGCCAGCACACTTCCTCCAGATGCTGGTGAGGCTGGTCCTCCCTGAGGGCAAGCAGAGGTGCCAGGTTCAGAAAATCAAGCTTCTCACGGCAGCTCCGACCCAAGCTCTGGCATGGGTGGTCTCAAACTCGACACAGGGAACGCGGTGCTCTCAGCAGAGACCAACCGAGATCTGCTACCAAGATTGCCCTGCCTAAATTCAGCGACCGTTACAGCGCCTCGGTGCCTTTCTTCCTAGAGCACCCTGCGGAGAAGCGGGACTGCAGGGGAGCCATGCCGCCGGGCAGGTGAACAAGGGAGGGCTGTGGCTGGCTGCCCCCAGTAAGCACAGGACATGCAGTCCTATATAGGACTGCATCGTAGGGATGGGCTGGCATGAAAGCATTTGAAATTGAAGAACAATATGACTTGCTTAATTGCCAAGTGGGAGGGTGGACATGTTGACTCCTGAGCTCCAGCTCTTAAGAACAGGCTTGTGAGTGGCACTTTCAGAACCTCCTGTGCATCTTGTGCTCAGCTGGAAGCATCCACATTGTCGCACAGCTGAGCCTGACACCCGGCAAGAGCTCTAGCACTGTGGGAGGGATTTCATGCCAGCTTGTGGTACTCTCCGTCCCACCGACTTCTGTGCCGTTTGGGAGAAATGCCCAGCACACCCTCCAGACAGAGAGGGCTTCAGATCCCAGCGTGCTGATCTGACTCAGAGGCTTGTAAACAGTTTGAGCCTTTCTTGCATGACATGGACATGAAGATTGACATGAGGCGTCACTTCTGCAGATGCTGTCATGGGTCTCATGACTAGGTCTCACTGTGACAAGTCTAGACAGTAACAGGAGGGTGACAGTGACTGTGGGGTGAGCCAGGGTACTTCAGTGAAGGTTGAGGCAAACTATTTGCATGCTTCTCATGAGTGTCAGGGAGTCCAGGGGACAGAGTGATGGCAAGAGAGCTTAATGCTTATTCATGAGATCCGCCTTCACCAGCTGACACTCAAAGTGAGGATAAAGAGCCCCTTCCCCTTCTCTGAGATGGACAGCTACTGCCGTAGGGGCTTTGATAAAATCCTTGGGAGCTTAGGACATCAGATTAGTGCTAGTGGCCTTGGTCCATCGCACTCCTGAAGATATAGCCTGAGGCTATGGTATGGAAATAGGCATGGAGGATGCCAAAAGGCAAACCAGCGCCTTTGTTGAGGAAATAGTATTCTCACAGCTAAAAGCATCATCCTGAGCAAATAACCTGTTCAGCTTTGGTCAGTGTAATGAGTTACTAGTCTCTATTGTTCTGCTGCGCTAAGAAATAGCAGCAATAAAAAACCCTTCCCTAAACCAAGAAGAGACCAATTCTGTATCCTGGGTGGCCAGAAGAAGAGTGACCTCACGTCGGGGCAAGTTTTGGCGGGAGAGGTCTTTGGAAAGGGGCGGGAAAACAGAATTGTGATGCAGTGGAGTAACTAGAAGCTATAACCAGGCACCCAGGAGAAGTTGCGAGCAAGCCGAGGGCGACAGCAAATTGCCAGCGTCCGTGCTAACGCATACCTGACAAACTTCTTACTTGGGGCAATTGTGTCCCCCAGGGGCAGGAGAAGTATTGCCCTCTCTGATAGCAGCAGTCCTGCTGTGTTACACATTTCCGTGTTCCAAGGTGTGGCTCGCGTGCAGAAGGAAATAAGGTCTGTTGCTCTCCCAGTTCTGTAGGGGATTACCTGGCTCCAAACTGCCATTTGATAACCATTTGGTCTGGTTTACCTTTTTTTTTTGAGCTTTGTTATTTAAA
This sequence comes from Morus bassanus, assembly GCA_031468815.1. Taxonomy (NCBI): domain Eukaryota; kingdom Metazoa; phylum Chordata; class Aves; order Suliformes; family Sulidae; genus Morus; species Morus bassanus. The sequence goes on from CM062569.1 coordinate 90,555,831, forward strand.
TCTTGCCATTTCCACTTTTTTTTTTCCTTTTTAGTACTTCTAAAAGTATTTTAGTACTTTTATATATTGATTGGCTGAATTTTAGTTACTTGGGACAACAATATTATTTTTAAGACTCTCCCAGCAATGCCAGGAGCCTTCGAGCTGTATGAAAGAGAGGTAAGAGGTAATGCCACTGCCTCTTTTGTGAGAGCAATGAATAAGTGTGGGGAGCAGCTTCGTGCTTCTTTCCTGGCAGGCTGCTTTCTTCAGCGTCGGGTGGACAAAGTCAGACTTCTACCAACTCTGCTTCAGAGGGGACCAGATGAGGTCTGCTCTCGCCGTGGTACCACTGTTCACATTTCTTTCTGCCGTTTGCACTGTGATCGGGCAACCCACATCAGGTTTTGTGCCAGTCGCTGTTGCCCCCGTTAAACAGCATTAAGGTGCTTATAAACAAAGGCTGCACCCTCAGTTATTCGCAGCACACACACAGCAGGAGAAGAGCAAGCTCTCCTGCACGGGATTGCCAGCGGGGATGTGTTGCGTACAAGGGATCGCCCTGCTGAACAGGTCGGTGCTTCCAGGGCTCTCTGTTGGGAATGACAGCAGGGGTACCAGTTTCACATACAGTCATATCATAGTTGAAATTTGGGAGACAGGTCATGACCAAAAAATTAATGTCTTCTAGTCTATCAAACAAACAGCCATCCTCCCATCAGGACCAGTCTGGTCTGGGTATGTCGCCAAGACCTTCGGTGCTGAAAATCTCTATTTCTCTTTCTAGATACAATTGTCCTGTGTGCTCCCGAACAAAAAATTAGTTTTATGTGACTTTTAAAGAATTCAGACAATGACATGGAAAGTATAGATAAGGCTGGGCTGATCTCAGGAGTATTCCTGGAAGTTTCTGTTTGAAAGAAGCAGGAGCAAGGTCACGCTGCAGCGCTCCCTCCTCGGCATGGCCGGGCCAGGCTGCTTTCTGGCTTGTCAAAAGGCAATTCAGGCAAACAACACCGAGTTTTAAGTTGAGATTCTTACAAAAGGCCCTAAAGCAAAGATATCCATGAGTCTGGGTGATTGCAGAGGAGGTTAGTGCTGCTACAAAGAAAGCAGTAATATTCAGAATCAGACCTCGACAGTAAAGTACATTGTGGGGTAGACAGAAAAAAAAGAGAATGGATGGAAATAGTTTTCAGCGTTAGCACAGTTTAAGTAGTCTATAAAGCTCATAGTTCAAACCCCACGTAAATTAACACTAGGAAAAATACAAACAATAATAATAATAATAATTAAAAAAAAATAAAATAAAGCAGGCCAAGTTCCTGAAGCCTTTTCTGCGTTCAGGACTTCTTCCCTTCCCCCGCCAGATTTCCCCAGCCTCATTAGAGAGAAAGAGATGCAATTACAGAGCACAGAGAAGCCCGGACAAAACAAGAAGAGTGTGAAGGGAGAAGGACCCAAGTGCTACAGGCAATAGGACCAGTTTGGCAGATAATAATCTAACCAGCAGTCGACTGCTGCTGGAGGAGTAGTTACCCACCCCCTCTGACCAAATTAAACGGGAATACTTCTGAACCCGCAGTAACCGTACTACAGACTGCAGAGCTGCTGAGAGCCAGGCCTGGCAGAGCGCTGGAATTAATTAGCACTGACATGCTTCTCAGTTTCGCTGGCTGAAGACTCCGGTCACATTTACTCTTGAGTTTTTATTTAAATTGTTTAGAAGGGGGTTGGAAAAGCAGCAGGTAGACATGACTATACAGTGTTCCCATATTGACTACAGAGGTACAAATACAGTTACAAATTATGGTTACATCATCACAAGTACCACATCTACGAAGGTTTTGTATGTCTGAAATAACTGATATAGAGTAATATTAATGTATTATTAGTATAAAGGCACATCTAAGAGTTGCAATGAATTATTATAGCCATAATACGAAGCTTAAGTGGCACACGCTCATGGCAGTGCATTTAACACATTCACTGTGGTTTTGCAGCGTTATAAATAGCAATCACTGTGAGCAAAAGCTGTAGCATCTCTTCTCTCCACCCCCACCCTCAAACAAATTGCTCACAATAACGTCAGCTTTTATTTGAACACAATGAGCTGTAATCACGTGAGGTACTACTCTGATTTAATCCTATTTGCTTCAGTTTGGTTTGTAAGGAGTGGCCAGTAATATGTGGTTGCATTGTGTCCTATGGTTTCTTATTTCACACCAACTTTCAAGGGCTGACAGTCATCATCATCTTTGGCCAGAAGAACAAAGCGATGGGTTCCGGCAGGTAAGGAGAAGAGATATTCCAGTGGCTGGGATGGCAGTTTTCCCTTCTTTCTGTTTTTTCCCTCCCAGTTGCTGGGCTGACTGTCACTGCTGATGGACAGGCTCTGAGCCCCAACCACTTTTTCAGGTTTTGGCTATTTTCAGCTGGTCCTGTACAACCAGATACAACCTCTCACAGCAAATTTTGCTTCTCCAGCCACCGTGAGGAGAACAAGTAGAGACACGAATTCAGGTCTGTGTTTATTTTTTCAGACCAACATCATGATGTAGCTAAATACCACTTGAGTGCGTGTAGTTTGGTGCTCTATTTCCCATGGCCAACAGAGACAACCACACTGTTGGATTTGGCATGAAATTAAAAGGCAGATACCAGCACGAGGTAGGTCACCCTGCCCATCAGCCCAGCCTGGGGATTTTGGTAGGCATTAAGCGCACCTTCATTTCATGCCATTTCATGATCTTTATCCTCCGAATGATGAGAGACCCCCAGCTTGCAGTGGGCTCTGGGCCAGGCTGCATCCAGCATCGTGAGGGTGAGGAGGAGGCACTATCTCTGCTGGGGAAGCTGGGCTGGTGCAGGGTTGCGCCAGCGCAAGGGCAGCCAGCCATGAGGAGCGTCACTCTGCATGTCAAGAACTCGTATCAGGAGCATCCTTATGGCCCATCATTTCAGGTGCCTGGAGATGGGCCTGGAGAACGTTTTACTGATGGGAAGTAGAAACAGCTAGCACTGCAGCTAATGTAAATTTGACAGCAATGAAAAATATTTTGACTGGCTCATAATTTTTTCAAAACTTTTTTTTTTTGGTATGTGGTTCCTAATTTCCTTCTTCCTCTCATCTTAGCTGGAAGAGAAGTTTAATGACTTTAAAGTAATCAAAGAGGGTCTTATCTACAATTGGACACACATACAATTCCAGATTTGGTATTCAAAAATACAAGTTTAATGGTGAGTCTACTCTTCACTAATTTCCCATAATAGTGGTTTAGCTCATATAATGCGTGTTAATTAGACAGTTGTACTTCAATAGCTTTTACCATAAAAGATTTTTTTCTTCAAATTATAAAATACCATGTTAGAAAAGTGTTACTGATCTTCAAGAAAAAAAGAATGAGGAAATTTCTGATGTTTCTCCTCAGACCAAGAGAAACTGATAGACTCTGAAAGTTGCTTATTTAAGGAATCAGACCCAGGATAAAGGAATTATAACTGGAATTTATTCAGAAAGCTGAATGGAAAAATTGTTGTAAGCAGCTGCACCAGGTAAAATATTTTTTCTGCCTTTAATTGTGCCACAGTAACAATTGATGTTACAAGCAGATGTCTGAATCCAGTGAGCTACCAGGTATGATGTAACCATTCAAGGAGAAGCACAATTGTCTTCAGAATTAAATACCTTTCTGAAGAGACATTATGCTGAGGACCAAAAGGCAAACTAGCAATTTAGGATGTAAATGCAACAGCTCAATCTTCTGGGTATTAGAAATAAATATAGTTTAAAAAAAACAGCTAACGTTAAAAATAAATAAAATAGAAAACAACTGCCTATACTTTTGATAACAAAATGTCAGAGCTTGTATGTCCAGGTCACAGCATCTATTAACCAGCTACCCAGTTCTGTAAAGCTTGTGCTACAGACATCACAAATGATGGTTTTCAAAATAATTTAGGTCAAGTAAGCACCTGGCAAACCGACATACTGTGGTGAACTGGGAAGTTCACGCAGGCACCTCAGAAGCTCTGCAGGCCAACGAAAGGAGTAAATGGAAAGCAAAATGGGCTGGAGTGTGACCCTGGCAGGCCTTTAGCGAACTCCCAACTGCAAGGAATTTCTACCAGCCCAGCAGCTGGACTAGACGATTGTTGTAGGTCCCTTCCAACTGAACTGTTCTATCCTATCCTATATTTGGTGTTTTTATGGGAGAAGAGGCCTCACCAGGTACCAATGTGCTAAGTTAAGACTGTTTTGTATTTGAAGAAAGTATTGAAAATTTGATTATGTGAAGATCTGAGATGACTGCAAACACTTGAAAATGTGTGGACCAGAAAAGAATCTGGTGATTCTGTTGGACACAAACCCAATAAAATAGGCTTCTTCCAGCTGACACCAGTGGTGCAATATACAAATGGTCTTGCCCATTGGTGGGAATCCTCACATGGAAGCACCATCACCCACCATGCATACTGCTCAGCTTTCATTTCAAGAAATGCCCCCTATTTCTTTAGCCAGCATGCAAGCACAGATCTTGAGCCTGGTTGTTTTATTCAAAGTTTTCATTCTGTATTTCTGTTTCCAGTTTTTAGCGCTTCATCCAGACACCCCACAGAGGCGTAGGCTAACAGGAGGCCAGACGAAGGCGAAAGGGAAACCCGGTCTGCTTTGGCGTGCTCATTGTAGCCACATAGTTGGCAAGAAGCAGCTTGTAATTTTGCAGCCTACACATCCATACCTCCTTGCCGCGCACAGCACCAGGCTCTCTCAGCTCGTGGCGCAGGTTTGACTTCTCGTCTGCCTGAAATCCCAGTCCTTGTCGTGGGCTTGCTTGGTTTAGGCTGTTCAGATAGGTCAGTGCTTTCAGGTTTAGGAGCTGTACAGATGGGACTGTCCCCAGGTGGAAACGCTGCTGGGTCATGAGCTCCCCCAAAGAAATGGAGCCCACCCGTGGCCCCTTTTCCTACATATCGCTTTCCCCCAACTTTCCCAACACAGCCACACTCATCCTGTGGCAAATGGTCTCTTCCCAGCAGGAAGGACAAGCTGCCCTCAAGCAAAATCTCAGCAGAAATCTGATCCCAGGATACAGATGTTGGGGCTAAGGCAAATCTGGCTGGATGATGCAGTTTTTTCCTTGATTCTTTTGTCTCCCTCTTCTTCCCTGTCCGTCTCCTACAGGACTCACATGAGATCACCACATTTATTCTCTGGAAGGTGGGAAGCTCTATGCTATATTCTGAATTAACCTCAGGGCTGCAAGGTAAAAAAAGGGGAAGTTGAGAGGACAAAACAGCTATAAATGAAGCCAAAAAGAAAAGCCTCTTGCCCTTTCTAGCTCCTGGAGACACACTGTAAACACTGAACGGGCAGCTTCTCCTCTCACACATGATGCCCAGCTGCTGCAGGTTCCCTATCTTTGCCTGCTTCCCTGCTAACCTTCCTCAGCCAAAATCCGTTGTCGTCCCCCACCCCCCCACCACCACCACCCCCCCACCCCCCCCCCCCGCCCAAAAACAAAGCCCCTTTCTTTACATTTGGAAACCTCCCTAGGAAGCAGAAGGGCACCTTTTCTGTCATCAGTAGCGATGGGAAGAGCTGATAATCTCCATCGTTAGCTGGCCCAGTACTTCCTTTTGTAAGATCTAGTTTCTACTTGCTTGCAACTTCCCCAGACTCCAATTGTCAGGATAATGTTTTCTACCTTGCGCCTGATTCAGACTCAGGTACTTTTAAAAAGTTTCAGCTAGATTGATCAGCTTGTTCTAAGAACACACTTTACATTAAATACAGTATGCCATACCTTGAAAAGATACACAGTAATTTTGCTACTGTGATCATTTGCTTTGAAAAAAAAAAAAAGAGTCCTTTTGGCAGAAAGGGCTGCTGAGCACAGAGCTCAGCCTCCTGTCACCAGTGTGCCTTTTGCTGCCACAGCCATGAAACTTGTCCAAGGTTCCTCTGAAAAAAATAAAAATCAGTTCACATAGGCTCAGCAGCATGTGCACCTAACAAGCCTAATATTTAGCAACTAAAAATCCCCCAAATCCTCCGTGGACTCCATCAGCTCTGCATCATGCTGCCCGGGCTGCCCACGTGCTCCCCGAGAGCGGCGGGAGGGCAGGGGGGGCCGGGGCACCCGCCTGTCCACGCTGGCACAGAGGGAAAAGGGGGCTGCCTCCACTGAGGGCTGGGCGCAACGCGGGGGGACACAAGGGACAAGGCCGCGGGGGGCAGCAGCAGGGGAGGAGAGAAAGGGAGGGGGGCAGGAGAAGGGGGCTGCAGTCTTCAGAGGCACAGACCCCAAAGTGCCCTTGACAGCGGGACCCCAAGGCGGACACCAGCAATTCCTTCCTGGGGAAGGGGACAATCTGGGTCTGCTGGTGGCAGTGGGAGCTGCCACCTCCCAGAACCAGGTTTCCAGCAGCAGCAGGTGATGTCCTGGGGCACATCCCAGGGCCCTTCCCCACAGCAGGGTCCCAGCAGGATCCTGCAGCCAGGACGTGCCCCAGCTCACCGGATACCCTCTGCTGCAGAGACACCTCACCAGCACAGTGCTGGAGCAGAGGAGCCCTTGCAATGTTCTCCCTGCAAGCACCAGCCAAAGCAAGACGCTGGCTCATTAACCAACTGAAGCAAAAACAAAATTCCTCACAGATCTGTTGTTAACATAGCAGGAATTTTTCTCTATATAGGGAATAAAGGCGCATGACCCGTAGCCTGGTGTGGCTGCACAGTCAGTGATCTGGGACACAGAGCACTGAACAGGGGAGAGTCACAATATGTTTGCTCATCCTCGTCCCATATTATAGCATCTCATCCAAAGCAAAAAAAAAAAGGTTTATTTTGGGTTCAGCCTTACAGGCTGAATCCATGCTGTTTATTCTGAGGCAGATTTGTTGCCCATGCAAGCTACTTACTTTTGGGAGCGCTGCTATTTCTCAAGAGGTAAAGCCTGGCTGCACCCTGAGCTTTAAAAGGCTCTGTGCTTCTCTAACGAGCTGTGTAACAGTTCAGCAGTTTCCATCTGTCTTGTCAGTCCTCCTCTTGGCATCCAGCAGAAAAAAAATGGCCCCAGCTCATTCCTAGAAGGGACTGAGCATTGCCGGCTTGTTGAGCAAATATTTGCAGGCAGCCTGAGTACAAGCTGCTTAAAAGGAAAATGTGCGCACAGGGATAAGGTTTCCCAGCCTACGTGAATGTAGATGTATCTGTAAATGGACATAGATCAATTATTGATTTTAATTTGAGCTGCATCTGGGCTTTTGCACTGAGGAAGCAAAATCCACTGTGTTTGCTGTAAATCTAGGGTTTGCTGCTTGCAAAACCTTTAATCTCTTTTCAGCCCTCCAAGTCAAATCTCCAGTTTTGCAACGACTAAAAGCAGTGTCCCACATTTTCCAAAATGCTCTTCAAAAGCCACGAGAAGAAAAAGCAGGTAGACGCCCCCCAAAATCACAGTGGGCTTCAGCTCTCTGGGGATGACCATGAGTACCAGAGGGAAAAGTGGCAGTATCTGACCTCAGAACATAGATGTTGGACTCCAACCCCATTTCTTCTTCATCCATATTTGCCACCACTATTAGTATGGCCCACAATGCCCTTCAGAATGACAGAAAGGGATCAATAAGTCTTCTCGAAAAAGGCGAAGGCTGAGTAGACGACAGGCTGTCACCAGTTCCTAAGCAGTTTAGAAGCCGAATTTTCTGAGAGACGATAATTTAGATGTACCATCAGCGTCATTAGCCTAAGGCAAGCAAATTTCACCACAGCATCACAGTTTCTAGGGCAGGGACATGATATTTAATTTGCTCCCCCAGCCCAGTTAGTCTCGCACCAGGAGTGGAGAGAGCTCATTTCCAGTCAACCATGGCCGGCTCCTCGGCTGCCAGCACCTCTGGGACGGGAGGATCCTGAACACATGTCCTCTTCTGAAGCTGCTCTTAGCTCCTCTCACTGCGCCTGCAAAGCAGTCTGCTCCTACCACACCCCACTACTTTCCCTGTTACGGAAACATCAGCGCGCACTTGGGGTAACAACATTGTGACAAACATTGTGTCATCCAGATCTGCTGTGGTTTTCTCTCTGTCCTCCATCTTCCGAATCTTTCTCCTGGCACACCTGAATGTTAGGTTTGTTTCAGAGTCCGGAAACCAGCATGGTTACTGAGCTGGGAGCAAATCCCAGGACTCTGAGTCCTATCAGGAGCACCCCAGGTTTCTGCCCACCTGGGCAGCTCTGGGCATGCCTCCCCTTCCACACTGGGCACAACGGGATGCACAGGGGGTGAGTGAGTTTCCATGAGGATCTACCGGTCCTGCAGAGCTGTGCGTGGAAAGATTACATGTTCATCTCCTTTTCGGAAGCACTCATCCAATGCTGAACCACTAAAAAGAGATGTTAGCAAGGAGATAAATAAATGCATACCTGGCCCTGGTCACCTTAGGAGGCTTCAGCAGCTACAGAGGCTGATTCCTGCTGGAGATTTGCCTCATGCACCAGCATGGTAGGAACAAAACTACCATGCTGGTACATGAACTGTACCTATCTAGTGTAAGTATGCCCATTTATACCAGAAAGAAAGTTTCCTTTAAGAGGGAAAGAAGTCTAGCCTAAATTTTTCTACAGAGTTTGTCCTCTGGCAAAACCTGCTTTCACGATTTCAAACAGGTGTTTACAGAGCACAAACTGCCCCCTTGTTGGAAAGACAACATGGTTTAACATCAGCTTAAATTAGAGAAATTAAAAGGCAGAAAGCTAAGAGAAGTAGATTTTTTCTTGAAACTTCAGACTGAAAAAAACCCAACAATGCAGATTTTGATGACCGTGTTCTCCATGTTTCATGAACAAACATGAAACCCACATGCGGCTACAGACAGCCCTTTGCCAATCTTTCTGCCAGCTCAGATTTTTAAAAGTTGTTGGAGAGTGTCTGACAAGCAATGTCAAATCATAATCAGAAGACAGGAATGTTTGGCAATGAGGACGATGCCATTAGAGCTGCAAGAACGAGGAGGCTGGATGAGAGCTTTAGCTGCAGGGGAAGCTCGGGCTGAGAAACACCCTCCGTGATAGTGCAGGCAGGGGAGCCTGCAGCAAAGGAAAGGTGGGTGGTGATGGCTCATGAGCTGCAGGAGAAAGCAGGCCTTCTGAGAAAAAGCAAAGTGAAGCTCTCTGGGCAGGTGTAGCTACACACATGTTGTGATTACCCATTGCTGACAAAGTCTTCGTGGGATCACATCAGGACTCCTGTGAGCAGGGGGATGTGCCCTTGGGAATTCATAGGAACTAAGGAAAACCAAACTGCAGTCAGAATCCGCAGTAAAAACTGCAGTAAACTCCAGTGAAGGTAGCACTGGAAAAAGAAAGAAATGTAGTGAACTTCTCAGTGTTTAGGAATATAAGAGTCCTGCAGAGCAAGATGTTACATAAAATGCATTTAAGTCATCAAAAAAGAGAGAAGGAAGGAGAAAGGAGCAGATTAAATACATGTTCTGCATCCAGTAGGAGTTTAATTACCTTAAGAAGTGAAACCGATTCCGTTGCTTTATGGGTGGTAAGCTTGGAGTTTGGCAATACCCAGTGCACACAGAATATTTTTACGCAATGCTCTGCAACCTGTCAACAACTTGTGGCTTTCCAGCTGATCAACCTTTGCAGACCTTTGAAAATGAGGACATCCAGTGGCTGAACATTATAACTGGGATTTTTATCAAGGATTTATGTCTGGGGCAGAACCTCACCAGCTATGCCAGATTTCTGCCTTTCACAGACACCTGAAGTAGGTTATGTGCGGAGTAAAGGCTTTTACAGAAGCCCTCTGTGCTGGGGTAAATTCTGCTTAATTAAAGGGCTCATGGTTGTAACAAACTGTTTGAGGCAGGCTCAGTAAGTGTCACCCAGTAATATCTAGAATATTGCCTCACCTTTCTTTCTCTGTTTCCCTGTGATCATAGGCTCATGTTTTATTTATATTATACAAAACAAAACAACAAAGCCTTCAAATCTCATCACGTTTCTAGTTTTGCCTCTAAGTCTCTTTCTTAGTTACAGAGAGTAAGTGAGTGCATCTAAAGCTGTGAGTTTTAGAAACCCTTAGCACCTAACCAGTCCCTCTGGAACCAATCAGTACAGCAAGCATTCCACACTACGCTTTTAGTAATTTAGCCTTAGATGCACCAGTTTGAATATTTATACCTAGCTCCTCTATTACTATAATATTTAAAGACCAATTGCAGCAATTAATTACATTTCCAAATACATATTGTAGGAGAGGAACTAAAACACTAACAGATCAGATTCATGCTTTCCTGCCATGAAATCGCAGCAACCAACAACTCAACAATATAACATTCTAGGACAAGAATATTGTGCCTTGTATGAGCCATAGCAGAAACAGAATGAAAATATCTAAAGATCAGTCACATCTCGAGGAATTGGGCCTCTGGAGCTTCTGCACATTTACAGGCCATGATTTCACCTGGGGAATGGCCACACATTATCACTGTCTGCAATAAGTAACGTCTCACCCAATATCAGGCACCAAATTTGCCAGCTGAGAATTGCAGAATTGTGCTGTTTCTCAGATGAGCTGGGTAAGGCCAGTGAGTAGAAAAACCCTTACCTTCTTCAAAAGTTGATTTGAAGTAATGTCACTTAGGACTGTATCTACGCACCCCAAAGTAATCCCTTGAAGATTTGTCAGGTAGCCCTTCATACAATTCATAGCTCTGAACCAGCAAAGGCAAGTACTGAAAAGAGAGGGAATAAGAGCATCCCACACCGTCTCCCATCACCCCTTTTCAGTATGAAGTGCATGGCGCAGGTCTGAGGGCAGAGACTTGTGTGGTCTCCACCTTCTGCTCCCACTGCTCTTTTATATCTAGGCTGACTATAGTTGCATTGATTAAGGCTCCCCACCTGGACAGATGTAACCTGCTTCTCAGCTCACTCTGGATATGACACGTCATTGCAGTTTAAGCCTAAATCTAGGCTGCTGCAGTCTTGTCCTCCTCTCCCCTGCTCTCTCTCTTGTGCCAGCCAGCGCTAACACTCATGCGGGCACATTATAGCCAGTTCAGGCAAGCCAATTCGACTGGAAACCAATCCAGCCATCATTAGTAGTCGTATCTGCTCTCTGAACCACTTCAGTTCCCGATTCCATGGGACAAGTACCAATGCAATACAATTTTCATCAGTTGCATGTTTTTAGACTGAGGCTACACTTTCAGTTTAAGCTTAAACTGCTAGACAGCCAGTTAAGTTAGGCTTATACCACTATGTCAGAAACTGAACCCAATGCCCTTGTGATCAGCAAAGGAGAGGGTGTAGCCCTGAAACTCCCCAGCAAGACAATTCTCTCTTGCTCTGCCAGTGCTCTTGCAGCCGAGCACAGGCTGGACCACCTCTCAGAGGGCTTCCGGTCACTTTTGGCCATCTTAAGCCACTCTTCAGCCTAAACGTCTCTAGTTACAGGCTTCTGCTGAAAAAAATGCTGCTCTTCTTCACCTCCCCTTCCCCAAGCTCTCCTGTGCATTGGTCACAGCAGTGGGGTAAGATCAAGCCTGCTGATCCTGTGGGAAACCAAACCAGTATAAAAAATACAAAAAGACAACTTTTTTATTTCTTTGGCTTTGAATGCTGAATCAACATAGCATATACTATATGAGCATTATATCTGATTCAAGAAAGGAGGTGGAAATGTTTGGTCTGCGGTTTGGGAGTCTATTTTTACCAATTTGGCTCACTGCTAAGTCAGAAAAACATTCAGCTTCATGCAAAGAAGGGGCCAGGAACACAGAGCAAGAGAGGAGAGAGAGACTGTGGCAATGCCAGTTTTGATCAGTTCACATTGCTGTATCTTTGACTTAAAGAATTTACAGCTTTATCATTTGGCAACTATATTTAGAGATCATTAAAAAAAATAAATTGGTGAGCACAGAGCATGCTGGGCAGCCCCAGGAACTTACTCTCTTTGAAGGAGAGCTGTAGTTTTCAAGGACTAACTCTTCCAGGATTACAGCACATTTTCCTTCTCTGGCCTGGGGCTTATGAAGAGCAGAATAAGAATCCCATCATGGATTTCTGTACCCTTATATTAAAAGTTCCTGTATGATAGGCAGTATTTAGGGTGGCCATACCTGCTGGCTAACAGCATATAAATTCCTGCCATCTTTCACATGTTGTAATGTGGAAGCAAAGAGCGTGAGTGAGAAATTCAGGTTATTTTTTCCCCATTACTCTCTGTGTTCTCTGCCTCTCTAATATCTTGTATCTTTTCTGGACCATTAGTGTCATACTCTGCTACTTATTTGATTTTACTTATTGGAAAAAGTTACATTGTTTTGGGAACAGATGCTTAAACCACTGCACTAAACAGAGCCAAGTCAAGGTTCCCAGTCAAACTGAATTGCCTGACTTTCCTCTTTGTTCCTCCACAAAGGTAATTTGAATTACATAAACTTCATAGAGCAGCTCATGAGGAGCAGCTAAATTACAGACAGCAGGCGGGGACAGGTGGGGAAAAATGGCTTGGAGCTCCAAGAGGTGTTGCAACCTGTGCTGTAATGCAAGAGAATTGGCAAAGCAATCGAATATCATCAATACCAGGAGTTTTAGGGCTCTTTTCTTTCTACAACAGCCCTGTGATAGGTTTTTGATGTAGAGCCCCCCCACCAGCTCAAAAGAACTTCATCCTGAAATTGGAGAGATCTTTTCAGTTAGCTTAATCTTACTGCTAGATTGTCCTGGCTTTATACAAGGTATCTGCATTTCATTTGATTCATTACGAATGCAACCGTGAAGCATCTGCTTACTTCTCTGGAGGCTGCCTCTTATTATATGTTGACAAATTATATATTGACAGATTATATGGTGACAAGCAGTTCATCCTTCCGTTCCTTTCACCGGTCCATCAAAGATAGAAACCCCACTGTACGTAGCCTGAAAATGACAAAACAACCACATCAGTTCCCTCTCATGTCTAATTTGCTTTCAGATGCCTGTTTTCAGCTGTGAAGCATAAGGGCAAAAATATTCTCCTTCTCTCTACTTGAAGTGTTAGCAGGAAAAAATTGAGTGTGTATGTACCGTAAGTAGAAAAAACCAACAGCAAATATGTATTTTAATATTTCTAATAGTAAAAAATTTACATGGCCGTTATTAACAGTAGATTCAAACTCAGACGTCTGTGGAGGTGACTAAATACTCCCCCTCCCTCCACTCTGCAAGGCATCAAAACTGCTCTTTTCAGTTAAGAACCTTCCAAAAAATTATGTAGTACCCGTGCCTCATCTTCTGCAGATTAAAAATAAATAAATAAATCAATAGTCTCCCTTTTCAACAAACTAGATGCTACACCATCATCATTTTCTCTGCAACAGACTGAGCCAATGATCTGGATCAAACCCAGCTGTCTGTAACAAGACAGAAAATATAAGGCAGAGAATTGCTTGCTGTTTCCTGACGAGGTTTGAAAATAGCAAGGCAACATATACTGTGTTTTGAAGAGCTTCATCTATACTTTCACCAGAGTGGCGTGCAATTTTGAAGTCCTACTGAATACAGCTATACTTACCATACTGAAAAATAACAGATGTATATCACAGAGCTTTGTTTTTGCAGTTTGGCGATAGCGGATTTTTTTACTGGACTTAATGGACTGTGAATATTACAAACTAAGCAATTTGTCTGACGGTCTGAGTGGATATTGTCATTCCTGTATTTCTCAAGTTCCAGCATAAATTTTCTAGAATAAATCCCAAGCGCTGAATATTAGCACAGATTTAAATGGTTCAGCTTCGCAGCTATTGACTGCTGACTGGATGCAGAAACAGCCTTTGCCTTTGCCATGGCTACTCGTCCGCTGATACCCATTCTGCTCAAACACAGGCGCTATGCAGGCATTAATAAAGAGATAGGATCTCGCCCTGATGCTCAGAAAACAGATTTTGAAGGGATTATCTAACCAATGGAAAATTAGTTTTTCCGAGTTCAATCCAGCATGCCCTCCCCCACCCATCCACTGCAATGTTTAGAGTCAACATCTCTGCTCAGATTTATTCTCCAGTTAAAGTCCAGGGGATTTCAGTGTATGACTCCGATTAACATTCACATAAAGTAAGCATTACCACCTCTCTGTCCTGGCAGCATCGGGTTTCTCTAACTTTCCGAAACACCTATTTTGCCATAAGTGTTGTCTCATGCAAACAAGAGATTTTTAGATAATGTTTGCTATTTAGAGCAGGTAAAAAGATGAGTATAAAAAGCTGATGGGGCTCCCCACGAAGAGAAGCAGCGAGCCTCACAGTCTGTACTCAAACGCGCTGCGGCGTATCTTGAAAGCAGTGTCACTCTCTTTCAAACTTTTGTACTTAATTTTCCTTAGTGGAAAGTGGCAGGCCATTAGCAGCACACCCACACAAATTGCTAACTCACCCTGAGTGAAATCTGGAGGTTTGCTGCCTGCCGCAGCCATGCTGCCAGCCACCGGGCTGTACCGCAGGGGCCGATGTGACAAGGGGACATATTTTACATAGCCCAGATATAAAACAAGGGACCTGTTGGAAAGCACTCGAGGAAGTCTTTGTCTTATTTAATAGGGACAAGAAGTGACATCTGATTAAAGATGTGAGCTCAGATGTTGATCTCTGGTCTTTGTAGGCTGCTACGCCGAGGCCACCAGACCTCCAAACAACTGAGCCATGTGTGGTCCTGTATGGAGATCAGCATAGCTACTGCTGCTCCAAAGTATCTTGTCTCCACTAGAAAAAATAGCACACAGGGAGGGGAAAAAAAAGAGAAAAAAAAAAAATCAGGCTTTTTAAAAAGCTGCCAAAAGGCATCAGAGCCAGGGTGAGGTGAGCAGAGGGCAGAGTGTTTATCTATTCGCTTCAAAACAGGCACAGCCCACTTGTCATGCGAGGCTGTAAGCAGAGCTGTGGATGAGCAATACCCAAGACCAAGGCAGGTTTCAGGTACAGAAAAAGCTCAATTTTTTTGAAAAGTCCAATTTTCAAACACAGGCATCCAAATTGGACTTTCTAAACCTGAATTTGAAGCATCTGCTTTTGGGAACACAAGCACCTATTTCACACTTAGCAACAAATCGGCAAGTCGAAGTGTGAAGAAAACTTAATTTAGAGGACTGAAAAGTATGTACAAACACTTGAAGACGGCAAACACATCCTCAGTTTTGAGCACGTCGACAGCGTCCTGATTATTTTGGGATACATTAGCAGGGAACAGCTGCACCTCTGGAAGTAGGAAGCTTTAATTTCCTGTAGGAGCACTCCAAAAAAGAAAAATGCCACTGGAAATACATTTATAAAATTATCTGTGATGGGGAACAGAGTGTGATTTCAATGTGGGAACTAAGGTGACACCCCTGAAAATGACAGGGAAAAGAAAAGCACATGTGCACAACACAAAAAAAGGCAGAATATACACTAGGGTATCTCACGGAGGTGTTCCTTCATGTGCCGTTGCGTTGCCGTATTGCGTCAGGAGCTGGAGGAGGAAGGGTTGTGATAAAGAGGAGAGGCAGACAGACTGCAAGTTGGGCGGACAGAGGAGGTGCCGGGGTGGGGGTAAGGACACCGCATGGGTTAATGAGCATTTCATTTCTGAGGAGAGGCTGGAAACGCCAGCGGGCTTTGGGCGGAAAAGAGGTAGAACCAAAAATCGCCTTACTCGACGTTACTGGGAGAGCTGGCAAGGCAAACAGCTACATTAGCATTTTGGATGACAGACTGAAAAAACACTGTATTATTCTTGATCTCGCAGTTGGGGATTAGCCTGACGTTCCTCTGATTTTTAAGGTTGCCCATGCTTGTGGTTTGGCATCTATCTGGAATAAAAAAAACCCTCTAAGCTGCATGCCAGCATGCTTGGAAAGGGGTTGTTAAGAGGAAATGACCTGGACCACGATTTTTATAATTGCCTGAGGGAGTTACAGAGTCAAACCATACACAGCTTCGGGAGGAAATGCGGACCTAGTTCTCACAGCCACTTCTTGCAGCACTTGAACCCCTCTGTAAAAACCCCTCCTGGGCCATGGGGCAGCCGCCGGGAAGGACGGACAAGCGGGGACGGGAGCCATGCTTCAAGAAGAGCAGGAGGTGTGATGCACAGCACCAGCCTGACTCCTCACCACCCTCAAGACTGCACTCTCATGGTGACACTATTATCCTTCCACTGTTGAAATTCTTGCCAAATTCTGTTGCCTGGAAACCACAGTATAATAAAAAACCTTTAAAAAAGGTTTAAACTTGGGTAAGCAGGACATACCTCAAAGCAGAGGCAGGAAAAGGCAGCCCACTGTTGTCTCTCCATAGGTAAGAGCCTCCCCTTCCTCCTGCAGTGGCATGCTGGTAGCTACAGTGAGGTAGGACCAGGCACTGCTGGGAAGAGGCAGGGAATAACAGATGGGCATCCAGGAGGAGCGTCAGCACCCAAGAAAAAACATCTTCTCTCCTATGGAAACAGTAGTGCCACGGGAAATTGTCACTCTGAGAATTATAGCAATTCATCCCCAGAAGAAAGGCATTATTTTCGATATAATTCAACAGATTACTATAAATGATGGATAAGAGATGAAACTTCCTGTTCCAGAGCAAGGACAAGAATATTCGTAGGAAGAACGGTTGTCTTGTCCCCTGCAAGCTCAGGATCTCAGTGGGTTTTAACGAACGAGAACTAAGAATAATGTAAACCACTGCGCTAGTCAGAGCAGCACCAAAAACACGGTCTGTCACATCCTTGGTTTTTCCTTAGATCCTCAGAAAAATCCTTTCTGTGCTGTAAGTGCCATAATTTTGAGAAAATTACACTGTTTTCAATATTTAACACTGACTTATATGCAAAATATAGCTCAGTTGTACTCAAACAACCACAACAAACGCTTCATACATTATGCATGAGTTCTTCCACCAAGCTCTTGATACAGATTATAGAGAATCAAGATATGCTGTCATCTTAGTATTGAAAGTTTTGGTAACACTGAATGATTAAATAACTTCACAGTAGGCCTACTCTAAGGTTTTCTTGAGGAAGCTCTTCCCTAAGCCTGTCTTGTTAGGCAGGCCAAAGAGATTTGAGCCCTCAGTAATGAAAAACCATGTTGCTGTACCAAACAGCAGAGGAAACACAGGTACAGCTTAGTGCAGCTCTCCAGATCAGGAAACTTCTGGAAAAGGCACTGAGTAGAGACTGGGGACATTTCCCTTCTTAGGGACCAATACCTTTCTGAGAACGTTAAATTTTAACATCTTCTAAGGATCATTAAGAACCCATTAGGACTTCTGGAATAAAGCAATGTCGTGACATTTCCAGTTTCTGCCTGTTCTAAAAGTATTTGTTCTCCAAATAGTCACCGGGAAAATAGGTTTCAGAAAATTGACATTTCCCTCCATCATGCCCAAAGAAAAGATTAGATTGAGAAGTCCAAGAGGCAACATCAGCCTTATTTCCTCATGTGTTTCTCCCCTTCTTAAAGCACTGAATCATTTTTGCTATGACAATGAAGGTCAGGGAGGCTGTCAGCCTCCTCAGGATGCAACGCCCCCTTACCAAAGCAGGGAATTTGAAACAATGCCAGCTGATATATCGGCTGGTGATCAACACCCAGATCACAACAAAACCTCGTGGCACAGGGCAGAGAGCTCCTTGTTATAATCAGGTCCCCAATATATTGATTTTGCATTTTCAGAGCCACATAGAGTATTTCTCTCCTTCCCTATAAAGGTAGAGAGATCCGTACCTCTGCTCAGGGTCTGTGGTGTTCATCCCTCAGCTGCAGAAGCAAACTCAGGTCTCGGGCTTTCTGGAAACCTGGAGAAGCTGCTTAGTGCATAAGCCTTTGGGACTTCTCTACAACATTTCATTCTCTCTGTGCTGTTCTAAATGCCTAAGCCTGGAACTCAGCTGTCAGCACTGCTCCAGTGTGATACTAATGCTCTGAAAAGTCACACTTTAATGTGCCACTTTAGTGTTTATCTAAATTTCAGACAGACTAATTACCTAACTTGCTGGTTGAAAGGTCTGAAAGCATTGAAAAGCACATCCACACAGGTAACTGTGGGAAAATGTGTTTTGCAGAGAGCTGGCTACAGCATATCCATGGGAGAGAAAAGCTGACAACTCCCTGAGCATTGTGAAGAGCTGTAGGTAGGGAAAGTGCCTTGTCTGGTGAAAGAACTTATGAAATATATGGAGCAAGGTGGCAGGAGGACAAAGGCTTCAACTTTTTCCCCTCAGAGAGGTCAGCATCTTGAAAAGAGGGAATATTGCTTCCCAGTCAGCTCTCAGCAGCTTTCTCCCCTCTTGCAGGATGGACTGCTTTCTTCTTCCAGAGGCAAGCAGCAGCTCGCTCCTCTTCGTTTCTGCCTGAGCAGCTTAATTTTCCTGCTTCTGCAGGCTTCAGCAAGCAGCATCCCTTCTTCTGCAGCCTCAACAATGCTGTAAACATTAAGGGATAGGGCCTGGAGAAGTGGTGAAGAGCTCTGTCTACTGCTTGGATACCCACTTGCAGTTCTGTAGGAGGACAGCCACGTAAGATTTTCCAGAGCTGCTCAGCCCTCTCCCTGAGCAAGTGCCATTTTTAGGTCTGTCACCAGGGATAAGAAGAGGCAACTTCTCTGTAAACAAAGTTCACAAAACATACACTGCTGAAGGCTTCCACCAGCACTTCCCACAGTAAGCACACCATTTAGGGCTTAAGCTACAAAGATGACGCTCGTGACTTTGCAGTTTCACATTTAAAGCAGGGATTTTAGTGTCTTGCTATCTGAGGGGAAAAAACAAAAAACCTCCAACCTTCTGTACTGTCTTGACCTGAGTAATTTCTTCTTCTGAATCTAAGAGAGACACCTGGATTCTGAAACTAGATTTCTATGCCTTAAAATATTTCATAATTTCCTGAATATTTGATGCTTCATTTCTGAAAAACTAATACAGCCTCATCATGTATTTAATTCTACAATCCTGGCAATTCCAAGCTCCATTTTTAGTATCATTTTTGTCTAGGGCCACATTGGTGAGGAAGTTGAGGAAGGTTGAATGCACAGGATGGCTAGACCTCAGATTCCAGGATGCTCTGTCTTGGTGAACACAGCTTAGCCTGATCTTTATGGTTCTAGGCCATGAGAGACTTGGACTTTGTATGTCCATCTGCAGAAACAGTCTTCTCAAGTCTTCTGGGATTAGTACATCCCTTTGCGCATTTGGAAGTGCTGTTTTTCTTCTGGTTTTTTGTTGTTTTGGATCCCAAGTCTCCACAAATTATATTTATTTTCTGAAAAGACCACAATTCTGTCTCTAAAATGTGTGTAGTCACGGAGGCCCCTTTTTGCTAAAGATTAAGGTTGAAGTTTTAAAAACATGTAACCAAAGGGGATGACTGTACCACAGAATAAAATGTAGTTCTGCTATATGAAGAAGTTGAGAGAGGGAGAAGATCCAATAGTTATGTAAGGATGCAACTCCAAAGTGTGCAAAGCACATCAAAAAACGTTTACTAATAACTGTAAGAGAGAGGAGGATAATACACCCCTGTACATTGCACAGCACTTCCATTAAGCAGGAGGAAGAATGATTTATTCCCATTCTTACGCCAAGCAGCACAACTGCAGAGAGTGATTCCACCACCTTCCTGAAGAGTTTCAGTGCTAAACAGTATCCAAAGCAGAGACCCATGGAAAACCAAAGGCAAATGATCACACCAGGAAATGCTGAACCCAGTCCCTACAATGGATCAAATCTGATTGATCATGAAGACTCATCACCATTCTTCTTCCCCAGTTGATTCAGCAGATCAGAAAGGAAATGC
The DNA here is from genome assembly GCA_031468815.1 of Morus bassanus. Taxonomy (NCBI): domain Eukaryota; kingdom Metazoa; phylum Chordata; class Aves; order Suliformes; family Sulidae; genus Morus; species Morus bassanus. The sequence goes on from CM062569.1 coordinate 90,575,639, forward strand.
TTTGGGGGCTGGAAGGAAGAATTGTTCATAAGGAAGTTACTGACAAAGCAAAGAAAAAAAAAAATCCACAGTATGTTTGGCCTGTAAAGAAACAAGAAAAAGACCATTTCTCCCATAGACAGTGAACCAGGAGAGCAAGCTGCTCCTTCAAGCTACTCCTGCTGCCTCCCTTGCCTGGTAGGATTAAGCTTGCCACAAGCAGACATTACAAATCTGGAGAGAACTAGACTTGTTCTTCTGGTGCCAATAACTAGTTACAACTGCAGGAAAAAGGCCTTGATAAATTCTGCTGTGGACACTGCCTTTGGCAGCTCTGTGGAGGGAGGGAAACCTCTGCTCAGTGGTGAGGGTGGCTGCAAGGGCAGACAGTAGGCTATCTAACCAAGGCCTTCAATCACCCACTCAAAGACCTCTCCTGTTTACAGGAAGGGCAGAGAAGGAAAATAATACAAATAAAAGAATCAGGCAATCACTGATTGTCGTGGTTTTTTGTTTTGTTGGGTGGAGTTTTGTTTGGGGTTTTGCCCCCCAAAAGCAGTATATCTAGGAATGTCTTCTTACTCATTAATCCAACATTTTTCACCCCACTAAACCCTGGCAGACATTTTCCTGAGCTTTCAGATGGCAAGTCTGAGATTCGCGCTGTGAGGGGATTTCTTTTCCCTCTGCTGAGATTATCCTATGGCTACCAGAAATCTTCAGAAATCTCCAGGTACTAGCCAGCAGACGGTACCACACTCAGAGCTGTAACATCCTCCCCGCTGACAGGGATCCCAGTTGTGCCTTGCTTCGTCAGCAGCTCAAATACTGATCCTTGGAACAGCAACAACTGACAACAGTATGCACAGGGCAGTTTACTGAAGTCTCCAAATTCTTCCAGAAAGATCACGCCAAACCCTAAACCCCTTCCTGGCTTTGGCCCAGGACTTAACCTAGCATTTGAACGCCTACGTGGTCCCCGAGAAGAGCTTAGCTCCTGGAACTTCACATGCCTTCTGAGCAGGGTCTCATAAGAAAGAACGCTTCGCCTCAAAACTGTGTTTTCTCCTCCTGCCACAGGGACTGTTTAAATGGCAAGATCATACATCCTTTTTTAAGTGGAATAGCAGTCAGGCCAAACTTTCTTCTTGGGCTCAACCACTAACAGGATGGAAAATATTCCTGAATGCTATGAAGCAAACATTGGCAGGAAGTGGAAATTGGTTTCCATGCATGAAATGGACAGTTCAAGAAAAGAAATATTCTCCATTTGTGGTCTTTTCCACAAAAGCAGGGTTTTCCTTTTGTGACCATATTTTTCTCTGAATCCTTATTTAATTTGCCAGAAACGAACATGGAACTTGCTCATCACCTGGAGGGAAAAGCAGTTGTGCTGCTGGGATAAAAGGCTCCAGAGATATTGTAGGAGGACTAGGAGCTGCAATGTGTTTCTAAGGAAGAGAAGGCCAACATTCACTAATGACGTTTAGTCTTTCTGTGAAAACAGCCACTTACCTGAGAAGGATCACAGGTCTCCTCCTCCAAGCTGCCCTGAGTCAGGCTCAGCTCTCCACCAGGGAGCTCAGAGGCAGTAGGCTAGAACACAGAACATGTCAAACGCACAACAGGAGAATACAGGATTTATCAGGAAGAGGGATGTGGCAACCAGCCTGGGGAGTATGTAACAAAACCAACCAAAAGTCTTTCCATGCATCCAGCAGAAGGAAAGTGCCCTGCCTCAGGTCAATATACTCCGACAGCATGTATTGTTAGGTATGTCAGATGCCAAGAACACACAGACCTAGCAAGAACTCATCTTTAATGGAGTAACTGCATACAGGGATGGAAGGCAGGAGACTGCAGAAGCATCTACATTAGTGTTCTAGTCCAGATTAAAGGGGTATGCTTTTGAAGTAAGCTCTGAATTTACCTCTACATATGCTTTGAATCATGTCACGAAGCCACGTCAAACCGCAGAAACAGGATTCCTCACAAATGGGAGATGCATTCCCAGAGCACCCCTGACACACCGCAGCCTCAGGTGGGCATTCAGTCCATAGGAACAGACCACAGCACATCTGAAGTGAAAGAAAAACCCTAGCCTAAAGTCTCTGTAGCACCTACTACTTTATTGTAAAGAGATTTGCTTGTCTACAGTATTTTCTAATATAGAAATTGTCAGGAAAACCATCTGATCCCGTGGGTACCCTCTGCATATCTCTTACTGGAGATAAATCTATAGCCTTTGAAGTGAGAAAAAGCAAAGAGAGGAAATGAAAGCCACTTAATCTTGAAGTCAGATTTGCCCTCCGCACAGCTCTGCCATCAGTGTCAAGGATAGGAAAAGAGTTATCTCCTCCTTCAATTAACAATGCAAGTCTACTAGTTAAAACAACTACTTATCCTACATTCTCCCAAGGGGACACTCCTGTCATCTATAGCTGCTCCGAATGGTTACAGCTGTGTCCTCTCATGCCAGAGTCCAACAGAAGGCCTAGTTAATGGCTTTGTCTTTTCTTACATAAACGGATACCATCAACAACTACATCAAATAAAAACAATTTAGCAAAAAACCAGAATTCTTCAACAATTCACACTACACTTGATACAAACCTCCAGTTGAATTAAACTTCCGTCACTAACTGATTAGCAACTATATGATGACCAGAGCTGTTTAATGGACAAAGGGTGGTACGCTGGCCCTTCAGCCAGGTTTAAGTCCTAAATAGCTCCTCCCAGAAGCATTCTTTACAGATGTGGACAACAGACGCCGTACTGCTTGTTTTGATCCCAGAGACAGAGAAAGCTCCCCACAGTTTCCAGGTGAACACACCTGTTCTCATTTTCCATTCTTTTTAGTGCAACTATAATGCATGGAGAAAAACCACAACACAGCAGCACACCTGCCGACTTAAAAATCCCTCTATAAATAGTGTTCGCACAAGCTGTTATGTATGGGTGACTACGTTACCTGACTGTAAAAGCCTTTTTTAGTAGCAGTATTTTTGTAATCTCCCTGAAAATTTATACGATGGTGAGGAAAGTCACACATTAGGTGTCTTGAGTAAAAGACAGCAACTGGTTTCATGATGATTTTACCCTTACCCTGCGCTTCAGGAGTTCTAAGATGTCAAATCATATAGAATTACAAAGGAAGAAACAAGACTTACTTGCAGCTACTGAGTGCAGCCTATAGAAAGAGTCCCTCCATTTGTAAGCCATGCCTTCAAGGCAAAGTCAGTTACAATTCATGCAAGTGAACTGGTTTACATGAAGCAACTACGAAGAAGTATCTCATTTCTAAAAGCAAACCCATTCATACACCAACCCTAAACTGCAGCAGTCCCCAACTCTTGAAAGGGCAGCTATTCAAGACCAAATAGCATTCTCACTTTGAACAGAAAAGACTCCAGATTGTGAGCTAGGCCTCTTCACAAAAGGCTGAGAGCAGCAGATCAGAGCATAGCACAAGTTTTCTCTCTTCGCCAGACTTAAATGGATTATTCTGCATGAGTTCTACCAGACGACCATAGCGTCAAACTGATGACACTGGTTTCCCTCCCTTCTGCTCGTTCCCAAAATACTATCTCCCACACAGGAACTTAATGCCTTTAGATGGTATCACACAATGACAGGTCTGGTTTTAATTATTGTACCGAAAGTGTCCCAAATAGACAGAGCTCCTGAATAACACATGATTTTTCATTAACTCACTGTCATGGCCTGCCCTATTTACCCTGGCAGTATATAAATCCTGCTGTAAAAAAGCGATTTAGATTTAAGATATTGTCTCTCCTACCTCCCCTTTAAAGGCTTATTGCCTCAGTCAAGTAAAAGGGCTGAAAAGCACATGGTGACCTGAGTAAGGATGTTTTGCAGCCCACCTTCATCAGGTCAGAAGTTGAGCTCTGGGACTGCCTTATAAACAGCCTTCTATTTCCAGAAGAGGAAAAAACTAAAACCCAACCAAAATCACATTTGCATAAAAAGAAGATTACAGAAGTCTCCCTAGGAAAACCTTTAGTTAAACAACTACACTAAGTTTCCAAAACACTTCTGTGCCAGAGACCCAAAGAACTCCTTACACTTGTATCTAAGTACACCTCATGGCCATTTCTACAAGATAACTTTAACCTTGTGTCCTGGTTTTTGCTGGGATAGAGTTAATTTCCTCCATAGTAGCTAGCATGGGGCTGTGTTTTGGATTTGTGCTAGAAACACTGTTGATAATTCAGGGACATTTTAGTTGTTGCTAAGTAGTGCTTACACTAGTCAAGGCCTTTTTCAGCTCCCCATGCTCTGCCGGGTGCACAAGAAGCTGGGAGGGGACACAGCTGGGACAGCTGACCCCAACTGACCAAAGGGATATCCCACGTCATACAATGTCATGCTCAGTATATAAAGCTGGGGGAAGAAGGAAGCGGGGTTGGGGGGGATGTTCAGAGTGATGGCATTTGTCTTCCCAAAGACGTTACGCAGGATGGAGCCCTGCTTTCCTGGAGATGGCTGAACACCTGCCTGCTGATGGGGAGCAGTGAATGAATTCCTTGTTTTGCTTTGCTTGCGCACGCGGCTTTTGCTTTCCCTATTAAACTGTCTATCTCAACCCATGAGTTTTCTCACTTTTACTCTTCTGACTCTCTTCCCCATCCCACTGGGGGGAGAGTGAGCGAGTGGCTGGGCGGGGCTTAGTTGCTGACTAGGGTTAAACCACCACACCTTGGTGAAATATACCCACAGCTTAAGTGCTTCTATGAAAAGCTTATACAAATGTGTTCATAAACTGATGAAGGCAGCATCTATAAAAGTCCATATAAACTGACTTGTCATTATTGTGTACTGACCATACTTCAACAGTTTTCCTCATTTATGAGTAAGAAAGCAGCAGTATCAAAGGATTCAGATGTTTCAATTTTTATTGCAAACCATTTGCCCCTGCAATGTTTCATAGCTATTTTAACTAAGGCAAATTGAAGACCATTTACATTAACATTACTTTCATTAGCTGCAGCATGATATACAAATAGTCATATAAGCTTTAAATATGCAGCCTCACTTTATGGTCGTCCAGCTCTGTGCTTCCACGCTTTCAAAGCTTTCCTCATCATTGGTGCAATTTCTTCAACAAGAAAAAAAAAGAGACCGGTTAGGATTACAACAGTGAGTGACTTAAAATGGTATTAGCATAATATTAAGCATACATTAATAGACAGCAAGTTAATGCAATTATCTTTATAATCTTAGGAAATTCTATTTACTTTTGATAGGCTTCCTTCTATCTTGAGTTATTATGCTTGAGCTAGAGCTTCCACTGTTGCTAGTAGGGATCGGATTCGATGATGTGTTATTTCTGTGTCTGCTTTCTGCAACACTCGCTCTTTTAAAACAAGGAAGTAAGAAAAAAAGTTAGCTTTTGATATGAAACTATCATTTGCTCTGGCTCATTTTGGAGAAGAAAAAACCTGATCAAACATTTAAGACTTCACACCTCAAAGACAGTATTTTAACAAGTCAGTTCTGTGATACATTTAAAAGTCACAGGATAATTCAGGTTAGAAGGGACCTCAGGTGGTCATCTAGTCCATTTCCATTGTTGCACAAATTTTCCATTTATAGATTTGATGCATCTTATTTGTCTTTAAAATTAAATGATCAGAATTTGAGAGAGATCAAAATGTTTAGCACTACTATTGTGATTCACAATGCCCTGTGTTGTTCTTTGCTCTTTGTGTTTATTTTCCTCTTTGAACACAGCTGAACTGCTAACTAGCTCTCTACCAGAAACTGAAGGCAAATTTACACAAGTTTTCTTTTTTTTTTTGTTAAAGTAGTAATATCTAGGAAAAGGCACAATAACTAACACAAATATTAGGTTGGGATCCTCAATCAACACAAGGACTGAGGCAGTCACAGATACAGCGCTGATGCCTACTGCTAAAGACAGTTAAACCAACACAGCATTAAAGTGTCAGCATGATGTCACCAATCTGGGCAGCCTTGTACCCCTCAGAGCCAGTCACCGACGTCTGCTGCCAGTTATTGTATTTCACTGCACACTGAACTGCAAACAGTAGCATGCTAGGGATCTGCCCATCTGCCACAGGACCTTTTTAGCTCCTGCAAAACCAGCTTCTTCAGTGAAGATTTCAGCTGTACGAATTTTACAACCTGCAAAACCAACAGGTTTTCAGAGGACACAGTCAAAGCAATGACATTAACTCATCGTGCCTAAACAAACTCTTGTTTCTCAAGAAGGCAAAGCAACAACCCTCTTAAGACTTCTTTCACACAACAGCAGTTCTTCCTAATTTATCATGCCTGAATAAAAAACATGCAGGCCTTTGAATACATCATTCAGTTACTGGTCCAGAGATCACTGGAGCAGAAAGGATATTTCCAGTATTGTACTTGAAGTACCTAAACTGGAAGGCTGGTCTGTCACAATACAGATACAACCTCCCACAAGGCAACTGAAAGCAAAAGCTAAACTCGAAGTGCCTTAAGCTATTGCCTTGGTGGGTGACTATCTTTTCATTGAAAACAGCAACAGTATGGCAAGAAACTTCCTAATTTAATCAGCTAAAGGTACAGCTATAAGAACATTGGACCGGGTGTAAAAGCTGATTTTAAGAAGTTCCTACGTCCAGGCTGTTATTCCTGTCCCATACCACCACCGTCTTGAGCAGTAAATCAAGGCTGCTTGACCAAGTCAAGCTCCTGAAATTCACAGAACACACTTTCCCATGGTTTTGTAGGGGTTTCCCACCGGCCCAACAAACCCAGGTCAGTTCAGTTACCTAGTTCACGTGCCTAAGACAGAACAGTTACTCAGCACAACTGCAGGCACTGCAGCATCAGAACAGAAACAACTTAAAGTGAGTCTCCTGACATGTTCAGCTATACTAAGTCAGTCTTGCATCCCATTTGCAACAGCTTAAGTTTTATCCTCCCTGATCCCAGCTATCTGTCACTGTCTACTCACATACTTGTCAACCTGCATAACTGTTCCCTAATTCAGATTAATGAAAAACATTCCACCCGCCACCTCCCCAAAGGGATAATTTTGAGAGCTAGTTACAGAGTAGTTACGCCAACATGGGAACAACCATAGGCAGTGGGAACAAGGGAGGGCACCATGCTCACCAGCAGCCACAGCAGAGTGACTATGGCTTAAGATAGCCACATTCAGGCAGTGTGAATACTCTCCACAGCTTTTATGGTCCAGCTACTGGCATGTGGACTCATCAACCCATGGAGTGCTTCGGAATCAAACTGCTGATTTTTCTTTCAGATAAGAACAGATATTCAAACAGTAAAAACCAGCAGTCTGTCTCCACATAGTTGAGAAGGGAAGAAGAGGTAGAAGCCGGTGCTACAGCTGGTTTCTCTCCCTGTTGCAGCCATCCTCTTGGATACAAGAGAGTTCATTAGGCTAGCAGGAATGGTAGGACAAACATCACATCCCAGCTTTGGTTATCATGACTGTTGAACTACTCTGAACTAAGATGACACAAAGAAAATTTGGCTTTGTGCTGTACAAAGGCAACATTAGAGGAACCAGTTTTCTGTTCCTCCAGTGATTAGTGTTGGCTACTGCTACAGACTGACTGTTCCAGACACTCCTTTAAAAGCTGCCAAAGCAGAAACCCACAACCAAGAGTATTAAAAGTTGCTGAGATTCACTCTGGTCAGCTATATCGCTCTGGACATCTGACTGGGATTTTATGAAAGCAGAACATGTGAGGCTACTAGGCAGGTTTATAAACACGAAACATCAACACTGGAATCTCCCCAGGATGTCAAGTTGCTTTAGTGCCATCTGGAGAAAAACAACAGCGCCCGCTCTCTCTCCAGCTGGGAGGGTGAATTCATCGCTGGCACTTCGGAGAAATGTGTGATGACAATGCATACATAGCAGAGGAGCCCAAAAGACTTAAAAGGCAAGTTTAGTTTCTAGCCACTAGCTGCTTAAAAAAGGAAAGTAAATAGAGGGCTATTTATAACTTCAAAAATATTTTGCCAGCAAGCTTTTGTACTAACAAAGACATCTAAACTCAAATTAAAAGCACAGTACAGAACACTTACTTGCCCTTCTCTATTGGATTAAGTTGGGCGACAGGTCCTGCTGTCCCGTGGATTTCTTGCTGTCGGCGAATGCCCTTGGGTGGTTTTGCTGCACTGGTCACGTAAGCCAATTTTACTCGCCGGCCTAACAGAGCAGCAAGAAGCAGAGGATATGTGACTTCCCCCCCACCCCCACCCCCGCTTTATGTTCAAAATGTTGATAATATGGTTGTGTGGCAATTTCTAAGTTTAAATTGGGAAAAAAAATCATTCACAAAAGCAGAATCTGGTACCAAAGTAATAAGTGAACCATGGCAAATCGTATACAGACTGCATGCAACATTTCTTCACATTAACTTTGGTATTTGTAATTATATTTGTACTCTTCGCACTGTTGCTTAAAATCCTCAGCCTAACCAGTAAGGTAAGATTTATCTACTGTATGCTGCAAGTATTATGCATTAATGTATTGTATTAATGTAGTTATTTATTTTTTAAGCAACTTGTGAATTAAAAGGAAAGTGTTCTTTCTTGATGTCTTCTCCTAGAGATACAGCATTAGTGCTCAGTGCAAGTAAATCACTAAACCCTACACAGTAAGTGTCAAGAATAGCAGAAGAGACTGGGTTTTTTAAGTGGAAAAGCTAACCACAGATTTTACCTTTTGGTTTCTCAGATTGAGCTGAAAGAATGTTTTTTGTAAGCATCTTCAGTTTTTCTTCTCTCTGATTGAACTGTCTCAAGTACATTTCACGCCAAGACTCATATTCCAGGAGGCTCTCATTTTTAAATTCTCTCTGGCAGTGTTTCTTCCACAAGTGGTCAGACTCTTCCGTAAATGTCTAGTTTCAACACAAGATACCTTAATTCAAAGATTTAAAAATAACATTTTCAAGAGTACCTATTAGCTGAGCCTGTACACAAAGCCCAATCCCCCAGTGGAGAAAGGTGCAGAACAAATTCCACCACATGTGCTCTCACAGGCAATCCCAACATGAAGCATGGCAATACCATGCAGAGATGCTGACTTCACATAGCATCAGACAGCAGAGATCTCTATTTGAGTTAATAAGCCATGCTTACAGGCTGGACTTGTGTTTCCAACACAGGCTCAGGCCACACCAGCTCTCAACTTTAGGCATGCAGAGAAGTAGCCAACTTGCAGTACAAAGTGCTCCACACTTAGAATCTCAATGTCCAAATGCATTGTGGAGCTGAAGTCTTAACAGTGTAGATAAAAAAACCTATCACACACGTTAAAATCTCACCCCAGAAACCTCCCGATTGGTATGCTTTGCAGCCTTAACAGTTTGTAATTTGAAAACAGTTGGTTCTATTATGACTTTCACAGCTATTTCAGTGTTAAATATTGTGGTCTTATTTTTTTCCTCCTTATTTTTATAAACAGAAATACTTTTTTACCCACACTGCTTTTCACTTAGTCATCAGTAATAATTCTCCCAAATGCTTTAAATCCTGACACTTGAGAAAGGGAGGCTTGATAATAACAGCTGAATTCAAAGAAATAAATATGCAAGACAGAAAACTAGTGTAGCCCGTGGAGAATCTTTATCAAAAAGGGTGCATGGAAGGCAAAAAACAGATGCCTCATCCTCTGTGGTTCCCTGAATTTAACAAGGCAGAATTTACCGGATTACATTCCTCTATTCGAAACAACTGCTCTGGTGTGCAACGTGTTAGCACAGGCTCAAGAATTTCAAAGGGCACACCTCCTACTTCATGTAGTGCTACAAAAGAGGACAGTATTTTCAATATCTCATTTTACTTAGTGGGTAACACCACTCAAACAGTTTAAACATAAAAATACAAGTTAATTTTAGTAAGCACTAACAGAACACGTTTTGAAGTCAGACTATGAAAACATTTATAAATCAGCAGTTCCATACTGACTGTTATATCGAGGATGGAGAAAGCACCTTGGAATAGCTATTGCCCCATCTTTACTGATGTGCCTCATTCCCCTCTCTGCGTATGCAAGGGAATAAACAGTTTCTTGATCACTCATTCTAATTTATGTAAACAACCATCTTGGAGGGAAAAGAAAAATCAGCAGGCTTTTTGGCTTGTAATTTATAGGACATTATATTTGAACTAAAATTGGAACTTTAAAAAAAGGTAAGCTTTCAAAACAAAACTATATATTAGCATGGCCATAAATCTGTTCTTTTAAGTGGCTTTCAACCTCCTCTGAGTCACTGTTTGTAGGGAGGGGCAATATCTTTTAGGAGGTCAGTTGTTGGCACGGAAAAAAGAGAAATCTGATACACTTTCAGGCACAGCCTTCTACAAATCCCTTGAAGTACTCACAATCAATATTATTTTGAAGCACACGGATGCACTGTTCATACAGCGTAAGCATCTTTGAGAGACAGACAGTTTTAGAGCCGGAGTAAACGTGCATTTTAGAGTTCAGTCTCCGTCCTGTAAATTGACATGTTTCACTGACTTGCTGGGGTGCTTCTAAAACAGGTGCTAGAGGAGCTGCAAACAAAACATCAGGCAGGGTTTCCTTTACATTCTGACATTTTACAATGCTTAAAACGTTCAGCTTTGAGAGAAAACACAGATGGTTGGACACATGTATATTCCTTTCTTGAAATACAAAGCTACTGCATCACAGTTTGGGGTACTTACATGTACTATATGTTACTGAAGTCCATTCATCATCATTTAACACCAAGACAGCACGTACATTGCAAGTGAGCTGCACCAACTCAAACCAGCCTTATGTTATTTAGCTCAGGTCTACATGAGCGGTATTCACACCTAGATTACTTTGTTACTAGTCTACAGCACATTATTGTTCTTCCTGAGTTATCCTAGAGAAGCCAGAAGCTGAATAGCAGAGATGTTTCAAGACCAGAGTGACATGAAACCACTGAAACCTCACAAGAGCTGCTAGGGGAACCAGTGGCACTTTGTGTCACCTACCTATAACGGTGCTAGCAAGCTCCTACGCCGAAGCTTAGGAATTATTTGTTTTATATTTGTTTTTATTCTTTTGTTTGTTTGTTTTTTGTTTTACCTAAGATAATTTTTACTAAGGCTTTGCCTGCTATAAGGTATAGACAGGAATAAGAATAAATGGAGCCTGTGGAACTACCACCCCATCTATGCCTTCTCTACATCTGTGGTCATCTTCCACAGTATTTCTTTACTCAGGAAGCCGTAAGAGGGAAGCCATGATAAATCCCTTCAGTTTCAACATGAAAGTGAAGGCGAGGCATTTCTTCGCCATGGACAAATGAGCTAATTAGTTTATTATGAAGGGCGATAAAGACATCTCAACATAGAGCTGTAAAAACCTGCACTGTTTCACATTTATCAGCCTTGCGTATTACTTACCTTTAAAGTCTGCAGCATATGTAGGAGATGAGATTGAGATGCCTGTCAGAAATTTAGGCAGTGGAGTATTAAGAAGATCTTGGAGGGATGCCACCTTGGCCTGTGGACAGACAAGGAAACATTGCTTCAACCCTACAAATTTGAGTTTACTGAGGCTTAAAATAAGCTACAAAAAAAAACCCTTAAGCAAACTCCAAAGTTAACTAGGATAACTAGAATTATTGCTTTTCTGCACTAAAATTTACTCACTGGATTACTTTTCAATGTATTCTTTCATACTCTACTTACCAAGACTTTGTAAGAGGAACTTAGTGGGTTATCTGCAATCTGCATAAAAAGAGATTAAAGAATGGTGCAGATGCGTTCAGCTAACAGGCTTTCAGATAAATCACTATTGAGGTTAGAGGCATGCAGTGAAGGAGACAAAACTGCAAGATGACAAAACCACAGTTAAATGTTTAAAGGCAAACTAAATGCCATCCTGAAAGATATGAAACAGCTTTATACCTGGTCCTATCAAGTCTCCTGTATTGTGCTGGATAAGCCATTTAGCCTAAAATTTTCACAGATAACCCCTTAAAAAGGGATTTAAAGATGCAGCAATCTGGTAAGTCCAGGTCCCTACAAATGCTCGGCATTACGTGTAACATCTAAATTGGGTCTTAGGTGTCCTCCAATTGTAAGCCAGGCAATTACAGCCCAAAACTTGCATCTCTCTGAACTTCATTCCACTATCTTTAATAACTTTTCACAACTGCTTGAACATCCAAGATTTTTCCTCAGTTTACGCTAGAGTATCATACATAAGCCTCTACATTAATGTTTCTCCATTTGGGACAGAAGATACCACATTCAGATTGTGGACCATCCTCAATAAATAAAGCCTGGGGCTTTCACATCACAGTAAAGACAAAAGACTAAAGAGACTTCTAATTCCCAGTGCACAAAAGGGCTTCATTTAAAAGGTCTAATTAATACACGTTTACATCTACCTTGACTCAGGGAAGCTACTTAAGCTTCCACTTCAAGGGACTAGGATACACATTATGAACACGTGTAAGCTATTTTTATAAGCAATACTGTGGTTTACTTCAATGCATTAAAAGAAGAAAGTTCAGTTCCACTGCAGACTTTAACATTCACTATTAAAGAACCACAGCATCTGACAAAATGACTGTGCTGTAGACAAAGAGCTGCCACAGTCACAAACCATGCTGGTCAATGGAAGAAGGGGACATCTTTCCAAAGGTAAGGACCTTTGCTTTGCAGGTAAAAAGCCGATATGGGTCAAAGACTATTGCCATACTGGAAATCCTAAAAATACAAGTCAATTGTAAACTGCCAGTATGCAATAAACAATTTTTTTTTTGCCCCAATTATTTCAATTATTGGCAATTGCAATGCAGCTGGTATGCCAGGGCCATGCAATCTGTTGCTTAAAATAAATACAGCTGAATTTCACTGAAAATAAGAGAACAAAGCACTTGCTCCTCTGCAGTTTATTTGCTATTATCTCAACCATGCAGTGGTTTACCTTTTTATTGGGAGCTTCTGATTGATCTTCCTCTCCCCCTTTTGCACGAGAAGATTTTGAAGTAGGACAAGCCTTCCTCTTTCTTTTTTTGGTAACCTGATCATAATTAAGGTAAGATTCAAAAGACATAGTAGGGAGCTCAAATTCCTCATCACTAGGTAATTTGGCTTGGCTTTTTATGACAAGTTTTTGTTTTGGTTTCTTCACATGCTTAGGATTTCTCTGTTTGGAAGCATCCTTACTAGACTTTTCCTTCAGGGGTGATACATCTTTACTGGCTCCAGAGGAACACTGCTTTTCTGAAACTTTCTTGCTGTCTGTGGAGGTTGTCTCTTTGAAGTCACTTTCTTTAGCTTGAGGATTGGTACCCTGGCAAGCATGCTTAGAACCACTGCTGTTACATTCTTTATTATCACATTCTTTTTGAGACTCAGAATCTCTACTTTGGCAGGTCTTTTCACTACAAGTACGCTGTTTATTCAACTTTTTAGAAGTGGGAGCACTCTTGGAACTTCCGGAGGCCAGTGCAGATGCTTTGGACTTCTCCGAAGGCTTAATCTCCTTGGAAACAGAAGATTTTGTCTCATCTTTTTCCTTTTCAGTATTTTGTTTTCTTCCTCCATAACCACTGCAACATAAAAAATAATCCCATCCCATACTACATCTGATTCTTGAACAATCAATTTTTTTTACCTACATTAGTAAAACTAAAAGCATTAAATCACACCATGTGTCATAGTTTTACAAGACCCAGAACTGTGCTCTTATTCTTCCATTATCAGTACGGAATCCCAGAGAAGCAGCTCTTGGGTCCAGCACCACTAAATACTGCAACAAGAACTGACAGCAAGACAAGTGGGGAGTGGGGACATAACCATCAGTAGAAAAACATGCCTGACAGTACCATTTGCTTATAACATGTTGGATACCCCTTTTTACACTAGTTTCCCTGCATGCTTTATAACACAGACATGGTACTCAAAATAACTAGGAGACAGAGAATTTGCAACATGCTCTGTGTGCAATACAGATTACAACAAGTCAGCCTTTATGCTTTGCTTATCATGGGTTCTGGTATTTCACTTTCCCATTGTTTGAATAACTTCAGATTTAAAATGCACTATTTAGTCAATCTAAACCTTTGGCTTTCTCAGCTCAACTACCTCAAGTTGTTGGAGGTCTGCAAAACATCTAAAGCACAGTCAGCCTGGCCACAGCAGTAGTGGCTACTTCATTCTGCAAAGGAATCACATGTCTTTAGTGTAACTCCTCCAATATTGGAAGCCCCTCTCAGTCCCCAAGAACATTACAGGAAAGCCTTCTGTACTACCAAATCACTGGAGAGCTGCCTCATTCAACCACCACTCTGGGAAGAAAGAGCAAGCTTCCCACTTCCCTGAAGAAATGCAGAGCAGTGCCCATCACTGGCTTAGTCCCGCTTGCATCAGCTGGGAGCTAAGAACTTGTGTCGGTCAAAAAAAGACAGCTGAAGTCCTTGAGTGTTAGCTGACTAATTGACCAATACCTACTCTGATTTGTTTTCTGGTATCTTATAAAAGACAGACTTATTTCTTCTGTTCAATTTATGCATTTGTCCTAATGCATATTTGTCATTCCAAACTGTATTTTACAAAATTACACCACAGTATAATTAACTTTTAGAAAAAAGTTAGTTCACACCTACCTTTTATTTTCTGGAGGAATAAGTTTTTTCCATTGTTTCACCAGCGTTTTAGCTACATTCCCAGCAGTGGCATGTTTCCTAGAACTGTTAACTGTTTTGCCTATGCCAGTTTCCTGTTGAAGACAGTGCAAGAAAGATGGGCAGAATAAAACATAACTATCATCCCAAATAAAACCTTATCTAAAACTCCCACAAATAGCATTAGACTAGTAGACAGAGAAGCCTTATGGCAGCTAAATAAATAATAAATGCACTCTTTATACTGCAAACAGAACTGAAGAAAACGTAAATAGTTATAACCAAATATACGGAACAAAATGCAGTCTTAATTCATAAAAATAAGAGAAGTAATTTTTCTCCATTAAATGTATGTATTTCAAGAATTTCACTTGGGGGCATAAGCATTCGAGCCAAAATGCATACTGCCCCAGTTAGATTAATCAATTCAAATTCCCTTCAGGCTTATGCAGGTACATTTTAGCATGTTAGAGAGCACACACGATGGATGTATTGTAATGTAAAATGCATCTCAACCAGGATTAGTATGGGGTAGAGGGGTCAGAGGAACAGAGTTCATATGACTAAACTCTGTCTGAGCCACGGGGAGGGGGGGAACAGAAAACAACAACAAGAAAAAAAGCCACACACACCAAAAAACCCCACACCTTGCCATTTAAAACCTGTCATTTTCTGGTTTCCCCCCAGTACAACTATTTTCACGTTACCATTGTGCTTTCAAATCTTGCTCTGGTGAGTTTTATGTTGTTGAAGCACAATTATCTTGCAGACTTTGAGTGGATGTAAGTATCATAGGTGATTTTTTTTTAATCATGTATTATCAAGAAGTATCTCTGATTCATGAACTCTCACTTTTATGATGCATACAAAACCTGGAATTCATAGGTTAGCAGCAACCTGTTAATGTTCTTGCTAACTACTGAAATGATACTTCTGTGAAGTATGAGCAAGAGCTATACACATGCTACTCCCACAAAACTGGCTCACACCTTAGAAAGCGCTCCATTCATTTCACTTTAAGGAGATTTAGTTACTATATATTTCAGCAATACTGGTTTGGTAGGTCAGTATATTGCAAATAGATGCAAGAAGTTTGGTGGGATTATTTTCTAATGCTATTTATGTTCTTGGAATGCATTAAAAATGTGGAGTCCTCAGTTGTAAGACATCTCTCTCCGCCATATAACTTGAAGGCTTCCATCAAAGTCTGTCATGTTATAAAACATGCAAGCTGGCTTGGAACATTGTCTGCAGAAGCCCTTTTTATTTTAAACAACTAACTGCAATATTAGATTTTGTTTCCCAATAAAAATGCACAAATATTGCTGTATTCCAGTAGAAGTCTACCTGTGTTTAGGCAGGCAAATGCCTTTTTGCCGGAATAAGCCAGCCACATATCTTAAGTTACCATATTTTTCTCTTACTCTTCAAAGAACTCTCTCACAAAAAAAATCCACATTCTTCTCTTCCCAAAATATAAGCGCATTGCTCATAATAACTAGAAGCTTCATATACCAGTGTGAGAATTTCTAATCCATGCTGCATCCTATCAGGTTTTATATAAGGGTACAAGTCACAAGTAACCCTATTCTATAATGTGGGATGCCTGTTCTTTAAATGGAAGAAACTGACCTTGAGCTGCTAATAAAAGATAGACGATTTAGGCAACTGACCTGAAGAATGGTCCACCCGTATTTGCTTTGTCTTAAGCACTGACTTGAATGCAGTTCTACAGTGAGAAGACACCAACCCTGAGTAGCAAAGTGTACTCTTTATGCTCAGATTCCTGCTCAGTACTATCACTGTTGGCATAATACTGCATTTGTCAAGTTGTATGCCCAGCTTCCAGCTGGCTTTTGGAAAAGGCTCCCTGGTTCCTTGTACAGAGCTCTAAACAAATCATGATTAAGAATCAAAATTACAAAATGCAACAATGTTCACTGCTTCTGTGATTGCAGACCCTGACATTTACACAGTAATTCGCTACGGAAGAGTCTGATGTATTGTTGGGTCACTTACCACTAGAACACCCAGTGATATGTCCAAATCCTGTAGTACCTTAAGTGTTTTTATAATCTGGAAGGAAACATTAGTGGGGTTTTTTTTAAACAAATATTCAGAAATTCTATTCTATTTCTCATCCTCATTCACATGTTTAATCCAAAAATACTCAGTGTTAAGAGGAATATCCAGGAAAACGTAAGCAGTCCTTTACTGCACATCAGGGCTGTGCCTGAAGTCTGTGCTGTGAACCACTACAGTTCTGCCAACTCCCCAATTTCAGTAATACTGGAAAACCCAGTAGGTATGAATTTACCACTACAGAGATTACACTGAAGATCAGTAATACAGTAGTACAGGCTACATATGCATGCCCACTCTCCTCATGTAGCAGTGACCCTCATTTGTCACCAAAGAGATAGAAAAGCTGCATTATGCAGAACCAGCACTACGCACAAAGCAGCAAGTCTCCCAGTCAGCAGCACCACTCGATCAGCCTGGGCCAAGAAAGGACAGAGCTCATGGGAGCCCAATTTTCAAAAAATAAGGTATACAGCACCCCAGAGTCTTGCAGTTGACCAGACACAAGCAATCTGCCTTATCTTTCACAAGCTTCCTTGAAGGTATGTTACATAGATTACAGAATTAATGTGGAACTGAAGTAACAGCATTTCTTAAGGCTTTCACAAAACCTGGAACACTAATCAAGTTTTTCAGATCATTGCCACTTCTAAATGCAATGGCAGGAACCTGCAGGAATGCAAAACACACTACGCAGAAATGTTAAAGTTAAAACAGCAGCTACAATAACTTAAATAACTGTTGAACTGTCATTTATCATATTAGATATTGCTTCTGAAACGGTGTTGCAGGAGGCAGAAGAGGTACTAAAATAAATGAGTAGCAAACTTGAAGAAACAATTTACAAATAGCATGGGGGTATATTTTTTTCTACAGTTGTTCTAAGTTTCATTGTTCCTATAATGCATTAGTAGTGGAATCCCACACTTGACACTGAATTTCATCCATGTACAGTGGGCTCTATCTACATGCCTGGCATGCAGTTCTTCCTGTAAATCATCCACCCTGCAGTCATGTTTCTGAGACCTAGAAAAGTAGGAGAAATGCTTCACAGCCTGGGAAAACATGAGGAAAGCTGTAACAGTAAGACATACACCTAGGACCAGAGGTAACAAATCAACTTTCTCCCAAGAAGTTCAGCTAACTAGAAAATGGCAGGATGCCTACAGAAAAGCTTCCTGACCAAAATTTTGGAACCAGTATGACAGCCGTGTGAAGTTCTGCTTATCTCTTATTTAAGGATAACATATTCCCTGAGCCAGCAAGTTGAGTCAACAATATATGCAATGAAGTTAAAAACAATTTTGCATCCCAAGAGATCTGCTCTTCCTTTTGAGGACAATACAAGCTTAACATTTAGCATTTTTTTTCAGACACTTCACAGGTATATACTACCTATTTCATGACCTGAAGACTTTTTCTAAATAATCCCCGTCAGGAAGTGTGTTGCAAAGATGCTTAACTAAAACAAGTAATTGCTCAAAATATTTATCAAAAATCATTAGAAACCATGTTATCAGTGTCAGGTTAGTTAATTTTCTTATTTAAAGACAGATCCCCATTCATTTAATTTATTTTGCAATCAAAAGGACATAATCCAGTGCTGAGGATATACACTGTGCTATATAGGATGACTAGCTACTCAAGCAGAGCAAACTAGTGGGAATAAATCCTACAGCTCAAAGAATACTAAAAGATGTTTTCATCAAGCTGCAAGGAGAATGGGGGTTTTGAACTAAGTTAATTCATAAAGCAGAGTTCATTTCAGAAGAACAGATTCAGGAAGCAGGCAATTACTATTCATACAACTTCAAAACAACAGGCTAAATTACAAAAGTACCTAGATGACAAGCATGTCTGAATACAGTCAACACATTTTAATGAAACGCAAAACTTCCAAAGTTTTCTAAATGAAAGACCACACTGTTCATTTTGCTTTCTTGAAATGTATATCACATTTGGCAAATTAAGACAAACAAGAGGGTTTCATTAAAAAAGAAAATAGGAAGCACTGATCAAACACACTGACAATTCTTTTGGGAGAAGCAATCCTGATCTCTCGAAAGCAGGGAGCCACTTAGGCTGCAGTGAGATTGGCAGCTATGCATGTACGGGACTACCAAAGGAGAGAGCACTCCATTTGCCTTGTACTGTAACAGGACAATGTAAGTGGTGGCATCCAGCCTGCCGGTAAGAATCACCCACCTCCAAGCCCTTGGCATTTAAAACCAAACTTACTTACAGGCACAATCAGGAAACAAGCAAGTGTGATTTGTGGCAAACATCAGTAACAGCAGAGAAGAGACTTTGTATTTATCCTATTTGCTGGAGAGTTTTGATTTCTCTATTAAAGACTAGGAGGGGCTGTTTGCTTTTTAAAGCACAAATACCAAGCTCCCATACCTATCAGACTTTGGCGAAGGCCACAGAAAGGTATATTGTGAAACATAAGACACAGTAGAGCCCGTCACTGAAACTAAAGCTTGTTAGAAACAAACTTTGGTGTCATTATATTTATATGGTGGACCATGACATTTATTACATAAAATAAGGCAAAAAGAAAAAGTCATTTATGGAAAGTCTGTTCTGAGCAGGCCTTCAAAAACAAAGTGAAGATTGACTGTTGAGGTGCCTTGCTCTAACCATATCTTTTACCATAGCATTTGTAGCCCATCTGGCTCTTATCTCACTGGACTGTACCCAGTAATTTTTCCCCAAGTCCTTCCATATACACACAATACATATGTAACCCTCCACTGCTTTTCAGTCTGTTTTAACTTGCACACCACTATCAACTATAACCTCATGGAAAAACTCTAT
Source organism: Morus bassanus (assembly GCA_031468815.1). NCBI lineage: Eukaryota > Metazoa > Chordata > Aves > Suliformes > Sulidae > Morus > Morus bassanus. The sequence goes on from CM062569.1 coordinate 90,595,186, forward strand.
TACGGTAAGCTTTATAAAAAACTGTGAATAGATAAGAACTATTTCTATATATGATTCCTGAACTGTTCTACGCAATTCCTAAACACATCCTGATTTCTACAAGGTGAGTCAAAGCCTTTAGGATTGTCATTTTTCCAATAAATAGCATTCCAAGCAAGCCCAAGACACAGGTCTTCATGCAGTGTAAACAGACAACAGAAGCAGAGCCTTATGGACAAACTGAGAGCCAGCACACAAATACCAGTGTGAGACAAAAGCAAAGGTGACAACAGGAGCAAGGGTGAGCTAAGATGAAGGGAAGGAGGGAAAGCAAGCAGGCATTTGGAAAGCAGAGGGCAAAGGTAATGAACGTGGTAGGAAGCATATGAGCAAACAAAATTTTCCAGAGTCAAAATTGAAAGAGTGATGACAACAGATCCCAGGTGCACCGAGTTTGGTCTCTTCCCACTGCACCAGTGCTGCTCCAGCCTCCCTTTGAGTGTTGTACAGTCACCTCACTTTTGCTAGCTGAGCCTGGGCCCTCAGGAAGGATAGGACCCATTAATGGGTCACCAGGCCATCTGTGGTCAAGGGACTGACTCAACATTTCACCAAAATAACTCTTTCTTTCTTTCTCTCCTTCCCTCCCCTTCCTCACTCACTAGCTGCATCTCTCTCTCAGAGGGATCCTTATGATTATTTAGCCTGTTCTCATCTATAACACAGCCTGTGAAACTTCCCCAAGTGGTAAGTCCCTAACTTCTGGCTGAGCTAGACAGCTCATTTGAAAGACGAGGACTTTGAAGTTAACACATTAGAAAAACCAAATGTATTCCCAAGCGAGTCATTCCTATGCCCTCAGTAAAGTTTCCCCAAAAAACAACTGTCTAGTTTTGCTTTCAGCTACTGAATGACACAATCTTTCTGCTAAATAAAGGAATCTTCTTCCAAACACTTTGTACAACACAGAAATGTAAATGCTAATCACACATTTTACCGTAGTCCTTTAGTTTCAGGAAGTTATGCTAGCCATAGCTACAGCCATTCTCGAGCTGTCTCGCTATCTTTCCAGCTTGGCCGTGTTGTTTCTGAAAAACCACAGTCCCCAGAGCAAGACATAATATTCCTGTAATTGTTCCTCTAATACTATATAGCAGTAATAATATAACTCTGCTAAGCTACCCAAAGATAGCATTTATTCCATAAGCCACTGCATTGTACTGCAATTTCATGCTCAACCAATAATACATCAGAGCTCCGAATCATTTTCTGAGTCAATGCTTTCCAAAATACAGTCTCCTATCCTGAGTGACCTATATTCACAGCTCCTAGCTGTGACTTTCCACTGAGCCACGTTAAAATGCATGTTGCTCAAATGAATGTAGCCTAACACATGATCAAACTTGGTTTCTAGAAGAGTCTTCATTTGACACAAATTACTTCAGTATTTGTAGTGTTTCCCTACAATGCCTGCTGTCTTCTAAATTAAGAAAGATTTGAGCGGCATCACCTCCCACCCCCAAAAAAGCTGCCACAAACCCACAACCAAAACCACAAATCAACATTGTTTTCTGATGAGGTCTGGCACTTATTTTTGGTGAGTGCAGCTGAAATCCATTTTATGTATTGCATCAGGCCCATAACATTGCTACTGTAATCAGCATCATACAGAAGCAAGTCACATGCAAGCCTCTTAAGGCATTTATTTATGACAGTTAGTGTCAGCTGAATATAATTTGAGATAAATTTGGCAGTACATATCTACATGAAGTCTCATCAAGTGACATGGATCATAGCACCATCCTTTATTTCTATACCAATTACATCTTATATGCAACATCATGCAGCTGCTCAACACACTCCTTCGTGATCAATGTCAATGAAGACCATTTCATTTACCTGTATAAACAATAGCAGAGTATTTTTTTCTGTCCTGCTGAACTTCTGTAGTACCTTGAGCATCATCCAATACCTAAATCCTTAGTTCTGTTCATTCTTTGGTCAATTATCTGAAAACTCACTGGGGTAGCAATCAAGCCTCACACATTAAGAAGCTTCTGACACGAACTGTCTGCATATTCCCTGGTTACTATCAGATCAGAAAGTATTTAGCAATTACTAGAAAATGTCAAGACAAATATTATTCTCAAGTATGGAAAAGATATTTGACAAAACCAATACTTACATACATACACATCTGTAATATTTATTATTTTTTCCACGCATACCTAAAACTTTCTTCTTTGCCTTTAAACACGATAACCACATATTTTCCATTACTAGATTTAGCTTTTATTAGCAGTGCATTTCATGACTGTCAATTTACGGCTATCAGTTTCTCACTTCCCCTATCGCTCCTTAGCCCCTGATCTCTTTAAGTATTTCTATTTCTCTAGTTTTACCAGGGACAGCAGAAGTGCTGCAGCACCACCATTAGTCTCATTTTATGCAGCACCTGCTTGCAGTCCTGCCACATAAAAACTGTGCATCTCCTCCCTTAACAGATCCAAATCTGCCAGGGCTATTCACATTTGTTATTTGGGTTGAATGTGTTTTGAAGCTTACTGTTCTGGGATCACTTAAAAGTTAATTACCTCTAGAATTGTTTCTTTCTTTTCCCTTTCAATCTCTTGTTCAGAATAGCATATCAACACCAACCCCAAATATTAAAAAATGCAAAGACTATAATATCTGATCACTTTTGTAGCACAAGAAGAAATTTTAGGTTCATTGAACTGCAAATTAAAACATCTGAAGAAGCACCTGCACTGATATTTGTATTTTGGACAGATATAGCCTACAACACTGGCATTCACGAAGATAAACCATCGTTGACCAATAAAATCAGTATTTCCTATGTATGCGTACACACACACACTTTGAAAACACACAGTAGATATGATTAATAACTCAGCTTTTCAAGTTCATTAACTACTAAATACAATGCAAATGAAGTTTTACTGCCACCTTCTGCCTCCAAATACTTGCACAAACTTGTAACAAGTTTTAGTATCTTAGAAACCTACCTTGGCAAATGCGTTCTGTACTTTCAAACTGAATTCAACCCTCAAACACAGAAAAAAACCACCTACTCTTTTCAATACACCTTCTTCAGTCAAATGTGATTTATTACTTCATAAAACACTGAGGCCAATTTGGCGCATACTGCTTTGCTTCCATTTCTTTCAGAGTCCAGGCTGCTGCACAGAGAACAGAGGGTGTCTTCTTCCCCACGCCACCCCAGAGCCTCTGCTTATCTCCCGTCTGCCTCTCAGTACCTCGAGAGCGTCAAGCGCAGCTTCCGTAGGCTGCTCTGAGCCATCTCCCCACTGGTGTCTGCTTGCTCCAAGTATTCCTTATCTAGTCCTTGCAGCTACTGAGCAGCCCCGCTATCCTACAGAGGTTGTTTCATTTCTTTCAGAGATAAGAGCAGCTTTGCTCGTCTCGCACCAGGAATACCACCACCACAGGGTGCAACAGCTCCCGCTCCTCTCGCTGCGCACCATTAAAACGAAGCGGAAACACCTATTTCACCGAGAAAAGCTCTTACAAGCACAGAAATTGGCACACCAGCTGCTTGCTGTGTTTGGACCTTCTGGCCACGCTGGCGAGACTTCATGCAACCAGCGCTGCCTGGTACATGCAATGACACGACGCCCGGTTTTGGTTGCCCTTTCTCCTCCTCACCTGACCGCGCACAGGGCCTCTTGACCACTCCCGCAAAGCTTTAGCCCTTACCCACCCGGGAAATAACCACCCGTCACCCAACCACTACCCAGCCCTCCTTCAACCCCCTCCTGGTCATGACAAGGGAAGGAAACAAAATGGCGACGCGGGCGGCGCCTCAGCGGCGGGCTCGCGCCCCACGCGCCCCGCTCCCTGCCCGGCAGGGCGTGCGGCAGCCCCGAGGGGGCAGCGGGAGGGGGCCGCCGGGGCCGCCACCGCCTCAGCACCGGGCTTCCACCGCCCGCCGCCGCTCGCACCGCTGCGTAGGCACACGGAAACACAGAGCACGCCCGAAGAGGTGGGGGCGGGCAGCCTCCTGACGCCGCCCCGGCCGCTACCTCCGCCGGCTGCTCCGCGCGGCCCGGCCGCTCCTTCAGCTCCAGCAACCCCCGCCCCTCCGCCATGGCTGCTCGGGCCGCTCGGTCCCCCACCTCGCCCCTTTTGTAGCCGCCACGGGCGGCGCCGCGGCCAGGCCCGCCGCGGCCAGGCGCTGCCTTAGGGGCGCGGGGCGGCGCCGGCGCCTCTCCCCGGCCCCGCCGGGGGCCAGCCGTGCCCGCTGTTTCCTCAGCTCCCCCGGGCTCTGCCCTACGCCTACCTCTGGGCCTTACCCGGGGGTTTTACGGCCGCGGGCCGATGGCCGGGGCCTGAGGCGTGCTGGTGCGGGCAGCCGCGGCCCGGGCCCGGGCCTGAGCTCCGGTCTCCTGTCCCACAAAGGCAGGTGCGGCCAACGGGGCCCGGCCCGAAGTGGCTCTTCCCTGCCGGGTGTGCGCTGGTAGCAGCAGCTGACCTGGTTGTTCGCTACCGAACTGTCAGCAGTTATAAAGGCTACGTGCTTGCCTTTGTTCTGCCTCTTTCGGTTTTATTTAAATACGCAGTGTGGTTCCGAACAAGCAGAGCTATAATTGAAGTAAGCCCGTGGAGGCGAGTCGGGGGAAGAGCAGCCTCCCCCAAGAAGTGCCATGGCACGTGCTCTTACCCAGCAAGGCAGGTCCATCAGTACAGCCATGCCAGCCCCAGGAGGAGCCGTGCGGTCTCTGCCCCCGGCGTGCACCGGGTGGTAGGTGGGACACCGTTAGCATCAGAGTCATTTGCTCTTGCTCCTGCAAGCTTGTTTGGTTACCTGCAGGTAATGTCAGTGGCATTTCTGTTGTTTGTGCGTGGCCATAAGGCTGCTTAGCAGCTGTTAAGCACAGCGGCACACTTAAGTGTAGTGAGGCCAAGCCCATGAAGATGTGACTGGCACCCACCCTACTGCAGTCCTAACCTGCAGGTGAAGGCAGCACTCAGGCTGAAGAGGGCATCCTTTTTTTTTCTGTCCTGCCTTATTTACAGCCTGATGGCTAATGTATTTTTTTTTCTGAGGGCGACAGAGCACTTTTGGGCCCTGCAGCTTTCTGCATGGCTCTTCTGTTACCTAGGGTCACAAAAAAGGTAGGACAGGGAATTGGTCTTTGGTGCTGCATGAACTGCATAGCTGAAACAGGATCTCTGCCATGGAGCTTGCTGGGGCTGAGCATGTGCTTGAATGACTCCATGCTGAAAGAGTCCCTCTTCAAAACATCCATAGGTTTGCAGTATTTCCTTGGAAGTTAATGTAGATACAACTGAAATAGATATATAGAACACCTTTCACTCTTTAAAGCAGTGTTTGGGGGAAGTGTTAAAAAGAGTGTATCCAGTCTGAATTACAGGGGAATTTTAAGTAGGCAAAAGTCTGGTATTTGCACGTTAGGGTTACTACTCTTGCAAAATAGATCTTATTACAGCTTGGCACAACATACAGCACATTTATCAGTAGGGAAGCCAAAATAGCTGGTAGGGCAATACAGTAGGTAGAGCGCTCAGGTTGGATACAGAAAAAACAAACCCAGGTCCCTGTTGCAGACTGGCTCTCCAGTTCCCATGCTCATCTTTTTACTCTACAGAAATAATTAACTCATCTTCACAGTGTGTAGAGACTTCATCAACCCTGCCTTAAAATCAGCCATCTGCAACTAGTTACTCTTTCTTTATTTTTCTGGCCCTAATAGTATGAAATTACTTACACAAAGTGGCATTTATGCAGAAGAAGTCTTGGAAGAGATTCAGCCCACACCAGCGTTATGGTTAAAGTCGTCTTTGAGTAGGGAAGTTGAGGCTCAGATTGTCACATGGATTTTGTGATTGAAGCTGGGTTTCCCATATGTTGTCTGAAGGCCTTAATTATCAAGTTACCGGGCTTTCTGGGATGAGGAAAATCTCCTTGCTGCACTTCTGCCCAATTATTCTGAAAAATCATTATTTCATGCCAGTGAAGAAGAAAACATTTAAAATCTCAAAAGCTTTCCTAGAACAAGAAAAATGTTTCTGGCCCAGATCTAACTGCAGCCTTTCTCATATCACCTGTCATAACTGGCAGAGGAAAGAATTCCAAGTTTACTTGGTCCTTCAAAACTGCCAGCCAATGCTGATCATTACAAGGATTTGTTTGTTTGGCATCGATGCAGGACTCCCTAATAGGAAGAAGTGGGTTGCCACACAGAAATATAGCGCTGTCACTACGCGCTCGAGAGCTGTGTTGTGCCATCAGCTCCGCTTCAAGGCTTGCAAACTCTCATCTCATCCCTAGGGTACTCTCCATGCCCTACTGCCAGTGAGTTTCTGAGGAAAGAGTGAAACCAGAAAGAGAAATAGGCTTTGTATGAGCTAAGGAGAAGAGCAGGTGAGAGTTTCAGGGGGTGGATTGGTGAGAATGGCTTGGCTGGGCAGAGTTAGGCAATGAACTGGGAGCGAATGATCAAGTACTGGGGGAGGTCTGCCTCAAGGGGGAGGTCTGAGTGACCCACCTGGGGTTCAGTGTCTTGCTGAGCACAGTTCCTCAAAGTCACCCTCTGTGAAATCAAGGCCTCTGTATTTGATCCTGAACAGTAGTAGTTTGTACGTTTATTCAGCATTTTAAAAAGAAAACCCATTTCTTTTCCATCTTTTTATTGAAAAGACTGCAGGTCCCACTGAAATTCAATATGCTTTCACAGTATCTTGAATCTGCACAGTGAGCTTCAGCCTTCCTAAAGGCATTATTGGTGTGATTACTCAGTACATTCAGATCAAGGCATTTAAAGATATTTTTCATAACTATTAATCATAGTGAATTAATATGGGCTTTGGGGGTGCATAGTATTTGGCTGCGTATACAGAAAGGGCTCAGAGAAAACTATGCAGCCACGATCTAAAGCCGACCCTGAGTTTTGTTAACATCTTTAATTGACCGAGGTGGATCTCCATGTGGCCATGGCTGTGATGCTTGCATTCCACCAACAAATCAAAGCATGCTGACTTCAAAGAAAAGCCTTAACATTTTCCAGAAAGAGTGCAGTAATGGTTGTGCATGGATTAGAAAAGATGGTTATAATTGCCTTAAGGCCTATCTTTGCTGGTACGAGAACTTTCCCTATTGCTGATTCTGACTTACGCACATGGAGCAAATAATAACAATTATTCTTATTTATTGGGCTAAGAACAAATCTCTTGAAATGTTTGTGCTTTTTTTCCCCCTAAAAATGTTAAAACATTACTACATGACCTGCTACTGCTGCATGGATTGATACTATTGTCCTTAGTCACTCACATAGACCAGTTGATTGTGGAGCAAATTAAATATTTTTCCCCCAAGATTCACTCATTCCCCCATATCCACTCAGGATACATCTTGACACGTTTAAGATATTGGCAAAAAATGTACCAGCCCCTCTTTTAACTGAGAAGATAATTCATAATTTGATTGAAAGGACTTCAATCAATATAAAAATATTTTATAGTAATTAATTTCTATGCCATTGGAAATGAAAGAATCGAAAAGACAATAGTTATTTTCAATATATAAAGGAAACAATGTTAAGAATATCTGAAAATTAAAAAACATTTTTAATTTTAAAAAATCAAAGTTTTATTTTAAAAAAATCTATCATGATTTGCCGCTAATCCTGGTACTGTTTGTTTTTTAAAAGACTTTGTTGTGTGCAAATTAATGGAAAATGAGAATGACTAGTTCCAAGACCAGCTTGCATGCTGCATAATAGCCAAGTATGCTATCAGTTTTCCTCTGATCTTGAAGACCCAGAAACTAAAGATTTCGTGTTTTTTGCCCTAACGTATGACCAGAGTTTCAGAACTCTGGGAGATATTTGGTTGCGTCAGCATTAGTACATTGGCATGTTGAGGCATGCCCCACAGGATGGTTATCTCTATATTGTGCAGCTCAAAGCATGTTCAGCATTTTCTGGAAATTAGAAATTAGTTTTGCATTTTCAGTGGGGATATTTCCCAATTGGTTTTTGTGTGGATTTTTCAATACTAAACCATATGAAGATGCTGGAAACACATTTGTACAGATTGAATAAGACTTAAATTTATTTTACAATGTGCTGGTAGATTTTAAAGATACCGTATGAAAATTAGAATAATCTTTTATTTTCTACAGATCATGATAGTGTATTCATTCTGGAGAATAAGTGTCCCCTTTATAAAAAAAAACCACCTAACTGGAAAATAACAGAAGAAAAAAAGATATTCTTTCTCTGAAAAATGTTGGCTTTTTAGGACATCTTAAAATTATAAAAATTGATAAAAGTCTGGGCATGAACTGTTAGAAAAGGGAACACTGAGTAACTCAGGTTCACTAGTATGTATGTGTTTGGGAGTCTTGTAGAAATATGCCTGTTCTATCTATAAAAACTAATTTTTACAAATTCTGAAAGGTCATGAAGCACAGTGGGGTATATAGTCTGTGTAAAAATCATTACAGCTGATCCTGTTAAAGCAGAGCTTCAAGAAAAGTTAGGGATAATTGTCCATGTAAGGACTTTTATAATTAGATTGAACTGGTAAATTAAAATATATTGAGATGTGTTAAGATGATGTTAGATGTCATCCTACATATTAAGTTGATGCTATACTGAGTTGTATATTTGAGGCACTCTACACGTGAGTGTAGTATAGTACAGAGAAGTTCCTAAAACATGTCTTAAAATAAGGCGTCATCCTTCATTTTTCACAGCAGCGGTCCTCTTTTTCATACGGAAAGCTGGTTACCTTGTTGCTGTTGGGCGGGCTTGGCTTTACATCCCTCTCCTTCACTCTGATTTCACAGGTTTGATTGTCTCTCATTCCCTATTTTCATTTTTATCTGGTAACTTTTGGCAGCTCCACTAACACAGCGATGCCCTTTTGTTCAAAATGACAAGTATTACGTTGCAGCAGTAGTTGTAATAGCCCATCCGAGCCTGGAGGCAATCGAAAAAATCTACCAGATGCAGCATTACATAAACGACAGCCAAGAGAAAATCTTCCCTTTCTCTGACTTCCACTTCCCCCAATATCCTTCCATTCCCATACAGTCACGCACACCTCTTTTCTCTCTCCTGTGGGATGAAATTCTCCTGGGATGTGGAGGTTTGGCATTATATTATTCCTGAGGTTGACTGGCAAGAGGTGGAGGTAAACTGTTCCGGTGTATGGTATAACCCACAAGTTAGGATACTCTCTTGCAAGACAGAAGATCAAAGTTCACATCTCTCTGCAAATATATCAGGGCATACGAGCCATTATCCTTGAAAGCCAAGGCAAGTCTTTACAGAAGGAGTGACCTAACTCCAAGAAATAGGGCATGGCTGTGAATCCCCATCAGCCAGTCTCCTTTGCTCTGCCCAGAGTTAAGCACCAAAACCCTAAGAAAGTGGAACTAAAGTACTAGCTTTTCCTTGGCATTTCCTGCTGGTTATTTGAGATCATAGAATAATATAATCACAGAATGGTTTGGGTTGGAAGGGACCTTCAAAGAGCATCCAGTCCAACTCCCCTGCCATGGGACATCTTTCACTAGGTCAGGTTGCTTAAAGCCCCATCCAACCTGGTCTTGAACACTTCCAGGGATGGGGCATCCGCAGCTTCTCTGGGCAACCTGTTCTACTGTCTCACCACTCTCATCATAGAAAATATCTTCCTTCTGTCCAATCTAAACCTGTTCCCCTCCCCAAGCATACTGGCTTTTGCCCAGGCACCCAACTCTGAGGTGGGGAACCCAGTGGTCCAGCCCTACACTTACCTGGGACAATTAGTACCTGCTGTGGACGTACCTACCGTCTTCACCTTCCCCTCCCTTTCCTCCCATGAACCTGTGTATTTGCAGGGTCCAGGCTTGTCCCCCCAGTTTCCGGAGGCCGGGCAACCCAAGGAAGCTGAGCTCCTGTGGCTGGGCAGAGGCAGGGAGCAAGGCACGGAGAGGAGGGGTCATTTTAAAGAGCACCCGAGCACAGGCTCCAGTCTCTTTTGCTCGCTGTGACAGCAAAGCGTCACACTGGAAACCACAAGCTGGGACTTACCAAGTGGCCTCTGATCCTTCTCTCTCTTTTTTGCCACCTTTCCTCTCTTTTTGTCTTCTCATTTTTCCAAGGAAGAGGTGTTTTCACTGACAGCTTCTTGGACAGCTCTGGGACACCATTTTTCTGAGGAGGGTAAGGGGTTTTTAACTCCTCACTTTGATAGTGGTTAGAAGTAACATTTTAAAGGAGGGGGAAGGTTGTTTGTTTGAATGCATTGTTTTGGGACCCCAAGTGTCCTTTGGCATGAGTTGTTCTTAAGCTAAGATCAATTAGTGAAAGTAAACAGCTATAGAAAACCAAATCATCCAGGGTTTTCAAAGTTCAGTAACTTAGATTTATTATAGGATCGTTTGATTTGTTTCACTGCTGTTGCATGTCCTGTCACTTGTGTGCTTGTACACTAAACTAGCTAGTGACATTTCTGCTGATGGAAAGGTATTTTTCAGGAAAAAAACATTGGAGAGTGGACATTTTTGAAGAGCGAGCTTAAAATGTCACGGATTTAAATGAGCTCTGCAATGACGCAGTGAGGCAATAAACATTAAGTGCTGCATGTATTAAAATTTTTAAGTTACGGGTCTCTAAAAATATTTTGATCCACAAATATGACTGCCAAAAGAATATGCCCTTGCCAGCTATAAAGTTGTGGCTATTTATATGCAAAGCTATAACTGTGTGGGTAACGTACAAAAACATCCAAAAGTTTCATTTTGCTTGTATTCTGTGTCAACAAATATACATGACACTTGGGATAGCATAGTTTTTTTGCAAAAAAAGTTGTGTTAAACAACCAAAGTATACTAGAACACCAGCTATACCTTTGATTGAACCTGTCTTAAAATGGCAAGCTGCTGGGAGGTTGCTATTCTGGGAGGTGACTCTGATAGGTCTCAACAGATGCAGCTCCTGGAATGCAGCCGGAGCGGGGGGAGCCGGGCAGCAGCTGACCCCCACACTGGCACACCGACATTTCGGGGATCGCAGCTCACGTCAGCGCGAGCTGACACTGACACTTTGGGCACACATGGCCTTCTCTCTTGCCTGTTCTGCACATAGCCATCACCCCACAGCAGCAAAAAAAATCCTGGTTCTCACCAGCAGCAACCATTCCTTTCTAAAATTAAATTATCATTTTGTTATGTGCTGTGTACTTCAGGTAAAATTTATATGCTTAGATTTTAGATTGAAATATTACTGGAGTTTTTTATTAAGTTACCTAAAATAATCCAGTCATTTGTTTTATCATTAGGTAGCATTTCTTCATGAATAAGCACAAGGATCACAGAGAAAATACCTGGTGAAAATTGTTTTAAAATCAATGGATATATTGAAGATAAATGCTGTATTTGAAAATATTTGAATACTGATCTCAGCAATTCTGTTTTAACTGTGTTATTGAAGATCAGTGCTTTCCTTCAAGGTATATTTGCATATACATATATTTATTTGAAATAGCTCCTTTGAAAATTAGATAGGGGCCGTCTCACATTGCATCTGAAAAAAAATTGTCTCTTCATTTCAGCAAGAGCTGGAACTTGCCTAGAGTTGATAAGTCTAATTCAAATATCTGTTCTAACATAACTCTATGGGTTAACCCTCACACATAAAGAACTCGTTTAAAAAAACACATCCTGCTAGTGTTTGCATGGTGTTCTTCTCAAATAAAAGTTAGACAAAATCCTAAATCTAGGATTATAAATTTCAAAGTACTGATATTGAAAAGCAAGCAAAGTGTGCTATGAGTAGAATGTATTTGAGAATCTGACATGGGAATTAAAACATCATCAGTCTAGAAAATCAAAAGTTACAAAAACCTGGAGACAATTTGGAGCAGATACTGAATCTAAAATCAACATGACATCATACTAAAATTCACTTTGTCTTTTCGTCTTATGTTGCTTTTTTTTTTTAAAGAATTTCTCCCACTCTTAATATTTCCTGGCCAAATTCTGAACTCACCTGTAAGTCCGTACTAGCCCTGGAGTAAGGATGAACAAAGCTGGGGGCCCATACCTTTCCTGTGCTTCAGACTAATGCGTTCATATCTAGAGCCTGGCTGATTTAAATGTATATTTACAAAACTTTACTCTCTGGCAAACACATTGAATGTTTATGAAGAGAATTTAACTCTTTGGATGCGGTAACAATAGGGCAGTGTTATTTTTATGACCTTATTCCTAAAAAAAAGAATTATTTTTAGGTTTTGTAGGTGTATTCTTCACAGTTTTAGTATCCATTGTTGTTAACGAGCAGCCACACTACGATCTAGGACAGTATGATAGTTTTTAGGAAGATAGATTGTCCTGTCTGTTTTGGTTTTGTGGCATTTATATGTATTGACAAAGGTTAGATTTGTTGTATAATCACTCCACTATTACATTTCACAACTGCAGTGTAGCTCTAAATATTTTAATTTTATTTTTAGCAAGCTCTTGGCTGTAATATTTCATTGCAGTCATGGCCCCTAAGAAGAAGAATGTGAAGAAGAACAAAGCAGATATAAATGAAATGACTATCATTGTGGAAGATGGCCCCCTCAGTAAACTAAATGGTTTGAATGGACTCTTGGATGGAGGAAATGGTTTCAGCTGCATCTCATCTGAAGTTTCCGACCCATCATATAGCCCAAATCTCTTGGAAGGTCTGAGCAGAATGAGACAAGAAAATTTTCTTTGTGACTTGACTATCAGTACCAAAACCAAATCCTTCAGTGTTCATAAGGTGGTGATGGCTTCAAGCAGTGACTACTTTCACAACATCTTAAAGAAAGATCCATCCACTCAGAAAGTAGACCTCAATGACGTGTCCCCATTGGGTCTAGCTACTGTTATCACCTATGCTTACACTGGTAAACTTACCCTCTCACTTTATACAATAGGTAGTATTATTTCCACAGCAATTTATCTACAGATTCACACCCTTGTAAAGATGTGCTGTGATTTCCTAATCCAGGAAATCAGTGTTGAGAATTGTATGTACATTGCCAATATTGCAGAAACATATGGACTAAAAACAACCAAGGAAGCAGCGCACAAATTTATTAGAGACAACTTCATTGAATTTTCAGAAACGGATCAGTTCTTAAAACTTACTTTTGATCAGATTAATGAACTCCTTGCAGATGACGACTTGCAGTTGCCTTCTGAAATTGTTGCATTCCAGATTGCAATAAAATGGCTGGAATTTGACCAAAAAAGAGTAAAGTTTGCTGCCGATCTCTTAGGTAACATCCGTTTTGGTACCATCTCAGCCCAAGATCTTGTCAATTATGTTCAAACTGTGCCGAGAATGATGCAAGATGCAGACTGCCATAAGCTTCTAGTGGATGCCATGAACTATCATTTGCTTCCCTACCACCAGAATACACTGCAGTCCAGAAGAACGAGGATCCGTGGAGGTTTCAGAGTCTTAGTTACTGTCGGGGGACGCCCTGCTCTAACAGAAAAGTCTCTTAGCAGAGACATCTTATACAGAGATCCTGAAAATGGATGGAAGAAGCTGAGTGAAATGCCTGCTAAAAGTTTTAATCAGTGTGTGACGGTGATGGATGGATTTCTGTATGTGGCCGGTGGGGAAGACCAGAATGATGCCAGGAACCAAGCCAAGCATGCAGTCAGCAACTTCTGCAGGTAACTGGTTATTTATTTAAAAGGGATGGAGAGATCACTTCCACACAATGCTGGTAGATAGACCAAGCTGGTCTGTGACATGCAGCATGAACCGCTCAGATAAATAGAAAGGGGACAGGGTTGGGGAGGTGTGGATGATATTCTACATTAAAGTTTGAATGAACATAAATCTGCACCTGAAATTATGCAAAAACTTCATCATGGTTACACATGCACAATGAGAAGTGAGGTAAACCAAGAAAACTTACTCCAAGTGGAAGAAATAAATAGGAAGTTCTGGGATGTTCTAAGGTACCATTAAAATGCACCAAATCAGACAAGATGAGACTTTTTAAATTTCAAGAGCTGCTGATGCATCACAGAAAGTTTGGAAAAACACCTTTTAGGTATTATAGTCTTGACTTTCTATGCACCATCCACCATGTTTTCAACAGCTTTCATACTGCATTTCATATCCTTTAGCTTTTTTATTTCTCAAGAGTTTAGAAGCAATGTAACTGTCTCTTGAAGGCTATATTTCTCTTCCTACAGTGTACTCCAAATAATACCTCACTTCTGCAATATTACAGTTCCTATCTATAGTCCTCCAAGGACTGCACTGGTGATAGCAAGGTCAGAAGGCTAACATGCAGTAGTCAGATGTGTGATAGTATTTTTTAAATAGTTCAGCCTAAAAGCTGACAGCACACAATAGCTTGAAGCAAAGGCTGGAGGTGAGATAACTCAGCTTTTTATCTACGAACAGACTATGGACATGCAATGGCAATACACAGCCATACAGTCCTACCAGTGCTTCCTTTCCTGCTCCCAGAAGTTATTCAGATAACTTCTGAAGTCATCGACCAACATGCAAAGTTAATGAATAAGGAACCTTTTCTAGATCGTTTTTATTGTGTAATCTACTTTGTCAGAAAAATATCTCACATAAAGGAGGTTATGCTGTTGCTTTCCAGACCTTATGCTTTCAAGCCACGCCTCACGTTCTCACAAGAAGCTGTGTACTCGGTGCACACTTTGGTGGTGGGGAGGAGGTGGGAGCATCCTAGTGGTCCATGGCCAAATGGGTTCTGCTCCTTGTTCTGCCATTAACCTCAAGCATGTCAAGTCACATCAGTAGGTCTGTGGGCTTGCTTTCAGAGCTGCAGATGACAATGCGGTATGACAGCTAACAATTATTTACTTTCCCATAGTCTTTTGCTCATGTGATTCTGTGGTCGCCACAGCATGCGACAGGAAAAATGTATGGGCCTACTAATGTACCCCACTCAACTCCTTCAGGAGTCATAGTTTACTATTTCCCATTTCAGAATTGCTCATTTCATTGTCAAGGACAGAAAATGTTATTTCAGATAGGTGTAGGGTTAGGAAGCAAAGATGTGCTTTCCACATAATTCTTACTCCATATGAGTGGCAGGGAAAGAATACGCACCACATAGAAAGTACTAAAAAGATGGAAGCATAAATCACCACCTAACATTTTTTAGAACTCTTTGAGTAAATTTTGACATCTTTGCTGTAGGTGTAAATTGCAAAAAAAACTTCTAAAATTTCTATTTTATGTTGAAGGTATCTCTTTCCAATATTCTAACAAGGTTATTATACAAAATTGAATTACAGAAAAGAGTCAGATTTACTTTATTGAAATAATACCAGGTTTGAATGATACAAATACATTTTTTTCTCCAATCAAAACCTAAATTTATTTGGAAATTTAACCAGGGATACCAGTTTCATTCCACTGACTTCTGATGGGCTAAATAAATAACTAAAATTTTAGTAACTCCGCAGCTGCAGCAGTAGGAGGACAGAGACAGGACTGTAGAATTTAGCAGAGCAATATGTGAGGCAGTTACCCTCTTTTTTTAATGCTTTCAGGTACGATCCTCGTTTCAACACCTGGATTCACCTGGCAAACATGAATCAGCGGCGCACCCACTTTAGCCTGAATGTGTTCAATGGCCTCCTTTTTGCAGTGGGTGGTCGCAACTCTGAGGGGTGCCTCTCCTCGATTGAATGTTATGTGCCTGCAACTAATCAGTGGCAGATGAAGGCACCCCTGGAGGTGCCCAGGTGCTGCCATGCCAGTGCAGTGGTGGATGGTCGGATCCTGGTCACAGGAGGTTACATTAATAACGCTTATTCTCGCTCAGTGTGCATGTATGACCCCAGCAAAGATAGCTGGCAGGATAAGTCCAGCCTCAGCACCCCAAGGGGGTGGCACTGTGCAGTGTCCCTTCTGGAGAGGGTCTACGTCATGGGTGGGTCTCAGCTGGGGGGGCGAGCCGAAAGGGTCGATGTTCTCCCTGTGGAGTGTTACAGTCCTTACACGGGGCAGTGGACTTACGTGGCGCCACTTCAAACCGGAGTTAGTACAGCTGGTGCTTCCACCCTTAATGGGAAAATTTACTTAGTGGGTGGCTGGAATGAAATAGAGAAAAAATATAAGAAGTGCATTCAGTGCTATAACCCGGATCTCAATGAATGGACAGAGGAAGATGAGCTGCCTGAGGCCACTGTGGGCGTATCCTGTTGTACGGTATCTATGCCCAACACCAAAACAAGGGAGTCCAGGGCCAGCTCAGTCTCTTCTGTCCCAGTCAGTATTTAAATACGGATCTAACCAGCAATAAGTAAAAATGTTTACCAGCACAGCAGTATAATTAACCCTTTAAGTAGCATTTTTGTGCTTATATGAAAAAAAAATTCATTGGCTTTGCAACAGTTTTAACAGTGCAAATTGGCCAGTTTTCATGATTTTTAATACAGGTGGCATGAAACAGCATATTAGGGATAAGATTAATTTTCTTAGCAGGAAGAGAGAGTTAACCCATAACTGCAGAATTTTATTCGCTTCCTGACTTTGCCACTGACTTAGTGGCAGTAAAGTCATTTACTTTCTTTGTGCCTTGGTTTTCTTACCTGTAAAATAGAGACAAACTTCCTTCAGAAGATTGTTGCAAGGCTTTTTTAATACTGGGTTTTAAATGCTTTCAGAACCCAAGATGAAAGTCAAATATTGCTAGTAATAAATCTCAATGTAATCAGAAATGTGCTGTGTCATCATAAAATTGATCAGTTTTGTTCTCTTCTAAGCATTTTCTATTTTTGACAAACAGAAGGGAAAAAAAACAGAACCCCAAAAACATAGCATAGAGCATGAGCATACTTTCCTTTTGGGGCAGTGGTATTCACAGAAAATTTCTCAAAACATTTTCTCCTTCAGAAGTTTGAAAGAGATCCCTGTCTTCTGCCATGAAACCCTTTAATTCTCATATCTAATGCTGTGACATGGCTTTCAAGACCATCAATCCACAAAATACCTTAGTTCCTGTAAGCATTGTGGGCCAGCCCCAAGGACTGCCTTGGGTGCCAGGTTTCTCTCCTGACCTCTATGTCTACATCAAGGAGCAGACCACCACCCCATCCTCCCCTTCATGCCAAGGAGACTCTCCTGTCACGCCAGGTGTAAGGCATGAAGGCCAGTCAGTATGTCTCCTCCTGTTCCTACTCTTCCCATCTGTGTAGGAATGTACATCCAGATTATCTTCTTGTTCAAGATGGTCCTCACCAATGCAAGGAGGTAGGAGCTGCCGCAGCAGAGCCATAACTGGGAAGCTGAGTTCATGCCAGGAGGCACCAGGGGCTAACGGTGTCTAAGAGTGGAGATGCACAGAGCGTCCCTCCTGCTCAGCATTATTCTGACAAATTCCCCGTTGAGTGAGGAATGAAGATGGAATAAAGACTGCAGGATCTGCCTTTAAGAGTAGGGTGTATGTGTGGAAAATGATGAATCACAGGAAAACTGGATGAGATCAAAGAGACTTTCCTTAATAGTACCAAAGAGATACCTTAACACATTTCTTACCAGGTGTAGGCACACCATCACCCAAAGAAACCTTTTCCTGGGCACACCATTAAGTATCTCCTTTTGAAGCCTTCATTACAGCCCCGTTTATGGAACTTTTATTCATGTTTTTCCAAAGGCTAGACTAATGCTGTGCCCGGTGAAGTCTGTGAAGTTTTCCCAGTGAGCAGAGTGAAGTCTTTGCTCAACTTAGAATACCTTCCAAGAACTTTTCTTCCTCATTTCAGCATGGAGTGGGGGAATTAAGCATGAAACCTATTCCTATTCCCTTAGCCAAAGGGATATGCAACCCATAATGTCCCCTGAGAATTTGATACCAAAGGACTGCTGTCAGCACAAAATGTCCACACCCTTCTGTTGGGAAAGGAAAGAAGCAATACAAGGAACTAAAATTATTTAATATAACCAAAAGGGTAACTCACCTTAACCAATTCATAGAGGCTTCACATGCAGTTTTCTCAGATTATCACTGACACCTCCAGGCTCCGGTACCAATGAGAAAGCATGCTCTTAGCACTGTCTACAAGGCCTCCAGATTTTTATCTCATTTGCAAAAGGGGAAGGCTATAAAATTGTCTGTAAGTGCAGATATTGTTGAGGCAAGCATTTTCAGGACTTACGCTCTGCTCTTCTAAGCTTTGTTGCAGCTACATATTGAGCATCGGCATGAGCATGACACAGTATTAGAGATGAAGTAATTCACTCTGTCAGTTGGGATTAAACTCCAGTTCTAATTTAGAGTTCATGTCTGCATCCTGACTACACAATTTTAAATCCCAAATTCTATTTTTGAGTGCTGCATGTTATTAGAATATACTGTGTTGCAATAACTTTTGGTCAAAGTAGCACTGTCATATAGGTTTCATTAATTTAATTAGCATACCATTATCTTTTTTCCTGTTTAATTCAAATGAATAATAAGTCAAATCCACAGCCACAGAACAAAACATGGAATTGTGTAACAGAGTAAGATTACTTTGTTCTAAATATGAAAATGCTGTTCTTGCCCATTCCCGTCACCAAAAGCATTCTTGTGGATGAGAGCAAAATTTCTTTCCCAAAGTCATGACCATGTATTCCATATGAAAGTATTTTAAAAGCTCTTCGAAAAATCCATCTGCTCCAATAATTTTTTGTAAAATTTTAATACTATTAAAGTTGATTATCCACAACCAGTCCAATGAAGACACACATACACATATCCAATTATAGCTGTATACATACTCCAGTTATTTGGTGTTTCTAAGGTACCCATAAGACAGTATTTAGGAATTGAAGAAGCAATCATTTTGGCCTCAGACACTGGATGAAATTCTGTCATATGCAAATGTCTCTTTTCCCCTTTGGGAATTGAGTTCCAAAATGCTATGAGTAGTCAGACATTGCTGCATGTTTTCCTCTTTGTGAGCCAACACTTCCTATACAACAACAACAACCATCTTCTGTCTTTGAGTGGAAAGGTATTTGTGAATGATGGGCTAAGTGCAATGAAACTACTCTCTTACTACTTAAAGGGTTAAAAACTTCGGGGGCCAAATCCTTTTCATCTTACTCACAAAAAAGTTCTATTGACTTCACTGGGACTACTGAGTAAGATGTACAGGATTTCAAACTCTTGGCCAAATTCTGGCAGAACAGTAGATATAGATGCCTGCCAAAACTGTCATACCCAGAAGGAAGAGTGCTCCTCAGCCTCCACTGCCCTTGGCCATGACAAATCCATAAAGGCATGTCCTAGGACAGGATCCAAGCACCATTGGCCATGTGGTCCTTCCGTAGCACAAATTAGGTACAGACTTCAGGCCAAAAATTATAGGTAGATTAACAAATGGTACTGTTATCAGTGTAGCACTTCAGTGTGGCTTTATATTATTTTCTCTAAACATCTTTTTAGGCTTCAACTGCGCATTGAGCCAGGATTTGGCCCTTAATATGTGACAATATCAGCTGGACTTAATATTTTGATCATACCACTGTACTGAGCTATTTGTGACATTTTTATGTACAAACTTGTTTTGTTCGAACTGTGAAAAATGGTTTGTATGTTGTGTTTTATGGGATGGTGTTCTTTCATTGTCCAGTACCATATTTTCAATCTCCAGATGTTTAATAACAGCATCTCAGTTGAACTTGAAATACTGTATATCCCCAAAAGAATTTTTAAAATGCAGTTTAGGAAGTACTGTATATGGTAATATTAAATAGAGCAGAGGGCTTCCAACTGTATTAGATGCAGATTGTTGAAACACTACAGGGATCTTCTTTAAAGCTATACTAGTAGTAAAAAAAAAAATAATAATATATGCTGTTATCTTCAAAATTCCTTATGCCCATGCATTTTGTAGTCAACAACATTTGTGCTTCCAAGGAATTCAAATCTGAAAATAAGCTTTCTTCAGCCTGTAAGTGAAACAGTTTGATAATGTTTTGTTTTCTTGTTTATTCATGCTTGTGTAGGTGCATGGGAGAGTGTGTTACAAGGTTGTGAGGGAGGAACTTACTGTTGGAAAGTTATGCTGAAAGGAAGATTTTGTGCTTAGTTCTTAATCAAGATCAGATCATGATCATTTAATCTCTTCCTGAAGTTAACCCACAAGATCGTCTGTGGATCGGTCAAGAGTTCAGTAAGCTTAAGTGCCAACTTCTAGCTGGTCAAAGAGGGAATCAGACAAAGTTAGCATCAACCAAAGCTATGAGGTATTGAAAAGTGTTTTGTGTTGAGACTTTTAAATGGCAGTTCTTGCAAGAAAAAGTACATGATGGATGAAATGTCTGAATAAGACCATGCTTTGTATTATCCCAAAACCTAGATTAGTTGATCATACAGTTTTAACTCTTTCCAAACCCATGCTGGGTTTAGGGGGAGTTTTTCACTGGTAACAGCTGGATTTGGTAATTCTAGTTGCAAACCCAGCAGTCAAGCAAATAGTCATATGAGCATGCGTACCTTCTTGAATTCAGTGGGACTACTCCTATATACAGTTATTCTTGTGCTTATGTTTGGAAAATTAAAATACAAGAACTAAATCCATGGGTAGGCAAGTATCAATGTCCAATGAAAGCCAACATGGAGGTATTAGACTGATCCTCAGTATCACCATTCAACTACCCACTTACCATGCAGGCACATTAAATTTTTTAGAGACTAGATTTCCCCGTAAAGATTATTTCCTTTGGGATGGCTGCTGAATGAAATCCTCTGTATGTTCCAAGGATTTTTGTGCAACACACAGGATGGGAGATGCAAATGGCTCCAGACAGTCGAAAGGGGAAGATGGAGCCCCTTAGCACAGTCAGTAGGCTAAGATTTTGTTCCCATTTCTCAACAATGTTTGAGTAATATTTGCTGGAAGGAAGCACCTACTTCAACACACACCTTTTCATAAGCAGCCTTTCTTTATGTTACCTAACTGAGGTGGCCCAGCCTTTCTTATGAAAAGCAAGACTCAATTTTCGATTGCCTGTAACTTGAATTCTCAGTTGAATTGAATTTTCAATCCATTTTAACCCGGTTTACCGAAGATGGGAGATCTTTTTCAAAATCTGAATCTACCTGCTTGGAGAAGGCAGTTGAAACCAATAGTCTTACTGTAGTCTCCTGACCTTTTTGCAATGAATCTTCTCATCCTTTTGTTAAAGATCAACTTTGTATAAGTAATCAAAAACAAATTATTCACAGATTTGTACTCTGACTCCTCCATGCAAGAGGAGGATCTCTTGTCCCTTTTATTTTCTCTTTTCTTGTCCATAACTGAATGACTCACAGGGCACCAAAGAAGATGCACAGATGCGAGCAGTACATAAAAGCTCATCTGTGAACCTAATTCAAAAAATCTCATCACTGGTGGCCAAAATAAAGAAAAGGACACATTCTACAAATGCCTGTTGGAAAAAAAGGGTGAAAAATTAGTCACTGGTTCTCATTTGCAAGTGTGGCACTGCTCAGAGCTCTGTTCCCAGAAGTTCCCTAAAGAATAAGGGAAAATACATGCAATACTGTATGGCTAGTGTGAGAACTTCAGTTAATATCAGATGAGTTTTGCCATGCAAAAGGCTAGTATGAGTTCATTGTTGTCTCAATGAAAATTAAATTTTCAATAAAAACATAGGCAATTAGTAAACTTATGAGGAATACATAGTCGATTTCTGTTGGTAAGAATGGGAACACGCACATTTAGATACTCTGGATGTTGCACTAGTTGCTGCCTTGGCAGTTTTGTTGTCAACAAGAAAAGTTAAAAATATAACTTATTTGTGTAAAGCATTTCCCTGGCTTGTAAGTGTTAGACATACTGCTTATACAAATAGGTTTTCTAATTATACACTTTAAGGATGGACTGTGATAACATAAGGGAACATATTTCAACAGAAAAAAACTGTAAGTGTAATGTGAGAATGTTACTACTTAAAAATTAGAATTTGTAGTGCAGCAGTTGTCGTTAAGAGGAATAACAGCATGTTGGTATTTTTCATTGTATGCTTTAAATAAAACTGTCGACACACAGCACAAACAAATTATTCTTATTGTAAAATCAGTTGGAAACTGTGAGCCTCTCTTTCTGACGAATGCCTGGTTGCAGCTGAAATATGCTTTGTTTTCTGAGCCCTGTGCTGATCCTTGCTTTCATATCAGCTAACTGGAATGTTTGTTACACCCGGGCTGTCAAACCACCTTCACAGTAAGCTACACAGTGTGACACTGGAGCCACTTTTATCTTTTGCCTTTTATTACAGGGACAACAGTTTGGTTTTTAACAATGAATTTCACAGTCATTTGTCATAATCAAAATGCCTAACAAGAAATGATGATAGATCAGATGTCTGATTAGCAATTTAACATGTTTTCATTTGGATTGTATGAATAACATTATCAGAAATAAAAACATCTAAATTTCAAGAAAAAAAATTAGTCCGAATTCTGGAGAGCAATTAAGTTGTGCCACAGATGAGAAGGTTTAAAGTGCCAAAAAGTATTCCCTGTGTTTTGACAGGGAACTGTCCACTAAGTATAAGCATTATTTCCATCAGGGCAGAAATCTATTCAAAGTGATGATGTCTGAATCAGGTCCAGGACAGTAGGATCACATGTTGTTACTACCTGATGACTACTGTGTCCATTTCTGGGGTCCCCAGTAGAAGAGAGATACGGAGCTACTGGAGAGTCCAGTGAAGAGCCACGAAGATGATGAAGGGAGTGGAGAATCTGTCCTGTGAGGAAAGGCTGAGAGAGCTGGGACTGTACAGCCTGGAGAAGAGAAGGCTCAGAGGGATCTCATCAATGTGTGTAAATACCTGAAGGGAGGGTGCAAAGAGGACAGAGCCAGGCTCTTCTCAGTGGTGTCCAGTGATAGGACCAGTGGCAATGGTCAGAAGCTGAAACACTGGAGGTTCCCTCTGAACATCAGGAAACACTTTTTTACTGTGAGGGTGATTGAGCACTGGCAAAGGTTGCCCGGAGAGGCTGTGGAGTCTCCATCCTTGGGTATTCAAAAGCCATCTGGACATGGTCCTGGGCAGCTGACTCTAGGTGGCCCTGTTTGAGCAAGGCATTTGGACCAGATGACCTCCAGAGGTCCTTTCCTTCCTCAACCATTCTGTGATTCTATGATAGCTGGTTGGTATTTTACCAGTGTAAAGGAAGTGGTGAAAATGGTTCTTGGGGAACAAACGTACCTCTAGAGCCTGCAGCTTCTGTTTCACCTGGTTAGAGGTGTGACTCAGAAAGCAAAAGGTTTAGGGCACATAGGTGCAGAACTTCTGCCCAGCAAGCGTTAAGTGTTGGGGTATATCATTAAATCATTTCTCAACAATCCTCAGACTCTGGACTTGAATCTTTGATTGTCTCAAATGAGTCCTTTTGTGTGAATAGTGGTGTTGCTGGAAAAAAGGACAGTTGCTTTGCTTGGCATGAAGAGATATATGAAGGCATAAGCTGTAGAAGGAGACTTAGTATTAGCTATGTTATTCACTTCCTCTAACCAAAGTTTTACCATTTGTAAGGAAACATAGCCAAGATCACAGCAGTATGAGAGGGCTTGCAACCTGCTCTTGTCATGCAGAAAGGGCAGAGCAAGGCTCTCCCTTGGTCTCCTGCCAAGGCTAGTAGCACACAAGTCCTGACTTCATGGAGGGAGTAAAATTGATTGGCATTACTATGTCCTCGCTGCAAAAAGGCTAAACAACATGCTACTGGCATAAGTCATTGCTAGATGACTTCTTCTTGAAGCCAGAGAGGGGAACAGGGAAGGAATGTTAAATTTCCAACCAGATCTTCTACAGCAACACAACTATCCACGGTCTCTTATCAAGGGCAGATAGTAAAATGATCACCAGGGCTTATCTGTAAAGAAAAAGATAGAAACTAACAGAGTATTACAACAACTTAGGACCTGTCTCTGAACTGGCAGGCCCTTCATCTTCTGGTTCTAATCTTCAAAACAGTCCAAGTAGCTGGAGTGGAAAGAATAATATTAAGTAATGTTAAAGTAAAGAATAAAAAAGTAAAGAATAATATATATCATTGCTGGGAGCTAAAGTAGAGCAGATCAAAATTCAGGGATGATTTTGAGGAAGCAAAGTGGATTATTTTGGTTCAAAATTCAAAATTTAGGGATGATTTTGAGGAGTCAAGCCATGAACCTGTGTGGTAAAAACTGCTAAAAAGACAGAACTTACAATTAGACTATGATATAAAAGAAAAAAGATTTTAAGCAAGTCTTGACAAATGCATTATTTGCCAGCATCACTAAAGTAAAAAACATGGATTAAAGTAAAAATTAGCTGGATCCTTTATTTCTTATAATATTTGCCTTACTACTTAAGAGTCTGAGAAAACTTATTTTTCTGTATTCAGAGTTTATTACGTCATCATTTTTCTTCAAAAACAGTTAAATAATATGCGTGAAATATTCACTTAGCGAAAGCTCCTTTTCCCTAAGTTATCTATAACTTAGCTGTAGGCCTTGCATAGATTTACGGTGTCCGTTATACCAACCTAAACCAAATATGTAGAGGCCTATAAATTGGTATGTTTTTTCTTTCTGTGAAATGCTCACAAGGTAAATATGACCCAAGCCTACGGCAATGTATTTTGTTTCATCTGAAGGACACCATGTATTCCTTAAGTAGAATCCCCACGGAGTGACACAAGAATAGCTGTTAAGATCAGAATTTTGCTGAAGTTAATTAGAAACAGCCAAATCAGACAGATTGCTTTTATTTTGTGTTATTTATGTATGGGACTATTCTGAGCCAAACAGGGAATTTGTTGAAGTTACTTATCTAAACAAAGAGAAAAAATCAGAATCAAAGTCTTGCAGTCTGTAACTTGTGTTCTTATCAGTTAAACCGGCAACAGAACAAATCACAACTTCTCATTCGATGTACGGTAATGCCATACAGTGCAAATGGTTATACAGGGAACATCTTCAATATGGCAGCACTCCAGAATAGCTACTCGGATACCGTGAACGCTGCGTTGCTTTCCGAATGAAGCAAATCTTGTCTTTCTCAGCCTAGGTTAATGTCAGGAGAGCGCTTAAACTTCTTGCCTTTAGTCAAAGATACACTGCTTACTCAATAAATTAAATTCACCTTACCCTAGTAAATTAAATTCAAAGCTAAATTCGGTGCCTGATCGTCACGCATTCCCCATGGAGCGTCAGGCAGGCAGGATCTTTTCCGGGCTTTGCTCTGCTGAGTTGTTTCGGGAAGGAGACGCTGGAGGGCACCAGAAGGACGGAGCTCCCCGCCGGGGCGGGCAGCCGGGGAGGGTACCCTGGGGGAGCAGCCGCACTTGAAGCATCTCTCTGGGCCGGGGCATGGTGCCGTGCTGCTGCCGCGGCCGCCGGGAGGAGCGTGTCCCAGCGGAAAGCTCACGGCAGTACGGGGGGAAGGCAGAGGGAAAGCCATTAAACACTTATTTCAGCCATCAATGCTGGTGGCAGAGGGGAAGGGGGAGAAAGAGAAGAACGTCAAAGGCAATAGTCACATCATGTAAAAAAAGCATATTTCAACGGTGACCTGCCCGCTTCCCTTGTCTCATGTTCACCTACTGTCCACAAACATTTTGGGAGAGAAGACTATAACTCCGGAGGATCCCAGCAGGCTGGTGCAATGATCTGAAAAATGCAGGGTGTAATTCAAAAACGATAAGCTGAAAAATTCCGATTCATTAAAATCAAAGTGCACAACAGCGCATGAGGTTTGACAACATTTTCATCAGGAAAAGCGTTCTCAGGTCCAGGATGAATTTCTGGTCACCACGAGAGAGCATCATCCCTGCAGTCACAGTTAAAAGGACACTCAGCCTTGACTGGGGAGGACATATGTCATTTGTCTTTTCGGCTCACCCCAGGAACTTTGTTTATGTGTTCCAGATCTGCAGTGTCACCACTAACCTTCCTGAATATTTCTCTTTCTCAGTCTCCTCTGTCAGAGCTGTTCCAGTTTGAATAAATGTAACGTTTACCACTTTTGGACAGAAAGGGTGAATAGATTTGTTTGCTGCCTCCCAAACCAGTGCGCTAAATGCTGATAGCTCAGGACAAGTTCTTGCAAGAATATTTTTTGCTTTCATCCCAGTGCAGCATGGATACATTTTTGAAATTACTGAAGTTTAGCAGACGGGAAAAACAGTTCTTTCCCATGTTGCTGGGAGAATGGTGCAGCCAACAGATTCCTGGCTCAGCTACTGCTCTGAAGCTGTTATGCTGGTCGCTGCATACACTTGAGAGTTCAGCCAATGAATTATAGCTTGCTATAATAAGAATGTTCTGCTTTCCATTAGATCACACTTGCTGGAACAATAGCAAATGCACTGAAGCAGCCAACATGGCTGCCAGTGACATTTCAGGGTCTCTTTGCTTCATTGCTGGTGTCAAACAAGTTCTGGCAAAAGGACACCTTGGTCACATTGTCAGAAGTAACAGATCAGCTCTTCTGAAGGAGAAACAGATGTGTCAGGCCAGGTGAAAAGCAAAGCACTTAGACTCCAAAGGAAACAGCAAAAGCTGAAAAAAAAAGTGAAAGCGGAGATCATAAATCATGTATTAGAACTCAAAGCAGAGCTCTCTTGTGGTGTGATGTGAGTAATAAATAACACTGTTAGCAGCAGCTTGAATATTTCTTTATCAAACCACCCTTTGAAACAAAAGATATGCCTATCTCCTGGACTGGAAAGAGACTGGGTCACCCAGCAGAAGCAGAGTAGGAAGATAAGTCAGTTTGGGTCACGCTACCAGAAGTTGGATCCGTTCATATGAGAAATAAGTGTTCAAAGAATTCCCATAGGATCGTATCTCTTTGGAAGGGCAGGCCACTTAAAAAAGGCCAGATCAGTCATGCAAGTCATGAAACTGAGTAGTCGCAGGCATTAGCTGCTAGGTAACCTAAGTGTTTTCATATGTGCCACTGCTCCTTTGAAACACCGAGGGCAAGTCAAGGTCAGGAAGCATAAATTTAGGCATCTATACATGCACTAGATGTTAAACCTCCAGTTATAGGCAATATAGCCAAAGGTACAATATCAGACAATACAGGCATATAAAGTGATTTATTCAGTCACCCAAAAGGATCTACTTTAGGATGACCTGAGTTGCTCCTTAGGCTTTACTGACTGTATTGGCTAGAGACAAGACTCACACATAAATGTCCAGCACCATCTGAGCACCGGGAGGGTGTCCTGTCTGGCATCCAGCCATCCCAAAAGGACATGGGTTTCCCTTCTGTTGTGAGTGCCAGCCACATGTCTTGGACTTCTTCTGATATTCTTCAAATGGCACCAACACTTAGGCAACTGAATCGAGCCACTGGTCTCCACTGAGCCATTGACCTCCATAGTCAAAACATAGACAGCAAGCATATTTTTATATATATATCTATGTGTGGACACATTAATTTAAGGACCTTCACCTTGAACTGAATTCCACTCTAGATATTATGTGTCTTTCTCTGCACTTGAAGATTTCATTGGCTTGAAGTTTTGTTTCAAGACTGTTGTCTCTTTTAATTGCAGAAGCTCTCACGCTTTGTTTCACTCACCTGAAATACTGTTCAGCAACAGTTCATGCTCTTAAGCCTTAACAGGCTGGTGTAGAACAAATACACGTGCATGTAGGTAGCTCAGCATGTAAGATCTGCTTTTGAACCTTCCTAACTCTGGCTTGCTTGTGTTTGCAAGAAAGTCCCTGGAAGGCAGCCCTATGGCTCTCTTTCAGAGTACAGAGACACAAGTAGTTGGGTAGTTATGAGTAAAGCAGAAAAAGCAGTAAAGTGAGGACAAAGGAATCGTCAGTACTGATGACCGAGGACATGAATGGAAGCAGTCAGACTGGAAAATGCCAAGGAATGAGTTGTTCATTTATATCATGACCAGAAGGCCTGTGCTCCCTCAGCAAGATGATGGCAACAAGGATGTCACATGTGCCATGCTTCCTTCTGCTGTTCCAACAGGAAGATCATGGACAACAGACAGCAACCTTGCTGGAGATTTATGGAGAATTAAGCTTTTGAGGACAAAATGAGGATCTGGCATTCACTGTTCATCATTCAGTGTAGGACTCTGAACCAAATTCTGGAGAGCATCGGCTTGGGAGCGATTCTTCCAGTTCATTTGTTTTGAAGTTTTTCTCCCAGCCTGCATTATTTGTTTTGTTCTTCCTGGAATGAAACACAAACAAAACCTGCCTGCCATTCGAACTGTTCTGCTGATGAGTCACTGACCCACTCCATGGCGTTGAGCAAGCCACTAGCTGGCTTGCTATCTCAGTTGTGCCTTCTGAAAAACACGGTAATGAGTTACACTTTGCTGATAATGAAAAAGTGACCATGAACGGAATTGTTCCCAGAAAGTAAATTACTAAATAAATATGCATTAACAAGTGATCCTAAAATGAGAACATGCTTGTGGGAGAAACTGCATTTTCACTAAGGACAGTCTTGAATAATAAATACCCTATCTTATTGTGCTTGGTTTTGGCTGGGACGGAGTTAATTTTCATCATAGTAGCTGGTATCGGGCTATATTTTGGATTTGTGCTGAAAACAGTGTTGATAACACAGGGATGTGTTTGTTGTTGCTGAGCAGCGCTTACACAGAGTCAAGGCCTTTTCTGCCTCTCACTCCACCCCACCAGTGAGCAGGCTGGGGGTGCGCAAGAAGCTGGGAGGGGACACAGCTGGGACAGCTGACCCCAACTGACTAGGGGAATGTTCCATACCACATGATGTCATGCTCAGCATATAAAGCTGGGGGAAGAAGAACAACAGGGGGGACATTTGGAGTGATGGTGTTTGTCTTCCCAAGTAACCATTATGTGTGATGGAGCCCTGCTTTCCTGGAGATGGCTGAACACCTGCCTGCCCATGGGAAGCAGTGAATGAATTCCTTGTTTTGCTTTGCTTGCGCACGCGGCTTTTGCTTTGCCTACTGAACTGTCTTTATCTCAACCCATGAGTTTTCTCACTTTTACTCTTCTGATTCTCTTCCCCATCCCACTGTGGGGAGAGTGAGCGAGTGGCTGGGTTGTGCTTCGTTGCTGGCTGGGGTTAAACCACAACACTTACAAAATGCTCAGAGTCACTGTGACAAATCACAAATTGTTACCACGGTTATTAAGGTGATGGTGACTCTTTTCACTCAATGATACCGCAGGGATTAGCAGAAGATATGGCCCTTTCTGGGTTTTTGTTTCCTCCTGTTGGAGGTTTTGCCCCTCCTGTAGGTACAGCTTGATCATGCTTCTCCATCTCCTTCCACAAACAACCAAGTGACTGAGCTTAACCAGGCAACTTTTTAGTGGGGACTATATTTTAGAGACATTGTCATAACAACTCCCAGACCCTTCATTTTAGAAGGAATACCACCACCATTCACACATTCAGGACAGAACCAGGACAGTAATGTATTCTCATTTATTTACTTGCATTACCATAAATTTTACAGACTCAAATTTGTTGACTAAGACTTTTACTGTGCACAACAAAGAAATGCTCTGACCCGAAGGACTTGGACTGGGAGCCAACAGGTGGAAAGCAACAGGAAACAGAGACAATCGATCCTAGGCAGCAGTCTCAGCAAAGCAACCGCTGAATCATTATCAGGACTTTAGCAGGCCTGAGGACTTTCAGAGAAAAGAATTAGGTGGTTTTGAGGTGTTTATAATGACTTTTTCAGAGAAAAGGGAGTGGCTGTGGGGAAAAACACCAAAAGTGCTTGTTTGAAAATTATCAGGTTAGAAATGGAAATTTGCATCAAGCTGATCATTGCTAGGGCTTGACCTCTAAATGCCGAAAGGGTTATCTTAGAAGTTGTTTTATCTGAGTAGTCACAGCACACAGAGTTGTGGTGAGTTCATGGGAATAAGTAATTAGTTCTGTGAGCAGTAAATCTGGAGAAGTCTTGTTTATTTTGAATTAGTGTCTTATTTTCTTACCCACCCAACACAATAACCCTGACAGCTCTGTATGACTTTCTCCTCACCTCAGCAGTACACTCATCTTCTCACATCCTCTAAATACCAGCTAAGTGAAGGGCAGCGTGAGCTCCCTCTGCTTCCTGCCATGGTGACTGGCCCCACCACTAACTGGTGAGCGCACACTTCAGCTTTTGTCTCATTAAATTTCCTTCCTTATCTAGAGCTGGTCTTCAGAAATTATGTAGAAAATTCCACTATTCCACTATTCTTCATCTCAGCTGATCATCCTAACTAAGCAGTACAGAGAGAAAGGCACTCTTAGTCCATGATTCACCCCATCCAAAAATAGACATCTAAATCAGGTCACTTGAATCATGGTTAAAAGTGCCAACTGATCTCCACTAACTGTAAGGACAACCTAAGGTGACTATCTCAGATGAAGACATTGATACTATAGAAGTCTAAACTTAGGTGAAATGAATCCTACCCTAATGCCTTTGAGCTGTGTGTCACACTACTGCACAACATTAAAGTATGGCAGTTGGTTTAAAAGTTATTAGAGTGGGACAGATGGATGGACATTGTGATCACCAAAGCCTTCCTTCGCCTGGACGCTAGGCTGAAAAATCAAAAAGCACTGGGGAAGAGTGAGATAATAAAAACATATTTCTGCATATTTCCACAGAGGAAGATGCTACATTCAATGAATAAATTATTTGTTGTGTCACTCAGTCTGTTCTAGATTCCATACCTGTATGTCAGGTTTAAATATTTAAGGTCTGATCTCCCACCTAATAAACTGCATAAAGCTGCACTCAATAGTTCCTGAATATAATTCGAAAGTGCTCATCAAAGTAGAGAATACACAGAAAAGGATAGCGAATCTCAAATCAAGACAAATCTTTTCTTTGAAAAAATAAATTAAGAAAATTACATTTATCCCTTTAATAACTTAAAAAAATTGAACTTCTATACAGCAGGTTTTTCAGTCTTCAGGCCATTCTCTGCCATTTTTTGAGCTCTCTCCATCTGCTGAACAATCCCTGTATGTGTGTGAGTGGTTAGAGCAAGGCACCCCAGTGCTGGTGTCACCACCATCTTCCCAGCAGTTAAAACCACCACACATTGTTTGACAGCAAGTACCAACAAGTTGACCTATTCAACAAAGGTGAAGTTAGTTCACTTACCTTTTTGTCTCTTGCAAGGTTTTCCAGAAATTAATGTATATTTTCCAGTAATAGATAAAGAAAGAAGATGATGAAAGAAAGAAGATGAAAGAGAAGTCACACAAGACATAGAGGTTCCAACAAGATGAGAATATTTAGTTGCTCTGGGTTGGAAAATGGAAAAAACCAGCCATTAACTTGTGAAGGACCTTGAAACTTTCTCTTGCATGACCCCTTCTGAGGACAGCCTGAGTTTCCACATGCGTCTCTCTCTCCAAGCCTGGAGCTAGCCTGTAAAATCCCCACTAAGGGCTACCATGCAAATGCAGAAGTGCTCCACAACTCTGAACTGGTTTCTCAACACAAAAAAAAAAGTCTATTTTGTGCAACTTCATTGTGAAAAGGTGCCCTAAAACACAGTTGTGCAATAAATGCTCACCACTTACCTCATGAGTGAAACCCCAGGACAGCTGGGCTGGGGGCACCTCCCAGCGTCTCCCACACACCACTTCTCATACGCAGCCCAGTTTGCCACGTGCCCATCTCCAAAATTTTGGTGACCGCTTGGCGCTCATGTGCGCGCCGTCCCTGCAAGGGGAGAGTGAGGATCAGAAAGATTTCACCAAGATTCACAAATTCCTGGTGGAGTTGGGAGGTGACAGCCACCCCCAGGCTTGGCCATCTCACATAACGTCACCCTGTGAGGAAGCGCAAACCCCCAGAGCCAGCAGAAGAAACCACCTTGCATCCTCCTCCCCAGTCCCCTGCTGAGGCAGCTCTCTCCATCCCATCCCCTCCAGCTCTGTCTCCCACAGGCACATGTGTCCATGTGGCTGGATGGAAAACCACATCACGACCCTGAGCCAGATTACAGCTTGTGGATTTTTTCCCATTGGCTGGGATTTCAGCTGGATCAATTCCTCTGTTGTTGAGACCAGGTTTGTGCAAACTCAAGGGAGAGGGTAGGAATGAGCAGGTGAGGGAGGCAGCGCTACTTCTTTTAGCACCAATTCTGGCTAATGTCAGCTTCAAAATAGAATTCCTACCCCTGAACCAACTTCTCAGCCCTAGCAGAGCAGCCCTTTTCAGCTTTTTCTCCATGAATGTGGAGGGCACATGACTGCTGCTGTAACTGGGCCGCACAAGTCATATGGTTTGCAAAAAGCAGTGGTTGTTTTGAACTGGAATGCAAACTGAAAACGCCAGGAAAGAAGACTGAAAGAATTCACTTCAGAAGAGTCACCAGGTTTTTGAAAAGCTAAATGAAGCAGTCAGCTGACCGCATTGCATGGGACTCCTCCTGGCAGCCCCCAGGGCACACGGGCTGTTCTTGGCCGGACTGGCAGGCAGAGGGTGAGCTGAAGCAGCCAGGCTCACAGGCTAGCCCCTCTGGATCCAAGCGCTGACCTGATGAAGCTTCTCACAAAGCTGGGGATCTTACCTTTTCCACTTTTCCAGCTCTGCTGCAGAAAGCCTGAACTGCCAGCTTACGGACAGCCAGCATGGCAAGGTTGTGTCCTGTCCACCACCCCAGCCCAGCAGTCAAGTGACCTGCCACATTTGCAGGGGACTCCTCTGGTTTGAAGCATTGGTCAAACTGGTATGTGCCTATGAAACATTTCCAATGAATCTGCAGTTCCCCATGAAAGATAAATCTTTCAGCAAATTCCCTCAGCAGCATCCCCCAGAGCCCCAGCCCAGTGACCAGGGTTTCTGTGCATGGAGGGATGAATGGGAGAGGGAAAGCTTCAGTGATTCTCCAGCATCAGAGGGCCACACCACCAAAGGAGCATCTTCTAAATCCCACAGAAATCCAGTTCAAGTTGCTGGGTCCACTGAGAGTTGCAGAAAACTGCTATTTTGCGGCAGTTTAGATTACGTATTTCGAGAAGTTTAAACAGAACAAAAAATAGAAAAAAATGAGTGCATTCCTTATATTGTACTAGAAAGACACGCAGTTTAATAAAATGAAGACTTTCTCCAATGTCTTTGGTACTGTTTCTTATTAGCCTGGTGAAGGAGTGCCAGCTTTCTGCTGTTGATAGCATAGCAGAGTTGTGCAATGACGGTCTGTCCCAGCGCCACGTGGCTCTAGGTGTTTCATGCTCAGTATATCATGCAAATACAAAGTTACTGGTTTGCTAGCAAGTTTGCTCATGTGGAGCAGGACCAACAGAGGATGACTGGACAGAAATTACAGGGACCTTTCACGTTATAGAAGGGCACATGGCACATGAGACACACCATAGCCTGAGACCAGGGACATTCGGCAAATCTAGAATCATGTTACAAGCAAATTATTTTTTCAAATTTAAATTAAATCACCCTGATTTTTTATTTTTGGAGAGGACTGTTATTACATGGATAACAGTATATAGAGCTTTTTGCTCTATTATTTTAATTATGCTTTAAGTTGGTAGTGACTAAGCAACTTGACAAATTCTCACTCCCCCTCTGCAAAATGAATTAGTAGATTTGGGCTGTATCAGACCATGACACGTGTAAAAGGCACCTCCCTGTGTGCTGCTCATTGACATGGGCAGGAGAGACCCAGAAAAGCTGCTCTCCCCCAAAAGGGCTCCTGGGCCAGCCTGGCCCTGTGCTGGTGAACTCATGGGAGATGATGCTGCTACACCGTGACCTCCCCGCGAATACTTTGAAGGCTGCTGCCTCCTCTGGCTGTACACCCCCTTCTCCCCACAAACAGAAATGCACTTTGAAAAGAAAGTCACCTGAGTTTAATTCCTGAAACTATTTTTTCTCCTGAAATTATTGTGCAAGCTGTGCTGCCTGGACGTACCAAAATTCTGTTTACATCTGCATTTTCCACTTGAAGCTTTTGGAAATAATTTACAGTGCAGAGGATTAAAATAAACCAACTCGCTAGCCAGAAAAGAAAATAACGGTTGTCACAATTATTCCTTTTTCTGTTTTAGATTGTTTCCTACCACTCTTGGTAGGAAAGTGGCAAAGTCAGTGGCAAATTTGATCTAGTGATCCAAATGAGGAATTCAAGTCATTTAGGAAGAACAGGTGCCATCGGGAAATCAAGCAGAGGGCTTAAAAATAATTAAGGCTAAATGTATTCATTTATTCATATTCCAGAAGGCTGCCTTTTGGACTCCCTTGAAGATAATACATTAAGATGAAATGTTGACATACTGTCCAAACTTTTCACCTGATATTGAATTACAAGCTACAGATGCTGAGTCATTGATCTTTTTTATTAGCTCAGAGAAATAACATGACATTGCTCGATGATGGAGATCAACCTAATTTTTACAAAGATAAGAAATGGATGAACTTCCTCCCAAAAGAAGTCCATATCTTTCTGGCTTCATTTGGTGATACATCAGCAGAAAAACAAAATGAACTGATAAAAAGGATGTGCTCATTTGTCTTCTTAAAGAAGATTTGATCCTTTTAGATGATTCCAAATAGTATCATATTGAGTCTCTGACTACCAAAGAACTGGAAACCTGATTTTCATAGCACTGCTGCCACATAGTGATGTAGCTTACCATGATAAACATGCCATATTGATTATATATAACCATAGTATGGCCAAACAACAACTACAAAGAACCGCATCCCCAAATTTTAATTGTTTTCAACTCCAAGTTGTCTGAGATAGAAGCAGACAGCTGAGATTTTAGGGGAGCACAAGAACAGCTATTTGGTTCAGATGGAATTAGTCAGGTTGCCAGAAGTAACAGGGAACGTGGTCACTATTTCCTAAAAGACAGCAGCTTATGGGACTGCTATGAAATAATAGTGTTAAACTTTCAGAAGCAAAGACCTACTGATGGGTCAGTAATTAAAGCACAGCTTAACCAAGGAGAGCTCCTCTATTTGGTCAGTGCTTGCCAGAAAACAACTAAATATTTCTGTGGATTTTTGGCAATTACAGTTACTTTTGGTACCATCCCCACAAATAACAATGTTCCATTTCAAAGTTGTAGTTTCTACTTGTAGATCTCTTAGTATTTCAAAAGGATGAGAATATTTAAAATAAACTACATCCTAGTGCAGTCAAGCAAACATTTCCCCATGAACTAGGACAGTTTCTGTCTTCTGATTCCTCTCTCAGGTTTAATTCTATTTTGGATTCTGCTACTGATCGGCTCTATGGGTCTTGGAGAAGTCGGTGTGCAAGTGGGACAAGTTATCAAATGCAGAAATCTGAGATGCAGAAGCTTGCTTCCTTCACAAATACAAGTGTAATATGCTATTGAATAGCAGCTATGATCTTTATTTTACAGTGGGGAAAATGAAGTGATGTGCCTTAAGGAAAACTAATATTTCAATAATAAAATCAGGACAGAAACCAACAATTTCTGACTGAGTTCTGTTTAGTGTTTTCTGACTGATACCGTACACAGAACTGGCAAGAGCATTTACAGGAAAGTGAGTCCAGCGGTTCACATGTGAAGATCCTCATTTGACTTTGCAATACTTCATACAGCTGAAACTTTTCACTCTTGGTATCACTAAGAGTGCCTGTCATTAGAAAATATTGACAAAAATGCAAAAATGGTTGTCATTGCTGAGAATAAGACAAGACATGAAATACACCTTCTTTTCTGGGGGTTCAGTCACTGTTGAGAACGTGACCAGGTGGGAAATATGCCATGCTTCCTAGGTAACAAAACTACAGTTGATCTTTCAGGAAGCTCTTCAAGTAGCTATGAATTTGATGGGGAATTTCCCATTTGGAGAGGTGGGGATTGCCTGATATGAGAAACTCCTCAAATTCCAAGCATGCAACAAATGTAGGTTGGAAGTGCTCAGGAGACCCTGCTACTCCAGCCTGTGGAGAAGGTTTCTGAACTCAGCGGGGTACGATGGATGTGCCATCCCCACGCAGCACCGCTGCAGCTGCTCTGGCTGGGCCAGCCTCACGCTCTTGTGAAGGCTCCAAGGCAAGGATCAGCAGAAGAGGCCAATGAACTGGCACAAGATACACACTTACCATAAAAGAAATGATGAAAAGCAAATAGCCAGACAGTTCTGTGTTCAGTTCATCTCAACTTCTTCTGGAGCCAGGAATAAACAGGTTTCTTTTATCAACATATAATCTGTGAAAGGCAGTGGGAACACACGTGCCTTAGCATCCTTTTGGGACTGACTCCCTGGGGAGGACAGCCTATCTCTTAGTACACAAATTCAAAGGGCAGAGGTTGCTGCTGTGAATCAAAAACGTCTTAACTTGCTGATGAATGCGTAAATGTCAAGATGCATGGTGTATACATAGGAGGTCTGCATTTTCACCTTCCCTTTTGTAAACCTAGGAGGTTATTCACACACAACCCCCAGGAAAAATGGGCCTGCACTGTAAGAAAATTATTATTGCAAAGTCAGTCCCTCTAATGTCATGAAATGCCAGGATTAAGCTTGCCTTAATGTGGCATCCTGTTGTATATGTATTATGATACATATTTTTAATGATACAACTGCATCGTGGGCCTTTCAAGAGATCCCTGCCTCAGTCAGTACACAGGAACAGCTGCAACTTCTTAATGAGAATCTAGGCAGGATTTTTATTAGCACTGTCTTTCTGTACCCTCTTTTGTTTACTGAACTCATTCCCAGTAGAGCTCTGAATACAAAATTAAAAAAGTAATATTTTATGTCATTATTCTGAAAGTTCAAGTGCTAAGACTCAGTAGTCCAATATAGGAAACTAAGAAAAGTAGACTAAGCAAGCTGTGAAAACCTAGTTTTCAGGTCTTGAGTCCCCCAGGTTGTGTGACCATGTCCAGCTGCACTCACTGGGGCACTACTCCTACTCTCCTTGACAGTTCCCCACTCGATCCTAAAAGCTGACCACATTCTGCAGCATACACAGCAGAAACCTTTCAGAGAGCAGCATGTTTCGGCCCAATCCCAGAAAATATACATCTTTTACTCTCACTGGGCACAGTTACACCAATGTCCTCAGGCTGACTGACTGACTGACTGACTGTAGGATATGTTTGCACAGTACAGAATCCTACAGAATACAGAATACCTGAAGGTATCATAGGTAAATGTGAAGTTGAGAACCTGAAATTCCCTCTGATCTATCTCAGAATCGATCACTATATCCAGTGCCTACATGGACACACACGGAAGAATGGACTCCTCTCTTCAAAGGATCCTGAAGGTGGACAGGTTGACCAAAACTCACAGAATAAGGCAAAGCATCCATTCCTTCTGTTTCCCAGGAGGCAACATGAGTGATGCATTTGTGGCACCAGGAGCACTGGGCTGAGAGCTGCCTGTAAGGCAGTGGCAACTGCAACATGGGAGCCTCCACCTTCAGACTGCCAAGAGGTCCAATATGCTACACCAAAGAAAAAAGCAACACAAATAGCCTGTTTCTTAAAAAGAAGCTAAAATGGAAACCCATAATCCATTTAAAGGTTTCAGAGGAGAATCTGTTCAGGGAAACCAGCAAGCATGCTCTCTGTGTGGGTGAGCTCTTTCACCCATGACTTCTTAACATACCAGGTCTAGGGGATCTTCAACAAAGATGCAGGTTTTCATATGTAGATGCTCTCTTGAGTACTCTAGGATATCCCGCCCAGCCTCCAGCCACCAACGCAGAGGACATGGTGGTCCAATAGGTCCTACGTTTTATCTGCAGCACTGTGTGGATGTCTTGGCTCCCCTCGGTAGCTTATGTCCAGGCATCTGCCTTGCTCCCCAACAACCGAGGTTGTCTGTTTTGGCATGCATAGCCCATTTGCTGCCATACACCCCATGCTCCCATATACCTGCCAGCTGCACCTACCTGGCCAAAGCAGGGTGCCAAAGACAACAGTGAGTCATTGCGGTGTTCATCCCAAGACGCTGCTGCGTGAGGAACATGGGTTGTTCTTGCTGTGTTTTGTTTTTAATGGGCCTGAAGCTGTACTTCCCACAGAACTTTAAAAGTGGAAAAGAAAGCCTTAGATGACCTTTCAAGGGAAGATAGCTTGGGAGGTGCCTTTTCTTTTAAACTAACCTCAGCAGAAGAATGAAGAAACAGTCAGATAAGTGTTAAAATGAATGATGAATCCACACATCAGATAACTGACCCAGTTTTGAAATAATATTGTACTTTATTATTTTAGATTGAAAAACAGTTTTGAAGTTCAAAACTTAAGTGATTAAAACTGCTCCAACTGCAGCCAATGGAAATATTGTCTTTGACTTCAACAGAAACAGAAAAAGACTTGAGTTAATCTGCAAAAACTTTGAAACACTGGAGTGATTACTAGTTGCTGCCAATCATTAGCTTTCCTCCTTTTCCTCCAACTGAATGAGGACTCTCATGGGCAGTACATTTCATTGCCATTTATTTATTTGCTCTCTAGCTTCACAGTTTCTTTACAGATTTTTGAGAGGAAGATGAAAAACTGATCTGTTTCCAGAATCTATGATAGGAAAAACCCCAGCTAAACAAACAAACAAACAAAAAATGGAGAAAGAAAGCCTACCTAGGTCCTATGGAGATGGCAAGACAGATTACTGTTATCTCTTGCAGGGAGCCGAGAGATGAGCTTACAAAATATGCAGACTTTATTGACCATCTTCCCTTAGAGCAAAGCCTTGTTGCTGCTGTCTCACTGGCTAATCTGTCTTATTGCAGTCCCAGCTTTATCCACTTATACCCACGCTGTGAAAGACAAATCCATAATGACAAATAAAAATAGCATGTATATGCAGGATGATGCTGAAGGTGGACTGTGCATGAACAGAACTTGGTCGTTTGTTATTCAGACATAGTGGCACTTTATCAAAAAGCAGATTAACCAGCTTGCCACTGCTACAAAGATCTCATTTGCTTTTCCTCCTCTTAATTTCCCTAGACCCACACCCAGTCACACAATCCTATCCCATCCTTTGCATTAGCTTTGGTGCTCTTCAATATGTTCACATTTTGAGTCAACTCCATATGCCATCACAAATGATTCACCCTTTTTCCAGTTTAATATTCTCTTGATTCCAGTAAATTGAACTGACCTGATGCAGGGTCAGAAAACACAAGCCAGTGCACGTGAGGGGAGGAGGGCCAAGGCAGGAGGGGAGCAGGGAGAAGGGCACAGAGTCTCTTCCCTTATGTGGAAATGAGCTGTTAGACCATCTCAAGCCCAAACACGTAACTTCACCTGTGGCAGCTTCACTGCAGACACTTAATTCTTTGTTATGTGCCCTATAGACTTGTCTTAACAGCCATCTGCAGCCTGTCAGTAATTATATAGCCTGGCTGAGAGGATTGAGCAATAATGTGATATAAGGTGAACATAAAGAACTCCAAGAAAGACAAAACTGTCTTGGAGACCACACATTAAATGTGCTTAGAGGCCTAAAATGTAGAGTAGCATCTGCACAGCTCTCAAGGAAACATCCAAAGCATTTAGCTATCCCTTGAGAGCTGTGCATGTCTTTCTAGTTGTAGCATCTTTGTCTTTGAGAACCTGGCCCTCACCGCCACACAGCCTCCTTGGCCATTTAGGACCATGTCTTGCTTTCTACAACACAGTCTGAGAAACACGTGTAGTAACACCACCAAAGCCCTTGCAGCCCATGGTCCATGGCTACCTCTTCCAACAGCGGTGTTCACGCAGTGTGTGGGAGCAGTGGTGAGTCAGCGGCTGACAGAGCTGTTCCATCACACAACGCGGTTTCTCACAGGGAGAAAGCAGAGCTATTGAACTCATATTCCACCCATTCATTCTTCAGGATCTAAAGCTCTATCCGGGAATACAAGCTGCCAAAGAAAGATATAAGTGGGACGTAAAATTATTTGAATACCTGAACTACTCAATGGAAGGCCAACATTTCCTTTTTTGATATAGTTGGTCTATTTGGAAATTGGCATTTCAGCTTCCTTAGTATTTGCTGAGCTAGCTAACAGCATGTTTTACTCTTGAGATGCCTGGAACATGCTTAGGCTTATTAATAAATTTAATCTTCTGTTACATATAGTAATAAACAGGTTTCTACTTGGGATTTTGAACAACTATTTCATGATTTAGTTAAAGCCTTTTCCTTGGTGGAGTGCCACAGAATTGTACAGCTGTTATGAAAGGGATGATTAGAGTAGATTGGTGGAAGTGGAGTCATGAGAAATTTGAGAAGAACAAAGGTTGCTCATGGGATGATCCTTATGATCAAAAAGGGAGGTTAAAATGTACTGTATCAAAGCCCAAGAAGAAAATAATTAGCCTTAGACTGCATTATTTTGAGCATGGAGTCTTTTGGCTGTATGTGCTGTTGTTCTGCCTTCTAGCTTTGCTGCTATATGACTAGAACAGCCTGCGCTGAGCGAACCTTGCAGCTTTCTCTGCCCTTTGCACTGTGCATGGATCTGTGCAGGGCACAAACCCCGCCAGCAACACTGCCTTGGCGCTGCTACTCTATGACCCTAGTTTTGGAAAGAACCAGCTGGCAGCAGCTAATCACATGGGCAAAACCCGGGACTCCTGGTGTCAGCACCACAGAGCGTGGGAGTGCTGTGGATTTGGCAGGCAGACGGTTGCTTTTTTACACAACTGTGCAAAGTACAGTTCTTGTGATAAAACATTACAGTACATTACAGGTTATTTGGGGCAAGGGTTACATTTCCCCTAGTCTTATCGTGGTGCCTGATGCATTCTTTGGCAGAAATGGGGATTTGGACAAAGATTAAAGAAGATATGGATGTGAACAACTGGGTTACCACATGGAGGCTATATTGCTGTTACTGGCAGTATTAGCAAGGGTTAGAAATGTGAGGCG
This sequence comes from Morus bassanus, assembly GCA_031468815.1. Taxonomy (NCBI): domain Eukaryota; kingdom Metazoa; phylum Chordata; class Aves; order Suliformes; family Sulidae; genus Morus; species Morus bassanus. Next base: position 90,636,073 of record CM062569.1, read on the forward strand.
TATAATCGTTTACAGGCATAGGAGAGAAACCAGGCAGTTATTTTCTATAAACCTCAAATACTAGAACAATGGAGCCTTGGGGAATTTAGTAATGTGAAGGACAGTTTGGGTTCCAACTCTTACCTCACCTGCTCAGCTTTAACTATTTCTTCATACTTTCAGTAAAAATCTTCCTGAATGCCACCTGAAAGGTATATATATTTTACAGAGCCTGAGCTGAAACAGGGAATATAAACAACTGAAACATGAACCTTGTGCAAAGCAAGGTTATACACACAGATTCCATTACATAAAGGTGCAGCATTATTTTAAAAGCTTTTTGCATATCTTTATTATTGCACTGGGTTTGTGTGGCAAGCTTTTGGTAGCTGGGGGTGGCTTCTGTGAGAAGCTGCTAGAAGCTTCCCCCATGTCCGACAGAGCCAATGCCAGCCGGCTCCAAGATGGACCCGCCGCTGGTCAAGGCCAAGCCCATCAGCGACGGTGGTAGCACCTCTGTGACAATGTATTTAAGGAGGAAAAAAAAACAACTGTGCAACTGCAGCTGGAGAAAGGAGTGAGAATAGGTGAGAGAAACAACCCTGCAGACACTGAGGTCAGTGAAGAAGGAGGGGGAGGAGGTGCTCCAGGTGCCAGAGCAGAGATTCCCCTGCAGCCCATGGTGAAGACCATGGTGAGGCAGGCTGTCCCCCTGCAGCCCATGGAGGTCCATGGTGGAGCAGATATCCACCTGCAGCCCATGGAAGACCCCACACCAGAGCACGTGGATGCCCGAAGGAGGCTGTGACCCCATGGGAAGCCCACGCTCAAGCAGGCTCCTTGAAGACCCATGGACCTGTGGACAGAGGAGCCCACGCTGAAGCAGGTTTGCTGGCAGGACTTGTGACCCTGTGGAGGACCCATGCTGGAGCAGTCTGTTCCTGAGGGACTGCACCCTGTCCCTGGAAGGATCCACACTGGAGAAGTTAATGGAGGACTGTCTCCTCTGGGAGGGATCCCACACTGGAGCAGGGGAAGAGTGTGAGGAGTCCTCCCCCTGAGGAGGAAGGAGCGGCAGAAACAACATGTGATGAACTGACCCCAACCCCCATTCCCCATCCCCTTGCACCACCAGGGAGGGGGGAGGAAGAGAAAATCAAGAGTAAAGTTAAGCCTGGGAAGAAGGGAGGGGTGGGAGGAAGGTGTTTTTAAGATTTGGTTTTTATTTCTCATTATCCTACTCTGATTTGATTGGTAATAAAGTACACTGATTTCCTAGAGTCGAGTTTTGCCCATGATGGTAAGTGGTGAGTGATCTCTTCCTGTCCTTATCTTGACCCAAGAGCCTTTCATTATATTTTCTCTTCCCTGTTCAGCTGAGGAGGGAAGTGATAGAGCAGCTTTAGTGAGCACCTGGTGTCCAGTCAGGGCCAACCCACCACAATTATTTTACGATCATAGCTTTCGTATCAGCTGTTTTATGGCCAGGAGAATATAGTTTGTCAACCCTCCCAAGGGAGCGAGTCTGAGAAGGGGTGAGGACACAGCACACACTTCATCTACCTACTCCTCCGACCTGGTGCACATGGAGGTCAGTAGGTCACGAGCCCTCTCCAAGTCCCATGTCAGAGGTTTGCCTGGGAATGTACAGCTCAGACCAACGGGTCCCTCAGTAGTCCTGACCTTTTCAACAGTCGTCTTTGACCCGGTGCTCTCCCCTGCACTTCCCAGTCACCGCTGCCTCTGTCTTAACCTCCTTTTTGAGTTACAGCCCACCAGGGATGCAGTTTCATGAGCACTTCAAGGCTGGCATAGGGCAGGGATGCCACTAGCCAGTTCCCAGCTCCTGTTAGCTATGGAGATGCAAGCAGAGGGGATGGGATGGGAAACCATGTCTGCTGAACCACTGTCCAGTTCACTGCCTGGGGGGCCCTGCTCAAAGGGGGGTCACGGTGGTGGGGGCACGACGGGGAGGGAAGCTGCGTGCCCTGCCTCCAAGCGCTCTGCATCCCGCAGGCTGCCTCTCCTTGTGGGCAGGCTTGTCACCCTCCGCTGCCAGCATCCACTGGGTGCTGTCACTACTCTTTATGCAGTAATTTGGTGGCAGACCTTATGGGAAACTGAGGCTCTTACTCTAAGATAACTGGATCAACTCCTGGAGCTGGGGGCCTACAGTTAAGGTAAGCAATAATTATTCTAGGTACTTAAATTAAGCATCCTGGATCCCACCCAAAGCAGCCTGACATCTCTGCTCCTCAGCTCGTCTACCTGTACACTAGACCACTTGCCAGTTCCTCAGAGGTGCTATAAATAACAACATACTAAAAAGTGCTATAACTCTAAGTACTAGGCCAACTTTTAAAATTGTATCAATTAGTCCACTTAGAGAAATTTCACAAAAGGCATTTTCAGTATCTTCTGTTTGACTTCTCTTTGAAATGGGGTCTCCAAAACATTTCTAACTTCCCTCTGGAAGAGAGACCCTAAGAGGTACCTGCCTGGTGGGAACACCTTGGAGGAATGAATGGTGATAACAGTTACCTACAAAGAATATGTTATAACAAATACTGAGTTTCTCCCTCAATGTTCTCCTTTTTCAAGGTTTCTTCTTACTGTTTTGATTTTGCACTGATGTCTGTCTAAAACCTTTAGAAAATCACCAAACAACCAATTTCATCGACGAGACAAGGAGAATGCATTTCCAGTATTTTTCAACTTTTCGGCAGAACTTTGTACTCCATATAAAGTAGATTATACACAATATAAACTGTGAAGTAGATGAGATGAAAATACTTTGTAATTAAAAGATTTGGAGATAAACTTGCAACTGAGGAAGGCGTAATTGATCTCTGGAGAATATTCCTTGTGTGATTACTAGTGGACTATTTTCTCCACTCCTGCTATTTAACGTATCCTGTTTTTTCACTATATTCCTGAAAAAAATACTTTGGTGTAATATTATGTCTGAAAATAGATTAGTCTCCACTAGCTATCAAAAGCCAGAGGAACTAAGGTATGGCACTCAATAGAAATTTTAGATTGGTTTTCAGGAGTTTTATAATGGCCATAGCTAACTAGCACTATTATATAAAAGCCTGTAAGTTATTATTTTTCTTGCCATGTGAAGAGTAGGTTTGTCTTTAAGGAAAATGATGTTCTGGTTTTTAGAAAAATACCAAAGGGTATTCACTGACTGCCTCAGTCTTTCTAACCAGATGTAGTTCTTGAGACTAAGCTACTGTCTGGGCCTTAGTACTCTGGACAAAAATCAATAGAAGAAAATTTATGTGCAATCTTTTTGTGACCATCCATCCCTGCTTCAGACTGACAAAAAAATTAAGTGTTCAAATCAGATCTTTTTGAGACTCTGGACTTACTTAGGGGCTTGGAAAGCTCACTGTAGTTTTTGAAAAACTCTTATCAAATCCTACTCTGCTATCTCATTTTCTTCTTGAAGGTTAGTTGTTTCCTGCTGCTGTTTTATCTAAGGAACGAAAACATGTATGTATGGCCATTTAAAACGCAAGAGGATCACTCCCTTTTGGTTCATTGTTACATGACCAAAAGCCTGCAGAACGAGCGATCTTGTAAATATTGACTACTCCCACCAGGAATCAATGCACCATCACTTACACCACAATAACAATACTGAATGATGAAAGGAGGCAAAACTGCAACACACAAAAAGATGCCAAGCAATAAACAAATACACAAATAGAGGAAAAAACAGAACCTGTTGTTGTGGTTTAGCCCCAGTCAGCAACTAAGCACCACACCGCCGCTCGCTCACTGCCCCCACCCCAGTAGGAAGGGGGAGAATCGGAAGAGTAAAAGCAAGAAAACTCATGGGTTGAGATAAGAACAATTTAATAATTTAAAATAGTAATAGTAGTAATGGTAATGATAACAATAATGATTATGATAATAATAATGATAATATAATAAAAAAAAGAAAATAATGAGAGAGAGAAATGAAACCTGGGGAAGAGGGAAAAGGAAAAAAAAAAACAAACCACAAGTGCTGCAACCGCTCACCACCCGCTGACCGACGCTGCCGGTCCCCAAGCCGCGATCGCTGCTTCCCCCGGCCAACTCCCCCAGTTAATATACTGGGCATGACGTCACATGATATGGAATATCCCTTTGGCCAGTTCGGATCAGATATCTTGGCTGTGCCCCCGCCCCTCCCAGCTTCTTGTGCACCTGGCAGAGCATGGGAAGCTGGAAAAGTCCTTGACTAGTGTAAGCACTACCTAGCAACAACTCAAACATTAGTGTGTTATCAAAATTATTTTCATACTAAGTCCAAAACGCAGCAGTATACCAGCTACAGTGAAGAAAATTAACTATCCCAGCTAAAACCATGACACCTGTCTTGGGAAATGTGTGATATTTTCAGCTTTGCAGATCTAATACTGTGGCAGTTCAGTATCTGAGCTGGACCTGAGCTGAATGCATGTGAGTACAGAAGAATTGGATATTCATATTAGGTATCTACATACATACCAGATGTCTACTTTCTCTGCAAGGGAGACTCCACTACACGAGGACACATCAAACTGCTGCCAGGATAGGAAAAGCTTGTGGCTGTAGGTTGCTGCCTGGCAGAGGAACACGCCTCCAAGTGGGACCGTTGAGCCCAGGCCACCTGCCATGGCTCACCCCAAGGCAGAAGCGCAGCACGGTGCTACAACCACTTTGCCCCTCGGTGGCCTGGGGTGTACCTGGCACAGCAGCTCACAGGCTCTGCTTTTATTTCCCAGTCTGGAAAACACTTAAGGCTGAAAATTGGTGTTAAAACCAAAGTAAGAGCTGCTACTACTGCATCTTACTTAGGAATTCTGCTTATTTGGGTGTTTCCGGGTTGTTTTCAGGAGGAGTTAATCATGGAGTTGGGACTTCTTGGTGTATCCTCTTTCAGTGCAAGAAAAGTGCACAGACCTACATTCCTGCCTGTGGTGGGAATCCAAATAATCCAGGAATTCAGTCTCTTTGATATGCTGCACACAAGTCCAAATTCAGTCCTTTGTAAAGCTTAACTGTCAACAAAGCCTTTGGAAGGATTTTGCACACAGCCCCGGTTTCAGGCCGTGCCTCTACTGTTTCTCCTATCGCAAGCCTAAAAAGAAATTTTACTGTTTCTGATATTGATGATGAATTAAATGACACATTAAAGAAAACAACTTGGCATGCAGAGAGGATGAGAAGAGAGTTGGTCTTCTGCTTTGTTATTGAGCACTTGGCATTCTTTTATCTTATCTTACACAGTTATTATTTACTACGAAAAAACCAATGAGGTCAGCCTGTGGAAAATGATATGAAGACAGTCCTCTAGTATAGGACCTCTAGCTTAGAAGAAGCTGGAAAGAAGATAAACTGGGAAATAATTTGGAAGTTCTTACTTTTTTTGGAAGTGCATTGTACCTTGCAGGCATCACCAAAGAGCCTCTTTAAGAGGGATTAGGACACAGTGACAGCTAAATTGGTAGGAGAGGGGGTGTCTCCAAGGGACCAGGTCGTGGCAGGAGAAAAGGTGAACAAGACGCAACGGGCGTCAGTCACCATGCTAGACTACTCTGAGAGGTAGCAGCTCAGCATTTTGCACACAGAATAACTCACACACTACAACCTCTGTTATTGCCACTAGCAGCATTCATGACATGATTAGATATGTCAGACTCAATCAAGGCACCGTAATCATGTTTTCTGCCCAGCAAAAGAATATATGGGCTACTAAGGAACTAGAAATTCAAGTTCTTTGCAAAAGGAACACGCTGACACAGATGAAAGTGATGAAAAAATGTGATGATTTTCACTTTTGACACAAACATATGAAACTTTATAGACTGAAATGCACAATTCATTCTTGTAGAAGTAAGTAAAAATCTCCAACCCTCAAAACCAGTTGTATGAATGAGAAATCCCACAAAAAAACCTAGAAACACACCACTCGAACTCATGACAGAATTTAATCCTACTGCAGTTGTTTCCACACATCAGGTGAGAGCAAGAAAAAGAAGTTTTAAAGCACTACTGAGAAGTCACAACAGTGTCTTTCATACACTAATTGAGAAGTTAGCTTGCGGAGGAATCAGCATTATAACTTTGATTGGAATAAGTCTGTTAGTCACCGTCCTCACTGCAGAGCAGGAAGACCTTCACTTGAAGATCTTTCAGCAGATCCTTCACTTGAATCTTTTCAGCGTTGTGACTCCCCTCTCCCCCCAAATAGATTATTTAATCCAACTTACTAGTTGGCAAGACTTTCTGCATCACAAAATAACTGCCTGAGCACAGATCTCTCCAGCACCTGAGAAAATGCCTGGGTGCCTCCACACCCAAAAAGAGGCAGTTATCACATCTGCTGCTCACCTGAGTCAATTATACTGGACACAGGTGCACATCATAAATCACAGACCTGGAAGCATAAAAATTTGATCAAAAAAAAGACAATGATCTTTTTTCTACCAAGCATACCATTCCAAAACTTTGAAAGTAGATCGTTCCATCTGAAGTCTTTTCATTTTATTCAGAGAATAACACAAAATTCAGCAATGTCAACTCGACAATCACCTTGAACAATGCTGCTTTAAAATTTTTGCAGATGATTCATGAAGAAAAACAAACCTTTCTTTCTTCCCCGTAATAACAGCCTCATCACAAGACATCTAATTTTTACTTATTACTTCTAATGACAGCCAGTAAAAGACAGGATTCTGTAGGATTGGTCTCACCCGTAAGTCTACACATTTCATCTCTCCCAGCAGGTATATTCTCAAAGTGCCAAGCTACTCTGTTTAGATTTAGTGGCAGCAGATTTGAATGGCTTTGCAGATACAAAAAAGATGAAGTGGATTGTCCTCTGTGGAATTTCTAGGAAGACAGGAACATGTGAACCTTAAGGGCAGCTCCTCACAGTTGCAGGTGCCATGTCATATATTCTCCTCCCACCAACTTACTGTCTCCAACTTAAAAGTACATGGACCTTTTCCCTTGACTATTCTAACTGTAAAGCATTTCCAGATCTCTTCTTCATCTAAATTCTATCAGCTGATGGCTTTCTAATGGGTTTCAAGGCAAGGATCAGTAAGATCTCCCGTGATTTTGTAACTTCAGTATGTCTTTATTTCTTAAAATATTTTGGTTTCCTAGCACAGACATTTCTGGGTGTTGTCATGCTGCACCACCACTATTGTAAACAAATAGCTGAATCTCACCTGGAAATAATTTTTCCATCTCTGTAAAAAATAAATAATGTTTCCTTTTTACAACTTGATGCAGACAATTTGTGTTCCTTTTCATATCAGGCAAGCTTTCTCCATTAAGCTTCTGTTCTAAAACAGAGCAGGGAGGAGAACAAAACAAAAGCTGGTATTTGGTTAACTGGACATACAATTTAATTAGAGCAATTATTCCAACTGTTTAACTGAACAGAAAGTTAAAAAAAAAAAAAAAAAAAACACCCAACAGATGGAAAATGTGCTAAAGTCACAGTCCCTGGTCACATTTCCCAAATAAATGCTAATTTGCTCTGTAATCGGTGGATACTGGTTCTGGAATGGGCAACAGTCCCTACCTGGGACTGAAAAGCAGCTACTCAAGAGATAAGGAAATAATAAAGTGGCCTAGTTATAAAACAGATCTTGTCGGAGCAAAGGTAGGCTTTAAAGGGAATTTGGACCGCGTCTACTCTTACAAAAGTTCCATGTTGCTAAGTTTAGGCAAAGGATGTTTTTGAGGAGGAGGTATTTCTTCACCACAAAATGCTTTTCTAGCAAATGTATTTTTTTTTTTCCAAGTTGAATCCAGAAGATTTTCCTTTGGACTGTCCAGAGAAACTAGTCAAGTCTTGGGGCTGGGGATATTGGTATGGAGCTAAACTAATAACATCATCCAAAGTACTGCCTGTAGGTTTAGAGAAGTTTTTTTTTCATATTAAGTGTACTGGAAGTAATTATACATGATACTAAGTGTACTGGAAATAATTATACAACATTATGCATGTAGGCAGATATTATACAATGGTGGCTTGTCTTGAAGTCATATTTTATGTGACGAACAAATGAGCACTTCTGCATGTGATGCTGTCAGCCTTAGAATGGCTTATACTCCTCCATGCCACAGTCCCCTGCAAAGGAAAAAGACTATAGATAGCCCCACACTGCCAGAACACATACATTAGAACTGAAGGGAAAAAGGCTTCAGCTGAAGACAGTAAACACCTCATAAACAGAGCTGACTTGTCACATTCTTATGCTAAAGATTACAATGTGAGAAAACAGGGTTTACATTTTTATCACTTTTACTGGTGCAGAAGGAAAATATCTTGGCTTTCTTTTATAAACTGCACTAGCTCTATAGTTGATAAGACTAAGCACACAGGACTGGAAAAAGAGCGGATAATGGCACTGAAATAACACAAAAATGAGCTCAGTTTAAACATGGAGAAAGACAGACACTGAAAACATGCTCTTTAATTTCAGGTCACAGGGTAGCATTAGTGGTCAGCTGAAGAGCATGGACTGCATAATAGCAGCCTGCGTTATAATAAAGCTGATCTTAGTTTGGAAATTTTGTGTATGTTGCTGGAAATGTTTATGGTCAATTATACACAGCAGCACACTAAAAGCAGCTGGGATCATGCCAAATACCCAATTCTTTAAAAACACCTTTCAGCAACACAGTGCTTTCACTATCAGCCAAGTGAACTGGGAGCGTGGATCCTAAATAATCCGGACAGGTTTGCCCAGATTCATAAGATGACAACGTTAAGTTTGCTCTGATATAATAACGTTTGCTCCAAAGCTAGGCTTGACTGCCCCAAGAGAGGGAAAGGAGCTAACACAGCTGGCAGAAAAGCCATTAAGGCGCTACTCGGCCACATTTATCACTGCTGGGACTCCTCAGATGCTCCAGCTCAAACTTAAAGCTGTGGAAAGCTTGAGGCTGGGTGGCAGTATGGTGGCACCAACATTGAATCTTGATCTTTTGGTGTAACTGTCCTCAAATATGCAACCTCTTTGTGCTGTCAGATCTGAATTACCTGATAGCCTTCTGTGATGGCATGACTGGCTGGGTCGATGAAGGGAGAGCAGTGGATGTTGTTTATCTTGACTTCAGCAAAGCATTTGACACTGTCTCCCATAACATCCTCATAGGTAAGCTTAGGAAGTGTGGGTTAGATGAGTGGACAGTGAGGTGGAGAGAGAACTGGCTGAACAGCAGAGTTCAGAGGGTCGTGATCAACAGGGCGGAGTCTGGTTGGAGGCCCATAACTAGTGGTGTTCCCCAGGGGTCTGTGCTGGGTCCAGTCCTGTTCAATATATTCATCAGTGACCTGGACGAAGGGACAGAGTGTCCCCTCAGCAAGTTTGCTGATGATACAAAACTGGGAGGAGTAGCTGATAAGCCGGAAGGCTGTGCTGCCATCCAACGAGACCTGGACAGGCTGGAGAGCTGGGCCGAGGGGAACCTCATGAAATTCAACAAGAGCAAGTGTAAGGTCCTGCACCTGGGGAGGAACAACCCCATGCACTGGTACAGGCTGGGGGTTGACCTGCTGGAAAGCAGCTCTGCTGAGAAGGACCTGGGAGTGCTGGTGGACAGCAGGGTGACCATGAGCCAGGACTGTGCCCTTGTGGCCAAAAAGGCCAATGGTATCCTGGGGTGCATAAAAATCAGTGTGGCCAGCAGGTTGAGGGAGGTTATCCTCCCCCTCTACTCCACCCTAGTGAGGCCCCATCTGGAGTGCTGTGTCCTGTTCTGGGCTCCCCAGTTCAAGAAAGACAGGGAACTACTGGAGAGAGTCCAGCAGAGAGCTACCAAGATGATCAGGGGACTGGAGCATCTCTCTTATGAGGAAAGGCTGAGAGGCCTGGGTTTGTTTAGCACGGAGAAGAGAAGACTGAGGGGGGATCTTATCAATACTTATTTATATCTGAAGGGTGGGTGCCAAGAGGATGGGGCCAGACTCTTCTCAGTGGTGCCCAACAACAGGACAAGGGGCAATGGGCACAAACTAGAACACAGGAAGTTCCACCTGCATATGAGGAAAAGCTTCTTTACTGTGAGGGTGACAGAGCACTGGAACAGGCTGCCCAGAGAGGTGGTGGAGTCTCCTTCTCCGGAAACATTCAAAACCCACCTGGACGCGGTCCTGTGCACCCTGCTTTGGGTGTGCCTGCTCAAGCAGGGGGGTTGGACGAGATGATCTCCAGAGGTCCCTTCCAACCCCAACCTTTCTGTGATTCTGTGAAATAAAGTACAACTAGGTTTCACGTGAGGGATACGCCTCATCAGACTCCTGTTGCCAAGCATAAGACTTTTTGACCTCCCAATTTTTCAAAAAAGGAAGAGGCTGTGTGATTTTTTAACTAAATGATTGGGTTTTTCTTCCTCAAACTAACCCAACAGGCCTTCTTCAGATCTACAACAGTACCAACGAGAGCATTGCTTTCAATTAGATCAGCCATTAAAATTTCAGCCAAAAATATGAGTTTTAAAGAAGTCATGAGCCCCTAAAAACAGCACATTATAAATTAAATGTTTGTAATTTTAATTTTAATGGTCACCGCTTGTTCTTGTTCTGTCAATGCTGCCCTTTGTGCACGAGCTTAGGTCATTAAAAAATAACCAAGATATAAAACATTTTAATTTTGAGCGGTTTTACTTTCATATTTGGTATTTTCCACTACTGCATTTTAGATTTATTATTCTAATGTGTTGGGAGTTTGTCCTACCTTTGAGGCACTCATATCCTGGAAGAAAGACAATTAGGCAGTGGTTGTCAGTATAGTCATTCAGTTAATGAAGTATCTAATGATGCAGGTCATCCATTAGTGGGCTATACCACAATTTAAATATTCTACTAATTCTCAGATCCTTAGCAATCCTACTGCATACCAGGAGTGCTCGTCCCTGAGGCCTATAAAGAGCGAGCTCTGTGAATGTAATGTTGACGAGTGTCCAGGAGTAATAAATTTCAGCTTCTCAGAAGTCAAAGCCTTTCTCTTCATGTTCGTGTTCAGTTCCTCATTTTTGTCTCTTCATTTGGAAAACACTTTTAGCACTGACAGGCCTCCCTCCTGTTTTGCATCGAACGTAAAATACACCCCGTGACATGCCCCCCGCGTCCTCTCGTCCCGAGATGAACGCTGTTCCGATGTCCTCCAGGACAATTCCCAGGTAACCAACTCGTTTTTAACACCTCCATCGGCTGGGCCTTTTCCTGGCGCAGGAGGACACGGGCTCCGCAGCCCGAGCAGGCGCGTCTGGGGGAGATGAGGTGCGTCCCTCTGTAGCCTCATCACTCAACCCGCTCAAATCGGCACCTCATTTTTTTTTTGCGATGCGTGCGCTGCTCTCTAGTAAATACACAACAGCTTTCAGTCCAACGACCTCTGCTCAGGCCCGTTGTCCCGGGGCCGCGGTGAGGGCCGGGCCGGGGACCGCGGGGGGACGCTTTCCCGCCCCCATGTCAGGAGGCCTTCCGCCGGGAAAGGCGCGCCTCCTGCCCCGCGTCGGGGCCGCGCTGCGGGCAAGCAACGGGGCCGCGGCGCTCACGCACCCCCACACCCGCCACACGCCGCCGTTCCCTCTTCCCCAGGCGCTCCCTCCCCCCGCGCCGGCTTCCGGGGGCGCTGAGGGGACCGTCGGCCGCAGCGGGGCACTCCCGCCCCGCCGTCCCTCCCTCCCTCCCGCAGCACCGAGCCCCGGCCGGGGGGCGGGGCCTGCCGGCGGAAAGTGCTGAGTCACGGCCTGACGCGCCGCCGCCGTCACGCGTGGCGCCGGCCTCGGCTCCCGCCGCCGCCGCGGCGCAGAGCAGAGCGGAGCAGAGCGCACCGGGCGCCGCGCAGCCTCCGCTCCGCTCCGCTCCCCTCCCCTCCCCTCCCCGGCGCCGCTCCGCTCCGCTCCGCCGCGGGCCGGCATGGGGCTGCTGTCGCAGGGCTCGCCGCTGAGCTGGGAGGAGACGCGGCGGCACGCGGAGCACGTGCGGAAGCACGGCATCCTCCAGTTCCTCCACATCTACCGCGCCCTGCGCGACCGCCACAAGGACGTCCTCAAGTGGGGCGACGAGGTGAGACACCCCCCAACACACCACCCCCCCCCCCACCCCCCGTTCCCCGGCACGGCCTGCCGCGGCCTCCGCCACCCGACCCGACCCGACCCGACCCGGCCGGGCCCTGCCCGCCGCCGTGCCCGGGAGCGGGTCCGGCCGCGGCTGCTCGGCCCGGGGGGAAGGCTCAGGCGGCCCGGCGGGGCTTTGTTTCCCCTGCACACGCTCCCGCTCCCTCGCCGCCTCCGCTTGCGCAGGCACGGTTGCTCCGGTATTACCTTGTGGTTTTTAAACGCTAAAACAAGTTTCGCTGCTTCCGTCTGTAAATCCGCCCGAGCAGCCTCTCGGGAGGTGTATTGCCGGGAGCGGCGGTGGTGCCTGGCAGCGCTTGCTCGTTCCCGTGGGTTTATTTTCTGTGGAGCGAGGTCTGGTTAAAGCACGCGTGTGTCTGAACTCCAAGGTAGCGCCGCCTCAGCCTACACTCGGTTTTTGGGAGGGGAGCGAGGGAAGCAGGGGCTGGAGGCGGGCAGGTGGGCTCAGCACCGCACACCCGGTCCCTCCGGGGTCCTGGCTTGCCCCTATGGAAGGGGAGCCGCCAAGCCTTGCTTTACCCCAGAGTGTTCCAGGTGTCTGGCACGAGTCAGCCTCCCTTTCGAACGAGGATGAGGATGATCACTTGGGTCGGGACTTGAACTTCGTTATAGGTACTTCGTGCCCAAGGACCGTAACTCTATCTGCAGGTCTTACGTGTGTTGCCGTGCAGACCTGCGCTGAATTGTGTCCCGGCCTGACAGCACTCTGCAAGGAGCAGACTCTCCCTCCTGTATCGATCAGTAGGATTTCCCGAGGGTCCTGGCTTTCCCTGGAGACAGGGAGCAGCTTCGCATGTGCTGCGCTGTAAGCCATCCTTGACTGCGGTGTTGGTGTGCTCCAGCCACAGGAGGTCCAGGTCCCTTGGTGTCTGTGGTGTGACTGCAGGGAAGTTGGAAGAGCAGAGTAGGAAGCGAACGATGCGGGGGCTTGGCCATCACATCTTGATCTCATGCTCCCTTTCCTTTCTGAATGGCAAAGGCATTTGTGAGAAAACTTTATCCAGGTGGTAACAGTAGCTGTTCACAGATGCTCTTTGCCAGAGGTAAATGCTGTTCCCCTTGTGTGCCTTGAGAGACGTCTCTTAAAATCTGTTCTTCTTTTAAGGAACTGCTGTCATACTTTGCATAACCAAGCAAGGCAAGCATCAGAGCACAGGAGCTGCTTTCGTGAGGAGTGAGTGGGGGCTTGGCTACTAAAATCTGTCCAGTGAAGGGAGTGATGCTGCCAGCATGTCTAGTCTACGCCACGGGGCTTTGCAGCCATAGTGGTGTGGACTCAGGAAATTTTAATAACCTTGTATCCATCCCCCTCTGACGTCCCAGTGTTCCTACACCTCTTGCATGACTGAAATTATGCTGACAGAAGAGCCTCACGAACAGTCTTAAGTTCAGGAATATAGGCAGAGCAGAGTCTCCCTATTGCTCTGAGACTCAGCTTGAGGGTTTTCTCATTAACCTTTAAGGTGAGGTTCTCATTCTTCAGTGGGTGTTACATTTTAGTTGTCCTTGCTTTCTCAGGGTGAGATTTCACAAGATAGCTGAGGCTGACCCGCTAGCCAGCTGGTTCAGCTTCCCTCCCCTTGCTCCAGGCTCGTGTTTCTTCTGCCTTCCTTGCATTGTTACCGGCTATGTGAGTTCAAGAAGTTAACCCGGCAGAAGACTCTTCTCCCGCTCAGTTTTCTAGGGTGGTTCATTTTCTCAGCAGAGCTTCAGCCGTTTCACTGCGTGATCCGAGTTCTGCTTAATTTGAGGAAAGGAGCAGCAGCAGCATGTGGAGGAAAGGAGCAAGCAGAACTGGCCCCTGCAGCATCCGCTACTAGTCACTTCGTAAGCTTAGCTGTACGGTGAGACTGCACCCCAGGAGCCTCATTCTTCCGTTGGTGTGGTGACTGTACTACAGAAAGTATTTATGCTTGATAAATGGTGGTGCGTTATATTTAAGGAGAATCATAGTTCTCTTTTGTCATGTCCGGTGTGGCAAGAGGCAGAATTTTAAGAGCAGGGTGATTACAGCCATGATTCTGATAAGGAGGTAAGAGCTGTATTTGAAACGCCTGTGAACATTCAGAGGAGGTCAGGTAACCCGGTTCATTATCTGCCTCTGATTTTAGCAAATGGTAATAAACTCAGCTGTGGCAGCTTACCTTTATTCTACCATATTATGCAATTATTTCTTTTTTACATAACACAGCATTTAGGAGTGTGTCAATGTACTAGATACTTGTTGGCAGTCTGCTCTTGTTATCCACAAACAAAAACATACCTGTCTCCATAACTTACTTCAGCTGTGCTGTAGATAGACTAGTGGGGAAAGCAGTAAATTTGTTTTCTGTTTTTCCTCTCAAATATCTAGTAGTAGAAAGTGGCACCACATTTATGTGCAGCTTAGGTGAATCAACTAATTGGACAATTTTCATAAAAAGCCTGTTGTGCACTTTGACCTTCATGTATAAAGTCATAGCCTGAGGGTGTGCTATTGTTTTAAAAACTTCTTGAAGATAGAGATCAAGAATGAAGATGACAGCCCTCACATAATGGTAAAGATGAAATGAGAATAAACAAAATTATTTTTGTGTTCGAGAGATGTTTCTGAGACTGTGTTTAGTGAAGATGTATATTTTTTTTTTGCTTCATTTTGAAGGAATGATTATGAGGAAAAAATGAACTTTCTTAGCATGTACTGAGTTTCTCTTTCAGGGCGGATATGTGATTGTCCCAATCTAGCTGATGCCATTGTGAAAAAGAAATATTGTGTTTGCTCATGCATATAGAACCACCCTTTGCTTTGGATCTATTTTCAACAGGACTCCACTTGGTGGTGTATATTGCAAGACTCATTATAGAGCTGTGGTGTCCTTTGGGGTGCTTGTAACCTCCTAGAGACTCCATTCCCTGTGGTCCCAGGGAATGAAACTGTGGAGAATTGTCATATGCTTTCTGTTTCTTGGGTGCCAGACAAAAGCATTGAGGCTAAGTGCTAATGGAGCAGGACGGTGGTGTTTGTTGTGAAGGTAGCGATGCAGCATCACAACTAGCATTGCAGTGGAGTGTTCCCTAGTGCTCCCATCCTCCCCTGAGTAAAGATCCGGAAAAGTCAAAACGCTGGTTCTGCTACCTCTTGAAAAGTCAGCTATCTTCTTGCTTGCAGGGTTAGTAGAACCAAGGTGTTTACTGAACAGCTGTTGTCTCTTTGGGGACAGTTCTTTTTTACTCTGTTTTCCACAACTGTGAAGTCTTTGCAATGGTTAAAAAAAAAAAAAAAGCCCTACAAATGTATGTGTAACAGAATTAGACTTGCTTAAAAAAAGAACTTCTAAAAGTCTTTTTGAACCTGCGTTTGTAGGTGAAGGTCCTTTGCCTCTTAATCATCCTTCTGCCTCATTTAAAACTGATGGTTGGCCTCCCTGTTTATGCTTGGCTTCTCCTGACTGGAAAATACAAAACACTGAACTATCTCATTATCCCTCATCAAACCCCTCCTTATTATCCTTGCCTTAGTACCCACAAAAGTTGGGCAACAATTAGATCTGCTGACAAGACCCTGTCACGCTAACCAGTACAGTCTCACATGTTGTGTTTTCATCTTCCTCTCCCATCCAACAGTGTATGCTTATCTTTGGGTTTGCAGAGGAGTGGTCATTAAGTGTGTGTGGGGGGGGGTTGTGCAGCAGATGCAAAAACCTGTAACTTTTTAGTATTGTGTTTTAAAACTCCAGTAGAGTTAGTAGGTATTATGTGAAACAATTAGTTTGTGCAGCTTGGCAGATGGTAGTGGTACCAAAAGAGTTTAAAGGGTTTTTGAGAGTAAGGCAAAGCCCATTCTGCTGCTTCCCAGCTTTTGTCCCAAAAAGCTCACTTCTGTGCCAGGGCATTACCAGTTTCCTGTGCTGTTCAGTGCCTCTCATCTGCTGATTGCATTCCTCTAGCTGACGGATGATGCTTAAATTTCACTTTGCAGCTTAATGTGGACACTCGGATCAGACAAGCGGAATGGCTGGCCCTTGGCTAGGCTCACTGCCCTGGCTTTGTGCTGAGTGTGCACACAAGTGTATGAATCACGGCACATTGCACATAACTACATTTATGTATGTATTTGTACATGCATGTAATACTTGTCTTCTGCGGTCTGTTTTGCTGCTAAATGGGACAGGTCAGTTGTTCTCCAGGCTGAACACCTATCTGGACTGAGAAGAAATGATATAAGAAAGAAGGGTTGGAAAAGGAAAATTGACGGGGTCAAAGAAACAATAAAGAGTAAGGAGGGGCTGCTTCAGCATATGAAAATGTTGAGAAGGGCATGCTGGAGGGAGATGGCCTCAGAAGAAGGGGTGTAGAAAGCAAGCATGGGCAACACATGACAGTTTTATTTGAAAGTATATGGGCATGAAATGGAGATCTGACTTGCCCAGCCTTGTTTAATGAAATTGGACATAATGACCCTTTTGTTGTATATGAGCCTTGTTCGTGTCAGTGCTGGGACATAGCACACAATAAGCAACTTCAGCTTTTAGGAAGTTGTTTTCTTCATGGAGACTTGAAGTGAAATTTGGAGGCCTTTAAAATAGGTTTGATAATGAATTGTATGAAGCAGTGTGAAAAATATGCCACCGCACTGCTTGTAAGTTGAAGTCTTCCTGACTTAATTCTGTGGGTTTTTTTTCTGCATGTTACCTCTTTCTCAGTCTTCTTTAACCTTCTTTTGGTCTTTCTTCTGTATTTTGATTCATTCCCCTCCTTATCCATTAGGTTTTTAATTATACCTTGTAAATAAGTTAAAATACTCATTTTCATTCTCATTTAATTTGCTCATTTTAGCTGCTCAGTACTTCCTTGTGCGAGAAGCGAAGCAGCCCTTCTCAGATGCTGCAAGAAGAGAGGCCAGAGGTTTCTTACCAGAATGTCCCAAAGGTGTTGCTTCAGATTAGAAGATGCATGACTCTCTTTAAAGCTTTCTCCTTTTTTCTAATGAAAGACTGGGCTGTGAAAAGAGCTGCTTTTCCTTTTGAATTATTCTTCCCAGGGACCTGGCTATTGCATTAATGTCTTGCTGCGGTTTACAGCCTGTATGTTTTGGTTTTTTTTTTTTTTCAGGGCAGTAGCAATGTGTAAATGATGGTCAGTGACGTTGGATTACAGTCTGCAGAATTTCAGACTGGTAAAATAATTGCTACATCTTAAGGATATGGATTTGGGTTCAGATGCACACAGTTTGAGGCTCCTGTTTGTCTGTCACCCACGTAAAACCTGGAACAAAGTCTAGGGCATTTTTTAACAACAGTGAATCTGGCTCCCCAGCTGCATAAAATAAGTACAGCTACTATCCCTAAAATACACAGATGAAGTCTTGGTCATCTCTTTGCTAAAAGCCAACAGTGAGGCTTGGCAAGACACACACGTGCACACAGAAATGTTCAAATAGAGATAAGAAAGGACTGTGACTGAGAAAAGCAGCAGTACGTTCAGAGAGCATCATGGTGTACAGGAAAGGTGGTGTTCTTTCCTCATTTGACAAGAAATTTGGCTAACCTAATGGAACAGAAAAGCAGCAGATGTCCTTTAAGATAATTACTTACTTTGCAAAGCATAGATGTCCTGTGGAACAAGATGCCATGTGATAGCTTTGAAGCCAAGATATACACTTAGGTGGACAACAAGAACAGACAGTTTATTATGGTTTCTTTAAACTTCACGTGCTGCAAGATGTACATCACTCTATCCAAACCACTTAGATAATTGTCGAGTGACTCATGGGGTTTCTTTAATGTTCACCTGAAACTTTCTAACTAGCTTTTTACTGTATATCTTATAAATAAAACAGAATTGCAAACAGTTGATATATTTTCCTGGCTGTCAATAACAGAACATCTTTAAAAAAATTCAGCCAAGTCATTTTACAGACTCATCATCAGTGTTACAATGATCTCACATTCTCACTTTGTATAAACTGCTGCAATATACCAGTTGCTTTGTTTTAAAGCTTTCCCTGGGAATCTCATGCTTATAATAAAGCTAATGTAGCCTGAAGTCTTACAAAATTGTTTTTTACATTTGAGCTCTTGTCATTTTAAGACAATCACTTTTAATCTCCCCCTCCCCCAGCAAAATTCCCCAAACAGAATGTGTTTCTGAATTTCTTTCGTGCAGAAATTCCTCATGATGGCCCCCTGCCAAACACAGCATGTGTGGATGCATCTGAATGGGAGCTGTCTTAATCGATGTACTCGCCTGCTTGCCGTGTGGGGGGAAGCAGCACTCGGGAATGATTCGGTTATTTGTCATGTGTCTGCTTGTTCATCCTTTCTCTCTGAGCTTTATTTGGCTAAATAAAGGGACAGTGGCATTATTTGTTTACAGATAGGTTTAGTGCTTCCTTAATATGTTTTGTCGCTGTACCTGCTATTTATCATAGTGGTGTTTCTGGGGCAGGGTCTGAAGGTACGGTGTTAATGCATCAGCTCATGCGGTTTGACAGCCTTGAACGTATATATGCAACCTCTAAAATGAGTACACTGATGCATGCAAATATAACTCCTTACATCTTGACTTGAACAAGATAGGTGCCCTTGAAGAGTCTCCGTGTTTATTCCTTCCCTGGATGCTTTGGCTGACAGTCATGAAACTACTTTTTCTGCCTGGCTTTAATCCTTGTGTCAGGGAGAGCCTAAACTGAATTACATCTAAACCCTCTAGCTCTCAAAACATGCATGATGTGTTAACCTCCCCGATGACTGATTATTTTGCTTCAGCTCCCTCCTGCTCAGTTCTTCTGTGGCGGGTGACAAGATACTCATTGGTTGTAGTGCAGCACCACTGACCTACCTGTGAGCTTTGCCACTAGATGCGTTATGCATGTGACAGTGCAGGACTCGCTTTAGTTTATAGTGAGATGCTTTTTCAAAAGTTAATTTTGCAATTCATGGAAACCAGTTTGGAGGGGGGGTTTTGTTGGTTTTTTATTTTTCTAAACAAGCTGCAGTTTGTCATAAATGGTGAGCAGCCCCCTTGGTATGCATTGATTTCCTCCTTCCGAATCTCAGATCTTAATAAGAGAAGCTTAAATTATCTACTCTTTGTATATTTCTGATAAAATATTCTGTTCACAGTGAACTTCCTTCTGTGGGTGTCAAGGGAATTGCTATGGTCTTGTCATGGGATTTTTGTCTATTGTAATTCCCCTTTTGCCACAGGACTTCCTCTTCTTGCTGTGCAGATACCTTATTTTAGTTAACAGTACGAGAAAGGTTGAGTCGGAAGGATGACTACAGGAAAGATTTTGTTGTTGTTACTTGCTTGGTTTTCTTTTTTTCTTGCTTTCTGATGCAAGAGGCAACTTAGAAGCTTGCCACATCTTGTTTCACAGTTGAATAAACGGTCAATTACTAGTCTATAAAACATCTAGCCTGTGTGGGATGGAAAATATAGCTATGCCAAAAACCCTTGTTCTTTTCTGTTTTAAATCTAAAAATTTGTAAGTGAGTATCTTAAAGTTGTCTTTGCTGCAGAAGTCTAAAATTAACATTATCCTAGTCTTTTTTTTTGTAGCATTAGCCTCAGGTTTATATAGTACAGCAGCCAAAGAAGAGACATATTGTTCCCTAATGTGCCCCATCTCGTTCTTTTAGAAGCATGCAAACGGTTATAACCTCCAGATTTTAGTTTTCAGTAACCCAGCTTGCTGGTTTGTGGTATGCACAGCACAGGACATGCTCTAGTCACATCACATCCCATGCAAAAGAAGAAAATCGGCAACCCTGATGTTGGCAGGTGGGAAGGGGGAACGGGCAGGAGCACTTAGCTGGGGCTGGCTGTGTTGACTGAGATGAGAGCCCTTGCATCTTCTTAATTTTCTTTATGGTTGTCTTTAACATGGTTAGAAGTGTTTCATTTTTTGCTTATTGTCAATGTAATATAAAACATCAGTTGTGTTTTGGTTTTAGGACATGGTTTCTGCAAGTCGGTTTTGTGTAGAGCTGGAGAAGGTGCTTTGTTCGTTGGATTGGCCACTTTCAATCTGCTTGATCAAAATTAAGCATTTTGAGAAATACATTTGTATCTTGGTTTTGCTGTTCGTGGCAGATTTTTGAAATTATTTCTGTGGCAGAGAACATCCATGGTAATCTTATGAGCGTGGAAGTGCTCTGCCCTGTGCTAGTGTGCAGTTTGGCAGCTTGTTGGCTAGAAATGGGGTAATCAGCCTCTGTGGCACTTCAGACTTGTTTTCCTCAGAAATTTGCTCCCTCAGGGCTTAGGCTTGCCCTTGTGGGCCAGTAAACCTTTCATTAAAGGTATGTTACCAGCTGGTTATTACTGTGGCTCCGTGTTTTATCATAGCAGTGGTAAGAAAAAACTGCATTAAAAAAAAATATTGAGTATTATGCTCTACATCCCTTTGAAGCATAGGTACCTACATAAAAATGTTTTTTCCATCTTAACACTGAAAACTTGTGGCAGTGGTTCTATAATGAACAGTCAGATTATTAAAATGACAGTCTACAGGAGAACAAAGTTTTAATGATGCATGGTATTTCAATGATGCATTAACTGACCAATAAATATATGGGGGAACTACTTTTTTTTTTTCCATAATGGAGTTTAATTACGAGTGAAATGGTTTTTGTTTCTTTGATGCTCTTGAGAAGAAAGTTTGCCTCAATTTTATTTTCTACTGTATACATAAATATATGAGGCGTACTGCATGAAAATATTTATAGAGTGTTGTAGTGGCTTTTGGTAATAGTGAGACCTCACCAGGTGTTTAGGAAGAATTTCCAATTTCTTCTAAAGCTCCAGGCCCAAGGGAAGGTGTCGTGGTTTAACCCCAGCCAGCAACAAAGCACAGCCCAGCCACTCGCTCACTCTCCCCGCAGTGGGATGGGGAAGAGAATCAGAAGAGTAAAAGTGAGAAAACTCATGGGTTGAGATAAAGACAGTTCAGTAGGCAAAGCAAAAGCCTCGTGCGCAAGCAAAGCAAAACAAGGAATTCATTCACTGCTTCCCATCGGCAGGCAGGTGTTCAGCCATCTCTAGGAAAGCAGGGCTCCATCACACGTAACAGTTACTTGGGAAGACAAACACCATCACTCTGAATGTCCCCCCACCTTTCTTCTTCTTCCCCCAGCTTTATATGCTGAGCATGACATATGATGTGGGATATTCCTTTGGTCAGTTGGGGTCAGCTGTCCCAGCTGTGTCCCCTCCCAGCTTCTTGTGCACCCCCAGCCCGCTCAGTGGTGGGGTGGAGTGCGATGAGAAGCAGAAAAGGCCTTGACTCTGTGTAAGCGCTGCTCAGCAACAACAAACACATCCCTGAATTATCAACACTGTTTTCAGCACAAATCCAAGACACAGCCCCATACCAGCTACTGTGAAGGAGATTAACTCTGTCCCAGCCAAAACCAGCACAGAAGGTACGTATGAGGAGACCACTAATAATTGTTCCGAGTACATGTGGCAATAGTTGCCCGGTGGAAGGAGAAAGAAAGTGTCAATAAGATTGTCCTTGAGAAGCAATGGTGGTCTGTGAGTCACCTGAGATCAGGTGTTTTTTAGAATCACAGAATGGGCTGGGTTGGAAGGGACCTTCGAAGATTGTCTAGTCCAACCCCCCTGCCGTGGCAAGGACATCTTCCTGATGTCTAGAATCTAACTAGACTTCTAGAGATGTCTAACCTGACTAGATCAGGTTGCTCAAAGCCCCATCCAACCTGACCTTGAACACTTCCAGTGATGGGGCATGGGTGAGATGGATGAGATGGATGATCAGCAACATGGTAAAAAGCGAACACAGGTAACTGTTTTTCACAGGTAGAGTGCATACAGACTTGCATTGCTTTCCTCTCAAAAAAGCTTCTCTTCACATAATTCTTCTTAAACTATTTTCTTCTATTGTATAATCTTCTCAGCACCTTACTGAGCTTACCAAAGTCCAGATGGTATGCTTACGTGTGTTTTCATATGCAAAAATACCTTGTGGCAAACACTTTGAATGTTAAAAGGATTTTAACATTAACTCTAGAGCAGAGGCTTTACTCTGAAGCGTTAGAAAGGTTTTGTTCCCAGCGTACATAGCATGATGGTGTTAAATTGAGTGTTCAGGGAGGAGCTTTGATACTGGAAAGGAGACCATTGCCAAGGCAGGTATTTGGACGGTGATACTACTTGGGACATGCGTCAACTTAGGTTGTCTTTGTTCCTTAGAATTGCTAGTAAAGAGTCACTTGACTGATATTTCTTCATTTTTAAGTAGTTTGCCTTATGCAGAAATAATATATGTAATTATGGTCAAACAACTCAGGCATTCAAACACAGTTTGACATGCTTACCTAAATCCAGAGAATAATCATCTTTCACTTTGCCACCGGGCAAGTTCAGCACAACTGTTTGGTTTAATGTGCGGGGAGTGGTTTGGCTCCTCCCTAGTTGAGGGGCTTCAGGGTCTCATTTGTGATTGTATTTACAGAGGCGATGTCAAAGAAATTTTCAAAAGCCTGAAATTTCCTTGGTAGCCAACTGTGAGAAATAATCGTGAGAAGTGAAGTAACGCTGTTCTGGGTGCTGTCCTGCTGGCAAGCTAATGGTGCATGCTCCTTCCCTAGAAGTTATGGCAGTGGAATGGAGCTGGCGTGGAAGTACTCTGTAGATGCAATATGCTGCAAGTGGGTAGCTGAGAGGAAGGAAGCCTGTAAAGAATAGTTTTTCTTTGTGTTGGCTCATGGGTAGATCTGTTATACTCAAGATTATTTGCTTTAACTGAGAATTTATTTGCTTTTTTAATGCATTTAACTTTGAACAATTTGTTTAGGCTTGCTCTAGGTGCGTGTGTGTATTTACATCTTTCACTTTGCAACCTTGCTGGCCCAACTGTCGTTCTTTCTCCTGGTAAGGTGCCACAGACCTTCTGCAAGCCAGACGGACCTGGGCTGGTTGGAGAGGTTCATCCATTGAAGCAGTGCTGTGCATGTCTGTCTGCAGGGAGAAGCTGGGAGGCCACCTCTTGTCCTCGGCAGCCTTGCAGGACGTGCCGGCCAGAGGATGGAGATACATAGGGTTTGCTGCAGGGTAAAAGCACTGGCTGGGCATGCGGGTCCAAAGTGGCCACCTTTCTTACCATGTCAGGGTGCACTTTCCTAGCTGGCTCTAGGCAAGGCTGTTTGTCAGCCATCTGCATCAGTAATTTGACCTGACGTGTATTTTGCTGCTTGCTAGGGAGACTAGTTAAAATTAGAGAGAAAGTGAACTCTAAAGAGCTTGGCAAAATGATGAATTCTGAATGTTGGGTGAAACCCCACACATTTGGCTTTCGGACTTCTGAAGCTCCGCCAGGCGTGCTGATGCTTTCAGCTTGGCTACAATTCTCTGAACTTTATTGTGGATAGAAAACGTGAGAAGTCTGCGAATGACAAGCTGAAGTTAAATGTAAAAATGTGTGAACTCTGAATTTGTCTCTCTCTTTCTAGCTGTAGGCTAAATCTTTTGATGAGCTTAAATTAAATTCTTTAAGGATGCCCATTCAGTCCCTCTGTTGGCAGGATACTCTGTGGGTTACTTAGAATTGTTGGCAGCCGTCTGAAGTTTTTTTCTTTTCCCATTAAAATTAATGGCAGATCTTCTGTGTGTTAGGACAGCTTTGAAGATTTAGTCAATGTTTCCGGAGGCAAGAGGAGTAGTTGTTTCTAAAGCTAGATGCATAAATGCAGTATATTCAGTGCTGCACTCAGATTATAAAACATCTTGGTTTCCTTGGTTTTGCCTTCTTGGCTTAATGTTTCTTTACACTTTCGGCTTATTTTCTTTTGTGAAGTGTGTAGCTCAGTTTATAGAGAAGTACAGTGTTCACACCACCAGCTCATTGAAGCTACATTTGGAGAAGGATTTTTAAGACAGGAGGCTAATCATGGTAACATTTTCATGTAACGGTGGACAAGTGTTCAGCTTCGGGGTCTCTCAAAGGCAGCTGCAGTTCCCTTTGCCCTCCCTCTTGCTACCAGACCATGCGAGCGGTGTGGTGGGCTTAATGCCCATGCACACGTGCGTCTATGACTCGGAGAACTGTGCACTTGCGTGTCTCTTCTAGTTTAGGTTGGGTTCAAGTGAGGATGATGCTTTTCCAAAGCAGGAGGAGATGATGTTGAACATGGTAGGAAACAGGGAGGTGTGAGAGAGGTCCCTTTTTATTGCCAGTAATCATGGGTCAAGTGTCACTGGAGAGGCTGGTACTAGATAATAACTAAATCAGTGCTGGAGTGCATTCTGGTTGACTGCAGACTGTAGTTCTCTCAAGTCAATTATTGTGGCATAATAAAACCACAAAATACATCACACAGAGAGATGCTGTCTTGCACAGAAACTAGAAATCATGATTTTTCTTTTGGGGGTTAAAATTTGATCTTAAAAAATGTAGAGAATATGTATAATTGCTGAGTGAGTCCCTCCAGAGTTTGTGTTTAATCAGATTCTGAAGAATTACAAACACTCTTGGATAATGCTGCTTGTGATTTAATCACAAATCACAACAGAGGATTATATTTGTCACGATAACTAGCAGTAACTCTTCCATGAACACTGAAGCAACCAAAGAACACGCAGCCCACAAATCCACTTACAGTGTGCTGGAAAACGCTTCACAAGTTCCCTGTGTTTTGGCAAGCTGTTTTCCTGTACACATCAGACTTCTGTATGAAATAGAAGTTTCCATGATTTGGTATGCTACAACTTCAACATCAGCATCTTGCATGATGGGGGGGCAACATGAGAGAGCCCCACATCCTGGGGCTGGAGCAGTGGTGTTTGGGAAGTGCGAGTGGATGCGGCTCTAGGCAGTGTTAGAAAACAAAACTGAGGAGCATGGTGCAAAACATCTGACAAGTTCTAGCTGTGGAATTGCAGTCTGAATTTTTAACTACAGGTTGATGGAGTTGTGAAAATCTCAGAGGCAGCGGTTTGAGAGCCTCCAACAAAAGGCTGTGCAGATCACCGCCAGTCCAGCTAGGGGTTTTCAAAGCCAATACCCTTGTGATGCATTTCTATGCATGACTTCTGCTTTTATGTGGCAGCTGACACATTGCACCTGGGGGCTGTTTCATCTTTCACGCTTCCTAGAACAGCACAAAGGATCCCCTGCCAAGTAGGTGTCAGGAAATAGATTGTATGTATCAGTAAGTATTGAAGGGCTATAAGGTCCAGGTAGCTGTTAGGTTGCTTTACTTGGTGGTGCTCTGAAAGTCCTTACGGAAGCTTTAATAGCAAGTATGCATGGAGATTAGGAAGTTTGACATGATGGTGTTCCAGCTTTGGCTGCTTTCAGATAACCTCTGTAAGGGAGACAATATTCTCCAGCGCTTGGACGCAGCACCACTGTTGTTAGTGGCTTGTTGGATCGAGCGTGGGTTGTAGTGTGGGGTAGGGACAAGGGAAAGGAGGCAGAGGTCCTGGGGGCAAGGTGCACTGCTGGGCAGGAGGGGAAGAAAAGGTGGCAGCAAAGCTGAATCAAGAAGGAATGGAAACCCCCATGCTGTGCTAAGAGCTGGAGCGTGTTAATAGCACGACTGATGCGGTCTGTAACAACCGTAGGCTTTCCATGGTGTGAGGCTCTGTCATGCTAGTCTTAAATAGCTCCAACAAGTGATGGATGTAAATGGATGTCTTGTTTGTAGAATGACTCTCCTCTTTTGTTTTGTTGTTTGTTTTGGTTTGTTTTTTTTTGTCAGCAGCAGAGATGTAACTCATGGGATGGCAGAGAGATGTTAGTGGTTAATAGCTTGCATAGTGTTTTAATTTTTTTTTGTCTAAAAAATAATGTGGAGGCAAATAAAAATTCAGGAGTCTTTTTGTGAAATCCGCAATTAGAAATGGAGGGAAAAATTTCTCAAGGCTGATTTCAAGGAATTTCAATTCTTTATTCAAGATCATGTAAGTATGCAGCCATCTTCTGTGGTATTATGTACTGCATTCATAGCTAGTGATGGTTTTTAAGCTTCTGTAGATATAAAGTTCAGTCTGACATACCTTTTTTTCCACTTGATGCTTAAAATTATGCGCCAGTGGGTTTGTGTGTGAACAAAATCTTACCATTTAATTGTTTATTTTGTTTTTATTATTTACAAGGTGGAATATATGCTAGTGAAATTTGACCATGAGAATAAGAAAGTGCGCCTGCTGCTCTGCGGTGAAGAAGTTCTTCAAACACTGCAAGACAAGGGGGAGAAGGTAAATCCCAAGTGAGTAGCTGTTTCCTGTTTCTTTTTTTTTCCTCGTCCTGTTACGATACTCTACAGAATTTTGTAGACCTGGCTTAACTTTCAAGTCTGCTGTTGGTAAAACTGTAAGCCACAGATACCGATATTTTCAGGTAAAGCTGGGGTGCAGGAAGTGAAAGATTTTGAGCCCACTTGCAGGTAGTCCGTGCACCTTTTGTGTTATGACTTGGAAAAAAGGAGGATGTAATGGTGACCTCATAGAAGTTGCAGTTTGGATATTTGT
Organism: Morus bassanus; assembly: GCA_031468815.1. NCBI lineage: Eukaryota > Metazoa > Chordata > Aves > Suliformes > Sulidae > Morus > Morus bassanus. The sequence goes on from CM062569.1 coordinate 90,662,677, forward strand.
TTTGTCTTGCTCTGGTTTTGTGTCTGTGTGTACACAGTAATTGCATAGTAGACCTCGCCTGCCCCATAAAGCGTGTGTGTGTGCGCTCGCCCCTGTATCCCTGACTAGTGAAGTGAGTGAGGGCTGTAGGGGAAGCCTGTTGTCTGTAGGAGTGCTCTCCCATTTTTGGCAGAATTAGGAAGGTAGGTGTAAGGATGGCAGGGCAGTTCTTCCCCATCCTCTCCCACAGAGTTTTCAGGAATACCTGGATCATATCCCTACTTCAACTAGCCAGAGAAGTGTGAATTGCCTTTTAATTGATGGCAGCAGGGGAGTGCTTTGGCTGAAGAAAGCCAAAAGCAGGTCACAGCTTACAGGAAGGTGGAGAAACTCGGCTGTTGCAGTCAAAGGCTTTTGTGCCCTGGGCCTGTCCGCTTCTTTCTATGTGCCTTAACCTCATCTTCCAGTAAGGCTTCCCTGTCTCTCTTCCTCAGTAGAGGTACTATTGAAAGCCTGTAGGAAGGAAATCCATTTGTTTTAGACTCAAAAGTGCTACTGCCAGAAGAACAGTAGGGGAAATGTGGCTCTGCCTCTGGTAGAGTGTGCTCCATAGAGATGGCATGGCTTCACAAGGGGGTGGGAAGGTAGCACCTTTCAGGGGTGATTAGGTGCACTCAAACTTCCTTTCATTTCTTAATCTGATAAATTTGTGAAACAGGATCAGGTGTTCACAGGCAGTAGAAAGAAGAAATTGAGTGTAACTTTTGCCTTGCCTTGTACTGTGGAAACAGTTGAATGTTCTGTATTTTTCAATTTCACTTAAAACCCCAAAAAACCAAAGCTTGAGGCAGATACTAAAGGTGATTGCAATTTGACATAGGCAAATCCTACTTATTGCACCACACAGCAAACAGCAACACTTCCTACTGCCAAACTGTGCCTTAATTTCTTTTCACTACCTCTTGGCAGTGAGGTGCATTGGAAAGTACATTGTGTTACTCTACCAAATAATCAACTTTAGGAGACTTTTCTTGCAAGTTGCGTTCACTTCTGAAATTCTTGAAATAATCCATCTTTTTCTGAAGTTGTAGAAATATTTAAATGAGGCTATTCTTTTATTATAGCCACCCAACACTCTGGCGACCAGAATACGGAAGCTATATGATTGAAGGCACACCTGGGCAGCCATATGGGGGAACCATGTCTGAATTCAACACTGTGCAAGACAACATGAGAAAAAGACGACAAGAGGCCGCTTCTGTGCTCAAAGAAAATGAGGCTGTTTGCACTGTGACATCATTTCCAAGGTGAGATGGTCGCTGAAGTGTAATGCTGTGTTTGCTATTCCCCTTACACGCTTTTTCTCCTTATTGCATATAGCTAAACTGTACAGTGAAACTGAGCAAAATATGCTTCAGTTGAAGTACTTTGACTTAATGTTCTGGTCATGTTTTCTAAAATTTTTATTGGAGTGAGACAAACAGATAAGCTTATTTTATATTTTTAGGTTACTTCTAATCTGTGATTTTGTATTAGGAGAGAATACCTGAATATTTATAATGTCAAGTATTGTATGTAGAGTAGTCTGACATCTTCAATTGATATGGCAAATCCTATGTAAAAGGTTTCTCTTTATCTATTTTGCAACCTTTGATCTTTATAAATAGCAGTTGTGTAAAACGTGGGTAGCCTGATGTATTTTTTTAACACTACTTTTTCACTAAAGCGTGTGCAAACTTGGCTTGGGGCACACAGTAAAACAGGAATGTGATTATCCTTACAAAATGAAGAATTAAAACTTCTATAATACTGTACTTACTGAATCTAGAAAGGAGTGTACCTCTCCTGGCTTCGTAACACCCCTACAAAGCGTAGATTTCCTCCTTTTTATTGTTGTAAAGAGACACTTGAAATGAAATTCAGGATGTACTTCATTACTTAGTTGAAACTGTACTTTGTGTTCTTCCTTTCAAACATGATTCTAGGCAGGGATTTATTTTGTTCATTCTAACTAGCCTGGTCAGTCGAATGAAGATATTTATGCTTAAAATAGTAAAAAAAATTGCTCTGCAATAGCAGAGAAGCAGCTGGCCTTACTGGCTGGTTTCTTGTACAGTACAAAATGCAGTGGCCCTAAATTCTTACTGAGAGCAAGAATGGTACAAAATGTGACTTAGCAGCGAAGTTCAGGTACCAAAATGCCTGTGTTATGCCCCATGAATGCTATTGTAAGAACACTCTGACAAAACTTGCTTCCTCTTTATGGGAGCTACACTAGGTATCTTTAAAGTAGTAAGAGGTTTTTTGGAGTTCAGTGGTTAAGTAGTTCAATGTGTTACGGAATTGGGGGCTTTTGCCCTGCAACCTTACAAATAGATAATGTAATTTAATAAATTTTGTATACAAACATTTCAGACCCAGTCGTGCAAGGAATAAAGGGAGAGGAGTTCTTTATCACTTCGTAGATGGAGAAATACTTCCTACATCACTGTAGGAGCAATACACTGGACTTCAGTGAAAGCCAGTAAATAATAAAATGTAGTTTGTTTATTATTTATGAATCGTCCCAAACGTAGTTTCATCCTTCAGAGATAGCTCTCCCTAGGCTATTTTGTTTCTTATTTCTGCCTTTTGCTAGCTTGCCATTCAAGTCGCTGTTGGTTTGACTGGAGTCTTGTTAACTTATATTTCTGAGGTTCTGTGGGTTTGGGGTGTTTTGCTACATTCTGTCTACAATAGCATGTACATATGCCTTCATGTGTCTGCATATACATGTGTGTGTAATAAAAAAAAACAACTGTGCATCTGAAAAGACAAAAAACCTTGTTAGAGTGCTGACAGAAGAAAGGTAAAGAAGTAGGCTTATTCAAATTAGAATAACTCAGTTAAAAATGAACAAACCTGAAGTGCTTAAATATTAAAAAATACTAGCTTAGAAGGTAAATCAGTATCCCTAGTTCTTCAATTTGAGCCGTCGCTACTGGACTGGAAGGCTGTTTTCCTTCTTGAGGACTGGAGTTACGCAGTTTACAATGTTGTGCTTATATAAGTGATGAAGTTGGGTTTAGATGCTGTAGGACAACTTGTATGCTTAAACCAGGAAGAAGGACCCAATAGTGAAATACATAAGCATAAATATTTCCAGAAATGTGTTTCCTGGTGTTTTGAGTAGTTTGCTTGTAGTTGTATCAGCTAACCCTTTTTTATACATCCAAATACTAGAGCCTCTCAAAATAGCACAGTCTTTGTCCTTTATACTGTACAGCTTGGAGAAATTAATCTTCTGCAACTTTACCTCCAGCTTCTGAAATGCTCCTTTGTTTCAGTTGTACTGAAAACCTACTTATTCTTGTTGTTTCAGATGACTCTTAAACTTATAATGGAGGTTCCATAGGGAAGCATTGTGTTCTGATTTACTTGCATGTCTCTCAGCATTTTACACCTAATGGCTGTTATTTTTCTTTGCTTATTACACTTCTCTCATGGGTTTTTTCAGAGTTCTAAAATCGCAAACTGCTGTGAGACTTGGGATGTGCGTATCACTTGAAACTACTTCTAATTCTTACAGAGCTGGTTAGGTACATCTTTTTAGCAGGGGACAATTGTTGGGAGCAGAGCTGGATAAATTACTGCAGCAGTCAATGTTAACCTGTACCCTCTAGAGAAATTGTGTAAGGCATAGAATGCATCTGCATGTCAGCATTAATGACAGGTGCTAACACACTAAAATGTATGTGTACTCTGCATAATACTGTGAAGTTTCCTGCTTCAGCCACTGAAAAGGTCCATGTTTACTGTCTTAATGGTAGAGTAGTGATTTAAAAAAAAGTCTGTTTTAACTGCCACAGAAGCTGGTTGTTGGCAAGCACTGACCTTTTAATGGCAACTGTTCCAAGACATCTCTCTGGCAATTCCACATGCATAGGTAGCAGTCTTGAAAAGAGCTTCAGAAATACTCATGGTAGATGCAAGTTTGTAAAACATAAAAAAAAAAAAAAAACCACCTCTTCTTATTCCTTTGCCTACTAGAGTCCTAATCTCTGATCATCTGACCTTTTTAAAATCACAGTCTGTTTTCATTACAGCATGGATCTTATTGTTGTGTTGCATAGGTTAGGGTGTCCTGGGTTTACACTTCCGGAATGTAAGCCAACGCCAGTGGAAGGAGGAGCTTCAAAATCCCTCTTTTTTCCAGATGAAGCCATCAATAAACATCCTAGATTTAGGTAAGAAGTATTTGGGGGAGTGTGAATGAGAAGCTGGATACTTTTCTGTGCCTAAATATCATAGGCATACCTGCAATGTCTTTACATTACTGGAATAGAGAGCTACATGGCTAGCTGCTGCAGATATCACAAGTACTTTGGCAGAGATAGTTGTGATGACATGTATTTTCTGTCAAAGTGACTTAAAGTAAACAGTTAAGTTCGAGTAACTTTATGTAGTAGTTGATGCCATTATGGGGCAAAAGGTGTTGATTATACTACTGCAAAATTGTTTCCAGTTTGAAATCCCATGGCTAACTGCTTCCATCACAGTTAATCCAGCTCTCGCTCAGGTGTGTGACAGCAACACCTCAGTGTACTCAGTAACTTGCCCTAGTTACTCTGAAGTGGAGCATGGTGTCAAACTAGTTGTATAGTCTGAGAGGGGTTTTCATTGCAAGGTGAGACTTTGGAGAATGAAGATCATTCTATTTAAAAACTAAGCCTACCTTTTCACTTGCCCTTGTATTCTTCAGGTCAGTAGCCTTTTAATTCTGCCTGTACTATCAGCATAGTATTGTCCATCAAAATAAGACTGACTTCATCGAAGAAAAATTCAGTGTTGTATTTGTTACAGTCTATCTTAAACTAGGAAAAGTGTCCTGAAGGAAAATGCTCAAAATAAATAAAGTTGACATTCTGAAACCTTAAGTATTGCTGAGAAACTAACTGCAAAGACAGCTTGCATAAACAGCAAACTTTTTTTTGTTGTAGTACACTGACCAGAAACATTCGGCACCGAAGAGGAGAGAAGGTTGTGATAAATGTACCAAGTGAGTAAATTCAACCTATGTTCTTTCTTTTTCAAAATAATTTTCGATCTGATGCCCTGGGTTACTGAGTACCTGCATTTTCCACACAGTATTTAAAGATAAGAACACGCCATCACCGTTTATCGAAACGTTTCCTAATGACGACGGAGAAGCAGCAAAGGCAGCTAAGCCAGACTATATATACATGGATGCTATGGGTTTTGGAATGGGAAACTGTTGTCTTCAGGTAAAAATGCGTCTGCTTTCAAGATGTTACTGAATGTTGTCTTCCCTAAACGTTTCCCTTTTTAAGACTTGCCTTGTGTCTAGTTTCTCTAGCTTAATTCAACTGATGCATTTTCAGAGTGGCAACAGGGCGAATAAAACAACAAATTTAATCTTATACCTGGTAATACAGTCTTAAAATCCAGGTTTGTTCCATTTTGTTTATTTTCTGCTAATACTCAAATATAATTGGATGCCTTGCTGAAAGGGTTTCCTGAACTGGTCAAACCCCATTTGATCAAGCACCTGCTCCTGGAACTCCAGCATTTTTCAAGTGTGAAAGATCATCTTCCACTGTGGTCATCTTTCAAGCATGACCAAAGGACTCTGTGGGAATGGAAAGAGAGCTGTCTTGTAGGAAAGTGTGGGGCTTTTTGGTTATTCATTTTGGGGTTTTTTCCCTCTTCCCCATTCTTAGAACAGCAAAAGCAGGGAGTGACAAGAAGTCATTGGAATATCTTTAAAAATAAGTAGCTTTCTCCTTCTGTGTAGTTTCATTTTATTTACGAACAGCATGAAGTCCTGTATAAAATTTCTCATTCTCTAAATATTTTTAGCTATCTGCTAAGAAGTTTTCTCACTGCTTGTACCATGAACTTACCAAATCCACATGGGTAGCTGTCTTTTGTTACTGCATGCTGGGAGACATTCTTGGTTCTGTTTTCTCCCCATTAATGCTTGCCCACCTTTTATTGTTTTCATTCATTTGCTTGAGTTACTACTATTTTACAGTATTCTCCATTTAAATCCAGGTGTTTTATCTTGGGAGTGCTTTAATCCTTTCAATATCTGTTTGTTTTAAATGTTTCTCTATCATAGTAACCTGATGCTAGGGGCTGATGCCTCAGGTAGTAGCGATGTATTTGACTGTTGATAAAATCTTCCTGTCGCTACCATTGTCTTGGAAGCAGAGCTAGGAAGAGACTAGTATTAAGTCTCTAGGGGATTTAAGGAAATTCTCCAAGCTCTTCTTGTTTCACAGCAGTGGCAGAAATAACACCATTCAAAGCACTTCCCTCTGAGAAACTACAAAAGCTGAATAATTACAATGATCTTGACAGCAGCTACGTATGATTTCTTGCCACTAAGGCTAAACTAGGGAGAATCTGATGAAGTAGTAAAGTGTACATAATACTGTGTGGTTTTTACAAGGTGTTAAGTTTGATATGGTCTATTTTGTACCATCTCCTTCTTATTTAAGACCAGTAAAAGAAATACAGCCTTACTGTTCAGTCATTGTATAAACTTGTTTAAAAATGTATTACACTTTTTTTAAGGAATGCCATTTTACTATTTCCCATTCTTGTAATCAGTGGCCAAATTCAAATTTGGTAGTCTTGTTATCAAAACAAGGCTGGCAGGTGCTATAAGCAGCTGCTTGTGTGTTGACTGATAATTCTTGATAACCACCTAAAAGAAAACATGTGTTCCCCACCTATTTTCTGTAAGGTAGTTTGCACTATGCATACTTCCTTTTGGGTTTTTTTCTCTCTATGCACCAAGCTACAGCTTGGTTTGAGATATTTCCAAGGTTAAAAGTAATGTCCTGATGAGCTCACAGGGGACAGCCTGCAGTGACGGTGGGGTAGGAGGCACTGCCCCTGCGAACGGCAAGGTAAACCATTGTGCTCCTGCCCTTTTTGAGGCTTCATGTCCCTATGCCTGCTGAGCCCTGTGCTCATGGCTGCTGCTTTCCACAGTCCTTGTGCTGCCTGCAGCCCTCCTATGGAGAAGACTGCCATGCCCTTTTCTTCTGTGATAGGATGTTTGGCTAGAAAATTGTTTGAATCCCAGATTTAATGTGATTTGGAATAAACATAAACAGGAAGAGGAAGTGGGTATCACTGTGTCAGGGGAAAGAGTGTAGGTGTCCTGTCCCCCTCCCTGCCCCAAGGCAGTGCCAGCCCTAGTGCTGGAAGTCCAAAATTATTGATGAGAAATCATACTTAGCTGCTTCTTTGCAAGAGAATTAAATAATCTTGTCTTTTCAAAGTGTGGGGGTTTTGGGGTTGGGTGGGTGGGGGCATGTCCTGATAGCCACTTGAAGGATAGACACAGAAGAAGAAATTTTTGTACCACACACTTTTTCCAACTTGGGATGTTTTAATGAATTATGGCTGCAGATTTAAAGACAAAACAAACACAACCAAGTCCTATATTCCTCCTACTCCCCCTCACTCTTCCCCTACCCCCCAAAAAAGAATCCACCACTGAGCCTACCACTGAACTCAGGAGTTCTGGAGTTTTGGTTTGGTTTTTTGGTTTTGTTTTTTTTTTTTTTATTGGTTGGTTTTTTAAGGCGTACTTGGGATTGGATTAGTCTTCAGTGGCAGACTGAGAAGAACCTGTATGTTTTGTGGGAGTCTCTAATTGCAATCTGTGGAAGGGGGAAATCTGTGTTCAGCTGGCACTCTTCAGGACAATATGCAGCGATGGTGATTTAGAGCTGAAGGCTGTTGTACAATGTTATGATAGTGGTACCAGGGTGTGCTCCCTAGGTTATCTAAGGATATCTTAGGGATCTAAGTTATCACAGAATGGTTGGGGTTGGAAGGGACCTCTGGAGATCATCTCGTCCAACCCCCCTGCTTGAGCAGGTACACCTAGAGCACAGTGCACAGGACCGCGTCCAGGCGGGTTTTGAATGTCTCCAGAGAAGGAGACTCCACCACCTCTCTGGGCAGCCTGTTCCAGTGCTCTGTCACCCTCACAGTAAAGAAGCTTTTCCTCATATGCAGGTGGAACTTCCTGTGTTCTAGTTTGTGCCCATTGCCCCTTGTCCTGTTGTTGGGCACCACTGAGAAGAGTCTGGCCCCATCCTCTTGGCACCCACCCTTCAGATATTTATAAGTATTGTAAATATATTATTATCCTCTGATCTATGAATATGTAAACTGCAAAGAAGGTGAGAGAGGCTTTTAACCTGTTTAGCATCTTTTAACAGTTTTGAGGTGATTGATCCCCTCTGCATTTTTAAAATGCATAAAGTTTGGGAAGTCTGGAGGGTAAGGTCTGCTACTAGAAATGCATCTCATGTTTGATGCTGCTCTGATCAAATTTCTCCAGAAGTTGCAAAGTTATATTTTCCAGTGCCCTTTGTGTGGTAGGGCTTCCGCATCATTAATAGTTCCTGGAAATAGAATTTCTTTTCCATCTTTTGCTGTGTCCTGGCCTCTAATACAGGCAAAACTGGACTTTCTACTCTTTTATTTAGAAGAAAAAAACACAAAGATATTTATTTTTCACAGTTTTCCAGGTTCAAACAAGGGCGTACTAAAATGTTCTTTAAAACAAGATTAGATGTCACATAAAACAAATGTTACATGTACAATCGTTTCTGACTTGTTCCAAGTAAGTAGGTTCCTGGCTTATTTCCCAAAGGTGTATTACCATCCCATGTGTATTGTAGATATTAACTCAGTTTTCTTTGGTTCTGGCAAGCATTTATATATTTAGCCTTACAGCTGAAGCACTGTGGTCTGAAATCTTTTAATAAGCATGGAAATGGTGTGGAAAGAAGCTTGTGATAGAAATGCTTCTGATAGACGGGGCAAAAGTTTATCCAAGAATTGGGGAGGAACCCACACAAAAAACCACCCAAAACCAACCAAATACAAAACCCTCTTAAAACTCTTGGTATTTAAATCGTTTTATTATATTGCTGATTCTAAATCTAGGAAGACTGTGTTTGTACTATGATTATAGAAATTGTGATAGCAATTGTACTTCTTCCAACAGGTAACATTCCAGGCTTGCAGCATTTCTGAAGCAAGGTATCTCTATGATCAGCTAGCCACAATCTGTCCCATTGTGGTAAGTAATGGACTTCTGTCACATCAGCTCTTCATTGTGTGAAAGCCACTACGTGTAAAAAAAATAAAATCTAAATTAAAAAAAAACAAACCCTTGAATGCTACTCACAAATTTGATGTCTGTTTCTTCTCCTCTGCCCTCCGTCCCACATGCACAAGACTCTTGTTGAATAGTTCTAGAAATACATTTGGGGCAGTTTTTCACAGAAACAAGACAAGCTCACTCCTTAAAACAATTTTTAATTTTTCAACTCCTGTCTGGTGTTACAGAGGGTTTGAGCTTAAGTTGTTTAAATCTGTCCCTTTTGTCAGCATGTGGTCATAAACAGGTATTTATAACAGGTTTTGTAGAAATGAAGTATTGGTCTGGTCTAGGTGGTGAGGAGATCCTTTTCCTAGTGAGGTGTGTTCTAGCTATGTTGCTTAGGTGCTTGGCCAAACAAAAGTAAACAAAGCAAAACAATTCCCAGGTGAACTTTTGGAGTTTGGAAGTGTGCGAGCAGAATACTTGCTGATTTGTCGTGAAATTGCTTCTGCCTGTATCATCTTTGTTTTCCTTAAATGCTGATCTGTAGAGGTAATAAATTCGGAGAGCATCAGATGCCACTTCATTGAGACTAACCCTTCATCTAGGCATTTTGTGGAGATAGCAGTTGACAGATTTGTGGTTATATGGGCTTTGGCTGTACGTTAAACTGAACTATATACTTTGGTTACTTCTGGACCAGCAAGTTTCCCGTTCCAGTGGGGTTGTATTTTGCTTTTGGTTCCTTGGCTTGTCCTTTGTTCTCAAACCAGGCTGTTTTATTTTAGATGGCGTTGAGTGCTGCATCTCCATTCTACAGAGGCTACGTGTCTGATATTGACTGTCGCTGGGGAGTAATCTCTGCATCTGTAGATGATCGAACACGAGAAGAGAGGGGGCTAGAGGTAAGTGATGTTAGGTAGTAGATGCCTGGGTTTTTTCAGCCTATAAAAGTTACATCTTCTTTAGCATCAAATTCTGCTTGTGCTCATCAGAATCCATAATGAGGGAACATGGCAGTCTTTATGGTAAATACAGGAGAGATGATGTAAACATTCGCCTTGGTTGTACAGTTTATGTTAGCAAATATATATTTTTAGTTAGGTACGGAATTAGAACTCCACTCATTCTTCCATAGCTTGCTGAAAAGGTCCCCCTGGGATGAAACTTTCCAGTCTTGTGCTTGAACCCAAAAAGCAAAAATTCATTTGGATTAAATAGCAGGTGCTGCTGAGTAATCCAGTAGTATAAACTAGAACTATGTGAACAGAGCCCGTTGTCAGAACTTGAACTTACAGAGTTTTCTCTAAGCAGGAATTAGCATTCAAGGCACTTAGAAAATTATAGAAAATAAAAATAATTTTAAAAAACCTACTTGAAATACTTCTTGAACTACCCATTTTAAGAGCGTCTCTAACAACCATGCACGTAGTGGAACTGTATTGGTATATGTTGCAATAGGTATAGCAATGCTTTCCAGGTACTTGGGGTAATGGTATGTTACGTTAGGAAAATGTTTCCACTTTTAGAGAATCCTAGTCAATGTGTGCTGACTGTTTTTTCGCTCAGATACATACATCTGCAAAAAAAAGTCGTAATTCCAGGGTCACTTTCTATTAAGCCTATTTTAAGACTCGTGCTTTGAATAATTTTAATTGAGGCTGTAGGGTTTTTTAAATAGGATAATAATTCTCACATAAGTGTCATTAGTGAGCGAAACATAGGTAACATTGTTAACAAGCTGTTAAAATATTGTATTCTTAAATTATATAGCCACTGAAGAACAACCATTATAGAATCAGTAAATCCAGATATGATTCCATAGACAGTTATCTATCTGAATGTGGTGAGAAATACAATGACATTGATTTGACAATAGACAAAGATATCTACGAGCACCTAATAAAGGAAGGTAAGTGTTTGCTTCATTATGAGCAGGTTAAGAATTATGCTTGCAGTGTGTGGGGATATTTTACGTTTTCGTTCTTGTTCGTTTCAATCATTGTGCATCCCTCCGAGTGACTCCTACTCAGGAAGTATCTGTGTAGCGTGGTCTTGAGAGTTTTTTTTAAAAAGTATTTGTTTGTAATGGAAATTGTCCCTAATTCTAGCTTGAGAAGCTCAGTGTTTGACACATTAATGTTTTATCTTTATGGAGAGAGCAGAACTGCTTTAGAAAACATGGCACAGAGGTGCATCACAAAACAGGAAGAATGGCAGCCATGCCATATTCGCCTGCCATTTCCAAACAAGAACCTATTTTGGGTTTGGTTTTTTTTCTTCTCTTTAATCATTTCCTTCCTTCCCAAAGTCATCATTTAAACTTTAACAGGATGTGGTGGGTTGACGTAGCATTGCAGAGTTGGATGTTTTCAGTCTTGTAAAACAAATCGTTTCCTGGAGCCTGCTTTGCTATGTGTGAATTGTTTGTTTGAATTTTCATTTTGTAGGTATTGACCACCTTTTGGCACAGCATATTGCACACTTGTTCATTCGAGACCCATTGACTTTGTTTGAGGAGAAAATACATCTAGATGATGCAAATGAATCCGACCATTTTGAGGTTGTGTCTGATTTAGAGGAATTTCATAAATATATACATAAAATTGCTTATTCTTTACAGTACTGCTTAATTGGAGGATGATGACTGTATTAGCTAAGAAATTTTTTTCCCTGAATTTTTCACTTCAACTTGTTCTTTAGCATATGGCTCTGCATTTATAAGCACATTTATTTCTTTGTTTTATCATTTATATGAAGAGCCCAAACTATAGCTATGTATCTAAGTGTTATGGGGAACTGTCTGTTTTTATGACTTCCTAAAAACTGTTTTGCGTGACATTTATGTATAAATATCTCTCTTGTACAGCTTTCTGAAATAATAGCTTTGGTAATATTAAGTATTTTTAGTTTGAGATACATCAACCCCTCATTAAAGAAAATGTCAGCTAAATCTCAGCCCCCTAGTATCTTATCCTCAAACAAAATAGCATGAGAAAGTGTAATATATTTGCTCCTAGGATGGGTAGTTATACTGTGGTTTTTAGGAAGTCATGCTGCTTAGTTTGGAAGCGCTTCTCTAATTAGATGGGCTATTCCAGGGAAAATATAGGATTCTAGTTATCTGCTTATTTTTCTTTGATTATATTACAGAATGATGCATGTCTTGGTTGTGACAGATTATTTATGTGCTTTGCAGAATATTCAGTCTACAAACTGGCAGACAATGAGGTTTAAGCCACCTCCTCCAAATTCAGATATTGGATGGAGAGTGGAGTTCAGACCTATGGAGGTAAGGAAGGTGTCAGTATGTACAAAAGCACATTTCCTTTTAAGTGGAAAAGTACCAGGCATTCTGCCATCCAGTATCAAACCCTTATTACTTATGCGGTGTTTTCTCCCCTCTGAATTGCTAGGCGCAAGTGAAGTGGACAGCAGAATTTAATCAGACATGGACTGTGGGAATGTAACTGACAGGAGAATCCACTGCAGTACAGCAAAGCATGCTAATGGGTTTGGGGTGATGGGGAAGGGAATTAGGCTTGTATTAAAGCAACAGTAACAGAAGCCCTGTTTAGCTTCTAGGGACTGTATTTCTCCAGTACTTTTCCTGGTACTGAACAATTCCACTGTCATTGTTTTGTTTTTCACAAGTGTTTTTTTTTATAGTGTCTATTTCTGAGCTCTCTGAATTTAATCCCTTTAAAGTGGAGATTTAAAAGCTATTATACATTTGTAATTACACAGAGAGCCTGAAGGTGCAGGTTATTGGATAGTCTTTTGAAACTCAAGGGTGTTTTGGCATTGGATTAAAGGGTTGAGTTTGAAGAGTGTGCATGCATTGTGCATTTGAAGTCACTGCCGATGATTCCAGCTCATGCATCGCCATCTCTGTTAGTGGAGTGTGTGTGAATACAAGTACCAACATGAACACTCGAGTCAAAATGTTTTAAACTCTCACAGATATTTATCTACTTCCATGAGTGTGTTCCCAGTGAAGTAATTTAATCCTTTCATGTCTAGGTCCAGTTAACAGACTTTGAAAACTCTGCATATGTTGTGTTCGTGGTATTGCTAACCAGAGTGATTCTGTCATATAAACTGGATTTTCTCATTCCTTTGTCCAAGGTAGGTGTGAAAGATCAGCTCTATTAGAGCTAAATGCAACGTATTTGCATCAAGTCCAATTTTTATCCTCTGCAAGCTAGGAACTAATATTTGTGCACTTACAGAACAGTCGTTTTTATCTTTAAGTCAATTTTTATCTATACCTGCACTTTGAATCAATTTCAACTTTACAGTATTAAACAAATATTTTACTGCTGTCTCATGTAATTCAGTGTATAGGCAAATACTGTGGGAATTTCTGTGGTGCCTAACAGTGTCTGACTACTGCAGAAATGTTGAAAAATACCATTGTCACAAGACTGTTTTGAGACTGGGAAAGGGCATGTTTCCACCATTTTACCTGTGGAGAAAATAGCCTGTGGAGGTCAAAATAAAAACTTCAGATATTTATTTTAACATGACTGTTGCCTATGTTTTGTGTTCTTTCTCTCTGTTTGTATCTGGTGGAGAGGGAAAGGAGGAGTTCAGCATGCTTAGTTTTACACAGTATTTGAGTGAAAACAAATACTGCTGATTCTGGTCACAACTGTGACTTTCTTTTAGACAGACAGGGCACGCAAAATGTGCTTTTTCCTTAATCTTGTCCTCGCAATTGTTGAACTGTTTTGGGTGAAACTGTCCTTGCACGTCATCTTTCTGAGGCACCTGACCAGAAAATGTCTTTTTAAATGGGTAGTCCTGCAATGTTATAGGTACCTTTAAAAAAGGTCTTGTAGTGCAGAAGGCTTTTGACAGACTGTATACTAGAAAATACTGCTAGCGCTGGCTACAGCATAGCAGTAGTATCGTGCGGCTTTTCTTAGTATTTTTAATTAAAATAGAGAAAAATACCGTTAATTTACAACTTCAGTAATCATACCATACAGTTGGTATGATTTCTAAAAGGCAAAATTCTCTTCCTGATGTCAAGGAGTTCAGACTTCATAAATAGCGCAGCAATTTAGCACTTAGAGTGCATAATTACATTGCACTTTTGAGACATTCCAAATAACAAAATTTTTAACTAGTTAAGACTGAAAAAGAGATCAGGTGCTGAAAGAACCTGAACAGAGTTGCGAGGCTGGGCAGGGGGCATAAAGTTACTTGAGCTTGCCAAGCAATTTGGCAGGTAGTGCAACACAAAATTGCACAGCTATGGGTAAGCCTGCCTCTTTGAAGTAAAATAATACAGGTTTATGGGAATAATCTCACACTAATCTCTGCTGTCTGATTGAGTGTGCTTGTATTCCCGCCAGCTGGGACTGGAGTTCTTTGAAACTTTCAAAGCAGCCTGTTGTGTAAATAGGTTTCAAATACAAAATGAATGAAAACAGACTTTTGAAAACAAAGCTTTGAAAGGTAGGAAGTAAGTGAAGATTTTGTGTTGGCCTTAATTAAAGGTCAAATAAAGAATTCAGCAAATCATATCCCTTCTTCTGAAGACAATACAGTAAAGCTAATGTCTGAAAGCTGTGTGATGTTAATTCCCTGAGAACATACTGACCAAAGGACTTGGACAAAATCTTCCATCCAGAAAGACAGAGCAATGCTTATGTCACTTGCAGATCATGAGCAGTGCTTTGTAGACTTTTTGAGTCTGCAGTTTAGAACTTCTTTACTAGCAGTCTAAGTTTATCTAACTATCTAACAGATGTGTGGGTATGGAATAGATACACTTCCCATACAAAGTTACTGGAATTCTGTTTTTGAAAGTTTGTTTTTAATACAGTGATAACTTTTCTGAAGACTTCAATGATTTTGTTAATAAAAGCAGCAAACTATGGCTAGGAAAATGGCAATTTTCTTCTGTACACATTGAAATTGCATGTAAATATGCAAGGAAGTCTGCCAGATGGGATGCAACCTGTTAATCACAGCTGTTCCTGTGTTTTCGTCCAAACTTAAGATTCATGTAGCATGTTCTAACATGATACCATTACCTTTTCTGCTGGAGACCTAATTTCATAGAAAGCTGTCTTTTTGTGGTTTTGCCTGGGACCCCTGAAGAATGAAATAAAACTTATCTCTACAGCTTGGCCTCGTGTGACAAAATAATAAGAAACAATAGTATATGTTTCAACTAATGAGACCAAAATGTGAGGGTTTGGGAGAATCCTAATTTTCTAAAATGTCATAAATCTCTGAAATACTACTTTTGCCAGGTGGATGAAAACATGAAGATGGCCCAGAAAAGAGATGCTGTCCGGCAGGGAATGTTTTACTTCAGAAAAGATATTTGCAAAGGTATCACAACAAGCAATCTGATTAACACTATTGTGGAAGTTTAGTGCATCTCTTGCCTTCTAACTGTTTCTTCCTTGCCATTTGTCACCAATGAAGGTGGAAACGCTGTTGTGGATGGATGTGGCTCTGCACAGAATGGGACAGGCACCGACACAGAAGAGTACACCTTAATGAGCATTGATACGATTATCAATGGGAAGGTCATAGCCTCTTCTACCTGAAAAACACAACTTCCCCCTCCATTCCACCCTCCCAGAAACCAGATTGAGCCTGTTTTACGCTGACTCTGTTCTCTTATACAGGAAGGAGTCTTTCCTGGTTTGATCCCAGTTTTGAATTCCTATCTTGAAAACATGGAAGTGGATGTGGACACCAGATGCACCATCCTAAACTACCTGAAGCTAATAAAAAAGAGAGCATCTGGTATGTTTGACACTTCTGGACATTGATTTTTGTGGCTTTTTTCTACTTAGACAGTAATTGGGCTGTTCTCTAGTTTTCAGCTGGGTAAAATTGGAGGCAGCTGTGGCTGCCTGGTTAAGTGTTGAATCATAGGAGTGTGTTCCCTGGCTTAAATCTGGTCCTGTCTAATTCTGATTATAAATGTTTTGTAATCCATTTTAGAACTTAAATTAGGAGTAATTGGTACAGTTACACTACCCTCTAGGCTGTAATTGTATCTCCAATCCAAGATATCTCTTTTTAGCACCACTTACTGCTGCTTTTGCCAGTGCGTTGTCCACTTTGTAGTAGTTTGCACATATACTAATCCCTTTTGCCTGTCACTTGAGTAAGAGTATGTGAGGCTGGGTCTGACATCCTGGTGTTACTTGTGTGACTCCAAAGTGTGCTGCTCCAGAGCATTCATTAAGTCTAAATTCTGGTATGCTAGAGCATGAGACCTGGTCTTTAGCTCCCTGATAAGAAAGCCCTTCTGCAAGTAGCAAAAATCCTTCAAGGCAGAGCAAACCAGGCTCTTCCCCTGTCTTTCCCAGTTGCAGTGTTTTCAAAGACAGGTGGTATAATGACACTATGCTCCTTTTTAAAATGCAGCAGTATAATGAGTAAAAGGTGCAGGCTAAACTTCAGTTCAGAACTGTGTGTGTAGCACAGTCTGCAGCAGCTTTATGCCTTTCTATGTGCAAATCCCTTGTATGCCTGCCTTGCTGTAAATTTAACTAGGCAGTTAATTCTAGTCTCATAAGTCGGGACTTTTTTTTCCCCTCCCCAATTTTCAACTGAAGTGTTGCATTCTGTTTTAATTCTTGAAAATTGCTGTAGAAGCTTCTAGGTAAAGACCTATGTAAAGCTGAGGTGGAAATCAGGACTTTTGCCTGGTAATTCAGTACTTTAGCAGTGCTTCAGAATGGTAACAGGTTTTAATTAATTACAGCTTTCACTGTAAATGTTCTTTCCTAAGGCTGCTTGTTTGTAGTAGGCTCCTGTCCCTCAGGTAACGTAGACAGGGATTTGATGCTTGGCTTAACTGAGGGAGAGAGAAGAAACTGGCAGGAAAAAAATGTCTGAGGCACATCAGCCCTCAAAATAGCAGTGCTTTCAAAATATTCCATTATTTGCTGTTGGGTGTTTTCCTATCAGGAAAATGCTGTTGAAAAAACAAGGAATGCATAAGTCTTATAGAGGTTTTTTTCCCAAGAGCTAATGACCTGGGCTTGACCCCCTGCAGCAGGTGTTCCCCTTCCAAAGAACAACTTTGCTACCTGATGTGAAGTTGCAGGCATTTTAAAAGTCAGCTTGTATATTTACGCAGACCTAGAAGGTGTGAGAGTGAGGTAGATAGTGTAGGGTTTATATCTTAACTCTGATGAACTGAAATGGTTTTAAAATGATGATTCTTAAGAACCAGAATTCACAGAATTAAAAGCATTAGGTATTGTATTACTGTGCCATAATGTTTCTCAATTGTGAGTTCTGGATTATTCCAGTTTACTCTCAATCGTAAATTAAATGTTCCTGAACTGCAGCCTGTCCAGCATGAGGCATGACCACAGAGAGTAGCCATTTTTCAGATTTCTCTCCTCAAATGGTGAACACAAAGCACTCATGAGAGCTAAACACTGGCACCTGAGCTGCCATGGCTTTAACTTGCCCAGAGACATGGTTCATCTGTGCTTCAGTCGCATCTTCTCTTGCAGCACAGCTAGGTATTGGCCTCCTGGTCTCCACCAAGCTGGTGTGTGACTGCCACCACTCAGTGAGACTACAGATTTGCTAGGCAGGCAGCAGCTGCTGACCACGACCAAATATTAATTAAAGCAGTATTAAGATAGCAGCATCAAGTGGTCCTTGTCCTGGTGTGCTCTCACAGGTCCTGGCTGTCTGCAGCATAAGCGCTTTCTCGGCTGAAGGTGGTGCAGTAATCATGGTGCTTGATGACTGTTCACAAACATGATTTCCCTCATCACTGCCTCACTCTTCTTGAAGCAGTTACACTTTTGTTCCGCATAAAGTCATACAATAAGAAATGCCACAATCTTACTATATGCTTTTCGAAAATTGTAATTCCTGTAGTTTTGCATGTTTAAATGCTTTTCCCAGTTATTTCGTGATATGCCTTCTAGCTCCTGCATTGTAGGATAATGTTTCTCTACTTGCATCTCATCAACATTCATAATTTTGCAAACTTCTCCGGTATATTCTTACTTTCAAACTTGCGATTCCCTTTGTCTTCTTTGTCCTCGCTTGGAAGTTGTCTCACACCTTTTATCAGTCTGTCGTGCCTTTTCCCGATACTCGCGTGTTCTTTGAGAGCTGCACGCTGTGTTCGTGATGAAGGAGCTGCAGATTTACATGGGTACAAAGGATGGGGAGTGATTGGGCTGCCTGACCACTAGGTGTCTGTGTTGGTGTGAGCGGGACTGCTCTCCCATCTCCTGCACTGATGGCCTGCCGTAGCTTTTAGTCCTAAAATGTCTTTTACGCTCTGCTCTGCTCATCTCCCAGCCACACCGATTTTCTTGCAGGCCCCTTGCTTCTCGTTAGTTTGAGAAAGTTTTCATGTGAGTTTTTAGTACCTTCAACAAATAATGCTTCTTGGGTATTTTTTTTCTGCCCTCTTTTTATATAGAAGTGTAAACTCTGGCCTCATTTCTTTAAAACATGACTGCTGGTTTTTGAGGGATATTTTTATTTCTAATAACCTCTTTTAGTCTGCTTTTCTTTCCTGTACTTTTCACAATTTTTCTGATTTGCATTCATGTACCTCTGTTCAAAACCATTGATAGGATATCCTTAAACGGTCTTGGCTGCTTTTTACTTTTTATTTGTGTCTTTGCCCTTGCTTTCCCTAACTTAATTCCTCTAGCTTTTTATAATATTCTTAAACCAAAGATTTCTGTAGTGGAAGCCCTTGACTCTTTCCGCTCTTACAAGGAAGCTGAGGTTCCAGTAGCTAGCAGTGAAAGTTTTGCTAGACTCTTCAAGTATCCTGTCAGCCTACCTTAATGTCTTACCATCAGAGTTACCTTAAACTTGTACCAGTTAAGGTTTGCTTGTATGTGCTGCATTCAGGAGCAAGACTCAGTAGCCTGAACACTGGTTTCCAGCTGGCCTCCAGCTGCTACTTTATAGGGATGCAGGTCTCCTGCAAGTGGCGTGTGCCATTTGATGACCCTGTATAGAAGTGTCAGGGACCCTTAGGCACCTCCTGGCTGTCCTGTCTGCAGAGTTACTGCATAGTGAAGCAGAGGCAATGTGTACAAACCAGGAGTTGGTATAATGGGGAACCTGCTTATTTTTCGCTAGGAGAGCTGCCAGAGGGAGAAAGGATAGTAAGTCAAGGAGACAGAGCAAAGCTAGCAGCTGAGTTGGATGGATCAACTACAAAATTATTTTATGTACGTGTAGTTGTTATAGAGGTGTCTATTGGTTTGTCTCAGCCAGATTCTCTGTTAAATGACATGTTTAAGACCTCTTGCTGTACAATCTGTTGCTAACACCTGTTCCAGTAGCTACTTCCCTCTGCACTGTCTCATTACAATATCTGAAAGTTTGAAGATAGCACCAGACAACTGGGTTTTAGACTATCGGCGATATGTCAGCTTAATTATGCCTGTAGTTTAGCAATATTTAAAAAAAATAGACGTATAGGAATGTGTTTCTCATGAAAGCATGGACTATTCATTAGTTGTGTATATAATGCTTAGAACTTTTGGTGTTGTACTGCTAAATTAGATGTATAAACTGTGAAATTTGACTTCCCTCGTCCACAGGAGAATTAATGACAGTTGCTCGATGGATGAGGGAATTTATCGCAAAGCATCCAGACTACAAGCAAGATAGCGTGATAACTGATGAAATGAATTATAGCCTTATTTGGAAATGCAACCAAATTGCACAAGGCCAGGCAGAGTGTCCTGAACTACTGGGGGTAGGATTTAATAAGAAACAAAGTGGAAACAAAACTGGCTCTTTGTAATGAATGAATGTTTCTTAAATAATAGAAAGTTTAAGCCTTTTTGCAAAGCACTAGCAAAGATACTGTGAATCTGGTACAGTTTCATGGTGTGAAGACCAAAACAGGGATACTGCACTATAAAATGGGCCAATCTGCCTAAATATTCATTTAAGGCATCCGAAAATGGACATATTCTTATTGTTAAGGTTTATACAATGTACATGTAAATAGTAAAATATTTTTATGATTAACATCAATGTATTTTAATAACATTGTATCTAAAGTTATTGTGAATTAGCTTGTAACTTTTTTATGCTTATTCTAGAAAGAAAGATTGTCCTGAACAGCTCTGTAAATGTAATGGTACTTGTATATTGTATGCATTCCAGTTATTGAATGTTTACTGTAATTTTTTTACCTGGAATGTGCTAAGTAACCTACCTTATTGTGTAAGAGAGAGAAAAAAAAAAGAATCTTCTGGACCTACCTGAACCACAGATACTTCTTCCTTCCGTTTGGGTTTTGAAAGTACGTAAGAACAGATAAATGCATGTGCATCCCATT
Source organism: Morus bassanus (assembly GCA_031468815.1). Classification (NCBI taxonomy): domain Eukaryota; kingdom Metazoa; phylum Chordata; class Aves; order Suliformes; family Sulidae; genus Morus; species Morus bassanus. Next base: position 90,683,127 of record CM062569.1, read on the forward strand.
TGTTAATCTTTACAGCAGTTTCTCAGTTGCCACAAGACCTGCATCCACTCCTAAACAGTAAAACTCAGAGGAACAGATCTGTCTTTATTCAGATAACACAAGTCTGCCTGTCTGCATTGTTGGTTTTTCCCCCACCTCTGAAGTAAATTTGTATGCTGTCGCAGTTCAGAAGTTTGCCTGATGATTTAACAGAAAAGCAGTAATGGGGGAGATGTGGTGAAAGAGAGGAGGAGATGAGCGCTGAACCTGAAGCTCTCTTTACAAAGGAACCAAGAGAGGGCTCTGGACTTCAGCACTCCTTAACTGTTCTTTCTCCCACATTGCTGCTGTTCCCACAGTTGACAGTGATTGCGGCACAAAACTGAACACCTGTCCATTCTTCCAAAAGGTTGTTTCTCATTTGTTGTTCATTATTATAAATATCTTTGTCAGCATGTTTATTTCCTATAAGGTACTTTATGTAGATAGCTGAGGTACCTACATAGCAGTAGGGATAGACAACTTCATCCCTTCCAGAAAATAGTTATAAAGAAATCATGCAATGCACTAATCCTTCGAATTGGGAGCCAGTGCTGGGAGTGACTGTAAAGTATTTAAAATTTAGCCATTGCAACTGTAAATAAAGCAAACTTAAGGGGCCTTTTGGATTTAGCTTCTAACTGACTTCTAGAAGTGAATTGCGTTATGGGTAGATTATACAAAGCTTAATGTAAGCATATATAAATACCTAAGGTGTAATGATTTTTTTAAAAAAGAACTAATGGAGAAACTGCAATGAAGAGGTGCACTAAGAAGAAGCTTTTATGTTACTGACGTTAGACTTTGTTCTCTGTTCACATGTGTGCTTTAGAGAATAAAAAGAATGCTTTTTTCTGCAGTGGTGAATTTGTTTTAATCAAGATGTAGGCATATGCTAATTTGGTTTCTGTAATAAGGAAATAAAAATAAAATTTGCAGTACGTGTTGGTCACTTGCATAACTTGAATTCACATTTTCAGATTCAAAAAAGGAGGAGTTGCATACCTGGCAAGTACAGCTTATCTTATCCAGACTCGTTTTGTTCAGAGTGAAATTTCTCAGGCCTAATGGCAAACAGGCTGCCACCCCTGCAACAGAGAAGTCCTTGCCATGGTTGTGGTAGCATCTGTCTGATTGCACAGCGTCAGGTGCTGTGCTTGGAAGATCCCTAAAAAAGTTAGAATACTTTCCTGCTGGTACTGCATCAACAGCTGTCCTTTTTCCTTTTCAATTGACATTAAATCATTCTTCTAGCCTAGTAGGTGGCTACTGTCCTGTGAGAGCAAATTTTGTCATGATGCCTAAAAGCTGCGGCTAGAAGTTTCCCTCGTGAGTTCTTGTATACATGTTTTCAGAAGGGATGAGAAACATCAAACGCAAAGCTGCTGCTTGTTTGTTGAGGTGTCTGTGGTTGCAGTATCTAAGCAGCTTATGTTCCTTAGGTGAAGAGTTAAGGTATGTGCTCCAGCCTGTTTTCAGTGGTGTGGCACGGTGAAGGTTCTCACAGGGTAAATCAGACTTGCTGCAGGGAGGGGCCAGCTTTGCCACTAGTTTTGAATATACCTTAGAGGTGGCTGTGTGGTATCTGCACCCACTCCCAGGTGGCGAAGCAAAGCCCTAGGCCAAGCCTCAAGCTCTGGCTGACCTTTTGCAGAGAGCATGAGAACCTCCCTTGGGCTATGAATTCAGGATTTTTGGTCCTGCAGTCATAAAGTGCTTGCATGGAACTAATGACCTTTCCAACAGCCACCTGAGCAAAGGGAGGGGAAGAAGCACCAAGCACCTGAGGTGAAATGTGGTTGATTCTTTGCCCAAAGACCTTAGTAGTGCGTCAGTCATGGCACTTCCTGTGATTGCTAATGTGTTGGTCCCAGTTCAGCCCCAGTAATTTGCTTCATGCCTTCTGCTCAGTTTTCAGCTGGAACATCCTGTTGTGATCTCCAGAGGTCTCAATGCTATAAAAAATACTCTGATGCCCAGTTTTCTCTTGAGTCAAACTGCTTGAGTATGAGTGTCTTTATTTCTGGATTATTTTAGCTATGCTTTTATCGTGGCCTAAATCTTCAAAATGTGGCTCCTTCTGTGTGTGCATGGAGCTCTGCAAGCGGTTTGCCTTTCTGGGAGTGGTGCATCAAGAGCTTCGTACAATACTTTGGTCCTGCAATAGCAACCTGACCTGTGTGGAACAAGCATCATGCAGCTTGTGGGAATTGTGCTGAGGTTTCTTGAAAAATGACTTCATCTTCTGTTTTCAGTCATTTTGTTTAATATTTTTAAGTGGATTATATTTGGTGTGCTGATACGGTTTTGCAGCAAATTTGAGAGAGACCTCCTGCTACACAGGTAGTTGATCATAGGAATGGTGACAGCTGAGGTTATTTCAGCAGCTATCTGGATGGCGTGAGCAGGGTTACAGCAGGAAAGCATTGCTGCAATCCCTTCCTGAGCCAGGCCCTTCCTTTTAACTGCCTCTTAAAGATAAACAGCAATACATAGGCGTGCAAAAATACACCAGTAAGGATGTTCTCTACTCCAGGAGAGCAAATGAGGGGACAGAAACACAATAGTTTCCCTTGCTGCAGTGGGGATCAGAATGCAGCTGTTGACTGCAATGCTGAACAGTGCAAGAACCTGTGATTTACAAGAGAATAGGAGCAAGAAGGTGCAATTTGAGCATTACAGCAGAGACCCTGGGTCTCTCAAAGTCTGAAAGACCTGATGCTTCATTGGAACTTTCTTGAAGCCACTTTAGGGAGAGACAGAAACGACATTTGTAAATGGTGGTCTTTGCGATGAGTATACTTGTACCCCAATGGAGGAGGACGAGTGGCAGAGTAGCAGGTTTTGTGATTCTCGTCATGTGAGTTAAACCAAACCTGTCTGCACAGCAGTCTTGCTGTAACCTCTTCATTGTGCCCCTGAACCGAAGGGCACCAGGGTGCATGCAGTTGAGAGTGGGGAATGAGATCTAGTTTAAATTAAAGGAGAGCTGATCTGCAGTGTTTCTTACCTGTAACGCTGAACCACTAACACCAAAAGGAGTCAAGGGCCCCATTTCAAATACTTGCCAAAAAAAAAGAAAGATGTAAAGGGATTAATAAACTACGTTTGATTCCTCTCTTTGTCTGTGTGGTGGGTTGACCCCAGCCAGCAGCTGAGCACCCACAGCACCCACTCACTTATGCCCTCCCAGTGGGACAGGGGAGAGTAGGAAGAGCAAAAGCAAGAAAATGTGTGGCTTGGGATAAGGACAGTTTAATAAGGGAAGGAAAGAGGAAAAGAACAAGTGATGCAAAGGCAACCACTCTCCACCCACAAACAGCCCAATGCCCAGCCCATCTCTGAGCAACAGCTGCCCTAGAAGGCAAAATCCCCAACTACTTCTGCTACCCCAGTTTTATAGCGGAGCACAACATCATATGGTATGGGGCATCCCTTGGGTCAGCTGGGGTCAGCTGTCCCGGCTGAGTCCCCTCCCGACCCCTTGCCCACCCCCAGCCTGCTCACTGGGGGATGGAATGGGAAACAGTGAAGGCCGTGATGCTGTGCAAGCACTGCTCAGCAACAGCCACAGCCCCGGTGGGTTATCAATGCTATTTTAGCCACAAGTGCAAAGCACAGCACCGAGCAGGCTGCTGCAATGAAAGGGAAGGCCATCCCAGCCCATGGCAGTCCTCTGCAGCCAGGTTAATTCACAATTCCCTCATCTGCCCTCCTGCAGCCTGCACAGCGTCACTGTGAGCAAGAAGGTGGGATGTTGGGTTTCCCCCCTCTGACTATGTGTGCTTAATATTTTCTCTATCAGGATTCAGTGAGCTGCAAATTAAGAATTGAACCACCATGTCCTCGGCCTGTAGAAGATGAGGGGGGAGCGGGTGCTGGCAGCTCTGGGTGTATTCCCCCAGAACAGCCACCTCCTGCATCCCCTGCTCCACAGGTGAGGGGAAAGTGGCACTTACACTTTACTTATGTAAAACATCATATAATCAAAATATTGTACTGACACCAAATAAGTGGAACACCCCACAGCATGATGAGATAGCAAAGTGCTTTCTGAATTCTACATAAGAAATCAGGAAGGAGGAAGGGGCAATGAAGCAAAGGGAAATAAAATGGCTTGGTTAAGGTTGCACAGTACTAAAGAAGTGAAAAACCCTCTGCAAACCCTCCTGAAAATCTTGTCCTTTCCGGAAATGTACTGGAACCACAGGCCAACACTGGCAGAGGCAGTGCAAGGATTTGGTGCTGGATGGGACTGGCTTCGGAGGGCCACAAGGAGAGCCACGGCTGCTTAAAGCCTAGGCAGAGCTAGAGCTCCAGGGGCTGTGGATGGCAAATTTAGAGCAGTAATCTCCAATAAGAGCATCTGACCTAAGGATTTCTTTGGTTTTGATCCAACCTTTTCTCCCTCTTTCTGCAGCGCTCCACGTATATAAGTATAACTGCAATGGGAATTTCCATTGCTTTTTTCCATCACTTCATTTAGGAAAAATTTAAAGTGTTAGCTGTATTTTCTTTTGAAGGCCACAACAATTCCTGTGTGTACTGGATAAAACAACTCAGTGAATCTCAAATTCTTGTGATTGCCACAGCATTTCTTTTACTGACTGCTGCGGGCTGGTATCGAGCTCTCCCCAGGTTTCGGCATGCGGGTGCTTGCCCTTGGTGTCTCTTGGTGGTGGTTCCCGCGGCCATCGGGCAAAGCCCTGGAGATGGCAGCAGCAGAGCTCATATCTCTCCCTGCCGCTGGTGCTAAAACTCACAAAGCTCTGCTGTACTGTGCTCTTCCTCCAGAGTCTGGAAGTTTAACGTGACTCATGATGTTTGTCATCAAATTGCAATGTCCCAAGGCCCTGGTCCCAGACCAGGTCTGTTGTGTGGAGAGGGTCGGGCTGAGCACCGCTGTGGGCTTCTTCTGCAGGTGCCCATTTTGGCTGTGATTCTCTCAGGGCTGTGGTGTCACTAGCCACGGCTGAGATGCTGCTCCCTGTACTTCACAAACACTCCTCCTTTTCCAGATATCACTATGATTTTGTGGCAGCACAGCCCAGCTTTTCCAAACACAGCTAGCAACGTTTCCAAGACAGCTCCAGACAGCTGGCTTCCCACATGGTTTCCCTAATAAACAAACATTGAATTTGCACAGGAAAATACGTTTCATTTAGAAATCTGCTATTTATTCATATTATATATTAGAAAATCTACTGAAGCTAATGCAAATTTCCTCCTTTTCTGCTACATATATTTGCATGCAATCTAATATCAGTGAACTTGTCTCCTCATCTCAGGGGAAATTTCTTGGTTTCTTTAAGGTGGCCACTATATTTAGTGTTTATCCCTGGGGCCTTCTGAGCTTGATGAGAACAGCAGCAGGTATGTCAGCAGAGCTCTAATAAACTTCTGTGGATACCGAGAAGCCAGTGACTCCCCAACCCATAGTTTTGTAACTAGCATCACTCTGTAGAGCCTAGTAAAAAAGGCATTTGAAGCCAGTATTTAAAGTGGGAAGACCAGATATAATAACTGTTCCCTGAATAAGATTCTCCTAGAAAGGAAAATCTCCATGTTATAAGATTCTCCTAGAAAAGCGTCATGGTTTAGTCCCAGTCAGCAACTAAGTCCCACACAGCCACTTGCTCACTCCCCCCACCCCGGTGGGATGGGGGAGAGAATCAGAAGAGCAAAAGTAAGAAAACTTGTTGGTTGAGATAAGAACAGTTTAATAATTAAAATAAAAATAGTAATACTAATAGTGATAATGATAATTATAATTCAGATAATAATAATAATAAATTGAAAGGAAAATAACGAGAGAGAGAGAGATGAAACCCAAGGAAAAAAAACAAGTGATGAAACCGCTCACCACCCACCAACTGACACCACCAGTCCCCGAGCCATGATTGCTGCTTCCCCTTGCCAACTCCCCCCAGTTAATATACTGGGCATAATGTGGGAAGCTGGAAAAGTCCTTGAATAGTGTAAGCACTACTTAGCAACAACTAAAACATCTCCACATTATCAACACTGTTTTCGGCACAAATCCAAAACATAGCCCCATACTAGCTACTACGAAGAAAATTAACTCTATCCTAGCCAAAACCATGACAAAAGGTGAAGTCATTAAGGCTTTGCAGGCTTCGGGGCTCTCTGTACCCTCTCAGGTAGGAGGATTCTCTCTGTAAAGCAATAGGAGAAATAAATGCAAGTTTCTACAGCTTGCCTAGCTGTAGGTCCGAGACATGCTCTTCTCCCATTGCTTTGCCTGCAGCCTGAATTAAAAAGACAGCTGCAGTGCAGCTAACAACACTGCTCAGGCAGGAGTGCCCCATTGGTGAGCACATTTCCAGGCAGAAGCCCACCTGGTTTCTGGTAGGACTTTATCAAAGTTGACAGATGCAATATTTATTCTGACCATATTGGCAAATTATAATGGAAATTTTTTCCTGAAAATGTCTCTGATTTATTTTATTTATACCCTCCCAAATCAGCTCAGGGAGTGTAAAGGCTGTAAGGTGGGTAGCCCTAAAGGTGAACCTTGCTGCAGGCAGCACCGCTGAGCTACACTCCAGTTTTGGGTGCTTCTGGCTCCTACTCACTGAGATACCACTGCCCTGGGCAGAAATAACATGGCATCCACTAGCACCATACTTCGCTGGAGCCAACAGCAGTTTACAAGCATTGGCAGCATGGCCCGAGTGTCCTGCAGCTGAGGGGGAATTCCTGCTGCATGCACCACTCGCCTTGCCGTCCCCGCTGCAAGGGCTTAGGGATGGGAGTGACAGCATCTCCTGTCCCAAAACCTTTAAACAACACAATGTCTTTCCAGAAGAAAAGTGCAACTGTCCATAAATGCAGGCTACGAATTGAACAACTGGGTGAAATCCTACAGCTTATGTGAAGCAAGAAATGGCTATATAGTCTTTTCTAAGTCTAACTTAGTCTAACAGTTTAACTGTTAATTTAGCCCTTGAATTTAGTTATGCATCTGAAAGATATTCCAAAAACTGTCCCTGTTGCACTGTTGCATGACCTAAAGGGAAAACTGTAACCACGCCGGCAGTGAGAAGGTAAAAATAACCCCGGTGAAGGAAAGTGAGGATAATACCCAGAGACATGTTGTGCTGAAAAATCACAAATGAAAATGTTGGTGCATGATGGCTCCTCATCATTGACTTCCAAGAGTTTGTGTTCTGGCTGGAAAAATGCTAGTTTAAAAATATTTAAGCAACAACAGCTGTTCTTACCCTGGAGAAAGTCCAAGCTCCTATTAAATGCAACTAGATCAAAAGAAAGCAGGTTTTTATGAGGATGATGGTACAGGTTTTGATGAAGGCATCTTAGAGAGTGACTTGTTACCTGACTACAGCCCGTCTGTGTGGAAGCAAGGAGTCGCTTTGTGTATGGTGTTCTGGCAGGTCATGTTCAGAAGAAGAGGCTGGGGGCAGCAGGGAAGAAAGCGTAAAGGAGTGAAGCCTATTAGCATTGTGTCTCTGAAATGTCTCTCTCTACCCGCTCTTTGATTTGCGTTGGGGAAGCAGCTGTGCCAAGATGACCTTGAGCTCTCCAATGTTTTTCAGTTAGGTTTATTCTTTCCCTTAAACCATTTACTAGGTTGGACTATACTCCTTCCCATCCATTCCCATCCATGCACGCACAGGCAGTGCTGGACATCTAATCCCTGCCAGCTTACTCACAACATGGGCATTCAGAGGCCAAGAACTTGCAGTATTTTTCTTGGCGCTGTAAGGGACTGGGACTCCTTGCCCAGAGACCATCACACAGCTGCCTAATGAAAAACAGGAAAGCCTTCCAGAAAAAAAAGCCTCTCAGCCGAGGGGAAGCAAGGCTTGGCATCACCCACATTTCATACCCTTCACCCCACCCTGCAGCGTTCCTGTATGTTACTCATCCCTCTGACAGCAGCTACAGTGTGGCTGATTTTAAATAGCAGGAGGACAGAGGATTTCCAGGGATGTTACCAGAGGGAGGCTAAGCCAGCAGCCAGCTCTGCAGAGCCCCCCTGATTTTGGTGAGCAGGAGATGTGGCTGTGTAGTACTTTGTCTCAGACACAAACTGGACAACTGAACACAAACCACTTCTGCCTGTCATTTCTCACCCTGGCACAGTCAACTAGAGCAATCCCACATAAACTCTAATGTGATCCCTGAGCTACGACAGTGTTAACATCACCAGCAAAGTGAAATAACCCCAGCATGGATAGTGGAAAACCAGCCAGGGTCCTCACTGGGGTGTGCTTATGGCACAGGCAGGGATGATATCGGGAAAAGCTCATTCATTGCTAAGCCCAGGGCCAGCCCTAGGTGGCCTCCTAAGTTAAGAGGCAATGCAGTAAGCTGGAGAGATAAAATAGCTGTTCTCTGGGGAATAAAGAGAAAAAGGAGCCAGAGCCACAACGGTATTTCAGACCAAGTCTCTGTGGCTTTTGGCCCAAGAGCCTGCTCATGGGCTTAGCCCCAGCCCATGCGACCGGTGCAAACCTCTTCATGTCCCGGTATCCCGGGCACTGCTTGGGGAGTTCATCAGAGCAGCTACAGTGACTCTGCAGCTCTTGCCTGCTGCTTTCCCCTGGGGAAAGGGCAGAGGGGAGCTGGGGCTGGTGGTGGGGACACCCCAGCCAGGAACCCTCCTGGCAGCGATGCTGTGTAAATGTCCTACGAGCGGGGCAGACCTGGTGCGTGTTTTTGAAGGGTATGTCGTAGCAGAGCCTGGAAAATAGGCCAGCCTGTCCCTTTCAGACATCCAGTTCAGCTGCACAATTGCATTGCTGAGAGCAAAATTGCAATTGTCTGATTTAAAACGTGTAATATCCAGGTGCTTCTGGACATGACGCATCCTGAACAGCCATGTGAGGTGAACAGAATTCCCCTTTCAAATGCAGTTAGGTCTTGCTCTTAAAATAGTCACTTCTAGACAACAAACCTCACTCACTGTTTTAAAAAAAAACTGTCTGAGCCTCCTCGGCAAATGGCACAAAATAACATATTTCAGATTTTTGTATTTTCCCCTTTATTTACGGTGCAGCTTGACTGGCACAAGTCCCACTGCTTCTGCTGGGTGAGGGATGGGGCCATTTCCAGAGGCACATGTGAAAAGCAGAGCTCCGGAAGGGAGTGTCCATGTATTCCTGGAAACTGGTTCTGACTTCACGCTTCCCAGTCATCCCAGAACACGTGGTGTCGTCAGTATCTGCCCATTCCCACTCAGGCCATGCTATGAGCTGATGAAATGTGGTGCTTGCCCTGAATCCAAACCCAGCACTAGGACAAGATGTTGTTTCTCATCCTAGCTTGGAAAAGCAAAATCTGTGCAACAGAAAGGAAACTTGGAAGATTCAAACTGTGCAACAAGAGTATCCAGGGAAAAGCTCTGTAGGCTGCTGTGTTTCTCACTGGCTGCCTTCTGTGCTCGTGTGTGTTTACAAAGATTTGTAATGGTTTCCAAGATATGCCAGGGCAAGCTGTTCTCTGGGGGAGAGGAATGCTTCCTCCAGAACCATGCCACCCATCCAGAGGAGGGGACAATCTGCCAGGGGCATCACTCGTCAGGACATCAGCACAGCTGCCTTCTGTTTCCAGCTCTGCTTCCATCCTGAATGGGAGGTTTTATCTCCCTTTTGTCCTAACGCAGCCAACAGAGTTTTGTAGTGTGAAAACTTTGGTGCCAAGCATGTTTGCTGTTGCAATAACAGGCTACAGCACTGCACAGTTAGATCCATGCATTTTAACAGGCGGTGGTCTAGATGCTGGTCTAGAAGAGCCTGTGGGAAGATGTGGTATAGTGAGTCTGATGCTCTAATTGCAATTAAAATGAAAAGCATTATGATTGATTTTATCATTAAACCGCTCTGTCTTTTCATTTCCCTGGCTGTGCCCAAAGTTTGAGAAAGATGACATAGTGACAGCCTCACACACCCATTTCCTATCTTTTATCACAAGCAAATACAGAGCATGTACAAAGTTGGTCTGTACTAGCTACTTCCTTGCAAACAACTTTTACTGGTGGAGCCCACTGACAGTAAGGACTCATAATCAGTCAGATTTTGTTTATCTGATACCTACTGTGAGAAGACATCCGTAGGTTCTGCCCTGGGACACCACAGGTCGCATATGCCTACCAGGGGACATTACAGGTAGCGCTGCAATCACTAAATACTAGTGTTGTGTCTTTATGGCATACCTCCAGTTGGAGATCAGCTACTATGACAGGCCCTACAGCTGGAGCTGGTGATTTAGCAGCCACTTTCAAAAGCTCTTTCAATGGGGTAGAAAACACTGACATAACACGAAGTTCCCAGTTTTGTGACCTGCTCGATGATTTCTGTCTTAACAGGAATGAGGAAAAAATCTGAAATCCTGTGTACCCAGCAAATCACAGCTGCTATGAGGCCCATAAGCTCTGCCCTCTTCAAGAAGCAAAGCTGAACCTAGTTGAGAGGAACTGCAAAGATGGCTTTCAGGGAAAAACGCTAGTTTCATCATTATTATTATTACTATTATTATTATTCATTTTTATTATTACTTCCCTCTTTGCCAGCCTTACCTTCTCCTTCAGGACTGCCCCCCGTCCCCATGCTGCCATGTCCCTCTCTCTACTCAGATAGGACATCTCCAGGGTTGAGTCTCCTGTCCAAATGCTTCTTTTGCTCCAGCATAAGCTCTGCCTCCTGATTTTACCCTGCCTGCCTCAGAGCAAGGCAGCTGCCTGCCCCTCTGCAGCTGCATCCACCCTAAGGATGCAAAGTGGGATGCTGTGCCTGCTTCCCACTGTCCAAGTGGTGGAAGAGACAGAGAAAACCGTGCAGCCAGGCACCCGCACAAGCCACCCAGCAGTCCTCTTAAAACGCCTCATTACTTGTCATTACGAAGGAAGACACTGCAAGGCTTAGGCAGCCTGGACATGGGGACCAAGTGCCCAGGTTACAAGCTTGGGTGTGGCTTTTTTGTCCATGGTTAACCAAAAAAAAAAAAAAAAAAAAAGAAGAAGGAAAAGAGGGAGATGCTGAAGATCTCCAGTTTGGCCAAGCTCAGCTTATCTGGCAGCTAATCTCAAAGAAACAAGCTGAGATTTCAGTGTGGGCAGAAGGCAGCAGGTCTGGCATAGAGACTGAGCTCTGAATTGTCTGCAAGGAGACAGGCAAATGAAATTCTTCTTTTATCCAGAGATAGGAGAACAGACAGCAGAAATGGAGACCCGCAGGCCATGCAAGAGAGGTGAGAAGATGAGGAGAACCCACCAAAGGCAACCTGATAAAGTGAGGAGGTAGTCAGGAGGGAACCCAAAAGTGGGCAGAACAGGAGGAAGCCAGGGAAGGTTAGATAGCAGGGAGAGTTCAGCAGTGTCTGTGAAGCCTGATGGTCCAAGGGAGATAAGGCTGGCATATTATTTGGGATGGAAGGCTTTTTTCTTTGCAAAATTTTACCTTAAAAAGAAAATTAAAAAAAAAAAAAAAAAAAAAGATAATCTCCTCTAATTTTGAGCCACTCCTTGCAATTTAGACATCCTCAAATGATTGCCAAGGAATGCTTTCATATTCTTACCTTGTTAGCTTTGGCAGGCGGTGAGGGAGGCAGGCAGGAACTCCTCTGCGTCCGGCTACCGTGGAACCGGTTTTTGACAAGCAACTGGCAACTCTTTTCCAGAAATCCTAGTAATTCCTCCTTCCTGAGAAAAGCTGGTGTTTTAATCCTCCCTCTGCTTCTTTCTGCATGGCGGATAGAAACTGAAAAGGAATGAAGCATTTCTGGGGCAAAATGGTAATTTTACAGGGAGACCGGGCTGCTGGCCATGCCTCAGTCGAAATGCTTGGCATTGAGGAGAGGGAGCTTCTCGCAGGAAAGGCTGGAGAGCAGCTGGGTCCAACATAACCAATGCAGCACTGCAATGATGGCTGTGTGTCCTGCTGCCATGGCACAGCAGCTGAAGGTTTACGTCGCTCATGGCAGCAATCCTAACACAACCTTTGGCTTTTGTAGGCTTACAGCAATTTTTTATGTAGATCGGGAGTGATAAAAGTCCATTTATGTCAACAGCTTTTTCCAAGATGGGTTGAGGCATCAGACCCTTGCTCATTTGTTGTCTTCTACAAGGGTCTAAGCTCCAGACTCCTCTCATATTTGACCTCCAGTTTCTCAGGTGTCTCGGCACACACCCCTCCAGACAGAGGGGAGCACCAAGAGACCTGTGTAGGTCCAGTCACTGCTCAAACCAGCAATGCCCAAGTCCCAGAGGGACTCAGTTTGGAAGGTAAACAACAGGCAATGGCAAACTACAAATTGCAATAGTGGCCACTTTCTTTTTTTCAAGAAGGTCTTAGCAGAAAAAGATGTTGTCTTAAAGTTCATATGAGACCCTTGTGGTTAGGGCACTTCTCAGGAAGTGGATGGTCAGATGCTCTGCTGCCTCAGAGGGTTCAAATACACATAATCTCCACACAGAGTACCTAAACCAGCTCCTTAACATATTTTCTACGGGGTCTCTGGAAAGGATGGAAATTCTCCATCTTCCTTATTGGACTTTGCTGCCACAGAGAACAAAACAGAAGATATTTTTAAACCTCTGTACAAATCTGCAGTGTGGGGACATCTTCGTTACTGTGCAGTGTTCTTCCTGCCTAATCTCAAAAAGCATAAAACAGCGGGAGATGGCCAAGGCCAAAGGGGATTTTCAGAAAAACAGAAGGTCTTTCATAACAAGGGAGATAAAGTAATTTAGAACTTGTTCTCTTGGAAAATAGGCATCCGGGGGGAAGGGTAACATTATAGGGGTACATAAAATCATCTAAGTAAATTGTGGAACGGATCACTGCAAGATGTTATAGAGGCCAAAATATGAAAGGGTTCAGCGGGTGATTAGCCAAATTAATGTACAGTAGCTAGATAGTGGCATCATCATCATTGTCATTACTATTATTGTTATTATCTAGTTTAATATTCAGCATTCTGGTTGCCGTGATCTGGGTGCCATCCCTGTCTAAGGAAATCCCGAAGCCACAGGCTGCTGGAACATGGAAAATATGTCAGGGAAGGATCATTTTGTACCAGCTATTTCTCGTGTTCTTTCCCTAAGCATCCACATCTGCCGGGGAGAAAACATTGGCCCTCTGGTCTGACTGAGTTACGTTCTTACACAATTCAATGTTAACTGAGAAGAGGACACAGGAGAAAGAAAGGACTGCAGCCTAGCAGGCAGGTGTTGGGTTAGGAGTCCTGGGTTTTGGGAGCTGGATCAGTATTCAAGCAGTCACTAGCAGAGTACAGAAAAAGAGAATATGGACCACTCAGACCTCTCTCCTAGCAGGTAAACTCCCAATCACCAGGCCTACACATGCCCTCCTCTGGTGGGAACCTTCACCATGCCTGGTGGCTCCTCCTCTGAGGTGGTTGATAGTGGCTGAGCAGGCAAATGAATTAAAGTCTTCAGCTTTCTGGGTAAGCCCTCCAAACACAACAGTATTGCACAGAAGACAGCTAGACCAGCTGCAGCCATGCTGCCGTGTTCCTTGACAGAAGGGTGAAGCCTGCCCAGCTCTGCCAGCAGTCACAGAACAGGTAGGTGCTTCGCCTCCTGAGAGGAGTCAGGGTTGTCATGGGGCTACCTCTCTAACAACCTTGACTAAACAGGATGTAAGGAAAACCTCAGTGTTTCCTATTGACTCTGCTATACAGCAGCATTTTCAACTGTTTTGCTCCATGCTCCTGCTCTAGGTGAACTCAGTCATTCATACCCTTCTCCTTAACTACTGAAGTGATGTATTAATCTACCTCTGGTCACTCTTTCTCATGCCCCAACTACCTTCCCAATCATGTCTTATAACCTGATTAGTGGGTATAGCCCACATCTTGGGAAACACTGCTCTAAGGGCCTGTTAACATTAACTAGACCCTTTGATGGAAGTATTGGTTGCTTTGAACCATGGAGATACCTAACCCTACCCATGAGGTGGAAAAAGAGTTTGAGACTCATATACAGTCCTAGGAAAGCAAACAGTCCTGGCTGGCCATATAAGTGCAGAAATCATATGGTTAGCCTCTTCCCTGCATGGTCCTAGCCCAAGCTGACCAGCACTCTGCAGGCATGGCTCAAGAGTTACACAGGCAGTCAGGATGCAGCCACACTGCTCAGAGGGGGAGAGAGTTTAGCTTACGGACACAAGTTGTGCTGGCCTCAAGGTGAGTTGACCCCCTTGGACTGCTTCATTTACTAGTACAGATGTAGCATATGTACCTCCCACCAACTTCCACTGGTGAGAACAGGCTGTATCTATAAATTAGGGATAATGACACCTAACTTTCATGTACCCAAATCTTTTCTTGGTTTTGCCACCAGACTCTCTACAGAACTAGAGGAATGTTATATCTTTGTGGTTACATCCAGCACTACTTGATGGCACGTCACGTACTACACGGGACCCAAGGAGCCCTTCACAGATGAGGAAGCTGGTCAAGTACTGCAGCTCCAGGCAATGGCAAAGCCTCAGAAATTTATGAGTCAACTTTGTGAAAATCAAGCAGCATTTGAGTCTTGTATAACAAATGTTCTTTTTACACACTGTCTTCAAGTCCAACTTTTTGCAAAACATCTGAAAAGCTACATCCGGACTTTGTGTCTGAAATAGCAAACAGATGTTCTTGAGCATGGATAGGGTCTAACATCAGTGCCTGTTCCCTGTAGTGTGAGCGGTAACTGATTTGCTTTCCTGACAAAAGAAAGTGCAGTTCAAACACATAGCAGTTTAGAAATTACAGAACAGAAGTACGTAACAGTTGAGGTTGGAAGGTACCTCTGGAGATCATTTAGTCCAACTCCCCTTCTTAAGGCAGGGTCAGCTAGAACAGGCCACCTGGGACTGTGTCCCAATGGCTTTTGAATATCTCCAAAGATGGAGACTCCACAATCTCTCCAGGCAACCTGTGCCAGTGTTTGAGCACCTGCACAGTAAAAAAGTGTTTTCTTATTTCAGATGGAACCTCCTGTTTGTGTTCATTGCCTCTCATCCTGTCAGTGGCACCACTGAGAAGAGGCTCTGCCTTCTCCATACCCTCCCATCACGTATTTATACACACTGACAAGATCCCCCCTGAACCTACTCTTCTCCAGCCTGAACAATCCCAGCTTTCCTCATATGACAGTTGCTCCAGTCCCTTAATCGTATCTCTGATACTTCAGGGGACCCCCTCCAGTAAGTTCATATCTTTCTTGTACAGGGCAACCCAGCACTGGACACAGCACTCCAGGTGTGGCCTCACCAGTGCTGAGCAGATGGGAAGGGCCACTTCCCTCGACCTGCCTGCAACCTTTGCCTAATGCAGCCCAGGATACTGTGGGCCTTCTTTGCCATGAGGGAGAATTGCTGCCCCATGGTCAACTTGTCTACCAGAACACCCAGGGCCTTTTTCTGCAAAACTGCTTTTCAGCCACTTGGCCCCCAACCTGTACTGGAGCATGGAGTTATTCCTCCCCAGGTGCAGGACTTTGTATTTTTCTGTACTGACCTTTATGAGATTCCTCTCTGCTCATTTCTCCAGCCTGTCCAGGTCCTTCTGAATGGCAGCACAACCGTCCAGTGCATCAGCCACTCCTCCCAGTTTTTTATAAACTGCAAACTTGCTGAGGGAGCACTCTGTCCCATCATCCAAGTTATTAATGAAGATGTTAAGTAATATTGGCCTTAGTATCGACCTCTGGGTATACCATTAGTGACTGGCCTCCAGAAGGACTTTGTGCCACTGATCACAACCCTTTGAGCCTTGCAATTCAGCCAGTTTTCAGTCTACCTCACTGTCTACTTATCGAGCCCATACTTCTCTGCTTGTCTATGAGGATGTTATGGGAGGCAGTGCTGAAAGCCTAGCTAATGTCAAGATAAAAAACATCCACTCATCCACCAAGACACTCATCTCATCATAGAAGGCTATCAGGTTGGTTAAGCACGATTTCACCTTCATAAATCCATGCTGACTGCTCCCAATCACTTTGATCACGTGAGGCTTCTTCCAGTTATCTGAGGAAGACCTCATCTACTACTTCTTCCCAATCTGATGATCTGTGCAAGACACCCACAATAACATAACATATGTCAGTCTGTCTACTAGTATGAAATGAGTGATCATTCAGCTTTGTGCGGGTTTCCAATCTAGTCCAATGGTCAATGATAGAGTTATGGCAGAGGCACACACAAACAGAGAGAGGAAAAGAGGAGAAAATGATGCCTATGGTTGGTGCAGAGGGTGATGTTGCTTTTTGAGATTAGGCAACAACAACACTGCTGTGTGTGATGGAATGTCATAGTCTGCTCTGAGTATCTCAGACTAAAATGTTTTAAGGCAAAGCAGTAAGGGATCTTCTCCAAGAGAAAGTTTTGCTGGGGCCTAAATACTGCATTGGGAATATTGGACAGGATGTGAGGAGCATGTCCTGATGTCCAGAAGGTGGATACTGTGGGTGTCCCTCCTCCCTGTCTCCCTACTCCTGTTTCTGGGCATACCCAGGACCCATACAGAAACCCAGCACCTTTGGAAAGCTGCAGGGCTGCAAGCAGTTCATGCCATTTACCTCTGGTACGAGCCTGCAGCCAGGGGTAGGGCTATGGCTTGCAGCAGAAAAGAAGATCTTCCTTCCTCTGAGGGCCTGAGATAGAAAGAGTGGTAGAAAGAAGGAACAGAGAGAGAGGGAGGAGCACAGAGGGGGGGAGAAAGGACAGAAGACAAAGGAGTTTTAATAGGAGTTCTCATACTTCCTCAAATTTGTACTGACAAACCTGATTGTATCCACGTATGTTTGGCAGGGCCTTTACCTGTGTCAGATGACAGATAGGTAGTCACATCAACAATTTGGTTTTAGTTGTTTCAGAACAGAGCATATCTCCTTATATGCCCACTTCGTGATGAACGGTGGCCTCATATCCTCTCTCCCAAACACTCCCACTGATGCTTGCTTCCAACTTCCAACTTGGTGCCCTTTCCCTAGACCATTTTCAGTGCTTGGAGAAACTTTCCCGGTCTTTTAAGCACAAACACATGCCCCCTCTTCCTTCAAGTTCTCATTGTTCATACATATTTCCAGTGCAAGGCATGTTTCCAATGCTACTGACTTCATGGTTCACTCCTCAACTTCTACTGGTCGTATGGCATTTGTCTAAAAAAGATCGCCCCTCAAAGCAGAGATGTGTTACCTGTGAAGATTCTACAGAGCCATGCAAACCATTGCCTGATAGTAAGGCATGCCCAGAGCATTTTATATCAAAATGAGGTAGGCTATAGATGTGGAGTTACAGCACTGAGCTTACCTCAGCATTACACCAACAATAAGTGACAGCAGAAAGTCATCCAGCAAGAGGGTGTTGCAACTGGAATGGGTAAACAGATTATCTTTTGTTGTTCTTATCTGCTTATCCATTCACTGGTAATGTTATATAACCTACACCTGCACTCAGCGTTTGTTTAAACATATAAAGGCAATATCCTTACAGTCCTTTACAAATACAATGAACTTATTTTGGCAAAAATTTTGTTTAACATTTTCATAACAGGAAGGCAGACCAGGACTACAGCCTGCTTGCCTGTTGCCCAGTCCTTTCCACTACAGTGCATATTAGCATCAAATGGGTAGAAAGAGAAAGCTGTTTCTGCGGAGCATTTTCCCCTTTTGAATGTTGCATTTGAATTGTGTATTTTACAGAAACAGGGAAAGTAACATCAAAGTCACAAAAAGCTTAATTTTGATAAAAGCTTCATCCTTTACAAAAATACAGAAAGCACAGTAGGTGACTTTACTGCATTCAGACCCTGTCCTTAATCGTCCCTTTTGCAAGAGTTGTAAGAGAATGGTATATAATTTCAAATTACTGCAACAGAAGACAGTGGTTATTGCACTACTGACATGTGTACTTACATACATCTTTCTGGCAAGCCTGCAGTGTATCCACACTGTAAAGCCTTTTCCCACTGCCAGAGGACACAAAAGCATAATTCATCGCCAAGTGCTTTAAGTGGTTTCTTTTAAATTATTCTCATCTTTTGGCAGTTAAGATTAGCAAATAATTTAAGATTTTAAGGTGAAAACTATTCATTTGTGCTGTTTTCATAGCAAAACCAAAATCATGTCTTGCTGAAAGTTAAATTTCTTGTGGATCCTGGAAGAACAAGTGAGAAATCAGGCAAAGGACTGTGCAGACATTAGAGCTCATTCTTCTACTTCCAGAAAAGCCCTCCGTGGACCACGAAAAAAATTTGTAGCTATCATCATATGTTTGGCTTCTGCAGTGGCTGCCTGGCAAGAAATATTGTGCTAGCATATCCTTGGTAGTATTGTAAAAAATCACAAGATCAGCTTAGGAATATTTCAATGTTAATAATACCTTGGGCTTGCCTAACAGGCTTATTCAGTGACCTTCGAGCAAACACTGAACTCAACAGCTGGGAGGGGAAAGAGGGAAACAGCTTGTGGGAGAAGTGGTGGGGCCTGGCTATTTGCCAAGGTTGGGGAAGGTTTCGCTGACAAAGACGGGAAGTGCTCATGCCATTTTCCCCCAGCAAGGCATTAAAACTGTTTCTCTCTGCTATCGATGCCACCATTTTCGAACACACATTGAAAACAAAGGGTATTTGTTCTTATGGGTTTAAAAACATACAGTTTGCTTTATATCTAACAGGAATACATCTAATTTATTTTTTCTTCTTTTTCAGACATTGTTCTCTTTGGGCTTATGGCCATTCATGTTCAAACCCCAATTGTTTTCCCTTGTATTTCCAGAGGTGAGGTTTTTTTTTAAAGCAGTTGTTCCTCTCGAACTGGGCGGCAGCAGAAGTAAATCAGCTTCCATGTGTTTAGAAACAAAGGAACAATGAAACATTCAGCCAAGCTTGCCTCAACAGATCTTTTTTTTTTTTTTTTAAACTTTCAGGGCAATTTGCAACAGGAAAACTGCCTGAGAGCTCAGAGGATTTGGGAGGAGGAGCTCCAAGCAGCAACTGTGACTCTCCTGGAGATTAGGGGCCAGATCCTCCTCTCACTTAAGCTCCTGGCAGTCTTGCAACTGCTCAAACAGAGCTGGGGGAAGAATTTGATCTGTTTTCTTGCAGTGGTATGCTGAGGGTAAATTACTGTGATTAATGAGTTACTGTTTGTCAACTGAAGCGCAGTAACTGGACACGTGACAGCCGGCTCCAGGTTTCTCAGTGGTGTAAGCAAAATTCAAGTGTGTAGTCACTCTGCTCATGGTCCTGGGAAGAGGTGGAAGAGCAAAGTGGGACCAGGGCAGGCAGGTGCCAGGATTTTGGGATTAAGTGCAGCCAAGGAAGGCAGCCCATGGCTTGGTCCCATGGGCAGCCACCCGCCCTGCTTGTAGCATCTGTGAGTCCTACCTGGTCTTCTCAGCCTGTGGCAGTTGTGAGAGAAGACTTGTTATTTAAAACTCTGCAGCTAACAGGTTTTACATGATCATCCTGCAGGCTGACAGCAACAGTTAGGTAATGGAGGCCAACAAAGGGAAGCTGTCAAGGCACTTATGTCCGATTGCCTGCACATATGCTTCCTTAAGTACTAGATGGCATTTATATGCAGGGGTCTCTTCTGACTGGAAGCACACAGCCCCTGATAAGGCTGGGGCCATATTTTGGACCTTGAGAGCAACTTCTAGTTGTGTGACCTGAAACCATTGCAAAATTATTAATCACTTTGCTCTAAGACACAAAAGAAATGACAGAGGCAGAGGGAGGAGGGCATCACCTACACCCCATCAGCCGGGAGGTGCAGTTGCAACATGGCACGAACAGATCTCCCTAGAACTCCTAGCACCTAGGACATGCAGAAAGATACCAAATTCGGTTCAATCTGCTGAAGGTAATTTCAGCAGGCAGTATGCAATCACGTGGGCTGGAAAACAGCCAAGCTGCTGATTAGCACCCTACAAAAAAGTCACTGGGGATCAGTAATGATGAGGGCTATTTGATTAGCTGCTGCTGGGCTCTGAGTGCAGGGCGCTGTGTTTCCCACCACGCTCAGCGGCTCTCCCATCATTTGCCTTTTGCACCATGACCAGCTGAGCAGAAGCAGTGACAGTCCCCAGCACCCTTTCCTTCTGGTCTTTTGCTTTTCTTTGGGAGGAGGAAGAGTTGGGTCCTTGGTGAAGCTGGGGAGACTGTTTGCCTTCAGCTGGCTGGACTACCAAATATTTCCAAGAAAGCTAAGCTTACAGCTTCTATTGCTGTTTTAAAATTAGATATTTATGGTTCTGGGTTCTGTCACTGGTATTTCAAAAAGATTATGTTAAAACAGATTTGATATGAGTGGTTGCATTCTTTACAGTTTTACAGTTTAGTTAGCCTGTTCAAAATGTCATCTTTTCCAGGCAGCATTTCCTTGTTACTATCTCCTCAAACCTTATCTGATTTCTTTCTGTTCCTCAGCTTTGTCCTTAAGATAACTTACCTTTGTTTTCTTTCCAGTGTTCATAATTTCCACCAGCTTTCACTTTTACTTTCTGAGCTTCTTTTTGGTTCTTCTTCTCAGCTAACTAAAATGACCAGCCAACACCCTAAATATTTGTGATTTTAGTGATACTATATAATGTAAAAAGGAGGGAGGCACAGGAAGGAAGTACATATTTTTAGAAGAAAAAGAGGATGTTCTGAAAGTACCTGCAGAGATGCCAGCAATGCTGGTAATGGTGTTGAAAAATTGTGTATGCAATGGATGAATGTTTTTATGATCTGGATTTATCTCAGGGATGAATCCTGGCCTGATGGAGGAACTTCAGTCCTGACCACAGGCATCAGTCTGTTCTTAATTTAAGATGACAACATGACCACACAAATTTAGTGTGAAGAAAGAGAATTCTTTGTTCCTCCAGTGAACGAGGCCCAAACTCCCCCGTGCTGGGCTGTAAGGTTGCACTCAACAGCCATGGTTAGACGAGTACAGACTCAGAACCTGGAAGAGACATTAGTTAATAGGACGGTCAATGGGGGTAAAAAATCCTGAGAGGAGGTTCATGTTACTAACACTAAAATGCCCTACAAATGGGTGAGACCAACAGATTAGATACTAGACAAGGATGGAGGCAATCTGGGTCCCAAAATTCTGTTTAGCTCATGTCTGTTCAGCCCCAGCCCACTACCCTTCCTGACGGGTAAGAGCAAGTCTCTGTAATGATGCAGACTGCGATGCTACAGCAGGTGTGGCATC
The DNA here is from genome assembly GCA_031468815.1 of Morus bassanus. NCBI lineage: Eukaryota > Metazoa > Chordata > Aves > Suliformes > Sulidae > Morus > Morus bassanus. The sequence goes on from CM062569.1 coordinate 90,704,350, forward strand.
AGGACAGCCACATCTCGCACTGGCTGCTAGAATTAAAATAATTAAATTTAATTTTTAATAAAAATCTGGACCATTTAAACACAAGAAGAGACTTGTACCTCTCTCATGAACCAAAGCTTCTGCTAATGATACCTACTGTACAAATACTGTGCTCAGCAGAAGCAGGGGGCTCTGAATAATGCCAATTGATTTCCTTCCTTAAGGTCCATGCTTGCAGCAGAAGCCTTGTAAGATACCTCCTTTCCAGTCCTTATTTTCCTTTGCAAAACCATATTCAGGACTTCACCCCTCCTGTTCATTCTGGGAATGCTGCGCTGCCTTCCAGCCTCCACCAGGCACCCCAGAGAGATGCTTTCTGTGGCCTGGTACCGCTTGCACCAAGGCAGGGCAGGGCACATTTGCACCTCAGCTGAGGCTAAAGCTATGTAAAGAGGGCATGACACAAATAATCAGTCCTTGCAGATCTGCTGTAACCTCCACCTGGAACGTTATCGACAGCTCAATCTGTCCCCCAGGCACCTCCCCAGGCACTCCCAGGAGAGGAGGGTGCTTGAACTAAGCCAAGCCTAGCTTGCCGCTGGATTTAACCAAAATCTCTTGGCCTTGTCAGCAAAACGCATGCCTTGAAGTACCTCAAGGAGTGGCCCACAACGGCAAATCCTGAGGCAAGAGGCCAAGAGGCAGCGCTGACTAAGGCCGTGGAAATCAAAACACGAGCTTCCTAGCAAGGGTTGGGCTGAACGCCCACACCTGAGATGCTGCAGCCGCCCTCTGAGCGGACACCACGAGGGGATCACGGCTCCCTGTGTCACAATTCAGGTGGTGAGCACTGACTTACAAAGCCAGGGTGACCCTGCTCTCCAGCCCTCATTTCTAGCATCTGTAATTTCACTCCTCTACTTATGGTTTACTGTAGAATGCAGAAGTATTGTCCAGTAGATAAAACTGAACTGAATACAGAATTTGGTTTCTTCCCTTCACAAGAGATGTTTTTCAGATAAAATGGCATTTGAAAGGGGAACATGATAAATATAGGGTTTTTAATAGCTTTTACCCAAAGTGATGTAATTAGTCGTGAACCAAGAACAGTTTGCCACATAAAATCCAATTTTCAGTTGTTGTCTAAATCAATGCGAGGCTCATTCCTTCTGCTGTTAAAATCAATGGTAATTTTGGTTTAAGAAGAAACTGGGCCCTGCTTCTGTGAAAATGTAAACCAGATCTCTGCCTCTTGGCCCTGTTCTTTCTTAAAAAGAAACCCAGCAAACCTACACCATGTTAAGTTTCCCTCTCTCCTAAATATATGTTTCTAAAGAGGTTTCAAAAAATATTTCACTCTTTCACGGAAATGTTTCCTTTATATCATATTACCCATAGAGCTGGATCTGTGGCATTTCAGCAACTGTATGTGAATTTCCCAGAGTACAGAGGACTGGACAGCTTTAGTGTAGGTGATGGTTTTTCATAACTGTGTGACTTTTGGGGCTCTTACTCTGCACATCCTAACAAGCTTCAGGGACATTCCTGAGACCCTGGGAAGCGGAGCCATCGCTCCCACCACCTGTGGACATGCTGCAATTTGCAGGGGCCAGTCACAGCACTCATTTGCTCTAAGGCTTCACTGACAAATAGAAAAAACGATTGAACTGAGAGAGGTCCAGTCAACACGTGCTATTGTAGAGGTGCTTTCTTTCAGCTCTAGTTATATGAGATCTGACAGCATGGTTTTCTTCCTCCTTGCAAATTCAGCCAAAGAAAGAGGAGCTAATGTAGGGAAATAAACCTTTTGAGGGGGAAAACCACAAAAGAATAAAATCAGAAAATGTATTGTGTCCATTTTTGAGAGACTGCAAGCAATTAAACCAGAAAAAGAAGTCAATATTTTCAAAAGTCTGCTTGAAACTGGAGGTGGAAATGAGAGGTCTAATCCTAGGTACCTTCTAGAAAAGGAGACCATCAGCAGGAGCAAATTGCAGTAAGCACATAGCACCCACACGTGTGTCTGCAGTGATGACTGACACCGTAACTAAATGATCCCTTAATCCAGCGCATGTCCTCACTCGAGCGGGAAGGGGTGGTCCTGTCTTAACCCTGCTCCGCTCTCTCATTCCCATCCTCTCTCTAGCCTGCCGGAGCCTCATACTTTCTGAACAGGTTCTTTGTGATATCCCATTCGAGCAGGGTTTAATGTTTTAATACTAAATTGCTTATTTGATGATATTTGACATTCCACAGAACTTTGATTTAGCAGACTGATACTGCAATATAATGAAATCACAACACAAGCATAATACAGCAATTGCAATACACAGATGAATCACAACACAAACGCTATTCCCATTAGTGGTCTCTATATGCTCACTGTCACAAGGCTGGGCATCTCCAGTCGCCGGGATGGAATAGGTGGGTTGAAGCCAGCTCAAGGCCATCGTTCTCTTCACAGGTAATTTTGCTGGTTGTTCAATTTTTATACTCCACGTTGGGCTGAGCAACATATATATAGACGCTTCCCCCATGCTGGTCTGACTGGCTCAGGAAGATAATACTTTCTATTGACTATTTTAGGAAAGGCCATTTATGCAACCAGTTGACCCACTCAGCTGATACAGTGGCCTATCTACAACAAAGGCCACCCTCCGGTCCCCTTTGTGGTTAGATAAATTCAGCTTCTTTTGCCATAGCTGTGGTCACTTCCTATGTTCTTTCCTGAGCTTCATGGGCGCACCTCATGAAGCCTTCTCCTTGCCTACCTCCTCTGAGCCTTCTTCCACAGTAGGCATTTGTTGATCAGTCACACAGCCATATGGACCACTTCTATTCATTTAACAAAGCTGTGCCAGGAAATGTGGCCAGCCATTGGAGCTCAGGCATCAGTGCTTAAATAAGAAGAGGAATGCCTTCTGGCTATCTCTCAGCCAAGTTCCTGGTTATGACTTGGATGTTAGCACAAGGAAGAACCACCCTCAAGCATGAGACTGCTTGTGGACGCTGCTGCGGGTAGTCACCCTGCTGTGGGTGGTCACTCGACAATGAGTCTGACAGCATGGGCGTAGGCATCCTTAGCACCAGAGAACAGCCTGGGATGAGTTTAATTCCCTCATGCTGGTGTAGACTTTCTGCAAATCTTCCTTGCTTGTGCTTAGGTTAGATTCCAGCCAGGGTTCAACCCCAAGACCAGGCAAACGGCAACAAGGGACACCTAGAACAAGCAGCTGCAGAAAGTGATGGGTGAAGTAGTGGACCAGGCCTTTGATGGCAGCCAGATTAAGCTGACCATGGCACTGTAGCCTGAAAAAAGATGTCACAGGCACTGTTGAGGGGAGTGAGTGTCATCTGCAAGACTCTCCAAAGAAGGCCCCATCTTCTTGGGGAAAAAGGGCCCATTGGGAAGTGAAAGAGAAATGCAGAGAGATCAGATAGGCCAAGGTACTGCGGGGAGCTACTCCACAGCTATAAGCCTACAGTCGCTTTTTCCAGCCCTTCCTTAGTCTTTCAGTCTCCAGGACGTCTATGCAAGTTGTTAATTTTCAAGTGGAGGGACACACCTTACTGACCTGTTGTCTGCTTGATGCATTCTGGGGTTTACCAGGAATGAAAATTGTACACATACAGTCCACCAGGCAAGAACTGAGTTTAAATAGCCAAGCTTCATTTTCCTAGAAGCCTTTACCCCCTGTTTAAGCTAAAATAGGATCTGGACAACAGATGAACGTCTTTACTGCGTGCTACCCAGGCAGGTTGCTGGCACAGTTCTGCATGTGTGCTACTAGGTGTGGGATGTTGTACTGCGATCATGAATTAGGGATGCATATTTTAGAAAGCTAACATTATGCACGTAATTCACTTGGGGAGTGTAAGCTTCCTCTGCTGATACATGACAAAATACACACTACGTATTGTAGAGTATAACAGTGCAGTAGGAAACACTGATTAATGTATGTATTAACCACAAGAACTAGTCCGCGGTGCTAATATACACAGAGCAAAGTTCAAAGCCTTTCAGTGCCTCTGTGGCCCATCCTGCCACCTCTGGGGACAGACATCTTTTAAAGGCCAGGTACTGGGAATGCAAAGCCTCCTCATCAGAGTGATGCTCCAGATTAAATTAGATGACTGCAACTTTTGAGTAGGTCTGGCAGAGGCTAGGTAGGGTTGAGAAAAGGGCAGGGGAAAGGCAAGCACCATTTCTTGAAATAAAACGCAGGCTCCGAGTGTAACAAAGCTACCTGCTGGAAGCAGGAGGGGTGGTTAATAAACCTGCCCCGGGTCATGGCCCATGGGAACTCCTCGCCGATGGGGCAGGACTTTGCTGCAGCTGGCACAAACACAGCTGAGGAAGAGACACACCATGTCAGCCCCGCCTTAGCGTTCAGGCACTTGCAGGGCCAACACACATTACTGCTTCAATGTCAAAAACCAGCCAGCTATTATTAACTGAAACCCACTTTCCCGCTTTCCTTTAAAGAAGACAACTCTCCACTGTCAAAAGGGGGAGTTAGGCTCAGTTAGTCTACAGTTCTGATCTTAATGGGCTTCACGCTGTTGCCATTATTAGACAAGCCTTTACCATGTGGGTGGAAGCAGAAAGCCTGCCAAGAGCTAGGAGACAAATAAGAAACTATGTGAAGAATGGGGATTTCTGATGAGAGCCTCTGATGATGAATCCCCTGCTATTATGCTCATGAGAATGGGGCCAGAAGTCTCAGCTCTGAGCTGCCTTTCCTCTGCCGTCACTGCTCTCACCGCAGGGTTGGAGCAAAAATGTGATGGTTATAAAAAGCAACACAATCAATGATCCATACAAGGGAGGTAACAAGGCAACTACCTTGTCAAAATGATATGGGGAGAAGCGGTTATAGCAAAAAGCAAATAGGCCTCATCGATGCTTTTTTTTCCCACTCATAAAAGTAGGTTGAAGAAACCAAGATACATCAAATATGACAGTTTATTGAATTTGGCAGCAGTTCAAAGCTAGAACCTCTTGTCCGTGCTGTGCGGAGCTCACACCCACTATCTGCACGAGGTAAGGGATGAGGAGCACAGATGCCTCTCACAGCACAAAAGAGTGAACTGATTATTCTTCCTGAGTTTCAGAGGATGCTCTATGCAGACCCCCAACACAGAAAATAAATACACTCAGTGAGAAACTGCTGTAATAAAATAAGAATACCCTGACACTTAAGGCTGGCAGGTGGCATAAAGGAATTATTTTTAAAAATACACTCCATTGAGCCTCTAACGCTTCTCCTGGTATATAATAAAAAACCAAGAAGAAATGTTTACAAAGACCATCCATGCATGTTAAGTCCACTCAAAAAGCTCCACTGAAGTGAAAGGTGAGGAGGGTGTGAGGATACTGCCTATGCTGGAGCTAAAGCTTCAAAGTGGTTTTTCTCAGTGACAACTGCATCCGGAATTTAGCGTATTTCAGCAAGAAGTAGGAGCTCAGGCAATTTTTAACTTGTCTAATTATAGCATGTTGGAAGCGATACTATAATTATGAGAACAGAGGCACTCTCATATATATGCCTAGAAGAGCTTCTGGTGCCATGGAGAGCTGTTAGCAACGATAATGTCCCCAGTATACACCAATCTAATTTAGTTCTTGTTAAAATACATGTAAGGGCTCAGACACCTAAGTGGTCCCTGCAGCTGAACAAGTCCCTGTGCAGGAGCAGTAGCTGAAAGCTGTCAGTCCTCAGCAAGAGCAAAGCGTGCTAGCTTCGATCTGCAAAGATTTAGGCTGATGTACTTCATTTCTCATTTCCAACAGGAAGTAAGAGCACAAACAACTTATTTCTGTGGTTGAAGTGATGTGGTAAGTCATTAAACAGCAGTAACTTGGCATTTCTGATTTCCAGCTGTTTCGTCCTGACACAGAGAAGCCATCCCAGAGATGAAAGGCTCCGGAGACATCCCACAGCAACTGTTCCCACATGGAGGCTGGAAGCAGCAGTGAACGAGCCACAGTGACTGCTCAGAAGTTTTTGGTCTTTGCTGTGTTTTAATGAAATATGTGATTCCAAGGAGGCCTTAAGACAGGAATTTTACAAGGTTGACATGAGCTGAAGGTTTAGAAAGTCTGAAATCACCCAGCTGAAGTGAAATGGACCTAAGATACTTAATATCCTTCTTATTTTAACAGACAACCTGAAACTAGACAAAAACAAACTCCTGTGAGTCTTCACCTTTGTCACACTGCAAGAGAAAATAACACTAAATACATGCTATTTGCCTTGCACTACTGCAAAATTCAAATAAATTGCCAATTTTTCTATATTTGGGGTACTTCGGTCATTTTTTCAGAGCACAAAACCCACACTTCTTGTTTCTGTTTGAAAACACAAGAAAAGTCTGAGGTAGGATATATGTTACTACCGCTTTCGATTCTAGAAAAATTCAGTGCATAAAATTACACTAACAATAAAATAAAAACAGCTACTAGTCCAACTGTGCTAAATCTCTTCCTTTTAAATGAGAAAAAGACAATTACAAGAATACAGAATTCCTCTAAATTTGATTAGATAAAAACTTGGTATTTAAAGTTATCAAATACTCGTGATACAGCTATTAGACATTGACACAGCCAAACAAAAAAATAAGACCAAGTTCAGAAACATAATATTTTATCACAGAAATAACTGAAAAGATTAATGTTAAATGCAAGAGACAAAACTGTAACAGAACTCAAAAAGGGGAACTTGCCTCATTTAAAATGGAGTTAGGCAAGAGAAATAAGGACAGACAAAAAACCAAGGACCAGGTCTCATAATTCTGATATTTTCGTAAAAGTGGCTACTCACAGGTGTAGATGTACCAGCCTTCTACTCAGGGAAGCAGTCAACACAACCCACATCACATCATCAGCATACTGCAGCTAAGTAGGACGGATATTGATGTGAGACGCTGGTACACTGTTTCTAATAATACTGCAGTCATGCCATCCTCCTAAAGCCTTTTAAATAAACCAATAAATACAAGAAACCCTAATAGTTGTTAGTGAGACTGTTCAAGTACTAAAGTGAAAATTTGTGTCAAAGGACTGGAAACAAAGATTGCAGCAGGCAAATGAACAGGTTTTAGCAACTTGGAAACATTATACATGCAAAAAACTATGTAAGCAGAAAGTTGGAGTTAAGATTATAGACCAAATTCTGTAACAGAGGCACAGGAGAAATGTTAGGTGTCATCAAAATAGGTGTAAGGCTTAATGAAAAACTGTAAAACTAAAAGACAGGACTGTACACTCAAATGCATTTGTTCATTAAAGAATAGTCTTTGGAGAAATGTCACCTCAGCAGCATGAAAAAAAAAGTACTTTTGGAAGCAAAACCAAGTATATTAAAATATTGTTTTCATGCTGAAGTTGTAAGTAGTGACTTGTTATTTTTAGTTGTTGTTATTATTGGTATTTCTTTGGTTAAAAAACTTCTGAGGGAGGCAATGGGTTCATGAAGAAATTAATGAGACTGACCAGAGCATTGTTTTTAATATAATTTATTTTCAAAAGTGTACATCAGGCTTGTTTCTTTGAACAACAGCAGCACCATGCCCCCAGAGACAGCAGCCTCCGCTCAAAGCAAGAACCCTTCTCCTTTCCCAGGACCCCACCACGACCTCCTGTGGACTTTAACACAAGGCCTTGGTTGGCAGTTGCAATCTCAATCTATACAACACTTGGGACATGGTGATCTGTGTGTCCGGGGATGTTCATTTTGGCTGCTAACCTTGCACAACAGGAAGAGTTTAGTATCTTTGGCTATGCTCAGGAAAATCTCACTGTGCCTAAGGGTGAGGGAGAGGATTTGATCGCCTTTAAGACCTTTGCTTACTTATGACCCCATGATGAGCCCGTGATGCCTCTCTGGAGAGCTACCAGGACTGTACCCAGTCTTCCCTTAGAGCTCCTTGGGTCATTATTGAAATGATTCCAGTGGGGTGCAACATTTCTATACCCTTCTCCTACCTCTTAAATATTTGGGGTCCACTCCGCATGTACATAGTAGGAAAGAGTCCCTTGCCCTGAGGAGTTTACAGTGTAAGTGGTCAAAACAGGCACAGAACAAGGGAGGAAGAGATGAATATCCACCATTATTTATCTCAGTGTCTACCTATATCCAGTATTGTTCACAGCTGGGGAAAAAAAATGCATTCCTAGGAGAATAAAAGCCAAAACACCCCTCCTTCCCAAGGAAAACCAAACTACTTTTCATCTTACAAGAAGCAAGCTTATGCTAAAATATCCCCTACACAAAAACTGACCTGGATTGGTGGCTATAACCCTCACCAGAGATTATTCCCAATAGCTGGCAGAGTGCTGCTGGTATCTCACAGCTGGGGAACCCACCCAGGCTCCCCTCTCAGTTCTCCTGAAGTCAGCAGCAGGGCTGGAAACATCAACAACAGCCACTGGTTTGGATGGCTCATTTTTCGTCTGTACATCTGCAGAGGGCCCTCTGAAGATGGTCAGTGAGAAGATGAAAAGCCCTAAAACAATGGTTATTTTGAATGTTTAATCTTTAACTTGGCATTTTTTTCCAATTGCCTGTAAAATACGTTCCCAGCCTTCCTTCTTCCCAGGCCGTGTGAGCAGAGGTCCCAAGAAGGCTGCAGAGACCATAGGGCAAAGGCAGGTCCTGCCTCCCCTGGTGGGAAAGGATATCTGAGCACCTTGTATCAGGCAAAAAGGTTACTCTCGCCTTAGGACGTGGGCTGAGCAAGCAACAGAGACAGCACATTGGGTTTGCAGTGAACTGATCTCCTGGGAAGAAGATAGGCAGGGGAGGGCTCAGTGTTGCTAACTGAGGCTTTACTATCTTGCAGCCAGGAAGGGAGGCTTCAGGCTGGTCTGCACGGACAGTGATCCTGCAATGAAACAGACTATTAAAATGGCATGCAATAGTTTTAACTCAGGACAAATCTGTGAACACTTAAGACTGAAACAGGAAAAGAGCTACAGCAGAATCTGAGCGCTCTGTAGGGAAACAGCCTCCTCAAAAACATGACTGCAGTAATGACTTTATAACCATACTGACTGTTAGGTAAGAGTTGGCACCACAAAGTTCAGTGACAAGGCAATTTGAATGGATTTAATACCTCAAAAAATCCAGTGAGGAATGACAACCATTCAGATTCACGTACATGTTTTCAGATCAATCGGACCATTCACAAAAGTACTTTCCCTCATCTCTTCTTTTGCATTAAGACAGCACGATTTACTGTTTGCTGTGAGCAGTGAGACAATGTTTTCTCTCAACAACAGGATTATCTCAAACAGTTTACACTGGCCATGATTAAAGAGAAAGGGATAGGGAGCATGGCACAGGAAGAGGGATAGCAAATGCTGCCCTTAACTGCTCCTCCAAACCAGAGCATCTAATACTTTTAATGGAAATACAGTGTTGTATTCCTACCAGCAACATTACACTGAGTAACATGACAGGTCCAAATCCTGGTCCCACTAGTTTTGAGATAAAGCAGAAGATTGCTGATAGGCTACAGTGGAGAACGATGGGTTTATGATGCTGTTTTGGAAGACTGAACGTTGTTTTGAGGGATTAGATGTTGTAATCCGTACAGTAAGTCAACAAAAAGGTACCATAAAAGGAACACGCAAGGAGCAGGCATCCAATTACTAATGCAAAATAATGCAGTTTATACTTTATTCACCCTACGGTGATTACCATTAGCTCTTATAAAATCACTCTACAGCAGCAGAAGCGGCTTGCTAGATGAAGTGACAATACACTTTCCCCCTTGAAGAGCTTCTATTCTTAACTGCAGATGTGCCCAAATCGTGAGGGGAATACCCAAAAGCAGGCAGGGAAAGAGGGAGCCAGGCCAGGCTCCCAGGGCTCTCTGGGGTCGCAGCAGAGCCAGCGGGACAGAGGAGTACCAGGGCAAGATCCAGCCACGGTCCTTGCCTCTGGGCCGAGATGATCCTTACATCCTGCTCCCTCCCTCGCACCTTACAACAGTCAGCAGAGACCCCGTATGGGCTAGGGTGGGTTGTGCCTTACCAGAGAGTGGGTTTGCCCCAGAGAGAGGGGTATGGTTTGAGTACAGGGTTGTAAACGAGATGCTCCTGATTGCCACTTCTAATGTAGACGCTGTCACAGACAAGACAGCCTGAGGGGCACGTGGTCACTACCCACACGGGTTAGCTGAGTATCTGTGTCTCTGAGTTAAGTGACCCCTTTCTTCATGCCCATTTTGAAACTATCTGCTCCCTAACTACTTGCTCATCAGAAACACCTTTTAATTCTCCGTGTGTCTCCTATTAGTAGACCCAGCAGCTGCCAGTGACAGCTGTCTAGCAGTGCCACAGGGGCAAACCAGCTAGTATATAGTGGCAAGATTCCTGGGGCTTGTTATTTTCTCAGCTCAGGGCAATCGAAGCTTTAGCAGCCAATTGACGACACCAAGTAAAAATGAACATATCCCAAGTAACTAAGGTAAGCAGCATTGACAAGGGTGGACTTTAATAAAATTTTCTGAGATGACAAGCAGCATGTTGAGAGAGAAAAACATACTAACATCAACAGTAGAGAAAACTTCCTGATTATTTGACCTGGATTCTATTTGGCAAGAAACAAAATATTTTGCTATCATGGGACACCATCTGTTCTGCCTCTGGGGTAAACCTGACTCTTAGAATACACTGCAAGTTTGCTGAGTCGGTGCAGGTCTTTAGTCTTAGAAAGTAATCATTTGCCTACAACACTGCACACTGCAGGGAGATGCAAGAAGAGGAAACACAGAAAAGGAACTGCTGTTAATGTAAACCGCGTGAAATTGGATTAGAAACATAGTTAGGGCCAAAAAGCTGCCTCCATTCTAGCTCATGAGAATTTTACCCTCGATGGCAGAGAGCAAAAAGCACCCTCAAAAGTTCGCGACAGTTTGTAACACGATCATACCTCAGAACAGAGAGTTAGTGTGTTCATACCAGTTTTGTGCTGGAATCTCAAAATAGCAGCTTCATCTAGCCACTTGCTTATGACAACTGCCGAGTACAAAATTGAGAAGAAAGCCTCGGCTGGAAGCTTTCTCTACGAAGATCAAGTACTTAAGAGTTAGACAAAGTTGTAAAAACAGCACGAAGCATCTGTGGTTTGCATAACAGAAGAAAACGCCGTATTCAGGAGAGATAGATGCTGAAATTTCAAGCCTGATACTTTAGTCCAGTGTTTGATTTAAAGAGAACGGTAATCGCATCCCACTTATCTCGCTGATAAAGAACATGGAGCTGCTGCAGTCAGCCTGGAGGCAAGCCAAGGCAAACCCAGGCAGAACTGAAAATTCCCGTTAAGATGACTGAGTGGCAAATGATGGTTATTTATTCTAATCAATGTGTTAATTTATTTCTGGAGAAACTGGATTAATTTGTTTCTAATCAAAACAAGGACCTATTCATTACAGTGTGTATGATGAACCACTACTGAACAGGTGTAGCTAGGATTTCTAATAGATTTTTTGAAAAGAAGACAGCTTTGGTAGCTCACCCCCCCCAAAGAAAAGACGACTGTTCAGGCTCATTTCCCTGCAACACACACTTCTGTGCTTTATCCAGGCTAATTTCAAACACCACATTGATGGACCTTCTACTCCAAACTCTTCTGTCTCCCCCGTGCTGCAGCCCTCTCTGACTCTTCACTCTACTTTCGGTTGTTCCAGCTGTTCTCCTTCTACCTGTACTCTCAAACGCTAGCATCTATTTAACCTCTTCCCTTTGCTTACCATTGATTTGGTGAGGATAACCATATCTGCTGTGGCCTCTTGTCACCTCTGCTGCTGCTGCTGCCGCTACCTAGGCTGGGTCACTTAGGACTCGACTTTCCTCAGTGCCCAGATTCTGCCTCTTCTCTCTTGAAAAGCAGGATTACAACAGTCGTGAGACACAGGTAAAAATTAAATGCAAGGTATAACTTATTTTAAACCTATTTTAGCAATCTTTCTGTCCCTGATAATGTTTAATTGGCCCTTCTCTGAACTCCAGCCTCATTGATCCCACCCTGATAACGAGGTCTCTGAAGCCCATCCTGAGCAAATATACCAACAGCAATTTCATCAGTGCTCAGTGGAGAGGTCAACAGCAATGTCTTCACTCCTGACAAACTTGCAGATGCTCCAAGAGGACAGGTACAACGCTGAGCCTCAGCACATCTGCAGCCCAGAACGACACTGGCCAGCCCCTCCCCCTTGTTAATTGCCAAAACCTTTGGCATTGTTTGCTTAGTTCTCCTGAATGGTTAATTCTGAAATGGCATTTCCCACTCTGTGACCTTGCTCTCGTTCTCGGACTGATAACAGCGTGAGCACTTTGCAGAGGCCAAGAGAGGAAAGAACCGGCAGCTCAGCAGGTGGGCACGGAGTCTCACGCTGGAGCCGGGACAGCAAAGCCAAAGTTCCCCCCAGCTTCATCCTTTCCCCCATCAGCAGTTGCACCCCCCTCTCCAGTGCCAGCTCAACACCCCGGGCGTACAGAGCCTCATGAAAACCCTGCTGCCAAGCGAGAAGATCAAGCTCCGTGGCGGAGGGAGCCGAAGCGGGTCTGTGCCAGCCTCTGGTGGGCACGGGGCACGCTCCCCTGCCTGCGGGCACTGCGCAGGCAGGGCGGGACACGGCGCGGGCACCGGGCAGCAGCGCATCCTTCTCCCGCACGGGGTGCCGCTCACTTCACAGCTACCACCTGCCTCTCTGCCTATGCTCCCTAAGCCCCGCTCTACCCCTTTTTGCATCTGAAGTTGCAGATGGCTTTTTTTATTTTGAAACCACCAGATTGAGTCTTAATTATTTAAGCATCTTCCAGATTTAGAAAGCTGTTTCGGCGGTGAAAGTAACACCCGGTGCAATCATCTCTCATCAATAAACCATGGAAACAAATGTGTACACCCATTGGGAAGCGACTTTATTTAAAGCACATTTAAAAGTCAAGTTCAGATTTACAGATGTGAAAAGACCTAATGCCGGTCACGTTTCAACGAACTTGTGACATTTTAGCTCAAGTGAGATAAAAACGGGACTTGTGCCTTCTTCCATTAATTTTGTTAGTAGCAAGATTGCCTGACTCCCCTCAAACGAGGAGGGATGCCTCGGAAACCTCCAAAACACAAACTTGGGCAAAGGGCCTTCAGAAGGGCGTACTCGCTCAAGAGCTGTGCTGGCTTTTGGGGTTTTTTTCCAAAGTGTTAAAACGTATAGGTAAGGACAGTTGTGAGCGTTCATACTTACTGAAAACTGCTACAAAGCCTCAGATCGCACACACAAAAATCATAGCGGGGTTTGCTCCTTCAAAGAGAAACAGGAATGGAGACTCAGGCTTTTTAAAATATAAAAAGAAAAAAAAAACCCAACCCAAACCAAAAAGCATTCCTACTAACATCTTATTATGATAAAGAAAGATTAAACAAAAAACTGTGGCAGAGCCTTGATGTCTACATTGGAGGGAGATTTCTTTCTTGTCCCAGTAAGACCTTAAGGAAGATAATTTCTGATCCCGCTGGGCAAACACGCCTCCTTATCACGTCGCCTGTTTACAGCCCAGCATCACCTCTGGGGACTGTTTGCGCACTGAGCTTCAACCAGGTTAGGTGAGGTTGCAACACACTGCTCCAGCTAAATGACCATGGACGTGGGACCAGCGTATTAGTAGCCCGGAGAAGCTCCCGGACGTCGGGTTGGCATGGTTAGCCTTGACGGCTCCACCTGTACAGCTGCCTTCTACAGCCGCAGAGGAAGCTCCAGGAAACCCTTTTTCCTCCAGCTTTCCAAAATTGCTAATTGCTTCCCACTGAGTGCGGGTATTTGATCTTGAATAAAGCCCATGCAAATTGCTGCTCGAGTCCTTTCCAAAGCAAAGCTGCTCTTTATTTATGTAGCATTTTCATTTAATTAGCAAAGAGACGGAAAAAACTCTTAAGGGGGAGAAAAAAATAAAATTAAAAGGTCATCTTCCAGCACGAGGGAGTATGTGAGAGAGGGAAAGAAACAGACTGCTTTCTTCACGTCGGCCATACTAACGCCAAGGCTCCCTCGCTATTGCCCCGTTAGGCTCTCCCGGAGGTAACAAAGCATCCGGAGCAGGTAGAGGGGACTTCCTCAGCGGAGTGTCCCGGCTGCTGGAGAGGAGCCGTAAAGGGTGCTTTGAGATTCCTTCCTCGGGCATCGGACACTGTGGGGCTGGGCTAAGCACATGCATCTAAATTTTGCAGCAAACCCAGGGGTTTATTACGTGACCGAGTTCAAACCGCACGTATTTATCGCACCCAGAACTTACACCCAGAAACGCCGTCACGTTGCAGAGCCCACCCACCAACTACATTTGCGGGTGGCCTTTCCTCGAGGCCTGTGCCTCGTCCCACTGTGATGGTCTTTAATTACGTGACGCCAGGCTGTTTTTCGCGGGGGCCTCCTGCTCCCGCCGCGTGGGCTGGAACACCCTCCCTCAAGGAAGGTCCGCTCGGTGTTTCCTTCCATCCCCACGAGCGGGCGCGGGGCCGGACCCGCCGCGGAGGGCTCGCACCCCCCTCCCGGCGCCGGCGGCCCGAGGAGCCGGCGCTGCCCTCGCCTCCGCGCCCCGCGCAGCGCGATCCCCCCGCCCCGCTCGCCAGCCTTCCGCGCCCGCCCGATTGGCTCCCGGCGGCCGTGACGTCATAGCGCCCCCCTCCTCCGCCGCCCGTTAGCCCCCCGCACCACTGTTACGTCACAGTCAGCCCACGGCCGGCTGGGGGGCGGGGCCCCCCGCCCCGCGCCCGCCCCCGGCCCCGCCCCCGCGGCGCCGCAGCGTGACAGAGCCGGCCGGTGCCCGCCCGCCGCCCCCAGCGCCGCCGCCGCCGCCGCCGCCAGGTAGGGCCGCGGGCGGGGGGCACGGACGGACGGACGGAGGGAGGGGAGGGCAGGGCAGCGCCGGGGCTCCCCGCCCGGCGGCGGGATGCGGCGCGGCCGCCCGGGCCCGGAGCAGGAGCAGGAGCAGGAGGAGGAGGAGGAGGAGGAGGAGGGAGAAGGAGGGAGGGGGGGGGCGGGGGGCGCCGCTCCGCGGGGCGCGCAACAAGTGCGGCGGCGGCCTCGGGGCCCGGCGGCAGCGGCGGGCGGGCGGGCGGGCCGGGGGGACGGGGCGGCGGAAGGGCCGGGGCTCTCTCCGGGAGCGTCTTTTCCCGGTGCAGCTAGTCAAGAGCATGATGCAATCTGGCATTGCCATGGCTACTGCATCCCCGGGCGGCGGCGGCCCCTTCCGCCGGAGCACCGAGTCAGGACGAAAAATGCGGGCAGGAAGGGGGGGACACCCCCCCCGCCCCCCCCACCCCCCCGGCGGCGTTTAACGGCGGGGAAACGGCCCTCGGCGGCGCGCTGCCTCCCCGGGGAGCTCGGCGGGGAGGGGGGGGGGGGCGGGCCGCTACGGCTCCAAAGAAACAAAAAAAAGCCCTGACCGGTGTCCCGTCCCCCCCCGCCCCGCGCGGTGTGCGTGTGCACCGCGGGTGTGCGTGGGCATCGCATCACGCGCGGTCGGTGTGCACGCCGCGCCCCGGGCCCGCCGGCGGGGATGGCGGGCCGGGCGGGAGCAGCCCCCGGGAGAGGGGCTGCGTGCCGGCGGGGGGGCTCCTCGGGCTCCGGAGGGAACGCCGCCGCCGCCGCCGCTGCTGCTTCTTTCCCCGAGCCCGTAATCTTGCTCACCGCCCCTGCCCGCGTTACTGGTTTAGAAATGGAACCGCTGGTACGGTAATTCCCGGGTTTGGCTGTGGGACGGGGCAGGCGCCAAACTGAACCAGCGCCATGGAGATGTGCAGTGCTTCTAAAAGGTGCCTACCCGTTTCAAAATCTAGGCGTTTTTAAATTAGGAAGTAAGTAGAAAAGGAAGGGCGTGCAATAGGAACGTGTCGCTATGTCGGACGCGTGTGCAGCGACTTTCTTAAAAACTTCACGACTTTGCTTTTATCCCTTCCATCTCCTGGAAACCCTCGGGCATCAGCAGCGTTAGAA
The DNA here is from genome assembly GCA_031468815.1 of Morus bassanus. Lineage (NCBI taxonomy): Eukaryota > Metazoa > Chordata > Aves > Suliformes > Sulidae > Morus > Morus bassanus. The sequence goes on from CM062569.1 coordinate 90,720,328, forward strand.
GTTGGCAACACGCGGGGTTATGTGGAGTATCTTCCTGAGCCATTTAAGTGTTTTCTCCTTCCCTGCCTGCCCTGGCTGCTTTTCTGCCTTCCTCCCGCCGCCGCCTCCCAGGGACACAGCAGCTCCAGAGACTCCAGAGAACTTTCCGTACCGATCCGCGCTCTAAATCTGCAGACAGAAGGCCAGTTTTGCAGACCTGGGCAGGAATAGCGTAAAACCTTGGCTTGCTCAGCAACAAGGGCTCGCGGCAGATGACAAGAGGCGTTTCTCCCTCCAGCAGCTGGGCGTGCTGCCCGCTCCACGGTTGAACGGCAGTGCCCTGTACGGCTAATTTGTATTCTCAGTGCTTTGGGTGATGTCTGGCGCTGTGGCATTCGGTACCGCGGTAGAGTACTCGGGACGGTGGCAAAAAACGTGAGCGAAGAGCTCGGCTAGCGATGGCGAGGGAAAACAAGGCGGGGGCACGGCTGCAGTTAGGATGCTTCCAAGCAGGAAGTTTCCGAAACCGCTCTGTGTAAATGGAAACATGCCCTGCAGCTGAAAACAGAGGAGGGCAAGCGTGCAGGCGTCTCCAGCGGTGGCACAGCCTTTCCCCGGAGTTTTGGGCCACATTGCTTCCAGGGTGAGGTTATCTCTGCAAAAGCTGCTCTCCGCTGGGACCTGGCGGCCGCGGGCCTGCCGTAAGCGGTTGGCTTAAATTATTGCCGGTCGCACTGGCTGGGTGGAGGGTTTTGCAGCTGTGAAGTTTCTGTAGATGCGGGCTAACGGTGTCGCTGCATCAGTATTAAGCTGCTAGCGTAGAGGGAGGGGATTTATTTGGTTTTAATATGAACTTGTGAATAATGCTGAAGAGATTTGCAATATAAATCTGGTATTTCACTCTAAGCCCTCCTTGTTCCATCGGTGCAGTTGCACCCTGAGATTTTTCTCTGCTGTTAGAAAACTCCATAGCTAGAGATAAATACCCGTGCGTCCTCACCGCTGCTTAACAGAAGTTGAAGCTGTGTCAGGGAGAGTAAGCCTGTGGCACTCACGATCATCTGATGCTGTTTAGCAATGGAAGCTGGACTTTCTTATAGAAGTGTTTATGTATTTGGTGTGCACTAGACATAATCTGTTTTCAAAGCAGCGAGTAGCCAAGGCACGTACGTACTCTGCCTGTGGGGAGCTGTACTTGCACGCACAAAGTGAGGATTTTCCTTGAAAGCTTGTGGTGCCTGGAGAAGTCTGGGGTCAGCTGGGTGGAGATCCCTTTCCAGCTTTACATGAACTGAGGAGCAGATGAAAGTGATCACTATGCTGAGTTTGCTGAAGTTAAGAGTTGGTTTGCCCTCGAAGACACTGTTGCCAGCTGACGGGGGTCAAGGACGCTTAAGGATGTGTGAGAATTTGCTGGATTTTACTGAATTTTGTGCAAGGTACATGTTACATATGTATTACGTGCTGGAAGCCCTTAGGGACTTCTTTGTGTTTTTTATCCATAAGTAGCTAAGTGAATTTATCGTAAGTGATCTAACTTAAGTCTCCCGTATTTTAGCATTCAAATGCAAACAGAGAGAGCAGCAGTGAAATTAATATGCCATGGAGCTTTGTCTTGTAAGCTGGGGAAGAGCCTGGTTGTTGGTCTGTTTGCCTCGCTGTGCTTTTTAAAAAGCAATTGCACTTTGTGTGGTTTAGTATCTTTTACATACCAGCAGCTGATCAAATGAAGTGTCTTTCACTAAAACTCGTGCATATTTGGTACGTAAATATAGCGTTGTTGAGGATACTTCGTTTATGTGCCATCTGACCAGTCTCTAGGTATACTTATTACAGTATTTTTAGTAAGCTGATGTTGTCTTTAAATTTCTCAGCAAGAATTCCTCTTGTTGCATTCCTTGCCTTTAGTACAGCCAGAGCTGAAATAAAATATTTTGAATTCTCTGGTCTAATCTTTTCTTTCCCTGCTGACCTTCATTTTGTGTTGTTTACAAGAGGAATTAACTTAGAGAAGATACAATTAATGGAACAAAAAAAAAGAAAATTGGAAATAATACCATAAATCTATCAGGCCTCTGGGCAGCACCTTTAGTTGCTCATTCTTTTGCAGCTTGCAAGAAGCAGATTTTTGGAAATATGTTTGAAGATTCAGATTTTTGGAATGATGGTGGAACTGCCCATATTTTAGGATTTCAGGTTGACCTGGTGCTCAAGTCCAGCAGCCGCAGGTGGAAAGCCCGGTGCTGAGCGCAATCCAGAGCTGTCCCTTGGGGAGCATATTCCTTGTAAGTGACGTTCAGTTGGGAATTGGTTAAAAGCTCTTAAGTACTGAGCAGACCTCATTCCTTTACCTTCCTCATTTTTTGGGCAGGAAATGTTGCAACATCAAGCACTTCTCTTTCTGCTGAGCTCAGGAGAAAACCCCACCCATACAGATCAAGGTGGTGGTGCCCACAAGCTTGAAATGCGCGTCTTCTGCCTGTCTTCTAGCAGTCTCAGCAGTCCTCGCTCGGTGGGGGACGAAGCGAGTGTGCCAATTAACGCCGTCTGCATCCCACTCGGGACAAATCTTGGGGAGCGAATTGCCTACGGTTCCGTGTTAAAACAGTGTTGTGCCTCTGTGTCCTGTTGTCCCCTCTGTCCTTCTAGGAGCTAGCACTAAAAGGATGTCGCTGATGAGCGTTCAATCTCGCTCCTGCCTGCTGCTGCCCAACGGGCTGGGTGGGAGCGGTGTGGTGGTGTGGGGCAGCAGTCGGGCAGGAGGGTGGGCTCGGCAGCATTTCGGGCGTCACCTTGCTGCCAGCACAGGAGATGGCTCGGGCAGGGATCTGCTTGCTGCCTGGCCGGGGGTTCCTGCCGCGGCGGCAAGAAGCCAGAGCTCCCATGCCACGCGCAGAGTCATCTCCTGGGACAGGTCGTGCCGGAGAGGCTCCTTTGGACTGGGAAAGCCTTTTGGAGCAAACAGGCTCTTGGTGGTGCGGGGTCTTTATCCCACATATTGAGGGTTTGTTCTCTGACTTCTCACAAGCAAAGGCAGGGATGCTTTTTCACTGCTGAGGAGCAGAACCACAAAAACTTTTCTACTTATTATTTCTTAGTGGTTTTTTCCTCCCACGAGTGGCATGCCATCTTGAGATGGGTCACAAGCAAACTCTGTTGCCTGTTCAAAGGTACTAAAGCTCCACTTAGATTTGGCAGCTCTTTGTATAGGTCGTGAAGGCATGCATAGGTGATGGTGCTGTTTACTGTAGTCTCCCCTGCATAACCGAACAACTTGCTCATTTTGTCCTCTTAATCTCGGTCCTCTTTTGTTACTTTCTTTCATGGCCATGTCTGAAATTAGTCTTACAGGGATGAGATCTATAAAGCCGTTTAAACAAAATTATGTTCTTCCAGGATGCAACATCCACTTTTGAAAGCTGTTTGACTATATAGTAGTCTTAAGAAATTGATGCTTACTGCAGGCCAGTCAGAGCATGCTTCTCTGTGTGCCTCCAAACACTTCACAAAACTGACAGTAATCCTTGTAATCTGTAGCTGTTTTGTCATATGCAATGTAGTCGCTAATTTATTTCGTGGTTCTTAAACGTGTTAAAAATGCAGATGATGCCTGCAATCCAAATGGTTTATGCATGCTAGCATTGGAAATACTTTTTCCCTTAGATGGAAGATCACACACAAGAACAAATCAAAAGGATAATCAATGGATTACATAGAAGTTAGTCTGTTTAAAAACTTACTTCCAGTTCAAATTGCTTTGCTATGGCCTTTCCTAAGGCTGTTTAAATTCGGTATTGCAGCAGTATGGTTAAGAGGGCATTGCTTAGGCTGACATCCCTGGAGTTCCTAAGTGCTGATCAGTAAAAGTGACTTATATCTGGGTTCCTGAGGGCACCAAAGCCTGTTCCCTGCATCTGACGGAACAGCAGTTATATCTCTGTTTGATAAAGTTATTGCAAACAGTGACCTGGATTGATGTTTTGATTGACAGATCAAATAAATGCTGCCTCCAGTCTTACTATGGAGATAACTCGTAGAGTTGCTATGGTCTATGTACGCAGTGGCTCTCTCCTAGATCTGTTTAATGAAATGAATCTCCTAAAATTTATTGCCTTGGTTTCTCTGTGTTTTGGCATTTAGGACACATTATCTTACAGGGTAAATAAGAGCATGAGCACAAGAGCAAACTTGTCCAAAGTATGTGGTCGGTAAATGCTTTCCTGCTGTGTTCGATGCATTGGAGAATTATTTAATTTCCTTTATGAAATGGTTGACTGATATGAAACACAAAGCGTCAAGCATTTAGAAAGCACAATGGCAGTCTAATAAATTCCCTTCCCAGGTGTAGAGATTTTACAGATGCATGCTACTTATGCTGAACTTAGTGCTGCGAGTTAAGAGTTGGTCTCAGCATGCCATTGCATCTGGGTATTTTGCATGCCCTTATTACAGCATTATTAGCTGTAGTCATTGTACTTCATTAATGATAGCTTTGTTGATGACCAAGAGCATACTGAGCAGGTAGAAATACAAAAATCTTCCATGAACTCATATTTATGCTAAAGTTGTCTGGATTTAATTGACCTCCGTGTCAAAGCTTCATAGCGAACGTTTGCCTGCCAAGTGAGATGCTTTGGGTGATGACTAAATGCGCTGAGTTGCACTAATGTTTACAGGAGACAAAACTTGCTTGTGCAAAGCTACAATAAATGGGGAATCAACCTTTTTTTCTTGTGCTTTCAAATTCTGCCTTGCTCTAATTGATCCCTACATAACCCTACCCTTTGAGACACTGGGTCAGCGATTTGAACAAAGTGAATATTCCTCTTCTGGTATCGCTTGGAAGCGCTCCCCTCCCTCTGTGACCTTGAGAAAACTGTTTCTCTTCTTGCTGGCTGTCTTTGCTGTGACTGGAGGGTAATTGCTTTCTTCCTATGCGCAAGTTCAGGCTCTCTGCTCTAAAACATAGACTTGATTTCAAAAAGGACGTAGTCTTGATTTCAGGTAACACTCCAGCTTTTAAGGCATATGTGTGCTGATAGATGTTGCTGTTGGTGTCACGGTTTTTAAGGATGTTACCAGTGTTAGATGAAAACTAACAAGTATTAATTTGCAGAATAATGTGGTTTAGCTTATTAAACCAAATACACCTCAAAGTATCTTATGGTTTTAGGCCATATGTTTAGCTAATTAATTCATAAGCATGCAAGTTTGCGTTGCTGTGTGTTTTGCTCTTTTCTTTTTTCCTTTTTTTTTTCCCCCCTCCCCGGACTTTGTGCCGTTACAAACTTGCTGGGAAGCATTTCAGATGAAGGCAGTGTTTCTGCTGTGCCCTTGTTGTCTAAGGAGCCCCTAGCAAGTGCTAGTTGCGGGAAAATGCCCTCTTCCCTTAGGTGAGGTACGGTTGTGGGTTTGGAGCAGACCGCAGCATGTTAGAGGAGCACCCCTCTGCCTCTGCTGAGTTAAAACCATGGCATCTGTATTGAGATAGAGGTCTTGAAGATCAAATCAGGTCTTGAAGCTCTTAGAAGTGAGCAAAAGAAATCTACGCTTGCCACTACTTTATCACTTGTCAGCATAGGAGTCCGAACATAGGGGTCTAGTTCTTGAGCTGGTCCTGTGTCCTTAGGTTTGGTATCACTCGAGATGATGAAGACTTGGGAAACTATAGACCTTTATACCTTAATCTTTATAGGTTTCCCCTCAGATGCGCTATTTCTATGCACATGATTTAATCAGAAAGCTTCTGTTAACCTTTTCCTGAAAGATTATCTCCTGCTCCTGGGTGGCTTTTAAAAACACTGATGTTTTGAACCATCATTTTGAGAATCATCTCCCAGCCAAACAATAGGGAGAACCTTTGACTTAAATAACAGTAATTAAACCTTCAACCGGTTGGGAGGATGACATTCTCCAATGTTCAACATCGCCCTGCTCTTTAGAAAACGAAACTTGTGAAACCTTTTCACATGCTGAAGTTCAAATGGCATGCTAGTTTGGGTGCATGGCACGTGTACTTACTGAAAAGCATCTATGTGTTCAGTTCATTCACATGGCTGCTTGCAGGCTTTTGAGCAAGACCTCACGTGGTAGCTGCAGGACAATGTTGGTAGAGGCATAGGAATCTGGATTTGGCTTTGAAGGACACAATGACAGTTGTGCTTGCATTTTTATGTATATGCTAATGTGGATTGCAGGGTAGCAGATGCTTATGGTGAATGTCTGATTCCGGTTTGGTGGTTCATTTCTCTTTTGCAGCACTGGCATGGAGAGGTTGCTCTTAGCTGATTACAGACCCTGTGAACTGGTGCAAGCTCTCAGCTCTTTGCCCTAAATTAGGGTCATGCATTTATCCCTTGCATCATATATTTGTCCCTCAGTTCACTGATGTACAGTGGCCTTTCGGCGTGTTGTTAAGCTTTACAGTAGTCTTCTGAGCTTGACTTATTGCATATGTGAAGCCTCATTAACGGGGAAAATACCTGCATCTGTTAAAAAAGAAAATTCTGAATCACATTTATTAACTTACGTGATACAGTGACAAAAAATAAGCTGCTAGTCCAGCAGGCCTGGTTACTTATGGATTTTTCTCTGCTTCCTTAACAGCCCTAAGAAGAAAAGCCTCTTGCAAAAGATTTGAGCAGGTTTTTCATATTTTATTGAATTCTGACTTGCGTGCCACCCAGGTCACCGCGGTCACCTCTGCAGCCTCTCGTTTGCTCCGGCTACAGCAGAGGTGGCTGGGCTTGCCTGGGCCCAGCCGCCAGACTCGACCATGGGCTGGGAAATTTTGGGTGGGTGTCCCCATCACCTTCTGCAAGAGGTTAAAATGCAGCATAAGGGCTAGAGGGAAAACACAAGTGCAAGGGAACACCAGCAATATAAAGGGTGGCAGACCCATTACATAGAGGTGGAGAGAGACGGCACTAAGCAAGTCAGTAATGAGTACTTCGTTTGAGGATGTTTTGAGGTTTCACAAGTTTCGTTTTCTGCAGGGCAGGGTGATGTTGAACATTGGAGAATGTCATCCTCCTAACCGGTTGAAGGTTTAATTATTGTTATTTAAGTCAAAGGTTCTCCCTATTGTTTGGCTAGGAGACGATTCTCAAAATGATGATTCAAAACATCCTGAGGGATGAGTTTGGCAAACCTTGTCTGCTCAGTTAAAAATGAGGAGAGAAAAAACAATAATAATACAGGTAGTCACAGAAGGGCTACCGTGTTTCAGTGTAGATCACTGCCCTGCTAATGCATGAGCTGCTGCTGCTGCCTCTACTTGATTATAGATAAAAATTGTGCATGGGTGTAAGCCATTTTTAGAGCCAATGATTGTGTCGGACCACTTGCATGAGAGTTTAAATGGTTGTAGCTCTGTCCTCTGGTTTTGCAGCCTTCATCATGTTCCTGAGTAATTCTCCAGAGGCCATACTCAGTCCTCTTCTTTTACTTGACAGGTTCCTGGAACCTCTAACTTCCCTACCTTTTCTTCTGCCCTTTCAAAACCACCATCATCTCCCTTTGAAGCAAGCAAAAGCAGGCTGCATGTCTGGCATGCCTTGTAGAACAAAAAATAACATCCTTTGGTACTTATTTATATTGATTTCTTGATCTATCACCACTAAGTGGTTGCATTAAGGTACAGGAAGGGACCGCTAATGTTGTTTTCGAAGGTTTTTCTCTCATTTTTGAAGTCCGTCTAATTGGCTCGTTCCTTCTAAATTCAGTGTAGAGCTCGTTTAGATAAGATACTCAAATCTAACTCTAGTTGAGCAATTGCAGAGCTATTATGAATTTCCAGTTGCGCAGACTGAATACTTGGTTTCACAAAACACGTATGGCTCAGACGATGCGCCAACATGGGTATCAGTTGCGTATAGCACAGTTCAGTTTTCTGAGTGTTTGTGGGGATTGACTTTGTGTCCTAAAATTTATATTTAGGAAGCTGTTAAAATACAGATTTGAGTCCTGAAGGATGCACTTGGTGAGAACGTGGGGATGTTGCTGGGTTTTAACCACTCGTTACAGCGTATGAAAAATGATCATCTCGGAGCGAGCGCTTTAAACCCTTTAGTGCTGCGTTGCCTCCAAAGGAGAGATGTATGGCCTTGGGAGGAGGTGACTGTCTTTGAACTTACAGTGATGGGGCCTGTAAGTGAATTGCCAATTGCATGCGTGAAGGAGCTTAGCAGTGAGGTTAAGGGGTTTTCCACCCCTCTCCCTGCTTTGTTTTTCCTTGCTGCTCCTTTTCTCACTTTCATATTTCTCCCTGTAGCTATTTTTCAGACTTTGCCTTTTAAAAGCTTATTCACCCGGCTCCCTGGGAGGTTATTTTGCAGAACAGAGGAGCAGGGCTGGGTTTTGGGCTGAACTGATGAAGGAGCCCTAATCAGCCATCGGTGGCCCTGACACGTCCCTCCTTAGAGCAGCATCACTCTGCCAAGACCCCTACCAAATTCCCACCTAAGCTGGCAGTCATTAATGTGGGAGCAGAATATTAACCAAATCCGGTTTGTTTATTTTTTTCCTTCCTCTGTTCCTTCACCACATACCAGTTCCTGCGCGAGGCCGTGAACTTGAGCATTTAGCTTCCCTGGTCCAGAATAACAGTTCTGTTGAAACAAAGAGTCCCTTCGTTGCTGTTTATTTTAGAGATGACACATCTGTGTGGAGGACCTGTGTTTCAGGGAGATAAAAACATTGTGGAAAAATAGCCTCCAACTACTGGAATTGTCTTTTGATATTTGAAAAATTGGCTCATGAAAGAGTTGTTTTTTTTACAAAAGCATGTTTTGCTTTTAGCATGCAGTAAAAATAGAGCCGTGGTGGTGGCAAGATTCCGGAGGGGGAAACTTTCAGAGAGCTGCCAACATGAATAAGCAGTTTCATTGCCTGAAGCATCATTCTGTATTCTACACAGTCTGTACAAAACATACATGAAAAAGTTGCACTCAGAATGTAAAGGTTTGGGTTTACCTGCTGAGCAACTTCTAATTTATTACCATCTGTATAATAGATGTGCACAGTTTTACCATAGAGGCTAAACAGCTTGGCTTTTGCCCAGAGTTTAGAGAGTTGCTTTACAAGTGTGGCTGGTGAAACACAACTTAATACTTTCCTGACTTTCACTCCTGGCAAAATATGAGCGCTTATAAAATACATTGTAAGTTAGGTTTTCACTTTGCTGCAAGAAGCATAGTAAAGGAGAAAGTTTTATTTTCCATGTGTAAATCGCTTTCTAATTATCTAGTAATGTGTTTTTCTCATATAATGAATTTAATTATAAGCTTTGGGCATCAAGTAAAAAATGTTTGGTATTATCAGAAAATCAAACTTCCCATTGAAATTTAGTCTTAGGCTACTGCACTCAAGGTGTGTCTCAAATCTTACAGTATAACATGCTTTAATGCTGAGAATTAAAGGGGTTACAGGATGCTTCTCCTCTGTCATCAAGCTCCTCAGCTGCTGGCTGACCAGCGTGTACCAAGAGTTTTTGGTCATATTCACCGTCTCTTTAGCTTTTTATTTCAATCTTTTTCTGTGTATTTCTGTTCATTAGCTCTGTTTCTATTGGAATACTTTTGCTGTGTTTAGCTTGAATAAAACATTCAGGTTGCCTTTTTTTGGAAGAAATCTGTTGTTGGTCTCCGTCTGCTGGGTCTCTCGATGGTTAACGTTCTCCCCCTTCCCCTTGAGTGCTGCCCTCTCCGGTTTTTCAAGACAGAAACAGAGCAGTGCATCTTAAAATCTGTCTCCTTTGCATTCTGAACATTTCAGGGTTGTTTTTTTTTGTTGTTGTTTGCTTTTAATGGTGCAATAATTTGTCAGATCATGCTGTTATGATTATATTTAAGAAATATCTGTAAGTTAACTCTGCATGACACTAACGTATCCTGTATGAGCTTTTGTTGTTTCATGTTTTCTTTTTTCTGCAATTCTTGCACTTTTCACTAGAACCATTCCTATATGAAACATGATGTGTGTGCAATGCATTTTATTTTGGCCTTCTCTTAAGAGCGTTTTAGAATTCTGCTTTAAAAGTTCTGCATCTTTTTGTCTGTTTTGTTTACCTTTCTTTTTGCTATGGTCTTGGTTTCTTGCCCAGTACAATGCAATGGCTTTGCTCAGCTTCAGTCAGGTAAGACCTCTCTGTCACCCACGTGCCTGCCTCGTGCTGGTGCTTCTCCAACAGTAAATCAGGTGATGGGATGGACCTGCCTGAAAGCTGATCTTGCTTGGTTGTTTTTTTGGGGCTACAGTTTCCCCCTGCTTCCCTTCACCCCTGAGGGAATGAAAACAGCACTTGAAACAGTGTTAAATCTGTTCTTGGTTGCTCCTGGTCACCCCACACGCCCTGGGTATGGTTTTACAGCTATGGACCTGGCTGAATGGAGAAGTTGAAGTGAGGGTGAGACTATGCGGTAGCTCTCAGCCTGAGGCTCACCGGCGGGCGTGAGCTGGCACCATAACAGGCATGAGCAGGAAAAATGCCTGTGTGGAGGGGAGCTTCTCATCTTTAGGAAAGAGTAAGTTGCCAAAGACATTGTTTCAAAGAGACTTTGCACAAGCGGCGAGGCAGAGGAGGCGAATCTGGTACCCCCTTCTCCAGGGGACTGCTGCCCTGCTTAGGGCAGGATAGCTGCAGGGTTGGGGAGGAAAGTTCTTGCCTGCTGCTTGTGTGGGTATTGGGTATTGTGTGGGTACCTGTGGCTTGTGGGGCCCTTGTTACAGCCGTGATTTGGTACCCTAAAACTTGCTGACTCTCAGCAGCAGTTGGTTTGGCACGGGTCTGGTGCAGGCAAGGGCGTTCAGCTCCTCAGGACCTACCGGGCTTTTCAGGCCTGAGCTCCTGTAACAGAAACGCCGTCAGCTGAATGCATGGTTTTGGCAGCGCTTCATTTACAGATATGCTAAATGTTGTACAAGAAGGAAAAGGGGGGAGAGATCTGACTGATGTGTATGTAAGAAATCTCCTGTCTCATCATCTTCTGCCCCTATACCAGGATGTGTAGTCTTCACTCTCAATACTCAGTGTCAGTCCTGGGCAGGAAGAAAACAAGGTCAAAATCTTGCCTTACATAGTGTTAACTCCTTTATCCTTTGGAAAGAGGATGAGATCTTAAAAGGCGGTTGCTTTTCTGAATGATGAGCCTGTTATTTTTGTACTGTTCTGAAGGCAGGGGTTTAACAGGGCACCTAGCAGCAGGGTTTTGTCCCAAACACCACGGTGCCATGGCATAACAGTTGTACCTGGAGTAATTTTTTTTCCTTCTTTTCTCTTAATCCTCAGAATAGTGGGAAAAGGAACATTTTTGGTACCTTCTTCTATTTAAAGCTAGCTGTCATTCGTACTTGCCGGACTCTTTTTTGTTAGTACTTTTCACTACATATGGTTGTACTGTCTGGCATGATGTTTAGCATCTTAAAATGAAGGCACCAAGTATTGGTGCAGTTGCAGCCATACAAAATTAACTCACGTCTCATGGGGGTAGAGCAGGAAAATAGAAAAATTTTAAGACTGACTTCTTGTAGTGTGGCTGGCTGTATGAAGAAACAGCAGCAAGGCAAGCCGTGGTGTGCATTTACAGTGTCAGTATGCATCTTTTCTTCCTTTAGGTAAAAGTGTGGAAAATCACTTCACTTTTGTTGAGGAATATAACTAATTCAGTGTATTACATGTCTTTTTTGTGCATTAGGGCCCACCAGGGAATTTCACTTCTCCCATAGCACTCCAGGAGGTACCTCATGCTCATTGGAAACAAAAGTATGCACACAAATAAATACTTAACATACTGTAACTTGCCTAAGGGTGACTTGTTTGTGTGCTTTTTCAGTGTGATCTCGTTTCCCAAACACAAGTGGTCCTCTAGAAGGTATCATTTACCCATCTGAACACAGGGGTTGTAGCTACACATCTTAGCAGGGCATCTTAATTTAGGTTTTGTGTGCGCTGTTATCCCTGTACTAGCCAGTGTCGCATGGTGTAGCATTACCTTCGTCATTGTCACCCTCAGCTGTCATGATCTTCCTCTAATTTCTCAGCTTTTTATTGGATCACTGTATCTAGTCAGCATGTGAACCCCAGATAACCTTTTTATAGCTAAACCTTGTTTACTGGATAGCTGCACACAGCCATTTCTTGCTTTGTACAGTGTTTCACACGTACAGGAGAATTGCAGGTGCTTTTATAGGTTGGATGGCAAGCTTTCACATGTCAAGTTAATAAATGCAAAGAAGACAATCCAGAATTATAGATCTGTCCTATATTATCAGTTTTATTTTTGAGATGTCCCCTGAGTTCAGACCTTGGCGCAGCAGCGTTTTGGCAGGGGCAAGGGGCAAGCTGGTGGCAGATGCTCTCTCGGTGCTCAGACTCCGTGCCGCTGCTGTGGGGTGTTGGAGGAAATGAGGGTTCATGTGGGAGGACGGCCCCACTTGTAACTCTTCCCCCCCCCCCCCTTGCTGTTTACATTTTAATGTGCAATTATGAGATGTGGGCATTAAAACAAAAAAGTAAATTAAAGCTTACTGTCTTGAAGCTACACAGTACTCTTGAACTCTGCTGCTAGTAATGATCATGCAAGGCTGGGCTTCTCTGTCCTTTGGACCTGTTGGCTGTGGTCTCATCAGCTCTGTTGTTAGAAAATGCAGCCTTTTGACCAAGAAGGCTCATTAAAATAGGCTTTGGGGGACCGTATGTTTATTTTTCTCTTGTGGAGGCAAAAGGTTGGTTTGAGTGAAGCACACAAACCGAGATTAGAGGAATCCCTTTATTAAAGGGGAGGAGTTTTTCAGACCTTCTTGCAGGTGGCGCTGGAATAAGAGAAAGGAAACCTGAAATGAAAGCTGAAGTTATAGCCCTCTGGACTCAGCTTTTGACTCCTTTATCTTTTCAGCTCTCTCTCTTTAGCTTCACAGGCTTCCTCTGGCTAATTTGCCATTGTGAGCTACAGCTAGCAACATTTTCCCAATTGCAATACCAGCACAGCTTTTGAAAAAAGAGGGAGCTTCAGATTAAAACAGTAGCTGACTGCTTGGGGAGGAGGGCTTTGGAGTAAAGCTATATAACAAATGCTGTGCTCTGGCTTTCCTTCCAAAAAAAGTCAAACTTGTAGCTCTTGTGCCATGTGCGTATTCTCCCTGTTCCCATCTAACCTAGTTTGCTACAGATCCTCTCTTTTGTTTCTTTCCCATTAAAAGGAAAACAAACCAAACCAACTGTTCTTTAACCCCAGCCGGGAGTTGTCTGTGCATTGTCCTTGCACATTTTATAGCTGCATTCTGTTACAAACAACAGTTGAATAAACCTGCGTGCTTTGCCTTTTCTTTCTCCCTGTTTTATTTCTGTAAATAGTTTTGCAGTCTGCACTTTACTCTAACAGCACTGTGCTATAAGCTGGCAGCAACGATAGAGTTTCCATTAGCATGGTGCTGAGGTGTGGATGCAGCGGCTGGGCACAGGGTACCCCTCAAACATTTTATTCCAGGAAAATGCATGCTGTTGCAAAACGTGGTTTACCGTAGCGCTGAGGGATGCCAGATCTGCTGCTGCTAAGCGGGGCTTTGCAGCACAAGAAATCCTTATTTGTAGCTGGATGCTGGATGCATCCTTCTGGGATGGAGAAGCAGTGGTGTACCATTTTCCTCCGATTCTTAGTAATTCCATGGGTGCATTTGTGGGGTTGCTTCCAACTTGCTCTTCCTGCTTGGCCGTTGCCCTCGGTGTTTTCCCTCTGGCTGAAGCTATCCTGTGGCGCAGCAGGAGCTGTTGACAGTGAGGGGATGAAATGCATGTGAATGTCCTTATCCTAGGACGCTCAGGTCCTAATTAGAGCTAGGTTAGGTCTGCTGAAAATGTGAATAAAACTGCAAGGACCTATGATTTGTCTTAATTCACCTATCTGAAGATTATTAGATTCTGGTGTAATGAGGTATGGGATATTGAGCACAACTAGTTATTCCATTTTGCAGTATCCTTTCTTGTATTTGTTCTGTTATGTAAAATACTTTAATTACCACAACTCTGTTTATGTATGAAGGTAATCATTACTGAAGGATTTTGGGGGGGGCGGAATGACAGGAAAAGCAATGGCATAAAATCATCCCCCTAGTTAACTGGCCAAAGTCTTCCTTTACACCCTACATTTTCAAATGTTTTGAAATACCATTGAGGTTAAACTGTTTGAGACTAGCTTCCCTCCTCTGTCTTGCATTTTTTACGCTTCCCTGAGTTTTATACAAATCATTTATTTCTAAACTCCCTTACGCTGGTGCTGCCGGTGAGCGTGAAAGCTCAGCACTGTGGGTCCCGATGAGTCAGCAGCAGGCTGGAGAATTCGCTGCTGATGCAAGGTGGGCCAAAAATCTGCATTGCTTTGCCAGAGATACAGCTGCAAAATAAAGTTTAAAATTAGTTTTAAATAGTTTTTAAAAAAACTAAAGCGCAAAATCTGCAGCACTCATGCTTCACCTGGTTTCCCATAAAATAAATGTACTTGCACTTTCAGATCAATATGGACTACAATTTGTTCTAAACTCCTTCTTATTACTAATGTTAAGCATGCTTGGGACCTAAGACGGTATTCAAAAAGGGCAAAAAATGGAAATCTGGGGTTGGCAGCAAGTTGAAAGGCAACAAGAATAGATGCAAGGGGCAGTTAAGCTTTGGGAATAGAAAGGAGAAACCGGGCAACTTTGGAAAATGGACAGAAAATGGTTGACAGCTTTGATTATCAGTGCTGTCTTCTAGTTCTCAAGCAGCTGAGCATTTTCAATTCTGGTACATTTACAAAAGCAAACAGCAGAGTGATCATTGTGTTTTTGGAGGAGGGATAGTTTGTATTTTTGGAGGAGGGAAAAGAGGAGTCACCTCTGCAGTGGCAGGGACTGGGAAACATCACTTTAACAAGAAGACATAATTCAAGATTTCTAAAATCAAGTGCCTACAATTAGGCTTTGGAGTCCTAATTTAAGAACGGAGAAAGTGGCTGTTTTCCAAGAAGGCTGATCAGCCAGGCCTGGAGGCGTGTTGCTCTCAGAAGCCAGCACGATTATTTATATGCCTATTTGGGGGATTTTTTTGGACCTCAAGTTCGGGGACTTAAATGTAAAAACTAGGATCTGTTGTTTTAGGGGGTTCTTGAGCAGCAGGGTGAGAGCTGGATGATCCTGTTGAAAGGGAGCAGGGTCCCAATGCTTTAACTTTTCAGCCCAAAACATTTCGTTGCCACTGTTTGGTTTGCTTAAAAAGGGTGGCATGGGATGAGAGGGCTAACCTTTATATTTTTGTGCTTTATCTTTGTACCTGGAAACTGAAGTTATTCCAAGAAGAAACTTGGGAAACAACATCAAAATGTGACCCAAGAATTCTTAAATCACTTTTTGGCATAAACCATCCAGAATGCATTTTCTGGAGAAAGCGTAGAAGAGAATTTCCTTTGAAAGGCAGGAGCTGGTAAAATACTTCAGTGTTTTGCTCAGAGAGTAGCGATGTGCGTTAGAAGAGCAGGTTATCACTGCTGGTAGCCTATATGAGAAACGTGTATAAATAAATCTAAAAAAAAAATACTATAAGAAAAACACATTTCTGTCTAGCTTTTGGCCTACATTTTCAGTTGCCACACCGAGGAGCACTGGGGCCATCCGTGCCCGGACTGAGCGGCAAGGCAGAGATCACATCTTCTGTCCAAACACATGGGTGGCCACTGGAGCGTAGTGCATGTCCCAGCTCATAGCGCCAGAAGTGGACCAGGGATGCAAAATGTTCTGTGGATGTCCAAAAAAAACCCTAATCTAAATTCAGAGGATTTTTAAAAATAGTAATATTTTAATGATGGGGCTCGATCTTGTTGGGGCAAGGTGCAACTTTAACCTTCATTATGTTCGTGTGTTGCAGAATTGGAAGTCCAGTAATTGTTTTGTTTTGTTTAAAACATCAGATATGCCTTTTCCTGGATTAAATATTTAGACTTGAAGGAGTAAAGTGTCTTTCAGGTTGTAAGCCTGAGTGCTTCCAGACTCTGATCCGCCTTGCCCAGGTGTTCAGGGGCCTTACTGTACTGGTAAAATTTGGTAGCAGAGAGGATGTTTTCTTTCCTGTCCATTGTAGAAAGGCAGGCTAGGAAAAAAGAACTAGTGTATGTAGAGGTACCTGTTTCAAAAAGCAGTGTGTGGCATAATTGGGTCATTTTGTTTTCTGACCATAGGTATCAAATAAGGGTACGGATGTTGTCTGTCTGGACTTCTGTAAGGCCTTTGACTTGGTCCCCCACAACATTGTTCTCTCTAAATTGAAGAGACGTGGATTTGATGGGTGGACTGCTCAGTGGATGAGGAATTAGTTGGGTGGTCACATCCAGAGAGTAGTGGTCAACGGCTCAATGTCCAGATGGAGACTGGTGACAACTGGTGTCCCTCAGGGGTCCATATTGGGACCAGTACTGTTTACTGTCTTCATCAATGACATAGACAGTGGGATCGAGTGCACCCTCAGCAAGTTTGCAGATGACACCAAGTTGAGTGGTGCAGTTGACATGCCTGAGGGATGGGATGCCACCCAGAGGGACCTGGACAAGCTTGGGGAGTGGGCCCATGCAAACCTCATGGGATTAATATCCTGGGTGGCATCAAAAGGAATGTGGCCAGCAGGTCAAGGGAGGTGATTCTGCCCCTCTACTCTGCTCTGGTGAGACCCCACCTGGAGTCCTGTGTCCAGCTCTGGAGCCCTCAGCACAGGAAAGATATGGACTGTTGGAGCGGGTCCAGAGGAGGGCCATGAAGATGATCAGAGGGATGGAGCACCTCTCCTGGGAAGAAAGGCTGAGGGAGTTGGGGTTGGTTGTTCAGCCTGGAGAAGAGAAGGCTCCAGGGAGACCTTATCGCAGCCTTTCAGTACTTAAAGGGGGCTTATAAGAAAGATGGGGATCAACTTTTTAGCAGGGCATGTTGTGATAGGACAAGGGGTGATGGTTTTAAACTAAAAGAGGGTAGATCCGGACTAGATATAAGGAAGAAATTTTTTACAGTGAGGGTGGTGAAACTCTGGCACAGGTTGCCCAGAGAGGTGGTAGATGCCTCATCCCTGGAAACGTTCAAGGTCAGGTTAGACGGGTCTCTGAGCAACCTGATCTAGTTGAAGATGTCCCTGACCATGGCAGGGGGGTTGGACTAGATGACCTTTAAAGGTCCCTTCCAACTCAAACTATTCTATGATGCTGTGAATAGTGTGCCTTGCTGTGGGATGACTTCTAGGTAAAGGAGCATTGGTAGTGATCTGTTTGTCTATGTGGTGAGCTGCAGAATTTGCTTACTTTCAGTATTAGGAAACATGCCGATTACAGCGTTTCAAATGGCCACTGGTTTAATTTTTCTGGGAGTTGATGTTCCTCTGAATTGGGAAACTATTCTAATTAAAAAAGAACCCTTGTAGTTGCTGCCATTGAAGCAGTGTTTAATGTTGTGTGGCTGTTGGCAGGAGACTTGATGCATTTTCACATGACCCCCTCTGGAACAAAAGCAGATTGTTTCCCTCTGTTTTTCTGTTACGCAAATAAGTTCCTTTTGAAACAATTTCTTTTTCTGCAAATTCTGGAAATCGACACCAGGAGTAGTTCTTCCTTCACTGTGTCTTTTACAATCTGCTGTCTGATAATGCTGGCACAAAAAGCTGCTTTGGGGTAGCAGCCCAAAAAACCTGAGACCTCTGCAGAAAGCCTCCTCCTCTTTCTTCCAATTTTATGGAAGGGTTGAACATGGAGTTTCATTTCTTGCTGTCTTTGCTATAGCTAGGCAGAGTTTGTTTCTGCTTTCTTAGTTGTTTAATTTACATATCTGCATTTTCAGTGTCCGGCAAACAACAGTATATAGCAAGTCAGTTCTGAATTGAGCTTTTTTTGATATTTTTGTATAACGAACCTTTGTTTTTGAAACAAACTCTCCCATCTGAAATCTTCCTCTGCTAAAAGAGGAGTTGAAGTCAGGCACAGATGCTGGGTTATTGGATGATGCAGTGCTGCGTGACTAAATCAATCAGTACTGGATCAAAGGAGCGACAGACAAATTGAGTAAGTGGGGATTTCAAGCAACAAAATGAATTATCCACTAGGGAGTGCTTTTACTGGCGATATTTAATAGCTGACGGATTAAAAAAAAAGAGGTGGAAAAAAAAAAGAAGAGCTTGCTCTGGATAACTTTCTTCTCTTTGGAAATTATATACTCATTTCTCACAGTCTTCCTGATGTTCTTGCTTCTGGTAGCACAGCATAGGCTTCTCAGTTAAGTTTCCGTATTCCTAGGACACCAGCGTGCCAGTGCTGTGGCCGTTCACGCAAGCACTCACACAGTTTGTGTGTCATAGCTGCTGAGGTGTTGTAATCCCAAAAATACCCCTTCTTGTGAAGTGTGTACTTATTTGGGCTGGGCTTCTTCAGTCGGAAAATAAAACCGATATGAATCAGGACTGCAAAAGACTTTTAACAATCGTGGTTATTTTAATCAAGCTCTTTTGTTTGTGCCTGGTGACCAGATTCCAGGGAAGTTTCTGTGCCTCTGTGTAGTCCAAAGCAGTACAGAGACTTGATGCACGCGGAGGGGAAAGTCCTCTTCTGCATGTGTCCTCGAGAGCCCTGCAGGGAATGATGGGTTGGGGGTGCAGCCAGAAATCCTCAGCACGGGCGCCAACCTCCTGCTTGGAGCCCTGCAGTGGAAGGGATGTGGACTTAATCAAAGACCATGCGATGTAAATGCTCGGATCCAAGCCTGGTGTATTTTCTTGGTCCTGTGGGAAGTCGAATACCATGAGGGGGCCAGGCGGCTCTCAGGTCTGCTTTGGACTGGGGAGGGGACATCGTTTGCATCTTGCTTAGCTCTTCTTGCTGGACTCGAAAGAAATGGAGGTGTTGGTCCCAGCTGACTAAACCAAGAGGACCTACTATTCATTTTACTTAGGTAGATCAGAAATCTCCTGGAGGCAGGGTTTTCACAGGTGGAAGAGAGATGTTTCTTTACTTAGAACTGAAAAAAATAGATATGAACTTTTTTGTTGTTAGCAACAACACGTAAACTAGCGTAATTGTTTTGGTTTACGCTGTGGGTATCCTGACAGCTTATGTGTTGCTTACGTTATTTCCCCGTAACTATAAATTGCTGTTAATATTAGTGCTTTCAGCAAGTGAAAACTATCCTATTAAAAATTGATAAAATTATTTTAGTGAAGGTTCAGTACAGTTCTGGATAGAAAAGAGGAAATTGGAAGGGTTGGTGTTTTTTTTGTTTGAGGTTTTTTTTTTTCTTAATCAAGAAAATTACTTCCTCTTCTCTTGAGACCAGCTTCATGTACAGCTGTCCCTGCTCATGGAAAGCGTTGCTACTTCTTTCCTGCTCTAACCTTAGGGAGGAACAGCGACTTGCGTACTGCAGTATATATACCAGGTGCTACCAATAAATACTGGCCGTGTGAGGAGCTGACAGATGACATTTGAATCACTCTACTGTACTGATGTTGGATGAGTTATATCTGGTAATGTCTTACCAGTA
Source organism: Morus bassanus (assembly GCA_031468815.1). Lineage (NCBI taxonomy): Eukaryota > Metazoa > Chordata > Aves > Suliformes > Sulidae > Morus > Morus bassanus. Next base: position 90,739,837 of record CM062569.1, read on the forward strand.
AGCAGTTTCTGGAACTGAAGATGCTCATGCCACGAACTGCAATGTTTTCTCCCTTGCCTCTGCAGCCCTCTCTGTCATTTGGTGACTGTTAATCTCTTGGTTTTATGGGCTGTTAATCAGAGCTGTAATCAGTCACCTATCTGCAAAAGTGAGAGCAGAGCCAGTTTTTACTTTTTTCCTTCCCTCCTCCTCCACAGCTAGCTTTGCCAGCTATTTGAGGCTCTTTGTTAAAAGAGCTTCATAGTATTTATTTGAGAATTTCAATGTTGCTGGCTTTCTCAAGGTCCGGTCCTCCTTCTCCTCCTCTTTGCAGAGGAATCTTACAAGATGTCATCCTGTATTTGCACTTACAAAATACAGAATTAAAAAGAACTTCAGGTTAATCTGAACTCATTATTTTAAGCTTTTGTGTATCTAGATCCATGATTAAATACTTCAGTGGGAAATACTATTCTTATATCAGTGGCTCTCTGAGACTAGACTAAAGCTTTATGTACTTTATATGCACTGGTAATGTTCAATGTGTCTGCTGCAATTTTTGTATATTAGTTTTTTTTTTTGTTAACCCTAACAGATGGTATTCAGATGATTAAACTATTTTCATGAGCTGAAGAACTAATTTTCCCCTCTTCTTTCCATTTCAATAGCTTGTAGAATGGAACTTCTGGATAAAACAATCAATAGCTACCTTGATGTTTGGCTTGGACCCAGAGGTAAGATTTGTCAAAAATTAAATACATAAGTAAAACTGATGTTAAAGTGCAGATACTAGAGCATAAGAAACAGCTTCCCTCTAACATCCTGACATTGACAGGTGACTAGTATCTGCAGAGCATCCAAATGTATGATTCTGTAATAAATAAAAAAGTCTATTCAATGCTTCTGATCTTTTGACCTGAAGAGCTGCTAATTTTTCAGCTATGACAATCATAGGTGCTGTTGTTCTTACTATCAGTTAAGCTTGTGTTGTTAGTCTTAGTAAACAACTTATCTCACTCGGATCTTTGCCGCCTTTTTTTTTTTTTTTAGAATTTAATAATAGCTTTTATTAAAAAAACCCTTGTTTAATTTGCATTGATGAAATAAAAATACTCTTGTCCTCATAACTAGAGATGCTAAGGAATTTGTCACTGAAAAAAATTTGTAGTTTTTGGAAAGCATTGCTTATTTGAAACCATTCATTTTAATGAAACAATGGTTTTGGTAGGTTTTTCACTGGGAAAAAGTCTACAGGTGGAGAACAATAATCCTGGTCAGCAGGAGGAAGGGACAGGCGGTGGCCTTATGGTAAGGGCTTGCAGCTAGGGTAGGGATGGTCCTGTTCCACCTGGTCCTCACCAGGGGGGATTAAATGTCAGCATCCTGTACAGAGTGTGCATGGCAAGGCTGCTCAGTGGCATGTGCTTTCTTCCTCTGATTGCTTCGGAAGAGTCTTTTTTACCTCTTTCTTTGTCCCAGTGGAGCTCTGGTGGTGGTGCCGCTTCCTTGCAGGACAAAGTCCACAGAAGGTGGAACAAGCCTCTGATCCTTCAAACTGTGTTTTCTGTTTGCTTTTAGTAGCTTGGTGCCCTTGTTTCCACCCCCCACCCCCCACTTCATACTAAGCCCATTTAAATTACTCTGGATGTTCGGATATAACTTATTGGATATGCTGGCATATGGTCTATATTTGCTGTGTCTTAAAAATAATGAATGATAAAGGTGGCAAATCCAAACAATTCCCCTGCATTCTTAACTACTTCCCAGCCTCATTTTAAGGCCTCATTTCTTACGTTCAGGATCCACATATGCCTCCTTTAAAATTTAGTCAGGGCTGTGAATTGCAGCAAAACTTGAATTGTTCATTTATGGATTGGTAAATTTGGTTTCAATCCTTTGGACTGACTTTAGTGAGAGGAGTGAAATACTGTGCTGTTGCCGGGTATGGGCAACACAGTTGTGGTTCAAAAGAATCATGCACTTGTCCCAAGCGTTCCCCTGAAATCCTTTCGTTCGGGGTGGTTTATGTGCTTTTCTTGAGCAGTTGACACGTTGCCAACCGGACTGGTTAGTCAGACTGGACTGACTGCTCTGTGTTCAATTGCTCATACAAGGACTCCAAAATTTAATCCTCTTGAGTAGCACATATGTAAGTCTAATTGAGTTAGTATTGATTAGAAAATAATTATCAGGATCATCCACTGATAACCACAAAGGTATCTGCTTCACTCTCAGCCTTGCTGGCTCTGTGAGGACGTAAGGTGTGTACTATATCAGGAAAGGTTGGTTTGAGAGAACAAGGGGAAGAGGGTCATTGAAGCTTTTCTTTATAATTTAAGCTCATCTGTGCTATTCAAGGTGGGCAACAATTCTGAATGGTAGTGAGTACTTAAAAATAATAGCGGTAATAATTTAAGAATATTTTTGCTTTAGGAAGAGAATGATTTCTGCTTTCTTTAACAACTGTATAATTAAAATCTCGTTGTTTGTGAAGTTTGTTTGTAATTGGCAACCTGGCCCTTAATAAAAGGGCTTCCTTTGTCTTTCTCTGGTATTCCGGCACTAGAAGCATTTTGGGTACAGCTTTTTCTGGATGCATTGAACTCTTCCCCTTTCAAAATCTAAGTGTTTGTATGTTTTTGCTTGTTTGTTTCAGACCCCAGAGTAAAAGGATGGCTTCTTCTGGAGAACTATACACCTACCTTTATCTTCTCAGCCTTGTACTTACTAATCGTATGGCTAGGACCAAAGTACATGAGGAATAAGCAGCCATTTTCGTGCAGGGGTATTCTAGTGGTCTACAACCTTGGACTTACACTGCTTTCTCTGTATATGTTTTATGAGGTAGGAGAAAAGGGGCTGGGTTGGGGTTATTTGTTATCTATTTTAATTTTATTGGCTTATGTTGAAAATTATCTCTGAGGGCAGTCTTCCTAAACCTGGGGAAACATCTGCAGAAACGTTGCAACCGCTCTTCAATGCCACTTCTCAGGGGAGAAAACTTATGTCCTCTTAGTTTTGCTGAAGCAACTGCATCAACGCTGCTATGATTCATCTGTTTCTTGGAAGTTAAAATCTAAACATACAAATATATTTCAAACTGAAGTGGATTTTCTTTCCTCACAAAACAAAGATTTAGGCGGTATAAAGTTTTCCACTTCCCAGAGAGCACTTTAGCTGGTTTTACTCAGAATTGTATGGTTTTTATTAAAGTGAAAATGAGGAACTATGGCAGTGTAAGTAAGAATGTGGTCAGAAAATGACTCTGTGTGTGGCTTTTATGTACAGAATACTCCAGCTTGCTTTTAACCAAAAGCATTTCTCCTTTCTGTAAGGAGAGATTTCATTTTCAACATGCGATTACAAGCTAGAGCTAAAACTACTAATCTCTTTCCTTTTCTTTTCTTTTTTTTTTTTTTTGGCATTTGCTTAGAAGTGTATGCAAGCTGTAATTCTCCTTTAAGTTTGTAGTTAATTCTGTAGTGTTTTACAAGGTGAGTGGTGTTATGGCTTAACCCCAGCCAGCAACTAAGCCCCACCCAGCCACTCGCTCACTCCCCCCTGGTGGGATGGGGAAGAGAGTCAGAAGAGTAAAAGTGAGGAAACTTGTGGGTTGAGATAAAGGCAGTTTCAGTGCATGCAAGCAAAGCAAAACAAGGAATTCATTCACCACTTCCCATCGGCAGGCAGGTGTTCAGCCATCTCCAGGAAAGCAGGGCTCCATCATGCATAACAGTTACTTGGGAAGACAAACGCCATCACTCTGAACATCCCCCCCTTCCTCCTTCTTCCCCCAGCTTTATATACTGAACATGATGTCACGTGATATGGAATATCCCTTTGGCCAGTTTGGATCAGCTCTCTTGGCTGTGCCCCCTCCCCTCCCGGCTTCTTGTGCACCTGGCAGAGCATGGGGAGCTGGAAAAGTCCTTGACTAGTGTAAGCACTACCCAGCAACAACTAAAACATCTCTGCATTATCAACACTGCTTTTGGCACAAATCCAAGACATTGCCCCATGCTAGCTACTATGAAGAAAATTAACTCTATCTCAGCTGAAACCAGGACAGTGTTAAGATAGGAAGTGATTTAAATTTAAAGTTACTTCTATTGTGTAGTGAATTATCTAGTCAAAAATTACTGAGTTGGCTTAGTAAGAACTTTGATACTTAATTCTTCGGGGGGAGTGCTGTTGAATTTGGTAGGTAGTTGGAACAACTTGTATTCTTGATGTGCTTACAATTCTAAGCTCCCTGTCAGGATATTATAATCCAGAAAAATTTGTGGGTCGATCTGTTTAATTTGTCTAAAAGTAGCATTGCTGTGGAATTCATGTACAACATACACATTATTTTATGCAGATATTATTTGTAATCATATAACATAATTGGAGGTTAAAAGAATAGATTGTTATTGGGGGTTTACAAGTGCAGACTTTTCTTCAGTTTTACTAAGTGTGGATGAAACTCTCGGGATGGCCATTCTGATTTCCTTGAATACTTGGAATAATACTCATAATTTCCAAATGAAAATTACTGTAATATTCTGCCATGTTACAAACCCTACTAATGAACAATAGAAAAGATCTGAACTGTTGATCTTACAAATGCCCTTTTCTTGCTAACAATGAACTGGTTACCAAGAAAGAACTATTTATTGTATGCTGAAGAAGTCCTCATACTTGTAATCAGCTGAATAGCTTTTATATTGTGAAGGAAAGAGACAACTAAAATACAGTGAATATTAAGGCTCCTCCTTCCTATATAGTGAAACACTTTACATCAAAGTGAATATTGCTCTTAATGTAACATTATCTATATGGAAGTGTTCATTGGTATTGTTGTAAATATACGTTCTCTTTATAAATGGGAATACATGAAGCTGCAGCGTTACGAAGACTCTTAAACTCATGATAGTTGCAACAAAATGTTTTTGACAGCACTTAAAAGCTAGACTAGAGGGCAAATGATGTTCTGCAACAAGGGACTGATCCCATAAAAATGTTGCCAAGTAGAGAGCCATGCTGACATAACACGGTGCTGCTTGATGTTTGCAGGGAGAGAGCCGAAGGGCCAGGTGATAGGGAAAAAAATCAGCTTCCTGCACCTCCAGGTACGTTCTCTAGCTGTAGTGCCTCTAGAATTACCTGTGTCAGTGCAAAGTAGGCAATACCCTCACTTGGATCACGTCAGTCGTGGAAATTTGGCTTTGAAGGATTAGCCATACAATAGTAGCACTTTATAGGACATATACTCACTTTTAAGATAAAATGGTGAAGAGCAGCATTCAAAAAAAAGATGTAACTCCCTGTTTTCTTCTTTGTTGTCACTTTGAGTTTCAGCTGGATTAAACTTTTTTCAGTCATAGTTTGAGGAAAGACATAAAACATCACCACTTAGGAACTTGTTTAGTAGACTGTCTGAAAATAAGCTGCTTTAATGGCTTGTGTACAATGCAACTGAAACCCTGCTTTGGAGTTTTTCCTGAGTTATAGCTGTGGTGGTTCAGGTCATGATTCATAGCATCACAGCTCAGTTCAAATATTATATGACCAAAACAAGTTGTTAAAGTGAGGCATCCTCCCAATGAGGATGAGACAATGACCTACTTGGTTTTCTGACCTTTATGTCTGAATGTTTGTATGCAGTAACGTGGGGAAAAAAATTTTACATTGTAGGATTTGTATAATTCTAGTTATTGTGTACTTGCACCATTTGGTCTACTGGTGTCATACAATATTACCTTATTTTAAAATCAATAGAAATCTTATACCTCTTATTTGGAACTCCTAAGATAGTAGTTTCTGTGTGTAGTTGCTATGAATTATTTATTTGGGCATTTAATGACCAGGCTGAGTTCTGGTACTAGCAGAACAGAGTAGTGGACTGTTCTTGTCCCAGACAATATAAAAGACAAGGTAGACCTAGGTGAGCAGGAGAGGTTTCTCCAGGCTGACCTATCACTACCATACTTCAGGAAGAGGGGATGCTCATTAGGGGCAGACAACAATATTTTATTCTGTATAAATCTGCAATGCTTGGACTTTGAGGGGAAAAAGCACCCCTGTCTCGGGCAGAGACAGCAAGGGGTGGCCTCCTGCATGGTGGGAGAAGGTGTGTAGCAGGGCAGCTGTCAGAGGGGTTATAGGAAATGGGTTAATCACCCACTGGCTGGCACGGCTGTATCCGAAAGAGCGGCGGGAGTAGTTTGAGCAGCAGAGGCAGCACTGCTTCCACTCGTGTCGCTGCTCTGCGCTGGCATCACGGGTCAAGTTGTCTTGCAACACTGTGAGTAGGGTCCATGCTTCCCTACTCGAGTCCTGGCTGGGTAATGGGGCAAAGTAGGGAGAGTACCAGGTACCCAGTTATACAGCATGCAGACCTATTTTATTTTGGGGCTGCTTGTTAGCAAAACTAGCCAAGTGATCTGGACTTATATTTGAGAAAACTGGTCAGTGATGAAGGCTCACTTTCTTAAAAGCAATCACTTTCCTGTCTTCTTTCTTTGTCTGAAAAATTAATTCCCTACTGAATTAGCCTGAGAAAAGTCTCAGATCTTACTGATGAGAGAGGTGTTGCATATGCTGTAGGAAAAGCATCTTAAGAGCTGCATCCTATTTTAGGAAGGAGGGGACTTGGTGAAGAGGTGCTGTGGCACCTGAGCCGCAAGAGGCAGCTTGCTGCCAGGCTGCTCTTTCCTCTCCCCTTTCTTTCTCCACAGATCTCGAAGCTCTTATCTCTGTCCCAAGGTAACTGCGTTCATGTAAAGATAAAATTTGTACCTCTCCAGGCAGTTGCTTTCTTTGATCAGATGTGAACTTCTGCTTCTTTTCACTTTAATCTAGTGCTGTTTTGAAGCTCGTAAACCCATCACGCCTTGATGGCGTGATGCGGTGCTGGGTCCCTTATCTGCTCCTCTCCAGTGAGTCTCAGACTTTGGTTTTATTACATGAAAAAGAAAATCGTCCCTGGTAACACCTCTCCTACAGCCCAGTCAGACTGGTCTTAGTGTGAGGGTTTATTTTGGTAGCAGAGTTTATAAAAGAAGTACATGCTACAGCCTTTTAAAGAATTCAGCAATGGAATTACAAAATGAAAGCAACATAAAAAAAAAATAAAATTTCAAAGCAGGGGAAGGAAGTAAGAGTTGCTTGAGCACAAAAGCAACTTTGAGCTGGAGGGTTTTCCCCGGAGCCAAAGGACTTAACGTTGACTTTGAGTACCATTTTAATTGGCTTATGAAGGAGCTGTCTCTTTTTGTCATTTGAAAATCACGTACTCTGGTGAAAATGATTGTAGTCAGCCTTTTCGAGACAGGTTAATTTCTCGAGAGAAGATATGCCGGTGGTTGCACATCAGCAATGCCATTAGCAAGCCTGGGCTCCTGCCAACCTGAAGATGAAGGACTTCCTAGGGATAGTGGGCAGGGAAAGGTTGTCTCAAGCCTGGGGTGGCTGCAGAGCCACCAGCCCGTTGCTGGGAGGATAAGGAGTGCTGGGCGAGTTGAGACCTGCTGTAGAGTAGCCGTAAGGAGGGGTTAGAAACTCTGGCTATCCTGAAAGCAGGCCACAACAAGCATGAGCAATGACTTAAATGCACTAGCTGGCAATTTATGACACCTCCGTTTGTTGCTTTGTAGGTGGCAGGTAAGCAGCTTCCCTGGTGCTGTATGCCCAGCCCCATGCGTAACGGGTCCATTTGGGAACCATTCATGGTTGGGTCTCAGAGTGGCCTGTTGGTTTTGTTTTCTGAAGCCTTCCAGCTGAAAGTATTGTGGGTGTGAGAAATAGTGGTGTCAGGCAAAGGAGCAGCTGGCTAACTCAGAAAAAGGATTATCTGTGTGTGTTGGGTGTTGCAGCAAGCAAGGTTTGTGGGCACCAGCAGCAGTTCGTGGGCAGCAGTAGCAGCTTTTCACTGTTTAGTTCCTTCTGGAAAGGGAGGGATTAAATTATTTTTGTAACTATACTAACTATTTATATGACAAAAGATGTTAGCATTTCCTACAAATGTTGCTTTGCTTCTATCATTTAAACCCCTGTGACTGTGAGAGTATTAGAACTCCTGGCTCATTACAGTATGCTCTTCTGGAAACGAGAGAATACTCAGGTTTAGCTGAAGCTACCTGTAGCCACACGGATGCCTTTGCCCTTCGGAGAGGTGGGATCCATCCAGACGCCTTTGGTTGTGTTATGTTTTAGGCAGTGAACCTGTATCACTTGCAGGGAAAGCTCTTTTGGTTTCATTGTGCTTGCCTTTCCTTGGGAGAAGTTTATGGGCCACAGGATTAGTGATGGATGCTATTTGGATTAATTACAATATAAACATTGTGATTATCCCTCTATTCCTAGCACTTCCTTGAGCTATGAGAACTGTATGCAGACATCTGTAAGCTCTTAACAACACGATCACAGCACAATGTGGTCTTCTGTCTGAGGGACTGGCGGGCACTCGTGAAGCCACACAGCCCTAAGAGCAGTTTAGTGCAAGGCTTATTCCAGGATGTAGCTGGTACTTTAGCTGGGTACTGCTTTTAAACTGGTGTGCTTTCTGCATCACTGTCTTCCTTACGGCTGGGAGAGGAATCCTCCTATGGCTGTGTTCCCTTTGCTGCTTGGATAGAGAAGTTGCTTGGGTCTGCTGTCAATGTGCATGGCTGCCCTGCTCTCACTGTGGCAGGGTGGTATTGATTTATCTCTAATATACGAGATAATTCCAGGTCTACATGTTATGATATAACTAGATGTCTTTTTTTTTTTCTTCTTTTTCTAAATAGTGGCAATAATTCTATCTCGAGAGGTCAAAAATAATTACCTAGGGTGACTGGGTATTTTAAAAGCTAATTTAGGGGGGAAATGAGCCATGAAAGAAATAACATTAGGAAAAAGTGGATCATTTAAGTGATAATCTTCATTGTACCTTTTAGAATTAGCTTCCCATTCACAGTTCTGAGCAGCACTTAATCATACCAATTATTGTAGTCTTTTAATCAAGTGATCATTTTAAACGACTTATGGTACAAAGGGTTTTTCACTGTGGCTTTGCAAAGCTTTTTTTTTTTATCCTGCATGACCACAGATAAGGCTAAAACCAGACAACTTGCTTGTGCAAAATAACTGTCTCTGCCTTTAAAATGTTTTTGGGATACCTAACAATTCTTTTTTCACTTGGAAATTGTCTAAAATTGTTACTCCTCTCCTCATGCTATTCCCAAGAGGAAAAACATCTTTTTAAACAACATCCAGCGATCCTTTCTGTTGCGATATTAAAGGGGGACTCACTCCTGTCCTTGCACCCATTCCCTCCTCCCATCCCACCCTCAACCTGCCCCTCTATCTCCTGCCCATGAAAGGGTGGGATGTGGACATCCAGCTTGCCTCTTGCTTCTCTGGAGGTTTCAGCCAGCCCTTCAGCAACAGGCTCCCCATCATCCTCCCATGACTAATAGCTCGTCATTACTCTTAAAAAGTAATTTTGTCTTGTTTGAGGTGTTATTTGTTATGCCAGGAAGTCAGGCAGGCAATGGCATATCCTGCAGAGGAAGTCACTTGTGCTGGGAAGGATGTAATGTACCTGGGATGGGTGAATTATTTAAAAAGACCTTGAAGAATCAAAATACGGTAAAACATCTGTTGTTAAAGTTAGCATAGCTGAAGATTTGCTCTGTTACACAGTTGAAAAAATTGTAGTCAGATCTCTGTGTATAAAAATTCCTAAAAATATAACCTTCTCTTTCCAAAAATAATTTAAAAAATTACTTTTCTTTGGTCGTTCACTTTCTTCAACAATTAGATTATCAGCTAAGAAGGAAAGATATTTCTTAAGGATCTGTCTAGAATATGTCTGTGTAAAACAGACATGCTATGTGGGATAAGTGGGGATAAGATGCTACCTCCTATTTTAATTCTGGTATACCCCAACTGGAAGAATTTCTGATTCAGTCATTGCTTGGAGCTTGAATTCAACCTAATGCCACACTCAGGTGCTCATGAGTCCCACGATACCAGATGTCTTGGCAGAGCCACTGTTGAGGTTTGCACATGCTGCGCGGTGCAGCCTTCTCCCCAAATGACACTTTATTCTTTGATCTTCTCAGCTGGTGACGGGAGTATGGGAAGGAGGATACAATTTCTTCTGTCAGGATACGCACAGCGGAGGAGAAGCTGATATGAAGGTAACGTAATCGAGACTTAGAGCTAATAACGTTTCAAATTGTCCACTTGTGTGTAAGTGGAGAGCAGAACAGTGTTGATTATGCAGATTTTGTTCAAACTATATGCTTTTTTTCCTCCTTTTACAGTACAATGGATAACGCATTGTCAAACAGCATAGTTAAATCTACAGTATATTCATGGTTGCTATTTTGGTAATTACCTGTAAATTTTCAAGTGTTCCCAGGACAAAAAACAAGGACTTGGTCTTCAGACTGTATCCCACCACGGTGTGTTGTGACTCCCCTTCCCTTTCGGAGATGTGGTGATGATTTCTTCTGGTCACTGTTCAGACCTCTGCTTTACAGAGAGCACTGCGGGGCCAACTCTGGTTCAATATTTTCTTGTTTCTCCCAGGACACCCCAGGTGCACAACAATAGCTTCATAAAACACTCTTTATCACTCTGTTTTCAGCTGTAGCTATGGGTTTGTACCTAGATCTCCTACGGAGAGACTTGAGGCTGAAGTGTTACAGAAGATCTCAGCAGTGTCTTCAATCCAAGTAGTACAGGACAGAATCTGGATTTTAATTACTTAGATAGCAAAAGGGTTGAAAGCACCCACAATGTGCAATGGTCCTAAAATTTGTTTCCTCCTTTCTAGATCATACGTGTCCTCTGGTGGTACTATTTCTCCAAACTCATTGAGTTCATGGATACCTTCTTTTTCATTTTGCGGAAAAATAATCATCAGATCACTGTTCTGCATGTCTACCACCATGCAACGATGCTGAACATTTGGTGGTTTGTTATGAACTGGGTGCCTTGTGGTCACTGTAAGTACTGGGTTATGGTGGAGAATGCTTGCAACAAGGGCCTCCTTCTGGTTTTCTTTTGGTCAAACCAAACATCTCTGGTACCTTCAGCTGCAGGATTTGTTCTGTCCCATATTAAGCTGCTTTGCTGAATTGCAGCTGTTGCAGATAGTCGCAGGTATTAAGCTGCCTGCAGAGCCTCTGGAAGAGGCATGCTGATGTACTTTGCAGAATTTGCATAGCAGTGTGACACTTACCAGCTGCAGTAGTCCAGGCCCGATAACTGTCAACCTTGTTTTCTCTTTTTTGTGGTGGTTGCAGACCCTCTAATGAAACAATATTCTTTTCCAAGTCAGGACCAAAAGCTTGTTTCAGCTGCGAGATGGCAAATAGCGACTCTTGTCCTTGTATCTGTCAAGTTCACTTGAGATGTTACTTTCTTAATTTAATCTCATTATACCAGTAGCCATAACAAATGATTTCAATTAAAATCTTGTCTCCTAAGCGCTAATGAACTTGACTGAATATATGTTAAGTGGAAGATTTCCATGTCCCTCTTCTCTAAATGCTGCTAACCTCTGGCTATCTTGCTTTGATTCTTTAATTTCATTGCGTTTAGCTGGCATCTAGTTTCCTAACTGCATTAGCGTGGCTTAGTTGTGGTTCAGATGTGCAGCTTGTGGTTCTGTTGAACCCTCATCCAAGAGAAACCTTGTCAAATCCAGTGGATGTGAACTACCGGCAGTGCAGACCGAGAGGCTGCGTTGCTCAGGAAGGCTGGTCTGCTTTCTGAGCCAAGCAACATAGAAACTCGTATTTGTTTCGTGTTGTCAGCACAACAGTGAGTAATGCTGAACTTATAAAAAGCGTGCATCTGCAACCACGTTCTCCTCCAGGGAAGTCAATCCCCATTTATACAACAGTCAAAAGTTCAGATATTTGGAACCTATCTTGTGTTTGTGTGGTCTTGAAAATACTTTTGTGCTATTTCTAGTGATGTGTTTTTCTTCTTCCTTTCCAAGCTTTATGTTCTGCTTGGTCATGGCAGTTCTATGCAGTTTGATGTTAAGCTAAAAGTTCCCTTAATGACTAAAGATGCTGTAAACAGGGACAAGTAAAATGATTAACTTGCAGTTTCTGAAGATATCTGTTGCTTTTGGTTATAAATGACAAAATAGGTTCCTGCCCAGAAAGAAGTGAAATAAGCCTAAAATTAGATGGGTGAAGCTATCGATTGTTGGGTGTGTTCACGTGCTTCCATTTTATTAGCTTCCTCAGTTCCTTTGAGAACCCATAATGTAGATTTGAAAAAGAATAAATCAAGGAAACAAAACCAGAAGGCTGGTGTAAAGTGCACAGCTGCAAAGCAGCTCAGCCACTCTGGGTGAACAGAAAAAAAAAATCACTCATAATCAGAAAAAATCAGTTGGGGAAAAAAACCCTCTTGCCTTTCTTCTAAGAAAAACCATATTTTAAATAGTAACGTTTTGAACTTGTTATTTTTGTAGGATTCATGAAACAGTGTGTTCCTGGTAATGCAGTGTACTTCTTTTTCCCTTTGCTCTTTTTTTAGCTTACTTTGGTGCCACACTGAACAGCTTTATCCACGTCCTCATGTACTCCTACTATGGATTGTCTGCTGTTCCAGCAATGCGTCCTTATCTGTGGTGGAAGAAGTACATCACTCAGGGGCAGCTGGTGAGTGATGAGCTCTTCAGTGCTTTAGCAGGCTCTTGTATTCATGATGGGGTCCTCTTGCCTCTGCTGAGTTAGAAAATTTTGGCGGGGTGTAGAAGAAAGGAAAATGAGGGCTAGTACCTTTTACATCTGTAAGTGCCTAAATCACCTTAGAAATCCAGCTTCTGCGCCTCCGTTTGCTTTCAGGACGCTGGGGAGCTGGGGACTGATGGTGTACACAAATCAGTGCTGAGATCAGTGGGATCTTTCTCCACCTCCCATGTTGCGTGGCTAGATGTATTTGGGCATTGCAGCGCTAGGTTTTCAGGGACTCACTAGCCAGGGAGGAGGGAGAAGCTTTTCTTCCAAGCCTGCTTGAGCTAAGGCGTTCTTCTCTGTGCTTGGTTGCTCAGGCTGATGTTGAGATGACAGACCAGAAACCAAGTGCAATGCAGTCTACAGCTGACAAGGCTCTTCATTCTAGTCCTGCGGGACAATGGCTTTTCTGTGTCACTTTTGCATGCAGTTGCAAATGGTTTATTAAAAACTGTTTAATTTTTCTGGTCTCCTTCTGCACTTTAAATGGGCAGATTTTTTTTCTCTTGTAATTCAGTGTTGGACTCCTTGCATCCATTTGTATTGTTTCCTGTGTATACAGTGATGGAGCCCGAATGCTGTGTACTGAAGGTGAAAAGAGCAACAAAATTAAGCAATATGGCATATGCTGTAGTGATACTGCACGAGAACCGAGTTTCAATGTGTATAACATGTCAGAACACCACAAGGAAACGTGCTTGGGCTTTTTGTCTTCCCCATTTTGTAGGTGGGGAAACTGAAGCCTAGAGACAGACTTTTTCGTTATCTTCCCCCCCCCCCCCCCCCCCCCCCCCATAGCAACCCCTCAGAGCTGTGGATAGATTTAATAATATTTGCTGGTGATGACCAGCAGTTCAGAGTGTTGATTCTCAAAATCTTTTTTTTCTTAGCACTCTTCCTTCCTGAAGGATGGCTAAGTATTGTAGCAGTGAGGTTCATTGGTTTTTGGTGGGGTTGTTTTGCTTTGTGTGTTTTTTATCCTCCAGATTTATTACCTGTTCTTCATCCTGGTGGTTTGAGTGCTACAGAGTGGGAGTGTCTTAGTGCTTCGGTTGCTCCGCTGGCTATTGGCATAGCTGCTTTCACTTCCCTGCCTGCATAACTGTTAGGGCAGCAAAATAACAGAGCAGTCTTTCCCTTTTCAAATAAACATTCCCTAATCTGGTAGCCTTCATGTAAAGATGAACCTTGCCTAAGGCCCTTTGCAGCACTTCAGCCCAAACTGGTTTTTTCCAAAAGAGATAATTGAAGATAATTAAATGCCAGTCCTCCCTGCCTCCCCAGCTTCCCTGCAGCCTTTACCCCAAAAAGTCTGATGCTGGAGCCATATGTCGGGCAGCCCCTGTGTGGCAGAGAGAATTGCAGGATCTGTCTGTAGACCCAGTTACCCCAAATCTTTTGCAGCTGAAGTGGTGAGATGCAGATCTACTCTGTTAGGCTGGTAGAGTCAAACCCTGATGAGCTCTCACTAGGGAGGTGATCTTTGTTCCTTAGTATATTTATAAATCAATTCTACATAAGTTACTCTAATGCTCTAAAATGGACCAATAGTAATCAAAAAATCAAAACAATAGGATACCACAACCTGAATGTCTGCTAACTCAGGTTTACACTGTTAGTAAGACAGAAGATAAACCTGTCAAACATGCAGTAATACATGTTTTTGACTTGTTTTGGAAATAACTAATGAGATTTTGGTCACAAATGGCTTTTTTCCTCCTTGCGTTAATATGCTTCATTTCTCTTTTTTCTCTCTCCCCAGACTCAGTTTGTCCTGACAATCTTCCAGACCAGCTGTGGTGTTGTTTGGCCATGTGCGTTTCCTCAGGGGTGGCTGTATTTCCAGATTTCTTATATGATTTCTTTGATCATCCTCTTCACAAATTTCTACATTCAGGTAAAAGTAATATTCATTGATTCTTTGTAGCATTCTGCTGGCTGTATCTCATTGGAAAACTGCTTTACACAAAGATATGCTTACAATAGCCTTTCACTGTCTTCCAGTAACATGCCAAGGCTCTTGAAGTACTGTACTTGTTGGTCTGCCCTCAAATTTGGAAGCTTCTTATGTTTTGTGTCCATAATTCAGAACGATTAGTAATTTCAGTAAGCAGAGTGGCACAAAGGCATTTTACTAATGCAGTTTTAACTGCAGATAAGGGAGAGAAAGAGCTTTTATGTAAGAAACAGCTTTCCGGTCTGAAACAAAACAGCAGCCTCTGAACCTGTGAAGCACCCGAAGGAATTGTTCACTGTGGCTCTTCCAAGGGGAAATGCTTGTTTTATATCCACAGAAACTTCCCAAACTCACAACGTACAGAAATCTGGTTTTGGCTGACCTTTACAGGCATTTGTTTGTAGTTCCATATGGAAAACTAACATTTTGAATTGTGTTTCTACGGAACTGATTTCATGTCTGAACACATCCAGACTTGGTATATTTTGTTCTGAGGATTTCCCAATCAGGCTCTGTACAAAGATGTACCCCTCTTCAGAAAACCAAACCAACACAGCTTACTGCCCCCAAACAAGCAAACTCTGTTACATATTTTAAATGCCTCTAGAATGATTTGAGTATTTTGGGTCTGGTAAGAGTGACTCATGGGGGGAAACATAGCTGGCTTCCCTGTCTGAGGTTCTGGTACTTCTGAAAATCAGTCCCGTGGTTCATATCACTTACTGCATATGAACGTGCTAATGAAACGTGATAGTATATTACAGATACTCCTTGACTTTCTTCCACACACACATATTTTGGGAAACACACTCTTGTAAGGCAACTGAGCCCCTTTGACAAAGACTAATTCATGTATATTTTTTCACTGTCTAACTTTTTTTGGTGTCCCAAGCCTCCCTGATCCTGTTAGTTTTTGCATCCCGTGTTGGCCAGTGCAAATTCCTTTCACATTTCTGTCTCTGAACTTCCCTCACTGTTCTTGTTTACCCACTTCTTCTTTTGGCTTTGAGGTAGTCACCTGCAGTGCATCAAACCTCTTTCCTGACTTGACGTTTTGAGTATATTCTTCTGCCGTAGTCTGCTCATAAAATCGCTCCCCTTGTTTCTAATTTACTGTTAACATAACCCTACCAATGCTACCATCATACTGCCAAGCCTCTTTCTTTTCCAGTGAACTAATTCTCTTGCTGTGATGAATGAAAGGCATAGTATAGCCTCATACACAAAAAATGGTAGAGCTTGTTAGACTCTGCCACCAGCGCAAGGTCTTCAAAAATGACAAATGCAGGTTTACTTTCATGTTTCTTGAGTTACTGTAAGGAAGCAGTTACTTATATCTATTTAAGCAAAACCACGTGTCTTTCCGTATATTCTAGACTTACAACAAGAAGGCATCCTCGAGGAGGAAAGAATATCAGAATGGCTCTACGGCCACTGTGAACGGGTACACAAACAGCTTTTCTTCCCTTGAGAACAATGTGAAACAAAGGAAACAAAGGAAGGATTGAAGGCCAAACTGAAAAACCATTTTGATAACCCCAACAACAAAATCATCTGATTGTAAGCACAATAAGAGTTGTGCACTAATACTCTAATGGCTACTGTAACTATTCCTGCCTAGAATAGTGTGATTTATGTAGGACTTAACCAGTGCAAACACCCTAGAAACTGTATACAGAACATAAAAGTAGGTTAAAGTTTAAAAATAATTCTGGGCTGTCACTGACCCCGCTATAGACTGTGGAAGGGAGTATTATTGTAGTATCCGACACTGCTGTTGCCTTACTAGTCAATATGATAGGTGCTGAATTATGATTCACAATTTGAAAACACTGTAATCTAAACCTCCATTTTTTTTTACTGTAGATCATGCATGTGATTGTAGAGGTAATTTGTACAATGCTGGTTTCAGTAGATAAACACACATGCCTTAAATTAAAAAGCAGGGCCCAAAGCTTATTACTGGTTTAAAAATTAGGGTATGTTTCAACTTTTCAGTTGATTGACTTTTTATTAAAAAGTCATTTAGAAGAATCCATTGATCATTTTACTGTTCTGTATGTGATACACGATGTTACGTATCTCTTATGCAATACAGTGAAATTGGAAATGGTGCATTTAGTTTTGTATATTTGGCTTTAACTGACTAAACAGTCACAAACCAGATGACTAGTTATTTTACCTTTTTAATAGGTATTATTTTTTTGTTTGAAGTATGTCACTAATGTAAAATTAATTGGCGCTGACACAGTCCAGTAAGACTTAAATATTGCCTCTAAGGTTTAGAGTATATACAGGGTGGACCCATATTTTCTTTTCTCTATTTTCTTTTTTTTTTCTCCCCCTTGTTTCTCGGAATTCTTAAATGCTAAATGAAGAGTGGTTTTTAATATGGAAGCTGGCAGAATTTCAAGTGTTGTTACCATAGCCATATCCACATCTTAGGAGCTACTGTTTAAATCTGTGACATATCTGAAAGCGTATTTAAAAATGAAAACAGGAAGATGCTTTTTTGATGGAATTGTCTGTATTTTTGGTATCTGTACTCTTCTTCATGTAACGTATGTTCATTTTTAAAACGTGCCTAACACAACTGTGTTTTTCCCAAACGAGCAAAATTAAACAGTCTTAAGTCATACCTAATGTTTTGTAAATGTTACTGAAATGTGCTGGAGATGTCTGTTTCTGTAACGTGAGATGTGTATACCACCAGTAATGTTTTGGCTTGTTACCTGAGGATTTGGTTCGAGTGCTTGTTAAAGTTACTCCTCCTTGTAAAATCTTGCCTTGCACATATGAGGAATCAGTTGCAAAGCCAGTATCTATTGCTGGTATTCTGGTACCTGCTGCAGTGGAGTTTGGCTTATGAATATTTTATTCATTAAGCTCTGAAAAATTGAATTGTGCAAGACATTCTGCTGGTCATTGCTCAAGTTTAACTATTTGTTTTTTGATATTTATATAAACGCCAATTTTACCACATTTAATTTTTTTTAATTAAATCTTTTTAAAAATTTTTGCACATCTTCTAGGGAATTAATAAGTTCTCCTACTAGCCTTGTGGATTTTCATTCCTTGTTTTGAAGGAGACAGTGTCTGTTATGTTTACATTATCAAAGCTTGTGCGTGTGTCTTCATTTCTAGGTACTGGTTTGCAGAGTCTTTACGTAGCTCAGTACAGCAGCTATAATGTTCAAAATAGGCTGTCTAAATGTGCTAGAAATAAACCTTTGGCTCATCTGAATATACCTACATCGTTAATGTTTGACATGGTTTAATCATTAAAACACTTTTGATGATCTCTGCCTGAATTCTGCCACGTTTGTACAGATGTAATGCATTGCCCCATCCTGTGTCAAGCCAAGAGGGAGCTGTTGTGATGGAAGGACAGCTGCAGATATTCAGAGAAATTTAGCATACCAGAGATTTGGTAACAAATTCCTTACAGAAACCTCTGGCTGTTACTAAATGCTGTTCCCTTGCTTGGCTGTAGAAATAATTGTCCATGTGATGGATTAAACCTCCTGCTGGGGGTTACTGACAAACTGAATGCAGAGCAGCCCGAGACTGAGTGCCGGGAGCAAAGCTTAGTGTCGCTGAGAGAGACTTTGTACCTCAGATATCCTGTGCTGTATCCCAGAATGGGAGCATTTTTACAATTTCCCTATAGCTCCACTCGCCCTTAAGTGACCGTTTCTGAGCCCTCTCCGATTTGAGTCTTTAATCAGTGCCTTGCAACAAGCCCAGGTAGTTTGGTGATGGACTTAGTGAAAAAAGAACTATTTACATAGCTGTCTCTCTTCTCCCTTTCAGGCTCTTAAAATAAGAAACCTAGATCAAGGAAATGAGTTTTGTACTTGGTGTGAAAGGCTTAGAGGATTCATGTAACGCTAGTCTCTTCTGGGAGGGAGCTCCAAGTGCCTGAGATGGTTGCTAAGATGTTTTTTTTTCTCCTGCACGTGCAAATTCAACTTTGAAATTGAGTGGTTTTCTAAGCGCGGCTTAGTAAGGTGCATTTCTCTGGATGATAAGCCAAATCTACAGGGAGTATGTAGAAGGCAGAAGCCTGGCCTTCCCTGTGGAGCCGTGGAGACTGGGCTGCTGCACTCCAAACCTAGCGTTCAAGGTCAGTGGCACACGGTGACAAAATGTGACGGCTTTATAATCATTTGTCACCACGTAGACCCAGTGACTTTGTTCAAAGCTGATAGGAGATGTGCTCTTGGGAAGATGTATAGCATCAGTAGCGTTCACAACTGCAGGTCAGAAGACTGTGGCTCCCGGTGGGTACTCTTCTACAGTCTCAGCAGCAGCTGAAAAGTGTCTGAGAGCTGTAGGGTTAGATCAGACATCACTTTACTGTAACCAATGACCAGACTGATGGACCAAGGCAGGAGCCTGCGTCTGTGTACCTGGCTCTGTTTCCAATGCGTTACCTGACCTGGGGCAAGTAACAGCCTTTGGATTGCCTCAATTCCCCGTCACCTGCAGTTCTCTTAATAGCTATAACGGTGATTGGTGCTTGGGATTATAAAACAGTCCTCTGAAAGAACTTTTCGAGTTGTAAAAGCTGGAGAGATGAAAAAAGACCCAAGCGCTGCCAACGGGACAGAGGTTTCATGCAAAGCAGGCTGAGGAGAACAAAACACTTCAATACCTGTTTGCAAAGCTTCAAACTTCTGTGTAAGATGTCACACAGCTTGTGACCTTCCCATACTTGGGCCCTACGGCTTTTCATGATGGAGAGGGAGGTGAATGCTTTTGTTAAGCTGTGAATGGGATAGATAAACTCAAATGCCCAGAACATAGCTTTTCTTACAGAGGTCCTGGCATGAAGGCCCTGAACGATGTGTCATGGAGGGTGTGAGCCGCCCCTGGGGCTGGAGTTGCTCAGGAGCTGGGATTCCTGGAGTTTGCAGAAGGTAGTGGAAAAGCAGAGAACAATTCTGGAAATCCAGGATGTCTTTCTGGTTAATGGTGTATTTTACTTACTTGATACAAGGCAGATACCAAGTAAGCGCTGGAGCTTCTGATAGGGCTTTTGCCACCAAAACTGGGGCATAGAAACCCCCAAAGCTCCAAACCTGATGGAGAGCTGGTCTAGGGATTGCCTCTACCTTTGATACTTGGTAGCTGTCTTGAGACATAAACTGAAAGAAATGTGTGTGTGTTGTAGGTGACTGCAATATATGTCATTATAAGGTACACATTATTCAAAAAAGAGATGTAAAAATAAGCTAGACTCTGAAGAAAAGTAAATAATATGAGAGGCCAAATTACTTTGACAGTGTGGGTTCTGCTGGGAATCCGCCCGAAGCAGTGCAGGGAGTGATTAAAATATGGATAGAGATCTTGTGTTAGAGAAATGCTGCTGAGAGTTGCGTTGGCACAGAAGATTAACTTGCGTTGTCAATGTCATCCTCTTGCCAAGAATTACTGAACCAACAAAGGTGATTAGTTGTAATCATCAGTATGTTGCAAGAACTGGTTTAAAAAGCAAACTTGATTTCAATTTTGAACTTCCAATCTATTTAATTTAAATAGATGGATATACAAACAAAATCTGTATGTTTCTCAATTGCGGTAGAGCAAATTTGGATGAGCAGGAGAAGCTAGAGTCCCCAGAGGCTCCCAAAACATGACAGTAGCAGAGGCGTTCTTTTTTAAGTCAAAGGTGCTAAAATAATCTCAAACAGAAAGGGGAAAATGAGTAACAAAGGTCCAATTAAAGTGGTACCTGGTAACTGGTAGGCTTGATAGTCTGATTTCAGTATGATGAAAGGCCTCAGGATAAATGGGAAGAATGGTTGAGTACAAGGAAGTAAAGAGAAAATGGAAGAAAATGTAACCCATTTTCTGGAAGTGATCACACTGGACTTACCAATATTGTTATTTAATAAAAAAATACTCTGTAGACAAAGGAAATACATCTTCCATCCATCTGGAATAGGTACTATTTTTAATCCCGGAAATGATTATCTAAACTAGAGAGTGTGGTGACCAGCAAAGGTGAAACTGATGAGAAGGTGGTTTGTCTCAATGCTTTCAGCCTTAAGGGGGCCCATTAATAATGTCTTTAGTAATGACCTTGGTATAAAAAGTAGGAATATTTGCAGTGATGTTTGCAGATGACAACGTGAGGAAGCCCTGTCAGTGCCAATGCAGATTACATATCCTACGGCAACAACCAGATGATCTTGACGGCTGGAGTAAGAGGGATGGGATTAGTGTAAATCCCCTTTAGGGACCAGTAACAGAATTTCAGCTGTTTCCATGGGAGTTTTAGTTAGAAATGACTGAAGAGGAGAGAAGGAAAGATTCTTGAGAATCATCTGTTCAACAACTTAGGGCTGCTACTATGAAGAGAGGGAGAAAAAAATCGTATTTGCTAATCACTCTGTTTTTAGTGGAAAGAGGAGTGTGCTAGAGTGGGAGGGTGAGGCTCTGGTGTGACTTCCTTTTGATAAATACATGTTTTTCCCCCACTGTTGTCAACCCGTTCTCAAGAAAACTAATTCTAAAAGATCAGCCGTACGGAAGAGTTACTGGGATGGTCAGAGATGGAGGTCTGGGGGATTGCTGGAAGATGGGGCACTGGCCACTTTTAAAGTTTGTAGGACTGGGAGATGGGACTCCCTGGTGTCCCACTTTGTGTTCTGGCAAAAAAGCAGCTGGTGGCAACTCTGTGAAAGCATATTTATGAAAGGGCAAAACACTGCCCAGCTGAGAGAGGAGCAAGGACAAAAGTGTGAGAAACAACCCTGCAGACACCAAGGTGAGAGAAGGAGGGGAAGAGGTGCTCCAGGCACTAGAGCAGATTACCCTGCAGCCTGTGGAGAGGACCACACCAGAGCAGATATCCACACTGCAGCCCATAGAAGACCACACAGGGGAACAAGCGGACATGCCCTGAAAGAACTGTAGCTTGTGGAGAGCCCACACTGGAGCAGGTTTATCCTGAATGACTGCAGCCCATGGGAAGGACCAGTGCTGGAGCAAGAGGAGGAAGGAGCAGCAGAGAAGAGCTGTTATGAACTAACCACAACTTCCCCACCGCCACTTCGAGCAGGGAGGAGGTAGAGGGGTCAGGAATGAAGAAGTGCAGCTGACCCTTGGAAGAAGTGGGTAGGGGGAAGGTGTTTTAGTTTTTGTCTTTGTTTCTCACCAATCAACTCTATTTTAATTGGTCATACATTAAATTAATTTTCCCAAAATCTGTTTTGCCCGTGGCGGTTATTGGTGAGTGACCTCCCTGTCTTTATCTCAACCCACAAGCTTTTCATCTTATTTTTCTCCCTCGTCCTGTTGAGGAGGGGGAGAGAGCAGCTGGGTGGGCAGCTAGCAGCTGGCCAAGGTCACCCCACCCCACCTGGGCCTTTTTTCTTTTTACAAATCCAACAGTTTGGGCAGAAAGCAGCTTCCCCAATCCTAAGGAAGATCTGTCAAAGGCCACAACGGTACCATGGCACCAGAAAGCATAGCCTAAGGGGAATCGGCTATTGTGGTACAGCTGGAGCTGGGAAAACATGCTCCCTGGAGTGAAGTAATTGCCTATTGTTTTTTTTACCTTGTTTCTTCCAAGTCTAATTCATGTTAAGGCAACATCTTTTCTAGGAATCTGGCCTGTTATTCTTGGAAAGTTTTTAAAGGCAGTGAAGGAACCTCCTCTTTGCTGCAGGAAGGTACCGCAGTGGCACCATGTGTGAAGGAAGCCCATGGTCAGCAGAAAGGTCCTAAATTTCCTTGTGAGAGGAATCTCCTCACACCCTTCAGAGGCAGCTGGGGCTCCATTTTTTCAAAGAGGGATGGGCCAGCCATGCAACAGTGAGAAATATAGAATTGTTCAGTTGCATTTTTCTTGGGAACAGGTAAAACTTCAAGGGAAATGAATCTGTTGCCATAAAGATACAATACTCTATGAGTTGTCTCCACCTGTTCATTTGCTGCTCCTGAGCGGGTGTAATGGGGAATGCACAACCTTTATGGCACAATTTCACTGTTTCTGCCTTAGACTTGACTAAGTGGATATTCACAGCATTCCCTCTATGATTAGCCAGCACTGGAGGTAACGCAATGTGGTGATAAATTACCTGGTAAAAGTATTTAAAGTGAAACCAAGTGAAATTTCTTCCATGCATACTGAAGCAAGGTATCGTGGTATTTGTGTAGTTGATTAGACATATGATATCTCATCCCATTTAGCACGTGGGAAGCTTGTCTTCATGAACTGTTCTGTCTGCCACTAAAAGCCAAATGTTTACTAAGTGCTACTAATTCAATTTTACCAGCTGTTGCAGGAAATCAGAATCTCAGGTCACATAGCAGAAATAGGAGCTTTTTGGGAAAAAAAAAAAAAAAAGTCTGTAGCCTATGCAGTTACCTAAGTACCTTGCTTCCTTTAAAATCAATAGAATCTCAGTGCTTCAGGGCCTTTCTAGGTCCAAGTTCCTAACACGGTTCTGTACCTTTAGAAAGGATAGCCTCTCTGAAAGATCTGTTAATTTATCAATTTGCTTTGCTTCCCACAGCACTCAGGGTTGGGAGAGAGAGCAAGAGTGGCTCTTGGTGTGCTGAGCTGTTAGGGACTTGAGACATCTTTGATGCAAATGCACTTTTGCTCAATAGAATAGTGATGAGTTTGCAGAAAAGACCAGGAAATACCTCCCATGCATACAGATGGCATAACTATTATCAGCTAAATATTATCAGCTTTGTTTCCTTTTTAAATTGTTTGTACAGATTTTTGCAAATCATCATGAAAAATACCCCTCTGCCCTCAGAACTTTAAATAAAGAGCTAAGAAGTCGTCATTACGTTTGACTGGTTTCCATGCTAAGTAAATGCGTGGAATCAGTGCCCATTCAAAAGCACGGGGGGAGAATAATTTGGGGGTGTTGGGAATATTATTCGGGGAGTAATTCCGAGGGGATGTGCTACAAACCGATGCCCTCTCCCGGCAGCACCTGTGAGGTGACATCTGGGGACAGGCTGGTGCCTGCCTGCACGGTAGGACCAGAAGGATTTCCTAAAAGGCTGGAGCTGACACCAGTGATAAATATGCCGGTATTCAGTACAAGCGAGGGTGGCATATAAATATTTACATTGCGATACAGATTTCAGTGTCAGAAACGTTTGCCTTGCAATTGCACTGTAGCATGTTCTTCAAAGACTACATTTAGCCCCTTTTTAAGAGGAGGATGGGACAGAAAGGTGAGTATTAGGTAAACAGAGGTCCTGTCCTATACGGGAAACATCTGTACAGTAGTTCCTAGCAGTATGGATGATCAGAGTGTAATTAATATAGCATAACGGAGACAAGAATAAAATACCATGTTGCCCTTTATTGCACAGCTGCAAAGACTTTGTAATCAAGAGATTTTCCTAGTGTGGAAACAAGGGTTGTAAAGGAAGAGGAGATTAAAAGCAGTTGTATCCTACGTAATGGCTTTTACAACGCATCTGACATTGATTACACAAATAATCTTGGGAGCACTGGCTTTCAGGGAAAAGCAGGAGCTGTTTTGATTAAAATGATCAGAATGCAGATCTGTGTATCCTGATACCCAGGACAATTTCAGAGCATTTTATAGGTAGAGGTGAATGAATGCGTTTAAACAGGGAAGAAAAAAAGAACAAACTCACTAAACAGCCCAAATCTCAGATCGAACATATTTTTACATTAAAGCTTAACCTGTAATGGTTATTAACATAATACATCACCAGCTGTCCAGCACGTATGAATGGCTGGTAATTATTTAATAGCATTCAGTATTTATCATGCTTTATACTAGACAAAGTTAGATGAGCAAAACCCAAAATGTCTGGCCGTGAAAGAGGACCAGGAAGGGTGGTGCTGGGACTGCAGCTCCTCTGTGTTACAGAACAAAGCATCCTCCCTGCTCCAACACCTCAGAGTTGTGCACATCAGACTGACCCACCTGTGAGCAAACGTGAAAATGTACAAAATTATGGGAGTATAGAAAGAGTGAGTTTCTAAAACAGCATGGTGAGTGAGGGATGGAGGGATTTGGTTATGTTAATGAAAATCCATGATAATCAAGGTCCTGGAGCTGTCCAGAGATCACAGCTGGAGCCCTGGGGAAAGACCACCGTTGGCCCCTCCTATCGACCAAAGCAGGAGGCTATTTAGTAAAAAATGAGGGAACATGGTTCAGTGGAAAACATTTGGAGGAAGCAGGAGACACATAAACTGCCAGAAGAAAAAGCTAATGAAGAGAGAGACTAGGAGGCAAGAAAGAAGGATGCCCTGGTGGCAGTTTTGAGAAGAGGGATAAGAAGAAGGGAAACTGGAGAATACAAACTCATGCTCTCATTTTCAGCAAGGCAAAGGAGATTCTGCATAGATGCGAACACAACACCAGACTGGTATTCTGATTGGCTGCACTTACTGTCTGACTCAGCAGTAGGTGCTTAACAAACACCCAAAACCATCCCTGCAGAGCAGCTGCAGCTCAGGCTTGATGCAAGGGTAGGTTTCCTTCGAGCAGCACTAAGACACGTGTTCTCCGTCTTTACTCCTTTCTTCCTTTGGCATTATGTCAAATGGCCACGGTCACTATCTAGGCACAGGTTTGCTTCTCAGGGTGTTAGTGTGGGTCAAATGTTTACCAGGTCAGCTGCTAACCATGCTGCCTCTTTTCTTCTTGTCTACAGAAACCTGGTGGTGGACTTCAACCACATATACAGATGTTGCTGTTTGCTAGTAGCACCTTCTGGAGTAGGCTATCTGGTAATGTTTTGCTTACTAAAAGCTCTTCTGCATCTTACAACTCTTCAGTCTTGATCGCTCTTGCTGAGTAGGATCATTTAAAATATTTATAGAGGGAGAAAGAGGTTGACATTCAGAGTAGCATGAATAGCACCCCAATACTGATGTTGAAACAAGTGCCACAGCTCTCGGTGTTCAGGTTAACCCTTGACACCTTTCAGACAGAGCAGTCTGGCTAGCTGTGGGTTGTGGGGGAGCACCTCTCTCCTGGCACCCAGCCTCTGTCCCGGGCAATGGGCGCTCAGCACAAGCTGAGGCCCATCCTGGTGGAAAAATTAAATACAGCAGACTATGGGGGCAACGGGAGAGGAAGGAAAATGGTTGCTAGTCTTCCTCCTCTCTTCAGTCCCACTGACCTCCCCAGGCCCATCCTCGGCACTGTGCTTTGCCAGAGCACCCTGGGAGAGTGAGGATGGCCAGCAGCTGGGAGCGAGTTTTAATCCTCTCCCCTCTGTGATGCTCCTGCACCAAAATACTGTCCCTTCAGATGCAATGACTGCAGTGGTCTGGCAAGTGCCTGGGAACCCTCCCTTGGGGAATACTGTGTCCATTACCTGAACACCAGGTGCCACTGAGGTCCTAAGACAACGTTTCCTTGCTATTTATTTTAGCTGATATTTTTCAGTTATTTTGTTGAAAATATCATGATATTTTTCCTATGAAAAAAATGCATGTCTTCATTTCTGTCAAAATGATCTATGGAAAAACACAACACAAAAATACTCTCCTACAAGCAGCCCTAAAACATAAATTAAAAGACGACACACCGTCTTAGGTGTCTGGGAGCCAGTTTGATGTTTGCCATACTAAAGCAGCCACCTGTAAAGCAAACCTTGTCCCGTCAGCTGCTGAAAGATCAAGTCTCTTCAGTGCAGCAACTTTCTCTCAAAATAATGATAACAAATATATTTGATGATTGGACCAGAAGTGCTCTTGAGTTGTAGAACTGTAATAACTTCGCTGGCTGTTGAGATGCAGGTTCCTCCTGAGGGAAAGGTTATACGTTAATCATTCATGCTATAATGCAATGAAACCAGGTCATAAGGAGACTGAACACATTCTAAAAATAATGCAATCTGGTGGGGAAATGAAGAGGTCTGCAAGATGCAAACTTAGAGGACAATCTGGCTTGACTCTTTCGTCCTTTGAAACTGAAGATCCCGGATCAAATCCTACCTGGGCCTTTAGCAGCATAAGAACTGAATGAATAAAGGCAGCATGTTTAAGTTCTAATTGAGTGAGGTTGGATACCCAGCCCACTAATGTTCGGTGGGGGTGACCCTTTCCCCTGACTCCACTGGGCTTTTAGGCAACTTGAGATATTTTTAAGTGGTTTGTCTGTACTTAAGATGGCTGAAGTCTTTTAATTGTCCTCACTTTTTGAGGATGCCTGTTGGCAAAGCATCTGTGTTTCTAGGTCCCCTGTCTACCAGGGAGCATTGGGATTCAGGGAGCTGCAGAGTAAAAGGGGGGACACACTTCATCACTGTCCTCAGTTGCCTGGAGGGTGATACAGAGGAGGAAGAGTGGGATTTTCTTGGAGGGGCACAGCAGAAGATCAAGAGGTACAATGAAAGGACAAAGATCATAAGTTGCAGCAAAGGAAGTTCAGATTAAATATAAGGAAAAATCCTTCACAGTGAGAGCGGTCAAAGACTGGCACAGGCTTCCCAGAGAGGCTGTGGGATCTCCCTCCTTGGAGGTGCTCAAATTTCAGCCAGTCGGACCCTGAGCAGCCTGCTGTAACTTTGAAATTATCCTTGCCTGAGCTGGGTGATCTCCAGAGAGCCCCTCTAACCCAAATTATTCTGTGATTGTGGCAGTGCAGAGAGTGAGGGGAGACAGACATCTGAGATCTTGTTTACAAGCAGAAGCAACTGTGATAGCTTTGCTCCTCCAAAAAAATGGAGTGAAGTACCTCAGACTCAGCCCAAGCCAAGCATGCCTGCACAGGAGCTGCTGCAGTGGAAAGCTGGTGACAAGTTTGTAGCATATGAACTTCTTCACATAGATGAACTCTAAGAGCGACTAGGAGAAAGAACACTAAAGCAAACAATCTGAAACCTGAACTTTTAAAAAAGAGCTTTGCAATAATAGGACAACTAGCATAACCATCGTCCATGCTCTGCTGGATCGCAGCTTGGAGATGTCACTGCCCTCCGTGACAGAGTTGTGGCTGGTGGGACCTACTATTCCTTCTGTTACTGATTACATGGTGTGCCAAACCATGCATGTTATCTACTCTTAAGTTGGCATGCCTTTCAACGACCTGACTGTCAATACCTGCTGTCTCCAAGCTTCAAGTGGTGCGGAAGACAGCTTTGTTCCTGCCCCAGGACACTTTGTCCTCCTGCTCTGTCAGGGCCCGGCGGGAACGTTGCTGACTCCTTCCTGTAATTACCTACAAGTGGCAAAGCCAAAGACTCCCAAGAGCAGGGAGGCTGAATCATACTTGGTGGGGTTTTGCTTTTGCTCTTTTTTTTTTTTTTTCTCTATTCTTATTCTGTCCACAGACTGTAAAATACACAGATCCCTATCAGTTTAATTCTGTTAGGAAAGTAAAAGAACATGAAGGAGGACAAAGAAAACAAAATGGATGAGGCAGTGGGCAGGTTGGGTGCGGTGCATTCTCACCCATGAGCACAGGGATTAAAGTGACTCACTGATACATCAATACTGAGGCACAGGGAGCCTCTCCAACATTTCCAGCTAGCGAGATCATTTATTGTAGTGAAATGATTCAGTGACCTTAAGAAGCAGCCAGAGGTTCTCTCCAGAGACTGTTGGAGAGGCAGAGTAATCTAATAGCTGAGAAACTGCACTGAATGCATCTTTTCTTGATCTTGTTAATGATCTCAGCACACACAGCTCATTTCAGCTCTCTGAAAATAGTTGGCAAGTTTTTCTTCAGATTTTCAAATCATTTCAGGATTGGTACTCAGTTACCACTGAAATGTATAAAGCATATTTTAGCTGTGTAGTGTTTACAATGTAATTTTTGAGATATTTCTTTACATAGGGGTCCGTTTCTTATTGATTAATGTCACCACAGAGCCCTTTCCCCCCCTGAAAGAAAAATCCACCCTAAGGCAAAACTGGAAAAACGTTGGGCATTTGGGCACCAACTGTATACAGCTTGGGGCAGGAAGAAACAATTCAGCCAAGCAGTGGGTTTAGGTGTCTTTCAAAGTTTCTTGCTCCCAACTTTTATAATTCTGCAACATTTTTTAAATTGCATGTAGCTGTGCTAAATATGAAGGCACATCACAGGAAAAGGGAGCTAGTAATACCCAGAACAAGCAAATAATGTCTGCCCCCAGAACAACTCAAGCACCTTATAAATGTCCCTTTCAAACCTGTGGAATTGCTGCTTCCAGTTCCCACCTGATTCAAATAGGAGTTTGCCCCTTGCACAGCTCAGGTGACTTGGTGATTCCTGAAGTTATGCTGGAGCCTCTGCAGCACTGTGGAGCTCTCCATGCCACCTCTGTGAAAATTGCCGATTTCTCAAGATCCTGAAAGTCAGGCCAAGTCTTCTGCTGTCTGTAAACTATGGCAAAACTCTGGCTTGCATACTAACAAAGAGCCAATATTGAGGAAGAAAGGGAAGCAAGAAAACTGAAACTGGCAGCTGACTGCCCCACAGCATTTTAACCAGAGGTACTCACTGGGCCTGTTTAGCCAAGGAAGGGTTCGAAGGTGGCTGTAAGTCATTTTGCCTTGTGAACTCTCTCTGTAGGTTGTCAAAGACAGCGACAGAAGACAGACCAGACCAATGTGTAAGGGCATATCGTGCATCCTGCACCTGCATGAAGCCCTTTCTCTTCTTGTTCCCTGTTTTTCTTCCGCATTGTATAACATGGTAGGTATGATCTTAACAGTAGATGTTTATCACAAATCCAACCATTTATTTGATTATTTTCCCTAAGAAGGTGTTTGTTCTGAGCAAGATGACTGATTTAACTTTTTTTTTCCTTTTGAAGACTTTGCTGAATGGGAGTGAAAGACACAGTTTTCCCTGAATGAGTAACCACTTAAACTTTGCATTCTATAGTTTAATGTTTCTTCTTTTTTTTCACTGTTACGTGGCTAATAAATGTTGTAGTGGTTGCTATAGTTACAGATGAAAAGTCCCTTTACACAAGTCCTTTATATACAAATAAGTGAGCTTTTCAGCTTAAAAAAACTATCACAGTGAGCTCAGTTGTTGCCTGACAGCAGCAGTCACCACCTTGGGCGTGATACCCAATCTCAATCAACACTTTCCACATGTCCTTCAGAAAAGTTGCAGGGCCAGGTCTTAATGCCAGTAGGCAGTATTGCCTCTTTTCTTGGTGTTGCTTTTCTTTGTTTTTCTGTACAAAAACTAGAGATTCTTTTCAGTGATTTGACTGCCTCAAGGGACAATACGCATCAGAAATCTTGTGTGCCTCAAATATGCACAGTAGCCGCAAGATTAGAAGACATTATGTGCAAGGGAATTTATAAGAGCACCTCTCGCTTGTACCTATTTAAAACTTAGATATTTAAAGTATGTTACATTTTAAATGAGGAGGAGGATCAGCAAAATGAAGTGGGTGAACAGCAGCTAAGAATGGAAATAGTCACTTGCAAAGCAAGGAGGACTAAACCGTAGCCAATCCATGCGGAAAGGAGAGAGGGCTCACCTGGCAAGGAAGGGCTAGTGGGAATTTGTGTCTGACCAGGGTGCGGGCAGTGTGCTTTCAAAGAAGGTATGAAAACTGCTGCCAGTTAGAGGCACTAGGGCACCACTATTTTAGCAGCACTCCTGAAGATGCAATTTGTCTTGTGGAGCTTTCCAGATCAATTTGCCTCCTTCGTCAAGGTGAATTGGAGTCATGCACATACTGTGGAAAGAATAGACAAGAACATCCTGACTTTCTCTGCCTTTCTCATTTTGTAAGAACTTCTGCTTAGCAGCCTTGAAGTTATTCAGGAAGGGGAGTGTTAAAAGCAATTTTCACTTCTGCATCAAGAACAGTAAAAACGGCATTTTTGCCACAAAATTAGACTACCCCCAAAGAGCAACTAGCTGAAATGCAGCTAGAAGAAAGGTAATTCAGAAAGCACTAGTAAAATTATTTTGGTCTCAGTGCTTTGGGGTGAGCTGTGTAGCACCACAGGTACATTGTTTCCATAAGGTTATGATGTATAAATACCACCACATAGTCAGCAGGAGTTCCTGCTGAACACAGGCCATGGGCTGTGGGTGTCTCTGCAGGTTTCTGCCCAAGCTTCCCTGTCTGTTGCTGCTCCTCATTCGTTGTCTGCCTGCTTCTGGTGGCCCCACAGAGGAAACGGGTGTCAAGGTCTGGGGTTTCAGAACAGTCAATGACAACTCACGTTTGTTCAGAGCTTGCTGTGCTGTACCTTCTATCCTTAGTCTCTGCTTTTCCATTTCAATGCCAATAGCAAGGTCCCTAGGTCTGTGGGCCCAGGACCGCGCTTCATGATGCCCTTCCTCGCTGCTGTCACAGTTACAAGTCCAGAGGCTTTAGTTCGGTAACAGCCTGTGCAGAAAATGCTGTTGGGGCTCATCTTCGTCAAGGACAGATGGACAAGTGAAATACAGAGAATACGAAGACATGTTTGTCTTTCTGTGCTGAAAGAAGCACAAAGTGTAAGGAAAACCAATGATACTTATTAAACTCCCACTGCAGTTTGTGCTGCAGCATGATAGGGGATACGTAGGCAGTCACCAGAGCGTGTCATCAGATCACCAGAAAATTGCTGCACCGTGTTATTAGATATGCTGAAAACTGTACGGTATTTAGTTTCAAACGCAGGGTTCCTCTTCTGAGAGGGCAGTCATTTGTTCAGAGCAGACTCAGAACAACCTGCAATACCATGCTGCTCACGTGGACTGACTTTTATAGCAAGGCTGATCTGACATCAATCAAACTAAGCGGAAAGGCAGAAGGAAATTTTTCATGTCACGATATAGCACAAGACAGAAAAACTGCAGCCAGCAGAGCTAAGTAAGCTTGGCAGAGCAACCTGGTAATGCAGATGTACAGCTTCCAGGACCTAACCAACTACATTGCTTTATAGAGACATGCCAAGCTTTCAGTGAGCCTGGGGTTCAGGTTGCAGGAGTGCTTGACAAGGTAGACAGTCATTCTGCAAACATGACTCAATCAAGCCAAATAGGGGAGGTCAGTCTCAGAGCTAAAGAACAAACCAGGCATCCTGGGCTACTAGTTTTTCTGCCTGTTTTTCTATAATGAAAAACAATTTGGAAAAGCTGTAGGTATTGTAGATAGTGTATTGTGCACTCTCCAGTTAGCTGGGGGATAGGTGAGTGTGAGTGGAGAAAGAAAGTGGGGCAAGGAATGTGACATGGGGAACAATGCTGCTGTCGTCACTTTTAGGACATTCATCTGTTAACATGTGAGGACTTTAGCTGCAGTAGAGTCCACTGGATTTTTAGAGAACAAGGTGTTTTCTTGCACCATTGGATTGTTTTGTAAGAATGACAGGTGTCTTCATATGAATCCATATGTTGCTAGTGGAACAAGGTATGCAGAGTGGCTACCAAAGCTAGGACATGGAAGGGCCAGGAGGAAATACAGGGTGGGTGCACAGGCCTTTTGTAGAGGAAAGCAAACCTGTGGGTGTCCTCCTGCTCACGGGGACATTGTGGGTGACAGGCACCAGCTCAGAAGCCTGAGAAACTCAGTTGTGCACCCTGCTCCTGTGTGAGATACAATAGCAAGGAGAGGCAAAACTCATAAGAAGGTAGATTTTTTTTGAGGCCAGTCCTGAGAAAGAGATAAGCTTAGAAATACACTAATGTGATAGATGGTCATAGAATGAGGAAAGAGCACATTGGCCATAGTTTTGACAAGGAAAGAGGCAACAGTTACCACTTCATCAGTACAGGCAGGGACTGCTTATGCAGGTGGACATATCTGTCTGGATTTGGCTTGTTTCCAGTTCCCATAAGGCAGAAGTGCATCTGGCCTTCACCGAGTTTTGCTGGAGACCTACAGAAATAGATGCCAGTGAGTGCAATGAAGGCCAAGGAGAAATGTTTGAATAGAATATATTGAAGCAGCTTCTGTTGGGTTGTATCAGATGAGGCCAATGGCATGGAGAGAGCTGAGGGATTCCAAAGGGTGACAGAAACCATCTCAGGAGGCTACATCAGACAGCCAAGCCTAGGTTTATAGCTGGGATTCCTCTCTCCTAAGAGCAATAGAGATAGAACCTGGAGTCAAATAGATAATCAGGTGTAATGTGGTACTGCCAAAAGATCTGCTCGTATGTTACTGTTTTATAATTTCCACCGATTCCTTGGATACTGAGCCCAGCCCAATTTGAAGAGTAGCTATGTTTTCACAGGGGTAAAGCAATATATGCCCTGTTGCAAAGCAACAGAGTGAAACTCAGTTTCTCCCCCAAGGTGCTCCTTTCAGTTGACCAGGCTATGGAAAACTTTCTCTCATTCTTGAATGTACAGCACACCAAATTAGATCTTTGTGATTTCTGCCTGAACACTTAAGTCTATGAGACAATTATAGTCTGTAGAAACCGGAACACAATGTGCATACAGGATCACCACAGCAGGTGATTATACCAGAAACAGTAGCTGTTATGAAGTTAGGGCATGATCAACTGATAGGAATTTATTTTGGAATTACCTGTAGCTGAGGCTGGATTCAGCAGATATGATACTCCACTTGACCCTGGAGAAAAGCAGGGAGTGCTGTCAGACATATCAGAAATAGGTCAGTTCCTACAACAAGAAAATTAGAATGCATATTGCAACAACAGAGAGGGAACAAGGAAAACAGTAATCTTAGTGACATACCAAATTCCTGTTCTGAAGCAGATGGACGTGAAAGACAACTCATTTAGCAATTAGACATTCTTTAAATCACAAAAGGGAAAATTACAGAATTGCAAGGAAGAAAAAAGCACCACGTTCAATAGCAAGTGTCAATCCATGAGATGAGTTTTTGCATGCATGTGATGTTCTTGCCAGGCAGAACAACAAAATTAAATGTATTTGCATCAGATGCAAAGACAAGATGAGAAACTGAATGTTAGATCAAGACATGACATAACCAAATGCACTAGGCTATGAAGACTAGCAAAATAAGAAAGCAGAATGGCCATAAACTAAAGCCATTTCTAGGTTACATTATAATACTGCCACTAAGATATTGTAATTTTTAAGCACAAGACCCACAAAAAGAATTCTAACTAAAATTTTAGGTAATCTGTAGAAGCCAGTGATTTTAACTACAGCATGTGAAGTCATGATCTTAGTGAAAAAAACCAGGGAAGTCAGCAAGATGAACAAGTTAAACCAAAATTTTATCCAGAGCTGAGTCCACCACAGCATCCCAATACTAATGCTGTTATGATATTACCATGATAATTTTGCAGTTGTGGACTAGCTGCCATGAGTTTTACCCCAGGAAGTAAATTGGATGTCTAGAACATCAGATGCTTTGCAGAGTGTCTGATATGTTAAGAGAAAAAATCAGAGATCAATAAAGTGAATAGAAAGCTAGACTTCACTGCCAAAGCATTAGAGCTCACAGCTTTAATAAAGAACTACTGAGAAATAAAGTGAAACATCTGTTTGCATACACTTAAGCACCCCAAACAGATGATTAAAAAGAGCTCAGGCCCCAAACCTTTCAATTGGAGCTATGTTCTTCATGTGGCAGAGAAAGACCAAGACCTAGCATTCAATGCTAAAACACTGCCATGAGGACAAAAAAAAAAAATCTTAATAAGTTATTCATACTAACCTGTTCAATAGTAAGTCATACAACTACCAGGCTATCAGCTGAGAAAACTGCTTGGGAGCTAACCCACAAGTGGACGAATATGAGTTTCCTCCAGATGAGGGACTGAGAGGCCTGGCAGAGATATTTACTATACGTGATACAAGTGTGTGACACATGAAGTTCATGTGGCAAACCCTTTGGCAAATCATGCTCACAAACACATCTGTCTGCTGGAAAGAGTCAGGGAAGTAAATAGAAAATGAAAAAACAAGAACATTGCAACCGACCAAACTATCATTCAATTGACACAGAGGAAAAACTGAGATGATTTCAAGCTGTTGAGTTAGAGCAGTTCAAGAAATTACCATCTCATCAGCAGGATTTTAATGCGTACTTAGTAAGGTGGTACAATGGTCTGTGTGTGCATCTTTGTTCTGTGCAATCCAGGCAGACAATACACAGTACCTCCCACGTGGTCTGACAAAGCCACCCTGAGAGTCTGTAGCGAGTAGTGACCTAACCTCATGAGGGCAAGAGTGATGCAAACTACATATTTGTAGTCTGACAAAAAAAATACTCCAAGACATTTGTCAGTATTTGAGCTCTGAGGTGAATTCCAGGCTAATCTGTCTGTTTTATAATCTATGCTGTAGACATGTTTGTTTTATGTGATGTGACCATCAGAGAACCCTGCAGAATATGTCATTTCAGACAGCACTTCTACAAAGAAGATGTCTGGACAGGGATGGGAAATTAAACTTTTACATAAAAAAAGTTGTTAAATGAATGTGACCAAAGCAGCAAAGCTAGAAGTACTGCACTACCTACAACTGACTTCTTATCCAGAGAAGTCCGGAATTCAGAAATATGGCAATTGAATAAAAATATGAGATCATCAGCCTGTTCTGATATCAAGGGCATTAAAAAGACCAGTTTCAAGTAAAGAATTAAAAAGAAACAAAGGACAAACAAAACCAACCAAGGATTTCAAAATACTTCCGTTTCAAAATGCGTCCATCTTTCTTTCAAAAGAGCCAGACCACAGGGGAGAAGCTTTCACTTTTGGATACTGAATGGTGAAGACAACAAAAGTATTTCAAATTATGTTGAATACAGAGGCAGCCAACTTGAGAAAACATCAGGGCCATGTGGGAACAAAAGCTTGTCTCCCGAAAATGAGCAGCAACCACAGTGCACTTTTGCACAGGTCAAAACTGTGTTCTCATTACAAATGACATGTCTATTTGTAGTGAGCTTATGCTCCACGTCTGGGAGTTTAATCATATTACTTCATGCTGCTGTCACAGTTGATCAAGTAGCAAGGCTGAACTGGAAGATAAAATTGTTATTTTTTAAGTCTATAGCATGTATTTGAACAAAGAAAAAATATTGTCAGGACAATCCGGAGAAATATTCCACAGGGATTACCAGTAGCACCTTGGTATAGAATCACAGCATCACAGAATCATAGAATAGTTTGGGTTGGAAGGGACCTTTAGAGGTCATCTAGTCCAATCCCCTGCAGTGAGCAGGGACATCCCCAACTAGATGAGGTTGCTCAGAGCCCTGTCCAACCTGACCTTGAATGTTTCCAGGGATGGGGCATCTACCACCTCTCTGGGCAGCCTGTGCCAGTGTTTCATCACCCTCATCGTAAAAAATTTTATGTTGTCATCCAAATATGCATGTTCCTTGGTACCTGTGGTGCAGCACCATGAAACTCTGCAGTAAGAAAAGGGGGACTGAAGAAGGACAAGAGGCGTGCAAAGGCCAACACCTGCAGTGGCAGAGAGGCAGGAGAGCTCCCATCAGAGCAGCAGGGAGAACCTTTCAGTGTGTAGCTGTACCCCCAGGGAAAATCATGCACTTGAAGGCAAGGCACAAAGGCAGCCATGGAGGATAGTGAAACTGCCACGCTGTTGGCAGGACAGGTAACTCAGCCTGTGTAAAGGGCCAACGACTGCACCTGAGGTCAGTTAAAGGTTGTTGTCGCTGAAAGATGACACCAAAGAGAGAAAAAGGAAGACTGATGGGAGCACTGACAAAAGCATTTTCTTTGTGTGGCAGTAAAACAGTGCAAGAAAGGAGCCTGATCTCATGACCTCTGTAATACCCTGGCTCTGTAATAGCCTACATCACTATGTTCTGCCACCAACTACCGTCCTTCAGCAGAGCCTGGCACCTGAACCAAAGACAGCGGCAGGCAATCTCTGCAGTGAGACAGCTGCTTTCCCCAGGTGCTGCTCTGCAGGGTTGCACAGCCTTCTCTGCCCATGAGCCTGAATGCAAGATTTTTAGGACTCCAGGGCTTTTTCCAGCCCTTGATCTCTTGTCATAGATGACTGATGAAGAACTCCTGACATCCATCTGTGGTTATGGCCTGAAATACTGCCCTTCCAAATAAGAGCTTGTAGATTATACTGGATTAATTTAACTTGTAGGCTCATGTAAATTGGTAACACATAATCTCTTTTAAAAATCCGTAATTCTTTCCCTAACGGTGGTCAACACCAAGTACTTTTAAGGAAAATAGAAACCTTCCTAATCCTTAATAGTTAAAAATTGCCATAAATCATAAAATATGAGGCTTAATATATCCTTCTAAATGTATTCTAATGTATTTCTGATGTCAGACAGATATAAGTATTAAATAGCATTTCTTCAAATATTATTTCTTTCCTGTGTTTTTGATCTCTCTTTATTCTTGACTAGTGTTCAACCTTCATGACATGCTACAGCAATACTGGTAGTAATGTTATAGCACAAGGGTCTAAAGAAATAAGTGGGACAAGGCTTGTAGGGAGAGGAAATAGCTTTCATTAGACCAGCTGATACTAATTAAATAGTGAATGAAAAATGCATTTTTTTGCCTCACTTTTGAATATGTCAGTTGTTTTCACTCTGTGCCCCTGGGCTCTGCCCTGAGCCCTTTCTCTTTCTGGGGAGGACTGGTCTTTTTGCACAGTATCCTAAGTGAAAAGATCAGCAATGGTCTGTGAATTGGTAATACCATAGTTTGTTGTATGGCTCTTCACTGCAGTCTTTCTGAATTCCAACAGCCTGGTCGCTTTTTGTCTGACACCTTGTGTTTGTGAAACTGCCCATATGGATCCCTTGGTCACTTCCATGAGTTAATTGAGAGCAGTTCTGTAAGAGAAATAAATACTTAAAATATTACCCTTCTAAACATGAATTATTTTGTCAGGGTGAAATATAAGTAAGCTCTTCTAAAGGATTAATTCAGATACATTTTGGTAATCTGTGCATTTTTTCTTCCTTCCCGTTTTCTGCACTTCCAGATCATCAACAGAATCATTAAACATTGGACCAAAACCAGAACCTTGCTATACCCTGCTGTTTACCTTCTGTATCGATGAGTATTTACAAGGAAAAAGCAAACAAAAATGAACCAAAAGGCAGGAGAACTAGATTGCTTTCACTGTTTTTCAAGCACAATGAATTGCACCACATTTCAGTGCCAAACAAAGGTGCTACTTACATCGTTCCTTCTTAAATATAATAATTCCCATTTTTCTTACATGTATTTTTCCAAATCAAAATAATTCAGTGTTGACTTCTAAATTTTCACTTTTTATCTGAGAGGAGCAGAACAGTTTGTCCTGGGGAAGGGAAGGGAAGGGAAGGGAAGGGAAGGGAAGGGAAGGGAAGGGAAGGGAAGGGAAGGGAAGGGAAGGGAAGGGAAGGGAAGGGAAGGGAAAGAGAGGAGAGGAGAGGAGAGGAGAGGAGAGGAGAGGAGAGGAGAGGAGAGGAGAGGAGAGGAGAGGAGAGGAGAGGAGAGGAGAGGAAAAAGAAAGAAAAATTATTTCAGACCTCACAATTTATAAAGCTGCTACACTTTAGTAATAATTAAAGCTACACAAATAACAAGAAATTTATATGTCACATCATCCTGTAATTATCACCCAAAGTTTTTGCTACTATTTCAGCCTTTGCCTGCAAGTGGCTAAATATGTATGATTCTCTGTAACTTCATTTTTTGTGTGCATTATTATGATATTATCTGTCTTTCATTAATCTTTAAGGTAATACTTAATTATTGTATTATCTCTATCAATATAATATAAAAGAAATAATCCATTTTCTCTAATAAGAATGAAAATAAAAATCAATTTTTAAACCATCTCATTCTGAAAAGTAATTTTAAAAGCAATGAGACTCTCATTTTGAATTATACAAAAAATCATTTCATGTTTTAGAGCACACAATAGTCAAGGGTCATTTGTTTAGTAAATTCAACTCAGTTTTCCAATGCAGCTAATTGTTTGTTTGTCCTAATTTTACTATCTCCATCTTCATTGTAGTGCAATATGAAAATATATGAAGACCTGACGTTTCTTACAGCCGTTTGTATTTCTGAGCAGTGATGTTCCTTTCTCCTCTCGTCTAACACCTCATTTGAACCTGTGATGGGTTAGTTGCCCTCCAAGACCAGCCTCCGTTCAAATTCCTGAGCGCACTGGTACTGACTACCAGGCATGCCTCTGTGGGGCCTTTTTCCATGGGGGATGCTCTGCCATAGCCTTCTTTCTCCCCCCCCCCCCCCCCAGTTGAGCCACGAAGTGGGGCAGTGGGGCTCTGACTATGCTGCCAGAGCATCGTACAGCCAAATGTCTCAAGCGCTCTGCAAATATCAGCAAACTCTCACTTTAGAGGTGATAATATAACAAGAGAAATTAAGATCACAGATATTTTATAAATGGGTAAACTAAGGACATGAAGGCTAAGTCACTCTCCAAGGGCCATGCATATGCAGAGCCAGAAATAGCAATAAAATAAATTATGTTTAATAAAGTCTCTGAAACAGAATCACATCAAGTAGATTTTACTTCTCCCACTACTCAGTAGTCTTTAACAAATCCTTTATTGGCATAAATTAGTGACCTTCCTGAAACCACTGAAACCATCTTCCAGAAAGAGAAATCTGGCCTGTTCATTGCCTGTTCATTTTCTGATTTGCCTTTTCTCTCCTTGCCAAAGGAAACAAACCCCAAACCTTTTTCATGTGTGGGATCCCTGAGGATACAGCAATAAGCTTGGCTGGTACTGAATTTCAGAGTAGGGCAATGGTCTGCTTTACAAGATATCAGGCAAAACCTGTTGGTTTTAACAAACACACCTTGGTGGGTTTTTTTTTACTTCAATCTGCTGTTGAGACAGGAAAATGCAGGTAGCCCAAGCTCCCTTTCTACACTTCTCTCATGCAATTGGTAAGATCTCAGAGATGCCAAAGATATAAGAAATGGCTGAGCACAATTTCATCTGAAATGATGTAGCCATCCCCTCTTGTTGCTCACCTTTGTCATGTGCAGCGTGTGAAATATCTAATGGGTAAGCAGCAACTCAAAGAGCCCTTAGCAGCCGCTGAGCTGTTCAATCAGTTTGACTCTGGAAATATTGAGCCACAGTCAGATCAGATGTACAAAAAGCCTGTGAGCAGAGTTACATGACAATAAACTTAGTATGAAAGGAGACAGAGGAAAACAAAACAGATGATAAAGGCATGATTTGCTTGCTCTTAGCAATGCCTCTGTAACATCACAGGCTATCTCTAAGCTATATTTTCCACTGCATTGTCGGCTTGCAAAACTTTTAATGGAACAAGTTTTTCTGGCAGAAGAACACTGATTTTTATCTTTAATGAGCAGCCTCTCTATCATTTAGCTTCAGGAAACGGCTTCCTGGTTGTAAACTGCTTGAGAGTGCTGACAGCCAGTCAACTTCAAAAGCAGCCAGAAGAAACTTTCCTGCCACTTTGGGGAGGAATTAAAAAATGCTGAAAAGTGCAGATGATGTTGTTATGGAGCAGGAGGACTCTGCTTCCCGACATGGAGAAATGACAAGTTGGGATATCAATGACATCAAACTTCCCCAGGTATGTGGCTGTGCCTTAGAAATTTATCCAGTTCTGACTGGTCTTCTCCACTTCACCGCTGATCTTAAATGCTCTCTCAGTCATCTATGCCTCATTGCCTTTATTCTCTTTGCTGCCTTGAGGTATGGGACAGTGTTTTGCTGAAAAGCTGAAAAAATCAAGCAAAATATCGAAGTTTCCATGCATTTTTCCTTAAACGTATTATTGACAGAGCTGTGGATACATGAAAAGTAGTGATACTGCAGATGTGTTGCCTTTCTAGTCCAGTAGTGGATAAGGTGCAGAGAAAGCAGGGAGAAAAATTATCTCCTGCTGTGACTGCTCAATCAGAGATGTCCAGGACTTGTTTTTTGCCCCGGGTAGTGCTTTATGAGAAGTAAGCACAGCACCCACAATTGCCTTGCAACTCTGGGTGCTCAGCCTCACTGCAGATCGGGCTCCAGGCAAGCGGGCTGGCTTTCCACACAGAGGCAATGGTCCTTTTGCAAGCACCTAGGAAAAACTTGTTTCATGTGGACAGAGATTTGCTGAGAGGCAGAATAGCAATCTTTCCCTCCCTCAGTCCTTTTCTAGTCCTCTTATATAAAACTCTCATCCATGCTCTCCAAGGAAAGCCCAAGCACCCCAACGTCATCTCCCTGTCTGTCACCTTAACATATTTGTGCCAGATTCCTCCTGCTGGGATCATTCACCGTTCAGCTCTGCCTTTCACCTCACAACCCTGTCTTCTCACCTGATCCCAGTCTCTTCCCTACTGTGTCACTGCTGTTCACCCAAAGCCTCCATGTCGCAGGCTGCCTCCTTCCCTGCCCCCCACCCCAAGGTCACCTTCACCTGCATTTCAGCCTGGAGGCTTCCTCCACACCCTTTCCTACCCTATCCAATGGCTCCTGGGGGTGCACAGGAGTTTTTATCTTCTCTGTTGATGGTCTTGCTGCTGTAATGGCTCTTGGTGGTTGGGATCAGCAAGTTCAAGGAAATTCCTGCTGGTTTTGCACCCCTACAATGACTTTTTCCTTCAAAACTATCAGTGGGTATGTTAGGTGCTTTACAGCTTACTGCATTTTACTGTGTTAACTGTAACCTACTGAGGTGATGTGTGGCTGGTCATTTGTCTTTTCTTTCATTGAGTTTTATTTTTATTGTTCCTTTACAGTGTTGTCTTTGGGGCTTTTTTTGCTTAGTCCATTGCAATGAAAAAAAAAAAAAAAAATCCGTGACCAAGATGTTATTTGTTTTGGACTTTAGAAAAATGACCATGGAAGACTTTCATTGCACTTAGGCCAAAATGAACCA
The DNA here is from genome assembly GCA_031468815.1 of Morus bassanus. Classification (NCBI taxonomy): domain Eukaryota; kingdom Metazoa; phylum Chordata; class Aves; order Suliformes; family Sulidae; genus Morus; species Morus bassanus. The sequence goes on from CM062569.1 coordinate 90,781,250, forward strand.
AAGTCCAGAACTAGAGACCTACAAATGCAGGCATAGTCTCAGTCTGATTCAGTATTTGCCCTTTTTCCAGCAAGTTGAGCCCAATTAAGCTAAGTGACTCAGTGTAACTCTGCTGTGAATAGCCTGAAAGGTAAAGCAGGTTCTCTGCCATGAAAGCTAACAGAAGTTAGTCAGGTGGTGACTGCTGCCTGCAAGGGAAGTACCTGCTATTTTATGTCAGGCACCTCACCTTCCTCTCCTGGGAGATCCTGCACTGAGCTGGATCCATGGGTGAGTGAGAACAACCTCCTGGCCAGGCCTTCCTGATGCTTTGGGGCTCACGGGGAGCCACAGGGAGCCGTGTGTTTTCTGCCTTCTCTCCACTACTCCCTCCTGCCAACCAGCATCACCTGCCAGTGATTCATCCAGGCTAGAGGACACCCAGCAGAGGAGGGCTGTTGGGCTCTTGCATAAGCTCTTCTCTTCCCCAGACTAAAATGTGGCTTGCTTTGGTGTCTCCACAGAACATAAGACAGATCGACTGGTTTCAAGAATGGCCAGATTCCTACGTAAAACATATCTATAGCTCAGAGGATAAAAATGCTCAGAGGCACCACAGTAGCTGGGCAATGAGAAACACCAACAACCACAACTCTCGCATCTTAAAAAAGTCCTGCCTCGGCGTGGTGATCTGCGGCAACGACTGCTCAACCTTGGATGGAAGGAAGATCTACCTAAGACCAGCCATATGTGATAAAGCTAGGCAAAAACAACAGCGTGAGTATGAACATGGCTGTTCATTCTAAGGCAGTTCATAAGTGAACGCAACATAAAAGAAATCAAAGTAGAGGATACCCCTCGGTTTATCCAACCTTCCTGCTGCCATTGAAATTCCTTATATTCAAATGCAACTCTTGATTTTGGAGCAATGCATTTTACATTTCTTACTGTTGGGGGAGGAGTTGTTTGCTTGGTTGTTTTCTTTTTTTTTTCTTTTTAATCTCTTTCTGATGATTAGAGATTGATTCCCAGCATTCTCAGACCCATGAGTGAGGCTACTGAGAAAGCTGTGCAGTGCAGGCAGCTTCGTGCTGTGCTGTTCCTGCTGACCTGAGTGTTGGCTTCATTGATGCACAGGCCCAAGAGTAACTCAGAAGGCAAGTAACTCAGGGAAGAAGTTGCTCATAAACTATGATGACTGGAAAATAGGCCTCATAGTCGTGTCACTGGAGCAAGACAATACAAATAGAGAACATGAGCTGCATGCACATTTTTCACAAGACCATTCCGAACAATTGTTGATTGCTCAGTAGAGGTAGCACATACAGATTTTTGGATCTGATGAACATTTTGGTTAAAGAAAGGTATTAGTCAAGCACTCACTGAGGTCAGAATTATACCCTCTAGAAAAATCACGCAAGAATATGTATGACATTCCAGACACTGCGAAGTTAAAAACAACGAAAGCTCACTGTAATAATAAATGATAAAATTATAATAAAGCTATAATAGAAATAATTTTTGCCAGTCATATTTAATAATGGAACAGAATAAAGGCAATGATTAGTTTGCTTTTATTGATTTTTGCTTACATTTGAAAGTTTTTTGCATAGTTTTTCTCAGTGTAGTTTCTGAGCCCCAAACCAGAAGTGGCAATCCACCACGAATGAACCATTGTATCACAGGGGATTCATCTAATCAGTGTTGTGTAGAAAATATTTCCCGCCATCTTTGCTCCAGGGAAATGCTGTCCAAACTGCAATGGACCGCTGCAGCTCCTTTCCTGCCGAGGCCATGGTGGTTATCCAGTTACCAACTTCTGGAGGCACGAAGGCCAATTCATATTTTTTCAGGTTGGTATAAAATTACCTTACATTATGCAAGTTAATTTTAAAGACTGTTTTTTAAGATTGATTAAGGACATTTTTTGTTCCAACAAATAAGGGTCATAGAATAAGACAAGGTCAAACGACTGTAAGGAGAAAAATTTTCACAATGAGTGGGCAAGGTCCTAAGCAACCTGATCTAACTCTGAAGTTAGTCTTGCCTGATCTAGACCTCCAGAGGTCCCTTCCAACCTAAATTAGCCTATGCTACTATGATTTTACAGCATCTTATATTTTTCATTTAGTCTCCCATGAAAACCTGTTGATTTTGAAGCACTTTGCCTCAGGTACATAGGAACCAACGAATCCTCAAAAACTCAGAAATGCCATGTTATCTCAACCTCTTCTCCAAGGCACCACGCGTAAGCATGAGGTTATCTTAGAGTAGGAAATGGTTGTACCGAAGGGACTGCCTATGAGAAATGCCATCTGTGCATTATATGTAACTGGAAAACAGTGTATGCAAGTGTTTAAATAACGGGCACTATTTCTGGGAGCTGTAGTCCTAGTTTAATACCATAACCACTGAACTGTTGCCTGTTTTCCAGTCTTTTACTTACGTGCGGGTTAAATAAAATTAATTCTCTGTGGAAGCTAATGGAAATTAACATTCCGATAAACATGTCTAAAGCGTGAGAAGAATGGAAATGAGTGCAGATACACTGTAGCCAGGCCGCAGAAGACCTTGTGGCTTCAGCTGGGGCTCTGGTGTGGGGAGTCTCTTCTGCACAGAAATTTGGTGCACTGGTTTCATAATTTCAGAGAATTTCTACCTCATCACACTTCATCTGAGATATGTTTGTTACTTGAGCTCACATGAAATAACTCTTATTAAATACAAAGTATTAAATCAGGCCATAGGTGTGGTTTTGGCCTGTGCTACAAATTCTGCTCCCTTAAGATTAATAACAAAGTTGTTTCTAATTTTAACATATCATAATTCCTTTCTAAAGTCCAAAGGAGCTCATGACCATCCACGTCCAGAAACAAAACTAGAAGCAGAAGCAAGAAGATCAATCCAAAAAGCACAGACAACTTTTTCTCCATCTTCTCCAAGATTAAAAAGAATCCGGGAGATTGAGGTAACTTTTATTATCCATCAAAGAAATTGTGGGGTCAGTGATTCATGGTTCAAGGCATGGTGGAGGCTATCTGGGCTTTGGGTCTGAGTGGAAGCAGGCTTTACATCTCTGCATTCTGCCTCCCTGTGATCTGGCCAAGGAGGAGCAGGGCTGTCCTGAGCATCCTGCTCTGCTCAGCACTGTCATCCACTGCCAGCACCTTCTTTCTGGAGCCTCTTTGGAGCAGGGAATTACATCTATACAAAGCAGGGCTGGAGGGCAGGCTTGGTCATGTCACTATTCACATGGTTCCTGACATGTGTTTGGCCAGTGCTAAGTCGTGCTCACAGAAAAAATGCCCTAGCACAGGTCAGGAGGATGTGTGCTGGGGACCATTCCCTGGCAGGATTTTGGAGAAGGCTGCATCAGTTTTGGGTCCCTTCACTGTACACAGCTGGCTTTGAACCTACCTATACCCCTATGTGCCATCATGCTACAAGCCACAGGCAATAAGGATCTCAAGCTGATGCTCTGAAAAATAGCCCTTGGTGGGTTGCAACATAGCCCTTGCATCATTTCACTTCAGGTCCAGAGGTCGCAGAAGGCCAGGATGTTGTGTGGACACTGCCAGGACATGCCTTTTGGTCCCTGTTACGAATGATAGTCCTTGGCCTCATTTTATTTAGCAGCATGGACATAGCTTTAGAGCCCCAGCTCTTTCTTCTTTTAAATGCAAGAGTTGCCTTTAGGAAAATTTCCTACAAGTTTTTTGTTAATGCTGCTCCAGAAATTAAATTATTTACAAAGAAATCTGGGAATAAAGTAATTAGATAATTAGTCTAACCAGTATTGACATTGAAGGAGAATAGAAGGCTTTAACTGGACTTAACTTATAGTATTGATTGCACAACTGCATGAGAAAATTGTAACAAATGAACACTGGAAAACTGGGAAATACTTTTGGCAGTAACTGAACTCAGGAGGAAGATTCGTGTATGTGTGTACACATACACACACACGCTGTATACTATTTTACTATAGAATACAATATATAACATTACCTATATGATATGTCTCTTATATACTGTTTATGGTATCTTGACAAAACAAACTTGTCATTAACAAGGCAAATCCAGATATTCTTACTCCTTCCTCCAGTCCCCCAACCTTTGCTTAAGAAAACCCAGTTACTTCAGTAGCAGAGCTGGATCATTTCATTCACAAACTTAATGCCCATCAGGGAGAGAGATGCTTTCCTGCAGGGCAGCTGCCCCTGAGCAGGATTCGGCCACTTGCAGACCCTCAAGGGCTGTGAGGGCATCCTCAGGTGCAGGAGGCACTGCCCCACCCTTGGAGAGACAGCAGGAGGTTGTGTTTTCTCCGCATCGGCATGTGTCCCATGGCCCTCCACTGACATGGAGGAGGGGCCGCAGAAAAGCGAAGGCACCCTCCACCTCTGCTCATCCCCCCAGGTTTTATCAGGGTTGGTAAGGGGAAGGTGCATCACCTCTGCCTGGTGTGCCCCGCTTGCTCCACAGGTCTCCAGGAGGGCTTTGTAGGCAGAAGAGCGCTTTGAAGGACTTACAGAAGCACTTACATTAAAAAATCAGCTCTGCTGGGTGTGGAAACACTTGTGAAAGCATCTACAGAGATCCTGTGGACTGCCATGTGCCTGATGGAGGGAACTGGGTAGAGCAGTGAGGCCGTCTCCAGTGACTTTCCTTGCAAAGGCTGTGTTACATGCAGATGTACACCACTGGTCTTCACATGCAGTTTGTCTTTTGATGTGCTAGAGGTGATGCATCCTCCCCAGCCTGGTGTTCAGGATAGTAAACAGTGCCCCTTCATCTACAGATGAAAGGGATAATTGGGCTGGGTGGGGACAGACTTTTAAATGGGTGACATGGGGAAGCAGGGGGGATCCAGGAGCCCAAGAAGTACATTAAAAGAGTGAACAGAGGAAGTTAAACCCATTTGAATGGAATATGAATTTAGGAGCTGCAGCTATTTCTGCTGAAAATACTCAGGAGGACACTAAAAACCAGAGGTCAAGAGTGACTCTCATGGAGGCACACTGACTTGGGATGGGACAGTCAGAGAGCACAGGATGGACTGGTGGTGGCCTCTTGACACAAGCGCCTGGGAACATGAGCATAAGAAAAAGCAGCTGAGCCTCTGTGTAAGCTTCCAACAAATACAGTAACAATGATTTTCATATCGCTGGTTTAATTCTGTCCACATGAATGCTAAAATAGTCCTCACCTAGGAAATATTACTGAGCCACGTGGCTTTTTTTCTTTTACACCTGAGCCTACTGGTCTTACTGAGGTCAAGTTCCCTCTAGACATGTCTTCATCTTTCCCTTCCTACAACTCCTTCTTGGTGTTTTCACTTCAAATTTTATGGGAGTAGGAACAGACCAAAGATGCCATAAATATCTAATTGTAGAGCCTGCTCTTCAGCTGGTCTGACACTGTGCAGTCAAAGTGATACCATTTTCCCTCAGCTGGCTTTCCAGTTCATGGCTCTCCGGCAGGATTTTCTTGGGAATAACCCATCCTATTCGTGTTCTGCCAAGACTGGCTGCAATACAGCTAACTCAGGAGTCTGATTTTACACACTGGAGCTGTGTCGCTGAATTTGCAAGAAGTTGTCTGAAAAGATTCAATTTTAATGTGCTCCCAAGAGACCAGGGAGGAGAACTTTAGAAAAATGCATGAGCCCAACACAGAGCAAGTGATACATAGGATGTTTTCTCTATGGCGTCAGCAGGTCTTTAGCTGAAGGTGGGCTGGGTCCTACATCAGGTGGTTGGAATTTCTTCTCATGGTGAGTGGAGAACAGCTGAAAGGAGCTTTGCTACTCTGGCAGTCAGCAAAATCACTATAATTAAATGCAAAAGTAGAATTACAAAGAAGAGAGACCTGTAAGTACTCATCAGAAGTGATAGCACAGGATGAGTGTTCTGAAAGGAATTAAAGTTTGCAAAATTATAATCCAATAATTAGGGCAATTAAAGATGTTGTGAAATATCCAGAACAAAAGACCCAGAAGAATAATTCTTGTGTGCTGCTCCCTCCCTGATTGAAATTTCTGTTTGTGGGGTAAAAAAATATAAAGACAGGAAAATTTATCAGTTAGTTAGAAATAGAAGTAGAGTCTTGAAAAGCTGAAGCATAATATTATTGTAGTGAAAAGATGACTTCAAAACAATCAGTTTAAAAAAAATCTTACTCAGCTTTTCCAAACTCCATAGAAAAAAAAAATTTCTGTGGTGTCAAATGTAGCAGCATAATTTCATTTTCAGGTGCTTCTTCGGTATATGCTGGCAGTGGACCCTGAGGGCTGTGAATGTGAGGTCTAACAATTCTTTCAGCGTAAAACAGGCTTTGGGGAAAAACTGGTGAAACAAATCCAGACCTGTGGTCTGGGAGCCCTGTTTGGTTTGTCTCTAAAGCCCACTGGCACTACCCTACAAGGAGCCTCTGCTATGGTGTCTGCTTTGTTGCCTGTATAATTGAATGCATTTGTGGGGGTCTCATACAGGATGGGTTTTATTTCATGCTGCTAGACTACACCTTGTTTTACTAAACCACGCCTTGCTTTCCCAAGTCTCTGACAGGTGGAATGCCGACGCAGGAGGCTTTGCCTTTGCTTCTTTCCAAGCCGGACACTTACATGCTACCTGCTAATTTTGGGGGACATTTAAGCAAAAGCTCCTGGGAGCCGATGCTGGGCAGCTGCTCTGGGGGGCTGCCATACCCAAGGGCAGCCGGGGAGGATGGGGGCTCCGGAGAGGCGCTGACCTGGAGCAGGAGCCCGGCCCTCGGGAGGACCCCCAGCGCCGAGAGGCCTTGCAGTGGCCCTGCCGTCCCCGCAGCCGACCCGCCATGCGCAGCCCTGTCCCCCCAGCACTGCACCCAGCCCAGCACCCAGCGCGTCCTGCCCGTGACAAAGGGCGGCCATGACCCCTTCAGGCCTAACGCGGGCCCTTTGGGGGATGAATCCCATGAGGAGACATCCCCGCTGGCCTACAGCGGCAGCTGCCGCCCCCCGCCGCCCTACCCTGCGCCTCAGGGAGGCCCCCACCCCGCAGCGAGCGGGGCACAACACCAGCGCCAGCTCTCGGCGCCCCTGAGGGGAAGCGAAGGAGGCGGGGGCGAGGGAGGGCGCCGTGGGGGTCTCAACTACTGCAACGATGACATGTTTTTTAACATGTACCCGTTACGGTGACTGGGTTTAAATGTCCTCTCTCTCCCTCCTCTGGCAATAGGCCTAATTCTCCATCCCTCTTGCAACGCAGACGTGAAAGCGCTACCATGCCAGTTCCCTCCTTAGCTCCTCTTGCAGGCCTCAGGAGGGGGTCTCATACCTGAAGGCCTGTCTTTGTTCTTTTTTTTTTCAACTGTTACATTTTCCTCCGCTATTTCATTGTTCTAATAAAAGGTATCAGCTCTTCTTACAGACTACCTCACTGCCATTGTGGTTTGGTAGCATTTCAATCCCCCTTGATACTCAGTTTGTTCAAGCCTGTGGGACTGTGTAAGGTGCAGATGGATGACCTCAAGGACCACAACTGCCATGTGTGACCCTCTCCACTCTTCCAGCTTCTTCAGGCAGTGATCTAAGTCCCTCCACCACACCAGCCCTGCAAACGTGTTGTATAGAATCATCAGAGAACAGGTTGGGCTGGAGGGGATCTTCAAAATCACCCAGTCCAACCCCTCTGCTGTGGACAGGGACATCCTTCACTATATCAGGTTGCTCAAAGCCCCATCCAACCTTACCTTGAACACTTCCAGGGATGGGACATCCACAGCTTCTCAGGGCAACCTATTCCAGTGTCTTACCACCCTTGTAAAAAAATTTCCTCCTTAAGTCCAGTTTAAACCTACCCTCTTTCAGTTTAATATCATTGCCCCTTGTTCTATCACTCCAGGCCTTGGTAAAAAGTCTTTCTCTGTCTTTCTTATAAGCCCCCTTCATATATTGAAAGGCTGCAATAATGTCTTCCCAAAACCTGCTCTCCTCCAGGCTGAACAACCCCAACTCTCTAAGCCTTTCTTCATGGGAGAGGTATTCCAGCCCCCCTGATCATCTTCATGGCCCTCCTCTGGACCTGCTCCAACAGTCCACGTCTTTCCTGTACTGAGGACTCCAGGGTGGGATTCAGGACTCCAGGTGGGGTCTCACCAGAGCGGAGTAGAGGGGCAGAATCACTTCCCTTGACCTGCTGGCCATGCTGCTTTTGATGCAGCCCAGGATACGGTTGGCTTTCTGGGCTGCCAGTGCACATTGTCAGCTCATGTCCAATTTTTTATCCTCCAGTATCTTTAAGTCCTTCTGTGCAGGGCTGAACCCAGTTTCATACATGTATATATTCAAAGTGCCTTGCTGCTTTTTCCAGCCACTTTTCATTTCTTTCATTGCAGACTGTAAGAAATCCCTCAGCATCCTTTCCATACATCACCCCCTTTTCTGACCATTACCGTAAGGTATATTTCAGCAGGAGCTATCAGTTCCCTTGTTTAAAAAAGTAGGGTGCCAAATACGAATTTTCTTGCCTGAATTTAGTGGCCAGTTCAGAGACCTTTGGCAAAGATTCCTTTATCTTTTCCCATAACTCACATCTGCACAACTTTCCTGCATGACAAGCCTCTACTGCTCTCTGGACTGGGTTTTGGGGGCTGCTGCCCTCACCCCACAGAGGAAGGTGCTGACACACTTCCCCACCTCCCCACTGCCACCTCTGCAAGGAAGACCTGAGGGATGTCATGTCTGGAGCCACATTTCATGGCTGGTTCCTTTAACCACCTTGAAGGTAGAGAGCCTTGGCTCCATGGGCTGCCCAGCTGGCTGTCCTAACCGTGCCTTGCGCTGCTGCGGAGCAAGCCGTGCCCCAGTGGTCCGAGGCAAAATAAACCTTTTATTGGGATGAGTCTGGGAGGATGGAATTACAAAACAAGTGGCAATAAAAACTTCACAGTATCTCAGCCTGTGGTGTATTTTGTGTCCATCAAACAGGTTCAGTCTTATCATTTGTCTTTTCTTTTTCTTGCTTGTTTTCGTCTTTTTAGTTTCCCTCTTTTTCTTAAAAGACTTTGGATATATTAGTTACTAAGGAAACCACTCTCATTGCAAAGGGTGGAGTTCAGAGACATTTATGAGACAAGAACAAATTTTATTTATAGACTGTTTCAAAATGTTTATTGTGATTTGTAGAACAGGGATTGTGTAGCAATTTGTTTTATGTGGAAAAAAATCTAAATGTAGATCACAAAATGACAGTCCACTGTTGTATATGAAGGTCAGTTCACCAAACTTTTATTTATGATGATTCTTCAGATCAGTAACTCAGAGAAGGAAACTTTGATCAAGGGTAGTAACAACCTCCACCTCTAAGATGGAAAAAGGGGAATCAATAGGAGCTGTAAGCACTTGTGCTTTGCGTGGTGAGCTGCAGGAGGAGGGACAGACAGGTCCCCCAGCACTGCATGTTCCATAGCTGAGTTTCCTCTGTGACTGCCAAACCTGTCACACCAGCGAGGGACTGCGCAGGGCATGGACCCTGCCTGCTGCTATCCTGCTCTGTCTCATCTCGCCTCTCCTCTGAATTCCTTACCTCTCTGCTGCACTGCTGCCAGCATTGCCTTTCAGCAATGGCACCCGACAGATGTGTGGCTGGGAGGCTCCTCAGACACTGCTCCCACACCAGAGTACCACCAGTTCCCTTTATACCCACCAAGCCCTTCCTCTGTTTTTTAAAAGTTCCATCAAAGGGGATTTGATAACCGATCCCATAACCTGTTCCATGGCTTCACTGTCCCAATCCCAACTGTTAGCATTTTTTTCCTCATCTGATTTTCTTTCCTGCAGATCAACCATTTCTTCAAGTCTTTAAAGATAGGTAGCATCCAGTTACTGAGTTTCACAGGCTTCCTAAAGGACTATTACTACCAAACCTCCCTAAAAGACAATTACTACCAAGCCTGTCTTCCTGCCTGAGAAGCAGGAAGCTTTTTGTTGGTTTGCCTGTGAGTCTGAAAGAAAAGGTTTCCAAAACAAAACCTAGTCCTGCAAGCACAGCTCCACTCAGCAGCTACCTGCCATAGCAGGGCCATGCCTTCTGGCAGCTCCCATGCTCGTAATCCTGTGCACCCAGGACTGTCCCGCAGTTTGGAGGGAACCCCAGCCCCCATTCATGCAGCGTTCATCCCACTCATTATGTTTCCAAGAGGAACACATTTCAGGCTCAAGGAGGACAGGTTATTCCTTTTTAAAAAGGAGGAAACTAAGACTTCATGATTTTTCTAAGGTTAAATGCAGAAAGGCTTTCCAGATTTACAAGCTGCCAGGGTCAGTTTGACCTTTCCATGTTCTCGCAGTGACTTCTGTGCTTGCAGCAGCTCCCTCCACTTTTGGTACAATAAGCCCAGTGGGCCAAAATATTGCCAAATTTATACCTGTTTGGCTCAAAATATGAAGATACCAATTCCAGCTCTGTCCGTCACAAAAATGACTTTTTGCAACATATTTGAGATATGTGAGAAGAAACATATATATGTCACTGCTTTAAGCCTCTTTTAACCAGCTCTAAGGTATTGTGCACAGTTGGGCAGTGATAAGAATCAGAGGTGAAAGATGGCACTAGATGCGTTATCCTCTGCAATTTTAAGAAAATATACTGAACACTGAGGTTATTCAGGGTAGCTTCATGAAGGAACACCAATTGATATGTGAGAATCCACCCATACGTAAGTCTGCTGCAGTAAAATATTAGGAAGGCAGCAGAGATGCAAGGAGGTCAGGATGTGGATGATTACCCAGGCAAAATGTTTTGTTCTGGTTTGTTGGTGTTTCAGATGTCTGTAGCTACTGCCAAAGCTTACGCAAATACCCCTACATGACATGGATGGCCTACACTCACTGCTTTCCCAAGGTCTTAGCTCCGGAAGCACTGGCCTCAATATTTAGGGGATAATTCTTTGGGATTAAGCCCTGCGCTTGCTCCGAAGCAAATATTTTTATGTATAAAGGCTCTTCTGAGGCCATCAGCGAACGACAGCAATGTTGCTTAGAGTGATACATTAGTCAGACTGTATCTTACAGAAACACAGCTTTTATGGGATTTTGGTTTTGACTCATGCAGCATTTAAAGATGAAATCTAGACATATAATCAGAAGGAGCTATCTTAATAATACAAGGCAGCAGCTGGACACCTCCATTTTTTTGTGTATTTATCCTCAGTATATCATTGTGAGAAAGGGAAATACTTCTGTATCGGTCATACCAATGGGGAGATGAAAAGGCAGAGCAGGGATTTGACCCACATCTCTCCAGCCCTGGGCAAACACCCTGCGTTTCTTCTGGCAGGCCCAGGGCCTTTACCTTTGCATGTGTAAAAAATTGCAGGTCAGACTGAGCACAGCCAGATATTTTCATTTTCAACCCCTTGTACAAAGGCTCTGCCCTTTGGCAGACTGAGGCTATAATCTGTTTTATATAAACCACAAGGTTATAGACTATGTTCTAAAATATGGTCCTAAATGCATTCTCTATATTTTTAAACAAAATAAGTGTGTCAAGCTGCTGGTGGTAGAAAGGACTCCAGCTGAAGAAGCTTTAGGGGATACACTCCCAGTAATTGTATAAAGCTTTTCTTTCCTCTTGGCCTTTGGGAAGTTTACTAATTCATGTGTCTGGTACTCCTGGAAATTTTGCTCTGCTTCCCCTCAGTGTAGTCATTTGGGGCTTTTTAAGTAATTATGGTCAAGGAGTTAGAATGGGACCATCTAATGTGTTTTAATTTATTGTAAGCAAAATGTGGAAGTGGCCCTTGTGGTGGATCTCAGCAAGGATATGGCCTGTCTGTGCCAGGAACAGCCTTTACATGGCCAGGTAGCGACTGGCATGGGGGCCCAGGGGAGGCAGAGGGGGATGGGAAGGTGGCACAGTTTATTTAAGAAGAAAAAACGAAGCAAGTCTACTGGAGTCAGAGTAAAAATAGATGCAATCAGTAATCAAAGCAGAGCATGAATAGGATATTAACATTGCAGATCTGAACACTCTAAGCAGTTTGGACCTGGCTGTTGTGCAAGCTATGCAGAATGGCCCTTCAATACAGTGCCCCTTTCTCCCTGAGCTGCTGCCATCCCCAGGCACTATGGGGGTTTTGTCTTTCTCAAGGTAAACTTCACCAACATTGCTCACCTCCTGGAAAAAGGAGGACTCACCATCGATGCAGGAGAACCAGGTTAGGGAGTACTTACTTAAACAAACCCAACATACATAAGTCCATAGGCCCTGATGGGCTGCACCAACGAGTGCCGAGGGAGCTGGCAGGTGTCATTGTGAGGCCACCCTCGATAATCTCTGAAAGGTCATGGTGATTAGGAGAGTTTCCTGAAGACTGGAAGAAAGCAATGTCAGTCCTATCTTCAAGGAGAACAAGAAGGAAGATCAGGGGAACTACAGGCTGGCCAGCCCCACCTTGAAATCTGTAAAGGTGATGGAGAAAATCCTCCTGGAAACTGTTTACAAACACATGAAAGACTAAAAAGTGATCGGGAGCAGTCAGCATGGATTTATGAAGGGGAAATATTGCTTAGCCAACCTGATAGCCCTCTACAATGAGATGAGTGTCTTGGTGGATGAGGGGAGAGCAGTGAATGTTTTTTATCTTGACTTTAGCCAGGCTTTCATCACTGCCTTCCGTAACATCCTCACAGACAAGCTGATGAAGTACGGGCTTGCTAAGTAGTGAGGTGGACTGAAACCTCAGCTATTCTGAGATTCTGGGAACATTTAGGATCAGCCACAGCTGTTCTCATACCAGACAGTTGCAGTCTCCAGATGCTTCTGCCTGAATTACCTGTGTACCATGTGGCACATCCGGAAAGTCAGCCAACGGCCTGACTTACCAGGAACACTCTGGGGCAGCAGGACACGGCCTTTGTGGCCCTGCAGACAGCAGCATCAGCAATCTGAATGCCACAAGCACCCTTTGCTCTCCTTGTTGGATTATTTGATTTCTGTGAGCAATGCAAGATGATCTCCTGTATGGCAAGTAGTTCCTGAGGTGCAGACAGTCTCTTCTGAGGACAGGGCAAGCGAGGAAGGTCTTTGGCCAGCTTTTCACTCTGAGCTCATTCCTTCTGTTTCCAATTAGTAACTGAGGAAGCAAAACTGCCTTGGAGGGCCTGTCTCAGACAAGTGTTTTTCATTTCTCACAACCAGTGATGTCAAAATACAAATTTCACATCATTTGGCAATTGTATCATCAGTGATGTGATTTAAGTCTTCTGTTAACAAGGGATTCTCAATCTATTTGCTCTTCTAAAGGCAGATAGTCATAAATACAAACCACAGCACGAGAGCGTCCTCTTTGCTCATTGCTTTCTGTGCCTGGTGGAAACTGTTAAGCAAAGGCCAAAGCCATACAGCAACTGGGCATCCAGCTCCTTTTTGCTTCTAGATGAGATATAGCAAATGCTTGTGGCAGGATCAGGTCCCTCAACCCTTTGCCCCAGCAGAATGTCCCCACCAGGACATGGTGGGGCTGCCTTCTGCCCCACAGACCAGGGTAGGAGTGGAGAGGCAACGACATGCTGCTCTCCCCATGTCTGCAGCCTCTCCCCTGGCACCTGTGGGTGGCAAGGTGAGCTGGTGGCATCCCAACCTTACACTGGACTCAGGCACCTACAGCAATGAGTAACAGCTGCCACGTGAACTGCTGTGACCAACCTAATGTCGGTGGATAGCGTAAACATTGGGTGTCATGAAGAGCTGTATGTCAAACATCCAATTTCCTTTTCTTGGGTCACAGCAAAGACAGAAAGAAACTGAGAACTTCAGCCCAGCGTGCAATGGCCCTGGACAGAGCAGGATCCCTGGAGGCACGGCCCTCCAAACTGGCAGCAAAAGCAGCAAAACATTTCAGGAGGGGAGAAGGGGTGGTTCATGTTCATTGCCTCTGGACTTCCCTGATTCCCAGCAGAGAGGAAAGGGATTCCCTGTCTGAGAGGCTGGGGATGGTAGGATGATGTGGTACATGTGTAAATGGCATGACTGGAGACCCACTGACGCCTGCACTTGGAGGAAAGTTAGGGGGCAGGAGGAGGGCAGGAGAAAAAAAGAACAAGTGTCCAGCCTTAGGGTGTGTGAACTATAGGACGAATGAACAGACCCTGGCCAAAGTGAGTTAAAATAAAAAGTAACTTGATGTTGTTTGCTGGTTTACTCTACTGGAGTCATTGATCCTTATTGGTCTTTGTATGCGCTAAGAAGACTTCAGGGCAGACTGTAATCCTGCTCCATGTTACCACACTTTTATGCACTAAATCACCCCACCAACAAGGACTGAACTTCCCAGAGGCCCCACTTACCTGCCAAGAGCCACCCCTGGAGAAATGAAAACCCGAAGCTGTTCCTCTCCGTGCAGATGGGTTAGGGAAAGTACCAGCCCCGTCCAGGCAGGGGGATGCTGCTGGCACTGGGGGGCTGCCTCTCGCTTTCCCTCTCCCACTCATGCAGCCCGGGGGTGGGCTGGGGGTCCCTTTGCCGCGGGACGCTTGGTGCTTGGAGGCAGTGACCCAGAGGAAAGCCTCAGCCAGCACAGCAGGTATGGCTGCTCCCTGCTGGTGGGGGATCTGTGGCAGAGCGCAGGATCACCTGCGCAGACTGCCATTGTGCCAGCGAAATTACGGGGAGCGGTAGATCAGCGCAGTGAAACACACAAAGCTCACCTGAAGAACATCTCCCAAGAGGCTATCGGGCTGCCAGTAACCTGCTCTCCTCTCCTCCTCTTGGCCAACAGGACAACCCACCACTAGGAATAGGCAGAGGGAGGTTTTTCCCTGCAGTTCAAGTGAGGTGTGTTCTGGTTTTATTTTTATATCTCAGTAGTTAATAACGGTTGTACAGCTAATTTAACAGGGGGTTCTGGTGTGATTTGAGAAGCTCTAACTTAACTGAAGCACTCAGACAAGTCACTCACTGAGTACTTCACTGCAATGATACTAAAACTCTTGCCATGTACCAGCCTTCTCTCGTGAACTTCCAGAAAATGCTCCTTCAGAAATACTATCTCACGTACAGCGTAACCCTGCTCCCCACCGGTGCATTGTGGAGCCCTTCTTTTGGGAGCAGAGGAGGTTTGCCTGACTTTGTTAAATTACCATGGTCACTGTTAACTTCTTTACAGCAGTACTGCCAAATGCAAGGAAGAAAGGTTTATCTTCAGCCAGATGAAACTGTTCTCCATAACCTTGATTTGCAGGAGAAGCCCACTCAAAAACATCCGTGGCCTTCCTAGAGTGTGGCTGTGAGCTCCAGCACCCACCCCACCAGCTCTGAGCCCTGGCTGCAGGAGGGAGAGAGTGCTGTTCTGCGGCACGCAGCAGCCCGGCTGGCTGCGGTGGCTTCAGCTCCTTGGTGAGGCTGTTGACTCTCCATACAGCAGACATGAAGCATCTTACTGTCAATAGACAGCGCTCAGCCTCCCCGCCGGGTTGTTCTTCTGCGTCCCCTGATCTCGCCTGACTCCATGATAAAGCATGTGATTTGTTCTTTCCTGTAAAACGAATGCATTCTCGAAAGGTGCCTCCCAGGCGCCAGTGGAATGCTTCAGTATTTTTAAATGGTTGGTCTCTCGGAAGCCCTATTCCAGTAAGAGAAGAAAACCTCATTATGCAGCAAGAAGCCTGAAGTTTTTCTAAAGACATCCTTCCAACACTGTCAGTGGGTTTTTCTTGGCCACCCACACCCCCTCAGGCAGCGCATGGCTACTCTCCTCCAAGCCTGATCACTCCTTCATCCTGGGAATAGGGTGTCCCGAAGTCCAGCTGGCCTCCTCCCTCCCTCCTGTCATTGCACAAAGTGAATTTACATGTTTCCACACTTACTCTTGGAGGTTAATTTCACTTTAAAAACCACTCATTTGGAACTTCTACCTACTTGATTAAAACCATGGTCTTACATGGCAGAAATTGTGGAGCTGGGGCTTGGCTTCCTCTGCCACTCTCCCTCGTGAATTCTTTGGGGTCTAATAACAGAACAGTATAAAAACTATTAAAGTACTATGAAGATCATTTGTGATGATATAAAAACTGAAAATAGACATCAGATGGCAGACTTTCTCTCCATGGAGATACTGTCAGTTTCTCTTTCTGCCCATCGCCTCCTTTCATCAAACCCATCAGAACTTGGTATAATTGAATCTTTTGTCCCTCTATCAAATTTATTTGGAAACTGGTCATTGGGTTCAAAAGTTATGGGTTGAATCTGCCAGGCTGACAAGATGACTGCGTAATACTTCATTTTGTTAGGAACTGGCTAAAAATTGACCTGCAGGCAGTCACGGGGTTTAGAATCCAGGCCGGCTTTGACGCTGGTTCACTGGAGGGTGAGGGCAGGGTGTATTTGCTGCTGCAGGTAGTTGTGATTATCCAGGTACACTATACAATGTGGTCTTTTTTTCATCAAAATAGTCTCTTCATCACCATGATGACTATAACTTTACCAGCTGTTATCCCATCCTAGTCCTGTTGATAAATGCAGATTCACAGCAAGGGAGCAGAAGCCCTGTTTTACCTCATCCTAACTGTGCAAGCTGGCTGCGCGTATTTAGTAGGCACAGGCTTGCGGGAACTTGGAACTACTTGCACCGAGCTCACTGTTCCTACACGTGATCAGCTCTAGCTGTGTAACCACAACATAACTCTTCCTCCAATTTGGAAACAAAAGTCTTTCCTTCTGTCTGGCTCTTGCCCATTCAAGGAATCAAGCCTGCTCCCAGGCCTGGGCTTCGGGAAAGCTTCAGAGCAAAATGAGAGAAATCTTAACACACACATCTTCATACAGGCCAATATCACTTCTATGTGAAATGCGGGTGGCTTGGGCATAGCTGCAGTTAGGATTGCCTGGCCAGGTTCTCCATCATTAACCCCAAACACCTCATGACAAAGGCATACAGCCAGTGCCAGGGAGACAGGTCAGCCAGCGTCCTCCCGAGACCAGCCTGGACTCTTGCACAGCAAGAGAGTAAGCCCCACCATTTGGGCTGTCCCCACCACTGTGTGACTGCTCCGTCCCCAGGACAAGTAGTGTAGAAAGATGTAGTTTGCATCATCATGCTTCAGCTCACCCTGCATTTAGCCGTACAGACGCTGCCCAAACCAGTAGGCATACTCTGCACATTTCTGAAACACAAGGGCTCCTGAAAAACTTTCAGACCCCTACTTTTATGCACATTTTCAACCTTTTATCACTGCAACACCTCTTTAATTTTAGTAGTCCTTAAGTACTACAGCAGGGCAAAGAGCACTAAACCGAAGCAGAGCATAGCGACCAGTTCTCCTAGATCTTTTGGAAAACCTTCACTGAAGCTTGACCGTAAAACTAGGGTAACAGTTTTACGGTAACAGTAATCTTTTCCCTGTTTATATGCCCTAAGTTTAAACTTTGTTTAGATTACAATTGTTCTATAGCAAACCATCTTCAAGGCCTGATGAGAAGCAGAACAGATGCAATTTTAGCATAAGATAATCAGGAATGCTGCTGTGCTGAAGCTCAGAGATCGCCAGCTCATCACCAGTGCACCCCATCGTTATTTTTTTATTCCTGTGAACAACAGTAACCACATGCTGACGATACAGTGTATGATTTTGGTCTCATAAAAGACTCTGATTTAGAGTCTTTCAAGAGGAAAGAAGAAAAACTTGATTCACTGCGTTGCACATACCCAGACAAATATTCATCTTATCATCAGATTACTTTTTGTGGTGGTTTTTCAGGTTCTACAGACTTTGGTGGGTTTTTATGTGAAATGTTTAAAAAGATACACTTCTTACAGAGGGAGCAGGTTCCAAACAAAACTGCTGGCAACTGTTTTGTCGGCTGCTATGAAAGTTAACCCCCCCAATCTTCCCACTTTATTGCCACTGGGAAATGCAGCTGACTTTAATATCTGTAAGTTTATTTTTCTCAGACTTTACTTTCCAGATCACCATCTGTCTAGACATTGTCAATTACTAGTATGTGTACTCAAGGTGAGCTTAAGGGTACTCAATATTTTATTCTCCATGTGATTAAATTTCCAGGCAGCACTGAACCAACCCGCTATATTCGCATTTGTCATTTAAGGCAGATGTCACATTATCCAAAACAAATTAAAGACCTTTTCATTGATTTTTACTGAAACCAAAGTACAGAAGTTGTGGAAAGTACCCTGAACTTCAAAGATCTTCTTGAAGGTTGTCTAACAGGAACAATCTTTTCCTTGGGTATCCCCACCACACCCCAAAAAAATCAGTGAGGGGTGGGAAGGAGGATTCAGCTGAAACAAGTGGAGTTAACATTGCTTACTATAAAGAGAAAATGGAAAAGCTTTTGAGGAGCAATCAGACTGATGATACCCATCCCTACATTAATCTGTACAGGGAACAATTTGGCTGTGCTGGAAAAAGAACAATTACTTTTAGCTTAAATACAGTTTCTGCTACGTAGCTTCTAGTGCAGCTGGCCCCTTCTGTACACACGGGTTACCGAGCACAGGTCAGCAATCCCCGGCAGATGCAGAGCCAGCTCTGCGGGTGTTGGTGCAGACGTCAGATAGCCCAGGACCGAGCATTTTCATCCTGCATATCGTGTCAGACACGGTGGCAAAAAGGTTAAGCTCGGTCTATGTTTTGATCTCCAGCACTGCTGCTCTTGAAGAAAATGCCACAGCCATTGGGACAGATCAGCTAGGAAAAAAACCCCTAAAACCCCTGATACACATATTGTTAATGAAAACTGATGGTAACTGATTATTACTTTCATACACATTTATCAAATTTCCTTTATAATATTAAGAGATTTGTGCCTTTTCCTCTACACTAAGCCACCAAATCTCATTCCCCACCAGTCCTGAGGTGTCTGCTCCCCCAGTTGTCTTAAAAGGAAAGTCAGCTGTTTGTGTGACCACAGTTCAAGTCAGGAGGCAAGGACACCGGGCTTTAGGGAAAAGAGGAGAAAAAAGATGAATATTCTGTACTTTTTTTTCTTCAAATGTGTAACTCCGAGCTAATAAAAATTAACATCCCTATAACATATCTTAATTGGCCAACCCAGGTTAATAAACACTGAAGTGTGAAGTACTAGACCTAAACCCAATTTCTTAGCAGCGTAGGAAGGAGCTTCCTGAACTCCCCTTGCAGCGAGACACCCCTGCAGTATCTTCTTAAAAATGAGAAAGGATTGCTCCTTTTTGCTTCCCAAAGATAGCAGGTGATGCAACATCAAAGTTTGGGGGAGATCCGCATAGGAGGGAAACACACTTTCAGCTCATGGGTTCACCTCTCTCCTCCAGCTGAGGTACTCCATTCACACCTGAGTTCACCAGTTTTATAGGGCTTCTGGGGAGACATTCAGTCTTCCTTATTAAAGCTGTTCTACAACAAATAGATTCATTATAGATACTGCAGGACAAGATGACCAAAACCCCCCAAAAGCATGTTTGCCTGGCCCTGGCTAGGGCCAACAACCTTGCCCTAGCAAACTTCGACTCTGAACAGAAACATTCAGAGCAGGGCAGGGACTGAAACGATGACCGCTGCTTTCGGAACACACGCACTCTCCAAGTGGCAGTGGTTAAGATGCACTTCTTTTCAGTGCATCAGCCTTTGTCACGTAAGGATGTTCCCACTTCACACATTTGCTGCTTCAGATCCCATTTGGAGGCTGTCCTCCTGGAGTCTGGGAAGCAAACTCAGGACTGTAGGCTCCACACTGAGATTCGGATATCTAAAATCCCTTTGAAGAACTGGCCTGTTTATTCCCATTCAGTTGTGTTATCGTAGATGTCTTACTAGTGCAGAAACCTAAGGAGCTGAATGCTTGGCAGGCATTGTAACGCTGAACTATTGCGAATGTTATCAAATTTTAAATAAGCTGTAGGCAAAAATAAATATACTTACTTTATTAAGTACAAAAGAAAACTTTAAACTGTGGCATGCCACCTCATGGCAGAACAGCAACATTGTGTGTCGGTACCAGTAAACACACATCAGGAAGCCGCATCCCAAAGCTCTTGTTTATTACTAAGCTGCAACAACCTGCAGGGGTAGCGCTACTTTGGGAAAAAAATCAATCAATCAATCAATCAATCAATAAACAAAATCAAGCAAACTTCTTTGCAAAAAAAAAAGTCTGCAAACTAAACCAGGCAGAACTGTTTTAGCAACTTTAGCAATCTCTTACCATTATGGAAGTAGAATTAATGAAAAGAAATTTACTTTGGGTCTAAATTTAGCAGGGACACATGTAGGCGTCACAGTGCTTGTACATATCATCTCAAGGAAAAATTCATTAATTCAGAAATAAAATGTGTGGAAAAAATGTCTACTCATCTTGGCTTTCCACATTAAAGAATAATATAATTTGGTAGGATTTACTAGTCTTATTTTTCTTAGCTCTGCATCATATCCAGCTACTTCTCACAGAGCATTCTGAGGCTAAATTAATAAATGTGCTACAAACATCTTCAAAAGATGTCAGAATACCTGCAGTTGCCAAGGTAGGAAGGCTGACAATCCTAAGATGCAGGATATTGTCTTCAGAAGCAGCCATGTTTCATGATTTTTTTTCTATTCATGCTCTGAGTATGTGTTCCATAAAATCACGTGATACTGTAATTTTAACACCTGTCTCTTACTGCCTTGAATGATACGTACACATCAGTGTTGTGCATCTGGACCCTTTCAAATGGGCTACGCTACCAGGGCTGAAAGCAGTTTTAGCTAATAGAGAATGACACTCCCAGAAAGTTCCATTCGATAACACACTCTAGGTTCTCTTCCAAATCCTTTGTTTCAGCCAACATTATCTAGGACTCCTGATTTTAAGAATTATTTTAAGGACTCGGGAACTATACTCTGGACAAGACAGAAGTAAGGCAAAGCACTAACTGTTCCTTTTAAGAAAACAATTACGCAAGTCATTTTACTAAGAAAGCTGCTAGTCTTAGCATAAGCGACAAAGCATAAATCCAGACTGAGTGACTATCAAACAGAAGTCTTTGATTTCTTTACAGGTGCTTAATACTAAGTAACATATATGAAGAAAGACACAGAATTGTATAGGTTGGAAAAGACCTTTAAGATCATCACATATATGAAGAAAGACACAGAATTGTATAGGTTGGAAAAGACCTTTAAGATCATCGAGTCCAACCGTAAACCTAACACAACCTGTTTACCACTAAACCATGTCCCTAAGCACCACATCTGCATGTCTTTTAAATACCCCCAGGGATGGTGACTCAACCACTTCCCTGGGCAGCCTCTTCCAATCCCTGACAACCCTTTCAAATATCCAATCGAAACCTCCCCTGGTGCAACTTGAGGCCATTTCCTCTCGTCTTATCACTCATTACTTGGGAGAAGAGACCAACACCCACCTCACCACAACCTCCTTTTAGGCAGCTGTAGAGAGCAATAAGGTCTCCCCTCAGACTCCTCTTCTCCAGACTAAACAACCCCAGCTCCCTCAGCTGATCCTCACAAGACTTGTTCTCCAGACCCTTCACCAGCCTTGTTACCCTTCTCTGGTCACACTCCAGCACCTCAATGTCTTTCTTGTACTGAGTGGCCCAAAACTGAACACAGTATTCGAGGTGCGGCCTCACCAGTGCCGAGTACAGGGGCACGATAACTCCCCTACTCCTGCTGGCCACACTATTGCTGATACAAGCCAGGATGCTGTTGGCCTTCTTGGCCACCTGGGCACACTGCTGGCTCATGTTCAGCTGGCTGTCCACCAGCACCTCCAGGTCCTTCTCTGCCAGGCAGCTTTCCAGCCACTCTTCCCCAAGCCTGTAGCATTGCACAGGGTTGTTGTGGCCCAAGTGCAGGACCCGGCACTTGGCCTTGTTGAACCTCATACAATCGGCCTCAGCCCATCGATCCAGCCTGTCCAGATCCCTCTGCAGAGCCTTCCTACCCTCAAGCAGATCAACACTCCTGCCCAACTTGGTGTTGTCTGCAAACTGTGCACTTGATCCCCTCATCCAGATCATTGATAAAGATATTAAACAGAACCGGCTTCAACACTGAGCCATGGGGAACACCACTTGTGACTGGCCGCCATCTAGATTTAACTCCATTCACCACTACTCTTTGGGCCCAGCCATCCAGCCAGTTTTTTACCCAACGAAGAGTACACCCATCGAAGCCATGAGCAGCCAGTTCCTCCAGGAGCATGCTGTGGGAAACAGTGGCAAAGGCTTTTCTGAAGTCCAGGTAGACAACATCCACAGCCTTTCCCTCATCCACTAAGTGGGTCACCTTGTCATAGAAGGAGATCAGGTTAGTGAAGCAGGACCTGCCTTTCATAAACCCATGCTGACTGGGCCTGATCACATGGTTGTTCTGTACATGCTGTTTGATGGCACTCAAGATGATCTGCTCCATAACCCTCCCTGGCACCGAGGTCAGGCTGACAGGCCTGTAGTTCCCCAGATCCTCCTTCTGGCCCTTCTTGTAGATGGGCGTCACATTTGCTATTCTCCAGTCAACTGCGACCTCCCCAGTTTGCCAGGACTGCTGATAAACGATGGAAAGCAGCTTGGTGAGCACTTCTGCCAGTTCCTTCAGTACCCTTGGGTGGATCCCATCCAGCCCCACAGACTTGTGTGTGTCTAAGTGGTGTAGCAGGTCGCTAACCATTTCCCCTTGGGTTGTGGGGGCTCCATTCTGCCCCCTGTCCCTGTCTTCCAGCTCAGGGGGCTGGGTACCCAGAGAACAACTAGTCTTACTATTAAAGACTGAGGCAAAGAAGGCATTAAGTACCTCAGCCTTTTCCTCATCCTTTGTCACTATGCTTCCTACCAAATCCAATAAAGGCTGGAGATTCTCCTTAGCCCTCCTTTTGTTGCTAATGTCTTTACAGAAACACTTTTTATTGTCTTTTACAGCAGTAGCCAGATTAAGCTCTAGCTGGGCTTTGGCCCTTCTAATTTTCTCCTGCATAACCTCACTACACCTTTGTAGTCCTCCTGAACTGCCTGCCCCTTCTTCCGAAGGTCATAAACCCTCCTTTTTTTCCTGACTTCCAGCCAAAGCTCTCAGTTCAGCCAGGCCCGTTTTCTTCCCTGCCGGCTGGTCTTTTGGCACATGGCCTGCTCTTGCGCCTTTAAGACTTCCTCCTTGAAGAAAGCCCAGCCTCCCTGGACTCCTTTGCCCTTCAGGACTGCCTCCCAGGGGACTCTGTCAACCAGTCTCCTAAACAGGCCAAAGTCTGCCTTCCAGAAGTCCAAGGTGGCAGTTCTGTTGACCCCCCCTCCTTACTTCTCCGAGAATCGAAAACTCTATCACTTCATGAGTGCTATGCCCAAGACAGCCTCCAACCATCACATCACCCACAGGTCCTTCTCTGTTCATGTATGTAACATGAATATGTAACATTAATTTCTGAAATCCAAACTGTTTTGCAAATATATATAAGCTTTTATATTTTTCTCATCTTGGACAGTAGAAAAGAAAAAATGGAAAAGCACCTCAATAGTTCAGCCATTTTAATGTTGACAAAAGTTTCCAAATACACTGGCACACGTTCCAGGGGAATTTTCTTGGATTAAAAAAATCAAAATGGACTCTATTGTTTTCTTTCTTTAAACAAAAAACCTTGTGTAAACACCACTTGTTTTTGAAATTCTGGCCAGCTTGGCTGACGGTTACTGAGCGAATCAGGAGCTGAACTTGGCAGTTGGAAAGTCTCTACTGCTGGTCCTTTGCTCAGAGCACTGAATCACACCGACTCTACTTCCTCCCCCCACTACAGCCCAGCATTACACACAAAAATTTAACCGGTGCTAATCTCTAATTAGACTGAGTCAAATCAGCATAACGTTTGATCATCTGAGCATCTTCTCTCCACAAAACTGTCCACTCTGCTGTCTTTATTCCAATGCATAAAAGAGATCTACAGCTCCAAGAACCACCTTTCTGTCACCTCTTGTAGCCCTCTTCCACTTTTATAAGTGAACTTGTCTCAACTCATACAATAAACTCATGGGAAAAAGGACTGCATAGGTGTATACCTTATTCTTTTATTCAAGTTACTAATATCATTAGTAAAGGACAATTTCCCAGCACTAACTAGTTATACCAACTAATATCTTTATACAGTAATTAAAAGGACAATAAAACTAAATAATAAGAACACAGAGCCTCTAGCAATTAAAGCCTTGGACTACTGAAAATCACTAGATAGAATGAAGGAAGAGCAACTAGTCTCCCATTTCTTTGCTGAAACAAGTACTATTTTAATAGCTGTATGTGAACAGAGAGTAATAGTATCTGCTGATAAACCATTTCAAAAGACAAAATTCGCTCAACTTTCTTATATCACTAAATGCAGAGGAACAAACATACTAATCACAGCTCAGTCTCACAGACAGAAAGCTCACATAATTTTCTTGGTGAAGGAATATTCCATATAATCTTAAAATAATCATTGCCTGAGACCTCTGTTGAATCAACATCTCAATTTATAACAGGACATTAGCCAGCTTTTCCTTTATGCCCAAGAGTATATTTCAAATACATGGCCAAGGCAAGAAAAAACAAAAGCTCAGAAGAAGCAGATAAGTCTTGGTACGAAAAGAGCTTTGAATTGAAAGGCTCTTCTATTACATCCAACTTGTTTACTGGACAAAACTATACCTAAACAAATAATTGGTATCATCTTCTGGTTCTTGTGACAAAAACTTTTGACATTTCTCAGCAGGCAGAAGCAGATCTTTATCTTTCACCCTCATGAAAAGCGTAGGTAACTAATATCTTTCCCTGTTTACAAACTTGGCAGTCTTTCAAAACATGAAGCTGATATTCTAAGCAATCATTTTTCCCTTCAGCAATGAGAACACAATGCACTCCTTATTAAACATTCTGTTGTATGAAGTAACAGTGCAACTGCAGTCTAAGGACATAGGCCAAAGAAGGGTTGTAGGCAGAGTCTTATTAGACTAGCTAGAAAAAGCACAAAGTTTCCCATACACACATCCTTATTCAGAACTCACGTACCTGAAAGCTTTTCTACTTTTCTCAGATAACCTGTAAGTAGTATAATAAAAAGTCATTAAGAGGTTAATTCTACCTGTCAATCTTGCCTAGCATGTAGTTTATGCATGGTAACTCCTAACTAATCATCTTTAACTGTATGAAAATAATGATTTCTTGGCAAAATAAGAAATTGCAAGAGATTGCATGTTCAAAATCATGATTTATTGGATGTATTTTTAATCATGTAGCTCCTTGTGAAGATACACTTTATAAATTATGGAACAAGTATAGTTCTTTCCACAGCTTTCACATTTTAGTCCTCAAGTTCAGAAACGAGATGTTCAAAGGTAAATTATGCAAAATGGCTTTAAAAAACTACACTAAAAAGCTTCAGTTCTTTGAGAATCCAAGATACATATATAATAAGCGGCATTAGAGTGTCTGCACTACACCCCCAAGCGATATATGCAGGAGAAGCAGCGTACAGTACCTGCACCAAACCTCAAGGTACACTTCATGATTAGCAGTACACAGCACCTGAACATCTACAGCAGCCTTAAAATTTATCTTAGTACAACAAATGCTCAAAGGGTTTACAGCATCTGTAGCAAGGTTAGATGAAGGGTTATAACACATTACAATCACACCCAAGTGAGCCCTGCTTACCTGTGCCTTCAGACCTGGCCAATGCACAAGCAGTACACACCAGCATTTCACCATTGCACTGTGACACTTCCCAAGCAGAGCCACGTACCCTGCAAACTCGTACTATGGTACAAGAGAACAACTCACTGCCCACATCCCTTTCCCTTTCATGCCCATCCTGTTGAGAAGGCAGGCTCCACTGAACTTCTATCAAGATCAAATTACGTGTATGACCAACTGACATCACTGTATTGGTGGGGATGTACCTCTGCGGTTAAATTTTATACTTCATGCTTGCTTGCCCTTGATTGTTTCTCCTTAAGGTTGATGTTGACAAAATGCCAGATCTTAAAGGCAAACAAAATAAGCTTAATTTAAACAAAACATTTATTTGAAGTTCTTTTTAAGTCACACAGTTGAACAGATAAAAGACAACCTTCTGCCCTTCACATTTCAAGCCTTCACCAGAGACCACACACACTGTCCCATGGACAGTGACATTTTCCTATAACAATTCCTTTTGGAAACCAGTGTCCAGGCAGATGAAGACTCACATTTCAAGCAGACTGATTTATAAAATCCGTTTTTTTATAAAAAAAAACCAACCAAACAACGTAACTTTGTTATCAAATTCTTGTCACAAAGTAAAGGTGTTTAACACTCATAAGCTTGATCTCAAAACAAAACCCCAGCCATTCATAATCAAATAGAACATACTGCCTTCAAAAAATTCCCCAGAATTTTAAAATGTTCCAAATATATACACATTTATAACTTAAGTGCTCATTAGCTACAACCTTTTATTCATGCAAGAGCTGCGAGAGGAAAAGGTGTTTCTCAGAGCGGCTTTTCTGAAAATGCAGTAAAACTCTTCACTCGTGCAAAGAACAAAGGGGTGTACATTTTGTCAATGTCGAAAGTAGTAACAGCTGTCTCACCAGTTGATCTGCAAAGAGTATTGTAAAAGTTAAATTAGGCACAAGTTGCCGTTTAAGTCCCTCAATAATGCAATCAAGTTCCACAGTACAGTGTGTGCACCAAACTACAGCTGGAACGTAAGCGTCTTTCATTCTGAAAGCATCTGAAAGTTGGCTGAATCACGCTATAGAGAATACACTTCTATTTTAATATCAAAGAAACCACTTTCCCCTTCCATTCTTATTATTAGCTCCACAACTTGAAACAGCGCAGGATGTCACTCAAGTCACCATATTAATATTGAAGTAAAAAATCCCCTTTCATTTGTTTCACTTAGAATCCTGAAATCAGAATACAGAGTGAGAGCAAACACTTGTATGTTTACAAAATTTTAAAAAGAAGAAACCCAAGTATTTCTGAACATCAGTGACAAAAAACGTATGTCCTCCTAGCTGTGTTTTATACTCATCTTTATTCTAGTTTCAAAAGGACACCATCATACTGAGACGTACAGCAGAACCTGAGCAGTACTGAAAAGAATCCCTCTGATATTGCCACTTCTTCATAAATTAGGTATGAAAATATTAGTTTTTATAAAAGCAATTCTTCTGTTTATGGAAGTTACCTATACTCCCAACCACCAGTAGTTTACTTCCTAGATTTTATATACTTACAGATCAACAGCTGAGCTATATCCCTATAAAAACACTGAATATAAAGACTAAGAAGATTGGAAGACAAGGCCTAAATCCACCCTATATGCCAACATCAAACATCTGGACAGTCAACTTGACAGTAATTTAGAGTGTCAGGCCAGCGGCCATGGCTCTTGCTTGGTTAGTGATTAGAACAGCTGGTCACAAGCCCGTATTTTGCAATGCTGGATTACATAGTTTGTAAGCGTTACAGTTCTCACATGATGGCTGCAGACATTTTTAGCTTGCACATCCATAGGGAGAAGAAATATACCTTAATAAATATGTTTTCCATACCCCTTTACTAGCACCATACTAAGTCATTCAACCCTGATTCAGTTCTGAAATCATTCAAACCCTGTGCATAAATCCTTTAAAGGGCTAAAATACTGCAGTTCTACTACTTCAGAAACTTCCCAAACCATTATAAGAAGTTACTAAAATCCTGGGATTTCTTAAAGTAAAAGTTCATTATGATATATCAAATCAGGACCAGTTACTGTTTTCAGGACATTTTGTTAAAGCCTCGTAAGTCTCACAGTCTTTACATCTTCTGTACTTAGTACTGGACAAATTATATCCTTCTTTGATCTTATTCCCCATTTACTTACTTGTAAGTTATGTGACAAGAATGATGTATCCAGACAAGTTTGTTGAACCTCTGGCGCCCACTGGAGCACAACTGTAGTCCTACATGAAAACTGTGATCTGTTTCTTGTGCAGGAACACGGCGAAAATACCTGTATTTGTGGTAGTCAATTGGTTTCTGTACAAAGAGAAAAGAGGCTTCATGACCTATAATGAACGCATTGTGCAGCTATTTATCCTGAGGCCTAAGTAACTGTGAGGACAGATTGTTAAACTCTCATGCTTGAAAGCAAGTACCGGTATTCCTTGAAAATACATCAATTTAGTGTCTTAATAAAAAGATTATTACAGATTGGGGGAAAAAAAATAAGATAAATCACCATGGTTATTATATTTTATTTTTAAACCATTCAAAAAATGAAACTAATTTTTTAATCCTCTGGTGTAATGCAAATCTTCAGATGCCTTAAAATATTCAGTCTGAGAAAACACTTATTAAAAAGCCCCCTCCTTAAATTATTTTTCCTCTATTCTATTTTGCTACCTACCTCTTCCTTTTTCTTCATTATTACAGCAAATACTTTGGTTTGATTGTCTGTTTCCTGGGAAAGGCGATAATGGCCAAGCAAGATTGCATCCGTTCTGGAAGGTTAAGAGGAGGATAGTGTCAAGGACAGAAGAATATTCTCTGACTCAAAACAGTGATGTACATAAAATACAAATATCAGCAATGAAAAGAAGACTGCATATCGTGATCAAGGACTATTTTATATTTCCATTTAGTAAAGTACCAGGCTCACTGATGATAAGAAATGACGAAAACATTTTGGAAGGTTGCTTTTCATTTTCCCAGACAGGACAGTAAAGATAAGTTAGTCAGTTCTACCTAGCCTACTGCTAAATATTTTCAGACTTCTGGTGAACAGCTCAAACCTGTTCTGAAGTCGCAAAAGATTTTCTATGTTTTGAAAAAGTTTGTACAAACATCAAAAAGAAATCAAGCAATAATTTAGTCATATCCCACCAATATCTTCACTTTCCTTCAAATAGTCAAGGAAGTGTGAGAAGGCAGTCGATAACAAAATAGTATCTTTAAAAGGATACTATAACCACCAGGCTAATAGCATGTATTCTTCCACCTACTTCCTTTAAAAGTTTAAAATCACATAACCCGCAAAGGAAATCTAATTACAGTATCAGGACCTTAAAATGAAAGATATCTTTGCATAAAGACCAAAATTTTTTGTATTTCCCAGAAAAGAATCATAAACATCTATAACACAATATAAATATGTGTTTTTACTCTTGTTTTGCTAAGCCAGGATATAGAATCTGAGGCAAAAGTAAACAGAAATTGCCAGGTAAAAGCAAGACGAAAACTGTAGAGCCAAATATTTTATTTGAATAACCTTGTATTTTTAGTCCGTAAGCGAGGAACTATAGACGGGGGATCTTCAGGAGTTGTTAGCATCATAACTTGACCATCTGGAAAGAATCTCAAATACCTGCAAAAATATAATTACACAATATAAACCTAGAAAACATATCATTTTTCTGCTGTGTTTTTTTTTTTTTTTTAAATCACAGGATGTTTCCCAGAAGGATATAGAACTTAATAGGTAATAGGATTTGAAAACACATTTCTTAACACATGGTATAACAGAAAAAAGAAATCAGAAATCAAAAGAGAGTTTTGAAGATTAAAAGATCAAGTTATGAAGAGTTATGAAAGACGGCAGAAGTTCAGGAGTTTTGTCACCTCTAATCAAAGCAAGAAGGCTACCCTGGAATCAAAACTCACCTCAAGTAAGTTTCTTCATGCCTAGCATTGATTGAGACAAACACAACAAAATCTTAATTACAGTATCACTACAGAATGGACAATGTTTTATTGACTTCTTCACGTTCTGGGATCTGATCAATTTCTACAGTACTCAGATACTGTGCTGATGTTTGTGAGACTACAGAAATAAGCCATGAGATTCAATGATTTCTATTAACAGTTTCCAGCCTCAGAAGGGACAGCAGAGTAGAACAATAAATGCTGGGAATAACAAGATGAAGAACAGCAGAAAATGGGCTGAGGAAACAAGTGGCAAGGTATTTACAGCAATTGAGAAAGCCCAGCCTCTTGGTTATTTACAGCTGGTTACAAATAAGTTAAAAGACAATTCTTGTATAATCACTTGTTTTCCCTTTGCTGAAAACAATTACTGTTATCAAAAATGTAAAGCAGAAGTGATTTGGGGAAAGAAATCTGTGGACAAGTATTACTGTTGTATCTGTTTAAGTTTTGTCCACATGAAATGGTATAACTGAGGATGAAATGTGTTTCTAAGCCCATCTGTAATTATCATAATAAATCCTATTCCTTAAGATCTAGTCTCAAAAAATATACATAGCTTTACACGCTGTAGTAGTTCCACTGAGTTTTACAGAATGGTTAATGTTTGTGATATCAAGGGCTGGATTTAAAGAACTTAAGAGAGAGAAACATTTCACTCACTCATTGTACTACAGTTCTACCTGTAATATTCCACTTGGTGCCACGCTCTATAGAAACCATCAAGAGATTGTTCTCCTTGACGTATGTATTTTGTCTTGCTGATATATACACCTACAAGAAAGGAAGAATTAAGTACCCAAACCAAAATTAAGTGCATAAATTATTTCAGATGAAAAAAACAATAATCTAAAACTTTTGAGTTTATTTTTGTTACTTAAATACATGAAAGTTTTTATTTTCGTCCCCTGCACCCTCCCTTCTCTTTACAGATATTCTACAGATTCAAAAGCCCAAACAAATTCAGATTAGGTATAACAACAATGTCATAAACATCAAACCCACCTGATTGCTTCTGTCACGGTTACCTGCAGTAAAAAAAACCAAAACTATTTCCAAAAGTACACCTTACCATCAAATCGAACGCGAGGCCTTTCCAAAAACATTTCCCTCCAAGAGGCATATGGAACAAGTTTATTGCAGCTCCTGCCCCATATTTTCAAACAGACTTGATGCCAGATTTCAGGATCTCTAGTGAAAACGAGAAAAAAGCAAACCCCATAACTTCCCTGCAAACCTTGGTTAGCTTTTATATATCAAAGTAACACACTCCATTATTTAGTTTGGATGCAACTGAAAGAAACTTTCTTGAATAACAGTAGGTCAGAATTTAAAATCATTGACTAATTTATTTAATCCTGGAGCGTTCGAAAGCCGTTTCCTTCTCCCAGTGAAATTCAAGAACACAACGCCATTTTCAGCCAACTACAGAACAACAACATTGCAGCAGCCTGGCACTTCTCTGTGTGGCCATATGAGAATGACAACACAACAGACATCACTGTGGAGACCTTGCAACTCTGACTTTCAAACAAGGTAGAGCAAGTAAGACTTTCAGCAGCATTTTTTATTACAGTGAAGTCATCTATCTAACATATCATTTAGCGGTGTATTCGAAAGCTGATTAGCACTGTGAGGAGCACAACATGAAAATTGCCATGGGAAGAAAAACAAGGACACAGTCCTACATGTACAATTTAGCAGCCTAAAAGCAAAAAAACCAATAAACACCACCTTTCCATCACAGGCAATTTTGCTCTGTGGATTTATTATCAACCTCTACATACTCTTTACATACGCTTGAGCATAAAAAAGCTCTTTTTTCTTCCTTAGAGCAGAGAGAAGCTTCACTCTGGACAACTTATCTACAATACCTGGCACAAATGTAAAATCCTCGACAAACAAGAGATAATTGCTCTAATGATCTTAGGTCCAAGTCACTTGAAACCACCCATCGGAAAATGTACATTAGTACTTCCATAGGCAACACTGCAAAGAGAAAAGACATCCTTGTTAGATGGTAACCTATAAATCAATAGGTTATCTACAATTCCAGGTTTGACCATAACTGAAGTTCTGACTTTCCATAAAAAAATCCTACTTTTTCACATTGTACCCAGATGCCAGGGAACAAAAAAATTATCTTTAATTAAAAAAGTCACTATACATTAGAAAAAAGTCACAAAGCGGAATAACAAAAATCAAGAGACGAAAGTGCATTATGGTAAGATGACAGGATAAAACATAGTTTTAGACTACAGATATCCACAACTGTACGGTGTTATACCAAAAATTCCACATATATATTGCACATCCAGAATGCTTGTAAAGCAGTATTTTCTTCAAACAGACCTAGCGTGTAACATTACCTCAAAGCATACTGCTTTTGCATGACAGCTAAATAAGCTCAGGTCAGGTTCAGTATTGGAATAGAGGTCCTAAGAACAACATATCCACCATGGAATTGATATGGTATCACTATATTTTGCAGGACAGGTCCAGTGATTGAAAATGGTATCACACAGCACTGTTGTGTTGAAAGACTTTCTCTAATGTAATACAAGATAATGACAGAATCCTGATCAAAGCACCACAAGATCATATGATAACTTTCCTAGCATTAAAAGTTTGGTGAGATAGTCCTAGAATATTAAGCCAAAATTCTTCCTAGTAACTTTCTGCCTCCCTAAGTTTTCTCTGTTGTTTCTGTTGGGTATAACCTTGTTTACTAATCCTACTCCATCAGTAATTATGCTTTATTTTGTTTATTTTCAAGTATATTTGTTCATTTTCAAGTACTGCTGCTTCTAGCCTATGGCTTGAACTGTATTACCACATGCACTTACGACTTGATGATTTTACTCAGTATAATTGCTTTGAGATCAAATGGAGAAAATAACAAAGGCACATTAAACAGTAACTAGCTGTAAATACTGTGGTAGAGGCTGCAATCTAATAAAATCCTGATTTTTAGTGAAAAAACATGCTTCTTAAAAAAACTGCATTGCTGCACTTCCACAAATCCAACGAGACTGTTTTTGCTATAAAACCTTATGAAGCTTAAGTTTCACGTTTCAGAATACTAACATGATAAAAAATACATAACACCTCATTAGGCACCAGATTCTGTATTCATTTAACACACATCTTGTTTCATGAATCTGACTTAATTCTATATTTTGTTATTGAGAAGTCATAAATTTGCTATATTGCCTGTATTTGCAACCATTAAATTACTATTCCAGTATGAACAAAAGTTGTGCAGATTATTGCTACAAGGTACAAAACAGCCTCTGGCAACTTATGAGCTCTTCGGTATGTGAACTCTTAATGCCTTGGAGAATGGGAGATACAAAGGCTTAAAAATCTCTTACTAGTGCTAACAGTATACATATTCCATTCTGATAGTCACCAGTCAGCCAAAGCCTTTGATTATCTGTCTTATCATCCATGTTTCTAAGTTTCTACTAAACTAGGGATTGTTAAAGACATTTTGCTTCAGATACTGCTTCACACCCTGTAGGAAAATTATTACAGTATTTCTGGTGAAGAATGCTATCTTGGTCCTAAATTCTACGTGTGTAAAAGAAAAAAAAAAAACTACTATGACAAATTGCCCATATACTAGGGAAGGGAAGTAAATATATTCAGTATGTCAGTTACATAGCAGAGGTCTGATCCTGTCCTGTTCTAAGGGTTAACCAATAGTGTAAGATTATGAATGTCAATACAATGTAAAATGGAACACAGGAAATCAATTCAGCCAAATCCGTTGCTTCACATTGTTTCAGTTTTCCTTGGGCTGCTGAGGTCTGTGACTACTGTACTACTGTGATGACCAAGAGGGATCCTTTCCAGCCTACTAACTTCTGAAGCAGACACCGTGATTTTAACAGTTTTCATTCTGCTATAAAAGAGTCAATAAACAAGCTACTGTAACACAGGACTTGCAGGAAGGCAGAAGATAAAACTAGAAAGAGACTAAGATGGCTGCTCAAAAGAGACATCTCCTGAGATTATTTTACAGTAATGTCTACAACATCTTGACTTTAATGGCAAAAAAAGAAAAGACGCTTTCCCAAGTGTACAATGCCACAGTTTTTAAAATTTGAAAAAAAAAAAAATAAAAAAAATCCTGGTTTCTTTTTACATTTTGACTTGAACAGCTTGCTATATTTACTTTATTTTCCTTCCTTGAGCAGAACAGAGGAGATCAGGCCAAGATTTCCAAGACCAACTGATAATTTGAGATGCAAAGCACACATGCTTCAGAGGCATCTGATTTTAAGAGAGTTCATAGCCTATATACACTCTCTACAATTTAGATCTCATAAGGATGTCTCAGGATGACTGTCCTAGAACTAAAGCACTGAAAATCATTAACCTTCAAAAGCCTTTCTAGCTATGTTATATAGTCTTGCTGAACCTGAAAACATATTTCTTGTACAAATCTGATACAGAATCAGATAAAAACAGGAAATGCAAAGATGCATATTCTTCACAGAACAATTGTCTCTTATTCACATCTCAGAACTGTAATATGTATTTGCAAACCAAAACAAAAAGCCCCACATTTCACTGTTTCAAACATTAACTGGAAGGAAAATTGGAATGCACTTACTTCAGCAAGTCCCTTCCTAGAAGTTACTACTTTTAAGTATGACTCTGATCCTGAAAAATTCTACTTAGTAGTAGTATTACATGGAAAAGCTTGTATGATAAAGGCAAAATCATGTATGAGAAAGATCTGTTTGACTAGTTGATGACCTTTACTATAAAACTAAAGAGACACTGTGTACATTTTTGTAAAGGTGGCTTTAGAATGAAGGAGACAAATGTTTTAATAGAGTGAAACACCTCTATAAATTCTGCCTCTGAACTCTTACAGTGTATCTTAACTCATACCTGAGATATGGGTCTGGCTGACATCAACCTCAGGCTGACAAAGTTTGACTGAAGATTCCTGAAGAGTTAACTGCTGCTGGAAATCCGACAGGAGATCAGCCATTTTGTCATCCTCTTTGTTATCCTCAACACTAGAAAGGGGGGAATGCCAACACCATAATATTGGACAAAACATACCAACAGATGTCCTTATCTTGGCATCAATCCACTGTCTCTCCCTCATTCAATATAGTTGTTTCCTGTATGTTTTTAAATCTTATTTCATCATACAATAAAACAACTACTGCAATTTTATCAAGTTCGTTTAGATTTTGCTGGAATCCATCTGACAGTAACAACTTTATTTTCATTTAATTCCAGTTCTAGTTTCTTTTTGGATTTGTGAGTTTGCTGTTCACTGTTTTTAGTGAAGTCACTGAAGAATTGCTTGACCCCATGAAAAGACAGATCTTATCTTTTACTTTGCCTAAGATAAACTGTAGGCAGGAAATAAATGATCATTAACAGAAAGTTATATTTTCTAATCCTTGTCACAATGTAAAATACTGAAAAAATGAAGGTGGTTTTTTTTTTTTACTCTTGCGTTATTCACTGAAGAGTGATCCTCAGTAGGTTTATTCATCAGTAATGAAGGAAAACTAGTCTTTAGGAAAACTACTTTTCACCAATTCTGTAAACAGGCAGACATAAAAAATTTCAGGAGCAAGAACAAGTTAGCGGAACAGAAACAATATGCTTGCTACTCGTCAGTAAACTTGAAGGATTACTAAGTGATAAATGAACATTACCACATTCAAAAAAATCTAAATTTAAGTTGTATGTCATAATATGATCCTTTAATAGATGCATGCTTGCTTGCACCAAGTAACCACAAACTACACTACTCTCCTTGAACTCATCACAAAACACTTTCTTCCCTCTGACTTGCTATACAAGCTAGCTAAAAGATCTTCCAGTCACTTTTTATTACTCAATTCTACTCTAAACAAGCTTAACAGAATGAGCCTAGAATATAACTAAGCAAGTAGTAGACCTACCAATGGGCTTTAAAGTATTATAGAGAAGACAATTATGTTTGGGCGTGTCATAACTAAGACAGTTACTTACAAAGTTACTGTACAATACAAAAAGACTTACAATAGTAAGATGTTGCACTGAACATACTTTACTTTATTTTCAAGAGTATGATGGCCAGTCCCAGTACCTCCAGGCCACAATGTAAATTGTTTTTTCAAATGTAATTGTGTAATTTGTTTTTTCTCACCAAGGTTGTATGAAACACCTACAACAGTAATTCAGAAAGCAAAAACACCACTACTAGTATCTCTTGAAAAAACACATCTACAAACCCTGCTTTTAAACATCAGTTAAGAGCAATGGCTGGTTTTCCCTCACTGTCACGTAGTACTGGGGACAGTGCAGCAACATTTACAAAACTGAATGAAAATTCATAGAATCATTTAGGTTGGAAAAGACCTTTAAGATCATCGAGTCCAACCTAGCACTGCCAAGTCCACCACTAAACCATGCCCCTAAGCACCACATCTGCATGTCTTTTAAATACCCCCAGGGATGGTGACTCAACCACCTCCCTGGGCAGCCTCTTCCAATCCCTGACAACCCTTTCAGTGAAGAAATTTTTCCTAATATCCAATCGAAACCTCCCCTGGTGCAACTTGAGGCCATTTCCTCTCGTCTTATCACTCATTACTTGGGAGAAGAGACCAACACCCACCTCACTACAACCTCCTTTCAGGTAGTTGTAGAGAGCAATAAGGTCTCCCCTCAGACTCCTCTTCTCCAGACTAAACAACCCCAGCTCCCTCAGCTGATCCTCACAAGACTTGTTCTCCAGACCCTTCACCAGCCTTGTTACCCTTCTCTGGACACACTCCAGCACCTCAATGTCTTTCTTGTACTGAGTGGCCCAAAACTGAACACAGTATTCAAGGTGTAGCCTCACCAGTGCTGAGCACAGGGGCACAATCACTTCCCTAGTCCTGCTGGCCACACTATTGCTGATACGAGCCAGGATGCTGTTGGCCTTCTTGGCCACCTGGGCACACTGCTGGCTCATGTTCAGCCAGCTGTCCACCAGCACCCCCAGCTCCTTCTCCGCCGAGCAGCTCTCCAGCCACTCTTCCCCAAGCCTGTAGCGTTGCATGTTGGCCTCGTCCCATCGATCCAGCCTGTCCAGATCCCTCTGTAGAGCCTTCCTACCCTCGAGCAGATCGACACTCCCGCACAACTTGGTGTCAGAGAGGCTTAATGAAGGGAGTAGAGAAAATTATGCTAAAATAAGAAAATAATCCTAAGAAAACAAAGACTTTTATGTGACTGTAGTTTATCATCCAGTATTCTTCCTAGTGCACAAATGCACAGCAAAAATTTAATGCTAGCAGTGCATTCAGAAACTACAGTAACAGATGTAAATAAAGCACTTAGCTCATCTTACTCTCTTTTACATTGAGTCAACTGCTGCATTGAAGCTGTACTGCCCTGGGGCAACAAGAATGAGCTAGTAATACCACAGGGACATGGTTGTCCTTCCTTCTTTTATTCTCAGTTTTAAAACTCTTGATTTCTTGTAGCTATCAGCAGCATCTATGGCTGCTACCAGTAAGCAGTGAAGTGGGAAGCTCTGTTTCATAAGTTTGTCTTCACTACGCTATCTGAGCTATAACAGAAGTTTTGGCCCTTAACTGAATCCTGTCCTCAAACTTAAGTCTTGGGCTCAAGTCAGGCCAACCTTAAGCCACTACACATCTGGTGTGTTGAGGCTAGGGGTATTCTGATGCTTGTAATGATGAAAGACTAGACTACTCAGATTACAATCTATGACCTTCTAAAATGTATTGCTCTACTTATTGGAAATGGTCCCACTTGGCTGTGTTAGTCAGCACAAGAACAGTAGTATATTCCCTTGCTTATTCCATGGTACAAAGCTTTTACTAATTGATCTTTTTACCATCTACAATTTTGTAGATGATCCTAAATGTGTAACTCATAAATCTGAAAATCAGAAATCAGAGGTAATAAAGTGACTGATGCTTTTTTCTTTTTTTAAGTAACAACATAATTATTCGTAATCCTTCCGCTTGAATTTAACTAGCTCCAAACAAGCCTGTTACCTTCTTTGAACTACAGTATAGAAAAGCCCTCCTGGCCCTAATGCATCTGTGAACTTTCTATGAAGCAGTCAGTTCAAATGAAAGTAGAAAAGTTTTCCAAATGTTAACATGTACAACTGCATGTCACAGTAGAGAATTCATATGCTTTAGAAACAAAATTTCAGGTTTCAGTACTCTTATGCACTTAATTAGTAAATTTTCATACTTACCATCTCTTTCCAACTCCATCACTATCTGGGGACCGTGTATAGGTGATCTTAAACTCTATGTCAGGTACAAGCTGCATGGCTAGACGGTAAAACTTGATGGCTGAAAATAAAGGTTTAATGTTTAAACATGTCTGATGCCTATACTAGCTTATCAAAGCAAAGACTTTCTTCAGAGAGATGGCTTCAGCTAAAAACACTAGAAAGGTGGAAAATGCCTTTGCCTAGTAAATCTTATTTAGTCTAAAGGGGTTAGGTTTAAATTCAATATAGAAGAGAGGCACATTAAGCACCTATTTTCAAAACTAAAAACTTCATGTAGTCTTTCAGAAAAAAGAGCTCTCTCAGGTGTGTTTCAGCTTTTACAGATAAAAGTATTTAGAGAAATACTTAACTACTACAAATTTAGAGAAATACTTAACTACTACAAAATCAGTTACAGAGTACAAAATTTTACATTAAAACATTACAAACCCCTGACTTCATTTGTTGCCCAGCACTTACAAAGCTTTCTCCACAAGCTGTAAAGATTTTAGGCATTATATTCGTGAGGAACATTAAAGAGAATTTGAAAGATGATGCAGGTACCCTAAATCCCTGGTATAGTACAGACAGTCATTCACACTTACACAACATTATAAAGGTGAGAAAGATCAATGAAATACTGTTTTAATTTTAGAACTTCAACAACAGACACAAAACGAGTAAATTTTACTGTGGCAAATCCCTGGAAACTACAGAAGACACAGAAGCAAGCCACTCAAAACAAGGAAGGTGAGGAACCTGACTGGAGGAAAGCAGCCTTTTCAAAAAGCTATGTAGCAAGCACAGGACTATGGAGTGTGAAGGAAAAACTGACAGATTGTGTTTCTTCTAGCACATAGAGAAAGTACTTCTGCCTTTAACACTCCAAAGACGCTACGAACACCAAGCAGAGAAATAGGCCCAGGAAAATCACCCTGTGGGAACAAAGTGTTCTTGAAGCTGCAGAATGTCTTTCTTCTGAGTTAACTCTGTGGACCCTTCTTAATTTAAGTGGATTCATTGTATATACATTCGGTCTGTTTTAATACCGGTATTAAGATTATCTATGTATTTATATGTCTCCTTGTATTACCACATGGTGATACCGAGATCAGAGAGCAACTCTCCCTCAGTTTGGACGCTTAAAAACAAAACCCAAAATAAAACACCGATTGAGTGTGGAGCTCAGAATTTGACACACTAAGGAGTCCGAGAAACCTGAGTTTGGGCCAAGTAAGTGTTCCTATTTCCTTGAGTTCATGTCAGGGCTGGTGACTGACAAGTAGTACCCTTTCGCTGGTGAGGATGAGGAATACCAGCAGCCAGCTACACAGAGATCAGTCTTAACTTTAGCATTTAACCTTGCAGCCAGGCCTGTACTGTACTTGAACAAGCTGCTGCACGTAACTGTCTCACAAACGTCAGGTATCAGCAGATTTCAGAAGCAGGCTGATAAAAATCCTACTTGGATTCTGCTGACCTGGGCCAGGTCAGCAGATAGAAGTGTGGTCTGAAAACAGATGTCCCAACATGTGCTCAGTAATATATCTGTGTTTGGCATAGGACCCTGTCTCTAAGGTCTCATATTGATCTATGTGTAGAAACAGTCCAGTTTTGTTTCTTTAAGTCTCAAACCAAATTCAACTGACAAAGAATAGATTCATATTCATGCAGCCCAGATGCCTAAAACACCTTTGTGAATGCAACTACTTCTCTGCTGTTATGTTTAACATACAAGGAGTGCACTAAAGCAGATGAAGCTACAGCTTTCATTTTATATACACAATGCTTAAATAGACTGCTTTCCTCGCATGTTTTTTTTTAATTTACTTGGAAACCGCTGGTATGAAAGAACCTTCACAATCTATACTGCACGATCTCCTAAATGGTAGATTATGTATCAAATTTAGTTCTGACATCTTTTTTTACTGTGCATTTAATTCTACGCCCAACACACAAAATATGTTAGCCTAAAGTAATTTTGCCCTGTAAAAACACATAATAAAT
Source organism: Morus bassanus (assembly GCA_031468815.1). NCBI lineage: Eukaryota > Metazoa > Chordata > Aves > Suliformes > Sulidae > Morus > Morus bassanus. The sequence continues at coordinate 90,821,179 of CM062569.1, forward strand.
TAGAAACTGAACCAACTAATTTTATTATCTACTGGGGACTCATATTTCTCTCAGTTCATTTGAGATCTGGAACAACAACCAGAGATCCCTTGCAAGGGAAAGAAAACGCCCATGGTGGAGAGGAAATTTTGTATTCAACAGGTGGCTGAGTTCAGGACCTTCCAGAGTACTCTCAGTTTTGCATATCTTGACATATGTTGCACCTGCACTTTAACCAAGGTGGCCAAAACCTCTAGTGGATGAGCAGGATGGCACGTACATTCTGTGTTCCCTTTTTTTTTTCATGAAAGAAATAGAAAACTGGTATCTCCACTACTGACCTACAGGACTTGAAGCTAGGACGGGCTTCGTACTCTATATATTCTGAAAACTAAATATGAGGAAGAAAACATTGAATTTCCATTTTTACTAGTGCTGACAGCAAGAGGGCAAGCAAGCTAAGCATCTTAAATATTTATAGCAAACCTCATAAAATATGAATACCAGATTTAAACGTTCACTTTGGGAGTTCTTAAAGAAGCTATCTTAGCATGCTGTGTAAGTTAAAAAAACAAAACCAAAAACTAAACAATGAAACATTCCATGGGTTAAGTAGTTCTGTTCAAAGTAGAATGAAGAAAACTGTGAGCCCAGGAAACATAGCATATTGCCTCGAATAATTACTATGCTTGTTTCACATTACAAAAATCATATAAAGAAGCGTGCTATGTGAAGAAGCAATCCAGTACTTCATTAAATTGCTAGATTTCAAAAACACTGTCGTTTCATCTGAAAGTTCAAAATTCTTTCCTTGATCCCACTTCAGCTTTACCTCAACCTTAGAACTGTGATATGATGGTTCCTTTTATAGCAAGTTTGTTTGCTGATCCAAATAATTGAGCTCTCAAATTACTATTAGCCTGCAGTTTAAGTTCACTGGCATCATGGAGTCTTTGCATATAAATCACAGAGTGTTAGATTCCTCTGCAATAAGGGTGTTCATTGTAGACTTCCATATTACCTTCGTAAAGGGCCCCATTTTGTTCTTCTTCCACTGCCTTCAGGAAAAGTTCTTTTGCCTGCACAATAAATTACACAGAACACTTCTTAAACTCCTTACAAATACAAGCACATTGTCATTTGACTTAGAATTATTTCTCATCTTACCTACTGTACCCTATGAAGGAGATGAATAAAATAATTTCATAAATCAAACGAGAAGACATATTCATGTGCTACAAGCTATAATTGAAAATCCCAATCAACAAACTATCCATGCTTCTGCTGCTCACCCCTTACCTATAATCTTTGAGAACATAGACTGGGAAGGTGATGCAAAGCCAAGCATAAAAACTAGAAATATCAGTGTAGGATTATGGAAAGAGATTAGTATGGGGACAACAGGTTAATCACCTCTGATGTTTCTCTAGATTTAATTCAGCATTAGCTTTTAGAATAGTTATTCTGCAATCCTAACACACACAAAAAAAATCCCCAAATTATACACCTATTTTTTGTACCTTTTCCTCTTTTGCTATCTCCTGTTTTCCTCTGGCGTCTACAGACTTTACTCCAGGTCCTCTTGAAGATGCTCTGCATGGCAGAGGTTCCAGCCCACTAGAAGTCATACCTGGGGCAAGTTCAAACATCCACTGAGCTCTGAACATCTGGAGCTCTGCCTAAAAAATACGATTAACTCTGATTTAGTATCACATATTCAGACAGTAGATCTTCTGAGGAGAAATTATAAAGTACAAACACAAAAAAGGAATTTCAAAATTATGCTGTGCACTTCCAAGTCTTAAATGGTTTCAGTGAGTTTAGACACGGAGAGTTAGCAATTGTTTTATAGTAAATTTAGAAAAAAAGTGCACAAGTACTTGTTCAATCTCATTCAATACCATAAGTGCTTTTATCTGGACTATTAACCTCAGAAGAAAAACTGATGTTTCAAGAAGTGGTTGTTAATACTGTGGTTATGACCTAAGACTCCATAGAAAAGTGTTCTTTCTGGACATGATGTTTGTTCTTGTTTATGCAGAGTTATCTTAACCAAGAAGTCAATTAGCTCTTCAAATTGAAATTTAGAAAACCTAATTTTTTGTACACAAGCATACTAAGCTTTATGACAATCATGGCTGCCATATATATAATATAAAAAAAAGACCTTACACTCCTTTATCTTTTAAAAAGAAAGGACTATGCTCTGTGAAATGAGACAAGTTCTAATTCTTGTCATGCCTTTTTTTCAGCATCTTTGTAGTTACACTTTACATGTCTCTTGCAATCATCGTGACTTCTGGAGAGCATCTACACAGGAATCTAGTATCGTAAGAGAACACACTTTTCTATTAGACTGCTTTTACCAACTTTCTGCTCCAGAAGAGAGTGACAACTTAAACTGGAATTTGATCCATACAGAAACTGCTGTCCGATTTCTACAGTTCTTCAAAGAAATTCCAGATCTGCCACAAACTTTCTTTTCATCTACATAGATAACTGAAGACTGAATTTGACACTTGGAACACAATGCAAAATTTATCCATTTCACTTTTGGAGGGACAGACAGATTAAGCATTTATCAGATCAACAAATGTGTGGTAACTAAATGAGCATAAGTAATGCAGTTTAAATCACAGCAGTACTATGTTTTTAAAAAAACACTAGCATGAGAGACATACCTGAAGATTTCCTTCACCAGATCTTTCATTGTCATCGGTTCTTACCAAATCAGAGTGACAATCTTCTTCAGCTTCTGCCTAGTAGAGAGCAGTCAGACATGATTATAGAGTCTGCTTAAGTCCCTACAGCACATTCACAAAGCACAAGCACCATGGACACATATTAAAAAAAAATTAAACATACTCCCCTTTTCCCCAACCTACCCACTTACTCCACAGATCAATCTTAATTGAAAAATTAATCTTAAAACTACCGGTATTGTTTGCACTTCCCTACTAACCCAAGGAAGTTGGGTTTTGCATCTCAGTCCATCAGCACATCAATTCAACATGGATTGGATATGTATCGCTTGAAGGCTTACAACTATCAGTACACTGCCATAATACCTGAATAAATACACGCAATGTCTAAATCAAAGCATAGAACCAAAGCTTCAGTATTAAACAGTAGTGTGCTTCATACAAGAAATTAAAATTTAATCACTATCTTCTCATTGTAAAGATAACTGGTAGTTTTGATTTGTTTATTATTTACAAAAGCACAAAAAGACTAGTGCTTTGAGTAACAACAGATACTTTATGAAAATTAGGGGATAATATGGGCAATCTCCAAAACTATATGTGAAACGAAACAAGAAATGTATTGTAAAAGAAAATAAAAAGCTAGCATGAGAGCTTGACAGCTGGTTTTATTTACAGTACTGCTGTGAGACAGCTTAAACAAATAAGACCTTGAATAAGACCTTTAACTAAACTTAACAGGGCTCTGCATAGGAGTTAGACAGCTAGTTTAAGAGCAAAACTTAAAAAGAAGCAAATAAATTCTCATTGTGAAATATACTGAGATTTATGAAATCTATACTAAAACAAAGGAAAGCTAATTCTGAGCATCAGTGACAAGCCACTACAATGACAACAGTAGGAAGATGCCAGTACGGGGGTGGGGGGGGAGAGGAAAACCTCAACAAAAGGACTAAGACATTTGTTTAAAGTTCCTCCTGCAGCTGAAGCATCCCAGTTTTTCTACCATTCTGCACTGAAATTCACATCTGTGGTTCTGCAAGAACATAACGCAAAGTGAGATTATAAGAAGGTAAACCTGGCATTAAGATTACCACAACTACTTACAGAAGTTTTGTTTCCCACTCCTTCCTATTGCAGATAGTGCTCAAAGACTGCAAATGACATTCTGTCAGTGAGATTCTTCTGAGTTCTCATAAAGAAATCTCTATCTCCTGCACAATCAAAGTGCAGAAATCAAAGCATTCTTGTATTCAGAAAATTTATAAAATTTTTATAGCATCTGGAAGTTCACAATCAAACTGCAGAATACTGGCAAACCTGATGGGAAGGCAAGGTTTAATCTCTTTGTCTTGGTGACAAGCACCTCCCTGGAGTTCAGCTGTAGCACTTGTCTCCGGTTCCCCAAACGACCACAAACTTCCTGACTTGTCATCCGTAAACCTGTTTTCACTGATGTCTCAGTCAATTTATCTTTTACAATTGATCGTGCAGACAACGTTGGTTGGTTAAAATCAACAGATATTGCATCTGTTTCTACATTCTGATTTTAAGGCTGTACATTTTTAATTTCTCGGTGGAGAAAACAGGTAAACCAGAACACTCCAGCATTAAATCTGAGCAAGGAGTAAATAACTTAGAAATTTTGTGGTTTCTTATTCCAGAATTTGACTGCAGGCAGTTAACATCCTGTCACGTTATTTTATCATCCAGGGATTACATCTACACTGGCCAAACCAGTGATAGCCTAAGAACGAGCGAGCACTGAAATGGACATCTGTAAGTGCATTATTACGGCACTGGGCTTACACAAACAAGGCCTACCTCTGCCTGTGCAGAGTGCAAGGCTTCTGGTTTGCAGCTGGATTATGTCCAGTCAGCTCTCAGTCTGGGCAGAATAAGCCTGGTTTTATCTGCAAAATGCAGAAACTAGTCATTTCTAAACGAAATCAACATATTATCTCCTTGTGCATAAAGGCACGCCCAATGAAACCTTTAACTCATGAAGTCTGTAAATAAACTAATTTAAGAGTAAGAGAATTACTTAGAAGGTTATGAAGCTGCCTGAAGTTTACCTCATGTTCAAAAACTTCTTGTTTCAGTAATCTGTTCAAAAGTCTTGATTTTCCTCCCCTTGTCTCTGTTCAGCTGCCCTACTTCCTCATTTCTGAGTCACAGTCAGTCATGGTTCTGGACCAACTGCTTCCAAAATGTCATTCAATGCTCTTTAAAACTTACATGTGCTCTCAATCCAAACAAAAAATGCACCATACTACGAAGACCTAGTCCACAGCCTAAAAGCTGTCAAAAAACATTACGGAGCTGATTACAACCAAAGTTTTTACTTTCCTCATTGCCTCCTCTATACTGATCTGAAGTCTCTCACATCAAAGGTTTGTCTTCTGTCAGCAGTGGCAGCGTTAAGTGACCATCCCTCTAAATTTATTAGTAAAGCAATTCATTCACTTTGCTACTGCATGGCTAACTGGACTGGGAAACTGGTCTCTATTAACAACCTTTCCACTATTATTTGATCTGCTGAAACCCTGTGGTTTTGCTAGAACAAATGAGTAAACACAGCTATCGCTGAAGCAAGGATCTTCACTAGCATACAGCTCATGAGATCGCACCTAAAGCGGGTTGTGACTTGTGAAAACTGGCTCCTTGCCCCCGCTCCGACAATACTTAAACTGTAGTTATAGTTTCTGAAGTTCACAGAACATTGTACTGTAACCGCTACTAAGTGGATAAATCTAGCCTGCTCATCTTCATGTTGTTGGCCTTCCTCCCACTACAAGCTGTCATACGGAACAGCGACTTTATCCTGCTTGAAAGTGAGACATCCTTAGCGTGTACTGATCAGCTCAAATAAGTTTCCGTGAGAAAAGTAAGTGGCGGCCAGTCAAGCCACCAAAAGGTCAACATGTCAAAAGTAAACATCTGAATTAGACTGCGACCTGTAAAAAGAAGTCAGCTGAGGTTTGATTCTGACTTGTTTGCAAAGCTTTAGAAATCATTTGCCAAATGCAAAACTAGTGTACTTGCACAGCTTAGTTTTAACTGTTTTGCAATCAATAATTGCGTGCTGATTTCCTCAGAGCACAACAATCACTTACTAAACTGTAATGTCAAGTCCTTTAGTAGTTCAGATCTTTGTTTCAGTGAAATAAAGCCAAGATCAGAAACAGTTCAAAGTTGACTGTCACCAGTTGAACAGGGCTACATGCGAACTGTACAGAACTAAGGGAGAAGCAAGCACGACAGAGCGCAACGGTGACCGACGGCTAACGTTCCTCTTGGTTTTATAAGCAAACGAAGAAGCCGCTCCATTTTTCTGTCAATGCGGTAGAAGCAACACTGTGTTCAAAAATAAGAGTTTTAATCGGGATGGTAAGGCATTTTAAGAGCTCCTGAATGATATAAATGGTTTAACGTTGCACGATCAAGTTCTCATCAGGGATATGTGAATCCATATTGATGCGCAGCCAGAAAGGGAATACTGAGCTAAACATTATTTCTGGTATCATCTGTTAAATCCCAGTCTCGGACAGGCAGAGCGCCCGGCCCACGGAGCCGGTTACGTTACCCAGTGACTCGATGCCCTGTTTTCCGAGGGAAGAAAGCGAAAGGCAGGGCGCGCTCATCTGTCATGACACAGGGGTTTGTCCGGGTGTTCCTACGCTCGCCTCGATCGCTCCCGGACCAGGCGAGGGTCGGCCCTCACGGCCCCCACGCCCCCGGCGGAAGGCGGCCCGGCCTCCCCGCGGCGCGGCGCGGCGCGGCGGGAGCGGGGCCGGGAGCCGGCACGCTGCCCACGGGCGGCGGGTCCCGGCGGCCGCGGGTGGGCGAGGGCAGGGCTGCGGGCCGGCAGCAGCCGGGCTCGGGGGGCCGCTCCTCCCGCCCACGGCCGCGCACCCCTCGCCGCTGCCACCGCCCCCCCCACCATGGCGGGGCGGGGCCGGGGCGGCCGGGCCCCCACCGCCGCCTCCCGGCGGGGCTCCCGGCGCCTCCCCCCGCCCGCCGCGGGCCCGCTCACCATGCTGCCAACGCTCGGGCGGCGCTGTCCCGTCCCGGGGCGGGGGTCTCTGCCCCCCCACCCCGCTCGCTCCCTGCGTCCTCCCCGCCGCGGGGGAATTTAGCAGAGTTCTCGGTCGGAGAAGCGCACCACGCAGCGGGAGTAACTGCGGGCCCGGCGTACGGCAGCCATCTTCCCGGGGAGTGAGGGGCAGGCGGGCCGGGAGGAGCGGAGAGGCGCGACCAGGCAAACCCGCGGGGTCAGAGCGCCGCCTGACGCGCGGGCCGCTCGGAGGCGCGGCCGCCGGCCGCACGGACTACACGTCCCAGCGCGCACCGCGGCGGCTCGCCCGCCCTCCCGCCCGCAGCCCCGCGCCGCGCTGCCTGCTGGGAAATGTAGTTCCCCGGGCGGCGCCCCCTCGGGCTGCCGCCGCGCCGGCTGGGAAGCGGCGCTTCCCCGGGCCGGTCCCGCCCGGCGGCGGAGCAGAGGCTGCCGGGAAGTGTAGTCCGTGTGTTCCGCCCCCCCCTCCGGACGGCCATCCCGTCAGGCGGCGGCAGCGCCCCGGGCACCGGGCGGGGTCGCTGCTGCGGCCCGGCCGCTCCGCTTGAGGCGCGGCCCGGGACACCGCCGCGGTGCGGCGGCGGTGCGGGAGGGGAGGGGAGGCGGCGGCGTCTCCCCGGGGCGGCCTCCCGCCCCCTCGGCCCGGTGTCGGCGGGAGCAGGGCCGCCATCCCCGCTGTGGTGACTGCGCTCGGAGCAGGGCCCCCGTTACCGGTAAATGAAAAGCCGGGTAACAAGGGATCGGTTAGTCCTGCGGCCATATAGACAGTCCTGTCGCTGAGGTCGTGCGAATCTCACGGACGCCCACGCCCTGCCCTTTGCCCGTGCAGTTCAGCGGATAGAGGTGTTACGACGTGCTGCTAGCACACCTGATCAGGTGTCCTGAGATAGGACCACACCCAGGTTTTTAATCTCCATTACAGTCTTTTTTTTTTTTTTTTTTTTTGCCCTAGAACAAAACCACATGTATGGGTCTTCACACGTGACCTGTGAACCCGTATCCGCAGCCCTGAACGCTTTTAGGCGCAAACGGAGGCGTGCGCGCGTGTCCCGAGAGGGGCAGGTGGGAGCGGGCAGCGGGCGACCCCCGTGGCTGTGGCCGGAGGGGACGCGAGGGGTCGGGGAGCCTGGCACCAGCAGCCGGTTTCCAATCCAGGTGACCGCAGAGCCGCTCCGCGGAGAAGAGAGCCGGAGCTCTGCCTGCCAGAGCGGGTGCCCATCCCCGGCCGGGCGGCTGGGGGTGGCGGGGGGCGGGAGGGCTGGGGAAGCCCCCGGCTGAAGAGTTGAGATGATGGCAGCGCAGCTGGGGTTTTGAGATGGGGTGATCACAAATACAACTGGTTATCTTTAACACTGCTTCTCGTTTGGGCTTGGAGTTGAAGCTGCCGGGCTTTTCTCCCGCCTGGGTGCGCCTCTTCTTTTGGGAATGAAGAAGCCCTGCCTCTAGGAACAGCAAAACGCGGTACCGTGGGTGTCCCCGGGCTGGGTGCTCAGACGTGCTTACACATGCGAGATGTAATAGGGATGGCTTAAAGCGGAAATCTCTTCTTGAGTAAGTGTGCACTGCTCCTGCCGGCTTCGCTGGGAGTCAAGCATGGCCTTAGGAGGGAGTTCAACTCTTTTTATTATTATTCTTCTTTCAGCCTAAGAAATGTAAAGACTAGCCTCTATTTAGATGGGGGGGGGGGGCTGGGCATCCGGAGCTTTTTGGAGTTCCTTCACACCTTTTATAACGAATGAATGTCTTGTCAAATAAGCGTGCTTCACTGCAGGATACACTGCCGTAAAATCCTCCCCGGGGGGAGGAGCTGCGTGCGCCATGCTCCTCAGTTACGGCGCCAGCTCAGCCCGTCTCGCAAGCCCCGGGAAATAACTCTCTGCGTTACTTCTAAAACCTAAATGAAGAAGTGTAAAAAGAAGCTAAGACTTACTGAATCATTATGACTGTCGGATCCGGTGATCACTTCCTTCAGGCCAACTTTTTGGCTCCTCGTTTCCCTTTTTCTGCTCACCCCCACCCGCCCCCCTTAACCTGACCCTGCCAGAGCCGGGGAGCGCGCCTGGTGCTGGGCTGAGGAAGGCTCGGGCCCTCCAGCAGCCGTTAAGATGTCGGTATTTCTGCCATTTGTTCACAACTGTGTATTTCTGCGTTCCTGTTTTGTTACCTACGCTCCTCTCGAGGACGTGAGACAGGCCAGGGATGAGGGCATTTTATGTTTTTATCTAGTTACGTGAAGACCCAGCGCAGCCGTAACCCCCGCCCTGGCAGGGCCGCCGGGGGGTCACGCCGCGCTGTGCCGCCGCCTCTTGCCTCCCCCCCCCCCGCCCCCGCCTTTTGGGGGGACCCCCGAACCCCTCCCGGCGGCCGGGGCGCGCTGCCCGCCGCTCCTGCGGGGGGACCGGCGCGGCGGGCCGCCCGGCCGCCGTCGCGGGGCGTTATCCCCCCGCGGGGAGCCCCGCCGCCGCCGCCGCCGGGCGGGGAGCGCCGGGGGCCGGGGCCGGGGCGGGGGGCGCGGCGGGCCGCGCCATGGGCTCGGCGGCCGGCGGCGCCCTGAGCGAGGCCGGCGGCCGCCCTGGGCCGCAGCTCCTCCGGGGCGGCGCAGGCCCGCGGTGGCGCCGCCGCCATTAGGGGCCTCTCGCGCGGCGGCCGCAGGCCGGGGCTCGGCTGAAGGCGGGAAGAGCCCCGCGGACGCCGTGAGTACCGCTGGGCACGGCGGCGGCCCGCGGCGGGACCCGCTCCTGCCCGCCACCGGGGGGGGGGGGGAGGGCTCTTCGGTAAAATTAATGAGCGGAGCGGGGCTCCTGGCGTGTGTCGGGGCCGGCGCTGGGCACGGGTCACCGCCGCGGCGCGAAGGGCGGCCGGGAGCGGGCCACGACCCGACCCGGCCCGGCCCGGCGGGCGAAGGGGCTCGCCTCGCCTCGCCACCCCACCCTCCCTCTCCCAAGGGCCCCGGAGGGGCTGATGCCTCCCGCCGCTCCTGCCTCGGTTTTCACCCCGTGGGGCACCCCGAAGCCCTCGCTAACAGGCACGAACAGCGGCTGCTGGGACAACGTCGACTTAAACCCGCAGCTTTAAACCGCGCCTTTCGCTGTGCCATCCTATTAGTAACACCCTCGCGGGGTTGCCAAAGCACGGGACAAATTTCTGAGAGGCACTTGCGGATTGTTTACTGTTTGCGTTTCTGGGCTTTGGCAGAGGGTGAGCCAGTTTCACTTTCAGTTCTCGGCGCTGCAGCCCTTCAAACGGGAGAGGATACTTATGTAAAATAACCGTAAGCGAAATAGTAAATTTGAGTTACACTTCGAGTCAGAAAGTAGTCTTGACACATTAAATTAGGCTTGCTTTTAAGGGGGCTTTGCTGGTTGATTTCTGTGGGAAAAAAATGTTTATAGGTGAGGTAGAGTCTGGATACGGTGTTACGAAAATATGGTGAAAATAAGACTTTTACTTTTTCCTGTTTAGTATCAACACACTCATTTACTCCAAAACAGTTTTGCAGTTTGTATTTACATCCTCTGACGATGTGAATTTGCCTAGATTGTAGTTCTAGGCCAGAATCTAGACTGGATTATACATGTTGTAGCTCTGGAAACTGCTTGTCAGGGACTTGTGCTCTTTTCCGTGATTTCAGTGGGACTCTGCTTAGGTGAACTTAGGTGAAACAGTCTGCAGGCTAAGGTTTCGTTTATTCCCGTAGTTGAAGGTGAGAGACAGCAGAAGGTATTAAGGACAGAACATAAATCTTGTAAAGTAAAACAGATTTTGGAAAACAACTTCACTATTAAGCTCAACAAGAAATGGCACTGATTTAATTAACCAAAGAAGACTTTATTTGGGTTTTGTTCAGTGGATTTGTGCTTCTGTAGGAGCCATGTTAACTTCTGTGCATCCTGGCATGTTTTTTAACATGCATTCCTCACTGATATTTTCTGACACTTTTTGCCTCTCTAGGTTCTTTGCCTCCCTTTTATGCCTCAAAAATACTTCAGTTCACTTGTCTGTTTTGGTCACGCTCGACAGCAGAGCTGGAATCACAGAGATAATTTCTTATGAGTTTTGTGAAAATCAGTGGCTGTGGAAAGGAGAAGGGCTTAAATTAGTATCCCCAATAAGGAACAGTTAGTTAAGTTCACTACTTCATCTGTTCACGAGACATCAGACAAATGATCTGTCTGTGATAGCCACTGGTGATTTTTACTAGCAATGTCCTGTGCTAGCAGTGTTACCCATCTTTTGGTTTGCTGTGGTTATCAAACGTGAGGCAAAGATGCTCCTCCACTCTGCAGTCACAGTCCCCTGGAAAGGGGTGTGTGAATGGTAAGCCGGGGGCAGCATAATGGTCCATGAACTGTAAGCCATTGCAGCTGTTATGATTACAATTTCAGAAATCTGTCATTAGGGGAGTATGTGCTGAAAAATCCACAAGTTCCATCTGTTTCTATTTGAAGTTACTGTATAAAATTATCTGTTTGGATACTAATAAATACTACATTTTCAGACTAGGAGAACGTGCAAGGCTTTGTTGTTGTTTGAAGTTTTCGCCAAGGGTCTGAATGAAGGCCTGGGAGCCAAGGCTTCTGAGTTTCCATCCAGTCATTGACCAGCCGGAGTATCCAAAGCTTTTTAACCTGAATGCAGAACATTGCCTAAACATAGCTTTATGCTATACAGGTACACAGCCTGAAAACCAGCCAAAAGGAAACTGGTAGTCTAAAAGGCTGTTCTTACAGACAGGCTCTGTGTTCCTTGGCAAGTAGTAGGGATTACGTCTGTAAGGAGTAGGGTGCTCTGTCGTGGTTCTCTGTAGTGGTGTGTGGAGAGAAACAGTTACTGCAAGAGGGCAGTTCCTCCTGCCTGTCTGAGACACAACCCAGTGTCTAAGATAGTGTTAGAGACATGCTGTTTCTTTTTCACACATGATGCGTAAAATTGCCAAAAGGTATGTTAAAGGTATGTTAACATATTTTCTAGCGTTTGTTTTTGTTCTGTATCAGTGTTAGTGGGACTAATAGGCTTAGAAGACTGCAAACAAAGGATCTGCACAACATCTTGCATCTACGGGATTGTGGCTTTGCACTGATGTCAGTTCAGAGTTCAAGCAACATAATCCCTTTACTTTTAAAATCATAATTTGGCTTTGTGAAATAAGGCAAGATGGAGGACAGATTTAAGGCTGCTACAAAAAAAATTGTGGAAACGCAGTTCAAATGCAGGTTACAGAAGGCAAAAATCACCAGGCATGAATATTGCTGTCCTCTTAGAGCTGGGGAGAAAGAGAATGCAGGGACCAAACCCTCATTGCAGGGTGTTCTATTCCAAATGTATGGTTAATTTGCATAGAATAGATCACATTTGTTCTGAAGTAAAGTGTAGGAAATACTAGCAACAATTAGATTAAATGAGGGGAATAAGAACTTTTTTTGCTTTGTTATCTTGCAAAGATAGATATTTATCTTTGCTGTCTATTTAGCAAAGATAGATATCTGTTGTTCGTGCGGTGTCAGGACAAAAGGTTGAATAGATAATCTGATGTAGCCACTACTTGTAGAGACTGATTCATGCTTAGGGCTACTGTAGTGGTCTTATCTGATGTGAATATAGCATTCTTCCTCTGAAGGCTTTGTTTAAGGGAATACGTATGGCTAGGTCTCTAGCATAGGGCCTTATGGAACGTCAGGAAATGGGTTTGTTTTAACCGATGGCAGTACGGCTTGTGAGATGGCAACTTACATGTCTGACAATTTGGCTAGAACAGCTTCCCTCCTATCTTACTGTAATGCTTCATTTTTCCGATAGCAAACTATTTCCTCCAGCTATGAGACTTTATCCTCTGCTTTTAGTAATGGTTTCTCCCATTAGGGCTGCCTACAAGCTTGCTGTAAAGTACCTCTGGCTTTCACTAAAGAGTGGTTTTGGGTAACGTAGCCAGTTACATCCAGATACAGGCTGGCCCTTTCTCGTGAGAGACCAAGACAAGTGTTTGTGTATAGCTTGCAAGGAGTGTCTCTTGGAGGAGAATGGAGTATGCAAACAAGCAATCTCGGAAGGGTACAGAAATCAAATGGATTATGTTCTGTGCTTTCAGACCAAAGGCTAAGTCTTGAAAACATGATTCCTGCAACTGTTCACACTGTCCTGAGTGCTCTATATTTATGCTGCCACAGAAAGAACTGGTTACACTCGGAGGAGAAACACAAGAAACACTAAGGATTGAAATGCGCTTGCAGCTAAAGTATCCTCATCATGAATAGGTACACAACTATCAGACAGCTTGGTGATGGGACCTACGGCTCTGTCCTCCTAGGGAGAAGCATTGAATCTGGAGAGCTAATAGCCATTAAAAAGTAAGTATTTTCATTTGTTACTTAACAGTGGATGGTCCAGGTTTTTCCGTTCTATGGTCTGCATCACTTGGTCATGCTGGTTTGAGTACTTCACATTCCAGGCAACATTTGTATTTGGAGTTGTGTTGGTGCAACATGCAAAGCTCAGGTTCCTTGCATCCTCCAAAGCCCCAGGGTAAGGTAAAGATGGTGAGATATATAGGCTTATTGTAACAGCGCTCTGCTACTGTGTGCAGTCAGAGATGTATTGTGTATATTAGAGTATTCTGCAACGCTGCTTTGGAGTTTGCAGCCCTTTCCCTGCTGCTTACATGGGACATACATTTCATGGTCTGATTTCCAGTGGAATGTTAATACTGCAGTGATAATTAACACAATGGATCTCATTGTCCAGTATCTGTATCTTTATGTGCTATTACGTATTGGTCTTTTCAGCTTAAGATTTTCTCAACATTCCTTGAGAAATCCAGGTTTTCTCTGCCACTTCAGCAGTGACCTCAGTTTGTAAATGGCTTATTTGTCCTAGTTGTGGTAAGAGACAGCTGTAAAGCATTGCAGGCACCTTTCTGAAATACTGACCATGACCCAGGGACATACTTGTCAAAAGAGCTTTCAGTACAATGCTGTTTTGTATGAAGAGTCAATAGCTGGCTTCAGCAACTTTCTAAATCCTCTGTGCCGAGGGTGTTTTTCCTGTATCAAACCTTGCCAGAGGCACCCTTGGTTTTCATTTTGCAACATGGTAGAAACTCAAAAATTTCAGAACAAAACAGAAGATGGTACTCTCTTAGTTTACACGTTAATGCCAATCTGTTATTAAGAACAGAAATGGCCTGATGGCTGAATGCACAAGACAGTAACTGCAAAAACACTGTTTAAACAAAAAAATAATCCAGACAGAGCCCTTCATGAAATGGGGGGCTCGTAGTTCTTAAACTATTCTCATTATAAGAGCTGATCTCAAACTAGAAACTTACTACAATAATAAGTAATACTGAATTATTATTAAAGTCTGACAAAGACTCAGATCTTCAAAGGGTGCCTAACTCCCTCTGAATCCAGACTCTAAGCAGTTGGGTATTGTTGCAAGTTTAATCTGTGCTCTCCTCTGTGTGTGTGTACATGTGAGCCTTTGTCCTGTTGGTCCCAAAGCATAGTTATGTGTGAAAGAACTGAGTCATAATCAAAATGCATATGAACAAATAGGACCATATGTTACGCACAAATACTGTGTTCAGAGTTATATTCTGGCTTAGGAGAAAACAGATCTGCCACGCAGTTTGTTTCTGTTAGAGCAGAGTTGCTTATAAGCTTGAAAGGAAAGGCAGAATTTGGAAAGCAGTTGTTGGCATGATGGATGCAATTCGCAAGGGAGAGAGAAACATAGGGAGCAGTGGACATTGAAAAAGGGGAAAGAGGGGAAAGGTATTGAACTTACAGCAAGATCAAAATATAGAGAAGAGGAGCAAGGAACATATGATAAAATTGGAGACCCAATGAAGTGATTTAATTTGGTCTTCATTAGATTTGTTTCAAAACTCAGGCCGAGTTGTTCATAACTGTCGTAACCCTTATCCTTTTTACAGTTAGACTCTACTCCACCACATTGTGTACTGGAAAGAAAAATAACATGACCTGAGTTGTTGAAGGCTCTGAAATTTTTGCAGCAAGATATATATATATATAAAAATATATATAAATATATATATATGAAAAAAGGCAATCCTGTGTAATAGTAATGCTTTTAAATTCTATTAGAGTGTACTTTGTCTAGAAATATGAATTTTTTTGACAAAGGAGATAACACGTTATATTTTGATGGAAGAACTGAATTGTTAAGATGTAATGAGACTTGTGGGTCTAAGACCAGCTGATGTTGACCAAGTATTAATTGGTTTTTTTCCCTTCTACTACTGTAGAATGAAGAGAAAGTTTTATTCCTGGGAGGAATGCATGAACCTTCGAGAGGTTAAGGTACTTGTTTCATTCAATAGTTGACTTTAAATCCCTGTCACATTTTGGGGTAACCTCAAGTTCTGTCTACCCCTTTTACAAACTACCCCCTGCCCCAACATGAGCTGTGGCATATGGCATTACAGGTCTGTTTCCTGGCTCTGCGCTTGAATGGGGTGTCTGTAGTCTCATAAAATTATTAATATTCTGTAGTCGTAGAAAAAATCATTTGGTTGTAGAGAGCTGCTTCCTCCTTGCAGTGAGTGGTGAGTGAGTGAGAGAGCTTTCCTATCACAAAACCTGGAGTTGATTGGTGTTTGTTTTTCAGAGCTTGAAAACACATGCCCTTTGCTCAGCAGTAACCTTTGTATGTGCAGTTGTTTCTGGACAGTTGGTTTGGGGACAGACATTTGGAATGAAATTCTGACACCAGCAAAGCTTTAGGGGCATGTTCTAAGGATCTCCCTTAATTTCTAGTCCTTGCCATCACTGTTGCAAACACGCAGAAGACCTAGGTCACTTTTCTTCCAGTACCACGTATTGGTACCGTGTTGCTACAGCAAGAATGAACGTAGAATACAGTGAAAATCTAAAAAGAAGGGATAATGAAGACCCAAGTGTGCCGATTTTGGCTGGGATAGGGTTAATTTTCTTCGTAGCAGCCTGTATGTGTCTATGTTTGGGATTTGTGACCAAAACAGCATTGATAGCACTGGGATGTTTTAGTTACTGTTGAGCAGTGCTTGCACAACCTCAGGCCTTCTCTGTTTCCTAGGCTTCCCCACCAGAGAGTAGGCTGGGGCAGGGCAAGAGGCTGGGGGGGGACACAGCCAGGATGGCTGACCCCAGCTGACCAGAGGGGTATCCCATATGACATTGTGCTCAGTAGTAAAAGCTGGGGGAGGAGAAGGAAGGGGGGGACGTTCGGAGTGATGATGTTTGTCTTCCAAGTAACCATTACGCGTGATGGAGCCCTGCTTTCCTGAAGATGGCTGAACACCTGCCTGCCAGTGGGGAGCAGTGAATGAATTCCTTGTTTTGCTTTGCTTGCATGCGTGGCTTTTGCTTTGCCTATTAAACTGTCTTTATCTCAACCCACGATTTTTCTCACTTTCTGCCCTTCTCATTCTCTCCCCCATCCCACTGCGGGGGTGAGCAACTCACCTGCCCACCAGGCTTAATCCTGGGGATTCCTTAATACTAAGGAAGAATTTCCAGGGTTATATTTAGTCTTGAGTCTAACCTGACTCTTGCCAGTGTAAGTACAAGAAAGAAGAGTATGAATTCTGCCAGTATGAAGTTACATACAGAGAAAATGCAATTGTTTTGGTGCCTACTGTGATGCCAGATAGCGGGCTTTTGAATGACCAGTGGGTTAAATTGATACATGTACTGTATATGTATTTGGTAATACTTGTCTGTCTTCTCAGAGCTGTCTGATTATTTAAAATATTGAAGAATTTCTGAAACCAAGTCTTCTGCATCAGTGAAGTAGTTTTTTCTTTTTCATTAGAATAAGACCCTTGTAAAATCCTGTTTGTATTTTCTGTTTCTAGTCTTTGAAGAAATTAAACCATGCCAATGTAGTAAAGCTGAAAGAAGTTATCAGGGAAAATGACCATCTGTATTTTGTGTTTGAATACATGAAGGAAAATCTTTATCAGTTAATGAAAGAAAGGTATGTAACAACATCACCCATTCCTGATATAAATTAATTACTTGCGTAATGTGCTTTTAACACCCCTTTTACTTTTCAGAGGACTTTGGATCATTTGTTCAGGCTTAGATCACTATGGCTTAAAGCTGCGTGCTGCAGTAGGGGCTGTGGCTGTCACCTTTGAGCGTACCCCAAACAGTTGAGTGAGAGTTTCCAGTGTCTCTTTCCAAATTAGCCTGGCAGATAAGTAGGGCACTCTTTTGAGAGTTAGGAACTGTAGACTTTTACCAGCCCTCAAGCTGAGGAGGCATTGAACCTAGAACTTTTGGTTTCCAGGTAAGTACTCCAACCAGCAATGCTTCTTCTATTAGAGGGTGGTATCACCACCTCTTCTGTTATGGCTTCCTCAAATAAATGAATAAATAAAAAGTGGTTGAAATGGTAATCATGAGGGGTCACATTCTGGATTGCTTCTAGCAATTTTTTTTTCCTTGCAATTTGAACTTTTTCCAAAGACTGCCTATTTTATTTGTCAGCATTCTCAATAAAATCTAGCTTCTTGATATTTGCTGGAGCATTAATAGTCTTGTTTTTAGCCTTTGGGCCATGACAGCATCCCCCAGAGGATAACGTGGGGCAAAATAGCTCCCTGCTTTGAACTGTTCTCTACGGAGGCCATTTTCTCTCTGTGGACCATAGAGTCAGCCTGGGAGATGACAGTAATCTGACTTGATTTAACAAAGTAAGGTTATTGTTATAGCATATCTCTCTGAATACTACATAAAATACCTTTTAAAGCATAAAAATACTTATGCGTGCACAGGTGTAGAACAACTAAATTGGGCACATATATATGGATGCTAATTTTTAATTATATGAAATAATGAACCTTGAGAAAATTATTCAAATGCATAACATACAAACCAATTTTCTTTAGGAATTTCTTAGATGTGCTTGATGTATCCTACCTCTTTATGGAAACAAAAAGGGCAGATGTCTGTAAAAGTGTGCTACCCGTCATATTCTCCACAGTTTAGCTAGGCCTTGGACTGATTAGACATTGTATAAATCAAACCTTTAAGAATGTGATTTATTTGCTTAAGTCTTAGTTAAAATTGCCAGTCTTGCTGGAAGGGACTGGAGAGGAAATAATGACTCTCTTTCTGCTGTAATTAAAAAAAGTAAGCAAGCAAATACAAAAAGCTGACTCTAGTAGCTGATCTCACTACTGAAATATGTGATGGTCAGGTTTTTTGAGAGGAATCAGGCTAAGGAAATTGAGTAAGGCCCAGGCCATTGTCTTCATTCACTGTTAGGCTCGTTCTGAATAAAATTGTCACTGATTTCCACCCCAACCCATCTCTGCTGTGTTTTGGCATGTGCAGAGGCAGATGGTACAGAGGTGTTTGATCAGAATCCTCGCTTGCTAAGAGGAGCTATCGTTAAACTGTCTGCCATGGCTGATCTCGCCTGAATATTATGAGGTTCTCTTCTGAGCCTCTTGTTTTCAGTAGTAGCAGATGAGACTGTTTTTTCAGATGACAGAAGAGAAAGAAGTAGCACATCAACTGTTAGATAATAACAAGGGAAAGTCAAAAGTATGGCTTGTGTATGCTCTAGAAGAGAGGCCAGAAGAAACTGTGCATGAAAAGCACTAAATTAACATGAACCCTTCTTGTCTTGAGGAGCATGCCTCGTGACCTGTACGTGCTAAGGTTTGTTCAGTTTGGGCAATTTTTTTTTTTTTTTTTTCTTCTGTTTTTTTCACGGTTTTAATTCACTGTCCCACATAGTCTTAATGTGATGTCACATAGTCTTAATGTAATGTAATATAGCAGTTCTGCCGATACCGTGTAAATTTGCTTGGAGAAATAAACTACATGAGGGTGCCTAACATGTATCTAGCAGTTTTATTGTCATTGTTACCTTTTATCTTTGGTTCATTAGATAGCATAAGCTCATGTGTGAACTTAATCATTAATATTTATTTCTTCCCTTTTCTTTTATCCCACAGAAACAAGCTGTTTCCTGAGTCAACAGTTAGGAATATTATGTATCAGATCCTGCAAGGGCTTGCATTTATCCATAAGCATGGTAGGTTATGTTTTAGCTGTAAACATTTTGAATTAGAGCAAGATAGTGTCTGTGTAAGTTTTTTAATAAGTACACTAACAATTACATTACTAACTTTAGTAAAGGGTGTGATCAAAAGAATGGCACTATATGGGAAATTCAGATTACTGAAAATACCTTTGTTTTATAGTTGCCTGATATTCTAGTCTGGAGGTTTGCTCAGTTCCTTTTCTGTAGATTTCTACTTTCTCAAACTGGCAGCTGGCCACTTTCTAAAACTCATCTAATGTTAATGGGCACATTTCTTGATACATTTAGAGGTCCCATGAGATTGAGAATAAAGGAAAAATTACTCTTTTCTCAAGGTACACACAGATACTTGAATAAAACACACGTTCTCTGTAAGGTACACTTAAAGAAATAAAATCTGAGTGACAAACAGCTTTCGCTGCATGGCCTTCCAACTATTTTTTACAATAATGGTAAAAGCTAAAGCTGGTGCACCAGCCAGTAGTAACAAGACCCACCTAACTAATAAAAAAAAAAAATCATTTATTTTAATGATAACTTCCTCACTATGTTTTGCTGCCCCCTGCAATTCTGTCTGCTAAACACACAGCATATGTTGCTGGTCAGCTCTTACGCTATCAGAAGAGAACTAACATCGGTGGCCAAAGTCCTGGGAGTGTAAGGCTTGTAGGACCAGCATTTCAGGTCATTTGAAGAACATATTTAACTTTGTTTTGCAAAACATTTTCAAGCTAATGGCTTTATTCTCTATTCTAATGTGGCTTGGATACTCTTCTGAAACTAAACTAGAAATTCCAGTCTGTTCCATTGAGATACAAGATATTTAAAAACAGAAAAATAATTTTATTTATTTGCAAAAAACTAAGCCACCTTTTCTTTAATAAATTGTCAAATGGATCACAACCTTTCAGAATACCTTTTACTGCTGTTTAACTTACTGTAGCTATAAAGAATGAATAATTTTGTGTTAAAACTGTCTTGTTCACTGACCTGCCACACACGAGACTGGTATTTCTGCCAAGGTGTTGCAAATCCGTAGTTACAAAGATCTGGAAATTCATGGCAAGCCTGACAGGATGATCTTGATGGTCTTGTGGCTCACAGTGTAAGACTGAGTGTCCCAAGATGCTCTCTGCAACAGTTCTGGAAAAATCACTTTAACTTTTTTCCCCTCTCTTTATTTATCTATTCTGCTCCTGTATAGCATAGAAATGCTTGTCAAGTAAACTTTTTATGTTCTTTGTCCATCCAAACTCTAAGCATCTTTTCATATTTGAATATGCAATCAATTGCTCTTTTTACAAGTTTGCTATGAAATAAATTGCCTCAAAAGCATTCTGTTGGTGCATTGCATGTCTGTGCAGCAAAATACAGAAGTGGTTGTACTAAATCCTAAAAACAACCTTGATTGCTCTGTCTGGTACCTTTCATAAGGAGGCAGTAGTTCAAGCTGGCACCAGAACATCTACTTAAAATCTGTAGGAAGGATGTCATCTGCTGGTTGGTAGAAATCTAGAGCACTATGTCTTCAGTGATGTTATGCATTAATCTAACAAACAGAAGTTAATATAGTTATACTGGACAATGTAGACACATCCTATGTGACCATTTATTCTGTTCTCTGTGGGAGCATATTAAAGGCCATGATAAAATCTAAGCATGTTGGAAGGTCTCTGAAAAGGAGGTCATAGAGCCCTAGTAAGGTACTACAGAGGGAGCTGTATATAGGAAAACAGTGGTCTTAGATGCTTGCAAGAAAGAAGCATAAGGACAAGTTTTCCAGACTAAGGGTGGAAACAAATTTCAGAGACAATAGTCAGTAATATTCTAGCCCTCATCTCTCATTTGTATTGAAAGAGCTCTTGCCAAATGCTGATTTGTGATCAAGTTTTGCTGAATGCAGACAGCACTAAAAAAATACGGTGAGATCCTATGTCTGATAGGGCAATGAGTAACTGAGTGCTTGCAGATTATCATGTTCTCAGATGTAAAAAGAAGTTTCAAAGTGCAAAAAAATTACCTCGTGTTTTAATTTGTATTCTGTTTCAATGAACTTTTGAAGTAATTTTTTTATGTCTTCATTGGACAGTTTCCAACACAATTAGAATGAAACTAACATTAAAATGGTGTAAATTTTTTTATGTTAAAGAAGTGTCACTTGAAAGGGAGCTATCTGACTGAATGCTCTGAATTGTTATAAGATAGCCAGCTTGTGTATACTGTTCTTCACAGTCTGACTGAACAACCATTATGCTGACTAGCTCCATTGATCACGTAAGACTTCGAACTGTGTTGGGCTATTCAAGCTTCAGCAATAAGAACTGAAGCAAAACAATCCAGGTGGAAAATAAAGGCTACAGCTGGGGTGGCATTGCAATGCACATCAGTATTTCATTTGAATTTTAGGGTTCTTTCACAGAGACTTGAAACCTGAAAACCTCCTTTGCATGGGACCAGAACTTGTGAAAATAGCAGACTTCGGCTTAGCCCGAGAAATCCGATCTAGACCTCCTTACACCGATTATGTATCCACAAGATGGTAAGTGCTAGTGTTTGCCTACTTTGTGTGAAACTTATAATCAAGCCTTTAAGGAAGTAAAGCATTAAATTTGTGCTGAATGTAATACCACTTTTGATGCCTTCTCTTTGTGAAACTTTTATTTAAGCTTGACAGAATCTGAAAAGCTTCAGTTAGTGCAAGACAGTTTACAGATGGCAGCAGCACAGGAACAAAGAGGGAGCCTGATAAGGCAGGTGGGATGTGCTGGGATTGCTGCATGTCAAGAATGCGTAAGAGAGCTTAACCTTATGTAGGTTTTAATTCTTCATTCTAGAAAAAAAATGAAGTCTTATGTATAGAGTAGGAGAGGATTGGAGCTTTTTAAGGGATGTTTGCTTGTAACAGAAAAGAATGAAGAGCTGAATGGTTTCATGCGTGTCTCTTTGAAGTGTTGATTGTTGGGATTTGTTTCTTTTTTTTTTTTTTCTTCTCTCTTACAGGTACAGGGCTCCTGAAGTCCTTCTGAGATCCACCAGCTATAGTTCTCCAATAGATATTTGGGCTGTTGGTTGTATAATGGCAGAAGTTTACACATTGAGGCCTCTTTTCCCAGGCGCCAGTGAAATTGATACTATATTCAAAATTTGCCAAGTCTTGGGGACGCCAAAAAAGGTAGCTAAAGTGACATTCCACACTGCAATAATGTTAGAAATGTTCTGCAATGCTGAATAGCACAATAGCAGTAAGCAGAAAAATAATCAATTTTCACGGTTACTGCTAATGTATGGTATTGATCTTGGATATAGTAAACTAAATTAAAACTTATGTTCTGTGAAATAAGCATTATGTAATTATGCTATAAAACCTGACATTTAGAGGAGGAGGAATAGACCCTGAACAGCAAACAAAGCCATTAGACTGTAATTTCATTAGGCAGAAATTTCATTTTCTTTTGCATATTGTGTACAAACCTATGGTTTAAGAGGCTAGAAATTGGAATCAAGGCCAGACTCCTACCTCCTGATTCCATTTGTCCCTTTGACTTGGTCAGATATAAAGCAAGACTTAACGACTCACCAGAAGTTTGAGGTGGAAATTTCTAGTGAAATTTTTAATATAGTCTAGAGTAAGCTGGACACAGTCTATTACTGAGAGGAGAATATATGCTAGAGTACTTAGGCACTATGATATTTTACAGCTGAACTTTCTTTGTGATTGGAAATCTCATTCTTCCAGAATGACTGGCCTGAAGGCTACCAACTTTCAGCCTCCATGAATTTTCGCTGGCCTCAGTGTGTACCTAACAACCTAAAAACCCTCATACCTAATGCTAGCAGTGAAGCGGTGCAGCTCATGAGAGACATGCTGCAGTGGGACCCCAAAAAGCGGCCAACAGCTAGTCAGGTTTGGTTTTATTTTCTTTTTCTCACATCTGCTTCCTTTCACTGCAAGACACGTTTTATAGACAGTCATTTGATGGTTGCTCAGGGGTGCACTTCTTGGAAGGCAGAAGAGCAGAAGCCAAGAACAATTTGCAAGAGAAAGGGGAGTAATTAAAAGAGAGTACTCAGTCTTTTGCATGCAACATCAGATGCATGAGGTGTGTGCTCAGGGATGAAATGTGTGACTGACTGCAGTGTGTATAAGTACACCTGAATTAAGTATAATCCAGTCACTGTGAATAGCAGCAGAGTGAAGGTAGGATGTATGGTGGAAGGGTGTGATGCCATTCGTTTGTTGCTATTGGTGTGCACCACAGAATCAGAGAATGGTTGAGGTTGGAAGGGGCCTCTGGAGGTCGTCTGGTCTAACCCCCCTGCCCTAGGCTGGTGCCACTGCCATATGTGCCAGTGCTCAGTCACCCGCACAGTAAAAAAGTGTTTCCTGATGTTCAGAGGGAACGTCCAGTGTTTCAGTTTGTGCCCATTGCCTCTGGTCCTGTCGCTGGGCACCACTGAAAAGAGCCTGGCTCAATCTTCTTTGCGCCTTCCCTTCCGGTATTTGCATACTTCAACAAGATCCCCCTGAGCCTTCTTTTCTCCAGGCTGTGAATGGTCCCAGCTCTCTTAGTCTTTCCCCACATGTGAGGTGCTCCAGTCCCTTAATCATCTTTGTGGCCCTTTGCTGGACTCTCTCCATTATGTCCATCTCTCAATTCTGCTAGAGAGCCCAGAACTGGACACAGCACTCCAGGTGTGACCTCACCAGTGCTGAGCAGAGGGGAAGGATCACCTCCCTCAGCCTGCTGGCAACGCTCCTGCTTATGCAGCCCAGGATGCTGTTAGCCTTATTTGCAGCAAGGGCACATTGGTAGCTCATGTTCAGCTTGGTGCCTATCAGGTCCTTTTCTGCAAAGCTGCTTTCCAGGTGGTTGACCCCAGCATGTACTGGTGCTTGGGGTTGTTCCTCCCCAGGTGCAGGACTTGGTATTTCCCCTCGTTGAAGCCTATGAGGTTCCTGTCAGCCTGTTTCTCCAGCCTGTGGACGTCCCTCTGGATGGCAGCACGACTCTCTGGTGTATCGGCCACTCCTTCCAGTTTTGTGCCAACAGCAAACTTGCTGAGGGTGCACTCTGCACCACCATCAACATCATTATTGGAGATGTTGACCAGTATTTGCACCAATATTGACCTCTGGGGTACACCGATACCTACTGGCCTGCAACCAGACTTTGTTCGACTGATCACCACTAGCCTGGCCGTTCAGCCAGCTTTCAATCCACCTCACTGTCTGCTCATCCAGCCCAGTGTTGCCTGGATAAAGCTAGCTTATGCAAGGCAGTTTGCAGGGCAGTCTCAGCTCAGTTGCACTGTAGATATGTGCCAACATCCTGTATGCAAGCATAGCCCAAGTTATCAGTATTGCTTATATAATGGTCCAGTTGATGTTGTGGACGGTAGACACTGATTTCAGATATCAGTACTGTAGTGGTAGTACCCATCTAATGAAATAAGCAGGGCATCTTTTGAAAAACAGATGTGATACTGGGTTCAAATCTGACTTGACTTCAATAGGACCATAGCTGAACCTTTGTGATTATATCAGACCTTCAGTACAAATTGTAATAAAAGGCTTTAAAGCTAATGAAAGCAGTTAAAAAGTAAAATACATGAAGAACTCTCAAAGGTAATGAAAAGCAAAAAATGCTCACTATAACTCGGTATTAAGAGCCATTAACAAATGTTTTACAGTAAGGTACAAATATGGTGAGGAATCTGAGCTTTTAGAAGCTTTTTGCAGTGAGAGGTCTTTGGGAAGGGAAGATGAGTATACCTGAAACAGCAAGACGGGCAGAGATGAATTGCCTTAACTGACAACTCCTTAATTCCTTGTAAGGCAGGATAAAGATATTTTTACCAAAGCGTCTTTCAAAAAAGAGAGAGGCTTATTTTCATAAGGGTTATATTTCTTTCACTTGATTCAGTCTTGGAACTGGAGAATGGAAGAGATTGGATGTTTCTGGGGTCATTCAAGTCTTGATGGCGGAATCTGTAATGAAAGGTGTGCATGTGTTTGCACATGCGCCTGCACACACACGTGAAGAGACAGCACATAATGAAACGTGCCTCTAGATGCCATATACCTGGATAAGTGTCTGACTTGTGCAGAACCTTTTCCTTTTGTGCAAGTCCACAGAGGATTTGATAATTTGGTATCTGTTGAAACTTTCCTACTATTGCAGCATTATTCTGAAGTGGCTTGTGCTCGCTAGAATCTAGTGCTGAGAGATGGGTCATCTGCTGTTTCCCACCCCAGAAAAGATGAAATTAAATTTGTACTGTCACATAGGGCTAGGGTAAGTTAAAAACTTTGGTTTCCTAAGTTGGATCCTGACATCTTCATTGTGTTTTAGGCACTTCGATATCCATACTTCCAGGTTGGGC
Organism: Morus bassanus; assembly: GCA_031468815.1. Classification (NCBI taxonomy): domain Eukaryota; kingdom Metazoa; phylum Chordata; class Aves; order Suliformes; family Sulidae; genus Morus; species Morus bassanus. Next base: position 90,846,376 of record CM062569.1, read on the forward strand.
ATGCCCTGGGCGTTCAGGAACTGGGAAAACAAAAGGAACTGCATAATAAATCGTCTCTGCATATTAAACCTGTCCCTCCAGCACAACCCCCTCCGAAACCTCACGCCCGCATTTCATCAAGGCCTTTTCAACAAAGCCAGTCTTCTCAGCACTTGGTGTACCCATATAAGACAGACAGCTCTGGGGCTGAGCACAGTAACTACTTACAGGAGGACAAGTCTAACCAGGTTCTTCTGCCTGCAATTCACAATAAGGTTCCTCAGCAGGTAAAGGTCCATCTAGTGTAAGATACGCTTCCTGATATACTGCCTGATTTTTCCTCAATTGTGTTTCTTATTCTTGTTCTCTTTCAAGGTTCATATACTTCTACTAAAAGGACAGGAAATGGGAATAAAGAATAGTTACAGCTTTGTGCTAGAAACTGGAAATTACTCTGTTGAAATCTAAATCCAATTTCTATAAAACAAGCAAGTTGATTTCTCATTTCAAAGCCATTTTCTGCTTCCCTTTGTTGTAAAGCACCACTTAAAGGATGACACTGTGATTTCATAAGAGTAAAAAAAATGTACAGTGGTCAGAATATTAATGGGACTGATGTCAGAGAGAAAAGTATTAAGCTAAATAGTAATGAAATGAGGGGGAGGAGGACTATTGCCCTCATCCATTTAAGGCATCCAATTTCTGTGACTGAGAATTGTAGTCCCTTTGGGCTTCTATACTGGCTATGAAAAACAACAGGTTCTTCTTGCAGCATAAGAACCTACCATTTCTGTTGATTATCCAAGGAGACTGGATTCATACGATAGATGACGAGAGCAGACAGCGTGGATACTGCTGCTAAGAGATCGGCCTTAAGTAGGGTCTGTACTGGCCATGTACAGAGTCGCACAAGGTTGAAATATACTGATGGGCTTAAATGGCTGAAGAGACACAAATTTGTACCTATGCTGTCCTGCAAGAAAAATATATTTTATAAATGTCTAGTCACAGGCTTGTGGAAACATGCATTTTTGTAATCCCAAGATGGGTCAAGAAATAAAAATTGAGCGCGTGCTAATTGTTTGGGAGGTGTATAGTGAAGTATAAATAGAATTGGAATCGGGACCTAAGAAATTTATTCTTCTGTCAGTGCAAGATACTTTATTACAGGATGAAATGCAGAAGATAAGTAATAATGTCTATAGGCTACAGATTGTGTTCTTAGCATGTTTAATGAAAGATTAGGATTCTGTTGTTACAGCTCTACTACCACTATTATTCTTTGAGACAGGAAAAAAAAAGTCCTCTTTGTTCCTGTCACCTGGTTTATGGTGTAAGTGCGTGGGTTTGTTTCTTTTTGATCTTTATAACAGAAAACATCTGCTGGGACTGAGAATATAAACAGTGAACTTAAACCAAAAACTAGGCGAAGATGGGGACATCTTGCTAGAACAGTGAAGAGTTCTGAAGACTGGGATGACTTGGAAGACCTTGATTTCAGCTCTTCCATCACAAGGATGGACTTGAAAAACAAGAAGAGGCAGAGTGATGAAACTCTTTGTAGGTAAGTTGGTATGTCCGTGTGCTATTTGGTCTTACTTCCTTAGGCTTCACCTCTTTTTTTATAATGTTGCTCTTTATGCTTTCTTTGGATCTAGAAACATATATCCAGGACAGTAAAGGACACGCAGCTTGTCTCTCTCCTGCTTTGCCTCCGCTGCTTGTTGAATGCTGACCTTTGAATTGCAACACATTTTTTGATGGACAGTGCACCCTCCTATACAATCCCTTGTTCATTTTTCCCCACTGAAAACGATGCTTAGCTTAAGTCTTCCCAAGTTAATCTTTGAATATTTACTTTCTATTTCACATATGAACAATTTTGACATATTCCATGCATATAAACTGTTTTGGGTGACTCTAAGCTGCAGTCTCCATGGACCATGCAGTAGAGAAAAACTTACTGAGGGATTTATAAAAACTTTAAAAGCAATATATAAGGGAACTAGAAGCACAAATCTGATTTTCAGGGGCACTTGTATGGCTTCAGGCTGAAAATATTCCCTGTTGTCTGTGTGTTTATGCTGTAGCAAACACAGTATGAGGAAATGATTCCTGGAGATGGGATGGAGATGAGAAGGCCAACTGTGGATAAACATATGCTATAAGAATTGGACTAAGTGTAGCAATTTTTGGGTTATAGATTTGAAAGCATTTTGGACCTGAAGCCTTCGGATGCTGTAGGCTCTGGCAGCAGTGCACCTTCCCATACGACCTTTCCACGGCAGGACACTCCCACATTGCGAGTTTCTGCAGCGAAGCAACACTACTTGAGACATTCTAGGTATCTACCTGGTTAGTAAAAAATACTTATCTCTTTTTATTCCTGTGAGTCCAAGATCAGTATGAAATAGTCATTGGTACATTAGGCTTTATCCTTTGAGCTTGCGGAGGGGGTCGTAAAGAAAATGAGTAGAGCAAGAGCTTTGCTAATGTGGATGGCCATGATACAAGCTACCTTCTAGCAGTCTAGCAACTGAGATAAATCCTGCTTACGAAAAGGGGACAGGATTGTTCGTACTTCTTCCTCCTGCTGGATACTCTTTTATATTTTGAAGCGTGTTAGAAAATGCCAAGCTATTCCCTGTTTCCCTAAGAAGGATGAGACTGCTCTTCCAGACTGGAAAAGAGTGCCCTACGTTTACCTCATAAGTATATAATACCATGAAGAACAGAAGCTAATAGTGGGAATATGCTTTGCTGTAGCTTGGAGTTAAAAGAATGCAAATCCATGCCACTACAGGGGAGTTGCATGCCTGTCTTCATGTTAACCTCTGCTGTACTGAGACCAACACTGGGGCAGGATGGTGGACAGCATGTCTGCCTGTGTTTAAAATAAGGTGAATATAAATGTATCCTCTTTCATAATTTCTGTTTATAAAGGCAGTGTTAGCTGTTCATTCACTTGTAGTACTAATACTTCAAAATTAATTAAGTAAACGAGAAGGTAAACTCAGTCTTTTTTTCCTGAAACAATTAACTTCAATGACTTTCAAATTGGATCGCTTAAGTAGAGTCTTGGTAACTAAACTAAATGCAACTAAAAGTAGTGTTACTAGAGGAGGTTGTAAAACACATTGATCCCAAGCCTGCTTTTGCTTTTACCATAAATTGTGAGTGCATCGTTGCCTGTTAGGTACCCTGCTTAAATATGGGGTGTATATTAAATGCAAATAATATGTGACATATGAACTCTACTGCAAACTGTTTGTGCAATCTGTGGTTTCAGTCAGTACACCAAAGAAGAGTACAGTACTGTGAGAAATGTAATCTACCATTATTTGCTCCCAGGTTATCTTGTCAGTGTTAGGCTAAAAGCTGTAAAACGCTGTTTGACACGAAGCATGGATTTCATTTACGTAGCAAGGTTCACCTTCTGTGACTTTAGAATATTTGTGGCCTTGATGTAAGGATCCTGTCCCTTGACATAAGCAGCCATTGATTCTAGTGGAACTACTTACACTATTATCTTTGCAGAATTAGGGCCTATGACTAGTCATAGCATTCCCGTATGAGAGGATGGGAAGTAACCCAGAGGCATGTTAAGAGTGAAAAGGTTTTGTTTAAGTTCACTGGACTGGACATCTGCTCTAAGACTGTGCATCAGATGGAATGATTGCAAGCCTGTGTTAACAACAGAGATTTCAGCATGGTAATTTTTGCATTTTTGCCATAGGAATAAGCACAAGGAATAGCATAGTCTCCTCTTCAAACAAAGAGTCTCTTCCGTCTAATCCCTGGCCCAGTTCTGGTTTGCCTGGGAAAGCTTCTGCTTTGGGAGGAAGTATTAACAGGATGAATTCAGGTAAGAAGCTGTTCTTAACATTCTGAGAAAAGATAATAGGTGATGTCTCTGTGATTCCAGACAGCTGTATTTTGGGGTCACCCATTTCTAACATGTTGTCAGCTCTGAAGGTATTTGCTACCATGTATGTTCTTTCTGTTGAAATCGGTTATGAGCACTGTTCCTTGGATTTGGAGACTACCTTAAACTGAAACAGTAATTTCTTCTAATGAATCCCCAAAAGTCTGAAGTACCGCGTGCACAGAAGGTTGGACAGCTTAGGTCTGTTCAACCTGAAATACTTCATCTTGCCTTCAGTTTCCCTCATCAGTTTTTCTAAGTCATATTCTCAGGTTTCCAAATTATTTTAGCCCTGCTGGTGCATAAATGACTGTTGCAGAGGAGGAAGCTGGTCTAAATTGAGCTAGCCATGCACACCACTTTTGTTACATGAATAAAGTAAATAAAGTCTTTCATCTATCATCATGTCTTTTAATTGATGCTGTTTAAAATAGTGAAATAATTGTAGCTTTAAAAAATTCAGACAAAAAGCAAAACTCTTCAATTTTTCTTCTTCAGGTTTTTGTGGCTTTTGGTATTTCAGGTATTTAATCCCTATTATTTGATTTGAAGTAATTAATTTGTAGATTTTTACATTAGATTTTACCAGTTACACTTAAACATGTTGATGTTTCTAGATCGTATCTATGTATTTACTCTCTAAATCTTCCTTGGCTTCAGGTTTTCATGTGATGTTACAGTTCTGCCGTGCAGTCCTTGTTTTGCATATGTTGTTATGAAGATGTTTGAGTGAGAAAATTTCTGTTGAATCTTGGCCGAAAGAAACATTTGGGCCTTTAGAAACTCTGGTTTAAAAAATAAAAAACTTAAAATTTTGGACGTAATTCAATCAGAAAATTGTTCTTTAAAGATTCAAGACAGGAGGATGTTGTAAATGGCTAAACTACATGAGAACCTTTATATATGTAGCACATGTCTCCTTCGTGGCTCTTCTACAAGTTTTTGCTTCTTTTGTAGCTTCATAGGGTATCATTAGATTTTTTCCTTTTTTACTTATTACCATAATTTTCCACAATATGCTTTGCCACTGCTCTACTGCTCTAGTACATTATAGGCATACGTGTGATGGATCTGATCTGTGTGTGCTAACTTGCTTAGTGTCCATCTACGCTATGGCTCTAGGCTGTTTTATCTATAACTATTTTGGTTGCAGTTTCTACAGCTTGTCCTACAGGTCAGTCAGATCTGTTCCTGCTCATCTTTGGGACAAGTTTTGTAGCTGACTTTCCAAATTAGGAACACGAATCTGTCCCACTTTATTAAGTTGGGCTCTTACTGGCTCCAGTAAGAGCTTTGTGTAGCAGCAGAGCCTCAGACTCACTGCATAGAAATCAAGAGTGAGTATATTCGTAGGGCCCAGTTGCTGAAAGTTGAACAAAATAGTTCCAACTGAAATGCTAAGTTTTGAAAGGTTTGAGAAACCTTGAAAAAGCTGAGATGTCACAGAGAAGCACAAATTGCCCTTCTCGTAGTACAAGTTGTACCTATTTTCCATTCATCTTTAATGCAGTCTGATGCTGACAGTCTCCTGAATGCAGGTATAGCTAGGATCTGTGGATTTCTAGTCTCCTCAGTGAAGTTCTTGTTTTCATCAGTCCATGATCAGGCTGATCTTGAATGTGAGCCATCAGTGCACACCTTTGTCATCTGTTGATAGCACGGGAGATCCACTGTGTTGAGCTCATGCGTTCCTTGCCGTTTCTTTCAGGGCCCATAGGATCAAGCGGTCTAACTAGTGGTTATATCCCTTCATTTCTGAAGAAGGAAGTAGGCTCTGCTGGGCAGAGGGTTCAGTTAGCACCAGTTGTGGATCCATCTTCTAGTAAGTATAGTACCAAAGTTGTCTCCTTACTCTGGTAATACTGTATGTATGCAGCACTGAACTACGTATCTTTGCTTTAGTTTATTTGTAATTACTTGACTGACTGGAACTACAGTTTGTAACATTGCAGAACTTCATATGGAGAAGGATTTGGTTTATTTTTACTTTGTTTATAAAACATGTGGTTTTACCCACAGCATATTTCAGTGGGACCTAGAGGTTGGTGTGAGAACTGGCACAGAATTCACACTTGTCAAATCAATGATACAAATACTCCCTGTCTGATAAGGTTTTAGAGATTGGATCCAATATTGTTTCATATCAGCAAATTCTGTTATTCTATTTCCTGAAGAAATGACCTGCATCCAGTTGCTGTTCAATGGGGACAGCTACTCACTGAACCTTTATCTCATGGCATTTTCTTTTGTCCCTTAGATTATGCTTCTCTGAAGTCAGTAAGAACCCATCTTGGACGGCCATCATTCAATTCACCTACAAAAAGCACACCAAGGTTAATGCCTCTCCCACCACCAGCTCAGCCGATCCACGGGCGTGTTGACTGGTCTGCAAAGTATGGTGCTCACCGGTGACTTGTGGAAATACCCTCTGAACCAGTGCGTGTTTCCCACGAAATGGTGGCTAACATGAGACAATTTGATACTGTTTTATATACCTGTAAATTTAAAAGAAACAGATCTTCTATGAATGAGACATTTTGAAGGGTTTTTTTACTTTTATTTGTATTAATTTGAATGCAATCTTGTACCTTTTTGTATAAAATTGTTTTGTTATATAATTGGGTCCAGTTATTTTCATAAATCTGATACATTTTGTATATATGGCTTAGGGGGTTTGGCATTTTTGTATGATAAATTTTTATAACAAACGTTTTAAAATTTAACTTTTCCTTTATTAGATTCAACTTTTTTATAAAGTGGATAAAAAAGGCAAAGTGGTGCAATATTGCAGTGGGAGAGAAGTACTGAGGAAGGGGCATTCATTAGACATTTTCTGAAGTTTACGTGCTAAATGAGGCTGTATAATTTCAGTGATGCCACGTCTTGATGCCACGCTTCTGTTGTCCTACGCTCATTTGCTTTGTACTGACATCAAATGAGTGACTAACGGTCTAAGCTCTCCTTTGCAGTCACAGAGAGACTGCTGAAAGTCAGTGGGAGGCTTTTTTTTTTTTAATTTATTTTTGCCTTTGAAAGGTTTTTGTTGGACTGCTGCCCAGCTTTCCAGCTCCATTCTTTTCTTTTTACCAAATTTGGGGAGACTTCTTGTTTGATGAAAGGTGAATACCCTTCTGTAGATCTGTTTTCTGACATGGCGCTGTTTCATCCTGCTTCAAAGTTGCTTCTTGGCATTGTTCGCTATGACATAGAATGTGGACCTACCTCTGTCAAATACGTTTAAATGTTCTAATGATTTCTAAGGAGAAAAATCAGATCCTCTTTCTTCTTTTTTTGGTGTTGTTGGGAATATGACCTCTGAAGACATATTTAAGACAGTATTAACAATTATAAAGCTTGTTTCAGTGTAACAAAGTATTAGTGGTACGCCAGCAGCAGAGTTTAAGGAAACAATATCTATGCAACTGACTTAATTTTCACAACTGTTTTAAATTACTCTTGGGGAAAAAAAAATCCAGAGGCAATGAGTCAGTTTAAGTTTACTTCAGTTCTTCTTCATTTCAATACATTTTCACTTACAGTGTGAAGAATATGTCAGCTTTCATAAATTAGGTCCCCAGGCTCTGCTGGGAAAAAAAGGACCTTACCTGGTCCTGCTAAAAAACGTTCTAAAATTATGGTTGATCTCACAGAAACTGATACAGCTCTTTGAAGAGCAGTTTAACTCAGTTTATAAGAGAAAATGAATTATCAGGTTATAGAGAAAAGAAAATAGCCCCATCATCTGGTTTAATTCTGCACTGGAAAGGAGTGCCAGAGTCCAGCCATCAGCAAAAGGTTCAGCATCTGGCTGTTCCTGCACCTCCTTCCACAGAAGGAAGGTAAAGCAGTACAGTGCTGTGGGAGAACATCTTTTATAGCTGCGTTTTGGAACAGCACCTTCCTGCAGAAGCGTACAGAAATGCTCACCTTTCTGAGCTCATTTTATGAACAGATCAGGCAAATCCTGTATTTATGAGACTTAAATCCAGTCTAAAGGGATCAGAGCAGGTATGGTTCTCAGCATCCGGCCATTTCGAAGGAGCTGAATGGCGAGTGTGTCCGTGGGATCCTCTTTGTGGGATCCGCCGGCACCCACAAGGGGCAGCCGCTGTGGACTGGAGACCGATAACGCATGCTGGCCTTTTCAGTACTTCCCGTGGCGAGCGTGTGGGACTCGGAGGAAACTGTACCCTGGAGTAGGCTGCTGGCTCGGTGCTACGGGGGGAACCGGGGGGAGCACTGGTCACTATTTGCTTTTATGGACTCAGTCCACAGTGAGACAGTACAAGACAAAAAGGGAGCAAAAGGGTCTAGGCATTAAAAAAAAAAAGTAGGCATGTAAGACTTACACGTGCCAAGGACGTGTTAGGTGTCCAGCTACTCCGTTATTTGTTCATAGCAAGTACGAACTCCAAACCATACCGAGCTGCTTCCAAAGCGGTGATGCCAACGCATGGCAGTAAAATACAGCAGCCGTTCGATTTCTAAAGCACACGCTGACGGTGTCTTTGGGTAAGAGGAAAGGGAAATATGTATATTTGTGTTAGAACTGGAAAGATAGTTGTTTCTCTTGGTGGAAATAAATATCCGTATTTATGTCTAGATATCATTTAATTTATTTTATCAGTGAATAATTGGTCTCAAGAGGGAACACCCTGAACCTATTCTAAGTATCCCTAGACCTAAGTAGGCAATTTAACTAGTCTGTTCCATACACTTAATTCCTACTGGTGGAAGCAGGAGACAAAGTCACGAGAACAGGCTGCTGAGCCTTGGATTCATCCGGCCTAACTGCAGGCACCTAAGCCTGGCCTATCTCCTAAGCTAATAATCTTGATATTCAGAATCACTTCTGCTAGTTTTAACTGAGTGGGACAGAAAATTAGCTAAATATAATGGCAGCACTTGTAGCCGTTACTCAAGTGAATTCCTACTGAAGTTGGAAAAAGTTCTTTTTGAGTAAGGACTGAGTTGACTGAGCTGTGTGTTTTACTGTGCTGTCTCGGTGTGCAATACAGATATGGAAAAGGTGTAGGTCTTTATTATACTGAAATCTGGACAAGTAGCGTATCTGAGAATTTATCATACGTAACCTACTACTTTGTGTTTTAATATTTAGCAGCCTCTTTATGCAAAATGTTTTTAGAATTCTACTGTTTACATTTTCTCAGGCTTATGCATAACATGTAGTAATGGCCGTCGGAAATAAAGGAGCCTGACAGCAGACTCATTCACCTCTGTAATCCTGATTTTCTTAAAAATATTGTGTAAGTGCCATGATGTTAGCAAAAAAAAAAAAACAAAAAAACCCAAGCCAGAAAACCCACTTTCACAGTATTTCTGTGTCTAATAAGGCATTGTTGAACTTACGTGGAAGAAGGTGGAATTGTCAGCGAATAAAGAAATAATGGTTCTTGTTTATTGAGTGTTTTTGTTCAAAAATGTTATAAACGTTTGTTTCATTCCTTCTGTGTCACATCTCCTGCCCAGAATAAAGTTACTCTTGAAGAAGTATTGGCTGACTGGAGTCTTGATCTTTTATTCAGTCTTTAGTAAAAGCACTTCAGTTTGGCTTTTCTTTGTTTGTTTAGTTGTGAGTTTGTTTTTGGTTTTTTTTTAAATAAGCCTTACATGTGGTGCCTTCTTGGGGGGGTCCTGCCTCCTGGCCCCTGTGCTCTTTCTGCAGGGGACTTGAGTCTAAGCATGTGATTTCTACGATATACTGTGAGCTTCGTGTAAAGCTAATAGTATAGTCCTTGGACATCAACTCCTCTGAAACTAACTGCAATGCTGAAATAAAACAGAAGATGTATAACACCACGGAAGGATGGGCAGCTGGACTAGATGATCTCTGTAGGTCCCTTCCAACTGAAATCATAGAACCATTAAGGTTGGAAAAGACCTCTAAGATCATCAAGTCCAACCATCAACCCAACACCACCATGTCCCCCTAAACCATGCCCTGAAGTGCCACGTCTACACGTTTTTTGAACACCTCCAGGGGTGGTGACTCCACCACCTCCCTGGGAAGCCTCTTCCAAGGCCTGACCGCTCTTTCAGTGAAGACCTTCTTCCTAATATCCAATCTAAACCTCCCCTGGTGCAACTTGAGGCCATTTCCTCTCGTCCTATCACTCATTACTTGGGAGAAGAGACCAACACCCACCTCACTACAACCTCCTTTCAGGCAGTTGTAGAGAGCGATAAGGTCTCCCCTCAGCCTCGTCTTCTCCAGGCTAAAAAACCCCAGCTCCCTCAGCCGCTCCTCATAAGACTTGTTCTCCAGACCCCTCACCAGCTTTGTGAAATGTTCTGTTCTGTTCTGTTCTGTTCTCGGTGTCCTGTGTCACCTCTCCTCAGCCGCCTCCCCCTGCTTTCAAGGCAGTAGAAGCTGAAGACAGTCGGTAACTTACAAACCCAGGCCTTTCGCTAACTGTTCAAGTGGGCTTAAAATGAATTGCACAGGTGATGAACTAGGTGAAAAAAACACATTGACAGGTGCAAAGATGCTAGATCGTAACTGGTGCGTAAGGTGAGGAGCTGAAGGATTTGTGGGGGACTGGGGGATGGAAGTGGGAGAAGTGATAAGCTGATGCACAGGATGGAAATAATAAATGTAAGTAGAGCTCCCCCGCTGCAGAACGAGGAACGTGCAAGTTTGGAATAAGGCTGTTTGTGCGGGCTGGAGCGGTGCAAAACAATGGCAGACTGCCCCATGCAGTGCCTCACTTGGATGTGTCTGCAGTCTTGGAAGCTTGACTACCCTACGTTCTCCTACAAATGGACCTTGAGCTTGTTTGGAGGTTCTAGCAGGGGAGCGCAGCTACCGTATACCCTTGGACCGATGAACGGTACGCCTCTATCGGGGAAGGTCGTCCTCTTCGACCGAGCGCGCAGCTTCGGGAGGGACGCACATGGAGCGGTGAGGGAGGAAGGGGACACCCGCCTAGCCAGCCAGATCAGCCGAATCAACCCTGGCGATCAATGGGGTGACAGATGTCGCAGCCAGATCGCCCTCACATCCAGAGCTCCGCTCCGCCCGCCCCGCTATATAAGGCTCACGGCTGCCGTCCCCTTCCCCCTCGCGGCGACGCCGGGGGGGGGGGGGGGGGGCGAACGCTCGGCGACAGACACCGCGGCACCACCGGCCGTGGCGGCGACACGCTTCGGGCTGAAGTGGGTCAGAGCCTTTAACGGGTTTTTCTCTGTCGTGGCGTTCTCCTCCCAGAAGAACTTGCGAAATATTCAGAGTAGCGGCTTCCTATTGGCGGCTGTTCCCGCCTGTCGCCGCCCCGCAGCGCTGAGGCAGGGAGGGGGCGGTGGCCACTGCGGCTGCGGGCGGGGCACGGGGGTCCGCCTCGGCCTGCGGCTCGGCTCGGCTCGGCTCGGCTCCGCTCGGCTCGGCTCCGCTCGGCTGGGCTGGGCTCGGCTCGGCTCGGCTCGGCTCGGCTCCGCTCCGCTCGGCTCGGCTCCGCTCGGCTCGGCTCAGCTAGGCCCGGCTCGACCCTTTGCTCCCGGGGCGGCAGCCGGCTGCGGGCGGGTGGTGCCCGGCGGGGTCTGCGGAGGGAAGCACTGCTGCCTTGCTAGTAAAAAGCCGTGTATGTTCGCTTGTTTTTATTATTATTTTTTTAATTCTCTGTGTGAGTAATGCGGGCTTCTGTGATTTGTCTTTCCCCTTCGCCGCCGCGGTGTCCTCCTCCGGCTCGTTTGGCTCTCGTGGTACGAGGGACGGGGCTGCGCTGGGCTCAGGTCGGCGTTCGGGTGGCTGATCGGGAGGTGACCTCCCTGGTCACGGGCTGCTCGCCCTGGGCTTCACGAGCGCTTGTGCAAGAAGCGCGTACGCCGGCATTTCTCATTGCGAGAGCTTGTTCTGTTCCGCTCTTTGCCTCGAAGCACCCCACCACCACCGTGAGCGTGGTGCCTTCCCGCTGAACAACGTGAACCACTCGTCATCTCCTGTCTATGAAGAACTTGTCACAAGTGGAAGGGGTTGGAGTTGATGGCCCGGGAGGCTACAGCCCGTCATAGGTTGAGTGGGGGACTTTGCCCCCAGGTTGGTGTTACATGATGTGGGGTAGAAAAGAGCGGCCGCGGGCTGCTGAACGCAAGCCGTGAAAACTGGGTCCTGGAGTCTTGGACATGCAGGACATGCCAGGCACAGCTGGTCTCCTGGTCCTCCTCACCAAAGTTCTTCTGGTCTGTGTGGCTCGCATGGGAACGATGACTTTTTGCACGGATATTTATGTTCCCTCTTTCCCCCTGTTAGCCCCGGTGGCCTTCGTAAATCGCAACAAGGCAGTAAATTCAGATCCTTTTTTCCCCAGAGTCCCTTTTGCTGTTGGGCTATCAGGCTGAGCGGAATGGCCAGCAACCTACCTATGATTGCTGCTCCTGGCTGCAAATTGCCATCTTCCCCCTTTACTTCTGATGAGAAGAGTGGGGAAGGGAGCTCCCGGGGCGCTCTCTTTCTGTCAGATTTCGGTTCACAAGTTGGACTTTCTCTTCCAGTATTGCATGGCAGGCTCAGTCTTAGGAACCAGAGCGCTACAGCTGGCTTCAAGGCTTGTTGATCCTTCTGTATTTACAAGACAAGCATCCACCATGTCTTTGCCTTCTGTTTGCCTTTGCTGCATTGATGTGAGCTTGGCAACAGTGACTTGCTTATCTCTTGTGATGTAACAGTTGGCCTGCTAGCAGCATGTCTGAGGAAAGTGCACTGAAAAAAAGTGACTCTTCTGTTTCTTTAATTTTTTTAAACTTTAAGTTAAAAATCACCTTTGGCTTTTTTGTTATTCTGTGAATTTGGCTGTATTGCAAGCAACTCCTGTTTCATTCTGTTCTTTCACGTAGTTCACACTGATACTTTTCTTTAGTCTTTTTGTTCTGTTTCTCATGCACTGTTATATTTCTTAGCAGTGTAGGTACTACTCAGCAATGTTTGAGTTCCCAGTGACTTACCTAAGAAGAAATGGAGGCCCCTCAGCAGGCATGAAGGGCCTAATGGCCTGGCTCACTTGAATTCCCATGGTCAGATGCAGTCTCATATTTTGTGTTCTATTTTTGTGCCTGTTGGCTAACAAGCAGATCGCTTGCCTCGTGTGTGCTCAAGGTCTTTCAAAGGGCGCTTTTCCCCTCCACTTAATGAAGGAATGTTTGCAACACTGGGAACTGGAGGTTATTGTTCTCTTGCCAACAGCCTCTTTTCCAGGATTACTTGAACTGTGAATTGGAGTGACAAGATCTCCCTACAGAGGGAAAACGTCTCGGTTGCAGCAAGGAGTTGCTATTACAGAGTTGAAATGCCAGTATGATGACGTTAGATGCTCGCTTGGCTTATGGCTCTACAGTGGAATCCAATTCCTGCTGAGACCTAAATGCTAGACTATTCAAAAAATAACAATTAATAGCCTCGTTCATTAAGCCATTCAAGAATTAAAATGCTGCTTGCAAAGCATGGTGTATTTGATCAACTGAAAAGTCTATAAAGTTTTCCTTAGCAATAGGGTCCATTAATAGAAAGAAATGCAACCAGTAGAAGGATAAGTAGTGCAACAGTCTGAATCTTTGTACTTTAATCAGGATTATTACAGGAGAAATTTGTCATTCTTTTGAAGTTTCTACTGATTCCGGATCACATACTTACCCTGGATCACCACAGCTAGAAAGAAAAGTAAGAGGCTTTGAAAATACATTCCCATACTTCACCTAAGTATGTGCGGAATTAATGTTTAGATACTTTTGGCATTCTTTTATATAAGGACTGACAGATGTGAAAAAATCTGTCTACTGCCTCTTCTCCCCTTTGACTGAAACTTGGCTTTCAGTGGTGGTGGAGTAACTCTAGTGCTAAAACTTACATTTTCTAAAAGTTTTAAGGATTTCCTTAGGTGTGACTTTATTTTTTTCTGTTATCTCCTACTTAGCAACTTGATGCTTACTTTTCCTGAATTTCAGGGAAATTAAAAGACTATCAAATACTGGGACTTGACTGTGCAGCAGTAGAACCAAATCAGTTTAGACTGAAACTTTAGTGAAATGTTTTGTGAAAAATTAACTTAAATTGTTGTCATGTGAGGGACCTGTGAACCATTATTCCAGCTGTCATCAGATTTTTATATCATTATTAACATAATAACTATTTTAGGTAACGGGAAGTTTGAAGTCATGGCTGGAAAACCGAAACTTCACTACTTCGATGGAAGAGGCAAGATGGAGTCAATTCGCTGGTTGTTAGCTGCAGCTGGGGTTGAGGTTTGTTTTAGTGTTTTTAACTTTAAGCTGCACGTTGGTAAGCTTGTCTTTGTGGCAGATGACAGGTTACTAGCCAAAAAAGAAAAGACATTCAAGATGCAACAGTAAATGAGCATTGGCTGTTCAGTATAATTAAACACTCTTACTTTAGGCACACCAAAGCATGGCTTCAAGTTACATGTCTTCTGAGCAATGACACTGTAAACCGGTTTCTTGCTTAATGCAAGAAGCAGCGTAATGCTTAATTAAGCATTCAGTTACTGACCCAGAGCTGTTCTGCTGAATGATAGATGTGTTCCTGGCATAACAAGTATCTGTACCAAGTAAAACAATAACGAATTTACTTTCTCTGGTCTTTCTGTTTTCAGTTGGATGCTCACACACAGTTTTTTATTTTATTTTTCACTCCACTGGCTGCATCCTCCACAATAACCTATAGCACGAAACATATTTTGTCTCACTTGCATCATTTAGATGAGGCTTAGCAGGGTGAAGTGAGCAAACTGACCCACGTGTGCAGGGAAATCAGAAATCCCAGAGCAGGAAGAAAAAATACTTGGGTAAACCAGGGAAGCAAGACACCACTTTAAAATAATTTTTTTTATGGAACATAATTTACTTATTCATTTGCTATCTTGGTGATAAACTGGTAATTCAGTTTGAGGACAGAAAGGACTAGTAGTTGCTCCGAGTGTCCTCTTTTATACAGTAGGCTGTTACACTCCATATGGTTACCCCTGCACTGAGCCAGGGAATCTGAGTTTTTCAAAAAACCCACCAGTCTTTATTTGAAGGCCTTACAGAAGACACAACTGGCTGCTTCCCTGCATCATTTGCTCCTATGTTTTAATTCCTGCTCTCTTTTTTTTTAATTAAAAAATAAACCCCTGTTTACAGGTACCAATTATTACATTTTTTTCCTTGGGATATTCTTTTCGCAGATTTTCATCAGCAGAAACCTGGGTTCTGAATTTTAGACTGTGTGATCACACTTACTGTGGTTGAACATTGGCACTGTATTAGTATGTCTGATCTTCTGGGGTTTCCCTAGTATAGCAAGTCTTAATTATTAACATAAGTTGCACAGATGTTCTGAGAGAGGTTGACTGAGGAAGGATCCTTGGGAGTCCATAGCTAGGCATCTAGGGATTAGTAAGCGCAATCGTTTTCTAGTCTCTGTGGTCTGCATTGCCTGTAGACATGTATGGCACATACAGACACGTACATGTAGACATCCAACTTTGGTGTCTTAATCTTAAACTGAATTCCTCCATAAGTAGCACTGATTGGAGCAGCCATCCTCCAGCATATTGAATATAACTACATCATTCTGATCACAGGCGATTCTGTATCTTTTTGTTTCTCATCTAGTGAATAATTCATCTTTAGGTGTCCTAAACAAGATTCTGTACTAAACTTGCTGCTGGGCATAAGACTTTTACATTATTTTGTCAAAACTCTGTTTTAACTTTCTAAGAATTTGTTCCTGTCTAGCTCCCAAATCAAAATATCCCACAGAAGAGCTTTTCTCCACATACCAGAAAGCATTTTAAGGACAGCCTAGTCTGTATTGTTGACTGTCTCGCATTAAATTGCCTAATCAATACCAAACAAACCATCCTCACTCCAGTTCTTATTGCCTGTTTTTCTGCTAGGTTTGCCTTTAGCAGCATTTATCAAATATGACAGTCCAAGAGGTTTTGCCAGTGCTTCTGCCCTTGGTATTTTCTCCCTTAGAGCCATATCTGGAATGGAAGGAATTATGATGTATATTCTCCTCCTTTTATGACGCTTAAAAAGTTTATCTGTTCTAGAAATGTGAAAAGACACTCATTTCTTCTTCTCCCCCATTCTCTTTTGTCAGTTTGAAGAAGAGTTTTTGGAAACCCGAGAGCAGTATGAGAAGCTCCTGCAAGGTGAGTCCCTGTGAAACCTCAAGAAAAGTGTGGGCAGATTTTACTAAGAGAAGTCGTGTCAAGGGAAGACTTTGAAGACTGCGTGGGGCTTTCTTTCCTCACAGCAGAGGGGGAAGTAAAACTGAGAGCTGTGAACAGCTGCAGAGGCTGATTTTTTTTTTTCCCCCGTATGTGGACAGATACAATTGAAAATTGAATGTCTTTCCAACCTGGAGCGTTTCCCAGGCCTCTGGGTTGTTCTGTTCTCCATTTGTCTACGTGTCCCACTTGGTCCCACAAACTTACCCTGGGCTTCAGTAACTTGCAGAAACTTACCCTAAAACTTCATTGAATATCCTGATTAAGCTTAAGATACTGGTTGTGAGGGAGACATTTGGGAATCTGACATTTGCTTCAACTGTGTTTTAAATTACGGAACAGAATTTTTCAAATGTATTTAGAATTAGACACTTTTTACTCAGTGGATACATTTAGTCTGATTGTCTCCACTGTATTTCAATTTCAGCATAAAAGCTGCTGTACACAGTCCTGAGTGCAACTTCAGTGAAATTTTTTTAAAGCAAGGATGTTAATGCACAATAATTGTGTTCTGCAGTTTAATTTGTCTGCACCACTGTAATTTGTTGTTTGCATGGAAGAACCCCAGTTTAATATAATGACAACCCACAGCAAGCTCACCATAAAAGTAATGATCTTCAGACAGCAAGAAATCTGACATGGAGTTACTCGATCCGGTAGAATAATGCGTGGCTTTCCCTCTAGGTGGATCCCTGCTATTTCAGCAGGTGCCCATGGTGGAGATCGATGGGATGAAGATGGTGCAGACCAGAGCCATCCTCAGCTACATAGCAGCAAAGTACAACCTCTACGGGAAGGACCTGAAGGAGAGAGCCCTGTACTGTAACAGTACTACTCTTCTTGGATTTATTATTGTAGCTTAGATACGTCTAGAATTGCATGCTTACACACCTGGAGAATCACCTGTGTGCCTCAGTGACAGACAACTTGCAGTGAGCCTGACAGGCCACAGTTAGATGCAAGCCAACTGATTTGTTCTTGTTCGATTACTTTTACATAAAAATACTTGAAGCAGGGGTTTATTGTGCTTTAGTAAAAGATTAATACAGCTTGACACAGGTATTTGAGAGGTGACTGGCATGTAAATGTTGAACAACTTTTGTAAACAGAAAATATTTTGGAAGGCAATGTTTAGTTTTTAACTTTTGGCTGCAAAATAAGATCTGTCATTCATGTTATCTGTGATAGCAGGATGTTCCACAGCATTGTAAAAAGTGCACGGTTTAGATCTTTGGCAGCTGGGGAAAGAACAGCTAAAAGCTGTTGAAAAACTTTCGGTTCGATGTTGTGTCTGTGTGAAGGAAAAAAAATGTGATTGGGCTATCTCAGTATGTAGCCTTTAAATGTCCATTCCTATTGTTTTTCGAAAAAAGGAAAACTAAAGGTCAACTAGTAAAGCATCTAACTTTTAATAGATAATTTACAATAAATTGCCATTAAACGGTGCAAATGGTTGGAAGAATTGGCTGAAGCAGGTTCAGGGAAGTAACAGAAAGAATGAATATTTAGATAGGAGCCTCAGTCATAGCTTATCAGCTTCTTGTTTTGTCGATAAGCCGTCATTTCCGGTAGCTTGCATTCCTTGCACACCTCTTCCTTCAAACGCAATTCTCTTCCATTGAGTTTTAGGTTTACCCTGGAGCCTATTTCTGCTGTCTTACCAGCAAATATAAATGAAGTATATTTGCTGATTATCTGTTGGGCAGGTGGAAGGGAACATCAGTGTTTGAGGAAGGCTTGCTGTGATTAGCTCCAGGTTTAAGTACTTTGGATAGCTGGTCTTGTACAGTGTGGAAGTGCAGTTTTGGACGACCACATAGATGCAGGCGAGAAGCTGGCATACGTTAAGGCTTGCAGGAATATCTGATAGCTTCTTATTGCCCATAACATGTTTAATCCTTACAGAGGCTTTTTTGAGAAGCTGTTGCCTGAAAAACTGCCTGAAAAACTGCAGTTAGTCTTATTACATAGCAGGAACTCAAATCTCTGACGACATAGGATGGTTAGAAGACTTTGTTAGCCTATTTTACCAGACTTTATTCATGTTCGCAACAACCTAATTTAAATTTGAGTCTTCCCTACAGTAGAAAACCTGCTGTCAGAGCTCTGGAAAAATTGATAAAAGGGACAATCTGAAGAGCTGCTGTACTAATTTAGCTAGGTGCAGTACCTGGTAGACTTCAGGTTTCCAACACCATTATTAACCAGTTTGGCACCACTTGGACTTCGGATGATACTCTGAAGGTCGGGTATATCCAGCCAGTTGGGTATGAATCTTCTTGTGGTGCTGTGTGTTTCTTTGGTGATTTTGAAGTGATCTGTAACACCAACGTTAAACTTTTTTAACCTCTGCACAATCCTGTTTAACCATGCACAATGAGGGAGGTGAAGTGCCAACAACACTACAAATATGAGTGAGACTCCAACTGTGACTTTTTTTTAACTGCAGAAATAATTTTCATGACAGGGGGTGGGAAATTCAACTTTTACTATCACAACACAAATCTAAGAAAACTCTGCTTATGAAGGTGCCTTCTTATTTAAGGCTTTTGTTTGCTTTGATTTTAAGGATTGATATGTATGTTGGAGGAACCGATGACCTTATGGGCTTCGTTTTGATGTTCCCATTCTTATCGGCTGAGGATAAAGAGAAACAACGTGCTGTTATAGTTCAAAAGGCGACAAGCAGGTATTTCCCAGCATATGAAAAGGTATGTAGGAGGATCGTTTCCTTCCATTGTTTTGAAAAAATAACAATGGGAACACTGGGTATTTTACCAAAAGCAGAAGAAACAGAAAGGCATCAGCACAGTACTTTAAACCAGGACATCATGCTGTCTCCAGGCTGGAGTGATGAGAGGGAGGTCGGAGCAGTATGAGACAAGTTGGGGTGGGTTAAATGCAGAAATTCCTAAATGAGATTTCATGGTCTGAGCAGCATCAGCATTCAGACTGCAGGGTCCAAGTATCCCCTTTGGCTCAAAACTGTCACGATCCAATGAACATGTAAACATAGCTATATACAGTTAAAATAGCAACTTCCTGTTTTTAGGAGAAATGAAACTGTGTAACTTGCATTGCAAAGGCAATGCAGTTTTAGAATAGCTAATTGTGAGCTTTTTTTAACATTTCAAATACATCTACATGGGTTTTTTAGCCACAGTAATACAGAGCTATCACTGCTGTTTTCTAGTCTGAGTGGTCTGCTGCTTAAGCCATACTGGAATCTTGGTGTTTCTCTAACTGATCCTTTGAGAGATAGGACCAAAGAGGTGCTCTCAATGGAAGTTAATATATACAGACAGGATGATCTGGCAGAAGTAGCTGCTTTTCTCTTTTAAAGACTAAAGGGAAGACAGTTTCCCACTTAAATACCAGCTGTCCTATAGATGGCTGCCAGAGTTCATTCTGCCCTAGACTCCACTTGTCGCACCCTAGCCCCAGTGCTTTAGGCTGGTCACCTCTCTTTTACATTCTCTATTTTTCCATTGAAGTTGTAACTACATACAGAAAAAATAAAGATTTATTAGGATGGAAGGGAGCGAATACCAAGGAGGTATCTAACCCTGTAGCCCAGTATGCAGGGTTACCTAGGGCTATAGGAAGGAAGGATGGGTAAGAGAAACCCTGGGATTGTAGATTGCTGCTGTGAGGACTGCTGATAGATATCCCGTAAAATGCTCAGTGACTGCAGGCACTGGGCCCGCATCCCCCACACTAGTAGTGTCCCTAGTTGCATGTGAGAGAAAGGTGAAAAGAAGAGGAGGCAGTAAGTGTTGTCAACGAAGGTGTGCCTGTGCATTTTGAAAACATCAACCCCAGCTGCCTATCCACATCTGGGCGTTTTCATTTATGACACTTCTAGGTTTTGAAAGACCATGGACAGGACTTTCTTGTTGGCAACAGTTTTAGCTGGGCAGATGTTCATCTTCTTGAAGCCATTTTAATGGTAGAAGAGAAGAAGTCAGACGTGCTCTCAGGCTTTCCTCAGTTACAGGTACCTCACACTAACAATACACTCACATGACTGGAAATGTGATAAACGGTATTTCAAAGTCTGTTATGTGTAGATGATTCCATAACACAAGAGCATTTGTCACTCCTCTTTCATTGTAGTCTTGCTCTGCTTGCTTTAGGAAGAACCTCATAATATGCTTCATCTAGAGAATCCGTTATTTTTTGGAGTAATTCCTGTACAGATCTGAAGAAATCCACTCTCTTTTCTTTTCCCCCTCCCCTCACCAGTTCTGTGATACCTTTAAGCAGAAGATGTTTTCTGGATCACAAGAAGTGATTTGAGTAAAGTACACGTCTGAAACCACAGATAACTGTTTCCACTTCATCCCATATCAATACAAGATGAAGAACTGTTTTATTACTGTTTAAAAAAACAAGGCTGGGTGGAGGGGGGAGTAAAATTCAGCCATGGCTAAAACTATTTTTCTTGTCTGTTAAAGAATGTTACATGTGTCAGTAAAATTGTTTTTTCTTGTGTTACTTTCTGTTCTTTAAATACTGCATACTTACTGTTCACCTTTTAGGCATTTAAAGCAAGGATAAGCAGCATCCCCACAATCAAGAAATTTCTAGAGCCAGGAAGCCAGAGAAAACCTGTTCCTGATGATAAATACGTGGAGACTGTGAGGAGAGTTCTCCGCATGTATTATGACATAAAAGCAAATTAGTGTGCCTGGCTGAAACAACAGCTGTGCTCGGTTTAAGAGAACTGTCAGATTGTCCATGTACAATTATACTGCAAAGAGGCAGTGAAGGGGTGTTCGAAAGGAGTTCCAATGGACAGTATCTCGTGTTCTCTCATACAAAATACAGTAGGCAAGTATCTTTTGTAACCCTTATTACTAGCCTATTTTTTTCCTTTATTCTTCCTCAGATTTTTCTGATAACTTTAAGCAAGTGAAATTTTAAGCATGCTGTCTTCCTGGAGACTCTTTGGAAGAGCAAAAAAGAAAGGAACATGAGTTGCTGACTGACAGCTTCAGTGTTCTGCTACTTCTGAGGACTTTCTTCTGAGATCCAGATCAGATTTTTGTATGAAGATTGCTTCCAATTCAGGCCTTTATTTTTTTTTAATATCACTGTAGGCAAATGAAACAACTGGCTTTTAAAGAAAGTAGGAGGGATGTGTTTCTCTTGCCAGTTCTACTGGGCATCGGTGAAATGGCAGCATTGTGCCTTTAAGCTTAACTTTTCTTTTATTACTGAATTAGGAAACAAATTGACTGCCAAATGGCATTTTTGTATAACTGCTGTATCTAGAGGGATCTGTTCTAAACAAATAAACTTTTTCTTTTTATGTGGTCATGTTGTCATGTTGTGTCATGAATGCAAGTTGGGGCTTACAGACTTCATTTTTACTTTTCTTGGGGGATAAATTCTTTGTACTGGACATGAAGGGGATCCTTGTTAACCCATATGCCTCATGCAAAGGCATTTCATTTGGATTTATAAACCAGAGAAGGGAGATGTGAAGGAGAGGTAGTAAACTGTCACAGAATCTTGGTATAGTTCCTCTCTAAGGTCTAATACCTGCCAAACTAAAAATGTTATTTCTTTTCCTCTCTCTCTCTTTTTTTTTTAATCTATGGTTTAAGCAGATGACTTGACAAAGGAATTTCAAATGTTTTTAATCATTCTAATAAATGGCACTTATGCTTTGAAAAGCTGCTCTGTAGGATGTTATCTTGGGGTTTCATATCTGTTATTTATAGTTCTATATTAATGATATAGTTTACAAGAAAAGACTTGTGCTCAGTCCCTAATGCCATTGTTTAATTCCTGTGTTAGCTATGGGTTGAGAAATAAGATGCTGCTTGACCTTGGAATGCAGTAAATACACTCGTCTGATATTTGGTGAATGAGTTGCCCACTTGAGAGCGCATCAATCTCCCCAGCTTCAGCGCGAATGAAGTTCTCAGCACTACGAATACTTTTCCCTCATTGCCGGGAATACCAGGTTTATGTTGACCTACACTGGCTTATCTGTCACCTGTAATGTCAATTGCAATTACAGTTTAGTCCTTGGTTTAATCTCAGATTGGTTTAATAAGGAAGTTTGGAAAACCCTGTAGTTGTTGATCTTAATTCCTTTGCTAAGTGAACTCTTTCTCCAGAATATGAGGAAAGTTGTGGTGTAACTTGTGGTGTAAATGTTCCACAAGCAAAGATGCAGAAGATACAGGAGGTGACTGTCTGCCAGTACTTGTCAGTGATAAGCCTAATAGCCGATGGTCACGCCTTTTAGTAAATAGGGTGGCACAGTAGCAATGAACGTGAACAGAAGAACAGTTGATACCGAAACCTTGTCATCAACACTGTATGTGTTTGGGGACAAGGTTACTGCAGGCTAGCTCGAGAGTGGTTGTGTGGACTGAATGCCCCTTAGACTGCATTAGCTGCACTCTTGGAGCACATCTTTCAGTTTAATTTCATCCAGAAAGAATCCAGTTTATACAATCCAAGATCACACTGTGACAGGAGCCAAAGTTAAAAAATTCATTTTAAAAACATACTCCTGTTCCAGACCACTAATGTAGACGTACCCTGTAATGCTCTGGGTCTGGCCCAACTGATGGGTCATTTCCTGATATTTCAGTAAATCGTGGATGAGAACTTGTATTCTGTTTGGTTATTTTTTATTTATTTTCTAGATTTGGTTTGAGATGAAGACACCTAAATGTGTACTTCTCCATATAACATCTACAGCCATTTTTGCTTACGCTGTCATCAGAGGGCTACATGGTGTGACACAGTGTTGTGGGTTAACCCTGTCTAAGGATGTAGCATTTCTTATTTGGATATTCCCACACAGGTTTGTCAGTTTAGTTTCTAGCCTGTACCTAGTGACTATGATGATCTTCCAAACTCTGAGCAAACTAGGAAGGAAGCCAGCTTAGATCCAAGTCTTCCATAAAAGATCCCCATACTGAGTATCTTTGAGTCCTGGTACAGCTCTCTAGCAGTATTTAGGTCTTTAGCTGGCTTTTGTAATGCTTTTAAGACACATCAGAGCACTTCAGTTCTGTTACCAGCCTTCAAGACAGTAGTAAGCAAAGAAGATAGATACAGAGACATTTGTTGCCATTTCTCTTATGTCTCGTGATGTTGCTGACCCAGTAATTCCTGGCCCAAAAGTAGTTAAGAACGCACGATAACCCCAGGAATAGTTTCACTCTTAACTGTCCCAGAGCACTTGGGTGTTAGACAGGCAGTTTTGATGTATTTTTCCAAGGACTTGGGTTTATCTTCAACCCTTGCTCTGGTAAGACCTGTTTATGTACAAATCAGCCTGCAGCATCATTCTGATAGCCAGGCAGAAGTTATGCTTAGTGGGAGTAAGGGTTGTGGTCTTACACAACCTGTTTTGGTTTAAAACACTCGCTGTCAAAGGAATTGCAAGTTCATTGCCATGGAAAGCACTGGGAAAATTCTCATCGATTTAACAGTGAGTTCAGGATATAGGCTTTAGGGCAGGTTACTGTCTCTGGTGACCATATGGGATCTTCATAGATTACTCTGCATTGTGTTTGCTTATATTTTGGTAGGTTGCAGTTAATTCCAATGGAACTTTAGTATTTGGATGCGCACGTCTGAGGGTGCAAAAGAAGCGCCAGCTATTCAAAGGGTTTTTGCAGATCTCCTGCATGCTTCTTGTGGCACTTCTTCATACCCAAATATAGCAACACTAACCAAAAAAAAGCAAGATGCCAAATTCAGGCAAAACTAGTCGGACCAACTGACTGGAGGGTTCCTAACACGACTCACAGCAGGCATCTGACAGATTTTTCTATGCTGAGTAGAGAGATACAAAATCCCCTGCAAGGTCTATACTTTATTTCTGATGTCTTTACTGTGTACCCTATTCATAGTGAATGGTCCAGGCTGTGGTTTTACAGCCAATTCTCTCACCAAAAAAGACAGGCCTTCCTTGCCTACACCGTCTCCTTCCCGGCTTTTCTTGTCTTACTATTTACAACATAAGCTGAACCAGTTGAAAACTCTAGACTTTTTATTTTAAGGATGATTTTTTTTGCTGGCTCAGACAACTAATGACACAGTCAGCTAGGTTGCTGGTGCCAGCACAAGTTAGGCAGTAGGAACAAGTGGCTGCAAGCCACAGAGGAGATATGATCACTTTCTTAATTGCATTCTTTTCAGTTGTGTAGATCAGCTTAAGGATTTATAAAACTACTGCCAACACATACTGGATACATGAGTACAGCAATTAACATACTTTTACAAAATAACTTCTTCTAAGTTATTTTCACTTAGTGAATCACTTTCCCGATCTCTGAGAGGATCATCACTATGTGTCCTATACAATGCAGTTATCACTATTGCTGTACTTAGGCACAGAAATGCATAATTTAAAGAAGATCTATTTTAAGGTAAGAATTTTTTGTTTTCACCTCCATAACAATCACCTTTCAACACCAAAATGTCTTTGTTCCTGGCCTGTGTTTGACAGCATGCTGTATCTCTACCCCAGTGTTTAGGGGCATGGGAAAGGTGGCTGCAGCGTGAGGATCATCTTTCCTGACTCACTTACCTTGTTACCTTTCCAGTTTGAAGGAGAATTTCTGGAAAACAGAGACCAGTCTAGGAAGTTACTGCAAGGTAAGATGTTTGACAATCTTGAATGACTTCTACCAGATTTTGTTACCTTGTGTACTACCGTGCAAACCAGTCTCCAGTCTTCCCAGCCTGAGGGAATATTAGCTCAAAATGATCAAAGGAGTGTGCATTTAGTGCTTAGGCTCAGGCTGCTGCCATCTTTTTCCTTCTGTCAGCAGTCGTGGTGGTGTGGCCTTGGCTGGCTGCCAGATGCCCACCCAGCCGCTCTCTCACTGCCCCTCCTGCACAGGACAGGAAGAGAAAATAAGATGAAAAAGCTTGTGGGTTGAGATAAAAAAACAGGGAGATAGTTTACAAATTACCATCATAGGCAAAACAGACTTGATTTGGAGAAAATTAATTTTAATTTATTGCCAATTAATATAGAGTTGGGTGGTAAGAAACACACCTCCCTCCCACTGCTCTTCTTCCCAGGCTCAAATTCCCTCCTTTGTTCCCGACTCCTCTACCTCCTCTCCTCCTTCTCCTCTTGGTGTTCACAGAGCTGTTTCTCACACTGTTTTTCCCTCACACCCTGCCATGCAGTGTTTTGCCCCTTCTCACATACATTGTCCCCAGAGGCACCCCCACCTCGGCTGCGGGGCTCGGCCGTGCCCTGGGGTGGGTGGGTCGGAGCCGGCTGGAACCGGCTGTGTCCGGCACGGGGCAGCCCCGGCCGCCCCTCACAGAGCCCGTCCTGCAGCACACCCCGCCAGCGCCTGGGCACCTGCACCCCATACGTCAGTATCTGTTTTTATGTGGTACAAATAAGCCTTGCCCCTCAGCTGGTTTCCAAACAGGCCATGGGGATTACTGGGACCTGCTGGTGGCCTTGGAGCTATGCTCGTGTGCGTTGGCTGCTGCTTTGAGGTTCAAGAGGGGGAAGTTTGCATTTCAGAAGAGGTGTGTAGGAGCTGGACGTCAGGTCCCTGCCTGGGCACTGCTGGGGCAGAGGAGCCCTCGGCGGGCTGCTGGGAGGCTGCACTCGGCACCCGAAATTCAGAGTTGCGTTAAACTTCAATCTTGCTCCTAGGAAAGGCTCTTCTATATCCTATTTGTTGCAGGAGGGAAATTTCACCCGTAGGCACCTACTAGGCATGTCTCTCAGCTCCATTTCAACAATGCAAGAGTTGTGGGCATTGAATTAGACTGATGTTACTTTTTTCTGTCCACAGATAGAGCCCTGCTCTTTCAGCAAATGCCCATGGTGGGGAATGGTGGGATGAAGATGGTGCAGCCCAGAGCCATCCTCAGCCATACAGCCCAAAAAGTACAACCTCTATGGGAAGGACCTGAAGGACAGAGCCTGGTACAGTAACTTTAAACCTCTAAGCACTAGATGCCCGCTTTTGAACTATGACTACTTTTGCAGTCAACAGAAAGAAATAAATATCACCAGATGGCAATTTATCTGTAAGGCATGGTTAACCTTTTAGCATATGACTGGAAGCATGTCTGCAAGCCACCTAGGAGTGCAGGGCAGAGATCAGGCATATATATACACGCATCTACAGCAGCCCATTCCAGGCTTTGACCTGTAAAACTTTCTTTGTTGGTGTCTGTTGGAATTTCTCCTGCTGCAGCCTGTGCCTGTTGCCTCTCTTCGTTTCACTACACTCCTCTGGGGAGAGTCTGGTCCTGGCCCCTCTGTAACAACGTATTAGGCAGGTGAAGACAGCAATTAGATCCTTGGCACTTTGCTATTAAACATTTTTATCAAGGGGCTAAAAGAAAAATTAGCACAGTTCACAGAAGATAAAAAAATAAAGTGACAATAGGGAGGAAAGGTGAAATTCAGTGGTCTGAATTAGTATGCCTACTGGGAATGAATAAACAAGAGGCATTTAGTGTAGCTAAATTCCCACTGACATGAGAAACAGGAACTCAGAAGAGGAGAAGCTGAAGGATATGGTGGATAATCAGCCATATACCAGCTCCCAGCAGGGCACTGGCATCCGAGAAAGCTAATGTGACCTTGGCGTATAGTGGAAATTTTCAAATAGTGTGGTTGTATAACTCCGTGTCCAACTCTGACATTGACCCATGAAGTACCTAGTTATAAGCATCACTTCTTAATCCTAATGCAGAACTGAGGACAATTTTCTGGTTATGCTGCAGGTTCCAATTCATTTATGTTGCTTGCCCTACAAATACTACTTCCCATTTCAGACCAGTTTCTAGACTGGTCTGCAGTCTTCAGACCAGGTTCTGCAGCAGAACCATTTAATCTCACACCTGGAAGCGTCATCCAAGAGAAGATGGAATGGAAATGTTATCCTTTCTGGCAAGAGAAAAAGACCTTCATGTCATCCTTCAGCCTTAGATGCCATAGCTTAGCATGTATGACCCCAGCTGTGCCAGCCTACTTGGATACATATTAGTTCAAGCATAGGTCATCCCTCTGCTTGCTTTCTCAAGGAAGTAACTACCTTATTTAAGTCTTGCTATTATTCAGCAGACAGTTTTGCTGTAGGAGAACTTTACTCAAGGGATGACCTGGGAGAGAACTGTTTGTTCTGGATTCCTTTGAAAACCTGCTTTGAACAATTATTTCTGAAAAAGTTTCTCTAAGAAGGGGTTGCACAAAGACAGGTTTGAAATGAACAGCGTGACTCTCACACTTTGCAGAGTATCTCATTGTCTAAGGTCTCACAAACAAAGTATGCCCATACAACACAACAAAGGTGTAACAGGATTATGTGCATCTTGACCTTAATTAAACAAGCACACTGTTTATTGCCTAGTGCCGTGGTACTTTCTTGCTAATAGTAACAGGTGCTAATATGAAGCGGTGCAGGGTCGAGGCTGGAGAACGTACATCTCCAGGATCCAGGGGTCATTTTTACCCTACAAAAGGGACAGAGTAAGACTTCACTAGTTGGATAGTGTCCTGGTTCTCCTTGGAGCAAGAGGAATGCCTCTTCAAACCAGACTACTGAAGACAAATGTATATATTGGGGCCCCAAAGATTGATCTGTCTTTTCTGCTCATGCCTATGTAGAAGATTAGGAATCTCCACATTCAGCAGTGAAACATAGCCCTGTCAACACTTTCCTAAAATGAGTGTGTTTACTGTATTTTACTTATTACAACCTTATTACATTGTACATAAAGACCATACAGAATTTCAGTGTGGCTCTCAAGCACACCAAAGCCTTCTTTCAGTATTCCTGCTATGGCAAGGGCAGTTCAGTTCAATGTATACATACCTTCAATTTAACCTCCCACTGGGCAGGCTGATGAAAAGAGGCTTATGCATGTGTAAGTGAGATGTTGCCTTTGTGAAGTGAGCACTGAGGTCTATAGCGCTGCCAACTAGCTGGGTGAGATGAGCCAGATTCCTATTCCTTTATCAAACTTGCACTGAAAACCTCTCCTTGAGAACAAGGGAAGAAAAGCAAATGAAGGTTCATATCTGACCCAGTGCACATATGACTAACAACCTATCTTCCCCCCCCACTTTTAATACATCTTATACCATACCTACAGTTTCTTCTGATCATTTTTTATTTGTAGTTTTTATGGAAATGTAGCAACTGTTGTGCACATGCAATTTATAAAACTGTCCATGGATGCAGAAATAAACCTGAAATGTAGGTTTAGGTCATGAATATCTCCATCAACTCTGTGCTGGAGTGTCATGGTTTAGCCCCAGTCAGCAACTAAGCACCACACAGCCGCTCGCTCACTCCCCCACCCCTGTGGGATGGGGGAGAGAATCAGAAGGGCCAAAGTAAGAAAACTTGTGGGTTGAGATAAGAACAGTTTAATAATTAAAATAAAACAGTAGTAATAATAATAATAATAATAATATAATGAAAAGGAAAATAATGAGAGATAAAGAGAGAGGTGAAACCTTGGGAGGAGGGGAAAAAAAACAAACAACAAGTGACGCAACTGCTCACCACCCGCCAACCAACGCTGCTGGTCCCCGAGCCATGATCGCTGCTTCCCCCGGCCAACTCCCCCCAGTTAATATACTGGGCATGACGTCACATGATATGGAATATCCTTTTGGCCAGTTTGGATCAGTTCTCTTGGCTGTGCCCCCGCCCCTCCCGGCTTCTTGTGCACCTGGCAGAGCATGGGAAGCTGGAAAAGTCCTTGACTAGTGTAAGCACTACCCAGCAACAACTAAAACATCAGTGTGTTATCAACATTATTCTCATACTAAGTCCAAAGCACAGCACTATACCAGCTACAGTGAAGAAAATTAACTCTATCCCAGCTAAAACCATGACATGGAGCAAAACTGAGAAAAGTCACTAGTTTTTTAAATCCTGTAAAATTTTTCCTCTCGAACCAAGCTGGTTACAATCTTTCGTATCTGTCAAACTTCTGTGGGCAGAAGTCCAGCAACTGATTGAAGCTATCCTGATGGTAGAAGAGAAAGTGCCCTCCATTCTTTCCAAGTTTCCTTTTCTGCAGGTAATTAAATCAAATAGTAATCACCCATATTCATTCAAAGTTTTGAGGAAGACAAGTTAAAATGCTTGGGAGTTTTTTTGTACTCTTACAGAATACAGAAGTAATCAAGTGAGGATCAGGAAATACAGCCAACAAAGTAAAATAAGAAGAATAGAAAATGAAAAAGCAGAGTTGAGAAATGCATGTGAAAAGTGAATTACAGTCTCATTTGTTTAAAAAATTATTAGACAAATTATTTTTTATGCATGTGGTCCCAGTAAGAGAGACAGAGAAGGGCTTTCATCTCCACTATCTTATAATAGAAGTGGAATAAGACACTCAATGAAGTTAAAAGCAGCAAAACACAAGCAATGAAAGGCAACGTTTTCACACTAAGACAGTGAAAATCATTGTTAGAGGATGTCATTGAGGCCAGGAATTCAAAAGGATGAAAGTGATATCAAGGGTATAATAATTAATGCTGTGAAATCTTGAAAGCTATTGAACATTCAGGGTTAAGCAGCTCTCTAGTGCTGAAAGATTAAATTGTGAAAGGCAGATAATCCCACTACTGATCATTGCATGGTTTTATACCTTGCCTTGTAGACTTGTACCATCTGACCTGTACCTACTTTTCTCTGAGGTTGTACCATCTACTCCGAGGAAACTACCTCATCCCTCACCATCAGCACTGAGCCATCATCTGATGAAGCTGATTTCACAGGTTTATGTTGGCTTGTCATTAGAGCTTTTCCCACCCCTATTCTTAGAAGTTGCATTGTTTGCAATTTTAGGCTTTTAAAGCAATTGTAAGCAACATTGCCACAAATAAGAAGCTCCTCCAGCCTGGCAGCTGACGAAAGCTACCACCAGATGAAGAAGCTGTAGCATTAACAAACAGATTTTTTACCAGGTAGTGAAGCCAGGTTCCATCTGCTGTCATTTTTCAACCGCTTTTCCTACTTCAACCTTGATTTTTGTTCTTCCAGATTTGTACAATCTTGCACATGCAACATGAACAAATGAATCTCATGCTGAAAGCATCATTAGAGAGCAAGCCAAGTAACGTTTCACAAGCTGTTATATGTTATCTGCAAGAAAGGTAATTGCAGAGTTAGAATGTTACTCATAAATGTCATTAAAGTCCATACATTTTATAATTTTGAACATGCTACCAAAGAGTGAATAAAGAGCATCTTAAAAGTGGGATAGTTCTAGACTGCATAAATAATGTGTCACTAATCTTGTTTTGTTGAATCTTTTTATGCTGACAGATGTGCATAAGATGGTCTAAGGGAAGGAGAGAATATCCACCTTTGAAGATAAATTAATACTGAAATCTGTATTAGAGTTATGGTGTCTTATGAAAATTTTTATGAACTCCAGGGAAATACGAACTTGAGTGAAAACAAAACTGTTTTATAAGAGAAGAAATGGACTTATGGTCAATAAGGTCTATTTCTCCTTTTCTGAGAAGTATAAATAAATCTGGTTTTATTTAAAAAAGGACCAAACCAAATAAAAAATGTTTTACAGGATGAGAGCTGATTTTAAATTTTTTCAACTGATCAATTTTTATCTTTCTTTTATTGCAAAAACACCTTGTTTTGTGGGGGAAACCCAAATTGTTGTCCAGCTTTATAATTTGTCAACATCAGATAAAAATAGGATTGACATTTTTGCTTTACTTCTTTACACCCTCTTTTGAAAATAAGAAGATTATTTAAACCTAAGCTTAAATCATTATTAGTTTTAGTTATAACAACGCACATAAACTGAGAGTCTTAGAAAGTTTCACAGCACACACCAGAGACTAAATATGAAGTCATTATAATTCATGAGTTATTTAAGATAAATGTTTTACAATGAAAGTTGTACTACTAAGGTTATTCTTCAGTTGGCTTCGAAGCCTTGATCTTGCCTATGTTGTGCCTATATAAATCAGCCTTTTGACCATGTTGATCAATACTTAGATCAATAAAGACTAAATGACCCAAATAATAACATTCTGTAAGCTGGTTCTCCATTTAAGCTCCCCTCACCAGCAGCACAATGGGTGTAAATCAGAATTAGAATTACTGTTCTCAGACTTTTCTGTGCCGGTGGTCCAGATAAGTGCCAATCAGCTTACAGAAGTATGCGTGAGGGTGAATACAGGCTTGGTTAATCTCGTTCTTGGGTGGTCGGTAAAGCTTCCAGGACAGAACCAAAGCAGTCACTGAAGGTTTTCAGCAAGTCTAGGCTTGAGTGACACATGACTTGTTCTAACTATTCCCGTGGACTCTAATTTTCTATCACAGTGTTGGTGTGCTTCAGTTTAGGAGCTCGATAACCAGCATGGGGACAATCTTCCTAACCCCGCTTGTTTAATTCTCTAGCGGCAGTTATATACCCTGTCCCCAGCTCTGAGAGGATGCTGCTGGAAGCTGGAACCAGGCACGGTCACCCAAGCCAACTGCTTAGTGGTTTGTGAGGATTGCAGGCAGGTACATTTCAAAAAGACTTCGGACTTGTCTAACCTGCAGCACAATGAAGTCTGTCCACAGAGCACAGTGGGAACTTGACATGCCAGGGCATGGTATATGCACTATTTAAAATCTGCCTATGCCCAACTCAAGATCACTTACGTGGTACCTGTGCTCCGTGCCAGCTGCCTGAATACTCAGGGCATTGCTTAACAATTTATTTGTTAAAAACCCCTTATTTTTCTTTCTACTCTAGAGTTTTACAGAACAGCTATTCAACTTAAAGATAACAGTAACCTCATTGATACAATACCTTTAGATCTCAAAGGAGCTTTATAATTACATTATGAAAGGCTGTGCTGGAAGCAAAATAAAAAGAGAACAAGGGGGAAAGTCTTTCCAGCAAACAGGAAAGTGTGGAAGGGGAACAACAGTTGAAGTTGGATGTGACCATGTTCAGCAAATCCAAAAAGCATCAGAATTCTTTGCTTGACCACTCCTCCCTGAGCCTCAAATCAAAGATCTCTTCCTCCCCTTCTTTGCCATCAAGCCTATTGCTGCCATTGGCAGCATTTCAGACTGCAGAAAGGACAAGGAGGCAACAGTTACTTGCATGCTCTTCCATGGACACTGTGCCTGAACCAGCTCTTGCACTCAGGAGCATGCTGATATCAAAGACCTCAAAAGCAGGAATAGATTTATCTTGATTCAGTGCTGCCATCATGGACAGGTATGAACAAATGCTCCTTTCTTACTCAGCTGTCCTTTCCTGCACGTGCCGTGCTCCTACTGTAGCCACATCTACATTAGTGGCTTAGGCATATGGGGACCACTGGCTGGCACTGCTGCCAGCTAGCGTGGTACAGCATGCATTTACACCACACTCCTATCTCCCAAAATAGGGTGGCATACCCACTCTGTCTGCTGGGAACAGTTCTGGGTCTATGCTGGACTTCCGACCCATACTTGGGAATTTTCTAGGGGGTGGTAATCGGGCTTGACATAGAACAATATGGAAGTATATATTTAATGCCGTGCTTTATTCACTAAATGATGAACCAGAAAGAGTTAGAATTAGGCAAAGTGTAAAGAAGCACCACAAAGTTGTTTTTTGCTGACACCATCAACCTTTAAAGCACATAAATTACAAATTTGCAAGAAGCCTCTAGTGGAACTGCATCCTCTAGAAGAGACTGCCAGCAATTGCCAGGCAGAGAAACGATAACAAAACTCCAGCTATGAAGAAAAAAGAAAGTAACAGCTTTGGGGGGATTTCCTCAAGAGGGTACCTAGAGACTTGTGTCCTGAGATTCCCCATCCTGAAGTGCTGCGTTAGTACAGCCATGGCTTTAGATTGATAAGTACAATTTTGATAACAGCGTGGGTCCTGTGAACAGATCTTCAGATTAGCTGTACTAACATCTGCTGTGGGGGTGTCAAGTGATGCCCAACATCACATGTGGGTCTATGCTAGAGGTGAGAACCTGAGCTTTAGCACCCAAATCCCATTTCCCATCTGCTATGGCATCCTTGTGCCTGTTCACATCCACTTTCAGGTTTGGTATTTTCACCTGAAATGTACATAGCGAAGCTGAAGCAGTTACTTTTCATGGAAACAGGGTAGGAAAATCACAGTTTATTTCACCTCTACCTGAGTATTAGCCATGTATCCTCAATTTCCAAAATTAATGCTATTGCTTTAAGACATGGGGTAAGTTGTGACATAAACTGCTCATCTATTTTTTATACCAAGTTATCACTAAGTAAGTTTGATACTGGCAAACTGTATTTCAAAGTAATTGAGCATTGTTATCCCATACTTTGGGTATCTTTTCTGTGCCATGCAGCACTGAAAATAAAAACGTGGCTTACTGATAAATAGTGAAATAAGCCTAGAAACTTTAGTGGTTAGTCTTTAAATGGTTACTATTACCCTAAATATGACCCAGAAAAATCTGTAATTTTCTCAGTGTTTTAAAGTGTCTTGCCCTTGTATTTAGTTAAAATGCCCCAATAAGTCCAAGAGAGCAGTTTCAATAGATAGCTACCATAGAAACTATGAGGCTACCAACATGGTATAGTCAAATCAGCAAACTGAAAGACAGTCTCTGCTTTGGACGGCAATTTTCAGAGACGTACGTCTTTAAACTGGGTAGTGCCACCTTAATAGCAATGGGAGATTTTTCCTCTCTAATTGGGTATGGCTGAAACTCCCCCAAGCTCTATCCAAAGTCTAAACACCCTCGGGGAACCTGCCTTTTCTGTGCGGAGGTTGAGTTAAGGTCAGAAGGTAAGTGCTAACTTACAAATTCCTTTTTCTTAAAGTGTTTGAGCGACTATTTATAGTGAAGCTACTTCCAAATTTATTAGGGCATCTGCTGGGGTGATGTAGATTCTCTGCTCTCTTTAGTTCGTGTGCCAGGTAGACGAAGCACAGCTGGATAGTCACTCACCAGCTGGAAGCTGCAGGAGAGAGAAAGCAAGAGAAAGACATTTTTTAACCAGGAAATGAATCCTGCAGTGCAGTTCAGAGCTGAGCAGGGCAGCCATGAAACCACTGAGGGCACAAAGTGTGCGAAGGCAAACGTGGGTGGGAGAACACAGTGCAAGCCTCTAGCGCCGTGGCGGTTTCTTCTGGGTTTGGGCAGGAAAGCTGGCCCATTTGGTATGCTGGGCTCTGCTCCCAGCTCCAGGGCTAAAGGGCACTTCACACTGAGTGCAGAGAATGCTGTCTCTGAAAGACCATCCCCTCTTACATGGTTCTTATATCTCTGAGAAGCATCCTCAGAGAAATTCAGGACAGGCGTGTCATTAAGGTTCACTAGGAAACAGGATAGAAATATGGAGTTTAGACAAAAGCAGTAAAAACATTTGTATATAGACAAATTGTGTGTTGAGGTCTTTGCTAAATACTAATTAAGGCTAAAGGTAGTGCATGCAAGACACGGTTACTTATTTGGCTGCAGCATAAATTCCTGGAGTGAACCAATTGTTCAGCAGTGTCCAGGCTAGTGCAGCAGTCCCAAAATGCCCTGGATGGTGATGCATTTTTGCTATGGGAATCAGGTATTGCTTAGGTAAAACAGGAAGGTTTTCCATACCTGCTCTCCATATTCCCTGGGAGTCTTTGGTCACTTGTACCTTTTGCAAGAGTCAATTTCTTCAGGAGCAGGCAACACCAGGTCCGACCGTTGAACTGCCTGTAAGCCTGGTAGTTCATATGGCTGTCGTGCTGTGGCTTTAGCAGCAATATCAGTTAGGCTATTTCTTATCTCTTCTTTTGTCCTTCCGCTGGTATGGGCTGGCTGGTGAATGATAGCAAGTTTCTCTGGCAATTGTATAACTTTTAACAGTTCAGTAATTTGTGGAGCATTTGAATTTTACTTCCGCTGGAAGTTATAAACCCACGTAGCTTCTGTAACTGCCCAGTAGCATGGCATACTCCAAATGCAAACTGAGAATCGGCATGAATATTTACAGTCTTTGCTTTGGCCAGCTAATAGACCTTTGTTAATGCAATTAATTAAGCTGCTTGCGCACTCAGCTTCGGACTGAGTGGTGAAGCCTCCACTCCTTCATTCACAATAGTTATTCAATAACCCATAACCCAGTTGCTGCTCAGATGATATGAGGACTTGCCAACAAATAGTTCCAGACTGGGATTTAGAAATGGCACATCTGTTAAATCTTCTTGAGTCTTTTTGGCTTCACGGGTGGTTTTTACACAGTCATGACGTGGAGTTCCTTCCCCAGGTGAAGGGAGTAGCACAGCAGTGTTCAGCGTGTTAGTCACCATCCCAGAGGCTATTCCTTGCCCTTCTTGTACAAACAAGGTAAATGGTTTACCATAGTCTGGCAGTCCCAGGGCAGGTGCAGCTTGCTTCAAAAGCTTGAATGTCTTTACCTCGTCTGTTGTCCAGTGAATGGGTTTTCCAGCATCTTCAGCAATAATCAGTATCAGGGGTTTTGCCATTTCCTTGAAAGCAGCTATCCAGGGGTTGCAAAATCCTACAGCTCCTAAAAAGGCTTGTGTTTGTTTTTAGTAACTGGTTGAGGAAGATTTTGAATGCTTTTAATATGGTTTTCAGATAAACGCCGCTCCTCTTCTTGGAGAACTTCAGCCAGATATTCTATACTTCTCTTATAGAAATTGTAACTTATGTGGAGAGGCCTGATAGCCCTTTTCAGCTAAGGCAAACCATAAGGAACGGGCGTCCACTGTAGAAGATTCCTTGGCTACTAATAAATCATCAACATATTGTATCAAAAATGGATCAATTTTTTTTTAAACACCCTGTAAATCTTTTACTAAAATTTTAGAAAAATAGTGGAGGACTGACTGAAGTCTTGAGGGAGCCTTGTCTATGTTAGCTGTACCTTTCCCCAGATACATGCAAAAAGACATAGGTATACTGATTTAAGGTAGAAAGAGTTGCCCCATCTCCAGGAAGTTGAGGGTTTTATCTGCCCACCTTCAGGGAATCTCAGGTGTCTGTAGACACATAGGAATGGGCAACTAAACTGAGCCCTCAGGGCAAGACTCAGTCCAGACCCAGGCACCGATGTGTAGCTGTCTGTATGTGAGCTACGTGTCAGGTCCCTGTATAGTCAATGGAGATACATTCAGTGGATCTAAAGATTGAGGACACTTTACTAAAAACCAAGGGGGTTTTTCTGTGTCAGAAGCTTAAGACAATTAAAATCCACTTAAGGCTGACAGAGTTATTCTTAATTAAAAAAAATGAAGGTGATGATAGATTTTTATTCTCCATTTGTCATTGTTATTCTCTCATAATTTAATGCCATATAGAATTTCTTTTTCATGTAAAATGATAAAATGAAACCCAAGACTTTTCTCTCCCTCTGTTTTTGTTTTGCAAACAATAGATACAATTTCCAAGAGGATTAAGTTGTAATATTCTTGGTATTGTGGTCTTTGGCTTTTTTAGTTAAAGCAAAAGTCTTATTTGCTGTAAGAGTCTGCACAGTACAAGTTGGGGCAATCTGTGTTGACATTGTATGGGTGCAATATATCTGAGAAGTATGACAATGAAAGAGGCACTAGTTAGCTGTTGGGAACTACATAGATGAGCTGCACTGCCATATATTAAAAACTAGTCACACAACATGCAGAAACTAATAAAACTACTGTCTTAGAGGCAAAACATTGTAATGAGCAACAGCTATTTGCGCTTCAAAACTGGAGGTGATAATTTTTTCCTTTACATGCATTTGGATTATATTGTCTAAATTACCCAAAATATCGCTATTTATTGTAGTAACATGACTTAGCTCTTACCAGAATTGCTCAAGGGAGAACTCTCAATCTGATTGTTCTTTAAAATTAAGTTTTGGCAAAGTATGTTCCAAATGTACTTTATTTTAAGCACACTTACAAAGCACTCCGACTTGAAGAAGACACATCACTGGGGCATACTGAACCTGATTCGAATGGGAAATGTAATGTAGATGCAAAGTGTGACAGACTTAATATACGCGCTTTGGCTATTAGCTCTGAGAAAACCGGCGTCATCTGTAAAATTATTTTTTTAAATCAGGCACTCTACTTTTTGGTTTCTGACCCATTAGGACGTGATTACGATACCCATCTTTAAGCCTTTTTTCTCCCAGTCATTAGTGTGTGATGCTAATCTTTGTGACAGGGGAATGCTAGTCACATTTTTCAGTAATTAGGGCAATGAAGCATAGAGAAATTAAGGCCTGGATTTGCAAACACTTATACTCAAGTGTCAGCACAACTAGTCCAGCTGGTTGTCCCTATGTATGGAACAGCTCAATACAGATGTGCTGTCTCTGCCACACGCTCGTTCTGTTGCTCATGGTGCAGAGAGGTGCTTCAGACAGCCTCCGATGTGCCAGTCCCCTGGGCATGTGGCTCCCCGGTGCCCTGGGGGCTACTTCTGGGGGCACCTGAAGCCAATGCAGCCAGGTTCCAGATCTGGCTTTGAGGGACACCTCAAGGCTGCCCTAAGCAGCAAGGAAACAGGCTGTAGGCATTCAATAGGACCAACAAGGAAGCTCAGCCTGTTTTGTGGAATAAAGAGAAGATTAATAATTCATTTGCCCCTACTTTAAGAAAGAAGTGGCCGGCAGTTAAAACTGCAAAATACACTCTGACATTTGGCAAACAAAGCAAGACAAATTTCAGCCTAGCAGTGAAACATGTTTTCCTTTTCTTCTT
The DNA here is from genome assembly GCA_031468815.1 of Morus bassanus. NCBI lineage: Eukaryota > Metazoa > Chordata > Aves > Suliformes > Sulidae > Morus > Morus bassanus. The sequence goes on from CM062569.1 coordinate 90,884,230, forward strand.
TTCAATGAGGATGATGTCAATGAGGCTAAGTGAATAACTTCCCTGAGGATGTGGTGAGATTTTCAGTTGCTTTGTGTAATTGTCTTAAAAAGCAGCAAGGATTTCCCCCTGTAGCTCAAGACTCATACCACTTGTTTAAACATGTCTGTGTTTGCTTATAATCATAAAAAAAAAATCACCCTAGTAGCACTGGGGAAGATTTTACAGATTTGCACATCCTTCCTTTTCTAGCACAGGCTGTGGGACATCACTGGTCCATCTCTCATTTTATGTTTTAAACCAGATGCAGTCCAATTCCAACAGGCATAGTGAGAATAAGAGGCTCCTCCTCCCCACAAAGTAACAGTACTTACACCATTTCTATGAGAGACTGTTTTCTGCTTAATGATTTTCAGGGAACCAGGAGCTCAGAAGCATGTCAGCGAAGCCCAGGCTTACCTACTGTAATGGAAGGGGGCGAATGGAGCCCATACGATGGCTGTTGGCTGCAGCTGGTGTGGAGGTTGGTTGACAGTACAGTATTCCAGAACAATTCAACATGCACGTGGAGGATAAACAGCTGCAAGGGGGTGGCTAAATTCATTTGGCCAGTGGCACTGCATGTTTGTAACTATGCTGTTCGGTGGTTAATAGAGCTGGTATCAGTCCCGTGAATGGGTCAAAATGGGGATTTATTTAAAGGCACTTAATAAATCTGAGTTTTCCAGCTGTGCAAAACCACCTTAACTCAGTCTTACTGAGTTTGCAGTTACAATGTGTAAAAACAAAAGAGTGTTGTTGACTTACATGCCCTGGTGTGGGGTTAGAAATAGTTGATTTACCTTGTGCTTCTCTTGGCACTGGCTGCAACCTGTCTTTGTCCTGCAGATATCTGTACTCTGTTTCTACCTGCACTAAGGTTATTTATGAATCAGTGCCCTGAGGCAGAAGTGGCCAAGCGCTTCTGCTCCTCCCCAGCTCTGAGGACAGGTGGGGGATCCTCAGGACACCTGCGGCCAAACAGCGCAGTTGAAGATCCGGCTCATCATCTGTTGCTTGGTTGGGTCATTCTGTGTATGGTTATGTGCAGTCACTTACAGAAGGAAAAGGTTGAAATACAGCAGTGTAACACTATTCTCTCTCCTTTCCCAGTTTGAAGAAATTTTTTTGGAAACAAGAGAGCAGTATGAAAAGTTAATCAAAGGTAAGAATCTGACACCTGAGGCTTAGTCCTTTAAAAAATTGCTCTAATTTAGCTAAATTTGTGGCTTAACATTAGTTTGTTTAAACCAGTGCAAACTTTTAGGTGCACACCTAGAATACTGAAATACTAGTTTTTGAGTAGCCTGTCCTTTCCAGTCCCAGACAAGTCCTATAAGCTAAATGCCCATAAAATTAAAATTAAAAAGATGCGGTATCCAGAAGATCAGAATTAAAGTTGCGGGTCCTGCTGGCTGGAAATCTGATGATGTGGGTGGAAAGGCACCAGTTATAGCTTTAAATATGATAGATCAGGTCCTGAAAGCCCAAATCTGAATTTGCTTCACAGGACTAATTAATCCAGACAGAGTGGTACAATCCTGGATACAGCGTCCAAGCTTATCCATATCCAGATAGAAGAATTAAGTGGTGATGAAAAGTATAGGGAAGTTTTACAAAGATCAAGAGCTTTTATGTAAATATATTGAGCTTAAGAGGGTGAGAACACAAAGAAAAAGGTGGGCTTATATACAATGGGCTGAAGAAAGACAAATCACTTAGTCATCCTGGTAAAGGGACCTCTGGAATGCTGCCGGTTGTGCAGGGCAGGACTGAAGACGAATAACCCCACGTTACCTCTCCCTGTAACTTTTTTCTCTCCCTACCAACATGCTTTTTACCAGGGTATCCTGTGTTTAGACACCACCACCACCTTGTTATAATGGTTCAGGCATGACTTTGGCCCATGCCAGCTGATGATCCAGCAGTGTCCAGGATGAAGCCTGGGCCAGGGGCTGTTCCCAACAGGCAGCTTGCAGATGGACAGCTGTTTTGGAGGCTGAGAGAGAAAAATAGCATTGGCCTGACCAGACCTTTACCTGTTGGCCTGAGAGACAACTATCTTGGCTCAGTCTGTGCAGCCACAGGTTCCCCAAGTTGCTCCTGGATATCGAGAAGCTCTGCTGGTCTGTGACAAACTGTAGGTCTAGATGTTTGGCTTTCAGTGTATGCGCCACAGACCACCTTCAGACAGCACAATGCAATCCGCAAAACAATTGACAAATTGTTTTTAATCCTGCATATATACTCTATGCAGTGGCTATGTGAAGTGGTTCTCACTGCAAAATGGGGAGAAGCAGTCTGCTACTTGTCATAAGAGAGAAATCCCTCTTTTCTGTAGATCAGAAACAAACGGTGCATTCAGGTTACTCACATTTGCTACATCACACTTCGTGTCAAGGGCGAGAAAGTCAGATTTTATTTTTCACTTCGTGTCTCTTTCTGCTGAAAAATATCCTTGCACAGCTGTTAGTTTTCCCATTCTCCTGTGTTTCTGCTAGAGAGATACGAAGTACTACTTTTTCCTTAAGCTGCAGAGGTGTGTTCTGGAAAGACTTGAAAACACAGTCTTTCTGTGAATGTTTACAAGAAACAAACACAGGCTATTCGTTGCTGCAGAGAGAACTATTCTTTGAATTTAAACTGTAAATTAATAATATAGAATAAGTGAAGAATGTTTATTAGTACCAGGCTAGCAAAGTATTTTAATAGCTCTGTGGAAAAAAAAAAGCAGGCAGACATGCCTGTTAAAATGAACCCTTATACCTGAAAGAAGGGTGCAATGAACAGAGTAAAATTGAGCAACTAAAATAAATTATTAACTTTGAACAATGCGAAGTGGCAGCTGCCTAGTTAGATTTGGAATTTTTCTGTGATTTTAACAGGGAGGGATTGTTCTCTGGATGCCCTTAACGTGTAAACGGAGGAGGGAGTATCTCCAAAGACAGTGAATTAGTCCAGCAGAAAACTGGTCTAGAAAAGACTGACTTTGCTATGCTGAACTCTATGTCAGCTTCGCTCTCAGAGCTGCCTCACTGAAGGCTCAGACAAATGCTCCTACCAGCACCAGGAGAAAATGGAACTACAAAGGCAGGAAGGGATGGTGGTGGTCTATCTAAATAGGCTTAGATTGTGGGATGACACTGAGGATAGCCTTGTAATGAAAATCTATGGGGACATGCAAACTCTTGTCCCTAGAGTGATTGTGTAAAACTTACTTAAACAGCGACTGCTATCACAGTCCCTGCCTCTAACTCTGAAGCTTCATGATGCTGATGTGGCCTGACCTCATCCTTTATCCCAGTAGCTCAGTCTTGCTGTGGTACCACCCCTTTCATAATTACTACTCATGTTTATATGTCCCTGCCAGGGAACTGATCTGCATTCAGAATGATTGGATATTTTTTTTTAAGTTCAGATTTAACACAGATTTTTATTTTTCTCTGATCCCTTGGGTTGAAAGTGCTGGTTCAGGCTTTTCCTTCCAGCATGAGGCAGGGTCTAGAAGTGCAAAGGAGCAGGCTGTGCCAGCTCCCATCAGCCAGTGAAGCCCTGGCAATGCTGCAAAGGAAGGGGCCCAGCTGCACTGTGATGACCTAGCTACAGAAGTGTGATGCAGACTAGTCAATATTTGATCTTTCCCACAATGTTAGTTTACTGCATGGAGTTTTACAGTTAGGGCAGGACATCAATGATCTCCTACACTGCAAAGAAATGTGCTCAGTGTCTCGCTGTCATGTAAGGCCAGCAGTCTAGGAGGAACTAACGAGCTTTCCCTCACTTTCCACCCTAGATGGAGTCCTGATGTTCCAGCAAGTGCCCCTGGTTGAGATTGATGGGATGAAGATGGTGCAGACCAGAGCCATCCTCAGCTACATAGCAGGGAAATACAATCTCTATGGGAAAGACTTGAAGGAGAGAGCCCTGTACCGTAACATCTCCTTTCACTTAATAACCAATCTGTTATTTGGTAGCTGCATTACATATAACAAATTCAATCCTGTAAATCCAGTAGAAAGGCATGAGAAAGGCTAACACAATAAAAAGCAAGGACTCTAGCCTTTGCTTAGGTTTTTACCACTGCTTCTGAAATGCTGCTGAACAGAAATAGGCTTTTAGTCCTTTTAAAAATATTTAACTTTAGTTTATGTTTAGTTTTGGCTGTGAAAATTGGCACTATGGTGGTGATATAAAATTCCTGTAAGTGGCCTTAGTTAATTGGAAAACAGATGAAATAACTTCTGTGCTCTTTTCTACTGTCTTCCTCCCACCAATAGGATTGACATGTATGTGGAAGGAATAACAGATCTGATGCAAATGATTTTGATGTTTCCTTTCTCTCCACCTGAGGCAAAGGAGAAAAATCTTGACTCAGTTAAGGAGAGGGCAACTAACAGGTACTTCCCAGTCTTTGAAAAGGTAAGTGACAGTGAGGATGTGTCTAAAAATACTGCAGCTGGGCTGTGGTATTTGAACATCTACAAAGCAAACAAAGCAGTATGTTCTCAGCTATACAGCAAAACTTTTCACTGAAGTAAAAACAAGCATGATTTTTTTTTTTCCTTGGGGGGTGAGTTCCACACTTGTATTTGTTTAGAGCACATCTCTCTGCTATGCTTAATTTCAGGAACATTTTCGTTAGAAGAATGCAAAAATCCCTTGCAAATAAATCAGGTAGAGAGATTAGGAGCACTTTAGTAAAACAACAGTCATAGATTTCTGCACATCCCACCTTCGAAAACAACAAAACAAACTCATATGATTCAGGCATCTGGCAACATTTCTCACTTTTGTAACTTTCATCTAGTTTTGATGGAAAACAGTAATAAAGGCTGAACATCCTAGAAGTTCTTATGACTATAATAACTTATTCCCAAAGGCAGGGATTTTCTTTGGTTAGCTATTGTAATTCTGCATTTCTAAGTTTGCTTCCTGGTATCAACATTGGACATAACTTTAAATGAAATATCTAAATGGCTAATATATAAAAATGAATTTTATAAATTCTCCAGGTTACTCTATTTCCTCCATTATCCCTATTTCTAATTCTATGACTGGTCTACTTAAGTGTGTGGTTTTGTCCTTGTTCCCAGTGCATGTCACCATTCATCATTACCCAAGTTTGTAGTCTGTGTACTACAAGAGTTCAGATTTTTCCCAACAGTAATGAAGTGATTTAGGCTCACAGCTTCCAGCTGAAAACTCCACCCTGAAATTTCAGATATAATCACTGTTCAGCTCTACAGCTGTGCTGTGAGGCTTAGCTGCCAGGCATCACATGTCCAGTTCTCATCTGCAGCCCACATTCTCTTGTATTCTACAGGTTTTGAAACAGCATGGCCAAGACTTTCTCGTGGGCAACAAATTCAGCTGGGCAGATGTTCAGCTAATTGAAGCCATTTTAGCAGTGGAGGAGAAAATACCTGCTGTGCTGTCGGGGTTTCCTCAGTTGCAGGTAATTTTTATTGAGCATGCCTGTATTCAGGAGCTAGAGGGCAATCCTGAAGTGATCATCTCTCCATGCTCTGTAAATCAGGAGTGTGGGCTCTTTGAGGAACTGTCGCTATCATGTGTTCGCTTAACATCAAGCACAAGAGGGAATTGATTTAGTTGGTTCATTGTAAGACACTGTGCTCCTGATTAACCCTGTTCAGGTATGCCTGTCCCTCTTTGAGTGGTATATGCCTCCTCTATAGAAATAAATTAATGTCACCCCAAGGGAATCACTGATTTAAGCTGCCCTGTTTTCATTTTCCTGTTTCCTGCCAGTAGATGCCATCTAATACCAGATAACAAATTAAGTCTGTGAGACAGGTTGACATGTTAGAATAAAGTGCAGTGTGCCATTTTCTGTACTGGCTGGGATTACCATTTTGGGATCCCAGTAATCTCATTCACTTCTGCCTTCCACAGTATGACTGGAAACTCAAGCCTTAGCATTAAGCCACAGTTTTCTTTCAATAATCAACTTGATACAATCAAGGATGAATTCTCTACCTTTGTGCCATGTACAAAGTCTGAAACCAAGCAGAGGTGAGGCACTTCTGCTGTGAGACTTGAACAGAAATCAGAGGCCTCCAGGCATGCAGCATGCTATAGAGCACAGTGCGTGGGCAAGCCTGGGGCATGACCTGCAGGAGTCATTAAAGCTGAGATGCAGTGGACCCAAGTAGTCTGTAACTGGAAGAAAGCAGATAGTGTTCAGTAGTCCTCCCATGTGCCTGTAACCATGGTAATAAAGCAGTGTAGGCAATGCAAATTTGGGTTGAGGATACAAGGCTTGACATCATGCTTATTTGTGCTTACAAACTTAATTTGAGGGGTACACTCAAAGACTTTGGCTTTATTCCCATTAACAAAAGAAACAGCTCAGCATCAGACTATCACAGTTAACGTTTTCTGCTTGGAACTGATGAGGAAAAGGGCTTTGATTTTTTTTTTTTAATTACTTTTTTGATTTTTAAATCTCAACCCCAACAGTTTAAGCCTGAATTTAGTGTGACAGAATGAGGCACTTCAGCCACGAAGTGGGCAGTAATGTGTTTCAGATTTTATCCCATATACAGCTTTGCAGCCTCAGGTAATTCTTGCCTCTAGCTCCCATCCTCTAGCAAGACATCTTAGCCACTAGGCATGGGCACAGTTCTGTTGAAGCCATGCCTTGAATTACAGAGGGATTACTTCACTGCCAGAAGGGAAAATGTTTCTAAAATTGGTGGTTACTAATTTCACAGTTTTTACTTTTCTTGCTTCTTCTTTTATTTCCTCCTTATCCATCCAGTGCCTATAAGGAAGAGGAAATTATGTTGATACATCTGCCAGCAAGAACTGGCTGTCTCTCTGTGAAGCTCCTCTCCCTTAGCTCCATTGTTAGAAGAGGTTTTTCTGTATCTAAGGTTGCTCAGCTAACCATGGGGTCTTCAGCTGTTTGCAGTCTGCATCAGTGTCCTCTCTGACTGTACAATGAGATGTCTTAGGATCCTTGACTCGGTTGCGTTAACACAGGCAATTCTTGCCACCTGAGATGCCCAGCTCTTCCCTAATCTTAATCCTGGCCTCCAGCCACTGCTCTGGAAGAGAATAGGTCTTCCTGAGGGGCTGTGCTAGATCTGCCAGCCCTATGTAGATATTTTGGCTACCCTTGGCTACAAAACAGTATGAGAAGCCTCTACTGGACAACGGAGTTGAGCCAAGGATGCCTCCAGCAATTTCACCTTCACCCATGCAATCCTAGAAATGCTGGGACAGTGGGACAACAGTGGCCACGCTAGATGCAAACAGCTCAGATACTTACATAATGTAGTAAAAATGGAAATCATGTTAACATATATCGGGGTTTGCACCATCAGAACCAGCAATGAAAAGAAAAAGGTCATGAGCTGGATTAGTGTATTTGTACCTTCAAAACTATCCCTTGGTGCTCCCAGATATTGAATTTTTGCCTTCAGTTTCTTTCAGGCAGCAGAGATTTAGATATTGTCTGCCCCAGTACTGCCTTCATTGGTAAGAACAGGCTTTTTGCAGCAGCTGGATTCTTCTCCTGTTGAACAGAAGGAGACTGTGTAGGTGGCGTGAGATCTGAATGAATGTTAGGATCTCTTCTAGCAGCAGGGGGAAGCAGTTGTTCTGTGCAAGGAGCACTGTTTGCTACGGGAGTAGCTGGAATTTCTCTCTTACTCTGTTTTTATTTTTTTAGGCTTTTAAAATGAGAATGAGCAATATGCCTACAATTAAGAAGTTCCTGCAGCCTGGCAGCCCAAGGAAACCCCCACCAGATGAACGTTATGTAGAAACTGTGTTGAAGATTTTTAAGAAATGAATGCCTTGCTACCTTCAGTGAGACCCAAAATACTGAAAAAAACCCCAAACCAAATAACCAAAAACCCAAACCTCAAACCAAAGGAAGTAGGAAGCTCAGTAAATTAGTATCATTGTAGTTAAAACCAATGGTAAAAAAAACCAAACCAAAACCAACCCAAAACTGAAATAAAGCATTCTGATTACTCTGGCAATGTGACAGTAGATTTGTCTTTATTGATAAAAAATGCTTGGCAAAACATGAAAACAGAGGACTATGGAAGCAAAGAACTATTTGTAGGATAGGGAATTTATCATTTGGAAAAAGACTGATGCAGTGTTAGTATTGTCAGAATGTAACTTCTTGAAGAAGATATTTTCTGGATGAAAACAGGCTTCAGAATAAGAGCTATTGAAGTGAAGAAAGAGAAGACTCACTGAATCACTTGTCCTTTAAGGAAGTAGACTTGTTTCAAGAGCAATTTTTTCTAAGTACTTATATTGCGTTATTTTTACAATATTGTGTGAATGAAACTTCTAAATTAATATTAGTTTCATCTGTTGTTACTGAAGCCAAATCTCTTTGGTTTCTCACACTTCCTAGACCTTGCCTAGGAACCAGCTCTTACAATGTTGCATTAGTTTCTTCCTCTACATTTTTAATGTGATTCTTCCAGGCAAACTTACTTCAGTGTCCCCAGTGCACCAGAGTCTGTGCACCTCTTCACGTGATGAACGTCTTCAAAGGATGGGGAGGACAGAGCCACATCCTCAAACAGCCGATCGCTCAGGTTCAATATTTGTTCATGCTTCTTTCTGTGCATTTGCCTGCCATTTTGGGGGGCTCTCAGTTCTGGACACCGATGGCCAGCTACATCTTTGTCCTCGTAAAACAAGAAGCACCAGGCTCCTTTCGCTGGCTCTGAGGCCATATACACACTATTAAACTCTCTTATTACCCAACACTGTGTAACTACATCCAAATGGCCTGTTGTGGCTGGGCCCTGGCATGGACTGACTGTGGCTGGGAGCCCTCTGGGTGAGAGCAGCAGGCATGGGCCAATAACCCCTGAGTGAGCCACCGTCAATTCAGTCACAAAGACACTGACTTCCAGCACCTGTGCCCTGGCACCGCCTTGTGTTCAACGAGATCTTCGGAGAACTCCAGAGGGCAAAACCTGAGCCTGAGCTGCCACTTTGCACAGAGGGAAACATGGGCAGCCTATAGGTGCTGCTGCTTCGGCATTGCCCTTGTGGTGATGTGGTGGGACCAGTGTCACCAAGGCGGTCACAGCTCTTCCCAGCAAGGCCTGTCTGCAATGGTGGAGGCAATTCACAGAGTGGCTATGGAGAAGGGAGGAGTGGGGTCACAGAGCAGCACAGGTTTCATGGCTAGGACATCTCAGGTGCCTTAAAGGTGCAATAAAGTTGCCTAAATTTCCCTCATTATCATTTCTCCTTGTGCAGGTAAGTTCACTAATCATTTAGTGGGTTGTGCTCATTATCTCTATACAAAAAAACTATTTAAGGATTCTTGGAAAGTGACTTTGGGTCAGTGTGAGCAATGAAGAATATGCCACCCAAAAGACTCCCAGGTCTGATGTCAGGGTCAATGCAGGCTGAAGGGAGGAATGGACCTGCATTGCTTTCACCCTGGATCTCTGCTCCAAACACTAGGCCATTGGGCACAGAAGTGGCAGCCGTTGTCGCTGGCATCGGCACCTTGCTCCACAAGACTGTCAGTCCTATTTGGCGGTGACTACCTAACCCTCTGGCAGTCACAGGAGGTCTTGGAAAGATCTCCTCTGGAGATGGCTCCTCACTTAGCCGGCATGCCAGCACGTGGGATCTGTGCTGGCCTGCCTCACCCTCACCAGGTGCTCTGAGCCATGATTCCCCAGGCCACCCAAGTGCTCACCTTTGTGGTACCAGCCTCCCCATGTCACCATCGCTGTCAATGATTTTTTTCCTCCTGGTTCCCTAGTGAAAGCAGCAGGTCTCAAGCAGTTGCAGGAAGAAATTGCTTTTTTTCTGGAAATTCTAGAAATTCCTTCTGGATTTTACAGGAAAAGTACATGAACTTATTTGTTAACAGTTGGCAATGCCATAGGTGAACTGCCCATGTGGCTGCGGTGCATCCTGCCACCTTGTGTCAGCAGGCACCTCTGTGCTGTCCCAAGAAGAAAGCCACTGCGTACCTGCCCATGCAGGGACACCACCTCCCTAGTAGCTGCTATCACAGTGATGTACATCTCCATGCAATCTGTGTGGCTGCTACCTCTCCACACTGAGCAACAGGATGGGCTTTGAACGTGAAAGTGGAATTACTGTGAGCTGGTTGGTACATCACTTGCTTATGCACCTGTAAAAGGTCAAAATGTAGTCAATGTTACCATCTTTAAATTAAGGCCTGTGGGTGAATTGGACTTTCTAGGATCTCTCTGCAAAGTTTTCCTTGCAAAACTGATTATTTTTCTTCATAAATCAATTATTTCAAACCTTGTGTATGATCTTACCAGCATTTCACATGCAGGTTACAAATCTATTACCTCTTGAGAATGATGCATCATGGAAGAAACATGCAATCTGTTTTGCAGACTCAGGGAAGGCAGAGGTGGTTTATTTCTACAGCTGTAGGACAGAACACAGAGCAACAGAGGTTCAGCTTCTATTGATTTTAAAACAAAAATATTAGGGCTTATATACATTTACAGCAGACAATAATTCCCTTGTGAAGGGGCCTGATATGGCAGAGCAGCATCTGCATAGAAGGAAACTTTGTTCCAGCAGATGTCAGTAACCAAACTTGATGCTTAATATTGCCATGACAAAAGTGTAGAAAAAAGGAAATTAGAATATTGGAAAACGAACCTGGTAGGGAGAAAACAGAAGAATGAACTTCCTTTCCAGATTGCTCGCTCTCCAGCATTCCCACACGCCTCTCGCGTGCAGCAGACTACAAAAGGACAATTAATTATTTATTGCTGTTAGGCTGCAACTAGATGAAGTGGGATTTTTAACTGAATATGCTCTGCATTTTGTCAGAGACAACTTATTCTTTTACTACTATGTCTGATACAATCATATAGCTTTTTGGCTATGAGCTGCAAACACTGAAACTCATCTTTGCTCATCTGAGGGCAAGTGTGTGCTTTTGCATATAATTCAAATAGTGAGTGTTAGCAAACTGGGTACTCAAGTGCACCTTTATGCTTCAAGCATAAATGGAACTGAAGTAGAAAATATACTTCTGTGAGTCATTCACACATGTGTGTAAGGTAGGGCCCTCCTGTAAGATTTTATTACTTTTGTAACCAGGATTTTTAAAAAAAAAGTGCATCCCTTAGTGTTGTCAAGCTTTTAGGCAAGCTAAACAAGAGAGTAAATCTGAAAATAAGGGTGCTGGAAAAATGCTAGCATGCCCTATTTGCAGCTTAACCCTGTAAGAGGTACAAAAAACTTAAAACCAATTGCATTTCCCCCGGTATAGGACATACGTTGGGTTAAACTGTAGCGGCAGAGAGCACGAGCAGTTTAACAAGCCATATGGCACATTCCAGGCTCCAAGGATCAAGAAGGCTGGAGGTCATTGTTGGGAGATGACAGATAAATATAGACTTCTAGTACTTGGTTTGTAAGTCTTCCTTTCCATGCCCACCTTGGGTTTCAGAACAGAAACTGCATTTCCCATCAGTTTTCCACCCTTAAATTCCCAACAACTGCTGGAGGAACAGCTAGCAGAGTTAAGCGGCTGGCATCTCGCACTCTAGGATAGTGAGGACCTGCAGGTCAGATGTTGAAACGGTCAGTGCACCTTCACATTAGGCCATAGGTGACCTTAGAGTGGAGTTGTGCTGGTTTGTATCATGTTACTGCTTGAGTGGGCTTGGAGGGATACTTGCAGCAGAGGTTAATCTCAACCCTGGTTTCAGAGAGGAGGAGCCTGAAATCATTGCGAGGAGCAATCTAAGAAACCCTTGAATTTCTATAAATATGAGGATCCTTTCTGTCCTAGCTGATGGAAAGCTGAGAAAAGAAGAGGAAAGATGCCAAAGGGAAGGTTTTCAGGTGTGAAATGCTCTGGAAGTTCTGATATTGCCTGCCTGCAAGTGGCATGCTGCTTTCTGTTCTTACATACTGACTGTGTCCACGGAGAGAGAATCACATCCCGAAAGGAGAAAGGTGCAGGGGCTGGAAGTGTGCAGGGGAAAATAACTGGTGAATGGCTGGTGAAGGGTCTGGAGAGCAGGTCTTATGAGGAGCGGCTGAGGGAACTGGGGTTGTTTAGCCTGGAGAAGAGGAGGCTGAGTGGAGACCTTATCACTCTCTATAACTACCTGAAAGGAGGTTGTAGTGAGGTGGATGTCAGTCTCTTCTCCCAAGTTACTAGTGATAGGACGAGAGGAAATGGCCTCAAGTTGCATCAGGGGAGGTTTCGATTGGATATTAGGAAAAATTTCTGTACTGAAAGGGTTGTCAGGGATTGAAAGAGGCTGCCCAGAGAGGTGGTGGAGTCACCATCCCTGGAGATGTTCAAAAAACATGTAGACGTGGCGCTTCAGGGCATGGTTTAGGAGGCATGGTGGTGTTGGGTTGACGGTTGGACTTGACAATCTTAGAGGTCTTTTCCAAGCTTAATGACTCTATGATTCTATGATTCTATGATAGGGAATAATCACAGGTAAGTGAGACAGTTTGGTATTTGCCAGGAAGACACAAACTAAGATTACCAACTAAGCAGGTGAGAGAGAGAGAAAGGGAGCCAACTAGGGGGAACTAGAAGGAAATCTGAAAGCTTAACATGCTGTTATATGGAGAGATAGCTCTAAAAGCAATAGTGAGCAGGTCACACCCCATTCACAACCTTCTCTTTGTCTGCCTCATGGAGATTGCAGGAGCTGCTGATGTTAGCCAAAGAAAGATGGTTGCTGATTTTCACTGAATATCACAGTGTTGTTTTGGTTTTGTTTAGGCAAGGTCTCGCATTTGTTATTCAAACTGTCATGTAAGGAATTGCTGGCAAAAATGCATCGTGGTAAAAAAAATTCAAGCTCAGTAGCACTGAGAACACCTGCCAGCTTCTAGATAACCCACTTGCTCTTCAAAACATTTGGGAAAACACCTAATGACCTTCACATACGTGAAACCAAGTGTTAAGTCAGCATGAGGATCACTGGAGAAAAGAACGTTATCTTTCTTTTAATTTCTCTCTTCCCTCTGCAAGGCTATCTTTTGTAAACATATTCCTGGGTTTATAAGATGGTTACATTGCACACTTATGCTGCCAAGTTCAGAGGGTTTCATTCAGTGTGGAGAAATGTTTCACGGGACACAATGTGTAAGCTGCACTTTTCAAGTGTGCTGAACACAGGCAGCGTTAGTTTGGAAAAACAACAACAAATGGGGCCTTTGTTTTAAATAATACGAAACACCAGAGCTACACTTTGTTATGCAGCAAGGCAGAACTGGGTATATCCCAAGAGGTCTCATTAGCCACAGATATGTCTGAAAAAAAAAAAATTAAAGAAAAAAAAAATATATCTTATTGTTTTAAAGGAAGGGGCTAAATGGAAACAAGCTGGTGGGCAACTGCGGCAGCTGGGGTGAATATTCACTCCTTAGGTATTAGGGTGTCTTTGGCATTTCCCCTAGTTTTAACCCCTGGATGGTCAATTTGAACCTAGATGTTCTTAAGAGATCAGATGCCTTCAGGCATGCAAGATACAAATGACACTTCTACAGCATTTTCCAAAATACTTTACAAGTTCAGTGAAGTGACATTTCCAAAAGTCCTGTTAAGTTAGAAGACAGACTGTATTGTATTCTTCACTTTTATTTAGGCTAGTAACTGTGTTGAAGAGGACTTGCCTGAAATCTTGATGGATATCTCTGATAGGGTAAGAAATGTCAGTGTTGGGATAAATCACCCTCTGAAGACTTCTACCCCTCTCTGTTACCCCTAAGGGAAGGTTGAAGGGGCTGGCTTCATCTAAACTTTTAACTGCCTCAGTTGAGACAGCATCCTGTTGAGTAGTTTGGATACCAGCTGTAGCTCAAGTGCATGGTGAGGGATTCCTCCTGAATTTAGACCTATTTAAAGGAGGCTAGACAGCTAGACTAGATGAAGGTGTCTACAAAGTTAGGTGAGATGATTTTTCCCAAGTTGTCTCCACTGTGATGAACTTTCATGCTTGAACTCATGTTTCCTTACCTTGCAATCCTCTGACACAGTGGATGTCAAGTCCTTTTAGGCGTAGTCACTAGATCTGGGATATCTCCTAGAGTTTATCATGGCCAGGCCTACAAATGATTAATCCAGCCAAGCTACCTAAGAGTGAGTTTGGGTTTGTGAAACACTACCAGATGCACCTCGGTGCACATGTCTATGCAGGGAAAGCTTCAATCTCCCACATTGTTCTAGATTCTGGGTCATAAGTCATGTCTGTCCCACAATGCCAGAAACACTGTTTCCAGCAGTGTAGTTTGATCTTTTACTCTTAAAAAAACCTGGGCTAACAGCAAACGTCAGCACTCCCAGAAGCGTAGAGGGGAAAGCAGTCACTTCTCAAGCAAGCAAATAAAACATTCTCATGCAGAGTTCTGTTTCATTATAAAATATGAACAAATTACTTCAGGCTGGATGTTAACAGAAGACAAAATGTGGGCAGCTTGTGCTTCTACAGCGACACCAAGAGTGGGGTTCTGCTGCACTTAACACAGACACCTGGGGCTCTCTGTGACACCTCTGCAGGGTTGGCCGTTGTTCCATGGCACATGCCACAGAGCCGGGCTCTCTGGAGCAGCAGCTGGAGGCCGGAGGACACTCTGGAAAGTGCACAGTGGCATGGGTACCTCTGTGTAGGTGACTGAGCCCCCGCTGCAGTCTTTGTTTGATAGGCTACAATTCATACAGCGTCCCTGCATAATATGAGAAGAATATCCAAGCTCACAGTTACATTCAGGGCGATTCAGCAGATTTTTATCTAGCACATTGACCTTGCCTTCAGGTGACGTCTACAACAGTATTAACCAGCTAGATTAGGCAGGCAGGATGGTGCATGGGAGTTTATGCTGTATTGACTCTTTGAAGTTAACAGAGGTATCAGAAGAAAGCAGTCAGCAGTGCAGAGGGCAGTTGGTCTTCTGATGCCGCTCTTCATTCACTGTCTCCCCCAGTTGTCTTTGGCGTGCATTTTCACCAGGTCAAATTCAGGGAAAATTTTTGACAGAAACAGAAGAAAACCTTCTATGTCCAGGAATGAAATTCAGCAGAAAAAATGTCCTGAAGGACTATCCCCCATCACTAAGGAAGGGAAGGAAGCTTACGAAGAATTCAAGCTGGTTAAGTTGATGTGACTTATGTAAAGCAGCAATCTGTTAAAAGTAAAAAACTATAAAATATTACAATAAAATTTTGGATGCTATCACAGTATTTTTTTAAATCGTGGGAGCTTTTCAGCTGTTCTGATTATTTTTAACTAGCAGGTTGCCAAACAATGAAAATAGGAAGCATACAATTTTCTGCTGGCACAGATGTTCCCAATGATCATGAACTCTCGTGAATCTTACATTTGTACATAGTCAGCATTTGTCAGGAATTTATTTTCTGTAGGTGAGAAGTGACTAAACAGACCTAATTGGTTTTATTTGTTTAAGAAATAGGAGTTTCCCACTGGCAGAGAACTCTTTGCAATTCTCTTTGTAGGAGGAGCTACAGACCTGTATAATCTTGAGGCAAAGCCACTGAGAGCTTAGAGTGAGTTATACTGTGTACAAGGTAAGTTTTTGGATTCTGGACATGCATAGGGAATTAGTGTACTTGAAACTAAGTGAATGGGTTTTATGGATTAAATACTTGTATGTACTTTCTTTACTAACATGGTTATGTGCATCAATGTTAAATTATTAATCAACTGGTTTCTAGGTGTACAGATTTAAGAAAAAGAAATGTAGATCTCAGAATTGGAGAGTGCCTCCTCTCATCCCCTTCTTCCTATCATAGAGAAGATGACATGTTATTTACAAGGGGAATACGGAAGGGTTTTAGCCATTTTCTTTTTGCTGCTGTTAATGCTTCAGCTTTATTGTTGACATGGTGTTAATAACTGTGAAGCTAGTATAAACTAGGGACTGTCTATATGTATGCCGCTGATGTGCACACACCAGTTCTGAATGGGGAGGATGCACTCTGTCTAGAAATTGTCGTTGCTTTAAATTCCAGCAGAGTTGGAACTGGACCGAGCAGGTATTGCACTTTGTCTCTGTCTGTGGTAAAGGTAAATCTAATGTCACCAGAGACAAAATTAAATTCCATGTTTTCGGGTGCTTGCCTAAAGCAATGAGAGGAGCGGGGAGTGTTGTAAATGAGACTGAATGCTTAAAATGGGGGGGAAAAAATCCTTCCTGTGACTTTATAATGGCACATAAAGGCTGCTGGAGAAAGCACAGCAATTACTGAGTTTATACCGTGTATCTGATTAAACAGTAAACTGTATCCTGAGATAATGCCAAAATAAACAGAGCAGTGTACCTCGCGCACCCTGCTTTTTGGTCAGAGCAAAATGCTTTGGCATGCAAATGGGTTTTGATTTGCTTGTTCTCTGACATGGGCCAACTGCTCTCAGTACAGAGTTCTGCTTAACTAAACTGCACATATAAAAGACTTCTTAAGGCAAAATGATACAATGCAGTCTCTCAATATAGTCTTTTACCCCCTCTACTAATTTGATGAGAGTCTTGGACCATAAATCATAGGTTTCAAACAAGACAACTTTGAACAATGCTTGAGAACCAGTTAGAGACTCAAAACTAGCATTCTGAATCCTTATTTTGCAAAATGTACTTCTTTATTTCAGGTAGTAGGAAAGTGGGCACGTAGAAACATGTCTGGGAAACCCAAGCTGCACTACTTCAATGGACGAGGCCGAATGGAATCAATACGGTGGCTACTAGCAGCAGCCGGGGTTGAGGTTTGCCTCTGTTTTTTATACCAAGAGCATGTGACAAATATGTATTTTTATTGTTGCTTATAAAAAATGTGACTGACCAGCAGTTTCAAGCTCTGCATTTAGTGCATTGCTGACCAAGCCAACAATGACCACTAACTTACCCTAAGCAGGGGGACAAGTTCCCGTTTCACATCCAAGCACCGTGTGCCAAGCCTACTGGTAGCACCACAAATGCCTCTCCTCTCCCCTGTAGCTAGTGAAAGAAAAAATTTAAACCACAGCAGCAGAACTTGGCTTCTTATCTTCTGATCACAGGGGTTGATCATTTTCGATTCTGAAGACCTTCAGTTAAATCCAATGTCCAAAATAGCAAAAAATTATTACACCTTCTACAACGTAGCTTGCCCCTGAAGGTACTGTATATTATAAAACACAGAGTAATTATTTTTACCTCTAACGGTTTCTGACATTAAACTGGAGAGGGAGTGTGGGCATCTGTGTGTTTTAAGAGCTGTGAGTTTTTGTCACAGTGATGGGCTATGTGCCAGAAAGCTGCATGGGGTGCATAACCTCTTCTCTTCGTCCCTCCTTTTGCCAGCTTGTGGCAAAGGTGCTATACCACAGTTCTGCTGCTGCAGTGTGAATTTACCCATCCTCCTCTCTCCCTGCACCATCTCTGCCAGCACTGACAACAGAAGCAGCATGGTCATCGTTTGCTCAGCAGAGTTTTGTGCCTTTCAGTCACCTCAGCTTTAGCCAAAATCTTACCAGCACAAAAATATGACTCACATGTGAGAGGGAAGAGGAGAGCATGTGACAGAGGCAAAATAATTTTTTAAAGATCTCACTTCCAAATCTGATTTTTTTTAAAAATAAAATTCCCTAAAACACAGCACTCTGTGCTCTCATTGTCTCATGCAAAGCAGAAGCCGAAACATGCAGTGACAACACAACTTTTCTTCTGTATTTCCTGCAGTTTGAAGAATGTTTTCTGGAAACAAAGGATGATCTGATAAAGTTACAGAAGAGTAAGTTTCCTTCACTTTTTAATAATTAGATGATAATAATAATAATTGTTTGTCTTAGAACACCTAAGAAGTCTTATGTCTCTTAAAAAGAAAATCTAGACTAGATTGTACATGAGGTATCACAGATGCACACTGCAGTGCAGTAGATGGCATCATCCACACAGTTGCTTCACTAAATCACAGAAGGGCTGAGATCAGAAGGGACCTCTCGAGATCATCTGCTCCACCTCCCCTCTTCAAGGAAGGCCGCCTAGAGCCAGTCGCCCAGAACAGTGTCCAGTTGGGTTTTGAGTATCACCAAGGATGGAGACTCCACAGCCTCTCTGGCCACCCATGCCAGTGTTCAGTCACTCTCACAGTAAAAAAACCCTTTCCTTAAGTTCAGATGATTGATTCTCCTTTGTCTCAGTTTGTGCCCATTGCCTCCTCTCCTACCACAATACAGGTTTTTGTCATCAGATCACCTTGAAATTCATTAGTATTTTAGGTTGCCTACAAAGTTGTTTTATAATCTGTATGAAACCAGAGTTCCAGATTACTGAGTTTAACCTGTACCTCTGATGCGGTCCTGTGTCCCAAGGCAACTACTCACCTTGCTATCTTTAGCTTCCATCTTTGTGAACATGATATTCACAGTTCCTCCAAACCAAATTACATTTCTGTGCCCTTCCGGTTCACTTGGCTTTTCAAAGAAGTCTGAGCTAAGGTGGGCATTTGCAGTCCTGCTCTCCTTTGGGAACAATGCCTTGATCCCCCTGCCACCTGCCCGCTTTCAAAAAGAATTTAGAGACATGACCATAAATGAAAATTTGCCTTTAATAGCAGACAGTTTCTCTGCATGATTGCCTTACAGTGAATACAAAGACAGATGTAGCCGACTAGTTATCTGAGTCAAGAAATATGATTCCATAAAGCAAATACTCTGACTCGCTTCTCTGACTGGCTCCTGGAGGTATTTTGATTTCTTCCTTGCTACAATAAGGCTTCTGTGGACTAGTAAGGGATTTATATGGCTACAGTCTGACACCAAGTGATATTTGGCTCTCACAGGAATCTCAGGAAACCCACTCATTATTCCCTGCTTCATGCCCATACAGATGTATGCCATTGTATAAAGTCAATACAGTAGTCACAAAGATATTATATGCATTTATATTCATATTATATGTTGACAGGCCCTTAAATAGTCCGGATTTGTATAATACTTACCAAAACATGACAGAAACTGGCTGGGTCTGATCCTTCGGTCCTCCTCATCTGTATTAACCTCCATAAAAATCATCTGAGTTAGGGCCATGCAGCGCAGGACTTGTCTTTTTCAGTGTATGACTGCTGAAAGTTCCGCATTTGGGTGCTTCCTCAGATTTGAAGAAACTTCAAGAAGCTGATTGCTATAATATTAAGTTATTAACATGTCACTAAGAAATGGTTCTTGGTTTCCTGGTAAGCGTTTTCCATACCTTGTTGTGAGAATGATGAAGGCTGCCACTGAAAGGGTTATCAAGCATTGGAAGAGGCTGCCCAGGGAAGTGGTTGAGTCACCATCCCTGGAGGTATTTAGAAGACGTGTAGATGTGGCACTTAGGGACATGGTTTAGTGATGGACTTGGCAATGTTAGGTTTATGGTTGGACTCGATGATCCTAAGGGTCTTTTCCAACCTAAATGATGCTATGATTCTAAATAAAAAAAATAATACGTGTGGTTACTCTGCCAGACACCCACTAATGGTTCTCACTGAGAGACTGAATGTCTCCTTGTGTTGTCCTCTTTTCCCTAGGTGGATCCCTGCTCTTTCAGCAGGTGCCCATGGTGGAGATCGATGGAATGAAGATGGTGCAGAGCAGGGCCATTAGCAACTACATAGCAACAAAGTACAACCTCTATGGGAAGGACCTGAAGGAGAGAGCCCTGTACTGTAACAGTTCCACCTTTGTTTGTTAGACTACGGTTCATACTACCTCTCTGTGTAACCCAAGAATATCTCAGCTCACAGTTAGATTCAGGGTGATACAGCAGCTTTTCATGTATGTCTACAACATGAATATGTGATGTCTACAACAGTAATACCCAGCTAGATTAGATAGGCAGCATGGTGCAAGGGAGTTCATGAAGATCAAAGGTCAATACAATTATCGGAAGAAAGCAGTCAGGAGCGCAGAGGGCAGACTGTCTTACTGATGCTGCTTTTCATTTTCTCCTGCAGTTGTCAGCAGCAGGCATTTTCACCACGTCAAATTCAGGGAAATGTCTTCGCTGGAAACAAAAAACTTCTCTCTCTAATAACCAGGAATTAGAATTAAATAATAACTGGTTATTAAAGGACAGGGCTCTTAGGGCATGTGGTTTGACCTGAAGAATTTTTAAATGCTTGAAGTTAATTAGCACTGGTAAACACATGTCAAGATACTTGCTAGGAATTGTACAGACCCACTGTTTAACTTAGTGTCCCTGATTGGATTTTTAACACCAGTTTAGATGACACACATGGCAATTTTGTACTCAGGTTCAAAAAACTTAATACAGAGAAGTATCACCCCTAGTGAAACATGGAAGGGGTACGGTCTTTCAGTTTTTGGTTAGGCACTTTGTACTTGTCTTTCACCCACGCTCCCCCCCCCCTGCCAACCTACTGCACCCCGGGGGAACGGCTCCAAGCTATGCATGCTGGATAGAAGAGGTGGAGAGTTCCCAACATCTCAATGGGGTTATGCCATGTCATGGTTTTGGCTGGGATAGAGTTAATTTTCTTCACTGTAGCTGGTATAGTGCTGTGCTTTGGACTTAGTATGAGAATAATGTTGATAACACACTAATGTTTTAGTTGTTGCTGGGTAGTGCTTACACTAGTCAAGGACTTTTCCAGCTTCCCATGCTCTGCCAGGTGCACAAGAAGCCGGGAGGGGAGGGGGCACAGCCAGGACAGCTGATCCAAACTGGCCAAAGGGATATTCCATATCATGTGACGTCATGCCCAGTATATTAACTGGGGGCAGTTGGCCGGGGGAAGCAGCGATCATGGCTCGGGGACCAGCAGCGTTGGTTGGCAGGTGGTGAGCGGTTGCAGCACTTTTTTTTTTTCTCCCTGGGTTTTGCCTCTCTCTCTCTCGTTATTTTCCTATTATTATTATTATTATTATTATTATTATTATTACTACTACTACTACTACTACTACTACTACTACTACTACTACTACTACTACTATTTTAATTATTAAACTGTTCTTATCTCAACCCACAAGTTTTCTTACTTTGGCCCTTCCGATTCTCTCCCCCATCCCACAGGGGTGGGGGCAGTGAGCGAGCGGCTGTGTGGTGCTTAGATGCTGACTGGGGCTAAACCACAACATGCCAGTAGCTACTGTGCTATTCAGGCCTACTGTGTTTTACTTGACCAACTGGATCTATTTCTTTCAGAATTGATATGTATGTGGAAGCAGTAATAGATCTGAATGAGTTACTCATGACCCATACTTTCCAACCAGTGGATAAAAAGGAGCAACATTTTGCTACTATTGTGGACAAGGCCACAAACAGATACTTCCCAGTCTATGAGAAGGTACGTGGCAAAGATGTAGTAGATTAATTAATATTGTTTTCCTGAAACTCCATCCTGGATCTACACAAAGAATTTTTATGGAGGAAAACAGAGAAGAAGAATTACCACTTAAATATAAATGCTATGGTTTTGGTGGGGCTGGCGTGAGGATGGAGGCAGGACACTACAGAGGGGACAGAAGGCACTGCATATCTGGGAGAGATGCAGAGCTGCAAAACCCAGGACACACTGAGCTCCCCAAATGTCCATGTTTCAGTCTGTATGTTGTTTCAGAAAAAAGACACTATAGCATCGGTTTTTACATAAAGTTTCCTCCTGAAGTGCAGAACCCCCTCTACCATACATGCTGTGTAAAAGCATTACAGCTCCTTCTGTAACGAAAGGGAGGATTGATTAGCTGGGTGTCAAGATGTCTCGTCCCAACCTGAGAGGAGGAGGGAGAGCGACCAAGGTTCTAATGATCCCCTCGGACTAAATTAAGGTGAAACGACACCAAATGATCAACTAAACATTTTATTTCAATGAAGAAGTAACTTCAACTTGAAAAGGCAACTTGAACTTGAAAACATGGAAAAGCGTTGATGGTCGGGGATCTTATTAAGAATATTTGTAAAAGAAGAAAAGAAAGCGGAGGTGGGGGGAGAGAGAAAGGAAAAAAGAGAGAGAGAGATAGGGAAAGATAGGGAGATATTGCCACCCTTGGATCCAGCGCTGATGATGACAAACGTGATGATCCTCTGGTGGTGGGCACGCACCAGTCTCTTTGTTGTAGTGTCTTTTATAGTCTTATATGGTTCTTGTTCCAGAAGTTTTGTGATCTTCTGCGCAGCTGCCACAGTGAGGGGTGGTCGCAAGGAGTCTTTTGGGCAGTCATAAGCCCCTTCCTCAAGCAAACTTTGTATGACCTCAGCAAGTTGCTATGTGAGGCCCAGCAGAACTTGGGCCTGCGCATCCTCTGACATCCGTCATCCACACACACCCCCACCCCCCCATGTCCATCAATTTCCCACCTGCAGTTCACTACATCCCACTTTACACCAATGCTTGAGACATTAACTCTTTCAGTCCCTTACACAAGACCATGAGGCACAGGTTACACAGGGAGAGCTCCTAATGCAATATTCCCCAAATTGAAGAGGAAACAGGTGAGAAGTAAGGGAGCCGTCCATAATTTGAAAGAGTCCAAGATACTCTTACTATGCCCTGGGCTGAACTTAAGTCTCTTCTAAACTTTGTATATGCATTTGCAGTGATGGTTGTATCCCATAAAGCTTAGCCTTCCACACAGCAGCGCTGGTTACATGAGCTACAGAAGCGAAGGCAAGAGGGGTACAACTGAGCTGCCAGAAAGAAATGCAGAAGAGAAAGGACCGATAAATTATGCCTAGAATGACAGTGTGGTCAGATCACTCGTTTGTACTACACACGTTCTTATTGCATTTCTTTCTTTCAGGGATAACTCCATGCAGTGCATGACCTTGCTTTGAAGATATCATATCAAGTCACACAGAGGAAAAAAACCAAAACCACATCTGCTTCTGGTTCTCTGTTTTTAGGTTTTGAAAGACCATGGACAAGACTTTCTTGTTGGCAACCAGTTTAGCAGGGCAGATGTGCAATTACTTGAAACCCTTTTAATGGCAGAAGAGTGCAAGCCTGATATACTTGCCAAATTTCCTCACTTGCAGGTAATTGAATGGACAGTTTTAATGGGCAATGAATCAAAGCAGGACCACTGATTTAAACTGGCTGAGAAACATGGGAGAGTGGGAGGGTGAGGAAAGAAGTGAAAGACAAAATCAAAATCAAATATCCTAAGTACTTTTAGCCGGCCTCAAATACTGATTGTTATTGCCGCCTTCTGTCACTGTAGCCACAAAAGCATAATAGGATGAAGCATATAGATTCTTCTGCAGGATCAACCCATAATGTTACTTTTAGAGCACGGATAACATCTGAATGTCTGACAGTGTCCATAGTTCTTAAGCACAGTGCTGTTTTGGTTTTGTTTTGTAGAGTTTTAAAGCAAGAATAAGCAATATCCCCACAATAAAGAAATTCCTGCAGCCTGGCAGCCAGAGGAAGCCACCACTACAAGAAAAAGATGTACCAAAACTGATGAAAATTTTCCACTGAGCAGCAACCTAAACCCACAGAAACTCTATTTCATTGTCTTTGTGTTTGCTGATAGTGGCAAAGTGAAATTAATGTAAATAGTGAAAAGGTTTTTGGCCTCTTTCCTTAGCTAGAAGACCGGTTTTAGCCTACTGCAAACACTTCCAAGGTAAATCCACATAAGCACACCAGCAAATGAAATAGTTCACTGAATAAGGGGGTACACTGGACAATACAGTATGTCTTAAATTACTTTAGAGAATACCTGAAATAAAGTCTTACTATTGACACTCAAAACCAGTTTGTTCAATGACTTCTTGCTGCTACTTATATACCTAAGAGCTCTCTGATTCTGTCTTTCTGACATTCCCAAGAGCTGCTGGAAAATGAAGAGAGTTTAGCCCAAACAGCGGGTGACATATCTGTTCTGGGAAATGCCAGGAAAAGCCTGCAGGTTCTGGTTTGATGGGGATGACTCGTTTGGATTCAGCTTTCCTCAGAACTTATCTTGGAGTATGCTGGGACCAGAGGTCCTACTGCACCTCTGTTTCGTCACTAGACATTTAAACTCTTGTACCGTAACTTCACTGATATTTTCTGTAACAAAAAGTCTACTGCAGCAGCTAAAAGAGCTTTGTAGACTTGACTGGGAAACGAATGCTTGTCACCAGCTGTAAAGTTGAACACTTATTGTTTGAGGAAGGAGGAGTCAGACTGGTGTCAGGTGCTAGCGAGACCTTGACATGTAGGACTTCATGTTGACTTATGTCACTTTAAATTAAACTCAGTTAAATAGAAGTTGTACGTAAGTTGTACGTTATAATCACTTAAATCAAGCTCTACTACTGCGAGCTTAGCAAGGCAGTTGAACACGTAACTATGTATATTATTTAAACACCAAAACAACCAAGTATGTAAATGCAAGAGCCAGTGCCTTAAAACCAACTAATGCTCTAGTACTAGCAGTTTTAAGCTGGGCAGAGCCAGGGCACTAAAACTCTTGCTAACTCCGAAAGTTTCATTGCAAGAAATGCCGTGCGCCTGGAACCAGTTTTTAACGTCAAGAAAGGAAAAAGCCTCACTGTTTTTCTGCAGCAGAGCACCTTGAGAGTTGTTGCAAGAGCCCTTGCAACAATTAGAGCTGTTTCAAGAGCTGTTTCCCTCCCGCCTCGCCGAAGCGTTGGGGCAGCACGGGCAGCTGCTGAGCGCTGTCAGGAACTTGGGCCACGGCTGCGACTCTGCTGTGGAAGCTCCCCTGCATAGCCAGGCGGATTTAGGAGCCTGCGCGCGCACCCCAGGTGCGCTGCAGGCCCGCCGGCAGCTCGGCACCCCTCACGCAGGGGCTGCGGCCCAGGCCTCTCTCCCAGTCACGCCATCGCCGTGACCCCGCTGCCGCCTCGGCGGCCTCAAAGCCTTTCTCCTGCCCCTCGCGCCCTGGCCGCCATGTCCCTCCGAGGCGCAGCCGCGGCACCCCGCCGACCTCGAAGCCTGCCCAGTGGAAAAAAGTCGCTTCACAGTGTTTTCCCGAAAAGTGCGTTCGTTCGCCCAGTGTGCAAAACGCCGAAGTACACACAGAGCGGCGGTATTTTATTCATTTTTGCGCAAAGATGGGTGCTGGGTGCTAACTCCGCAGAGGTAGCACGCCGCACCAAGAAACTACAAGGTATTTATACAGGTAAACGTGTCAGTCACAGCCAATATTCACAAACACCCCCCCCCCACAGCTGATCATGGGCTAGTTTCTTTCTCACTTCAGCTTAAAGGTAATGCTCCCTTTAAATCTACTACGCATGCTTAGAGTAAGGGGCTTATTTGAGTAGGGGGTTTTCTGGCTTAGGGGCGTGATTTTTAGTGTTATAATGAGGACAGTTCACCTAAAGGGCACTTTGTTTTAGTTCTTACCAACATCCCGATTAGTGGCCCTCCTTGACTATATACTTTATCGCCCAGCTTTCGGTGCCTTCTGAGGCGGGGTGTTCCCTTTTACCAGTCTCAGTTCTTCTTCAAGGATATAGTCGTAAAACAAACGCTTCCCCATCTCTCAGCTCCCTTCTCCGGCCGCCAAATTCTGTTTTGCCAGGCTCACACGGCTCATTGTTATCACTGTGAAGAAAGTTCCATTTGGTTCGGGATAGCAACAAGGCGGCGGCCGCTTTCCCCTCGGCTGCGCCCGCAGGGCTCAGCGCGGGGAAGGCGCCGCGGGCCGGGCCGGGCCGGGCCGGGCCGGGCGGGGCGGGGCGGGCGGGCCGCGGCGCGGCCCCGCAGGGGAGGAGCGGCCGCCGCTCGCTGGGCGGGCCGGCGGTCGGGGCACTCCGCGGGGAGCTCTCGGCGCTGCGGGCCGTGCGGAGGGTACTGGCGGCGGCGGCGGCGGGCGGGGGGGCGCGCTGCGGGAGTCGGCGGCCCCGCATGGGTGCGGGGGCCGGGGCGGGGGCCGGTCCCGGCCCGGCGGAGGGTGTGAGTTTGGCCGCGAGGCGCGGCGTGGGGCGGCGGGCTGCGGGGGCCGGCAGCGGCCCCCCGGGCGGAGCGGCTGCCCGCGGCGCCGTGTGCCGCCCGGCGGAGCCGCGGGAGCGTGTTTCCCGCCGCGGCTGGGTGCGGAGGGCAGGGAGCCCGCCTGCGGGGGCTGGGGCGGCCGGGCGCGGCCCGGGCCGGGGGGCGAGCGGCCGGGTGCGTGACAGAGCGGCTCTTACCTCAGGAGCACGCCCGAGTGTCCTGCGGCGCTGCGTGAGGGTGTTTGTCCGGGGGTTACTCCCCACTCGCTCTCCTGCAGCAGGGACCCACGCCGGGCGGGCTGGGTGTGTGCACACGGGGTTTGTGTCTGGCTCTGGGTAGGATCAGTAGGGAACTGAGTGTCCCCTCAGCAAGTTTGCTGTGCCGCCATCCAGCGAGACCTGGACGGGCTGGAGAGCTGGGCCGGGGGGAACCTCATGAAACTCAGCAAGAGCAAGTGTAAGGTCCTGCACCTGGGGAGGAACAACCCCATGCACCGGTACAGGTTGGGGGTTGACCTGCTGGAAAGCGGCTCTGCTGAGAAGGACCTGGGAGTGCTGGTGGACAGCACTGTGCCCGTGTAGCCAAAAAGGCCAATTGTATGCTGGGGTGCATAAAAAGGAGTGTGGCCAGCAGGTTGAGGGAGGTTATCCTCCCCCTCTACTCCACCCTAGTGAGGCCCCATCTGGAGTGCTGTGTGCTGTTCTGGGCTCCCCAGTTCAACAAAGACAGGGAACTACTGGAGAGAGTCCAGCAGAGAGCTACGAAGATGATCAGGGGACTGGAGCATCTCCCTTGTGAGGAAAGGCTGAGAGACCTGGGTTTGTTTAGCACGGAGAAGAGAAGACTGAGGGGGGATCTTATCAATACTTATAAATATCTGAAGGGTGGGTGCCAAGAGGATGGGGCCAGACTCTTCTCAGTGGTGCCCAACAACAGGACAAGGGGCAACGGGCACAAACTAGAACACAGGAAGTTCCACCTGCATATGAGGAAAAGCTTCTTTACTGTGAGGGTGACAGAGCACTGGAACAGGCTGCCCAGAGAGGTTGTGGAGTCTCCTTCTCTGGAAACATTCAAAACCCGCCTGGACGCGGTCCTGTGCACCCTGCTTTGGGGGTACCTGCTCAAGCAGGGGGGTTGGACGAGATGATCTCCAGAGGTCCCTTCCAACCCCAACCTTTCTGTGATTCTGTGAACCCGAAGAGGAATTACTGTTTGGAGTGAAAGTTTTAAAATCTCGCAGGGTAATTTGCCTTTGAGCTTGTTCAAATGCTCCTGTTAGCTCAGGTGGTGGAAGAAATGCTTTTTGAATCCAAACTTGGCCCAAGTCGCAGTAGAAACCGCACGCTGGTGAGCAATTACAGTCTTAAGATGGTCTTGAGACCGAACTGGGCTCGTTGCAGCATGGGGCCTGTGCTGTAACATCATTCTGCTTGAGCAGCCCTGTGCGAGCTGTGTTTGAGGAGCAAAGCATTGCAGAGAGCTCCTTTGGGGTCCACATCCAATTAGGAAGAAAGTTTAAGATCTTGCAGCAGATCATGAGTGTGCTGTTAAATTCACTTACTTGTTTCTCACTGGAAGGCCAGTGCCTGAATTGTTTTGGACAAAATAGTGTGATTTTTTTTTTTTTTAATACAATGATCACAGTGGTAGCTGTCACTCTGAGAACTGCCTGGCTGACGTCCAAGGAAGGTCTGATGTACTAGAACATCAAGAAAGTTTGTGATTTTGTTTCAGGTCCATTGTTGCTATTCAAGAAGGATAATTTACCAGCTTTGCTACTCTTTCATGCTCACTGCTTTACAAAGGGATATTCATTGCAGAGCAGTAACAGAGTCACCAAAGTACTTTGCAACCCTATGTAAGCATTCAGCCTAAACCACAAAGTCAGTCCTTAAGCAGTGCAGTTCCAGGAAACAGTAAGCTTTTTCTTACCGGCACAAAAAGCCTCAACCATTGGCTGATCCCCACAAGGAACTGTGATGAACAAGAACAGGTTATGTTGATGCCTGGAATTTTTTCCACTGACACTTGCTCTGCTCTTCAGCTTTACCAGCTCTTTGGAGTGGAGCACTGAGCTGACACTGGCAAGCAGGGCTCTGGCTGGGCTGATTTTTATCAGCTCTACCTCTGCTTCGGGGAGAGGTCAGGGAAGTTTTCTCTTTCTGGTTACGGTAGCCTGTCCTTGTGTGTTTCCCAGCCTTGATCCCATGCGGTGGAGGTTAGAGTGCTTGTCCAGTCTGTGAGGACCCAAGTGCAGTTCTCCCCTCTGTTGGAGTGGAGTTGAGACTGTCATCTACTGCCTGAGCGCCAGGGAATGAAGTATTTTTGAAGTATGGAACGTTGAGAGCTCTTTCACTTGGTATAGTGTGACTCACACACTTAAGGGAACTGGAAATGGAGTGTAGGTCATGGTCTTCTGTGCGTAGGGCCTGCTAAGGTAGCTGTGATAAGGCACTTTGCTAAATGCCTTGTTTATGCACCCTATTGCTCTTCAGGTATTAGGAATCTAGGTAGGCATCCAGTAGCTCTAGACTAGATGACAACTCTAAACTATCAAGACGTGAATCAAGTATTTATTAAACAGCACATATTTATGTATCAGGAGAACTTTGTTGCAAGAGACTGAGGTGTCTGGGGATATAGGCATTGCCAGGGCTAGGTGGAAGCTGAGCAGTGGTTTTGAACACCTGTATTTTGGACAGGGGCACCAGGTTTCTCCTGTGAGTCTAGCCCCTAGTAGAGCAATGGCTGTTTGCTGTAGGGCCTGTTGAAGATACCACCCAACACAAAAGGACTTGAGTGGAGAAGGCCAGGGATGCAGTCTCCCCTCTCACTGTTCTGCTCTTTGTGCCTCTTCACTGATGCCCTTGGGATTATCGCCAAAGTTTCCACTTTGGTGCTCAACTGCATACTGTGAAGTCTCTGCAAGAACAAATAAGCCTGCCTGTAAACAGGTAAAACTTTGGCTTAGCGAGGATGCACTCTGCTAGTCTGTGACTCTGTCCTGTTATTAAATCTGCTTCATTATTCTGGGACCCGTTAGTGATAAGAGCACAGCATTAGCTTTGTTTCCAGCACCAGGCAAGCTCACATCAGCTGCCGACTCCATACTAAGGCATGTGACTGCACTTGTTAGTGAAATTTGAAAGGACGAAGTGTTTCATCCCAGTGCCATCATCTGGTGGGCTGATTTGAGCCCCCTGCTGTTGGAGGCATTGATCAGGCTTTATCTGACCAACAAAGGTCTTGGTCTCGTTTGTCTGGTTTTGATTTTAAAGTTAAGTTCTCAGGGCATATAGTATATAAATCCCTGTTACAGTTTAACTGTTGTTTGTGAAATTGGAATAGGTCTTAAGTTGGTCCGCGTTCTTTATAATGGATATATTGTGATTTGGCTAAGGGTCAAAACAGAACTAGCTAAATATGGAAGTCAGCAGGCCTGGTGAAATATATGCTGGAATATATATTGCTGTTATAAGCTCATATTTGTAAAGGCACAGAAGCACAGGGCTCTGAAATATCATAATGAGAGAGGTGAAAATAATGCTGGTGTCTCTGGGTTGGTGATCTTGTGAAGCAATTCATTTGACATAGTACATTTTCAAGTCTGGTATGACATGGATGCTGCCAAAACGCAACACCTACTGAAGAGATTGCATCACTAGAAGGTTAAAAATGTATTTAGGAATACCGTACAGTTCTGCTTTAGTTGTAAAACTCGTGAGCTCGTAAAGCTATGTTAATATTTTTAAAGATATGTATATGATTTAGTAGATGCTTATTACATTCTGTCATGATTCTTTTCTGAATTGCTGCATATTCTGGTAGTGTGTACTTTTCTTTTTTTCCCACTAATCCACAAGAAACTTGGTTGCATCAAGCCCAAGTATCTAGGCTTTGATTGCCCTTCTACTTTGACATTCATCCAACTGTATTTAGTAGTTCAGAGTGGAACATTTAAAATGCTAATTTAAAAAAATGCTTCCTGTAAGATCATCATCTTGAATTTATCAGGAAACAAGAACTCTGAAATCATGGCGGGGAAACCCAAGCTGCACTACACCAGGGGAAGGGGGAAGATGGAGTCAATCCGATGGCTGTTAGCAGCAGCCGGGGTTGAGGTTTGTACCTTTTTTTATAAAGTGATCAGATTAATCTGTGATTAGGTATTCTTTGGAAAGGTTTCCCAGTTACATCTGTGCTTAGAGATATTGCACAACATCACATATTGCGGTGCAGAATCCTTAGGTTCAGTGATATACTCTCTCATGTTGTATTTAATGTATTCCTTGAGCAATAGTTGCGCATAAAAGGATTTTAACATACAAAGAGAATTGTTAGGTGCAATTTTTGAAGCATACTTTAAGCTGAGATCTTAAATTGTTGCTGCAGACCGAAACTGTGTATCTCTGACTTTTTCTGAATTCTCCTTACTTCCATGTGTCTCATGCTTGTCCTCCACTGAAAGACCATGCATACCACGTGAAAAACTTCAGAACATTATCTCCAAACAAACTGCTTTTTGTTCTTTGGGTCAGGACCCGAGTAGGATAAATCAGCAGAGCTGCCCTGAGGGCAGTAGGGGAGCTATCTAGATTCACATCAAGTGAAAACCAGCCTAAGGCATCTTAATTTCTACACTCAGTTTTTGTTTGAATAGGGTGCTTTGAAACTGTTTTCTCAGAAACTATTTATACTCCATTGCAAATAAAAGGCTTTTTTAATGGTGCTGCGAATGTTGCTGACAGAGAAGCTGCTGAGCACCAGTGCTGAGGAAACAAAGGACTTGCCCTCATTCAAATGTCCTAATTTGAAAAAAAAATGCCAGAGGGGTGGGGGGAAGAAGGAGATAAATGCTGTGTAACAGAGGCATAACTTATTAAATAAGTTTCTCAATATTTCATGTGGCATCAGCTGCTTTTAAGTGAATGATTCGGTGTCTGTTAATTGTGCAGGCAAGTAGACTGGTCTTGATAAGGAGGAAGCTTCTCTTGAAGTGTAAAGCACTGTACATTGCTGGGGGTTGGGGACACTAGAGTCCTGAGTTATTTGCTGGAGCAGAAATGAATAGGAGTAGGGGGTCAACGCAATCATGAGAAGTATGGGGAAGAGGTGGAGTCTAACTTCCAGACCTCATTCTGCTTCTCCATTGCCTTTGGAGTGACTCAGTGTTGTTTTCTATTGTTGCTTTTCAGTTTGAGGAAGAATTCATAGAAACGAAGGAAGACCTAGAAAAATTACGCAATGGTGAGTCTGCAAACTGTACCCTAAGCATAAATTCACACCAATATAACAAAAGGACAACAGGTGATATTTTTGAAAGACCTCCAATACGGTGTGACCTGTAAAGAGAAGATTTAAGAGACCCGCTTGCTTGCGGATGCTTTCATCCCTCAGAATTGGAAATGTCTTGTCGTGTTACCGGGTCTCTCTCTCCGATTCAGTGTAGTACTGCCTCAGTCTGAGTAGTTTGCTTCTTTTTCTTCCCAAGATGGATCCCTGCTATTTCAACAAGTGCCCATGGTGGAGATCGATGGGATGAAGATGGTGCAGACCAGAGCCATCCTCAGCTATGTAGCAGCAAAATACAACCTCTATGGAAAAGACCTGAAGGAGAGAGCCTGGTACAGTAACAGTGCATACTATCCTTACTAGTATTCTTCCATGATTTTTAATATTTATGAGAAGAATGTTGCTGTGAAATATCTGCATGTAAAGTTGCATATACATCTGCCAGTGATTTGTCTCCTCGGATCAGGGATTGGGTGAGTGGACTTTGTGACTGGTAAATGACTGTTAATTGTCAACATAGCGAGAATGGTATGGCCACCTTCAGGCTCGTTGGATTTCAGAGACCAGAAGTGCATTAAGTTCCTGGGCAACTGCAGGACCTTAATATACTAATAAAGGCTAAGTATGCCTTTTTTATCTCTTTAAAAGGGAAAACAGTAGGAAAAACTACAGCTGCCTGCAAAAAATGAAGTGTCATAAAGTGTTCTAATTTCCCTTTTTCAAAATGTAAAGGATCTTTCACAGCTGATTTAAAAAAAGACACATTGAGTGGCTTAATGCTACTGAAAGTTAAACCAATATTTTCCTAATACTGCTTTACTATGTACACTGTGGATACTTTCCATTGTCACAATTAAAGGGCTAATGCAAAAGCAAAAATCCTTATTTACTCTTTCTTAAAAAAAAAAAAAAGTCATGCAAAAGTTCAGTTAAGTCCTTAACCTAACTGACTACCACTTACTGTAAAGGGTTTATTCTGTGATAATGGAGGGGCAACTCCAGAGATTGTGGGGATTATTATAGCCTGGCAAGTCTGAACTGGCAGTTGGTAGCCGGGATCCTTTCATAATTAGACCTCAAAACTATTTTTTTTTTCTCTAGTGTGGTTTGCATATGTGGTCTTTTCTCCCACAGTATAGATGAATAGATTATCAATGGAAAACAGCGTGAACTCCACTTCAAATACATTAGTTGCAGACTCTTATTTATACCTTGCTTGTTGCAGATGCTGTGAGCCTGTTTATAAAGATCTGTGCTTTGAAAAAAACTGATCTGCAACCAAAGTGGAAGAACAAGAAAACCAACTACTGTCTTATGTTACATTCACTAAGAAGCATTTTACTCAGTGATCACTTCAGGACTGTATTTCAGGAAAACAACCAAAATGGGATGTTGAAATGATAAATGTGAAATAAAAATATTTGTTTCAGGATTGATATGTACGTGGAGGGAACAACAGACCTGATGGGAATGATCATGTATCTCCCCTTTCAACCAGCTGACACAAAAGAAAAGAATCTTGCCTTAATCATTGAACGAGCTACAACCAGGTACTTTCCTGTTTATGAAAAGGTAAGTGATAAATCACCAGTTGTCCACAAAGACAGTAAAGTGGGGAACAGGTTCTCCCCCGTCCCCACACACCTGCTTTCCAGAAGGCAAGTGACAGTACAAGTCTGGAACTGTATGATGGAGCCAGTATTCAGCAATGTGAAAAGAGGGTCACAAAATAATATTGGGCTGGTTTCAATACTGAGTATCTTTGCTGTCTTTTTTAAGACTCCTTAAAGAGCAAATCCTACTTTTTTAAACCTGGCTTAGTGGCTGACAGCTCCTAGCGTTTTGCATAAATGCGCTATTTAAATACCTGTGCCAGCATTCAGAACTTATTGCCTGAAAGTGTAATATACTCTTGCTGTTCAAAGTTAAATATAATTGTGCTTTATAATTAAGGACCTAATTCCGTGATCTTTCTCAAACCCATTGCTTAAGTATATTATACTTACAGATTATTACTGTCTTTTTCTGAATCGCTATTTGGGCATCCTTAGGTGTGCACGAGGAGGCTCTGCAAACAGGATGTATCTAGCTTAAAAGCATAAAGCAATTATGTACTGGCTAGCATGCACTAAAGAGTTAGCCTCTAACGAGTAAGGCATTGATTAGTATGCTTGCCACCCCCAGAGAGCACATGAAGAGTCTTTCTTGGCTAGGCAAGAGTTGGTCAGGAAGGGATGGGTTGTTCTTTGCTTCTCCCTGGAACATAGCCTGGATGTTACCGAGTTGCCATTTTCTACCAACTTGCTGTTTGTTCTGTTGCTTTGTTTTGTTTTTCCCTTTAGGATATTTTAATTTTTTTTGGTGTTAACGTTTTCCTGTTTGAATTGAGCCAGCTGTGATCCTCATCTCACTAGCCTATTTGTGTTTGTAACTTCACCTTTTGTACCTTGTATGGTTGTACTGTCCAGAATTTCTCACAGCGCTTTTTCAGAGCGTTAGCAGTCTCCTCGGAAGTCTGTGCCAAGTGTACAAAGCTGTGTTGTTTCAGAGCTGAGCCACGTTTTTAGCTTGAATCCTTGGTTCGCAGGCATTTAAATGCATTCACAGGCATTCACAGTCCTATACGACATTTTTTTTTCCCTTCGTATTTTGTAGGCCTTAAAAGACCATGGGCATGATTATCTTGTTGGCAACAAATTAAGCTGGGCAGACATCCATCTCCTGGAAGCCATTTTAATGGCAGAAGAATGTAAGCCTGATATACTGTCTGCATTCCCTCTGCTACAGGTTGGTAATCGTCTGATCTCAGTGTGGAGTGAAACATACAAATGCCACTGCCCGGTTTTAAAAGCTAATCGATGTTTAAATCTTTTGAACCGTTGTTCTCTGTTACTGACAGATCTCTGGTCTACTTCTGTTGACTACAACAACCTGAACACACGTGCACTGCCTTGCCCCCAGAGAGGCTGGGGGTTCACCTTCCTTCAGCTCTACTTTTCCCAGCTGTTCTCAGCTGGCAGGAATTCGCTCACTAACGCTACCAGTTTGGTCCTGTAACTGCTACTTCCATGTCTTCAAACGCAGCAATGACCATCACGAGGGGAAGTCTGTAGCCTGTTGTGTCTGCAGTTTCTGTCCTCTTTTCGCTAGCAAAATTATATGTTGAAGAAATCATATACAAGAGCTGTTAAGCTTCTTATGTCTTGTCTTCCATGGTGCTTTGCACTGAGGTATTCCTGTCCTTGCCTCTTTTTTTTTTTCCCAAATATATCTGCAGGATTTGGATTCAGGCTGTGGTTTTTGCTTTTTCTTTTTTCCTTCTTTTTCCTTCCACCTTTACCAGATTAATCTTAACTCTTTACTATTAATTTTTCCCATCCCCATCTGGGAAACTAAGGTAAACGTTATGGCACCAGCATTGCAGATCAGAATATTCACACTTGGATTTTCTACAAAGACTAGTATGTTATAGGTGTGGTTCTGCTTTTTTTTTTTTTTTTTTAAAACCGAAAAATGCTGAGTGCTGAGCTGGCTGTAAGGAGCTACTACCTTTCTCTGTTTAGCAAGTATGCCTGAGAAGTAAAACTCCAAGTCACCTGATTTTTAAGCTATAAAAGATGGAATTATAATTTCCTGACTCTCATTTGCTTTACTGCTGCTTTTTACAGGCTTTTAAAGGAAGAACAAGCAACATTCCAACAATCAAAAAATTCTTGCAGCCTGGCAGCCAGAGGAAGCCACAAGCAGATGAGAAGTTTATTGCCACTGTGAGGCAAATATTCAATATCTAATCATGTGGCTGCTCAAGATAACACAACTGTAGTATATTACCAGAGCTATGCCTTTTAAGTGTAAACTGCGTAGATGTATTCTGTAGTGTGCATCATAGACCCAGTCACATGATAATTGTTGAAACGGAATGTGCTTTTAAATTTGAGTAAAAGGCTAATTTGGACCTGTTCAGTCCAGAAAGTGGCATTTCATGGAGCAATTATATGAAATAAAATATGCTGATACTTTGTGGTTTTTTAATTACACTACATGCCTGGTAGGATGAAGTGTTTCAGCTGTAGCTTCCAGAGTAGTAGAAGGAAAGCTGTCTTCCCCTTCCTCTCCCCGTTTTAATAAACTGCAGGAGGAAAAGCCACTCCATGAAAATGGGGAAGTCGTTTAAATTCAGGCCTAGAATCTTTTGGTTTTGGTCTCTAGGTGCTCTCCTAGATCGAAGTTCACTGCCCCCCTGCTGTATTTCCCTGTTCTCTCTGTACTCTCACAGCTGCAGTTCAATAAATAATTAATACCCCCCCGCCCCGATCTTCATAAGTTTATGGGCAAAACTGAGACACTTGTGTAATCCCCACGTGAATCTCTTAGAAGAGATTTCATTCCCTGAAAGATCAGATCAGAGCACGTGTGTTGAATTAGCTTAATGTGGTTTTCACCCACTGAAACCACCTATTCCCTTGCTCTTTTTGCTGTTTGGCTAGATGGTCACAGGGAGGAAAATGCCACTTGACTGATTTTTGTAAGGCTTTACCTTCTTCAGTCACTTCCCAAGTAGTAAAGAGAATTGCACTGTTCAGTAAGAGAGTTAATTTCATCTCAACAGTGCTTAAAGCATTCGCTACTGTTTCAGGTTCTTTACCCCAATTTCATGGGCACTGTCACTGTCCCCTTTAAGAACAGTGCCATAAACTGTTCTTCCTTGCAGTTAGTTGTTTTTCTCAGTAGGACTCAAACTGACTAGGCAGAGAAAACAGTCAACCAGTGGAGATACAGACTTGCTGCCCAGCAAAGCGAACTCCTTTTCCGACTTGTGCGTAAAAGCCCCCATGTAAGGCATCTTGGAGGTGCAAACTGGAAACGCCCCCATCACCTCAGCGCAGCCCAGATGAGCTCCTAAGAGTTTTACATTAGAATTACCTAGGCAGCTGCAAGCAGCAGCTTGCAATGCCCGCCGTAGTACTCAAGTTTCATCGAGCTACGCCTCTGTTCCAAACAAGTGCTACGATCGCTGAACCGTCACAGACGCTGGCACAAGACATCGTCTTTGCATTTTTGTGAGTACTCAAACCCGCAGGGCTGTGTTGGACCTGCTGAGAATCCTGTTTGTTTGGGCTGCTCAGGAATTTAAGCACAAAGCTTCTGGATCACGGCTGGGCTTGGAGGCTAGCTCCAGCCCCCTGCCCCGTGGGCTAATTCAGCGAATGTGTAGAAGGCTCAACTCTGGACATGGTCAAACATACAGAATCTTATGGCATTTAGGATCTGGGCTAGCAGCAACTGCAGGACGGCTTCCGCATTTCAGCACGAGGCTGCCTAAACTTTTCATTGGAGCTTAATCTAAGGCAGGATTCACCTTGTCTACAGTACAAATACCCAAGTCGGCATTGGTCACCCAAGCCTGTTGGGGTACAGGCAGTTCAATTCCTCTAACCTGCCTTGACGTTCTACTTCAGGATAAAATGAACCACATCTTACGTGTCCAGCCATCATTTTAAGTACCAAGCTCCCAATCTGAAATCCATAAGATACCACCTCAATCCTCTGTAAGCCTGGCAACACCTGGAGATGACATACCAACATTTGTTAGCAAGAGATTCCAGAGCTGGGGGCTGTGCCTTGGGGAAATTGCCTTTTTTTTTTTTTGTCAATTGTGCTTTAGACATCCGAGTTGCTTACAACACCTTGTCACCACCTAAGGCCCTGCCAAGAATAATAAGCTTGGCATTCTGCTGATGGATTTGCAGAGCAAATAGCCTTTATAAGCAAGCTCTGCATGCAAAAAATGAAAAGAAGCAAAATTTCTCTTTGTCTTCAATAGCGCACTCGCCCGTATTCAGGTTCCTCGTGATTTGGCTGCACATTCCTGTGCACCAGAAGATAGTCCTAGCCAAGCTTTCAGACCCAGGGAGTATTTAATTATTTTCCGTACAAACCAAAGCAACCTCTATCCCTGAATAGTCTATGTCTGAACAGCGTCCTTTGCTTATGGGGAGGACTTCAGGAAGCTGATCTGTGTAAGACCACAATGGCAACCCTGTCAAAGAGTATCGAGACTGAGAGTTTAGAACCTGTTTGTGCAAGATGGTGAGCCTTCCTCAGCTGTGGTTCATGTCAGTGGGAATTGAGAGCAGGGGACATGTTTTAATCCGGTACTGAGGACAAAGCAGATCACCAGACTCCTCCATTGACAAAACGGCTCACTAGTCTGCATAAAAAACTGAGAAGCTCCAAACATTTTGTATTTTATTTGAACACTGATAATAGTTTTTACATGTAGAACCAGTGGAACAAGGAAGGTGGGTTTTCTAGTGGAACACTGTACAGGCCTGAGCCTTTATTGATTAGTGATTGACAATATGATTAGAATTGATTACTTAATCTATCTCAGAAGCTACAAAATTATGGTTCAATACAATATAGCTTTTTAGCATAAGCATGTATTTAAATATATTATTCTCTCAGAGATACAATGCAAGACTAACTCAGTTTCTTGGGGCGCTCAGCACCCCTGAAAGAGACCGAACTTAAAGATCCCTTGAGTTAACAGACCGCTTAAATGGAAGTAGATCAAAATATATCATCAACAAAACACTTGTTTTAGTTTAAAAAAAAAAAAGCTTGCAAAATATCAGCAAATGTCAATAATCAAATGACAGGCATGGATCTCTTACAGAAAAGATAAATGCATTGTAAGACTTGTGTTCAAACTTGTCTTTCAAGTCTGGAGAGCTTGCCTGTTCGGTGGGCGTGGCAGTCGTACTTCGGTTCTTAAGTTGCTGAATTCTCCTACAGCAGCATAAAAACAAGCCTCAAAATCATGAAAAGGCTGCAAAAAAACCCAGAACAAAACCCATCAATATGGCTGTGCATGAACAAAACCAGTGAAAGTCATCATTAAACAACAGCACATTCATAAATACCTGACGCTAGAGCCTCTAGTAAGCAATCTTTTAAAATGTCTGTATCTACAGCCTCAGTGTCTGTTGAAACACACAGTCCACCTAGGCTTGAAAAGCAATCCGCAATGGAAAATAACATTTTCCAGTTTAAGTCCTGATTCTTAAATTTCGCATCTTGACAATTTGCATCTGATTTTCTCCTCCCTGTATGTAACTGGACTAAAACAGTTAATGGTGTTATATTAAATCTGCTAACAACGAGACAACAGTTATTATTCCTTCAGAAGATGGAGATTCTGACTTACAGCTGAAAAACATTCATTTTGAGTTACGGACTCACCGGGAAAAAAAGTTTCGACTTGCTCTATAACTTAGTTCCAAAATAATAAGTACAGAAAATTATGTTTTCCAGAATGGCAAAATAAACAGCAGCAATAAAGCAGTCAGAATGGTTAGAAACGTCGTAATTTGCAGTAACGCTGACCAAAGTTCTTTGGTCAGGTCAAAAATGTCCTGGTTTTCAAAGGTGGTGCACTTCCAGTAG
The DNA here is from genome assembly GCA_031468815.1 of Morus bassanus. Classification (NCBI taxonomy): domain Eukaryota; kingdom Metazoa; phylum Chordata; class Aves; order Suliformes; family Sulidae; genus Morus; species Morus bassanus. Next base: position 90,922,928 of record CM062569.1, read on the forward strand.
TTCTGAATACAGCACTTCTAAACCAAAGTGGTGATCTTTTTTTAAGATGACTGCGTTGTATGAAATTAGATGACTAATTTTATGCATATTTGTTTGAAAACACTGAGGCTTACCTCAGGTTCTTCCAAGAGCCTTATCAATATGCATTTATATTTAATTGCAGATCTCTCTTTTCTGTGCTGAGAAAGTCAGTCCATATCAGATGTATCCGCCTAGTGAGATGAAAAAGCTGTTCACCGGAAACAGGACTGTGACCTCCAAACTAATTTCACTTAAACCGTACAGTCACAGGGGGATAGTAACTTCCACTGATACTGGCTTGAATCAGATGTCAAATGGCAACTTTTTGAAAATCAGCGAAATCTTACATTAAGATCCTCAATATATGTTTACCTCAGGCATGCTACTAGTCCGGCTGGCATTAATTTCTTGGACCTCTTGAACCTCATTCCCATTATAATGGTCAAAAGAAAAGCTGAAACTGTAAAAGACAATTCAATATATTTATGTTCTCACTTCTCCCAGTGGACCATTCAGGAACATGGAGAGTTATCAAAGGTCATTGCTATGTTTTGCTATGAACTGGAATTTAATAAAACATTCGATCAGAGAGAGGGTCAATAAAAACATTCTTGCTTTCCAAAATAACACTGCTATGATTTCTTTCAGCTACAAATAAGGTATCCACGGCCGGCAGAATCCTAAACCCTATTCCACAGATACTAAGTTTGTCAGACAGTGAATTCCACTCCCCCGTATCTACATTCATGGGGATACAAATAAAGTAGGAAGAATCTTCCTCATCCCAGTAACATGTATGCTGAATTACAGGAACAGTGTCTCATAAATCCCACCGCCCTAGATCAGTGCGGCTGTTTTCTAACTATTCAAGGAGCTAGAGCATCCAACTTTATCTGTTTTCTTTTTAGAATGCTAGCTCTTTATTTGCTGAGCCTTAAAAACTAGATTGGAAGGTTTGCCGCTTGTTTTTGCTACAGAATATGGCTGTCAACATCTCCTTTATCACGACCACAAGTTCCCTGTTTGCTTTTGCTACGAGGGAACAATCCTTGTCTGTGACAAGAGGTGGGCAGCCTGAGAGGGCAACAAATGCAGCGCAAGCAGCACAGAACAAACATCGTGAAAGGCACTGCATCTTCTTCCTGGAGCAGTTTTACCTATGAATGGAGGCAGCAGTGAACTGATCAGGCATGGGGATTTCATATCGAACTATGGCTGCAGAGCGCTACATAAATGAGAAGATTGGTGAGAATACATTAAACTCTGCAAAGCTAGCTAGCTTTGTTACAGAATGGTCACCTGAAATGCTTCCCAGAAGTGGGCAGAGAGGCAGGACCACTCACAGGCAGCTCGGCTTTATCGCTTTTGCAGCCCAGGTAATGGCAGTTACACAAATCTCTTCCCTTTTTATGGTGCAGTTAAACCACCTGGCTAATTCTCTTCAAACTCCTCTGTCTGCTCCTGTGCTCACAGGTGCCAAGAATTAGTTTTAAACTCACTCCAGCATTATAAAACAAGCTCTGACAGTTACAAGCACCTTACAAAACTCTACCAGCTATGCATGTGCACTCATTGAAGATACCCTGCAAGAAAACTATTACGCTCCATTATCCATTGCTCTTATTTTCTGGTCCCATAGCCTTGATCCTCTCAGGAATGTCTGAAGAGTGGACTATTCCACAGTATGCGACTTGCCGGAGCCCCGAGTATATTTACAATTAATTAGAAGCTACAGAGCACGTTCACTCTGTAACGTTCTTTCTTCCAGTTACTAGTATCTGGCTGTTCACATACGCCAGTGAGTTTTTAAGACATTCAACTTTTAGACCTGGTTTTCAAAAGTGCTACATATTCACTGTTTCACCTTAACTCAAAGAAATTCAATAAATCAAGCCAAATTCAATTCAGTAAATCAGATTCAGATCAGAAATTCAATAAATTAGGTGCACCAACTTGCACTCTGAATAGCACTAACTGTTGCATACTGAAGTCTGAATCTACACCTACTCCAAACCCAAAGAATTGCATTAACATATTCAAGAACGCGCAGGGTTAATTTCACGGGGAGTGGGAAAATGCCTGAAAGAATAATTTACAAAACAACTAAGAAAATTTAGCTGGGGTATCTGCATGCTACATACTCTTTGTAGACAGGTCAAGTTACAAGAACCCTATTATCAAGGTCTTGTACTAAAACATTACCTACATTATTGTAGGAGACTCTTGCATAGGTCATAAATACGGTATTTATACTTTTTATTTGTTATAAATTATTTATAACAATAATTATGGGTTTGGAGAGGGATTATTTTTTTTTTTTTATTTCCTAACCTTTTAAAGGTTTGGGTTCTTGCTTCATTTTCCATTGCAATTTACTCTACTGGTTTGTAAGTTCAGAGTGGTCACTTTCTTCCATGCGCTTCATTTCCGTATTTAATTTGCGCTCTAGTTGCTTTTGGCACTTTGGGCCATTAGGCATAAGTTAAAACATTCTGATTTTCTACAAAGGCAATACATATTTATTACGGAAAGCCCTTATTATTCTGAAAGTAGCAGATACAGTAGCCACCAAAGGTTTTTAATGTGTGGACTTGGATGTTTCCAAGTGTCTAGTTCTCCCTTCCTCTGAAGTCTTCCTACCAAGTTCTTTATTCATTTGAGGTATCTGTGTATATAGAAGCCACAAGACAGAGATAAATCAGCCTGGAAGAGATTAAAATCAGCCTGAATGGTTGGCCCTGGCAGAGTACTTTGTATGAATACTTCCTAACTCACTTTAGGCAAAAATGACCACAGTCAGTTCAGACGACCTTGTTTCATTCAGCACAGGTGGATCTTGAAGAAGCCACCCATTCATAGCCAAGGTTAAATATATGTTTAGGTTTTAAGCAATTAGAACATTACTTTGTAAACATTCTAAACTAAGACCGCTTTAAAAAGCCTTTGGTCCTTTTACTCTACATAATAATAACTTCCTAAGCAGGCATAGCGAACACTCTCTCATCTGTATTGCTAAAATTTCTATTAAATTAGTAATATGCATTTCTCCAGCTGAGAGAAAGTCCTCACATGCCCACAGCTTCATGAAATGCACCACACTGACAATATTTTAGTATATCTGACGTTCACAAGCAAATTAGTGGAAATTTTGCATTAGTCCTTTCAAAACCAGGGAAATGGGAAACAGGCAACATTTAGTAAGTTTTAATTAGTCTTCTCTTCCACAAATTCTGTATCTAAATTAGTGATTTAATTGACCCATAAAAGTACAATACCGTATGCTACTTAAAAGCACCTCACACTGAATGACTACAAATTTACATATACTTAAGGCTATGTCTTCATTCCAAAAAAGGTTGGTTTTTTTTTTTAACAGTGGGATAACTTAACCTGAGCAAGGTCGTGGTAGCAAAACTGGAATATACAATTTTAGGCCATCTAAGAGCAGATTAGGTGTGCCATTACCACCTTTACCAAAGAGCTCGGGTGGTGGGAACATACTTTGCTAACAATGCTATTCAACATTTTTTTGAAATGGAGATTTTTACAGCTGTGGCTGGTGTAAAGCACAAAGGCAGCATGAACAGCGTACCATAAATTCTAAGTTCAGAAAAAGCGACTGTGTACTCACACAATCTGGATTAAATGTTTTTTAAATGCATTTCGGCATGTGAAACCACAGCTCTTATTGCAAATCAGTTGTGTGAGGTTAACGTCCCCCTTAGAGATTGCAGCTCCTTGCCTCCATGAGGGTTTCATGGCAAACTAGCTAGCGTGACAATTATTGCATAGTTTGTATCCTGTCTTTCTTAGCAGCAAAGGAAAAACACTAAGTCAAAACTGTCTGTTTCACTGGGAGTGGAGGATACGCTACATTATGCAAGACTGGATCCCACGCTTACTTTAGTTCTCAAATTACGTTCTAATCCGTAGCACTAATGATTGTATTCCAGTACTTGCCCATGTTTCTCAGCCAGATTTCACAACATTTGCAATGTTAGGTAATCACCTAATAAAAGGAGGTACTGCCAGGTAGTAACTCATACCTGCTGGCTTTGTGTGAATGATCTGCCTTACCTTGCAAACGGTTCCACACTTAAGCCCTTGAATTTTGCAAGCTAAGTTGAAGTGTCGAACTCTATTTAAAAACTAACATTTAAACCAAAGCAATACTCAAAATTTAATAAAAGGGAGAATTTTACATGCAGTTCAGGAAACCGCTTTTGGGGTTTTTTTTTTTGTTTGTTTGTTTGTTTACTGTAGTAAAACACTTACACAATGATATCTTCACGTTTCTTGGATCACGTGTTACACAGTAAGCTCCATAACCAGCTACAGAAGCAAAGGTCAGGCCAGCAGCTAAAGAGATTTTACTACCTGCAAGAAACCATTCAAGTGTTATTTCTCAATACAATGTCTTTAAGCTCAGTCTTTACAGAGCAGTTGTCTCTCTAACAGCATTATCCAAATATGTTAAAACCAGAACTGATTCTGCCACAGTGCAGCTAGCTGCCCCAGTGTGAATAGAGAGGTAATATTTCTGTAACTTGGTCATACTCGTGCATGGCGTTAGGGGCACAGTTGACTAAATTAGAGGGAGATGATCAGGATGTAGTAATACTTGCAATTTGGGAAAAATAATCCTTGAAGCACAAACCTAAATCTAGCTATTTTCTCTACCATACATGCCTTTACAAGCATTTCTGTAATTTCTCTGGACTGTCTGTTGATTTTAACTGTATCTTACAGTCTCCAAAAATGGTAGAAATATGTCAATATATATAAAGGGTAAATTGGACAGCACATGTAGTCAAGCCTTTCAGTCTGACATCAGATGATCTGACATCTGACATCTGTCCATCAGCCTGGACAAGGAAATGGTATCACCAACATCACATTTAATTAATAAAGAATTAAAAAACAACTAGATGGCAATGAGGATGAAAATATGGCTTCTAAAAGTGACCTGACATCTTCTTTCAGTTCATAAAGCCCAGAGTTTCAATAACATACTTAAGTTTCTGAATAGGCATTTGACTCAGTACCGTATGATAAAAGCGTAGAATTGGCACAGCAGGCATTATCTGGATTAAGGTGATCCCAAAATGTTTATAAATAAAGAATCCAAACCCCCAGGTGTCATTTAGCTCCCAGACCTGTTATACTGCATATTTTTAATCAAGAATTTGCAAGAAAACAGAAATCTTTACCAATAAAAAAAAATAAATCTAGATTTGCCACACGGACTGACCAACTATTAAAGAGTGAAGAGAACAAGCGAATGGGATAGTCAGTGAGCGCAGCTGGGTGCAAACAAAAAATACAGCAACTGTTTTCAGAAAGCCAGATATAAAGCCCTGTCTCTAAGAGCAAAGCATGTGCACGCTACGCGGGGAAACAGTGACCTTAAATCACAAGAATCGGGATGGATAATGGCCGCGGCGAAGACGACTGATGCGCTGCCGGGCCGTGCACTTTGTGGGAGAGCTAACGGGGACCAGCCTGGAGATCCCGCCTGCCCATCCTCGGCGCCGCTGCGACCTCTGCCGGGATGCTGTGCTCAGCCCGGGCAGGGCGCTGCTAGTCGGAAAGGACTGCAGAAACGACTGAAGTATGGAAAATGCGCTTTATAGTACGTGATAACCTAAAACCTGATTATCTTAGAGTTAATATCTAAGAGATAATTAACCACCAGATCAGAACACGCAAGTAAAGGGTTTTCTTTCCAGTGTGCATCTGGAAATCTCAAAATCAAGCCAGGATGCCTCTGTAGAAAATAAACTTTAATCAAAGAACACCTACTGCGCTCAACGCAGGAATGATTAAAGGAAATGAGAAGGCCCAAAATACACTGAAGGTCAAAAATAACATGACAGCCCCTTTTTGCCCTGAAAACAAACTCATCAGTTAGATTATCAGAAAAAAGCGACCACTGAAATGCTTAAGTTGACCCAAGTAAATCTCATGAGACTCAGCTCATTATAGCACTGCAGGACAGATTTAAGATGTAGTCGTGTTCATTATAGCAAACTTTTCATGTCCTGTATCAAATTTTTTTTTTTTTTTTTTTTTTACAAAGTGTAGTGGAGAGGAAACACAAATGCTTGATTTCCAAATCCTGCTGTCCCAGTATTTACCTTTACGAACATATCCTATGACACCTCCAACGGCCAGCAATGCAGCATATGCAAAACCAGTCCAGTCAATAGCCATGGTCCCAACTCTGGAGAAGAAAACTCACTGCAACTGAAGACAAACAAGCTCCTTCCTCCTGGAAAAAAAAAAAAAATCATCACTTAAAGTGTTCTACGTAACACTACTAAATCATGTTTGACTATGGTGTCAAAACATTCAAAAGGTGAAGGGTGTGTCTACTGGCTGTTGTATCATCTTTTCACTAACTGCTGCCCTTCCTTACGCCTCAGTATCTAGGCATACCATATTTCCATTAGGGGAAACTGGTTTTTTTGGGATGTACATGGCATGCATTTTTCCCAGTCAAAAATACCTGTATGCAAGCAAAAAGCTTGACACCACCCAAAGCATCAGTTTTGTTGCACTTGTGCCATATAGCTGATCTGGGCATATGCTATGGATACATACAGGTCTTCTGAGTGCACAGCTTAGAGCCCTTTCAACCAGGCTGGACTCGGTGTACTTCAGGTGGAATGGCGCAGGCCCTGCAACACCAGGCAAAAATAGGAATTTTCAGAGTCTACCCAAAGTTTCCCGACAGAAACCTACGCCGTCATCAGGAAGCTATACGTACAGAAGCTTTATCCTACCTCCGTCTACGCCCCTTTTGTGTCACTGTTGGACTTTAATGCATTGTCCAAAGTTAGGCTTCTGTCCTCCAACAAGCGTTTAAGTTACTGCTGCAGTACTAATCCCTACTTGCCCGGCTGTGCTTTGCAGAGGCAGCCGCCTGCAGCCTGACAGCCCCACCAGCACTACGGCCGCTCTCCCGCCAGCCGGTGGGATACGCCTTGCCCTTCCTTCTCCCACATTAAGTGCGCAGTTAATTAACCGCATCCTTATTTTTACCTGAGCAGGTGTGCCCTCGATCACAGTGTTAAAGGGGTGACCAGACAGAGCACACACTCACCCTTTCACGTCAACCTTTGAATATTAAGGTGAGCACCTCACAGCGAGTCCCGCCCCCCAGCCGCCACCCCCTCAGGAAGGCAGGGGGTCTTAGGGGGCCACGACAGCCCCGAAACCGAGCCCTGCAGAGGCTGGGGCTAGGCTCAAGGCCCGGCCTTTGCTCCACCCGGCCTTCGCGGCTTAGGCGGGCGGGCCGAGGCCGCGCTCCCTCGGGTGGGGCCCTCCGCCTCCAGCCCCGGGCCCGCGCCCCCGCCCCGCAGCCCGACGGCGGGGGGCTGCGGAGGGAGCCCCGCCGCCCGCGGCGCCCCGCCGTACCTCGTCCTGCCGCGCCGCTGCCCCTGCCCCCGCCCCGGCCCGCCGCCCTCCGCCGGCCCCGCCTCCCGCGCCCGCCGGGCACCCCGAGGCGTCGCCGTCCCGCCGAGCCGCCTCCGCCCGCCGCCCCGCCGCCCCCTCCCCGGCCTCTGCCCCACGGCGGGCCTGCGCCCGGGCGAGGGGGAAGGAGGGCGCCTGCCGCCATCATGGCGGCGCCGCGCAGGGGCCGGGCCGCACGGGCGCTGGCGGAGCGGCCTGGGCGGCGGGAGCGGCGTTTGGCGGCCCTTGGCTGGGGCGGGAGGCGGGAGGCGGGAGGCGGGAGGCGGGAGGGGTGCCCGTGCGGGCGCAGGGCGGCGGGGCTTCGCGCCGTGACTGCCGGGGCCCCTCAGCGGCAGGGCCCGGCTCCGGGCTTGGCGCCTCCCGCTTCTTGAGCCTCCTCGTCCTGCCCTCAGGCGGCTCGTCTGCCTGGGCTCCGCGGGCAGCGGAGAGATCGATCGCGGCTTATTTTAGCCTTTTGAGCCTAAAAACCCTTGCCTTGCCGTGTTGGGGGTGGAAGAACTCATGAACGAGGAAGAGGCACGCCTGCAGAGCTTGTCCCCAAAGGGCGCGCATCCCACGGAGGCCGGCGCTGGGGCGAGGGTCTCCCGCCTGCAGCCCCCCAGAGACACCCTGCGACCCAGCGACGGGCGCTCACTGCGGTGCCGGGCACCCGTCCGCCCGCCGCCCCGCACACGGGGCGGTTCTTCTCTCCTTCTCTGCCCCTGCATCTTTGAAACTTTGAGGGTTGCCTGTGTGAACTCAGCTGAGCGGACACGTAGATCGGACGCTGACGTTATCTGTTCGTTGGGGGAAACCAACAGGCGCAAACCCCAAGACTCAGATACTACGTGTGTAGCTGGTTTATGAAACTGCTTGACGTGGTTATTTTAACACCTTGACTTCTTGTCTGCTAGCCCTGTGTGCTGGAGCTATTCCACTCCAAGTTATTTTTGTCCATATTTTGTCACCCTCTGCACTATTTCTTTAGCTTTCTCTGAAGTGAGCCGTTCTTGACCAGAGCAGGACGTGTCCTTACGTGGTAATTCGTAGGTGCCTGCCTGTGACATTCCCCACGCTTCCCTTGTTCTCATGAACAGGCTGAGCGTAAACATGGCCCCAACAGGGAGAGACGCACAATGCCGTGTGATGAGACTTGGATACCTGCCTTCTTCAGGGGTCACTTGAAAATCCCTGCCAAAATCTTGTGTTTCCTTTAGATTTCTTTGCTTAAAGGTGTGGGAGTTTTCCGCTCCAAAGAGCTTGCTGGAAAGTGAATCAGTATTCTCATTAGCGTTAAAGTATTTAATTTCCACTCCTAACGTTCCATTTGTTTTTTCTGTTAGTGTTTAACTGCAGTGACACAAACCCACTCCATGTGAGCTGTCCAAGTCTGTCTGCTCGGTGGAAAACAGAACCGCTCTCCTTATCTCACCACTGTCTGTGGGAAGGAAGACTGAAGGTACAGCAACTTTGGAAAACAAACATAGGACACTTGAGGGCAGGACGGCTCCAAAATGCAAACCAAAAGCAGATTCACGAGCTGAAATCCAGAAATCTTGGATTTCTTTGTGAAGTATTCTGAGACTTTGCCTCTTGAAAAGCACAGTAAAATAAACAGTAGATTAAACAGAGCAAAACCCTGCAATTCTATTTGAGGGGGCTCCAAAGTGGAACAAATACAGTGTCTTTTGGCACCTCTAGGATGATGACCAGTTGTGGTTACTGATTCAGTGATACTCCCCACTAAAGTAGACTGGATAACCCTAAAGTCTGGGCTATATTTAAATTCATGTAATTATATGCTGCTTGTTATGTTCCCTTCCATTTTCAATTACGAAAAGTATTTGGTATTGTTTTCCCTAAGCTGTTACTTAAACTGTTGTCTAATGTGAAATGGTTGAGGTTTTTAATGGGAGGAGAATTCATTAAATTAGTTTGTTGGTGGCACGATAAATCAAACCTGTCAGTCCTAACGCTGAGGTGCAAGAGCTAGCAGCAAAGCTAGTGTTAATGTTGCTAAGTGCTTTCTATTCTAGTTTTCAGTTGTTCATAACTGCCAGTATGGGCTGAAATTCCCCCTGTTGGGTGTCTGCTTCCAGCTGTTTTATTTTAGCTTGTTTGGTTGTTTTGTTTTGTATTATGATTTGTTTGTTTTTGGAAAGTTCCATTTACAACAATCGAGCCAACTACAAGGATGAATTTAGGGGAGAATACACGGTTCTATTACAAATATAACCATTTCACTGAACAGCCTCTAGCATCTCTCTGGTTTGGAAAAACAGCTTTCCAATTTGGCAAGTAAATTGCTTTAGTTTCAGGGATATATTTTTCCATCTCATGAAAATGTGTCCTGAAGAGAAAAAGGGTTAAAAATGTTGAGTGGAGACTTCTTAAAATTGTACAGACCAGTCCTCAGAAAGTTCCACCCACGCTGATCATGTGTGGCCTTTTTTTAGGCCCACCTATGTTCACATCTGAATGTATGCACTCCAGAGAGAGGCTGAGATTGTGCCTTGCTTTGCTAGTGTTCTGTATAAAACAAGAAGCCTCTAAGGGGCTTGTGTAACGCAGCCCATCTCCCTCCCCTTGAACGTTTTTGCTCAGGCTACCTGTTGTAGATAGGACAGAGACAGAAGAAAAGGTCCTGAGTGGGGGAAAAAGGAGCAGCTAAGTACCCTGAGACAGCTGTAATTCCAGAAGATTTTTGTGCAAGATTGTTCTCTTTATCAGGTGGGACTATGGAAAAGGAAGAGGAGCAAACCACAATTTTTAAAATGCAGATTCAGAGGCTTCAGGTTTAATAATTTGTAGTTAAATAAAGAAGTCCATTATCATGTTCCGGTACAAAGAGGTGACTGTTAGAAATAAATTCTGTAAGCTTTCATATATACACACATGTATATGTATAAAAGCAGTGAGAAGGTCAGTGGTGTTAAAGTAATAGAAGGTTGGTTTAAGAGGCTGAGGAGACTGATCTACAGCCTCATTGGGCTGCCTACATGGGTCATTACCCTTCAGTCCTGAGGTGTCACTTCTTTGAAAATTTAGTATGAAAGCTTAGATCCAGGATCATCCCTGGCAATTCAATCAAATGGTAAAAAGCAGAGATACTGCTCTTTATAATAACCATGAAGTAATCTGGCAGAACATATACATTAATAAACAGCCACACAAACTAAGGCCTTGTTTATGAACTAAATGTATATGAACATGGACTAAAGCCTGCAAAGGAAAAAGAGATGGGTAGTCATTTCACAGCAGATGGTGCTCAAATTTAACGGCTCACTGCTGCCAAAAGGGCCTCTTCATTTCCAATTCTGCTTTCCAGTCCCTTATTTTGTGCAGTAATTGATGAGTTTTGCTCCTTCTCTCCCAGTCCTCAATGGCTGAGTCAGCTCAGTAGCCCAGCAGAAACATAACCAGGCAGAAAAATACATAGCGTTCTGCGGAATTAGTTCAGTCAGTCATTTGTTTCAGTTAGTTAAGTCAGGAGGGTCCAACAAGCATCAGGGTACAAAGGAAGAGCTGGGACTGCGTGACCGGGTGGGAGGCTGGGGAGACCCTCTGCAGGCATCAGCAAGAAAGAGTGAGATAACCTGAAGCTGTGCATTTTCTCTGACTTTTCAGGGAACTTTGCCTGTGAGAAAGCATTGCGGTATGGCACTGACTGAAATTCTTGGTAAATTCAGTGAAATGCAACTCAGAATTATGGTTGGTCAGTGGTATCTCAGGAATCTTCCCAAATGCTGAATCCAACGAACTAGTATTTCTGGAAGCTAGCAGACACTGAAATAAGGAACATGCCAACAGAAACCTACCTGTGGGCCCTGGGAGCTGACAATATCCATGATTTTAGTGTGAGTTCTCCAGCGAAATTAAGTTCTAGCTACATACATTTAATATTGGAGAGATTAATGGGAGCAAAATGCAAGAACGTGATTGTGATAGGCAGTGATTTGGGAGAGCATATCTAAAACTGTTTCTGCCCACCAGGCATGACCAAAGGGCTGTGGTGGATGTTGAGAGTGAATGATTAAACTACCTTGGGTTCTGATCAGCGTAGTGATTTGGTTTTCCTAGCCGAGTTCTCAAAAGCTGATAGACTCCATCTCCTGAAAAAATGGAGGTTTTTCTCTTCAGTATCTCAGGAATCCTTGGTCTAAATAAATCCAGATTAGGACCACTAGCTGTGCTCTGCTTCCAAGATATCCCAGATTTCCCATCTTTCTTAATAAGTATGTGGAGTTTAAAGCAGTTCAGGAAGTCAGAGTGAAGCCCTGAGGGATTTCAGAGACATTTGAAGTGGCTTGTTTGTCATTGTGTGATGTTTTCAGCTGATTGAAAACAACTCATGAAGACGAAAGTTCCTGGGGATGGAAGAGGGATTTGTGTGTGTGTGTGTGTATTTTCAGACCCTTTCCCTAATACTTGCGGTCCTATGATAGACATCAGATCTCTGATACCTCTCACCACTATGTGTTTGGTACGGAGGGGGCTGTTTTCAGCTGCACACACTGAGAGACAAGAGTTTTCCAGACAACTGAGGCTCACTGAAGGACAGAGGCACAGGATCCCTTGCACTCTCTAAATTCTAGCAGATACACCGAGGCATACCTAAACCTGTATATGCCTCAAGGCAGCTTCCTGGGCTGAAAAATAGTTTGAAGCTAGGAAAGTTTTAGGATGAAGACATATATGCATGCCCTGTCCTTAGTGTTTCCTAGATGTCAGTTCATGCCCACTGTTCTTGCTTCTCTCTGTTTCTCTCCTACCCATGGCGATTGACTGAGACAGGAGCATGAGCTGGCTGGACCTTTGTTCAGGTCCAGTATGGGCAAGCTTATGGACAGGAGTATCTGAATCATAAGCATCCTTTGGATTGTTCTCACACCAAAAAAGAAAGGAAAGTAAGAAAGTAAGTAAGAAAGAGGAAACATCCCCCCAGAAGGAAGAGATCTGCGTGCGAGATCCTAGCTTTTATGGGGTGCACAGAGGGTGGCTCAAGCTGTGATTTTGCAATAACTTATTTCAGTTGCTGGCTTCCCCATTCTCAGTCCCTTCCTTCAACCACCTCTGGCATTCAGTGAACTCTGTGCCGAGTCACGATAATAAATCATCAGAAAATTTAGCTCACTGTTGGCATTTCTGTTCTGGAACTGCGGTCGTAGAGAGCTGATCCTTGCTCATGTATGGAAGAGGGGAGTGAAAGACAGAGGGACAGTCCCACTCATGAGAGCACATGCCATGTTCTCGGGGCAAGATGAAGGGAGTGAGGCTATCCACAGCATGAGCTTCAATTTGGAGACAGTGGATATGATCAGGATTTATAAAATCAAGGCAGTGGGCAGAGTGAATGCAGATTGTTGTTCTCCAAATCCTGCAGTACTAGAACTGGGGGGCACTCACTGAAACTGATGGGAGATTGGTTTAGAAAAGATAAAAGGGAATACTTTTTTTATGTAGCAGGTGTAGTGAACTTGTGGAATCTGCTGAGAGGTTTTCGAAGTAGATAGGTCAGCAGACTGGAAAGGAGACTAAACAATTAAATGGACTACAGGTTTCAGGGGAGGTTTAGATTGAATAGTAGGAAAAATTTCTTCACTGAAGGAGTGGTCAGGCGTTGGAAGAGGCTGCCCAGAGAGGTGATGGAGTCACCACCCCTGGAGGTGTTCAAAAAACATGCAGATGTGGCACTTCAGGGCATGGTTTAGGAGGCCTGGTGGTGTTGGGTTGACGGTTGGACTTGATGATCCTAGAGCTCTTTTCCAAGCTTAATGATTCTATGATTCTGTGATTCTATGATTCATAAAGACATACTAAAAGGAATGAGTAGGGATGGGCTTCCTATCATCCCTAATACAATGATTGTGGATGCTGGAGGAGAACAAAGGAAATGTATATGCCTGGCTTGCTTGTTCTCTTTAAATAGCATCTCTTGTTATTGGAGAAAGGATGCTGGGGATAGCTGGATGTTGGTCTGACCCACCATGGCATCCCTTGTGTTCTTTTCAGGGCCCTGGTTTTATGTCTGCAGGTATGTGAGGACAAATGTGATGTTGGTAGGAGTTTGTATTTTTTTTTTTGAAGGTGATATCTTGGGGTTCTCTTACCCCAGTGAAACCTGATGTGTAGACCACTAAGACTGTGTTGTACCCTATTGAGGAAACATGCAGTTTTAGGACAATCCACATAGTATTAGCACTTAGAAAGGGACCCTTAGGCTAAACTGTAGCCCTCCTGATATTGCGCTTTTCCCCTGGGATCCTTCTGCTCTGTCTGCACAGAACTTGATGAATACTCATGTCCCAAGAAAGATTTTGTAAGCTATGATAGAATTTTCCCCCAGGGTGTTGGTGTATTTTGGGAATATTATTTGAGAGTCTTCTGCTGGAAAACATCTAGTGCAGCTGAAGGAGAGAGAGTGCCAGATTAGACAGATTGCTAGGCATGAATCCCAACCCTTATTTGTATGAGTATTCCTTCTGCCTTTAGATAATCACATTAACATCAGGAGTATTGCTTACACAAGTACTACTGAGAAGAAGTGGTGAACAGGCTTGGGCCCTCAAAGCAATGTTCTTGTTTCAGCACTTTCCCAGTGAGATTGTGACCTTATTTCCTCTTCCAAGCTCATTGGAGTTGGGACATCCAGTAAGGAGGACCACCCACTACTCAGCAGCCTCCAGTAATGGTTACCAATCTATCTTTTAGATTATCAGAAGTAACATTTTTAACAGTTCAGACGTTTTCCTTCTCCTTCCAAAGCTCATCCCACACTTAGATACACGAGGGTGTATTAGACAGTGCTATATTTCATGCTTGGTTGATTATGGAGCCAGATCTTTGGTCTCTGCTGAGGGTTTTTTTGCTGGTCCTCCAGTGCAGATGAGCCAGAAACCTTCCACAACCATGTGGTAAAGGAGCCCCCAGTGGGTGTAAGACTGGTATCTCATCGTGGCTGTCATCAGGCAGCGTGGGTTAGGATACGTCTCCTGGCAAGCCAGCCTGGAAGAGTACAGCTCAGTGAGACCTCAGGGATCTCGCCTAATAACAGCAGTGACCTAATTTGTAAAAAGAGAAAAAAAGCTATCTTCATCTTTTGTGGCTGATGATACCCAAAGGAGTACCACTGTGGGTGCAAAGGGAGGATTATAAACATCAAATGATAGAAAGTGTTTACACATCTACCTTTACATGCAATTAATCAGGCTTGGAAAAAATGAAGTAATTTTTATTTGTATACCTAAAAGCAGAAGCCAAGTTAAAGCACTTACATAGATCAGCCCCCCAAAAAGAAAATGTGAGAAAAATAATGCCAACAACACTGCAACTTAAAATCCAGATTTCAAGCCAAACATATATGAACGAAGAAGTATTCCATGGAAAAATAACATATTCTTGCCATCTTTCTGACCACGGAGTTACACTCGTTATGGTAAAGCTATAATTACAGCATTGTGAATACAATGCCGCAGACAATGGCCTGTCAGTGTTTTTCCACTATAAACCCTCATGTGAGGTTTGCAATTTTGTGAGATACAATTATCTTTGGCTGGGATATCCAGCTACAGTCTCAGCCCAGAAATAGATTTTTTTGTTTGTTTCCTTTACCAAGTTGTTCTAAGTTCATTGTTTGGTAAGTGTTAGAGCCTTCCTGATTGCCTGCTTATGCCCTCTCCGTTCTGCTAGGAGAGCTTGCTGTCACTGGTAGTGCATCGATGCTGGGCAATATTCAGGGCTGTGAGGCTATCGCAAAGTCCACACTTCGGACCAAACTGCCTACATTTGTATCAATGCGGTCTGGGAAAGTCAGGACAGCAGGATTATAGCAAATTAGCACTGACTAGCATATCCAGGCATGCATAGCAAAACATGCTTTAGGGAATACTAGAGTATGTTATTACAGCTATGGAAGGAGGGAGAATTGGCCAGGCCAATTAAATGGGTAAAATTGAAAAGATTTGTCTGCCTTACAGAAAAAGGAAATTCTGAGTTGCTCTTACAAAAGAGCCCCCCAGACCTACAGGATTAACGAAACTCTGCAACATGCAAAAAACACTTGTACAGTTACGATTTTGATTCTTTACTGGGGCTTAGCTAAGGCTTTTCTCTGCCGGATTGTGGTAATTGAGATCCAAATCTAGCCCAGTTTGTTCATTTTGCAGACAACTTAAAGGGAAAATACGGTGCGAACAGCAAGTCCTGATCCCCAAATTGAAGTGTAACAGCATGTTTAATTACAAATATTAACCATGTAACATCTGCGTATAAACTCCTGGGAAATAGATCTGAAATAACTGTATGTGTAATGTCTTACTTCAGAATAATGATTTTGAGACAACTATTGCATGCGCTTAGGGATCTCACCTGCATTTCAATGTGATTCACTAAACATGAATTTATTCTTTACATGAATGTATTTAGTGTTGGTGCTCTGGAAGAAAACATAAAATCCTTGTGCTACAGTGATCTCTGGTTGCTTCAGCAATTTGTTAGACTTTGCAGGGAAAAACTGCTGAGTTCACATAGTTTAAAATAAATACGGATCAAAGCAGTTTATTGCTTTATTGACAGTATGTAGTTAACCAGCAGTGAACTGTGTATACAAGATCAGTAATACAATAGGCAAACCGTACTAGAAATTTCTAAACAGTCTCCTGAAATTAATCCCAAAGCCTTCTCAGTGTACACGTACACACACACGCACGCGCCCAGAGTTGTTTGCACCCTACTCGTGGGCAGTATGGGTTACGAAAACAACCCCCCTTCCCCAAGATTGCAGGTCTCCCTGTTTACACATGCCTCCTGCGGGAGATGGGGGTCCTCTACCTTTATGCAGACCCCTGCAGCTCCCTACAAGTCAGGGGCCGAACCACACGCCCTTGAGAAAGCTGTTTCCACTCCAAGGTCTCTCCCTCCTGTTAAGAGTTTTAACGTGTCTGTTATAATTCTTTTCAGCCTGACTCCTGCTTTGTGTTAGGTCTCTTTGTAATCCCCCAGTAACTGTTTAATCTGGCTGATGGTCATCTTCTGTAACATGACCAGTCTGGGCAAATGCTGACCAGGCAGTTTGGTGTGTTTGATCCACAGACACACACACATACACACTCTGGACACATCTTTATCTTTCCAGGTGACATTATCTATGCCATTTGTCACAGGGGGTGCCGTGCAACCCCACCAGGCCCATAGTGAGGGAGAGCCGTCCTTGGGAGGCACAGGGCCACAGGAGCAGGGAGAACAAGGGGCCCAGCCAAGCAGCTGCTTGCAGCCATGTGGCTGACAGTGCTCAAACCAGAGAGGGTTGTGATGTTCTGGATGCATCCCACATGGTTGAAGGTAATGTTAAGTGGGCAAGCAAGCCTATTTCCAGACTCTCTTCAGGCTCCAAAATCGAAAAATAAAATGAATGGTTGCTTTACTACATGTCTTTTGAACACCTATTATGATTCTCAATAGAGGGATCATAAATGGGATGGAAGCAGCAAATTGGATCATTGGGAAAACTCTGCAGAGAAGCCATCTGGGTCTGGTGCTTTACCGGATGGTGAAGAATTTATATTTCACACTCCCACAGTTTACATTTTCCAAGGTGATAAAGACATTTGGATCATTGTATTTTTTGGATGTTTTACATAAAATGAAAAGCCATGATTGAAACTGGAACTGGAGTCAGGAAATAACCAGACTGTGTACAGTGTGGTAAAGCGCTAACAAATGCCACGTGTTACATGATTAATTTAGCATAAATGCTAGTTATGGATTTGGTTTGTTAGCAGTTGGCTCAGGTTTTGTGATTACTGGCCAATAGTTTAACTGATGATTTGATCTATAATGGAATCCTCAACTTTTGGGAATGGAAGAGTTGCATTGATGATTTAATACATTAAGTGTATGCAGAGCTGTTAGGTTCTAGAAGGGATACAGATAAGTTCTGGGATCTTAATGTAACTGATGAATAGCCTTTTCTCTCAATACAGCATGATTTATGGTGGTAAACCAGGGCGGCGGGATAGAGCTATGTGACTGCTATTGTTTCAATATGTCTTCAGGTGGTGTTTTTGAATTGCAGATAGACGTGGAAGGAAAACTCTGGGTCTGACTATAAATACAGCTGCAAAGTATGGCACCGCTCTTGCCTCTGAGTCAATCCCTAATCACTGCTCTTGGCATATCAGTGCTGGGCCATAGGGAAGGGCCATCTGTCAGAGGTAATTGAAAATGGAGGCACTGACCATCTGTAGGTATTTAAGGTCTCCTGACATTTTTTACAAGCTGAAGGATAATCCGGTGTTACAATTTATAGTGTGTCTACCTATTATCCTCTACCTTTTTCAAAGGAATACAGTATTCTTGATCTTTTGTCTTTCATTTCTGTGGCCTATCTCTTTATGTCACAAACTTATTTCCTCCCATCTCTGCAGTTCACTGTTGGCTGAAATGACCCCTGTAAATCTTCGTAAGTTTTTTTTTCAAAAGATGTGCTATGTAAATTACAGGTCACTGTTATTGCTGGAGCTAAAATGCAAGCAGAAGCTTTCCCTAAAGCCTTAGGATTTTGAGTGGGCTAAAATGGAATTCAGTTCTAGTTTCTGCTTTGCAAAAGTCAATGAATGCTATATTCCCTTGCTTTCTCGTATCTGTATGGTGTAAATCATTTGGCAAATGCAAATGCCAGCTCTATTCCAGAGAAAAGATACATAGATGTGTAAAGGTAGCTTGCCTGCAGACTTCCTGTGTGTGCACAGCTATAGCTGTTTAACAGTAACTAATATTGTACACTATTTGTAGGATCAAACTCTTGATTCCATTAAGAAATTAAGAAAGATTTTTAATCTTTCTTAATTTGATATGTTGAACAGTTGAATTTTACATATTCATTTCTATTTAAACATTTATTGCGTGTGTCAGTGTGAAGGAAACCAGCTCTGTTACATTCATGAGCATGCACGCACACACACAGAGTAAGTTTGACTTCTTCCAGGAAAAAAAAAAAGGTTGTTTGAATATTTTTGTTAATCATCTTTCTAATCCAGGCATTCAAATACTGTACATGTGCCGAGCTCACATGGAGAGAAAGGAAAGATACAGAAAATGTTAATAAAAATGCAGTCCCAGCAGGATTTGAAGTACACTGCTTCGAAATACAAAGCCAGAACTTTATTATCCAAGCTAAGCAATTTTTCTGAATGTATTCAAGGTGTTGTTATGGTAAGTGAAGGAGGCCTGTGAAGTTGCTTGGAGTTGTTTGAAACTGAGAATAAAAAATAAAACACATCAACATTTCAGTGGATGGTTGGCAGAAATCAGAACAGTCCATTTTTCTGAGCAGGATCTGCATGCCTGCAGACTACAGAGAGATGAGACTTAATGGCTCATTTGCTGCGCAGCCTTGTGCTTTTTATAGGCAAACACCGCTTCAGTGTTAGGGAATGGGGAGGTGAGTATGGGATGCAATATGGAGCGCAGAGCAGCCAAATATGAAAGCTGTGCATTTGTGTCCCAGGGAGGCCAGGTGGGGATTATGTGCAGGTACTCCACCCTTTCCACATAGCATCCTCCTCTCCCATTTTCTTTTAATACAGAAGTGCCAGGAGAAGAGTGGAGGACATGGGAATTGCTGAGTAGAGAAAGTGGAGACTGCCTATGCCATGCTCAGCCCTGGCACCTTAAAGTAACAGTGGTTTTGGCAGTCCTGGGTCCCGCAGCGTGCTGGGGCTGCGATGCTCTGTGCATCTGCATGAAGCAGCGTCTTTTGGACCAGGAGAGCTGTGAGCGTCTGCCTGTTCGTTTTCAGAGCTGGAAGCTGGCAGCTGGCTGTAGTGCTGGGAGGAAAGGTGACTTTCTCAGCTCCCTGTTCCTGCCACCCGAAGAGCCTGCCTCTGAAGGCCTGAAATGACCTGCCATAAAATATCTATGAAAGACTTACTCTTTCTTAGGGTGGAAGTGTTCTTCAGGACACCACCACCAGAGGCCCAGGATTTAGACCAACTGGTTTTGCTTTCCAACAGAAAAAAAAGATCTGGATTTTAGTGATACTTTTCCTCCCTAAGGAGCCTTTTATGATGGAAATGGCTGTGTGGATTAGAATAATTAGTCTGACACCAACTAGCTATCAAACTCATGACTAGAGTATCTGAGCAATTCTTGGGTACAGTATTGCCTCATGGAAGCTACCGCTGTCTGTCACATTCCTACGGCTGTTCACTGGCTCCAGGGGAAGGAGTTTGCCCTTTTGTTTTTTAGGGTTGGTTTGGAGGCTTTATAGAGGGAGGAATTAAAATTGGTTCAGAGCCTTCAACCACAGACTATACAAAATGCTTGTATTTCCAGTGTGGACATGGTGTTCCTGATCAGATTCAGTTCTAATACTACAGCTATGTTATCTCTAAGTCAGCATTGTCTTTTGGGACTATTAGTGTCTAACCTCAGCCCAGTCTGTTAAAAGCTCAGGTAATCTGAACTCCCTTTTTGTAGTTTTGCATAGAGCAACATTTTAGCTGCTTCTGATGACAGTGGTTTTGTGAAGGGAAAAATTAGGAAGCAAATTCTCACTCCTGTTTGTGATTTCAGCCTCTTTTTGAGA
Organism: Morus bassanus; assembly: GCA_031468815.1. Lineage (NCBI taxonomy): Eukaryota > Metazoa > Chordata > Aves > Suliformes > Sulidae > Morus > Morus bassanus. Next base: position 90,942,990 of record CM062569.1, read on the forward strand.
AAAGGTTCAGTGCACCCACATTTAAATGTAACGGAAGGTTCCTCTTCCTTCCTATTTTTGAAGCTTACTGTTCATGTGTTTTATGGAAGACGGATGTTACTAGCACAGAACAGTGTGGTTTTTATCTATTATACCATGATATATTTACTGAGAAAATTTTAATAAATAAACCACAGGCTTGAACCTCTGAACCCTTCTAAACCAGCCGATTCCCATGGGGGGTTCAGGAGTTTTTATGGACGGATACTGTGTTCTCATGAGAATTTTATTAGAGCTCATAGACTCGAGACTGACTAGCAAGAGAATTTATGAGGTTACATGGGAACTATCACATCTTTCATTCCAACACCCTATGAGTTTATAAAATGAACCTTTCCTTAAACTCTGTTATTAAATAGAAGAGTTTTAATGCAACTTTAATAAAGTATCTAATGTTATCAATGATTTCTCATTGGTCAGCGCAGCTGGTTAATTTTACCAGCTTTTCAGCTTTCAATTATCGTGGGTTAGAGAGCTGGGTAAAGGGTTTTTGCTAAAAATTGAAAAAAAGGCAAGGGAGGGGAGGTCATAAGTTACTAAATGCATCAAAGAACACTTCTCAAGATGGATAATAGGAAGGGCGAATAGTGTCCGCTCTGTATTTGCTTAGCCTCTATTCTGTTTACTCTCTTGAATACTCTCTAAAATTCCTGTTGCTGTTTTGTTTAAATTTAGAACAATGTTGAAGTTCTGTAGCTGCTCATTATCCCACTTGAAATTTAACTTAAAATGTTATTTTGCATCATGCAGTTCAGCTGGAAAGCTGCCCAAGCCAAGAATTGAGGTCTGTGGTAGTGAACTACAGAGGAAGTGGTCTAAGCAAGACTCCCTTCTGGGGATATTCCAACATTTCATTACATTGTGTGTACTAATGAGTAGAGCAAAGGACTGAGAGCCAGGAAGGGCAGAGTTTTAATCAAATGACTCATGATACGGCCTTCAGCAAAATACGTGACCTTGTAATTCAGCCATCTTAGCTATAACAGTGGGTAAAAATAGGGGATCAGTGTAGTGTTCAGGCAGAGATACAGATGTGCCTGTTTCAGCTGTGGTCATGGTCTGCAGGTTTTTTCCGCAGCTTTGGAATAGACACTATGGGAAGACGGAAGATCTCCTTTCAGCTTCTCCAGAGAAGCTCAAATCAATGTTGCCATGTATTCTTCCTTGAACAAGAGCTTTTAAAACTGTCAGATGGAGGTCAGTCCTTTGTTAAGCCTGATTCACCTGTGAGTCATCAAATTTATTGGTTGTGGTTGTGATCAGGAGACCAGGCACAAGGAGGATGACGATACATGTTTTGAATGGTGGGTTCAAATCAGATGTGCTCCTGGTGCAGTTTACCCAACCAGGTAGAGCTGGGAGGCTATCAAGGCTGCACGGTTTGGGACACTGGAGCCCAGAGAATGTTCTTTAATTGGTACATGAAGTGCATCAGATTTCCAAGTGGCACTGGAAAAGCTGGCTTGGCCATCGTCCCGGCAAACTGTGGTTGCTTAAGATGTCACAGGCCTTGTTTTAAATCAAGGCTAGATCTCTGGTATTTAGCTAGCTCTGATCTAGTTTTCTGCTCTAGATTTCTTTCTAGATTTCTAGGTTTTCTTTCTCTGATCTAGGTAAGATTAGTCCTTATGGCTATCTCAGATCACAGCCCCAGAACTCCACCTGGGGAGCTTCGGGCTCTCAGCAGTGTGTGAAGACATTCACCTGTCCCCAGAATGCTTTTGGATGGAAGATGCAATACAGAAGTATCAAGAAGAGATACCTATCCTGTTTCTATATATTTCAGGCCCTAAAAAAGGAACAGGACTGGCTCACTTTACCAAATTTGGATCCATCCCTTTTATTTCAGTCCCACATTATACATCTACCTGACTGTCCTTCAGAAACGGGAGGAAGAAAACCTGGTGGAATTTGACTGCTTACCTGATCAGCTTTCGTACCTTAAAGGCCTGTTGTGATGGCAAAGCACAGGGGGTCAATGTATCCTTGGTTCTTAGTCTACAGACTTAGCAGAACTGCAGTTTTATGGTGATTGTTCAAGCACAGGGAAAACAAAATAAATGCGTCTCGTGTCTCTAATCTTTACTACCTCAGGACAGGAAGGAATGGACAACTTAGGTACTGTACTGCCTTTGGTAAATCAATTGATCTATGTGTTTTCAGATGTTTATGCAGAACAGGTTGACTAAGCCTCTTGTGCTTCAGAAAGTGTCCCTGAGCTAGCATTTCACTGACCCTGTGAAGATTAAAATAGGAGGAAATAGCATACAAACAGGACTACAAATCATTGAACTTTATTTAATAAGAGAAAAGCACTAGGTTGGCTCAAAACCAATCTGGAAAGGTTCTTTGTTGAAGTTATCAAGGTGACCACATAGCCAGATACAATTTCTAGCCTCATTTTTTATATCTTATGTACTCGTATGAATTTGTCTCTCTTCTGTTTCACATTTCACATTCACTGGATTTTCTCTTTTTCTGTTTTGGTTCATGCGAGCACAGCAGTTTGGAGTTGGATTATTATTTCTCAAGTTCTGCAGCAGTTAATAGGAAAATATAGAAACAGTTTCAATTTCTGTGACGCTAGAAGAGAAAAAGTTTTGAAGGTACAGGGAACTTATGAACTCAACTCCTGGCACTTTTGGTGGAAGTTGCATGTTTCTGAACACCTTCATAATCAATAATTATCATATGGGTGATTTTCCATCTCCTTAAAGAATTGCATCATACCCTGCTTGGTTCTCCATGCAGTGCCAAGCCATTTCTATTACATAAACTTTTCTTAACGTAAACAAGGACCAATCAATGTAAGTCCAGATATTTTTCTCACCAAAACATGTTCCCGTAAAACAAATATGAATTTTGTCAGTGGTCCTTGGTACAATGTCAGGCCTCTGATGGGTTGATGAAAACATTCTGGTTTTCTTTTATTCTTTAACAAGAACTTTATGTTTGTCTCTTTTTATCAGCCCATAGCATAACATGAACAAACAAAGAGGCTCATTTTGTATCTCTGAATGACCCTCAGGTTCTCATTGGAATACATTGCAAACAATGCCATAAACCGTTAGGAATGGGTGAACAACAGTTTTCATGGGGAGATTTGCTGCCTCTGGCAAATAAAAAATTGTTCCCCTCATAACAGATTGTCATGTCGCTTGTTATCTCTATCCTCTTCCTGCCAGCCAGTGCCCTAGCAGAGGTGGTGGCTACTGAGCCCGTATCTCTACTAGAACTGCCCTACTTTGTGTTCTGAACAATTGTTTCAGGCTCTAGTGAATGCGTGTTTCCACAAACATCTGGCCTGTGAAGTGTGCCTGCTGACACAGAGGCATGCTTTTATTACACTGCTCAGGTTATTATCCTGCCTAGCTGCTTGTTTGCCAGCCCTGACTGCCAGCTTCTCAGGCGTCTTCAACCAGTGCTACAAAACACAAAGCTTACTAAGAATTGTTTGGTGTTCTAGAGTTAGTTTTAAATGTAGGAAAATAGATTTTATTGCTGTGACCTGGCCAGGAATTCTGGTTGCAACTTGTGCTTCCAAGTGTGCTTCACTGTTTTGGATATTTTCTAGTAAGAAATTGTTTGACGTTTGTCCTATCTGTCAGTGATGAATCTTTGCCCTAATCTAAGATTCTGGTGCCCTGTTCATCCACCCTGTTTTTCTGCTAGCAAAAAAAGCACTGGTTTTTCCCTACCCATCCACAAAGAAGAAAAAAAGCTGAGGATCTCATTAGTGAAGTTCAAGCTGAGAGAAGGGATGATCTGAGCACCCTTTCAATGTAGAAAACTTCAAATGAAAAAAGAAAAATTGAGGAACCTCTAAAAGAATGTTTTCTAATGATGTGTTTTTCAATTGGAGTTTGGATTAAAAGAATGGGAGAAGGAACCTCCTTTTGTTGAGCTAATTGATGTCGTGGAATAGCACAGAAATGTTTTGGAAATACTAACCAGCCATTTTCCTTCACAGCCAAAGAAGGAAACCCAAGGGAACTGTTGCCTTCCTAATTGTGGAAAAGTGCAGGAGTGCAACACAAACATGCTTTTTCCATCTTCATTTTAATTATGCATTACAGTTTAAATGTATTTCCATAGTGTGCAAAACAGTAGAGAAATTTGAACTCTAGGTCATGAAAGAAATACACATGGATATTTGCAGAAAGTGCCCTCATTGGGTACTGCTTCAGGGTATCATTCACATTTTTAAATTTCCCATCCTGAGGACAACTACTCAATTACTTTGTAGAAAGTCTGTTCCATCAAATATACTTAAAGTTTATAAAATGTTCATTAAATATGTTTAAAAATATAGTGTGATAAAACCTGTTTCTGTTGGCACTGCCATGTTATTCATCTGTCTTTTCAGACATGTTTTTGTTGGCATTTTCATCTATGTTTGGCCTCATTTTTAATGAACTACTAAATAGTAGTTATCTGGGACACAAGAATCAAAAGTAGTTAAAGTTCCTCAGAGCTAAGAAGAATAGAAGTACTGCTCAGCATTTTGCACAGTAAGCTGTGGAACAATGAGCTATAATTATCTCCTGTTAAAAACAGCAAAATAAGAAATATGCCAGTTTAGATTTGAAGTTGGCAGCAGTTCAAAAGATTGAGAAAAACTCTGGAAATTCACTGCCTTATTTTTCCCTTCATGCCTCTTCTATGTGAGTTTTTTAGGTTGTGTGCAGATGCTCAAAATTTATTTGCTCTAGAAGCTCCATCTTCCATCCCCTCATCATTAACAGTGGTAGCATGAAGCCAATAAGAGAGGCTCAAAAAAATGTCAGTTGTCATTATTCCAGGCACCAGGCAAAACACCTTTCAGCCTAACTTAGTGGTTACATACTGTTCAAATAGATGTGAGGAACAAGGAAGCATTAGCATCCTAATTTTACAGATGGAATTAAAATACAAAGATGGCAAGTGTATGGCTCATCTCGCTGACTTGAGCTGCATGCAAGTTAGATGTTTAATACTGAACTAGTTGCTTAAGCTCCTTCCTTAGTGGAGGCATATAGCTCACAGTGATTTATCCCATCTGTCTTAAAAATCTGTATTAGAGTGGATGGAATGGGTTATCCTTTGCATAAGCCTCTTGCTCTTTCTATCTTTCCACTGACAGTAAGGGGAGTCAAAGGTGAAAACGCCTCCAACCAATTCCTCCACTGGTGGTAATGATCAAAACTAGCATAACTGAAACCCCAGACCTTCATGAACCGGTCTTGATAAGTCTCAGATTGGCCAACCTCTGCTTATAAGGTTTTCTAAACCTTCAGATGCAAATTTTTAAGCATTCTTTAGTCCAGAAAGAAGCTGGTTGGATGGTTGGGCTCAACAAGTAGTGGCTGATAGTTTGTACTCTACCTGGAGGTCAGTAACAAGTGAGGTACCGCAGGGGTCTGTCCTGAAACCTGTCCTATTTAACATCTTTGTCAATGAAGAGGCAAGGGAGAGCATTCTCATCAGGTTCGCAGACAACACCAAAGTGGGGTGGGGGGACACCAGCTGGTACACTTGAGGGCAGGACTGCTGTTCAAAAGGACCTAGACAGGCTTGAGAAATGGGGCAACAGGGACAATATGAGATTCAACAAGAACAGATGCAAAATTTTACACCTGGGATGGCAAACATGAGCCAGCAATGTGCCCTCGAAGCAAAGAATGCTAATGTTATCCTGGGCTGCTTTCGGAGGGGTGTTGCCATCAGGTCGAGGGAGGGTATCGTTCCTCTTTGCTCAGTACTGGTAAGGCCACACTGGAGTGTTGTGTCCAGTTCTGGGCTCCCCTGTACAAGAGAGACATGGACATACTGGAGCAAATCTCATGAAGGGCCACAAAAGTGATTAAGAGACTGGAGCATCTCTCCTATGAGGAAAAGCTGAGAGAGCTGGGACTGTTCAGCCTGGACAAGGCTCGGGGGGATCTCTTCAATGTGTGTAAACATTTGAAGAGAACGTGTAAAGAAGATGGAGCCAGGCTCTTTTCAGTGGTGCCCAGTGACAGGACAAGAGGCAATGGGCACAAACTGAAACACAGGCAGGTGACTGATCACTGGCACAGGTTGCCCAGAGAGGTTGTGGAGTTTGCATCTTTGGAGATACTCAAAAGCATTCTGGTCATGGTCCTGGGCAGCCTGCTTTATGTGACCCTGATTGAGCAGAGGGATTGCACCAGATGACCTCCAGAGGCCCCTTTGAACCTCAGCCATTTTGTGATTCTGTGACAAAACCCTGTCAAGTGATTCAGGCCAGGGCCTGACTGCCTGGGGGGCAGCTCTGCCAACGAGGCCCTGGGGATCCTAGTGGGCAGTGAGCTGAGCCTGAGCCAGCAGTGAGCCCTAGCAGCAGGGGTGGCCAACAGCATCTGGGCTTGTAATAATGGGAGTATGGTCAGTTGATTTGGGGTGATGCTTATTCCCCTTTACTTTGCATTCATTGGACCTCAACTAGATTAGGATGTCCAGTTTTGCTCCCAGTCCCCACCTTGCAACACAGATAAAACAGAGCAACTTCAGTGGAGGCTGCCAAGATGGTCAGGGCTGGGCTGGAGCACATGCCCTGTGCGGAGAGGCTGAGGGAGCTGGGCTTGCTCAGTCTGCAGAAGAGATGGCTTCAGAGGGACCTAACAGCAGCGTCCAGTGCCTACAGGGAGAGTGTCAAGGAGGTGGAGCTAGGTTCTTCACAGTTGTGCGTGGTGGGAGGATGAAGGACAATGTTGCAAGTTGAAACAAGAGAGGTTCACACTGAGTATGAGGAGAAGCCTTTTCCCCACAAGGACAGCCCAGCAGTGGAACAGATTGGCCAGAGAAGTTTTGCAGTCTCCATCCTTGGAGATTTTTAAGCACTGCCTGACCAACCTGGTCTGACCCCGTAGCTGACCCTGCTTTGAGGACAAGGTTGGGTTAGAGGCCTCCTGGGGTCCCTTCTAACCTGAACAAGTCTGTGACTCTCAGCTGACCGTGCACTCTGACTTCTTCATGCCCTTTCTTCTTGTCAAGGCCAACAATGTCAGATGTTGTGAGGAGAGGAGCTGAGAACAAAACCGAACACAGCATTACATCACTCTCCTAATCTGCATTGTCCCTGGGTTACTGAACGCTCTGCTTATTTCCGCTCACCACACTACAGAACAGATGTAGGAGAACCCGGAAAGATACAGAAGAGAGCACTGTGAGGAAAGAGTAAATCAGCTAGGTTCTGCAACTTGAAAAGAGGTGCTGGGTCTGGATGCACTACAGGCCTAGGCAGTGCTGAATACCGAGGCAATGCTAAAAAGGGAATGATTAGTCCCTGTTTCTTGGAATACGAGAAGTAGAGAGCACTCAATAAAATGATCAGGCAGGCAGCAAGTTTAAAAACAAACAAGACTCGTTCATGAGTATCTAACAACATCGTGAAAGATTTTGCGGAGACCAAAAGTACAAGTAGGTTCAAGAAGTGATTAGATGAGTTTGTGGAAAATATATGCATTGGTAAACAGGGATTTGGATGAAACTATCACCTCAGGAAGTTCCTAAATGGCTGTTTGCTGAAGGTCAAGAGGACATGTCAGAAGAAAGTTCAGCCTGTGCATGGCCTTGGTTATGCTCCTGTGCATCTGCTGCTGTCCACCACAGAGGAGAGTCCTGTGCTGGATGAACATTGGCCATTCTGACACTTCTCATTACTATCTCACCAGTAGCAGCCATAGCCTGCTCCTGCTCCCTGGTGAGGGTGGGTGAAAGGAAGAGACACCACAAGTTCAGAAGGAAAAGGAAGCCATGTGAGAGAAAGGCTCAGGAATTAGGACACCACACTCATTATTGACCTGAGGCTGCTGGATAGCTCCAGACTAGAATTATTTTTGTTCTGTTTTTGCCACATTATCCCCATCTATAAAATTTGTCTTTTTGTATCTTCTGTGGGGGTTATTAGCATTAAAATATTAGTAAATATGAAACACAGAAGGTGCCATCTGAATGTAAGGAAACACTATTTCACTGTGAAGGTGACTGAGCACTGGCACGGATTGCCCAGAGAGGCTGGGGTGCTCCTGGGCAACCGGCTCTAGGTCATCCTGCTTGAGCATGCAGGTTGGACCAGATGACCTCCAGAGGTCCCTTCAAACCTCAAACACTCTGTGATTCTGTGAAATAGCAATATTAGTAAATATTGAATATAATTAAAATGTTAGGACTATTCATGTTAAACCATTGAACTGTCTAGAGGTTCAACAATGTGCCTAAGAAAGAAGGGGAGCTGCTCTCTGTTTAAAGGGAGTTTTTAGCCATGTTTTTTGACATGACCAATATTACAGTGCTCTACGTAACCTACACTTTTATAAGGATTGTATTGCACTGTATTGGGATGCTTCTTGAGGTCCACATGGGTGAAATCATAACTGCCATCCATCAATGACTTCTTTAAAATGTCTCAGCAGGGTGGAATACTCCTAAGGAAGTATATTAGATGACTGAATGGCGATCTCATGTTCAAAGACAAGTGCCATGTTATTACAACCATATCTTCCTCTCCAGCAAGCTGGGCACACAGCTACTTTCACTATCTATGTATTGCCACCAACTTCCGTATTTGGAGCTTTGTCTTTGTTCAGCTTTGATGCATTTATCAGGGCAGATGCCCTGGGCTGAGCTCACAAACACAGCTGTGACCAAACAACATATGAATTTTTATCCCAGGGAGAAAACAGAAGCATTTGGTATGTAGGTGATGGGTCTCCAGCCGTGGACATGTTCGTTTACACCTGTTCCTGACTGCTGGTTTGTGCTTGTGCAGAGCAGGTCTGTGCTGCAAACACTTTGATTAGCAATTGCAATGATAGCCATGCCATGAGCACAGTGTTGCTAATTGACCTTTCTTATTACATGAGTTTTGCAACCTCAGTACACAGCTATTGCACCTGGTTGCTTCTAAAACCCAGGTTTACATGGATATCTTTATATTACACTGCAGTCCCTACAGCAGATATCCCCAGGCATACATACAGCATGCCCTTACTGCTGGCCAGGGTGGGCTTTACGTGACAGTAGTGACAGTGCTTTGCAGTTAGAAGAGTATATGGTAATGTCAGCTTATCCAAAATAACTAGATAGGAAGGAAAAAGATACGGTTTATTGCTACTTGTTAACAGTATGAGGAAACATTGCAATTTTCCATTGACCGTTGTGTAAGATTTTCCATTGCCAGTTAACCTTTTAATTTCATTCTTCCCTAAACAGAAAGAGTCAGGAGGATGAGAGAAAAATCCACTTTTATCTCAGGCTTTACCCCAAAGCAGCGTTACCATATAAAATAAGTACCTTGGATACTAAGGCACAGTGATTCGGGTCCATACAAAAAGAGGATATAGACAAGATTTAGATGTGTCTATGTGAAGCTACAATTCTGAAAATTACTCTTTCTCTGCCCCCAGATTTGGAAGATTCAACAGGATTGTAGCATTATTCATTTCAAAGCATTACCTATATACAGGCAGATTTGCATGTATGTACCTGCAAACACACACACATACATATATATATATATAGAAAGAGATAACATGTGCAAAGACTTGACGACCTTGAGTAGCTTTGCATTTAGCTTATGAAGAGTGGGAGTGGAAGACAAGGGTCCCTTCCACATCAGGTCACGGCTTTCCCTGGCATGGAGTGAGCTTCTCGCAGCAAAAAGAAGTAGCTGCTCTGTCCTTGAGAAACTCCTTCTGTGTTTTACACAAACACATTAAGGTTAGTTGGAATTCATGTATCCTATGTGAAATATATCTGCCTTATTTAAAAGCAAAGTTTCATCCTTCCGCCATTTTAAATTTGTAAGATGAAAAATATATCAGGCCTATATGAGATGGCAAGCTGATGACAGTCTAAACAAAACGATGTATAGACAAAGAGGGAAGAGGAGAGTTAAAGTGCTGTTTTTCTGTCTGTTTGACCCCATGCTGAGCTGTAACGTTTTGTTTCTTGCTTTAATCTTTGCTTGGTATCTCACTTGTTATTGTAACTTTGCCTAATTTTTCTCTCTGTTTTCTTTCTTTATGCTATTTCTTCATATAAATACAAAAAGCACAGCAGTAAGCATTAAAAACAGCGAGATCAGAATGACTTCAGTTGGCTTACAGCAGGGATGAATTTTCTCCCCTGCCATAAGCTGAGCAAAGGAGAGACAAGATGAGAGGAATAGATTTCTTTAAAGTAATTAAATGCAGACATCCCACATTCATGCAGCTTTTAAATCATCAAGTCCATGGTGTTTGTCTGTCCACTCTTTCTCTTTGTCTGTTGCTCTCATGACCAGTTTTCTTGAGACTTACTTTATGTCACGTTGAAATGACTGAGACATGGTTTTCTTGGTGCAGTTTATTGAATAGGAAATTAATAGTAGAAGCATCTGTGGATTTACACCTTGCTTTGGAAAGCAGAAATGAAACTTTACAAAAATGGCACAGTAGCATTATAAAGCTACCTGGCAGCAGTAGTTTCACAACTTGAAATGAACAACAGCAGTGAATTAGGCCCTGAAGTTTAATGACCTGAGAGGGAGAGGGAGAGTGAGCGCCCTTTGTATGCAAGCCAGGAACCGGTTGCCTTGACAGTCAGTGAAAGTCAGATCAAAAGGCTGTTTGAAAACCCTGGCTTTTAGAAGCAAAGATGGGAAACAACATCTTTCTTTTCTAGCTCTGGAGTTGGGAGATAGAGGAAACAATAGGTATTGTATAGATAGAGAGTTATTTGAGTTCTCCCTGCTACCTCTGTGCACCTGATCAAACAGCCGGCGGTTGAAAGGCTGATGTACTGTCAGGCTTCCTGCCTGATACGAGTGTGATAAAAATTGTTGCAGCTGTAACATCTAAGAGCACAAAGCTTAGAAAAAAACAAATCCCGGGAAGGAAAAGTGAGGCAACATAGAAAGAGTCCTAAGTTGGGACCTTGTCATTCTGGCCTGTGCAGGCTTCAGAGGAAGACCAAGGGGAGGAGAGAAAGTGGCTTTTCTCCAAATATGCCTTGGATGGGCTGTACACAAGCACTAAAGAAGATGATACACTTTCAACCCCACCTTTTCTTTAATATTATCTTATCCCACTACACTAGTACATCAATCCCATGTATCCCTCTCCTATTAACAACCCCCTCTCAGTCCAGGACCCTACTCTGGGATCCCTAACATACTCCAACCTCCCTCCCTCTCTTGAGCAGCTGGGATCTCTTATCTCACCTCTCTCCACCCTTATTTTTCCCACATCAGTCCACGTTTCCTACTTTTTCTGCCTCATACCTTCTCCTGCAGCCAGACCCAGGGCGCAGCTGCAACGTCGGTGGCCTCCTGCCACAGGAGCAGGGAGGAGAGCAGGGGGTCTGTCAACTGTTGGCCTGCATGCAGGGGCTCACCAAGCAACTCAGCAACTCAACGCAGGGGTTGCCACCAAAGCGGTACACGGAACCCTAGCACCCTATGAACCAGCCTTGGAGATATTAAAAACCCAGTTGGGCAGGGTCCTGGGAAACCTGCTAGGTCCTAGGTGACCCTGCTAGTTGACCCTGGGCTTGGACTAAGCGATCTCCTGAGGTCCCTTCCCACCTCAGCCTTTCTGTGAGTATGTAGGCACTGAGCTCCATGATGAGAGAGGCAAGAGGAGGGAAATTAAACTAACTGCTCTGTTCAGAGTCATGCAGGTGGTGTTTGAACTACATAACCAAGTGCCAGGCCTGTTTTTTAACCACTTGAGCACATTTGCTGCCTAAACAAAGTCTCTGTGCTAAACTTGTTATAATTTTCCTCTGAGAAAAGGCTGACAGGAGAAAGTATTATTTTCCCTGAGACACTTGGCCAGGGACAGCCCCCAGTGATCCAGGCTGCTGGGCAGCAGGAGCAAGATGCAGGGGGATTACCAGCTGGGGCATGAGAAGTTGCGTGAACTGATGGAGGGATTGGAAATGGTGAGGACATGCATGGGGACAGGTGAAAAGCTGGAAGCAAAATTCTAGTTCAGCCAGCATGTACAATCCTGACAGCTCTGGACAACAAAATGTAAGTCAATGCTGTGTCTCCAGGGCAGCATGGGAAAGCCATGCTACTGTCTGCATTCATTAGGAAAATTAAGTCTTAAACATTCCTGCTATGAAAAATACATCCGTTGTAAAGTGTAAAGAAGCGATTTATTTCAGTAAAAGAGCTGACAGTTCTATTTAAGGGACGGTATATTCATATCCCCATTATAATCTGCTCTAGGTAAAATAGATAAAATTACTGCATTTTCACGGGGAATGTTGTCAGGACAACTTTTAGTGCAGCTGTTTTGAGAAATTTTTAATACCATGCAATTTAAAACCACATGATTTAATATACTTCTACATTGTATCTGCTTCCTCAAGTCCTTTAGCCAGCCACAGAGCAATTTCATCTTTACACCAATTGCAATATTGACAGCAATTCTGATTGTGTGTTAGTAGCAATGCAAAGTGCAGTGTGCGATCCCCATTAGTTTCTGTCACCACTGGGGAGGGCTGTGCTCTGGTTTTGCAATGTTCAGAGGATGATGGAGATCCCAGTATCCATTGGGCTGAGCTGGGGCACCAAAGGCTGCTCAGCAGGTCGGCTTTGCAAAGTCAGCCTTACAGGGCCTGCCTATCAGTTTATGTTGTTCTTTTGCTTTTGGCTTTCTTTTGATTTTTAAATCGCTACGTTGGAGAGAGCATTTGAACACTTCAAAATTGTTCTTCAACTGGAGCCAAAAAAGAACAGCCGTACACTGCAGAAACAGTGAGGGAATATATTTATCCTGGTGGCCTGGGGATTTTGAAAGGGCTTTGAATGACATAAGGAATTTTGAACATATCTAATGGGAACTATATAGGATGAGCATGTTTCAGATATTAAATCATTGCAACTGAATAAGGATGGATTAGGCACAACTTTTTATGAATGCATACTAATAAACTGCTGTTTGGAAGCCTTACCCTATTTGCAGTCACGCTGCTAGCAGCATTACCAGGCCTGCGAGCTCAGTCATCTGGAAGGTGACGGAAATAATTGACAGCCTGGCTCAGATACTCATTGTTATTAGGTCTGGTCCTTTAATTTTGCTCTCACATTTTCTCTCGCACAGTCTGGCAATTAAGCCGCTGTCCTGCTGACCCAAGTACAAGCCAGGGAATAAACTAAGGCGATGTAAGGTGCTGCTGTGCTGTGTAACTGCCTCACGATAGGGACTGGACTGATAGTGCTGTTTTCATAAATAGAAATCATCTCCCTAATCTCAATACTTCTCTGTCTTTAACACATTGCATCAGCAGATTCTTTGAACAAAGGGACAGATGTTCATCGTATTTCATAGCCCAGAGACAGATAATGTGGGAAAAAGAAGAGCTCTGCATCATTTGCCATGTGGGAAAAAGGCAATATGAATGCAGGTTGTATAACACAAGTTTCCCCAGACATCTGTAGCACCAAATTCGCTTCTAGTACCTGATGTGGAACTGTGGCTAGCGGAGGAATACATTGCTCTTCCATAAGGATACTGGGAAGTCGTGCAGGTGACCTACACCCTTTATTTGCTTGGGTCTGGAAAGCTCAAGTGAGTTTACATCATGCCCAGCCTGCACATCACAGTTGTGCCAGCAGGTCTCCTGCTGCTCCTGGGTCTAGCAAATCCATACACCTGGCAGAGTTTTCCCTTTGCAACACAGGAGCATCTAGCTTAAGGATTATCGTAAGCTTTCTCTTCCTCATTTTGCCGCTTTGTACTATCTGGGTCCTGATCTCTCCCAAAATGGGTTATCCTCTTATTCTTTCCAGTGCCTCTGAAATCAACTAAGTCAATGTAATGTAAGTGATGGTGAGACTGTACTAGAGAAGATTAAAGAAATGCAGTGGGTTTTGCACGCAAAAATAAAGAAGCAGTCCAAGTAACAGTATGTAAGCCAGGATACAAAAAAGCACAAGGCAAAAAGAGATGGGGAAAAGAGTACCCCACAGTGAAGAGAGGTAAAAGACAGAGGGAAGGGGCCAGATAAGGTAACAGAAGTAGCAAGGATACAAAAGAACAGCACTCAAAGAAACACAGTGTCTGGCTAAGAGAGCAGTGATCTAGAAACCACAAGTAGTGGAACAAAAAGAGGGAAGACAGCATGAAGTGAGGATGACAGAAACCTTTAGGACAAGTGAACAACAGAGAAACAAAGTTGAAAGCTGAGAGTGTGGGAGGCTTTTGCATAAAAAACCAAGTACAGAAAAATGTAATTAAATCATGTGCTGAATTCATCCTGTTCAGGCTCTTTTTCTCAGCAGCAGTGATTACCGCAGCAACCAGCAATGGAGGAGCTCTCAAGGTCATCTCATCTGACTGCCTGCAGAGCAGAGAGCTTCTCAGAGCCAATAGTGTCTTTTATTTACTTCCCCCGGCTTTTAATAATGACTAAATATAAACCGAGCTGTTGGCAATATAAGTTATGTTCTCTGTGAGCAGTAAAAGCATCTTAGATCCTGAAGTTAAGGGGTACAGTGTGGAGGTGAGGAAGGTTGTAGGTTGCAGTAAGTGTATTAGCGAGGACAGAAGTTAAAATGATTGCCTGTTTCTGGAGAGGTGATTCCGGTTTGTCCTTGCAGAGTTCACTTGAGAAGACAGGCCCCAAGGTGCTTTGCAAATAAGCCTGTCTGTGTCATAGCACCGAGACCTCTATTGTGAGACTAGATAAATTCCTCCATTTTCTGCTCTTTGGTTTTCTTTGTCTGTGGGCTGCACAGATAGAAATATGCACAGCTGTGTGTGGTATGCTGTTGAATACACACCAGGATGCCTTGGACATTCTGGCTCTGCTGCAGGTATTTCATTATATCAGTTTGAGAAACACTATTATAATGTAATATAATACAGCCCCACTCTCATCACGCATCACTCTGCATGGCCAGTTAAACAACAGGAATGCGTAGGAGATCATTAACACCACAGAGCAAGTGATCTTTCCTGACAGGAGAAATAAAACTTATAACAGTCCAGTGACTCAAAGGTTTAGTGCAAGTTTGTTGAAAACTAGATAGGAGCAATTTACTTTGAACCCAATGGGTGTGCCACAGCTGAACACTGCAGAGTCTGCGGCCCCAGCTGTCTCACTGTGCTGAGCTTTCAGCTTGCATAATGGTGGTAAGCTTTGGAGGCTTTTCTTGGTCATCCTCTAAGAGCACCACTGACTGCCCTGAAATGCATTTTAGAAGTTTCCAAAGGTAGAAATAGATCTAACCACAGTTTAGATTTTTTATTCTAAAAGTAGGTACATAATTGCACTTTCTGGGCTTCCTGTTTGCTTGGGCAATAGAAATTTCTGGATCAGAGCATGGCATTTAGCCATGTACTTCACTAGATGCAGTACATCAAACACTGCCTAACAAGACTGATGTTTTGTATGGGAACATTGCTAAATATAACTCAGCTTCTGTCATTCTCCACCGTACAACACGAGTAGCTCCATATCAGCTGGATATCAAGAAAACAGAGGCAGAGAAAGCAGACCCTATGAGAGGGCAGATCTCTTCCCAGGCCTATCCCCAAAAGGGAGAAGGGTGGGATACCCTGTGTGCGGATGTCAGGACACAGAAGCCAAACCACGCACACATTGCAGGTGCTTAGGTGCGGTGCTTTGGCAGGTCAGCTATCTGTTTTAACAGCCCCCAGGAGGGGGGTACCATCCCCATGTCAGCCTCTGCGCCCTAGGCCAGGAGCAGAAGGCGGCGGGAGGTGAACCCTCTGCTTAGGGATGGCTGCACTGCCTGCAGCCCTGTCCCCTGGGCTGTAGGCACTGAGACATCTCCTGTGCCCCAGTCGAGGCAGGACAGGGGCCAGCGTCCACCAGGCTCAGCATAAGCACAGACGCTGCGCCTGAGCTGCTCAGGCTGTGCTCTCCTTACAGCCAGCAGACATATAGTCAATATAATGAATCAGGCTATGCTTTGCTTCATGTCGTCCTGGAATCAGTGTCTAAAATTTTTCAGATGAAGGAAACACTGGACATGCATTTATCCCCCGAGTGACAGTATAGAGAAGTAAAATGGTCTGGGCTCCTCTGTCTCCTATAAAGGAGTCCAGATCAGCTGTAGCTGTGTATATTGTGGATGTCTCAGGTGTGATGCCAAATGCTTTGTCTGCTCAATTATAGTTCACAGGCCTGCTGATCACCACCCACAAATTTAAATCAGACGCCCTCTGTCTAACTGGGACAGCCAAGAAGTGAGCAAAGGAATGCAGGGAGTTTGGCACAGGATCCACAGGCAAAACAGTCCACACCAGGGATCCTTCAAAAATGGAAGGAGAAAGTCTTTGATTTTTTTCTGGAGGACATGAAAGTCACAGCACAGGGATCTCTCTTCCTCTCCCTGGTTTTTCTGCAAAGTAAGAGATGGAGGGGAGAAAAGAAGTAGTTTATTCCTGTAGGCCACAAGTTAGTCAATACATTGAATCTGAGGTCCAGCTGACTAGGCTCTGTGTGGGTAAACCAGACATAAAACACCCAGTTCATGAAATGAGCAGCTGTTTAGATGCTTACTTCATTTTCTGAGGGCGCTCAGCAAGCGTCGCTGGGTTTGCGTTGCCTTAATCTGCAGCTCCCATCCGTCTGGTTCAGATTGCAGCTCGCTAACCCCCACACCACACACTCCTGAGACCTTTTCTGATTTATTATCAAGCTGGGGAGAATCTCAAATGTAGAAATTAGTCCACTGGGCATTAAGCGAGCTTCCTCCATAAAGCATGGTGCATTAAGGCTTGTTAGTGTGTCACTGGTTTCTGAAAGGACCTAAAATGAAGCTCAGAACTCCTTCACATATTTTCAGTAAGAAATCATAATCTTCCCCATCGTTGTGGCAGCCCTCTTCCTCCTCTGCCCTCCCATGAAATTCTGTGTTCTAAACAGATTTCCATAATTTCTTTCACTGTGATCCTGACTTGCTACTGTTGCTGGTTTCCTATATTTTACCCCAGGAAAAAGCAGCAGGGAGGTTGGTTTTTTTTCTTCCCTCCAAACATAGAGCATTTATGCCACTGTTGGAGGAGAAGCATCGCGTCCTCTTGCACCACCCCTCAGGACTGAGGGCTCCTTGGAAGGCAAATCTTTCATGAAAGTTTTGTGAGCCTGGTGAGTGTAGACAAGCACAAGTCTGTCAGATAGACTTTCTAGGGCCTGTCCTGGGCTGGGCACGTATTGCACGTCGCCTGCGATCCTCAGGGAATGAACCCGGTGACGCTTCCCTCACCCTTGGTCAATCCCGTTCAATGAGTTCCCGGCATCTCCTCTGTGCCGGGGGTGATCATGGACAGCACTGACTGCAAAACATGAGGATCAACTCACTGCCCCTTCCCTTTGCTGTTAATAAGTGGAAACAGCACAGAGCTGGTATCTGCTGGTTCACCACGAGATGGTGGTAAATGCTAGCGCTGGGCCGGTGCCGGAGCATCGTCTGGCGAGCACCGGCTTCCCTTCCCCTCCCTTAGCAAAACCATACCGCAGTGACAGATTTATGCTGGGCATCCGCAAATGCTGGCAACCCACTCTATTTTCATTATAGCCTAATTTTCTCTCCTTCTGACTCCTTTACTTTTTTATGTTACAGTCCCTACCCTGGATGTTCAGACTTATCCTCCCTATTTACTCCTTGTTCCCAGTACTGCCGTTCTCCCAGATGCTAGGGTTAGGGAAGTCCCTTCCAGTCTTGTTTCGCGCACACGCTGTCTCACAGCATGCAGGGAAGAAAAGATGGCAGCTCTCACCAGTGGGTACACCGGGGGTTTGTTGGGGGCAAAGCAGGATTATCTGCAAAGGGCAGGCAAAGAGAGTCCATCTCACAGCCCGGGCTCCCCAGCGCTCTGGCACAGGACTCCTTAGGGAATATCTGTCTTACAGAAAGTGCCTTCTTAATATGCATTGAATACCTTAACAAAAGCTGTGCAGGCAAGGCAACTCGGGTTTGAAGCTTCATTATAAACCGCACAGAAAGATCCGGGGTTGACTTTTGAAAGCCAGTATGTCCCTTTGGCATTTGCAGTCTCATGTGGAAAAACATGGAAAAATGGTAAGAAAAAACCCCGGTCCTTACACCCAATCACACGTGCAGTCCCCCATACATCGGTGTGACCTGCTGCAGGCATGTGAAGCGCGCACTGGCCAGGGTCCCACGGGCAGATGCCATGAGGTGCACTGCCGCAGTCCTGAAGCGTGCTCGGCATTGGCATGTGCTTGCTGCTGAATAATAAATACCCCCTTACAACTCTAACCCCTTGGCTTATAAACTGTAGTATCTCTTCCAGTCCTTCTGTGTAGCTCAATGTAGGAACTTCACCCATGTAAGAATTCAATGTCAAATATTTCAAAAAACCCAGGTGGCCCAGATCACTGTAGGGGCCCAGAGGACGGAGAGTAGGATCAGACAGGGCGTCTGTCCCCAGCTCCTGCCTCCAGAGGAGGCTGAGCTTGTGGGGACGGGGCGTCACCCACTGGTGACTGTGGGTGGCTTGCTGAGGGGACAGGTGAGTCTGAGCTCATTTGCCCAGGGAAAAGTAACTGGTACCCCAGTGCTCATCGCTGCAGCCTGGTCAGTGGTGACTTCAGAGGTGACACAGAGGCAAGTTTCCCACGGCAGAGGGAAGCAGCCCCACAGGACCGTGCTAGCCGAGCACCTCGGGAGTGGGTATGAGCAAGGGGAGGCTCGGGTCAGGCAACCTGTAAGACAGCATCTACACCACATGTGTCAGCTGGGCCTAAAATCTGGGGTTTAATCCAAGATGCTGGCTGAGCTGCTGCTGTTGTGAACAAATTAGGTCCTAACAAACACTGGACAAGCCTTTCAGCAGCCTTGCTGCCTCCTGACCGAGACCTCTGCTGTTTGTGCGAAGCTGCTCCTTGGCTCTGCTCCTGTGCAAACTCAACAGAGTCACGCAGGTGGTGTAAGAGGACCTCTTTGATCCAGAAAAGAGAAGGACATGAGACTTGGCAGAGTGCTGGGGTCTCAGAGCCCTGCTTCTCACAACCAACTTGCACAGCATAAAGATGCAAACTCCAGCTGCCCTGGCAGGCCAGCCGCTTGCCTTAGGAGGATGCTGAAACCCCAAAAAGGAGCCCCATAAGCCTGAACATATGAGCTACGTGGCTGTGGCTGAACGGGTAGTACTGGCACACTGTATGGCTGAGTAACTGTGTGCTGCAGGGTCTGCTTAATGACAAATCTTTTTTTCTTTTTAATTAAGGGCTGCATTCTTCCCCCCAGCCTTAAGTCTCATGTTTCTAATGCATTTTATAATCAAATGATCAAACTTCTTCCAGGCAGAACTTAGTAACTATCAGCCAGGCAGTTTGGTTATAGCAACACTGACCTCACCTGGGTGGCAGGACAAATTCTGAGCACTTCAGTGACAAGTTGGTGCTGGACAATGAAGGTATACTCAGGAACAGCTGTTAGAAATTAATACTCAGTGAACAAAACACAGTATTTAATTACACAAGGAAGCAAAACACTTAGATATTCTGTACATGGCTTAGCTACTCTCTGCTTCAGCCCTTTGGTTTAGTTAAACCTTTGTAACCTCTTTCGTATAGCCAAGTTGTCTTGGCATATTATTGGGTTTGGCTTGAGTAGCCAAACTTCATTACACAGCAGAATCTGAGATATGTGGAGCCATAAAATGGATTCACTGAAGACACCCAGTTAAAAACAAAGACTGAGCCAAATCTGGTCCAAACCACAACCGATCCCACATCGATCCCTGAGTCCAAGTTTTCTCAGAGTTCAAGGTTGAGGGAGGGAAAGATGCTAGTTACATACATGGCTGGTAGTGCAACCTATGGTTAGGACTGCTCAGTGCATCTTGCCGCCTTGATCCAGGGTTTATTTGCGTATACCTGTGCCCAATCAGCAAATATTTACGCCAAAGCTTTCCTTGCCAAGTGGGTATTGAAGGCTGGGTTTTCTTCAAAGTTTTCAGCCAAAACAGTTCCACGTTTCTGAGAGCATCCTTTTTCCTTAACTTAAGCATGGCCGAGTTTAAGACAAACAAAAGCCCACATCCCCCTCCCAATACTCTGGCAATCTTTGAAAAGCTGCGGTGCTCTTTTTATTGGAAGAGGGACTTGGAACTGGACAAAAAAGCAACCTTATTGCTGAGATGGACTTTTTCTAATCTCAGTGAAAAGTTTGTCTTGATTTGGCCAATTCATAAGGCTTTGGAAAAAAACCAAGCCAGCTGTAGTTCACACGTGCTCGCCAGAGGCCAGCTAGAGCTTGCCGGCTTCATTCTCTGGTGAGTTCATGAGCATGGGACATGCTCCAGGGCCCAGAGCAGGACTTCCCTAGCAACTGCAATTCCTAACTGCTTCAGGCCATAGCAACTCTAAATCCAGATACTCGGAGTAGAAAGCATGGGTTTTATTTTTTTTTTCACCTGTTTGTTTCCAGGCTACGTGAAGGACACTGAACTGAATTCAGAGGAGGCGAGATGTGCAAGAGGAGGCGATAGTTTGGAGAAGCAGATCTGGAGCAGACAAAATGAACCCTGGCAGAGAGCTGGGAGGACCTGAAGTGCACTGGGGGGAAATCGGAGGACAGAGGGGAGACTGAGGCACGGCAAAGCCGGAGTCTGGCAAGGCAACTGGGAAATGGCATGCGAGAAAGGATGAGGGGATCTCACTTCGGCCTCTCTTTGCACATTATTCTGAGCTCACTTAGGAACACTTGAGCTCACTCAGAAGGCCTTCCCATACCTTACTGGCTGTATGTTAAATAAACCTGGTTATGAAGACAGAATTACACTTTTTCTCCTGATACCATCATGGTCAATGTTATAAAAAAAAGGTCCAAAACTTCACAAAACACAACGCATGTTGAATACCCCCAAAATGTAAGGAAGGGCATTACCATCATATTACAAACAGAAAACTAGAGCCGAGAAGTGTTTACTGATTATTCAATCCAAGAAGTACATTTGCTCTACCAGGAGACTGCTGTACAGTGCTGTGTGTGGATGCACTTTATATGTTCCTGTTGCCTTCAACAGCAGATGCAAGTCCTAAATTCTTCTGCAAACTAGGCTTAAGTCAGGCATCTAAGGAATAAGGGACACAAAGGTCATCACTGTGTGTGCAAGAACTTGGCCTGAGCTGATGAAGGAAGGGAGAGGTGAGAACCTGCAGCCTGGCAGACCCTTATGCAATTATTCTATGGTATCATTTGATATCAAAGTTACTCCAAACTTTGAGGGTTCAGGAGCACTTCTTCCTTTCCAGGATGTCATAAAATTTGGAGATGGTTTTTCTTCTAAAGCTTAAAATTTGTCCTAATTAAAAAAAAAAAAAAAGGAATGCAAAGTTCCTATTTACTTCAGCTGAGCCTGATCTGGCCCCCAGAGACACTGCCTCTGCCATGCATGCTGCCTAAACCCCATGGTGCTGCTGGTGCCCTCCACTTGCTCTGAGATTCCCTGGTCAGATGGGCACTTTGTCATCTCACCATGACTGCAGCTGCACCATTTGGCTTGAGTTCCGATTCCCACCTTCTGCAGGGCTTGTTGATGGGTCGCTTAGTTTTTATCACTGTGACCAATATTCTTGGTAACGGGACATGTCCCTGCTCACACCTTTGCTTCTATACACATCGCACTGCCAAGAATAATTGTTAGTTTTAAACCAGCTCCGAAAGTATCAGCTGGCTTTCCAAAAGGACGCGGAGAACAAGCTAGCGGCAGCAGCCGCTTGGCATTTCCAACCCTGCGGTGCAAAAGGGGATGTGTTTTAAGTGCTGCAACTTCTTGAATCTCTCGTTATCTTGTCACAGAACAGGAATACAATTGACAGTATCAGGATACGTATACACCATCCCTTATTACTGTTTAAACATAGAAAACAATACCATATCCTGTACTGGCAGGAGTACTATTAGCTATGCAAAAGTATTTGTCAGCTCTTTGGAATACCTTTCCTTTTCTGGACAACAAAACCACCATTTCTTAAGCAACTTCTACTTTTCTGTCTTTTTAAACAGCAGTGTGGATTACGTTATTCACCTATATTTGTTTCTGTCTTGTTAGAAAAGCAGGTGGGCCTTTGACTGCAATTGAGTCCTATCTGCAAGTACATGGTTCCAGAAAGAAGTAATTCTGCATTTTAATTTACCCTCCCTGGCTATAAAAAAACTGTGTATGGTTTTAAAGATATTTTCAATATTCATCAGTATATGACCATACTAATGCAATCCTTTGTGGTCAACAGGAATTTATTAAAGCATCTTGATGTCAACCGACTTCTTTTATAGACAAGAAGTGAAGACTTCTTAGTTTATAAAAGCAAAAAAATGCTCATAGATTACATAGATTAGAGGCAAATTTTTATAGTCTCTTTATCACACAAGACTTTAAAAGACTTGGGTGCAAGCTGGCATAAAGGCAATGCCATTTTCTGGACCTATAATATTTCTGCTAAAAGTGCAACATCAGACTATAGGAGATGTAAATGCCTGCTAAACCATTAAGTGAAAACCTTAACCAGGGACTGTTACGCATACAGCATGAAAAGTAATTTAATATAATACCTCCAGTTCAGGTTTCAGCCTTGAGAACTCTGCATATTCTTGTATTTGTGCCTAATGATGTTGTACAGCATTTGGTACTTTTTGGGATCATTACAGTGTTAACTGTCCCATCTTGGCCAACTGCAAATTAAATTCTCTCTAGCTCAGTTTCCCCTGTGGCCCCAACTGGATGAAATAGTTGCACAGCTGAGTAAGGCCAGGGGCTGGCTGCATCCAGACATTTGAAATTGCTTTGGCAGTTTCAGCCTTCGTGGGCGTCTCCGAGGAAGATGGGGAAGGAGCGTCTTGGTGCAGAGCGTGTGGGACCAAAACAGGCATAGCGGCGACAAGGTCTGCTAGCGCCCATGATGCTCCAGGCCTTTGTTTCCTAACAAAGACACTTCAAAACCACGGCACTTTCAGAGCAGAATCCCTCCCCTTTTCCCTATATTGTAACCGCAACCTGGAGGCTACAACCACGGGAACGCTGGTGTGAGCATGCACGGCAACCTCTGCTTCCACCTTGTCCCTAGAGTAGTTCAGTTTTGGGGGCAGAAATGCCCCAGGGCTGAATGGAGAAGTCCATGTACCCAGCCAATGCCTTCATCACTGGTTACCGTCATGCTGGCCCTACAAACCTTGAGATCTTTTCTGACCCTTGCCAGAAATCCAAAAGAGGTGAAAAGTGGCACTGGCACACCTCCCTGAGGAGATGGGGTGGTGGCGGAAGTACCGTAGCTCTGGTCTTCCTCGGGCCGGGAGACGTTGAGACCATCTCTCCTACCTCTCGTTCCAGTGGCTGGGCTTTGATGCCCTGAAGTAGGCACCACCCTCCAACTCCTCGTCAGGCTATGCTTCAAAGCAAGAATGAGTCCCAGCCCACCTTTCGGAGGGACCCTCTGGAGAGAACACCAGGTCCTGGATACTTTGCAAACAAGCCAAGTGGGTTTTAGGACCTACCTCCCTCCAAAACCCTTTGTACGGTGGTGGGACTGGGGTTTCAGGGGCCCGTTTACTGCAGAGGCTCTCTGGGGAGCCTGGTGGCTCAGACCAGCAGCTCCAGCCGCCCCTGCACGGCCAGACGACCAACAGCAACTTCTGTCCCTACACATCTGCGTCCTCTGTCACATCTCTGGGCCAGTTGGGCAAACAGGTTGAAGGCTCTGGTTTGAGTTAGTCACGCAGGGAACACAAACAGAGGCCTCAAAATGTCCTTCGAAAACTGAGTTCCCACACAAGTTCCCACTCCCTTTCGGGAGACAGAATGGCTGTGAAATAGTTTGTTCAAGCATAACTAATGAAGTTTTTGCATTACAAATACGACCCAGGGATAAGTCATTATTTTTCAGGGTAGCATCTAGTCTTCACATTTACTTATGGTCGTGCAAACTGTCTGTCAGTGGAAGGGCACGCTCCAGGAGAGGCGGGAGGGAGATCCATCTCGGATGTCCAGTACAGACCAACAGCCCCTCTCCAAACCGCAACATCTCCATCCAGCCCACCAGCGACAGACACCAGCCTCTCCACTGGCATTTGCCGCCAAACGCCAGTCCTCAGAAGGAGAACGCAGCTGGAAGGAGGTGGGCATCAGTGGCCTGTCTGTCAGTGGTTTACCTGGATGAATACAAATAGGAAAATAATTTGGGCCCGGGAGGAGAATGGAGGACACCCAAGACTGACATCAGTGTCTGAAAAGTGACGAGGGACTCCTTGTTAGGAAAGTAACAGACCAGCTAGTCCAGGGTGGGGATGCAAATCTGGGACTGAAAGAGAACAGGTAGGAGAAATATTCACCACGCTGACAGGGAAATTGGTCCCCACATGGAAAACATATCTTTCCTGGAATCAATCAGATGTGGTCATGCCTGACTGGAGCTGACATTTCTAATCTTTTTTTGTATTAGATTATCTCTGCTTTTCCTTCTCTGGACTTGCTCTGTGTTTTGTTTTAGTTGCATGACTTTTGCCATTATACAAACTTAAAATAACAAAATTTTTTTTTTTGTCTTACGCTTAGCAAATTGTGCAACATGCTTCACTGGGACCTCAGAGCTCCAAACTGATGAGACAGGCAAGAATATGAAAACGAGGACAAGAGAAACTCCATCGTGTTCACTTCAAGCCCTGTCATCAGAGCCGCTTTGCTAAAAAGTGGCCTAGAACTGCAGGTTAGGACCAAACTGTGGTTTCCATATTTATGAAGGAAAAGCCTTTATAAGGCAGGTGCCAAGTTCTTGAACCTATTAACTGGTTTTCTATTGTCTTTCTGGGCTGCGTTGAAATTTCTGCCGTTAGAAGTATTTTTTTATTTGGAGGTGGTGGGGGAAAAGTCTCCTTCTTCATTTTTAACACTAAGCCAAAAATCCCAAACTGCTCCTGGTCCCCTCTCCCCCTAAGTGAGTATATATATTCTGTGCATGCTAAAATGCCCAAAAAATCAGGGGCCAATTTTTAAGTACTAAAAAACCAGTTTTACAGGTATGCTACATTCTACTGAAGAGAGAAAAAACAAGTATTACGCCAAGAAAATGCTTCAGAGGAGTTAGCAAAAGACTGCAGCAGGCTGGAGCCCCTCACATGTCCTCCTCAGTCACTTCTTCACAGTAGCATCACTCAGTGCTTTAGTTTTCCGTCTCACTTCACTTTTTGTGTTCTCCATTATTTAAGCTAATGCTTCCTTACTAGCCCAATTCCTTCCACAAAAGTAAACACAACAATAACATTGTGGAACTAGCACATCGCAGTGGTGTTGCTGACTAGAAAAGGTTTGCCTATAGTTTATGCATGCGGACAGAGCGGTACTTGTGTGGAGGGAAATCGCTTTTATCAGATGCACAGATACAGCTGGAAAAATAGGAGGCAAATACTTCATGTGTTCGTTCGCAATACCTCTTCCCACCCCCTGGGTCTGTCCAGCCCATCTGCCAGTGCTGCCTGTGCAAGACCTGTCGTGCAGCAGAGCCTGATTCCCGGCCAGAGCTGTGGCACTGCACGTTAATGAACATTATTAACAAGCAACAAGTAGTGCAGGTGTTCGCAGGCGAAAAGCTACTGCAGTCCAACCGACCTGGTGGTGTGCTGAGTTGGAACAAGCACAAATCGATTCTAACACATTTTAGCTGCACAGAAAAAAAAAAAAGACAAATTGTTTTGTTTTCACTGACTGGTTCTCACACAAATCCTTCTGTCAAGGACTTAAAACCACACTCGTAGCCTTTTTGTAAGCAGTCTCTGTAACCAAGTTGCAAACATAAAAGGCAGAAAAAATTGAACAAGTGGACAGGACAGAAAAGTTGAATGAGCATTGGCTCTTCTTATTTTAATGAAGAAATATTTCAAGTTAATATCAGTGCATATTTAGAAATAGCATGAGATACTCCCAACGCCAAATACATCAGCAAATTACAGTTTCAAAACTTTATAAATTAATGGCAAGAAAAAAAATAATTAAGATTAACATAGAGAATAAGGTTCAAAATAAACATCCTGTTTGTTGTTGCACTGCATCAATTACATTTCTGGTACTTAAACAGCAAGAGAGATCCAATATTTCGTGGCAGTTAGGCTCTCCAAAATAGCAGTTATTTGTCTACAAATGGATTAAGCAGTTTGCATTTATTTTTGATGTATAATTAAATGTTATTCTTAGCTGTTACAAAGAAATTTCGTCACGTCAGAGTAAAATTTCATTCCATGGTTGAAGATCACACTAACATAGGAACACTGCTTTCTGGTTATACCCACTGGAAACGGTCAGCTGAGAATAGGAAGAACTACATGTGAGCACATTTGGCTGTTACATAAAATGGCTTTTTCTTTTTTTCTGGTTTCACAGCCTCATAACAATACTGTTTTTCAACATTGTTCCCAGTCATTGTTTTTAAAATGGTTCATCAACATATCCTGAATCAATCACTGATATAAATAACTCCAGTGACAAAATCCATTATGGAAGGACACAGAACTGCAAACTGAAAGTTGTACTGAATGATTTTAAGGTGGAACTGTAATTACTCTATAAAAATCTGTAAAAAAAACCCCACACAATATCTTTAATTAACTGGCAATGGTGGAATCTGAAAAACTGAGTTATAATTTTAAGAGACATTTAACTCATGATGGACTCTAATGCAAGACAAATCGCACTGACGCTAAAAAGAGATGCACATTTAAAGCTTGCAAGTGTGATACAAAAATATTTTCTAGTTCTTTCATCCTCTTTCCTACCCCATCGCTGTACATACAGGCTATTCCCTTGACATCAGGAAATGGTGCTTCCCCAACAAAAATACCAGCCATGGGAATTGCAGACTTTCTGGTAGTAAGGGTTTGTTGATTTTGCTTTTTAAAAGTATATTTTCAAGCAGGTGAAATACTGATAGGATATGCATTTCTTTCACTACTAGTCTACTGTGCAAATTGTATACATCAACCCTGTAACTTCAATCCAACTGCAGTCTGCATCGCCTAGAATGATTTGAGAATCTAGTTGATATTATAGCACGGAGATGACTGCCAGATTATGAAACATCAGGCTAAATCAGATTAGTGGGAAAAGGCACATGCTTCGGACTTAGCAGGAACATCTGAAGGTTCCTCGTTACCATACCCTTACGCTCCTGAAGTTACAGTAATTCTGTGCATCACCCAAACGTCAGAGTTTGCTTCCAGAAAGTCGTGAGGTAACAGGAAACTTCTGCTTATGGCACATACACACGAAAGGTCTGTGAGCTCAGCTGAAACTCTCAAGGCGCTAGGGATAACGCAGACACAAGGTAGGCTACAGTCTGGTTAGGCCAGAAACAAAAACTTAACATGTCATTATACTGCATACATTCCTTTTATGCACAAATACAGGGTGCGCAAAATAAGCTGTTTGCTCAGTTAAATTTAATTTTTGCATATGTAAAATAATCAGCTAATACTGCAATATAATAAAAAATCATGCACTAGATAAACAGAGCTTCTTCCCCATGAACAGTAGTTCTCAGGAACATTTTATTCTGCTTCAGGTAACATATCATGATTTGCCAGCTTACATAGTCCCTTTAAAAGAACACAGTATTTAGCTAAAACTGAAAAGCAAAATTAAAAAAAAAAAAAAAAGAAAAAAGTTTTTATTTTAGTTGCGATACAGCTGGGATAGATGCAACTGAGCTGCTGCAATGCACCAAAGAGTAACGAAAAATCAACATGAATATCAGAAGAATAAATATATACCCTAAATTAATCTCTGTAAATACATTCACAGGTCCACTTACGATACCCTTATGCATAACTCATACTTCATCAAATCTGCAGATAGAGATGGATGTTAGTTCATGGGGAAAGCAATTTATCATATGCCTTGGTTTATCTGTCATTATTCCAGCAAAAATCAGTAGCAAATTTGAAAATCTACATTTATTTTCCCCAGACCAACCACACAGAGGCTTAAGTCGCAAATTCTATTATATCCAATGTTCGATCAATAAGGCTTTATATACACTTTTTTACTATAAAGTCAGGAAAAAGTTTGGTGCAATGTGCAAGAAAGGACCGCACATTTCACTGATTGGAGACTAACATCTGCTTATGGTTTAATGCTAACCCAAAGGCAGCCAATTAAAGTCCCATATATCCATGTTTTTACATAAAGTTTCCTTCCAGATTCTGTCAGAAGCATACTAGCAGTCAGGCCACCTAAAAACAGCAAAGATGGCAAAGTTTTCTTGAGGCTTAGTTTGGAATGAACACTTTTTCCAGGAAACTTATTTCTTCTTTTAGAATCCTTCGCATCATAAAACTCTATTAGTAACCTACAAGCAGACAAAAGGAGATGGTCAAAGTTATGCATTAGTATAAGAAGTTTTAAGCAACTTTCTTTCATCCAATAACTGCTTCTAATCACACTTTAACAAACGATTTAACAATACGTAGTAGCTCATCTGTAACAAGTTTAAGCGATCAGTATGCCTTAAGAATATAATGCATTCAAAGTAACGCTGCATGTCAGAGCACTCTACCTGAACCCTTGAGAGCAATAAAAGCAGATTTTCCGGAGGGACCAATTTTAACACTGAATATAAAAGTTGAAAAGAATTCTTTTCATTCAGCATTTAACAAATAAGCCCAGAGTACTGAGAGATAGCGTAGGACAAAACAGCACTCAGTTAATCACTGAACACTGAAGGCAAGGGGGAATTATCTTCATGAAATAAACTACTAACAAACATGTGAGAGTACAATGCTACACCATAGGTTTAGTAGTAATTTTTTTTTCTCCTATTTTTGAAAACCAGTAATAAATGGATTCAAAAATTCTGGGGTTTTGTTTTAAGTGTCTCTAAATTCGCCTGACAGACTGCTTTGGTCCAAGGAAAGATGTTCCAGTCAACAGGAGTCTACAATGAGACATAGATGATCAAGGTTCAGTTTTGCTGGTCTTCACCAGAAGACTACTTGTGGGTCACTGGACAGCCTTTTATTTTATCTGTCAATTACTTGTCTATAAAATGAAATTCAGACTTTCCTGCCTCTCAAAAGTGAAGAAAAGAAAAATTACTTAGCGATCCTAAACTTCTAAGACGCTTTAGTAATAGTGCTGTGTTTACAGATAGTCATGTTAACTTTGACATGGATTCAAAGATCACTGGACAAATTAATCCGTTTTTTACTTCCATGGAGCATGAGACTGGCAGAACAATTTTAAAGCAGAACATACCTGAAGAACCAGGGAAATTTCTATCTCACACAATGTATTCAAGGACGTAGAAAGTAAACATTCAGCTCCCTTAAGCTGGACTTCAGCTGTGGCAAATTAAACCATCATCTCTCAAACAATACTGAACTCCCACATTTAGGCATAAGGTCCCGCAGGATCTGTTGCATATGCTCACTAGCGACCTTATCTGGAGGCACTGGAGGGAGCCAGGCACTTTAGGCCTGCTACGATTCAAAGATGGATAGATCAAACTTCGACTTCGCCCCATTTCCCCAGTGAAGGTAGGGACCTCGAGGTTACTTGTGTTTTTTATTCAATTGCTCTCTGAGGGAAGATGCATAAACAATTTTGGCAGAAGAGATCAGATCAAGACCTGCCCCTTTCTAACTCTAACCTAACACTGATTACGAGGCTAGAATCAAATCAAACTGCTTTTTGCTGGCTTGCCTACTGTGGGCATCTTGCATTCCTGACTGTGCGTGATGCAGCTTCAAGAAGATAAACAGAGTATTCAGATGAACGTGAGTCTTGCCTGGAACATGCATTCACAGCTCTTCAGTCTAAGGAAGGTCTAAATCCCTGGAATCCCAGGCTCCTGCGCAAGAGCTTTAAGCACAAGAGTATTATACAAAATATGCACAGGAATACCAACACCACCTCTCTTCAGAGAGCCCTACAGCTTTCACTCCAGGTACCACAGAAATCATGGGTATATCTGTTAATATAAAAGAAGACAGCTTCTTTAAAACAAAGTTCTGCACATTGTTACTCACTTATCCTTTATTTCAAAACGTTCATGAAGCCACCTTCTCATATACATCTGCTCTTCTGGAATGTCCTTCAGCTCAATTCGATCAATGAAAATATGAACTCTTGGGCATTCCTTGCAAAGAAACTCTAAAAAGAGAGCAAACCGACAGGGCCGAGTTACAAAAACACTGTAGGGCATTCATTTGTCTAAAATACACCGAAAATCTGACCTCGTAGCTGTAAGTGCCTTGGAGGCCTAACTTCAGTTTCCAAAAGCCTCCCCTCTTTATGTTTGGATCCTGAGCACTTAACTGAATTTAGAAGCCATCTGGCCTACACGCTTTTGAAATGGTAGCCCATTATCACGTGCAGTATGGAAAAATTGTCCTGCTAACTGTAAAATGCTGTGCTTGAAAATGTTACACTTCCATCTCAGCAGCCATCTACTCATTCTGTAGTGTGGGATGCACTAACTTTGATGTTGGAATGTTATCCAGCCTGCAATTTTGATTAAAGTTAGCAATCGTCTTTGCTTGTCCATTTTGAAATCTAAATTTTCTTTGCTCCCGGATGACAAAATCAGGATTACAGTGATTTCCCAAAGCATTTCCAGGAGGAAATGGGAAGCATTTTAAGTAATAACCTGTAATTAAAAAGTACAATAGGGCAAAATACTCAGAACAAAATGCTGCTTTCCATTTTGCAACCCTTCATTTTTCTTCTGTCATAAAGCTCAAGACAGCCCTACTTGCAACCCCCCTCCCCCATTTCCTCAATTTGTCCCTAGAAAAAATTAGCAAGCAAGCATTAAGCCAATTACAAACAAAACTCCATTACTCAAATAGCCTTGTGGGATTTCTTACAATTAACAAGTGGTAAAAATACTACACACAGGATGAAAAACCCACCAGTATTTGCGTATAAATAATCATTTGCATTTATCAGTAGCAAGGGGTACTGTAGTAATCGTAGCACCCCTGTAGAAAGAGAAGCATGATGTGAGGATGGAAGTCCTTAAAAATTTGGGCAATCTTCATACTTTGAAAAGGGACCAGAAGTGCCTTCCTACAATACAGACGGGCAACAAATGTAACACAGACTGGGTGGTCCCTTTAGGTTGTTGACATTTTTTGGACAGCAGTGCAGATGTACAGAAGACTTTGACCCATAACTGTTAGGGGTATCTTGAGGAATGACTGTGCAAAATAATTGTCACTGCATGTACATCTTTATTGTTGTCTGCCAAAGCAGATATCCCCCTATTTGTTTTTCTTCTTTACAGGATTATTTATTTTTAAGGACTTTGCTGTAAAAGCAATCCTTATTGTACACTAGAAATTGCCTTAAAGAAACTTAAAAGCCTGTTCACGGAAACATGTTTGCATGCTTGTAGAGGGAGAGGGAAGGAGAAGAGATAAAGAGATCAGTAAGGTCCTATGGCATTTTGATGCAGAAATTTGTAAGGTGCTGTGTGTAGTTTTGTTTAGGTCTCAGGCCGAGAGCGCCCTTCACTGAACCGCACCGTAGCGTAACAGGAGCAACATGGCCCACGCACCATCAACTGAAGAAATGGCTGAGGGCTCTAACCAGAAACAAGTCCACCTCTAAGCCACGGAGTAGCAAACGCAGCTGTCACTAAAAAGTTTCTGGTAAAACCGTCTCCTAGCTACAGCTATTAGATGGCAGGCAAGTTAAGTACTTGGAGGCCCAGAATGATGGTAGTATAGCTATTTCTTCAGGTTCATGTGCAACATTTTTACTAATCGCAAAGAAATCAGTGCTCATGTATCTGAAAGTAGTTTCTTCCTCTTGCTTTTAATGGTAAGGAAGGATTTTCCAGATCTGTTTCTCTGAGGGTACTATCTGCACCAATATATAAAGGTCATTCACTATATCAGCACTTAAAAACATGCTATTAATATTTTAAAATGACAGATGTATTATCCATGTCTTAAATGCTTATAATGTTCACTGATGTACAAATCCTCTTTTTGAGTGGCGTTACCTATTAAGTGGAACGTTCTAAAAATATGCAAAACTCTATCTAGAAAACAAATGCCTGGAAGCCAGATGATATGGTCGTCTTTGTACTAGACTTCTATAAAAAGCATCTATGCTATGCATATTCAGCTAGGGCTGAAGATCTAGCTTTAAAAGATATTTGAAACATTCTGCACAGTGTAGAGCCAATGTTTCTTTTGCTTCATGGCACATAGGTTGTTCTGTATAGGAACAAACAGCTCTTTCCTGATGTTATTTATAATCTGTTATAAATTAACAAGGAAAATTATAAACCAAGCAAAATTCTAAGTTAGATGAGATACCATTATTAATAGCTATATGGTATTTTTAAAGCTAATGTTACGCTGCTTAAAAAAATATTGATATTTGGTCATTTGAAGGCAGCAACAGAGTACATTATCAAGAATAAGCTCTAGTTAACAGGAATAAGATGTAAATATTTCAAAAGAAAGACCTTCCCCCCACCAAAGCTGAAAGCAGCAACTCTACAAATCTGCTTAGAAAGAAAAAAACCCTCCACAAATATCTAAGTGTTGCTGCTGGTTTTCTACCTTATGCCCAAGTTGCAATGCAAGTTGATTCTTAACCACTTCCCACGTTGGTCTTCTTCAACCAGTCTAAATTGAGTCCCCATATGAGAAGATCCTAAAACTTTGTCTTAATTTCCCACCTTTGTAAACCCTAATGCCCTTCTCCACAGCCTTACCCTCCCTTGCAGTTTGAGACTTAGTACAGTCTTGCCGAAGGCTGTATGATATGCAACTGCAGGTGCTCCCCTAGAAAGGATCCCAATTCCCACCCACTGATTCAAGGCCATTTTATCCAAAGCCTTGTCATCGGTAGATGTTCTGGATGGCCATGTAATGCATGCAATCAAGCTAGTCAGGGAATCTGACTAGTCTTTCATGTCAGGGTTTAATGCAACTAATCCAATTTTTTTTTTTTTTTTATGTGGGTAAGAACAATATATTGAGAGGTTGTTTTTGAGAGAAACAGCTGGATTTTATCACCACAACCTCTAAAGGTTTGTGGTGGTCCCATGACCCTTAATTTCACATTAGCTTAAATCCCAGAAGACTTATGTAATTAAGCTAAGAAACAAAATCTTATTGAAGCAATTTATTATGTGCAAATTACATCCAACTTCAGGGACACCAGCCCTTAAGGCTTTTCAAATCCCTACACTTGCCAGAATTTGTTGTAACAGGCACACGGAGGACAGGAAAGTGATTCAAGACAGCCAGCATGGCTTCACCAAGGGCAAGTCCTGCCTGACCAACCTAATAGCCCATCTATGATGGAGTTACTACATCAGTGGACAAGGGAAGAGCTACGGATGTCATCTGTCTGGACTTTTGTAAGGCCTTTGACATTGTCCCCCACAGCATCCTTCTGAATTGGAGAGACATGGATTTGATAAGTGGACTGTTCAGTGGACAAGGAATTGGTTGGGTGGTCGCATCCAGAGGGTAGCAGTCAACGGCTCAATGTCCAGGTGGAGATCAGTAATGACTGGTGTCCCTCAGGGGTCCATATTGGGACCAGTACTGTTTACTGTCTTCATCAGTGACATAGTAGGATTGAGTGCACACTCAGCAAGTTTGCAGAGGACACCAAGCTGAGTGGTGCGGTCGACATGCCTGAGGGACAGGATGCCATCCAGAGGGACCTGGACAAGCTTGAGAAGTGGGCCTGTGTGAATCTCATGGGGTTCAACAAGGCCAAGTGCAGGGTCCTGCACCTGGGTCAGGGCAACCCCCGGTATCAATAGTAGCTGGGGGATGAAAAGATTGAGAGCAGCCCTGTGGAGAAGGACTTGGGGTACTGGTGGGTGAAAAAGCTGGACATGAGCCAACAATGTGCACTCACAGCCCAGAAAGCCAACTGTATCCTGGGCTGCAGCAAAAGCAGCGTGGCCAGGAGGTCGAGGGAGGTGATTCTGCCCCTCTACTCTGCTCTGGTGAGACCCCACCTGGAGTCCTGCGTCCAGCTCTGGAGCCCTCAGCAGAGGAATGACATGGACCTGTTGGAGCAGGTCCAGAAGAGGCCACAAAAATGATCAGAGGGATGGAGCACCTCTCCTGTGAAGAAAGGCTAAGAGAGTTGAGGTTGGTCGTTCAGCCTGGAGAAGAGAAGGCTCCAGGGAGACATCGCAGCCTTTCAGTACGTAAAGGGGGCTTATAAGAAAGATGGGGACAGACTTTTTAGCAGGGCCTGTTGCGATAGGACAAGGGGTGATGGTTTTAAACTAAAAGAGGGTAGATCCAGACTAAATATAAGGAAGAAAGTTTTTTACAGTGAGGGTGGTGAAACTCTGGCACAGGTTGCCCAGAGAGGTGGTAGATGCCCCATCCCTGGAAACATTCAAGGTCAGGTTGGACGGGGCTCTGAGCAACCTGATCTAGTTGAAGATGTCCCTGACCATGGCAGGGGGGTTGGACTAGATGACCTTTCAAGGTCTCGTCCAACCCAAATTATTCTATGATTCTATGCTAATTAACAGCAGGAACAAGCAAGCCTGAACCTTCCTTCAAAAGACAAAACATAAGTGCAAATCATGTGTTACAATAAAAAATTATATTGGGGACAGCATTAGTCAATCAAGAAATGAGTATAATTTGGATTAAACGAACACTAACAACTTGTGTGGGAGCCTAGTGGACTGACTGTCGTGTGGGAGAAAATTTCCTAATAAACCTTTCTGTCTGGCTAAATAACAGACACAATTGCAGAATGCTTATAATGCTTCTAGTAACCAACCACAGCAGAAGGAAGGAACTGAAAATAGTAAGGTGGATCGAGCATTTTTTGTTCTTAAATAGTGACACTGTGGCCCTCCTTCTGTGGGACAGGATTCAC
The DNA here is from genome assembly GCA_031468815.1 of Morus bassanus. Classification (NCBI taxonomy): domain Eukaryota; kingdom Metazoa; phylum Chordata; class Aves; order Suliformes; family Sulidae; genus Morus; species Morus bassanus. The sequence goes on from CM062569.1 coordinate 90,977,894, forward strand.
AGTAACACAGGAGTGAAGGATTCTGTGCGGAATTAGGATTAAGGAACTGCGTGCAACAGCCTCCAGGAAAGGAATTGAATCCGCAGAGCTTTTAATTGCAAATGGATGTTTTGGGAGTGTGTTTTACTCGCTGGGGCTTCCAAAAAATTCTACCAGTTTTCAACTCCTCACCTTCAAAAGCCAATTAATTCTGTTCTGAATTATCACCATTACCAGGGAAAGTGAGGCAAGGAGAACTCCAAAGCATAGACATACTTGCAACTGAGAAAGGACATACAAATGGCCCCAGACCACCTTCCCCTTAATGCTACCACAGAAGTTCATTCCACCACTCCAAATTATTTGCCTTGCCCCTTAAGAAAGCTGTGACAGTAGCGTTATACTTAAACAGATATTCCAGTTTTCAATTACTAATGAAGTCTATTTTTATATGCACTTGAAATACGACAGCAATAAAGTAGCTCAGATTTCAACCTCCTACATCGGCTCTTTTACTGCAACGTAATTATTGCCGAAGTCCTTCAAAATTAAGAAAGGACAAACTGAAGTCTGACATAGCCGTGTCCACTTATGGACCCCCCAATTCTCTCCTGTTTTAACAGATTTCAATAATATTTGTGATAAATTGAAAGTGATATCACAGAAAACTGAAATCTGAATAGCATATTTATTCTAAGTAACTAGTATTTCAAACGTGTAAGAATACGTCTCTTCAATAACAGAACATTGCATGTTGTGCTGCGTAGAGTTTTGCAGGCAAAACCATGACAGCGAAGACATTCCTCTCTGAACTGTAGATGCTTTCTCCACTTTTTACATTTTCATTAGTCTGGACTTAAGTATTCCACTACCAAAGCAGTTTGTAAACTATCTTCTCAAAGAAATAAATCCCATCTCTCCACTTTCATTCACTTTGTACACCAAATTAACAATCAATTGGCAAAACAAACATAAATTTAAGTGCTGCGTTGTTTCTCAGCTTCACGCTTTCCATCACCTAAAGTTGAGCTGACAGGAAACTATTTCACGGCTTGCTCTAACAAAATAAAGCAGCGGTACAGCAAAGCAGCACTAGACGGGAAAGCAAACATCCAGGGTACAGCAAAGGTTGTTTAGATGGGGTAGCCTGGGGAGCAGCGGAGGAGCGGGCAGCACTGGTACCTGCTGGTACTGCTGATGTAGGGAAGCATGGAGGGGATGTTCTGCAAGCTAAATTCAAGCCTGCAGCCAGGAGACAAGCCTGGGACATGAGGAACAGCGCGCTCAGAAATACTGCCAATTGCCTGTGCAAGGCCTGAGATGCATGCAGAGATCAGAGCCTCCATGCATCCGCGAGGGACACAGCATAGGGAGGAAGCACCTTAGGAGCTGGGGGACCTTTTGACACAAGAGAAATGGGATGTACCTGAATCATTATTAAGGTGCTGGCAGTGAAAACTGAAAAGGTCTTAGCATTTCAGCTAGCAGGTGGGGAAGTGAAAAGTCAGGAAAAGCCACCTGTTCAGGCTGACATATGAGGTGGATGTGGCTAAAATTCAGTGTGAGGGCAAAATTCAGAGGTGCCTCTGTACCAACATTGAAAGCCTAAATGTGAAGACAAGGAGAACAAGAATTGTTCTGGGCACAGTTCTCCATCTGTTCAAGGCACCGAGAGATTACCCCTGTAAGGCAGGTATCCCAGTGACCCTGAAGGAATGTTACCAGGCTACCAGATTTATAGGAATGACAGAATAGGATGTACAGGTGAGGGAATGGTAGTGTGCGTGAAGGATTATATAAAGTATAATAGCTTTATATAACTAGGAGACAGAAGCACAATGAAAACCTGTGGATGGAAATCACGACTCTAGCAAAATACATATTAGATAGATATGTTACATGACTTCCTGATAAATTTGATAATAGTTACCAGAAACTGTGAAGCCAGACTGGGAGCTGCAAGTTCAGGACTGGTAGCAGGAGTGTGAGATTCCAGCTACCTTTATTGAACTGCATCAATGCTTCCATCAGGTTGAGGTGTAGAGGGGAAAAAAAAATGAGAGGAAGAATAAAGATTGTTTCCTGGAACAACTAGTTGCAAAACCCACAAGAAAAGATGCCATTCCTGATGTGGTCTTGAGTGGTGCACAGTGTTAGTGAGAAGTGCTTTGCAACCACAGTACAATTAATTTCAGCATTGTAGAGAAAGAGTCTACAGCACACAAATGCACAATTAAAGGAACTATGTAAGGGGCGGGGGAGGAGGCAATGCGTCAAAACACCCTAAAAGAAACAGTCCAAAAGGTCTACAGACTTTTAAAAAAAAGCCCCTAAATACCAAACCCCAAAAACACTTGTATTAGAAACCCAGGTAAAAGATGTGTAACACTGCAAAAGCAGCCTGGGTCTGAAACCCACCTGTGTGGCTTAATGGGAAAATTAAGGAGGCTACCACTATATTCCCACCTTCTCTTCTTTGAGGAATGGAAAGTTTGTCCAAATAAGGAGAAGCCACAAAACCGCTCATGCCAAATGTAAACATAAAATTAAGAGGACTAAAAAGGAACTTGAAAAATGCAAAGGACGCTCTAACAATTTTAACTTTTTTGAATATATCAAAAGCAATAAACCAGCCACGGCACTGGTGGGACTGCTGGATGACAAAAGGTGTGAAGAGCAGCACTCATGGTAAAGTATAAGACCATGCAAGAGAGGTTAAAAAATTTGTTTGCATTATTCTTTCTTGCTGAAAATATTTGATTCCTACACTCATTGCATTCTTTGTACCAGATCACTCAAAGGAACTAGATCAATAAGTAAACAGACAGAAAGTATTGGACTAAATAAACAAGTTAGATGTCAGGAAGTCACCAAAACCAGACAGCATTCATCCAAAAGCTCTCAAATGTGGAATTTAGAAACAAAGATGTGTAACCTATCATCACAAACAGCCACTGCACCAGAAGAATGGGGAGTTTCCCTTCTACAAATGAAGGCTTTAGAGATGATGCTGGGAAATAGAAACCAAAGAGTCTTACATCCCCGGGTAAGATAGCAGGGTCTATAATAAGATCACTAAGCACAGACATAATCACAGTCTGTTGGAAAGGAGTTGGTGTGGATTCTGTAAAGGGAAATCCTGTCTCACCAATTCGTTGGATTTCTACAACAGCGTCAAGAAGCAGGTGGATAAAGGGGATTCACTGGACATGATATATTTGAATTTTCATAAAGCCTCTGACCGGGTTCCACACTGAAGGCTATTAAAGAAATTAAGCTGCCATGGGATTAGAGAAAATGATGTTTTATAGATCGAAAGCTGCTTAAAGGACAGGAAGCAAATGGAAGGACTTAATGGTCACTTTTCATGATGGAAAAGATCCAGCAATCGGGGTCCTCCAGGGACCGATGCTAGGCCTGATTTTATTCTGTGTCATGACCAATGAGCTGAAGAAGGGAGAAAACATTGACCCTTCCAGTTTTTCACATCTTTTTCAGAAGTTCCTAAGCTCTTTTGGGTAGTCAAACACTGGCTGAACTCCAAAAGGACCTCAAAGCTGAGCAAACAGGGTGAAAATGTGGCAGCTGAGCTTCAGCATAAACAAACATGGGGAAAAATAACGGAAACGCTGATTACATGATGCTCAACTTGGAATTGGTGGTTACAATTTGGGAGTTACTGACCTTTCCCTGTAACCATCCTCTCAGTTCTGCAGCAGCAGCCCCAGATCCCCCCAAATACTGGGCAGCATTGGCAAGGACATTGAGAACAGGGCAAAGTGAGCCACTTTGCAGATATATAAAAAGATTGTGAATCCACATTTTAAATACTGTGTGCAGTTCTGGTCTCTGTATCTCAAGGAGGATGTAATGGACTCAGAGAAGGTCACAGAAAAAAACTAAAACATTTAAGGAGAAAAAGCACCTGCATTACAAACAAGGAGAGATTAAAAAAGAATTTTCAGTTTGGAGAAGGGAAGCAGAGGGAAGGATGTGACAGCTTAAAAAGAAAAAAATAATAAAAAATCCTGACGATGACAGGTAAGAACTGTGGCAGGTAAGATCAGCAAATCCTGCAAACTCAAGAGTAAATAATCGCATATCTTTACCTTCCTAAAGATGCCCAGCTCTAAAGAATCTTTAAAAATTATTATTAGAAAATGGTACATATAGTTTTCTATACTGGTATTAGCACTGGAGAGCAGCAGAGTGTCATTGTAAGCTGTCATGCTGAAAGAAGATGGTATTTGATGCAGACCCATAGTACTTGCACATTGTAGTTCACTGAAACAATCTTCAAGTGGCTTTAATCTGTTATTCTAACAGATGATTCTGGCCTTTGTACTGCTCTATAACAACTTGTGAATATTGTTTGTTGGCCAAGTTAGCAGGAGGTTTCCTACAAAAGTGTAACAGTTTTGATCAATAGGCTGCCAGCAACAGAACCTGGATCAGGTTAGGTCTGTGGATTACATCTAAAGGGTCTCCCACTGCGGGTAACTGAAAAGGAGCAAATTTAGGAGTTATCTGGGTCTTCCTTGGAACATTTTTAACGTTTCAGAAGTGGAAAAAAAAGTTGAACTATGCAATTAAAAAAAAGGCAAGAAAAGATACTAGGATTGGACCAGTTCAAAACAATGCTCTCTCTAGCAAATAAACAGGATCTGTTAGGAACTATGCCAGTACTGCTAGTATTGATGTTTTTGCCTTTCCTTCAGACAGTCTGTTTTGATAAACAGAGAACAGTCCCACAAACAGAGTAGAAGAAAAGGACTCTGATGCACAAAAAAAAGCAAAAACAAACACAGGCTCTCAAAGCAGCAACATATTTCTGGCCAAACCTGACAGTGTGAAAAAATTCAAGTTGTTTTTGTTATCCTCAGGGTTTAGATACACTTTTGCATGCAGATCAGGAGTTCCTCAAGTTGTTGTACATAAATGCTGCCTGGGGAGCTGAGTGCTTCCTCTCACATGTGCATGAGGCCCAGGGAGCAGGGTAATTTTAGGAATCTCCAGTGTAAATACTTTCAAAATCCTCTTTGCGTAGCAGACGTTTTCTGATGACCGTGTGCTTTCTGATCACAAATTCCCAAAGGGAAGCTACAGATACCTACCTTCAGTAGGAGCTGCTTGAGAATAACCGAGATACACAAGGTCCTAGTTTACAATCAGAGGAACACATGCTCTGGGCTCGAAGGGACGCTGAAAGGGGTTATTACCCCCATTGAGGAGGTGTTAGTAACACAGACACCCACGGGTATTTTTGATTTGGGAAAAGGAAGAATCATTTTTGCTTGCCTTATTCTTACACTCCTCATTAGGCATCCAAGTTTGGTTGTTACTGGAGACAAGAAACCGGGCTGCAGGGACTCAAAATAGAGTCATCTTTATGTCCTTGTTGTGAGATAGGTAAAGAAACAGAGGTGCTACTCATGCTGAGACTGACCTTCCTTTTCTCCAGTTTTTGGAGTCCTGTAAAGAACTACTGCAAGGCCTGCATACATTCCCATAAACTGATGCTGCTCTTCAGTGAAATGTTCTTTTTGAGCAGAAGTACAATGTTTAACTGTTAGAGCGTGAAAATAGTTTGCATTCACCCAGACAGTCCTCATCTGCAGAATATTGATGCATATGTCCACATCTGTGTTCAAAGTGCCTTTTCAGTTAAGTCATCCACAAATTAACAGATAGGCTTTCATGTTACTCAAACTACTTTAAATAGGAAATTACAGTGGTTCTAAAATGAAAGGTCTAGTCCTATGCAGGACAAGTGAAAATGCCTTTTCGGTTAAAAACTGAATGATAGTTTACTTCGTGGTACCTGGTGAAATCATGTTATTAAAAAAGTTGTATTTTAATATTTTACACAAAATAAAACCAGGATTTTCCTTTAAAGGAAAAACGTATGACAATATCACAGAACTACGTTGCCAACTAGTGTTGCTATCAAAATTCCTCCAAATATTTCAATGGAAAATTTACATTTTGAAATATGACAGGTAGTTATTCAAATTTTACTTGAAGAGATGCAGAACAGCAAGTTCTTGATGTGAGGTGTACCATACATGTTAAAAAGCCATCCCACACTTGATGCAGGTTTCACCAATGCTGATGTCCAGCCTCAGTTCTAATCTACATCCTTTCTTTGGTTGCTCTAAACTAATTGCCATTTACTTTTCAATATTCGTTCATGCAATAAAAACATGACAGCTAGCAGAGATCTGAACAGATTATTAGTAATTTCATCACTATAAATCTTACTTTGGACTGTTTTACATTCTTGTTACTGTTTATCAGTTTATTAATTTAGTTTTTTAATTCTTTCAACATATCTATAATCATGTGCCTGTTATCATTCTTTGGACCTTGAAAGACAATGGGTATGACCAAATTTGGACCACAGTCCAGACAAAGACTGGTTTCTATTGCTCCAGTTTCTTTTCTATTGTCCTGTACTTCACTGTCTAACAGTCCTAACGAAAGCGCAAGCATTTGGAAAAGTGTAATTTCCCCTAGGGGAAGTTAGGCCAGTCTGACCTCCTCAAATTATACCGATCAAAGTGATGTACGGATTTTCAGAAATGCACACATACACATGCTTTCAAAGTGTTTGTTCTGGAGTTGATATACAGCAGAGTCAATAATTCTCAGGAATTCCTCTGACTTCTTTAAGACAGACTTGCTATTTTTATTCAGTGTTTATCATTGTCACATGCTGCTATTTCACACACTCTTTCATCTACAACGGCCAGATAAATACCATCTGGTTATGTTAAAGCCTTCAGGCAGAATAATAAAGATGTAGATGTGTACATAACGGTCTTTCAGGTGCAAGAATGACAACAGTTCCCATGTCCCACGAGACCTGCCCCTTAACACCAGGCAAAGCTGGATGTGAACACTTAGGACATTCATTCAGAAGGGGGAAAACTAGGTTCCCATTCTTTCTTCCCAAGCTTACTTCTACTTTTCACTTAACAACAGTGCAGTAAAACAGTATCAACAAATTCAGCACAAGAGTTTCTCCCCCTCCATTTCCCTTCTGAATAGTTCTTCCAGAAGTCAGTACCTGAGATGCACTTCAGCTGTGCCGCAGTGCCCACGTGATTATTTGCATCTTATTCCAATTACCACATATAAATACTGTCTAGCAGCATGGTCCTCCCTAAGCAGTAGTTATCATGTTCTGTCACTATCTGGACAAACCACCTTCAGTAGTGAGAGGGGAGAAATCTGTAGGAAATCACTATTTTTTGGAAAGGCTGCCATGTGCAGGACAAGCTTCCACTGGGAATGTACCAAGATCCAAACTTGTTGGAATGAAAAGGAATAAATAACGAATAAACGGTAGGAAAAAAATTGCATCCATTGGTCAAAACTGGATATGAAGCAATAGCGGAAAGCAGCATCCCTGTCTAAAGCTAATCTAAACTTAGTCCCTGTCTAGGACCAATCAAATTTGTTGTCTTCTAAAACAAACAACTTGCAGCTGCAAAGTACCAACAAAACATTAAAATGCATAAATAGTGACAAAAAGTTCAACACATTTGAAAGAATATACTATAATAATTTGCCTGCTCTAAAAAGGTACCGTGTTATCAGGTGTGCCTGGCATTCACTGTTCTTCTCAAAGCACTAATGCGGAAAGGATGGTGAATGTCTATTTTGCAGTTGCTAGTATACTACGTTTTGTTTTAATCCTGTTGAGTGGGATTTTTTGATATTTAAGCTTGCTGGACTGAAAAAATAAAATCCAGTTTTGCTAAGAAAGGCTATTTACACTAAGAGTTCCATATTACAAAATTTAAAATGCAATTCATTTTTTCTTCAGAATTTTTTTCCCATTTACAGTTTACTAACACAATTTCTCAGATAAAGCGTGGTAGTACTACTCACAGTCACTAAAATGTTCCTGTTAACCTGCTCTGTTTACTACTGGAGATAGCAGCCAAGAGCTGACCATATCCCTGAATAAGTATCGGTTTTTCCAGAAGTGGCACAGGCTCTCCTGAGGAACTGAGATTTACAGAACTGAAAGTAAAATGCATTTCAAGGAACACATTATATTTGTGTGGAATTCAGTTTTCATTCACATGGGAAATGTCATACTATGGGAAATACAGTCCTCAACTAAGGTTGTGTTTATCAGAAGTTTGTTTTCCATGCAATAAATTTCAGTCAGAGTTGCTAGATTGAAAAACACATGTCAACCTTATCTTTTAAAAATTACCAGGATTGCACTGCCATTTTATTCCGATGAGAATGAAAAACAAAATTCTCATTCAGCGCTGACACAAATATGAAATGTTCATATGAAATGCACACATGAAAATGACATTTTATAACTTATTTTAGTACTGTAAAAGAGCAATAATGCTAAAAAATCTCAAATGCATAACAACGTGTAATTCAATTCTTGTTATATTATGTTCCTGAACAGACCAATTGTTGGACTTCTGCATAACAAATGGTGAAATGATCTTGACCTCTTAGAACCGAAATTGTTTTTCTTCCACTTTGTGTCTGGAGGGCCTAAAAGAATGACAGCTATGTTCCACACTGTAATTTATAAAGTGTCCTTAATCTACATAATTTATATTATATGGAATACATGTGACTGCCACAACAGCGTGGAATGCCCTGGATAGATATTTCATTTATCTACTGTGTAGTTGAGTAACAACTGTGTGGCTGCACTTCATTGTGTGTTACTGCTGTGAATACACACGCACATTGTGTGTGAATTCATTCTGCGTTACTGCCTTTATTTTTACCGAAGGCTCAGACAGTAATTACCCAGCCCTAACAGTAAAGGTGGCTGAAAGATCTGCCCAGACTGTCTGCTGTGGAGTCTCCAAAAGGCTGGATGTGGAGTAGCCACCCCAAACCATCTGATTACCACTTGACACTGGAGACAAGAAACAGCCAACAGGGAAATTCAGTTTGTTGGTTCCCTTTCCAGAATTGTATCATGCTTCGTGCAAACTGGAAGGTTCAATAGGTGAAGAGGTCTTATGAGGCATTTGAACATTTGCCATCTTATCATTAGGTAATGACATTTTAATAGTTTAATTAACCATCAGGCAGCGAGAAGTCCAGCACGAGAATGGTTGAAACTGCCTAATAATTAAGTCACGAAATAAGACAGGTTGCAGGGAAGGGGAAACAATCCTATTTGTTTTGAAGGGGGTCTTGAAAAGGGTTGGGTGACAGGACAACAGGGAGGCTGCCCAGTCTTCAAAGGAGTCTGTAAGAGGGTCATAATGTATTTAAAAAAAAAACCCCAAAACTTAAAACATTTAAATAATAAAAATCTGTAAAATCAAGTTCAAAAGAAAATTTTAAATACAAATGTTAAATCATAAAAAGCATTTTTGATATTTAGTCATAAAAAATGCCTGTTGGGAACAAAACATACATAAAATAAAACCATCCTAAGACATTACGGTACAACACAAGTGTTCAGTTAATACACAGTGTTAACAGTTTTGTTGCTCACCTATCCAGAAGAATTTTAAACAGGGTGAAAATTTAAAAACAGACAATGCCAGAACTTCTAAGCAACTAGCACCTGGAAGGAGTTCATGTGAACTTTACACCACCTCAAGGAGTTACATCTGCTAATAAAGTGACATGGAAACAGCTGCACTACAAACTATTTTTAGCAGCAGAAGGAACAAGTCCCAGTGACACCATCTGAGGAGTGGGGAGTTAGCCAAGAAGTTCGGTGCAGGTCCCTCAGCCAACACTGATCCTTTACCCAAAAGTTTGAACAGCTCTCTGGAACTACTGTGGCTTTTTTTTCCCCGCTTGGTATCAGTAGTGCAGAAGACTCAAAAGTACCACTTTGGGCCAAGTAGCAACAGAGAGTCATGCACAGATATAGCTGAGTAACACACCAAATACAACTGCAAAGATAGATGTCTGGCTCTCTAGTAAGAGTGCAGATAAAGGAATTACTTAAAAAACATAATCAATCCACCACCAAGCACAACTACAAAACAGCAAACCCTGAAGCTCTCTGTCTCAGAGTTTTCCCCAACAGAACTCCAGAACTTATTTTCTGGTTAGATTACTTGAGGAACATACAACTAATTTACCCCATTCTCTTAAAGTGCTGTAGGTGGTTTAAAATATGGCAGCAAGTAAGCTCACTTGCATAAAATGCTGTTAAGTGTTTGTAAGGTTACTGGGTATGTGTAACAATCTGAAAAATTGCCACTAAAATAATATTACTACATATTTTCCCTTTAAAACACATGCATTTCAGCAATTAAACCACATGTACACATATGTAGCACAGCGCAGAGTGAGAAGGAGGGAGGGAGGGAGGGGGAGAGAGGGAGAAGGCGAGGGCGAGGGAGAGAATTTACGATGATGCCAAATCCCAGTGCTAGAAGAAATGTGAAGGTAAATGGCACCTGCTGCCTATGGCCCCAAGTTCATTTTAACTCCAAAGAGCATTTGTATGCAGAATTTGACTACAGAAATGTTCTCTGTGTGGAATAGGGAAGGGAAGGAGAGGGCTGGAATGTCACAGGTAACTATTGCAAAGCCTAGTCACTCATGAACGATGCCCTACCAAGGTATGGTAAGATGGCTGAAGCACTGTGGAGATTCTCTTCAGAGTATTACGAAGCACCTGAAGTTGGTTCTGTATATTAATAAGCATATGGCTGTAGCATGTCTAACGTACATCAACTCACCCGTCATAGATGGTGCCAGTTTTCTTTGCCCTTTGTGGTCCACAGTACCTTCATAAGCCACAGTCACATCATACACTGCATCCAGATAGTCTTTCATTGTGTCAATGGCTACATGAGTTGCTTTCACACGTGGCGTTAGCACGTGCTTTAATATAGCAAGTCCTAGAGGGGGAAAAAAAAAATAATTAGTGTTTGAAGTTAAACTGGAGTACATTCACAAAAGAAACATCATGCCAAGGAATTTCAGCACCCCCACTCAAAATCACAAAAAGGTTTATTTTTAATCTCCGTTGAGAAAGAGAACGTGCACGTGTGCACACTGCATATGCTCTGCTGAGCACATGTAGAAGATGAAACAGAAATCCTAAAGAATATTAATGACAAAACGGCTGCTCAACAAAAGAGTCCTTTTTACAGCTGCTGCTCAAGAAGCTGTGATGGTTTTAATGTGGCTCACAAGCAATGAAACAGCATGTCTCTTTACTGTTTATGTTTGTCCAACTGCAGTAAAAAAACAGAGCAAATTAACTGAGAAATACTAAATGCACAGGACATTGCCTCCTGAAATTCTGTAACAAATCTGGTAGATGAGGCATAAGCACAGATAATTTTCAGCACGCCTAATGCTCATCTGGCATTTTACTTCCAAAAGAAAAACCAATTTTGTCAACATACTGAATCCTAATACTGCCTGATGGTAACAAAGAAGTGGTAAATTACACATAGAATCATAGAATGTCCTGAGTTGGAAGGGACCTGCAAGGCTCATGGAATCCAACTCCTGTCCCTGCACAGGACAACCCCAAATTCACACCATCACCCTGAGGGCATTGTCCAAGTGCTTCTTGAATATTGTCAGGCTTGGCACCATGACTACCTCCCTGGGGAGCCTCTTCCAGTGCTCCACCATGCCACAATTTTACACATACTTAAACAGGATGCTAGATTTCTCCAAAGCTACCATGCCATCACGAATTTCAATATGCTTTGTTATTTTCTACTATAGATTCCAGCTTACCCTGCTTTTGCTTCCTTCTCCTAATGGCACATTCTGGGACATCAGATATGGTTACTCTGAGGGTCCTCACTTTGGGGAAGGATGAGGGAAAGCAGTTAAACTCAAGACAACTTCAGCCCACTGCAATGACTTGCTGCTACAGAGAATGGGACATTCCACTTGATCCTTGCAGTTGTTTCCCTTACTCCTCTTTCCTGCGTGCTTGTTCCTGCTGCTAACCTTGTATTGCTCTGGCACCCCCCCTCCCAGCAGCTGATTCAACACACCATACCAGCAGAAAACTAAGCAGGGAGGGGGAAATATTGCCCCAAGAACTGACAGCAAGGAGGAAACCTTCTGTTTCCCTGCGAACAACCTATTACAATTGTCTTGGCCACTAACAAATCCATAGTCACAGAAATCAACTGTTGTTCTTAACCATCCAGGCCAAGACACAGAGATTAGCATGTCAAAAACACAAGAACGTCAGGTTTAATGGCACTCTGCAAGTCTTAACAACAGTATTTCATCTCTATGTTTGCTTCAGCTGACCAATTCCACCTAGAGCATACTTAAGAACATACAAATACTCTGGGCTCCAAAGTATAAACTTTATTCTATTTCCAGAATTTTATTATACAATGACTTTCAAAACGAGAACAAACAAAAAAAACCCAAACCTTTTCATGATCTGAACACAGCTCTTCCGCACTTACTTGAAAGTGCTTCTAGGAAAAAAAGCATATTATGCAAAAATTTTTACTATTTTGCTGTAAGCCATGTACCTTTCTCAAAGACAAGTATCAGAATAAAACGGCAATTATTCCTTTCTAGCCTTATTTTTCATTGGCTTACTCTTCAGTCCATTTTTAAAGAACCATCTATTGATGCTATTGGTTCCTGATAGACGAAGCAGAAATTTTTCTAAACCAAAGTATTGTAGTATTGCTTTTGATATCTATCTGCTTGCAAAATCAATTCAAAAGATAATATATTATGTCCTGGTTTTGTACTGGACTTCTCTCCCTTGTTGGGCAAAGCATACTTTGATCTAAAATTATGAAAATATCTACTGAACATTGTAAGATAATGCTTAATTTCTAAACTGCTCTAACATTCTTATAGTTGAAAATTTCAGTGTAAATAATTACCTTGATTTCTTAATATTTGCTAAGAATCTCCTTGTCTGAACGGAGATGAAAGGTTACGTACTAGCACCCCTTCTGAAGTCATTGTTCTAAGCTTTACCGGCAATAGCAATAACTGTCTATGCAAAATGTTATATGGATCATGTAAATATTTTGAAGCATAACATGGTGGTATTGTTTTCTTAGCTTGTGAACTGTTACATCAAACAGCTAATTATGTTATGTTTCCAAATGTTTACTCTGTAAATGAAGCACTGACTATTCTAGTGTTGTGTCAGCAACAATATTAGTGTGGACATTGCACTCAACACAACTCTTGTTGATCCAAATTCCCAAACATATTCCAAAAACACTGTCATTCCTTTACTGCCCAACTCATCTTTCCCTTAACCAAACTTACCGTGGGGAAGAAAAAGGAAAAACAGGCTTCAGTGAAAACAAAGACAAATTTAGGTATCTGAGACTATTCAGTGCTGAGTTTTTTGAAACCATGGCCAATTTTGGTGATGAAGATGGTCAGTGACAATCTGTGAAGGGCAACTGTAGAATAAGCCCCTCTTACTCCACGTGCTATCAGTGAACTCTTGAAGGTTTAAGTACCATTTGAGTAGGCATCTAATTAAAATCAATAAAGTCCATAAACCATTATTCAGAAACACTCCAGTGCATGACAAACATGCAGCAACAAGAGGAGTTCAGCACATCCTTTTAAAGAATCTGTTTTATAAAAAACATTAACCACACATTCTTGCAATTACTTGATGATCTTTGCTAAATCAACATAACAGAATTTAAACCCAAGTAGTTACAGTATAGTTACCTTGGCAAGCTGCCTGCATTTAATTCACAAAACACACTGTGCTTAAACTGTTTTTATTGTTGTGCAATACTAAGTTAGGACTCTCTGTCAAAGTATTTGAGGTCATGAGATTTTATTTTAAATGCCAAAGAAAACAAACTAGATGTCTAATATGTAATACTCTACCTTAAAATGCTATAGCTTTGCTCTTCTATGTTAACTAACTTTTAAATGATAAACAGACATAAAAAATTATTAAAATAATGTGAAAATCTGAAGAAATATGGTGAGCAACGGTACTTCAAATATCATCCGTTTAGTAGACTATAGTAAGATGCAGACCTACTTCAGAAAGTCTGCAAGAAAATTGAATGAAAGAAAGTAAGGTTTTAGTTTGGGAAGTACAAAGGCCCAATTCATTAATATCTACAGAACTGAATTTTTCATCTAAACACAAAAGAACAAAAAACACCAAACAAAACATCATTTATCTAACCTCTCGAGGTGAAGTTACATATATAATAGCTGAGTACAGCTCAATGGAGAAGATCTCTCTTCCTCTTTCCTTCATCCAGGCTAAAACCTCACAGAGCTGTTCAAGTGCAGGCAGGCCTTCTGCATTTTCAGACTTGGACTCCATTAGTCATATTTGTATCCCTGACATGTACACACACCACATTTTTAAATTAAAACAATAAAAAAAGCTCTAAATTAAGAATACCCTATGCATATTACATTTGCATTACCACATTTCATCAACAAAAGTTATGTGCTCACTGAAAGTGGATATCAGAATTAGTTTGAGGGTTCCCCCCCACCATAAAACCATGTTACTTGACAGTAATACAAAAACTGAAAGCAAGGTGAAAAACAATTAATTGATTTCAATGCCAACTAGATCTTTCTTTCCTTATTTTTCCCTTCTCGTGTGTATGTGCAGTGCTATTAGACCGAAAGCTTGGCAGTTACCTGGGGTGTCCCAGGTACTCACCCAACACTGAGCTCCTACCAGCCCTCTGGAGTGCCCCAGTGATCAAAGCCTTACTTATTGAAACCAGAGTCTCGAGTTAGACTTATAAAATGACATGTGGTGGGAGAGCTCATCCATTTGTATGATAGTATTCCCTCAACTTAGATAAATAGGAATCAGCTGATGAGAGTATTAAAACATTGCATGCTCTCGTAAAAAGCGTTTTCTGTTACAGTGAACTAAAGTACAAGAAATGCAAGTAATCCCCTCAAGAAGAGTATTTAGTAGCTTCTTGCTTTCCTAAACTTAATTTCCTAAGGATGACTTTTAATAACAGAAATCCTTTCCTCATCCTAATGGTACGTTTCTCAAATGCTACTCAAGGTATCCCCTCCCTTCTTTAAAATTATATTCTCCTTTCCACATTTCACCGTGCACTTTTACATCAAGCTTGCTTACATGAAAGTGTGTGGAAAAAATATCATCAAAAGCGATTTTCTTCAGAGAGAGTTCCAAATAACAGTTATGGATATTAAACACTTCAGATTGCTTTAAAATACAATCTAAAACCAATGCCAAGATCTAGAAGGGAAACATTTTCAATTAGCTCAGTTGAAATACCTCTTTTTTACATGACCTGTAAAAGCAATTTTGAGATAAGCATATCCCGCACGTACAAACAACTTAGCAGAAAGCATGATACTTGTCAAGATAAACTTAGTGTTAAAAAACATTTACATTTGCGAATTTTCCGCATAAAAACGAGGGAGATAATAAATGAATACCTGAAATGTTTGCTTGATTAAATGACCTTTGTTAGAAATCAAACATTAATACAAAATTCCATAAATGCTTTTTATCAGGGAAGACTGTTTTGTCTTCATTCAGCAAAAGCAAGCCAAGTTAAATTTAACAAGCTTCTTATCCCTTTCTCTTTGACTTTTCAGAGTTAGTAACGTTAGGAGTAGGAGGGCTTTGGATTATTCCTATTTATTTTCAGATTTTTTAAATGCCATTTCTTAACATTTGGATAAAATTCATATTCTACTAAATCTGACAAATTTGTGGTTGTTTGGAACAGTATAGAGGTCTAACTACTAGAAAATGATCAGAAATCTATACATATATATTTTGGGAACATATAAATGGAAGAAATTTTACACCAGAAGCTGGTACAAAAAATAAATCATGTGCTATGTGGGTTTTACAGATATTTTGTTCTATAGTCAAGTACCATTAAAAAGACTATGTAAAAGATTTACGGTTTCAAACAAAAAAATAAAAATTACTCCTTCTGACCTTATGATAAGATTAGAGTTAAATCCCTATGAAAATATGAGTGCTACCTACATATTATAATTCTCTGGACTCAGCAACTCAAGCCCACTGACTGGTGTGGAAGAATAGCTGCACTTTTAAGATGCCTAAACTAGTAGATCGGAGCCTAAAAGGGGACACCAATGTGTATGTCAACTGAATTAATGCATCAGATTTTGAAGACAGGAACCACATTAGCTGACTACTCCCGTACAAAACTAAAGCAAACTTTAAGCTAAGATTACTGACTGTATACTTAAATATTGGAAGTTGGAAGGCAAAAGCTCAGGAGACAAGGGGCAAAACACATGCTGTCACATTCTTATATCTTCGAGAGAGTAGAGGAGGAAATACTTAATCTGATTATGAGAATCTTACAAGATGTCCCATTAGAAACACAAGTCATCAACCATAGTGAAACACAGCAATTGCTGGAATCATCTCACGCAACCATCTACTTTCCATCAGGAGAGGACAACTAGGTGTATCAGGTTAAAATCCAGCTACATGGCACATACCGCCATCGGATTGGAAGTAGGGGATTTCATTCGCCTCCAGGAGAAATGTGAAAACCTGACACGTCTTCATCTGATATTCTGGCAACAGTGCTTATGTGGTTTGCTGTGGCTGTGAAACCCCAACAAATATTGCTATTTTGGCCAACAAAGATAAATACTGGATTAATTTTCTCAACTCCACAGAATTTAACTTGTTCTATGAATAACTCCTGCATTAATCCTACCACAAATAACCAAACAACATAGTTTTAGAGAGGTAATTTTCGCTTTTGTTTTTAAACTTTGGGAAGCACGTTTTTCCTTCCCCAATGCAAACAAACAAATGTATTTTGAGTTTAAAATGCTTCCTATTCTATCCTGGGTAAGAATCTGATCTGACTGGAATCTTCTGCCACTTGTAAAACGTGTAGAATGAGTAATCTTCAGTTTCTGAGGGTACTAGCATTACCCTTAGATGACAACGTTCTCAGTTCATCACCATAAAACCAGTATCCCTGGAAGTAAGTAACTTTCTGTACCTCATTTAATACAGTTGTAGACAGAACTTAAAATAGAGTTCCAATTATTTAGAATAGAGTTTTGGTGTGTCAAATCTATTACTGCTGAGGCTCATATGCATGTGTCAGTCTCCGGCATGAAAACCATGAACACTAATTGCCTAATTTTATCAATTTTACCTCTAGATGTGTTTGGCATTCTTTGGTTTTAATAAACAAAAACCTGGCAGTACATTCAAAATGAACTTGGCAAGGTAGTTAACAAATTTGAAAGACCAGTTCATGGATTTAATTTTTTACTGCATAATATCCTTTATTTCTTTCTAAAAATAGTAAGAAAGTACACGGTCCTAATCATTCCCTAGAAGTTTTTCTGTGCTTTATAGCCTTCAGTCTCAATTGACTCATATCCAGATATACTGGATCTACCCTGTGTGTTTGATATGCCTGTGTTTCAGAAAGAGGAAAACCATCTGCTCTTGCTAGGAGTAAAGATTTTGTGTAGAACCCAAGTCCTATGGCAGAACAAACTGTAACATGATGTTTTATCAGTATTTTAAAAAGTTGCCTGTCTTTCAAGGATGACCTCAATCACTTTTAAATTCTTTTGCTGTTTGATATCCTCCATCCTATTCATAGACAGATAAGATTTATTTATATATTCATATCAATGAGGAAAGACATAATAGTGGAAACCAGCAACATCAAAATATTCCTTTGGATCTCAATCTAAGCCTTTTTTTTTTAATTTCTTTTTGTTGAACTGGTTTTAGGACCAACTGTAAAAAGGCAGTAACTGTGTCCAAAACTGGTGTTTACTTAAAAAGAACAACAAGATATGAGATGCAGATCATCAGCTGGTGACACAAAGACCAGGTAATTAAGTTCAGCCCAAAAATTCTGCTTAAACAAATGAACCTTCTCTACAAGAGAATCCAGCTCAGAGAGAGTAAAAGTCAGCACAAACCCCACAAACCTTTTCATACTTCCTCTCCGCAAAACTACTAAAACATACACAGACACTTATGTCAAAAACAGTATTTCAGACAGCATGATAAACATGAGTTATGCTTGTGCTCTAGGAATAGCTTTGTTATCTTTGGGTACAATATCTCTGGTCCTAACATCAATTTGGAGTTTAATTCTTAATTAAACCACTTTTTCCAATATTATACTTGCATTACTTTCTCAACATAAAATTGTGCAAAATGTAGGAGAAAGATCATTATAAAGCTTACATTTCAAGGTATAAAACACACAAAAAAATACCCCTACATGTCTGTAAAGCCAACACTGAATCACTGTACTCTGTAACCCATATAGCAAGATGACATGACTAAATTATCAGACTTTATATCCCCACAAGGAATGAAGTGCAAATTTTAAACTGTAAGTTACAGTAAATCATCATTCCTCTGACTGGCAGAACTACTGGGCATTATTACCTTTCCTAAAACTGTACGAAATAAGAAGCCTCCAGGATGTTTTAGACAAGCATGCAATTGTACGTTTTTAGTCCAGCTCAGCAGTGTCACACAACAGCCCTTGCATGCTTACAAGGAGCGTGGCCAGTGCTCAATCTACACGTGACCGTTTGGTCATGGCTCCCATGCTGCAGCCCCAGCGCATGGCCACGACCATGGTGGCACTGGGGCTGCTGGGTGGAAGCCGCAAAGCCAGCACCACTGCACAGCGGCGTGGGGGGACCCCGGGGAGTTGTCACCATCTCCCACCGGCAGCCATGCAGAGTTCCCCATCCTCACAGCTCCCCACTGTACTGGTACGTGCCTTGTACTGGTGTGGGCCTCGTGGCTCTTAGCCGTCAGAATAGTTTGGTACGCAGCTTTCAGTGTCAGCCATCCCTGCTTCTCAGCATGCTTGTACGAGGAATGCTCTAATTCAAGGGAATATCAATCTTTGCATGAACATGCAGGGGTGCAGGGTCCCACGCAGACTGCTTCCCATGCTCTCCATATAAAAAGTTGAGGAGAGACCAACAACAAAAGAATTTAGCAGGGGGGAAAAGCAGATCAAGAGGATTCTGCACTAGAACTGGAGATGCTTCGTGTTTAATAAATATTTGTCTTGAGAGTTTTTAAAAGAAGTAGCCCTTACAAAATAAAAGCAGGCCAATACCGGTGAGAAAAGTGTTACAAGAAATGAACAGGTGCTCTGAAAGCACAAAAGCAGTGTTTTACTGTTTTGCAGACTATAGGGATATAAGCAAGAGGTTTATTAAAATAATAATAATGACAACGAGAGCCCTTTCTTTTCCCTGAAAAAGGAGGAGAGAGGAAAAAACCCCTTATCAAACATCCCCTCTGAACTCTCAAAGAACCACCAACCTAAATTAAACATTTGACTTTCATTTCCGACAGGAAACTGAAGCGATGAATAAATACATTATGACTTAAGCTCTGCTGCTCATACACGCAAACAAATTCCATTCTTCCCAAGGAGGAGAAGAAAAGCATATATCCTTTTGGACAAGAGCTAACAATACTTAATAGCTTGATGGTATCAACAGGCTGATTCACAGACTTGTGAATTCATTTCAGTGAGTCACAGAAATGAATTTACCAGACCTATTTGTTATTCTTTGTTTACCTTCAGGGTGAATTATTTCACTTTTGGTCAACAGGAAAAAACAAAACCAGGAAACATGTTCACTGAACTGTTGGACTTAAAAGTTTACGTGTATTGTGCATATAATGTGAGAAAAAATGAAAAAGCTTGGGACCCTTAGCTTTTTTGCAAGCCTTTCCAAAGATGAAGTAATTCCATGTGTGGTTATAGAAACGACGTCAACAATCAAAGCGACTACAGAACAAAGTTCAACCAAGGAAAGGTGAGACTGGAAGGTGAGAGAGGAAGAAAACTAAAAAGCCATGGTAGTACTAAAAGTAATTAAAAATTAAGTGATGGAAGACTTTTTCTTTTAAGGCACAACTATCTCTATCCAAAATATTCTTTATATCGAGTGACAACTGTAATTGGAGTTATAATGTCAGCTTAGATAGAACAGTGCCCTGATCCAGTGTAGGTAATTCTTATGTCCCTGAAGGAGCAAGAAAAGAAGTGTCCATAAATACACAGATATAGACAGAAATAAAGAGAGCTGTCTTGAGAATTAATACTCTTGCACAACGTGAAATTCATGAAATGTCTGCATGTAAGCTACTCTCATCTTACTCTGTGGTAAGAGAAACCCTGGCTTATGCCATTCTACCCCTTAAGCATCAATCAGGCAGGCTTAATAGTCCAGTTAAGGTGAGATCATCATATTATATAACAATTTTATATAACATATGTTAACACTGTAACAAAAGAATTATTTCAAAACTTTTTTTTGCTTACCTTCCTTTTCAGCAAATGATTGACTATCTGCAATGACTTTTGGTATTTCTGGATTGTAACGAGTCCCCTCTGGAAAAATCACTAAATACATCTGTGGGATTAAAAAGAAACAAAACAGACAAGTTCTTACAATGAATGTAAGCCAATTCCTTTTACAGAAGTCATTTGACAGGTCCATATTGTATTTAGTTCACACCATCAAATACTGTAAGGATCCAAAGAAAATCAGAATACTTGAGCTAAAATTTCTTAGCTCTAAGAAACTTACTGTTCGAGGTTCAAAATAATTTTCTTTGAATATACACCATAGAAAGTTGTCCAGGTGATTTGGGAAGGGAGATGGCACACATCAACAAAAGTGAGCAAGTCAGGAACAGCTGATATCAATAAGAGTATGGGTTTTGTTAAGTGGGATAAGAGGAGATTTTTAAGACAGTCAACTACGTCAGAGATGACCTAAATTTTATTTTTTTTTCTTTAATACTGATCTTGCATCTAACCTTTCCTTATACTGAAATATACAATTAATTCCATTCATAATCAGAAATACTATTAATTGAAATTATGATAGATCAGCTATCTCACTGTACTAGATATTAAATATATTACGAACTTAAAACTCACAGTTTAGCACAATTTGAACTTTAAAGTCACATTCCTATAAGTATGCATGTCTGCAAGGTTAGATTTCCCAAGTAAATTAGTTTGCTTGCCTATTCAGCAACAACTGTCCATGGGTTCTCAAATCATTACACAGGTAAAGGTTGCCTAAGTATCTGCATGTCTGAGTGTAAAATTATGTACCCAAATAGCAGCAAATTTGATGAATTTTCCACTTGCTTTTGAAACAGAACAGATTTCCAACTCTTTTTTTTGCGTGTCTTGCATAATCTTACATACAAAGCTGATGCAAAACATCACTTAAGCAGTGAAAATTTCATATTGGGGGCTCATCTGCAGAAGAGGCGGCTACGGCCACAAATGGTAACTAGCATGGAGAGCTGAGCACAACACATTCACAGTAAAATCATGCCTACTGTGCCTGGACTACCTACTTAATTTGTTATCTTTGCAGAAAAGAGTCTCAGGAAATATTTGAAAGAAAAAGAGAAAGTGGATTTACAAAACAGTCCAAGGAGGATTTTCAGTGAGTACAGGAAGACACTGACAAGTGGGAATGCACATCATGAAAAGATGCAAAGTTAAATAAAAACTCAGAAAGAAACACACAAGAGTATAACTTTTGCTTTGTGGGCCACAAAGCAGAGTGTGCTGATATTTGCACTTAATGATTGCAGAACAGCTAGAGAAAAAGCTGAATGCAGCAAGCGAACTCTCCAGAATCACCCCACAGTGAGGAAGGTTGAAAGATTTGCTAAAACGCAGAGGAGGGAAGAAATATAGGAACTGTGCCAACTAGCGAAGCCAGCAGGAGATCAAGAAAAAGGAGAGCGAGTACATAGTCTAGAATCTGGCAGGGGAAAACGAGGAAAAAAATATTAAGAATGGCAAAACCAGTGTCAGTAGAGTGGAGTAAAGAGAGCTAGAGGAAAGGCTGTAGTTGTCATGGCATGTTTGGGAAGGAGGAGAACCGGCAGATAGCACAGGCAGGTGAAGTCCAAGAATGTTCAAGGACCACCAGAAACCCAAGATGTATACAGATTTGGGGGGGAAAGAACAAAAGAAAATGGGTTTAAGAGGCAACGTGCTTACTTTTTTATAACACGACAGTAGCATAAGCACAGGGACGAGTACAGGAATCCTTAGACCCAGCTGCAGTCCACACTTCCCCCAGTCATGTATACATTTCATCTATGAAGTACACTGTTGAGATATTTAAGTGGCTAAGTAAAACTTTTCAGAGTTAGCTGGAAAGGGCATAATATTCAAATCCAGATGCGTATTTTTTTTTCATAAATGTGCTTATATTCAAATCACATAATCTGGAGCCTTAAAGTGGTACTTCAAGATGAGGTGACTCCCGCCCCCTCATTAAAGACTGATTGCTCAGATCCAAAGGGTAATACAGTGGCTGTAACAGGTAATAATTGACAGAGCAAAGAAAGAGAAGCACACAGGACAGGACTACCATTCTTGGTACAGAGATCGGCACTTAACAGCATGCAACAACGTTAGTGGTCTTCAGAGCAGATAACCAGCCACTGAAAGCTGATTACACAACAGAGAATAGTATCTACTTACTCCAGTCCTCCGTATGTAATACAAAGCAGGGTTGAAATTATATTTTAATTATTCTTGTAAACCTCTAAAACACAAGTAGTCAAAAGGTTTGTTGACCAGAATCTGAGTATCTCTGAATTGAAAGCTTACCAACAAGACAGAGGAGTGGCCTTTGCTTTAAATTCAGCATATATAAACCTAACACAGAACTCATTAGGACTACTTTACCTGAGTAAAATTCATGAATGTAAATAGATACTTATACTCACATATAGTCCTGCACAAGACAAAGATATTCTGCCAGTGCAATTCAGCCCACCAAATCTACTTGTATGACTGGCTTTTCTCTTCTCCCACCATGGGCAGCAGAAGCTAAATCCTTAAGCACTATTTCGAAAGATTGTAAGAACTACAAATCTCTAAGACTTTAATAACTAAATAAGCTCCCCTGAACTTGGACTAAGAACTGTTGAGTTGTAGGAGCATTTTAATTGCCTAGAAACACTAGCTGCAGCTAAGGCAAATTTTTTTACAGAATTTTTCATTTAGGGCAATTAGCTACATGAAAGTTACGCACTTTATCACACTGACTGCAAAATACAGTGCTCATGTTCAAAATGGCATAGAAGATTTTGCATTACCATAGTCCCTGATTCATTGATATACCAATTTTAACCCAAGCAGAGTAGGTCCCTATGCTCAGTTACATAGTACATTCATGCCTGTTTCTGTGTGGGTGTCAGTACACTTGCTATCTCTCATCAATGTGAAAGCTTTAAGGAGTGGATAAGGATTCATTTAGTAGAACCCTACTGATTCTTGTTGGAGCCAGAAAACCAGAAAAGAGGCAGGGGTTACCCGCAGAGTCCCCAGTGTAATGTCAGTGAACTTGCCACAATCCACAAATGAAATGAATGGATGATGATAACTGCTTTCACCCGAACAGCAACTCTAATCATTTCCCCAGTGTTGTCAAGGTCTCCCAGGCAAAAAGACAGAGCAATGGCACCGAGAGGGGCTGTGCTTCCATAGGGGTGAGTAGGGCAGCTGAAGAAGTCCTTGAGATAGATCAGAGTGCCACAAAAGGAGCTGGTAGAGGTGGAGCAGGGGAAAGGGGCACGAAACAACACATGAGTCCCTGGAATACAGAACAAAGTCAGCCCACACACCATAAACATACAACGAGAAGAGGCGATAAAGAGAAAATCTGGCCAAGGACAGGGCTTTGGAGGGTGTCCTGGAGAGAGTAGCTGCCACTGTAGAACAACGTTGGGCATCAAGAAGTGGTAACTACTGACTAAAGATATCTTGCATTTACTGTGCTGTTCCCAGGTGGGTGACAAGGGGAAAACAATTAAATATTTACAAAGTTCAAAATGATATTAAACAATGCTTTGCTTAATTTTAATATTATTATTATTGCATCCTGACAACTAGACAGATTCGTATCTGAATCCATTTAGACCACTGCCTGGAAGATATGCTTCTGGTGAACTGGATGAGAAACATTAACACTCAGATCAATAACTGAAAAAGATATGGTATGAGAAAGCGTATCTGGTATAACTGGAACGAAATACAAAAGGTGATGCGAGGAAAGCAGGCAAGGACATCCAGGATTTGCAAATTAGTAACTATACGACAAAATACTTGCATTAAGCCTTATAGCGGTTGTATTAATGTTTCTGTCCCCTCCAGGTTTTTACTGTTTGATTGGCATGGCTTCACATCACAAAGATTTATTCTGTGATTGAATGAATGACAAAAACAAAACACATAGGAACCAGCTAAATATTGGCTGTACTGGGTTAAAACCCACATCTCAGAATGCAGATTTCCTACTCTTGATGCATGATAAAAAGAAATATAAGTTACCTTTTCAGTTCTCAAACTGAATGGTTTGCTGTTCGGAAGAGTTAACTTTCTTTATAAAACAAGCAGATTGAGTTTATCAAGTGTCCGCTGAATATTTTGTTACATTGAGAAATGTGTTTATCTTGTTATGGCTTACATTAAAACAACATAAAACATAAAACACAGAAGTGTCCTTCAAATCATGTGACAGTCTCAGCTCTCACAACAAGACATAAGATTGCAATTTGTTAACAATCAGCCAGATTTTATGCAATCTTAAACAAAATCACATTGTTTCAACTGAGTTTTGCCAACAAGAGGCCCAATAATGAACCAGTTGATTGTATAGTTCAATGACAGTTTGAGAAGCAAAATAATTTCCAGACAGAAATAAGAAAATTTATTAGTTCAAGATCTCCACTAAGAAAACAGAGGTGCAACAGCATTTCAGCCTAGCATCAGAGCTTTGTGCTTGTCTAATATTGCTGCACTGCATCTGGGAAGAAGGCCACATGACATGAGGCAGTAAAACAACTAACGGCCTTGCTACGCTAACGAGAACAGAAGACTGGTTCTGCCTTCCTACACATCTTCAGTTTCTTAATGGGGACAGGGATGGCTCCAGACAGACTGAACATTAATCATTTGGATTCTTTTGTTTAAACTGTACGTGGAGAGAAACTGTAGATAACAAAGTTACCCTTAACACAGATTCCCATCCATCTCTTCTCTATTGACATATAATTCCTCCCTTAGCAGCTGAAAGGCAGGCTTTATTCCAACACTACATTAAAGAAAGAACCGCGTTCATGCAGAATGACCAAACAACAACAGCTGCTCACTCAACTGAGGAAAAGCTCACCCTGAGCTGTAGCATCCAGTGCATAAATTTTAATAAAAATTCCAGAGTAGTAAATTAATTATTTTCATCTGAAGCTAATGAGTTCAGGGCATACCTGGTTTACTGGTTAAACTATCTTCATTTTAAAAGCAACATGGTTGCTTGTGAATGTCACGCTAAGTTGCAGAACTGCGAAGTTTCTTCATGAATAATGCTGTAAGGACACAGGTTATCATGTTCTTCTCCCAGTAGTAACTGTAGGTTAAAGGGCATTTACAGCATCTACATTTTAATTCTCAGATAAAGTGGATTATAGAAAATTTAGTCTTCCCTCAAATGACAACTCAATGGTCTGTGTCTTTTACCCCAGCAGATGCAAATATTTGTCTCGGTAAACAGGCTTTTGACAGCTTTGATTTTGTAAAACTTATGTCACTCCCTATATGGTTTGACTGAAAGAGATTTAAACCAGAATGCATTTCTGCAGCAGTTACACGTATTTCTCTTCTATACTGCTACCCTAGGTAATATGACAGAAATGGCAACAACTGCCTGGTAAGCACATCCACGTTCTGTGCCCATTTCCAACACCACTGAACTTCTAGATAGCCAAATTACACCAAAAAACAAATGTCCCTAAGTGGTCCCAAATTCATTTGGCATTAGCTTAAATAGGTTACATATAGGTTTTCAATCCACACACAGCTGAGCAGGGAGAAGAAAGATGATTCCAGAAAAAAAGCCTTCTGGATTTATTTCATTTATTAATCACAAGCAGAACCCACAGTGAATGTAGCTTTAAAGAAAAGCTTCATGCTTAAACCTCCCCTTACATTCCAGTTGGGCTAAAATCACACACTAGCCTTGTCCAGTCAATTTATAGCACTAGAGCAACACTGAACACCACCTGCAGGTTTCCAGTGAGATGCAGAATTAGATGATTTTCTACATACGTCTTCCTTAGATTGTATTTAAAAAAAAAAATCCACATTTTTATAAAGCAGACTAATTTAATTCAGAGTTCAAATCAAGACTCTTAACACAATCAAAACCTTACTGTTACAACAAACCCCTGCATTTTAGGGGATGCAGAGCGAAGCCAGAAAGCCAGAATCAACTAGAAGCTGCCTCTTAGGCTAGCAAGATGGCCTATGCAGGAAAACATCCTCCCAGGATATTTCATCCAGGCTAACTAAAGCAAAGTTAACCAGCACTCTGCAAGGGGAGCAATTAATTGCTTAGGGGGATGACTACAAATAGGTTTCATACATCCTGTAATTTTTCTTCGCTTATTCCATTACACTACAACGTTTTACAGAAACTAGACTCTTTGCCACTGACATACAGAAAATAACTTGACGCAATGCAGCCTTTTCACACCCCAGGACCATCCCTGGTAAATGCAGGCACAAGTTACCACTATTGAATATGACCATCTTCTCCATGGGGACATCTTTAGATTAGACAATCGGACAGGAAAAGTTTAGTTGTCATAATGTATTTCTGGCCTTCGTAACTTATATGCTAAAAACTGGAAATAGATCTACTTTCTTATCTTAATTAAAAACAAAAAAAAACCCTGTTCATGCTAAATCTTAGTTCAAGACAAAACAAGTTGGAGCACTGTCTTAAACAGGAACACTTTACTCATTTAAGGCTCTCAGTGAACGTAAGGCCAGTTTGCTTTTTCAACACAGACACATGCAGAAACATAAACACTATCTCCAAAAAAAAAAAAAAAAAGAGAGAAAGAGACTATTATGAAGGTCAAAACAACTCATGCATTCCTTTTACCCAAGCTTATAAAAGGTTTGCCACTTAGTAGTTGGAGTGGCAAGTCCTAATCACATCATTTTAAATAAAATGAAAGCATAGCTGTTCTCTATCAAGACTTGCTGAGTTGGTTTTCTTAAGTCTAGCCAAAAAGGCAAAAAACATTTTAATGCACAGCAAGTAATGGAAGTGAAGCACAGTGATTCTAACCACTGAGCCACAAACCATACAGGGAGTCATGAGAAAAGTCACTTGGCACTAACAATCATTCTTCAAATAGAAAATTATCAAGAGTTTGGGTTTTTTTTCATGGTTTTTTTTTCCCCCCCTCCTCCAGGCGTAGCAGACAAAGTTACTCAGTTCTAAGATACCATTAAAAATGGTTGATCATTGGGATGACTAATTAAGATTTGGTAAGAATGGTTCTTGACTTTCAGAAGATCAAACAACTGGTATTCTACAAAAATACCAGTCTCTGACAAGCATACAGTAGTCAAAATGTTGTCTTTTGAAACACAGGGAACACTGTCAGTGGTTTCTCAAGGAAGCTGCTACAGCTCATGTTCTAAGATTTAGTCCATATCCTGTCTGCCCTCTACAGAGAAAATCACAAAGTTCGTACTGTTTATAAAGGACTAGTCAAATTTTCCTAAGTTTAATTAGAGGTATCACTCTAATCACAGAAAGTAACTGTAAAAATACAGAAAGAAAACAAATCCATGATTACCATCTCGTAGTTTGTAGGTATTGGGCATGACTCATTTCTCCAAAAAGCCTTTGCCATTTAAAAAGTCAAAGAAATGAGAAGGGGGGGAAGGAAGGTATAATCTTACCGGAGTGTCAGCTTTCATCTGGGCCCGCAACTTCTCTCTCATTTCTTTTTCATTGAATTTGGCACTTCTTTTTACATAGACTCCTCCATGCTACCAGAGGAAAAAATATGAAAAGTATTAAATATTTAAGTAGCTTAATGTAGAACAGTTGATAGAAGAACAAACAAGACAACAGTGACAAGTCACCATTAAGCTCACGCTGCAAATCGCCCACAAGACGGTTTCTCCTAGGATGAAAGCACCTGAAACTAATTTTACATTTGTAAGTACTTAAGTTCATAAAATCTGTTTAAATAAAGATCAGATCTAAAATATAAAAAAAAAATAAATTATAAGACACCTGAAGTGTCTTGTTTAAAGGCATTAAATAAAGTGGAAGATGGCATTGGAACCAAACCCAGGGATCTGTCTATTCCTGACAATACTGACAAGCAGCTTAAGTTGTATATAAAGGGAAAAATCACACAACTGAAGTTACTCACATACAAGTACTTACAGGTCAATGTTTTCAATTTTATGTGCCCATTCTTATACAGCGACTACTGCAAATACTGGAATTAAAAGTATTGTACCTATACATACAAAATTTATGAGTAGCACAAAAGTAACTAGCATAGGTCTTGAAGATTTCCATGCACTTTATTAGAGAATCAAACTTTTACTAAAGAAGTTATGTGCCGAGGTAATAGTTTAATAAGTAACACATAATGTTTAAAAGGCAAAGGATTTTATAAAAGTATTTTTACTGAAAATAATTATAAAAAGTTAGAGCATTTCCTGGAAAAGATCAATTTTATAGCTTTTTTCACACAATTTATCACAAAAACTTCAGTAACAGGACTATGGCAAAGTACACAGAAAGAAAGAGTGTTATAAAGAAATAACATTTGCCTCATCATTTCCCTCTTCCATCACTTTATCTACAGCATAGCTACAAGAAGATGTAAACAACCATGCTCCAAAGTGAACTATTGATACAATGAATTCTGAAAAAAACAAAACACAAATATAGCTTCCAAATAACAGAATTTCATTTTTAAGGTACTTTGTTTTCATGGATTTTCTAACCCATTCCCTAAATTGGTTGTACTCTTTTCTGCCCACCCTGACAGCTGGTGTTAGGATTTGTCAGATAATTTCTATCCATTTACAGTTTTACATACTCTTAACAGAAATGTGACAGTAAGATTAAAACTACTAAGAGCTGAACCTTATTCAAATATCTTATCTCAGGAAAAGATACAGTACATCATAGAAACAGGGGTGGTGGTGTGTGTGCAGGGACCTATTATTTTATTTGCATGGCATGGACAGAAACAAAGTCAGGGGTTTGGAGGAGGAAGGCAGAAGAGGCGGTTATGCAAAGTGCTTTCAGCCTTTGCTTTTCATGGCATGGAGAGATGGCTGTGCAGCTGCTTAGCTAGTGGTATTTGATGTGACTTTTAAGTTGTTCTCCAAAAGCTTCAGTGAAAAGGAACAGAAAGTCAATGATACATTAAGTCCATATTAAATATTCTGTCTTAACATTATTGTCTGTGGCTGCCTTCCAAGGTGAAGTAGCCAGCTGCAACACTCAGCTGAGCTCCTGTGGCTGGCAGGGGATGAAAACCAAGAACGGAATCCCGCAGTCCACCGAGCTTGGCCTTTAGCAGGCTGGAGCATCGTATCAGCACCATCCCACAAGCAGTTTACCAGTCCCCGATAGATAATGGCATGAACACAAAAATGTTCCATCAGCTGTGCAGCAAACAGAGAGCCACATGTTATCTACACACTCCACATGTTAATACTGGTTTTATGATCTGACACCATTAAAGGGAAATAGGAGTCTTATTCTATACAGTGACACTTACCACAACAACCACTTTCAGAAAGGGCAGACTCAGTCTGGTATGAGAACTAATGCATCTACTATACAAGACTTCCATGTAATTGGTAAGTCATCATTCTGTGTGAGCTCCGCTAGGTCAGGCTTCGATAAACGAGGGAAGGCTGGAATCAAAGCCTTCCCTTATTTATCGAATTACTAAGAAGCTGCAGTAAACTGGGAAAATAGTGAACCACCTTTTCCTTGTTTAATTTGTGAACTTGGAGAAATCAAGTCGCTATTGTACAGTTTGCTTAGGGACACCACAACACCAAAGACAGGTTTGGTCTCCCCACCTGAGACTTTTTAGTGCTCATAAACAGATTTGAACTTCAAGTAAATAAGAGTATAGTTACATAAGAACAAATTACATATTGTAAGATCACCCTTTGCTGCATACAGCCCAACTACACAAATATGTCAGCCCCCCTATGGCACAGGGTTACAAAGCTAAAGAGAGGCAATATGCCACACTAGCTAAATATTTGGCTAAAATTCAGTAACAACCAAAAGAGTGCACAAGCTGATGCTGAATAACAGAAAAGACAAAGACATACTTCCTATGTTAAAAAGTCAAGCAAGCTCCGGAATATCAAAAATATTTATCAAAATTACATCCCAGCCTCACCAGGTGGTATAAGATGAATAGGAGCTAGCTGCATTTTGGTGGAGAAAGATAGGGCAAAAAAAATTTCAGATCCACCCAAAAATAATAAAGCCAGTTTTATGAAAAGAAATAGCTCTACCTACTAAATTAAACCTGGTACATAACAGGTTAATTTAAGTGGTTCTTTTCTTTTCTTGCTATTAGATAGCTGCCTTCAAAGAAGAATGCTAGTTATGCAGTTGTATATAGCTCAAATTCCCCAATTTGTATTGCATTTCCTTTTCAGTAAGAGATCAAATATATGAATGCTTTTCAAAACAGATTTCTGGAAGTACTGTTTTTAAGGTTCTAATTTTTTTCCGCTGTACTTTAAAAGCCCCTCTCTCAGTCAACAATGGATTATGTTTACAAATATACTTCCTTTGTGCCTGATTTTCGCTCTCCTGGACATCCAGACCACGTTTATTTCCAAACAGGATGTTTACCTGAGGTAGGGAATATGAATTCCGTGAGCATGGCGTAATTACATGGCTCTGGAAACTTTTAGTGGAGTGTAAATGACATCACTGACAGAACATCAACAGGAAGGGCAGGAAGTGTTTTATGTTTTTTGCACTGTTTGGTGTGATAAAAACAATAAAAATACCTATTAGCTTGCACTGCAGTCCTGCTGCATCCCGTCTCGGTCATTTAAACACACATGCATCACCACTGTTAGTAAGCTGCCTTTCATTTGTGTCACTGAATTAAAAAAAAATATATATATATAAAAATATATATGATCATCCCCCACTAAATCTTGTAGAAGTTTTATGTTTTGAGGAATCCAAAGCTGAGCAGATTTTATTTAATGTATATGTTTTGATTAAAAATGTAGGCTACATTCAGATTAATTTCCACAGGAACCTTCTTTTAACAGTCAATACAGTAGTCAGGAAACTGAGCACCGGATATTCCAGATAGCAATAGTAATTTTCCAAAATCTTGAAAAAAATCACTTCTGGACACCTAGTGATAGCGGATGGAATATATATCCTGTGTGTATTTTAATTAAAGCAGAATTAAATCACCACCAAAGTAATGACTACAGGCAAGGACAAAGAGCAAAATATTTCCATGAAGCAGACTGGTCACTTTAGTGGAAGAAAAATGTAGAGAATCAGAGTCGTTAGTGGGGACAAGCATTAGACAACAGAGAAGTTAATTTTCTCCCAATGGACACCCTCAGTGAGGTATGACAAGGCGTGAAAGTCCGTACTTATTCAGGGGACTGGGACAGCAAACCCACCGACAAAAAGAAATTGTGAACAGTTTTCTTATTTTCTCTGCAGCATATTCTTTTCTAAACATAGTGATTTTAGAAGAAAAGATGGCAACCACCCATGCTCCAGCCTAGATTTATAGCCTACTCTCTAAGGCACTCATCCAGAAGACAAAAAACATTTTCAACCATCAAGCTGAAAACATTGAACCTGGATATCTCAATATCTCAGAGGACACTCTAACCTCTTACACACTGAACAGACAGTAGGAACCTCAACCTCTAAGATAAAACGGTGAGACAGTGCACACCCTAGCAATCAGCATCTTATGAGACACGATCCAAGGTTCTGAACTTCTGTTCAAATTAGGTACCTACACCCAAGCTAGAAGACAACATCTGATTGCTGGGAAAGGCCACTGTTTAAGGCACTTCCTATTCTTCAGCATTAGGCAGTTCATGGATCTGTACCTCCCCTGGCCCAATGCCCTCTAAACCCAATCCAACTTACGTTAGCTTCTTGGAGGCAAAGTTTCAGCATCAACAGCCACACAGGGCTATCCTGCCTCCTCCCCTCTTCCCACCCATGGCTGTATACTCAAAACTTTCCCCCTTTTGCTGGTTCTAGCAATCAACTGATCTGACTTGACTTACGGATGCAAGAGTGCAAGCAGTGAGAAAGAGAGAGGAACGTGCAGCCAAGGATGAGGGAGAGAGTAAAGCCTCCTATTTGGACATATGTCTGTAGTTGCCTACTCTTCATATATTCCTTTGATAATTTCCTAATATATAGTTCAAATCATACCCAACATAGTATTTCTCTCAATATCCCCCATCCTCTTGGACAGGGCTGACAGTCACATCAATCACACTGTCTAATTCCATTAGAAGTATTTTTCTCAGTGTTTTTTGCTTTTCTTTGTCTGGGCACTGGGGGTAGGGAGGTGGGGAGCAGAAAGCTGTTCAGGGTACAGGTAAAGATCAAAGACAGAAGCCAAAGGAGAAAAATCTTATCGAACAGGCACTTTGGAAAAGTTACCCGAAACTTAATCCATTTCTATTCTAACAACTAAGCACCCATCTAAATCCTGAGGCAAGTACTGTGAAGCCATTTCTGATCACCTAGCAAAACATACCAATACTTCCAAAAACATCCCCCTCTACATTTTATTTCATTTGCATATAGAAAGAGTCCTGCTTTCAGAAAAAGCAAAGAACAGATGTGATAAATTCAGAGAGGATTTTAGGGAGGTAAAGCCATCTACACTGTTCTCAACCATTTTAGATTAAAGATCACATCCATTCAGTATGTTGGCTGTACAGTGACCATGGCCCACTGTTTCTTCAGTAATTGGATAATTTCGAGTCACATCAGGTTGAGCTCTCAAACTAAAAGGAACAAGAGGAGCATTATGCAGCAAGAAGAGAAGGAAAAGGTAGTATAGGAATACTGTTAGGCTCAGGTTTTTCCTTAACTGAAGTCGAAAGCAAAACCATCAACACTTTCACAGAGGCTGGGATCTGCTTTTCCTTCACACTATACTAAGGTCTGATTTTCCTCTTTTATATTGGGCTAAAACCAAACAATTGAAAAATAAATAAGTACACCACAGCAATGTCAATTTACTCCCAACTGGTAGCATGATAAAAAAAACCCCATACATATAAAAAAAAGACTGTTTACATATACTACTAAGTGGGGTTTTGGATTGTAAAAAGAACAAAGTTCTAGAATATTCTGAAATGCTTCTACCAGACTCTACAGTTTTAATTCTAGTAGTAAACACCATCCATAAGAAGTGTTCATTTAGAAAAGTAAACTGATTCTTTAATAACCATCTGTCAACTGAGGTACACATCTAACTACACTGAGTGAAACCAGCTATTTTCATGCTCAAATAAACAAGTGCCAGCTCAGAACTACATCTTCCCAGCACGTATGAAAAATGGAAGGAAAGTACACCTTACATATTTGACCCACAAACAGCAAGGAAAAAGTGAATGGCCTTACCTGTGAAAAATACCACCCGTACAGCGGAAGCCATTTTAACCCGTCTTTCAAGACATACCGGACATGCCCAAGAGCATTCTGCCTAATTGCCAGCATGTCCGCAATAATCCAATCAACTGCAAAGACAAAAGCCCAAAATGTTTAGTTAAATTAGTTTTTAATTGCCACTGATGAATCAAAAAGTGCATGTTATACATATAAATATCATTCAATCTTTCTGAACTAGAAGTTCTTGCTTGTTAAGGCAGGGCTGGAAAGAGACACAGTACATAGACAAGCAGATTTTTTAAATCTATAACAGCTAAGACAAACAAAAAAAATACAAACCTGTACACTGATGATTTGATAAATATATTACATTTTCTTTATTTTTTGGCAAATCCCCATAGATTATTACCTAAAAAAAAAAAAGAAATGCAGTATTACTTGATTTTGATTGCATTAGGCAGTGATGAGATCCAATGCAGTAATTAGCTTAGCTATATAGCAGGAAAACTGCCAGCAAGTTAGCACCATTAACAGAAAAACACCCCATCACTGCATCAGTACCCATCATGCATACAACTGACTTATCAACAAAGCAGTGAATAGTAATTAATGAGGGCTTAAGAAAGCTATTCTGTTCTTGTGCCTCAGCCCTAGAACTGGATCCATGGAAGCTGACCTACATCCACAAGATCCCTACATTAATATAATTAAAGGTAAAGAGGAATCATAGACATGTACAAAACCATCATTTAACTTCATACATCTAATGAATAAGACATGCTTCAGCCAGACACTTGTTATCATTCAATCTAAAATGGTAAGTTTTCCAGGATTAGATCAAGAACAAAATCTCACCTATTTGCCATGATTTTAACCATCAAGAATGAACAAAAGAGCATGCGGTTGAGGGGTGTCTTTAAATTGGTCTTCAGTTTACAACCAGCAGGTTTTGTTATGTTTTTTTCTGTTACATTAAAGACACTCTTTAACCTTGTAGTTTTCTGCCCCGAAAGGTAACTGCCTACTAGTGAAATAACCTTCTGAGAGCATGACTACAAAGCAAGATGCTGAAGCATTAATTCAATTACTTTTATTTCAAATATAAAATGAGAAATTAATTAAACCATTTCGAATTGAAGAATCCATGCAGCCATTTAGTTATCTTTAATAAATAGTTTCATTATCTAATGAAGCTTGGTTTTTCAATCAGTACATTCTAGGTAGCATTCCCCCCTAGCTCTGCCAATACCAATGGCTGTACTCCTTGTTTCTAGAAGTTAGCTGTATTGAACATACACTCTTCTTCGAAGTGACTCCATTCACCTAAAACCAAAGCTCTATTTGGAAGGTTTACCCACTTATTATCAGCACTTCCTTAGTCTGGACCATTTGGGAATTTTATCAGGAAGATCTAACTAATATTCAGATCTTGATTAATATAATTTAGCACGCCGAGTCTTGTATTGATCCTTACAGAAGGTCTCTACGAGCATCTCTGGAATATCTGCCCACCTCTCAGTTAACCTGTAATACCGGATGGGTAATGTCTCGTATTGTAGGCAAATGCCTCGTATGCTAGGCAAAATCCCCACATAAAGCTGTATGTTTTACATTCATGCTGTTCCTTCTCCTTTGAAAATGCAACTGCAGCGTTGATCAAATTTTGTTTTCAAGGCAAGAAACCAGATATTGGCAAACTATGATATTCAGTAAATATGTGAACAAGAGATCATCCAGCATACAGTAAAGGGAACATTCCTTATTTGACTTTTTTTTTTTTCCAAAAAAAAAAAAAAAAAGGCATGCACAATAAATTTTAACTGAACATTATTTGTAACAAGTGAGTTGACAAGTATGTTCTGAACAGTATCCAAGAAATTCAAACAAGATTTTGCTGTAGGAGTATTTTTCTCATTAGCATTCCAGGAGAACTTATGACCTTACTGCTGGCACTCTAGGTACCACACACTATTTAGTGCAAGGTGGCAGTCAGAGGGGGTCTGATCTTACAGTTCAGGTACAAAAATTCCACTGAAATAAATAATTTTCTTCCTACTCTCACTTATGGAGTTAAAGCTTCATTTTTCAAGTGCACACCTTTCCAGCAGTCTTATGCACTAGGTCCATAAATACTGTTTTCTTTAATATCAAGTTAAGACTCCACTATGCAGTTTCTGGCAAAGACTGTTTTAAAGGAAGGGAAAAGGCCCAATACAACAAATCACTAAACCAGAAGGTCCCAAATGCTATCTGTGTTTTTTTAAAATGTAAGAAAATAAGAACAAGGGGAAAACAAAATCTGCCCTTGACACTGTAAGAGCTGCCCCACAGAAGAAACAGGGTTTGAATTATACAATTTATAACTTCAACTTGTAAAAATTTCTACTTTAATGTACAAAGCCAAAATCTCAGTGTAATCAGACCCACAATTCAAAGCATTCACTTGTGACTATTGCATGAATAAAAACAAATAGAAAGGATCATTCCCTTAAAAAAACATGTATGATTCTGTCTGCCAAATGTAACAGTTAATCTGTATTATTTTTTATTGAAATAAGATTGGACCTAGTTCACTTTTTAATCCCAGAGGAACACCCACTCATTGTTACTGTAAGCAATTTCTATGTACAACATTATGTCTTACCGTAACAGTTACATGTGCTTACATGTAATGGATCAAAATTTTTTACTCATGATAAAAGACATAACTGTACTGTTGTACAGAACTAGAACAACAACCAAAAAACCGAACTCCAACAACCCCCCAAACCCTGCCCCCAATCTTTTATTATTTGTAATTAGTTCACATTAAACACAAAAACCTGGATATTTTATTTCAAAACAAAGGAAGGAGTGAGAAAATCTGGAAACTCTATTTTGTTTGCTCAGATGGCTCAGCCTAAGAGGATGCAACAGCTTTAACTGCAGCATCATTCACTTCAGCACTGCCCATTTCAGTAATGTCGAGAAAAGGCTTATACAGTTCATGAAAGGCCAGCAAACAGCTATTCACATATTAGACATTCAAGGCTAGGAACTGAGAGCTACAAACTTACGATACAGCTGTTATTACAACCAGGTTAAGAATGGCAACTTCCAATCTGTATTCTCTAGAGGCTTCTTCAGGTTTCACAGGAGACAGCTACCCTTGTGGGCAGCCACACAGTTCTCCTTATAAGAACAAAACATTTTTGCTTTATTGCTGTGTTACTGAAAATTTTCATAGACCTTACACAACAGAGGGCTAACAGCTAACAGCTTTGAATCCTGCAGAAATGTTGCCCTTTCCCCTCTGAGATGATGCCTGAAGAATTCACCTGCTTGCGGATAAGCAAAGGAAGAGTCCCCTCAGGGCAAGCCTTCAGTTTCTGGCAATCTGATGCTTTTCGGTGAACCAGAGCACCTCATGTACATTATAGCTGCAGAAGAAAATGATACAGCACTGTTCTTCACAGTCTCCAGAAAACCTCCAACTCCCTGCTGTTTTTTTCTAGCTAACTTTGCAGACTTCCCTGCTGCAGAGACTGTGCAGTCTTCTCAGTCTGCTGGTGCACAAGAGAACTGGGAACCACAGTGAAGGCAAGCACTTGAGTGACTCACCAGAGACAGCAATGCAAAAACAAGTGCCCACAGTGCCAGGTTGCGTGCATGCCCCTTTTGAAGCAACCCGAAGAGATCAGAGTAGCTAGGAGACTTCCAGCCCTCCTCAAAAGAACAGTGCTGTTCCCGGGGTCTGCAGAGCATTAGAGGGGGGTGGTCTTCCCCTCTGCAGGACACTCACTGGCCAGCACCAGGGAAGCAGTGCAGGACATACTTTGGAGGCAATTTTCATTTTCAGAAACTAACGGACCTGGTGTTTCAGATATTTTATGCATAGCTCTCCAAATGCCATAGTATACATATGTATCAGCTTGAAAGACTGAGAAGATAAATGTCCTCGTCTGCCACAATGAACACAGATTCATTTAAATAGGTGCTGCTTTGTTAAAAAAAAAAAAAAGGCACAATGAAGTCAAGCAAAGAAAACAAGTTAATAGGAAGAGCAAGCCAAAGTAAGCAGATATTTGCGGGAAAATATTTAAAATGAAGATTTGCAGTCTAACATTGCGAACATTACTTGGGTACAGAACATTAAAATGTGTGCTTTTAGCCATGTTTTGGTTGTTTCACAGCCCAGTTCGCAATAACGGGTAATACGGTTACTGTTAATATGGGTCTTTCACATCTGTTTACACAGCAGTGCTGTCAAACTCAATTCAGTGAGGTCTCAAATAAAGAAAACTGAAGGCTAACAGATTCCTGTCTGTGGGAAGGCTGGTACCCAGCTTCCCTGGATGCCATACACCAAGCTGTTCACACGCTCAGTGGGCGTAAGACACACCTCAGGCAAGAGGTTACAACAAGTTGTCCTGATGGAAGAATTTCCTAATTCAGTGATAGGCTGATCTAGGCATGCAAATGGAAGCTCCTGGGTGATCTGATGACACCAGTTTCAGCTTCCCTAGCAGCCTCTGCTTCTTCCAGCGCAACATATTCAACTATGGTGTGCTAATGTGGTAGGTCACGTAGCTATGTAAAACAGTCCTGCACAGCAGCCACACCTGAATAAATCACAATTTGCATAGGGCTTCACTGCAACAAGGTGGACACTCCCAATTTAGACTTTTATTTCTTGCTTATGAAATCTGCACATACCGAAGAAAATTAAATAGATCATTTAATCACATCCTAGCTACCTCAGCTCAGTAAACAGGGCCATGACAAAGATAACTCAAGAGGTAAAAGTAATCGCACTATCAGAAGACCCGCCTGCAGGTCAACTGGTGACCACATCAAACTCCTAGCAAAGAGATTACCTTACTATGATAATTGGATGTGGCTGATAATGGGAGCAGTTCAGGAGCTGACCTGCAAGCAGATCTGGCACTTCTGCTTCAGTGGCAGTAAGGCAACCCAGCTGGTTATTGGTGGTAAAAACCCAGTCCATCTCATCTGATGTCCTGTCACATGCCTACCAGCACACTCATTCTTGGTTCCTCAGACTTCTTAACCCTCCTCCCTTCTCTGTTCAAAGAAACCAGGTGTAATTGCAGATTGATGCTCCCTTCGTTGCTGTTACTTCAACAAAACTGATGTGCACTGGGGCACTTTGAAGAGAAGGTGGAGCATTCTGATCAGGAAAAAGTCAGCTTCAAGCACAGGCAATAGCAACTGGAAAGAAGGATAAAAACAGTAGGATAATAGCAGGAGAACATTCCTTCCCTCTCCTAGTGGAAGAGAGGAGAAACAGAACACTCAAGACATCAACACTTCACTTAAAAGCAACCATACAAACTTTATATACTCAGCTGTGCTATCCTCGTGACACGTACTTCTCTCCATTTCACTATTTCTTCCTGACTATTTTTGTAACTAGGATTGCATGCTCTTTAGGACAAGAGTGTCTTTGTTAGCTGGGCACTACTACAACATGAGTGCTAATTAAAATAAGTAGTATCCTAGGATGCATTTCTCATCTGTTTGTTAAGACGTCTGGCTATAATTTTGCGGTGGAAGGGTGAAGCTTGCATCAACAAACCACCAAAAGCAACTACCAGATACGGCTTCTGAAGTCAATGCGTAACCCTATGCAAGCTGACTTTTGCAGCATTGCTGCAGGCATCTTCTGGGAAGTTGTTTAAATTCTCTCTTCGTCTAAAAACCTGCCTGATGACACAACCACTCCTTTGAGCTTCTGGAGAAAGTACCTCAGATCACACAATCTATTTACCCTGTTTGACGAGAAGCAGGCTCAAGACAGGATACAAATGGGGAACTTGTACTTGATGCTGACGAATTTCTCAGGTTTTCAGATGTCCTACAATAAGAATTCCATATGTTTATTTTTCTTCACAGAAGACAGAGAAGCACTTTTTTTTGCATTTAACAGATATGGGTTTCACTTGCCTATGGCATAATGAATATGACGGAAGGAGAAAGGACCTTCACATTTTAGTTTTTAGTTGCTTTTTTGCTAGATCTGAAAAAAAAAAAGTCTACCTTTAAGTATCGTTTTTCTAAAAAATACCTTTAGGTCACATACCGTTTTAAGGTGATGGTCATATTATTGCTACACCTCATAACCTCTTTAGTTAAAGAGACTATCTGCTCAATACATAATTGCACAAGTCTGAAGTCTGCTGCTCAGGCTCAGCATCAAACCATAAAATCACAATGCAACCCACGTTATTGAAGCAAAGAGTTCACTCAAATATTCTGCAGCTACGTATTTTACTGGGGTTCAGTGAAGAAAACCATTGCCAAGAGACTGAGCTCTGGGGAATATTGAGAAGATTCCTGTATGTAATTCAATTTTTTTTTTTTTAAATCATTCGATTGAACCAGAAAGCAGAGAACTTCAAAAAATAGTTACTGCCATTTTGTTTCCTTTTTGTAAGAAGACTATATTAGCAACGTACATGGATTATGCAGGACTGAATCATACCATCTGATGCTAAGTATGGAGTCTGTAATTTTTGCTTTCATACTAGCTTTTAGTCTTATGGTCTAAACTGACAAACTGTTATAAACATGAGGGGTTATGCTTCATTCAATGGTGCTAGCTACATGTATAGAAGTAGTCTAATTCTGATGCTGAATGTAAAGGCTTTACAGTTTCTCAGCTGAATTAAATATAATTGATCCCTGAATTAAGGGAAAGCTCCTCTGGAAGAATCAGAATCAGTAAAATCTTAAAGGAAATGCAGTTACCTTGTGAGCTAATGAAAGCACATTTATATTTATAATAAAATTTATAATGTCTATGTCAATAAAAATACAACTTTAGAGTCTTATTCTGTGCATATTTAACTACTTGTTGTATTTGACCCTAAAAAAGACTTGCAAATATTTAGGCTATAAGGAATTAGTTGCCTAATTTTCTAGAGTTTTATAATGAATAATTTTCACTGCAGGCAGGCAGTCTGAAGAAAAATCTCGATAGTTTCATTGCCATCAGCTTACTGAAGGAAATCAAAGAAACAGCAATAATAACTACCACACTTATTTTAGAGCAAAAGCTGAAAGTTTCATACAGAGAAAAGTTAACTGAAAAGTATATACTCAGAACATCTAGTTACAGCAGCAGGCTAAATGATGCCAACATTCCCTGTTATTCTGAATACTCTTAACAGGGTAACTGTAATCCTAAAAAAACCCCACAAAACCCCCACAGTCCTGTAAAAGGAATGAGACACTTGTTAACAGATGAGCAATGCCCACCTGCCTGCAACTTTCAGAGATGCTGCAGAGAGGACTGAGATGCGAAGGACTTAATCCTACCGCAGTATTACACACCTTTCCTTACAGACCTCCCCAAAGCCTCAGATGGTGATTTAGAGCAGAACATTACAAACCACTTTATTCACAGAAGTCTAACATTACTTAGATAGTGATGTGTACAGTTTCCCAACTTCTCATTCAGAGGGTGATTCAGGTGGTGATTATTGCTTAGAGAAGGGGCAAGTAGTAGAGCAAAGTAGTTCTGGGAAATATCCACAATAACTGGGATATCCAATCTGCGCAAAAGGCTAATTTCAGAGAAAATAGGTTGCCACAATACCAAGTATGTCGGGGCAATTTCAGTTAGTTTACACTTATTTAAACAATGGTTGCAGACTAGATTCAACAAAACCACTCCAGTGGTTATCCACAGCACATCAACCAGAAGTAGGAGCTCTTGGCTTCTGGGGGAACTCAGAGCTGCAGAAGGGGATTCACAAAATCTGTGATACTGAGCCTGCCAGCCTTGAATTGCCAGAATCTAGCACACTGAAAGCAGATGCAGACCTTAAATCCTATCCTGCCCTAACACGCTGCTCACTGCTGTTAGAAGGTACATCTACGGACCAGGGATTCTCTCTTCTGAAAACAAACTGCTAAATCATCTTTTTCAAAGAAGTAGCAGGGATATGTGTATGTAGAGTGAACTGAACTGATACATCCTGTAAGTTGAGTTTGTGCTCTAACTCATTAAGTTACCTCATTAAGAAAGGTACCATAACTTATTCCCTTTTGGTTTTTGTTTGTTTGTTTAAATAAAGAGCCAAAACTTTTTTTTGAGATCGCCAGTCCTGCCAGCATATGTGAAATATCATTTGACAGTACTTTGTAGATTCAGGAGCTTTGCTTCTAGATTCTGATCAGGGCTATACTTGGGTTGGAAACTTTGCTTTAAGCACACACAATTACTTTATTCCTGCCTGGACTCCTTAGCTAAGGAACCTTAAAAAAAAAAAGGCATCTGTATAACTTAACTGTTTCAGTCTTGGTGACAGAAAAAAGCAGGACTTATCATGAACATAATTTTAAGATTTCAGCCTATAAATTCTGAAAAAAATCCTATTTTCAGTGCCTAAATAATTTACTTACTTAGGATCTTTCTGCAAATGACTTGCTTTTGATTACAGTGCAGTTCTATGGCATGGACAATGGAGTGGCCCACAATTACAATCAGTGACCACTTGGGCAAGTCGAAGTTAGAGCATCTAAATAACTTTTATCATAAATAATCAGTAATTACATTTTTTTAAAAAAGTACTGCACATATTCCAAACATATATATAGCACATGTGAAAGGAGATTATTTATAAGCTGCGATTTCAACAGGAGGGTTTTTCTGAACATCTGGCATCTTTGTATTATGCAAAACCTGAACGTGCCTTCCAGCACGAGAGTGAAAGAAAGTATTCCACCTGTTTCATTAGGAGAGAAATTGTCTCCCTTATAAGCCTTTGGCACCTCTGAAGATTTCCTCCCACAGATTTTTGTAATTTCCTTAAGACAAAGGAAAAAGTGACCCACATTTAATGTGGCTGTTATTTACTTCACTACTCTTCTGTAGTGGAAAATACATAATGTCCAT
Organism: Morus bassanus; assembly: GCA_031468815.1. Classification (NCBI taxonomy): domain Eukaryota; kingdom Metazoa; phylum Chordata; class Aves; order Suliformes; family Sulidae; genus Morus; species Morus bassanus. The sequence continues at coordinate 91,020,300 of CM062569.1, forward strand.
GTCCCAACTCATCCATCCCCCTCAAAACAGCAGCTACGGTGCCTTAGTACATTAAGCACGTTCTGGAAATGTTATTCTTTGTGCACCTCACACCAGCCAGAAGCAGGAAATCTTGTGGCAGTTTGCAGTGTTCCTCTAGCTAGAGCTCTTTATAATAGGAACTTTGCTTCTAAATGCCAAGGACTCTGAGGAGGAGTTCATTGTATCTTTATTTGTAATACTCACACAAGCATTTCTATCAAGTACAGACAGAACTGGTGTGAAGCTATCGATGAGTCGACACGCACGGGAAAGGGGATAATTACAAAACCTCTACATCTTCTGCTTGTGATTGTGGAATAAGATTTTTGAAAGCTCCTCCACACATCATTTTGCGTAAGTACTTAGAATTTAAGCACTGTGGACTTTTAGGGTGAGGCAAAGGAATCACTACACAGCAAAAGAGAACGTGCAGGGGGGTATCTGAGCTAGCTGCAACTAATCTGGCTCCAGACCTGAACACAGTAAACTTGAATCAGCCTCAAAAAGTAGCCACTGTTAAAATCACTGTAACACCTGCACACCACCACAGCATGTGAATGAGCCAGTTCACCTGCAGCTCGCTTGGGACTGTGCACTATGCTCACGTAAAGAGAAACAAACATGCGTGCCCTCAGATTCCCAAGTAGCGTTAGAAAATGGGACGGGATAACTCTTCAAGTCAATCCATAAATTCCAGAGGAAAAATTATTGCAACTACCACAATACAGTTCGAAGTCATCCAAAATAATTATTTTTCTTCACATGGGTAGCTAATTTTACATTTAAAAAAAATCAAACGAGCATAACCTGTGTGATTTCCTAGTCCCACATTGAGAAGCTAGTTATAACAGAGAAGATGACAAGTAATATGTGACAGAAATGAAATGAACAAAAGAAAATAATTTCCCTGGTTTTTTATTCCGCATCTCCTTCATACCATAAATTCAAATTGACAGAACAAAGACTAAAGAATATTTTTCCCCTGAGAAGATATGCTTCCTTGTAATTGTAATGTCAAAATCCCTGACATCTGAGCCTACTTTATCTAACACAACTAAAACTGAGAAAAACGTATGCCCTGTAAGCCTGAGGTAAATAGTTTGAAATAATTGGAGTCAAATGTTTAACTATGAATAGAATCTTCTCTTAGTAAGAACAGTGTCTGATGGTAGAGTACCAGGAGAAAACACTTCTCAATTAACAATGATGCTTACATAAAGTATCTGGACATATTATGTAAGCAGAAGGAAAGGGCATGGAAGAGCACTGTAAACTCCATGGCCCAGTATCATTTAAGACAGTTACATGCAAAAAGAGGAAGGTGTATAAAGCTTGTGCCGGTTTAAAAATAAAAAGTGGAATTAAAAAAAATATGATAAACACCATTTGTATTTTCAAATGTAACAAATTACACAAAATCAGGACAACTTATATTAAGAACTGAATATACTAAAAACCTTAAGATATTAAAAACAAAATATATTTAAAGAGAAAATTTGAAAATCAAACCATGAGACTGTAAAACTTAGTGGCCAAATACTTGGAATCAGAATTTATAAGTGCATTCAAACCTGCCCTTTGACTTCTTAGCTTTTCCTACCTCAGAAATACTTGACTTTTTAGGATTTTCGTAAATATATGTAGCTAACTTTAAAATGTAAACATACATATTAGTTTTAAATTGCAGACTGTATTAGGTAAGGCTGATATAAAATTCAGATTCAGTTGTGACTTGCCAATTAGAAAACATATGGTAGGCAAATCTTGACACAAAGCTTCTAATTTATGAACCCGAACAGCTGTTTTAGTTCAGGTAGCTTATACTTGATTTCTAAAAATGCTAACAAACCTCAGTTTTAATGTATTTATTTTATTTTTCACATATCAGGTAGGAGGTGGGGGATGATCAGGACCAGCACCAAATGTGGAATCTCCCCATACTAAATTCTTTCCAGATTGCCCCAGAGCCAAATCTGCAACACACCAGAACTCTAGTTGATATACTGACCAAGTGGAGTCATGAAGGACTTTATTTTCACCTTCAGAACGATAGCCAAAGGCAGACAGAACAAAAATTAAGACACATGCAAATATCTTTTGCAATATCTGAAAGAGCACAAAGCTTACATACCTAATACATCTATTTTTGCTGCCTCACACCACAGTTGAACGTAAGAGTCTAAAATTAGGCATCCACCTCAATTTGAAAGCTGTACTCCTCAGGCTTAGCAGGTATCACTTTATTTCTGTTACAATAACATACAGGACTTTGTTGTATACTATAGAAGACATATATGCCTGGAGCCAGCTGCACCCTGAAATCTCTCATGAGATGAGCCAGGGTAAACCATCTTCACGGAGCTAGTATCACAGCAGAAGAATTTCACTGGGCTTCTTTCAGAAGTCTGCCACACAAAAGTGATTCACTTCACTACCTTCTCCAGTTTCTTTTTAGTCTTTGCACCAGACCAATCCCCAAATTTCTATCACTCCCCCAAGACCTTTATTTTGTTATTTCTACCATTGCAAATAAATGACAAGTTATGATTATCTTAACCTTTCAACAAGCCTCACAATGGCTAACATAGTTTTTCAAAGCTGCAACATAGGTGGGTGCTAACAAGAGCTGCTGTTGCAAGCTGCATGGAATGAAGCAGGAAAGCGCAAGCCCTTGGAGGCTGCTCAGCTACCACCTGCGCTTGGAGGTTTGCCTTGCCTGCAGCTCCGCGCCTTCCCACTCAGCTCCCATACCGTCCCAGCGCTCTCCCACTCCTGAACTGCCAGACTGCGAGGAGAGCTCAGGGAACTCAAGCGCAGGTTCATAAAACCAGGCTCATGCCAAAAGGCAATTGCCAGCACTGGAGAAGGGTGAAAAGTGGTGTCTCCTTTTGGCCTTCTGCTTACGGCATTTGCCCAGGAAATAGGTCCCCATCTCGAGGGGAGTCAGACCCTGTCACTCACATCGACCGGCAGAAAGCAGTTAGAAGACGAACCTTCACCCTGCCTGATGAAGCCTGGTTATGATGCCTCCCCCACTGTGGAGAGGGAAGAACCAGGTTCCTAAGAGACGACAACCCACCTCATGAACAGCAACCAGAAGCACCTCCCTGACGTAAGCATGTTGCAACTTGGCCATTAGACTTGCGCTGCCTCTTTTGCTTCCCACCTGCAGCTTGGGCCCTCCTGAATTACCTGTTGGATGGCTGAACAGCTTCAAAAGGGAAAGCAGGGAGTAAGTAAAGATAACCTCTTCTGGGAGGGCTGCTGTCCTGGAACACAGATGGGCGCAGACCTCGTAACACTCACTGCCAATGCAAATTGGCCAATAGCTAGAAGACTTAAGCGTCCATCCCAGGCTCAGACACCGAGCTCTCCTCACAGATCTCCTAGGAAGCCAAGACATTAAACACAGCCCAGGCTCTACTCCACTGGAAAGATTGGTCAAGCGTTCAGCAGCACAGTGTCTCTGCAAAGTTTTAATTTGCTGTAATCCTAAGTAACTTTCAACCTTGTTGAGACACAGCAGGCCCAAACTTCAATACTAATCCAGAAAGCACAGTGCATTGTTTAACAGAGATCTCCCGTATTTTCTAAAATAGTTGTTAGAAATACCACAGCTCTGTTAAACAACAATGAGGTAGCATCTGATTCTCACAGCCCCTCCAGAGTCCTGCAATGACAACGAAAACCAGAATTTCATAATGCCTTTAATGAAAACACCACTTCCAAAAATCCTATTCAGCAGGAAGTGCGGGTAGGGAAGAGAGCTAACACAAGCACTGAACAAAATCCATGCACGTTAATTCAGTCATGGATTTTATTCAATCATCAAAACCTTTCAGATGGAAAACGATCCTTTAGGAAGCAGTCTGAGTGATGATTTCTTCATTACTTCTTCACCACCGCTCAATACAAAAATATCAAACACAGTTACAACAAAAAAAAATTGAAGACTATTTAGTCCTCATCTGATCTGAGACATGTGCACAAACACAAGAGGCATTAATTTCATCATCCTGACAGCAACTGGGATGAGATACTAAGGGTCACAGAGAGATGACAGCATTCATCATATTCAATTACTAGTCCTTTCAGCCCTTCAAACGTCCTAATCACAGGCATATTTGCAGTCATTTTGGTTTTCACATTCTATGGTAAGATGCAACTGTTTATTGTCTGTACGAAATGTAAGAGACCAGACTTCCCTGATGGAGTAAAGACAAAAGCAGTAACACAACCACAGTTCACAGGCTACTTGATGATTTAGAAACTTGAGGCCAAATCTACTATTAGCACAAGCAAATGCAAGTCCTCCAAAGCACTCGAACTGCACCTGTTTGTGTCAGTGATGGCTTTGGCTCGTTGCTGATAAAATTAACATCCTTGCTCTTTAAGACTTGCTACTCACTTCACATAGAGTTCAGGCATCTCCTACATATTCCTCCTAGAAAAGAGTACTGTAGCACTTCTGCAGCTTACAGCAGGACAGGTGGGAACCAAGACAACTGCATTTGCATCTGAAGCAACACAGGGCCAAAGCAGGGCCATTCTCTCTATGTCACTTTCCAACAGACCGCATTTACAGATTTTCATTACTATGAGTTTATAATCCTGGAGACTGTTGAAGAGGACTGTCATGACATGTATAGATTAATTTTATATATTTATAGCTCCTTAATAAAATTCATAGCTATCAGCTAAACTGCAATTATACTGACAAATTTACACAGCATAATAGGATTTCACTTTTAGTCATACTGGTTTTGTCCAGTTTACCTCATTTACAGGATTGGTAAGTTCTGGGTTGCTTTTTGTATTCTAAATACTGGTTCTTCAATCTTCTACAACCAACTCTTGCATGACAGTCTGCAAAAGGGCTGTTTTTGGCAATTCATTAACAGAATTCTAATATTATTGGAAAATCTAAACTAATTCCATCTTAGCTCAAGTTCTCTTAGGCTCTGTAAAACAAATCGTTTTGGTGGAAAAAAAACAGGTCTGACCCAAAATTTAAAAAGGGAAAGTATTTACAGTATGAGAAAGAAATAAACTTTTACAGTTACTTCATGAGCCGCTCTCTAGAACATAAATACTCAGTAAGGGTTCACAGCAATTATATCTCTGTAATTATTTTAGGTCTCAACTCAAATATTTAAGAGAAAGGGAATTATTATTGTTATTAGTTATCACCTTAGTTACATTTCACAACTGAAAAGCATTTGCTACAAAGATAAAATGCCTTCCTAGCATGAACTAGAGTTTTTGTTTCAGTAAATTTGGCTAAAAACATCCAAGTCAAGGAGAATAAAAAAAAAAACAAACACATTTGTGCATATGGTTGTGAGGGAGAGACCGATTTAGATACTGGATGGACTAACAGCAGATGATACACAGAAACATCACTTCCTGACAGATAAATAAATAAAAAATAAATACCAAGATACACTAGTATTTCATTCAGTCAAAAAATAACCTATGTTTATGATCCAAACCAACTTTATTCTATTAAGGCCCCGCTTATATTACTGGGAATTTCAGCAAAATTGTTATTTTAAGATCAGACATCTCAAATACTCACAACTGCCTTGAAGTGTTAGTGTACTGAAACTGTACTGTACTAAGTGTAATAAGCCAAAGAATGCTAAAAAGTACACAATGTTAAAGACTCTCTATATAGGGTAAGACCACGACAGTTCTAAGAAAAAGCCACTTAAGGCTTTGATTCAGTAAATCGCTTAAGGACCTGTATAATCCAATGACTTCAGAGAGGCTACGCAACAAGTTCCAGTATTCTGATGGATGAGGTTGTTGGCCTCCAATTTCTCCAGTTACAAAAAATATCCCAACATACTTCAGTCAATCGAATTAACAGACCTGAAAGAGATGCTGAATTCCTCCCTCCCACGGCTAATACAATGCCTTAATGCTGGTAAAGCCCTACAGCTGCCTTTATGATACCACACAAGTTACTATTCTTGTGTTGTTTTGGGGGGGATTAAGTTTAGTGATGTTATACTTCCACATCTAATTACATGCCTTAAAACAGCCAATTCACAGTAGCTCTCAGGTTGCCATCCCAATCTCAAACACTCAGGCACACGCTTAACTTTCCACTGTGAGTTTCAAGTTAAATGTGTTCTGTGTTCGCCAGAGTAGGTCTGAAAGGACACCCTGTTTCTCCTTCTTAAGCAAAGGGGGGGATATCTTCCAGTTAAATGATACATGAATTTTAAGGATTCTACCTCTTACCTCTCTACATATGTATCATTTTTCAAGCTTTTATTTACCTTTCAGTCTCAGTCACTATTTTACTTATCCTATGACATATGCCACGTTGGTTTTGTGGGCTCTCTTCTTTGTTTCTGTTGTCCTTTATTTCAGCTTTGCGTATATCATCTCTTCTTCTCTTAGTATCATCTGTTGCTCACTGTGACAAAGCATCTCTATTTTAATATTGTCCCTACTGATCACCTGCGCTGTCTGCCACAATTTTTTTTTTTTGTGTGGATAAAGTTTTATCGGTGCAGTAAAAGAAAACAGAGGTCAACGGACAATGGCTGCCTTTTTGTTTCTTTTAGTTAGCATTTTCCTTTCTACACCTTTATATCAGAGCCATTTTTTTTCATAAAAGTTCTTATCAAAAGCTCAAAAGTGGTTGCTACTCCATGCACACTACTTTTAGGAAATTTGAGTAATTTTCCTGTTAAAATTTGTATCTTGATTTTTGGCTCTCATTCTTAGAACAGGTTGAATTAAACTACTATACTGCTACTTTCAGACGCTAATGACCAAGGTGCGCTGCTACACGTCAAGATACCTACATTGACGATGCTACAGAAAAAGGAAAGCAGATAAAACAGTAAGTACTTAATCTGTGAACTATCACTCCCTCTTCCTTTTTTTCTCTTTAAAAAAAATATATGTAAATCACAAGTTACCTGATTTGGACAAGATGCAAGGGTGAAGTTACATGAGTCACAAGCTGAATCGAAAACTAATTACCACTAAAAGAAGATCTCACTTCTGTTTTGTACCCGTTCTATTCACCCTGATGCAAATTGTACAGTTCTTCTTCCTTTACCTGGCTTTGGGGGTTTCCATGAGAGCTGGTACGAAGTGAGGCCTGCAACTGCATCTCAGAAGTGGAAATTAGGGGAGACCTAGCCTCATTTTGAAATAAATGCTTCGTAGGAGAGTGCACAAATGCTCTGGCCACAAATATGTAGAAGGGCCTATTTGTACCAGCTCTGTCACCTGCCAATCAACACATAAGCACTTGCTAGTCTTTACTCTCAAGCATCTACAGCTGACGTGAACTTCAAATACACTTCTGCATATTCAGACAACTTTCTAAGTCAGGTTTAGGCACAACAAACACCTGTCATTTACGTAATTATTTTTTTACGTGTAGAACTGAAAGTCTCCTTATTTACTTTTCAAATTGCAGACAAACAGGTAACCTTTCAAACATTTAATGCTTCGGGTGATAGATGAAGTATTACTCTTTGAATGCAAATACCCCTCCGGTCCCACAAGAGAGGCCTCCAATTCCAGCTTATTAACCCGAAACCTTGGACTTCAGTTTCTGAGATATTGAATAATCACAATCCACGGCTGATCCGAAATTTAAGGGCCCGAGACTGACAGTGGGTAGACTGCATGAGAACTGAGATGGTGCAATAACTTAGAGGTTAAGTAATCTATTTATTAAAGACTCGTAGGTGTGTTAAGTACAATTATAGTCGACTGTAGTTTTCTTATCCACTACCAATTTAATACTACAGATGTGCAACACAGGCCACAGGGTTCAAGTGTGCAAAGGAGGCTGCCATTCGAGTGCTGACAGAGCACGACCGGTGTCGCGTCCCTTCGGGTTTCCCGACCTGCAAAACGAACACAACACCGACACTCCGTGAAAGGCATCACCCGAGGAGCGGCGGCGGCTGCCACACGCGGCTGTCCTCCGCCGCCCCCGCCGCTACCGGGGAGAGGCCACGGCCCGCACCTGCCGCCGCCGCCGGCCGCCTCCCCCCCGCGGAGCCCCCATGGCGCCGGGCGGGCCCGGCACGGCGAGGCGAGGCGAGGCGCGGCGCGGCGCCTCCCGCCCGCCGGAGCCGCCCGAGGAGAGGCAACGGGGAGCAGGCGCCGGCCGGGAGGCGAGCCGAGAGCCGCGGGCCCGCGGCCGACATCGCCGGCGGCCGCTGGCTCCCGGGGCGCCGCCAGGCCGGAGCCCCCCGCCCCCCCCGCCCGCCTCACCTGCACGCCCGTGTAGTTCTCGAAGAAGAAGAGCACCATGCTCTGGTAGATGGTGTAGAGGCGATCGTCCACCTCGCGGTAGAAGCGTGCGGGCAGCAGGGCGGAGAGCAGGCGCCAGGCGCCCCAGGCCAGCACGTAGGTGGGCGCCGTGCCCATCATGACGGCGGCGGGCAGCACGTAGCGCATGGAATAGGTGTGCAGCACCAGCGACAGCAGCATCTTCCCGCTGCCCCCCCCGGCCTCACCGGGACACCCACATGGGCGGCGCGCTCACACACAGCCCCGCAGCCCCGCCGGCCGCATCGCCCGCCGCCACGGGCGGACCCGCCGGGCGGGCGGGGGGAAGCAGCGGCGGCGGGAGGGAGGGAGGTGCGGGAGCGAGCACCGGCTCACGGCTCTCCCCGCGCCGCCTCCGCCACCATCTTGCCCGGCCGGAGGAGGAGCCGCGCCGGCAGGAAGGCGGCCCCTCGGCGGCCGCGGGGGGACTTCCGGCAGGGGCGGGCGGCGCCCTGGCCCCGCCTGGGCCGCCACCCCAGGGGACGGGCGCTCCGCTGCCGCGGCCCGCGGGGGCTCCCCGGGGCCGGGTCGCCATCAGCGCCCCGCGGGCAGGGCCTTCTCCCCGTCCCCGTCCCCGTCCCCGTCCGTCCCCGCCACGCCGTGAATGGGTGCTGCAGCCCTGCGGGGGGGGGGGGGGGGGGCTGCTCCTTCACGGTGTGGTGGGCGGCTGCTTGGCACCATGTGCAATGAGGCACCCGCGCTTACAATTCATTAGCTGTAATTAGCATTAATTTTAACACAGCATAGCTAAGTTGCAAGAAAATTTGCCCCCACCCCCGCCCTGAGTCCAAAGCGGGGCCCTAAGAACACTGCGCCTGTTACTGGTGCCAGCTACAACCACGGTGATGGTCAGGGGACTGTACGCCCGTCGTCCTTAGCAGTTCGCGTTTTGACTCCCCCAGGTTCCCACAAAAGCAGGCAGCTGCCCGCCTCGCATCCTCTCCTCTCTGGCCCCGATAACCTGCTGCAGCAGCAGCCAGATGCACCAGCTGCTTCTGGAGAAAATGCAGTAAGTCTTGTAGGAAACAACAGTGTAACGACCTTCCCAGAGAGGGAGTTTCTTAATAAGCCCGTAATTCTTAATAATAAGTCGTGAAGTGTTTATTCCTTGTTTTTAAAAAAGTGCATTTCATCCTGAAGCTTGTGAAGATCTCATCGTTTCAAAAGAAGTGGATGCTCAATACCTTCTGCTGAGATTCTGTTTCCTTTGCCAGGCTTTAACTGGGACAAGCTTTGTCCTTTGCTGTTTACCTCGTACTAGCTGGTTTTTAAAGTGTGTTGAAAATCATATCCTGGGTAGTTTAGTAAAGTAAGATTGGCGGAACGATACTAGGTTGAAGTACCGTAGCAATGTTCTCTTTGGGCTGCCTCAGGGGTCCTGAGCTCCACAGTGAGAACTCATATTTGACGTGCATCGTAGCTTCTGTGTCCCTAATGAGACTAAACGGTCTTTATTTCCTTCCCTCCTCCAGAAGGATGGGGCTGGAGGGGTCATTGCAGCTTTTCTGTCAGGGGCCCCCGTCCTGATCAGTGTGTACATTTCTATCCTCACTAAGTAACTGCATACGCTACCCTCAGCTCAGGACTACCAGAACAGAGGCATTTTCCCCATCATGGCCTCTTTTGGCAGGGAATTCCTCTGCTCTAAACCTAGATTGGACAGAAAATTGAGGATTAAGCTTCTGTTTTGTGATGCCTATGACATGGCCACGTGGAAGAGAAAGTAATTTGCCATGATACAGGAAGGAGAAAGTAATCCAGCACAACATAGAGAAGGTAAAGCTGATGCCAGGAGAGCAGAGCCAGGTATGCAGGAATGAGCGCTCTGGTGTGGCTGGAACAGCAGGACACGTTGGAGAGCAGATCCAGACCTGCTGGTTCACAAAGGCGACTGCAGAGAGAGATTAGGATTCAGAGCAACTAGGTGTGTTTGGCTAACGAGACTGCAGTCAGGAGTGGAAAACGTAGATCAGCAGTCTGTAAAATAATAGTGAACTGGGACTGGGAAGTGGTGGAGGATTGGGAAAACACAGGGAAATTCAGTTGGCTGGGCTTAAGGCAGAGTATGAGCTTGTGAGGTAGGGTTAAAGACTCAGTGAACAGCCTGATGAGATGAGTTGCAGTGAAAATGTGAAAGGAATAAAAATAATCTTCATATCAAGGAATGAACTTGGGGCTTCTGATTCCATATATGTAAAATCATATCTTTCCTTACAGGACTATAAGTTCACTCATACTTTTGAAGAACTGGATATTATAATGATTATAGAATCTGGAGAAATGAACAATTCTGCCTCTGGGGGCTGGTTTGGCTATCATGTGATAAATAAGAACTAAAGACACACTTTGAATGAAAAGGAAAATAAAATATCGAGCTCCTCAAGAAATAATGCACATTCTATGCACCAAATGCGATAGAGGTCTAGTGGAAAAGTAGTGCCTAATCTCATAGTTGAACTCAGACAAGCAGTCTTAATGTGGCACATTTCTTGACATATTTGGTTGGTCAACTTTGCAACCTTAATAATATTCTTTCAGTTTAGGATTTGTGGGGCCTTTTGTGTATGTGGCTGTTCTGCATAGATGGCTATTCCTATCTTGAATCTGACTCAGTCCTTTGCCCCAGTGATAAAAATGAGCACTAAGATCCTTCAATTCATTAGGCTTATGTATAAAAAGACATGTCTTCACTGGTTTTAGAATGGTTGCCCCTCGATTCCTTTGAATGGTGTCATGGTTTAGCCCCAGTCAGCAGCCCAGCACCACGCAGCCGCTCGCTCACTCCCCCCTGGTGGGATGGGGGAGAGAATCAGAAGAGTAAAAGGGAGAAAACTCTTGGGTTGAGTTAAAGACAGTTTAATAGGTAAAGCAAAAGCCGCGTGCGCAAGCAAAGCAAAACGAAACAAGGAATTCATTCACTCCTTCCCATGGGCAGGCAGGTGTTCAGCCATCTCCACGAAAGCAGGGCTCCATCACACGTAATGGTGACTTGGGAAGACAAATGCCTTCACTCTGAATGTCCTCCCCTTCTTTCTTCTTCCCCCAGCTTTATATGCTGAGCATGACGTTGTATGGCGTGGGATATCCCTTTGGTCAGTTGGGGTCAGCTGTCCCAGCTGTGTCCCCTCCCAATGTCTTGTGCACCCGGCAGAGCATGGGGAGGTGAAAAAGTCCTTGACTAGTGCAAGCACTACTTAGCAATAACTAAAACATCTCTGTATTATCAACACTGTTTTCACCACAAATCCAAAACATAGCCCCATGCTAGCTACTATGAAAAAATTAACTCTATCCCAGCTGAAACCAGAAATGTTTTTTTCCTTCTATAGTACCAACGAGTAAATAAGACTACCTGTCTTTTCTTTGCTGTATTTTATATTTTGCTTGTTTTTAACATGCCCCCTCTTTTTCCTTTTTTTGTTACACTGATATTTGAATTTTATTTTTTTCCTTCCATTTGGTGCTTTTTCTCATTCTTAATCTGTCACCATCCCACACCACACACACATATGCACATGTTCACACACTGCATTTCTGCCTTTGATCATTTGATATTTCTCTTAATACAGTTTCCTCTCTTTATCAAGCATATGTTATCAAATGTATAGATACTGTTTTGGTTGTTAGTCACACAAAAAGCAGAGAGTCTCTTGTACTAAGGATTAGGGCTTGTTTAATTTCCTAGTATAATTACATCAGTATGATATGGTAATATGGTGTTGAAAAGTCTGCAACTGGATGAAACCCAAACTTTTCAATTCAAGAAATGAGTGTGCCACAATGATTAGATCTGGAACACTGCCATCAAGTCCTTGCTTCACTTGATTCATAGGCACATTTTATCCTAGATCATTCTGAATTGTGCTGCAGGAATTTGAATATTTGTCTTTCATGTTCTAGACTGCAGAGGCAAAATAAAAAAAAATGTTCTGATCCTTGCTACAGTTTGTAATTTCTAGTCCTATGAAAGCATAGGCCCTAATTACACCTCCTTTAACTGAAATGCCAGTCTATCAGCAGAATTAATTCCTACTCATTTTATTTTCAGCTGGAAGAAGCAAAATCACCCCATTTAGGGTGATTAGGACTCCATTTAGGAAATTAAGACTTCAAACCTGTTAAGGTATTATTTTCTTCAGTAGAACAAACTTGAAATTTAAAAGACTAAACAAGCCTGTAATTTTGGAAAAGAACATCAGTCTACCATGCCTAAGGAGCTCAGTCTGTTTGGTGTGAGCATAATTATTTGGTGTGAACCTGATTATTCTAGTGTTAGGTTCTTCTGCCAGTGGTTGTCACCTCTAAAGCGGACAAACTCACCAAACTCCAGAAAAATACCAGACTTCCATCTTATAGTGAAAAATACCAGTGACTGTACCTCTAGAAGGAACCATAAACTGTCGCTAAGTACCAACTCTGAACATTAAGGGATTTTCTTATCATGCTAGTCACATGGATGGTGTTTCACAATTGTGTCACCCACTCGCTGTAATTATCAATTAGACTAAGCAAAGCCAGATAACATTAGATACAAATCAAACTGCCTCGAGGTTTAGAATTTAAACCATTACAGATGATCTTATCTTCAACAATATCCTGGGAGATGATATATTGGTATTACCTCTGTTTGTACGTATTGAGAAACAAGGCACAGATATTAAGGCCAAAGGACTAGATCCAAATAAGGATTTAAGCACCTGAATTCCTGGAGGCCAGGACTCTGAGTGCGTACCTGGCCTTTCTATGCAGTGTGTGTCACGAAGAGAGCTAAGCAGCACAGAATAGGATCCACAGCAGTCATCAGTCCGAGCAGGAATTTGATTAAAATTAGCAGGCTCAATGTGTATTTGTGTAAAGTCAGGTAAAAGGACATTCTGAGGACGGCATTGTGACCTAAGGCCTTGCATGACCTCATTCTGGATTTCAGAAACACCTCTGTCAACTCAAGTTCCACAACCCACAGATCTCTCTCAAAGGGTTTGGTAACACACTTTTTAAAATGTGGCCAGAGGAGGTGCCAACACCACCTCCTATTCCACCCGCATGGACAGAGAACTGGATTAGACATGGATTCTGTTTGTTGAGGGTATCAAACTCATACCTCCCATCACTGAGGAGGGTGACCCACAGGGTAAGACTAATGAGCATCTCTCCTGTTGAAGATGCATTTACTTAGCAATTGTTTAATGTAACATATAAAAATAATTAGATTAGATTACAGTTACACTAGTTTGGTCAAGTAGACTAGTTTAGATTACAGATTATTTAGGTCCTCTGGATGTGTGCCTTTTCTCTAACAGTGGCAATAACCTTCTGCATCACTCTGTGTGTGCACTAGGAGATGAAGGCTTCCTTGAATCCTGCAATCCTCTCTAGTCTCAGGTGAGACTTGTAGTAGTTCCCATCCATCCCTGACTCTGGCCTTGCAGGGCTCCTTCTTGTGTCTCTGTCCCAGGGGACTCCTTGGCTGCCCCTCACACAGAACATTATAAGGCTGTACAATACCTAGCTGGTCCACCTCAGAAACACGTCTACAAGCCTGTGCTCTATTTGTTCCATTCCTCACCCTCATGTCCTACCCAGAGACTGTGCCTTTTACCACCAGAAAATGGTGAAAAAGCCCAGTGGGCCAGCTTGTGTTCTTGTCATGGCCCACAAGAGGATTTTCCATCTTATGTCTCTGGGTGGCAGTGGGCATGGTTGTGTTCATGGTGTGATTTACAGAGTCTTCTGCATCATGCCCTTGCAGTGAAAGGGAAACTCAAGTTCAGCTGTACATTAATTGAGGCAGGTTTCAGTCCTTCTGTTCCTCCTGTGAAATCTGTTCTTGAGGATCTGGCTATACTTTTCCCCTCTGCAAGGGGAAAATAAGAACGGCAGATACAGAAGAAGTAAGGCTGGGGCAAACATCTCCCATGCTCTCCCAGGCCTTTCCAAGCCTCCCATTTGTGGTTCAAGCTCCAGAGACAGATGCGACTTCTATATATATAGCAGTAATCACCAACAGATTTATCCTACATACAGCTATCCATTCTTCCTTTTACCTGTATTGGCTTTTAGCCTCCACAACAACCTTTGGCAGGCAGTAGAATCATCTCCTTTTGTTCTGAACCTGCCTTGTGTTGTAGTTTCATTTTATAAACCTTGGAGCTTCTATTGAAGGAGACAGAAAATCCCCTTCCGCTCTGTTATTTGTGCCACTTCTGATTTTTACAGATCTCTATAATATCCCCTCTAGGCTGTCTGTTTTCCAGACTGACTTTTACTCAGTTGTGCCCCATATGAAAGTTGTTCTATTAACTGCTATCTTGCAAGCATAGCCAGCATTATCTATGGCATTTGCTAACTTTTAAGGTTTCACTTTGCAAATGATTCTTCTTTTATGAAAAATAAATCCTGAAATTTCATGACACATTATGTTCACTCTCATAGGATTTATTCATAGAAATAACTTTCAGATTCTCTGCTACAGGTCTAGTATAATATGTCACCATTTAATAAACCAAACTAGTAAAGGAGGAGAAACACACTTTGCCAATGGTCCTAAAACATATTTGATGACCCTAGAGAAATGGTGATTCTCAAGACTCTTTACAGATCGTGGAGGAAAGAATGTTTTAATGAACACAGACTCTTGCATCAAGCTGGATCCCTATCACTTTCCATCTGCCTCCAACTTTGCTCCTTCCTCTTGTTAGAGTCTTTACCCTGTTTCCAGCCTTCACCCATCAAACTCTCAGTCTCCCTTTCAAAATGCATCCTTTGTTCTCCGCTCTGCTCTGTCTCTACATGCTTTTTTTCCAATCTCCTTCCCAGGCAAACCTAGCTAATTCGACTCCCATGGCTCCTGTTCATCCCATTCACATTTCTCACACAATGTCAGTCTCTTTCCTAGTGTATCCTAGTTTGCTCTTAATTTCCCTTGAGAGCTCCTAATCCTGTTATCCCCTCTTCTGTATGTCAAAGTCTCCTTGCTCGAGTGATTCTAATTTTTACTTCCTGCCTACTTGGTCACAGTCCAGTCTTTCCTCAACAATTCTCAGCCACAGCTTCACCCTCGACCAGCAGTTTTAGTTTTGCCTTTTTCGCCTCCTTTGGTCAAGCTCTCACTCCCTTTGTATGTAACTTGGGTGGCCTCTTCCGTGGCACTCGGGTGCTGGCAGGGAGAGCGCCGAGAGAATGGCAGAAATACGGTACCGTGGCCCTCCAGCTGGTCCTTGGACAGCCCAGATGAGACAAAGCATGCCGTCTCTCAGAAAGGGCAGCATCTACACAGCCTGTTCAGTGAGAACAGGATTTGTGCATTTTAGTTGGTAAACTCTGAGGTCTCTATTGTGCACTTGCAAACAGATTTATCAAAGGTCTGTGACTTTGTCAAATTTGAGCAGATTTTTCACAGTAGCAGCAGACGACACGTCCATGGCTTAAATGCTACTCACTACCCTATCAAATTTCAAATTCCTCTTCAAAAGCCAAAAGTAGTAGAAAAGAAAAAGTTTACAAGGATGCTAACACCAGCAAAACAGCATATTCTCCATAGCTGTTTTCCCTAAAAGAATACAGTTTATGAAATTTCAATCCCAAATTTTAAAATAGGCAAAGATAAGACAAAAAAGAAAAGCCCTGACATTTGAAATCAAAGTCTGTTGATAAAAACTGAATTGACTTTAATATCAGGTGATGCTACTGTTCTTGCCTACAATTAGGGCTGTGTTCAAAGCGGAAATCCAGCTGAAGGACGAGTTGATATTTACATACAGAAGCCTAAGAAACCTGGGATCATAAAAGACTTAGAAAAAGAGCTTATATGGTGTGCCTAGGTATAGATATAGCTGCTTATGTTTAGCAGAACCAGAAAAGCCAGCTGAACTGTATATATGAGTGTTTAGGGAAGTATTAGTTACCTCCTTCTAGCTAAAGTTTTAGTTCTGTACTACCCACAACCACATATGAGGACATTATTCATAGTGAAACAGCATTTTTGTGTGGACAGTATGGCTGCAGTATAACAAGACTGTAGCACAGAAGTATTGTGCTGTAGGAATCTATACCATTGCTGCAATTAGTATGGTTAGGTAAGTAAGGTCATCCAAGACTGACTGTATATTGTCTGTGTACCTTGTCCATGAAAGAAGCAGGTAGGCTTGCTACTAAAACTTAGCAGCTTTAGGAACAGTGGGTTCAAGTCCTGGCTCAGATACAGGCTTCTGCTGTTGTACAAGTTATTTTGGTTTCCCGTTTATAAAATGAAAGTAATACTTATTTCACAAGGTCATTGTAATGGCAAATTAATTAAGTTTAGAGGAAGGATACTCTCGTGATTAAGGGACAGCATGGAATCTAAGTTTGCCTCCTGACTGCAGACTTTCTATAGCACCTGGCTTAAGTTACTTCATATCTCTGTGCCTCAGTCCCTCTGGTGTAAAATAAGGACAGTATTTCCTCCCCACACCCTTTATTTGTTTAGATTGTAAGTAGAGCTGGTTGGAAAAATATCTGACATGTTTTTAATTGAGCGTTTGCTGACTCATCAAAATATAGTGTTTCAGTGAGAACCCTACCCAGCTTCCTGACAGCTTGCTGACCTGGTTCCTTGGCAGAGATCTGGGAAGTGCTGCGAGCCATGGCTCTCAGGGCTTCCAGGCTCATTCCTCCTTGATAGCTGGAGCTCTCAGTGTCCACAGCTGTGGGGCAGCCTGCTGCGTGGGGACTCCCGTTGCTCATGGCTCTGGGGCAGTCCACCTCCAGTTCCCTGGAGCTGTAGTTTCACGCCTTTTTTTCTAAATAGGGGATTTTTCCCAACAGAAAGAAATCATATTCTGAAATAACACAGTCTTCCACAAAGCAAAGTTACCCTTCTCTATTCAGCTTTTCAGAGCAGGACTGTCTTTTGCTTTAACACTGGTACGTTACGTAAGACAAGGAGAAGTATAGCCCTCTGTTTAAGAAGCAATAAACCATGTAGAAAGATGACCAACACAGCAGTTGCAGTTAGTCCTTTCGCTGCCTCCCACGGTACTTTCATCACAGTTTCCAGTCTCGGAACACTAGACACATTGCTCAAGCCATTTGCCTACGGATGGGACCTTGGTGTAAGAACAGAGCTGGAAGCAGTTGGCTGATCTTCACTGTACCTACTCCCTCTTCTTCTAAAGGGCAGATGATACCCTTACCCGGTAAAGGGAAGGTGTTGTCCTTACCTGACATTGTAACACCAGAGGAAAAGGGTAATATACATAATGTTTTAATAATATGTCCAGTGTCAGCAAAACTAATTTCTGTTCATTTTCAAAGGAATTATAAGGACATACAGCAGTCAAAGACTTCACAGAAGATGCACACATGCAAAGTCACAATTCTATATTTGTTCACCTGTAATTTGTGAATGAATAGACATAACAGGGTAGAGGGTTGCCCGCTCTTTGGCTATAGGCCGCCTTTATCTCTGTATCCTGCAAAGAACTACTCAAGAAGAGAAAGATAAAATGGTTTATATACAGATATATGCATGAAAACAACCATCTCAATGCTCAAAGGCACTGATGGTGAAATTGCCAGGCCCAAAATGTCTGTTGGTGACATTGGTAATGACTTTCTGTCTTGAGAGAAAGGCATAGAAATGCAAAACTGACACACCTCAAGAAATTATCAACCTCAGGCCCCTTGCATTAAGAAAAGCTCAAACATAC
Organism: Morus bassanus; assembly: GCA_031468815.1. NCBI lineage: Eukaryota > Metazoa > Chordata > Aves > Suliformes > Sulidae > Morus > Morus bassanus. The sequence continues at coordinate 91,038,323 of CM062569.1, forward strand.
CTAGTTAGTCTTTTACATCTTTTACAAAGGTTATTACCGGACTTCTTCCCTGAATTCTCTTCAGTCTTCTTTATTCGGGAGCAAACAAATCTAATTTCTTCAATCTTTTATTTCTACGCTACAATTTCTAAATCTCTTCTTATGTTACTTGTTTTTTTCTTGACTCTCTCCGTTTTGTTAACTTCTTCTTAAAGCCCAAGTTTGAAAATCTCCCCTAAACAGAACAGAATAATTATTTAATGTTTTACAAATGCTTTTGCTTGGAGACGTAAGAACCAAGCAGCCAGAAAGGGACAAACAAAATGATAAACCATGTGTGAACACCCAGGACCACTGGCATTCTACCTGAGAAGACATTCTGAAAGGAACAGTATGTAAAAAAAAAGAGAAGTGTTGTCCTCTCAAAGGTGGCTGCAGTATAGTAAGGAAGGGCAATCTCCCACATACACTGTGTACTGTAAAACCGAGGACAAAATATGCTGTAGACCTACTCTTTGTGAGATATGCCTAGCTCCTCGTCTCAGAAAAAATAATTTCAAAGTTCTGGAGAAGAGCAGTTAGAAACATACCTGGGAATCATCATCACAGACTGCAGAAATTGTGTTTTCACTCCACAGGAGCCTGCAGGGAGCTGCTACACTAGTACAATGATTGGTAATATAATCCAGAGTAAATGCAAATCAGTTATGCAGTTCTGCTTTGGGCAATGTAAAATTTATTAATTTCTCATTAACCTACTTGAAATGCCTGATGGAGGAATTTATTGACTTTTAAAATTACTGCTCATCTACCAACAGTGCTTTCATGGTTTACAGAGGGTGGGCAGAATGTGCTGCGTGCATGAAGGAAACAGATAACATTGATTCTGCAGCTTGCAAGGTTTCAGTTATGTCAATATGTGGTGCTATATTTAGGAAAGGAATTCTGGATAGCTTGTCAGTCTGACTTCACAGGACTTCAAAATCTATTTTTGATGGAAAAAATGATTAAAGAGACTGAAGTTGCTGTAAAAGAGGATAAAATGTAAATTGCATTGGGCAGCAGTAGTTCATGCCAGACAAACTTGGTTTCTTTCTTTAATAAGGTGACTGAAAAAATGCAATAGAGCTGTCAGCTTCTGTACAGGACTTGATACAGTGCCAAATGGAAAATTATTAATTAAGGTGGAGAACCTGAAGATTAGCATTAGAACTGTAGGCAAGGTGAGGAACTGGCTAAAGAGAAAAGAGAACTAAGGTGAAAGCAGAGTTCCTCAAAGACTGCTCTTGAGCCTGATACTGATAAATGTTTTCTGTAATGACTTTGCCACAAAAAGTAGGCCTGTGCTTTTGTTATTTCCTAATGGCACAAAGCTGAGTATCTGGGTGAAGACAAAGGAGGTAGGAACATCTGCCCGTAATGCGATGGCCCATCAGACTAGTGCCTGGGGTGTGCCGGTTCAGGTGTGGACACAATGACATTATTATCAAAGCTATGGGCCTACTTAAAGTTATCAGTCCTGTTTTTCTAAGTTACTTATCTTGTTCATTTTGACAGGTCTGACAGTTAAGCTAGAGGCAGAGTTTCCAGAAACACGGCTGAGGGAAAGCTGCAAAAAAGTAGCCCTACTTATGTTTTTATCTCTTATCTGCTTTGCCAGTTCTTTTTCTAAGTATTTCATAACCATACTGACTCTTTCATTAATATATTAGGTTATAATTATATTGGTTAATATAGTGGAATTCTTTTTGGCTACACAATTACATTTGTGAAAATTACCTCAACACTCCTTTCGTAATCCTGTGGTGATGTATTATTGCAGTTTAACTTTCCACCTCACTTCTAGCAGAAGATGCCAGCACACTCATTTAACAGAAAGAGAGTGCGTATTTTCCTTTCTGAACTCACAAGCAAGGTCACTGTAACCTTGCTAGGATAGTAGAGCATTTTCTGTTTATCAGTAGAACGATAATGCAGTTCTTGTGTATCAAAAAAACTTCTTAAACTTACATCCTTCACGATTCAGCTCTGTAAAGGCAAAGCACCAAAGGTTAACAGGGTAGATGAGAACTGGAGAAAGGGAAGTGGGATTAAATGTAATTGTGCAAAATGCAAGCCAATGCACTGAAGGATTAACACTAGGTATTACTGTTAGATGATAGAAGCCTATCTCTTGGAAATGAGAGCTTCCCAACAGGTGTAGAGAAGCAACAAAGCCTAAGTAGTTTTAAGACTGAGCTTGATAACTTCATAAGTGGATTATATTACATGGTCCTGAGATACCAGGCAACTGGGATTTGATGACCCAGGTAGTCCTTTCCTAGTCTGTGTTCCTTTTTTGGTGGTGCTCCCGCTGAGGGAAGAGCCAGTGTCTCTGGTAGGACGGAAAGGTGCATACGAGAAGCTATGAATTACATTAGTGAATACGGGTTTCACACATTTTTCTACAGGACTGGGGACTACTCAAAGCCCCAAAGAAACAAAGTTTTCAGACGTGCAAAAGAAAAGGTTTCCAGTCCCATAAGTTAAGTCTATGTTGTCCTTGTGACCCATGTCAAGGAGTGGGTCTTTGTCCCTTGGACAAGCTATCTGGGAAAGCAAATTAGGGATCCCTGGTGATGAGCACCTGGTGAGGTACTGGCTACAGGAAAGCAGAGTAGGTAGTGGGAGAAGGGTGTTCTGTGTCTGCGTGGGGCAGTGTTGTGCACACTAAAAGGTTTTTCTAAATCAAGTTTTTGCAAAATCAAGCTCTCATTATGTATAAGGGATAGTCAGATCAAAGAATTTATTTCCAGAGATTCACAAGTTGTTGAAAAATGTCTGGCTGATAACCAAGGGATCAAAATGTCTGAGTCACAGGGATGGGATTTGTATGCAGCGCATATATAAGCTCTTAAAAACCCAGAAATTTAATCTTCCAATTACTTGGGGCAAAAACAGGAGAATGAAGGCACGAATCATTTTCAGAACTAGAAAATCCTTAGGTTATGCAGGCAGAACAGTAGGATTAAGACTTGCTTTCTCAAGTATAACTACCGCTTATCCAAATTTATCCTAGGACATTTGCTGGTGGGCTATAGTAGCCAATTACAGTATCAACAAAAATATACACATGAGATTTCCTGTTTTATAAAACATTTTTTGTTGTAAAAAACACGGGACAGTATTACATTAATAGATGTCTGAAGCCAGGCATTAATTTCCATATAAATCCACCTTATTTTAGTCAAGTAATCATTTAAACAACTTGTGTATGCTTTTAAAGTAAGAATCAAAATATTCTGCCCCAAAACTGAGGGTACCATTATTCTCATTACTTTCCAGTTTGAAAGTGAGTCATATTATACATCTCTTTTACAGACAGACCTTTTAGGAGAATACATTGTCTAACTTCCACAAATGTAAAATCTCTAAATGAAGAAAAGAATGAATGGAATTCCTTTCACGCAATTATAGCACCATAATTAAAGACAGAATATATATTAATCATTTCCTCTAAAACCAAAAAGGAACTTTGAAATCCCACAGGTCATTAAGTTGGCAACTCATTAAAAACAAGACATTTCCCATGCAGCAGCACAAGTGTACTCCTTAGTTTCACAGAACCAGTCCTGTAAAACTAAAGTTAGATTCGTAAGAAAAAAACTGGCTATAAAAGTGCTGAATACAGTTAAATTTCCATCCTTCTTTTGTAATAAGCATAGAGGTATATAAGCAAATAATTTCCAAAACGTTTCATCAGTCAGTACCAGCACAGCAGATAGGTACCATTCATCCAACTTTGCTTTGAAAATAGAAAGAAAGAAAGAAAGTATTAGCAGATCATGTAATATCCCATTTCCAGCTGAAGGGATCCGTTTTCAGCATTATCGTGTGATTTCTTGCTTTCTGTCACTGCAAAGAATGTCATCATATTCCAGCCTGAGCAATTTACCAGAGTCCTGAAACCTTACCCAGAAACCCTTTTCTCATGGGAACTTGTTTAGGGAATCTCCAAAGTCCTAATTATTTCAATGTAGAGAGTCTCTGTGGTTACACTACCTACTAGAAAATTACAAAGGCTATTAATGTATCATTGGCCAAATCCCAGGTACAGTCAGGAAGGCATTTCTACTTGTTAATATGATTGCAGGAATTTATGTCAGTGATGGCCTTTTCTCGGATGTGTTTGGCATTGGTCACAGACAACAATGGTGAATTGAACTAGATGTTCACCGAGTTATTCTGGGGTTTTTCCTTACAGGCAGATTCTACAGAGGCAATCCTTTTAAGGAGGATTTCATTAGAAGTACCGTGACATGTTTTGATTGTATTCACATTGGGTGAGGAATGTCCCTTTTCCCCTCATTGGGTTGAAGCTCTCAGTGCCCGGCTCAGAGGGGAAGGGGCTGTAGGAAGTGATGAGATTTGCTGTACCTCGATTATTACTAGTCCTCCCCTGCCAGTGACACTGTGAGTTGGGTGGCAAGGGTGCGGTGGGCAGAATAAACCCACTGAAAAAATGCAGAGAAACCTTGCCATGGGGTTTGTGGGTTTGGGAAGTTCATCATGTCAGCCACCGTGCTGACTGACAGGGCTCACCTCACCTCCCTGCCAGGTCCACCCAGTCTATCAGGTTTAAAGGACTTTGCAGCCCCGGGGCAGCACACGTGCCTCCTCCAGAGTCTCGCATGGAGACTTTCTCACTGCCAGGGCGAGGTGGGAGGAGGAATGCACTCTGAAGTAATAGAAAACTCCAAGAAATTGAATTAATCTTCCCCACCCAGCTTTCAATGGCAGGCTTGCTGTTTAGGAAAAGGGATGCTCAGCAATCTCATTAATTGCACCCTGTAGAAACTCTCATCCTAGTCCTTCACAGTCTAGCACTATGGATTCTGACTATACTTTTCTCATGAGGCTATTTCACAGTATACCCAGCTGGATGGAGTGGGCCCACTCCCCACAGCCCTGTGCTCACCCACTGCTTCCCTGAGGTGGGATTTAGAGGTCCTGTTGAACCTGATCAAGCAGGTGACTCCACAGAAAACTAACACATCGAAACAAGAAACAAAGGGTAATCATTCCCCCAAATCAGCAAACTGATCCATCTCAATGTGCCCATGCTGGGCTGGGTTCCCTGTAGAGGAGGCGGTGGGACCACCCTTTTTGGTGTCAGTCAGCAATGACATCAACTTCGTGTAATCTCACTCCCCTGGCTAATAGTTTCCTTTGAAGAGGCAAGAGGTTTAGGTTCCTTTCCACTTGCTGCAGATTTTCAAGGGAGGCTGGTGTCTATGTTCCCATTTTGCTGAAATCATCAGCAAAAGCCCCATTGGTGCCAACGGGAGAGAATTTGAGTTCTCAGACAGCATTTCTTATAACATAGATGAGTGAGGAAGAAGTGACTGACCTTCCTCCCTCAGAATCGGAAACAGAGGAGAATGAGATGTAAAAGAAGCAATTACAAATTAAATGCAGTTTTAAAAATAGACTATGAAATTGCTGGGGTTTCACCTTGACTATATTATAAGATGAGACCTCTGACAGTGGCCATGCTGAAATTCATGGTGATACCCCTTGTATTAAGGGAAATTTGTATTCTGTCAGTTTGCTATCACCCAGATACATTTTCCTTGCTCCATTTTGCCAATTTGAGTTTCCTTTTTGCATTCAGACAAAGATTTCTTTCTCTCTAAACATTGCTTTTACTGCCTTAGGAACATTGCCAAGCTTGTGCCCTTTTTTATTCTTTGCAGCTAGGCTGGAGCTTTTAATTCATGATATTTAAATAACATTTCAGCTTGATCATTTAACTCTTTCCTAGCTCAGCTTACTTCCACATTCACTGCATAGTAGAGCTTACCTAGAATAAATAGTGTTAAGGCTTGAACCTTGAACCAAGCCCTCTCAGCATATTACTTGTTTGGAAGACATGTTTGACTTTTGGGTTCTGTGAGAACTTGCTCCCTGCCAAAGGGGAGCAGCATTTTGAGTTTAATCCATTAGAGTGAATTGCATATACCCTACCGAGATAGCGACATGCAAAAGGAAAACACTGCACAGAAGGGAGATGAATGAAATTGCCAGTTCAGAGGCCATGGCTCATACTATGGCTATTTAAATGAACGCTTACTAGTAAAGGAGTTCCCCTTGAAAAACAAGATTGGAAGGAAAAGAAACTGGGCCAAGGAGCACGAGTGCTTACAGAGTACTTTGTGACAATAAGACAGAAGCTATAACAATTTTATTTTATTTTTTTTTACTTAACAGAAACTTCTGGGATTATCCCACGTAACTGCAAGTGCAATATACTGCTTGGTGCATTCTCAGTGCTCTTTCCAAGGAGGGAGGAGTGTTGTGTATCAAAGTTGTTGTTATTTCTCTGGCTTTGTTTGGAGCTTATGTTCCTACTGTCATAAGAGCAGAATAATTTTACTGGTCTGCTGGTATAGGCACCTCAATTCTGATCCAAAAATACCCTGAATGAGAGTAGGTGCTGGCCGCTACCTACTCTCCCTGATCAAGAGATCAGGCTCGTCTTTCATCATTAGCCATGGAGCCATTGCTTCTCTTTTCTCCCATTTGGCTTAATACAGAGGTAATCTGTGAGGAGTAGTGTTTTTAAGTGGGCTGCAGAGCACTCACTGATTGGATGATTTCGTTTTGGCTAATCAGTTGTGATACAAAGGTTTGTCATGTTCCTACATTCTGTCTACAATGGGTTCAAGAAAAAAAAAATCCAGTCCCCTCCCCAAAGTGCCAAAGTGAAGACCAAGGTCTTCAACAATGTTCTGGGAGATGGCTGTGCAGAGAGCTCTCTGTTCCTGTGCACAGTCAGATCTTCTCTGTTATGAGGAATTTTCCATTATCTCAACAATTTTTTCATCTGGACCAACGAAAACTGAGTCAATATAAAAAGGAGGTATATTTGAAGTGGGCCTTACTTCGTTCAGTGCTTGAGCATTTAAGCGGGTGCAGAGTTTGCATACCATGTAACAAATCAGTCAACAGGCTGCGGTAGTAATACTGGTGGAAGCTTTGGGTCTTTTTAAGGCATCAGCATCTTGGTTTTGCTTACATCACAGACAATTTGCATTCATTTTGTATACAGCTTTGCCGCTGCAAACTAATCTAATATTATTTATTATAGATATTTTATATTATTACGTATTGTATATTATATATATTATATATAATAAAATAATTAAAATAGTTTGAAACTATTTTGATTTTAAGCATCAAAAGAAAGCAGGTTTGAACTCGTGGAAGCATCTCAGCTTGATTTTATCTATGCTAAAGCATTTCACTGTGCTCTTAGCATCAGCCGTCACACACTTTACACCTTACGCTATGGAGGTACTCTGCATTGCTGGAGTCCTATGGGGTTAGGACTTTCTCTTCTCATGCTCCTTGTTTACAGAAGTCATTGCCATCTAATATTAGGAACTCAACATCCCTGCCAGTTCCTAGGCTCAATTTAAAAATGTTTGTTTTGAATCTGGTCTTTCATGACTGCTCATCTAGATGTTTTGTATACGTGTAAGCCAGGCATAAAATGGCCTCAACAAACTGCTCTATAGTTTGAAAAGATATAATGGCACAATGGGATTTTCTGTTTTCACACAAACATTTTTCCGGGCCACTCAGAATAAATGGTCTGGGTCTCTAAACTGAGCTGTTCTGTGAGTCTGCGCTTCCTACATTTTTTGTGTGGAGCCATCCCCTGTAGCTGCATCTTGCAAATACCTGTTCATTTGGAGCCACACGATCTGCTGTCACGGAGAAAATAATTTATCATCCTTTGTAGGGATAAATTCCAATCTTTTCTGATCATCAACTTCAAATATCTTCACAACAAGGGTAAAATAGATATCGGAGGCTTTATAGCTTTTTAAGTGAAAGGGCTGTGGGGACTTGAGGCAAGATAAAACAGGCAGCGTGGAGGAGATGAAGGACAGAACGACAGAATTTGCCATTAGGTCAGGCTTCCCCCCCCCCCCCCCCTTTTTTTTTCGTCTTCTTCGGAAGCATCCGCTCCCGAGCTGCAGGCTGACCCGCTTGCCTCTTCCTAGCTCGTTTCAAAACCACCATACTCTTCGCGAAAAAGGGAATTCCCGTTCGTTTTCGCCGTCTCTCGGCGCGCCCGCCTCGCAGGGTGCGGGGGGCGGGGCGGCTCTGCCAGCAGGGCGCCAGCAGGGGGCGCCGCCGCGCAGCGCGGGCAGGGCGGGAAGCGCGAGCGGGGCGGGAAGCGCGAGCGGGGCGGAAGCGCGGGCAAGGCGGGAAGCGCGAGCGGGGCGGAAGCGCGGGCAGGGCGGGAAGCGCGAGCAGGGCGGGCAGGCCCGGCAGGGCCCGCAAGACCTTCTTGCAGGGTCCTTTCCCGCCCCGGCCGGGTCCGGGCTCGGCGGTTCAGCGCAGACGGGCGTCTCCGGGAGGCTGCTGAAGTCATGCGTAAAAATAAGTCGAAAGGACGCGTCCTGCTTTAGTGTTTGAAATACCAAACGCTGAACACGCACACGTACTTCGAGTAAATACAAATAAACCCTGCCATTGCCTGTGAGGCTTGGAGAACAGCGAATTCCTTGCAAAAACAAACAACCCCCCAAAATACCCTGATGGGCTGAGTGGATAGAGACATACCACAAATGGCTGGCTTCAGCGTCCTGGGGCAAATTATGACTACGAACTCGTTGCAAAGGACGCCTGACCCTTTCCTTACGTGAAATTAGTTTGAGAGCTGCTGTTAGCAACTTTGTTAGCTCTGTTTTGCTAAACTCTCCTAATATACATACTTTCTGAGCTGTGATCTAGCGTTATTCCCAGGGGTTCTCCAAGAAAGGAAGTGGAGAATGTTCTTTTCAAAAGCATGAAGTGGGAAAATGTTTAGAACTATTTATAGCTGCACTTAGGCTGTGGAAATCCCAGACATTATAAACTATTTATAGTTATTCTTTGGGTTAAAAGGGTGAAGTCAGAAATCTTATTGAAAAAGTTACATATGCTTTTTATCCACCAGTTACATTAAATGGGACTTTTGAGCACGGGACGGGACTAGCGGAGATTGATGAAAACTAGGAGAAATCAAAGACGAGGTAAATTCACTAATTTGGCGGAACGCACGCACCATGTTGTGAAAACAGGGAAGGGCTCCTGCGCAGGGCCCTGTGGCGGCCGAGGCTGCCCCCGAGCGCCTGCTGACTTTGCCCAGTGCCGAAGGGTGGTCGGGACCTGCACGCTTGCTCTTTAGCTGTAGCTGTTGACAGCAAGCTAGCATCTTCCACTGCCAGAGGCTTATTCGTACTGACTGTCAGAGGAAACCTGTGCCAGCTGCCACTATGTTAGAGCCACTGTCTTTACCTGTTTCGGTGTATCGAATCTCTTTATGCTTGAAATCCTTGGAAGTCTGTGCATGAGCCCTTTCTTCAGTGAGCTGCCCTAGGCATCGGCAGGAGCTGGGTATCACCGGGTGCATTATTTTGCTCCTTCCTTGCTGTGCTTAGTGGCGGGTGGCCCTCTGAAGCTCCAGCAGCCGGGATTGCCTGCATGTGGAAGGTGGCGGACTGGGCTGCAGGGATGGTTCCTTTGACTGGCCGGGGCACCCCATCCTCACAGCACATTGGTAACTGACTACATTTCAAAAATAAATCATCTCTAAAGCTTTTCATGCTTTTGTCAAAATTGTCTGGAGCAAGCCTGAATTTGTCATAGATCTCGGTAGGAATATCTCTTTACCAAGCTGAACACAGTCAGCAGATGCAAATTGACATCTAAACATAAATGTCCTGTACAACCTGAGAAAGACACTGAAATGCAGCTCACTGGTACAAAAATATCATATAAAATAACACTGTTAATGTAACTAAACATTTAAGGGGAAGCTTTTGCTACTGTAACCTACATAATGTCAAACTTGAAATCACAGTGATGCGTGCTTTGAAGCTGTGCTACATTGATGAAGTTAGTGTGCAAAATCAACTGTGTCTCTTTAAAAATCCCCAACCTCAAACCTCATAAAGTATTACTATTATTATTAAAAAAACTCTCCTATCTTCCAACACTTCTACTCTGCCTGACTAGATTATCTTTCAGTTAGTATCACTGATAAATGTATTATTTCAAGTATTGAATAGGCATCTTTTAGTATCTTCAGAAGAACCCACTTTTTGTTCTTTGAACCGTGGATTTAAATGTCTCATTTCAAATGAGAGTTGTCTATTGTTTTTGCTCTAAGCCAAGCTTCTTCTTGGTCCTGCCTAATGCTGAAATTAGTGCAAGTATCCTTAAACCTTGTATAATTTGCAGTTTGCCATGGTTTTAGGGTCAGCAAAGAGTTGCTGTGTGGTGATGCCACTAATCAGGTGGGCAATGACCTCTTACTTAAAATGGATTTTTGCTTGCTAGTGCTTTTGTTGGTCCGCCCAGCCCTTGGGACAAGCATGTTTGCATTGAGGGTCTAGATTGTCTTACCTTGTGCCTGCAATGTCTGTGAATAGAAACATGGGGTGGATATGTGCGTGTACAAACTACCTGCCTGTTCTTCTGTTATCTTACTCTACTTCCCCCAGCTTGGCTATATTTCTCTAGCGACCCACAGCGGAGTGGACAAAGAAATTTCTTGGGGTAGAAAATACCCTTTGAAGTAAGGTATCCTTTCCCCCCCCACACCTCCCCTTTCAGGTATAGCAGGTTTCACAGATGACATTGCAATCACATGCTGGTGTATGCACAGAATAACTCCCCCAGGTCAGACCTCAGCCTTCACTGTTGAAAGAAGAAAGCCATCACAGCTTGACTTGATGCACTCTTGCTGTTACTACCCTTCACGGTAGGAAGGGCTGATGACCAAAGCTGGGGTAAAGTTGGTCTGACAAAGTCAAAGCCCAATTTAGGAGTGGCTTGAGTTTAGGGTCTAATTTACCACAACTGGCATTTTGATAACTTCATAAATCATTTTATTAACACTGCCATGATTCTCTTAATGATTCAGCAACCTCCCGCAGCAAGAAAAAACAGACTTAAAAGGCTGCAGACGAACCTGTGTTTTAATAGGCAGACCTACCAGATGGCATCTTTTATTGGCAGTAATGCAGCCATTTACAGCCTTATTAGCAGCCATATGTATATTACTCAAGTATTCCCTAAGACAGTGCTGGGTGTTTTTAAAGGATGTTTGCAAACTTATTTTTCCTCTCTGTTTGCATCTTGGCCCCCTTTTTTCCAAAACTCAAATTCATCAAGAGTTGAGCTCGTTGTTCTGTAAAAGACAGAAAAATATTTTACAGCAACATATTTAAAAAACAGTATGGAAAATAAATAGCATCATTTGTCCATAAACCCGACCACCAGACTCTTTTGCAGGAGCAGTGGACTGACAGAGCCTGTGCTGATCCAGTTCAAATGTTGGGCTTTCCCCTTATTAAGGAAGAGACCACAGGCAGTCACCAAGTATGAAGCACGTCTGACCCTCTCTGGTGCAGCAGAAATAAAGTGTGGAGGGAAATCACCTCCCTGGTTTCTTATGGAATTTTCTAACTTGCAAAACTTAGCTATCAGTTTTCAGGTACTCAGTTACCTGAATCATGGGCAATAACAATGGGATAGAAAACACTTGTAAAGAGGCAGATATTAGTACGGTCCTTGTGCAGGTCATACAAAAAAGCATAACTCTGCTAGTTAAAAAGGAGCGTTGCTTCTAGGTACCCATATTGATATTCTGCAGAAAGAGTTTATTAAGTCTGTAAATGTAGCTGTTTTCAGTAGCTCATTATACAAATTATCTCAGTATCATACGCACAGCAAAGCAGTGTTTTACGTCACTGGCTACCAGTAATAGCAATGCAGAAGCAGAGGTGTTGAGTTTAAATGTCAGCCATGACCTGAAGCTCTTAAGATTTTCCCACACTCGATTTGCACCATCCAGTTTTCCTGAGAGACCCCTGTATTTGTACTTTCCTTGTATAACTTGGGATCGTACATTTGTACAAAATTTTTTTTCTGCATTAGAAGTTGAAAGTCTGCATTTGGAAGTTGTCTTAAGAATTCTGTCTTGCTATGGAGTAAAGCAGTAATCATCTCAGTGAATTGCTGGTTTTACAGAGTCCAGCTACTAAGATAGAATTGGAGAAAAGATAAGACCACTGCTGTGAGTAAACAGTATTAGTTATGACAGAGCAGAGCACTTGTTTCTGATTTGCAAAAAGCAAAGATTTTCTTACCTCAGTAACTAAAGCTAATTCTGCCAAAAATACAAAGGGAAGAAGTTATCAAGTTGAGATCAAGTGTGGCTTTAGTTATTTATTGATAATTTCAAACATTTTTGCTTCCTAAAGATATCTCGAACACTATACTTTGATTTATTGAAAAGAATTCTTGTATTATTTTAGATATGAGGAGTAGCATTAGTCAGTAGCTACTGTTAGCTACTAAGAAAATGGCTCCAGGGGGAAAAAAAAAAGAAGTACAATATAATTACTTCAAGTACTGAATGATTCCTAGCCACTACTAGGAAGGTGTATGTGTGAATAACTAAGAAGCAATGCAGACAGGAAAACTATTCTTTCCAAAGCTGATTCATTAGGGGTGTGATTTCATAATCTGGAGCACTGAATCTGACTACTTGGCAGTAGAGGCGCAGCTATAAGGAACGCATTCCCAGTGAACAGCAACAAATTAAAAAAGCACCCAATAGTGATTTCTCAGCCAGATGCTTCTTGGTTGTATTGCAGGACTGCACAGCGCCCAGCCTACCACTGCCTGACCCCATGTGCTGTGGAACGGCTTACACTATGGGTAAGTTTGGGCAGCTCCTGTGAAAATATGTTTCTCAAATCAGCCACCCCAAGGAACAGCATTGCAGAAGGTGCCATGGCACATCACTGCTGAGCCAGGCTGCTGTTTGCATCTCAGCATGGTGAGAGCAATATGCCATTTTCAGCTTTCCCTGGGACCACTGTAGTTGCAGCAGTAGCACAGATCTGTTTCTGACTGCAGACATGGAGATGGTTGACAACTGTATTGAGAATCCTCGTGAAGCGAGCAAGCTTTCCTACTCACTGCATGCCACAAAGAACAGCTCATGGTGTCTGTGCCAGGAGAGTTAGAGTAGGCAGAGCTGAATACTTTGCTAGTAATTTCCTGTGGTTATATACCCATTTCATAGTCTCCGGTCCGTGAAGAGTGACGGGTTTGCGCTGCTGCTATGGGAAGGCATGGTCTTGCAGCAGTGTGAGAAGAACTTCAGGAAAGGGAGGTCACCTCTTATTTGATTCAGTAATGATGGGACCACAAATGTAAGATTGCTAAGATTATTTGGATGCTGCTTCCACCTCCAGGGTTGGAAAGATGATGGTTAGGCAGTATGGTACTCATAAGATTGAACCCACACTATTTCAGGGTGACAGTCACAACCAAAGCCGTAGCAAATTTGGCTGTCATTAGCTTCCTTGAACTGTGCCATAGCCACTGATGCAACACACATCATATCTGCTGCCCTGACCAGATGTGACAGTTCATCAGCAGGAAGGATGTTGTCTCTCTGCAGTGTTGCAAACTGTTGTTGATCACCATCCCATCACTTCTAACTAGTTTTGCAAGGTGCGTAATATCTTGGTATAACTGCTGCCTGGCAGCAAAAAGGACAGGAAGAACCTGGAATTGGTCCCATCAAGATAGAGGGAGTCACCGTGCCATTCAGCAGAGTTGTCCAGCCTCCCACAATTCCTAGCTCAGGAACTTCCTGAGCCAGATTATTCCAATCTGAATGTGTCCCGTTGTTTTTAAATCCATATAAATTTTTAACATCCACTAAGTTCCATAGCTTGATTATATTTTGTGTGAAGAGCAACATTGCCCTCTCAGCCATCTCTTTTCCAGGCAGGAGAATCCCAGTTTATGTAATCACTTCTCATATGGAGATCACTTTGTAGGTTTGAGTTTGCTGCCCCTCTCTGAGCCTTTTCAACATGTACTGGATCCGTTTAGATACGGGGAGATTGGAACTGCATACCTGCATGCTTGGAAATGCAAAGGAAGAATGCTGCTAGTCGGGCAGGAAGTACGGAACCTGTCTTGAATTCAATGTGCAGACACCTTTTGAGTTACTTGTACCTTCAGCTATCTAATTTAGGCATGTGAGGAAGCTTCCAGAGGTACACACCTCTCTTCATTAATGATATAATCTCCTGGAAAACTTCAGCTGGATAGTCAGACAACTTTTATTAGGAGTCTTCCTGCTCCTGCTGTCTTCACGCTCACCTAGGCTTCTAACGGAGACACTCTAAATTGCATGTCAGATAGCAAAGTGGATGCTATGAGTAACCTTCATAAATGCATCTAGAGAACTGAAGACTTGGGTACAAAGCCCCTGTTAGCCTGGGCAGATTCAAGTTCATATCTCCCATGAGATTTCTATAGCTTCCTAGTTTGTGTGTGGCTCACCATTGCTGTTGTAGGTATACAAAATATTCCAAATTGGAAAGCAGAAGAGGAGATCTAATTCTGTAGCTCAGTGGCTATGATACTGTTCAGGAGAGTATTGTTCAGAGAATATGGGTTTCAGTCTCTCATAAAACTTTTTTTAATATAATAGACATGAAATACCACTATTAATAACAGAGGAGGAAAAAAAACCCAAAGAAGACAAGAAAGTACAGAAGGAGAAAAGGCTGAATAAAGTCAGGGAAAAGTGACTCTCAAGTTGGATCATTTTATAACTCCACATTCTTTTATTTGCATCTTCATGCCCTCTAATAGCTTTTATATGGGTCATCAAAATATGTTCAACAACCCTGCACTTATGAAGGACATTCTTCTCTTCATCAAGTAGGATACTGAATGTAGCTGGGAATAAAATAACAGTGTTGATTCCCAGACTAGAGAACTCTGCTTTTAGCGTCAATTTTTTATTCAAGCCTGTGTTGCCTGGGCAATGTCAGGGAAAATATAAATTCTCTTCTGTAGGAGGAAATGCTCTGCCTCCAAACTTCTAAAATGCTTATCTTTGTGTACAGCTGAAATATGATGAAGCATGTGTCCAAAAAAGTGTATTCCCAAGTCAGCATTTCAAGTGGGTGTGAATTTCAAGTTATTCAGAAATATTCAGTCATCGGTGGGGGGAGGAAGAGCACCAGATTTCTTTAAGTGCAGGTTAAAAGTGGCAAAGTGACTAGTCAGGCTCTTCACAGAGGTCAAGTATCTGCAAGCTTGTAGCACTGCTTCCAAGTGTCTTGATATTTATCTGAATTGACACATTAGCGCATAATCAGAGCAGGTCCATATTTGTTCATTTCTTGAACTAAAACCTTTACCCCTCCCCAGAGCTGTTAAAATAAAAACCCCTGGGTTTACTCCACTTAACATTTAAAGAGTATAATGCAGAATTTCGGATGTTGGTTTAGTTAGGCACATTGATGAAAGACTTCTACCCACATACATTGCACAGAACATTTAAAGTCATGCTACCTTCTGTACTGCAACATACAATTCTTCTTGACTTTAGGCTTATCTCTGGATCCCAGGGACTACTTAGCAAAACTTCCCCTAACTGAACTTCTGGTTCGTGAGTGAATGAGCCAGAACGTTTCAGTCCAGAGCAGAAAATCTGGAAAGTGGTTTTCCTTTACCTCTCCCCATACTTGTAACCGAGTCAACAACTAAAAATGATCTAAAGAAAAAACAGCCTTACCTGAGTTGAAAGAAAGCCTGGAAAGTAATTTATGGCTCAAGCATATCATATGTGTTGCATGCAATCTGAGTCTACACAGTCTTTCTGGGATAACATATTAGAGTATTTACTGTTTGTTGAAAATAGGCACAGGGTTGTGCAAAGTACATATCCTGTGTCTTACCTTAATACAATGGGAATCTCTTCTGTTATGACTCTTCTTCCATTTTTATGGCAAGGTAGAGTCTGATGGTCCCAGGCACTTTTCTACTCACAAACACATCAATGTGCTGGAGAGCTTCATCTGGGAACATGTGAAGGAGGCAGATGAACCAGAGGGCTGGAACAGATGGACCAGCATAACATCATCTAAATACAACAGCAAATATACAGTTCTTGGCCCATCAGAAGCTCAGAGTATAGCTTTCTACCTGCCTAGCCCTAACCAGGTAGTTGCAGTATACTACAAGTGGTAAGAAAGTGGAGGGCTTTGAAGTAGGGCATGGAGAGGATGGAGAACTGCACAATGGATTTCTGCAGGAACTTGTAAAAGGGAAGTCTGAAAAGAGATGCATGAAAATGGTTATTAACCGTCCCATCCCATTCTCTGTCCCCAAGATTTAATGCTTAAGGCTGGTATCCTGTAATGAAACAAAAGTGAGAATCAAAAAGTAGGTAGATGTCAGATCTGATAGGGAGGGTGAGACTACAGTGATGAGAACTTAGAAAAGAAAGGAAAATTTTGTTTGATGAACTGGAAGAATGAAACAGGTAGTGACTAAAATAGGGAAGATGGCAAAGAACTGCACAAATAGTCTTAGGAACAGGAGTTTGGTGAGCAAGAGGAACTGATATTGAAACTGTTGACTGAGGGAAAGATAACAGCAATCAAGAAGAAAACTGTAATTCTGGGCTTGCACAGCAGTTCTGGCAGAGAGGGAAGGATACATCTTGATGTTTCTGTTAAAACCACAGTGCCTGGCTGAGGAAAACATTTATGCTTTAGAGACAAGGGTCAAGTCAGACAGACTATGTTTTATGAACTTGATTGACACAAGGCTGTAGGCACTATACAGAAAATAGTTGTTCTGGAAGAACATGAAGGAGGAAAAGATGATAATGCTCAGTCACTGTATAATATAAAAGTTGTGCCTCTTCTTGATTTGAGTGAAAGTATTTGCTTGTTTCTGTTCCTCTGCAGAGAGTACTTCACTGCCTAGTAGCAAGGTCTGTGATACCCTTATCAAGGAATTTTTTCCGTCTTTGACAAGGCTATTTCATCCTTACTTACACTGTGCTCCAGGCTGCATTCTTTTGATTTTTGTGTGTAAATATCCTGCACTGTAATTTAGATGTGAGACCACCTCTGTAACAGTTCCTAATTGTAAAGCTATTTCCTCCTGCAGTTTTGAAAGTGTATTTCTTTAATTATCCAAAGTTCTGTAAAAGCAGGGTCTTAAGAGAGACCTAAGTACTGCAGAAAGTAACTACTTACAGAAGAGTTTCCAAGTTTCAGCTTCAGCTGCTTTCCCTGTTATTAAAAGATCATGTCACAGCGACAGTGTTGTGAAACCACCTACCTCTGCACACTCCTCCCTAAAGACCTAGTTTTTCTCTCTCTTGGAAGTCCTAACTGTATAGTTCCACAAAACCTGTCATGAAGAAGGAAAAAGCAAACCCCAAACCTGTCTGGACAGGCAGTACCAATCCTTTCGCCACCTCACATGTAACTGCAGATTTTTTATATATATCCAAAAACAACATGAAAGACATTCTGGGCATTGATAAATCTCCTTGGGAAATAAACACCACAGCGTGGTTCTGTCTCTAGTGATAGTTCAGGTGCTTTCCAGATAACAGAAGCTACTAGGCAAACAACACAAGCTGGCATGCAAGAAGTCATAGGAAGGTTCAGCTAGCATGACTGTGGCATTCCCAGGGGTGAGGAAGGTGTGGACCTGTCGGCAGGCTGGGAGGGCTGCACCGCCAGCACTATGCCACAAATCACTGCCAGTCCCTCTGAATGAAGCTGACTCCGGCAGTCCAAAGAAACCTGCAGTCCTACATTACACCTGGCTGCTACCTATCAACGCCTCAGCCCTGCGCAGGAGTTTGAGCCACTCCTGGGTGCTTGGAGGGTTGTTTCACATCTGTAACAACAGAAGAAAAACTCTCCTTTGCCAGCTTCCAACAAAAGCTGTTAACAGACACCTGTGCTGATAACCTAAACGCTAGCTGTTATTTATTTACTACTGGCAGTTTGAAACCACCTTATTGTCAGCTGCTGCATGATGCTGTAGTAAGAGTGATGCTCTTCCAGAGCCCACCATTTCATCGTATCATGCAAAGAGCTCATTCTGAAATACACCAATAAAAGGAGATCAGAAATAAAACTCTGCTTAATGCAATAGGACTACAGCCATTTGGTTTTCTGTTATTAGATCTGTCATTAAAGAAGTCAGACTGCTGGCACAGACACAGACTTTTTCATGTTTGCCAGTTTTCAGCAAATGGAGCAAATACTCCATTTTTTTTTCCAGGGTTGTGTGTTCCTCTTGAGGAAAAAATTAGTTTAATCAGCTTTCTAGACGTTGTTTCTGGGATACCTTCATTTTATGCTCTAGAAGTGTTAGAAACACAGCTCCACAAAGCTACAGTTCCTGCTCAGAAATACTTATTAAAAGCACCTTTGCCTTACAGTCCCTAAGCTGATTATAGGTTTCACCAAAAACTGCATGTGTGTGCTAGCAGCTTCCTAGTGCTGAATGTGCTGATAACACTTTACCACATAATGCAGTCATGCCTAAATTACATTCTTCAGATCAATCAATTAAGATAACAGAAGTTCATTATAGTGGAACTATAAACAGAAAATCAAGTGATGCAATAGTTTTTACTAGTTATTTTTATTTTAAAAGTAACAATCTCCAAAAAGTTGCCTATAGTTGAGTCAGAAAAATATCCAGAAACATAAACCCAACACAACAAATCTGTAGTTTAACGAGTCAGTAGCAGATGGCTCATATACTAAGATCACTGTGAATATTTACAGTTTTTTTACTCACTAGATATACACACCCCAAATGCAGTTGCAATCTAAAACTGATTACAAAAACAGAGAAAGGGGGAAAAAAAGAGATGTATAACCCACCCACCTTACGAGTTTCTGGCAGTCTTGCTTTCAAACACATCCTTAGCCAATCTCACATTATTAGTCACTGTAGCTATGAAGAAATTGGTTTAGATCCTAATTTATTTTTAAGGATATACTGTTTGAAGAAGACACCAATTCTGCTGCCATTCTGACACAACTTAAGCAACACATTCTTCAAGATCATGCCTGGATTTGTCCTCAAATATTTCTGCATTTGCCAATGTGAGTCCCCAGTAAATTATGCAGTGTGGGAAAACCTCTTATGTCTGGAAGACAAAGGAAGGAAGGGATGTTAGTGGTCTGTGCATCCGAGTGATTTCACCTATATCACCAATACAAATGAAATAGGACCTGTGCTGGGAGTTAAACTACTTTTAAAAATTAACTCAGCCAATGTGAAGCTCAGGAAGGAATAATACTTATTTTGGCTTTTCAATTTATTTTTGTTTAAACAGATTCCTAATCAAATTAAGCTAACTTAGAAAGATCTTTAATCATGCTGATGTGATTTTGTTAGAGACAGCCTCTAGCAGGGGTGCAGGAGCTTTCTGAGAAGGAGAGACAGCAGCTGAGCTAAGTTGTTTTCACAAATGAACAGCAAAAGTACTCATGCTGGATAAAAAACGTAAGATTAATACAACATCTCCACAAAAAAAAAAAAAAAGATTGAGAGCAAAAAAATGAAATCGTAATTAAAAAAAAGTAGATTCCTGATAGGGTGAGCATGGTACCACTTTGTAGAGGAGGCAGCACAGCTGTGCTGTACTATGGCAGAATGTCAATTAAGCACTGTACGTCACAAAGATCTTAGCACCGATCAACTCAAAACTACCCATGAATCAATGATGCTTCACATTGCTGGGTTTTGTGCCTTTTCTTCTGTGTGTTACCGTCCTTAGGACCTTGGTATGAAGTACAAGTGTTTTTTTGGTTGGTGGATTTCTTCTGACAAATGAATCATTTGACAAGTTTTCATCATTCGCCCCCCCATGTTGGTTTAGTGAGGGGATGACCAGAGTCAGTGTCTTTTCCTGTCTCAGGTAGAAACATGCCTTCCTTCCAACACTGAGGTGGTTGAGAACCCACACTAAGGTACGTAGGTCAGAAGCTGTTTGCGTGAAACACTCCAGGCTATAAACATGAAATAGCATGAATAGCATGCCTTTCTTTTTTACTGCCTGTACAACATGCTAGTCTTTGAATTTAATTCTAACCTCTCCTGTATTCACTAAATACTGTTACAAAGCAATAGTCAGTATGGATGGACAGCATTCCTATTGCCCATAATGTGAGACCAAAATTAGGCATTTGATTTCCTGCTGGCTATATTTACCTGTGTAGCAATAACAGCCAATAGGTAGGGATTTCTATCAAACCATATAATTTATGACAAAATTATCTAAATTGACAGATTGTTTTATCTGAAACATTTTAATTTAGAAAAAATTATATTAGACTTTTCATTGTCAAGTCTGTTACAGGTGTGACTAATAAAGAGCAACAAGTTGATCCAAGAATTTACAATTTAAATAGCTGAGATTAATCTTAAGAAGATTTATGAGAAAATTGATTTGGAATAGTATATTATATAAATTAATAGTGACAGATTTTTATGGGTAGTACACTTAGGAAATGACTACAAAATAAACTAGGAGGTTTTAATATTCAAAGTTAAGCAATATCATTCAAACAAATTATTCTGTTATTTACTGGGAACCATATGTTCACATGTCACAACTTATTTATTTATATTTTAGTCTATAGTACTTGGCAACTAGTTTCTTAATAAAGGGGCTCCTAAGGTCAAGGGTGAAGAGTGATACCATGTTACCAGTGCTCTGTAGTGAATAGGCAAATAGTTTTGATTATAAACAGTGCAATTTGTAGACAGACCTGATTACCAACATTTGTATCAAACATGCCAATTTTAAGATGCTGTTGAAAATGTGTGTCAGAAAACTAAGCAAGGAAAAGACCTCAATAAATTATATTTTCTAGTTTATATACTAAAACAAGCTATATAGCACTTAGCTACTTGAAAATGAGGTCTTAACCTTTGGAGTTACAGGTGCTCAGTATTTCTGAAAATCAGTTTAATTTCCATAAAATAATCCTAACTTGGAGCTTTTCCATTTAGAAGTATGTTTAACATTTTACAGAGCAACTGCATGAATGCAATTTGTGCCTGAAGCAACCTGCCACTCTGATACTGCTGAACTTGAAGTAAGAATTTGTATAATCCTCAAGTTTACAGAAACTGTACATCCAAATCCTTTAAAAAGCCCAAGAAGCTATAACAATGCAGGAGAATGGCAACATTTATAAACCATTGTACCTTGATTGTTCCATAATATTAACTTCAAATCATTATTTTTAGTACAGGGTTTCCATTGCCTTACACTGACAGTACTCTGAGTGGAGCACAGAGTTTGGAAGGTGCGAGTTATGAGCCGCCATTAAGTTACTTGATTATACATTATTCTCTATGATGGTGATATATTATTTTGATGGACCTTGCAAATATTTAATGGAGATTGTACATTTATAGATAAACAAGTGTTACACAACATACTTTACATACAAATCTGACTTTGTACCTGCTAAAAACAAAATGACAGGTTGAAGAGGAATTTAACATTTAAGACATTTGCATACATTTTTCAAGCAACCTAGAGGATTTAATGGTATGTTTCATTTTCAAAAGATTTTAGCATTTGAATGATGTGTTGTCTTAATTCATTTGACTCAGGATCAGTAACTGTTTATGGTTTCAGCCTAGATGTAAGGTAGACACAGTTTTAAATTCAATTAAAGGTATTGAAATAAACTGATATCTTAACTATGCATCTGAGCATAATTACTGAGTTTCAATTACTTTTGAAAACTCAGTTTAGAAGTGCAAGTTTACTCCAGCAGGTGTGAGTTGAGCATGATGGTCAACCTTATCCTTTTACCAAAGAAGTGTAATTAGCAACGGTCATGAAGGTGTGGCAACGTGTGCCTTCAGATGTCCACAGAGGCACTCGGAACAGAGGATCCTACAGAATCCATGCGTCTGCACTGGTAGCACAGCTCCTGCTGACTACACCAGGGCTAGCTCAGGCAAGCTCACCCACCCTGCATGCACATCTTTTAATTGCACTGTAACATGATCAGCTTCGCTTAGAGATTAGAAAATATCTTTCCACACCCTCCCACTGAATAACAATTCATTCAACTTTTAGGTCCAAAGGTCTTCAACAAATAATAAAAGCAAGATGACTTTTATTAGGGAAGTACTTTATT
Source organism: Morus bassanus (assembly GCA_031468815.1). Classification (NCBI taxonomy): domain Eukaryota; kingdom Metazoa; phylum Chordata; class Aves; order Suliformes; family Sulidae; genus Morus; species Morus bassanus. The sequence continues at coordinate 91,060,378 of CM062569.1, forward strand.
ATAAAAACCCAAAGATTTCACAAGATGAACATTTACACAAGCAATAAAACTGTAGAAAACATTTCTCTGCATTTGTAAATATGTACCTTGCATTTTCTTAGAAATTCTAGTCATAGCTTTTTTTTTTTTTTTTTTTTTTTTTTTTGTTGAATCCAAACTAGGCTTGTTTACTTACAACCATATGGAAGCTTTTGAGTTAGCTCACAGCTGTAAAATGTAGTTTTCCATGGGACATATTGTATGCTGAGTGATTGAATCTAAAAGAAAGAAAAAACCAGGATTATTTAAGATAAAATGCATGAGAAACAGATTATAAAGCAACAAAGTATTTCAGAACAATTTCTGGTATAAAAGAGTTTGGTGGAGCTGAGAATCTAGAGAGAGAAGGACCCTAAAAAAAAAGCAGTCAGATGATCATACTGCAAGAACTTATAGAATCATCGAATCATTAAGGTTGGAAAAGACCTCTAAGATCATCAAGTCCAGCCGCCAACCCAACACCACCATGCCTCCTAAACCATGCCCTGAAGTGCCACGTCTACACGTTTTTTGAACACCTCCAGGGGTGGTGACTCCACCACCTCTCTGGGCAGCCTGTTCCAGTGCCTGACCACTCTTTCAGTGAAGAAATTTTTCCTAATATCCAATCTAAACCTCCCCTGACACAACTTGAGGCCATTTCCTCTCATCCTAGTCATGTTCTTATCATTTATTTAAGTTTAAAAACAGCTGCTGCATTATCTACCTATATGTTTTTTACTGTGGTCAGCCTTGAGTGAATTAATTGGCAGTTGATTTCAACAGCAGAAAGCACATAGCCATAAACTAACTGAATTGCAACAGTGAACTGTCAAAGATTAGACAAAACTTCAGATCCGATTTATTTGATTAAGATGGCAATTTATAGGTGACACTGTTCATACTATTATGTAAACAGTTGCTGAGAAAGGGGCTGAGCTTCAAAGGCATGTATCCTTCCTTTAAAGTATCACATAGAAGTACTTTTTTCCATGTTTTGATGACTCATCATTTAAAATCCATTAGCCAGAGCTTACATAACTGTGCCTCATGAGCAGGACATAACAGTTAGAAAAGGCACCATCAGACTGCAAAAGAGAACTGAGAAATTTTGTAAAGGGCGCAAAGAATTCAGAATCCTCCTTCATTAGCAGCCGGATATGCAATTCCTTCAGCCCATTGATGGGCTGAGTGTGGCCTGTCAAGCTGCAGTAAGCTCATGAGTTACTGCGCCTGGGGTGAGGCAGAACTCCATGGGACCAGTAAAAGAGTGGGACATGCCACATGAATTGCATGCCAGTTTAGGTCATTACCTTTGTTCATCTGGAATTTATGGCTGAAGTACTACTATGTGAAACTTTTGTGTTTAATTTACTACATCATATTTTTAGTCTTGCACAAGCCTCTGGTTTCCTCAGCTGCTTGCTCTGAAGCCAGAGAAAAGCACAATAAACAATGCCGCCTTCTTATGCCTCTCTCTCAAATCTTCACAATTTTATTTTATACTATAAGCAAGTATCAAACAACATTTGCATCTAGATGAGTATTTTTGCCTTATTGCTCACTTTTTCTTTCTTCTTTAGTGGCATTTTCTTTCAGGTTTTAAGTCATTATGATCTGATAGCATTAACAGTCAAGAGATTAGGACTTGCTTGGCTAGTCTCATATAACATCAATTCATGTAGTACATAAATGTACTAGATGCTAGAGTCTAAATGCTACAGTCTGAGTGAGGCACTATCTAGTGAAGTCTGACATAGTGTATGACAAAAATTTAATCTTATTTTTTCTAGTATGCAAAAGGTCCCTTTTTGGAAAATACCCTTATCTTGTCTGAAGAGGGAAGGGTGGCAGGCTGGAAGCTGTGAATTCTACACAGATTATCAAAAGCTTTTCTTTGAGGGTGAGGATATTGCAATTTTACATCTGATTCCCTGCAAACAGATAATTGTTAGAACTGTGGTGTCCTTAATGGAATAGTGATGGACTAACAACTCTTAGAAACGTAACAGCAGATTTTAAAAAGAAACTTTTTGCAAGTGAAATAGAGACTGCAGAAAATTGCTTTTCAAATGTACAATATATAATTCAGGACAGATTATCAAAGGGTGCCAACTACCATATTTCAGTAGTGCTATCGCAGTTTATACTTTCTCACTACATCTAAATTTGAAGTACCTGCCATTTTAAAAAGCAATTGTCCTGTGGGTGTTTCCCCATAATTTAGTTCGCTCTAAGTGAAACAATCATACAGAAGACAAATTTGAAAATCTTTGGATGAAATTTTTTCTTGGTAAAACTACAATGGTGAGTACCAGAACCATCATAAAGCAGTCTCAGTTGTAAGAGAAAGTCCTCACCATGGAGACAACCTTCCTGAAATCCTAATTGTAGTAGTCTGTTCCATTTTCTTCCCTCCATAACCTCAGTTTAGTGAACTATTTACAGTCAATTTTTGAATACATATTCCACAATATTTTAGATGAGTTGAAATTTAGTGTCTTACCTAATATCCATTTTTCTGATAAACTTTTTATGTCCTGGTACTTCTTTCCTGGGTTTTTTCCTATACAGATTTTTGCCTGACGTAAGGCTTTACATACTTTCCCTCCTGACAGCTGTATAAGTTCAATTAGTTTTTTGCAGGGTGGCTGACTGGTAGGAGAAACAAACATGGCAGGCTGGTTTGAAAAGAGATTCTGCTGGTATTTTCCTGTTGATAGGTGACGTTGAAGTCTGCAGATCTGTATTTGAGGAAACGAGGATATTAATTAACCAATGTGTTGCATTTCCACTCAAAGCAAAACTAATCTTTGTCTTTGTTAATTCAGAAAAAAAGAATTATAGTATATGAGTAGGAACTTTACTTTTCCAGGTGTATCAGAAACTCTTGGGTAAACTATACAAAGAATTTGCTGTACTTGATAAATACAGTTCCCAAACCAGAGTTGAAACTATTTTGTTATAGATCAGATGGTTTGCCTATAAAGCTTCTTAGAGCACTTGACAGTATTATTTTTCACCATAATCTTACATTCCTACATTTATAAGACTGGCCATCAGACAGAAATATTAAAGGATATTATAAATAATTATAGTCTTGCAGCACAAATACAAACTGTGAAAGCCGTTACAATATATAGTGCTCATCAGTTTGTATTAGGGAGCTTTATAAACATACCTAATTCAGAGTTTAAACTAATTTAGGACCTCTTTTCCCCTCCTGTGCTCCACAGACACAAACTGTATTTTGTCTCAGATGTATGAAGTGACACAAATGTACCAGAACTCAGAGCAAACCGTTCCATGTAAACTCTTTTGTCTCTACAAAAACAAAAAAAGAAGTCTTTTGTGAATGCTGTGCAGCCTGTAACACTTGATCATTATAAGAAAAACCTGTTTGGTCTATATGAGGCAAATTTTCTTCTCTGTATATACCAGGCAGGACAGTGGTTCATCAATTAAAGCTATCTCCTTTAGCTATAATGTGCATTAAAGCAGTGCATACAACAAGTGTACAGACCATGGTACGCAGCATGACGTTTTCATACTAAAAAAAAAAAAAAAAAAAGAAGCTTGTATTTCTTAAGAGTGAGATTGCCATTCACCTGCCAAATTAATGTATGTAACATGTCTGATTCTGTACCTCTTGTCAACGTTTGGAAAATTTATCATGAGACTGGAGTTAATAGTAAGATGAGAACAAAAATAAATGTTTTGTATTATGTGATGCTTGGAATTTTTCATACAGATAATCAACACGAGCACATTACATAGAGGAAAAGTCGCTCTATATATCTGGCTTATATGAGATGGCTGAATGTGAAACTGTAGCAGTGGGGAGATGTAACTGGAACAGTGGAAGAAATTACTTGTCGAGTGGATTCCTTCCTCCAGTCCTCACACAAACCTCCTGTGAAAACATAGGCACTTAAGAATTTAATGCAATAATATATGTGCCTGGCAGATGTGCAGCATGGAAGTCAAACAGCTGCTAAATAATTTTGTGGATCACAGTATCAAAGCAGAGTTATATTGCAGATTTTGGAGGACCCAAGCTCAGTGAATATACCTGATGGCCCTTCTTGTACATAAGCTGGCACCTGATACTTTACACATGTGCAGAAGATCTGGTTTTGGACTTGGTAGGGTACTGCCTACCTCCATCTGAGCAGAATGCTCTTCTATGAATGTCTGTCTGTTCGGCATCTTGATGTCATGAAATACAGAAAACTAATCATTGTACGGTTTTAATATATGGTATCAGATTTGGAATATGCTAAGAGTATCACTTGCTGATAGGTCTTGTGAGGCTTTGAGGCCACAATCAGTGTCTTAAAATGGGACTAGCTCAAGAGCAGGAAACACTTTGCAGTCTCTGATGTACAGAGCGTTGTGATTTTGGTATTACTAGGACTGCAATCATTCGTTTCAATGAATTAAAAAACTGTGCAATTATGAAACTACAAAAGTGCTTGTGGTAAGCAAGGTCAACAAATTGAAGAACACACTATAGTGAAAAATAACCATCCCTTCACATCAGCCTCAGAACAGCCTCATGACAGATGCAATGCCATCTTAGTTGATCTGACACAGAGCTCTCTGGAATTGTTTATTGGGACAAATCAGCTGCAAACAATAGAAGAAAGACAATTACCAAGAGACTTTAATGCTAGTTTATCTAAAATAAATCAGATTTAACTCGAAAAGGCAGAAGTTACACTGTTTTCGTCAACCTGGAACTCTTAAGATTTTAAAGATGAAATTTATTAGGATTGAGAAGCTGTTATCTTAAAAATGCAACAGGACTTGTGTTAGATAGAAGACACCAAATATAAATTGTTGCAATCTGCGATTTCACATATTTTAGGGAATATGATTTCAAAGGGCTAACTGTATGTATTCCCAATACATACTCAAACATTTCCCCTGAAAGGATTTACTTGCTGCCACTGTAATGAAAACTCATTTGTATGATACATCTTCATACGGAAAGACCTGTTGGATTAAATTAATATTAAAAGCAAATGTGTACACAGCTAACCATCAAATCAGGAAATCCAAATTTTGAGCACCCGATCTGCCTGATGTCCACAAATAGCATGCTTTATTCTATACATTTAGTGTATATTAAAGGCACCCAGGAAAGTGAAATACTGACATGCTATAGAGAGGATTTTCTTAAACTGCCTTTAAAATTCCAGCTGCATGTATTATCAGTGCATTTGAGAGGAGGACATGGTAAGAACACAGTACATCTCGGTGGCATCGTCAAAGGAAAGCTTCCGTCATCTTTACGTTTCCTTCGTCTGGATCACCACCACCACAGCTTTCCTGACAGGCTGTGCTTGGATTTGCTCAAGCACACTAGGTCCACGCACAGGTCTTAGAGCTAGGGAAAACCATAGCATCTGCGGTCAAAGCTCACAGAGCAGTCTGAAAGGTTAACTTTGCTTTCTGGACCACTAACCTGAAAGAAATGCCACTAGCCAGTTGCTGTAAAGCAGCTAGCTGACCACACAGGGTTTGTGGTGGGATGAGAGGGCACAATCTAGCTCTTACCCCTGAATTGACTCAGCTGCCTTTGCAACATCAAAGCCTTTGCGGCACTCCAGGGGTGCTCCCAGCCCTTTGAAACGATACACATTTCGCGTAAGCTTTTACAAATAAATGAATAATTCCTCAGCAGAGACCAAGCCTGGGAAAATATCAGACCCCAAAAGTGACTATTTCCACGAATTGTGTATGTATCAGTCAGTAGTTACAGTTACAATTGTGTCAGTCCCTATTATAACAGACAGCACCAATTTTCCTTTCTGATTATATTCGTTAGCAGATGGACAGAAAAACAAAAAGTCATAAGAGCATCCATTTACTCTTTTTGGTAAGATCCTAAGTGTTAACCTCATTCTTTCACTAGCTGGATGAATGGCAGGAAGATGGCTCTTATATGTATCCATTTCTCATAAATGTACCATTAGTTTAGATGTTTGTTTGAACCTAAGTTTTGAGAGGAAAAAAAAATCAGTTTTGACAGAAGTAAAACTTAAGGGGAATGTATGATAAAGAAATAGAGCCTTTTTTCATTATAAAAAACCCCACAAAAAAAATATTTCACCAACTTTGGTCCCTCCTTCAATCCCCACAAGACAAAAGAGCATATATTATAAAAAACCCAAAACTTTGCAGCTTTGCCTAGAACCTTATGAAAATAGCTCCTGCTGGGTGGGGTGTGGGAACACACACAAAACCCCATAAAAGTCCAAGGGTGTGATCTTTTCATGAGGTTCAGGAGATAGCCATTGAGTCCCACAAAGCTATTATCTCTGAATGGATACCTGAATTCATGCAATAGAAAATGTAAAAAAATAATTCTTCTGGATGTACTTGGAAATTTTTCAGCACTGAAACTGCTAATGTCCTATATGCTGCACACAATTTTCAGTGTACTTCCAGAAAAAAGCACATAAAAGAATTTCCAGTCTGAAATGCTATTAGAATAATAATACTTCACAAAAACTGAATGGAGAATATGGTTATGATTTATTACAATTAATAGAAATTGTATTTGTAGGCTAGAATTGAAAACGTGAAGTTCTAGCTTCAAAAATATATACAGTGTAGCCATCTGTAATAATTATACATGTCTGAAAATTCATGCATGCATTGCACAATCAATGTATGCATTATGGTAAATCTTCATTCTTAATTTCAATTATTCACCAGAGATAAATAAATCTACAAAAATAAACTTATGATTTATTTTATCATTAGTATTTGAGCATTTAATATAGGATTGGAAACCTTACCAGCACCTATTTGAAAAGGCTATTTTTAATGAAGCATTTACTGAACTTATGGAAAGCTGTAATTATATCTTGGTTACTGTTACTTGCAGAAATAATAAATACATTTTATTAAATGCAAACAGCAGAAGATAAAATTGCAGACATAAGTTTGAAGGGAGAAGATTGTATATTTTACATTTTATATCTATCCAAAGACCAAGTATTATTGCATTTGCAGTTGATGAGAAATTGCTCATTTTCACTAAAAAGAAAAGGATCTGACTGTTGAAGTCTTATGGATTAGCTCACCATTCTGCAGCTAGTAAATGACAGGAGACCATAAAATTGATAAAACCAAAAACCCAGACTTTATGGTTTGATCATGTACAACTTTAACAAAAAGAGACACATGAAATAGCATATTCATTTAATATAGTTGGGTGATGTTGCTGGGGAAATATTAAGCTCTAAGATTTCAATATTCATATGATTTCAATATGGATAAATACACTGGCCAAGTAATGTTTACATTTTCAGTTACTGTAATTGTGTACAAAGACCTTGTGAAGAAAGTGCTCAAAGCTACAACACCGTTAGGAAACATTACACTTGCATGGTTATATGCGTTTTCAGGCAGTCTGTCATTTAGTAAAAATTTAAAAGGAAAACACATATGTGGAACCCCATGTACATGTAAAGATCAAGGGCTCACACACATCCACACAAGTGGAGCATCAGCCTGCTTCTGATAAAGAGGAGCGTATTGCAGCATGCAGACTTCTGGAAGTACTGTTATCCTGCAGTGAGGAATTTGCAGAATCTGCAGGACCCTACAGTGATCAAGGAAGTTTGTGTTAACAATGCAGTACTCCTGCAGGACAAAAAGAAATGCTCTCTTTTTCACCCTTCTCAATATCAGGTTTAATAGGAGAACAGAAGCAACTAACCAAACAGCAACTCTATTTTTGTAGGAACAATGTGACATATATTTTCTATTTAAATTAAAAGCTCTTCATTTTAGTTTGATTTTTTATAATTTATTTTAGTAGTTTGCTGATATTTTTTAACACATTGAGAATGCTAAAAATTAAATAGTATTCACTAAAAGCTTTAAAAATTACATTGAAATGCTGTACTAGATAAATAAATTGGTGCTCTCCAGTATAAAAGAGCAGGTTAAGAGCTGGAAACAACTTCCTTCAGCAAGCTGTTTCACAAAGAAATAGAGCCTTAGCTTTGAAGAATCTTATCTAAGTTAATGGAACATCACATGGATACAGGACCCCAGCTGGTTCAAGCCATACTGCCATATATTATCTCAACAGCACCCAGAACCTTGTTCTACTCTTTGGCATGAAATGCATTTGTTATTGCTAGTGATGTTTTTCATTCTCAGAGCAAAACTCAACTTGCAACATTCGTGTAAATTATTTACAAATATTGCATCCTTATTTCAGAATGTTTATTGAAACATCACTTTCCCATTGGTTATTAAAATTATTTGGCTAAAATAGAAGCTCCCTTTCTGTCAAATTAGAGAAGCATAAGCCTTCAGGCAGACAGAAGTGAGAACATACTTTTTGAACACTTGATAAGGCTACGTCAGCACCCCAGCACATGCACACAAGCAGAGATTATGTACAGGCAAACTTGGTATACATTTGTGTGGTAGAAGATGAATGGTGTACTGAGCCAGGAGCCAGAAGTCGAGGGAGATAGAGTGGAAAATTTGGCCCAGAAAAAAGAAACCTTCAATGTCTGGTCTTGAAAAATAAAAAGGAAAGTAAAAGGAGAAATGGCATAGAGTCAAGACTATATTATCTGGAAAATTCTTCAAAACACAGTTTCTTCCCCTCCTCTGTACAGTCCTTAATGTAAGTGTTTCCTGGCCAAGACGAGAGTGAAGGGAAGAACGCTTGAATACAGACAATTTAGCTGATATTGTTTCTTTCCACTGCATGTTGGCAGACAACCTTGCTTCTCTCAAATCCCATAGACTGATAAGAAAAGTTAATTTCACCAATTTATTCTCTGAAATACTGAGTCCCAGTGGGAATACTGTATGAAAATGTTTGGCAAATAAATCTACTGTTTGGCAGATATTCAAAATTATACTGCAAGATGTTTGAACCATTTTTTCCGGCATAGCAAATTTTTGCAGGAAAAAAGATAACAAATTCATTTATTTTTAGTTTAATTTCCTTGTTTTCCAGAGGTAGAACTATTTTTAAATACTATGGAATATCAACATTATCAACTATAGATTAATAAAAAACAAATTAGGGTAAAACAATAAGTCTTTTCCCTTCTGAGGATAAGTATGACTTCTAAATCAAGGAGCTGAATTTCCAATATACATCACTTAAAAACACTCTGCTAAGATTGTAAGATGTGGTTACTTTACTATAACTATTTGTTTATAACTTCAAAAAGATTCTGAATTAAATATATTTGCATTTCATTTCAGTGCTAACCAATTTTTTTGAAATTTAAAAAATCCTTTCATTGCAGATTAACTAACGAAGGAAGGTTTTTTTCAGGATTAGAAATTTAAACCTTGTTTGAGAAATACCTCAAGAACTTGTCCATCCTTGTTTTTGTCATATTTCAAGAGAGTTAAACTCAAGTGACTACCAGGCAGTGATAAGACTGCGAATTGCAATTGCAAATTTATGTCAAAATTCTGCAGATAATTACAAATAATAATTGGGAGGTGTTTTCCTCACCCAAATATCGATAAAGCAGCACTGTGCCATGCATCTCTCCGAAGCAGTATATGAGTGTGGCACATACGACTCTATGCCCTGAATCATTGGTATACCACGAGGAGTACATGTACTATGTGTGACAAGCCCCCAGGAATCCCAGTAAAATTCAAAGACAGAAATTCTCCACCTCCGTACACAATCTAGTCCAATGCTTATCTTCTCCTGCAGTTAGGAACCTTTTCTTAATAATATAACCTAAATTCCCTCTGCTGCATTTTGAACCCGTTACTTCTTGTCCTAGTGCCAAGGGACATGGAAAACAATTTATTCTCTTCCTATTTGCAACAACCTTTTAAATATTTGAAGACTCTTATCGTGTCTCCCCTCAGTCTTCTCTTCTCTAGACTAAACAAACACAGTTCTTCCAGTCTTTGCTCATGGGTCATATTTTGTAGACCTCCGATCATTTTGTTATTCTCCCCTGGATTCTCTCCAATGGATCGACATCTTTCCTGAAGTGCAGTGCCCAAAGCTAGACACAGTACTCCAGCTCAGGCCCCACCACTGCTCTGCACACTGTAAACAATTCATGTCTCTTACGTATAGCATTCCTGTTAACACATCCTCGTATGCCTGCTTCTTTTATCGGAGTATGACATAGGTGACATACTGTTTTGTATCCTCTAAAATACTCAGTTGCTCTTTTGGCAGAAATATTGCATTGTCAATCTCATCTTGTGTTTCTGCAGGTGATTATTTCTCCCTACTTGCACTTCTTACTGAACTCCATCATACCTATTTCTGAGGTATGATCTCAGATCCAAATTTCAGCCTCCAAATAATTTGCTTTAGACAACTATCCATGACTTTGAAAGGTACGCAATACATACATGGACATGTTTTTCCTCACAGGTGACAAAGATCTATTCTTGCTGGATATATCCTTACAAGACCTTCGGCAGAAAAGATACTTAGATTCTTACTGTTTTTGTTCAAGCCAGGAGTGCACTTTTGAAACTAATCTCTCAGTCATTCCTATTGAGTGTACTTTTGGTTCCCACTGTGGAGCAGCCATCTAGGGCACAGACTGTACTCCATATGGATGAAATGCAGTCAGAAGATGTGCTCAGCTCAGGGGAGCCAACTGGAACAAGCCCAAAGCCCTGTGGCACGTGTTGTATACAAGGTGCTCTTGGCACTAGCTCATGCACTCTTCAGATCCCTTTCCATTCATCTGCATTACTGGCTTATAGACGCAGGCATAAGTGAGCAGGAAGTCACTTCTGGCAGATGTAATGGGTTAGTGATATAGGTATGGGGTGCTTCTTTCAAACTGAATTATTACCTGCTCAAAAATAATGACCTCAACTGAATCTAGCCTATTTTTTTAATGATAACAATTGTAACTTGCCCTAATTGTTATCTCATAGCTCATTCTCACATGGCAACAGGAAGGAGGAACATAAGTTGCATCTTGGCATTTATCCCCTCATATTGCAACCACTTACTCATATTTTATATGTAGTATCCTCAAGGCTTACTGAACTTTCCCAACCCACATAAGGCGAATTGTTTGTTGTTTTTTTTAAATAGACTAGTACTTACAGCATGAGACTAGTACCTAATCTAGGAATAGGTCATTAATTTAAGGAATGAAGTATTAATGAAGTAAATTGCAATGTTTAATCATATGGGAGTAAACACATCTGCATTTGCACAGATTGAAATGATACATTCCTAGCTAAGTCTATTTCACCGGTGAAAGGCTGCACTGAAACACAAATTCCACTAGCTAATAATGTGCTGCAGTTCCTGGAAAATAACTTGATATTCCCTGTGGTTAAATACTACATATAATGAAGACACAAAGCATGGAAGCCCAGTATTTGCATAAAATACATTAAAAATTATAACCTTATTTCAACTACGTTAGACTTCTTAGATACTGAATCATTTTGGACAGTCCAACTTTCTTTTTTAATCAACACAGGATATTGTGCAGAGAGGAATGACATTTGTTTTGCTGGCTTAGGGACATGGGGAATCCTTCCATTCTCCTTTAACAGTAAATGATAAATCCAGTGCTGTCAACAGATTTGCTATACCTGGCAAAGTGCAGATGAATAATACTTTGATAAATACAGAGTTTTCTATTCCAGTAATAACAAAATGAGTGATCTTGTTGAAAGGAAAAGCCTGGCAAATGCGAAGGGTTGCACAGATGCTCCCAAAAGGCTCTTTCCCCAAACAGTTGTATTAACCCACAATAAAAGTAATCTTAACATTAAAAATAATTCCTAGTTTTATCTTTAAAATATGAATATGTGAATCCTTTTGCTCTACCTCAACAGACTGAAATGATTTAAGCAAAGGCAGGGTACATTCTTCTCTCTACTCTTTAGTTTTAGCTGAATGCCATTGCAACGCCCAGCAGTAACTCAGTGTGTGCCAAACATGAATATTTTTAAGCGTCATTTGAGTTTTAAAGGCTACAGTAAGTGATGGGAACACAATCGTCTTGGGAATCTACAAATAACTTTAAAAAAGCTCATAAATCTGGCTTTCATGGTTTGGTTTTCAACAGCTTTATGAAATATGTCAAAGCTTGAACACAGTGAGTCCGTTTTCCTTCAAATTTCTTAGGACTGACTTTTCTCAATCTTTTTTTGATATGCTGCAGTGAGACAAATAAAATGGACTTGGCTTTAAAAAAACAGGCATCAGCAAATTACTTTTTAAAAAGTTGCTTTGTTCTTATATTTTTTTTTTTTTAGTATCAACAGAGTAAAAAAGTACCCTCTAAGTAGGGCAGCCTAAAGTATTGCCTCATCAACAAAAATATAAAATGCTTCTGTTCAGCACCCAATGTATTACAACACAACAGACCACATATTAATGAAAAAGTGATGTACAATTAAAAGCTGTTTTTCTTCTCACATTGTTTAAAAAAGATGCCTGGTAATGACTGAGCACAGCAGAAACCTGGAGAATTGCATTCAGAAGTTACATGTAATCCTCTGTACTTACAGTGAAACACAAGCGCTACAACAATAAGTAGCAGGGAACGTTTGGTTTCTAAAATACAAATTAAAGGGTCAGTTGAGATTATATCAATATTCCACAGAGAAAAATCCTTAACATTATCTGAACACTACTGAAATAAACCCACTGAAAGAGATTACGTGGCATCACACAACTGGATGCCACTGCTGTAGAATGCTGCCAACTGGAAAACTAGACCAGGTTCAGGTTGCTTTCAGAAACTCCTGATAGAACTACTATCACAATCGCCTCTGGTCTACAATTTCCCTGATTAGGACTCCTTGGCAGCAATACTTCTTTACATGTAATAACATCTCTTCTTCACTTAATCTATGTCACAAATTGGAAGAAAAGATCCCATAGGAAGTATGGAAAGCAAAGACATTTAATCCTCCAGCACAGAGAGTAGCAAGTGGAGCTGCCAGCACACACAGCAAAAAAGTGTTTAAATATTTGACCAGGTGCTTTTTGTCAATCATGTTTTTAAATGACAGTTACTCAAGAAAAGTTTCTTTGAGAGCGCTGCTTTCTTCATAGGTGCTAAACAAAGCACAAGATTAACATTTTCTATCTGAAGATTTTTTTCATGAACTCTTGTACTTTGTAGCATGACAATAATATAAGATTACAGAAGAACGAACTTTGGCTATATTGTAACAGCAAGCTGGGATGGTTTTCTGTGTAGCTGAGGGAGAATGATTTATATTATGAATACAGAGTAATTTTAAAAAAAATTTAAAGCTATGAAAGTTGGTAGGGTAAAGGTATAGTACCTGACACCAAATTTAGTCTCTCTGCTGTCCTTCTTCTTTTTTTTTTTTAACCAGAGAATTTTTCAAGTTAATGGCAAGCCTTTGAAAAGGGTTTATTTTAATGAAGTGAAAAAATAATTCACAAACCATGATGAAAAGTTGTGCATGGTACCAAATGATGCCCCTCTAAAAATAACTGATTCCAGTATGTTTTGATATTTGAGTTGACACTTAACCAGCTGATGAGCTGGTGCACCAAACACATTTACAGAATATTACCTCGCTGCTTTCTTCTCGAGAGTCTACAGGAGGCAAAGTAGACACTATGTCAGTAACCTTATGAAATGCTGAAGGAAAACAAAAGTCTAGCATTGCATCTCAGTTGTTGCTGCAAGTAAGAAGATGCCATTTTAGAACATAAGTCTCACAATATAATCTTACTCCTGATTAGGATTTCAAATGCATTTGGGATTTCAAGATGTGATAACTTTCCACTTTTTTTCTTTTCTATCACTTATTCCTGGTTTAATTTTTTTTTTTAGTTACAAAGATAACGGAGCAATAGTCATTTGACTTATCTGATATTTGCATTTGGTCTTGTAGGAACTATGCTAATGAAAATAGACTAAATGTGTGACTCTACAGGTGAAGCTATTAAAGTGCAAATCTAAAGTGGCAAGAAGATTCACTGAAAAGTGAATCACTGATTCACGGAAAAGTTCACTTCTGTTTACTGCAAATGTAATTATGATCTTGTTCAAATCTTTTTTAAAAAAATAAATATTGTTATAAATTCCATATAGAATTTGGTTTTGTTTTAAGATCATCAGCTATGACATGGTTAAATACAGAGAACTAGGCAGACTTATTATGGTAGTGGACTTTGAGTGACTTCTCTTGCTAGCTGGGCAAAGCTTGTAGGGTCAAACTGCTGACCCTGTTCTCCTTTCTGAGTTCCTTTCCTATATTTCTACTGCTCTTCATCTAAGAAAGATGCAGGGCAGAGAGGCTACTACTTTTCAGCTACTACCTTCAGCTTATTTTATCTGAAGTGCTTTAGTGAGAGCAGAAATCCTTCTCCTGAGGCTGTCATTGCATAAGCAAGCAGTCGCAATTTGAAAACCAAAGGATACTCAGCAAGAACTGCATATAAAATATGAGCAACTGGATATTTGAGCTTAGATGCAGGATAAATACTCTGAAGCACAGAAACAGTTGTGGTCTTCAAGCAAAATTACTAGTTATTTTCTAGTCAAACAACTGGATAGCGTAGATAAAATACAAATGCTCAATACTTCCTCTCCTACACGCTAGTTTTCTAGTAAAAGTCTGTAAATAAATATTTACTATCTCTGGCTCTGTCCCAATCCACAATTCCCACTAAAATCAATGGGAGTAAGGTAGGCATGTCAGGAATACAGCTTTAGCCCTATAACAATGCAAACTACCATGATGCAACAGAAGGTACAGTTTGTATGCATATGCACTATACTAAAGTATATACATTACTCAGAGAATGGGGGAAAAGAATCTAATCTAGCTAGCCCTGCATAAGGGCAATGGTTTAAAAATGTTCTGCAGGCTCACTGGACCATGTGTCTATTTTTATTTTGAAATTATATTAACTTTAAAATTAGGAGCTGACATGATAGTTCTAATGCTACCCATGGAATTTTTTCTTAAAATAACATTATTGATTAAAGTGCTAATGCACTTATGCTATGGACCCGTATTGGGCGAGCTACAAAGCCATTATTGCTCAGACTGTCAGTGGAGGAAAGGAGACTCACTGCACAACACTGGAATACTCCTGGGGTTAAACAGGGGAACAGTAATGATGGGATTTGGAGGGAATTCAGTAAAATCATTCTCATTCAAAGAAGGCCAGTGTCGTACAGACCTTTGAAGGAGGGGAAAAGCTAAGTCTTCTACAGAGAAGATACACACGCAAACTCCCAAGTGCCTTTTAAAGATACCACAGCTAAACAAAACTGCATGGTATCATCATGCTCTGCTGTATAACAGACCTATTATTACAAACAAACATGACAATTAAAAAATAAATAATCCCATACTAAACTTAAACCAGTAGTTTTATCAATTATCAACTTATCCAGATGTTTACTTCTACGGCTTGCAGTAAAGCTGAAATCAGATATAAGATGACTAGAAGGAGGAGAAAATCAGAGTATTTTGATTAAGCAAGCCTTACATTATTTCATAAATGTAATACATCAGGTTTCTTTTGCTAATTAAAAGCTGAATATATTCACTCGGACACACTCTGGTTGTGCCAATGTGATGTACTCACAAAGCATGCACATGAGGGTGACAGCTAAAGAGCAACAGAGAGCTCTGCACATAATCTAAAACTAAATCTGTATGTAATTTCCTTCCCTTTGTTAATTGAAGATTAAAACTAAATCAAGGGGAAGCCTTCTATGAGACTACTTCCAACAACAGATGACTCAACTAGCACCTGAGAATTTGTTGTGCTTGTGTGTACTGAGGTTCTGAACTTCCTGTTTCAATAAAATACCAAACAAGTTGTGTTTCCTTTACAAATAAGCTATTACATCAAGCCCTGTTCCTATAATTTCAGTTTTTGTCTGCATTCCAACATTTTCTTTGGCAAATGTAGAAACATTCTAATTAAAGAGAAGAGAAAAACAAGCATCATTCATCATGGTAAGAATGAATGCTCAAGAGAACATCCTTACTGGTTACTTCGTTCATTCAGTTTAATTTGGCTTTTGAAGTGCACTTCATTATGGCATGCAGTTCTCTGAGATGAAACACAGGTAACAGGGTTTTCACTAACAGTGTCTCATGAAAGCTATGAAAGGTAATAATCAATTCCGCTAATGCCACACAAACATAATACCATCTATGTGAAGGGATTCAAAAACATTTTTAGAATACCAGAACACTTGAAATATACTGTTCTGCAGCAAAATTCACCTACTATTATAACTTGCTAGATACTTTAACATATGATTTGAAAATATTTTCTTTTTTAAATGGAAATGATCCTGTGTTATTCTCAGCATGATCTATAAGATCAGATTAATAAGAATCCTTTACAATGCCCTCTTTCCTTAATTTTTACAGTTTTTGCCAATGTTTAGATTACAGATGAAAGACCTCTGCCTACTTCATTTGCAATTGCCATGAGAAAGACAACTTCCCACAAAAAGTTAAACACCAGACTTGCAAACACAACATAATGTAATTGGTTAAGTACAATACAGCCTATATATTACAACATATGTGGTTTCTCCTAAATTTATTTAACTGTGGAATTGGAAGTGCTGATTCACCAAGGTGGAAGTTCAAGCTTAAAATGACATTATAACAGGAGTTATAATTGAATGCCATTTTAGATAAGTAAATGCACTATTATTAAAAGGTGTCCACATGCACATTATATCTTTGTGGACAGCACTGCTTCTTTTGCTTATAAACCAAAGCCAAGTTGTCAGGCAAATGCAGTTAAAACCCCAGTCAGCTGTTCAGGGATGTGTTCTAGACAAATCTGGAATGCAGTAGAAGAAACATGCACTGTGAATGGTTGAAGCCAGTAGAGGATGCTGAAGACTTCTAATCACAGAAATAGCCACTACCACGTCTGCAACATCCTCCAAAGACAGCACGAAAATAGAAATAGTCAGTTAGTCCTGAAAAAATCCTAAATTTGAGAAATGATCTCATCAACCTCCAGAAAAAACAGAAAAAACACAAGAAATAGCACTGTCTAATTGCATGTCAGATGAGCCAATGTATCTCCTTCAGGCATCGTCTACATAAGTAAGCAGCAAGCAGCCCCATCCACACAGCACAGAGAATATGACAGGATCACACTATGCTACCGCTTCAAGAAGGCACGTTTTTTTTATAAGCACATGCTGAGCCATGCCAAAAACTCAATGGGATGGGAGAAACAGAGCTTTCCATTATTTATGCCATTCCTATTTTATGGGTTTTTTTTTCTAAGCCACAATCAACTACATAATTTCAAATGACAAAGTTTTGTGCAAAACTTCTTAATCAACATACACATGGTTGTTTATCTCCTTCATGTTAGACTAAACCCAGAAGTTCAATAACAATACTCAATAAAACCTGTAAAGTTTGACCTTGCTTTGTGTTGAAACTGCAGCTCTTTCAGGCACTTAAAACTTACTTCGATTCAGGTAAGAATCTCTAAGGCTAGGCAAAACTTTTGACAGACCTCTAAATCTTTAAGACAAGTTTTTCAGTTTTAACATACTAGCAAGGAACCTTTTAAGTTGATTCTTAAATGTTTGTTTCCTTTGATTCTAGGAAGTTAGTATTAAACAGAATTTTTACACTTTTTCCCTGGATTGTTGAAAATGCATTAATTTAAAAGATAACTATTAACAGTTACTGTTAAAACAGCCAACACAATTCCACCCCATTCAGACTACCCATAAATCTCCTCTCCCTCAGGCAAACATACTCCCATTAAACCTCTCTCTCTACAAGAGCTTTAAAAATAGTCATGCCGTGCAGTAAAGACTATTGAAGGTCAGCAGAATCAGGCTGCCTGGAATCAGCTCCACAGGTAAAAGTCCCTCATGTCAACTATTGCCAGAGTCTTCTGCTTGAAATGAAGTTGATAAAGCCTCCAGGCCACAAATAAATTTGCTAAAATGGAATATGTGTAAAGTGTGACCTTTCAGCCAGATCGGGAAAAAAAAAAGGATGGAAATATTCTTCTGTAGATCAAAAGGTCCCTGGGGCAGACACTATCTTTTATTTTGGATTTGTACAATGCGTTAAGATGCAAAGTCCGGTTTTATGTGGAAAATATAATGAAGAAATACTGCCATTATAATAGTAATATACTGACTAGCAAAGTGAGGCCCTTTTTTGATTGCAACCTCTGGGACCAGCTTTAGGCAAATATTAAATAACAGTGTTTTTAAAAATTATGAATTTAGATGATCTTTCAAATAGTTCTGATAAATAACTTCAATACACAAGACATAAATCATTGTAAGAAAAACATGACAATGGAACTTCTTGTCTTTTAAAAAGCCTCCAAGGTCTACAACAGAATCTCATCAACTCATAATAAATCACAAAATAGTAAGAACAATAACAGAAGTATGTCTATATATACATACATATACTCACAAGCACCATAAATCAAAACCAATGCAAAATAAATCAGCTGAAGTTGGAATTTGGTTCCACAACTATCTTATGAATAAATTTTAAAATTGATTATTTTTTCTCACGTGGTTGGAGCGAAGGTATGGGAGTTAGGAATCAAAGGAGCCCATCACAACTTTCATATCAGTGAAACTAAGATTAGCAGGACAGAATTTGGCACAGGTTCATGGAGTATTTTCTTCATATTAGCTGTGACTTAATTCAGCCTCAATATTGAAGGACAGAATGCAACAGTTAAGGCCATATCTTAGACACACTTATGAAAGTCTGAGAAGAGGAGCTGTATCAGCTCAAATGTACTTTCTAATGCTCTCTGGAGATGAATAAGACTCTGTAACTGAGAATTACATTCAGAAAAATATCTTATCAGGTATGTAGGCCATGATCCTACACTGTAGAGACCTTACCATGGACTTTAGTGTCATATGCTCTTGCAAGAACATAAGTAGAGTTGCAATACATCCTTTTGCTTATGACTAAATGAAGAAACAGAGCAAGGAATTTGTTAAAAATAAGGGAACTTTAATTAAATGACTAAGATTCACTTTTACTGGAACCATGCATGACATTGTGTTTTGAGGGACTCAGATTTATAACTAACTTTATTGCCTGGATATAGTGTACTAAAATTACGATAAACAAAAGCCAACAAGAGCATCTCAACAGCTGTCTCCACTAAAACCACTAGACTAGAAATCTTCCTTTTCCAACAAGAAGATAGCTATAAACAGTCACCATGAAGTTCTACCATATTGTGGCTTCTTCAGGTATTCCATCTAGAACTACTGTTAAATATGTGTTAGTCTTCGTATTAAAAAAAAACATGAAATATGTCTGTGTCATATTATAATGATAAGAGCACATAATTCAACACATTTTTCCTTTTATAAAACAACGCTACTTGATATACACATTTTACTGTGCTACCTAGAAATAGTTCTTTAAAATTTCACCATTTAAATAAATAGAATGTGTTTTGGACTGACAGCATTTTAACCGTTACAGATAAAGACTGCATATAAGCTTGATTTACTGCTATGCAACAAAATATACATAAACAATTTCCTTCTACCATCACAAGTGTGGGGGTCAAGTGAGACAAAGCAGGACTGCTGAAGCTTTAGCTATATAGCCCCTGTGGGGCTCCAATGGCTTAACCGACAAAAAATCATTCATATGCAGGAGCCAGGAGGTTTTCTAGCACATACTGGTCCCATGAAACACTTATTCTTCCAGCTTGTTCATATAAGAAAGACGGAACACTAATTCTTCTGTCGCTACCATCTACACATGCAATTTAACTTTCACTCATGAAATGTTGAGCATGTACAGAGAAACCTTTTTTACTGAAGGATAAAAGTATTTAGCTGGCAGTGACTGAAAACAACCATGATTTTCTAGGCATTAGGATAACATACATTACTTACCCTAGGAAAAATATAATAGCTAAAAGCTGATTATTATTAGCATCAAGCACTCTTGCAAAGTGTACGTGACCATCTGCCAGCAAGCTTGTAATGAATCATACAGGCAAACACAATCACAGTGTAACATCACCAGCAGAGAAAAAAAAGACAAAGGCACATAAACTTAACCAGATTTTTGCTACCGTGGAAAAAAGACCATAATAAAACTTCGATTGTGTTTTTATATGATAACACAGCTTCCCCAAATACTGATTTTCTAGAAGGATGAGGTTACAGTTCAGACAATAATCTAGAAGTAGAATGTGTCAGAATTACAACAAGCCAGAAATCTACCAAAACTATATCAACAAAACAATATAAAACTCTATTTCTTCCTAGTAATGAATATTAGCTGCAAAGAAGACTGGGCCCAGATCTGTTCTTTTTAATATCTATACATTCATTTCAGCTTCCTTACTCCAGGTTTTTCTTGCTCTTCTGATGCCTTGTAATCACAGTAGTGCCCATATAAGTTTATGGAAACACATCCTAGTATTTCTTTTCATTTAAGGATCATCTCCTCTCAAGAAACTTGGAACAAAACCCAAAAGCAAACAAACAAAAACTGCAGTTTTTGTTTATGAAATATATTCTATGTTTATATGCAGAGAAAATGCTGGTCTGGAATCAGCCATCCTGTCAACACTTAGCGCCTTTGTTTAGCAAAAGATTTACATTCACTCATTTTCATTTCCATGTTAGTCCAAACCAGTTGAATGCAGAAGGGGAACTGGTGGCACATATTAAAATTACAAGCAAAGTAACCGATGAAAAGTTCTTGTGACCCAAGTGTAGCAAGGCATCAGGACCCTATTAGTGTGATCTACAAGTCCATCATGCTGTAAGCAGGGACTACAGAGTGGTAAAAAGAAATTACAGACACTGATTTTTACCCTGGAGAATTAGCTATGTAGCTAAAACAGAGGTCTCTTTAGCAGTTAGTTGGGGTGTCATGTGCTCTTGGTAAACCCTTACAGGACGTGATCATGTGCTCAAGTGCATAAATCAGCCAGAAGCCATACAGGTAGGTGGGCATCCTTCCCAGAATGGGCTCCTGAGCAATAATCAGGTGCATCCATGAAGTCCAACAGGTTTCTGAAACTGTTTTGTCTTTGCCGTTTTGTCTGAATATGCTACATATGTCTTAAAAAACATCTTTTGGATAAAATTGGCCTTTTGACTCAGAATGCCTTTGTAAACTAACATTTAAAGGACACAGTCCACAAAAAACTACGTTATGTCTTCCTCCTTCCAGTTTGAGCCAATTTCCCTGGTATGGAAGCAGGATGTACTTCAAGTTCTCATGTCTTCACTGGTAATAAAGGATAAAATTAGTGCCAGGCTCAACAATCTGTCTTTATTAAATAAAAATAGTCATTTGCATTCTCATCTGAATATATAAAAGTTCCTTTCTTTCTTGTCTGTAGCAATGTATCAAATGAATATAGGGACTATTCCGAGTTTCACAGATGTAACACAGACAAACTAATAGCAGCAGAATATTAGATGGAGAAGCAGCATATGACTTGCAGAAAGTGATGGCGTGGCAGCACATTCTTTGACCTAGTATTCAAAGTGAGACGATGCCAAGTGGTGGTTTCTGCCATCTCTAGTAACATAGTTAACATTGAAAACATGATAAATGAAGGTAAATATTTCTCAGGATTCCTTCTGTGAGACTGGGAGTTGAGGTGCTTAGAAAAAACTCCATATGCACCAGCTTGCACATTACAAAATTTCTATCTGCAGCCACCACAGTACGTTTTAGTAAGTGAAACCTGTATGCAACTGTGGATCGTATTGTGCTCCTGTAGGCAGGACACCCAATTCCAATGTAATATGAAGTTTTCAGCAGTATCAAAGGTACTGAGAGGACTTGCTTCTCATTAGGTATAATAAACACATACATGCCAATAAAGAGGGGCTGAACAGTATTAGATATATAAATAGATACAAGAAAAAAAGTCTCAAAAGCAAAGTCAAATCTGTAGAATATTATCAGTTTTTACATAACCAACTTTGGAAATGTGAAAGAAAGGTCTTACAATGAGACTTTCGTTGGGATTTACATGTTGAAGACTACACACTGAACTATCCAGAAATCAGGATTCTGGCTTCCAAAATCATGCTAAAAAGAAAATTATGGTTTTTAATTATTTACCACCTTCTATTGCCATTTTGCAGGGTAATATTTTCATGCTTCTGTAACCATGATGAAAAGAAATATTTTCCCTAAATTTAAACAATCATTTTTTCTTAATCTAATCTAATTAGTTCACAATCCAGGTTGTATGAGACCAAAACGGCTGAGTAACATAAGCGCTGGCAACACTGGTATGCCCCAAAACAAGGTAACATTTGTTTTTTACCCCAAAACCATTGAGAAAATTTATAATAGCTGCAGTTCAGCTTTCAAATATAACCTAAAGTGCTCATGCACATAAGTATTAAGAGGCTGTTATGCTTATCCATGTCTATTGATCAGAGATACATTGTTACCTGAAGATGCAAAGGTACATTAGGATTTTTGGAAGACTCAAAGCCTGTATCACATATTACCTTTGAAAATCTGACTGTCATTCACTTACGAACATTAAACTTTTTAAAGTTTTATACCATAAAGCATTTGATGGACTAGAAAGTACAGAATATAAGACTATTCCAGCTCAGAGACGTTGTTAAAAGTGGACTGTAACAGCTGAGACCAGAGCAGAATATAAACATTAAAAACAGAATGAGGATTTAGTAATCATTTATTCCTCTGGTTTTGTTGTCTTGCCTGTATCTATTCTTTCTGCTGAGCTTGGCAGGTGTCCCATGTAACAGGGGATGTCCTGTAGTGCACAGTCAAGTCTTGTGTCTCATATGAAAAGCATATGGGGCATGGCTTTCCACATATTTTCATAGAAACCAGGCTGTTTTTCAGATGCCTAGTAAATTGGAAAAATGACACGGTACATACATGGATAAAACCCGCATGTACAGCAGATGCAGTACCAACTACTGTGTATTCAATGTCCATGTGCAGAGCTGTTACACAGTCCCAAACTGTCCTGAATTTCAACATTTAGTATTTAGGACTCACAACTCTACTTTTGTAAAAGAAGACTAATTAGAAAAACAAAAAAGAAGACAAGATAAGAAACCCTCTCTCCCTTATTTTTAATCCCGAATACCTTCATTTTTGTTTGTCTTCAGTTCATTAAAATTACTTCATTCCCCCAGCTGTAATATGGGGCAATGCTTACTAAACCATCTGTCACTTCATGTTTTGGAAACAGATGCCTCATTCTGACATGGATGAGCCAGCAAAGAGATGGAATTTGATGAAGGAATGTTTAATGGATATACGAACATTGAGAAATCAATGAGAGAGAACCAAGTTTCAATTACTGTAAAGTCTGATTCTCATTTGGACCAGCCATGAAAGCCAATATTTTAACTACTGGTGTCACCTCTTGGAAATACTTCCCATTGTTTAAATAGTCTAGTGAATGTTTGGTGAGAAATCTGTATCTTTATAAAAAAATCCTCACTGTGTAAAGTTAATGCGAATGGCAACTGGTTGAGGATTCACACATTCTGGTTTACTTTTAAAATACATTTGTATTTCAAATAAAGACAGTTCTTGGCCACTGTTCATGTCATTAACAGCTTTAAAAGCCTTGGGCCATCCTCTGTGAGCAGACACAGGGTATCTGCAAATTATAATAATGGAGAACAGACCCACATTTTGTTTACTTCAGCAGCTTCTGACCATTGTGCATGTCAGAAAAAGGTTCTGACTGATACTAGAAAAGCCTTCTAAATGAGAGGCCCACAGTATGCCCTCAAAGCATCACTTTTTTCTTAGTCCTCCAGGCTATCAGTTTATTGGAATCGCTATCTTAAAAGTATGTGTTACTTTTCTTTATTGGGTGTACTGCAGTCTAAAATTGTGGGCCAGCAGAGTTAGGTAAGAGGTAGGTGACTGCAGATTTTCTCCACCCTGTTGCAGAACCAGCGAGGTAAAACATATGAATACAAAGGAGCCTGCTTCACATAGAATAGATGTTCCAAAGTAGAGGTTTTAAAAGTCAGAAATGATCTGTCTGAAGTGAACAAAAACCAAGAGCAGTCGGATTTTGATGTAAATTTTGTGGCTTGTTATATTGATGATGTCTATGAAGTGCATTTTTAAAATTATTCAATGTAAATGTGTTTAAATAAGTATTATTTAAAAAACAAACAAACAACTGAAACCAAAAGTAGCAATTAAGCTATTGATAGTTGAGAATAATTTGTCTGGGTGTAAACTTCTCAGCCAAGCAGGTTCACGTGTGGGCAATAATAGTCTGTGAAGCACAATCTCACTCTGACGCTTTTAGTGATAGCAGGATTAACCATATTCTTTTGCATGTCACTGGTAGAATTAATAATATAAAATGAAGCTGTTCCAATATTGCAATGAAATCTAAAACCATAATAATTTCCAATATTAAAACTACTGCTGCATTATATTGCAATAATTGTGTTTAGCAGTTTGCATGCATTAATATTAGCTTGTGGCTGACAGGTTTAATTTCATGGCTGTGAGAAAATGCAAGAATTATTTCAAATATATTAATTATATTTTTGTCATCTGAAGAGGGATATTTTTTCTACAAGCACTTTTCACATGGAGGTCCAACATAAACATTTTTCTTTCTTTCAGCAAAGTGATGAGGTTTAATGAGAGAAATTAAGAGATGAAAAAGCTTATTAGATCATTTAATTCTTACTGCTGCCAGTAGAGGATTTTCCTTTACATATTTCAGTGTTTTGCCCATCTTTATTAAATTACTCATGCAACAGAGATTCTACCGCTTCTCATGAGAGGCTTTTCTACAGCCTCATAGATCTTAGCCTCAGAAAATATTTCTTTATACTTGGTATAAAATTAAAACAAAGTTTAGGCCATGACTCCTAATGGTTTCCCTGCCTGCTGTAGTCCTGCCTGGAATACTTCACAGCTGGCTGAAAACTCAGCCCTTCGCTAGCCCGTCCTTCCTCAGCTGTCTATACGGGAGGGCTGAATGGGGTTCCAGAACAGGCACTGCCTAAACATTTCAACTGACATTTATTTAGTGCTCTTAACCTTGGAATATGTGCCTACAGTGTAAAAGAATTATCTTTCCTGGGTCTAAATAGTCTACTTAGACCCAGTTTCTTGGTGGACTTTTTTTAATCAATTCATAGTCCAAGTGAATCCATTACTGAAAAAGGTGAGAGTCAAAACACTGAAGTTGGGATACAATAGTCCAAAAATTGTAATAAAATGAAAAAATACTGGTAATATACTAATAACAGCACTTTAAGTTGAGACAATGGAACACATCTGAAATCTGGAACAACCATCACTTCTTTCAGTAAGTCAAACTACAACTTTTAGCAAAAGACAAGAAATCAGGTGGGTTTATCCTCAGTTCTCATCTCCTTCTGCAGAAAAGTGGTTTGGAAAAGGCTCCTGTCTTTCCCATGCAGTTTACAGCAACAAGATTTTTATAATAAGCATGAAGCCAGCATTTGTACTGTCTAGTGAAGTTCATGACATTCATTTCACCTAACTTCAGGTGCTTTCATCTGCGCTTGTTGCTCAAGAGTCCCCTTCTGATCAACAGAGAGAAATCTCTCTGACTCTACAAGGAAACCTTGGGTGACCTGATCTTTGTATTTAATCAAAGAAGGCCACCTTGACACCCTATGCAAGGATACAATCTTCATTAATAAAGAGGAAAATAGTCTAAGCTGGCCAAGCCAGGAGATATTCTTCTAATTGTCATGGCACCATCTAGCAAATATTTTAACTTTAATGTATGCATTTTTGTTCTTAAAAATTATACTTGAGTGGGCAAACAGGCAAAGGAAGGCAGAAATTAGTAGAATAACATCAGCTGATCATTAATTTGATGAATTAGATATAAAGTTATTTATGTTAAAGAAAAATGCTATTCACTGGACATTACTGTTCATAACATCCCACAGGCCACAGCCAAAGCAGTAACAACTGATAATATATCATTTAACACTAAAGGTGAAGCCTTATTAGTTATTTAAAATACAATTTGATCACAGATTTCAGATATTTGACTGAAGATATTGACTTAAAAATCAAGTGAGAACATACAACGACAAGCAAGACCTTCTATAATCAAGTTTAAAATGAAGCTAGTAAGCTGATTGAACTATTTGATAGGATTTGTAAATTTAAGTCAGTTTGGCTGTGGCTAGCCTGAATGGGGATTCACATTCAAACAATATAGACATCACCAATGACAGTCTCCAAATTTCATTTACATGTATTTCTAGTGGGACAAAATAAAGATTTTCAAAGATTTGAACTTTCTCTGTGTAGTGAAACTACTCAAGTAATAATTCAGATTTAGAGAAAATGAAAGACCAGTAAGAGGACTTTCTAATTGGTTTGCATTGGGAAGAAAATATACCATTTTAATGATAGGATACTCATAAGAGATTTGATCTTCTGTACACATTCCACTGGAGATGGAGGATTATCTTTCCAGCAAATGATTTATTTGGAGAGATAAAGAACAGACTGTTACTCATCCAGTGAGGTACTTATGCTAATATTTACACAGCAATAGGAGTTTTGCTAGATGGTCCTATGGAGGCAGGGAGTCCAAGCTCAAAGGAGCCCTAATCTTAGTATCAGTATGCAGGTAATCCTTGGCCTGTCCCATCACAGATTCTGATGCCTCACTAAGCAGGGAAAAAAATAGTTGAGTTCCTTCCTTTGCTTGTACAGCAGTAAGACTAACGATAAAAACAATGCCCAGTTTTTGTGGCAGAAACAGCAAGAGGGTGGGCACTGTTTTTGAGAACTGTTACTGAACTATGTTTATTAGTATTGGAAAAAGCAAAGATTTATCTTTATGGAGTGCAAAAAGAGTTTGCAGTTGCTCTGTCCTCTTCAAATTACACATCCATAATATAGTTCAACAAATATGAATATATGAAAATATGCTGCAAATATTTTTCTTGCACTCTCCATAAAAAGGTTAGCATATGTACTGTATTTTTTTCTTGAGGGAAACAGATGTCAGGAACTAGGTACCTTACTGTTGCCATAAATGTCCTCTCTCTCTCTGAAAGCTTTGTTTATTCCTCTTACACAGTTTCTCACTTCCTTTTCATTCTCTCTTTGACATCAGTTTATCTTTGAATTCAGATTCTTAACTTGAACGTGCTCTTCGGAAGTATGACATGCTGTTATTATCAAATAAGTGTGCTATTACCAGATGAGAGAACCTTCCGCTAACCTGAATGACTGCTTACAAGAGGAAGGGTTTAAATCACAGGGACTGGGGTGATTTGTTAGGCTAGATTACTGTCAACTGCTTAGACATTTTAAAAATACATTCCTTTAAACAAAAGGCAAATGCATTTTTCTTTAAGATGTCAGTAAGGCAGATTTCTCATTTTCCAAAAGCCTTCTGGATTCTTTCACAGTCTGCTGCCTTTTCATGTCAACATAATAGGACATTCACGTAATACAATAAAAGTCAAAACCTTACATAAAGATTTTAGGTTTAAATTGTCCAAATGCACAAAATTGTAATTAAAAAGGAATTTTTCAAAGAGCATATAAACAGTATATGAGCATATAGAGCAAGAACATCTGTTAATTTTTTCACATATAATTCAATAATGAAGAGTAAATATGCATGTGCTATGGAAACAACTTTTAAAAACAGGTTAGAGCTAGTTGCTACACATTAGCAGGCAAGTTATTTCATTCAATTTCAAACTGATGGTAACCTGTTTAAACAGATGCTGTATTATGTTTTGCCCAGTATGGGAGATAGACAGGGCACAACACTTAACACTGTCAAAGATATTCAGCAGTCCAATTTTAAGATCGTTAACATTAGCTGTAATTTCCGTGTTAATTTTGAACTCATGCTACCTGAGTTTAAGATGTAATTACACTTGTTACCAGCTAAAGTTTGCCGTCAATACGTAACTCCGAAGAGAATGAGCACAGCCTTTGGCACTATAGCCAAACAATATAAAAATGTTAAGGAGGAAGGACATATAGCAACTATTCTTCGTAATCCTGGGACTCAATTCCTACTTCTATACGTGGATGATTCATCTTTCCAAGATTAAAATAACATTCATTATTAAAAAATGCTCACAGTGAAAGAAAGTACCATCTGTCCTACAAATAGGAACTTCGTTAATGGACTGTGAGAATCTTCTTAGATATCTGCATACATTATCTGTATAGATTACAGTTTTATAGATATTTGTATATTCTACTTTAGATATCCCTTGAAAATTTGGATTGATAAAGGAAATCACTATAAAAGTAATGAAACAATAAAAACTAAGAAGCATTTTGCATTTAAGAAGGTTTTGGAATATGGAAGTGATAAGGACAGGAATTTCAAAAAACGTTCATTCATGTTATTATTATTGCTCAAGATGTGATATCATAAAGTCCCAATCTAAATTAACATGACCAATTGTATTTTAGGTACAGTAGCATCTACAACATACTAAGCATATACATATATACAGATATAAGTATGTATATATATAAATATATAATTTCTTTTGATGTTAATATAATCTCAGTCAAAAAGCCTTGAGTGGATGTTATATAACAAAAGTGGGATATCAAAATAAGTCTATAAGTGGGAAATATGGTCACGTTAAATGTCAGATGAACTGAGAAAAGACATCCCAAGTTTATCCAAGACAGTCCAAGAAAGCCAATCCAGTCAGTGCCTACAAAGTAAGCAATGAAGCTGACATATTTGATAGGAGTGGTTCTGAATTTAGAGCTTCCACAAATGAAAACAAATTAGAAACAACTAAGTAGATAGTCTATTTGTGTGAAGCTCTGACAGTCATCTAACAATTCTTAAGAAAATAAAGGTGAATATAATTTACTAAAAGAGGCAGAACTAATATAATAAGCTTCATAAGCAAGTCACATTTCAAATGTTGTGGAGGAGCCAGACAGAATATATTACAAAATTCAATGTGTTGATGATGAGGATCAACATAGGAATTTTAGAGACGTTAATGGAAACATAGCATCAAAAAAGGGAAAGAATAAAATACCAAAGAAACAAAGGGACATAATCATAACTTGCAGATTATAGATTTAAATGCATTGAAGGATGGTGGAAGTATCAACTGTGAAAGAGAAAAAAGGGGCTAACATGCAAGCATTTCCAAGGGAAGATACAAAGTCTGGTCTTGGCCGCATTATGCTTCCACTAATGGTGTGACATCTAGGAAAAATACCGTGTACTGCAATGATGGATTGGATGTTACAAGGCAAGATGGGAACAAACAGACTGAGTCACCAAGACAGAGTGGTAACTGAAATTTTCAGTGGATCAGATTATTGAACTCTTGTCCCGTCAGCAAAAGTACAATATGAGAATTACTGGGTAAATGCCCTCCCTTCAAAGGAAGGGCACTCAAAGGAGACATGAGGGAATGTCAGAGACAGAACGTAAAGATGACTATGAATTCACAAGACATTACACCAGATGTTCTGAGTGATTAGAAATAAGCAGCAGCTGAGAAAGGGAGCAGAATCCTGAGATTTCTGATTCTGATGATTTCCTGAGTGAGGAAATCATGAGAGACCAGTGGAGAAGTTCAGATGAAATAAAAAGGATACTAGGCAAATGGTGGGGAAAGGAGGAATGATTGGTAAGATATTACCACTAATTTTAGAAGTGCTAAAGAACTGAACTACGGGTCTTAATGAAAACAATTTGTTTTGGCTTACTGGAAAACATAATAATCTGGCACTCTGCTCTTTCAAAGAGAGTGTAAGATCTCAAAACAGATAAGATTTTCAGCAGACTAAAAATCTAGTAGGCTCCAAGATCCTGTTCCCTGTTTTTTAAGTTACGAGTTCATGAGTCTTGTCCTTGTTGACATTTGTTCCTGAGAAACATGCTAAAATACTCCCAGCGAAAGAAAATATTTTGAAGCCAGCAAATGGAACTACCATAACCTAATATTAAAGTACCAGGAACCAAAGGTGGGGACTTAATACTGAGTCTCAAAATGTGAGGAATGTCAATACCAGGAATATATAAAATACTTCATTCATTTATTTGAAGTTTCAGATAATTTTTCATCTCAGATTTGATTTTGAAGGTCCATATTCTTAAACTACAGCATTTTCATTTATATATTTAGATCAGATATCCCTATAAGAATGCAGCACCAAAAACTACTTGTTTACAGTGTTCTGCCTTTATTTTGCACATATTTCATGACGTATTTTTCCCTTGCTAAAACAAGAAAGCTGTTGAAATGAGAACTTGCTTATCTACTAAATCAACATCTTGAAAGTTTTAGGTGGCAAAGTCTGCGGATAGCAGACTAGAGCCAAGTCAACATTTTCCTACATTACCTCAAAAACTTTTATGCTTCCTTCTCTATCAGAGATCTCACAAGATCTCTGTATTTGCCTGTCAAACAGAAGCTGTGCAGCTCTAAGTAAAATGATAATTGGAAAGATAATGTTAGTGGTATTCAGGCATCTCTCTCAAAGCAGCTTAGTCATATGCTGTATGGAATAAAACCAGGATTGGCTGAGTAAGGGAATTCACTGTTTCCCAGGAAAGGAAATTGCCTGCAACACATCTGGCAAACGTTCTAAATGTTTAGTTTTGGCAAAATATACATTTCAGCTCTTCTTATAAGGTGAGTTCTGTAGAGTGGGTATCTTCTTTCTAAAAAGGGAAAGATCTAATTTGTACTTTAAATATACTGAGCCACTATTTGCTATTTTATGTCAAATACTCTCAGCTATAAAGCAAGCAGGAAATCACAGGCTAAGCAGCTATATTTCAGTTTGCAGAATAAATGTATCGTGAATGCAAACACGCTACTCCATATCGACAGCAGAAATAAGAGATGAGGAGAACAATGAACATGACAAAAACACTGAGAGGAAGCAACTAGTCTGAGTTATAACTTTTTACTCCGTTTCATACTGGCATATATAAGATTCCATGCCAAATGATTTAAATTCCTTCCTACTTCAACATGTCTAGCAATGAGATGTTCCTTCTCATAATTGACGGGAGACAGATCTTCTCTGTCATTCAGCTTTTCTGGAATAAGCCCTGCCCTGCAAGCAGACTTGTTATTATGCCTCTGAGGCTCAGTAAAAAGGCTGTATTCAGGCACCTTCCTTCCTCCTCCTCAGTTTTCAATGACAAAAATGTATTTAACTTGCTTTACTTTTCACACCAGTTTTCTAAGTTTAGCTGTTACTACTTTCTTTCCCCCTGAACTCTGCCTGTCTTTGACTCCCTGGGGAGGCATAGAAGACCACTTCCTCCTCCACAGCTGGGAAAGCTGCTCCCAAGGGGACAGAAAGGGTGAAGGATCACAATCAAATGCTCCAAAAGATGCACCAAATACGGCACTATCCTGTAGTGAAGGGTTAAAGGGATGTATATTTATTTTGTTGGCAAGGTGAACGCTCACTGACTTTCCTGGGCAGTGGGAAAACGCACTTCATTAAAGCAATATGAGTCCATTGGACCCAGATGGGAAAACAGCAAAATCCTCCCTCAGTTATGTGTGTGTGTTGGGGGTTGTTTTCCAGTTATTGCCCCTACAGCCTGGAAGTATCAAGGAAAAGTTGGGGAACACATTACCATGGTGAACCTCAGGGTGTTACTCCAAGAGCTAGATGAGAAACACAGCAGAGTAGCTAACTGGTGGTGCCTGCTTGTGCTGGTAAGGGTCTTCCATTAGTAATGTGTTGTCATTTCTCAGAATAAAACCTGCACTTTCCATACCTTTTCCCTGAACTGCTGGCAGCTGCCATAGCAACTGGCCATTCTTTCATTCATTCAAAATAAAAAAAAAAAAAAACCAAAACCAAACCCCACCAAAAAACAAACCCAGCCAAAAAAACAGTAAAAGGTGAACTAGTTTTTCTTTCCAGTATTCATACAACCACAGTTCTCCCTAGTGGAGGTCCAAGATACAGCAAGCCTTGTTAGGCAGCCTCCAAGTTCAGTTTTGTTCCTGGCCCCATTACAGCTCAAGGGCCTCCCCGGGTCATGCATGGGCCTTTCCTAAAGGAAAACAGACTCCAGTTCAAACCTTTAGAGACACTCCGGTCTCTCCTCAAAAACCTAGCAAAACTGAGTTGCCAGATTACGTTGGTGATCTGACTCACTAGTGTGGCACACAGATGGCAAGCTTCATAGCAATTCAAAAGCTATTGATTTAATCAAGCCTCTTATGGAGATCTTGTCCAATGAATTCTCAGCATCCCTTAAATTTTGTCTGTTATATATGTACAGTCCCTTGAGTAGAGGTCTAATAATTAAAAAGAAAACTTCTAAAAGACTACACTGGTCAGTCTCGTCTTTACCTTCAACATCTAACTAAAGGATTAAAAAAGTCTATTAAAATATAATCAGAAAAATTAAGATTATCCTCCAGTTCTTCCTCATGAGGAGACGGATACTTTCAGGGCTGGAGAAATCTTATTTTCAGTACTACTCTACTAAGGGCCGTATATTTTTGGGCTAGCTGTGTGAGGAAAAGAAAGCAGGGAACAGACTAATTTAAGGATAAGTACAAGTCATAATAGGAAATTCTCATTTAACTTGGCAAATTAATTAAAAATATTCAAATAACAGAAAAAATTGAATTGGAATGTTTGGTTAGATACCTAGAAATGCTTCACACAGTCTAGTGTATAAATCCAATCCTACATGCTCTCTTCATTGGATAATACTAAGTTTCTCAACTACCTTGCAAAAGGCTGTTATTCACATGGAATTAAACATTCTTTCAAAAACTTCAATACATTGAAAAGTAGAAATCAGTACACAAAAAGCTTTTGAAATGTCATTAACAATGCAGGTAGCTGTCACATTAATTTGCTTTGCTATTGCAATACAAATTGAAGGGATGGAGAATGCATAATTTATACACGAAACCCTCCAAATATGTACACTTTGTAGGAAATAATCTTGACTGTATCACAAGTTCCAAGCATATTCCTCCATTTCCTCTGGCTGGAAGGATGAACAATGGCAGATGACTACTCCACGGGAAAAAAATCTGACAAATTGGTTCCACAGGTCACAGCCCAAGTATAATGAGAACCTTTCTGGAAGTCTCCAGAATTGAATTCTAGAGATTTTCCTTTCCAGAGGTAACTATGTAGTATGTAAAGAAATCCCAACAGCTTCCAACAATGTAAGGCATGCATTTTAGCTGCTACAGCTATTTTTGACAACCCCTGAACACAAATTCCATGATTTAGAAAGTAAAAGCCACATTAAAACACTATATGAAATATACCAAGTTGTGTAAGAAAGCCTGTCCTAAGAGATCCCGAGGCACGCTGGGATTTTCCTCGTATAAGAGAAAGTTTGGTCTGTAATTCATGTTAGTTTGACTAGCATGGCATTCGCTTTGTTTATTTTAATTAAGAAAAATCTATAGCTTCCAGATCCAGACCTAGCAAAACTCTCAGACAGTTTGTCTTCAGGAATCAGTATCCTATTGTGCTGGTTTCAAGAAGACATTTTCTAAAACAGAGAAGTGAACTTTTCCAAAATTTCAGTGGAATCAACTCTTTCCCAGGGTTTGGTAAGTTGGTAATTTTCCACTTTTTCAAGATCACTGATCATTGCAGACAGCATGGGAGTGGGAAGTAGGGGGAAGCTACTTTTTACTCTTACCTATACATTGCAAATACTTACTTCATTAGATTTTTCCCTCACCTTTTACAGGTATTTCCCACTTCCAAGGGCACGGAATTGGGCTAGCCGGAGCTGATCCGGTAACTGCTATTCAGCCGTGCCACTTCCTGAGGCATGCCTTGCTGCCACCACGTCTGGATAGCTATTCCCTCTTCCAGCTGACTTGTCATTTGTAACTCTGCCTAATGTTAGCACTTCCAAAGTTAGCCATTTAATACGGACGAAAAAGCCTTAAAAGTAAAAAGCTTGAAAACGCTTAACTCTTGAAAGACGTGCCTAAAAACGAGTGTTCATCTCAGAGATTCAGTAAAGTACAAAGTCTGTGTTCAGCTGAAAACTTTTAATTAAAACCCCCTCTCTTGTTCTCTTTGCAAGGACGTGCCCAAGCCTGCTCTTGTATGCTTAGGACAGTGTCTGTAATTACGGAATGCATTAAACACAAGCGAAATTACATCTTGGTTCAAGACACTTAAAAAAGAAAATTCTTTAAGAACAAACAAGCCCGGGAACTTTTTTTTTTTTTTTTTTTTTTTGGTCGGTGTTTAAAAATGATTACCACCACAAATAATTTACAAGCATAGTTGGAGGCTATCGGAACCGATTGCTCTGTCTAGGAAATTCTTAATTAGAGCCGTGCTGCAGGAATTCGCAGGGGTCCCCTTGCTGCCGGCTCCTCCCCGGGGTTTCCTCTCGCAGCCCCGCGCCGCCCCGCGCCCTCCCGCGCCCTCCCGCGCCGCCCCGCGCCCTCCCGCGCCCGGGCGAGCGCGCTCCCGCCAGCCCGCTGTGCAAATGTCCCCCGTCCGTCCCCCCCCCCCCCCCCCCCGTCCCCGGTCCCGGTCCCCGTCCCCTCCCCTGCAGGCAGGGCACTGGCGGCGGCGGGGGGGCGGAGCGGCCCCGCTCCACATGTGCTGCCCGCTCTTATCAACTTCTCACATCGGGGGAGGGCAGCGATCGATCCGGGCACCGGGGCCGGGCGGTCCCGACACGGGCGAGGCGGAGCAGCCCCCGCGCGGCTCGTGGGCCAAGCCGGGCCGGATCCCGCCCCGCCGAGGGGACCGCTTTGTGCTTTCCGCATCTGACAGCTCCGGGCACGGCGGCGGGGGAGAGGACGGCACGCTTCCAGTTCGCGAGGAGGACGGTGAAAAAAGCCCAGCCCTCCTTCTGACGGCACATGGCAGCGGAGCACTCGATTTCAGCGCAGGTTAACTAGCTCTGGGCTCCCGCTAGCGCACTAAAGCACTCTAGGTTTGCTGGGTTACCGCAGGAATTAAAATGCAGCTGACTGTTTACTTCTTTTGGGGCTGCAGTATTTTCTTAGCTTCAGGATACAACTCCTTTACTAAGAGCATGGAGGCGATAGGCAAGAAGCAGTACCAGGTTCAGCATGGGTCATGCAGCTATACCTTCCTTTTGCCCGAGACGGACAACTGCCGATCTTCTACTTCTTACGTGTCCAACGCTGTGCAAAGGGATGCACCTTTAGATTATGATGATTCAGTTCAAAGACTGCAACTACTTGAAAACATCATGGAAAACAACACTCAGTGGCTAATGAAGGTAGGATAATACCATTTCTGTTCTAAAAATCTTCGTTTGCAGCATCCTCTTATCTATTTCATTGCGGGTTTTTTTTTGCTTCTAACGGTTTCTAAATTCACAAAACGCATTCTCTAAACTAAATTTTGGAATCACCTTTCAATCAAAAAGTTGTTTTGAAGCCTGAGAACATAATTTTACTGACCAGAAAGGAACAGAGAACTGCAGTGTTTCTGCAGAGCTTGTGCTTTAAAGTTTGTCATTACATTTGAGTCGCTTGGACAAATAGTAATTACATACGCAGGCAGACTGCGAGCGTGTCTGAAATTTCTGATGTGAAAGAACCAGCTATTTATTTATAATTAACTGTCAAGGGCTATTGTATTTCTGTTTAAAGAATATACAAAGTACCTTTATCCGAGGCATGTTTGAAAAATGTTACTTGAAACATGATTTCAAAACTTGCATGCAGAAATTAACATATTAAGGCCCACTGATAACTAATTCTCAGCAAGGACTGCAAGTCTGACTTGCTGAGAAATTAACCTAGTGAAGTGATAGAATTTCAAGAAAGTTCATTAGTGGATATCCTTCGCATCCCATAACACTTCCATGCAAATATACAATATTCAAGGGAAAAATATTCTGGTAAAAGGTGTTGCAGATGCCACATAGCTTCCCTTAATGCAACTCCATTGAAACTCAAGGAAAATGACACGTTTATTGCCAAAGTGGCAACATTTGTAAAATTATACCTGAAATAACAGAAAAAAAATGTGTACTGCATAGGTTCTTAGTATTACTGGAGAATAAATCTGATCGCTATTCCATATTTTTATAGAAACTCATTTGATTCTAAATGCTATACAGTTCAATATGTTTTGATTTAATAAACCTTTACGTCACTGGTACCTGACAAAGTGTGATAGTATAGTTTAATTGCATAGTAAAATTTATGCGTGTTTACATCTCATACCAAGATGCCTATCTTCTAAGCAATAAATATTTTGAGGACTTAACTGAGCAGTTGACATGATATCTCCAAATAAGTGTTCAAGTGATGTCACAAGGGTTTTTTTCATAAAGAATGAAATATTTTGATGCGAATGGAGAGAATTCACAGTTGTCTACAATGAGTGGCCAATTCTTTATTCTAAGCTTACATGACTATAAAATAATTTTGCATTAGGGTTCACTTCTCTCATCAGCTACAAAGTTATGGAACTAGCATCCTATAACCAAAGGAACCTGCTAGAGAACTTTTGTGTGTAAGAAACAGAAGTCACACTTCAAAGCAGAAAGCACAGTGTTTTCATCTACCTGAAAATGAACCTTGAAGGTTAAATCCAAAATGCTCACGCTTGAAGGCTGCAGTGTGGGCCTCTAAATCTGTCTTCATGGGTTTAGCATGCTTAATTTAGACACCCAAATAATGTCAGTTCAGTAGCTTTTGTTTTTTTAATCTCACAGGCAAACATACTTCCCTCCACATACTTACCTTTCTACTTATTAATTTACAAAGCTCACTATTGTAATGTTAAGACCAACATTAACAGATGTGCAATGCAGGATGAAAAACACACAAAGTAAAACAGTCTAATCTACTCAGCTGCTAAGCAATTTCCTAACATAAATAGTAAAGTCACACACAGGACTCCAGTGCTAAATGCCACTTAAGTAGGCAAACACAGTGTCCTAAGTGGCATCAGGTAAACAGAAACCAGTAAGCAAATTCCAGCATCCTTATTTAGTAAAAACTATGCTTTTTCCTGTCAGTCCCTGGGAAATCAGTTACAAGAGGAACAGGATAAGTATATCTAACCCATTCTTTGGGGGATCAAAAGGCAGATTTTCTGTTCTACAAGACAGAGAAATGTTTCTTTTATTTGAGCAAAGATGTGCAAGTAAGATGCTTTAGAATAGCCTGATTTTTTCCCTAGCTGTTCCACAGCTAAACATCCTGTAAAATAACTGCTGTTTGCCTTTTTCACTATTTTAACACCTGCTCTTTATGTCATCTGTTTTGTTCACAAAGAGACTCCAACAAAAGTAGCTTTTCCTCAGATTTGCTTTGCTAGAGACACCTGGTTTGCAAGTGAAGATGAAAAGCAAACAATAACCTTTAAAGTTGCTTACAGAGTTTACTTGCTGTTTTTTTAAGGTCACTAATACACATTCCTAGGGTTGTATTTCAACTTACGAAAGTATAATACCAGATTAATCAAGGCATGGCAAAAAAAAAAAAAAAAATTTTTCACTTAGTTTTTATACCATATTGAAAGTGTAATATAAGATTGATTTAAAAAATAACCTCACATTAACTTCTCAGCAATTGCACAAAAAGCTGCTTTAGTTCTTGTTTTTTTAAAAGTTATTTTTGCTCATTTAAGAAGCAGCACCTGTTTTGTTTTGAAGTTGTGTAAAAAAAAAAATACATTAGGAGCTTTTGGTGTGAGTTAACCTTTAAATGTTGTTCCTGAAGTATTGCACATCCCAAAACATTTTTACACTCCTCCCCCCCTCCTGCCTTTAATCCATCAACTAAAGGAAACATTCTGTTTCTGAATGAACACTAGGCTGTATGAATGGAATAGCATGGGAAGTGTGCGCTTCATCTGGTTAATGGACAAACACAATGGGAAGAAAATGAGTTACGTAGGCCCAGGTTCTTTTCTGATCTGCTCCTGCACAGGGAGCAGACGACTTTGTGCTACAATTGCTAGAGATTGCTGCTTCATGAAAACACATTTTTTTTTGGTCTGAACTGTTATTAATGCCCTATGCCACTACTGTTCATACCATACATAAAACTGGAATGTCTTTTCAAAAGTAGGTTATGTTTAAGTGTTCAGATGACATACTAGAATAAACCACTATTCCGCCTCATCCAGTGGTTAGCAGTAAGCCAGTAAGTGATGCTGTAGAACAAGGCCAAAACCCGAGATTGACTGTGCAGCAATATACCTGAAATGAACTTTCTTCTTTGACTTTCCCTACCTTGGGATCAATTTGTGTATTGAAGTGTAAGATTTCTTTTAATGCGTGTGTGGGCAGGGAGAACCAACCTCTCAGTAATAAGATTTTCAATTAATTTCAAAGGATAGCAGATTGGTAAACAGCTGTGATACAAGACTGGAAACTTTAAATGTAGACATGTATGTTGGCTATTGTACTTTGGATTTTTTTTTATATAAAATCAACATCAGGTTTTCAGTTATTGCTAGAAGACAGGCAACTCCTGTAAGTTCCACAATTAAACAAATTTCTATCTGAACTAATGGCAGCTTTACCATTTGGATCACAGCATTTCTACTCAAAGAACAGCATTTTTTTTTTCAGCTATTAAGACGTTGAAATAACTGAATGCTAACTTGAATTTAGTTTTTACTACATAAACTAGATCCTATGACACAGGAGGTATGACTGTTCAAAGCAATAGCGTAAAAGAAACAGGTCATACTTTCTTAGTTTTTCCTGTTACAAACATTTGAAAACAATGTATGATCAAACTGATTATAGCATATGGAATAGAGGTAATTTATTTGTAGTTTATCAGCAGATCAAAGGACTAGAAAATAAAAGCCTGTGCCAGGAGTCAATATTTAAACCTAAGACCAGAACTTCATCCTGAACCAACCCAGCAGACTGGGAGGGGGACACTGCTGATAGAGATGCAGTATCTTTGGATGGATACTCTGAACTGAGATTCGTTTTTCCTTGTCATATTATCGTGGAAGCTAAAACCCTTTGTCAATTTGAAATGTATTTCTTCCCTAAGCACAACAAAAACAGATGTTTTAAGATGTACGGGAATGAATGCTTATAACTTTTGATGAGTAATTGCCAATCAAAGGTTATAATTATTGTCATACTTGTACTGAACTTCATATCTCAACTGTGAAAAGATATTCTGACCTGCCATCACCCAAAACCATTTGTACACAATGGACAAGGACAAATATATTGTACAGTGCTGGATTTTGAAGTACGCAAGAGATGATTCTGACTCTGAATCAAGAGCTGCATTCCTTTCTTAAGTAATGCATCTGTTTTCACTTATTGTGAAAAGTGCTTGTTTCTGTCTATCAGCTATGTATTTGCTAAGCAAAAGAGTACCGGCAGGACCCAAAAGAAAATGCTTTTTTACTTTCAGATTAGTACATGTTATCGGATAAAGTTTCCATGCTACTTTAAATGATCTGACTATGCAGTTTATTATACCTCCTGTAGGTAAATTTCTATGAAAGGATTTGGAATGGCACTTTTGCATTTGTTTAAAAACTATGTTGTAAAGACTATTTCTGCATCATTCCACAAATACCAAATTAGTGATACAGGTATGAAATTGTACAAAATCAACAAGGAAGACTAGAGATTTTCTTATACAGATCTACAAGACAAAATTGAAGTTGAGAGCTTGCCATCTCCAAGATGTTAACAGTAAAAAGTATGATAAACAGAGGCTTGTTTTACTGAACCAGTCTCTTAGTGGCATTCAAGATATATTTTCATGTACTTCGTTTGTTACTAAAATGATCATAAACTTAACATCTTTGACTGGTCCAAACAGCAAATTGGGAGACTTTCTCCATTAATTATTGACATCAAGTGCTTTATTTTTCTTCTTTTTTCTCTTTCTTCAAGTGCAAATATAGGAAATGAGCCTGGAGATGTTTGAGTTGCCAGTCCTTTTTGTTCGCATAACCACTTAACATACAAAACTTAACAGCATAACCTTTAGAATATCTTAGAAACTTTTGCAGAGAGACTGAGGTCAGAAGGGTGTTTCTTTTACAGACATTTATCTTGTTACTGCTCCTTTTTTTGTTGTTAATTATGAACAAATTCAATAATGTGCATCTCCCCATAATTTACCAAGGGGAACAACTGATATCATTTGCTTGATTCCTAAGCATAAGAAAGAAACTGTATTGCTTAGAACAGAATTTTGCCCGGAAGACACAGATACCCATTTCTGTCAAAATATGACATCTAGTATCTTCAGTGACTGTGTTATACTGTCCTTCTCATACTACAGTATTTGTGTTTTTGAAAATATACCATATTGTACATTACTTGATTTACAATACTTATAATACAGTAAACCAAGGCAGCTTATAAAACCACTATTTATTTAACAACCTTTTACCTACTTTAATGCAAGAACCTCCTGTTGCCTGTTATTTCATGGGATTTTACATAGCTTTGGCTGAAAGCCAGGATGGGGACAAAGTAAGACTGTCTTCCTTCACCATTACCATTATTATAGGGCTAGACATGCAAAATGCTGCCAACTGATTTAGAAGACAGTTTCAGACCTTAGGTTAGGTCTACAACAGAGAGGTGCCACTCTTGGATCCTTCTCTGGAGCTTAGCAAACCCAGAGTTTCATCAGATGACTCAGTCTATCTTAATTAGCTCTCTAAAGTTCAGTCTGTCCCTTCAGCCTGGAAGAAAGAGAAATACATGAATGGAAAACTTAAAAGAAATCCCCCTTAAAGAGGCAGATTTATCAGCATTTCTGAAGAAGTTGCAAAAGCTAGCATGCTGCGCGGCCCTCATCCTGGCATACTACTTTGGCACTAAACTTTGTAAGCCTCAGAATCAAGAGACAATAGGTAGAAAGTAGAAATGTGGACTAGGCTGCAAATGTGATAGGAATATATAGATAAACATTATGCTTCCCACTTGTTAAAACAGCTTAGGCACAAGAGTCAAACTGGGACTGATGGCCTTTCCATAGAGTTTGGTGTCTCCCCATTCCCACATCCTGACAGAATCATAGAATCACAGAATGGTTTGGGTTGGAAGGGGCCTTCGAAGATCATCTAGTCCAACCCCCCTGCTGTGGGCAGGGACATCTTCCACTAGATCAGGTTGCTCAAAGCCCAATCCAACCTGACCTTGAACACTTCCAATGATGGGGCATCTACAACTTCTCTGGACAACCTGCTCCAGTGTCTCATCACCCTTATCATAAAAAAATTCTTCCTGGAACAGAAGATGCAAGTTGTACTTCAGAGAAAAAAGGTTCTGGCATCTAGTTAGCAATAAGATACTCATGGGAGCCTTAAGGATACCTGTAGGAACTGCAGAAGGGGAAATGGGAGAAGATGTCTCTTGAATAAAAAAAAATATTTCATGTATGTACTAGTATATGAAACAAGGATGTCACACACACAAAATATTTTGGTAGTCCAAATGTTCTCACTAGGAAATCTCTCACTGGTGATAACAGCTAAACCACTGAAAAAACAATTTGTCAGTAGATTATAAGTATTAATATAACCTTCAAGAAAAGGAGAGTTTCTATGGCACTGAATAAGAAGTTTCAGAAATAAGCACAGACAATTTTATCTGCCATTTTATTCTTTGAATTTCTCAGACTAGCCAAATATAAATTACAGGTGAAAAAAATAATAGGAGCATCAGATAATTTCACAGGGCTAAGTGTCTGTGGAAAAAAAGGGTATAGCACAGTAATTTAATACTTAGAAATGCCTTAGATATATGGCACATTCCACAGTGGAACAAATTAAACCAAATAACCTCATATACACACAAAAACTTAAAAAGTGCTTTACAACTGGAAATACTGTGATCATCTCATTTCCTTTAACAGACATATATCTAGAAAATGGGCAGAGGAAAAAAGAATTGTATTTATTCTCTAGTGAGAATAAATGAAATACTGTTTGGTGAACCTAAAGTTTATTCTATGTAAACCAAGCTCAGAGGAAAATTCTTCAGATTACAAAATCCAGATCCATGTTTTGTACAAAAAAAATCCCACACCTCAATAGTTCTGCAAGCACTCACTGTGTCAGTTTTCAAGCTGCCTAGGAAGATACATTACTACTTCTTAAATGCCTTTTTTAAAAAAAAATTCTTACTATGTTCCAAATAATTACTGAAAATCCTATTAGTTTTTATCTGTTTGTGGAACAGGTTAACCCTAAAATTAAGATGTTGTTTACAAAGCTCAGCAAATGTATCTTGCAATTTGTATGATTAGGAGATATCTGTTCTCATTCCAACTTCCGGCACATTATGGCTTAGTCCGGACAGAGAGAGGGAAGCTACAGGAACTTTTCTGCTGTCTTTATACTGGTCATACAAAGCTTTATCAGTTTGATAATCTTCCAGGAGCCTACTGAGGTCATTACAAGATCTTACCGCTAAAAAGAGAAGGCTGATAGAACATGCGACCTTCTTGCTGTTAATGTTTCTCTCTGTTAGTAAAAGTATGGATGGAAATCTCATATTCTTCAGAGTTACATTACTCACAAAAGCTGTAAGGAGTGAAATATTTCCCTCTCTGGATGAGCGAGTACTTCAGGATTCTTAGATGACAGCAACTTTCTTTCCAATTCAGCTGCCTCTACAGATTCCTGTTAAACCCAAGCAGCATATAGTGTCCTAACTTTGCTCAAACTCCCTTTAATACTGTAGGGAAAAAATAATCTTTTCAGTTTTGTATTTGTACTCACGGCTCAAGCATCATGACAGAGCTTAAAAAAAAAGGAAACTATATAGTGTACC
The DNA here is from genome assembly GCA_031468815.1 of Morus bassanus. Taxonomy (NCBI): domain Eukaryota; kingdom Metazoa; phylum Chordata; class Aves; order Suliformes; family Sulidae; genus Morus; species Morus bassanus. The sequence goes on from CM062569.1 coordinate 91,103,189, forward strand.
TTTATCCTCTGGGGAACACTGTATCAACTTTCTGTCATTGATTTCGGTCAGGGATTAAAATCAGTGTGTTGTGGTAGAACAGCTGAGAGCTTAACATACTATTTTACTGACTAGCTAGCTATGACATCTTATTATTTAAGTTTCCAGAAGGGAGGAAAAAAAGCCTTGCTTGATACATTACAGCTCTCTCAATGTTAGCAACTGAAATTCTTTAAGAGGCATTAAATTTTTAGACTCTATAGTACCTTTTAATGATGTAATTATCAAGAAATTGAAAATAGCTACATGCATTTCAAAAGCTGTGCAAAAGCGTACATGAGGACCAGAGTAATTCAGTATGAAGTCAAAACTAGCATATTAGAGCATCTGGTGTGTTACAGAATAATCAATCACACAACTGTCATCATTTGAGCTACTTCAGAAGCAATGTTTTAGTATGCTTTTTGAATAAAGTGTTTGTCAAAACCACATGAAAATGCACTAGGCAAATGTTTGATCTTTAATTATCACTGAGCTTAATAGAACTTTTTGACAGGGAGAAAAACTAAAATTTCTAATATTTGGAGAAAGAAAAATTGTATCCATTTAAAAATGGTAGGATCTTCTCCAAATCTGTAGTATAAAAATAACTGAGCAGTGTATTAAACCCTGTCCAAACAACAGCTTTGCAGACCTGTTCATTCTCATGCTGCAAGCCTTAAGAGTCATTCACCTCGCGTACTCAGGATATCAGCTTCATCACTATGCTTGCTTTTTGGGTCAGGCCTGCACCTGACGTGCATGATCCTGGAAGGAAAAAGCCTCTTTTGTTCCATTCTGTCAGGGTGTGGGAATGGGGAGACACCCAGCTCAGTGGAAAGGACATTTCCTGGGCAATAGCCATAGCCCTTACCCCACCAGCAGCTCCCCTACATATGATATGATGTTAGTGTACTGGAGCCCTGCCTTTCATCATATGACCTGATGTATAGTCATACACTGAGGTAGCTAAATAGACAGAGAGGTTTAATTTTGATAGCTGGCACCTAAAAATCATTTTCTCTTCCTCCAAAGAACTTGTAGCGATCTACTAAGACACTTCATATACTTTCTTTAAGTCCTTTCCTTTGAACTACAACATTATGTTCTGTACAGCTGCTTCTGTACAGCAACTTTCTCCCCAGTTTCCATTTGCAAGGTGTAAACACCTGCAAAGTAGTTGTTCAAACCCACAGTTTCGAAGTGAAATATAAACCAGCCCTTTAACGAGAATGTGGCAGTCGGTCAAGAAGCTGTAGCCTCATTTTTCCACAGTATCAGGTGTCAACTGACAATCTCAGCTGTGCAAAAAGTCAACATTCAAACATCAAAAGAGCTGTACATCAAGACTGAAATATAAGTAGCAATGGAAGACACATTTGCCATACTTTCCTATTGCATTAACAAATATCCTGGCCATTCAGACAATTCAATATTTAAGAAAATTCCAGGGTGAAGACTTAATGAAGCAATTTCCATGTTTTTGCTTTTCTTTTCAGAAAGCTTTCCTATAAATAGGGAATTCAACTATTCAAAGGAAACACCAACTTCCAGTTCCTTAATACAACTTTAAAAAAAATGGATAAAGTAGGCAAAAGACAGCTTAACTGAATGAGTAAAACCAGACAAAATCTTGTATTTTTCTGCTTCTAAGGAATTGACTTAAATAAAACTAAACTTCCTTGCGTGAGGTCTGAACTTTGACCATATTAACTATCCCTGTGTTTTTCACTTATGTCAAACTTCCATCCTGATGCCAGATTTTCTGTCAGATATAATGATTGCCTGTAAAGTAATAGTAAATTAAAAAAACCTGTTGTAGCTGCTACTGGAGCCTTACTGGCAATGTTTTCTGAAAACTACTCTGACATGATGAAACAAAGTTCAAATAACTAGAAGGTAAACTCCAAGACTAATAACCTAACCCTTAGAAAGAGTATAAACTACAACAAATATAAACAATCTGACCCTGTTGAAATCTTATCACGTACAAGCAAGGATTCTGACAACTATAGTTTACCAGCTACAGAAGAAAGTTTAAATATAGTTAATAATACCCTAATATTTTCCCCTGACACACACGTTTATTTGACTTGCATCTAGAGAAAATTTATCTATGCCTTGAGTTCAGCTTCTTTGTTATGGTAAACTTTATTATTTTAAAAAGGCTCTGAGGACAGCATACAAAAACCTAGCTCCACTCTAAGCAAGCAGAAAAATTCCCACTGACTTCTTAGTGAAACTGAGATTTCATCTGATATATCTAAAAACTCATTTGACTCATGGTGAAACTTTCTTTTTAAAATATTTGAAGTTGATAATGGAGTAAACCAGTAAATCAGACATGTGCTTTAAGGCTTAGTTCATGTGGACTACCTCTAACTAGTAAGGATGCTATTAGAATAGAAAAAAAGAGTGATAATTTTAATCACAAGGAAACAAACATTTCCTTTTTCTTGTCCCTCTGAAGTCCACGTGGGAGTAACATTTCCCAAGAGTCTCATCCAGTCAAGTCCTTCGCACTCACCATTTTCCTCAGTGAATTTCTTTCCAACTTCACAATGTTTTTTAACCTTCAAGCCAACCAGACAATTCCTTCCCTCAGCTGTCTTTAAGATCAGTCTTCCAGCCCTCTTTTGCAGCATATTGAGTTTATGAATTCCTACCCCTGACACATCCATTTTTAAAATTCCGCTTGCACAGATTCAGTTCCCTTTTTTTCCCCCTTCTTTCCCTTTGTTAAGACCATTCAGCTTCCCGGCTGTCCAGTCTGAACTCCCTCTTCTCTATGTCCTTTGTCATTCAGGATTCTCAGTTCTGGATTATTTTGTCCTCATTATTATATTTCTTTTTAACCCCCACCTACACGGATACTCTCCTTGGTATTAAGACAGCTTCTTTTTCTGGCTAGCTGTATGCAGTATCAATGACATTGTACTTTCTCCATTGCTAGATGTGGTTACTAATCTTGAGAGCAGAGTCTTGCATCCAAGGGAGTTTCTTGAAAATGCACATAAAAGTCTCCCTCTCTTCAGTGGCTCACTCCATCAGATCTTGACAGACAGGGGCAGTTTCCTCCCATAAAATACCCATGCTATAGTGCATAGCTTTGGTTCTCAGTCGTTTTTTGCTGAGCTTTCCTCCTCTTCTATTATAACCAATGCCAATAGCTCCGTTTGTTTTGAGATGATCTGGCTCCAGTTTCTGGTCTTCATAGAAGGGCACCAACTGGCAGCTGCCTGGCTTCAGGCTTTCAGGAGCACTGACTGGAACTCAGCTTGAGAGGTGACTTTCCATCGCTGCTTGACTGCTCTGTGGGGCACCAGAGACAAGGAGGAACTTTTGGAAGCAATGGATGGAAAGACTTTTCTTCTTGGTTCTGTTCCAACAAACTAAACTGCCCACTTTTAGATGCATAATCCTAGCTATTGAGGCAAAAAATGTATTTTTTTATCAGGACTACATATTTTTTTTTTTTTTCTGCATCACACACTACATTTTGTTTCTGCAATATGCTGCCTATACGTGCTGATCTTATTTCCAAATATTTGTGTTTGTCCACTCTTAACACAGTAGCTCCCTGTTTTATCTTTCAAGCATGGAATTCCTCAGAAGCTTTTGCTTTAAAGACTCTTAACTGTGCTAATGGAACAGCAAAGGGAAATAAATAAGTGGCATTTGACAAGAACATATCAAGATGCTCAGTTTTTTAACTAAGCAGAGGTGACCACCAGAGCTTTCCTTACTTAAGGCAGCACTTGGTGCTTTCTGTAGTCACAGTCATGTCCATTTTGTTTTTGGGGTCCTGCTTCCCCCACTCAGTGTTTGGAAAGCTCAGGGAAGTTCTCTGACAGGTCTGCCTAGCAAGCAAGGAATTTTCAGACTGGTGATGAAAATCTATCGGCTTTTCAGACACACCACCTCCCCTGTCCATCTAGCTTATTACCAATGGAAACAGTGGAGAGAAAGATGCAGCATATCTTAAAAAAAGAACTACAGCACTTAAGAGAGGAAATTATCTTTTTTTTTTTTGTTGTTGCTAATGTACAGGAAAATCAGTGTGTGAGTTCTTAAGTAGAGAAATTCAGTCCTTCAAAACTGAAATCAGCAGCTGATGTGTACTGTCTCAAAGTCTTGAGCATTCAGAAATTGGCAGGCCTTTAGCTCAAATGACTGGTTCTCTCTTGGTAGCATCATCATTGAGGCTTCTTCTTCAAGACAAAATCTTATAAAAGCTCCACAGACTATATTTAGAAGCCAATATGTTGCAAAGTTTAAGAACTACTTGAAATGCTTTCAGTTTCCTTCATCTGTGAAGTTAAAAAAAAAATCTAATGATTTTTCATGCTGAAAGATGCTCTCTGAACACAGCTTTGAAACAGGAGACACCCAGTTTTATAGCTTACAAAAGGGACTAATTGTGTTCCACAGCTTCCTAACTAGTTTGATCCTTGAACTCCGAATCATTCTTCCTTCTGGTTGGAAGTGGAATGCAAGATGACTGCTTCCCTAGAAAGCAATGCTGAGAATGAACTGCGAAAGCCTAGCTCTTTTTCACCTCCCTAATAACATATTTTGAAAAGAGGCATTTGCTTCATATTTCCCCCCAAAATGGCACTATGATTTGCTCTGCCACATCATGAGCTATTCTGTAAAATAGGGTGTCCTGCTGAAAGACAAAGTCATAATGAAATTAACTTGATATTGTAAGTTGAGAGAAAAAAGATAAATGGTTTTCTCTTAAGAAAAATCTGTGCCAGATACAAATTCGCTAAAAATCTCATAAAGTTTATAAGGCTAAATAGCCAATGCCTTTTGTGAAAAATGTCTTAAGCACCCCTACCATCAGCTTTTATTTCAGCTGCCTGTTGCTCAGTGCAATGGGAAAAAATATGCAAATGGGAAAAAATTACTTTAGATCTGGGATCTTAGCACATGTTTATTCTAATGTGGGCTTTTATACCGGTCTGGTAAAGTCCTGATTCACTGATGGTAGCACAGAAGTACAAAATATGACTGAAAACATGTAGGCTTGTCTCCAAAAAGTTTGAATATTAACTTCGTGAAGTCATAGCCGAATGCTATAATCTACTATTTAAAAATCAAATATCAATTAGCAGTATTTCTTATACTGTTCATAAATAAGAAATCCTAATTTTGAATGTTGGTGGCTTGTTGCACATAATGAGGAATATTTATATTCATTTCAGTGAATGGCAGACACATCATTGGCTTCTTGTCTTTCTGGCTTCAGTGCTACTGAACTTCGGCAAAATGCCATTCATGACTCAGACTATTTATTTATTTATTCTTTATTTTTAGACTAATGGGAACTTTATGAATTCCTTCCCTGATTTCTAAGAGAAATAACACTTAGCTGTGATCCTGAAAAACGGTGATTCAGAATCTTAGATTACTGCCTTAATGAATATCCTTAACTCTTAATGAGAATGCTTAACGACCATATAATTGGTTTTAGTTCTGAAGATACTGTTGTTAAATTTTGCTTTTAAATTATTTCCTTGCCCAAGTAGAAACTCAAACTATTGAAAGATTTATCAAGGCTACTATTTAGTTTCTAGTAACAACATTTTTTTTTGAAATCTCAATAATATTTTTCATTTGCAATTTTATTCACCTTTTAAAAAATGCACATCTGCACCATATAAAGTATATGCATTGTATATAGTACAAAGAACCTATGTCATCCTCCAAGTGACAAACCACGTGAGAATGCATGCACAGTTAGGAAAGCAGTAGTGCGATATGACATGTACAAAAGAAGCTCAGTGTCTGGAATTGTGGGAGCTCAACTCTAAGCCTTTGGGATAGTTTCAGCTCTCAAAGTCTCTTCCCTTTTCATACACACTCTTGATTTTTCTAGGTCATCATTTTGAGTGTAACTTTTGTAGTTAATTCAAAACATACAGTAGAAAGTATGATCATGCTGTAATACCTTTTAATATTAGGAAAAAAATACTTCAAGTCAAGAACATAGAATGAAAGTCATTCTTCATAAATATTTGCACAGACAATGAAGGCATTTCATGCATTTAATTTCATCTTATATTAATGAAATATTGACTTTTTATTCAAGTAGATTATTCCCAATGAAGGGGAGAATTTTTCCTTTTGCTAGAAAGTATAAATTATAAAAGCCTAACAAACAGCTTCTTCTAAATGAGATCTAATCACACATGAGATAAGTTGGTAAGCTTTCATTTAGTGCACAAGTGGCATTAACTGAACCATCTCCTGCATATAATTTTCTCTAAAGTCTGTATTTACTATTTTAAGAGTTAGCATTTAAACCTTTAGTATTTTATTACACAATTTTAGCTTAAATATTTTCCAATAAATCACAGCTCACTTTCAGCTAGTATTCATTTATGATGTTTCACCTTTTGTTTGCTGACAGGAAAATGAGATAAGAGAAAAATCTTAGCTGGAGGTCTGGACAGGCAGACATGCTCGATGGGGCATGTAAGAAGCTAATAGCATAGAGACATCTCAAGCATTCCCATATACATTCCCAAAAGATTTTTCTCCCTGCTTGAGAAACAACACATAGGGACTTCCTGCTCCAGGAAAAGAAAAAAAAAAAAACGAAAATGCAATTTAAAAAGTCTCTTTTCCAGACTCGATCACTTTTTTCTTCTGCAGTGTACTTATTTTTTCCAAAAGTTACAAGCTATTAAAATTGATAACTGACTTTCAGAAAACATAGAAAACATATTATTTTATTAAGAGCTAATTTAAAATAGCTTAAAGTCTGATTGATGGGGATTGATGCAATGACCTTAAAAACATCTTCCCTTAGGTTTGTCAAGATAAATGGATCTTGGAAGGGATAGTGATTTTTCCATTTTTATTCTAACTTTAAGCAGTAGCAACATTGACAGATTGTGTAAAGCTATTTTAAAGAGAACAAAACTGTCTGCAAAATTGAAATTTTTACAGTATTTTGTCCTCATAACACCAATACATTGCAGTGATGCGGAAATATAAATATAAACACACATGGAGAGCCTGTCAATATTGTGCTCCATTCATTACATACGTGCACATTAAGGAGCATGTGTGGCATATATACATAGGTAAAATGCTCCATACTGCCTATATGAACTGCTGTGATGAAACTGTTGTGTTCACCTATTTAACGACATTGTTTTCTTTTTTATATAAAGAAGAAAACATTACATTTTACTGTTATCCATGTTCAATAGGATCCAAGAAGATAGCCTCATCCCAAGAAAACTTTCCGAGTGTCCAGACTTCAGTTATACCACAGATAAATAATTTACATATTTAGCATTTTACTTGAAAGTGAAGTCTGTTAAAATAGTCTTTGACAAACTGTATTTTCTGTCTTTATATACAGAAATGTATCTGTGAATTGGAAATTTAAGGATTCTGTTGCGTATATGGATGACCTTCAACAATATGACAGTTGCACATTGGCACAGAGTTTGAAAAAAAATGTTTCAAATTATGGACTAAATTCTTCTTCAGATAACTCATGAAGAAACCAGACGTGGCCACAATCCAAAGAACACTGCCACTGTGAAACAAGGGCAGGCAACTAAGACCAAGAATTAGTGGTTTAGAGATAAGTCAAGACATCTGGAGTACAAGAAGTAGGAAGGTCTCATCTGTACTCTGAAAAAGTATTCGGAAAAAGAACTGATGAGACTCATCAGAGGTTTTCTTATTTTGCCCTGTCACTAGAACTAAGCAAAATTGATTATGGATGCTTAAGTTCATTTTCCATCTTGCTCACTTTTGTCTATAAACTAAATATCTTAGGGAACAAAATGCCAGGATGATGACCATAGGTATTGGAAAGGCTGGTTAAGTTCCTTTGGTTTAAATTCACAGAGATAAGTTTTGAATAAAGCACAGGACATTTTTAGTAGCGATGCAAGAACAAGAACTCAGAAAGCTACTATATGTCAAACACCGTAGCTTCAATGCATCTTTAAAAAATGCTTAGCTATAAATGTTGTATTTTCTGTTGCTAGGTTTTTCTACTGGATCTGCTCCCCTTTTGGAAATTCAAAGCAAAAATTAGAGGAAAACCACTACAGATATGTCACTACAGACAGCACAAGTAGTGTTCTCCTCTGTCCTTCCAGTTGCAGGGAATGATGAGGGAAGAAACAGAAGGAGCCAGCAGATCAGTACCTGGCTCTAAGCCTAGTGTCACTGGCAGAATTTTGGCTTTTTGATCATGGGTCGGTCTACACAACACCAGGCCTGCTGGCAACAGACGGGGTACACCTGTCTCAAAGCGGGAAAAGGATCTTTGCACAGGAGTTAGCAGGGCTCACTGAAAGAGCTTTAAATTAGATTTGAAGGGGGAAAGGGATAAAACCAGGCTCGCTAGAGAGAAGCCTGGGGCTGGCATGCCAATGTTTGAGGGACGGTGTGCTAGCGAGGTCCCTCGGTCTGCTGTCTCAGTGGAGGTAGGGGATGGAAATCCATGTGGCAGCAAAGACGCAAGGGTTATTGATGTATCAGAAAACAGGGAAGCGCCTGAGAACGATTACATAAGAATTAGGGCTTCTTCCCCCCATAAAGGTGGCAGGATCAATAGCGCAACTGAAGTGCATCTACACCAATGCATGCAGCATGGGCAACAAACAGGAGGAGCTGGAAGCCATTGTGCAGCAGGAAAACTGATATAGTTGCCATCACAGAAACAGGGTGGGATGACTTGCACAACTGGAGTGCTGCAATAGATGGCTATAACTCTTCAGAAGGGACAGGCAAGGCAGGAGAGGCGGTGGGATAGCCTTATATGTCAGGGAGCATTTTGACTGTCTAGAGCTTAATGACGGTGACGACAGGGTTGAGTGTTTCTGGGTAAGAATCCGGCATGAGGCCAACAAGGCAGATATCATGGTGGGAGTCTGTTATAGACCACCCAACCAGGATGAAGAAGCAGACGAAATATTCTATAAGCAGCTGGGAGAAGTCTCACAATCATTAGCCCTTGTTCTCATGGCAGACTTCAACTTACCAGATATCTGCTGGAAATACAACACAGCAGAGAGGAAACAAGTCTAGGAGGTCCTGCAGTGTGCGGAAGATAACTTCCTGACAGAGCTGGTGAGTGAGCCAACTAGGGAAGGTGCCCCGCTGGACCTGTTTCTTTTGAACAGAGAAGGACTTGTGGGTGATGTGATGTTTGGAGGTTGTCTTGGGCATAGCAATCGTGAAGTGACAGAGTTTTCGATTCTTGGAGAAGTAAGGAGTGGGGTCAGCAGAACCTGCCACCTTGGACTTCTGGAAGGCAGACTTTGGCCTGTTTAGGAGACTGGTTGACAGAGTCCCTTGAGAGGCAGTCCTGAAGGGCAAAGGAGTCCAGGAAGGCTGGGCATTCTTCAAGAAGGAAATCTTAAAGGTGCAGGAGCAGGCTGTCCCCATGTACTGAAAGACAAACCAGCGGGGAAAAAGACCAGCCTGGCTGAACTGAGAGCTTTGGCTGGAAGTCAGGGGAAAAAAAGGAGCGTTTATGACCTTTGGCAGAAGGGGCAGGCAACTCAGGAGGACTACAAGGATGTTGTGAGGTTATGCAGGGAGAAAATTAGAAGGGCCAAAGCCCAACTAGAACTTAATCTGGCTACCGCCATAAAAGACAATAAAAAATGTTTCTATAAATACCTTAGCAACAAAAGGAGGGCTAAGGAGAATCTCTAGCTTTTCTTGGATGCGGCGGAAAACATAGTGAAAAATGATGAGGAAAAGGCTGAGGTACTTAATGTCTTCTTTGCCTCAGTCTTTAATAGTAAGACCAGTTGTTCTCTGGGTACCCAGCCCCCTGAGCTGGAAGACAGGGATGGGGAGCAGAATGGAGCTCCCACAATCCAAGGGGAAATGGTTAGTGACCTGCTATGCCACTTAGACACACACAAGTCTATGGGGCCAGGTAGGATCCACCCAAAGGTACTGAGGGAGCTGGCGGAAGTGCTCACCAAGCCAATTTCCATGATTTATCAGCAGTCCTGGCTAACCGGGGAGGTCCCAGTTTACTGGAGGTTAGCAAATGTGATGCCCATCCACAAGAAGGGCTGAGGCCAATTGTATGAGGTTCAACAAAGCCAAGTGCTGGGTCCTCCACTTGGGTCACAACAACCCCAGGCAATGCTACAGGCTTGGGGAAGAGTGATTGGAAAGCTGCCTGGCGGAAAAGGACCTGGGGGTGCTGGCCAACAGTTGGCTGAACATGAGCCAGCAGTGTGCCCAGGTGGCCAAGAAGGCCAACAGCATCCTGGCTTGTATCAGGAATAGTGTGGCCAGCAGGACTAAGGAAGTGAAGCTGTACTTGGCACTGGTGAGGCCACACCCCCAATACTGTGTTTAGTTTTGGGCTCCTCACTACAAGAAAGACACTGAAGTGCTGGAGCATGTCCAGAGAAGGGCAACGAAGCTGGTGAAGGGTCTGGAGAACAAGTCTTATGAGGATCAGCTGAGGGAACTGGGGTTGTTTAGCCTGGAGAAGAGGAGGCTGAGGGGAGACTGTCTACAACTACCTGAAAGGAGGTTGTAGCGAGGTGGGTGTCAGTCTCTTCTCCCAAGTAAGAAGCGATAGGACAAGAGGAAACATCCTCAAGTTGCATCAGGGTAGGTTTATATTTGATATTAGCAAGAATTTCTTCACCGACAGGGTAGTCAAGCATTGGAAGAGGCTGCCCAGGGAAGTGGTTGAGTCACCATTCCTGGGGGTATTTAAAAGACATGTAGACATAGCGCTTAGGGACATGATTTAGTGGTGGACTTGACAGAGTTACGTTCATGGTTGGAGTTGATGATCTTAAAGGTCTTTCCCAACCTAAATGATTCTAGGATTCTGTCATTATCCCTGCAATTTTCTCTATATCAACATTAGATGACTAAGCATGCAATATGTGTTGTAATGCAACCTGTTCAATACTTCTGCAAGTTCTTTTGAAATATTTTGTAAATTAATTACTAAGCACAATCAAGGTCTGAATAGAAATAGCTGTTTCTCATGGAAACCTTATGCATATTCTTTGGTTTTCCCCCTTGAAAATATGAAGAAAGCTAGTTTTTGTTAAGTTATTCCATATTTACCAGACTGCCACTGCCAAGAATATGAAGGCTCTAATTCTTCAGATTAATCACAGGAGAACAATCAGTTGTCACTGCAATCAGAGGAAGATAATGACCCTCATATGCACTGATATCCTTAGAAGAATATTAGGCAAAGTCTGTGTTTCAAACTCTAGCATATAATTTTAAATCATGTTACTTGTTAAAATAACTTTCCTACACTATCAACAGGCACAGTTATCTTAGTAACAGTTTTGACATCTAGGAGAGATCCATAATCCACAAACTTGACAGGAAATTGTCCCTTGTTTTCTTTTAGGTTAGTGCCTCCAGGCTTAGAGTAAAAGTCCAACAAGAAATATGAGAGTCGGTGCAAGAAAGGGAGCAGGAACATGTGGCTGGGGCGTGGAGGTGTATGACCTCTCCATTTGGCCAGCATTCAGCTGTTAGATAGAATGAACAACCCAAATGCAGCCGAGCTTCATACAATATATCACACATAGCAGTTGCTGAGTTTATGGGGCTACTGACATTTTTCATGCCATGAATCTCCTGATCTAAATACAGGGCTATAGAGACATGACTGCAGATAAACTTTGACCTCTTTGCTATTTCTCCTAGCAGGTACAGTTTTAGAATGGATGCTTTATTGTAAGAATAAAGATTATCTTCAGATTTCAGTAGACAAGCTGTGAGAAAGCCTAAGGACAGCACTTTTGGAATTTTCTCACACTTATAGATGAATTCCCTGAAAGTGGTAAATTGCTTAGTCTAGTAATCCATATTTGATTCAAGGAAAAAAGATCTTGATAGATTGTGATGATCTTAGGGGTGGATACAAAGGATCATGCTGTTCCAGCCATCTACCTACTTCTTCTACGGAACACAGCACTATGTAGAAGGTCATAATTAACATGACCCCTCTCTCTGAAAAGAAACATTACAGTTGACAGAATCAGATTAAACATTAAGAAAATCACCAAACTTTATCTGGAAAGACTGTGCCAATAACTGTCAAATTCTATAAAAGGAAACTAGCAGCCAGTACTATTTGTACCATTTATATGGGGTAGCATTTGGCAAAGAATGGTTCATTGTATTCATATAGCTATAAATGCTGCCAGGAACATGACGGTTTAATTGATACAGACTAACCATTTTGCAGCAAAGAACAAAAGCAAGACCTCATTTATAACTTTAAATGAAAAAATGGTAAGTTAAAGTGTCTACAAAATGCACAAGTTATTGATTGTTTGAAAAATTTCTCTGTAATATGGACACAAACTATACAATAGCAATCAGGAGGGCTCTTCATTTAAATAAGTTTGTTCAATAAATAAGTATGAAGGGAACCAATCATAAAGGATTAATACTATCTCTGTCAGTGGTTAGAAAACAAGTGTCTTTTAATGCATACTCTACATGTTGTCTTTTCTTTCTTGCCAATTTAAAGCTTGCTTAAAAAAAGTCAATCTTGGCTACAAAAGCAATGTTTTGGAATGTGCTCCAATGATTGATCTGTCCTCGTTCTTTTGGCAACTTAGCTAAAATATTTTCATCAAATTTTATGATTTTATATGATTTGAAGTAACAAAGCATGACAGCCCCAAACTGATGACCTTAGAGAATTCTCTCTCTAAAAATGCATCACCATAACCATATTACAAACCTTAATTGTGAAATTATGTTTTTCAATTTTCCCAGCTGTTTTTGCAATTTAAGCCTACTTTAAGAGACATGCTTTTTCCCATCTGTGCTTTCATTTTTATATTTACTTTCTTCAAGAATACATGCCAGCCAAAGTCTTACACAAAATTTAGAACGTTTCATGAAAAAATCCCATGAAGAATCACTGAAATGCTATTAACTAACTATTCCTTCTTTCAAATCTGAATGTATTAATACCTCTTTCCCTCTTCCCTTCAATTTCCTTAAGATAAGATTCGTCGATTGACTGACTCCCTCAAAAACAGAATTTCTGAAAGAAGTTGCATTACTAATAGTCAGCTATTAGGTTTTGACAATTACTTTGTCCAAAATAACCATCATATAATCAAGGGTAACATATATCAACACAAGTCTTATACGCCAGCTATTAATTGAATTAAAAAGAGATTAAAAATTATCTTCCCATATCTAGCCATGTGGCAAAGGAGAAATCTGGCAAATAATCCCTGCTGCACCTTCCAAATTTGAGCAAAATACTGGAGAAGACAGACATGCTGTACAAACCGAACTGCCAAGCTTTCGAATTCATGGATGAGGACTGAAGCATTTCATCCCTGTGCCCTTCCCTCTTGTAAATGCTCCAAGCCATTCTCCCCCCTTCAGAAATTCTGAGTGTGCTACTGCTTATAAAGGAAGGAGGCTCCTTGGCAGGAGCTGATGAATAGTACTCTGCAAAAAAGTGTGCCACAAAGAACTGCAGTCTTGCAAAATGGCTGCTAATCCTCAGTGTTGTCAATGAAGTTCAGCCTCGGCTGCTTTAACTGGAGCCTGTGTTGAAGGCTTCCAACCTTCTTCCAACCCCCCTCTCAGGGAAACCCAAAAGCCTTACTTTCTGAGAGTATGCAATGGGAACATGTTTTGCTCTCTCTAAGGTTAGTGGGAGATGATGGGCATTTTGGATGAAAGTAATTCTTTTATTCATCTTTGAAGAAAGATGAAAGTAAGCACCTGCCACTAAAAAGGATTATGAAATGTGGTTGTAAGAAGTCCTACTTTCTACAGTTTTGCATTGTATGATTAAGAGAGAGGGGAATATAAGCAAAGAGGGAGAGTCTGTATCTTGGTTCAGGTCAGGAAGAGAGCTTTTATGATGTGTACATGCAGAGAATGCACAAAGGTGGGAGAAGATTAGTGCATATGAAGGAAAGAACAGAAGGGGTTTATGTATCATGCTTTGTAGGATTTTTAGGGAAAAAACCCCACAAGAAGCTCCAAAGCTACTTAATAGGTCAATATCATATTGATGTTTCATGTTGCTCTAAATAAGAATAAATGAGCCAGATCATGAAACTGGCTTTAAATCTTAAAAGAAATCCCTTTTGATGTTCATATTTCATGCTTTCAAGTAAGCACAAATACCGTATTCCCTAAATTACTTATTTAATATTTTTAAGTTGAAAAACAAATGTGAAGACAAACTGTTAAACTGGAGTCAAGAGAATACTTCAATGATTAGAATACATCACATGAATGAGATATTATTTGAAAGACATTAGATACTTGGAGAGAGGCTTATACTTACAGATATTCAAATAAGATAAACTATGAAAATGCAGATCTGTGTGTCCAAACAAAACTGCTTTCTAAGGTTGCAAGCAGAGTGACAAGGGGTATAAAAATCTGGCAACCAGAACCACCAGATGCCTTAAATTGTAATCACAGGTTTTGCGTACTGTAATCAGAGCAACCTTACAGCTGTGTGTTTTAACTGGGCAATTGTCTAAGCCTACCATAAAATGTTTACCTTATCTTTAAGCCCAGAATTAACTCATTTTCTAGTAGTGTGTTTTGGAATAACTCAGTGATAACACTTTCAAAGAAGTCATGCAGTTCTGTAATCCTATTTGCAGAGATGACTTTGCTCAGATTCTCATTCTGATCTCTCTCTAGTGAGCAAGGAACCAAACTTGAAGAATGAGGTTTAATGTCTACAATTATTTTATGAATGAATCAAAGCTCTTGATCAATCTTTCTTTGTTCATGTATTTATTGCCTTCTTTCTTTTTTTTGTGGACCTTTTTTCTAAATTACAAAAGACGCAACATTTTCAGTGCTTTCTCATATGGTAGCTCTCTGATACCTGAGATGTCTCACTCATTTTTTTCTCTGTATGTCCTTTTTTTTTCCCAATGTCCCTTCTAACTGCAGATGTGCATTCAGTTTGCCAGGCGAGGCTATACCTTTGATCTTTACAAAGGCATTACAATACTTGACTGTGGTACAGAGGCAAGTAAAATTCTAGAGATCTCCCTTCATTTTCTTTTAACAGAGGTGCATTTGAGGAAAAGTCTTTTCCAAGTTGTCTGTAATGATGTCCATCTCTAGCTTCAGTTGCTAAAATTAATTTGGACTCATATAAATTCTTTAATTCCCAGATGTCTAGCCTTTTCAGAGGGACACATTAATTGTTCTCGTTCTTCATGGAACAGCGTCTACTGAAAAATTACTTATTTTTACATATATATAAATATATAAATATTTAAATTATTTATATATATAAAAATACATATATGAAAGCATTCAGAGTTTTGCACATCTCCTCGGAGTATGGTGCACTAAATACCATCTTGCACTACTTTTTAAAATAAATGATCACTATGCTCTGACATCTCATAGCCTAATCAACAAGGACCAAAGACTACACAGTTAAAAGCCACTGATCTTCAACAGAAAAGAAGCAGCTGACCTAAAAGATGTCATTAAAGTTTTAAATATTTCCAACATGTTTGGTCAAATTAGGTTTGTCTCTGGGTGGGGAAGCCTTTGAAAATGAGGAATATCTAGGAGCAAAAGAACTTAAGAACTGGTCTTGTGAATAGGGAAGAACTCTAATTGCCAGAGTGTGATGGCAACTGAAGACACCCATGTTAAATTATCGTGCCAAAACTGATTTGATTGTATGCTCACTTTTAGTACTCAAAAAGGTCATTACACAAAGAACACCTAAAGGCTTTCTAAAGGCTACTTTTAAATCCTTCTGGTACATCTGGGAAGTAAGTACACTTATGCAGCAGTATAGCAGATATGGGTCAAAGCTTGTGCCAGATCTGAAATCTCTGTTGTGCATTGCAGTTCACCAGCTGCATGGGGAGAATGGAGTGAACACACAAATAACTGCTTTGAAAGTTTGGTGACACTGGGCAAAAAGAAATAATGCTTAATTCAAACTAAGAATATACTTCTGGTTTTAGTATTTTAACTTCTTACTACACTCTATTTTCTTCATTTGTCATTTTTACAAAACAACTGTGAAGTCAGAAATAAAAAATTCAGTCCTTGCTCAAGTAATATTTAAGGGGGAAAGACTTCAAGCTGATAGATCTGGCAATTGACTTTTAGCTGGTCAGAAGTGGAATGGCTATATCTGAACAGTGGTTTGGTAGAATATTAAATCATAAGCTGCTTTTTCCTCATGGCTACGGAAAATAGCCATATAATAATGTTCAAAGCTCCTCCTCACTACAAGCCGTTATTCATATCAAGATAGTAGTCTCAAAATAATCTTTAAAAAAAAAAAAATCAAAATATCAACCTGTTTTACCATTTTCCTTAGATTCGGAATTGGTGGTATTTTATAATTTGTGTTTAATGACACTAGCTATTTGTTGCTAGCTGGTATCCTCTTTGTAGGTACAGCATGAAGCTCAAAAATGATTATGGTTCTCTTGGTAGAACAATGTTGGAGTGAAGTAGAAGTTTGATTCCAGAAATTTCTAGAAATTTCCCCAGTCAACAAAAAAAAAAGAAATCATGTGCCCAGGATTTTTAACACAGTGTTCAAGCATAAGCAATGACTCATGAAAGAAATACGAAATATTTGCAAAGTTATTTAGAAAATTATATTAAAGAAGCATGGAGAAAAATCAGACTGCTTTTGGATAATCCAGACCTGGAAAGAAAGACTTCATGAAAGATTAACTGAATTTTCTCATTGCTACTACTTTCCTCGTTGCTTTCCTTGAAAGCAGTGTACTCTCCTATAAAACGACTACCAAAAAAAAGCCTTATTGGTTTAGACATAGAAATTACTTTGGAATCAAGTATTTAAACCAGTTTTTGCATTCCTAAATATTAAGTATTTAAAATATTTATAGGTTTTCCTACTGTTTCATGTCTTTATTTGAAATTCTCTCTGATAAAAATGTGCACATACAGTGTTAAATGACATCTGACCTCTTCTCTGACTTCTACGCATGTGATGAAAAATGCTTTTGAAAATATTTAAGTCTAGATACAGGAAGATGACTAAACTCCTAAGCTTTTGTCTTCTAAAAAATTCCCATTGCTGCCAAAGCTGGTGAAGCTCCTCTGATGGTACAATGGTGGGAGCACTAAGGCAGAAAAGCTTCCAAGTGCCTGCAAGCATTCTCACCATCGCGCCTACTACCTACCTCCTTCAAATCTCTATTCCTGCCTTTAGAAAATGGGTGGCCACACATTCCTTGTCGTATTTGCCCTTCCTCTCACAGAGCTTAACATTGGGAAGCTTCACATAAATGCATAACAGACAAGGACAAGGAACAAATTTGTTTAGCAAGGCAGCCAGCAGGCTTACTGTACTACCCCCCCTTCCAACACTGAAAGAATGCAACTATCTTCTCTCTTTCCTTTCCCATGTAGCTTGAGAATTACATCCAAGACAGTATGAAGAAAGAAATGGTAGAGATCCAGCAAACTGCAGTGCAGAACCAGACTGCAGTAATGATTGAAATAGGCACAAACTTACTAAATCAAACAGCTGAACAGACCCGCAAATTAACAGATGTTGAAGCACAAGTAAGTAATGAATTTCAACGTAAAAATGCTTCTGCGTCCCAAACACTTAAAACTATACATTTAACACATTTAGTGTTAAACTATTCAATTCAACAATTAGAAGTCAATCATTATAATCAACAGCTCTACCCAGCTTAAGGAAAAGAAACATTAGTATTTGGTAATAGATACTTCTATCTCAAGCTCACTGTTGTCACTTGAAAGACTTCCCTTACAGCAGGATTTGAAGTATGTCCAGCAAGACAATTGTTACATTCATCTTTAAAGACAATGTACTTAAAAATCCTAGAGTATATCCAAGCATCATTTGGGTACTTGCATGCTTTTATACAACCCTTGCTGTATATCTGTGTTGATTATTCACCTCTCACCACCAGATCTTAGCTAAAGGAGAGTTCCTTCAAACTTTGCCTTTGTTCTACTTGCCAGGCTAATTGCTTTTTTACGTTTAATTTTTTCTGTTTTTTTTTTTTTTTTTAATGTTTTATCAATAAAAATGCATCTTCTTAATGAATGTTTTCACAGATACTAGAAGTGGGATAACAGTTCATTTCCAGCACAGTGCACTATAGTATTGTTATTTATCAGAGGGATAAATAAACCAGAGATTTGCTAACATGGTAGCAAAATTCAGGTATATAACTCCCAAAAGAAAGAGTGAATATAGTATGTAGCATACAACATTTTATATAACGTAAATAGCATGCAAAACCTAAAAACCTTGTTAGACATATTACTATCTGTATTATCCATGCAATGATTCAATTACATTTTTTAACCTAAAACAAGCCTTTGTGAACTCTTTGATAAACTGATAGTTCATAACTTACAGGCGTGCTGAATTCAACTTTCTGATTGTATTATTCAGGAGCCCAGTATTTTGCACATGCTGAGAGAATGTATTTATTCATTCACAGTAACCTCTTTATGGAAATTATTCAATTATTTTCTGCTTAGAGGAAGAAAATCATCACTGTAACTTTCCTTCTCTGCTTGAAATTACTGGTGACTGGGTTAAGGGCTTAATTAACAACATAAGAAAATTAACCAAACAATTGGTCTCTCAAGGACACTTACTTTTGGCAATAGTTTTCAATTACACTTAAGTGTGAAATCATGTCCTGAATGACTGTTTAACATGAAGGACATGAGTAATCAATTCTTCCTGCCAATGAAAGCCAAATTCTGCTGAATTAAAAAAAGCTGTTCTAAAACAATGAGAAAATATTTCTAGAAAACATGCCTCAAGTAACGTAATCCGATACAAACCAAAAAGTATCTTCCATGTTTGCTAATATCTGCATTTCTTCATTTAAAGATGCAAATAAATTTAGACAGTAAACAATACATATAGAAAAGGTAACATTAAAATGCAAGGAATGAGACAGCAGAAGTGTGGTCACATGTTAAACACTTTAAAATACAATTTGGGATTAAGGAAAATAGCTAAAAGGGAACTACCTAGTGATTTCAGGACTGGGCCAAGATTTCAACCAGTGAGATACACGCAAAATACTTTCTTTCTACACCAGATGGAGAAAACAACCCAACTTAAATTATTCTCTGAACAGCCACCATAATAGTTCCAGTAATGAAATAAGAAAATGGTAACCGAGGGGAAGGTATGACAGCAAAACTAAAGTATACAGTAACTCTCTGCCATTGATCAGAAATGTAGCATGCTACTGAAATATTCCCAATGATACGTGGTAGTGTAACAACAAAATTAGTGCAACTCTGTGTATTCTTTATTCTAATTCTGTGAGCATTTGTACCCAAATTAAGTGTTCAAAAATATTTTTTAATTTTAGGCTTAAGTAGAGATTTGCATGATTTCACAACATAAAGAAATTACAATCTATTTAGAAGTAGTATCTTGATTTTAAAATATTTTTATAAATTTTGTTTAGGTGTTAAACCAGACAACCAGACTTGAACTTCAGCTTTTGGAACACTCCCTTTCAACAAACAAACTAGAAAGACAGATTTCAGATCAGACCAACGAGATAACCAAATTACAAGAAAAAAACAGGTAAGTTTGCCTATCAGCCCAATAAAACACTGTTCCCTGAAGTGCCCTTCTAATGGATTTAGAAACAAATGTACTCAAGTAGGAAAATACGGCCTTGTATAGAAGCTCCCACACCAAACTATGCTCATTACAAAGGTCATATATTATTTAAGGCCTAGAGAATCATGCAGGTTTATTCTTCTTGTGTTCTGTTTATATATCATTCTTCACTATCTAAAGTTCTCCTTTATATGAAGAACTTAAGGTTAACACTGAAATACTTCTCAATACTTCAGTTGTAGCCAACTCATATTCTTCTTTAGAGTTATCCAGATGAAGTTACGGATTATGTAGCCTGATTCAAACTAACTCAGTCCAAGCACATCTCTAAAATTTTATTTCCATGTAGTACACAGCTATCCTAATACACAATCAGGTCACTGCCACAATTTTTTTTCTAACCTGGTCAGAAAAGTCAAATATTACTTATATTCAATGTTCCTTACTAGTCAATCTTTTGAAAATCAGACTGATAACCAACTATTACTCTGTCCATTTCTGTATTCAGCTGTTGTCTAAAGGCTTATACCTTTTTCCAGATAGTTTCATTTTCATATCACCAGGGTCTTACTTTACTTTTGGCAATAAATAGTTTACAGAGAAATCTAAAAGCAGCAATAACAGTAAGTTTTCTCCTTCAAAGCCATGTTTTTCAATGAGAAACATGTGTGCAAAGTGCTTTTTATTTTAAAAGAATTAGCTTAAAAAAACCAGGAAACATGTTTTGACATTTTTGTTCACTACTCTACTACATTTATATGTGCTCCCTAAAGGTTTTATCTACCGGCTTAATAAAAACAAGCATCCTTATCAAATAGAAAGCAAAGCAAATATTGAATTTTAAAATGTCACTTTTTTGTGCTGAACTCAGCAGACTTTAGACTACCCTTGTATAATCCATGTAAACACAAATACATTGTTTCTCACCTAACAAAAGACGATCTGACATTGAGTTAATCTGCTCGAAACATAATTATAAGGTTGAGGAATTTTTTCAATAACAGTAATGGAATTTAGGTGAACTTCTCCCTTCTGGGCATGCATCTTTTAACATCAGCTTTCTTAAAGTCTGCATCAGAACTATTACCAATGAAATAATGTTCCATCTTCAACTAACTATTTGCAGGTTCCCCTGTCTTAACGCTGTAACATTAATTTCTGTTAAGAATATATTTTATTACGATACAGGACATTTGAAAAGTTCCTATGATCATCTTTGAATGAGTTTCATCTTTTAATAGGATAAAACCATGAAATCCTTCACTATTATGCCTAAACTCTGAGAGAATGGTATTCAAGACACCTCATACTCATACATGCATTTTATACTCCATGTACTTCTAGCACTACTACCCTTTTTTCAGGACCAAACTATATGTTTCCTTTCATAATGCTGTATTATCAGAAACCCAATTGTTACAATTTAAAAGTCTGTAATACAGACTATACTCTGTAATGTTGTTTATTAAGGTACTAATTAGTCATATAATAAATTAAAGCATATCAAACTAAACTCAGTTTTCATTTAGCTTTCTACTGCATGCCTGGCATCAAAGAGTTGAGTACTTATGAAGAAAGAAACAGGCTTGATTCTCTTGACGTCAACTCAAAATTGTTTCTGAGGAGCCTAATTGTAATCTTTCATTTAGCTTTCTAGAAAAAAGAGTTCTTGAGATGGAAGACAAGCACACACTTCAGCTGAAGTCAATAAAAGATGAAAAAGATCAGCTTCAAGTCCTAGTAGCCAGACAGACATCTATTATAGAAGAGCTAGAAAAACAGTTAGTTACAGCTACAGTAAACAACTCAGTTCTGCAAAAACAGCAACATGATCTGATGGAGACTGTTCATAACTTGCTTACTATGATATCTACACCAAACTGTAAGTAAAAGCAGACATGTTTGTATGATTTGAGTGACATTCCCTAATTTGTGTACATTATTACCTATAAAGTCTTAAAACCAGTTTCCCCACACTTCTGCATCTCAAAAAGTGTATTTTTTTTTTCCCTCAAATTCTGCATCTGAGTTAACTAACCTATTTTTTAGGGGCGGGGAAGAGGGGAGAACAACCACAACATTTATGTGGTTTCTTTTCAACATTTTGCTCATCTTCTGTGGTTTATATTGATTTGCCTGCCCACTTCTCCAGTGGTTCAACAAAATACAGAGATGCCAAATATCATTCATCTTGCATGGCATTCATTCATCTGGCAATACACACTCCCTTAACCATATATCTAGGTTAGACTGCATGATGTAGGCCTGTAGCTTTTCTTCCTGGCTCACAAAGGTTGCTTCTGCCACCTCTCATTGCTCTACGCACATAGAGTTGATCAAAGAAAGGACAAATTATAGTGGTTATTAAAGGCAAATGAATCAGCACTGGCCCAGTTTTTAGCACCTATGTATGCCCCAAACAACAGAAAGCACCAGCCCAGGGCAGCAGGTACTCCCAAAAGTCCTCCAGTCTTTCACTGAAGCTTCCCTATTCCTCCTAAAAATCCCTCAGCCTAGCAAATTTTATAGGCAATAACCTCACCCCTAAATGCCTGACAGTCCTGCAACAAATCATAGTCATGAAGTATAGCTTCCAAATTTGTGCAGATTCATATGCTCCATAAAAAACGCAAACAAACCATAAGCTGAAGGTTATGGCTAAACAGGATTTAAACAAATGAACAAATTCCTTACCTTGAATTTCATGTCTGATACAGAACTTTGACAAATTAAGAAGGTATAGCTGTTCTATATAAAAGAGTAAAGAATCTGGCATGTTTGCCTGTGAAGTTCTCAGAACTGGAAATACACAAGCATACAGACCTCTAAAAAAAGGATTTAAAATTAAATACTAGGAAAATTTTAAAGTAGTTGTCATTGCAACTTAAAAGACAGTATAGATGGACTATGCTACATTACTGTAAGTTGGATCACAAAAAAGGAAAAGGGTGTTTGGAAGTCCTCACTTTCACTAGTGTCCAAAAGAATAATGATGTTTTAGGTTTTTCTAAACAAAGTAAATTCCAAGTTTTTTGTCTTAATAACTGACACTATCCCCTTAAATACCATTACCAAGGCTGTACATGTTCCTGCTGATGTTATCTGCTATGCTAGTGCACAAATAAGTAAACAAGTCAAAGTCATGTTGGCTACAACGCTGTTAAACCCAGAGTGGAAAAAATAATGAATGTTTGCCAAAAAGACAAAATTAGCAGGGAAAGCTTCTAAGACAGTATACAAACAATAGAGTGTGGAAAAGCAATTAAAACACTGAATGTGTTATTTTTATATTTAAGGCAAAGCATGTAAACTGGTAAATAACGAGTATGCAAGCTAAAAAGAACATAGTATGCAACTGTAATATAAGCATGTATTTATATGGCACCTAAAACTTTGTACTAACTGGCTGTGCTTGTTAGATTAAATTAAAAGGGAAAATACACAGAACCAACCCCAAAAGGGTCAAATATGAAATATCAGTCAGCAGGCGAAATGCCAGGAAATTCCAACCTCCATAGTTAATAAAGAACTGAACAAAAAGATGAGCCTTAGATTGTTCTGTAAAACAAGAAGGCTTAGGCATATTAAAATGTATTTTTTTACACAAATGAATTCCAGAAGAGATGTTTCCTTAGTGGGTTGGGCTGAGCCACCAAGCTTCAGCTTGGTACATACAAAGTTGTTCCTGCTTGGCACAGGGGCAAGAAGACTAGCTAAAACTTTGTAAGAGTAGTTATTCCAGTCAGCTGCATTAGAAAAGATTTCATAACTCTTATGTTAGATTTCACAATTTTAGAGTACTGGCCAAAGGTCAGTATTAATATCATAGCAGTTGCTAGTTAGATATGTTTTCAATAGTAGTTAATGCATGCAGAGCTTGTAATGCATGTAAGAGTCCAGCGAAGGCAATGAATGGAAGCAGAAACTGTTCAACTGAATGAGATGGTATATCCTAAGTTTTTTTATTCAACATATTAATAAGTGTCTTCACTTTTATACTTTTATAGGTTTATCAAGCAACCATGCTCTTGTAAGAATAATGTCTCTAAATAATATAAAGTAACAACACACATAATTAATACTGTGATCTGTCATTTCTTTCAGGACCAGGCATATTTTTCGGGACTGCAAAGCTTTAAGCTGATTACATCATTAATTGCTTCTTAGTTACTTTTTTTCATCTCCTCTTAATGCATTCAATTTCTGTTGTGTTTTTAGCAGCTAAGAACAACTTCATAGCTAAAGAGGAGCAAATCAGCTTCAAAGACTGTGCTGAAGCTTTCAAATCTGGACTGACAACAAGTGGAATCTACACTTTAACAGTTCCAAACACTGCACAAGAAAAGAAGGTAGGATGGCTATAAAGTGCTACCTAGGCATAGTGTGTGTTAAAAAGTTATTTGATCTGGTAAATATCTATTTTAAAGGCTAGTTAATAGTGAAGTTTATTACTTACCATGTTTTTTTATGAGCATTTAATCACTTATAGATCTGCGTATCTCACAGGAAGAAGAAAGTCCTTCACGTGTTGTTCACTTCAGCATGCCAGAATTTCATTCTTTGTTTCCACACAATTAACACAATTAAAGCAATGTAGTACTGTAATTTCTTTATAAAATCTGTAACTCCAACACAATTGCTCTGCATGACCAGCACTCCCCTGTCTCCTCTAATGTCTTAGTTCCTTCATACGCCCAAGTCCCTTCTGGTGGCAAAAGGAGGTAAAATCAGGGGCATGGAAGAGTACTCATGAATGTGTACTCATGTAAGCAATCTACTAGTACTGGACTCATGTATGGGTTCCAGTTCTTTGTTATGCAGAATTTTAAGGGCATTTGTGTCACAATTAGATTAGCAATTAGATCAGCACAACTGACACTGGGTAACAGAGAGGACTTTCTTGGAAAATACTGCTCTGATTTAAATAAAAGGTGAGAATTTGCAGAGGTTTCACTAGATCAGTTTAAATTCCTCTGTGGATATTTTTTCCCGTGTGTTTAACTGAAATGAACTTCAACGTCAATTTAAGTTAAAGCAATACACCATATCTCTATAGAAGAGACCTTGAGCTAAAAATGGCATTCAGTGGATGAAACACTGGATGCCTGACAGAGATGCTCCATCTGCTGAAGTAAAGAAAATGATAAAACTTCAGATAGTAAAATTTAGTTGAAACAATCAATAAAATCTGAAAGGGAGAAAAGTCCCAGGTGGATTGTGAGGATAAAGAACCAAAAACTGCAGTGGGCATTCTGAGAGGTGGGGCTCAAATGATGAATGTTTGTTTCCAACCTTTCAGACACAGTAGACTGAGGAGGCTAAGCGACATGAGAATATAAACAAAAATGCTTAATATATTTCTTAGACAAGCACTAAACAATTTTCTAATGTTTTTATTTTATAATTTCATATTGTAGACATTCCCTTACAAAAAAGGAAGAAGTATTGTATGGAATTCCTAAGGCTCTACTTTATTATATCAAAAATACTTGGGGGAAAAAACCTAACAGAAAATGTACAAAGACAGAGAAAAAGCGGGCACATGTGGAAAAGCAATTGGTAAAACTCTGACAGAGAAAGCATTTTTTCCCAAGTTCTGATAGCAAAGGTTTAGAAATTAAGTTCAGCAGTGACTAGTCTTTGAAGTGCCAGAACTTCATCTAGCCCAAGCTAGACTTTGTGATCTTTACCCTTACAAAGCTCTCAACTAAAGGAAATAAGCAATTTGTTTGGGTACAGTCTATAAAATACAATATATAAAACCTGCAATTTTTGCAGATATCATCTAGAAAAATGATATCTGCAGTCTGCTTCTCTTGGGAAAAAAAAAAAAGGCTGATTTTCCTTTGGAATAGTCTAGTCTATATTCAGTACGTCTGTTTCACAAGAAAATTAGTTACATAAGATGCAATAAAGTGTTTTATTACACATGAAGCAGAATGGTATTTAAATAGCATAGATCATCTACAGTCACAGTTTTAAAAGCTAAAGGAGATGCAAGCTAGTGCATCTCTAAAGTTATAGATTGCAGCAGTCTTTGTTAGACATCTCAGGAAGGGTTACATTCCTTGAATATCTCAATATTACTTGTCTCAAGCTTTTACCTTTGGTTTTAATTTTGCTATCAAATATAATACACAGAGCATGCATATTTTCTAAAAGCAGACACAAGTGCATGTCATATTACAGAATGAAAATTTCTGTCATAAACTTTAACAGTGCATTGTCAAAGCCATAAATGTTTAGGCAATTTATATGATCTGAGAAGCCAGAGCAACACACACTTCTACAAAACTAAAACACTAAAACCTACCAAAATATTCTACCTCTGAAACAAAACTAAAATTGCAAATTTCCTAGACTATAAAATATTAAATGCTTTACATTTGAACATGGAGGCTTAAAACACTTAAGAAAAATACCCATTTTAGTAACTGACTAGGTTAGAAAAAGTAGTTAAAATGTAATAATTTAATTAAATTAGTAATTCATTTAATAAATATTAAAGAATTTTAATCTTAATCTGTCCACTTCAGATAGAATAAAAAAGAGATTTAAAAAGGCAGTGAAGGTTTTGCTTAGTATATGACATGAAAAATAAGAGACTAAAAAGTTTTAATCTGATGCAGATTTTTTATACAAATACAAATGCATAAGAGGAGTTGTCAAGGGAAGTGAAGGTTTAGGAATAATCAACACGTTACACCATTTTCAACTGTTTATGATGTGGATGGCCACTCAGACCAGGAAACAGAATGACCTTTTTTATTTGCCAAAAGTGCTGCACTGCTGTTTATGTTTTTGTCTTTTCCTCTTGTAACACCTTCTGACCTCCCAACAGGCTTATAAACAACTTCTGTGTAATCTCTAACTGATCCCACTTTACTAATTTGTCTCCCCTCATAATCCAAAACTAAAGAATTGTATACAAGAGCTGAGAGGAAAACAATTATTTTATTCCATTAATATTTTCAAGCTTTCAAGCTTTCCTGTTCTGCACCAGGACAAAAGCTAGGGCCTTTTAAAAACACTGAGGAAAACCAGCAGAAGACTGCTGACACAAGGAAAAATGGCAGAGGCAAACCCATGAAAAGTCAACAGCTTCATGTTTACAGCAGTTACCTGAACCAATTAACCTCCTGGTCTTAACCAGGCAGAATAGTTGAGTCTGGATGACCCTAATATATTAGCTCAACCATTACAACTATTACCAACATATTACCCCAAATCTTAAAATAGTGGCTGAAGCAGTGGCTAAGCTCTTCCCCATTTCCACCCCTGCTGAGCTGAATTTTCATCCCAGAACCAACACAAATTCCAAGCCAAGGCCTTTTTAACCAAAACTTTCTTTCAGAAAGTGATTTGGGCAAGTTTAAATTTACCAACAAAAATGTTTTGCATAACTCTCCTAAAAAAGTCATCATCCAGAAAACTAGCTAGTCATTTCAAAAGTAGCCCATGCCAGGGACCTTACGTCTAAAATACATATACACAAACTGTTTCCAACCCCAAGCATTAAAAAAGAGCATATCTGTAGCTTCTCTGATACAGTAAGAGGTCAGATAAGGGTTTTTTTTTTTTTTTTGTGAATTTTAGAAGTCTCATCATCTGTCTTTTTCACTAGTATCTGGTATTAGGTTAAATTACATTATAAACCACGTGTGTAGTTATATTTTCCAGAACAAGGAAACTAAGACCACAGTTCTTATCTAGTCACATCTCTAGGAGCTAGATATAGCAGAATACAAAATCATTGAGCACCATGACTCAAAAGTGTTCAGAAAATAGCCAAAAGTGATGCAAAGGGAAACTGCACAGATGTGGCAACCGCTTGCTTTGGTATAAAAAATGTAGTGGATCTTCATCCTGATAACTCAGCCAGGGCCTTACCATTGAGAAAGTAGGTCTGAAAACACTTATAGCCCAAATATCCTAATGTACAAAAAAAAAAAAGAAGAAAAATTACTTGCTCTGAAAGTCAACTTCCTAGACAGTGAAGACATCAGATTGACTGCACACAGCGTACGTGTTTATAATCTTTGGAAAAGAGACTATTTCTGCTTACATGTACCTTACAGCATTTCCAAAAATATAGAGCTGATCTTCAGCTGAAGGTGAAAAATATAAACAGCTGACCTTAGCTCTCACAGTGCTACAGCTGCTAGAACTGTAAGTACTGAAGCAGTTCGCAAGATAAATCAAATATTCCCCCTGCCAATTTGTTGTAATTTGAGAGGCTAATCTCTTTATTCCTTTTGGCATCTGTTTGAAGACTCCTGCTGCCTGCCTAATCTTGCTATCTATTTTTACTAGTTTTATGAAATGTTACATTTCTTCCTTTTGAATATAAAACCCAGGCTAGGCTGAAAGGTCAGAAGAGTTCTGTTGTAGTAATGACTGCTAGAGAAAGCCTCATATGCATATCATTTTACTGGAGAAAGAAGATTTTTTTAAAAAAGAAGTTATAGTCCAAATAAATGCTTCCTCTCCCCTCATCTTTGACATACATCATGAAGAAATTGTTCCCTCTGCAGACTGACACAGCAATTTATTGTTATTTTAAACTAAGTAAATCCTTTCCTTAATCTTCATTTTACTGAATAGCCTATCTCTGTCCTTAACATTACGTATGAATAGACATCATTCACTTAAGTATTTTTAGTAAAAAGTAATAAAAATAGATCAAGTTATTTCATTTTCTTTCTGTAATCTTTACTGCTATTTTTCTTCATTGACTCTATTCTTTCCCAAATCAAAAATCAAGTGTGTGTGTAAATTTGAAGTTCATAGTTTTACAGTAAGTATTTCCATCTTGTTTAGTCAGAGAATTGATGTCTAGGGAAATGATCTGGAAAGCAAAGGAATGATTTCATGAGCAAAGCTGCATATGTGAGGGCTTGAAAGGTAGGGTTCTGGATTGCCAGTCAAGCCTGAAAGAAAACATTTCACTGTATGATGCTTACTTAATAGGTGGTAAAAAGAATTTTCACTGTTTAGCTAGTACAAGGGAGCAAGTGTGCAACCATGAAGTACAGCAGTTAGAAACCATACACTGAAATCTCAAACAACAATAATCTTTTCACCTTTTAAAATAGTGACTATGACTCTAAAAAGGAGGTGATGTAAGCAGTACATTCCTTTTGCCTGTGTTATGCTTTCCACCCAAGAAAGAAAAGGATTTCCCTTTCCAAGGCCATAAACTGGCATCTTTCAGAAGCACTTGCAGATGACTGACATGAAATTTTTCGGTGTGGCAAAATTATACTCCCAAATTTACATAAAATTTATGAAGTTATTACTGATAAGAAAAATCTACATGAGATTTTTATAGAATTCTCTTCTTCAATTTCTTATTATGTGTTTCAGTTCCTACTAAATTGCTTCTCCCTTTGGGAACAGACTTGCAGTACCCCAGCATTTATCCCAAAGAGGCTATAGTGTCTATAATGTCTATAAAAGCTAGTTATCTTACCATTCAAATACAAAATGGATACTGGCTATAAGAGGAATATTTTATGTAAGACATTCACCGTTGTTCACTGTTTGAGTATTTTGATCTCATTAGAACTAAATGCAGTGCTATTTTAAGGCATTTATGTCTTCAAAGTAATAATTGCAGCTGAATTGAAATGTAGATGATAGACCTCAAGGTATGTAACATTCAAAAACATCAATAACGTCCACAATAGCAATATTAGACTGGACCAGTGGCCCATGGAAATTAATACCCAGCCTCTCTCTCTAAGTAGTTAAAAACTACATGTTTCAGAGAAGGGTGAAACAATTCTATTCTCAGTCTGGCTGCTTATACTGTCCTTTCAGTGGCATGAAGCTTCAGAGTCAACAACTTTCTCTACAAACAATGATACTTGACCACTGATAAATCAGCATTTTAACTCACAGAGATGCTTAGTAAAAGTATCTGCATCCGTTTTAGCCTATCCCTAGTATCCCTCTTCATAGCTTCCTTTAGAAATTAATTTTCATGTATGCATTACATGCGTTAAATCACAAGTTAGCTTTCTAAAACAGACTGATCACCTTTTACAATACCTTATCTTCAGCCTTTTATTTATAAAAATAAAATTATTTTTACTAAATTTAATTTATATACTATTACCATAACTTTACCAGTCATTAAATACAGAGGTTAGTAAAAACAAACAAAAAACAGGCTTTGAGGTGCAAGGAATTGCATACAGCAGTACAAATTAAAGTTGCTGCTTTCAATTAAATTCCATTCGCATGGCATACTTTAACAAGTAATCCCTAATCCAACTCTTTTTTTTTCTTTCTTTTATCTTTTCTAAAAATCTCCAGTTGAATGTCTCACGATTCTCTGATGTTGAACAAAGACTCTAGATACAACCTTAAAATACAATATCTGCTTTGGATTTCCAATGTGTTACAGCTTGTTGAAACACTAATGTGTTTAATATTTGCAGCTCTAAGGGCTTGCTTTCCCCTGAAAAGTCTGATGCCTTTGAACAGTATACATGCCGCTATTTGCTTTGTAAATACCCTGCTTGATTTATATAAATATATGTGTGTATCTGTTAACATACGTACAATGCAAATACACAGAAATACATGCATACCCTAAAAGAGCCAATTATATTGAAAACTTAGTAAGGAGCATGCTTACTTCCTAAAATGACACAGAACACTGCCACAGGACAGAAGGAAACTCCAGCTTCTCTGAAGTCATACTTTTTCAATTAATTTTGAGGCTGTCTAACAGTTCAAAGAATTGAAATCTGCTAACACTGATAAGACAATCTCCCATAGAAGAGGATGAAAAAGACATACAGCTTCAGTGTCATTCAGTCATGATTTCGGGCATTTATAGGCACATTGTGTCAAGCAGCAGTAATAGTTAAGAAGGAAGACCACTACGAGATTTTTTTAAACAAAGAAGGAAACATCCAAATTCACAACAAAACCCTCAGGTCTAGGTGGGTTTCTTTTTGTTTTGCGTTGATTTTTTTTTTTAATTAATCTGTACAGATGAAATATCCTGTCAAAGTGTAAGAAGCCAAATCTTGGCTCCACCACTGTAAATGGGAAGATGCAACTTCACTCAACTGATGAAAGATCTAGAATACAGATTAGAAGTTAATGTAGTTTAATACTCAAACTATAACTTCACAAAGAAGTGAAAAATTCTGAAGGAGACTCAGAACTTCAGTATCTTGGCAGAAAGTGGTAAAAAAAGTTAAACTTCCAAATGGGAGAGCCCAAATGAGAGAGCCTAGAGCATTAACTGTGAACTGTCCAAACAGGAATAGCCATACAAGAAATTTAAGACTTTTCTTAAAGTTAGTATCAGTACTAACATGCAATTTAAGTAGATACTGATTGCAGTTTGATATTCATTATACTGTTTTACTTGGTGCTTAGCTCCACTGACTTCACACATGTACATTTAAGTTCTGCTAGTTTCAGAAAAGCAGAATTAGAGGCAACAATTTTAAATCCTTTCTCAAGAAAAATGGTCCTAAATATTCACATATTCATGAAATATTCTTGTTAATTTACCCCCTATGTCTCCCAAACATCACTCAAAAATTCCCTCTAAATTTTCAAAATATTTTTTTCCATCAGCATCTCCCCCGTATATTGGCACCCCCAGAAATACCTTTTACCCCTGACACTCCAGTGAACATACACCAGAATTCTACTTAACTCAGTCACTTTCTATTTTAATCTAGAAGATTGACTGAACAAGTCACCTATAAACTTGAATTTTACTGCACCAGGATGCATTTATTGCATATTCTAAAACTGAGTTCAGTGAACTGCCTATTACATGTCAATCCTTTCAAATGTTTAGCAATAACTTGGTAAAATCAAAGACGATTTATGAATATTTGGAAACATCTTATAGTCATTACTGTTTTGTTCTAGAATACAAGATATTCATTGCAGTCTGTATATATAACAACATGGCTTCAAGATTTAATTTTCAGTACTACACCTAGATTTAATTTTGGGGTCAGACCACCTGCAAAGGTGTTGGTCAATGACAGTGGAAATAACAACATATTTCAGATTGCTCACTGCCTGAATTTAACTCTGACAAACCATGGGAAACTTGAATGGATCTCTCACAAAAAATCTAGAGAAGTGAAAACATCTTTCAGCAGAAATATTTCATCAGGAAACTCACAAAAATATCAGTGCGAGAAGGAAGTATAGAATCAGAAGCTACATTCATTTTTTTCTTCCTTTACCACCAGCTATCAGCTATTTTTAGGGTGTCATTTGTATTCCCTTAAGCTTGATACATACTGAGGAATCACATTTATTTGTGGACAACCACAACTAATTTGTATGAAAGCTAGGAAAACCAGCATTTTTAGGTTAATACACATTTTGCACTTGTACACTTTAAAACATGCCACTATATAGAATTATGCAAAGTACATGCTTTTTATTTTTGTTTTCCCATGACTGCATGCACTTATGCTGTTACATGCTTACTGTGGTAGGCCTACTGTGACATGGAAACTGGTGGAGGAGGTTGGACTGTTATTCAGAGACGTGAAGATGGCAGCGTGGACTTTCACCGGACATGGAAAGAGTACAAGATGGTAAACAAAGTTTTCTGAAGCCTTAATATTAGTTATTATTCTCTGAAAGCTGATACAATAAAGTTATATTAATAGCATCCTGAGAATGTAAGCAGGTTTTAGAAGTTGTCTTTGTCCTTAGATGTTCATTTAGGAAATGTCAGAGTAGTGTAAGTTGTTTGCCTAAGTAGACTTGCAAGTAATGTTTGTTTTTAAAGAGAAACCTCACTTTCTTTTAATCAACCGTTCCATGATAAGTCCATGTTTTTGAGTCATCTATATTTGTGTTTCTAGTGGCAACAGTAGAAACTGCTCCAAATCTACTAAGTAATATTGATTCACTATTTCAGATTCCTGAGTTTGTCTTTGCTGAAATTAACTTTTTGAAATATTACAGATCTATAACCCTCACAGACACAGTAAAACTCCTAGTTGACAGACTGAAAATTATTAAACTTAAAAACTGATAAAGCGATCATTTCAAACTCAAAGAAAAAATAAAACAAAGCTATTTAAATATACAACTTGAATTACAGGGATTTGGTGATCCTGCTGGGGAGTACTGGCTGGGAAATGAGTTTGTTTCTCAACTGACTAATCAGAAGCGTTATGTTCTTAAAATACACCTGAAAGACTGGGAAGGAAATGAGGCGTATTCATTGTATGACCACTTCTCTCTAGCAAGTGAAGAATTAAAATACAGGTAAGCAGAAAAATCAGATCTGAATAAAAAAAGATCTGATAATAATTCTAGACTGTGTAGATGAATGACCTTATTTCATGCAAATTATGATTTTTTTTCAATTAACTCAGAAAATAATGTTTGCTCCATTTTTCACCTATTGCTTAAAACAGTCTTAATAATCAATTTTTTTCCCAGTGGAGACAATGTATACTTTACTAGTGCACACTGGGTGCGTGTAACACACAAGATGCACAAAGATGACAAAATGGTATGGTGTGGTATGGTATATGCTCGCCAACATAGCGGATAGCAGTGCGCAATAGTGAGGGCAATAGGAACCTGTCTGCAGTTGCTATCAAATCCTGATCCAGGCAATAAATACATTTCTGGAAGGTGGATGACTAAGATGAACACTATTGCAAGATTTTGCACTTAAGTCAGTGGCTAGTAGGAGCTGTTCTGTCGTCATGAAGAGCACACTAAGGTAAGGTACCTTCTCCTTCCATGACCCACTGGCTTGGATTCTCAAAGAATAACACTCCTACTAGAAAATGAAGCTAATAGCAAATGTCCAGTCTCACCCCCTACAAACTTGTTAATTTAAACACCAGATTTTAATGGACTATTACTTATGCTCCCATCATTCTGTAAAATGTAAAGCGTCACAATTTCTTCTTACATATTTGGTTAAAACAGGAAATAACATACATTTTAAATCAATACTTCATATAGAAATAAGCATCATAGTATCATACATTTTAAATAGTATCACAGTGTTATACTTTTTTAAACAGTGTCAGCCACAGCTGAAATATATGGGCATGAATGAAGTTCATACGTCATTCTCCAGGCTCTCTGTAAATGCAGTAGATATTGTTTGATTCATTATAGAAGAAACTAGAGACTCTACAGTATAACAGATTCTTTCCTACTACATGGTCCAGGAAACGTTTCTTTATAAGAATCTTACAGATTCATGGAGCTTCAGGTGACTGGACAGAAAAATTGCCTAAATTTATATTAATTTCTCCAGGATTTCTAGCAACTATTTGTTGTAAACAAAGTCAATCTGACACTTGAAAGAACTGGTGCTGTTGCTTCAACTCAAGTCTTACATGCAAAGCAATCCAAGACTATCAGCATCTCCCTTCCCCAAAATGTTAGATCTTAATGCCTTAGTAGTATAGAGTTGTCTCAACTCCAAAGCAAATATTTTTTCATCTGGAAACAGTCAGAACCTACAGCAGAGATTTTTTTGAAGTAATGCTTTAAAATACTTATAAAGGCAACCTTTGCAAAATGGGTCATTACCCTTGTCCACTTACAATATTAAAAAATAATTACTGAAAACTAAAATGGTTGTATATAAATAAATACTTTATTTTAAAAAGCAACCAAGCATGGAATGCATCATAGAATGCAGTTCATTAAAGAATATATTTAACATTATGAAAAAGAAAAAAACTAAGAAAGTATTCAACTAAGAGCAACTTTCATTACATGAAACACATTAATACATTCTGAATGATGGGAAGATTATGCGTTTGGTCATAAAACTGAAATTTCATAGATTCATAGAAGAATTGAGATCAGAATGGACTTCATTTGAGTCAACCATCCTGATCTCAAAGCTATGAGGTCAGGCCAGGTTGCTCAGAGCTTTATCCTGTTGAGTCTTGATAACCTCCAAAGGTGGAGACTGCACAAACTGTTACACTTGTCTGTCCTCATGGTGAAAAAGGTTTTCCTGATATCCAGCCAGAACCTCTCATTTCAATTTACATCCACTGCCTCTCAACTATTATACTAAGCTGTACTTCTAAAAATTGAATAATAATAATAAATGAATAATACTCTGCTTACATGAGACTTCAAATGATATTTGAAAATCAAGCCTAAGCTCACACATTATACTTGGAACCTTTCATATAATTTATATTAGAAAGTGGCTTACAGAATTTTGAACTCATCTTAAGTAAAAACCAAGTATTTAACTTTTTGAAAGAGGTTTTTGAGAAAATCTGCAATGATCTGATCTTTTGAAACGTAAAGGAACAAAAATTCATTCATTCTTAATATTTTCAAAAAGGTAATGTAAAATGGGTTAAAATAATCTGCTAAACTACCAAAGACAACTTCTGTCATAAGCAGAGAATTACATGCAAGATGAAGACTGATCTGGGGACAAGTTAGTTTTCCTCAGAGTCAGATCTCGTCCTTAAACAAATAGAATACCTCAGAGAAGGATGAGCTATTTGATACAGAAATGCAGTCACCAAAGAGATACTGTGGGAGCAGAGGGTTCAAGGCCTTCCAATTCACCGTAACAGTAATAGCTGTGTAATCGCCTCCTCAGTTTGGTGCCCTGTGTCTCTTGCCACTGAGACTGCATCTGCACCCGTGTGAGCAGATCTGAACAGTAGCAGCCTTACTGAAAACTTACCTTGCCAGGGAATTGAAGCAAACAAATACCTCTGTTTTGTTTAATATCTTTAACAATGATGTGGATGAGGGGATCGAGTGCACCCTCAGTAACTTCGCAAATGACACCAAACTGGGTGGGAGTGTTGATCTGCTTGAGGGTAGGAAGGCTGTACAGAGGGATCTGGACAGGCTGGATCGATGGGCTGAGGTCAATTGTATGAGGTTTAACAAGGCCAAGTGCCGGGTCCTGCACTTGGGTCACAACAACCCCAGGTAATGCTACAGGCTTGGGGAAGAGTGGCTGGAAAGCTGCCTGGCAGAGAAGGACCTGGGGGTGCTGGTGGACAGCCAGCTGAACATGAGCCAGCAGTGTGCCCAGGTGGCCAAGAAGGCCAACAGCATCCTGGCTTGTATCAGGAATAGTGTGGCCAGCAGGAGTAGGGAAGTGGTCATCCCCCTGTACTCGGCACTGGTGAGGCCGCACCTCGAATACTGTGTCCAGTTTTGGGCCCCTCAGGACAAGAAGGACATTGAGTTGCTGGAGCATGTCCAGAGAAGGGTAACAAGGCTGGTGAAGGGTCTGGAGCACAAGTCTTATGAGGATCGGCTGAGGGAACTGGGGTTGTTTAGTCTGGAGAAGAGGAGGCTGAGGGGAGACCTTATCACTGTCTACAACTACCTGAAAGGAGGTTGTAGTGAGGTGAGTGTTGGTCTCTTCTCCCAGGTAACAAGTGATAGGACGAGAGAAAATGGCCTCAAGCTGCGCCAAAGTAGGTTTAGATTGGATATTAGGAAAAAATTCTTCACCAAACGGGTTGTCAAGCATTGGAAGAGGCTGCCTAGGGAAGTGGTTGAGTCACCATCCCTGGAGGTGTTTAAAAGACATTTGGATGTGGTGCTTAGGGACATGGCTTAGTAGTGAACTGGCAGTGCTAGGTTTACAGTTGGACTTGATGCTCTTAAGGGTCTTTTCAAAACTAAATGATTCTATGGTTTAACTCTAATAAATCTATGAAGGATGTGAAAAGGAAGAGTAATTAGGAAAGTGGAAAGGGAAATATTCGGAAACTTGTAAAATATCACTTACAAATTGGTATTTAGTATTCCAGGTAATGCTATTATCTCTTATAGATGCAAAGTTGTAATGCTACATTGCCATGTTGTGCTAACAGCAAAATAGGAATCAAAATTAAGTTTTGGTTTAAACTTTTGAACTCAATTAAAAAAATAATTGCACACAATGTACTTAGAGTATTAAAAAATGCATTACATATACAAAAAATTCCAAGAGTTATTATCTATCTGGTCTCATTTTCTTCTAATATGACATGAACAAAACAGTCATCTCACCAAAGTGGAGGCTGTTCATTAGAATATTGTGCTGTTTCTGCTCATATGAAAACATGCTGCAAAACAGCTTACAACAGTACATTGGTCAGAAGAGAACTGAACTATTGGAACAGGATATTTATTGCAAAGTATTCCATCATTATTTTGCAGATCAACTACCATTAACTTCCACGTAATCATTGTTTTTCCATTCCTCACTTCTACAGGATCTACCTTAAAGGACTTACTGGGACAGCGGGCAAAATAAGTAGTATAAGCCAACCAGGAAATGATTTTAGCACAAAGGATGCAGACAATGACAAATGTATTTGCAAATGTTCACAAATGCTAACAGGAGGTAGGAATGTTTTTTTTCTTCTCAGTCTTCCTATTTTTATTGGCACTGAAATTGTCTGTGAGATAAATAGTGATAATTTTGACAGTAAATTTTGACTATTGAAGAAATCCAAACTCACAGATAGGAACGGTAGTATGGTGACTCCAAATGAAATATTTTGTGATTGGAATAGGGTTAGTTAAAGTAAAACAAGAGAAGTTAAAACTGGAGAAAAAACACAGTCTCTCAAGTTGGGGTACAAGAAATTCTGTAATTGTGGAACTAACCAGAGTGACAGCAGATTCTTCCAAGGAATGAGATAACATAGTCCCCGAGATCAAAACACTTAACCCCCTCAAAAAACTTGTTTTAGAGATTCAGTTGGTCAGTGAAATGGGTCCTGATTCTTTAGGTACAAACCTGTTCCCTAACTATCCAGAGAAGAAAACCCAAAGGCTGCTGTATACTGTACATGCCATAGGAAGGTATAAATATTTAATTCCATATTTCAACATAATTATGAAATGGCAATACATAAATTTAAGATACACCACATATATGAGATATCTACATTTTTCTAATGATTGGTCACTAGTTATTGGAGTTTTAGGTGGTATTTTTGTCTTGAACCACACAAACCATTCTATAATTTGTCAATCTAGAATTCCACATTCTGAAATGTAAACAACTGATTTGTAAATTTGACTTCTCTTCCTGTTATCTCTTAAGGAATGGTTTGTTTCCCTATAGCACAAGTTGCAAGACAAAAGACAGCTTCAGTTTATCCAAAAGGATAATTGGATTACTGCCCTGCAAAACAGAACACACACATTATCGCCATCGTAACAGAAGTATAAAAATATGATCTTAATAACAAAAATAAATTTTCCTTATGACCCACTAACAGGTCAGGACCACAAGGATACAAATAAGTTTGGGCTGCTTTTTTCTCCTTTTCCTTCTTACTGAGTTTCAGCACAGAGGTTTTGAAATACTCTGCACAAAGAACTGAAACAGATAACTGAATTAATTCTCTAAAAACAATTAAGAAAGGAGATTAAATATGTGAAGAAAAGGAATTTACCAAAGAGAAGATAAAAAAACAAAGAAGACTCAGTATCATTATAGTTCAAGTCAAGTTCTGCCCTGACACTGTCAACAATACTGTTTGATATCAATAATAAATTAAGCTTGATTGAAGACCTTCCCTTCTCAATTTTAAACTACTATGTATTACATAAGCTTCAAGAATATGTAGTGAACACATAAATGCATTTTCTCACAGAGTTTGAGGGACGTATTTTATACTGACACATTGAAATAATAAGAATGAAACCTGGTTTTAGATTCCTTTTTCATTTCAGGACAACAAAGTGTCCTTATATGCTATTATGAAAATTACTTGTGCTGACATTTTCACCTGCTGATGTTTGTTTTTTTTCTGTCTTGCAGGATGGTGGTTTGATGCATGTGGTCCTTCTAACCTCAACGGAATGTATTACCCATTACGACAGAACAACAACAAGTTCAATGGTATCAAGTGGTACTACTGGAAAGGCTCGGGATACTCTCTCAAAGCCACAACTATGATGATTCGACCAGCAGATTTCTAAATGCTTTTGCATTATGTGAATTATGTATTGTATAGTCTTCAAAGACTTCATTTGCTGAGCATATAAACACACATCTGCAACTTGTCTCATTTTCAAGCCCAGAAAACATGCGCTAGTGTTCTGAAGGGATCAGTTCAGTACAATTCCTGAATTGCAATAGCCTTGATCAGCTAAAGCTCATATTATTCAACCAGACAAAGTCTAAAGCATCAACCTGGTATAACAGTGATTTGGCCAAACAACTGAATAAAAAGAACATCCAAGAAACTGTCAGACAACTTAAGGACTCTGTTTTACTGATCATTTATGTTATGTATGTGTTAGTAAATAACTGGAACTGTGAAAAGTACCTAAAATAGTTTTCGAAATATGCATTTTGCCTCATCACTGAACTTTAAACTTTACTCTAATATAAAACACTTAACTTGATCTAGAACTATTTATCTCTCTGTGTCATGTTTGCCTTTTATGTACATAAAAAAAAATATTGTCCTGTAATTAGCTCAATATTGTAGTTAGAGAATACATTCTTTCCCCCCATAGTCTCCTAAACAACTTCTTACACTTATTCAGGGATTTTTTCCAATAGCCTGTATTACTTTATTTAACAGAGGAAAACCAATTTAAGTACTTTGCATTTATTCTTGGGAAACTGTGTACAAAAATCACCATTTCTTTCAGTTTGTACTTATTACAGTCACTATCTTTAAGTTACAGAAATCCCTGCAAATTACAATATAGTATGTGTTTCTCTATATTTCTGTGAAGACTGCACTTTTTTCCTTTCCTTGTCATTTACCTGTAAAATAACTGATCAGTATTTTATAAACCGAGACAACGGCATTAACACCAAATGTCCGGTTGTCTATGACAATCAGTTATCACCTGGTGCTGTAGTACATCTATATGTTTTGTAAAAATAACCTAACTGAAAAACATATGCATGTTCTTTGATACAATTAAATTTATGCTCATGAGTTAAGATACAAATTACTACACTTTAAAAATGGGAAAAAAAATCTGAAAGTTATCTAAGGTCATACTGTTGGTTTTTTTTCAGTAAGGTTAGGACTTCTCCCTAGAAATTCTCTGTAGGTAGGCCCTCAATGTATGACACAATGTGAATAAATTACTCTACTGGGTGATTTTTGCTTTTTTAATTTTTTTTTATTACTGTATGCTTCAAAATTGTGTACTGTACACTGCAGTTCAGATTGAGAAGATATTTCTTCATAAATGACACAAAATAATTTTGTGCAGATTTCTCCCCAAATTAACTTTAGGTTTTAATTCTCATGCTTAGTCTTTGCCTTAAAGTAATAATTTTGTAAATTTTTAATTTCAGCAGATGACTGAATTAGTTACAAGACAACAACATATCTCATACCAGAACAAAACAAAAACGCCAGACACAACATTTCTGGAAGCGTACTAAACAAAAGATGTTGTATCTTAAAAACAGTAAATGATTTTGAGAAAGATGGAAGAAAACATACTGGCAGTCATTAAAGCTGCTGTCAGAGTACCCCACCGCTTACGCTACCACCATTCTTCACTGAAAATGCATTAGCATTACTAAAGGGTAGCAGAGACAAAAAATACTTATATTACTTCATGATCTGATTTTAAATAAACCTAATGAGTGTAAATTAACAGTCATCATCTGAAGAGTTGCATAAAATAATCTGAATGTATTTAAGATTACTGTTTAAGTATTTTATTGTTTCTCCTAGCAAACTTGTAAGGATAAACGTATCCCAAACTAAAAAAAAATACTTCACAAAATTGCTTCCATGGATTTCTAAGAAATGTCTTCAAAAGAAAGTCTAGCAGGGGGCCACCAAGCTAGTAAAGGAGCTAGACATACCAAGAAGCAGACAACCAAGAGAGGCTGAGAGAGCTGGCCTTTTTCAGACTGGAGAAGAGAAGGGGAAGGGGAGACCTTACTGCTGTCTACAACTGCTGGATTGAGGACACAGAGCCAGACCCTTCTTGGAGGTGCACTGCAATGGGGCAAGAGGCACAAGCTAGAATTTGGGAAATTGTTTTTTCCTTTTAATTTCTTCATTTATTACTATGAGGGTGGACTGGACAAGTCCCCTGGAGCAGAGCATTGAACTAGATAACCTTCAGAGGTCCCTTCTAATCTAAAATATTTTATGGTTCTATGAAATTTAATAGAAATGCTGAGTCTAGATTACTATATTTCCTGCTTCACTGCATTTAATCAGACAACTAAAGAAAATACTCCCAATATTTGAGATAGTAAGCATATCCAGCCCAATAATCCAAAAAGAAAAAAAAAAAAAATCTTCTTAAAAACCATGATGGAATCCAGCACAGTATGAATGCTCAACCTGGCAAAGGTAAATAATGCTAACTTCTGGTTGACATTAACCTTCATTTTTTTAGTAAGAAAACACTATATGACAAGAAAAATTAAATATTGCATGGCTAGTTTCGATTTGCTGGAAAAAAAGTCTTTATAAAGCTTAAGGCTTTTTGATAACTATTCTGGGAAAGTGATCAAAGATATTGATGTAGACATTGAACGGATCAATTGTTTAATGAGACTTTTTCATTTTTTTGGGAAAATGGAGTAATTTATCAACACGAATGTCAAATTTTAGAGTGAATATGTTTTTAAATTACATTTTATCCAAATGAGATTGCATGGCTTAAACTGCAAACACCAAAGTGAATTGAGAGGAGGATATTTCGGAAGGAATGCAATAATAGGAAAAAGAAGGCTTTGGACTTCGTACAAACAATTAAAACATAACAGCAAGATAACCCCATCTTTTAATTCCTTTCTGTAATCAGATAGACAGTATATAAAACTAGAATGCCCTTCCATTTTCTCTAAGTACTCCTTAGGAAACAGAAAAGAAATAACAAGAAAAGAAAGGGAATATAAACACCATTCATGCTCAAATAATAATAGTATCTTTAAAAATAAGATATCTGTTACAGTAAGAAACCAGAATGAATCAAGAAGGGAACGATTGGAAAGGTGATGGAAATATCACCTTGGAGACTGACTTTGTTCCTCTGCAAGAGAAGCACACTGCAAACAGAAGCCATTCAGATTCTCAGCACAACCATAACCTCCCTCAATTTTATCTTCTCACCATCTCTGCTTTAGGAATAAAAACTGTAAACAGAATCTAAAAAACAACCCCAGCAGGAATCACTTCCAAGGAATGCTATGTAAGGTGTTACTGTTAGCATACTTAGTTATTAAACAAGGTAGTCTGAGAAGAAACAGAAAACTCAAAACAGCTTAATCTGAAGTACTGTGTTCTTTTTTTCATACAAATAACAGAAAAGGGGGAAAAACCATGCTGCTTATTTGTTTTTCACATTAAGTTTTACCATTCTTAATGTGTTTGCTAGATCTACTTTCTCCTTTTAGAAAAAATACTACATTGTAATGGATGATTAATTTCTTTGGGCTTATTTAAGAATAACTGTTACAGTTTCCCTATACTTTGAGAACATACAACTATGAAATAAAGTCTTCATCTCAAACATGTAAATTTACATAAATTATAGATTTAGAAAAAATGTTAAAAATAAGTTAACAGTTAATGAAATTATAGTAAAAATAAAGTTTAAACCCAATGAAATGCTGTTTCTTCAAAGCCCCTATGAAACTTCGAGAAACAAGTAGCAGATGATAATATATTTATCTAGCTGCTACAATGTAAGAGAAATTGTGAAACCTTTTTTGGCAAAACTATTAGAGTGATTGACTAGTAACCTGCTATAATTCTACTTGTTTTAAAACCAAAATTAAACTACTGTTTAATCAATTACAACACATGGAGTGCAGATACACTTGGGTCTGCACAGAAACACCGTGCCCCTGCATACACACTTTTGCACTAATTCACAATTCAGTACTTGAGAATGATCATTAAAGGCAGGAAAAATGCTTAATTTCACCTACTTAGTAGTTTTAGAAGCCCACAGTAATTTTCCATTGCCAAAGTAATTTCTGGACTGAAAATATTGAGTCCATGACCTGAATAATCTTTCTGTTAGGTGATAACATGCCTCTCCAGTTTATATACCAGCACAGATAGAAATAAAATATGCCACAAATAAAGTAAAGTACATTTATACTTCAAGAAGCAGCTATTTTATCCAGATGTTAATTGGTGAATCAATTTTTTTTTGCATTTTCCATGCATACCAAATTTTTTGCACACACTTCAAAAAGTAGGGGACAAAGGAGAAAACAACTCCTTACAGTATTTGGTTTAAAAAAATATTTTTTTCTAGTAGGTCTTCTTGTTCACAAAACCTATTTAGAGGGCCAATCATTTTCCAGATAAACAAAAGAAAGTTCACAAGCTTAAAGGGCCATTAAACTTACAGGAGCTGCAGGGAAGCTGGATGAAAGCTCATATGGTTCCTCTGGATCCATATGAGATCCAATGGCCCAATTCCAAAGACCACAGAACCTAAAATAAATTAAATGGTAAGTAGAACTCTTCTAATTTCTACAATAGCAAACTCTTTGAATGTGTAATTAGAAGTAACAGTGCAGTTGCAATAGTTGGTTTGATATTTCATTTACCCAAACCAAACGATTCGCTGAAAAAATCAAGCAGAAAGATACAAATTTTACAACTAAAACAAACAATTAAAATACCAAAGTCATATTTCTATGCATAGCTACATTAAATTTTAAAACCTTGTGAAAATATTAGAAAAGTGAACTTTTTGCATCATGATACATAAAATTAAAGATTTGAAAAGGGAAGTCATACTATATCAGTTCTGTTCTCTTGGCTTAGTTAATCATTGACCTTCACGAGGTTCCTGTTGGCCCATTTCTCCAGCCTGTCAAGGTCCCTCTGAATGGGAACACCCATCTGGTGTATCAAACATTCCTCACAGTTTTGTAACATCTGAAAACTTGCTGACGGTGCACTCTTCTCCATCATCCAGATCACAAATGAAGATGTTAAACAATATTGGACCAGTACCAACCCCTGCTACCGACTGGGATTATGCAACTGTTGTATATAATCCACATTACATATATAAATCAGCCTGCAAACGAGAAAAGCTCAATTTAATTCTCTTCAGTATCCTCCTCTGTCAATGTCAGATTCTAGAGCATAATGAAAGGTCGCTAACAGCACAGAGTACTGACTGTCTGGGAAATACATGATCATTTGTGTTCAACTGAGCTCTGATATGCTGGATCAATATGATCCTTGGAGACTAGCAATCCTAACACTTTGGACTACTTTGAGACTTCCATTCCCATCAAGGCCATCACAAAATGGTTAACAGGTAAAAAACAACTTGAAATGGTTATATTTTCAGTTTCTGAAATACAGTAATTTTTTTTTTTTTTTTTGTAAAACTTCCCCAAAACTACACCATCCAGCATTTTTTCCTTGGCTGATTTTCTAAACCATTCTTGAAAATGATTTATAATTATAAGTTGCAGCTGGTAGACTGTAATATTAAAAGCCTCGCAAAACGTGTTCAGAGACTATCCCTCAAGTGGTAAAAGTCTTCATGGGAAAATGGAAAAAGACTGAAGTTCCTACCATGGCTTTAGCCTTGAATTGTATAAAGGGCATTTTCTTAGTAATTTCTAGGTAGTCTAAATTCTGAACACACTTTGATGGAAGAGGAGTTCATTTTCCTCATTAGCTTTATCACTGTGAACTGAGCCATAAACCTTCTTGTACAGGTAAAAGACTGGTAAGTTCTTTGTCGTTTGTCCACTGTCACACAATTCAACAACTTTCCCCTTTTAGAGATATCTGAGCTTTGCAACATCCTTCCTGTAGCTGCTATTTGGCACACCTTAAATACGAGTCAAAAAAAGCATTGTTGCCCACTAGCGAGAGACAGCATGATTCATACATGTAACCTTAAAAGCCATAGCAACCCCCCAATAGCCTGCTGCCCCTACAG
The DNA here is from genome assembly GCA_031468815.1 of Morus bassanus. Classification (NCBI taxonomy): domain Eukaryota; kingdom Metazoa; phylum Chordata; class Aves; order Suliformes; family Sulidae; genus Morus; species Morus bassanus. The sequence continues at coordinate 91,147,764 of CM062569.1, forward strand.
CAACAGGTAGTATTAAGTGAACAACAAGTGTACATATACCCCCAAAATGGGATAGATGGATTTTATCAGAAAGTAAATCCCCATGTTTAGTATAATTCTACCTCTGGCAGTCGCAATTTCCCTAAATAGTTCTCTAGCCATTTCAAATAGATGATGTCTGTTTCTTACCATCAGCACAGCCATGCACCATTAAACTGTTGTCATTATTCACCTTAGAACAAGCTGAATTTCATCAGTGTGTGAAATTATTCCCATGCTTGATTCACAACTGATATATTCTGTATTTTTTTTATTCTTTTGGAAGATGCCATACAAATTCATATATTAGTAGTTTTAATTTAAATTATAAAACTTTACCTCGTAAAATTTGGGAAGCAGCGCTATGAGGTGCCCCCTTCAAAAAAAATGGCCATAATATGTGTCAAGCATGATAAAGTTATCCTTTACAATGTTACAGCTCACTAACTAAACAAGATTCTAAGCTGAACAGACTGATTACAAACTAGTAATGTATATCTTATGAAATGGCCTAATTGTATGTAGGAAAATAACTTTCTGTAAAGGGCTCTCTTGCCCCAAATCTGTTGCTACCAGAAGTAAATTGCAAACCGAATTGAGAAACTAATTTTATTATCAAAAACAAGTTCTGTAGGCTTTAGTCCAAAGTAGCTTGTGTCTGATGACTTTCAGAGGAACCAGCAACCTCATATATGAACTGCAACAAAAGCTGGTGCTTTGTGTGATGTGGCAAGTGGTGTTTTACTTGTGAGGGGAGGTGTCCAATTTTGCAGGCTATTGGAAGTGAACACTGATTTTTTGTTGATGATGAAAAGCAGCATATCTTCAAACTTATTATTGAACTTTATTACAAAAATCCAAAGAAGATTATGCTTACTCTTAGAAAACACACAACCAAATATTTGAAAATGCAACAGCTGTACAAAAAGAGAAAATAATTTCTGTAGTCATTATATCATACCAAACCTAAAAATAAGAGTTAAGCACCTGAATAAATAAATGACCTTTAAAAAAATATTCAAAACATAATAGTGCATTGCTGTGTTTAGCCAAGAAAAGTATAGTAACTTCTTAAAAACATACAGTTAAGTCTGCAACTTAGGATTTTAATTCCTAAGTTTTAAGGTGGTACCTGCATATATTTTTTACAATTACTTTTTACAATTTACAATAAAAGTATTGAAATCTGTTGGCTTTATACTTACAGCTGTATATATTTATTGCAAATAAAAGAAACTTGTTAATCCAAGCCATTTCTCTTTTAATCACAGTATAAATCAAATTTAACTGAACCAAGAAAATTTTAACTTCTAATACAATTCTTAAAGACATGCTGCATGAAAATAATTTCTTTGTAAATAATCTTGAGCAGGAACAGATGTACCATGCTGTATAATGTGTACATCATGTCCTTATAGTACCAAAATGATGTTTGTACTAAGAATAACTGGCAAACAACCCAAATGGATTAAAACATAAACCCAAAAGATTCGTTATGATTAAGTAATCCCATTTCATTTTCCAGGCCAATTTTACAGTAACAACCTCTGTCAATCCTTGCAGTATTTACAGAATTTTGTTTAGAAATTATTTTGTTTATCTTAACAAAAGATGGACTAATGCTTGTCTATCATGTACAAAGGCATCATATCTACTTTCCTAGATAAAAAGAACATTAGATACAGAGTTCATGAACAGGTCCTGCAGTAAATAATTAGGTCACCACTCACTAAAACATTCAGTTTTCATGAACACAAAGGCAAGAGCCCTCCATTCTAAGTCACTGAAGTTTGCTTCTGACTTTGGCAGAGACAAATTTTCAACCAGTATATTTGCACAGAAACACTAAAAAACCACTTCAAATTCATGTAGGACAAAGAGTTATGATTTGCAATGTTATTTGAGTAAACTACTTTTTCTTGTTAAGCCAGTAATATCTTCATATTCAACAGATCCTTAGAATGTGGAAAAGGAGTAAGAAAATCTGGAATACTTCAGAATATAAAAGTGTTTATACTGAGAAGAAAGAGCTATCTAGAAGTTTTCAAATGTGCAGTTACAGAAGATTTGTGACTGGACTTGTACAAAGCATTTGACACTGTCCTGCACAACATCCTTGTCCCTAAATTGGAGAGACATGGATTTGACGGATGAGCCACTTGGTGGACAAGGAATTGGCTGGATGGTTGCACTCAGAGTTGCAGTCAGTGGCTCGATGTCCAAGTGGAGACCAGTGACGAGTGGCATTCCTCAGGGGTCAGTATTGGGACTGAGTGCACCCCCAGCAAGTTTACTGATGACACCAACTGTGTGGTGGTTGACATGCTGGAAAGAAGGGATGCCATCCAGAGGGACCTCGACAGGCTTGAGTGGTGGGCCCGTGCGAACCTCATGAAGTTGTTTCTTTTGATCATGGGGAGGTTTACACAGCACCTGGCCTGCTGGCGGCAGATGGAGTTCACCTGTCTCAAAGGGGGAAAAGGATTCTTGCTCATGGGTTGGTGGGGCTCATCAAGAGGGCTTTAAACTAGGTTCGAAGGGGAAAGGGGATATAGCCAGGCTCACTAAAGACGAGCCTAGGGGTGGTGTGCTGAGGTTAGGGGTGAAATTGATAGTCCAGCTCAAATACATCTACACTAATGCATGCAGCATGGGCAACAAACAGGAGGAGCTGGAAGCCATTGTGCAGCAGGAAAACTATGATTTAGTCACCATCAGAGAGACATGGTGGGATGACTCTTATGACTGGACTGCTGCAATGGATGGCTATAAGCTCTTCAGAAGGGACAGGCAAGGAAGGAGAGGTGGTGGGGTGGCCCTGTATCTTAGGGAGTGTTTCAATTGTATAGAGTGATTGTGATGATAAGATCGAGTGCTTATGGGTAAGGATGAGGGGGAAGGCCAACAAGGCAGATATCCTGCTGGGGGTCTGTTATAGATCACCCAACCAGGATGAAGAGGTAGAAGAAGCATTCTACAAGCAGCTGGTGGAAGTATCACAATCAGTTGCCCTTGTTCTCGTGGGGGACTTGAACTTACTGGACATCTGCTAGAAATACAACACAGCAGAGAGGAAACAGTCTAGGAGGTCCTGCAGTGTGCGGAAGATAACTTCCTGACACAGGTGGTAAGTGAGCCTACCAGGGAGGTGTCTCACCTGACCTCCTGTTCACAAACAGAGAAGGGCTCGTGGGAGATGTGGTGGTTGGAGACCATCTTGGGCTTAGCTACCATGATATGACTGAGTTCTCAATTCTTGGCAAAGTACGTAGAGGAGTCAGCAAAACCACTACCATGGACTTCCAGAGGGCAGACTTTGGCCTGTTCAGGTCAGTGGTTGACAGAGACCCTTGGGAGGAAGTCCTGAAGGGCAAAGGAGTCCAGGAAGGCTGGGCATTCTTCAAGAAGGAAGTCTTAAAGGCACAGGAGCAGGCTGTCCCTATGTGCTGCAAGACTAACCGGAGGGGATGATGACTGGCCTGACTGAACAGGGAGCTTTTGTTGGGATTCAGGGAAAAAAAGGAGAGTTTACCACTTTTGGAGGAAGAGGCAGGCAACTCAGGAAGAGTACAGAGATCTTATTAGGTCTTGCAGAGAGAAAATTAGAAAGGCAAAAACCCAGCTAGAACTCAACCTGGCCACTGTTGTAAGGGATAACAAAAAATGTTTTTACAAATACATTAACAACAAAAAGAGAACCAAAGAGAATCTCCATCCTCTCTTGGATGCAGGAGGATGAGGTACTAAATGCCTTCTTTGCCTCAGTCTTTAATAGTCAGACCAGTTATCCCCAGGGTATTCAGGCCCTGAGCTGGAAGAAAGGGTTGGATCACAGAATAAACCCCCCATAATCCAGGAGGAAGCAGTTTACGACCTGCTGAGCTGCCTGGACACTCACAAGTCTATGGGGCCAGATGGGATCCAGCTGAGAGCACTGAGGGAGCTGGTGGAAGAGCTTGACAAGGCACTCTCCATCATTTACCAACAGTCCTGGTTAACAGAGGAGGTCCCAGGTCACTGGAGGCTTGCCAAGGTGACGCCCATCTACAAGAAGTGCCAGAAGGAGGATCTGGGGAACTACAGGCCTGTCAGCCTGACCTCGGTACCAGGGAAGATTATGGAGTGGTTCATCTTGAGTGAGCTCACCAGGCATGTACAGGACAACCAGGGGATCAGGCCCAGCCAGCATGACTTCATGAAAGGCAGGTCCTGCCTGACCAACCTGATCTCCTTCTATGACCAGGTGACCCACCTAGTGGATGAGGGAAAGGCTGTGGATGTTAACTACATAGTCTTTAGTAAAGCCTTTGACACAGTCTCCCACAGCATCCTCCTAGAGAAGCTGGCAGCTCATGGCTTAGACAGGTGTACTCTTTGCTGGGTGAAAAACTGGCTGGAAGGCCGAGCCCAGAGAGTTGTGGTGAACAGAGCTAAATCCAGTTGGTGGCCGGTCACAAGCGGTGTTCCCCAGTGCTCAGTTTTAGGGCCAGTCTTTTTTAATATCTTTATCAATGATCTGGATGAGGGGATCAAGTGCACCCTCAGTAACTTTGCAAATGACACCAAACTGGGTGGGAGTGTTGATCTGCTTGAGGGTAGGAAGGCTGTACAGAGGGATCTGGACAGGCTGGATCAATGGGCCGAGGCCAGCTGTATGAGGTTTAACAAGGCCAAGTGCCAGGCCTTGCACTTGGGTCACAACAACCCCATGCAACGCTACAGCCTTGGGGAACAGTGGCTGGAAAGCTGCCCAGCAGAAAAGGACCTGGGGGTGCTTGTTGACAACCAACTGAACATGAGCCAGCAGTGTGCCCAGGTGGCCAAGAAGGCCAACAGCATCCTGGCTTGTATCAGGAACAACGTGGCCAGCAGGACTAGGGAAGTAATCATGCTCCTGTACTCAGCACTGGTGAGGCCACACCTCCAATACTGTGTTTAGTTTTGGTCCCCTCAGTACAAGAAGGACATCGAGTTGCTGGAGTGTGTCCAGAGAAGAGCAACAAAGCTGGTGAAGGGTCTGGAGAGCAGGTCTTATGAGGAGAGGTTGAGGGAACTGGGGTTGTTTAGTCTGGAGAAGAGGAGGCTGAGGGGAGACCTTCTCACAGTCTACAACTACCTGAAAGGAGGTTGTAGTGAGGTGGGTGTCGGTCTCTTCTCCCGAGTTACTAGCGATAGGACGTGAGGAAATGGCTTAAAGCTGCATCAGGGGAGGTTTAGACTGGATATTAGGAAAAATTTCTTTACTGAAAGAGTGGTCAGGCCTTGGAAGAGGCTGCCCAGAGAGGTTGTGGAGTCACCATGCCTGGAGGTGTTCAAGAAATGTGTAGACGTGGCACTTCAGGGCATGGTTTAGGAGGCATGGTGGTGTTGGGTTGACGGTTGGACTTGATGATCTTAGAGGTCTTTTCCAACCTTAATGATTCTATGATTCGAAGTTCAACAAGGCCAAGTGCAAGGTCCTGCACATGGGTCAGGGCAATCCCAAGCACAAATACAGGCTGGGTGGAGAATGGATTGAGAGCAGCCCTGAGAAGGAGGACTTGGGTGTGTTGGTTGATGAGAAGCTGAACATGACCCAGCAATGTGCACTCACAGCCCAGAAAACTAACTGTATCCTGGGCTGCGTCAAAAGAAGCGTGGCCACCAGGTCGAGGGAGGTGATTCTCCCCTTCTACACAGCTCTTTTGAGATCCCACTTGGAGTACTCTGTTCAGCTCTGGAGCCCTCAACATGAGAAGCATATGGACCTGTTGGAATGAGTCCAGAGGATGGCCACAAAGATGATCAGAGGGCTGGAGCAGCTCTCCCATGAAGACAGGCTGAGAGAGCTGGGGTTGTTCAGCCTGGAGAAGGGAAGGCTTCAGGAAGACTTTATAGCCGGCTGAAGGGGGCCTACAAGAAAACTGGACAGGGACTTTTTACAAGGGCATGTAGTGATAGGACAAGTGGCTTTAAACTGAAAGAAGGTAGATTTAGATTAGATATAAGGAAGAAATTCTTCACTATGAGGGTGGTGAGGCACTGGAATAGGTTGCCCAGGGAAGTTGTTGATGCCTCATCCCTGGAAGTGTTCAAGGCTAGGTTGGACGGGGCTTTGAGCAACCTGATCTAGTGGAAGATGTCCCTGCCCACAGCAGGGGGGTTGGACTAGGTGATCTTCTTTGAACCCAAACCATTCTATGATTTAGCTTAAAATGTAATGATAAACCAGTACAGTATGGATCAAGAATGAATGCTGGATACAGGAATATCAGAAGTTAGGAAAATACAGCTGATAACATTGAGGTATTAAGAATGTATCAGATTCTAGTAGAATGCAGTCTTGCTGGTCATGGAAGACCCAAAAAAGGAGGAAATAGGGAGGGAAGAGGAGAGTGGGAAAAGCATAGTTTTTCTGTGGATCTCCTACAACCTTAAAGAATGTTCTCCTTTGGCTTTGGACTAGAATCAAGTTGATCAATCTTCTGTTACTCTGTCCTCAAGTATGGATTATTTTATCTAATTCAGTAGCACGCAACCTATATGGCATGGAGCTCCAACAACAGTCTTGCAGGTTATACAGCTATAAGGTTAGCCTTGGTGCAAAGTTTTCCTCTGCATATCCATATCAGCTATGCTTATTCACACTATATAGGAAAATTTATGTCAAGCATCAAGTTCTCAGGGGTGTAAAAAACCACTGTTTGACTAGTCATTATTTAAGGCCTCTTACCCATCCAGCTAGCACACTGAATGATCATATGGTATTTGGAACTGAATAACTCATCTTGAAATATGTAAACAGAGTGCTATGAAGATTAAATGTCTAATGGTAAATTTGATGTTTCTCCAACATTCATCTTTAAAAAGATAATTTTAATTTTTTCTCAGAAGAAAAAAAATATTGCAGCCTAAATTATGTCTCCATGTTACAAGTCAAAAGGCAGAGGTAAATAATATTTCAGCTTCTTAAAATGTTGAGAAATAACTTCCAGAAGAGAATCATCACTGCTCAAAATTAATACCTTGTTTAAAAGGTACTACTGATTTCTCCAGACTGATTGATTATTTTAATTATCCAATTTGAAGTATTTTACCAATGAAAGTACTTATGGTAGGATTGACTAGAGTACGGAAAGGCATTTAAAGGACTCAGTATTGTAGCATTAATAAAAGGAAAAGATTATTTTCCTTAAATGAAATTCCCTTGACTAATTTTCTACAGAATTCCTCATGATGGTTAAGAGAAGCTTCAGCTTCCTCTTTTCTAGTTAAAGCATTCAGTTAATGAATTTGGGTAAAAAGATAGCAAAATTATGCCAGTGACACAATTAGAGAATTAGAAAATTATGTTCTTACATGATAAGATGCATAGATATAACCAGGTTAAGAAATAATTTTTTAAAGAAGTTTAAAGCAATATTTTGTTTCAGTGAAATAAATGACTTAATTGAGGGATTAGACATTTATGGACAAAGTTGTACCCAGCCTTAGTGAAAGACTTAAGCACGGTTCTAAGAAAGTTAAAAATAGTGTTATTCATAGATAAGCACATACTATACGACTGAACAAACTTGTGATTTGGAGAACTGAATTCTGAAGTTTTTCTCTAGTTCCTTCTCATGTGGCTCTCCTAGTAACTTCAGAACTTTTTCTAAATAGCAGTTCAATAAAATGAGTGAAGACACTCCAGCATTTGATCCAATAATACTTATATAGCAACAAACTAATTCTTAGAACAATTCCATTTAACCTACTGGTATTATATGAGGGAGATAGATGATCCTGTCTAAAAGGCAGACCATAGGATAGCAGGAGAAAAATTAGCATTGCTACTAGCCAATACCGGTCTATGAAGAGCATGTGTTGATGTTTTCACCTTGGATCGTTCATAGAAGCACAGTGCATAAGATGGGAAATGAAATTCTAGGACAGCAATTGCCAGAATACTGATTATCCAAATACTGCCTTATTTACAGTAATACAAAAGACAGAAAACTATTTTACTGGATTTTTGTAGTAGTTGTCTACATCTTTAACTACTAAGATAGCTATGTGAAGCTTTTTCTCAAGGAAATATACATCATGTTTGACTACCCTGTTATGAGAAAGTAACTTACAGCAAATACATTGTTACTTGTTTAAAACTCCATACAAAGCTAAGCGTGGGACAGATATTTCAATGTATTTCATTCATAGATGCTTAGAAATATATAATAGTTGGGGCTGGAATGGACCTGTGGAGATTGTCTTGTCCAAACCCCTCCCCAAATATGTTCCTTTTAATGCAGCCAAGGATGCTATTGGTCTTATTTGCCAAAAAGGCACATTATTGGATCATTAAGGTGACCAAAGATGCAAACCCCTTTATTCCAAGGAAAATTCATCACCAAGAACTTCTGAAAACTCCAAAGTATACCATAACAGCTTCTTCAGATGACTACATGTTTATCATGTAGGACAAGGTTCACACTGGTAAGTCCAGACATCTTGAAAACAAAAAGGCAACAGGAGTTTATTTTGTTTTCAGCCCAACAATTAAATTTTAAAGTATTTATAAGGAAAAGGAAACCAAGAAATTTAAAGTTATTCAACAACCCTTTTCTGTATAAGATGAAGAGCTATTTCCATACAAATTCCAACAGCTATGTTTTACAGCTCTGGAAGCATAAGGAAAGCTGAAAAACTGTCACCTGAAATGTCAAATTGAGTGGTTAATCTCTATTATCACAGTGAGCAATTCAGGTGTCTTAACCCTGGGCTGACAGGTAAGCTTCTCACCTGGTCACTATTCACTCCCCGCCCCAGCAGGACTGGGGAGAGAATTGGAAGGGTAAAAGTGAGAAAAAAACCATTTTGTGGGTTAAGATAAAGACAGTTAACAAGTGAAAGGAAAAAAATTAAAACACCCCCAAATGATGTAAAAGTCATCATTCCCACCCGCAGATTGATGCCCAGCCAGTCTCCAAGCAATGGCTGCTTTGGAAAATCCCCTCCCAGTTTTATAACTGAGCGTGATGTCATCTGATATAGAAAGTCTCTTTGATCAGTTGGGGTCAGCTGTCCCAGCTGAGTCCCCTCCCAACTTCTTGTGCACCCTCAGCCTCCTTGCTGGAGGGGGCTGACCGAAAAACAGAGAACACCTTGACGCTGTGTAAGCACTGTTGAACAACAGCTAGAACACTGCTGAGTTACCACTGTTTTGGTCACCAGTCTAAAACAAAGGACCATACAGGCTATGATGAAGAAAATTAACTTGATCCCAGCTGGACCCAGTACAGCAATTCATTATTATCTTGTCTTTACAGTAACAGTCTGGTAACTTTATGTGGTAGTCCACAAGAAATTTTGAGTATATACAGTGATTATTTGATCTGGATGTCGGAGACCCATTTCTGTAAATTACGAAGTCTCCAAACTACTCATCTATAAATAGCTTTCCTTTTTTTTTTTCTATTTTACAGTTTTCCCACTATGCAGCAAAATATCTAACAATTCCCCTTAATTTTTACCATTGGTGAACACAATACATATTTCAGAAAAATTCAATCTGAATAATGTGACTTGGCTAATGTTGACCAGAGATAGTTTGTTTAGCCTGTCCAAAGATAATGCATGTGACATGAGTTTCTCATCCATGAGATAAGACTTCAGGCATTTCTAAATTATATATTGAGGTAGAACATAGGAATACTTTGGTTAGATGAAGTACTGAAAGACTAAGTCACGGTAACAGAGCTTCACAGACAGATTTCCTCTAATTGAGCTAACTCTAGGCAAGCTTGAATATCTGAACATTGCACAACTGTACATAGCATGGACACAAACATTGTTATATGGTTGATATTTCAGCTATACAAAATAAGTTTAATTTATTCTGTAACAAAAATTAAAAATATTTCTTACCCATTCATAAGAAACAATCCAACACCCACGAGCAATTCCCAGCATAACATTCAAGGTACGACGAGGACTCCCTGCAACTACATGACTTGTTGTTTCACATACATCATCTGAGAATAAAAAGTCTCCAAGTTTATTCACCACCTCAATTACTGTATTTTGTTTCCTAAAAAGAAGGAAAAAAACCCCATACAATGTTGAACGGATATGCAGAATTATAAAAGCGTATACACACAACACAAATTAACTCAAACTGTCCTCATTTCTTTCCTCAGTAATAATTTCTTATCATTTTCTCACTGAGCCTCTACCCATTTGCTAGCCCTAAATTCATTAGGCCTCCCACAGAGTCCAAACAGGCCCTTTTCTGTCATCACACAATCACATCTACTTGCACATCAAAGCTCTTTTGTCCCCCACATCTATCTTGTCTGTTTAAATAGAAGCTTTTGAGTCAGGAATTATCTAACATTTTGTTTGTGTATAATGCCTAGTACAACACAGCCGAATTCTTGTTTGCTTTTGTAGTAAGCAGTACAAGTAAACTAAGTTTTTACAGTAATAGTTTATACATTAAAAACATGTATTCATGTTGACTAAAACTTACTCAAAAAAGTATTACCAGGAAATGTAAACATTTAGACACAGCACTTTTATGAGGTTTTCATTGGAAGCACCAGATTTTCAGCATCTGAATAAAACGCTGTGTCTAAATTTAGAGAGAAGTCCTAAAGTTCTGGCTTGCTACCTAAACATCTGAACCAATTATAATTAAATACAAAATCCAGAATGGCCACCTATAGCTGGAATTCTAATTCAAGTTCTTTACATAGCTATGCTGAAGCACACACATATATAATCGTGAGAACAGTGAGATCTTGGTATCACTAGAGAAAAGCTGTTGCATGAGAACAATTTACTGTTCTTAATAATTATTATTATTAATCATTATTACAAGTGTTCATTAAAGATTTTTAAATGAAAGCCCAGTTCCAGCACCCTCTCTGCTCCCCTCAGCTGACTTGGAAATGTCCATGGCGTACTCCACAAGATAAAATAATTAAGCACAAACTTGAACACAGTCACGTCCATCACGATGGTGATCCTCTCAGAACATTTAAGTTAATCACTGACATAATGCGAGAGCACACTCAGAATATCTCCAGAACCCTCTGGGGTTACTTTCATTCTCGCTACATTTCACTCCACAGAAAATAACTCAGTTAAGTCTCCCCAAACACCCCAGCTAAAGCAGACACTACTTAGAGGAACTCTAACAAAACCTGCAAAAAGTTCTTCATGGAGAATGCAACAATCTATTTTTTTAAGAAGTTTCAAACAGATAAATGAATAGTAACAGCAAACAGTGTAGCAAATTAATTTCACAATTAAGTCAAAAAGTGATACTGTATGTGGAGACATCTAAAAAAAAAAATCAAACCACTGACAACTGCTTCGCTCCAGACATTGGTAAGTGTGAATTCTGGCCTTGGCTCTATTGCCTTCAGTGTTACTGGAACATTTACTATTCATTTAATGAGTTTTAACTTGACATAGCCTACAAGGGAATGTTTTTGCAACACTGCAACCCATAGGGTTAGCCCTGCCTAGGCTGCATGCTCAGGGGATGCATTTCCATGCTCTACCTGAAGCTTTTCTTATTTCCTGTGTCTGCACAGAATTCCTTACAATGACAGGGAAAAGTCCTGTTGTCCAAGAACTGAATCTAAGATATCTTATAAATTAGAGTGAAAACTCACTAGTTCATACTTCAGTCAGCTGCAAAAACTGCCGATGCAAATTTACAGCAAAATTTCACTGAATTAGTTCTTCGGAAAAACAGGTAGCTGCTGGCAGTGAATCAGCGACCAGCACTTAATATAATCTCAAAACCCAATGCCATAAACCCACTGAACTCATGATCTTTAAATTTAAATTCTAATGAACCACTTTTGAGGCTGTAGCTACTGGGTAGCAGAATTGGCTTTTGGCCATTGGGTTGCACACTTTGGAGGACTGTTTTCTGTTCTTTAGTTCTTTCAGAAGCAGTCCCTTTCCCTTCACCCATTTACAGGTTGATGAATGCCTACAACTCCAGACAGCCAAAAGCACAATCTTGAAGAAGTTCTGAAGAAAAGCAATTGTTGTCACCAGACATTTTTATTTAATAAAATAGTAATTGGCTAGTGGGAAAAATCAACATACAAGCAACATAAAAGAAATAATATATTAATGACCTCTTTCAACAAAAGAACTTTTTCCCCAGCTCTGCCAGGATTTGTTCTCTTCTTTTAGGTGGATCACAGCCTCTGTTTTCCACTACTCCTATTCGCACTGTAGCTATTATCTCTACCTCCCCCACAGTGATCCTGTATTGCATGACTTGCAAAGTGCATTTTACAGTCTTCGTGTTACTAGCATCCAGTCACATTAAATACAAGTATTAATTCCATTTTATATTTCTGACATATATTAGTATACTTTTTAATAGCTATTGACAACAATTTACAAAGAACTTCTAAAAGGATAGCCACTAAGTGCTGTTTCTGAGTACTTGTATCTATGAAACTGTCAAGATTTAATTACTTCAAACCTGAAAGAGATTTGTGGGTAGTAGAAATATCTTGAGTTTTGAAAAAGAATTCAAAAAACTGTAAGCAAGTGTAGTATAAAATATGGAATTTTGTTTTTGTTGGATGTTCTTTATGCTGTAAGATTTTTAAGAGAATGATAAGAGCATGCCAGAAAATTATTAACTCTCCCCCAAAATATGCAGTGGCAGCTGCTTCTAACGTTTTGAAGCTAAGTGGCCAAAAAGCCTACAACTGATACTTCTTCAGCAACTATTTATATGAAAGAAAACATTTTGAACTGATGTTCCAGATTATGACTTTTTAAATAGAAATAATGAAAATGTATAGGGAAAAAGCTAAGTCTTGGGCTGAAAGTCTGAACCATTTACTACATAAAATTCCTTCTTATGCTTCCTTCAGAAAAATTCAAAACTTGCTTAACATGAGAAAAAACTTCTTTACTGTGAGCGTGACAGAGCAGTGGAACAGGCTGCCCAAAGAGGTTGTGGAGTCTCCTTCTCTGGAGACATTCAAAACCAGCCTGGACGCAGTCCTGTGCGCCCTGCTCTGGGTGTACCTGGTCAGGCAGAGCGGTTGGACGAGGTGATCTCCAGAGGTACTTTCCAACCCCTACCATTCTATGATTCTGAGATTTTAGTTTCATTGCTCTGAAGCCCTGTTGAGTTCACCTATGGAACAACTACTTCAGTCTGCACCATAACAAGACAAACATACATACACACTGTGGATAGCTACAACATATACATGTATGTACATGTTTCTAGTCTGAATACAGAATGAAATAAAAGTATTTTAACATACAGCCCAGAGATATATTTCATTTTGTATGGGCAGAAAAAGATTATCAACATTCAAGTTTAAATGGTGTACTGACTAAAGAGTCAAAGTGTTTAATACTTACTCAGAAGACATACTCGTCATAACTAGTGTCCTTGTTGGCTAGAGATGTGAAAGAGACAAGAAAACATCAAAAATCTGAAAAGTTTTCCCCTTTGAAAAAAACCTTAAATTAGAAACGGTTCCATTAAAAGGACTAAACTACTTCATAGTTACAGTATCACCTGGGGAAGAAGCTGTACTAATTAACACCTGTACTAGAAATATTAAAATTTGAGGACAAGGAAGGAAGGAAAACCCTTCATCACATCTGGTATCAAAGCATCCAACAGAGCAGAAGACAGGAATATACGTTTTCATCAGTAAAACCAAAAAGCAAAGGATTTCCAGACTGGGGTGCCACAGAAAAAAGGATAGTATTTGTCTTCTGCCTTTTCCTTCTGATCAGGTGGAAAGGAAAAGGCAGCTTACCTTCTACAAAGAAAACCTGTAATTTAAAATTATTCCAGTTTCTTCTAAAAGAAAGGCAGAAACTAGCTGATATGCTGCAGAAACAAGAGTATATATAAGTTAAAATTATTAAAATTATACTATATTTTTATTCTGATAGTGTAGCTTTTTTTCTTTTTTGGCACAACTTCAGTATTTTAAGTCCAGTTTTTTAAGTAAACATTCTTTCACTCTTAAATCTCATCTAGTGAATAAAAGTTGTCCAAGTAATATAACGCACAAGGTATGCTCAAAGAGTACAGCAATCCTTAAACCAGCAATTCTGATACACCTTAAAAAGCAGCCCCCTTCTCTCCTGCAATATCCTCCATAGCTTATGTGCAAAGTAGGAGTTTTTGCCCCACACAGACTTTAAATAAGCTTTTTAAGAATTAGTATTATAGAGGAAGAAGTATCCTTTGGTCATCAGCAATGACCATGAAAGCCTCCAGCACGCACAAAGGTAGGACAGAACATGAATGTATCAGAATACATTGTTCTGAATACATTCATGTATCAGAACATGAATGTATTGAGAACATGAACAGTATCAGAGAAATACATAACTGAGCATAACATGGTCATAAAAAGATACATGTAAGAAGAGGCTTTGCAAATCTTAGCTAAGATCGCTTGTAGCTACATGAACATGCAAAAGTACGTATACATAAACATTTTAAGTTTGTAGAAAAGGTAGATGGACTTTCATACAATGATTTTCAAACAACTCCTAATTTTCAAAATCAATATGATTCTCAAATTATTTTTCTAGATAACTACTGCTCCGTAAGAAATAATCATTCCTGTTTCTGCCCCGCCAGCATATTACCACAACCACAAGCAGTAAGCTCCCAAAGTCTCTGCTAAAATTCAGTTTTCTTTGAGTAATGTAGTGAGCTGAGATCACAAAAATATTTTGAATTGGATTACAGCTGGTAGCACAGGCCAAAAAAGACTCGAGGGCAACTCATTTTACCCAGCAATGAATCACAGAACAGAAGAGAGAACATAGTCTGATGCAACTCCATCTGTCCTCTCTTATCAGTACAAAACTGTTCTCTATTAAGTGTTCAAGCAATTTGTCACATTTAAGAATGGAGTTCCTTGGAATTATCTCTGCAGACTAATAGACTGTAGGCTAATAGCATGCACCACGACTGTTCATTATATGAACAATCTTTGCATAAATAAAACACAATTTAGATACCATTGACAAGCTAGATAATTAAAGATAACATAAAAAGTAGTCTTTTCAACATACACATTGTAATTTCATTCTTTGGCTGAGTACATCTGAAAAACATAAAACCCAGACGCTATTTAAGTCTTCAAAAGCAACATAATAAGGCATATTCAATAATTTTTTAATTTATGATAAACAAGTACTCAGACAACTTTATGTAAACTATACAATACTTCAGAACTGAAAATATATATAATGTGAAAATGTAAAAACAATCAATAAAACCAATCAATAACAGAATGGAATAAAACTTCAAATGAGGAAAGGATGAAACTTTTGTATTGAAATATTTCTTTTAGAGAAATTCTATGCAGTATTTTTTGAAATTTAAGTTTCCAGATTCTAACTTATTGCCAGCAATACTTACTGATGATGCCTTAGCCTACTGATAGCCTGCCAGTTGAAGAGAAGATAATATGCACTTACCTGTAATCAAAAGTTGTTGTATTCTTAGCCAAGACTTTCTACTGCATTAGTTTCAACTCCAAATAAGCCATCACATTTAATTGCTCTTGGAAGTCCCAAGAACTTCACAGCTTCAGTTCCACATTTGAGTTTTATACGCAAAGAGTTTGAGCAAAAATTGTAACAATGCAACAATATATATTAAATATATCTATCATAATTTGAATATAATTAATATTAAATATTAAGTAATATAAACTCAAAATTTGAGTATACACTCAAAAAGACATCTAGTAAGACACTGAATAAGGGTTCTCGTGACAGAAGGATTGCAATATTAGGCACTCTACTGCACACATTAGGTAAGATGAGTGAAATCGGACATGGGGCTACTTAAACAATTATGAGGACATACCTCATACTGTCTTAATACACACTGTTGGATTTGCATAAACTCCTGAACATTAAAAGATCCTGGGATGTGACAAAGTGGGAAGACACAAAACATGGCTTAAAAGCAAGGTTTTACTCTTCTCTGTCCAATCTTTCTGGGCTGAAAACCTCATCTATGTCAAATAAGTATGCTTCAGCATTGTCATGATGTTCTCCTTCAGTATCCGACGCCAAGCTTCACTGTCATCAGAATGAAGCTCTTTGGCTAAAAGTCTGGAGTTACATCCACACAAAAGAATTGCACTAGGTTCTTGGGGCCCTTATATAGTACTAGCTCCAAAGCCAGATCCTGATGTGCCTGTTCAGAATGTGCATAAAAAATACCCTTCCTCAGACAGCTTTTTATAAATGAAATGTCATGGAATTATTACTAATCAGACCACTACTTTTGCCAAACTTGGGTTAAAAAAAGCATTACTATAAACCAAGGCCAGAGCAGCTTGAGATCCTACAGCTGCTTCTTCAGCTTCAGAGCAGAAATGTTTGTTAACAGTTCCTTAATACCTTATCTATAGGAAGTGAAAATACTAGATCCACACAAACTGGGAAACCTGGAGCCTGTCCTGACATTACCCTGCAAAGTCAGCTTTTGATTGTAGCTTTTATGTTACAACACATAGCATATAAGATGGTACAGTGAGTATGCTGGGCAAATGTTCTGTCAGAGCGCTTCAAAGTGATTCAAAGACTCAAGAATGCAGAAAGATGCATACAAAAGGTAGAAACTGGAATAAATTTAATTTCTTCCAAACTATTATTTCATGTTAATTCAGAACTGCATATTTTTGCAAGTTAGAGGTCATTTGCTAAGCAGACAACATTTTGTTTTATTGCTTCAGTAAGACAAGCAGTCCTCTTTAATTACAGTTACCAAGCAGAAAACTTAGCCAAACTATGGTTTAATTTTCAGTTGTACATTTTTCAAGTTAATTGCTTCCCCCCCTTGCTATGCAATTTTTCTTCTATGCTTTCTGTGTCTGTTTTATTTTACATGTTGCTTTTATTGCAAGAAATCTTTTTGAGTTAGCATTTTCTTTTCTGACCAGCAAAAAGACATCTGGTGAGCATCATTATGAGTTCTAATGCACATTTGTAGTAGGATTATTATTAACAAAAAACACTGGAGAAGGTGGTACTAAGTTAACTGGTCCTTTTCTTTATCATTAATCTCTGAACCCTGAAGAGTTGCATATCTGTACTCTAAATCAGAACACACTTCTTTCTGAAGTATTTTTTAGGTCTGGAATACAGGCTGTGTTATAAACGACATGCTTCAGCTTTCCATTATGTATTTCTTAAAGCACAGTTGCATTAAGTATTTCTTTAGAGTCTGCCAACAACAAGATTTTTCTAAGTCATCTCAAATATAAAACATGCATTTCAGTAGCTCAAAGGAAATAGTATTTGTAAATCTTCCCAGTACTTAAAAGATGCGATACATCCTGTATGCTAACTGACCTACACCACAAAAGAGGCATCCAAACTCAAAATGTGTTCTTTTTTCCTTCTAAGTTTGAGCAGGTGTTTGTTGGAGCTGAAGGAACAGTAAGAAAAGTCCTGTTTTGTACAACCTGCTTTTCAAGAAAGTGAACTCAAATTTTGTTTCCTTAAGAATGTAATGAGTTTTTTCATAAGTGACAAATGAATTAAAATGTGACCATAAAATATGTTTTTCCAGGCCAGTGCTCAAGAACAAAGTGCATTCATGCTAAGAATTGACTTGATAGGAATAGTTTTACATTTGTGACTGGTTAAATTCCAGCCTAAGTATATTAGATCTCATTTTGTCTTTGGGTCAAGAACCCAGGCCTCAGGCATTTTTCAAGAAAGGAGTTCAACCAATAAATACCACTTTTGAATTGTACATTACTTTGTCCAAATGCTCCTCTTATGCCTTAAAGTTGACTGATGTTCTGAAAGAAATAAGATTCAGTGTACTCTCAGACATATGCTGTGATGGAGTAAAAAAAAAAAAAAAAAAAAAAAAAGACATTCACCTTCAGGACTCTCAAAGCTACTCACCCTATGTGGTTTGGCCAATATACCAGGGATAAAGGACTTTTGGCAGGGTGGGAGGGAAGTAGGGGAAAGCAGTGTATGCATGTACAAATAAAGTGTAAAGGAGAGTACAAGATTATTATACTATCTGTTTTGTACTCTTCCAATCACTTTTTTCTCTAGATGGTTCTGAAATTGGTTCAGAACTTGTATACTCACTTTTCATTTTTACAGCTGTATTTCAGAACTAACAATCTTCAGTCCTACTAGTACATGAGCCAAAAACCAGAGCCACATGTAGTGTGGGAATATTCAAGAATCAGGTTAATTTCACTCTGCTTTTATCTAGGAAGGTTGTAATGAGGATCCAAAACTTTAAGGCTTTTTTAGAAACAATCTATAAATTGTGCTACATTAATTTATTCTATTCAAGTAATTGTGGTTCATAGTTGAAAATAATTGGTAATTGTAATGAATGATTACTCTTCAGTAGTTTTAAACAGTAATTATTCAAAGCTGTAATTTACTTTCTGGCTGGCCTCTCTCCTCTTATCAGTCCTTTAATACTGATATTTTTGCAGTTTCCTCTGGCTGCAATCTCAATTTCCACTGTAATTTCCTGATCAAATATAGTACCTCTGCTTTGGTCCTAGAAAGATGTGAAAAATGCACCCATCCTAACTAAATCAATACTACCATGGGGAAAGATGAAAAAACAAAGCAGGCTATAAGAAGACAGAAAAATAAGATGACATGGCAGGTGCCTGGGCATCAGCTTTCCTTCACTGCCAAAGATGAGAAAAAAATGAGAAATCCTATAATCACAGACATAGGAACCCTGAGAACTTCTGTTGGCAAGATTAAGGATGAAGAATAGCTTCAGACTAGCAGTGTCACCGTTTACAACCTACTGACACATGCAGTTTTCCACATGTAACCATAATAGTGACCAACTACATTTAAAAAAAAAATCAACCATGGGAGATACAAAACTCTGTAGCAAGAGACAGCTTTCACAGCACTCTGCAACTTCAAAGGACAGGTTTACCTGGCTGTGATCATTAGCAAAATAGAGACTGACTTTTTCTGGTAGAACAGACAAAGATTAAGGGGAGAGCAGATGCTCCTTCCCACTCCTTTGACTGCAACCAAAAATTTCCAAGTCAATCCACATGACATGAAAAAAGCCAACAATCATGATTATGATTTCTGCAAGCACAGGCAGCAGTGATTCCCATTCTGATGGGAAGCCCAAGCCTTTCCAACAAGTAACAAACTAGGGGTTGGCTTTCTGGTCAGCACCACTCAGGAAAAGAAGCAGCCCAGTTCTCAGCTGTGTTTTACTAGGAAAATTTCACCTCTTGACTGTATAATGTGAAACCTGAAGAGACAGAGAGGGGGAGACTGCCAATATGACAGAAGTGAATCTCAAGAATTGGGACGTTAAGGGGAGAAGAAAGCTACTTTATAGTTTAGATTCTAACAGAAAATGAAAGCTCGGGTGAAGGAAGGACATTCCCTCACCCCAAAAAAGTCACTAGACAGGAGAAAGACGAACAATGGCTAACATGGGACAACACTATGTTGTGGAAAAAACTCATACATGCAAGCAAAAACATTTTAAAGACCACACTAAGGCATAAATTAATTCTGTCATTAGCACCATAAAATGCACAAGGTATACTCACCTTCCCAAATGATCTGTGAGAAAGTCAGGCACAATTAATTTTTTTTCTGCTGAAATTTTAAGCAACATGACCTACTTCCCCCCAACCCCTACCTTCACCAAGGTTAACTAAAATAGTTTGTACCCTTCTGCAAATAATTTCAACAAAAAATTAAGCATGATGTAGGAGTGAATCTGTTTCATCTGTTCAGACATTAAAAACTGTTTATGCTTTCATTAATGATCCAATGAAGTGAACAATTCCTTTTGACAACTGAGTAATGACCAACTAAAAGCACTTAATAAAGCTTCAGCTGAGACACCCTATGCCCTAACTGTGAGATAAAAACCAAGCCTTAAGGGTAGTGGGCAACAGTAGAGTAGCTTCAGTGAAATTAAGGGTTTGATTTTAAGCCTGCATCAGCCATCCATTCCATTTTTGGTAATGGTGGTTGCCACCCATCACGGAAGGTTCATTAGCAATTACCTCTGCCTCAGCTACTTCCTTGCAGACATCAGTGGCTCAGTTAACACTGCTCACAATGGGTCATACGTTGGGCAGAAGCAACTGAGGCACAGAGAGACACACTTCCATTGCACAGGCCATAGGGATGGAACCCTTTTAAGAGGGAAAGAACCACTTTGCATCACCCCAACTGTTAAATACTGGGTTTGCACAATTATTAACCCTGTGAGGTTAATTTGGATAGTTGAAGTCTTCTGGAGAGTGCCAACTATGCAGCAATGAGTGGAATTTCAGGTGAAGATACTCCTGAGTGCGTTTGCAACCCAAAAAAAGTCAAGCCTGGATTTACTTTAGGTTTAGTGTTAAGTCACAAGACTGTAAACTTCAGTAAATACCCTGCTGACAGTATTGTAACCCACTTGATGATAGTCAATAACCTGAGTTAAAGCTTTACTGCCCTCTAGACAATATGGTAAACAACCGAACAATACTTATTTCAGGTTTTGAGGTGCAACAATAGTATTACAAAGGGTAGAATAATAAAAAAAACCACTTTTTTTTTTTTCATTTTTAGGATCTTGAAGGATTATGAGTTAATCACACATGCACACAATCCTTTCAGAAAAGATTTTTTGTAGTGCGTACTTATGATCAACAGCCACTGTTTTCACCATTTCTGATTCTTTATACTAGTAGGAAATAGTACAACTATTAAGGAGTAGTGTGGTGCAAGACTTTTTCTTGTTTAACTGATGGCATATTTATATCCCTGTTCCATGCAGACTTCTCTGTGAGCTCATAATTCAGTTCTACAAAGATCACACCACTAATCCATAAAATGTTCAATTTCAGTGTAGAAAAGAATGGTGGTATTTGTTAAATTATTAAAAAAATTGTTAATGACATGTCAAATGCTGACGAAATGGAGTTTAGGAAGTCTTTTGTTCAGACTGATTTTCAACAATTTTCAAGAGCTGTGAGGCTATCCTTTAGAAAGCAGTTCCATCACAACTGAAGGATTTCTGGCCTACAGAGTCATGCCAGATGCCAGTAAGTTTACGTAGCGTGTTCATTTTCCCAAGAGTTAAATTTCCCCCCAAAAAGAGGATCTAACCAGCAGTGGCTTTTTCTCCTGGTAGTTTCTGATACCAAGAGGGAAAGTAGTTTCAGTTTTACACTGATTCTTTACCAAACCAGCTGCCGTCCAGTGGATTGTTTGGTTTTCTGGCATGACAGTTACAACCTCAGTGTTAAATGTAACATCGTTCCCCAAAACTAGAAAAGAATTGTGATTTACCAGTAACTAGAGTTAAGTTACAGCATACATACATATCTTCAGCAGTGAGGTATGTATGTCTCAAGCATGGACTGTATGCTCTCACTTCTTACACAATATTTATGCACTGTTCTCCTCATGCTCTAAGCCAGAAAGAGTTCCATCTGTTTCTAGCACCTAAGCCTCCCTGCCACCATCAAATCCAAGTATGCCATAGACTTTTAAATAGAAGGATGGAGATGGTATAGATGTACTTCAAATAACTTGGGATTCTATGATTTTTTTCTTGGTGCTTATCCCTATCTACTGTTCACCATGGAGAGCTCTCAAGCAATTTCCTACTTGTGTAAAAGTAATAACAAAAAAATATGTTCTGACTTTAAGTAAAACCTCATAAATAGTCTCGGGACCAAAAATCACCATACCTATCAATCTCCTGGGAAAAGAGAAAAAAAAACAACACCAGAATGAAGGTTTATTTCTTAATTCTATGCAGACAAAAATTAAAACTGTCTATATACTTAAGCCACTATTTCTTGAATAACGTTCTGAAAAAGAACCAATATATCAATCTGTTGACCGAACAGAAATTTAGTGACAATTTTATATAAAAAGTTGGGTGAATTCAACTCCTGGGTCTTAACTACCCTGCCTGCTAAGATGACAAACTGCAAAGTCAACCACCTCCTATATCACTGTCATGCCACATGTTTCCAGTCTTCCAAACAGCAACCCATATAGGATTGTGAACACCTGTGTCCCTGGGACAACAGGAAACACCCTAAACTTGAGTTGAGAGAAGGTTGTGACTTTTGCCATAGAAAGGTACTGACTTGAAAAGACACTTTTTTCAAGTTAAGAAATAGACCATAGCACTTCAGTAGGTAGTCCAGAATAGCTATCATAAACCTATCATAAAGAGAATGATTCCTAGGGACCTAAGGCCATGAATCAGCCCACTAGGTCCATCTATAGGAGATCTTTCTGGCAGGATTGGTAGCATCCCTAAGTGGTGATAACAAAGCTGTTGCCATCAGGACATGACCCAAAGCATGCACTGTAAGTTGGAGCAGCAGATGCCAAGAGTATGACTTCTGTTCTGGAAGCCCTCAACTAGATGTGGGAGAAGTGTGGAGGACAAATTCACTAGCTGGACAAAGTCCAGAACCAGAACTGCCTTACAAAGATTGAGTGAAAATACTCATGAGATTAAACATACAGCAGGACTTACAAAACTGTCTCAAACCATGGGATACATCAGCAACCTTTACAGTCCTATCCCCTGAAAAGCTTGAGCATGACCAGTAAGTACTAAGTCACAGGCAGTATTTTGAGACTCTGCTTTTCAAATATTTACT
The DNA here is from genome assembly GCA_031468815.1 of Morus bassanus. NCBI lineage: Eukaryota > Metazoa > Chordata > Aves > Suliformes > Sulidae > Morus > Morus bassanus. The sequence continues at coordinate 91,170,449 of CM062569.1, forward strand.
AAGCATATTTTTCAGTGATTTTAGCCATCTCATATTAACCTTGCTGATACTCATTTTAGTTTTTCCTATACATCACTCATAGCATTCAGTATTTTTTAAATCCATTAGGCCAATATGAAGTTCTTAGATTTTTTTTATTACTTAATACCAAAAGGAAGAAAATTAGTATTTTATCAAATAAGTATCTGCATATTCCATTTATATGAAACAAATACTAACACCCCTTATTGATACGACATTTTGTTCTCAAATTCTAATATTATTACAAAACGTGGACATGTGGAACAAACAAATGACCACAGCTATATTTTGGATATAGCTATAGCATAAGCTGTATCTTGCCAGTAAAAATAAACTTTCCTGTTGGATTTCAGTGTCCCATTCAGTAGCATATTTCAGACATTCCAAGGAAGCAAATTTTCTGCAATGATGTATAATATTAGATACTTTTATCACTGACACTTTCAAAGTTATTTGTCCCACAATGTAGTCTGCTCAAAAGCTTGTTTCCCAACAACTTGTTTCTTCAACTTTATGTTGAGTCAGCTAGATAACTACAGTTAAACAATAATCAATTATTCAGTTGTCATTAGCTAGAGTTGGTCAGACACTTTCAGGGTTACTTCATGTAAGATAAGACATCTTTTAAACAAGAAACATTCTAGGATCAAATCAGATATGCATAGAAATCACACCACCAGACATTTGGTCAATACCATTTCTCAATGGTACCATGCAAGCACTCTTATAATTTATAGCTTCAGTCGCTCATCTCATCGCTACATCCAGAAGCAAACAATTTAAATAATTTTCAATGACCACTTGTCCACCACCCCCATTACATCAAGTATATTCCCCAGATCATAAACATGTAGGTAGTTCCAGCTTCTTCACTGTGAACTGTAACTGAGCTCACATGCTTTCACCTCGTCTAATTCATGCTAGTTTAATATTAATTTGCAGCCCAAAGTAAGTAACAGTTCAAGTATCAGTGTTTAAAATATGCACCTATTCAAAGGAACTACAAAATCAGAATTAGAAGGAAAAAATAAAAAGATGTTGTCCCCTCAACCGATACAATCTGTTTAAGACAGTCTACAAACGTACATATCAAATATAGACATAAAGTTACTTTCCTGAATGTCTGGAAAGATGCTTCATGTTTAATAATTATAGAGTTTTCAGGATATTAAAATTTGTTTTGCCATGAATAAAATATTCTCAAAAAGAAGGATTTTGATAACAGGATCTAACGATGGCCTGCTTCACGCTAATTGCTCCACAGCATGAGCTTAGATTATTTGTAAAAATTTTCTCTTCTCTCAACAATCTCTTAAGTTCAGTGTTGATAACTTTACCTTCACCCAAATCCAAGAGCTACAGAAATACAAGCCAAGATGAATCTGTTTAAAAACAAAACTGAAGGAATTTCAGTTAAGTCCATACTGTCTTCTCTGTGAAAGTATGGTTTTAATTATCCCTCATGACTCTTAACTGCTTTTTTTCTCATGGTTGAAGAGTTTCTTCTATTCACTCAGAAAACAGTTTTTAAGGGGTTTTTTGAGTGTAAAATTCATTCCAATCGCATTTCTAGTGATGTGATATTGTTAGATCCTTTAAAAAATATCTACCACCTCTCCAAAATATGGAACAACTTTTCATTTGAATAAAACAAGCAGTTAACTCGTTATTCATAATGAATCTTTCTCTGACCTGTTTAAAATACAAAATGTTTACATTTGTGACATGCAACAGGTGTTGTGATAAATGTAACATTAAGCAATGAAGTGAGTGCTCAACCCTCATACCAACAGATTAACACCACTGTAACTAACTTGTTTGAATACATTTTTTGCTTTATGTCTTTTAATTATTTCACTTTGTTCTCCCTATGCAAAGCAACAAAGAATTATGTATTCAATTCCATGGAATAAATAAAAAATGCATCACAACGCATAAAGGGTTTATTTTATCCCTGCAATTCAGTATCATCAACTTAGATTTCTAGACCAGGGAAGCCACCTGCTGACATTCATAGGCATTAATCCACAGTGTTTATCCTCACCAACTCTGTATGAGAAGAATCTGGAACTATCCTCAATTATGGGTTGTCAAATCTCAAAACTAAGAAGTACAAACCTAGAGGCCAGTTTTATAAATCTATCTATATGTGCTGCATTTGAATATGTACAACACACCAAAACTCCTGGGGTTTTTGGGGTTGTGATGTTGTTTTAAATCCAAAAAGCCTGGTTCTGAAGCCATTAAAGATTTCTGAAAAATCTTACTTATCTTCCCCCAACATGCCTGCAGGTGCTCTTAAAAACTGCCCTATCTTCATGGCTTTTGTTAGTTGACAGTACAATTTTAGATAACTTTCATAAAGTCTTCCATGTTACAAGTACAATAAGCATGCCTATATAAATAGTATAAAGAAAGAAAATACAACTACCTGTAATCTAAATTTGTGATATAAAAGTACCCGAACAAAGTCATTCTTGATTTTAACTTCAGCTAAAACAAAATGCAAGAAACTCAACGTGCATGAGGTTTTGAAGAAAACAAATGCATAACACGATAGCACAGCAGAGAATCTACAGCTTGATTTATATTAAAGAAACTACAAACGACAAATGGAAATAACAACAGAAGTAAATAATGTTAACGTTTATGCCTAGTCATATTTCCTAAATATATTTTTGTACGGCTTTTTTAATATTTACTATCACGAAGTGAACTCCAATTGCCTGCTGAAATGCATTCATTGTAGCAAATTAATTATAATTGCAGAGGTCACTGTATTATACACTCTAGTTAATAACTAAAGTACTCTAAATTCAGACATTGTCTAGGAATTACATACAGCAAACATCCAAAATGTTTTTAAAGAGGTATTAGATTTCAAACTCTTTCCTATGAAAAAACTAACTGCCATTTACATTGCTTTCCCAATTAAAAGCCTTACAACTAAGTAACGAATTTAACAGATTACACTTACAGCAGATTCCCAAAACACCAGCAATGTAATATGAAGCCTCATGTTGGAACTATTCCGTACAAAACTGCACATACTCTACAATGACTAAAATATAAAGGGTTTTTTTTTCTTTTTATAGATATAAAAGGTCTGGAGATTCACATAGTCACATTTCTGGAAATGTTAGTCCATTAAAATAGCTGGGAAATGGCATTTTTTTGCACTTGTATTTTTAACATAAACTTTAAGATTTAAATAAACATTAGAAAATTCTTCATAATAGTATGATTCAATAAAATCATATCTTAAAATATTTGTGCTATTTCTCTCACTTTTTGTTTCGGGCAAAGGAAACAAACTAAAATTTTCTAACTTAACTTCACTTTCACATTGTCAAACATTAGCAAAATGTTGCAATGTTTAAGCTGCAGCCATTGAAAAAAGTGTTAACTAAATTTGTGTAATGTTTGGTTGTTTTAAAAAGCTTCAAGAACATATTTTGACTGGGACTAGAGAAGCTTTGCAACTTGATTCTTTACAAAAATTTAGACACTCGGTCTAATTTTGTTCAAAACAATATCCTCTTAAAATTGCTTCACTAAGAATTTCCTAGGGATCTCCAACATTGGCTGTATAAATTTTGCATGTAGATATGCCTACAAACAACGGAAAATAGATCTTAATTTAAATATCTATTTAACAGACAACTGCTTGAGGAAAATACAAAGTGAAACTTTTCAGTGCAACAGTCTGGTTGCCAGACTGTCTGGTTAAACCACATAAAATCTTTTTGTGAAGTTCTTACTTTTCAATCAAAAAAAACCACACCATTGTGTCTATATAAATTTGCACAGTCAAACTGCAACTGGAAACCTTTAAAATTATTTTAAAAAAACCCAAACTTACTTTCATGTTATGAATGCATGTGCTGCTATTTTACCGGTATTTCAGTCAAATTGTATTATCACCCAGCTGAAATGGATGGATGAAAGAAGCCATCTCAAAATACTGGATAGGAATTTTATCCAGCTACTGCTTAGCTTTTGCTACTGTTAAACACCTCATAGAGCATGCTTTGCAAGCAGACACCAAGCAGAACCATTCAAAGATACAACCTTTGACAGCAAGGCCAGGTTTAAAAAAAGGGGAGCAATAAAAAAGAACTTCATATTGCTTTTTGTTTCTCTTCAGTATGTAATAGTTATGTTGGGGTCTTTTCTTCAGAGAAATTAATCAAAAGTAGCAGCACTGTATAATGCTCTTGTAGCATAATTACATAGAAAAAATCAGTACCAACAAATATGATAAGTCTCCAAGCACCATTTCTGCAGATGGCCTTAGGAAGAGCCATTGACTGTAGTTTGTGGATATATGTTTAGCAGCTTTAGTCAGATTTCTGTGGCAGGAAATTGACCTGGATAGATCAGTTTCAGCCTAAAAAGTTTAACCTTTCTATAGGACATGGATCCAGAGTGAAGCTGTTTTATACATTCTCCCCAATACTTAGTTATACAAATAATACATATGTATGTATTTAGGAAAAGAAAGTGAACAAATACTTAAGAAAAGTAATAAGCAGTAAGGTGCAGGCAAGAAGTAAAATAATTTTAACCCAGAGATCACTGGTCCATGGAGATTAATATTCCATCTTCAGGATGTTTAAAAGGTTGAACAGCCTAGTAATTGCACCTGCTCAGAACTTTTACATAAAATAGGATCAAAATCTGTGATCAATCACTTTGAAACTCCACCAATAGCTACCAATGAAACACCTGTCTAATTTATTTCATATAATTAATTACGTCAGACATCTTTTAGTGCTTTAGGACTTGCAACTCTCAAAACAATTCAGTGCTGATTTTAATTGTATGACTTGCTACTTACTGATAAAAAGAACTACTATTTTTTTTCCTGATCAGTTTTATATTTACTTAGAAAAAACTTCTACAAGGGAAAAACACCTAGAAAAGATTCAGTGCTGACCCAATCCTCTCACTTTTTTTTTTTTTTATATCCAAACCGAGCTCAGTTAAGAAATTTAACTTTACCTGAACCTAGAAGAAAATATTATAAATCTTTATCCTCCAGAAACATCCACTGGGGATGATCCACCATAAAAAACAGAAAACCCTACCCCATTTAGTAACTCCTCCAAAAAGTGTAGGCATCTTTTCAGGTTACTTCAGCAGCTTTTCAACTGAAACAAACAGTTTGAGCTGGCTTACCAACCTCCAATGTCAACTTGACACGGACTCTGCCACCACAAGTTACCAGAGAGCTGAGTTCCATGGTTATATGTGTTGTCTTTGAACACCATTTGCATAACAATTCGAGGAAAGTGAGATTCAGAAAAGTTTTTAAATTGATAATGCACAGAGAATGCATTTCTTTTTTGTACAAAGGCACTCAGTGATTCTCCAAGAAAAAGAAAGATCTTAACATACAATATGTCCAGTTAAACTGACCTTTTGGAGTCTTCTAGTTTTTCTTAACCCCCCATTGTGCTTATTCTTTTGTTCATTAAAAACTTTGCAAGAGCCATCAGTAACATGACACTCAGAAACTTCTTTTTCATCACCTAGAAACCAAATTTAGACACTTGAAATGAAAAATGCAATCTTGTGACATGAAACCACCACCAATGATTTTATCATAGCACATAGAGCTATGTACAATTAATATACCTAAAATAATAATTTGTACCAATTATTTTTCCATTGTATTTCAGTTACAGAAAAAAGAATGACACTCAAGCATCTGACTTATCTTCCAGCATCTTATCCTGTAAATAAACTAGCTGTAAAACTCCCAATTTCCAATATTTTGAAAACTATATATTAACTACACGTAGAGAATCAGCTAAATTGCCTTCTATTTATTACAAAATTTGCAATTTCTCTGAACACAGGGATACTTGAGAGTCTGAAGCCGTAATGGCTAGATTTTTACTTTCTTATTGGAATGTCAATGCTTTCAGTACACACTGTATTTATTTACCTGAAATGACCTGACGGTCTGAAACATTTTCAAACACTTTGCAAGCAAATCTAGCAAGCTGTTAGCAGGCATGGATTGCAAGCACATGCAGGCTTATCAGTCCTATTATTTATAAAAAAGCACCATCCATAAGAATGCACTCTAATGTGGCTGCCAAAAAGCAATATTTTTCATCATGTATTTTGTGAATTAACATATATTTAATTCTTCAGCACTGTCAGGATGACTTTTAAAAGCACTAAATAATAAACTTTTGAATCATTTGAGAAATTAGCTTGACTGCATAAGATGAAAAGCTTTGATCTACCTTTTGATCAATGAAGTTTCAATTACTGAAGATTTAAGTAGATTATTTTTCCCAAATTTAATTCAGTGGAGTCTCCTTTAGGACATTAGTTAATTTTTCATTTCAAAGAAATGCATGAGACCAGTTAAAATTTAATAATTAGTGATTAAAGTGGCCTAAATTCAGCTCCTCCCAAATAAGCTTCTTCTGATTACTTTTGGAAAGTACTGAAGGGTACTATCCGTATTTACTAGTCTTACTGCATATATAAATAAGAATAATTTGTTTTTCCTCTGTCAGCTACTTAAATTCCTAATCCTTGACATGACAGAACAACAACAAATTACAACACAAAAAATGATAACAAACATTTTCCACTACTGATTACTTATTTTAAAATTATAACCTTTAAACTAGTCAAAATTTAATCACTTCTTCACACTAAAGTTACAAGTTTCACATGAATTTACACAGCATTACAGTAATTTTTGTGTAATACAAGTAAACCTGGCTTTCAGGTACAATCGTTACTTTAAGCTCAATATTGAAATACAAGTGTCATTTAACAAAGGGAGAACTAATTACTTAACTATGTTAATTTTATTTAGTATTGCACTGAGGCCCATCATCTTCAATCACTGAGCAAGACTGATGGCAAGTGGAATAGGAGAAAAGATCTTGCCACACAATAAAAAAAGCTAAGAAACTTTTTAACTCCTTTTATGTGGAAAACAGAATTTTTAAACAGATATTTTGAATCTTTAAAAAACCCCAGCAGCCACAGGACTGCAAAGGATGTCAGGAGATCATCTTCTCCATTACGTTACCCCAAGCAGATGGGGGTAAAGCAAGGTATGTTTCTGTTAATTTCCAGTAAGTTATTTCAGACACTGTAAAAGGACAATCCATTGTTTTGGGTTTTTTTGGAGGGGTGGGTTGCAGAGGGGGCAGCAAGAAGTGGTGTGATATTCCTTTTGCCACTCTTCACCTGAATGCTCAAGCTCTGCAACTCCTGTCCTACTGCGATTAAAGTCTCAAGACCTGTATGCTTGGACCTCTTTCCAGTTATAGTTCACTCTCGTTGGTTCTTCATATTTACAGGAAAGCAGGAACAGGGGACGAGGTCCATTACCTCCTCTGATTATCAGCTTGGGGATCTTATTCATTACATAAATAAGGACTGTTATTTGCAATCCAGTCCCTACTTCTTCTCTCCTGACTATCAGGACTCCTCAAGCACTTCCCAGCTTTTCCATCCTGTAGGTCTCAAGCTTCACTGTCTATTGTCTGTTTTTCCCCAATTGCTTCTTTTTAAAGAAGTTGCTCAGTCACAAGTAAGGAGTTTTCATATTCAGCAGTTTTTCCTAGGGTATTTCAGATAAGGTCGACACAACTTTTTGAAGCAATTCCACCCACTGTTATCCCTACATTTAGTTCAAATACAAAGCTAACTCATGCCACTGTAGTCCATTAGATCCACTGAATTCTCTTCTAAAACACTGTTCAACAACTGGTATCAAAATCAACAACTCTGATAGCCCTCTAAAGTATTGTAACAAATTAGAGTGACTTTAATTTGCAGTTTAAGCTTCTACTCATTCATGATCATTTATTACCAGTGAGCAGTTTTGAATCAGAATATTATCTTCAAAATTCCATTCGGTATTTCCTTCGAGTTAAAAAGCAAAGTAATGATGAGGCACAATGAGCTCGTTTTTGTTCAATCAAATCAATCATGTCTATCTAATAAAAGTTTTATCTATAGTACAGTGTTCTACTTTAAGAATACCATAACAAGTGTCACTGAAATTAAGCTATATCATATATACTAATTTGTATTTATCCAGAGTTATTCACTCTATGAAGAAGATGAGTCTGAATTTTTCAACATTAATAATCCTTCTGGTACATATGCACAGAATAGTCAATAACTTGTGTTGTTATTATTATTGTAGTTATTATTCAAACATGGGCAAATACCAAGCGTTTGCTATTCAGAATACAATTTCTTCAAGTCTTCTGAAAGCTTATGTGCCCACCAGGTTCTCAAAGAGAACCTGTTAATGGTTTTAAACAATTTTATCTAGTTTGTTATGTGCTTTAGGACAAGTGTCATCAGGCTTTGTAAATGTGACATCAAAATAATCCTCAGCCTGTTCCTCTATTCAGAAATATTCAACCTTTTTTGTTTTAATAATTAGTTACAATTTAACTTTTTGTGAAGATAAACAAAACAAGGAATCAAGCAAGAAATTGTTTTCTTCATCCCTCACTCGTTTTTTAAAAGGACATAATAAAATGTCAAGAGAGGACATCATACAATATTTTTAGTGAGCTTGTCTTCTTCCAAAACCGAAGAAAAAAAGAAAAGGCACATCACGTCTAAGGAAGTTTTCACATGTGTGTTTTTAAAGACATAAACAGTATTTTAGCAGCATTAAGCATGTAGAACCTCAGGTAAAACGCATTAGTCTAAATTAAACTTCATCATTTTTGCACCAAATAACAGAATGATGTTCCAGATTCCCCATCTTAACATCGAACTACATTAATTACAGCATAATGAGTCTAGGTTTATGTCTTTTGGCCACCAACTAAGATAATATTTGCTTCCCACATTCACCATGAATATCTAAAATTCACTCAGCTAAGCCTTAAGTTTATTTTTAAGGCTGGAAATAACGCTAAATCCCAGTTCAAATTTCTAAATGATTTTAGGATGATAAAAGCTTAAGAGAGTATACTCTTGCATTCCTTGCCCAATATTTATTGTTGTAGCTTTCAGAAGAAAAGTCATATGAATTCATCAAATCTGAGCAAGTACCATGTGGTTCAAGTGCCAACTTACCTTACCATCAGCCCTACTAAAAAAGTTATAAGCAGATGGACTGATTTCAAAGTAAAGCAATTTACAACACGAATGACAAAGAAGTTCTTAGACTCTCCTAGTAACATAGATCATTAACTTTCACAAAAGATAGGATTATTGCATTTCCACAAACTTATATTAATGACAGAGAAAAGCCGCTATTTTCCTGACCTTGTAACTGTTAAAAATTTAGGCACCGACACACAAAACCCAGTTAAACAGCACTTATTACAGCCCACTGAAATTTATCAGATATATCTGGTTTAATCAGAAAGATAGAAAATTTCATCTCCAGAAACAAAGCTGAGAAAGAAAAAGTGAATCTGAATAGGAAAGCATGTTTTAATATTCTTATAATGCCTAATTAATTTTAACTCTTGTATCTGTGACAGTTATTTACTTGATTTATGACTTGAAGTAAGATGAAAATAAATAGCCTTGTTTATGCCTGTGCTGTTCAGCAGAACAACTGGGCAGCCTTGAGTGCACCCTACAAAGGAACCTGAAGTTTGCTACAACATAAGCATTAGGACTTGAAAAGTTAGTTTCAGATTAGCCTGCATATTACACTTCTACTTTAAAATCAAATGTTCCAAGTAGTCTGAGAAAGAAAGCTTATCAAATCTTACTTCTTGTCATTAAAGACACTGGGTAAGAGTCCCACTGACCTAAAAACGTAAGGGAAAAAATGGGCAAGAAAAATGTTTGGTATTTAAAATATATACAGATCTAATTAAATTTTATATGGATATTTGATTACTCCTAACTGTATATATATGATAAGTGAAAAGAACTCTTTAGCTTTTAAAAATAATACACTGTATTTACCAGTATTCAAGTCACGTACAACATGCAGAAAAACAAAGCAATTTACTATTTATTTACTAATTAACAGTGACAAGAAATAACTTACATTCAAGGAAAAAAAAGAAATATCAAACCTATATTTAATAAAAATCAATTACTCCATCATACAGTGTCACAGTAGTAAGTTTAAAACAAGATTTCTTCTCCCACAGAACTTGCATTAGGGAAAATACAACTCATCTTTCATTATTGATTCCTTCCATTTTTAAGTGAGCTCATTTGAGCTGTCCAACTTGAAGTTCTGCTTGACTACACAACAGATGCATGAAGCTGAATACATTATATTTGGGGAAATGGCCATCACTGATAAATCACAAATATTATTAAAAGATCTAGAAACACAAATTGAGACTTACAGAAGTTCCTAACAAAAAGGATAAAAAGTATAAACATCGGGTAACTTTTGTTTGCTGAATACTGTTCCTTTTTCCTCTTCTCCAAAATCTGTTATCTTAAACAAGTTGTCCAGCGAGAAAATAAAAGCATAACATGCTAGAACATTGATCATAATTTAATCACTAGAATTTAAAAGTTAGAATTACCTCTAAAATTAACTGGCATACCTAAGTTTAAAAGTAGTAAACATTTTCTCCTTCCCCATTTGTTTTCATGATTATTTAATGAAAAACAGACTGTTCTTTGATACTACATATTTTAAGGATCATCTTCTAGCGCATTACCACATGGCAAAAAAACGATACAGTGGGTTCCTACATTTATGGGTGTACATTTATACTTGTGTAACATATACCTGCATCAACTTTTTTTTTTTAACTGTGTTATAACGATGCACTTCAGGTGTTAAAATACAGATGTAGTGAACCCAAAATAGCAGCTTACAGTTCAGCAATCTATTATCCACAGATATAAGCACAATCACCATTCAACATTTCCACTGGATGATTTCATAAGTCTGATACCAAGTTTGTTGAGCCCTTCACATCAATAATTTTATGTAATTCATTGATGCACTGCTACAGAATTTTCTAGGGAAAACAAATTACTAATATATGCAATTATAATTACAAATATTTAACCCTGTGTAAAGCTTGACAAACAGAGCTCAAAATATCAAAATCTGAAAGTGACTACCCCAATGCAAGTTAGGAGCATTTTTCAGGGAAGTTCTTAAGATTCAATATTCTAGTATACACTTACATTCAAATAACTTAGGCTAAACCAACTTGAAAATGCTCAAATATAAAAAAAATACTCTTAAAATTATTATTTAAAACTAAGATCAGTTCCATATAAAAAAGCCATGGTTGAAAAAGGTGCTTACATTGCAACTCCTGCACATGCCCTCAACTGTCTTATTCAATCTTCATCATAGCACAAGTCAGAAATTGCTAAGTCAATTTTTTCTCCACTAAAAAATTTATGCCCTTAAATGCAATTAATCTCAAGTACCAATTTTAACTTGTGAAATAAAAATAATTTGAACCAGGGATCCTATGGTGAGGGGTTACTTATAAACAGTTTACAAGAGCACCACAACTTTTAAACAGAAAGACCTAGGTTTCTTAAACAGATTTTGAGTAGCAGCAGAAAGTTTACAGAATACCAAGCATTAAGGGAAAAGAAGGCTCACATACTTCTGCTGCATTTTGTGAGCACAGTTTCCTTATCTCTTGGGGACGTCTTTGTAATGTACGGGGCGGGGGGAAGAAAAGGTTGTTCTTTTGGATCCTATGCACTCATTTATTTTATTCAAAAACAAAGTCAGTACTGCAGCATTTTCTTCTTTTGTTGTAATTCTGAAATATTTTTCCCTTGGGAATGGCAGTTCATTTTGCAATTTAGTTGCATGAGTATATCTAGTGCAGTATGATATCTTTTCATTTTTCAATTCTAAGTAGCAACTTACCAGTAGTGTGAGTAGAGTAATTCACACTGGTTCTGTAGGATTTTTCACAAGCATGCTGAGGCAGCCTATTCACATCATCAGAACCTAGAGCTTCTGCAGTGTCAGCTTTTTCACCATCTGACATATAATTTAATGGCACACTTCCAGGATGTTCAGCTGGTTTGAAGTTTTTCTTTACTGAAACATCATTTGCTGGAATAGACTTTTTCCTACTTTTCTTGGAACTAGTATGTGGCTTACAGAAACTCACATCAAGTGAGTCCACGCTTGTAAAAGAGTCTTTGCAACACACTTCACGAGGACTCTGTGATTCCCTTGGTACTCGTACCCGTACTTCATTTTCATCCAAATTAGATGATGAAAAGAAGTCTTCATAAGAAGCCTCTTCAGCGCAAAAAGAGTTGCTATATGTAGTAACTGCTTGCAAGAACTCTTTAGACCCTGATGCACCCAGTTCTGAGGTAGCCAGTTTCAAACTAGATAGTGTTTGTAGCTTCCTCCTCTTCTTGTCCTCAAGAATACAATCATTTCTGTCAACAGGGAAGCTTCTACCCAATGAACATGTATTTAAGTCTTCACTGTTCGTAGGTGAATTAGACAGACTGCCAATCAAAGCAGGAATAGTATTTAACTTGACTATTTTTCTGGAAGGAGTAACATGACCCAAGCCCTTGATTTGGAGAAGAGAACTTTCATTTGCAACTGAAGTAGTTATGCTATTTTCATCCTTCTGATTTTTCTTTGGAAACTTTTTTAGATCTTTTTTTTCTAAAGACAATTTATCATCCAAAGTGTGCTGCAAAATCTGTTTCTTTCTTAAGCTTCTTCTGCTATGTTGTTTTGGTGTTAAGCTCTTCTGCTCACAGCTATGTGAGGGAGAATTCACTGATGCACTCATGGATACAGGAATATCAGTCCAAGTATCAGAGGCATCTTTTACTACCTCTGTTTTCTGTCTCTTTAATCTATCAGTTCCCCAAAGATAATCGTAACTTGCATTCAAGCAGTCTTCCATTTGTTCTCCTGCAAAATACAAAAAGTGGCAATACAGATGTATTTAACAAAACAGAGAGTATCAAAATTTTTTAGTAAAACACATGTGAAATTACTGAAAGAAGAAAACAAGGATGTAGCCACTTCTTGATATTATATGGCAAGTCATAAAAAACTAAACAGAAAATGGATTAGAAACAAAGCAAAAGCACATTCTACATTGACAAGAAGCTACAATAGCTTTAGCTATCATATCTTCTTATGTGGTAATAAGTATCCATAAGTCCTGTTCTGCTTTCTTGAAACAAAGCAGCAGAGGAACTCCCTTTCACTCTTGCATTTGTGGAGAAAACCAGCAAGATTTTACACTGATAAAGCTAGCTATAAGTAACATTGAAAACTCAATAATCATTTTTACTACCACAGCATTACCACCACCTTGTAGTTTTTGCAGTTAAGACAAAATTAAATACAACTTCATAGTATCATACCACATACATCAACATAATGTATTAAAAATAATTAGAATGTGGAAAAATATATAATTTCATGTAGCTATTCTTATGAAATTATTTTGGGGGAGGCGATATACAGAATCTATTTATACCTCTTCACAATGAATTTCTCTGAAATAGGCTAGTATCTTTGATTATTCAGAACAGATTTTGTAAAATCCAGTTGTTCTACAATCTGATTATTGCAATAGGTGCTTTTGTTTAAGTACAGGTTGAGTGCAAAGTTTCAGCAATACCCCTTCTGTAAGTGCTCCTGTTGGTTTTAGGGGAAGTCTTGATGTTATTTGCTTACTAAATATAAGTAATATTTTTAAACATATACTGTAGCTAGCTAAATTCAGAGCATCAGAGATAGAAACTACACTAAATATTGTCACACGATGTGGAGGTCTACTCTTAATATAAAATTACATTGTGCAGTTGTAATATTGGAGGGACATACTCAAGGTAAAGCTCTCAAATCACCATGTTCAACCTCATCAGCACACAACTAATTTAGCAAAATAAAAAAGTTTGTTGGCGCAGCTATGCTACTTCCAGTATTAAGCTATTACTTCTCCCTAACATTGCATGAAGACATACCAAGCTCTCTCTGGCTACAAGATCTCGCCCCTATTGTCATGTAAGCCAGCACGACAGAATTCCTGTATGATGTAAAAAAAAAATGCAACACTTGAAAATAACATGAGGTATAGCTTACTGTTGGGGTAGAATGGAGAGTAGGCAGATCACTCAAGTGGCCCTCATTATGAATTCTAAAGACTGTCTTCTCCTTACTTTTCTACTGAGATCTATCACCAGCATGACTTCAGCTTTTTGCTCACGTGACTGACAGAAGACATGAATGAGATCTGAAGTACATGAAGTACATGAGCATACATGATTAATGCTGTTAAGATGCCCACTGATGTAGCTCAACAGCCTTACAATAGTCTTCTCCCTTAGTCCTGCTACTATGCCAAAACACAGGAATAAACTCATAACTTTGTGAGAATAAGAACCTTGACAACAAATGACTTGAATTCATCTGCAACCATAAAACATTTTAAAAGCTGATTTATTTTTAGTCCTGTTATTTCTTCAATCCCTGAATACTTAAGCTGGAAAACACATTTGGTTTCCTTTTAAATTCAAGGTTTTCAATTGAAAATTTGGAAGACATTTCAGTTCTCTGAGGTTTCTCTCTCATCCAGTTCTCTTTTTTGCTTCCCACATCACGCTGTTTAGTGTGCACTCTGTATTCTATACAAGATCACTGTAAGAGCAGAGAAGACTGACACCATGCCAGGACAAGAAGCCACTTATGGGGAATGGTGTGAGGAAAAAGGAGGAAGTGAGGCAAGCAACACAGCAGTAAGGTAGAGCATTTACCCAATGTGATTCCTCATGCTCCATTTTCCTTGAATTCTTACTTCTACATACTTTGCCAGTTAACTAAAAAAAATTCAGCTTTAAATATAAATGATAGAGCAAATATATACAGTTCCTATTTCAGTATACTGTACTTTCCAAAATAAGATATACAGGCCACGTATTATTTTTAATTTCTGTAATATATAAAGTTGTGTTAGTTACCTGGTAACAATGCATCTTCTGAATTAGTTAAGACACAAGTAGGCAGCGGGCAGCCTTCTGGTGAACTACTTGGAGGTATTTGAGACATTTGCGAAGCTAGGAATTTGTAAATAATAAACTAGTTAACCCTATTTGCAAACATAGAGGTTTCCACACCAACTATTCTTATTTCAAAACAGCTCAATCATAAGAGACAACTAATTGCTTTGCTGACTAACTATAACCATATAAATAGACTATTCAACGGTATCTCAAATGTACATACTAACAAAAAAGCTATTAGATATTCTACAGTTTTAAGCAAATTTTTTCTAGATAACTCAGCACCACATTTTTCTGAAACTAAAGAATCATGGTAAACCATTTTGAAAATATAGACATTTCTAAGCCAGTTGAGGCATTTTACTAAAGAATCTTAAAATTCTGCAATTAGCAGCAAAGCCAAAGCAGAAATGCTTTTCAAAACATTTGAAGGTATTACCTTAAAACTCAAAGAGAAAAATACAAACCACGCTAAAATAAATGAGATTTAATTTTCATCCATGTATCACTAGTTCTTTATTTTCCTCCCACAATTATTTTTTGAAATTATAAACTGACAGTCTAGTTGACATAAACTCCTTAAAACTTCAAATACTACAGATTCCTGCCCCCCAAGATGTTCCACATTTCAACAGTTTTTATAACAACTGACAAAACCTAATGACTTAGACCTCAATACTTTCACAGTAAGGTAATGCAAAACCTAAAAAATTATTGGAAAACTGCAATCTAGATTTAATTCACCAGGATCTGCATTTCAAAGTCAACTAGATTTATTCATTTGGGTCATTCAAATGAATTTTTTTTAAATCCTGTTCTTCAGTACCTGAACAGATGTCTCATCAATTTTGGACTCCTTTTTAAACTGCTGGCCTGGGAGTAATAACATTACAATCTTTGTCAAGTACAGCATTCACATTAAAATTTAACAGGAAATAAGATTTAGAGTCTCGCTGTAAAGTTTAACCAAGTTGTGATAATATCAGTTTACAAGTTTAGAAAGTCTACCTTAAACATCAGTCTACTTGAGCAGTCTAGTGATTAAGAAATTTCTTTTTGCAATCATTGTCTTTCATGACTTCTTATGCCTTTTGATAGAAAGAATCTAAAAGCTAAAGCATTCACACCTACTGAAAACATGGGGAGAAGGGAGGACATGCAATCAAGGAAGATATGAAAAAAAATTCTGAAGGCCAGAGAAAGACAAGTGTGCCAAAAATTCAGCAATAAAGATGGTAGCCATTTCTGCAAGTTCATGGATAGGTAAAATGTAACTACTTACCAGTAGGAGAAAGATTTTCTCTTTTTTCCATCTCCTTCATTCTTCTTTCCATTGCACTGCATTGACCTTTTACCTTATTAGAAGGGCTATATACAAGCGAACCGTTGTCTTCAAATAGTAAAACTGGTACATCAGTTTCTACACAAAGAAATTGCATTTGTACATTAACATTTACATGCTAGAACAGCTTCAGGTGAAGGTTTTTTTTTTTTCCAAAACACTTGAAAAAATTAGGTTCCGTATACATAACATCACTACAGATGCCTTAATACCACAAACTTGCAAAGCACTCTGTAAAAAGTAATTCAATGTTATTTCTCATGATGAGATGCATAAAAGCAAAAAAAAAAAAAAGCCAAACCAACCCAAAACCCCAAACCCATCAAGTGCTTTAAAGAAATAACTTAAGATATTTGAATCTTAGTGCAAAGTAGTTCTTACCAGCATTAATTGCTGTCTTTTGTACAGCTAATTCTTTAGTCATCTGGTCCAGTCTTCTCTGCAGCTTTCTATTATTTCCTGGAGTTTTTTCAACAAAGTCTTTTGGCTGCATACATTTGTGCTACAAGATACACAAAACTATTAATTATATGGTATAAAACTGCCAGAAGTAACTACACTTCTTATTTGCCCACCACTTTATCACAGTATTTATTATCAGTCTTTAACTCTATGCTACTTATTATCACCTCCTTAAGAGTCACAGATAATTGTAGAAGTTAATGTTTTCCAAAGTGAACTTTAATATGAAAAAAGAAAGAACCTAACAGATTTTTTAGGTTAGATTTTAGTAAAAAAGAGACTAACTCACCATTTTTTCTTTTTTGCTTGTAACAAAGCTAAGGCTTGAAATATTTTTTTTTTAAAATACCAGGATTTTAGGGTTTGTCACAACTCACTGAAACATAAGCCACATTACAGTCATGTTTTTTTGCTTGGTTAATCATTATGTCATTTTAATTTAAATCTTCATTTCTTTATTCACTAATACAAAAAATCTACTTTTATCATCCTTTCTTCAGGTAAGATGTCACATCATCACAGCCATAGCCTACTTTTAAAAACCTACTCAGATCGATAGGTAGAGTTTACAGAATGTTCTGAAAATAAAAAGTTCAAATGCCTGAGGTTAGGAAGTCAAGTCCAAACTTTAAAGTTTACTACTCTAGGCCTATTTAAAAAAAAAATAAATCACATACTCACTTTTTTGATTAGTAATGGTAATCCTTCATTAGTGTCTACTGCAGGAAATAAGGATTCATCAACGTGTACTCCAGTTTCTCGACACCTGTATAATAAATTAGAGCAGGTTTGGGGTTTGTGTTTTTTGTTTTTTTAAGAATGAGAACCTTTATTACAAAAAGAGTTGTCTGAGCCCAGTAATAAGGAAACACCAACTCTTCCTAAGTGTGTATTTTTAGCATAACTACTGTAATGCTAAAAAAAATAATCTATCACACATCAAATATAGGACATGATACAATTTTTTGTCCTAACGATGCCCTCTAAACTGCTGTTCTGAAACTCAAAGATTCCTACTCATGTGTTATTTTCCACACATTCAAAAATCACTGTATTAAGTCCTTCTGGCCAGATTCCCATGAACCTCAAATCTTGCCCTGACTTTTGTAACGACTGTAGGCTTTCATTGTTCACTAGCTAGCAAACTTAACCTTAACTTGCTCACTGTGATGACAGTAAACTCCCAACTACAATCTACAGAATGTCATGGCAGGGGAGGCAGGAAATTTTTCTGTTCAGGCAAATGAGGAAGGAGGCTTCATCTGATCCTGGCTTTTACATCCTACCCATAAGTCTCAGTTTTCTGCCTCCTCTTTGTACATGCAATGCTAAAAACAGCCCCTTATTGAGAAGCAAGCTATATTTATGTAAACTTTTTTTTTAATTACAAAACAAAAAATCCAGCTGATACCATACCCCTAGTTTTTCCTGTCTTTTCATATTCAAAGACTGACTTGAGAACAGTAGGACTAATGTTATCTTGGAATATGATACAATCTACTGTATTTGTGAACACTAGGGATGATACTGAGACAAGAATACTAATACACAAATTAAAGTTCATTTGATCAAAATAGATAAATACAGTTTTATTCTCAAACAGTAAATAATAAAATTGATTATGTGAAAGAATATGGAGCCTCAATAGACTACACTAGAATTCCCCCAGAAGTCATTCAAAACTGTGATTCTAGTGACACCTAGTGATCTAACTGCTATAAAGTTTGTATCTGTAAATTCTAATTCTACTGCTTAGTTACTCAGTTTTGAATAAAGATGAGCCAAACCACTACATGTATTTGTCAAACTAACTGAGTTTAGAGTTCCCTGGAGCGTCAAGTACAGATTATATTCAACATGCTGGACTTCAGTGGTTATTATAAAATTTTCAATAATAATCAGCATAGATGTAAGATTATATTAAAATTCACATTAATTCAGAGATTTCATTGATACAGAGAAGGTAAACAGAAGAAAATTTGCCCATTAAATATCTTAAAAGAATTTTTTACTTTACAGAAAAATCTAAATGTAAATGATTTTTCTATCTTATTTGTGACATGAGTGAGTTACTGTACTAAGAATGCACAGGTAGAGTTTCCCAATTATGGGTTTGATTTGGAAGTATTAAGTGTTTTTAATCTGGACACAGATTGTAGCAGTTCTATCTTATGTAGGCTTCTTTTTGTTGTTGGGTTTTGATTTTTTTTTAGGTTGCTCATTGAGGTATTTGAGTTGAAGAAGCACTAAATTTTTTTTTTCAGTGATCCCAAAGATGTCACTCATTTTGCATTAAACTTAATTTATTTGCATGAATCTTATAGCCAGTCCATGACTTTGTGCACTATTTTTAAAGTTAGACAGATCTTAGAAAACAAAAAAAAGGATACAAAATACTTTTTTTTTTTTTAATTAAAAAAACATTTATTCTGGAGTTAAGAATTTTTTTGAATTTCAATTGTCATCTTATTTTAAAGAATCTTCTTCCCAATCAAATTACTTCCTGTTAAAATGTAGAACTACATTCAGTTTAGAGTTAAATAGATGCTCACCCTATAAAGCAGAAGCTTCCAACACAAGCTTGAGGCAAATCATTGGAGAGAGCACTGGAAATCCAGTAAGAGTTCAACAACAAGGCAATATTCACTAAATATTGCAAAAACCCTTGTATTCCAATAATTTGTGCTGGTTTTTATGGAGAAAAGTGAGTATTTGAGTATTTTTCAAATCATAGGGCATGTTCCTCTGAGAGACTCAAGCACTGCTCGGGGGAAGATAACACTAGTGTAACATGCATAACAGTTTGGAAGTAGGGGTCCACTAGCTGTTAAGTGGGAGAGTATTTGGCACAAAGCAGAAGAATCAGGAAATGCTGGAGTAATTGTTTACGATTTGCTTCCTTGTCTGGTGTTTTCAGAGCTCAAACATCAAAAAGTAGCATCCAGATTAAATATCATATACTGCAGCATCCTGTTTCTAATATCAAGATTCCCAAGAGCTTATAAAAACATGAAAACACAGCCAAACATTCCCAGTTTACTTTTCTATGTTCCCCAGATTTCTGGTTTAGAGATGATCAGATACAATACTGTATTTGGTTTTTGATAACTGCTTCAGCATTTTGTTAAACCCATGTAAACCTTTGCTGACTATGATTCTGCAACAAGGAGTTCTATAGCCTAACCATATTTTGCTAAAAACCATCATTTACTGTTTTCTTTGCCTCCAGACAGATTCATGTGATACTTTCCAATTCTTCTACTGGAAAGGAAAACATACATGCATTCCTTATTCAGCCTCTCCATATGAACCTTTGTGTTCACAAGAGTCTCTTCCCCTCCATTCCCACTTCTTTTCCAGCCTCAAGAATTCTTGTCTCTTCAATCACATCTTGTGAGAAAACTATTTTATAACTTCAGTCATGCTCATTGCCATCCTCTCGCAACATTCCATGATATAATGCTGTCATCCCAATACATGAGGTTTTATGTTCTTCTGCCTACCAAACTTCTGAGATATTGTGAGATACTGATATACTAGGCATTTAATTTAGAGTCAGGCACTCCAATTCCCTCATCTTATTACAAAATATTTGAGCATGTATGCTAGCACAGACTCATTTAAATTTTCTATTGTCTGTGCCTCATTTGAATAACCCTATGACTAGTGACACTATTCGTTACCATCTTTTATGTAAGCTTCTACTTCTCCTGACCTATACTTTGCTCAAAGATACGATATTATTACGAATTCTGCCTAGAGTATGCATCAATCTAAGTTGTATGTTCTTGTGTACCTCTTGGCATTAACTTTAAACTAAAAGGCAGAAAAAAAAAGATTACAGAGAATTTTAATCATAATTCACAGCGTGGGTGTCCCCTCTCCCCGCAATAAAACACACAGAATCATAGAATGTCCTGAGTTGGAAGGGACCCACAAGGATTGGTGAGTCCAACTCCTGTCCCTGCACAGGACAACCCCAAATTCACACCATAACTCTGAGGGCGTTGTCCAAGTGCTTCTTGAACATCGTCAGGCTTGGCACCATGACTGCCTCCCTGGGGAGCCTGTTCCAGTGTTCTACCACACTCTGGGTGAAGAACCTTTTCCTAATATCCAACCTAAACCTTCCCTGGCACGTCTTCCTGCCATTCCCTCAGGTCCTATCATTGGTCACCAGAGGGAAGAGATCAGTGCCTGCCCCTCCTCCTCCCCTTGTGAGGAAGCTGTAGACCACAATGAGGTCTCCTCTCAGTCTCCTCCAGGCTGAATAAACAAAGTGACTTTAGCCACTCCTAATACAGCTTCCCCTCTAAGCCCTTCACCAACTTCATGGCCCTCCTCTGGACACTCTCTAGTAGCTTTATATCCTTGATGTACTGTGGTGCCCAAAACTGCACACAGTACTCAAGGTGAGGCCGCACCAGCACAGAGTAGAGCGGGACAATCCCCTCCCTCGACCAGCTGCAATGCAGAGCTTGTTGCAGCCCAAGGCACAGTTGGCCCTCTTGGCTGCCTGGGCACACTGTCGGCTCATGTTCGACTTGCTGTTGACCAGAGCCCCCAGGTCCCTCTCTGCAGAGCTGCTCTCCAGCCTCTCGTTCCCCAGTCTGTATGTACATCCAGGGTTGCCGTGCCCCACGTGCAAAATCTGGCACTTGCCCTTGTTAAACTTCATACAGCTGGTGATTGCCCAGCTCTCCAGTCTGTTCAGATCTCTCTGCAACATCTCACTATTTCAGATGATTTCCCCAGTTCCAATGAACCTTATCTTCTAAGCCGTATAGCAATACCTTGCCTTGTCCAGAGCATGATACTAGGAACACTTCAAAAAACACCAGGAAGATGCTAGCCTTCTCTTTTCTACCAAAGAGCTTAAGTTTTCCCTCCAGATCCTTTCTCCTGTCTCTGCCTTTGTTGCTGCTATCCAGCAACAGTTAAAGTTTCTTGAGGCTTTTATACCTAGATCTCAAAGCTCCATGCTGTCCCCTGCAGAATCACATATCCAGCTGTCTCTAGGTCTGAGCTTTCTACAGCATTCAATATCTTCCAGTATTGCAGAGGAGACTCTTGGGGTGGAACTGCTATTACAGAGACATCATTTCTGTATGACATATCTTACATGCTCCCCTGTAACATGCTCTTATTCTTCCTTTTCAGATGTTACTCTCCTGGACTTTTCTGGGATCTTTTTTACTGTAGCACATCCAAGTCCTCAAATAGTTTATAGTTCCTGTGACTAAGGTTTCAAATTCTCTATTTATACACTTAGCCATCTAAAGAGCATATTTAATTTTATAACCAAAGATTCCTACTGAAATGACCATCATTCTTATGCACTCAGATAACACCAGGTCACAGAAATATATATTCACATAAATAAAATTTTGCTTCACTCTCATTTTTGAGAACTTAAGGTATTTCTTCCTTGGTGTTAAAGCTGGCTGGGTTGTGCAGCTGTAAGTTCTAAATCTGATATTCTTAAAAAAAAAAAAAAAACAAAACCAAAACAACCCCACTTCTGCAGAACTGCATGCATTTCTTTTTTGTTAACGGACTTGCATCACAAGTTTTGCAGTTGTACCAGCCTACATTTAAGCAGCTGCAGAGCTCAGTTTTGCCCCTCCCCCCCCCTTTTTCTTTTTTACTTTTGCACTTAGCAGACTTCTATCTCTCCATGTATATTACAATTGGTATAGGAAAGGGCCTCTTTACTCGACTTATATTCTAATTTTATCACAGCAATTTATCAGTTGGAGTGTTTCAGTATAACACATAGTTCTCATCAACACATAGTTAGTCTTAAACGCTGTAAGTGTTTTTAAACTTCATCTGAAATCTAAGTTAGGTCTCACAACCACTTTGTAAACTCAGAGAAGCAGCTATGGACTAGTAAATCCTCATGGACTGGCTGCACAGCTGAAATGTGATTTTTTTTTTTTTAATTTAACTTTTTCTATATGGTAGTTGAAATCTTCAAGCAGTGCTGTTTTGAAGCTGCCAAATGTCTTAAAAGCCAGACTCCATATGGATCTTTTTCTTTCTTTCTAGGAGATATACTGTCTACAGAAGTTAAGCAGAGAAAGAGTACAATGTCCCTGATGAAATGTGCTTTTTTATATGAAAATGGAAGAATCCTATACAACATAAGTATCTGGTCTCCACTGCCTATGCACGCCATGCGAGAGGAAAGGAGTGGAACACTGAATGGTTAACAAATATATTATGGAACTACTTCAACACATCGGTTTTTCAGGAGTTAGCATTTTAACTTTTTATGCAAGTAACATGCTTAACAATAGGAATAATGTCATGGGAAAGTAATCATTTACTCATAGATTTATCACTATTTCAAGTACATTAAGAAAACAGGTACTGTACATAAGTTTTTAAATAAGACAATACTAGAATCCATTATCTCTGGAATGGGTCACATGCATTATATTCACAAGTACTCACTTCTCCACCCATAGTACAGAAACTATTTTTACACCCATCTTCTGTGCTTTTCTCCATGTAGCCAAACGTCCGTCTTTGAAGACTACATGGGTCACATGCTTGTTCAAAGTTTTTGAAATCTGCAAAGTACACAGAGAGCTCATCTTTAATTCTGGTAATCAGAAAACGCTAATGAAACTAGCTAGCGTAGTCTGTTTTTAATGTATAAACCATTAGCGTAAAAACTTATTCTAAACATTACGTCAAGGACTCTTGATCTTTCTCATCTTTGCAAGAAGCCTCAAGCAATCAAAACTCAAGTCTCATTAGTCAAGCCAATGCAATGCATGCTAGAGGGCTCAAGTAGCCTTTTGTTTTCAAACTTCTTTTCTCCAGGTTACTATTTTCATCTCCCTACTCTAGCTATATCACTAATCTTATAACATTTTTATTTACATAGCCCAACATAATTTCTAATGCAACAGCCAGTACAGAAAGCAGCTGCCACTATCCAAAGAAATGCCAAATTACATTTTTTATTCAGCAAAGAGCTCACAGACTTAAACAGTACAGCTAACCTCATCCTTTAAACTAATTCTCATCAATAAAGATCACTTTTAGTTTTGAGGGAAGGCTGAAGCTACTACAAACAAAAAAAAATTATATGGTAACACTTTAAAAAGTGAGAAACAGAAAAAACTTAAGTCAGTACAGCTAATATCATACCTTACATTTTCACTGTGTTCTACAGCTGATCAAATCTTCAGTTGGCAATAGAGGCTGATAACTAAGTGATAACTTTTTTAGTTCTAGAGGCTGCATTCTTCACAACCAAAGTTTCCTTTTGTGGAGCCCATGTCCCAAGGAGACAGATTCTTGATATAGCTTTGCCTCCAAATTATGGAGGACCACCACCTTACACCTCCCTCTCACCTACCCTGTGTCCTCCCTTATCTTGGACATCCTCTGCTCCTCACCTGACCTTAGCCTGAGATGTCTGAATCAACAATCTAGTGAAAAACTAATTTAGAGTTTTCTTTCCTGACAGAGTGAGCCAAGTCAGTTTACTATCATGTGCTCAGCCCCATAAAAGGAAAGTGTCTGGAATAGTGATGGGGCAGGACCACCACTTTTAATTCATAAGGATCTGCTAAACAGGCTCATCTGTATCCTCTGCCTATACCTTTCACCATATCCAGCTACTTTTTGATCAACTTGCGGAATTTTGAAGCCTTACGTTTTGTCATATTTTCTGTGAGAAAAATGTAACATCATCAGAATTCCATAGCTCTGATAGTACAGCACAAAGGAACAAGAAATATTTCTTACTCAAATTATTTATTGAGAGTTGTATTTGCTTCTATAATAAAAGTTATTCTACTGTTCTGTCACACTACCTCAGCTAAATTCACACAGAAAGAGGCTTTGGGGAGATTAGCAAAACTTCGTAAATTACAGTAAGATACACCTACACATGCCCACTTAAAAAAACATGGGGAGTTCATGCAAGTGTTAGCATTTAGAGCATGATGCGGGCTGTAAAAAGTCTCCATTAACTGGCAACAATGTGCAAGAAGGGAAGATGTCAGTTTGACTTTGGTCTTGATTGAAATTTTACAGCTGGCAATTAAACATATTTTGCACCTACAAGTCAACTATACTTGGGAAAAATCACTGAGACATATACAAAGACTCTTAGATGTAGTTTTACTAGCACTTTCTGGAGTCGAACCACGTTTGTAGAAGAGTAAACGGAAGAATAAAATGTCATGGTACTTGGGTTAGAAAATACTGTAGTAACAACAGACCAGCTGCCTACAAGTTAAAGAAAACAAAACAACACGAGGTAGATACTTGTAAACCACAGGTTTTCAACACTTAGATTTGGTTTGCCCACAGCATGTGGCAAGCCTAATACTTCACAACAAATGCGTGCTATCATATTAAGATACAAAGAGGTTTATAGCTATAGGGAGGCTTTAAATGCATTTCCCATCTGTCACTAATAAGAATTTTACAGCATGTTCATCTGTTCTCAAGTCTGTGATTATCCTCCTTCCTGCACTTTAAAAACTCATACTATGAAGAAATATACATGACAAGCAGAACAGGCAAGCTGGTTTGTAATTAAGAGCCTTCCTATTCTATTTGTTTCAAAATAATTTCCTTACTTTTGCTCCCATATCAAGAAGTTGCTGTTCAAAGATTTTTGAGTAATTTTCTGTTCCGTTAGATGACCAAACTTCGACAAATGAGCATATACCTGGATCAGGAAAGAGAAAACAACAATCAGCTAATGAAGTATATACTGTGGTATAACTGGTTAAACTGCCTTTCCAACAAAATCTGCCTTCATATATATTGCATTCAATAGCACATATAACTTTTATTAATCTGAGTATCAGATATTAGCAGCAGAATGTTCTTTTTAGAGTATATCTGTCCCTTAACTTAGTTGTAATGGAACAAACTTAAAAGTCTCACACTAGTTACACAACTATTCACTTGGTCTATTTAAAACACACTATCAGCTTAACAAGCAACGCAGTATCTGTACATAATTGCTTACCCTTTTGATTAATCATTGCTAACCTTCAGGTTAATCAAGAATTTTATGACCAGTTGATGTAACACAAGTTACAGAACATAACAAAATAAATATAACGGAATTACTCCTTCCCCAAACCCCCAGAAAACTCTGCAGAAATATTACTTAACAATTTCCAATAGACTTAAAATTCCACCTTATTTATACTGAATCACCTCAACTTAAGTACATATGACAGGGGCTAATACAATTTCTTGTCAGCTGCTTTATGGAACTTTAGGTATATTGCATTTAAGTAGCTTCCTTTATCAACCAGATTTATAATCTCTTCAAGGAATGAGGTCAGCCTTGGTTGAGAAGGTCTTTAAACAAACAAACAAACCCAGATCTATTGACATGGAGGGATAAGCAAGTGAAACTCATAACAATCCCTTTGTTAATTTTACTTAGGATGGGCACTAAAGTGACCTACAGCTCCATCCGCCATGCCAATTTCCCATTTTGAATGATGAATCAGGAAAGTTCCATAAAACTGGAGAAATGCCAGTTCACCAAAATCAACTTTATGCAAACTGCAGGCCAGACAACTCTCAGAACTCAAGAATAAAATTGAGAGTGCCGATTTAAAAGGGTCGTCCTCAGCAAGCATTGCTTAAGTATCTCAGTTACTACGTATGTCCTTCTGACTCATTATGTAGTGTCATCCGTCTTCTTTCTAAATGAAAACCAGAATAACGCTCCAACAGCAGAACTTTTATAAAGACTAACATACTTTTATAATTGTTAGAAATACTTCTAACACACAAGAGAAATATGGAACATAAAGCACCTCCTTAGCCAAACCACAGGGAAAAAATCTTATGATGGGTACTGTAACTTCAGATATACATGGGAACTTAAGTCTACTCCAGTGCCCTTTTTATTGTGTTCGTTGTACTACTGGACCAGGGTAGCTTTGCCAGAGCTGCTTTTTTTCCTTGATTGCTATATCATGAAAAATATTGCACTCACATTTGAAAAAACAATACCTTCCTTTTACATGAAATATTTTAGAGCCTTTCTAGTTATTATTCTCCTAGAGAAACAGGTTAGAGCATTTCAGTGAAGGTCAAACTAGGAACTTAGAGGAACATTACTTCAAAGCTGCATGCACCTGCAGGAGGGTCAAAGGTATATTTTACAATAATTAGCCAGTTTTAGCTAATCAAATATACGACAACAAAAGGCACTTTGTAGTTCTTGTACAGCGGATGGAAAGGAAAATGAGGAAGGGTTTGGAGCTTTTTTGAACTGGAAGAGCTCTGAGTAGAGCTCGGTTCTCGTAAAGGGCAACTTGTGCTACAAGATCGCAGAGAAGGCCGTGACAGCGGGGAAAATAAACATCAGAGGGCAACCGAGCGAGGCAGAAGTTTAGAAAGGCGTAGCAGAAGCCAGACAGGATCAAGCCACGGCTGACCGGGGCAGGAGGAGGGATGCAGACACCGGTGAGCGGCGGCGGGGGGGCGGCAGCGCCGGCCGGTGCCGTACCGGGAGCCACCCCAAGGGGCACCCGCTCCCTCCCCGCCCTGCCGAGGGGCCCTCCTCGCTCCCAGCCCCGCCCGACCCGCACAGCCCCGCCGGGCCTGCGGCCGGTCCCAGCGGGGCTGGCCGGGAACGGCCCCGCCGCCGGTTCCGGGAGGCTTCGCCATTAGCCGCGGCAGCCCCGCAGCGGAGCCCTCTCCCTCCCGCGCCGAGCTGCAGACTGACCCGCCCCGAGGGCTGGGCCGCATCCCGGACTCGGCCCCCGGGACAGATCCCGGGCGAGGAAGGAGGTGCCAGGCCGGCGCTTTAAAGCGGACCCGCTCCAGCCCGGCGAGCTCCCCCCAGCCGCCCCGGGAGCGGCGCGGCCCGGCCGCCGGCCCCGCCTCGGCCCAGCGGACGGGCCGGTACCTTTCAGGACGGCCTCCATTAGCGGCGCGGCGCGGCGCAACGCCGAGAGGCTCCGGTACCCGCCACCGTTCAAACCCGCCTCCACGCACGCGCCGCCGGGGCTGCGCGCTGCGTGGCGGCGCCCGGCCCCGCCGCGCCTGCGCCTTGCGGGCGGGCCGAGGCGGTGCGGCGGGAGCGGCCCGGCCCGGGCCTGGCCTGCCACGGCGCGGCACGGCACGCCACGCCACGCCACAAAAGTGATGCGAGGGCTGGAGCGCCTGTCCTGAGAGGACAGGCTGAGAGAGTTGGGGTTGTTCAGCCTGGAGAAGAGAAGGCTGCGGGGAGACCTTATAGCGGCCTTTCGGTACTTAAAGGGGGACTATAGGAAGGACGGGGGCAATCTCTTTAGCAAGGCCTGTTGTGACGGGACAAGGGGTGATGGTTTTAAACTAAAGGAGGGTAGATTTAGACTGGATAGAAGGAAAAAAACTTTTTACAGTGAGGGTGGTGAAGTGCTGGAACAGCTTGCCCAGAGAGGTTGTGGAGGCCTCATCTCTAGAAATACTCAAGGTCAGGTTGGACAGGGCTCTGAGCAACCTGATCTAGTTAAAGATGTCCCTGTCCATGGCAGGGGGTTGGACTAGATGACCTCTAAAGGCCCCTGCGACCCAAACCGTTCTATGATTTTATGAATGCTGCTGAAAACAGTGTTTTGAAAAACAATAAGTGAATTTTCTGCATCTGTGTTCACAATGAGGAGTCCTCAGGAGGCTTCTCTGAAGAATTTTTTTTTTAGGAAGGTGCATTAGAGAACCAGTGTCCTCTGAACTCTGGTGGTTCAAACTGTGGTGAAAAATATAACAGAGAAAGCCAACAAAATGGGGATTAGCAAACAGGGCACAGCCAGGCGGTATTTGCTGAAGCATCCAAAATTACTTGAGGGCAACTGTACTATTAACTATAGTAAATTCACCCTTACGTGAAGTGGCTCTGGTGCTAGAGGGCTGGAGCCTAGGAAATGTGATACCAGAGGGAAGTAAGAGAGGGAAAACCTGGTGTCTTCCCCAGGAAACACTGATCAAATTTATAAGAAAATAATGGAATTAGTGAGTATAAGGAGATTCACAATGAGAAAGAAGGAGCACATCTTTTTTAAAGGAAAATTATGCTGCACAGCTTTGTTATGCAACTCACACAGCTCAGAAGCACAGGCATTGCTCTATGGTTGTATAAATCAGTGCTGTTCTGAAACCTTCAATGTGCAATCCTTATTTCTTCATCTGAAAAATAATGCAGCAGAAATGGAAAAACAATAGAGATGCAAAACAAGGATACTGCATGATTTCCATATGAGAAGTAGCTATTTAGGCAAAGATTCATCAGCCTGGAAGAGGAATGGTAGAAGGCAGTTGTGCTAGAGGTCTCTGAAATCATGAATGTGTGGAGAAGGTGAACATGGAGTGGTGCGTTCCCAACGAGAACTAGTGGGCACCAAATGAAATTAGCAGATGGGGTCTTCTCGGAAGAGATGTTTCCACATTGCAACTCACCAGGCTGTGGAAGTGTGTTCAGAGTGCTGGCAAACCACGTGGTTTCTAGAAGCAAATTCAGCAAATTTGTGAAATCTGTTTTAGGACTATCAAAAATGTACAAAACCACTTTTACTTTAGTAAAGCCCTGAACTGCCGATTGCTGGACTCTGAGAAAGTATAGTGAATGCTTGGGTTTTTCTTTTCTTTTGTTCTTTCTTTAGTCATCTCCCACTGGAGAGACAGTGCTGACCTAAAAAGGCATTGGTGTGGTCCATTATCCTATTCTTACTTTCATGGTCAAGCTCAAAACTTAAATCTTGACACCTAGGATTCTACCAAGCAGATGGCTATACCAATGCTATTTAAAATATCTTAATCTAGTATATAATATTTTAGCATTGTTACAGTTTGTTGAATTTCCAGGGCATTAATATGACCCTAGATCTGTGGCATGTGTTGAGCACAAGCTCTTGGCTACTCTGTCTTCTGAACCTGTGGCAGACTTCCTTTCACCTATGTATTCACTCTGTGAATAAAGTGACCAGTCAATCTATGCATATATGTTTCTATGTATTTAGTTATCCTTTGTCCTTCTGTCAGTATGTTACACAGCTCTTTCCTAGGCAATAATGAAATATTTTTACAAAGGTTCTCAACCGTGGCTCAAGAAAAAGGGAGTCTAGTCTTAATGCTGTGTCTGTGAACACTGTTGGTCTGAAGGCAGCTCCAGAAGCAGAGGTAGGGGAAATTTAAATGTACGCTGTCAGGGAGATTCAGTTCTCAATGCGGTTGGAGATAACCTGCTTGGTGAGAGCTCTGTCATCTATGGGGATATAGGAATGATAACACTGAAGAGGCAGCATTTAATCTCTGAAACTCTGGGCCCACTGAAATTAGTGGTAGTCTTGTCACTGAATTGGTGCTTCCTTAGATTCAGAACCATTTCTAAATTAGTGATTTTGGGTAAAATAAGTAGCTGTGAGCTTTCAGTTGGAGTTTGGAAACAGACGTAATGAGACTGGGGTGTTCAGGAAATTAGCAAGCAGATCTAATTCTATTAAGCATGTGCAAATAACATTAGTTCCAAATTGGACACACCCATGCAGTCTCTTTGGATTCATATGGGATGGGAAACTGTCTAATGTGAGGCAGCTGAGATAGTACCACCATAAGAAAACGGTGGTACTATCTTCACCATACCCATGAAAACTACATGTTTTTGTGAATAGTTTCCAACTGTGTCAGTGGGATAATTCAACTCAATCCACATGACCAAAGCTGACACAAACAACAGGATCGTACAGCCAGCGGTTCTAACAAAAGTAAAATCTGGAGAGAGGGAAATTTCAGCATAATTAAAATTCATCAATCTGTACATGTGTGTCCAGGCATTATACTTAATCTAGGATACAAGACTGAAGACCTTCAGTTAAAAAAAACACAGGCTGTGTTTGAGCCTTTAGTTGAAAAGTAGTAGCGGGTTTTATAGACTCTAAAGGGAACTATGCTGAAATGTACAATTATACCTGTATGCTCTGATTCTGCACTGGTAGAGACAATGAAGAGTAGTGGCTGCAAGAAGCTGGTACAGCTCATTATTGGAGCAGACTAGGTCTACTCATGGAAACATTGGCCTTGGGATATCCACCTTTTTTATTACAGACACAAATACGTACAATGCCAAAAGTATCTAATGAATTTACAGTTTTGTCTTAAAAGTGTTGAAATTTTGACCTCACAGTTACTTCAAGCTTTACAAGAACTTCATTCTCAGATGGTGACAAAACTTCAGAGTTCCACAGGTATTTAATAGCTGTTTGTTCTTGTGCCAGTATTGTCTTGTCAGTTCCTCCTTAGCATTTATCATCCTGTAGTACTTACAGAAAGCAGCAGTATATTTTTGCAGCTGCTATTTTACCAGTTTGAATACATCAGGCTCTTTTAGCTTTTGTAATACAATGAACTCCAGAAAATGACAACAAATGGGGGTGGAAGTAAACAATGTAAGTGCCCTCTTAATAGGCTTGTTTGGCTTGATGATACACAATTTCCTGGTGTCTATAAAGCTAAGAATATAGCATAAACTGTAAGATTGACATGGTTTCTGTACAGTCAGTACTTACTAGGACATACAGGTTATGGAATGCTGCGCTGGGAAGAAAGGATTTTACAGGTTATATTATATTGAAAAAGGAAGCACCAGTGAAAGTTACATTTCACTTGACTTACTAATCAAAAAGAAGTAATAGTGCCAAAGAAGTAATAGTCCTATCAACACCTGAATGTTTCCCAGGCATCCAAACAATCTTGAAAAATTAAAAAAAACCTACAATGCAGTAGGTTTCTGAAATTAAGTAAAACATAAAAAGGAGCTGTATTCTCAAGTATTTCTTTGGTAATTCAAAAGAGTCCCTCTCAGCCAGTCCTTAATTGACTGAGATAAATTGGAATTGATCTTTGGGATGGTATTTTGTAAGGCTGTAACACAGAGACAAGGTTAATTTCTCAGAAACAGAGTTCAGATGATGGGCTATGAATTACTCACTAAGACTTGATATTAAGCATGTGAAAGATACCTAGAACAATTAAGAAGGTTTGTTATTATTAAACATAGTCTAGTTTTGTGTATTTATTATTGGGAGGTGTTTGTTTTGTTGGTTGGTGGGCTTTACGGCCTGTTTCCAATTTGGACAAACAACGGTTTTAACCTTTTGTATTTTTCTTCATTCTTAAATTTCCAAGTGTGAGTGATGAGTCCCAGATAAACTTAAAAAGTTGGGGTGCATTACCTCCCCTAAAGCCGTAAATGCCAGTCAGACAATCTGTGTATTTAACACCTGAATGCTTGTATACCAAAACATATTTGGAGTTATCTTCTCTACAATGCTACTTGACCATTACAGATGCAGAAATGGGAAGAAATGCTTGGAGGAGGTGCAAACTTGCATGTTGCTTTCATGGAGGAAGCCCCAGAAAGCAGCTCTGATTGTCCACATCAACTATCATAGTCTCCTCTGACAAAGTAGACTCCTCGTTTTGTCAGTAACCCTAACAGTTCTTGTCTGTGCCTGTTTCAGTTTGAATGTCCCTTTCTTAACCAGCATACAAAATTGTACAGTGTTTCAGCTGACCTGTACCATGATGTTAATACTGGACTTCTGGATATACTTCACATAATCCACCCTAGGATTGTATGTGCTTTTTCTAGGGCCACATAATTATTCTGCGATAGACTAATATTTCCAGCTGATGAGCTCTGACATTGTAGCTGCTTGTTTATTAGTTTCTAAGTTCATTGCATTCCAATATGCGAGCTCATCCAATTGTTTCTCTATTCTGGTCTGCCTGTGTTTTAAGAAAGCCTCTGTTCAGGCCATCTGCAAATTTCATTAGCACACACTTTCTTTATTTCCAAGCTCATAATTAAAATAGTAAGTAAGATGGGATCTTAACTGGATCTTGGATCTTAACTGGATCTTAGACTTAACTGGAGCTATGACTGGATTTTAACTGCTCATTCAGAATCTCCATTAGAATCTTCTTTAGTTCTCCATCTGCTGTGACCTGTCTTATTACCATCTACCTTCCCCGCTTAGGACTTCTTGAACAAACCCCTTTCTTCTTTATATGCAGTAATAACATATATCAAATGGTTTATTAAAGCAACATAGATTTGATCTTTGTTACCTTTGTCTAGAAAACAATTTTCTTATGAAAAAGGTATTTTGTAGCATGGTCTCAGGAATCCTGATTTATGCAATTGACAATTTTTGTCCCTTCCCTATGCCATACGTTGCCCCTAAATGCCTTTTCCTTTCTCCTATCCTAGTTGGTATAAAAGTCAGCAAAATTGTTCCTGACCAGTTAGCATCAGGAATACATCTTTGAGCCCAGGAGTGGCCACCTCCAGCTGCTTAGAACTGAATTTTGATGACACACAGTAGAATTACAATCCAGGAAAACAGCTGAAAGTGGTGCTAATATAGCTCAAAATTGGGGCCATACTGGTGAAAGGAAACTCTGATGCTGACATTTTTCGTAACACATAGTAATCTGACAGTACTTTGTGTTGAACTGTTGTAAATAAGATATACGAGTCATGCCTTAGTAGTTTCAGAGGCATTCTAGTCTCATTGCTTCTCCACAAGAAGAGTGCCTCCTGAGATTGCCAACAGTGGCTTGTTTTCCTGTTTTCCTCCTTTGACTGATGCTTAAAAAGGTATGTTTTAGCTTTCCACTTCTGTTCCACAGAACAATGATGGCTTTTCTCTTTTGCAGAGTAATGCAATCTAGACAGGGGGAAATTCTTATCTCATATTTTCCCCGTTTCTTTTAGTATATATTATGTGGAGTATTAGTATATATTAGCAAAAGAAGCAAACAAAAAAAATAGAGTTTTTTTAATAGCCAAAGGATATTTGTGAGCAATATTGGGAAAAAAAGTTCCATTAACTTGTCAGATGGATGTGTATTTATCATTGTCAGAAACCTTTACTGATAGTCTCACTCCTTATTTGTGTTTGATGGAATGTGGAAAAAATTATGAGGGACATTTGTTTCTTGTCACAAAGAAAGTGTAATATTATGGATCATGTAGTCTTACAAAATTGTTGAATGTTCTCATCAATGAGATGACTGTTCATTTTCTAATGCTGATATTCATGATCAAGAAAATGACATGTACTAAGTAGGAGGCCTTCTTCAGGAGAGGAAAACGCAGTTAATTTTTTTTCTTTCAACTGAGGCAGTGACACCAATTTTATTTTCTCTTTCTAACCTGTTCTTTGAGAAATCACCCCTTTTAGATCCACAGCTAATCTGCTGACACAGCACTAACTTTATTCTGAGTTTGTGAAACACTGATAATAGGATAGACACCTACCCTTGTAAGTTTTAACTCACCCAGAAAGACAGTGTCTTTGACGTGCTATGACCCCAAAGGCCTATCACGGAAGAAAAATACAGCACCATGCTGAAAAATAACAGCCCATCATGTAATTGAGAGCATGACTCCACAACATGCTAATAAGCAGGTGTCTGTGTTGTTCGTGCTGGTGCGGAAGGTTTCTGCATCTGCCTTCTGAACAGTTTTCACTGCCTGCAGTTCAGGCTATGACTGCAGCTGTGAAGGGGTGGGAAAGCCAATTTATCTGACCTCTGTACTAAAATTCTGTGCTGAAGGTTTGTGATTTTCCCAAGCAATGCAGAACTGGACTATTGACCACAGGCTGCTTGCTTTTCATACAATTCTTTGTGGTGATGCAGATCCAGACTATGGAAGACAGCATTAAGGAAGGGTATCCAAAAGCAGCCCAAAAGATGCTGTTTAAAAACACTGTCCCACTGCGAGTGTTCAGGCAGGTCTTGGTGATACATGTGAGAGCAATTTAAGAGGTTTCCATCTCCTGCTGTGAGCTCCACAGTTTATGTGAGTCTCAGGAAAAGCGATGGTAGGCTAAGTTTGGAGTTCAGGCTGTGAACTGAGGCAGGAAAGGCGCTGATGGACATTTGCTGCAGCTGAGAGCTCCTGAAGCAGTGCACATAGCAAAGAGAACAATGGTAAGCGTGAACTTCTTATATCTCCCTGACGTCAATGACCAAAGCTCATCTGAAGGCCTTTGAAGTGCTTTACTTGCCAACTAGAGCTTCTGACATGTCTTATGGATGTAGTGGTACTTACAGGAAAGGAGCCCTCTGGTACTGTCTCTTCAGGAATAGACAGCAAAACAAGGAATGCTACTACACATGCAACTATAGTTTACCCACATCCTTTCGGCAGATCTTGTCTCCCAAGTTAAGTAGGGTATAGCAGAGTTCAGGTTCAGAGAAGTGTGACTGGCATGATCAGAGGTATAGAATAGATTTTTTGTGATTAAGTGGACCTCGAAATGGACTGGGAAACAGTCAAACGGGGCGGGGGGGGATATAATATAGTAGAATGATGAGTGGCCTGGAGAGGGCAACTGGGGAGTGGCTGTTCAGTCTCTGTTCCCAGTAAAAAAGTAGGGGCATCAAAAGAAATTAGCAAAAGGCAGATTCAGAACAAATAAGAAAAAGTGGTTTTGTTCCACACAAGAGGAACTTAAAAGGTAGAACTCCTGGCAGCCAGGTGTTGTGGATGACAAAAGTGCTCACAGAATTCGGATGGAGGTTGGAAGGAAAATACACTGGGGGCTGCTACATATATCACAACTATGCCTAGTTCAGGAAATCCTGAAGCCATAAATAGGTTGAGACTCTATCTCAGACAGGTCATTGGGTTAGGTAAACTCTGACCCAGAATACATATTTTTATGGTTCTTAAGTTCCAATTTGTGAGAGCCTTGATGCTGTAAGAAAGGAATCCATCAAGTTTGTGAATGACTCCAGCTGCAGGGTGGGGTCAGTATTCCTGTGTGTAAGAGTGCCGTTCAGAGGGACCTGAATGTGTCAATGGGAACCTCATTAAATTCAATAAGGATGTATCCAGGAGTCCTACACCTGGGCAGGAAGGACCTCTGGAAGTAATACAGTGTGGTTTGGGTTCTTCCTGTACAAGGAAGACGTGAGTAAACTGGAGCAAGTTCAGTGAAGGGCCATCAGGACGGCTGGAGCATGTGTCCTTTGGGGAGAGACTGAGGGAGCTGGGCAGCCAAGCAATGGAGCAGGTTGCCCACAGAAGTTGTGGAATATCGGTTCTTGGAGGTTTTCGAGAGCCAAGTGCAAAAAGACCCAAGCAAACATTGTCTCAGTTCAGTGTTGCACCTGACTAGACAAACTCCCAAGATCCCTTCCAACCAGATTTATTCTTTAATTCTATGAACTTTCAGCTAGATCACCTCCCTGAACTAGGTCACTGCATGACTTCTGAGCAAGTGCCTTTCCAAAGCAGGGGACACGGCCACATGATTGAGGGAGGGGCTGAAGCACATCTGACTTGGACCAGTGTACACTGCATCCTCACAGCAGTCCAAGACATCTTTCACCTCATGTTGTGGATCAGGCCAGTGTTCTAATGGTGGAACAAACCCACTTGGAACAAAACCAACCTGCAACCTGATCTTTTAGAGGAAAACAGGTCTGCTGCCTCCTTGGGGCCCAGGTTAAAGATGTGACAAGAAATTTTCCTACCCTGGTATGGCCTTCAGATTCTTATCCGTTGTGATTTTTCATGTAGGCAGGGATGAAGTTGCAGTGGGAAGTCCAAGGGCAATCAAGAGAGACTTCAGGGCCTTGGGACAACTGCTTAAGGGATCAGGAGCACAAGGAGTGTTCTCCTCTCTCCTTCCAGTTGCAGGGAATGATGAGGGAAGAAACAGGAAGAGCCAGCAGATGAATACCTG
Organism: Morus bassanus; assembly: GCA_031468815.1. Lineage (NCBI taxonomy): Eukaryota > Metazoa > Chordata > Aves > Suliformes > Sulidae > Morus > Morus bassanus. The sequence goes on from CM062569.1 coordinate 91,206,989, forward strand.
GCTCCGAGCCTGGTGTCACCAGCAGGATTTTGGGTTTTTTGATAATGGGTTAGTGTACACAGCACCAGACCTGCTGGCAACAGATGGAGTACACGTGTCTCAAAGAGGGAAAAGGATCTTTGCACAGGAGTTAGCAGGGCTCATTGAAAGGGCTTTAAACTAGGTTTGAAGGTGGAAAAGGATAAAACCAGGCTTGCTAGAGAGAAGCCTGGGGCAGCATGCCAACGTTTGAGGAACGGTGTGCTAGCAAGGTCCACGATGTGCTCTGTACACTGGAGGGTATTTGAAATGTCTTTTTAATAATGTGCGCAGCATGAGGGACAAGCAAGAGGAGCTAGAATGTTTGGCCCGGTCCCAGCGCTATGACAACATCCTGGTGGGGTGAGTCCTGTGACTGGGGTGCCATGATGGATGGTTATAGGCTCTTCAGGAGGGATGGGCAGGGCAGGCGAGGTGCAGGGGTGACACTGTATGTAAGGGGGGCATTGCATTGTATGGCACTTACAGTTGGCAACAACACAGTTGAGAGCCTTTGGGTAAGGATGAAGGGGAAAGCAAATGAAGTGGATGTTGTTATGGGAGTCTGCTATCGACCACTCAGCCAGGATGATGACACTGATGAATTATTCTACAAGGAAGTAAGGGGTATCTCTAGATCAACTGCCCTTGTCCTCATGGGTGATTTTAACTTCCCAGACATCAGAGGGAAATATCATAGAGCAGACACAAACAGGTCCAGGAAATTTCTGAAGCATGTTGAAGATAACTTCTTAGTGAAGGTACTAAGGATGCTGACTAGGAAAGGTGCCCTCCTAGATTTGTTTGTAAAGAGAGAGGGACTCATGGGCAAAGTGGTAATTGGTAACTCTCTTGGTCACAGTGACCAGGTAGTAGTTGAGTTTCAAATCATTGATGGCAGGAGAAAAACTGGCAGCAAAACTTTGACCCTGGATATGGGGAGAGCAGACTTCAGGCTGCTGAAAGAGCTAGTCAGTGAGGTCACCTGGGAATCTGCTTTTGAAAGTGTTGGGGTCCATGAATGCTGATCACTTTTTAAGAGCCATCTCTTAAGAGCGCAGGAGCAGGCAATTCCAAGGTGTCAGAAGTCAAGCAAGTGGCACAGAAGGCCAGCTTGGCTGAGCAGGGAAGATCCTGCTCAAACTTTCTATGTTCACTTCTAGAACTTAGCCAGAAAAGGAAAATGTATGGACATTGGAAGCAAGGACAGGCGACACGGGAGGACTACAGAGATGCTGTTCGACACTGTAGGGGAAAATTTGTGCAGCCAAAGCTTGATTAGAGTTCAAGCTGGCCAGCGCTGTGAAAGACAACAAAAAGGGCTTTTTAAAATACATGATAGCAAAAGAAGAATCAGAGATAACATTGGTCTGTTGCTTGATGGGATCGGTTACCTCACAAACAGGGGCGTAGGCAAAGTGGAGATGTTTAGTGCCTTCTTTGCCTCTGTCTTCAACACCGATGATGAGTCCTGTGACCCCCGGAGCCCTGTGTTGAAAGACTGACTGGGGGGATGATAAACTCCAGCCCCATACTTGTTTGAGACTTGCTGCTCCAGCTGGATGTGCATGAATCTATGGGGCTCGATGGGATTCAACTCAGGGTACTGAAAGAGCTGGCCGATGTCATCACGGGACCTCTCTCTATTATTTTTCAGTGGTCTTGGGAGTCTGGAGAGGTCCCAGTCGACTGGAAGCTGGCAAATGTTGTCCCAGTTTTCAAGAAGGGAAAGAAGGAAGAGCCTGGTAATTACAGACCTGTCAGTCTCACTTCAGTGCCTGGTAAAATTATGGAGAAGGTTATTCTGGGAGTTATTGAAAAGCACTTGAGAGACGATGCAGTCATTGGTCATAGTCAGCACAGGTTCACAAGGGGAAAGTCCTGCTTAACCAACTTAATTTCCTTTTATGACAAGGTCACCCATCTAGTTGATCAATGGAAGCTAGTAGATGCGGTGGCTTTGGATTTTAGCAAAGCTTTTGATACTGTCTCTCCCAGTACCCTTCTGGATAAACTGTCCAGCACACAGCTAGAAAAGTCCATAATACGTTGGGTGAGCAACTGGCTGATGGGTCAGGTGGCCAGTCACCTGTGGGGTTCCCCAGGGCTCAATTTTAGGGCCAGTGCTCTTTAATGCTTTTATAAATGAGCTGGATGCAGGAATCAAATGTACATTAAGTAAGTTTTCTGGTGATACTAAACCAGAAGGAGCTGTGGACTCCCTCGAGGGTAGAGAGGCATTACAGAGACATCTGGATAGGCTAAAGAGTGGGGCAATCACCAACCGTATGAAAGGTAACAAGAACAAGTGCCAGATTCTGCACCTGGGATGGGGTAATCCTGGTTAGACATACGAACTGGGGGAAACATTGGAGTGCTGTCTTCCAGGATGTTACGGAGCACTTAGTTTTAGTGCAGCATTTGTAAAAATTATTGATAGAGTCAATTCGAGTTCTCATTATCTAATGCCTTTTTGTCTTATACATTCTAATAAAATTATTGATCTGGAAAGGGTTGGTTTTGGTTTGTTTTGTTTTTGTTTTTGTTTTTGGTTGTTTTTTTTTTTTTTCCTTCTGCTTGTCCATTTCCTCCCTCCTCTTCAAGTATGTTTAAAAAGTATCTAGAATAAGATCTGCCAAAAGTGTTTTGCATGCCTCTAGCTCTGCTTAGTTAATCTGTTATCACAGTAATTGGATGGAAGAAGCGCAACAGAACTAAGTATAACTCTCAGTGCTGTTACAAGGGGAAGCAGGCTATAGACAAGCATCAAAAGAACAAATGACAGATGTGAGATAAATGTCCACTTACATTCAAGTAGAGCAAACCCACTTTGGTTGTTACTGTTGCTTATCATATGTTTTTAGTCATCAGGGATCAAACTAATCTTTTATGCAATTCTAGTGAAGCCAGTAATGAATATGGTCCATCTAATATTAAATGGAATAAATTTCAGAAATGGATTATAAGGAAGAAGGTAAATGGCAGAACGGAGACTTGGGAGCACTAAAGATTAACCCATTTGCTTTTAAGCTTTTTGAAGTTAGATTCAAATTTATTTTTCAGCAAGGCAGAGATGAAATATATTTGGATCATCAGAATACAACAAAGCCTATCAGAAGAGCAAGCAACTTTGTCAGACTGTTCAAAACATAAGAAAACAAGGTAAAAGGGTGCTCCCCAGTTAAAAGTGATCAGTGTCATTATATAATGCTTGCAGAACACTTACATGAATTATATTTATTATGACAGTGTTTCCACCCTGTGAGCTACAGATTCATAGATCATTTCTTAGGGAGTTGCTTATGAACAGTATTTGTTACGCAATAATCCAATGGATGTGAAAATTTAAAGTGACATATAGATCTACTGGAAAAGCTGTCGAGATGCACAGACTGGAAAATACTGAAAGCCACTGACTAGTAACAGGGCTGTTATTTGACTTTTATAAGGTATCCCAAAGTTTTAGAGCAAAGATTGTTTTGGACTAAGTCCAAGAATGAGATTATTTTGAGGTGGTTATCTAGCTACTTTAGTTTCTGTATTCTTTCCCATAATGCAGTTCTGATACATTGTGTAACACAAAGCTAGACACTAGGAGAACTAAAAGATCACCTTGTTCTTGCTGTATCATGTTACTTTGCCACATATATGTTACATTTTCATATGCCTGGGTAAAGTCAGAAAGTTATTCTTTCATGCAGCCCAGCAGCGCTAGGTAACATTTCTGAAACTGTTTCCTGTTCATCTAGTTGAAGTTTTCACGTCGTTTTTTGTTGGCTAGAAATTAAGGCCTGAGACTCATGAGGATACGGCTGGCAGTAAAAGCAGTTTGGGCATGAGTAGTAGTCTCCAGACCCATGATTGGACTTTTTATGATAATTTTGGGTGCCTAAATTTCAGTGTGGCTACTGTATAGAACATTTTTGTTGTTAAGGTACAGGCCTATAGAGAAGTCACTATGGAATTCATATGTTAATTTACAGCACAACAGCTTGTCTGATAACTGCTGAAAAATAACTGCTCTTACCTAGAAGCAAGTGAATGATTGATTACCCTTTCTCACTGACTAGCGAGAAGATGTTTACAAGAGGCAAGGTATGTACATGAATTGCTACAGTGGAATGACAAATTCATTGTATGTTCATGGCCTATGTTAACTTCTTTTATCTTGGTAAGTTGCTGATAGTCTTGGAAAATATCATCTGCCTTCCTCTGAAACAAGACATGTAGAGAAGTTTAGACTGAGCATTTAAAACTGTTAACTGGTTTGAAAAAATTAGGCCTAAACCTAATATTCTCAAAAATGGCAGAACATTGGGGCAAATAAATAGTTCATCACACTCTCATATAGGACTTGCAGAGAGCAGCAAAATTGTGTCGGACAAAGGAAGTCAATATGTTATTAGGAAAAAAAGTTGCATCACTCTACTTGCTTGAATAAAAATTAGTATATAAAGTCTCAGATGGGATTGTAAAAGGTTTCACACTCTAGGAATATACTCACTGATGTGGGATTCATCTGCTTTGCCTTCCTGTTGGAACAAGGAGTTTTTACTATCAATATATTGGGTTATGAAAGGGATTTGAATGTCTCTTGACACTTAGGAAAAGGCAAAGTGTTCTTACAGAGAGAAACTTCAGGAGCAGCAAAACTTAGGAGAAACAATAGGATGAGTGAGGTCTATGTCTTTTTCTTTCTCTATAAGGGGAGAACTTTGGATCCAGTATGTGTCTGTCTTCTTAGAAGCATGGAGAAAATATTACTGAGATGAGGTATGCTTTCCAACAGTTTAACAAGTCTGCTACAAATTATGCTCATTGTAATTCTCAGTATGGGAAATGTTAGGGCCATTTTGAACTTCATGACACCACCAAGGATAACATTTGGCTCCTCTTCTTTTAAATGCGGAGATCCTAAGTAGTTGGGCACACCATTTTCATGCAGTACATCGATGATAAAATATCTTTGAAGGTGAAACAAGCTTAAGAAATTATCTGTTCCATACACACATGGTAATACCATTGTTGTTTGATGTCCCCTGTTAGTGGCAGTAAGCTGTTAGATGTTCCTGATGCATTGTTGTCTGTGTTCAGGTTAAAGGTAATGTCTTCTCCTCGAAGACCCAGTTTTTTGAACAATATTACTTCATTTTAGTGATCTGGTTCACAGCAAGTAGGAGGGGCCAGAACGAGCTCTTGAGGATGAGAAATTTCTTAAATGTGCTTCAGTGTTAAAGACAGCATATTATGAACTACAGCCTCATTTTTGACAGCTGTGTTATACATGGCCTCTCTTCTTTGCATTATTCTGTGGTGATCCTTGCTTTTTGCAGACTCTGACCCTATGTTGTATGAGAAAATAATTCAGGACTTTATTCATACCTGGCCTCAGAGACAAAAAGGGAAATCATGTACTTGGCCCAGACCTGCCTGTGATCATAGTATCAGGATCACTACACCCAGATGATGAAGCCAGGATATTGCTGCAAAAGTTAGGTTTGATTGGTGAAGATAGGAAATGTACATAACTGGCAGGGGGGGAGCAAGAATCAAGAAAAAAAATTCTGCTAGTAAAACAAGCATATTGAGTTTTAGAAAATTACATTATATCCATCACATCACAAGAAAAAAGCACACCAGGTGATCTTTACATGAATCAAAGCTGATCAATGCTTCTGGTTGCAAAGAGAAAATCAGGACCATCGTTAATCTGAAATGTTACAGGGAAATCAGTTTCTTCATTTTTTAAAACTATTTTTACATAACTTTTCAGTCTTACTGAGTTCCAGAAGTCAGCTAGAAACTAAAAAGGAAACACAGCTAGCAATTTTTGCAATAGTTTTATTTTACATCATAGGAACATTGCTCTTGCTCTCCTGCTCTGAAAGTAGGCTATCTGACCAATAGAGATAAAGATATTATTTACTAAATTCAAGGGTAACCAAAGTGATTCACAGATAATGACCAACGGGTTTCATTTCTGAATAAAAACAGGAACCAACAAGATAGTGTGGCAGATTTCATGTAAACATTTTAACTTTTTAATATGAGAAACCTGCAATGATATATTTTCAAGATGTCAGGAGATGCATCTGTTTTCTCAGTCTGATTTAGTCATTCCTACTTCCCTGTAGCATAGGAATGCTATATGAGTTAATTAGTTAATGTTTGTTTGTTGCTTTTCTTCTGGATGCCCTTATGTCCTGTTATACGCAGCAGAAACATTTCAGCTCAAGTTTAATTGTTTCAAGAGGCTGTAATTTACTGTGATAAAATGGTGCAGCTCTGCTGTTTTGACCAGGAGGTCAGTTTGAACATGGAATAAACAGGATGGAGTTGTACATATTCTTTAAGGAGAGAGAGCTTTCCTCTCCCATCAACAGTATTTGCAACAGAGAAAGAGGAAGCAGAGAGGGCAAGATGGTTTCAGAAAAGTGAGAGAGTAGCAGGGAAGGAACATGGCTGAGGTCCAGGTAAGATTATTAGTAAGGAAGCAAGACTTTGGCAATGACTGTTGGCTACTATACTTGTTCACAAACATTAAAAAAAGAAAAATCTTCAGGGAAAAAAAAAATGTTACTAGCATCATCAGCCATATAGTACACTTACCAAATTGGCCAACTGCATTTACAAAGCAAACCACTACTTAGCAACTGCGTGAGTTCTTATCTAAATTCCTATTACACAAAGGAGAGAAAAAAGGACTTTCCTCAGTACCGGAAATGAAAAGTGTTAGATTGCGTGTGCTAACATTCTCTGGCACCACCAATCATGTCCTTGATGCTTCCTACTCACCAGCAACACCATCTCTCTCTCTTACCTGAGAGAGGTCAGTCTCTGCTCACTGTAATGGCTACTTTATGTCAAACTGAATCTTTCCTTAAACAAACATTGTAGCAGTAAGCCAAGCTAACAGAGAATTTGTACAGACTGTAGAAAACTCCCACCCAAACCCAGAGATGAACCACAAATTTTAGTTCTACTCCGTGACAGAGTAGAGCTATCCTGCATTGCCAGAATGCTGAGCGTACTTTCCTTTGACACACTGTCACAGCACCTCCCTTGCTGCTCTTTTGACCTCACCATTGTCCTGCCTTTTCCCTCTTGAAAAACAAACCAAAAAAAAAAAAAAAAAAAAGCCCGGAAACTTCATTTTGGACCAGGAACAGCAGCTGCAGCAACACCAGTTCCTCTGCAGATTCCTGCCTCTTGGTTCTTGGCCAGCAGCTCACTGGGGTGGTGGAAGAAGAAGGTGTGGGAGGGAGGAGGTCAGCTCTAGAGCATTCATTCTCTTTGCCCAGGCTGCTTCTGTGGACCCAGGAGCAAATAGCAGCTTGCAGCAGTCTGTGTCATGTGAACAAAAAGTGAGACACTTGTGGTAAGTGTACCCACAGCTTGGTAGAAAAATTGGAGTCCTAGGCACAGCTCAACTCTAGACTCTTTCTGCTCTTGCATAGTTCTTCTGGAGTGACAGCTCTCCTCCTCAAAACAAATACAACCCTGGTCCCATGGTATGAATCTGCTGCCCACAGAGTAGGCTTGAATGGTTTTGTAGTATCTGTGGCATTTCTGAGTACTTGAGATGTCTGTACTGTAGTCTTCTCTCGCCTGCAACAAGGTTGATACTCATTCCTCAACTTGGCAGTAGATGTGGAATTAACACCCTGTTGGAGATGTATGGGACAATTCGTACCTTTCACTGTGAATAAAGACTGGGAGTGGGATAAAATGGGACATTGCCATGCTGGACTTTCCTTCTCTCTAGACAGAGCTCTCTCAGGGCTCAGACTCTTTCTTGACTTTCCCCAGTCTCACGAATGACCTCTTTTTTTCACCTACTGACACAATGCGGTCAGTGCAGTTGGTGAAAGGCAGCAGCATCTGGGACAGTGAGGTGAATCAACTAATTTGTTTTGTATAGAATAAAAGGGGTTGACAAAGCAATAGGAAGGCCTTGCTACATCTTACAGGTATCTTTGGAAGAGTTTGGTTGTACAAGGGCACCCCACTCCTTAGGGTTTAAGTCAGAAGTTCAAAGGACTTGCTGCATGGATGCAGAATGCACGTAGTGATCTGGGGCACCATGGCTGGGCTGATCATCAGGAGCAACCTAGCAAAGTGTTGGCTAACATTCTAGATCTTCCCAAAAAGCAAAGAATTGCAACCATTTTTGGTTTTATTTAGATGGTCTCTTCCTACAGAGACTGTTTGTTATGATGTATGACTTTGCTGGGTATGGTGCAGCTGTTATCTTGGAGATTTGCCAGTGACTTTGTTTTAGTATTCTGACACACTGTTCCACTTCCAGTGGGGGTAGCTGACTGATATAGATGTTGAAGTATTTCCTCTGTTTATTTTTCTGACTCTTTTTAACTAGTTCGGGGTTACCAGGTTTTGACTTAAGAAGCATAGTAGGTGTTGGCACAATCATCCTAATACAGTTCTATAAAATGTACTGAGTATTTTAACTTTCCTAAATGTGAAATTGCCAGCTCTCCTATATTTGTGTTTATTATTTCTGGGCTTGTTTATTTATTTTTATTTGCATTTATCTGGCAGGTCAGGATAATTTTCAGGATCCAAAATACGAAAGGTCAGTAGGTTCCAAGATCTGAATAGAAAATGAGATGGCATTTGCTGTTTTAAAGGATTTTTTTCTTTCAATCTATGCAATCTCTCTAGCTTAGTGGTTCCTAGAGAAGCAAAGCTGAAGAAGGGCAATATTCCTACCATTAGCACTAATTCATGAAAATATATTTTGGTGATTTTAACTTTAAATGTTCTTTTCCAATATTAGAATGCTTTAGCTCATTTCATATTAAGCCTTGACCTCATTAGGAGTCATGGAAAGCTGCTTCTAACACTTCTTTCAAAGAACTGCATTTGTAGCAGCCCTCTGTTTCCAGGAGTACTAACTTTTATAAAGTGAGTTATATAACAGGATAAGACAAACTTCTACCTTGAATGACTTACAGTGTTGTTTCTCAAGCTCTTTAGTCCCTTTTTCTCCTTCAGTCAATTAATAGTTCTTTACAAGCTCTACCGTAACACTGAAGACATATATAAATGTGCTTTGTGCTTTTCCTTGCTGTCCCATAGCAACTCCCTCATTAAGTCTATAGACCTGTGCACAATTCTGCACCTTTGGTTTACTTGTATTCTGTGGTCTCTGAGAACAGGTAGCTGATTTTATTCATCCCAGTCCAACGACTGAGCCTGTTTAGTTTGTAACTTGGAGATCGTTTTTGGTTTGTTTTTTGGTTTTTGTTTTTTAACAGCCAGGGGCAAAGAAATATGCCCATGACAAGATAGTTTTTCTTCTGTGTATTACAGTCTTTTTGGATTTCTTAATTTAATGTCTAGAATATAGTGTAGGTCTCCAGGTTCCTTCAGATATGCAGCCTTAGGAAGTTTTCCAGGGTGAAGGTAATTTTCACTTGGGAAACTGTAAAAATGATACAATGACCTTCTTAGTTCTCCTGCCAGACTCTTTTATAGGCAGACTTACATAGATCTCTTTGGATATTATGTTTTTGCCAAGTACTTCTTTTCTTTTGGTACTGATACATATATTACATGGAAGCATGCTGACAGACTATAGAATTCATAGGTGAAATTATCCATTTTAATTTTTTAGTGGATAGTCTGCAGTATTAGTCTGCGGCTGAGCTGATTACAACAAAGATCCCGACTCTGCACTTTTCTGCAGTCTGCATAAAATACTTATGCTGTATTCAGTAAAGAGAATGCTGCTAAAATTAGGACTAAAAATCCTGATTGTGTTGCCCCCAAACACTACCAAAAAAAAAATTACACTTAAATTTAAAAGTGAAAAAGCTAAACCCACCTGAGTGATTGATATTTGCTTTAGGAAAGGCTGAAGAGCCATGGGGGTGTATCCCACATTAGCAAGCTGTATCTCATACATATGCTACTTTCCCCTTTGCTGAGGAGTTTGACAGAGGCTGACAGTGCTAGCAGGTCTCACTCACATTTCTGAGAACAGGACAAAGGAATTCCTGAGATCATTCCTGCCAGTGCATAATGCTGAGGTGTCCTCTGTCTAGCCACCAAATCCTACTTGCAAACACACACAATAGAGCCAAACAAATCTAATATACTAAGTTCTTCCTTGTTTGAATATATTCTTGCATTCAGATAGAAATACATATTAAAGAGTACAAAGGGAGTTCATGCTTAAATATACGTAAAGCAATTATGATTGTTTAACATCTTATTGTTAACAACAATGTCTGAAAAGAATACTATCAAAACCAGTACATACTTTTAAGGAAAAGGGAAGCAGCTTTGGTATAGAAACAACTAGATGGTGCTCCTCTGCTTTGGAATTTGTCAGGGCTGCAAGACAGGTGAACTAGAGAAGGAAGATATAATCTCGAGAAAAAAAACCTGTAATCAGAATAATCCTGTTCGTAATGTTTGTTACAGATGCCTAGAAACCTTTGCTGAGTTACAATTAAGGTTGTGGTTTAGCAAAGATAGACAAATTGCTTTGCAAAACATTACAGCCTTTTTTTATTGGAAATTGAGTGCTTAGCAGGGTAATTATCCCCACATATATGTATTGTAACATAAGTATAGTATTTCGTGGTGTTCTTTTAAAATACATTATAAACATTTTTTAAAAGATTTACTCTAAGAGGTTTTAGCAAATTAATTATGTGACTTTTTTTAAAAGCAATCCTTGTTGTAATGACAGCCATAAAGAGGGGAAAAATCCTGCAACAGTGACAATATCTGAATGAAGCCCAAAACTTAAACTGTCTTTAAGTGAGATAGCAAATTCAAAAGGATGCCATCAACCTGACAATCACAACTGCAATTTAAAATTATGTAACTCCAAGTATCTCCTAAAGTGCTAGACCATTGTAAGATGAGAGAACAGGTTTTTTTTTTCTGTTTTCTGATCATTTACTCTGTACTCCTGATTATATGTTATATGAAAGTCATGTTATGACTTGGGAGTTTTCTCAGATTTTACTAGGTATGGTATTTAGTGGCAACATTAACAGCCAAGATGAAAACCTATAGGCAGGGATATTCAAACAGACTGATGGAAGGCAGTAGAAAGGTCCAGAAGTTCATGATATTGTCTTAGTAATGCACAAAACCTATTTTTTTACATAGTAGAAAGTTAAGAAAGTCTTTTGGAGGATTAGAAGGGAAATCTTAAAGAGAAATTTGGAATGCGTTTCTCAGCTGTTTTGTCAGAAAGCTGAAATGTTTTGAACAAGTGAATGAAAGTTACTGTGTCAGTGAAGGTATCTTAGGTCATGTAGAAAATTATGGTAATGTGTTTGATCTGTGAGGTATTGCCTCTTCCTCCTCTTGCTCACATATATCTGAAAATAATTTAGTCTGTATAAATTTTATAGCACTGAAAACTGCCTTATTTTTGTCATGTTTTACCACTTATTTACATATCAATAATAAAATTCAAAGGTCCTGAAAATACTTTGAAGTATCATACATTTTATCTATTTATATTCTTGTAATATGAAGCAGCATTGCCACTTTTATGCTCTGGCATCATTTAATGTGCAGAGTTGTATAGAATTTGTTATTTGTCATATTGAAAGATAAATACGTCCCCAGTATAAAGCAGAAAAATGAGAAAATGCTACTGTATGTGCTTCAGAAGTGTGTTATTTTTCAAAGGAAAAGTGTAGTTCTGTATAATTTTACTAAATGCAGAAGATAGAAATAGAGAATTTTTCAAGCTGCTACTAAGGCTGCTTCCTGTTTTTACCAATGACCATGTCAAATAATCATGTTCATAAACTGATCAAACTCAAACTTTTATCATCTTTTCCGTAGTGATCCCACAGTAATGGTTTATAGTAATTTGTGATTAAATAGCACATTAAGTTTTTCTAGCCATACTGGTAATTTGTCACTGCCAGATGTGGAGAATAAAGTGAATTTTAATCTTATAGATCCCTATCTTGACATTGGGGTCCAGCATTTTTTTACAAGTTGAGAATCTGAGATATTATGCTTGGAGCTCTGAAATTAGCACATAAAGAACAGTCATTCCTTCTCTGGCCACTTGATCTGGTGATCAAATGATTTCTTTATTAAGTAATTTATTCAATAACTAGGAGACTGTTCAACTGACCAGGTAGGCTTTACCCAGAACTCTTCTTCCGCCTTTTCTGTGGTGACAGGATGCAGCAGGGCAACTGCTCCCCTCACTCCAGAATTCTGCTGTACTCTCTACCCCACTTTTAATCTTCTGGTCTAGTCAGACCCTATCTTTTCCCCAGTTTCTTTGGTTAGTCCCAGATCTGTCTTTCTTTGCTTCTTACCTAGTCTTCCTGTTCCTCCTGTGCCTGCATTCCTACAGCCACGGCACAGTACATGCCTTGCCCTGGTTCCATCCAGTACCTCAGCTCTTCCTGAGATCTGTCCCACCGCCTCACACATGCCCTTTCCAGTTCCCTTCCCAGTCTCAGCCCCAATGCCTTGCCAGCTAGTTTTGCTCACTAACCGCTCTGGTTCTTTCCTTGTACCTACTTGCATCTTGTTCCCCTGGTTCTTGTTTTTCTCTCTGTCTTGCTGTGTCTTTGCCAACCCAGTTGTGGTTTCACTTTCTAGTTTCTACCGTTGTGTAGTTGTAGTTACCCACAGCACTCCTAATTCCAATTTTGTACTGCCTTCCCTCAGGTGGATTTTTTTGGCCCTGATTCAGTCTTTCATACCCGTTTAGGCTCAGCTTGTTTCTTTTCCAGTTTTGAATGTCCACAGTTCCTCAGCGCTCAGCAAATGCAGAGGAGAGCACTCCTGCTCTATGTACAGATGTAGAGAATTTGCTCCTGGACTACTCATGCCCACAGCCATCCAAACTAGCAGCTGTGTAGGAGGTATTACTCTGCACTGGCTGAAGCAGGGTCACCAGCAAAGAAAGCGTCTACACCAAGGCAAAGCTGTTAAGATCAAAAGTTTTTACAGAGCATGTGTAAATGGCAACATCCCAAGTTTTCCAACCTGGACAATTTTAGATATATTTGCATGAAGTTAGATAAGGCACATTTTAGAGATATGCCTTAAGTCAAAGCATTTGAGTACCAGATCTTTATAGGGCAAATAGCCCTCAGAATACTTTTTCCTTGAGTTTACAATATAACTTACCCTATATTACCTCAGGAGGAGCTGAATCAGCTTGACAAAGATTTTTCCCAAAGAGTTTGGCCTCTGAATTGAAAAGTATCAGTTGAAACTGATAAAATTTTACAAGATTATATGCAGCTAAGTGCAGAATACTTTAGTGGGAAATGTCAACCAACCTAAATAACATGCAGTCCCACCAATCTTATCTATAAAAATGGAAGAAATTGCCAGATGTAGATAAGTAATTTAGCATACATGTATATGACTTTAGGCTTCTGTTCTCCACTCTAAAGTTACTTGTCTTCCTTATGCTTAAACTGTTGAAGATGTTGAACATTATCTTTTGAACAGTATGACAGTGGCCTCAGGGCTCAGTGGTAATACTAATATTGGAGAAGAATGATAAATCTGTAAATCACTTGGGACATCCCAGGAAATGCATTCCCTTGTCATTATTTTGAATTTCAGGACTGGAAGGTGTGAGTAACAATTTATTGTCCATTCTACTTCAATCCATTTGGATATAACCCTAGGGGGTTTTTCCTCTCTTTCACAGACCTAATGATAATTAATTTAAGGTTTTGCACCCTAAGCTGTAATAACCATTCAGCAGCCATGGTTCCAATTTCATACTGACAGAGGAGGGGTGTTCATAACATCTATCTTTCCCTAGTTTCCCTAGGCTTTCTTTATAGCTAATTTAAAGGCTCCTTCTATGGATGGTTCAGAGTTGGACCCTAATTAAACCGTTCTGTTTTTTCACTTGAGAACTTTCTTTTCTCCGTTGATTTTAGAAAGAGTCCATAGAGATTTTGTCACAAAGCTTTTAAATTCACCTCCTATATGAGTTAGTCATCCCCTATTTGATGTTGAGTAAATTCCATGTCATAATATAGTGATTGTCTCTGCCATATTAGAGATTGATTAAAATAATAAGTAAATACTGGTCAATGAGTTTGTTACCTCATGTTGACAGACTTAATTATTGGTCTGCCCCAGTGATAAATTATTACAGCATTGTAGTTGCCCTAGAGCATGCATAATAAGCAAAATAAACTTTTCTATCCTGAAAATTCCATTAATTCAGTACAATCACTCACTAAAAAAGTTTCCCTAAATCTCTACAGATTTAATATCTACTGCACTTCCTAAAGACAAAGCCGCAGCCTTTGAAACAGTATTCAGTACTGAATCAATTGCTGAGCTTAAACATTTACCAATATTTTCATTTCAATGTTTTTATACCAAATGTTGCACTAAGGATACTGGCATTTCAACATTTCTTTTTTTACCTTTTTTTTTTTTTTAATTTTAGGACATTCCTATCACATGAATGCTGCTTCTGCTGATGGTTTTCCTTTGTAAAAGTCATTCTGCATATCAGGCTATAATAGATATGCAATAGTCCATGAAAAGTTACAGAAACAAGATATCTTTACTAACCATCTCAATTCTAAGCAGAAAATTTTATTTTACATAGAAAGAGTAAAAACACTATTTGCTACTGATTTTGTCTTTCCAGATCTTTTGTACTGCATGAAAGGTCTTATGCAGAGTCATAAGTTTATTGTTATTTATTTATGATTTTTATTTGCCATCTGTCTGTTCAGTCTTATCCAACTTGCATTTATTTATTCATTTATGCTCAAATGAATTATTATGGGATTGTTTTTAAATTTCTTTTGATCATGGCTTATCCAGGTCTTTTTCTCTTTTGATCATGAAATTTAAAACAATCTATTTGTGAAATCCTTCCAAATAAAGATAAAACAGATACATATCCAAAATATCTTTCCCAATATGGAAAGCACAGAGGGAATGCATCACCTCTTTCAAAGTTAACCTTGTACATATTCAAGGCATGTAAATAGGAAAAGAAAAACCTAGAGTAAGCAAAAAATTGGCTTCAAACTGTTGTCTAAAGGACCTTCAGGGTGATATAAAATGTTTTAGACTGGTGATGTGGCGTGCTTAGGATGCACATACATAACATCTATATTTTTATTACAGTGCTGTGTAAACAAGTTTCATTAGACATTTGGCTAACTTGTCTTACAGTCTAGCAGAGGGTTGGTTTTTTTTTTTCTGCTTTAAATTCTGACTTACAGAGAATCCAGTCCTGCAGATTGTACCCAAGCAAATTTTAAATGTGTATTTGTCTTCATAAGTATCCTAGAATGAGGGTCTAAATGTTCCCTACACAAACTGATATTTAAATGGTAAATAAAGGTAAGGAAAATAGACTCTACTGTTTTAAAGCAAGACAATTTTAAAATTTAAATATTAACATTAGGTTTTTTCCTTTACTCATTAGTTTAGGATTCCAACTCATGGTCAAAGGGAGAGAAATGGAGGCAGACTAAATCCATACCCTGCTTTTATCTTTGTCTTCCTAACTACAGGGATTCTTTCTGATTTAGTTTAATATCATCATACATCTCCTAAAGTTCAAAATTCAAATTTATATCAAAGAAGCCTTCCTTATCTGCAGAGGTACCTTTGCCATGTTTTTATGACAGTCCAATGATTTGATCTACTTTTAAATAAAGACATAGTATAAAGCAGGACATCGGGGGGTATTTACAATGACTAACTTCAGGCACAGGAAACTAATTTCTCTAGGCTTCCTCAGCATTTGGTAGAGGTCTGTTTATGAAGTACTTCAGAGTAGCAGCCTAGTTTCATTTGCTCTGAGATGCCTTCTAGAGAAAATGTTCTCCCTCTGCTGTTTAAAACAAGCCTAGAGAAGTAACATTCCTTGCTTAAAGTCTTGTGACTCCTATATAGCCTGCCCCACCCTCTGTCCGTACTTGCTTATTTGGGGTTAGGTTTCCTAATCTATACCTTAACAAGGGCTAGATTTTAAAAAATCTTTAAAGCCCATAATTCACTTGAATGAACATTTACAGGTGTTGTATCTTCTAAACAGCCTTCCCTGTTGCTTTACATGGTTGTATATATATTTAGAGGCCAGCTATGACACATGGATTTTTAAAAACTGTCATATATACATTAGATGTTCATTATAGTAAGTATATACATTATATAATCCATATTGATTATATTATATGTCTTATGCAAATGTTAAGCACCACTTAGTCTTCATATTTAGACTCTAGCAGATCCTGCTTGACCAACCTGATCTCCTTCTATGACAAGGTGACCCACTTAGTGGATGAGAGAAAGGCTGTGGATGTTATCTACCTGGACTTCAGTAAAGCCTTTGACACAGTTTCCCACAGCATCCTCCTAGAGAAGCTGGCTGCTGGTGGCTTGGACAAGTGTACTCTTTCCTGGGTAAAAAAACTGGCTGGATGGCTGAGCCCAAAGAGTTGTGGTGAATGGAGCTAAATCCAGTTGGTGGCTGATCACAAGTGGTGCTCCCCACGGCTCAGTTTTAGGGCCAGTTCTGTTTAATATCTTTATCAATGATGTGGACAAGGGAATCGAGTGCACCCCCAGTAAGTTTGCAGATGATATCAAGTTGGGTGGGAGTGTTGATCTGCTTGAGGGTAGGAAGGCTCCACAGAGGGATCTGCACAGGCTGGATCGATGGGCTGAGGTCAATTGTATGAGGTTCAACAAGGCCAAGTGCTGGGTCCTGCGCTTGGGTCACAACAACCCCATGCAATGCTACAGGCTTGGGGAAGAGTGATTGGAAAGCTGCCTAGTGGAAAAGGACCTGGGGGTGCTGGTGTACAGCTGGCTGAACATGAGCCAGCAGTGTGCCCAGGTGGCCAAGAAGGCCAACAGCATCCTGGCTTGTATCAGGAATAGTCTGGCCAGCAGGAGTAGGAAAGTGACACTGTGCTCGGCACTGGTGAGGCTGCACCTCCAATACTGTGTTCAGTTTTGTTCCCCTCAGTGCAAGAAGGACATTGAGGTGCTGGAGCATGTCCAGAGAAGGGCAACGAAGCTGGTGAGGGGTCTGGAGCACAAGTCTTATGAGGATCGGCTGAGGGAACTGGGGTTGTTTAGCCTGGAGAAGAGAAGGCTGATGGGAGGCATTATCGCTCTCTACAACTACCTGAAAGGAGGTTGTAGTGAAGTAAGTGTCAATCTCTTCTCCCAGGCAACAGGTAGATAGGATGAGAGGAAATAGCCTCAAGCTTTGTCAGGGGAGGTTTAGGTTGGATATGTAGGAAAAATTTCTTTACTGAAAGGGTTGTCAAATATTGGAACAGGCTGCCCAGGGAAGAGGTTGAGTCACCATCCCTGGAGGTATTTAAAAGACATTTGGATGTGGTGCTCGGGGACATGATTTAGTGGTGGATTCAACAGTGTTAGATTTATGGTTGGAATTGATGATCTTAAAGGTCTTTTCCAACCTAAATGATTCTATGATTCTAGGTCTAGGGTTGTGATTCTACTCTTTATCTTGCTTACTTTTCTCAGAATTTTAAAATCCATGATCTTAAGGTCACTGCAGCCCAGGCTGCCCTTAACTTTCACATCCTTGGCCAATCCTTAGTTATGTGAGAGTAGTAGGTCCAGCAGAGCATCTCACTAGTCAGTTGATCCCCTTCATCAGGAGGAACTCAACTTCTGTCAAGACACCCCAGAAATCTCCCAGATTGTTTGCACGCAGCTGTATGTCCTCCCAGCAGATATCAGAGTAGCTGAAGTCCCCATGTATACCAGGGCATGTGAAAGTGATGTGTCTAAAGAAGGTTTCATCTTCTTGTATTCCTGATCAGGTGGTATGTAACAGATACGTACCGCAATGTCACCCATGTTGGTCTGTCCTCCAATGTAAAAAAATTTGACAAAAAGCCATTGCAGCACTTAGTCATGTGAGCTGTCCCAACACATTTCTCTGTCCCAGTGATATCACTTCTCTACAGATACGCAAGAACTTGTTATTCCTCTTGACATTTCCCATACCGCATCCATTTGTGTAGAAGCTCTTGATACAGGCCTCCACTCATGCTGCAATTAGCGGCAGAGTGCAAGAACCTCCTCCTTCATGTTTTCCCCTGGACACATCCTCATCTTCCCCCTGGCCTTCACTTCTCTTCAAGTTATAATAACTCTGGTTACGTATTTAGTTGTGGGCCAGAAGGGGAAAATGTTGTTCTTTAGATGAAAGCAGTAAAGAGAGAATTAAAATAGCACGTTCGTGCTTTCTTGCAGTAAAGCAAGCATATGGGCCTTGATGCAGCAACAATTACATAATCACACATATTCCTGTGAAGAGTTTGACTGTATGGTGCAGAATATCTAAAGATACTTAAAACATTGGAAAATCCATAGTAAGGAATAGAATCTACTTTGGAGAGGGATTTGTAAACTGTGCTATCACTGTTCATGTCACCAAACACAAAGATATGTATCTATCCTTGGAAAAGTCCAAGGTTTTGAGAAAGGCAATAGTTGATGAGGGATTTATCCCTTTCAAAGTATTAAATTCACAAAATATGTACAGTTCAGGATTAAACCTCTAAATTGTGATAAGTACTTGGATCAATGCTTGATATACCAAGGTGCTACAAATGCTCTTTCAATTCAGTGTTTATTTGTGACATGTCTCCTGGCATGATATTATTACCTGCCAGTCTTTGAAAGCTGTTACTGCACTTGTATTCTGTGTGGGAGAACTAAAGTAACTGTGCTTTTAGAGTAGACCTCAGGAGAGGATATGCACCAAATTTGTGGCTCAAATCCCACCTCATCTATCAAAACAGGTTCTAAATGAGCATAAAGGTCAGACAGGGTGTTTTTTTTTTTTTGCTTCTGTGTGCAGGAGTTGTTTCCATTCTGTGCACTTTTATAGGTAAATCGCTGAGTCTTCTGTGTATCTGGTGTGTCTCTGTGTAACCTTCTTTTTTATTTACATCAACACAAAAAAAAAATGCTTCTTTGTTTTACAGACCTTGGTTTAAAACGCTAGACTAGTTCTCACTTATCTCACTCCTGTCCAGATCAGCGAGTCAGACAAAGGACTCATACATTATAATTCTGAAGCCAGATTCCTGTTTGGTATGAAACCATTAAAGCTGCAGAAAAAAAATGTGACCTAAGGACCTCAACCTTTCCTTTCCATAAAGTCAGAATACCCTTCTCCAAGCACCTGTCCCAACTGCTGTCATAGGAATAGCAGAGCATGGAAGAGGCGAGGGTAGGCTCTGACAGATTTTTGGCTGCCATGGCATTTGGCAGAAGCCAGAGTAAATCACTCAATCGCTGATCAGGAGAAATTAGGTTAGCTTAGGGAAAGGACATCAGAAAACAGAAAGGCACTTCCATCTTCAACTGAACAAAGTACAAATTCAGAATATCCTTCCCCTTTTTCTCAGCATTACAAACAAAACTAGGATTATTTTTTTCAATATAGCATATGGGGAGCGATTGTCTTCCACAAGCCCGTTGCACTTTGCTGTGGGCACCATGGGAGAAAAAGGCTTGTCAGCATGGGTTAACACTCAAATAATTCTGCAGTTTCAGTTTCATCTCTTCAAGCCTATTTTCTTTCTTTCCTGGGTTTTCCTGAGGCATGTGTTTCTCTGTTTATGTACAGTGACTTCTGTCCTCTTCTCTACTCTGCCTACATAACAGCATTTTTCCTCTTATGTTTTGTGCTTTGACCTCTCAGGCTCCTCGCCTCCTCCAAATGTGTTGTTTCTGCATGAAGAGAGAGGAGCACAACCACTGGGAAAAAAAGCAGTTAGTTCTTCAAAGAACTAGACTGCAGCCTCAGTCCCAAACCTGGGTACATATTTCTGGATATGAAAGAAAAGCAGATGAAAGGCTGGTGAGGTTTTCTGGGCTGTTATTAAGGCAAAAAACTCAGAGGAGAAAAGAGAGGAACTACCAAGGAAGTACCAGACATAGCCTGAACCAGTCTTGGAAATGTGGTCCTGAGAAAAGCAGCTTTTGGGACCAAGAACTCCAGGGCAGAGCTGAAAACTGAGATTTATTTCTTTCTGTGCTCAAAGAAAAATTATTTTGTATTTTTTTTATGTAGATGTAAATAAACAAGATTGCATTATCAGTATCTCCTCACATAAACATCCTGCCAGCCCTAACATTTGGCTAACTGCTTAGGTCAAAAAGGGGTAACAGTATATATTTATGTAGAGTGAATAATACATGAATCCCTTGCTCTCAAAGTGTGATATTGTGTTCTTTAGAATGTCATTCATTAATCTATATGGCACAAACAGTGGGAGCACATCAATAAATTTAAAGATAATTAAGAATTGATTCACATCTGAGAAGCCAAATGAAAAGACACATTTTTCCCCAAAGACTGGAATTGTTGAATTAATTGATAAACCCAAGAATCTTTCTTTGAGTGCAAATTCTGTTGCTCCTCACAATTACTGAGATTTCTTTTTTTTGTAAATGAATGTTGGCATGTATCAGTGACATTGCACAGTGCCTTAGGTCCCTTAGCCTTTGCAGTGCTAAGGGCCTTCTCTTTCCCTTTCCATTGTCTGCTTTTTGCTTGGAGCTCTGTTAACTTTCAACCAAGTTGCTGGACACCTCCTAGGGGAGTACACTTGCCTGGGAACTCCCATGATTTCTCTTCTCAGTTGGCCACTGGGGAGTCTTCCCTTCCTCTTTTTCTTTCTCTCCACCCACCCCCTTTTGTTTTCATTTTTCCCCAGAAGTAACTTTTTCTGTTAAGTTTGCTATATGCCTTTGATACAGACCCTGCTAATCTTTGTGCATGTGAACCTGTCAGAAAAAAACCCGAATATTAATTTTAGAAAAAGAAACAAAAATAGTCTTTCATTTACCCATTATAAAGCATTTAATTGAAGAGGAATTTTCATAAGAAACATAAAAGTACATCTATATGTTTTTACAGTGTCTTAATGTTTTTTAATCCATTTCAACACTAGCTCTAGGCACATATGCTTTTTTGTGAAGTATTAATATTTGATAGAAAGTATTCCTTGAGCATGAGTCCTGAAGACTTCTAACTAGCGGCAAGTGCTTTCCACAACTAGTTCTATCTTCCTAGAGTGACTTTGCAAAATAACTGTTCATGTCATATTTGCTTCTAAACATTATCTGTCTTTGTAAGTACAGTGTCGAGGACTGATCTAAGGATTTTTGAAAGGACATTAGTAAGCCAGTCCTTTGTGTTAAGTTTGTCTGTCATCCCGCTCAGGAGTGGATCCCATCACAATCTGTTGCATTTTTTCTAAATAACTTGTATGAATATCCATCCCACATCTGGCATAAATCACATAATCTATGCAATTCTTTGCATTATAAAACAAGTGTGATGGGGAGCATCATACACAGTATAACCAGCCAGTCAAAAGAGATGATTACCCTGTTGTATTTAACATTAGTGCAGCCTCACCTGGAGTACTGTGTGCAGTTCTGGGCCCCACAATTTAAAAAGGTTCTTGGATGTGCCCAGAGGAGGGCAAAAAAGCTGCTGAAAGGCTGGAAGGGAAGAAATGTCCTATCAGGAGTGACTAAGGACTTTGGGCTTGCCTAGTTTGGAGAAAAGGAGGCTGAGGAGTGACCTCATTGCTCTCTACAGCTTCCTGAGGAGGGGAAGCGGAGAGGGAGGTGCTGAGCTCTTCTCCCTGGGATCCAGTGACAGGACATGTGGGAATGGTTCAAAGCTGCACCAGGGGATGTTTAGACTGGATATTAGGAAGCATTTCTTTACTGAGAGACGGGTCAGACACTGGAACAGGCTTCCTAGAGAGGTAGTTGATGCCCCAAGCCTGTCAGTGTTTAAGAGGCATTTGGACAATGCCCTTTAACAAGATGCTTTAACTTTTGGTCAGCCCTGAAGTGGTCAGGCAGTTGGACTAGATGATTGTTGTAAGTCCCTTCCAACTGAAACATTCTCTTCTGTTCTATTCTATTCTATTCTATTCTATTCTATTCTATTCTATTCTATTCTATTCTAAATGTTGCTATCAATAGTAATTCTGTACTTCATTTGCATTTCAGATGTTTCCACTGGCTGTCTTTTAGGGTCTAAACACATACTTTCATAAGTCTTCCATATACCACAGATGATGATGTGGTTGTAATATCCATCTGATACCTATTTCTGTTACTCCACTTTGCCCATAAAGTTCTGCTGGGATTTCTTTTAACATTCTAAGCTACTGATTAGTTTCAAGATGCACTTTCTCTTTTGAAAAGCAGGGGAAAAAAATGTCTTGCCAGAGAAATATTTCATTCTTTCTGCTTCCACCACAAATGCTGAATTTCTTTCAATATGGCCTGAAGCCCAGGACAGGCAATATTCTGTAATGTACCAGTGACAGGATTAAGATCCAATATTTTGTGATCCATCAGTGTGGAAATGGGAGCTGTATACCATTGGCAGGGCAGATCATTGGAAAGGAAATGGAATGTGTGCTGTACTTTCTATCAGTCATGTCATTGCTGAAATATCAGACCTTGCACTTGTCATATTATGTGTGAAAAAGCAATTTATATTTAATTATTACATTTCTACAATGTGTTAGGGATCGTTTCACTCTTCTTTAGATGTCTGCACAGTTATACTTCTGATATTAGAGGATTTGTGTTACTGCTGGAGAAAGATGAAAGTGACACTAATAATATTTCTTAAATAGAAAAAATATTTGCATTGTCTTTTTTGGTAAAGTCTAAGAAACACAGAGAATGCCTGACAGATGATAGAGAGATTATTTTTTCATTTGTTTGGCATGCATAAATTTAAGGCCAAAATTGCTAGATCATCTAGTTGTTCATAACAGGTCATTGCACTTCATATTGTTTTTCTAAGGCACATCTTTTGAAAATAGATCAAATCTGTAATTTAAGCGTTTTATCAGTAATGGGAAAATTCAATGGTTACACATTCTCATCACTGAAATTTTGTGCCTTAGCTTTCACATGAATTTCTGTGGATTCAACTTCAAGCCACTGGTTCATGCTTTGCTCTCTCCTGCTAGATTAAATAGCCTTAACACCTGGTGTTTTCTCCCTGCAAATGCACTTATATTCTGTAATCATCTCATAGCTTCATCTTTTTGATAAAACTGGCTGGATCTGGTTTGTCTGTCACTGAAAGGCATTTTCTACAACCGTGAAATAATTCTGTATTCTTTTCTATATTGATGAATTTTCAACAACTTTTTCTAGGCATAACTTCTAGATCTAGATGCAATCTCCTTGGATTACTCTCACTGGCATAGTGATAGCAATGCACCAGGAGTTTATGTTTAGCTGCTAGTCTACTATGGTTCTTAGATGCTTTTTAGTCACTGCTTTTCAGGATACAGTCTGTCATACCTGTAGGTTTTACCTCTATTCTTGGTTTGCATTTTGCATTACTAAATTATGTGCTGCTTAAATAGAGGCCAAACTTAGCAAGTGAGACATCATTCTGTATGATTCCTTTTCCTTGTCATTATTTATCACTCTATGAACTGTATGGTCATGTGTAATGATTTTTAACTAGCTCACTGATGAAAACATTGAATCAGGCCTTGAACCAGTTCCTGTGGGACTGCCTGAAAAACACTCTTAGTCAATGGAAAACTTTTTAGTGACAACAGTTCTTGTATTCTAGGTATTTCAGTAAGGTAGCACCTTATACTGGATCTTAACCAGAGTGCCCTTGCGTCCAAGTTCTCAGCCTTCCTTGTTTGTCAGTCTTTTAGCTTGATCATAGGGATGGTCCAGCCCCACTTCAGAGACTCTCTTGAATTTCCAGGATGAATCTGACTTTGCTTGCTTAATAAGTTCATACATTTTCAAAAGGTATTTCAAGCTCACTTGCATATGTAAGATTTGAGTATTAAAAGTTTCCAAGTAACAATGATTTCTGGCATTTTTGCACCCTACTTCATCTCTCTTCATCCCTCTGATTCCAATCCATGACATATTTAAAAAAAAAAAAAAAAAAGCTGCCCCATAACCTGGGTGGTTTTGCTGGGGGGTACAATGTATAATACAGACCAGAAAGGGCAGTGCATATCCTTTTGGGTGACTCCAAGGTCAGCCTACGATTCAGTATATACTATCCATGGTAGCTTTTAATCTATTTACCATGTGCTTTATTGATATTGTATGATGCTCATTTATTAATCACAGTGTAATGCAGTGCATCAAGTGCTTTCCAAGCCTATATATTGTGTATATAATTCCATTCATCAGTCTTACAAAAGGAGGAAATCAGTTTTGTGTTTGATGAGATCTGTTTTCCATAAAATCAAAATTCCTGACATTAATTGTATTCCTGTCTTAGTTTTTGGAGAAATCCTTTATCAGCATTTCTGGGTTTCTCCGCAATTTCACTTGGTTTTGATAGAAACCTAGTTATTCAGATGTCTAAAACATTTATTTCTTTAAAGATATTACCTGAGATGATAGCGTATTTATTGTTCTGAAATTTCCCTACTGTCCTAGTGTTTGTTATATGAATATAAATCATACTAGGTTTGCCAACTAACCAGTTTAAGACTCCTGACTATGAGCCATGCCAATGTAAAGCTCTTTATCACTCTTAGATGACTTAGAAAGTAATGGAAATTCAATACATTCTATCTGATCTTCTTCTGAGTATTCAGTACACCACCATTTGGGAAGTTATTAGTTAAAATGAAGAATAGTGAAAATGGGCAGAGATACAGGAGCTGAGAGGAGAACTGCCTAAAGACAATATGGCAACACATTGCATGGTAGAAGAATTGTGATGGAAAGAGATTGCCTGTAGACTTCCTCAAGGATTCGTTTTGGAGGTTGATCTCATATAATAGCTTAATTAATGATCTTGGCAGAAAGAGTAGGAATGTGGTAATGAAATTTGCTGATGACAAAATTTGGGAAGTATTATCAATACAAAGAAGAAACTGGATGACCTCAAGGACTGCAGTAATAGAATAGTATTACATTTAATAATGAAAAGTGCCAGGTCATGCATTTAGGAACTAATAACAAGAATTTCTTCCAGAAGCTGGGAGCTGATCAGTTGGAAATGGCAACAAAGGAGAATGATCTGGGTCAGCCAGGGTATGACAATAGGGCAAATCTGTGAAAAGGGCAGGTAATGCAAGGATGTATCTGGTAAAGTATTTCCAGTAGAGAAAGGTGAGTATTAATGCCATTGTACAGTGCACTGGTAAGACCGTCATTTGGAATCCTTTTAAACAGCTGAAACCAAGATGCTTATACAAAATAATTTTGAGTGAATCAGCATTTTTTGAAAAAACCCTTGCTTTAGATTTGGAATTTTTCACATGAAGCTTCTACAGGACTGGGCTTTTGGTTTAAAAGGAGGGAGGGTACTAACATGGTGTCAGGCTTCCTGACATCATCATATTTCAAAGAAAGGTTGCCATGCAGTTTTAAACTGTCATTACATATCCAATAAAGAGTGATGAGACACTAATGAAATGTTGCAACACAGCACAGGCATTTTGCTTTATGTGATAAAACTCCGCAGGTAGCTATCACAACCCTATTCACATTGTTCCAGAGGGAGGAAAAAACCCCTCCTACATGCCTTTACAGTTGAGCTGGCAGGTAGCTTTATCACTTGCTCACAGCTGTATATTGGGTTTTTTAGCCATGGGATTTACTCCATCATTGGACTAGAATACATGGGTTTTTTTGTGTGTGATTGTGCATGGGAGGATGGCTTGAGCAGTATATCTTTAGAAAGAACAAAATAAAATAAAGTACTAGTGAGGGCTGTATGGTCTGATTTCTGCCACCCATTCAAAGGCTTCACAACTCCAGCTGAAGTTTTTAATTTTCTGCTTTCAAAAATAATGTTTCAGATGCAGTACTTCTAATGCTTATCACTGAGTTCCTGGCTCTCCACTCCTAACATGAGCCAAAGAGAAATAGATATGCCAGATATATGCCTTTGTCTGCTCCCTAACACATCTTTCCTTGTAAATTCATGAAGTACAGGGAAATGAAGGGCAAATGAAAGCAATAGCTAATGCAGTTTTTGTGTGAATGGTCACAGCAGATACTTGATACATGATAGTGAAAGGGTCTTACAGAAAAAGGGACAAAGAGAGTCACTGGTAATTCTGAACTAAAAATATCTTTGCAAGATTTAAAACTCCACAGAGTTATTTTGGTTACAGCAGCTAGAGAAGATGTAAATCAGAGATGAGAAGTAATCCAAAAGAGGAAGCAATCCTTTCACAGGAGGTTTAAGAAAACTGTTCACAAAATTCTTTGACATTGATAGGTTAGTTGAGGAACATGCATTGCAAGTGAAACATCAGTTAACTAACTGATGCATTCACTGAGTATTCAGCTTTTATGCAGCCTGCATTCAGCTTGCATTCACTGAGCAGCTTGTAGAGAAAGCATAGCTTTGATTCACCCACAAGGTTAACTTATCCACTGTTGTCCACACAGTTCTTAGAGGCTTTTTTTCAACTTCATTGCCCGGATAATTTTTTCAAAGTATGCAACTATAAGTGATCCAACCATTCTGCCTCTTTTTATCCATGTGCAAAGGGAGAGACATTGGAGACAGCTTAATGGGTGAGAAAAGGGTTCTGCTGGGCCTGCATCTGCCTTCTCCCCCTGCCTTGGACCATGGCACCTAATGGAGCACAGTGGATAGATATTGGAGGCATTCTCAACTAAACCTAAAGAATTCAGTTTGGGAAAGATGCTATAGCATATTCATAAGGCAAAAATTGCCTTTTCTGGTACCCCAGAGAAGTACCTTGCTAAGAAGCACTGCTACGACAGCGTCACTTGGATTTCATACAAGGGAGAAAGGTGTGTGACAGAAACTCCCATTTGTTAGTGGAATGAGGCCAGTAGAGGGTATGTTGCAACCTTTTTGCTGATTCCTTGGGAGCCATCCCAGCTGATGTTGGGAAAGTATCACTGAGTGTCATTGCCAGCTCCAAAGGAAGAGTCTTGACCAAAACAACCGTATTGGTATCTTAACCTTCTGTATGTCCAATCAGTCCCACAGAGTGTGAAGAAATTGATTTGTCTTGAATACTGTTTATCAGAACTAATCACACTATTAGCACTCCATTTCTTTTTCAATTATTCTCCTGTCTTGCTAAAACTGTTTATTACAAAGTTGCAAATTAACTTGTCTGTCCAGCAAAAGAAAAATGAGAAACACCTTTGGAAAAGTTTAAAACAACCCTTATTGGCATTTGCAATAGTATGCTATTCAAATAGCTGCTGGCTAGGAAGGGAAAGGGATATGTGCCAAGATAAGATGACAAGGGAGACCAGCAGCAAGAAAGAAATATTTGCTGTTTGCAGACTTGACTGGTTGATTTGACCAGAAAAATAATTACTGATCTCCTAACCTTTAAGGAGACAGTGCTGCAGCATCATGCATCAGAAATGCTGCTTTTGGAAATAAATATCTCAGAAGCAATAACATGTGACTATTGGAACTTCCATGATTTTGAAGTAGTCTTGCATTCTCCTTTTATCTGTGATACTTTTCACCACAATTACTTCTATCTTTCTCCCCTAATTAGTGAGTAGGCAAGTGGACAGAGTGTCCTAATCATAACTCTGTTCACAGCCATTAAAATGATATATAATATCAGAAGTTCAGGTTTATAGTTTTGCCTGATCACATGCAAGAGGGGAACTTAACAGCTGCGCGTGGTTTACTATGCTGAGGGTGTAAATAAAATGATAAACATGCCATAAATTTAGTGTGGATATTTACATCTATATGGTGATTTCTCTGATTCAGGCTATGACCACTGCAGAGGATTATGGTTTCAGTGTTTTGCTCTGCCAAATTCCAGAAAGCAACTATTTATTGGTGGTAAGTTATTTACTGAAATTAATGTCAGTTCCTCTTTGTGGTCAGACTGAAAATAATATTTATACAGACAAGAAAAAGAAGACATTAGGTACATAAGGTAGAGCAGTACTTGCCATCAGAGTATTGCGAGCATGAAGAAAACTTCAAGAAAATTGAATATTAATTTTTATTGAGTGGTAATTAAAATAACTTCTTTGCATGCTTTCTGGTTTCTGAGATAGTTAAGCAGAGAATCTTGTTTTCCTGGAGTCATTCAGGCATAGAGTAAGCAAAGCTCCAAGGAGATGAAACCTCTCATTTTGGCAGATGTTTTAGCAAACAGCATTCCTGATGAAATTTCTGGAGGATGTTTTCAGTCTACCGCAATGACTACCTTACCTCATGTGTTTACATTTTTCTTTTCTTAAATATTTCTGCCATCATGCAAACCCCAGGCTTAGTTGTATTTAACAAGTTTGATATCTGTAGACAATAATACTTTGAGGTGGGTGCCATACCATTATTTTTTTCAGTATTTTTGCTATATCGTCACAAAATTAAAGGTCTACCACAGCTGGAATTTCTTGTAATATCGTGTTTCAAATAAATAGTGTTGATGTACCCCAAAGTTTTGAACATATCAGAGATTTTTCAAGATTTTCATGACTTTTAATATTGAAAAATTGTTCAGGTTGCATATAGAGCCAAAACTACATGCTTTCTTGATGTTCTGTCCCAATTTTAGGAAACAAACTTCTTTCATCTTCATCTTGTTGTGCTAAAAGTATTATGAATTACCTAAGTGAGATGCTTTTATCTAAACCTTTTGGAAGTGCTTGTACATATAAGCAGACCTTTCCTCTTATAGCTTGAATAAAGCAAAAAAATTATACTTGACTACAAAGTGCATCTGCGCTTTGCATTCTGAGCGGAGTACAAAGCTCAGTATACCTATGTGTTATAAAATCAAAATCAAGTCATGATGAAGTTGGGTTATAGGATCAGCAATGTTTTCTTCTCTTTTTTTTATATTCTTGCACAGTTCCAAGCACAATGGTTTTCTGGTCCAAGTGTGGGGTCCCCAAATGCTAGCATAATAAACAAAAGAGCAAAATTGTTATTCTTCCCATTGATCATTCCTCTCTAATGCTGCCCTCAAATATTATTTTAACTTTATGCTTTCTGTAAAGAATGCTTGATATTTAGAGGGTTCCATTTAGAAAAAAACAAACAATGAATCTATTCTATTATTTCTGTAGAACAATCTGTATAACATAAATGCAAACTAGGACTCATGGGAAGTAAGCGTTGTGGCACATGCTGCTTCTGTTATCTACAACCATATGTCTGATATACATAAATGTTATAAAATAAATTGCTCTGATAAGCTCCATAGTTATTTAATTATAGTATTTTCTTCAGTGCAAGTTGAGACAGGTAAATATTATACAGAAGTAGTTCTGCACATCATTTTTTGCACCTTTCTTTCCCCGATTTGTACCCAATTTTCTTTTATGCAGATGTGGCACTGTTTTCAGGGAAGAATATTTGGCATGAATCTCAGCAAGTGGGCTTATACAGTGAGTTCATGAATTTTTAAACACCGTAAACAATGACTATATTAAATGAGCTCTTTATGTTACAAGTTATTTGATATGAATGTGGAATAACCATTGTGGAAAAATTCAGATTCTTATGGTGTAGCTCTATGTTAGATAAACAAAAGAATTCTTTTTAAAAAACACTCTCCACCACTTTGTTTCTTTTGCCTTGCTATCTTGAACTTTTTTCCCCACTCATGTTATGTAGGTTTGCCTCACTTAAGTCAAATGATTACTGTAAAAAGACTCCTGGATGCTTTTAATGACTCATCTGTATTACCAGCTTAGTGGACGGCATTCTTCTTTCTGGGTAGAGACTGATCAAAAGCCTCAGTGGGGCATCATGAAGTACTGCTCTTCTCCTATGAATGCCTCTCTTCTTGATATTCCTCACAAAAATTACTATTTTTTATCATGTATTATCTTCCTATCTGCACATAGGAATGCTAGCCATAATTTGTCTGTCAGGTAGTATACAAACCCAGAACAAAAAGATAGTTCCTGCCCAGTGGATAGGGACCTGGGGGTGCTGGTGGACAGCCAGCTGAACATGAGCCAGCAGTGTGCCCAGGTGGCCAAGAAGGCCAACAGCATCCTGGCTTGTATCAGGAATAGTGTGGTCACCAGGACTAGGGAAGTGATCATGCCCCTGTACTCAGCACTTGTGAGGCCGCACCTCCAATACTGTGTTCAGTTTTGGTCCCCTCACTACAAGAAAGACATTGAGGTGCTGGAGCGTGTCCAGAGAAGGGCAACAAAGCTGGTGAGGGGTCTGGAGACCAAGTCTTATGAGGACAGGCTGAGGGAACTGGGGTTGTTTAGCCTGGAGAAGAGGAGGCTGAGGGGAGACCTTATCACTGTCTACAACTACCTGAAAGGAGGTTGTAGCAAGGTGGGTGTTGGTCTCTTCTCCCAAGTTACTAGTGATAGGACACAAGGAAATTGCCTCAAGTTGCACCAGGGGAAGTTTAGATTGGATATTAGGAGAAAGAGTGGTCAGGCCTTGGAAGAGGCTGCCCAGAGAGGTTTTGGAGTCACCATCCCTGGAGGTGTTCAAAAAATGTGTAGACGTGGCACTGTGGGACATAGTTTAGGAGGCATGGTGGTGTTGGGTTGACGGTTGGACTTGATGATCTTAGAGTTCTTTTCCAACCTTAATGATTCTATGATTCTATGATTCTATGATTCTATGATTCTATGATTCCTAAGCCATTTACAGTCTGTGCAGGAGAAAGGATGCTTAAGATGGGTGAACATAAAGACACAATGAGATATTGGTTAGCCTGATTGACAGTGATTTTAGCTGTAAATCAAAGTTTCAACAAGTGGCTTGATGGAGAAAGAAAATCTTTGCAAGTGCTTAGTGAAATTTCTACATTAATTTGGCATGGGACAAAGTGAAAATGTTGTTAGAAAATTGAGTAAGTATACAGTGGAGACTGACCTCATGGAACAAATGGACATAAGAGCTATGAGAACTATCATTTCCAAACTGAATGAGAGCTGTTAGGTCAGGAATGGGCTGGAGCTTGAAAGGGAAGCACATCCTATGCTTGAGGTGTTAGAAAAATACAAGAACGAAGAAGGTAGTCAGTTATCATTGTGACACTGGTAGTGTTCAAGGCATAATTGGTCTGGCTTTTACTTTTGTTTGTAGTCAATACTACAAACTGCTGTAGCATGAGACAACATGTAGTTTCAGTTGTATTCTCAATGGACTGTATGTCTGAAGAGTTTGCAAACACTACAGAAACCACTTAGAGCCAAGATGTTGCTTCCAGAAACAGACTGCAGGTAATATTATTGGCAAAAAAACCCTGTCCTGTGAGTAACTACTTTAAATAAATATTTATAGTTATTTGAAAACATTTCTATGGGACTTGGTTCAGTCATCTGGAGAATAATGTATGAAAGCTTGGACCAGAGCTCTACTAGCTTTTTGATGTAGCTGCTGTTATGTTAAGCATAAAAGTGGCTATAAAACACATATCTAATTTTCTGGAAATGTATCTAAAAAAAAATAAGTCACAGTGCCAGTTAATGTTGTGGGTCTGTGGCTTGCTACAGAAGAAATAGTTTAAAACAGGAAATTGTAATTTTGTTTTATTGTGTAACTTCGACATTACAAATGGATATAACATGTAACATATTCTGACTTTAGTATTATGACACATTTTAACCATGAAAGTTTGAGGAGACCATATTAGGAGAGATATCCCTGAACAGGTTCAAAAAACTGTCTGCACTGACATAATACATGGGCTATGGATGTTTTCAAGTCTAGGCTTGAGGTGTACTGGCAAGGTTATTAGCTGTCTTTCTGAGTGCTTGGGAGAGTGCTAAACCCATGGTCTGCTGCTTGTGCTTGCTCTCTTTGTTTTCCCCTGTTCCCTCCATGTTCATTATGTTTAGAATTCTTAGCAGTTCTTCAATAAATGTTGCTACTGCAGACAGTGAGACCAAGCCTAGAGATCAACTGGACATGATTGTCTCAATAGGTATTTTTGTTTTTTCAGCACTGAGGATGTCTTTGAGCCTCACAGAGTGTGAAGCAAATATGCTTCCCACCCTAAGAAAGGATTGTATATGTACATGTATATGTATTTTGAATAATAGTCTGAGATCTACTCTGAAAGCAACTAATACATAACTCTTTGTATCTGAAAATTTGTACAGTCAGAAAATAAACTCCTGATTATCCTTGATACTTTGCAGGTTACCTGATGCACTCTCTTCCTTTCCATTATATTCTGAATCCTTTGCATGTTTTTGATTTGCTTCTTGCCCCTCCTCCCTGCCTCCAACATTTGTATATCCCATGTTCGTTGCCTGCCCCATAGCCCTTGGGGAGGAAGAAATCAGAACTGTAGTTGCTTAAGGAAGATCAGAGACAGGCATGAGGAAGATCAGAGACAGAGACTGGCTTCAAGGGGCATGTGGATGGCAGAAACTGGCTTCAAGGGGCATGTGGATGGGAGAGACTGAAGGCAGTTGTGGCAAGAAAACATATATTAATATTGTGTTGATGGAAGAAAGCTTTTATGTATTGAAACTAAATGTTCAGTGAATGATGAATGAGTTACATTGAATAAATACATAGAATGAATGAAGGCAGGATAAGCAAGAGCTTCATATGCAAATTCATGTAAGTATCCATATATAAGAATATACTGAAGTTAATTGCAATATTGTAGGTAGATGATATACAAACACTTAAATGTTTTCCCCAAATTTGGCCTGTATACTGCTACACTCAGATGATGTCTGAAGTGATTAATTCATGTTTATTAAGTACTTTTGGATAGGAAGAACTGTGTGATACAGCTGGCCATTGGCCATCTCTTCTCGTACTTTCATGGGGTCTCAGGAAGTCAGGTACGGGAGAAATGTAATCCAAAGTCATCCCTTTTCTAAAAATACTTCTCCAGGGTTTTCTGCCTGATAATATTCTAGACAAGATTCTGTGGCAGAGAATTAATTCTGGATTATTTATTATTGGGAGTGCTGGGAGGGCAAACAGGACACAGTTCACCTATTCAAGACTTATCCATTGTACATGCCAATGGTTTTTAACATAATTCTTCACATTTCAGAGTGGTCAAAGAACATGTGATCGTATCAGTTTGTTTAGGACTAGAATCACATGCAAGCTATGACTGGACAGCCAAACCCTATCTTACTGTTTCTGATTCACTCTGAAGCATATAACCAGTACCCACCTCTACTTCCACTAAAGACAATTATTGTTTTGGCACCAAACTAAAATACATGGTTTTTATGGATGCAGAAATGGCTTTCTGTGGGCATATATATACAAATGAAGCTTTGCTTCATTTTACCCAAATGTTCAGAAAAGGCAGTTGTAAAAGAAATGTGAACGTATGTGAAGCAGAATTTAATTTCAAAATAGAACATTTTTTCTGTATTTCAAGCTAAAACTCTACAATTTTACATACCTAAAAGGGAGGCAGAGTACTCAGTACCTGCCTGGAACCGGTCTCTCCATTGGGAGCAAGAACCCTGTATGAACAATACAGCCCTGGAGCAAGTTTCCTCTTAGCTGGTGCAGTAGGATGACTTGATAGCAAAATGAACTACTTGCTGATGCACTGGAATGACAAGATATATTAATGATTTTATATCAGCAATGTAAAATTCATTGTGTTAATTGATTACCAAAGGTAATGTTATTACTGCCATGATTAAATTATGACTTTGCATCATATCTGGGATTTCACAATGACATATTAAAAAGGTAGCTGTAGTTATGGTCTCATCAGTAGTTTTTTGTGTTCATGTATTACATGACTTAAAATTTACTGACTTAATTTCTTTTCCAATATGAATAAATGAACCTTCCATGCTTTCTCTTACATCTTGAACCCTTACATAGTGAAAAGTGTCACAGGACCAGATGAAGACCCAGCA
Source organism: Morus bassanus (assembly GCA_031468815.1). Lineage (NCBI taxonomy): Eukaryota > Metazoa > Chordata > Aves > Suliformes > Sulidae > Morus > Morus bassanus. Next base: position 91,240,883 of record CM062569.1, read on the forward strand.
GGGGTAAGTCTGGTTGTAGCAGTGAGAACACTTGTTATTAAAAAACAGACTTTTGAGTCATGGCTCCAGACCATATTCAGAGCTTTAAATGCCTTTGTTCCATAAATTTGTCTAGCCATTAGAGATGGGCCTAGCTTGGCCCATCTTCTGACTATTTTCTGTTTTCAGCAGATCAGATTTGAAGGCAGATGGCAGATCGTCCACCTCACAATAACTGAAAGCCAGATGGTTAATCCTACATCTCCTGGGATGAGCTAAGGCTGCTCTATTTTCTAACCATTAGGTGAGTTCCCTAACAGCTAGTCATTATACAAATCATGTACAACCTATCATCACAGCAGATGAAATTAGTTGTATTGCTGACTGCAACTAATTTTTCAGGCTTCCCATAGCATGGGTAGAGGTTGGGTTGCTGAGTGCTAAACCTGGTTAGCAATGGCCCACTAGGGAGAAGAGGTGCATATCTCTCTGGAAAAGGCACTCTGCACATGTATTAGTGACTTGAATGGAGCATCTAGGAAATCAGGCAAGCAGAGACAGACAGCCAGTAAAGAAAGACTGGTATGCTTTTGGAGACTTTCTGTTTGGGACTTAGAATTGGGTATTAAGCAATTATGTCTGAGCTTAAACAAGACTGAATAAGCACTCTTGTGTCCAACTTTGAGAACGATTATCTATGAGAGTTATTTGAGTATGTATAAAAGGTGGCTGGGTAATAAGAATAATTTGAGAGTAACTCTGATGTTCTTACAGAAGTACAGACATATAACTCTTTTTGAGTAATTCTGTTGGATAATGGCAGTTTTACCGAATATAGACATGTCATTACTACTTCATACTGAAAATCTAGTGAGTTGTCTTGCAAATGATCAAGGCTCATGATAACTGAAATGACAACACATGTTCCTTCTAGTGGTGTGAGAGAAGAATTTGGACAGAAGGAATGTGGTACTACCGTCTTAACTGTCTTAGCAAAGACAAGAATCCTTGAAAGAAGTTTCTGTGGGAAACCAAGTCCCTGCTCTTTTAGATTCAGATGAGGGAGTTGGAATCATGTCTTTGAGGTGGGTACTCTAGCTCAGTGGTCTCCAAAGTAGGGTGTGCACACACCTCAGCGAAAGAAAATATGTTTTGTATCATTAATAAATAAAATAAACTTTAAAATAGTGTTTGTTTTATCTTTATCTCATCCTTTTAAATTGCTATTTTTGTGTGTGTTTTATAATATATATAATATATTAGTACAGGAGTAAATCTATATAATTTATAAATAAATAAACAAACTTATATTGGGTATATGTGCTCACAAATTTTTTACTGAAAGGGTGTGCAATCAAAGCAGTTTGGAGACAACTGCTCTAGTATATGTGCGATAGCCTTTCTTTCTCTTTGGACTAACAAACAGTTAACTGCGGATATAAGAAATGTACCACACACAGAAAAAAAGTATCATGAGAAAGAAGGGCTCCTAAGAGTCTGGTACATAGAAAGACCTCCTGCAATTGCAAGTGCTTCTGTTGCCTGCATTTCTTTCTGTATTTCTAGCATGCCCATATTAGATATCAGAAGACTTTCCCAGTAAGTGTCATTCATGCTAATCCCACAAAAACCTTTGATAAATGGGCTCTCCCAAACAATAAAAGTTTAACTGAAAAATCCCAGCAAGCTCTTGCTTGAAGTTCTCTGATTTATTTTATTTTAAAGCATTTATTTACTTAGAAGTCATTACAATGCATTGCATTACATAAAAATGATGGGCACTGCGCTGGTGAATATAAATAATATCTGTGAGGCAGAGGAATACATTTATCATTCTCATGTACCTGTGAGCTTAATCTTGCACTCTTAAAGCTTGGTGGAAGAATATGACTAAATGACTTCTAAAATTAACAATAGTTGCTGTTCAAACCGTAGTTTAAAGGACTGTGTACATACGCATACATAGAGAGGCTTTGTGTTCTTTATTCATTTTTTTCTCCTGACTGTCCAACAAATAAAAATTTTATGCATTGAATGGTTGATGCTGCATTTTACATAACGTTAATAAATTCAGAAAATACAGAAATGACATTAAGTGTCAGCAGCTCTGCTTGTCTATGGCATGATGAACATATCTATCATTTTTACAAGAGCGATGTACATTGAGCATTAAGGGATACAGTGGTCATCGGTGTTTTCTGAGCATCCAAACTTCAGCTTTGCCAGCTTGATTTAAATCCTCTACAGGTATCTCGTGAGAAGGCTAAATTTGAGTTCTAGTACAAATGAACTAAATAAAGCAGAGTCAGAATTAGAAGGTATGACCTAAAACCTACCTAGAGTTTTGCTTTGTGTCTCAGAGAGTCCTTTCTTAGCACATCCAGGTGAAGGGAAAATTCTAATTGTAACTGCTCAGCAGTGGTAATTTGTGACTGAGGAATGATCTGGCATGGAGGGCAAGAAGGTCCAACTGCAGTAAGGGGTTAAACTGGCTGGAAGCAGGAATGCCAGAGACAGAACAAGGCTCCTTGCCAGGGATTGAAGTTTCCCTTGGTGATAAGATAAGAAACAGCCTCAGCCTGGAATGGGAATGCTCAGGGGCCCAAGCTCAGGGCCTACCTTTGGGCAGCAGAGCTGGGCTGGGGGATGGATCCATGGCGGGCTGAGATGCCCAGTGCAACTGCTCTTGGGATTGGTGCTGGTGCAAGTGTATATAAGGAATCTGCTTGTGATATGTCTTTGCAGATTCCATGTAGAACCATGTATTGTGTTAGGACTCTGCCCAATGCAGTGTTCATTAAATTTTTCTTTTGTATTTAAACACAAACATGTGTTTAATTCACATTGAGGGGTACCATAGAAATTCCCTAACACAGGCAATTCCCATTTGGAAGTGGGTTGTGCACAGTGTTTCAGCTACCTCAGATCACTCCTCAGGTATAGTATAGGTTCTTGCCATTTGACTATGTCATGGTTTCAGCTGGGATAGAATTAATTTTCTTTGTAGTAGCTAGTATGGGGCTATGTTTTGGATTTGTGCTGGAAACAGTGTTGATAATACAGGCATGTTTTAGTTATTGCTAAGTAGTGCTTGCACTAGTCAAGGACATTTTCAGCTCCCCATGCTCTGCCGGGTGCACAAGAAGCTGGGAGGGGACACAGCTGGGACAGCTGACCCCAACTGACCAAAGGGATATTCCATACCATATGACGTCATGCTTAGCATATAAAGCTGGGGGAAGAAGAAGGAAAGGGGGGGACATTCAGAGTTATGGCATTTGTCTTCCCAAGTAACCGTTACACGTGATGGAGCCCTGCTTTCCTGGAGATGGCTGAACACCTGCCTGCCGATGGGAAGTAGTGAATGAATTCCTCGTTTTGCTTTGCTTGCGCACGCGGCTTTTGTTTTAACTATTAAACTGTCTTTATCTCAACCCATGAGTTTCCTCACTTTTACTCTTCTGATTCTCTCCCCCATCCCACCAGGGGAGAGTGAGTGAGCGGCTGTGTGGTGCTTGGTTGCTGACTGGGGCTAAACCACGACAGACTACTTCTTTTTATAACATTTGCTAATGCCAAGCCAAATGCAACTGTGCCTAGACAAACAAAATGCAAATGATTGTCTCCTGCAAGTTGGGGTCATCTGTGATGTCACAGCATGAGAATTACACTAGACCTATCCTTAACAATGGATGTCTTCCTACTCAAAAAAAAAGCAAAATAATTTTAAAAAGCAACAATAATTTTGCCAGTTTTCATGTGATGTTCACAAGTGAAAGATACGCATGTGTTATGACTCAGAGCCTGCGTGAAAAGTCCCCTATGACTCTGCACTATCTCACCTCTCATGCATCACTCTCTGATGACATCTATGCTTGCTCTGGAATTTATGTGTAGAATTTCTGGAACTGAATCACAGCAGCACACAGAATGGAAAGCTTTTAGGAACCTGTCTATTATTGTCTGTATTTAGGAACCTGTCTGGCATTGCTGGAGAACTAGCTTTTCTTCCATGGCTCCATTACTGCTTTTTTGCTCAAGTTTCCAGAAGTTCTTCAAGAGCTTGTGCTATTTGGCCAAACTAAGGACTCATTAGATGGTCTACCTAGTTGTTGTCCTAGGATGGCATTATAATTATGTACCAATCTCATGGTTCTTAGATTATTCCTTTCCAAGTACATGCTAGTATGTGAGTGTGGTAGTCTTAAAAGCTGTGTTTGGGGCCACATCTTCAGCTGGGCAGAATTAGGACTATCTGGGAGTCTGCAAAGCTAAATAGACCTGGGGATAGAACACAGCAATATGAAGTGCCTGTCAGCTTTGGGGGAATAGGAAGCAAAAGTTTACACAGGAGTGAAAGACAAGGGAACAAGATGCTGTTGGGAATGTCATTAAGGAGCTCATGGCTGGGGTGGACAGGCTAGTAGCAGCTCATATGGTTGTGTGTCTGGAACCCAAAGAAAGCTCAAGCTGTGTTTGAGGATGAGGAATTTTTTGGTGGATGACAAGGTTTGGAGCAAGAAAGCAAGCTTGAATTGAAAAGGAACTTATTGTTTAGACACCAAGGTATTTCTGCCTGGGTATATTATTAGAAACTGATGTTCAGTGCTCATGAACGCCTTAAATCAGGCTTTCGGAGTAGTGATGACGATTAGATTACAAAAGATGTATTCAAAACTTGTTATATTTGCATCTATTTTTTAATTCTGTGCATCTTCTGAATTATTTTATTAAAAATAGATAACTATAAAAATGATATCTGTGCTTAAGATCAGATCTCCATTATGCTAGATCTTACGCTTACAAAGACAGCCCTGATGCAATGGTGTCTGTGGAAATCACTATGTGCAAGAAATAATTTTGATTGAAAAATTTCATTGAGTTTCTGTGCATAAAGCCATATGCATTAGATTTTCATTGTTATTAGTGAAATTGTTTAAATTTTAGATTTAGTGAAGTAAGGTTATTGAAGAGAAGTATTAGTAGTAATTAAAGGAACAGTATATCTGACTCTCACATTGTGACATTATTCGGTGATTGCAAAGCAGCTACAAACAAAACTGAACCCTGACTGATTCTTCTGCAGGACTGGATTATCTACCTATTATCTTTTCCTGAATATATAGTTTAAAACCTATTTTGGATTTTTGCTATAAAAATAAGTCCTACAGCACTTTACGCAGGCGTGACTGTGGCATTGTCAGTGTGGTGACTGCTTCAGAAACTTTCCAGTCAAAAAGCACTCAGCTAGGATAGTTATAGGCATTGTAACTTCTTCAAGGGAGGGAATAGTCCAAGGATGCTGAAGTTAACCTCATTCACTATAAAATACCTTGGAAGCTGTAACTTCTACCTGAACAGGCACCAAGGAAAAAGTGACAAATTATTCCTTTGTTACATATATTGATGTGCAGTTTGATTTCTAGGTACCAGCAGTGATGATGCTCAGATACAGAGGAAGGTACTAATATTCGAGTTATAGCTAATACTAATCTCTAAACTCTATTTATATTTGATCATCTCTGGTGCTTGAGTATCAATAACAAATATCCCAAAGTGTTACTTCTAAAGTTTATTCTATTTTGTCTTAATAACATTTAAAATTTGAAAGTTTCCTTATATTTCAGTTTTCATGTGTCTCTGTAGAACATGTAGGTACATCTATATCAAGCATGAGTACAAAAGATAAATATATTGCTCCTACTGAAGTCAGTGAAGAATTTTCCAGTGACTCACATAGGGAGAGCACTTCACACTTAAACTCTGTGAAGTCGTCTTCTTCAGTATTTAAGTGTGTTGCATACCTGTTTAGTTATACTGAGAGAGTTATTGCACTTGGCAAATTTCCTGTTTTCTTCCTCTGGCCAGCCAGGACCCTTCTCATGTTACTCTAAACTTCAGACTTGTCTTTGCTGAAGGCTTGAGTTACCTGGGGTTATCTAAGAGTAAGACAACTCCTCTGTTTTCATCTGTCTCCAGTGAAAGTGGTACTCAGGCAGCAATGAGTTTTTGCTTTAGTAGCCCAGGGTCTCCATGCCTTTACTATCTGTAGCAACAACGGTACTTGAATTTCACTCACATTATCTAACATGTCACTCGTCTGAGGTGAAATGTAATGTGCAGGGGTTTGATTTGTGGGGGTTGATAGAGTAAGGTTGCACTTGAAATTATTCCTTGGATTAAGAGTGTAGTATCTACAAGGCTTGAGACATATGCAGTTACAGTTATTGTCAAGAACATTAACTTTTAACAATGACAAAGTAAGTAAAAATATTGCTAATTCTGAGTGTTAGAGAGGGAAGAGGTAGAGATGAAAATCATAATCTATTTGTAGCCCTCTGCTCTGGCATCACACAAGTCCCAGCAGCATCATGGAGATCCTGAGAATTTCAGCACAGGGATGATGGAAACATGCTTTGAAACACATTCAGACTCAAAAGTTTGAAAATGCTAGTGCCTTATCTGGAAATTTCTCAGAGAAAAACACACAGCGTGTCTACTAACAATCACTTTTCAAGTTCACAGAAATTTTTGGTCTCAAAATCTTGCTGGATGTTTAACAGTTGTTCATAAGTATTTATCGGTTTATGGCACTAATGTGATCCCTATTCCACTGTCAGACCTTCAGGGACCTAGGAAGTCCAGGACGATACATAATGTCAGAACTACTTGATCAGTTCATTTCATCATGCTGATCAAAAAATTCCAGGTTAAGACAGGGTAATAACCTATGTATACTTGGAGGAAGAAGCACACATAGATATATCATATTTCTAGGTATATCTATTGCTGCATAGAAAGTATGAAGGGTATGCTTCCTTTATATCTCAGCTAAGCTCTCAAAATAGCAGCTATGTTGACTTATTTAATACACAAATCTTCTGCTAGGCAGGTGGTTTTGCTGAATGTAATCCAGAAATGAAACATAGAAGTGGTGCAGATGCAACTCAAAACAAATTTCTTCTAAAATTTGAGCAAATAGTCATGGAATTTGTTCAAAATATTTAGTTATTTAGTTGATTCTAGCCATTATTCCTTCTACTGGAGTTTATAAATACTTCAAACCATGAACAGTAAGAAAATAATGTTGCTAATGTTGTGAAGTTTTGTTTTGTACATTAACGTAGGAAGGATTTGATTTTCTCTTGATACAGATACAACACTGAATTGAGCTTCAGTTATTGTTAAACAAACAGAAAATGTGTAGCTTAGTTATAATATCCCACTTGTACCTGTTAATTGATAAACATCTGCCCAGAAAGATGGTAATTTTCAGACAAAAATTGCATAGTTGCTTGATATCCTTGTATTGAATTTCAATGCAACTGAACTACTGGCATAAATATATTGAAAGCATGTGAAATGACAGCATTTCATGTTCAAAATGTGACTTGTTCTGCTTCAGAATGAAGTAAACAGTATTTTTTAACATTTGTTTAAGGCTTGAGTGATCGAGGGCAAGCCACTGCCAAGAATATACCAGTGGAGCATACTGTAAGTATGAATGTGGAGAGTTCATCCCAAAGAAGTCTGGTTGGTAACTCCCCCTTGCCTGAAAAGGATTTTCACTGTAGTGTGTACACAGTGCAAAGCACAAACCATTGGCAGAGTAAAATAGCCAGGCTAGCAGTAAAGCACCTCACCTTTCTGTAAATGGAGAACGGATAGTTTTGCTAGTCCCCTATCTACAGGACCCTTGGGATACCAACATTCTCTCTTCCCCTGGGAAACTGTGCACTAACAGTGCATCCAGTGCCTTGCCACTGTAATTGATGCATGGTGAAGAACATGGGTATGACTTGTAAGCACAAAGCCCTCTTGTGACCTATTCCTGAGAAGGTCACCTTGACTTTAATGCCTTCTTTCTAGTACCCCATATGATGATGTGTTATATGATAAGGCTGCTAACACAATGATGACATGGTCTCTCCTGGGTGAGCCATATCAAACCAAGTCAGTTCGAAGCTCATAGGACTAACACATTTGCCAGGCTTGGAGACTATATTTCTTCAACTGAATGTCAGCGAAATTCTTCCAATTTATCACTTAGAAACAGATGTACTGATGTTGATACTCTTAGATTTAATGTCTTACTGGTGCATAATTTAAACTGTACTTTTGCCTCAAGTCCAGTCAAGGTTAATTTGTATTTGTAAATCCTAATGCAAGAAACAAAGTGTGTCTGTCCATCTGTGAAATGCCCATGAAGTTTTTTTCTACTCAAGGCTAGCAGTAGAGATACTCAGCTCTCTGGATAGTGACTTAATCCAAATGAAACAGAATATCTTTGTGATAATATTGCACATCACAGCTGTAGGTTACCTAAATAAGCATTATATCCATTACTGTTCGGTTACATCATTCAGTACAACTATTATGTTCCATCAAAATTGGGAAAACATGTATATTATGAGTAGCAAGAAAACCAGCAGGTTGATAATTGCTCTATGCTCACTAATGTGAATTACTAGCTGGCTCATCTATAATTGTAATTAACACCTCCTGCCTCAGCTATGCAATTAACTGATGTTGCTACAAATTTTTGTTATGCATTTAATCTTGATCTTGTTTCTCTGGCCTGCTCCTGTATTAAATTTATAAGTAAATCTACATTCTATACATGGACCTGCCATGGCAGTTACTCATTAGTCACAGGAATGCAACTAGAGGCCTATGTACATAGGCTGGCTGTATCTCCAGTCGACACATTCTATTCTGGTTTAGTAAATGTGTCTGCTGTGTAACCTTTCACATTTGCTGTATCTGTTCTACCTTAATTTGAAGTCATGTTGTGAGCTTTCTGTGCGCACAGTCGCATTATTAACTTTTCTTCTAGATACCATGTTTTTGGAAGTCCCAAACAGAGCAGGTAAGAAATACTGGGGCAAAACTGGTTTCCACTAGAAAGGTTTTGAGGGGAGAGATCGAAAAAGCCCTGGTTAGGATGGGTGAGGTGCAACCTGCCAGCTTGCCCACCTGGCTGGTTCCCAGCTGCCAGGCTCAGGAGCTGCCCAACTCCTTGGCAGCCCCCAGAGTGGGTGGCCACCAAGTCCTACTCCCTCCGCTTCCCACCCCTCTGGCCCTGGGGCCCCAGGGACACGGGGCTGCCCTGCTCCCGCGGCCTGCCAGCTGCCTGGGAGCTCAATGCTCTGGAGGGACTGTCGGGTGCCCAGCTTTGGCAGGCAGGCAGCTTGCCTGTCTTGGCAGGCAGGCAGGCGCTTTGGCTCCTGGGCTGCCCAGCTCGCCTGCTCCTGTGCTGCACAGGCTTCCCTGCCAGATGGGCAGGGAGGAGGCAGGCTCCCCGTGTGGCCGCCTCCCTAGGCAATCTGGGAACCTGGGATCTCTGGGAGAACATTTTGTTTTTGGAAGAAAATGTACCGGACAAATGAACATGCGGAGAGCTGGAGGATGAATTTTCATTGTGTTGCTGGCTCTGTTCTGTTCTGCGCGAGGACTCCCTTGGTGTGCGTGCAGGCAGAACGCCTCTCTTTGTGAGTCCTCTGATTCCACTTTGGGCCTTGCCCACAAATGCAAATCTGTGCATGGACTGTGCCACCACAGCTGAGCTCACTCTAGGGTTTCTCTCATGTCCAGTGCAGAGAAGCCCTACGGCACTTCTGCCACTTTATACTGTGGAAAAAATGAACTGTACTTAAAATTGTGCAGAATATTGGGGGAATTTTTGTCTGATGTGCCAAAAACATGAACTACTTTTAGACCCAAAATTCTGTTTCCATAAAGGAAGCAAAGGTATGAAAGACACTTCCTTGCGCTCGCCATCATGAAAGAGGCCCTTCAGACACCCTTCCTACATAGTCTGGTGGTGTTTTGGACCGAGGAAATAAAGGAGAATAGATGGAGTTCAATGCAGTTCTTTTCAGCTCAGAGATAAGGGTTTTTGACACTAGGTGGTACTACAGACAAAGGCCAATATTTGCAATCTTTGACGGTTAGGGATCGGCAGCTCTAACCCTGGCATCTGATTTGGTGGCCTGATTATCGGCTTCCACAGCTCATATTATGCCCGAGGTAAATATATTCTATTAGACCAGTTTTCAGAGAGTTGTACTATGTGAATTCTAGCTCCCTGGAAAATTTGTCTTTGTTATCAGTTAGGATTTTATCAGGTAATCCTTCAAAAATCTGTGGAATTATTTGACATAGTTTAGGGGTGAATCTAACACCGGATATCACTTGCTAATACAAAAAGGCATATATAACATTTTGAGCCTTCTGCGTTCAATTTTGAAAATATATTTCTCATGAGCAACACTGGGAATATTTTGCTGCTTCAGCTGCCCCCTCAACACTTCTCACTGTATAACATGCTTTATGGCTTTATTTAAAGCATGGGGATCCATCTATCAAGGGCATTTCTGAAGATATTCTCCTTTCATTTAACAGTCTCAGATGGATGAACATGTTATTTCCTTGATTTTTCATTCCTGTTTCTCAGTTTCTGCTTTTTTCCTTTCTGTTTCTCTGCAGCCACCTCAGCCTCAGTCACTACTTGATCAAGGCTCTCTACTCCTTGTAATGTGCTGTGCTTGCGTAGGAACGCAGAGTCTTACATTTGTTACCTGAGTCTGTAGAAGCCATTAGATGTGATTTTTGCTGACAGGTAAAGTAGGAGTGGAACTTCTTTGGATGGTGAAATGTGTTTGATGCCAGAAGCAAGGAACTCTAGGCTTGAAAAATCTATAACTAGTTTTTAAACTGTATTTTCTTTTTTTTTTTCTGTAGTATCCTGGCTTTTAACAATCAAGATCTTTACTGTGTTTATTACTGCAGAAGTTAAAATCAATGGGTACTAGATATCTCTTTACAGGCATCACAATGAACTGCCTGCTGATCCCATGTGATTCAAACCACCCTTAAAATGTGTTTTATTAAAAATACTTTATGTAGAAGAGAACACTAAAGTAGTTACAATAATACGTGATGGCCATTTTTTTCCTGAAAAATATATAAGCAACAATAAAACTACACTATTACATGTACAAAATCTGTCATCAACAGTAGATGTAATGGTGAAAAGATTGATTTTTAAATAAATAAAAATATTGACAAGCAACTGAAGAGCAGATAGCACAATTTTGGGCACTGTACAAATACATACTAACAAGAGAACTGCTTTGTTCAAATAATTTCAAAAAAATGAGAGAGTAATAAAAATTATTCTGTGTTTTTCCCAAACCAGTAAGCTTTTCAGATTTAGCTTTGCTTAGTTGTATATACACAAGTATGTACACTTATTTAAAGATTGTCTTGTACTGAGATGAACTTGAAATGTATGCAGTTAGGTTTTTTTTTATTGTATTACGTAAATATTTTCAACTGTACAAATGAAAAAAAGGATAAATAAAAGTGGACATATTAAAAATATTACTTCAGTACACAACTATGTGCTCCACTATGAATTGTTTATACTAGAAAACAGAAATCCTCAATAGTATCTCTAAATCAATTAGAAAAGATTTGTTCCTGCTTTTAAAAGTGAAGTGGAGCTAGCTAAGGTCAAAGTTCAGACAATTAGGCTGAAGTTTTGAGTTCTTTCCTGTCCTATTTTCTGCCCATGTGAGGCTGCAAGACGAGGTATAGCTTGAGCTGATGAGGTTTGTGTGGTGAATCCCAAGCATATGTAGCAGGCCTAGATACTGCTGGTCATAGGCTGGGATTAAGTGATGAGATTCACCTATCAGAGTTCATTTGACTCATCATCTTCAGCTGAGACCCAAGCTCACAAATACTTAACAATAAATTGTAACTCTACAACTTTTCCAGGTTGCTGTGCATTGTGTGAAGAGAAGCTCTTGTGGCAGCTGATGGAAGCGTTATCCAAAATCAAATGCAATGTCCCTGAAAGAAAGAACAGAACAGTGACAGCTGCCACAACCCTTCACAGCCAGCACCCTGCTCTGTGGGCTGACAAGGTAGGGCAGGTGGAACCATAGATTCACTCCTTTGCTTGGGGTGTCTGAGCATTTCTGCTGTTTTTGAGTGCTCCGGGTTTTGTTTGCTGAGAACAAAGACTGTGTTCATTTTTGTCCAGATGTTAAGATTTGGGGGACAGAAACAAACCACACATAACCATGTAGGACAACACTTGATATGCTCTTAATATAGCTGTTGAGGTCATCCTGATTGTACCTTGATTAGTTTTACTGCAAAAATGGTTAAAGTCTGCTTTTATATGTATTGCACTCACTTTCTCTTTTCCTTTTATTTAAAATGAGATTAAATGTCTCCTAAAATACATGTGGTAATAAAAAGTAGTATTTGGAGAAAGAGTCAAGAGAGAGATCATATTAAAATAATTTGACTTAAGCAGCAGATTATAAATGAAATCAATATTGCAAGAGGACAGTGGTCTAAATGCATTTTAACTGCATGACAAAATGCCTACTCCAAATGCATCCAAAACTGTAGTGCTAAACTCTGCTTTTATAAAGAGAAAAACCATTGCAAACTCATAACTTCAGCTGGCTTCTCTGTGTCCTTCTTGTTCCTGAACAGGTTCTCCACAAGGACGCAGCTGAGAAGCACATCCCCACCAGGCTGGGGCTCCGGCAAGGCCAGCGCTCTTGGTGCCTCAGTGTGTGGCACATCAGTTAATCAGAGACAATGAGACTAACACCCCAACTGTTTCTCTAAGGCTTGGCACATGTATGACATGGATTATTACTACGCCCTAACAAAGTTTTTGTAAAATATTCTGAGTAGTAATGACCTTGCTGGGGGCAATACTGCCGGAGTTACCAATACTTGAATTGTTGTCATTGCTTTTCCCTGTTTGAGACATGTAGGGGAGAGCCTATGCTGCTGGGAGTGTAAGTGGAGGCGACAGTTCTTGAGGAAGCTTCTGGACAAAGCTTGGTGCATCTTCCAAGCAGATCCTTAGAGGCTGTGTCTTGGAGAGATTTTAAATCTCTCCATGTGTTGGCAGCTGTGCTGATGGTGGCCTCCTCCTTTTCCCTTCTAACTGGTTTGCAAAGGGCTGAAGAGGGGAGTCATGGAAGATGAGGGACTCAGAGCTGGGACCATCAGAGAATGCTTTATCAGGTTCTTCAAACACAGTGGTAGTGTATTTTTGGTTAGTTTTGTCTTCTGCCAAATGGTATACAGATTTCATATGCTTATTCTTTTGGGGACAACGAGCCATATCTGCTGAATGCCCAGTTCTGGTATTACCTATGAAAAAGTACTGTAGTGATGCATTTTTTTCAAAGTAAAGCTGAAATTTTTAACTAGCGTACTATTTCCACATGAAATAACTGGAATGCATCTGTATTGCTTTAATAAGGAGCATAAACACACCTGGTTGGCTAAACGAGGTTTCCTTTGTCATCTTCCAATGTCAACTTTATTTCCTTCTTTCCATTTTACTCTCCTTTAACACTGCAAAATTGTGATTTCTACAAATGACACACATAAAAGATTAATTGTCTGGGCTTATTGCTAAGCCATCCCCCCACTTATTGTTTCCTTGGCAGTTATAAGTATGTTGCAGAAGATGGCAGACGTGCATATCCATCAGTATATCCTTCAGATATTATGGACAGTTATGCTGGAGCCAGGCATCATGGCACTGCACTCTGCAAAGTGAAAACTCTGAGCTTCAAAGGCACTGAGGGAGCTGACTCCATTGATTTCAAGTACTGAAATATCTTAGAGACGCTGAGTTTTAGGAAACTAACTCTCATTGACTTTCAATTAGGATCTTCAGAGTTAAATCTTGCAAAATGCTGAGTATTCCTAAAATTCAGTGAGTAGCCACAGCTCTCCCTAAAAACAATTGGGTTTGAGGCTGCCCAACACCTTAGAAAACTGCTCAGCACTTTGCTGGGTCAAGGTTTTAAAAAATGTTTCTGTCAGGTTGCTATAATCAGTTTGAAAATTCATGGCCACTTTTGGAAATGCTTGCAGATCCTGAGTGTGCAACTTCAGTATGGGATATTAAAAGTGGTTCAGAAACAGGAAGATTTTATGATAGACAGCCAGACATAATCATTTTATTATGAGGCTCTCCTAACAGCTCAGAAAAAGCTTTGTTGTTCTCTAACCATTTATTCACATTTAAAAAGTGATCATTCTGTCTCTCTTAAAGAACCACAGCCTTCCACTGTATAAATAGTGCTTTGATTGTTACAGAGTATTGATTCTACATACCATAATACAGCATTATGTCAAACCAGCTGCCGACTGCAGTGTTTGTCCATGTTTTTGGTATGATAAAAATCTTTATGAAATCTTTTCTATCTGGATACGAAGAAAACTGTGGTTCAAATGACAAAGTTATTTCATCCTACAATGAACCCATTTTCTCTTTTGTCAGGCACATGATCTTACTTAAAACCAAAAAGAACTGAGTCAGTGAGTTTTGAAGACCCTGACTTTTAGCCTGCTCCTTGAAGTGGACCCCAGAGCTGTGTTTCAGGCATAAAGGCTCCCTGAGCAGAGCAGGGCAGGGGTTAGGCATCACAGGACAGGATTCCAGGAAATGATGTGCTTAGTAGGCTAATGCTTCCAGCTCATCTGAAGGAGCACAGGAAGTATGAGAAACCAAAAAGGCTTAAGTATCTGAATGCCGTCCTCTTCCGAGGACCATTTGTTTCTTCAGGATTTTGAGGAACAAAAATAAACTGCACTGCATAGAGATAGATACTCTATTCCTAAACTACATTTAAGGACACCCTGAGAATACTTTGTCAGTGAATATAAGCAAAGGAATGCTTCATTGTCAGGCATGAGCTTTGTACCAAGCTGCTCATAAGACTGAATGAAATGCTGAAGAACATGGCCAGACAAATAATTTGGGAAACTTTTAATTAAAAAGCAAGGTGCACTGACAATTTCTTTAGGATTTTGCAATTGTATGATTGTGCATCATCCACACAGTTTTCAGGACTGCAACTTTCAGCTAACTCTATTTTAGATACTTCAGCTTTTCTCAAAATGTGCCAACAGGCACCAGACTGTATTAAAGAATCATAGCAGAAAATACTTGCGTTAAAAGTGTAAAGTTTGTTTAAGCAATGACTAATTTTCAAAGTAAAATTAAGGTGGTTTTATTATTAAATATTTAAAAATTTATTTTAAATTAATGGTCTAAAGATACATTTTTAAAAATGGAAAATGTAGCTGATTATGGACTTCCAGGTTGCTATATCGTTCTTGTTGATTAATTTTTATTGATTAAAAAAACATTTAAAGTTGCTTTTATCCCAAAATGATGCCTGCATGTTGATTTACACAGATGAAACAGGTGCAACTAGAACAGAAACTGCTATTTTAATGCAAATATACAAATAAACCTAACTGGGTAGATTTTTATTGGGTTTTCAAACTTCCTAAAGGAATGCAAAATATATTTCCAGCTCCTGCTTCCAGTTTCAGCCAAAGAGCTTTTAATTACTATTGGTTTTCATAGTTCAGAAAAATTCTTAACTATTGTAAATATAATTAATATCAATTCTACTTTCTGGATTCCTATGACAGCAATTTTTAAATTGCCACTGATAGTAATTTTTTAAAGTATTTAGTTATTCCTTGAATTACTTTGCAAGTGTTCTTTAATTCCTTCTGAATTAATTCATGACAGATTTCTATATGGTAATCAGTTGGAATATCTAAAATAAGCATTAAAGAAATCCTAACTGGCAGACTTAGCTTTTGGCCGTGAACAACTGGAATAAGTTCAAATAATTTTTGGTGCTCTAAAGGTTATTCTAAATGTCATAGTTAAGGAAAGTTTGATTTGGCAATGAACAGTAATTGTATGTAATATGATAGTAATATTTATAGAGAAGTCAAGGATATTTCAGATTATCTTAATAATATCTCTTTTAAATCGCATTACTTTGGGAGGTAGTGCCTTAATATTAGGTGCATTTTAATAACAGTCTAATTCAGCTTCTCCATCCCTGCTGGGAATCAAACAAGCCCCTTTCTTGTGAATTAGTGTTAATAAGTCTTCAACAGATTCAGCTGTGGGATAATTAACGACTCACTTGTTCTTGCCAGAACAGTTCAAGTGGGCTTCATGCAGCATGCTGAGCTATTATCCTCTGGTGGGGTCATGCATCATGTCAGCCAGTTAACAGCAGTGGCTGCACAACAGATTTGGAAATGATATAGTTAGAATAGCCCAAAATTTTAGACCCTGCTTGTGAAGGTTTCAGCCTTCTGCAGAGGAACAACTGAAAGACTTGAGACAATGTACTTACAGTGATAAGCACACATGAAATTGGCTCCTAAGTTATCTGAGTTCAGCTTAATTTTCTGCAAAGTACAGTGATTTATGAGATGATCATGCTGTTTACTTTCTTATATTTATAATCATCTTATGAGCACTAACAAACATGAGGTACATCACTGTGCTACTTCTTACCCAAGAGGTGAAGTAGGTGGGAAAAACCCTGCTGCTATTGTAATAACATTTGGTGTTATTTAAGTGTGGCTTTCCTGGACCAGGAATGAGCTGTAAGGGGAGACAGTAAAACTCCTCCCATTTAGTCCTTCTTTATTATGGTGTGCTTGGATGGAGAATGTCTGCACAGCCATCTAATCCCCCCTGTTTCTCCTGCCATTCAGTTGCTGACTGCATTTGATCCTGTTAGCTATCACTGTTATCATGTTCACACCGAAGAGGGCCTACCTAGTGATCAGTGCCCCTGTGTGGGCTGTTATATATACAAAATTGTCATGGTTTTAGCTGGGATAGTTGATTTTCTTTACTGTAGCTACTATAGTGCTGTGTTTTAGACTTGGTATGCAAATAATGTTGATAACACCCTGGTGTTTTAGTTGTTGCTGGGTAGTGTTTACACTAGTCAAGGACTTTCTAGCTTCCCATGCTCTGCCAGGTGCACAAGAAGCCAGGAGGGGAGGGGATACAACCAGGAAAGCTGATTCGAATTGGCCAAAGGGTATTCCATATCATGTGACGTCATGCCCAGTATATTAACTGGGGGGAGTTGGCCAGGGGAGGCAGCGATCGCGGCTCGGGGACCGGCAGCGTCAGTCGGCGGCTGGTGAGCGGTTGCAGCACTTGTTGTTTAGTTTTGGATTTTTTTTCCCCTCTTCTTCCAGTGTTTCATCTCTCTCTCGCTCATTATTTTCCTTTTCATTATATTAGTATTATTGCTGTTTTATTTTAATTATTAAACTGTTCTTATCTCAACCCACGAGTTTTCTTACTTTGGCCCTTCCGATTCTCTCCCCCATCCCACAAGGGTGGGGG
The DNA here is from genome assembly GCA_031468815.1 of Morus bassanus. NCBI lineage: Eukaryota > Metazoa > Chordata > Aves > Suliformes > Sulidae > Morus > Morus bassanus. The sequence continues at coordinate 91,258,104 of CM062569.1, forward strand.
AGTGAGCGAGCGGCTGTGTGGTGCTTAGTTGCTGACCGGGGCTAAACCACAACAAAAATATAAAAACATGCTCTCTGCTCAGGTAACCATGTAGACCATGTTAACAAATATACCTTCACCTTCAAAGGGAGTTCTTTGTAAGGGCGGTACTGTTATGCCCAGGAGATTCATTTGACACCACCTGTATTTGTCTCCATCAATGGATTCCTTCTCTATCCATTAAGCTCTTCCTGCAAGAAAATCTTTTACAGACACCTGAAGTATGCCCTCATTAGAGAGTTTGTACAAGTGCTGTTCCTCCTCTTGGCTGGGCTCCCAATCCCTTTTCTGAAAGCTGTATCTGTCTTTTGGGCTTTTCCATCTCAGAGGATACTCTTAACTGCTACTTTTCTTCTGAAGCTCTTTGTGCTCTCTGTCTCTCCTTGGACAACTACCTTTTCTGCACCGCCTGTGTATTTCTCTTCTCTTAGCTTTCCCTCAGATTTTAGCTGTTTGTGATCTCATTCTTCAGACCTCAGCTGTGACTTCTTTTAGGGAATAATGGGATAATTTCATACAAGCCCATACTTTAACTTCTTTACACATGCTATATTAACAATGTGAGGCAGGAGTGGTTTTGTAAGAGGCAGATACAAATAGTTGCACAGAAGTATCTTTAAGTTTTAGACATAGGTCTTTCATAATCCTTTTCTGGCAATGTTTCACGTTTCTACATTTTTAGGAAAAGCTTCCTTGTCTCTGTCTTCTCCCCTTTCTTCTCCTTAATTTCCTTGAGTGACAAGAAAGGAAGAAGATAGCATCTTTAACAGTGGAAATCTATTTATGAACAATCTGGGGCAAAGTATATCACATATCAACAGCATCCCCAAAGACTTTTTTCCCAAGCACTTTAGGTGCAAATCTGTGATGGACTCAACAATTTTCTCTATAGCGTGTTCTCTGACACATCTTGTTGGGCTGAACGGAAGACCACACTCTGTGCAGTGAATTCTTCCTGACCAGTCGTTGGCAAGCAGCAAGATCCACGCATGCAGGCTCCATCTACACCTGTTTAAGGTAGTAACTGAAAATGTTTAAACAGTTGTTCAAATTACTCACTGTCTTAGCTACTGTGGGAAATACAAAAAATGCGTGCATTTACTGATCTGCTCTGTAACAAAGCTCACAGAATAGTCTGACAGCTGAAGAGCAATTTAACTGGAAGGCTGCTGCCAGGTACATCAAATACATGCTCTTCTTTTAAACTGCTGAGATCAATAATGTACATCTCATGGCAGAATGGAATCTGTGTCCTGAGCTGAGCCTGTACTGTTCATTTTATCTCACTGAATCTCATCCCTGACTCATCAGCAGAGCTTGACTTTCCTTGTTGGATTGCCAGTGGTGGCAATTTTCTAGCATATGTGATGTAGTCAGTATTCACAGAGGGTTAGGGTGACATACCAAACACAATTTATTTAAACCAAGATTTGAATGAAGGTCTTTGATGGAAAAAGTGTCTTGTATTAAAATGCTAATCTACAAATCTTTCAATGTAAACCATTTACAAACAAGCGTATGATCACAAATGGTTCATCTAGGAGCAGAATATCTTAACCCCTTTTGAGAGGTACATTTGAGACTAATCAGTTGTCCCATGTATCACACTTATATTTACTCTGCACCTGGAGTTACTGCACATTTGTTGATGTATTGTATTTTGGTAATGTCATTGTGATTATGCTTCTTTGTAACACATGGTGAAGCAGAATAAATACCTCTTTCATCGTTGTTATGAATCTTCTCTCTGTCTCTTCAAGTGTGCTATCAGTGTAAAACAGACATCTCAGCTACCTCTCTACTCTTTTCCTCTATGTTCACCATGTAGTGCTATAGTAACTAATGGCCAGGCCATTTAGATTAGATAGAAGAAAGCAAGTTATTTGAATCATATGATACCATAATGCTTTAAGTTGTTATATGTTCAGTAGATGTAAAAGTGATTGAAAGCACAGAGGGCCAGGCAATTACCAGGGTTTCCTTTATACTCGGTGCAAAGAAATGACTGCTTCTGATATGTCGTTTGACCTAGCTGTAGATACGCAAGATAATTAATTAAGAATTGTATCCTGAAGTGTTTACTTCTTCCCATTGACTATAAAGGGACCCTAATGAAAGTAGTTCAGACTTAAATAATACCAGTGTTAATGCTAATACTGATACTAATGAATATTTTTCAAAATGGAATTCTGTTCCCTAAACTTAGGTGTTGAATGTCATCTCAAAGGTCTCAGATATCCCCATCTCCAGTTGCTGGTAAAGAAAGACAGAGGTCTCCAGTAGGTTCTGTGTCATTCCTGCTAGCTCCATCTAGGTGGCTTAGATACCCTAGAAGATATAAAATAGCTCTAGACACCCATGTTTAGACACCTGGATTACTTCTCAGACATCTAAAATGAAGTGGATGAATTCTACCCACAATGATCGAAACTATCTCTAGAGGTTAAACTGGAGTAAATGTTAAACCAGTTGTCTCAGAAAGATTTTTACCTTTGAAATAAATGGTCAGTGGAATGTCGCTCTCAGATTTGAATGCAACTGTTTAGGAGCTGGTTTTGTTAGCACATTGAAAAATATCAAGAGCAATACCACTGAAGTTAGTTTAACTGCAGCGGTAGTGGCTGGCATGAAGTCAGAATCAGATCCCACAGAAAAACTTCACAACTCCAATGATAAAATGCAAATTCCTTTCCATGAGTTAACAGAAGTTTATGACTTACTATTTGTTAGTACAGAGCAGTGGTCCATGAAATTATACACGTACTAAAAAACCAAATAACACTACTGTTACTACTGTTCTCATAAAAAACCTTAATTGATCAAATATGTTTAAAGATGTACTTTGATTTCACTGCTGTAATTTCATATTGTTATTTACAATATACACCTGTTTTCAAATTGAGAAAAGCATTATGTTTCATTAATCCTAGACTGCCAAATTAGATATAGACAAACATGTTAGAGATTGCCTATGTATAATCTATAAACTTTACAAAACAAAATATTGCTACTCTTGAATGAAGCTACTGGCAGATTTTTAGTGCACTTACAAGACGTGTGTTTTATATCCTTTTTTTTTTAAATCTTCACATGACTAATTAGCCTGAGCTCAAGATTTTAACTTTTGGGTAAGTAGCATTTGTATACAGGAGTGTAAATTGAATATGGATTTTTTTCTTTGCATTTTTCTGAACTGTCCTTTTGGAAAAATAGCAAGAAAGACAACCTAAAAGAAGTAAATAGAAAAGAAGAGAAATAAATCTAATAATGACAATTCTTACAAAATTTTGGTAGCTTCCATAAAAGTAGCTATAAATTAAATGCTGGCTTGAGGACCAGCTCCCTGAAAAACAGAAATGGAGATTACTCACAACTTATAAGTAGTTGAAATGAGTCTTATATTTTGACTTGTGTGGACATGCAACAGAAGCATCGTGGCATGATTTTTTTAGTCCTTTTTGGCAGTATCACTTTTAGTGTTAGACAAAGGAAAAGTACAGTGTCAGAATTTTAATATTCATTTAGCCATAGCTGATTACATTTTTGTCCCTATTTCATTTAGAATATTTGTACTATGCATTTTTCCTTGAAAATCAGAAATTTATGTTGGCTCAATTTATAAAACAGAATAGCTTTATATATATATCTGTGTGTATTTGAGAGACAAATGTGCACACAGAATCCTAGAATCATAGAGTTTGGAAAGGTCTGTGGAAGTTTATTTAGTCCTGCCAAGTCTTTAAAATCTCCAAAACCAGAGATAACACAACTCTGGGCAACTTCTTCCACTGCTTGGCTGTCCTCATAGCTCCTCCTTACCAAGTAAATGAATGTCCCACCCACAGCAGGTGAATAGGTCCTAACCAACAGGCATTCATGCACTGCTTACCTTTTACCAAATAAGTGTGTACCATTCATGTACAAATTTATTTGCCTTGTCCTGAAGTATTTCACTAAAATTTGTATTATGGAAGTGTTCAGGATTTGTTCATGCTGGCCTAACAGACCTGGGGAAAGTCAAAGGAATGCATTTGATGTATTTAGCAATGTAAAGACCTTTCTTTACACAGTCTTCAAAGAAGCAAGTGTCCATGCCCCTTCCAGTATATGGTCTTTATTTCTCATACCTGGATGTATAGTGGTTAATCCGGCTGCTCATTATGGATTCTGCCTCATCATTCCAGGTTGTCTCCATACATTTTACCAGGTCATGGCTGCCAGCATAAGCTAATAAGCTCATTTTTAAGGTTCATTTTTTATAATATAACGAGACAGAGCTCAGAACTTATGGGAGATTTGATCATGGTAATTTCTTAGCAACTGATCCTGGAAATTTAAATTCTTCTAACCTACTTCCTCAACATGTTCTTCTTTTTCTACATAATTCTCTTTGCATTAAGATACATCGCATTTGTCTTCAAGAACACATTTAGGGTGGGTTTTATGTGAACAAATGTAGATACGTATAGTATTTCATGAATTAGTCACCTGAGGTTCCCTTTACAGTCATTGCAGAGAAATGCATCTAGAATGTGAGGAAATGGCCTCAAGCTGCACCAGGGGAGGATTAGATTGAATATTAGGAAAAATTTCTTCACTGAAAGAGTGGTCAGGCACTGGAACAGGCTGCCCAGAGAGGTGGTGGAGTCACCATCCCTGGAGGAGTTCAAAAAACGCATAGACGTGGCACTTCAGGGCATGGTTTAGGAGGCCTGGTGGTGTTTTGATGACGGTTGACTTGATGATCCTAGAGGTCTTTTCCAACCTTAAAGATTCTATGATTCTAAATAGGCCTCCCCAGGGTTTGATGTATGTTAACCTACAGTACACATTGGAAGTAGATCAGATGAATGACTCCCTGAATGTGCCTGTTGCTGTTCATCTATTATATGAGAAGGCTAGGGTGAGAAGCTCAGATGTCAATGTCCACACTGTAGCTATTTAAACTAATGGAAGATAAATTCTACCCTAAAACTCCACTGTCCAGTTTCTTATTAGAGCTTGTTTTCACAAAAGACATTTTTAATACAATAGAAATTTTATTTAATATTGATTTATGCCCCTGCATGTAGTAAAATAAAATTGTCACATTTGGTTAATTCCTTCTCTAGCTCTGAAGTATCCATTTTTAAGGTTTTTGCTTTGAGTCAGGTTGAACACCCTTCTTGCAGAATGTGCATTGCCCATGTTTCATATGGTATCAAGATACACATGTATAAGTCCTGTTTCTTCAAGCAATGATTTAGGACAGAATTGTATACATATTGTGAGACCAAATTTTCCAGTGCTTTTTCAGAATAAGTGATAACAACAATAACAACAACAATGATAATAATATTAATTGATAATGATAATAAACTGATGATGACAATGATAATGATAATAATAATATAAATGAGATATGAACATCAGCACAGTAAAACAAACATTGACTAGGCTAATGCTTTAATTTTTTACTTTATTCTGTAGTTAAAAATTTGATTGAGGAATCTGTTCTCACTTATACGTGCTGAAAAGAACAGAATAAGGTTTGCTTAGGTCACCTTTAAGATCTTCTGACAAGATATATATACTTTTGACAGCTCATGAAATCCTACACTTCCATTTGTTAATGGTAACCATATCTGTAGGAACATGCAAGTAATTTATTTCAAGAGACAACTGATTCCATTTGAGTTCTGATGCTTGTTGCTCTAGATGTTAAAGTGCAGACATTGTTTGACCCAGGTAAAATAGTTTTCATTATGTTTCTTCACCTGAACTGGAGAACACATTCCCTCTAAATTCCATCTTGTTTTTTGTGCCCTGCAATGTATAACTTATAAAAGCAGGTCTCATTCTTTTGGGATCAGTCTTTTGTGCAGCCATCTGCTTTGTTTTATATATATTTATATTTATTCCTAGGTTCTTTTAGAGAAGACACCCATTTGCATGATGATTTTATTTAACTTAATTCACACTCAAAATTTGCTTTATATGTCTGGTTTTTTTTTTTTTTTTTTTTTTTTTTTTTTGAAGTGCTGATATTAAAGGTTTCAGGGCAATTTATAAAAAAACAAAAACAATGAACTGGCTGATGACTTCTTTAATCGTACAGTAACCCAAGCTGTGTTTCTCTGCATATGAAATATGTTTGTTCTTGCTGTAAGATACAGTCCCTACTAAGTTTTAAATGCACTGTGTGTTCTGTCCTCGTACTTGCAGTTCTTTAGGCACTGACTGTTCATCTTCTGAGCATGTGTAGAATTGCACCGTGCTGAGCAGGTCAGCATGTACCTTAGGGCTAAATGTGATTAGGATTCAGAAACGGGTTGAACAGATTGCAAAGTCCTCAAAGGTCCTGGTTTGATAGGCGTTTGCAAAGCCTTTATGCCATGCACTATCATCATACAGGTAGCAGTGCCCACCTCGTGATAGCTTCATGATTAGAGTGCCATCCACTAATGTTATCCTTAATTTTCTATTGCTTTGGAGAGGGCACTAACTCCACATGTCCTATATCCTGGCAGAAGTGTTTATCACTGGATTTTTATCATTGGATTTTTTCCCAATTGTCATTGGAAAAAAACCCCCCAAAACTAAAAAACCCCAAAACTGAAAAACTGCTAAGTGAAAGGAAAGAACGCACATCTTCCAGTTCATCCCCTAGGGTACAGTCTCTCTTTCCCTCCTACCATTCCTTGCAGTGATACTGTGCACTGCTGCTTTGCTTTAGCTTCTTTTTGATGTGACTGCCCTCACAGATAAGAGAAGCATATACACGCGACAAGTGCTTTTGGTAAGACAGTAGGACAGCCAGATAAGAAAGACACTGAATTCAGGGTTCCCTACACCAGAGGAGCACCCCAGACTTTGGACAGATATTTTATGTGAAATGTGGAGCCATTGAGTGCCTCTGTGAACAATCAAGAGAAAAGTGAGTCCTGCTCAGTGTGGCCTGCATAGGGGAGCCAGCGTATCATTTGCTAGCTCTGGGCTCTGTTCTCAGGACAAATGTGTGTGATATTTAAATGGCTTTCCTGCAAATCCTTTGCTGGATCTGAATATAAAATTTCCTTCAAGGACCTCACAGCTCTCTGCCTCCAACTAGAATTCAGCAAGAAGGGCACTTTTATCCTTGAATTGCTTGCTGATGAGACGATTTTGGTGTTGGTAGCAGGTATTTGTTAATCTTCCTACAACCAAGTCCTTTGCAAACCTTTTAAAATGAATTTGTAAAATAAAATAAAAATGCAGTATTTTGCAGGGTGCTTGCCCAACCATCCATCCTGTGTTATGCACAGGTGAGAATCTTGCAGTCAACAGGAATGCTGGATTCCTCTTATTGCTTTTGTCCACATGCTGCGTTCTTCATTCACACACTGCTGCCGCAAGAGTGAAAGGGCTGCTCAGTTTTCCATGTTTTTAGTCTTCATTCTTTTCTGACACTGACTATAAGCATAAAGAACTAATGACTACAAATTCCCTTTGTTGACTTTGGGATGTTGTCTTGTGACCGCTAGGAATTTGTTTGTGTCAACATAGCTCACATACCAATGGGTACTTAGCAGTGACAAGCTTTACCTACTGCTACCTTAGGCTAACTTTTCTGATGTTATCTGCTGTCTGTCTTTGATTTGTTTTGCGTTCTGTATCTGTAAATGGGACAGATCCTTTCCACGCCAATGAGGAAAGCGAAAACCACCATTTTTCTCATTTTCAGATCGTTGCTGAGACATTGTTTATACTCTCCTGGACATCCTATTTCTCTTCTTTCTCATTGTATTTACTTATTTCTCATGGCATATGCTTCTCTACTTTAAACCAGACTTTCCAGTCAGTGCCATAATTAATATTCTCTGCTGCTGAATCATATTATGCTGCCACTTTGGAAACTGTTTATAGCCTTAAAAAGGCTATGTTAAAATCTTTGAAACCATCATTAGATTGTTGACCAAATTCTTCCCTCCTCTTTTTCCTTTATATTCTGCTTGATGTGGAATGGCTCCATCCCAGGGATCTGCATAACAACCATTATATTTTCTTCTTTTTATATGCTGTCTCCTACTTCAGTTTTTTACCATCACAGTATAATGTTCTTTTGCTTTGCTGATGGCTCCCAGCTCCCTCTCTCTCTTTCCTGATGCTTCAGCTGCAGCCTATGTTTTGTCGCAGTGTTTGGCAGAAATTCAGAACTGAACACCTTAATTTTAAAATGAATTTGAGCAAGAAGGAAGTAAAACTAATTATCTCATGGCACAAACTTGCAACGACCCCTTCTTCAACCATGTAATTTAATAGTCCAGTGTTCTTTGTGCACTTAAAGATCTCAGTATTATTTTTGGAACAATGTCTTTATTTTAAGGCTAAGTAACATATATATTCTAATGAGAGATGGGTTTATCACTTAAAGAATCCTGCTGGAGAGAAACCATTTATATTCCATTGCCAGAGTGATGATGTTTTAGTCACTGACAATGTTAATCTTAGTATAGTCAAAGAATGTGCTTATGCTGATGCTCGGAGTATGCTTAGTCCAAATGCTTCTTCACAATTTATTAATTTATTCCAAATTACTAAACCACAGTACTGCTTTTCTGTAGATCCCTCAGTGTTTCCATTTTATATTTATTATTAAATTTAAAAGTTATTGACATTTCTTAAGCCACTCAGAGACACTTTTAGTGACCTTACGATTGCAGTTATTCTCTCAAGGAGAGCAGGATATCACATCTTTTCCTCATGGAATTTGTCAGCCTCCAATGTTTGTCTTATTGGTTTTGGCTGCAAGTTTATTAATTTTTTTAGGAACTAGTATTTGATGTCCCCTCCCCACTTATAACAGAGTCAATGACATTAAAATTACAGTTGAAAGTTTGCACCATTTATTGTGTTAAAAAGAAGTATTGGTGATATAGTACATGTGAAATTGCAAAGGAAAGATTCAATGAAGAAAATATTGATTCCTCACTAGTTACTGCAGTACAAATTTTCCTTTTAAAAATTAAAACAGTTCCTGAAGCCCTGCTTCTCTTGACTCTGGCTAGTACTTTGTGTCATCTTGTTGCAACAACAGCACTTATGCTGCAAACACTTCCATGTGCATTTGACTTAATTCTTGTGAATAATCATTTTGATCACAGTTGGGTTATTCAAACTGATGGGGCCCAAATGCATACAGTGCTTTATATTGTGTTTGCTTTAGAAAGAACTCAGAACATTTGCAAAGGTTGTGTTTCGCTCGCTTCCATCCTCTTTTCTTCCACCTTTTCTCTTCCTTTCATGTACCTTTAGCTTAGATTCTTAACTTTTTTCTCTATTCCCTAATGGCCAAACAAACCTTTTGTTTGATAAAGGCGAATCCTTTTATGTCTTTATTAGTCAGATTTTGAAAGTTAGCTGGGGACCTAGTTTCTGTCCTACCAGATTAAGCAGTTTCTGTTGTTTAAACAGAAAAAAATTGCTTAAGTTATTAGTCCTTGAACATTTAATAAGAAAAAATGCTAGTATTTTGCTGAAGAGAAGATGGAAACCCTGAAGAGCTATGTGAGCTTGTTGACACAATGAGAGAAGCTGCCTAGATACTAAGTTGGTAGTCCTTGAAGAAAGGAAAGTGCAGAAAGTGAGAGAAAGCAGCCTGGCAACTCCCCCTAAGTAGAGTCTGCTGCTTGTTTGCCTGCTGTTGTAATTGCTCCCATTTCATGTTCTTTGCCTGCCTTTATTTCCCAAGTTTAAATGAATTTAAATTGTGAAGAGTATTGTGACTATATTGGCATTGTTTCTTATCAGCCAATAAACCCTTGAAGGTGTTTAAATGTGCTGTGTCCAGTGTATATGATAAATGCAGGGTAAAACTACTGTTTTAGATTTTGAATTAATAACATAAAATTAAGTAATTAAGTAAAATTAAGTAAAATCCTCTTTTTCACACAGAAAAGGACAAAATAGAGGTTATTTGCCTTTCTGTTTTGGATAATTTTCATGATAGTATGTACAGGTCAGGGATTTGATCAAGAAAAAGGTCTAAGTGCATCAGAAATCAGAATATTGTGGCTTCCTGAAAGGAATCTACATCCCAGACTTAGGCTTCTGTCTCCAATTAAGTACGCAGGGAATACTAATGAATTGGCAAAACCCCCCAACATCCTACTCAAAGGTGTCAGTGTCTCCCTAAAGCATGGTTCTTGCTGACGTCCTTTTTCGGTGTTCAGGAAAAAGCCAAGGTATTCTCTCTGTTCCAGTTCTCAACTACAATACCTTGTCAACAGATATCTGCCATTATTCTTTCAAAGAGATTTTTTTTGTTTATTTCCTTGTTTTGTAATGATAATGGTGTCACCTAACATACTACTTATAGTAGCTACTGAAGCCAGAGACCTAAATAGAAGAACCTCTTTACCCTGTCCCAGGGAAGATCCCAGAACCTGAATTCTGTCTGGATGGTGGTGTCTCCTGAAGCCCTGACTCGCCAGTCTAACACTGGGAGAGCGTCATGTTTTAACCTCAGCCGGCAACTGAGCACCACCCAGCTGCTCGCTCACTCCCCCCTGGGGTGATGGGGGAGAGAATTGGAAGGGTAAAAGTGAGAAAACTGGTGGGTTGAGACAAAGACAATTTAATAGGTAAAGCAAAAGCTATACACACAGGCAAAGCAAAACAAGGAATTAATTCACTGCTACCCATCGGCAGGCAGGTGTTCAGCCATATCCAGGAAAGCAGGGCTCCATCATGCATAAGAGTTACTTGGGAAGACAAATGCCTTCAATCCAAACATCCTTCCCTTTCCTTCTTGTTCCCCCAGCTTTATATGGTGAGAAAGACATCATACAGTATGGGATATCCCTTTGGTCAGTTGGGGTCAGCTGTCCCAGCTGTGTCTCCTCCCAGCTTCTTGTGTACCCCCAGCCTCCTTGCTGGCCGGGTGGGTAAGAAGTAGAAAAGGCCTTGACTCTGTGTAAACACTGCTCAGCAGTAGCTAAAACATCCCTGTATTATCTACACTGTTTTCAGCACAAATCCAAAACATAGCTCCATACTAGCTACTATGAAGAAAATTAACTCTATCTCAGCCAAAACCAGCACAGAGAAATACCTGCCTATCTGCATTACCTATGGCTCAGCACTAGCTCTGGGAGAGGAATTTTGGATATCATACAGAGACTGTGGAAACCCAAACAAACTCCTAGAGGTAGGAAAAGGGGAAAGAGGAAGACTGGAAGACAGCAAATTACTCTAGATCAACTCATGAGGGGTAATTTTTAGTGAATAAATCAGTAAATCATACGTACTCAAAGGGTGTAAGTATGATACTGAACTTGAAGCAAAGGCCTGGTCTCTTTCAGTAAAACAATGCCCGTTCAAAAACTGCATGGGGCTGTGTGACAGGAACAGGGTGTCCTGAGGCATCCTGGTCTAAACCTGATGAAACCCAATAAGATTCCTCTGGGCATTTAGAGAAAAGGGGAATGGGACATGAGGAAGTTGAATTGTGCAACACTTCTCATGCTTGTTAAAGAAATTTATAGCATGAGCTACCCATACAGAAGGTAGGCTAAAGCTAAATATGAAGCAAGTCCTCTGGCAGAAGAACTCTATGTACCTCTATGTATGTTGCATTTGGCCCTCAGAAAATAGCAGGAGGATGTCAACTATTGGGAAAAAAAGGATTACTCTCTGTCCAATACAGTAAAGTGATTAGGTGCACTGATAACTCAATTTCTTTCGATAGTACCAGTGTCATATTAATATTTATTTATGTACTATTGTTGTGGTTTAACCCAGCAGGCAGCTAAACACCACACAGATGTTCGCGCACTTCCCCACGGTGGGATGGGGGAGAGAATCAAAAAAGAAAAGGTAAAACTCATGGGTTGAGATAACAATTTGATAGGACAGAAAAGAAAGGGAAAAAATATATTTATATGCACTATAGTGCATATTTATATGCACTGTATCTACATGCACGGTCAGACTGGGATCAAGTACTCGAGCTACCCTGAACACATGTCCTGTTTGGGTCCCATACAATATTACTAAAAAAGTGACATTCCTGTAAAAAGTTGCTGTGTCCTCTAGTCAATGTCCTTACACTTGCTCCCGCTATGTGCTTGCATTCAGGAGCCTGAAATTAGTTCAAGAAATAGGAGACACGTTTAAAGTATAACCTGTAAGTCAACAGGGGCATCACATTAGGCTGACCTAATGGAAATTATCCCCTTTGTGAGCAAGTTGCAGACAATTCATTTTCTATGTATATTTGACTGCAGGCAACTTAAGTTTAAGAAATACCTTCCATGTATTTTGTCATCCGCAAAAGTATATTGTTGCTTAGGTAAAGCATGATATATGTTTTTCTATTTTATACTTTAGTCTTTTGAAAAGAAAATTAAGCAAGTGTGCTTATCCTGTTGTTATGGTTTCAGGCTACCTCTAGCAAGTTACCATTTACCAAAGCATACCTCAAGGTACCTTTAAAAACAGCACTAAAATTTTGCTTGGAGTCCAGTACATTGCATATTGATTAATTTTGCTGTAGTGCTGTGACTGCTTAGTACTTTACTGTGATGACATACATAAATGGGTTTGTTATTCGAAGATACTGAGATGCCATTAATACCTCTTTCAACACAGTATGGGGTGACCTTGCTCAATTTTTTCATATAGAAACAACTGCTTATTCTGTATGTGTGTCATGCTTCCTCGGGAGAAATCATACAGGACAAAGTAAAAACCAAAGTTAATGTAGGTCAGTACAATATGCAGTATAGAAAGCTGCTGAAATACTGTATGACAGTCTCAGCTGAATGTTTCAGGTATCTTCCTTTGAGTTTTAAATTACCTTATTCATATGCTTTCAGATAATTCTGCTTTTGCAGTCAAAGTCCCTCTTGTTCTCAGTGTTAAGACCCTACTGTAATGAAGTTATCATCAGTGTGAGTTTCCTGCTATTTGTTCACTTGTGAAACCAGCAGCACTAATTTTGACAGAGATCAGAATACTGCAGTCCCGTACAAAATCCCAAAGGACTTCTGGATATGCCTTTTCTGTATCCAGTTTTCCCTCAAGCTTACAAAGTGTTTAATTAATGTACATATTTTAACACCTCATGACCTATCTGCTACTTTTGTGTTGGTTGCCTTCACAGAGCTTTGATTTCTGCTTTCTGTCCAGAATGACTTCCTTACTGAGCAATATTTTGGCATTTGGGACTTTTTTTGCCTTTCTGTTCTTTTATACAGGGTTGTGCCTACCTCCTGAGATGGTGCTACACAGCATTTCAGAAAGTCACTGTAGAGTATTAGGTCTTTTAATTTCCTTTGTTTTGACTGTACTATTACTGAACCTGGTTTTCTGTCCCTGTGTACTTAGTAAAGGCTCCTGATTTGAAGTGTACCCATGCTAACTGTGCTAGACTTCATTCCCAGAATTTGCATGCTTGTTTGATCTTGTTGCCACTGAAACACCAGTGCAGGTCCTGGAAAAGTTTACAAGTTTTCTTTAACTTTCTCCACTTTTCTCACAGAGGTAAATGTAAGCATATGCAGAAATGTGTGGATTGTTTTGTTAGTCTAAAGGACTGGAGCTTTCAAAATTAATTATGTTTGTTTCTTCAATATTCCCTATTGTGATGCTGATTGCTTGTCACTGAAGCCACTTGTTTTTACTATTTCATGCTTGCTTGCCTCTGATTCCTTTGACATTACCTGTTTACAAAGGTGTTGCGGCTGCTAATTACAGATTTTGAGTGGCTCCTATCCTGTATTTTAACTATGGTCCAGGCATTTGTTAGGACTTCTGTGTATTGAGAAAAAAATCTTATGAATGCTAACTCAATAAAATTCAGTTCCATTGTATCAAAGTTTGAGGCCAGTAATGATGTTGGCAATCTGCTTCACAAAGGGGGAAGTCTGAGCATGGAAAGACATTAAATCCATGACAGCAGTTTTCCTTTTTAAGCTTTGGAGAATGTAGTACAAACAGCAGGGAGGAAAAAAAAGTAACAATGCAAAATCAGAAAAAATGTGTCTCCTTTCATATTGCAGTGCAATTTGTTTTTACTGGTCATCAGTCTTAGTGATCACTTAAGCTAGAAAGAACAAAACGCTTCCCAAAAGCCATTGTCTGCAGGTACTGATGTGTTTGACCTTCATTTAAAAATGGCTTCGATTTGTAAAGGGAGTTTAGAAATTATATTTTTTCTTCAGTGTCTGTACCAAATAAGGTCAGGATTCAGCACCTTTCACAGTGTTAATTTAACCATGGAAAAGCTAATTATGGTCAGTTACATCCTCAGTGCAGCTAAAATGCTTAGTGGAAAGTTTTTGTCTACAGATTTTGCCTCTTTTTATCATGTCAGAAGCTCGAAGTTTAATCTTGCATTACAAAGCTTCCATCCTCCTTCTAGAGTGGTTTTACCATGTTACTATTCCTCTAATCTTATTGCTCTTAGTCTTAGCAAAAGAAATGACCTGGCTGGTCCCTGGAATAGCTTAATAATTCAGTTATTGTTCCATAGTGCCTTTGAAATATTTACCAGAGGGATACTTACTGAGAATCTTTATTTTGCCTTCCTGGCAGTTTTCTAACTACTCTCTTATAAAAGTAAATCAACATATGCATATAGTAAACATTCTAGCAAGCTAATACAGCCATACCATCCCACAAGTAGGCAATGTAGAGTATTAATAAATCATTGCAGATCAGCCACATATTCTTCATACTGTATCTCACATGCTTCTGGTAGCTGATACATAATATTCCCTCCCCTTCCCCACAGCAACTATTTACATAAAGGATATTACTAATTTACACTTCAATATTTTTAAAGTATGTGTCTCCATTAGGATGTGTTATGCATTGCCAGACATGGTATATTGAGAGGAATGAACTCATTTGTATGAAATAAGAATCAATTCTAACCTTGAATCAGATCCAGACAAAACATTTTGAAGGTTCAGAAAACTTTATACTTGGCTATTTTATCTACCTCTGTACTTTGAGGATCTGTGAGGATGGGGGAAAAAATATTATGATGTACAGGTAAGATTTTCTCCAAAGGTCTATTTTTAACAATACTTCCTTACTAGTCCAAATTGGAAAACTTAAGAAATAATGAAAAAACCACTATAAATGCTGATTCTAAAATGAAGAATCAATCCCATGGCTTTTGGATATCTATCCTTCATCAATACCAGTGACAAGGATTCCTGTCTGAATTAATCTGTGCCAGGTGTAAAAAGAAATCAGATACTTGTTTTATTTTGCTCAAATACTACTTTGATGTATCTGGTAGATGTCTTTAGTCTTAAAAGTATGCCAATCTTTTTCAGAAATTCTCAAGCTTCATGAAATGACTAACTTAACTCTTTCTATACCAAATGATCTTTAGCTGAGGCAAATGATATTCCTGTGCTAGAATTATGTATAATTAACATTTTATTCAGAGCTCAAAGATGTGTCAGTCTTAATAAACAGAATGTATAATTATGCAGCGGGAAGTGGCTAATACTAGTTTGGTTATTTTTTAACTAGTCTTTATCAGAGTTAATTTTGCATGAAAGAGGGAGAATTTCAATTTACTGTTATTTGGCATTGTTAAGCATTTAAAATTTAGCAAAGCTGTCTTCTGGTTAATTAGAAATTTTAACTATGATGTTTTTCTCATGATATTAGGTGCCACAGTGATGGATGTAAGACAGAAATGTGTATGCTCTAGGTCTTCTATTGACTTGCAGAGCATTAACAGAGCATCAACAGTGGATCCTTGAAATCTGGACTCTATTTGGAAAGATACTTTAAAATCTCAAAGCTGATGCATAGGATAGGATAGGATAGGATAGGATAGGATAGGATAGGATAGGATATTCAGTTGGAAGGGACCTACAATGGGCTTCAACTACTTGCTATTGATACACAGTTTGGAACACAAGGTAAGAGGTAACAACATCGGAAACACAGCACATGGATCTCACCACTTACGAGATGTTTTTTTCCTCACACAGTGCAGAGACTTATTTCAGGCTGAGTAACTGGTTATAATGTTATTACTGAAGCACGAAGAAGCTAACTAAAAGCCATCATTTTTTAATTAGAATTTTGGGAACACATTTTCACAATTTCCTCTGTTAACCAGTTAAATCATGGCTCTTTTTGTGGAGTCAGATCTTATTTTAAAGTAGCTGTGTTTCCATTACTTAAAAAAATGACACTTTTGTGGCTGCTGATCTATGACCATATTCCACACTGATACAATGACCTATCAAATGCTGAATGTAGGATGATCTGTGAGCAGAGGGAAACTGGAGATCAGAGGAACATATATGATGTAGTATCATAATGATGAGGGTGAAAAAAAAGATGAGCAAGCAGGCTTAAAAATGTCAGTATTCTTTAGTGACAGGCTTTTCCCTCTTCAGTCTGAGAGTAGAGAAGTTTTGGCCAAACCCTATTGGCAGTGACTCCCCCTGACGATGATCAAAATGTCTAAAACTTCATCTTTCTCCTTTATGCTAATATTTGTAATGTGCAGCAGAGAGCAGAAAAGCCCCAGAAGATGTAAAGAAACCAATGCAAATCTGAGCTGCTGACTCTCTGCAGCTGCTTTGGGCTGACGTTTGGTAATAAAAGTTGTCTAGGTCGAGGGGAACACAAAATGTAAATAGCATGACTGCCAGAAGAAAATAATAATTGTAAAATCAGCTTGGTTTTACTAATCTGTCTGTAAGTTGTTGTTCATAGCAGGAGTAATGAATTTTTAACCTGGAAATAACTTAAGTATACTAATTCACAACGTCATTACAGGATATTTACAGACAGGATGCAGTTTCATGTTTATGACAAGTTCCACACTTATGAATTTTAATTCTGTGCTGGATATAATTCATTCTTTCATTATCCATCTGTGAGATCAGTGCAGAGCATATAGGGTAGCTGTAATACTTCTACAGTGTAACTTATGCAAAATGAAAAATTTGTGGTAAATAAGAAATTAGTGACATTCTGAAGACTTGCAGAAGAAGCAAAATGATCAGTTTCTTCATACAAGTGAAGAGCATCTGTGGAGCGAGATGGGGGGGAAGTGTAAGTGTTCCACTTTAAATAGAAGCTGGTTTCACATCACTGACTGACAATTCTGAAATTGTGATTCACTGGCTAGAATATTTTGGCATTCTAAGCCTACTATTAACCTTCTACAGAGGGCAATTAAGAAAAAAAAAACACAGGCAGAAACAATTCAAGCACTAGCAGCCCCACCACCTTCAGAAGAAATCAAAAAGCTGTACATCAGCTCAAGTTACCACTCACCAGACCATAAAGGCATTGCCTCTTGCTTTTCTTAATTTTGGTACTGCAGCATTTATTCATGGGCATAAACTGTGATTTGTATCCATTTGGGAATATGAGACCACACCAGTTGATTATAGTGGTACAATTACTATTCTCCTACACAAGAAAAAAGGTGACATGTCAGACTGAAAATTGTCAATGCTGTCTTTTATGTATTCCTAATAAAATGCTAGCAAAGCCCTTGTCATTCAGGTTGTAGAATATATGTTAGGTCTATTTCTGCCCAAGAGTCAATGCATTTTGAGAGCAGGCTGTGGCACCCAGGTGAGATCTTTATTTTATAAACTAATTCCATGCAAAGAAATGTAAACAGCATGAACTGGAATGCAGGACTCTTATAGTCCTAAAAGAAGAACATTGCAGAAACTTCTTGGAAAACACGAGAGATCACGCAAAAGTCATCATTATCCATTTATTACTTCAGCTGTATCTCTAAGATACTTCTGCTCCTGTATTCTTGCTGGTTACTTCAGAGCAACAAAACCTCTGCTGGAACTAGAAAGCAACTATTGCCTTTCATAAGTTTAATAAAATTTTATGGATTTTTAAAAGATACCAAGCTGATTGACAGGGTCATGTTACTCATCTTGCTGAATGATTCAGAAGTCTGGGTATTTCACCCAGAGGAAAACCGGAGGGTTTTATGAAGTAGTACTGTGCAAGATCAAGTTCCTTATCACCAATAAAAAACTTTGCATTAGTCAAAGTCAAAGCTACTTTTTGTGCAGGAAACCTTATACCAGATGTTTTCTTGGAATGGCCTCTAGGGATGGGAGGTAGTTTTGGATTGAGACATCTGCATTTAGGTGTCTGCAATGTAGCTGTCCACATACATGTGAGGTAATGGTCTAAGTTCCCTTGGGAGTCAGTGGAGACCTCGTCAGCACAGGCAGGGCCCGGCAGCCAGGTCCCGTCCCACCGCCCCAGCCAGGAGCAGGGCAGACGGGGGACGCCGGGGCAGCCCCAGCCCCAGGCATCGGGCACCTCCATGGGGACTGGGCTGGGGAGAGACTGGGCCAGGACGTGGGCCTGTGGCTGGGCCCAGCTCAGCGGGGCCCACGGCCGGGCAGGGCAGGGCTGTGGGGAGCTGGAGCCCGGCCCTGCTGCGGCACCGCTGGGGCGGGGGCTGACGGCGCCGGGGGGCTGACGTGGGGTCCTGGGCCGTGGGCAGGTGGGGGGAGCCCCAGGGGGTGGGCTGGGACACTCAGGCCCATTACTGCCCTTGGGGACTGGACTTATGAGCATTTGAACTACATTTTGCTTTTTCCAGCTCAGCTCAAAGCAGTCACAAAGAAATGATGCTGAATTGCTAACTCAGAATCACTCCCACTCCCTTTACTAAAGAGAGAGTGGGCCTGTGAACTACCTGCACAGAGCCAAGATAACCTTCCTTCAGTGTGAAATAGTTATTAGCTGCCATGTTGTGCTTTCACCTTTTTCTTCCCCCACTATTTTCCCAGCTCTCCTCCCTGCCCCCACTGAGAGAAAGTGCCAGCACAAAATGACAGAGCAGAGCTCTCCTGCTAACGAGGTCACAGGGGGTTTGGTGCTCGTGGCAGGGAGCAGGGGGTTTTCTGGGGTCCGTAAATACCTTGCTCTGTAGCTCCCATCATGTAGCTTCCCTTACCCTCAGAGACAGGCACCCACAGTGAGCAGCAAGAGGTTTTGTTGTGGAGAACAGCGAGAGACCTTTCTGCCTATCAACATCTCTCCAAAATTCCAGCAACCCTCCAGTGAAAAGATTTAATACTATTATAATACTCATCAGTATTATGGTAATCAACAGCTTGATAAATATTTATGATTAATAAAATTTCTGGTTTTCCTTCAATTTGTTTCACTGTTTTCTTCAATGAAGAGGCAAGAATGACTCTTCATTCTGTTTCCATCTAAGCAAAGCATTAGTACAAAGATAATTATTGATCCAGCCCTAACAGTTGCCAACAGAATAGCTTGTTGCAGAGCTGTCAACAATAGACAAAAAAACATTGAACTATCTTCTGTGATTGAGCACACATTTTATATTTGGCATCACTGAAGTTACTTTTCCTGTACTTCAAAGTTAAAATTACAGAAATGGGAATTGGAGACCGAACCCTCAAAATATACTTATCCACTGCACTTTGTAGTGAAGTGGGAGATATGATTCACTATTTTTCTGTCTCTTTTCCTTAGGAAAGCTCATAAGCCTTTATTTTCTTCTCCCCCCCACCCCCAGAGTGCAGATTTCCCAGAATTTTAGCCATCAAAGCCAATAAGTTGAACATAACTATGGGATGCTGAAGTGGGATGCTGAGATAATGAGTAGAGAAGTAATTCCATTATGGCATGTTGTCTTTCAAAATTAACCAAAGAGTGGGAGTATGGAATATTTTTTTTCTTTAGCAGAGTATGTAAGAGGAAAGGATAGTAAGAGCTCCTTTCAGCTGATAACCAGAGAGGTTTGCAATTGATTTGAACGTTTCTGAACGACCTCACAGTCTCCCTCATGTTAAGAGGTATAATAGCTACTAACTGGTAAAGCTAGGCATCCATTTACTTATGACTTCTGACACATTTTATGTGAAAGCCTTGATTGCTTACCACCCCAGAAGGAGTGGTTACTGATGATGTGGAAAGTTGAATTCAAATTTATTGTGAAAATTCATTGGCTATAGTGGGTTTATGGCCCTATCTTAAAATTTTAGAAAATTAAGGAATTTTCATATGGTCCACAGAAGACATTTCCAAGGTCAATGAGAGTAGTAAAAGTTTAAGAAAAATAAAATAGAAAGCAGTTAAAGATGATCAAAACTAGAATTATGTACTTCTGGGAGTTCACAGTCCATTCATTCCATACATTTGGAGTATTGCACAAATTTATGATTTCTTCTATTTTTTGGTGTCTTATGTAAGCACAAAAAGTTTGAAATCAGTTCTATACACTTAGGGAAGAAATTCAGAAGATAACAAGATCCAGTAAAATATTTATTGTGATAAACTGGGGTTGGTAATTTGTTACCAGAGATGCATTGCTAGTTCTAGCATACACCAGGAAAATAAAAACTTAATTAGTACCTATCCAAAAGTGTAAAGAGGGGAAAATTGTTATTAGCTGTAAAACAAATAAAATGAAAACCACTAAGAATTACTGATGAATGAATTAGTTCATTTGAAGAGACCTGGGTCAAAGTAAAAGTTACGTTGTTCTGCAAATCTGTTAATCTCTGTGAGGTAAGGATATCTGAATCAACGAATTTGTGTTTGAATCAGTGAATTTGGGAAACAGTGTTTTCTTTTCACCCTGCTATGCAAAACTTGGGATCTTAGTGGAGGTACATTAAAGTGTGAAATTGGAAGCAGGACTGGTAGGAACCCAGTCTAGAATTGCTGCATGCAGAGTGGCATAAAATACTGAAGTATTATAGTATTGTCTCATATGCATTTTCTGCTTATTCTATAGCAAAGTATCAAATAGACATCACTAGACTCTATCAAGTCTCAGCTAGGATGCATAAAATGTGTTCCGCATGTAGGCAGTTTTTAAAGGACAGGCTTTTTACAGTGATGAGTCTCCAAAAGGACAAACACAACATTTAAAATTAATATCCTTTGAGGATTAGAGGAAATGATAGGCATTTTCTATGTTTACAGTGGCCTAAATCATTCTTTCAAGTAAAATCAGCAAGGAACAAGTTAGGTTTTTTTTTTTCTTGTTTGTTTGAATTTAAAACTGTAATACTCTCTTAGAAAAAGAAGGGATTTTTTTGGGACACTAAGAAGGTTAACAGCAGCTTTGCAGGCCAGAACAAGCATCATTTACTGCTCTTTAAGTATTGAAAAGCCACAATAAGTTCTCTCCGGAACCTTCTCTTCTCCAGGCTGAACAACCCCAACTCTCTCAGCCTTTCTTCACAGGAGATGTGTTCCATCCCTCTGATCATTTTTGTAGCCCTCCTCTGGAACTGTTCCAACAGGTCCATGCCATTCCTCTGCTGAGGGCTCCAGAGCTGGACGCAGGACTCCAGCTGGGGTCTCACCAGAGAAGAGTAGAGGGGCAGAATCACCTCCCTCGACCTCCTGGCCACGCTGCTTTTGCTGCAGCCCAGGATACAGTTGGCTTTCTGGGCTGTGAGCACACATTGTTGGCTCATGTCCAGCTTTTTCACCAACCAGTACCCTCAAGTCCGTCTCCACAGGGCTGCTCTCAATCCTTTCATCCCCCAGCCAGTACTGATACTGGGGGTTGCCCCGACCCATGTGCAGGACCCTGCAATTGGCCTTGTTGAACCCCATGAGATTCACACGGGCCCATTTCTCCAGCTTGTCCAGGTCCCTCTGGATGGCATCCTGTCCCTCAGGCATGTTGACCGCACCACTCAGCTTGGTGTCCTCTGCAAACTTGCTGAGGGTGCACTCGATCCCACTGTCTATGTCATTGATGAAGACAGGAAACAGTACTTGTCCCAATATGGACACCTGAGGGACACCACTTGTCACCAATCTCTATCTGGACATTGAGCCGTTGACCACTACTCTCTGGATGTGACCACCCAACCAATTCCTCATCCACTGAACAGTCCAACCATCAATCCACGTCTCTCCAATTTAGAAAGAACGATGTTGTGGGGTCTGTGTCAAAGGCCTTCTCCTTCTTTTTGTCTTTCCCATATGTCCCACAAATGGGCTAAGAAAGCAAACTAAAAAATAATTACACAGGTTTCACAGAAAAATCTTTCCAGGCAGCTGCTAGGGATTTTTTTACCCACGAAGTTTATTTGGTGGCAGCAGACTACCTTTCAGTGGAATTTTGAAGCCAGTATTTCAACAGCCTTTTGAATCTACTTTTAGCAGCTGTGCAAGTCAAAATGTCACAATTCTGCCCATACCACTGTTTTCCCTGAAGCTTTCTGGTAACTCTGCTGTTAAACTCTGTCATTTTCAAATCTTAGTTATGGAAATTTTGCCAGCACCTTTGTTGTTAAAAATAATTAAAGTAGCCCAATTTGAAAGGAGCTTAAATTCTGTATTAAAGTGATTAGTTTTTTTATCTTGAAACCTTTGCAAAAGCATTCAGGAAATGAAGATACATATATAAGATTAAGTTATTCTACAGACTATTAGAATGTAACTCATAACTACCTGGACAGTTGGTGGAGAATGCAGTGTTACATAGAATGGAGATAACAGGACGTGATAAAACATGTATATAGTTTATGTAAATTAAAAAATCAAAGTATTTTTCAAAGAACCCCAGAACATTTTAAAATTATAAAATGCATGTCTAGAAGGAACCTGAGGAACTTGAAGTAGGATCTAGCATATCAATACTGTAAGATGCTGGTCCAGCCCCAACCTCATCTGTGCTAGAAGATCCTCAGTCCTTTCAAAGGCTCTTACCTTTACTGCACTCCTCTGGACTCCTTCCACATCATCCACCCCTTTCTTAGATAGGCTATCCTGTGCTTTCCTGAACTGAAGTGGAGGGCTGGAGAGCAGGTGCTAACCCATGGGACTTTCTGTCTCCATTGTCCTACATCCAATGTGCCTCTCAGGACATCCCACATCACTTTTTAGAAAAGGTGTCACATTGTCAACCCAGCTTAAAATGTGAATAAACTTTAACTTGGAATAAGTGAGTCCTGCTGCAGCCTCCATCTCTCTCTGTCCACACCTCTCTCCTCTGAGCTGAAAACTAATCTGCCAGAAAAAGTTATTTGCCACCTGCATTGCTTCTTTGAGATAGTCTACAGGGTAGCTATACCAATATTTTTCCATTCCAAAAAGGAGGAGGATGTGGCAGCAGGAGAGCAAGACCCTTCCTTACAAATGCATGATTGTTTTAAGTTAGATTAAAATATTTATTGAACTACTTTTTGCCTCCTATTATACTTACAACCCATTATTAGCCCCAAGCTTTTTCTGTAAAGCTCCTTCCAAGCCAAGTTAGTCCCCATTTTGTTTTTTTTTTTCCTTTTTAGTTTTATTTTATCTTACTAACTTTAGATTGTTTCTTCAATCGAGCAAAACAATTCTGAAGGTAGCTGCCTTTCCTAAAGTGCTTCCTACTCACCCAGCTTGCTGTTAGTGCAGAATTTTTGTGTGCTCTCTCCTCCAGCACTCAAGCTATTAGTGAAATCCCAGAACAGGCCTATGAAAGAATTTGATAGTTACAGCCTCCAAAGATAGCCAGAAACTATTGAACACTACACTTTGATCAGGTTTTTTTGTCCAGTCTTTTCACCATTGTAAGATAATTTTAGCTGCAATGCATTTCCATAGTAAAGATATGAAATATCTTTTGCTTTCCCTATCAACTCTACACTGTCGGAGAAGATGAGATGATTTTGACAGGGTATGCTTTTGTACTTCCTTTTGAGATGTCTCCTATCATATTTCCTTCAGGGGCTAATTAAAGGATTGTTTAATAGTTTTCCACAGAATCTTTCTGGGTTCATTATGTACAGTTCTACTTTTTCCTCATTCTGAAAAGAAAAGACTATATTTACTGTTCTCCAGTCTTCCAGTGTTCACTGCCACCTCTGTCTCTCTCCCCTCAAGTTATCATAGATAATTAATTGCAAATGATTCAGGGATCACTTTTGCTACTTCCATTAAAACTGTGGATTGAAATTTATCCCATTTACTGTCTTGAATATGTCTCATTGTTCTAAGTATTCTGTAACTTGTTTTTTCCTCTGCTGGCCTGAGCTACCCTTCTATAAAGTTTGTGTTACATGCATGGTTGCTATTAATCTTTTTGTCCAAAGGCTCATACCAAAAAGGCAGTAAGTATTTTGACTTTATTAGTATTCTTCATTATTTATTCACACTCCCTCTTAAATAATTGATCTATATTTTCCCTCAGCTTACTCATTATGAAATATAATGTGCTTTCTCTTCATATTGCTTTCATTGTGTCTTGGTAAGTAGATCTTAAACCATATATTTTCTGCATTTTTTGCCTACATTATTTTGCTGTTTATTTAGAATCCCCCTCATTCATGTGTTCACGCTTCTGCTTTTTGTGCAATTCTTTGTTATCAGTTTATTCAAGACCTCTGAATGCTGCTACGGGGTCTTCTGCTTTACTTATTGTCTCCTCTCCATCTCACATTGTCACTGCCTGTGATACTGCCTATTTAGAAGCTGCAAGCTCTCTTACCTTCTTTCTGTATTCTTTTGAGCCACCTCATTATTCTCTGTGTTGTAGTGCTAAGTCACTGTGGACTCCCACCTCTCTCTCTTGCGCATTTGCTCCTTTTGCTGGGCCCTCAAAAAATTCTAATGCAGAAAAATCTGTAGCTATGTTTGTCCCTCATAAAGGAGAAAGAAAAGGTAGAGATGTTACTTTTTCATTAATGCAAATATATACAAACAGATAACCCTCTAGACTGGTGTAAGTTACTCAATAAACTTATTTTTCTGTGTGAATGAGTTTTGATTCTGCTCACTAAATGATACTGTTCTATTGTAATATTGCTTATGGACTACTTATGAGCCATTTGCTTGGACTATAGTGTTGTATATCTTCTTGTAATCTACTTGCCTCATGTAAGCCTTCAGTTACACAGTTGTTTGATTCTCAAATGCTTTTCAGGGCAGTCCTCAGAAATTTGTGATGCACACACATATTCTTATTAGTTGGGGACCCAACGCATTGGGTGTGGCGCACAATGCACAAAAAATGCATTCTTGGCATTTTTTAAAGGTAAATTGGAAAGCACTATTTTTTTCTTTGAATAATGAAAAAGTTAATGGTTAAGTTAATTGTTAAATAAAATCTTAATGTTTAAGATTCACAACAAATAAAATATATGCCTTTATATCTGCTTGAAGACAATGCTCAAACTTCCCTAGCATGTACGAGAATTGTAATTTAACTGCAAAGTTAACTGTGCCAAAGCATTTGAATTACGTGTTACACTTGAATACTCACAAAAATATCCCTACATTCTTCATTACCCTTACTACATGGACCTATTTTGGTCCCACTTTACAGCAATTTCTTGCCTTTTAGAATCCAGTCTCTGAAATGCTGCCATAAAATTGTCTTATCTGTCCCCCATTGCCTTCTTTGTTGAATCCCTTTGATAACTTTCTCTGCATTTCCAGTTGGATTCAATTTTCTTGTATTCCAGTCTCTGACTTTCCCCTGCTTTCATACATTCTCAGTTGGCTTAATCCAGCACCATTTAAACGCTCTCTTCAGTTTTTGATAGTTATATTTTCCTCCTGGAGCTCACTACATCTTTGGTAAACCAACTACCACCCTTCTCTTTGAAATTGTTCTTGCAGCAGTGATAACATATCCATCAAAAAAAGAAGTGAAATGAAAAAAATTTATAATCCTCTTTCTTTACAAACATGTCTTCCTATTAAATGAAATATCATGTCAACTGGATTTTTATTTAAATGCTTTATTTATCACATGAGCTTTATGATCTCAGATACATGCAAAGAATAGAAGTGTTGCTGCAGTTCTCAGCAGAACACAAATGCTATTTTGCAGTTCAAAGTTCCAAGAGGATCTTCATATAAATTCATTTTCTTCTTCTTTCCTATCAAATGAACCAGATGTTTTCCATTACAGCACTTGTGTGTCTCCAACTTGCTGGTGCCAGAAATCCACTGAGGAAAAGATTTTACTGCAGGAGGCAATGGTAGGCTCCTACGCTGCATTGAGTGAGTAAATGGCAGGCTTAAAATTCTAGCAAAATGCTGTGATGTCAGGCCAACCACCCAACAACATGGCAATCTAGAGGGACTTGAAAACAAGTCACATTATTAATTATTTTCCTGCCAGAATTTAGGATTTATTAATTTTAGAGACAAAAAACAGTATAGACTTACTTTTAAGTTTCCACTCTAAAGTGGGAACTCATGTTTTATGGCATTTCCTACAGGTGAATGGTTAACAGTTCTGGGGAGTAATTCTTGTATTTTTTTTGTTGTAAGACAACAGTAAATGGGTATTAGAGGTGACCCTATGATGAGGACAAGGAGTTATAGTAAGAATTAAATATTTGTTGTTATTTGCTAATGCCTAGCTTTGTTTTGAACTATGTGAGGAAGTTGTATTTGCTAACAAAAAAATATTCCCCTCCCCGCAGAAACTTTCAATTATATAACTTGCAGTCTGACCCGGGTTGCAGGGAAGTAAATGACAATACTTCCATAGAGGGCAATAACAGCAGGATACACATGGTAATTCATACAACAGAATGAGTACAGACCCAGAGGGGAAAAGAAATGGAGAAAAGCATTTGTTTAAAAACTTTTATTGGTTCACACCTGGCTCTGGTGCTCTTAGTAAAACCAATGCAGAGGTTGGCAAAGGTAATGAAACCTATGAAAAATTTCCTGGGTAGGCCATGCACATTCTCAAGTGCAGAGAGAGTTCAAGGTTATCACTAATAGACTTGATATGTGAGTCTGAGATCTTTAGTAAGTAACAGAGAGTCTTCTGTGAGACCTGTGAGAGAGAAGCATCAGCAAGAGAAAAAAGTGGAAATGCAACAGGAATGCTCTTAGGACACTCAGAGCTGATGTATGTAGATTCAGTATGCAGGTATGTAAATTCAATACAGTTAATCACAAAGATAAAATAATAAGTGATCCTAACTATGTTGTATTTGGAACCTCGTACTTGATTTTAGATTACTTTTTCAGATCCCACACCAGAATTTGTATTTTGGGGATTTGGAATACATATTAGGAAAAAGTACAAGGATATAGGTGTTTTGTCTATTTACAGCTAAGTCCCTCAACTAAAAGCTAGAAACTGACTTTCAGTAGTGCTCTCTGCCCTTAGTCACATTTGAAAAGATTTCTCTCACCAGCCAGCAATTTTGCCAGCAAAAGACTGGCAAACCTGAGAATAATTCTTGTCATTTCCTTCTTTGTCTAGTACTGGATTAAAACCAGCACAAAATATTAAGGTATGTGCATTTAAATTTAGGTGCTATTTTTAGACCAACATGCATTCCAGCTATAGAAGAATTCGTGTCAGCTAAGTTATAGCAGAGATGGTTGTGGCTGAAAGTGATTCAGTAGAGGTTTAGCCAATGCTGAAGATGTTATTCTACTCTGATCTGCCCAAATATAATTGACTTAGATATCAGTTTTTAGGTCCATAAAAATAGCAATGGCTTGACATTGCTAAAGATCTTGGGTTTCTTGTTACATTTCAGCTAATATATGGTATTCAAATTTATGGGGAAGCCTGCACAAGCATGTCCAAGAATGAACAGATGTTTCCTTTGGCTATGATCCTATATGACAATGATCACAGAATCACAGAAAATCATTTACCTGATCTACTTCCCTCAGGTTTTAGGCCAATCCTGATAGGTATTTCTTCATCAATATATTTAGAAATGAACTGATAACCAATGTATGATAATTACCTAACACTATAGTTATACAGGAAGTATGAATGCTTCTCTAATATGTTTTGCTCAAGAGTCAAAAGAAATGGCTTTTTGTTTATTCATGAGAAGTCCTCTGATTCAGCACATTGATAAGGTTCCAGGCAGCTCTGTGCCTCAGAGGGACTTTCCAAAAAATTGTCTCTTCCCATCATAAAAATGAAAAGTGCCCAAGATCCCTTTTAAAAAACTCAGTTGTAAGTTTTCTTTGATTTAATTTACTACTGATCTCAAGAAATGTTTCCCTGAAATAACCTCTAAGTAACTGTGCTAATAGTATTTAATATGACAGGATATGCTTCAATTTCTAGAAATAGAAACATACCATATATTTAGCATAGTGCTTATAGAATCTTTAGCAGCACTTCAGTTTTCAAAACCGTCCATTCTGGAAATATTTACACAGTTTTGTTGAGTGCAAAACATGTAATCTGGTCTTCCTTTTCAAAGCTTCTGAGCTTCTCACCAGAAGATGCTTAGATGGATTGTGCTTCAACTAGCTGTAGAAACCATTCTAAGAAAAAAAATCCCAAGTAGCAGGAAATACTGTTTTAAAATCAGGTGGCTTTTATCTTCAGTATTTGAATCAACATCTGCTTATGTTTTTTAAAAACATTACTATTATCAGTTTTAGGAAGGCTGAAATTTTGGAGTTCTCCCTCATATATTGTATGAGCGCATAGCAAAAGGTATTTTTATTAGAGTTTCCCTCTACCTGCAAATACTGCCTTACTTTCTTGTTTGTTGAGTGAAGTTGTGCTGGTTAATCACTTTCAATACCTGTTTTCTGCCTTTTACCTTGAAATTCAGATGCATTTACAATCATATTATTGTTAAGATGTCTGGAGAATGTGCAGGTATTTTGGTTACACGGG
This sequence comes from Morus bassanus, assembly GCA_031468815.1. Classification (NCBI taxonomy): domain Eukaryota; kingdom Metazoa; phylum Chordata; class Aves; order Suliformes; family Sulidae; genus Morus; species Morus bassanus. Next base: position 91,286,752 of record CM062569.1, read on the forward strand.
CAATCTTGAAACTGAAGCTCTAAGACAAAATTTTCCTGTATTACTTCATATGTACAAGTAGTTTTTGAAAAACGTATCAGCTTTGCTGCAGATACTGCAACAGGAATATTTGTAAGAACCTTCTGTGCATAACCCATCAGTAAATTTCTGGTAGATTTTGTCTTCAGTGAAGACGTAGCAATGAAGTACAAAACTGAGCATTTGCTGTGTCAGAGTGGATCTTCCTACATTATCATTTCCTATGTTTTCAAACCCTAAGTCCTGGGGTATCACCGAAATACTGAAATCAGACTTAGTTTTCTCTCCAAAACTTACTCCCTTTCTCATTATGGCCTTAGCTGTAAAGCAATGGGATTGTAAAAAAATACTTAGAGCTATTTTGAAGGATGTGCAGGATTTGAGCCTTTTAGGGATTTATTTTCAATCATTTTTACACAAATAGGAAGTTAACAACACAAATATTTCTTTTTTTATTTAAAGAAAAATAGGAAAGCTAAGATTTTCATATGACCAAGGTATTATGGTTAAAGCTCAGCTATCTAATAAAATGAGTTTAACTGTAAAATCAGAAACACTGCCAAGTACTGTTTGACTTTCTTTTCTTTTCCCCTTCATTTTGCTTATTTTTCTGTCTGCTACAGAGGTCTTTGATGGGGTCGTTAATTTGCAGGGTGAAAAAATTTCTCTGGTTATGGAAACAGTTAAAACAAATCTACTGTTGAAGCTTCCAAATTGTATGAAGCATAATTGTGTCATCTGAAAGAGGAGGTAAAGGACATAATCTAAAAATGGAACTTTTGGTGATTTGGATAACTTTAGCTACATTTGCGCAGTGAATACTTGCAGTAAAGCCAATTTTAAATAACTTTTGAAGCTTGATTTTTAGTTTTCATAGCTAAGATGGGAGTAAGTTCTGAAGATCATACTTGAAACAGTTTATAGGAATTGGTGTTTGGCAAAACCTGCAAAATTCAAATCAGGTCAAGGTTATTCCTGTAGATTAGTGCCTGGATTGAAGATACAAGCTTACTCTGTTGATTTAACGTACTAACTTCAGAAATTATATTCTGGATTGAATTTTTATTTTCAAACACACTTAATACTTCAGCGAATTTAAATCTGGGGATTTAGCCTAAACTCCTTTAACCATCTTAAAGTATAGCTGAAAATAGAGTCAAAGATCATTACTAATTCTAATAAATAAAATTCTCAAGTTGAAAATTTTTTCCTTATGCTGATGTGATACCAAATGCAGAGCTCAACTCTTTCCATGCTTCTAGTCCTTATTGCTGACAATTTTGTTACAGAAGCATGCTGTTGTTTCACTTGAAAGACATCCTTTTTGCTTTGCCCTGTATTCAGGGCAAATGCTGAACTTTCAAGACAATGTTGAACAGAATGATGATCAGCTGCTCCCAGAAGCATTGTTCTGTTCAAGGCTAAATGTCTTTTTGTTCAGCATCTACTTTCTTATTAAACACAAACAGGAAATAGATGCCTGTTTCATATATGGTGTTTCGTATTTCTTTCTGTCAATAATCCAATGTTACTTTCTTTTCAAAACAGTTATGTGCATAATAATAATAATAAATCAAGGTAAATGATAGTGCCACACAGAAAAATTAATTCAGTTGACTATGACTGATTCATTCTGTCCATGACCCAAATACATATCACAATCTGTTAAAATTGAAGTGAGCTTAGAAAAAACGCTCCATACAAGCATGAATGGTGTGCAGAAAGGTGAAAAAAATCTTAGAAATTATATGCATTTTGCTTAAACAAGAATACATACAATCATCTATCGTGTAGATATGTCTCCTTCCTTTCCGTTTAATACAGAACGCTGTTTTAAAATGTGCTTTAGGTTGATTGTAACTTGCACACAGAAACAATGAGAGTGACTTCAGTAGACTTCCCTGCTCAGTTTGCTCATTTGTAATATCGTCCTCCCCAATCGTGCTTGTCTCTTCTGATATACTGCCTCTCATGAAAACTGGGAGCTCTGTAAATGTCTCTATAATGACTAGCTCACTGAAACCGTGGTCCTTGATGGCAGCCACCATAATGCAAATAATAAATAATAATAGTGTCTGTACATAGCTACAGCAAAGTCAGTGAAGCAATACATGTTCCTGGATATACAGGGATTTTAATAATATATTGGATAGGGGTCAAATCTTTTCCCTTTATCGCATGGCACTGTGACAAAGCAGGAACCAGAGCTCAACATCTGCAATCTATATTGGAATCTTTACTGAGTTCAGTGAATCTCTGTGAACATACTGATGCGTTCTTCCATATTTATTGAGTGAAATACTTTTATCCTTTTTAGTCTATATACTTCAGTGATGTTACATGCACATTAACTACTCCCTTTTCTATAAATAAATGATTAAGCAACATCGGGAGGCATCTTCTAAATAATATATTCTGAACTTTTAACAATATATGCTTAACTCCTATTCTTAATTCCATTTTATTTAAAGACTATAACCTTAAAATTTCTATGCCAGAATAAATACTGAAAAGGGCTGAACGAAATTTCAAGCGATGCCTGTCAATGTTACTGAAAGGTTTGACCCTGCAAATTCTGAACTCTAATACCCTCATTAGAATAATTGTAATGACATTTTCAAGATGCAGTGATTGAAGGATCTGTGGTCTTAACTGTTTTGAATATGTGCTTTGTTAGGCTAAAAGTCTAAACTGTTATCTTGAGATGCCTTAACAGTAGCCATGTTCCATGTATTTTCATTTAGTAATGCTGCGCCTTAATAAAAGACTTCATTTTGTAGCCACACCTCTGCCAGACATCATTAACATGTATGTTTCTGTGGAAAGTTATGGTATTCAATAGAAACTGCCCTTGCTTTTAAGCTACACTAGATTTAAAGTTACAGAAAGAAGTACTTAAATTTAATAGAAACTGCAACCTCTACACAAAGGTATATGATATGTGTGTACCCCTGTGCTGCATTCTTAAAAGAAACACTAAAATAACACCAGAATTAGAAAAGCAGTTCTTTAATTTCAGAGGTTTGATTGCCAGCAGTGAACAAGAAAAGGAAATGTGTTTGATACAAGACTTCTTATGTGCACTGGATCCCTACATCAGACACCCTAATTTACATTTTGGAATCACTTGCTGTTCTGATTACTTGCTCTTGCTGAGCAGTGAAAGAAAATGTCAGATTAAGAAGTACAATAATAGAGCTATCTCGCCAAACTCATTGCATTCAGACAACTGCAAGGCTTCCTCCCCTCACAGTAATTTGACTGAGAATATATGCCCACTGTGTTGAGATTTATGCACTGGGAATGGAGCACAGAATTATTCCAACAATTTGCCAAAATTTTGAAAACAAAAGCCTTTCAAGTCTAAAGCAGTATTACTGTCGCTTAAATGCCATTTGTAGGCAATAAGCAAACTACTGCTAATGTATTCGGGTTCAGTTCTTTCACTCTACAGCAAGTGTGTTAACATATAAAACAACAGTAACTGGTCCTCCGGGAAATTCAGTAGTCCGATACAGCAGAGTAGTTATTTCTGGAAAGCTATTTTTATATATGGAACACTACTGGGCTGTGTAGGCTGCTGTAATATTTTGCTATTAGGTGAACACATTGAAAGATTTTAATTGGTGTGTGATTTCAGCTGTATTCCCAGGGGAGTAGTGGTAACTTTATGTACTGATTCAGTTCATGGTACCTGTAGAACTGCTGTTAAAGGAAAACCAGTGGCTTGGATCTTTTGAAAGAGGATAATATGGCTAAATTTCCAACACACAAAAAAAGAGAGAAGCCTCAGAGTACCCTTTAAGCAGTGTGTCTTCTATTAACTTATTTATATATTTCACTTAAGGAATTTTTACAAAGATTATGTTTTCCACCATTGTGTACACTGTCAATGGCCAGAATTGCCTTGACACAAAGACTGGCCTGTTGTGAAACTAAGTTGTTCTTGCAGACCATCAGATAAACGTATGTGGTAGCTGTGCCAAGGGATTCCTTTCCTTATATTGCAATGCTTCTGCTCTTTGGACAGAAGAAGAGGATCTACTCTTTCCATCCTGGTGCAGGGACTCAGCTAGATGTGTGTGAAAGGAATGCAGTTAATTTATTACTTCTGTCCTAAAAGTGCTTGTGAAAGATGTGTAGGGTTAAACCTGCAATTGATCAAAACCCTATTGCAAGCCCTTAAATTAAGTCAAGCTTGGTTTGACTTGCAAGATTGGCACTTTTTGTTGTTTTTTTGGGTAACACTCTTTTTCATGTTGAACACAAAGGACAGGCAAGACACTTATGATGCTTAGTTCTTCAACTCAAATGAATAGGTTCTAGGATTCAGGTGGCTGGTGATTCTGACAGTTTGTGGGATGAGAAAGATCCCACATAGATAAAACGCTCCTTTAGATCAGATAACTTTTCTCTGCAGTCACTACCTTGGGTGAACTGTTGTGATTCAGTGAAATGCTGAAGCTATTTTTCATGTATCATACCAGGCAGCAGTGCTATTTGTCTCTATTAGGACTCCCCACACAGCCTAAGTAGGATGGCTGTTTACTCACTGTAGTGCTTATTGTACTCAGTTGTGATACTTAGTTCCCCCTTGCCTCCATTTTGCTCTTTTTCTTCACCCAAAATGCAAATTTATCCCATAGTGAAATGTTACTATAATTTGAGATCTGTGCATTTTTTTTCAAGACCTAGGCAAATGAAAAGGTGCCGCTCTCGAACTCAGCCGCCTCTTCTTAGGTGATTCCTGCTGCTTAGATAAGCAGCTTTAAACTGTGGCTGCTTGTGGTGTGCCTCTTGTTATGGCACTTTCTTGCTGACCTGTATTATTTCATTGCTTCCCTGTGCTTATTCTGTCTGCTTGTCACCTTTCCTTAGCCCTGTTAGATTTACGTCACAAGTTTTTCAGGGCTTTCTGTAAGCGTTTATGGTGTGGAAACTGGGCTACGCGCATAAAGCTCCCACATAATTCCAGAACAGGTAGAACAGATACTTGCTGTTCTAATGCAGGAATTTTAATCCAGTGATGGAGGTTACTCTGAGCATGTTAATTCTTAAAAGACTCAGAGGAAGCCAAGCTGGACACAACTGGCAAAAGTTCTGGGCAAGAGCTCTTGGCAGGACAGAGAAAGTAGCTTCCAAAGCAGTGTTTTAATTGTTACTAATAACAGCCAGTGCACAGTGGTGGAAACAGGGATTTCTTTCTGTAACATGTTACCACCATCTACTCATTATCATGACAACTGATCAAGCTGGGATCTTGGAAGCAGTGGTGAAATCAAAGTGTAAGCCTTCGTCCTTGGCTAGAGTGCTAGAGGTGACAGGAAAACAGAGATGGCACAGAAACAGAAGAGCTGCTGGGGACAATCTGAGCTCATTTCCTTCATGTGAATGCCAAGGCTGTTATGTGCTGTTGTATGGCTTGGAACAGAAAAAGAAAGGAAACTGTGTCCCGCTGCCTCATAGCTGTAAAGCATCCAGGAGACAGATAAGCTCCCAGTAGTGCCCTCAGCTGTGATCTGGTCCCTTTGGGTATTACTGGTTTGCAGGATCATCATAGTGACCTCTGCCTCTGCCCCTTAGCACTGCCTGCCTGACTTTTTGTGCATACAGGGCAGGCACTGAGGGTATAATAAGGAAACTTGGAAGGGGAATAGGACTGACTGTCCCTCCAAGAAGCCTCCTTCATTTGACTGTATTTTTTGTGTTGCTTAGGGAAATCACTACATGAAAGATGTATCCACTGAGTGTCAGATAAAAAGCAGGCTCCATTTCATGTATTAGCTGCCTAAAAAGTAGAGTGTCTAGTGTACACTTTCTAGATTCCCTTGGGAAGAGATGGAGAGTCATGATGGTCACCGCTGGAGTCCCTGAGTGATCTTGATGGCCCATCATGGTGAAGTCCCTGCTGGAGTTGCCCCAGGTGATTCATCCTTCAGCAACTCTTTGTGATGGAAACAATCATCTTGGGAAGTGCATGTGTCCTTCCAGTGACTAAAGAACAGCCTAAGTAACTAGCTAAGCTAGGAAACTAAATTTAATACGGAAAAATCTAGGTTAATCCCTACATTAATATTCTGCAATAGAGGAGTTGTTACTGTTATAGTAGCCTATATCAGGAACTGCCAATGTGAAATGCTTCTATATGTATCTGGTTTTGATTTTTCCTGTTTCTTTTTTTTACCAGATTGGCCTTTTCAGCAAGAAGAGAGGTAAGCCCAGGAGTACCACAGTTACATCTTTTGAAACCTATCCCTTGTCTACCTCTCCTCTGTGACCACTTGAGAAAGGTCAAATCTTCCAGTTTCTATACCATTGGACAGAAACTTCAGAGATGAATTAAAATGAAAGAAATTAAAATCTACCTGTCCCCATGTCTTTTTTCCTTATTACCTTATCTTTGAGAAAAGTGGAGAGACCTTTGAGAGAAAATCCCATCTACTCAGGGATTGGCTGTGTGTTTTGAGTGGGAAGGGAAAAAACCCCAGGGTTGCTACTGGGAGCAGACTTGACATGTTATGTTTTCTCTAAGTTGGGAGTTTCCACAGCCTTTCTTCCACCTCATTTGTCCTAAAATTTAGTGGAAATATTGAACATCAGGCTGTGAAATTTCTCAGATGAAACTGGGATACTCTCTGAACAAAGTGTTACTAAAAATGTCAAATAGCTTTATGCATATAAAACTCAGAGTGCTCTGGGCATGTATAAATGCTGTGGTAATACTGAAGCAACACACAACATTCCTGTTCAGTGTCTCAGTGTTTACAAGGGTTCATGTCTAAAATGGAAGGTTTTGTACTTAGGAAAAGTCTTTTTTCCATGGCACATTAATTTTTTTCCCCAGAAGTTTGTTTTTGCAATAGAAATATGGCAAATATTTTTCATCTATTGAGCTATGTTTTGTATAACATCTTGGTTTTTTCCAGTTTGATTATTGAATTTGAAGCTAAAAACATGCAATTTTTTAAAAAATATAGAGATAAAAATACAGTAAAATTTAAGCAATAAACAACAATTTTAAAATAATAATAACAAATAGTAATTTAGATATGATCCTCTCTAAGGAGAAACTTTTTGCATCAATACTCCACAGAAAGCAAATTCTTCCTTTCCTGACAAGGTATTCTGACTCGACTTTTCATGAATGTCAGAAATAATTTGAATTTCAGGTCATGTTCTTTTTATTTCTGCATGTATTAATATTCCTGGATTTAGTAGCTGGTCAATAGATATTTCATGCTCTCTTCTGTTTTGACGAGTTAATGCCACCAATAATAAGGCTGCATCCAGTTTTTGTCAATCAGAGCTAAGAGCTTTCTTCTCTGGTTGAACTGAAATTTCTTTGCTTCTCTCTTATTAACTCCTGTTAGTCTCACTATTAAGTCTTCAATATAATCTAAATATTTAAAGTTATACAAAAAGAATGCCTTAAGAACTGAATAAAGTTTTGGATCTGAGTTGTACAGATGAGAATTATGCTGAACTCTGGGTCAGACTTACTGTCGTGCATCTCTGTACAGAAGGAGGTAAAAAAATAAGCCATAAGCAGTAGATCCAAAACAATGGCGTACCTTTCCCTCTGGCCTCTTGATTAAAGAGATCTTACAACAAATTCTTCTGGCATATGGAGCTCATAAAAATTAAATTTGGGTCAAAGTACTGACTGAAATTCTAGGTACCTTAGGTTATATCTATGCACAAAGCTGTACCTTTTTATGTCTGAAACAAGTAAGTATTTTGAGTGGCTTGGTACAATTCCTCTGTGGAGTCCAAATTCAAATTAGGTCAGATTATGTTGGTTTGGTTGAATTTGTTAATTTACAAGTAAAAATTATGAACTGTATCTGAGCCACTGCAAGAGTACCCACCAAGAAGTTTCCATCACGTTACATAAATCAGTTCTCAAACTATTTTCAATTAAATAGATATGTATAATGTTTACAAGAAAAAACTTCATTTTTTAGCACGTGCACTGGACCTCAGCAGTTGTATTGCTTGTTTGGAAAAAAATGACTGGAAATCAGTTCCTTGATGTATTTTTTAATGTTATTGCTGGTGTTTTCTGTCTTAAATTTTGAAAAGAAGTTCCACAGAGCTGGCCTGAAAACGTTACATTTTTTCCACAGTTGCTCAGATTCACACTAAACAATTTATTAGACCATTCCCAGCATGCACCAGCTTTAGGTTTACACAGTATGATATTAAGAATATAGAAAAAACCTCAAGCTTTATTTATTTCTATAGATCATAAGATACTGGAGAGGGACAACTAAGTAAAAATGGATTGCAGTTGCAATACATTTTAAAAAACTTTCCTACAAGGGAAATGTCTGGGCAAAGATTCACTCCTAGGGCACAAGGATATGCTGTTGCGGTTTAGCCCCGGTCAGCAACTAAGCACCACACAGCCGCTCGCTCACTCCCCCACCCTTGTGGGATGGGGGAGAGAATCAGAAGGGCCAAAGTAAGAAAACTTGTGGGTTGAGATAAGAACAGTTTAATAATTAAAATAAGACAGCAATAATAAAAATAATATAACGAAAAGGAAAATAATGAGCGAGAGAGAGATGAAACCTTGGAAGAAGGGAAAAAAAACCCAAACCCAAACAACAAGTGCTGCAACCGCTCACCACCCGCTGACCGACGCTGCCGGTCCCCGAGCTGCGATCGCTGCTTCCCCTGGCCAACTGCCCCCAGGTAATATACTGGGCATGACGTCACATGATATGGAATACCCTTTGGCCAATTCGAATCAGCTCTCCTGGTTGTATCCCCTCCCCTCCCAGCTTCTTGTGCACCTGGCAGAGCATGGGAAGCTAGAAAGTCCTTGACTAGTGTAAGCATTACCTAGCAACAACTAAAACATTAGTGTGTTATCAACATTATTTTCATACTGTCTAAAACACAGCACTATACCAGCTACAGTGAAGAAAATTAACTATCCCAGCTAAAACCATGACAGATATGAACTATTGTTTAATATTTATGTTACAGTTGGACTCAACGATATTAAAGGTCTTTTCCAACCTGAACAATTCTATGTTGCTATGATTACCATAGCACCCAGCTGGCTTGAGCCTGCTGAGGACCTGGAAGGTGCCTTATCACAAAACTTAGTCCTTGCCCATAAGACGGCTAGACTAAAAAGGAAAAAGAAAAAAAAAAAAAGAAAAAAAAATCAGAAATACAAAAAGAAGTAGAAAATTATGTATAAAATCTGGTATCTACTTGTCAAAATTTACTTTTAGTTTCTTTATGATAAAAACAAGTACCTGGGTTTTTTTAGCTGCCTTCATTTTTGGCTGCATATTGCTGCAGAGAGCCCTGAGACAGGATTAGGAAGAGAGAGCAGTGACCTTGTAGGACAGCTTAGGGAGGCAGCGCTGGCCATGACAGGTGCTCTGGGAGAAGGTATGCTGCATTGAGCACCCTCTGACATTACATAGGCAGATAACACCACAGGGACGAACAGGCTGATCCCAGGGCCTTGTGCCCAGGTTAGAAGACTGAAACTGGAAAATGTTTTAAGTGTGGCATTTTGTTAACTTTTGTTTTACGAGGAGATAGGAATTTATTCATAAGAAAAAAAGTATCTGATCAATGTCCCAATGTTCATCTATGCTCAGAAATGACCTAGCAGTTACCATTACAGCCTGATTTATTAAACTCACCCCCCCAGAATCCAGCCCACCTCTAACAGATTAAAGAGATGGGATTTTCTCTTAGTGAAGCTCTTTCAGTCTGATCTTGTAAGGCTGTATTTTTCAAGGACTAACCAAGTTCCCTAATTACTGTGTCAATGTAATCAATTCCTCTGAGGGCAAGAATCACTAAGGCATCTGTTTTTATAAAAACGGGCAGTAGGGTCTGCATCTAAGCACTCAAGTTTTCTCTGTGGGCTTCAGCTGGATCTCTCAGGAGAGTTGTGCATTTGCCTTTGTAGGGTGGAGTCAAATTCAAGCAAATTTCTGGCTTTCCAGAACTTTACAGTTATACTCCATATCCTTATCGGCACCTTTGCTTTGCCACGCTTTACATTCTGTTAGAAGTAAGTTATATGATTGCATTCTGGATTTACTGTTCCTGAATTTCCTCATAATGTTCTAAGTAGAGAAATAAGTCTATGTGAAAGCCATGTTCTGATTTCTTACAGAAATATATATTTGGAATAAGAACTTCCCCAGAATCTTCTAGAGCAAAGAAATAATGGTAGTAAACAGACAAGAACACACTTTTTTGGTGTCTTACTTCTTAGGGTTTTTTCTATAATAGTCGAATATTTTTTATGTCTGTAAAAACTTTTCTTTGGTTGTAGATGCGTGAAAAAAAGAGGGAATAACTGTGGTAAAAAAACTGGACCAGACTATACGACAGGTGCTTTTAAAGAAGCAGAAGTTGCAAAGTGAAAAGCAGATGTTTGGAAGAATGGCACATGCACCTCTGATTCATGAAGGGGTAAATTTGTCATAGTTCAGCTGGGGTAAACTGGATTCAGGGGATTGCCTGAGGTGTTGGCATTTTGGAAATATTGGCAATACACCACAGGTTTCCTCATTCCTGTGTCCGTGACCTGAAGGAGTTCAGATACACCAAATATGTAGATTGTCCTTGCTGCACAATGAATAGACAAATAAATAAGATGTGCTTTAAAATCTGTGGAATTTATGCCTTCCATGGATTATTCTCACAGATGACCAGTAATTTTTTCAATATTTTTAAAACTGTTAATAAAACAGGCTTTTGATCTAAATCAATCAGATTAACTTATGAAAAATGTTTGGGGATTTGAATATCTTTTTTATTATTACTAAATACAAAAGAAAATTTGTTTTAAAATGTACATAAAGCTAGGGCTGAGAATATGCTATAACATCCAGCTAACCCTCAAAATCAACGATTTTTATTTGCTGAACTTTGATAGGTTATCAAAAACATAGAAATATTAGAATGACAAGAAATAACTTCTAAGAAGTCTAAATATTTCCCAAGATCTGTACCATACCAGTCCATTTAAATTTCATCTTGCTTCCCTGCATTAAGGAAAAGTGTAGTGAAAGATCAAATAATGGGGTTGTTGGAAGTGAATTTCTTGGATATAAAATGAGGTTTTTATAAGTGCCTCACAGTTCATGATTTTTTATTCAACATCTATTTTTGGAAATTTTCTGGCACAAATTTTAGTATGAGAGAGTATTACCAGCTGAGTGGGCAATGAGTCAGTGACTAGGAATGACATGGCAATGGAAAAAGAACAGATTTGTCGATTTTCACTCCAGAGTCTGTGAGTCTTCAGGAGACTGAATTACCTTCAAATTCTGTGCAAAAGCATTTAAAAAATGTGATCCTGTGGTCAGGAGGGTTAACTCTGTTGTACAAAGACCCACACTTCTCTCAGACAGGCCTGGAGATCTGCAAGCTGAAAAAGATTGAGAAGCATCCCTAGCTCTACAATGGAAACCACCTCATATTGTGCTGTCTGATGTTGTTTTGACCTCACTCTTTTTTTTCTGAAAGAAATAGACCAGAAACATTTATAAAAGTAACTAATATTACAACAGAGTTTAGCTTTGAAGGAGAGTTTAGCTTAGTTTAGGAAAATAAGACCCCACAGTGGTGGGGAAAGGAATTATTTTTGCCGTTTATTTCAGGTAGAAGAGGCCTTAAGGTGCACAATTGAGTAGGCGGGGTTTTGGTTTGTGCTTATTTGTCATTTCATGTGGGCTAGCTTTACTCTATTAAATATTTATTACTTAATCCAAAAAAGTAATAATAGTAATGCTGTAGCATTTCTCTGGCTGTGTTCCCTCTGTGGGGTAATTACTTGCGATGAGTGCTTGAGTGCACACTAGTCCCAGCTTGAAGCTCTTTGGCTGGAGAGAAAACGATCAAGATGGTTCTCACCTGTCTGAGTTCCAATCCCAGAGCTATTGTGGAAATATTTCATTGTCAGAAATACTGTAATAGAATTTCAAATCTCAAACCCTTTAATTACAAGATTAACAGCTTCCAAGCTAGCAAAAATAACTGAAATGTCATTTCCAGTTGTTTGTATGCTCATTCATTTATTCACTTAGCTAACTAACTAGAGCCAGATACAGCACTTCCAATAAAGCTTAAAGTTGTAATTTTCTTCTTCTGTAGTTATAGTCCCTTTGAAAATATACAGTGTAGGCTGGGAGTGATTCATCTAGCTCAAATACTTACATACAAAATGGTCTGCGGAAATACAAAGCCCATATATCAAAAAGGAGGGCACTACTTCATATCAAGTATATTTTCCAAGAGGTCAAAGTGGGACATAGAGGAAGAAAATGAAGGAATTCTGAGAATTTCCAACATGCAACTGTCAAGTCCCCTTTTGGTCTCTTGTCTGACAAGGTCTGCTGGGGCCCTTTCATGTTTATTGACGCTTCATTTTGAGGCCTCAGGCATGACTACGATTAATGGCTGAAAATAAGAAGGGGGAACTCTTTGTATGAAGTAGTATACTCCAGAGCTAAAGACGGGAAGTGCTACCAATAGTCTCTTTCTGTTCACAATGACCTCAGTGATGAATATGCTGAATTGGCCATGCATTGCCTGGACAACACACTAGTCTTTTTTCACACTTCATATCTCTAGGTTATCCAGCTATGTGGGGATAAGTTAACATTCCGCCCCCACTGAGGGCACTAATAACATTTTCACGTATTTTTGGCGTCATATGTAGATGTGGTCATGTTTCAGTGACTGAGTGCTCCAATGCCACTAATGAGCTGGCTTATCCTTGTTTTAGAGCAATCTGGCCACCATTACTCAGGTGTAAGCCCAGAACAACCTACAGAAATGCACTTGTTAAAGAAAGATCTTATTCTTCCAATTCTTCATTTGTTCCTCATGACAGTTTGTATGTGAGCTAATCGGGATCTTGCATAGTAGGGGCAGAATCCCATCTGTCTGAGCCATCTATAATTGCTTGCTGTCTCACAGTTTCAGAGAAGCAGCACATCTGAATTATAAGCTTTTCTTCCACCACTTAAAGCAGTGGTAGGAAAATAAACAATAAATGTGCTCTATATCATTATCTTGAATTATAGGTTAAAAATTTCAACACTGAAATATATCTTCAGAGATGATTTTCACCCTGTTAAAATATTAACAGGGTTGCAACTATTTATTGTTGTGTGCTTTCAAACCGTGTATCTCACCAGGGCATAAGAATACCTGAATCGGTGTTCAGTGAACATAGTTAATAGTATTCAAACGTGCCAAGGCAGACTATAGCGGTACTACTCTGCAGAACAGTAAAATCTTATAGCTGTAAAAGCACAACAGGTAGGATCAGGTGGATCAATATAACATTTTAAGCATGAACATTCAGTCCTGAATTCGTATTGCATCCCTGATCATATGCAGGTATAGGCATTATGAAGGTTCTTGAATGTGCTGTGGAAATGATTGCCCTTACCAGAGGTGGTTGGGGCAAGCAAGTCTAGCACTGTCTACCTGATTAGTCCTTAAGTCAATCATCTCATGCACTCAGTGTTGAAGAAGTCAGGCCTTCTAAGGAGGTCCCAACATTGCATGCAACAAAGGTCACTGAGGTACACGGGATGCCTGAGTTCAGGCTCTTAGGGCAGTGTGAACTTGACTGAATTATGGGTGTTTTATATCTGATGGGGAAACTGGGAATATTAGAAACTTGCCTGCTACACTCAGTTTCCTTTTGGATCTGCCCTTGACAACGTGCTGAGGCTTTATATCTTCCATGGACACTAACTACATGCATGTCTTCTTCACACTACAATGCAAAACGTCTGCTGGGGTCTTATAACTGTAACATGTGTGATGCAGTACACAACTAATCTTGGCAAACATCTCAGGGCTGAGTACTTGTTATTTTGCAGAGGTCATAGATAAGGCTTTGTGCTGTTCTGTGAGGGAGATCAATGTGTTATGTGTAGTGTGTTTCACTATCAGCTGGAGGCAGAAGAAAATTCCTTCTGGAGACTCAGAAGGTGTTGCTGAGTGGAAACATGCTGCGTGTACAACAGGCTGTGACTAGCACATTAACTTGATATTTTCCTGCTTTTTAGGGTTAGTTATTTATAAGAAATTACATATTTTTGTTAAAAGCATAGCTACTCCCTTCCTAAGCAATTTCAAAACTAACAGGTGTATACTATCAGATTGGTTGGACTTTTATATTTCTGGTCATAGGGACAGTTTTATTCTGATTTGGTGATCCATTGTTACCATTTTTGTTTTACCATTTTTGTTCCAAAGGGTTCTAGAAACCTCATAAGCAAAGTTCATATCTCAAATAACATATAATGCTTGGACACAAGCTGAAGCAAGGAAGCATAACACACACTAGGTGAAGGCAGAAGGAAACTGGAGGGTAATGACAACAAAAGCAAGCAGTTGTTTAAGCTGGCTGTTTGCACAACATGGTGATCTTGAACCATCTGGAAGTTTGTTTTAATAAATAAATAAATAACATCTGTTTCTCTTCACTGCTGCACTACCTAACCTTTAGTAGTTGCCTGATTTCTCCAAGGCACTCACCAGACGTGAATTTAGAAGGAGGATGTGAAGGATCAACAGCCATACAGACTAATTCCTGGAGAACATCCAGATGACATTCAGATACAAGGGCAAATATGCACAAGCTGAAACGGTTTCTGAAGGGACATAGCCATGTGCTGATCAACATCGTTTGATAAAGTTATTTAAAATGCAGTGACCTTCCTTGTCTACTGGGCAGGAATGAAGAAACATCCCATTGCTCTGAGCATAAGAAGCAGGTCTGTGACGAAGATGTATCTAGTTTGTTATTAGTTCTGCTACTAAGATCTACAAACTCATAGCTTTGAAGCTTGTGTTTCAGGCACTGGGTCATTGATAGCATGAAAATAGATTGTCTGGAATTTTAAATGAGAATGCAAAGTTATTGCTAACTGGAGAAAAGCTGCTGCAATGACTTTCCTCTTCTTCTGCTTGGTGGATCTTCTTTAGCTGCATTGTGGCCTTTGTCACTGCCCCACCAGATGGCATAGCCCGAAGCTGTCTTTCCGACAGGGCTGTCTCACGGCTGGGCCTGAAGCACCAAGGCTCCCTTCTTGATGGCTTCATGAAAATGATGCTTGCCAAAACAGTTTGACAGAAAGTTTATTGTTGACAGGCAACATATTATCAGATCTACCACAGATTACTGCAGGATGAAATTGCATGTGTTATATATTGTCATTTGAGAAGAACACTTGACAGTGGAAAGCAAAATGAATTTTAAAACAGTTTATCTAACCCATCCTATAAGATTCACAAGAAAAGTTCAAATTGTTTTTAAGGTCCTATTTATAATATATTTGGATATGTGATGATAGATTAGTAAAGCTTTGTATTCTGAAACAGAAAATAAGTTGATGTTAATGTTACGGGTCAAATTTTGTATGCAAAACCTAACTGATCACTCTGGAGATTTAAATTCATATTCACTTCTGTGCCTTCATGTACAAGTATAACAATTACATCATTCTCTTTTGTATAACTTGCATATTCAATACACCTTAAATATGCATTCTCATACCAACAGGTCCTTCAGCAAAGGCAGCCTGCACATTTCAAAAATCCAAAGCAATTTGGTTAAATGACCTGTAACCTAACATGGTTCATGCTGCTAGAAATCACTAAGTCTGTTCTTCAGACAGCTCTCAGAGCTAAAGTTAAAGTTCATTTTAAGAAAATGTGCTTGGAGGAGAGTGCTTTGGTATGACTCATAGTAGAAGAGCAATGAGAATATGTTTGACACTGTATGTGTACTTACAATCTTCCAATTGTAAGGAATGCTCTTTCTTATTTTGTCTATGTTTAACCTGTTTTCCGAAATGAAGACTCACATTAGATAGGGTAAAATGAGACAAACATTCTAGCAAGGCTTTCCAAAAACATCTTCAAGTCACAGTACTTCAGCTTAGAATACGCATACTTTTACACATATACAGGAGTAGAGACAAAGGGAGAAAGAAAGAGCATCCTAATCTCACCTCCAATGCCTCTTTCAAATGAAATTACCTAACTGTGCAGGAGAAGTGTCATTCAGAGAAGCTTAAAGTGTAGTTGCAGATGTTTCCACAACATTCTGCTGTTTGGATGTTGTATCTGGCATTTCTTCTTAGACAAGGACATAAGGGGAGTGGTCAGATGGGCTCGTACGGCATTGGCACTGCTGGTGTGCCCACCTGCAGCACTGAGAAGGCATTCGCTGTAACTATAGTCACAGTTTCCTTACTAGCAGCTCAGCAGTTCCACTTCAACCACTGGGTACAGCCATGAGGGTGTCAGTGGTTTGTGCTTGTGTTGTGAGAACAGAATTGTCTTTTCCCTGTGTGACAGGTGGTTCTCAGGGCTATAGGGATGGTGGTGGGTGTTCTCAGCTGCTATTTCACCTCGTTGTGTGTGTTTTCCATGATGTGTGTTTGCATTCACAGAGACGTTTTTCAAATATTTTGTTTTTGCTTAAGTAACTGGCTATTCTTTGCATTAAAAAACTGTAGGTTATTTCACTGATTCAACCACTTTGCTAAGGCGCCACCATTCACCTTGTCTTTGTATTACCAGACTGAAATTTCTCTAAGTTCTGAGCCTTAAGTTTAGTCCTTTTATTGTGGAATGATCTGCCTGATTTTATTTTGCTGTCATTTGCAGTGCTGAAAATCAGGAGAAGCTGTTTTACCAATGAACTGTTCTGAGCCTTCAGCTCCAACTGAAGGAAAGTGTTCCAACTTGTGTTCATTGCCTCTCGTCCTATTGCTGTGTACCTCTAAGTAGTCCGGCTCTGTTTTCTCTGTATGCTTCAATCAGACAGTTGTGGAGAGTGGTGATTCTGAATGTTTCTATGACATGTGCATTCACATATGTCTACTGTGCTGTGTTTCTACTTAGCATTTCAGAGGTGTCCCTCACAGGCCTAGGGAATACTGACAATTTATAATCTTTAGAGGTTTTTCTTAAGAAGCAGAGTTTTCTTGCACTTCATTACTAATACTAATAAAAATGGCTTAAAGTCATGGGTGAAATCTCAGTGGTGAAGAAATTACAAGTTTGTCAAGGGTGTTCTCACAAATTTGTTGAACTATGTGAATTTATGCAGCCTTTGACCCTCACTGACAATGGCAGATACTTTGGTTTTTTCTTGAGTACAGTTCTGCTGAATTGGTCTCAGAGCTCTTGCTTTCCCAAAGGAGTTCCTTCGGACAGGAAGTGAAGCAGCTTGTTGAGGATGCCTTCCTGTAACTGATGTCTTTCATAATAGTAATTTAGTTTTGATACAGGCTTGTTGGGTTCATTTGCATACTGAATGGTTTTGTTGGCACTGCTATTCCTTTAATTGTGGTTGCTGGACTTTTCCTAGTTTCTTAAAAGAAACTCTGGTTTTGTTCATTTTTTTCTAAATCTTGTAGGTGTGTATCATTATTCCAAATACAGAAACGTTTAACTGCTTTATAACTTTCATCATAGTTGGGCCATGCTCCAGTGATGCATCTTTTCTGTGACTAACATGACTTGTGTGCTCAATAGAGTTCATGTTTTACTGTAATTTGGCCTTTGTTTGACCATTTTTAGTCTCTGTATTTTTGGGAAGGGAGCTATTAGATTTTTGTCACTATTTCCTTTGGTGTTACCAGGCAGATTTGGATTTACAGAAGACATATATGGGATTATGGCTGCCCACCTTCTCAGCAGTATGCAGTAAAAAAGAGGCTGCATTGTTGTGTTGATTGTTCTGTCTCATGGGCATCATGAGCCTATCAACCATATCACCAATAGCCCTGATGGATCTGCAGCTTGTCATTGGTGATGACCTTTATTCCTGTTTGTATTTTCCTTTCAGGGCTGCTAAGGACTCTACTAGTACTAGGACTGCTACCAAGTTTAACAAATGTAAAGACTTTCTCTACCCGCATTTGTTTATCCACCTGCTTTAGAGAATCATAGTCATATGATGCTGGAAAAATGAAAGCAAGAGATTTATAACCCGTTGTATTGTACAACTGTGCAGATGGATGCCCTCTGTATCCTTCCAGTTGACACCATAGTGTGGAATTGCCTTTTACTCTGTTTTCTCTCTCTGTGATACTGTTAATTTGTACTCTGGGTGCTGATTTTTAAATTTGATGTGCATTTTTTTGGACTGGGAAGAACATTATCTAAGATTTATCACATCCACGTCCTTATTCTGTATTGCAGCCAGAAGGAAAGTGTCATTCTTGCTAACCTCCTCTCTTTGTAGGTATTTTCTAACTCTTTGTGTTCCTTATTCTCAGCTTTCTCATTTTCCTATGTGAGGCATTTTATAAAGTGTATTGTCCATCTGAAGACTCAAACAATACCCTCCTGTACACCTGGGGTAAGGGAATAGCTTGGAGAAATATTGCAAGAAGTCCCTGAAGAAGAAGGAGATAGTCTAGCGAAATAATTACTGTTAGATATAAAGAAAATACTGCAAATGTAGGAAGCCATTACACAATGACCTTGCAGGGAAATCAAGGCAAAGTGTCTCTTTCTTCCAGGTGACATATGTCACTTTTCTGCCTAATAACGTTTCCTTGGGAAGAGAGACTTCAGATGCCTTGCAAGTGACTGAAATGAAAACTGCTGCTGACTTTACTAAGCCCCAGATAATCGGCATAGTTCTTGAGTGAAAAGGCACAGAAGTCAGTTAGGAGTTGCTGTATAAATGGTAGGGAAATAATTCCTGCTTTGAGACTCCAGAGCTAGAGGGAGGAAGGCTTTGTGGACTGTTGAATCAAGGAATAATACCTCTCAGCTACTGCAGTTTTTCCTCTGAAGGGAAGGCACTGGGATCCTGGTCAAAGGGGAGGAAATGTGCGAAACTGAGGGCCAGGGTAGGAAAGGTTCTCACTGGCAAACGAGTCGAGATCATGGTTTTGTGATGGCTTCCTGCCCGTTTCGCCTCTTCACTGTGAAGGTGGGGAAAAGCCATGCATATGTGTGGGCAGTGCAAGAGTGCCTATGGGCAGAGAGGGTGCAGCCACATGTTAGAAAAAGGTGACATTGAATCACAGTGTTACATTCAGTTGCCTTCATCCTTCCCCCCAATAACTCAAGCCAAAGCTAGCCAAAATTATTGAGTTGGAAATCACTTAAAACAGCTCAAAACCTATTTAATAGCCTATGTCAATTTATTGGGATAAGCCCCCACTTCCCTGGTATGAGTTTCAATAAAGCAGAATTAAGAACTGTTACAAGTTATAGAATTTATGTTTTTCATACAAAATCATTCAGGTACTTCTCATTTAGCTTTAATCACTTTTAATTCATGAGACTTGTCTTCATTTTTATGTTTTTTTTCTGAGTACAAAGAAAATCTTAACATCAGGTTACTTTGCTGAAGAATACATCTAAAGTCAACTGTAGTACTAGAAATAAAGGCCTGATTTCATTCTCCCTGTGCATTTTTCTTACGGGTTTTCAAATGTTTCTATTAGCAGAATTTAATCTCAGCTCACTTTACCCTCATGGGCAATATATTAAAAATATTCTAAAGTGAGGAAAAAAGAATTTTTTCCATCTGATAATTCAGCATGATCGTCAAACAAGACATAGTGCAGAAAAATGAAAAAATAAATAAATCTGGAACAATCATTAGGCTTCTTTTGGCACAAATTTTCAGGTCAGATACAAACTGAATGAAAAACTTCACTGTGCCAAAGATGGATTTAGGTTTAAGCTGAGCTACAAAACAGGTTGAAAATTCAGTTCCCCCAAATCTGCAAATGACTTAAAGAGGGCCAGGGTTTCCCATATGGGTTTTAATTCCCTTTTTGCCATTGTCTTTTATATATAAAAATATATATATATTTGAACAAGCCACTTCACCTAGATGGGAAAATATATGTGAAATCAGGGTAATAATACTTACTCACTTCACAGTATTATGGTCAATTAATGAACATTTGCGAATCAGATCAGTACACTCATCCTCCGCATCCCTCTACGTAGCTTGATTTCTAGGTGAATTGCAGCTGCTAAATGTTGTATTTATTACCATAAATATGGTAATTTATGCTATAAAATTACAGCCATCTTATTGATTTTAAGAACTGGTATAACAGAACAGAAAACAGTCCCATTATTAATAAACAATTATTGCTATAAATAACAATTGTATCCAGCTTATATTCAGCTTTTCAATTCTCAGCAGAAGTAAAGTTATGGCCAGAAAGCTTTCAGAAATCAGTAAGTTTTGAAAGATACCAGAAGTTATCAAAACTGTTGAGTTAAAGAATTTGGGGATGACCTTTTTATGCAAAGCCTACATCTGAATCCCTGGAGACTGATATAGATTAACAGAGTTTAGCTTCATAATGTTTAAGGTTAAGAGGGACCATTAGACTATCTAATCTCCTGAATATCACAAGCCATTAAGTATCAGACTGTAATGCTGCATTGAGACCCATAGTTTCACTAAAACTTTTCTTTCAGCCTAGCATCTAGTCCTGACTTGGAAATCTGAATATGGTGAGAATCTACCATTTTCCTCCGTAGCCTGTTCCAGTAGCTATTCACTCTCACTGTTAAGAATGTGTGCTTAATTTCTAATTTGAACTGTCTGGCTTCTGCTTCCAGCCAATTAGTTCCTGATATGCATTTCTCTGCTAGATTAGAATCCCCTTTAGTACCCAGTATTTTTTACTCATGAAAGTTCTTATACACCTTATTCTAGTCACATCTCAATCTTCTTTTCTGATAAGATAAACAGACCAAGCTTAAAGACAGGCATTTTCTCCAGTCCTTAAATGATTTTTGTGTTTTGCTTCAGCACACAGTCTACTTTTAAGATATCCCTTTTTAAAATGTGGACACTGGAGCTGGGGGTGTGGAGGTCTACAATGGAGAAAGAAGTTCCCCTGGGGGTGCAGTTTCAGAGAGCCTAAAGTTAAGTTTCTGCTTTGACTTATCTGCTACGTAATTATGTATTCATTATAAAGAAGCTTAGAGAAGCAGGTCAGGTGTCCCTGGGACTGAAGTTAGTCTTTGTGATTACTTCCCTCCACCCCTCCACTGCTGGCCTTGCTTTACTTCTTTTTACCATGGCATCTCCCTAGGCGCTTGGCTCCTTAGCCTCCAAAGTGCTTTGTGGGTACCAAATTTAAGATACAGTCTAAAACTTTAGAGATACTAGATAGTCTTGCTAATTCAGAGCTGTCAGCTTGGAGGTGAAGCGGGAAAGAAATGAAGGGAAGACACTTATCCTATTTTTACAGGTTAATGATTTGCAGGAGTGTTGTGGTTTAGCCCCGGTCAGCAACTAAGCACCACACAGCCGCTCGCTCACTCCCCCACCCTTGTGGGATGGGGGAGAGAATCGGAAGGGCCAAAGTAAGAAAACTTGTGGGTTGAGATAAGAACAGTTTAATAATTAGAATAAAACAGCAATAATACTAATATAATGAAAAGGAAAATAATGGGCGAGAGAGAGAGGAAACACTAGAAGGAGAGGGAAAGAGAAAAAAAAAAACAAAACCAAAACTGAACAACAAGTGCTGCAACCGCTCACCACCCGCCGACCGACGCTGCCGGTCCCCGAGCCGCGATTGCTGCCTCCCCCAGCCAATTTCCCCCAGTTAATATACTGGGCATGACGTCACATGATATGGAATACCCTTTGGCCAATTCGAATCAGCTTTCCTGGTTGTATCCCCTCCCCTCCCGGCTTCTTGTGCACCTGGCAGAGCATGGGAAGCTAGAAAGTCCTTGACTAGTGTAAACACTACCCAGCAACAACTAAAACACCAGGGTGTTATCAACATTATTTGCATACCAAGTCTAAAACACAGCACTATGCTAGCTACAGTGAAGAAAAATCAACTATCCCAGCTAAAACCATGACAGTATCCACCCCTTATTCCATACCATTTACGTCATGCTCAGGTCTCATACTATCCAATATGACCTCAATAACCACCACCCGCCTCCCCATCCTTTGATGACATACGTAGATATCATTTATCATTCCCGTAGTCTATGGACCATCCCTGTAGAACATCTGTAGAGGGTCCACACATGTCCATTGAGTTCATTCAGTCCATAACTTTGGGCTCCATCTATCGTAACAGTCTTTCAAGGCTGGAGAGATGGTCTGCGTGGTGTTGGATTGTTGCATGCTGAAGCCAGTCTTTGTTCCACCACCGCTACATGTTGCTTGGTTCAATCAAAGTTCATTCTTCATTAATTTTGGAAATTCTTACTATGATACCATTGATACAGCATATAGCAACCATAGGAGTGATGACATACAATATCATATAGCAATTAACAGCATACCGTTCAGTTCATTGGCTATTTTCACCCAAAATCAAATCCCCTTGAGGCACACATCGAACTCCTCCATCCTCCCGCATTACCCACCAAGTGCACCCAGGTCCTTGAGCAAAAGCAATCCCACGAATGGGTTTGCCTTTGCCTGAGACAGGAATAACCCAGACGGTTTTCCCCAGCATATTTTTTACATGCACTACAGGGACTTTATCCCCTTCCACAGTACGTAAGAGTTCTGACTGGGCAGGCCCAGCTCGATTGGCAGATCCCCTAGTGTTGACTAACCAGGTGGCTTTTGCTAAATGTGTATCCCAGTGTTTGAATGTCCCACCCCCCATTGCTCTCAGTGTAGTCTTTAACAGTCCATTGTATCGTTCAATTTTCCCAGAGGCTGGTGCATGATAGGGGATGTGATACACCCACTCAATGCCATGCTCTTTGGCCCAGGTGTCTATGAGGTTATTTCGGAAATGAGTCCCATTGTCTGACTCAATTCTTTCTGGGGTGCCATGTCGCCATAAAACTTGTTTTTCAAGGCCCAGGATAGTGTTCCGGGCGGTGGCATGGGGCACGGGATATGTTTCCAGCCATCCGGTGGTTGCTTCCACCATTGTAAGCACATGGCGTTTGCCTTGGCGGGTTTGTGGCAGTGTGATATAATCAATCTGCCAGGCCTCCCCATATTTATACTTCAGCCATCGTCCTCCATACCACAGAGGTTTTACCCGCTTGGCTTGCTTGATTGCAGCGCATGTTTCACATTCATGGATGACCTGTGCAATAGTGTCCATGGTCAAGTCCACCCCTCGGTCACGAGCCCATCTGTATGTTGCATCCCTTCCTTGATGGCCTGAGGTGTCGTGGGCCCACCGAGCTATAAATAGTTCACCTTTATGTTGCCAGTCTAGATCTACTTGAGCCACTTCAATCTTAGCAGCCTGATCCACCTGTTGGTTATTCTGATGTTCTTCAGTGGCCCGACTCTTGGGGACATGAGCATCCACATGACGTACCTTCACAACCAGGTTCTCCACCCGGGCAGCAATATCTTGCCACAATGCAGCAGCCCAGATGGGTTTGCCTCTGCGCTGCCAGTTGTTCTGCTTCCATTGCTGTAACCACCCCCACAGGGCATTTGCCACCATCCATGAGTCAGTATAAAGATAGAGCACTGGCCATTTTTCTCGTTCAGCAATGTCTAAAGCCAGCTGGATGGCCTTTACTTCTGCAAACTGACTTGATTCACCTTCTCCTTCAGCAGTTTCTGCGACTTGCCGTATAGGACTCCATACAGCAGCCTTCCATCTCCGATTCTTTCCCACCAGACGACAAGACCCATCAGTGAACAGGGCATATTGCTTCTCATTTTCTGGCAGTTTATTATACAGTGGGGCCTCTTCAGCACGTGTCACCTCCTCCTCTGGTGACATTCCAAAATCTTTGCCTTCTGGCCAGTCCATGATCACTTCCAAGATTCCTGGGCGGCTGGGATTTCCTATTCGAGCCCGTTGGGTGATCAGTGCGACCCACTTACTCCATGTAGCATCAGTTGCATGATGTGTAGAGGGGACCCTCCCTTTGAACATCCAGCCCAGCACCGGCAGTTGAGGTGCCAGAAGGAGCTGTGCTTCAGTACCGATCACTTCTGAAGCAGCTCGAACCCCTTCATATGCTGCCAATATCTCTTTTTCAGTTGGAGTGTAGTGTGCTTCGGACCCTCTGTATCCCCGACTCCAGAACCCTAGGGGCCGACCTCGGGTCTCCCCTGGTGCTTTCTGCCAGAGGCTCCAGGTAGGGCCATTCTCCCCAGCTGCAGTGTAGAGCACGTTTTTTACATCTTGTCCTGCCCGGACTGGCCCAAGGGCTACTGCATGAACTATCTCCTGCTTTATCTGTTCAAAGGCCTGTCGTTGCTCAGGGCCCCATTTGAAATCATTCTTCTTCCGGGTCACTTGATAGAGAGGGCTTACAATCAGACTGTAATTTGGAATATGCATTCTCCAAAAACCCACAACGCCTAAAAAAGCTTGTGTTTCCTTTTTGCTAGTTGGTGGAGACATGGCTGCTATTTTGTTGATCACATCCATTGGGATCTGCCGACGTCCATCTTGCCATTTTATTCCCAAAAACTGAATCTCCTGTGCAGGTCCCTTCACTTTACTTTGTTTTATGGCAAAACCAGCCTTCAGAAGGATTTGGACTATTTTCTTCCCTTTCTCGAAAACATCTTCTGCTGTGTTGCCCCACATGATGATGTCATCAGTGTACTGAAGGTGTTCCGGAGCTCCACCCTGTTCCAGTGCAGTATGGATCAGTCCATGGCAAATGGTAGGGCTGTGTTTCCAGCCCTGGGGCAGTTGATTCCAGGTGTACTGGACACCCCTCCAAGTGAAAGCAAACTGTGGCCTGCACTCTGCTGCCAACGGGATTGAGAAGAATGCATTAGCGATATCAGTTGTGGCATACCACTTGGCTGCCTTTGACTCCAGTTCGTATTGAAGTTCTAGCATGTCCGGCACAGCAGCACTCAGTGGCGGAGTGACTTCATTCAGGCCACGATAGTCTACTGTTAGTCTCCACTCTCCATTAGACTTCCGCACTGGCCATATGGGACTGTTAAAGGGTGAACGGGTCTTACTGATCACTCCTTGGCTCTCCAGTCGCCGAATGAGCTCATGGATGGGAATCAGGGAGTCTCGGTTGGTTCGGTATTGCCGCCAGTGCACTGTTGTGGTGGCAATTGGCACCTGTTGTTCTTTGACCTTCAGCAACCCCACAACAGAAGGGTCCTTCGAAAGACCGGGCAAAGTAGACAGCTGTTTAATTTCCTCCGTCTCCAAGGCAGCTATACCAAAAGCCCACCTGTACCCTTTTGGGTCCTTGAAATACCCTCTCCTGAGGTAGTCTATGCCAAGGATGCACGGAGCCTCTGGGCCAGTCACAATGGGGTGCTTTTGCCACTCATTCCCAGTTAGGCTCACTTCAGCCTCCAATACAGTTAGGTCTTGGGATCCCCCTGTCACTCCAGCAATACAAATGGGTTCTGCCCCTACATAGTTTGATGGCATTAGGGTGCACTGTGCACCGGTGTCCACTAGAGCCTTATACTCCTGTGGGTCAGATGTGCCAGGCCATCGGATCCACACAGTCCAGTAAACCCGGTTGCCCCTTTCCTCCACCTGGCTGGAGGCAGGGCCCCTCTAATTCCAATTGCGGGTTTCCCACTCCAGATCTTGTGAACGGGAATCAAAAGTCTCTCTATTAAGATCACGGATAGAATCAGCGCTTCTACTCCTCTGTCTGGGGAACTGCCTACTGGAAACTGGAGCAGCAACTCTCCTGGAGGTCCCCCCTTGAGTGGTTGCTTTTACTTGCAACTCACGTACCCGTGCCTCCAGGGTCGACGTAGGTTTTCCATCCCACTTCCTCATGTCCTCTCCATGGTCACGCAGGTAAAACCATAGGGTGCCCCGTGGTGTGTATCTTCTCTCTTGAGCAGAAGGACGCTTACTCCTAATGGCCGAGATACTGGTCCGTACAGGTAGGGAGTAGGACATATCTTCTTTGATTTGCTGAACCTCCCGGGACAATTTCTCCACAGCTGAGACGAGGGAGGAAGAGACATGTGCTTCATAATCCCGGAGTTTATCAATCACATCCTCTACCGTTGGTGCCTCTTCATCTTTCCAGGACATTACTGCCAGGGAGTTTACATGGGATGATGGCGCACTCCGTACAAACTTCCGCCACATGGGTCGTGTGCACTGTGCTTCATCTGGATCTTTGGATGACTGTACACTACCCAGGTCACCATAAATCACCTCAAGCACAGCTAATTCTCTCAGGTACTGGATACCTTTCTCCATAGTGGTCCATTTTCCAGGGCGATATATAACATCTTCCTTGAAGGGATACCTTTCTTTCAGAGCAGACAGGAGTCGCCTCCAGAGGCTGAGGCCTTGTGTCCCTTTTCCAATTGCTTTGTCAATGCCCCCATCCCTAGAAAGGGATCCCAGTTGTTTGGCTTCCTTACCCTCTAATTCCAGGCTACTGGCCCCGTTATCCCAGCATCAGAGCAGCCAGGTGACAACATGCTCACCTACATGACGGCTGAAATCTTTTCGTATATCTCGTAGCTCACTTAAGGATAGGGATCGGGTAGTTTCCGTCTCTTGTACAAGTTCTTCCTCTTCCTTCTCCTCTCTTAGTAACGGCGCTGCTTCTCCATCATCCTTTTCTATACGAGTTGACTTTCTCTTTAAAGATTTCTTCTTTTGTATAGGGGCAACTGATACTGGCACGCGTTGATTCTCTGATTCAGCTTCAGTGTCCGTCATGGGTGTTTGAGTGGTCACAGTGCCTGTCATCGGGCTTGGAGCAGCCGCAGTGCCTGTTGTGGGGGTTTGAGTGGCCACAGTGCCTGTCGTCGGGCTTGGAGCTGCTGCAGCGCCTGTTGTGGGGGTTTGAGTGGCCACAGTGCCTGTTGTTGGGCTTGGAGCTGCTGCAGCGCCTGTTGTGGGGGTTTGAGTGGCCACAGTGCTTGTCGTTGGGCTTGGAGTATCCGCAGGGCCTGTCGTTTTCCCTTGGTGGTACTGAATACTGTTGAATAGGGCTCGGTAGGCATGGGCCAGGCCCCAACACATTGCAATGATTTGTATCTCTCTGGAATTGCTAGGGTGACAGCATACTTCCTCCAAATATTCTACTAATTTTTCAGGATTCTGCACTTGTTCAGGGGTGAAGTCCCAAAACACTGGAGGTGCCCACCGTCTCAGGCATTTGCCCATACTATCCCACATACCCTGCCACCCATAATTATCGAGCCTGGAGCAGATCTCTGGATGATATTCTTGAATTGCTTATTAACCTTAGACAAAACCGAAACAATCTGCCATAGGAATATCAACAGATATATCTTAACCACCCAAGGATGTTCAAGATACTGAAAAGTTGTTGTAATGAAGGAGGAGACATTACAGAAGATGGTAGCTAAGGTGCCATTCTGTATTTCCTCCATAAAGAACCTTTCAGAAGAGGAGGTATAATTGCTAATTGTCTCCATGAGGTGGTACCTGAAGTACAGTAACGGCTTCCATGCAAGACCCAAATAACCGATAAAACTCAAGGCCAGTGTTTTAATAACAAATCTCCTAGGCAAAACATCTCTAACCACTGCAGAGCACAGCAAACTACAAAACCCAATGCCAAACTTTAACATGTATTTCAAAATCAGCATGGTGTAGGTCTGACTACTAATATCGAGAACAGATGAATCAATGCTGTGACCAGCAACTGTTATTATCTCAAACCCTTCGTGCCCCACGTTGGGCGCCAAAAAGGACTGTTGTGGTTTAGCCCCGGTCAGCAACTAAGCACCACACAGCCGCTCGCTCACTCCCCCACCCTTGTGGGATGGGGGAGAGAATCGGAAGGGCCAAAGTAAGAAAACTTGTGGGTTGAGATAAGAACAGTTTAATAATTAGAATAAAACAGCAATAATACTAATATAATGAAAAGGAAAATAATGGGCGAGAGAGAGAGGAAACACTAGAAGGAGAGGGAAAGAGAAAAAAAAAAACAAAACCAAAACTGAACAACAAGTGCTGCAACCGCTCACCACCCGCCGACCGACGCTGCCGGTCCCCGAGCCGCGATTGCTGCCTCCCCCAGCCAATTTCCCCCAGTTAATATACTGGGCATGACGTCACATGATATGGAATACCCCTTTGGCCAATTCGAATCAGCTTTCCTGGTTGTATCCCCTCCCCTCCTGGCTTCTTGTGCACCTGGCAGAGCATGGGAAGCTAGAAAGTCCTTGACTAGTGTAAACACTACCCAGCAACAACTAAAACACCAGGGTGTTATCAACATTATTTACATACCAAGTCTAAAACACAGCACTATGCTAGCTACAGTGAAGAAAAATCAACTATCCCAGCTAAAACCATGACAAGGAGTTTTTTCTTATTTATTCCATGGAATTCTTTCACTGATGGGGAAAAAAATTTGAAAGCAAATAAATTAATTAAGTTGACATTGTTGAGCGACTGATGGGTCTTAACAAGGATAGGCCTGAGCCTGCAGTGATTACTTGAATGAACATTCCCACGGGGCAAATGCCTTCCTCACTTACATTAAGGCAACTCTTTGATTTAAGTGAAATTCTGGTGATATATATGAGATGAAAGAATTTTGGTCCATTGATTTTTAGTGAGGGTAACTACTACCTGAACAGATTTTAAATTAAGTTTTGAAGCTACATATTTTTATTAAGCTGGTAAGTCCCTTTAATAAATCCTGCCAGGGTGTCTACTGAGTTGCAGAGAAAAGGGGTTCCCAAACACAAAGAAGTGCAAGTTATGTGGTATGTCCCTAAACATGCCATGTCAAGCTTCTAACTGCTGTGTAAATTATTTTTGCTCTTTGTATAGATCTAAAATTCTTGGGATAAGGGCTAAACATACCTAGGACAATAGCTAAATATATCTAACTATAGACTGTATCCTGTTTTGTTTTATATATAATAAAAAGGTCAGAAAATGTAAGATTACATTGCCTGCTAAATGTTAGATTAACCCCAGTTATCATGTATTAATTTTCCCACAACAAAGAAACAGAGGAACAAATATTTCTTATATATTATCATGACTGATTGGTGAAAAAAAATTCTAAACCATCTGTGAAGTATATGAACTAAATCCAATAAAGGACTAGTTCACTCTAATAGAGACTGAAGAAAAGCACTGAACTAGGAGCATCTCAGAGTTAACCGGAGGGGAATTCTGCAGAAAGATGTGTATTTGTGTTGTACCCTTCCCTAAAGCCAAGGTATTTACCTGCAGTGGTGAGCCAGGTATCTCCCACCATGTGGGAGCTACATCCACAAAGGCAGCAGATGGCTGTATGTAGCACATACAGTCTTGAACAAATGGACCAGGGTTCAACTGTCCTTTAAAATATTCTTGGTGCTGGCTGGCTTGTTACAGCACTCACTCTGGACTTTGTTCTTGGCTCCCAGAGCTGCTTAAGTATTTTGTATAAGCAAATAATTCACTAAAATGAGTAAAAAGGTCAGAGAAGCAGGAAGAGAAACATACTCCCCAACCACCCAAGTACCCCTTCTCTTCTCCCCACTATGAATGAGATTACTGGTGCTATAATATTTAGCTGCATTGACTTCAGTGCATTTACACTAATGCAGATGTTCTACCTCTAGCATGATTCATCAGTACAATTACTGAAATGTTTTGTAAAATGAAAGTGTAGGGGGGGAATCATAGCTCATCTACATGGGGAAGAAACAGGATAGGGGTTGTGTTGCTGGGTTTGCTAGAGGTTGTATGACAGCCCCTAAATAGTGGAGCAGATTTTAGTAGCTCTCTGCCTTATTAAGACGTGATTTAGGAAGCAGGGAGGGCTAGCATTCAGGTGTCTGGTGTGGGAGGACAGCCTGCAGATGGCAGGTGCCGGCATGCAACATGGTCAGGCTGTTGTGATGACCCAAAGATAAAGCTGGGCACAGGCAATTATACCCTCCACACACTGAAAATAAATGGGCATGTAATTACAGAGCTGGTGCTCCAGACAACTGAGTGGTCTGTTTTTGCTGGATGATGAATGTAAAGTTTATATTCATTTAGAAACTTAGCTTCTGTTTATTTTTGTAATAACTGCAATATTTTCATATGTTCTTAGCTCTGAAGTCTCTGTTTTGTCCCATGAAAGGTCTGGTAGCATAAAATAACTTGCTGGAGGACAATGAGTTTGTTTTTCCTCTCACACTCCAAGTTTTTGCTGTACATAGTTGAAAATCAACAGAAGGACAATGCAATTTGCTAAAATCAATATAATTAGAGAAAAAAAATGATGTACTGAAAAGACCACAATTCAGAGAACTGCTGGGCATGATTGAAATGCTTAATGAGCTGCTGAACTGCAGTGCCCTGGGTCTGGCATGCTGTGGGACCTGGATGCCTCTGATGGAAACCTTGCCACCAGCCTGGCTCCCCAAAACACTTCTAAGCATAATTCCATGTCAGCAGCTATATTCTGCTGTATCATGCCTGCTGCCATTTCAGGGAGTTATTCATGCTGAGAAACTTGACACCAAAATGTCAGACTTGCACATAATTTCTTCACATTATTAACATTTAGTGCTGCTGCTGAGGACGGTGTGCAGGCCTGTACTAAACGCCTCCATGAAAAGAGAATTCATCCTTTTAACACTTTAATTCTGGAGCTGTCTGTTAAAAGTGTTTTGACTTTACATTGTTATTGACTATTTACAGTCCTATAAGCAGGCTTCGGGCTTTGTCCTTTCAGAATTAAACTACACAGCTGGGACTGGAGCCTCATACGTTAAGTTTATTACCTTTGCTTTTTCCATTTTCCCTCTCCTGATCCAGATCTGCCACAAAGCAGGGAATTAGGATATAAGCCAGTCAAGGATGGCTTCATTCAGACCTCTGCTTTTTCTCTGACCTAGCCTGTGAGACTCAACCAGGTGGATCCTGTGATGGGTATATCCCTGCCCCTCTGCCCCAGCTCAGCTCATTTCCCAGAGCTGAGTTTGTGACAGGACAGGAGTAACGGTGTGAGACTGTGGTGGTGTAAGCGTGTCCTCTGCATGTGACTTCTGCATGCGACACTTCATAAAGAGGCCCAACCTTTCCTACAGTGCAGGGCCTGGACTCCTCTACCCCTCTGTATCTTCACACACGGCATCTCAGTGGGGAAGAGAGACTGGGACACTGCATTGCAACTGTGTGAGCTACAGGGACTCTGCAGGAGACCATCGGCTGGGGTGAACCCTTAAGTATGTCTCACACCTCTGCATGACAGCTGACAGGTCTATAGCTTGGGAAACATGCTAATACCCACTTCTATTATTAAAACTAAGAAAATGCAGAAAAATGTTTTGCTTGGACTGTGGTGCACTGGATGCAATTTTCTCTTTGCCATTTGGCTTCTCAGATCATAAGCTCTTAGTAAACAGAAGATTTCTGTGTAGCAAAACCAAAAAAAAAGAGGCTCAGTTTTTACCATTCCTGCTAAATTTAATGTTAAATAAGAATGGTCCTGTAAAGCACATTTTGTCATCTTTTTTTTTTTTTCAAAAACAACAGTATATGCTCTTTCACTTCTGCCTGCTGCCCATAGTAGCATATGTGCAGGAGTTAAAGGTTCATCTTCTCAAGAAGTAACAAGAGTTACTCTCCCCAGAGAAGGCAAGCCAGGAGCCAGGGTGACAGCAAGGTGTCAGGGCAGTGTCCTCATGGGCAAGGGGACAGTCCCACCATGCCTGAGTAAGGAGAGCAGGACAGGTCGGGTGACAGTAACCAGGGTCAGTCACAGCCCAGGAAGTCCCTGGTGATGAGGTAGGTCTGAGGTTAAGTCAGCAAGCCAGGATGAAGGCCAGACACAGACATACCTCCAACGTGGCTTAAGCCAGGACTGAGGGCAACAGCTACAACTTAAATATATGAACAAAGCAGGGGGAGGCCCTGACAGGGCTTCTCGCGGCTCTCTTGCACAGCTTTTTTCCCAGCAACCTGATCCCAGCACAGGCAGCCAGCCCCTGGGTTGGGGGGCAGAGGCTGTAGAGCCTGGGGGTGCATGCAGGGCCCAGACCTGACTGTCCTGCAGGACAGGAAGGCTGCATCTTCTGCAGGATGCTGTCGAATGGAGGATGCATACTCTTCTTCAAGAGGATCACATTGTACCTGGGGCTCAGCGTCAATTGGGATTTCAGCAATTATACACCACTATTTTGTCATGATGTGTTTTGTAGGGTAAACCTGAGATGGTAACAAGATTACCATCTGTATTTTAAAAATAAAAAAACCCACACAACTGAAAAAGAGTAAGCCTGCATGAAACAAATGCTTTGCAGAAAGACATAACATATTTCTGTTCCACTCTGGAAAGGTTTCTGAGCATTATTATCATATTGTGATGCTATGCAACAACTGATCACCCCTTTTAGTGATGCTGTAATAAACTCAGAGGTTTAGATTTTCAGCTTGTGTAAATCAATATGGGTCCATTGATTTCAGTGGAACTGTGCCAGGTGAATATCTGGCCCCAGATATCAAGCGGAGCTTGTACAGAGATGTTTAACAAAGCAAGAGACCTGTGTTTTCACAGTAGATAAATGACTTCACGGGTGATGCTGCAGTCTCTTGTGACACCTCTCCTCCAAGACGTTTTATTTTAATCACTCTCATAAAGCTCCCTTCACTGCAACAGTAATGCTGCCTGACACAAAGCAAAGGAAATCAGATTTCTGGATAACTACTGGATTGAAATGTTGCTCTTGGGCTGTTGTTAGGTGTTTTTTGCTAGGATTTTTATTCTATTATTTCATTCCTTTTAGTAGCACTGAAAGTGTTAGTGCTTAAAACACCAGCTTCTTCAGTCCTTATGCAGATAGATCTCCAGGTACTCACTGTGAGTAAGGCCTGTAATATAAAGTGTCATTGATTTAGTTTTATCTAGAACTGTGCCATAAAACAAAGGTCTTAAGAGCAACCACCCAGTTTATCATGTCAGTAATCCTGTTCCATGTTCACCCAGAAGAACAGATACAACCTTACAATAAATATGAAGGAACCAAGGAAGTATTCAAATACAAGATTGCTTAAATGGAGTTACGCTGGGATAGTGAAGCACACTAGTGCTTATGGGACTGTGTGTGAGCGAGTCTTATTTAAACCACTTCTGATGATACTAAAATAATCAATTTAGCATCACAAATACAAAAATAGTATTACTCAAACACATAAACATTGAATAAAATGTCTTCTCATCTCTTTGAAATATCAAATCTGCTTGGCTCTCAGAGAATCACTAGGGACTGTGCATGGTCAACAGTTCTGAAAATTAGATAAACATCTGTTGATTTGCCCAGATATGTCTATCCATGCCAAATCTGAGGCATTCACATTTGACAAATTTGATATCTGTCTTCAGTCAAAACTGCTTCTTGCTTGCAGATCTCCGTATGTGATTAAAAAAATCTCAGATTCCTTTTTACTTTAATTGTTTAATTTAATATTTATACTTATTCCCTTCTATTTGTTAGTCCATGTAATTTCTACTCAGATTAATTTTAGATAAGTTGGTAAATAATGCAAGTGGAAGCAGCTTTATTGACTTCCTAAGGGTTTTTGGCATGAGCTTAAATATAGTCTGAAGATAACCATGGAGGTAAGCACCACAGACAGCATTAACATATCTTAGAGCAGCACCATCATTTCTATATGTAATATAATGTACTTAATGTAAGTGGAAGAGTATAGAAAAATTCCAGAATTTTGAGGTCCATGCAGAAACAGAAAGGTCTGACTTTTGTACTTAGAGTAGGAAGCTCATTGGCAATACTGGAATTAGTAACATTTTTGCTGAACAACATCTAGTTAAATGCATGGCATTTAAACACAAGAATTAATTGGGTTACCACTTGTGAACAACTTGTAGCATTTGGCTTGATTCACAAAAGCAAAGCTCTGTCCAGGATTAAAGGAATAATTAGGGTTTGATGCAGTGTCATCCTCTCCCTCATCCTACATGGATCTGTTGTATAGCCTCAAGGTCTCTATCTGGGTGGACTAGAATAAGCAGAGACTAATGAATAGGACTATCTTATTACAACCAAACACGTTTTACTAAATTGCAGAAAGTAATATGCAGGTTGGATATTAGTAAAACTAAAGAAACACTGGAATAAACTGCCTACAGATACTAGCACATTTCTTTCACTGGAAGTTTTTAGAAGGACTGGGGTAAGTATAGCTGACCCTTATGTAAGAGAGGTAAATGACTAGGGTGACAGCTTTGCATGTTTTCAGACTTTTACCTTACTCTTGTATGACCAATAGTGCTACTGATCTCTGTGTCTGAGCATACCAGCTGCAGCTATTGAAAGAGCAAGGATGCTAGCTTGTACAGCAGTGTACTGCTGGGGTGGCTCCTAGCTTCTCCTGAATACAGACTGACCGTGACAGCAATAAGCCTTCTTGTTCCTTAGCTCAACGTCAGTAAAGCCTTTCCAATAGAGATAGTCAGCAGCTTCTCTTCTTCACAGTGTCATTACTTACCCACCTGTAGGTAATAACTGAAGCACTAGCAATTAACATTGCCAGGAATTAAGAACTGCTGTGGGTTTACCTGACCCTCAATGAGTAGATAATCTTCAAATAGTCACCATGGGACCAAAAAGGTAATATGTCTTGCTTTGAATTGCTGTAAGGCAGGAGTACTGTCTTGCTTATAGTTCATCACCATTTTGTGATGTGCTGTTTCATTCGCCTTAGAAATTGTGCTGGTGAAATGGTAATGGAAATTGGCTCCTATTGAAGCATCTCTTGTAATTCCAGAAGTAGCATCCACATTCCCATAAGCAAACTCATCAAAATCTGCTTGAGCTTGTCTTGGATGTCCTCTGACAGAGAGATTGTTACTGCCTTCTCACTTTTCTTATTTACTGTAACTCACCTTCAGAACAAGGGATAATCTCCTCTAGTTTAATAAACTCCTTGAGAATTCAGAGTCAATTCTCAGTGACTTATCGGAATGATATAGCTCTTCTGCATTCCCAGAAGAGCATGCCACCAGCGTACCTTCCTGAAAGATGCCACAAATCTCATCAACCTGCTGCAACCTATTGCAAAGCCTGAATTTAGCACTTTAATCCAATAGAAAATTACTGTGTCCCCATATGATAATTCCAGAAATTTACAGGAATGTGTTTTCACTCTATAATTCATAATATTATATATTCATAATATACCCCAAAATTAAGCCCAACCAGTGCTTCTTCCAGACAATTATGCAATGATAAATTCCCATGCCAGTATGACATAGTCAGTTTTTATAGTGGTCTGCTATTTACCACTCACCTGGCATCCAGTGTAAGGGATTATTTTTTCACCTGGGTAAAGGAATTTGTTTTCATAAGCTTTCAGACACTTGAAGTGCTGCAGCTATGGTTTCACTTGCAAGTGCATTTCGTAGTTATATTTAGATGTCATGTTGCCCTGTCATAGCAGTAATGTCTTGCATAGCATAGTAGAGCTGTTCCTCCTACCATCTAAGATAGTCCCATGAACTACTTCCATAGCAAATAAAATCACCGTGCCAAGGCACAATGTGAGCACTGATGCATCATTATCCATAAGCTCCCTGGCACAATTCTGGCCTCTGCCAGCTTGTTCTGTCCTAGACCATGCTTGGCCATGGTTTGGGAGATTGCATGGGCCGTACAGATATGTATTGCATTGTGCCACTTGCTTTCAGGCCCAGAGAACAGGCTGTGTCCCAAAGAGTAAACATAGCTGCAGTCTCCTGGCCTATGTTTGAATCTGAAACTGAATTGAGTGCAGCTTCCTTCACACCAGGAGAGCTCTCTCTGTTCTGCCTCACCCTGCTTTATAACAACCCTATCAAAAGTCCACTGCCTTTCCTTTACCTCATCACTGTCAAAAAATTCCCTTTCTGGACTGCTGTTCTCCTCAGGTTCTGTAACTAGTAATAACATAAATCTTAGGGGCGTTGGTAGGCATCTTCCCTTCCCTGAGCTTTTGCCTCAAGCCACTCACTGTGGTCCCACCATTTCTGTTCCCTCCCTGCCCTGGCAATGCACTGACTCAACTGTTGATGCTAAGGTTGTAGGACTGAGTGAACATCTTTTTGGTGGGCAAACACAGCAGTGAGTTTCTAAAACAATGATGAAAGCTGTGAAGAACGGCACAGAAACAGCTCCCCACCTGTGGCCATAGAATCATAGAATCATTAAGGTTGGAAAAGACCTCTGAGATCATCAAGTCCAACCGTCAACTCAACACTACCATGCCTCCTAAACCATGTCCTGAAGTACTACGTCTACATGTTTTTTGGACACCTCCAGGCATGGTGACTCCAAAACCTCTCTGGGCAGCCTCTTCCAATGCCTGACCACTCTTTCAGTAAAGACATTTTTCCTAATAGCCAATCTAAACCTCCCCTGGTGCAGCTTGAGGCCATTTCCTTGTGTCCTATTGCTAGTAACTTGGGAGAAGAGACCAACACCCACCTACTACAACCTCCTTTCAGGTAGCTGTAGAGAGCAATAAGGTCTCCCCTCAGCCTCCTCTTCTCCAGACTAAACAGCCCCAGTTCCCTCAGCCGATCCTCATGAGATTTGTGCTCCAGACCCTTCACCAGCCTTGTTGCCCTTCTGTGAACATGCTCCAGCACCTCAATGTCCTTCTTGTACTGAGGGGACCAAAACTGAACACAGTATTGGGGGTATGGCCTCACCAGTGCTGAGTACAGGGGCACGATCACTTCCCTACTCCTGCTGGCCACACTATTCCTGATACAAGCCAGGATGCTGTTGGCCTTCTTGGCCACCTGGGCACAATGTTGGCTCATGTTCAGCCGGCTGTCCAACAGCACCCCCAGGTCCTTCTCCGCCAGGCAGCTTTCCAGCCACTCTTCCCCAAGCCTGGAGTGTTGTATGGGGTTGTTGTGACCCAAGTGCAAGACCTGGCACTTGGCCTTGTTAAACCTCATACAATTGACCTCGGCCCATTGATCCAGCCTGTCCAGACCCCTCTATACTGCCTTCCTATCCTCAAGCAGGTCAACACTCCTACCCAGTTTGGTGTTGTCTGCCAATTTGGTGCCTGATCCCTACTCCTAGGTCCACATTCAGCTTCCCTTTTGTTTTTCCGAGGCCAAAAGAAGATCTTCTTCATTTAACTTTTACCTTATGCTTATTTCTATCACTGTCCTTTTTTTGGCTGACTCGTCAGCCCCATCCTGTAGGCTGTCAGTGTGACATGACCCATTTCTCGAAGTGAAGGGGCTGCCATATTTCAGCAATAATGGCTATGCCAATTGCCCCTTCTTAGGAGGTCCTGTAGATGTATATATACCAAGGTGCTCTTTGGTGGATGTGTCAGAAGTGCAAAACCAGCCTGTGAAGATTTTCTAGCTATAAGATTGCTGCTGGTGATACTGTGTGAAATATTGCATAACTTCAACAACTTACAGATGTTAACAATAACCCCCAAGTATTACTTTACCTCCCATTTGTATGTGCTACCTAGCACAAAAGGAATCTTCTGTGTGCTCCCAAAGAGAGGCTCCATGTGGGACCTTGAATCCAAGATTTCTCCCCTACATCATGACCTTGACTTGGTTCATTGGCTGCAGCTAGATTTACTTAGATGAAAGGCTGGACTTCTGTGTAGGCTGACAGCATGCTACAGGTTTCATGATGTCAAAATTGTACAAAGTGACTCACATCCCTTTTTAGTTGTAGCGAAAAGAATCCAGCCTGGTGTAGTCTCCAACTCTCTCTTCTGCCACACATATTGAAAATCCAGAAGGCAGCTTCTGAATCTACTTCACAACCAAAAGCAGCTTCTGGCACTATCCCTGGGCTTTCTACTGCATATTTCCTCCAAACACTATAATGAGTTCATTGTTTTTTAAGCTAGAATAACCAACAGAGAGTGAAAACTACAGATTATGCTTATTTAACAACAGATTCAGCTGAAAGCTCTAAACATTTGACTGAATGCATCTCCCTTTTCTTAGTACCAGAATAGTTTTCTGCTGTGGAAGGAGAAGAATGCTTCATTAACTTTAGAAAATATTCATAGTATACTGCACTAAAGATCTGAATGGCGCCTGCAAGCTCTAGACAGAGGATATGGTTTGTTATCTGAAAAGAGTGAACCAGATACAGTGATATGGGTAAACCTCAAATAAATTATTCAAAGCATTGAAATAACTCCCTTTCTATTATGTATCTGCCTTGCTCTTAACTTTTAAAGGAAAGCTTCTGTCCTTAGTAACATTAACACTCATTGGGGAAGCCTTGTATTGAATTAACAGCTGCCCCTTTCAAGTGAAATATCTAATTGTGTTCCTCTCACACAATTAGGTTACAAACTTGGCTAAAAATGTAGTATGTGAAAGCAAGCCCAAGTGAAGATGTGCTTGTTCAGGAAAACTGCATATTGCCAAAACAGAGTCCTATACTCATTTAAAGTTTCTTTCGTCTGGTGAATATAAGCTTTGTTTTAGAAGTTATAATCATCCCAGAAAAACTTTTCTATTATCTCTAAACTCAAGGCCAGATTGATAGTAAAGTTGATGGGATAGGTACGATTAGTTACATCAATGACTTTATCAGTGTGAATTTGGACTTACAAACTGCACCACCAGGACTTGCAAGATTCCTCAGCAAAATACGTTCCATGCTTTGCCACGTAGATTGCCATCTTATACTTCTTAGCTTTCTGATATTCAGAACACATTTTGAGTGAAGACATATTACTTTGTGCAGTGATACTGTACTGAGGTATCATCTTCCATGTAACTAGTGAGCGAGCGTTAGATTCACCGGTCTCACCAAGAATATAAAATTTTTCCGGCAGCTAAAAGCTTCAAATCGTCTTTTGTTCCTGGCTTCAATGACTCTCTGGCTGCACTTTACAAATTTTGCATTAATAGAAATTGCCTCTTGCCCATTAGCTATTTATGGGATAGCCTTATCAGAGACTGACTCCAGCAAACTATGGATAGCAGTGAATTTAAAAGAGAAAGAAGATCCCATTGCAAACTCTCCTTCTATTGATTTCACTAAAAATAATTTTCTGCTGTAACTAAGGAACTTAAACATTTTATGTAGGCCTAAGTAGCTGGGTCTACTTATCTGTTGATAATGGTGTTACTTTCATACAGTAAGCTGTACGATAATTTATAAACTGTACATAGCTCAACCAGCTGAATTCAAGGACCAAGAGCATGCAGAAAAAATAGAGGTCTCTTTTCAGGATCAGAACCAGGTAAAAGTGCAGTGATGCAATTCTCCTTTATACGTATTCCTTTGGAGATCAATTCTGAAAGGGAGAGGAGTAAGTGACAGCATGGTTCAGTAGTAGCTAAGGCACTAGGAGAATAGTTTGGTGACTACTACAAGAATTAAGTCATGTCCATCCTTAGAAAAAGGGTCAAAACTTTATCCAGATGTATGTGATATTGTCATTGGTCGTGTTTTAAAGGAGAAAGTAAAGCAAAGGATGCAATTAATTTGAGGATACCTAGGAAATTGAGTGGATCAGTAACTCCCATAGGGTATGAGCACATATCCTCTGGTATATTAGAGCCTTTCTGGGGTATGATGGCTCTAGCACAGTCTTTTTAAGTTGCTTTTAGCAAGAACCAGCAACTAGAAGGTGCATCAAAGAAAAAATACTTGAAAGCTCAACCCAGTGGAACTAAGTAGCATTTAAAGAATGAGTATAGAACTATTACAATGTTATGCCGAATGAGGTATACAGGGGCATATATACTTCTACAGAGAAGTATGCACAGTGTGAACTAAATGCATATTTTGTAATTTTCACCAAGAAAAACAAACAAATAAACAAACAAATAACAGGAAATGTCTCAGACAAAGAGGCTTTTATTTTTTTATTTTTTTGTAACAACCAGAACATCTTAGGTAAAGGCTGCCCACCAAGTTGGCATCAACCTGCCCATGAAAGTTGAGCAGTTTTTATAGTTCAGCTGACTCCATTCTTTTTCTGAGTAAAGTTGGAGTCCCTGAAAATTGAGAAAGCAAATTCAGCAGGAAAAATACATTGATACTGTAGTTATTTCTATTCTAAAATGACAGGTTTTGTTGGGATGAAGTTATTCAAGATACTGCCCTAAAGGGCAGAGGAGATTTTTCATTCTTCTGAAATGTAATGTGAAGGAGAATCATGTGACACATGGGCATTCAAAAACCCCAAACCTCTTTGTGGATAGGGCTGGAAAAACATGGAGTTATAGTACAACAAGTAATATTTCTGAGCTCACAGGGAGAGAACTGATAAAGCAAATAAGGTGTTTTGGGACAATAAACAACACTAGCAAGGAGACTGTTTCTGGTGCAGAAAAGGTATTCCCTAAAATTAACTTATGTAATTTCAAAAGACATTATGCAACTCAGCATGTACTATAAGAATGAAAAAAATTATGAGTAGACATTCTTAAATTTAGTGTTCTCATTGGCTTTCCGCCTTTCTCAGAATGCCTTCTGAAGAAATGACACCTCATGCTGTCGTATGCTCACCTACTTTGTGGCAAAAATGTGAAGGTTACTTCTTAGCCTATTGACCCAGTCCCATTTACCTTGGTACAAACTCCAAATAAATATAACATGCTTTAAAACCCTGGTGAAATTAGCTAGTGGAAGAATGGCAAAGGGCCCGTGTAAGCCCTGGCTTTGAGGTGTAAAGGCCCTGAGCAACATACAGGTAGTTGTACATAGCTGTTGAGCTCCTGGGGAGATTTGGTCCCTGTTGGCCTCTGAGCACTAATGTGGATGATTCTCTGGCACTACCTGTTCAACTGCAATGATGGTTGATCCCATTAAACATCCCAAAGCTGAAAGACCTCTCAAATCACTTAGAGTCATGGCAACTTCTACTTCTTCTGAGCTATGTGTTCTGGGATAAAATCAGTACTGGATCTTTTGCTAAAATATCACCTTAATAATTTTAACAACTCAATTCTCAAGTTCCTGCTCTAGTGATTTTTTAATGGCTACAGAACATCAGGGATTCAAGTTACCAGGCTCCTACTCTTTTTTGGCATCTTGAAGATCCTTCTTTCTTTGGTACTTAGTTTCTTATGTCCTAGCTGGTTATTGATTAGTTTATCTTTGTAATGCAGGAATTAGAGAAATAGTGTCCTAACACTTTCAAAAGTCAAGGAAAAAAACCCCAAACAGCATTATCCAGTGTACTGAAGAAAGTCATCTTTGAAGGCAGAACTGCTTAAATGAAAAGACTTCCATTATTTTGAAAGTAATTGGATATTAAGCATGATTAGATGCTAGAAAAAGCTTCCTTTGGTATCCAAGATGGCTATACAATTATTGACTTCAAAGTAGTAATTTAGTTAAAAATAGATGCAAAACATGTAACTCCTCTGCCACCTGGCATGTGCTCCCACAGTTGAGCTTTCAGTATTTTATCAAATCATTATCAATGTAATGTTTTCTCAAATCCATATTTTGAGACAAGTTAACATGGGAATTGTGAATTTAAAAATATTTACATTTTAAACTATTCCGTTTTAAGAGCAGCACATTCTATGCAATTTGTATCTGAATCACTCTCTTTTGGCACCCTCTTAAGTCAGGCATTTTCTCAAATAATTTAACCTAAAATGACAAGTCCAAATGTATGAATTTCCTAAACATATTACCAGCTGGGAGCAACTAGTAGTTATAATTACTTGTTAGTTAATATTGTACACAGAACAATTATGTTTGGAGAGTTATATAACCTTGGACTGGTCTGCAATAAGCTTGCAAATTTAGAAAGCAATGAATGACCTCTGAACATGGCTAAGACAAAAAATAATTAACGAAGAAATCTCCTGATATCCTGTAATATATTCTAGTTTGCAGCTAACAACCATTATTTTCTGTTTTAAATGTTAGCAGTTACAGTATATCTACTTTGTCTTCTCTGTATTTCAGCATGAAATCAATAAAACTTGTAAATAGCAATTAAAATGCAATAACAATCCCATTCAAGTTTTTTTAAGCAATATGAAGAGCTAAAATGATTATCATTATCACCTCTATTATTTTTTCCCCATACGAGGGTAGATTTGCATATTTATGCCACAAATACTTCACTGACTAATACAAGCCTCCCCTTTGCCATGTCCATAACCATGCACACCTGGTCCAGAGTGATTCAGTTATTCAGCTCAGCAGAGATGTTTTGAGCCGACACACTTTGCTTTGTACTTGCAATGGGTGAGCACTGTATTCCCAGTCAGGCACCAGGCATCCAAGACACAGTCTTTGCCTCTGTCTCATGACATGACTAAGGTGACTCTTACACCAGTGTCATCCAAATATAAAGATGGGTCTGGGCCAGAGTTCTCAAGCTGTGATAAGCATCCCATTAGTAATATGCAAGTTACTCCAAAGCTATGCATAAATCCTGTTTGAGCAGCCAAATGTCTCCTTCTGTGCATGTACCCAGCCTAGCACAGTGCCAGGAGCTTTTGCTGCTGATACTGTCATTAATGCTCTTACCTAAGCAAACTGCATTTAGAAAGTGCTATGTAGGATGTTCTTCCCTGTAGATAATTATAGTCTGATAAGTATCACACTACAATCAAGTGTTTCAGAAAGACTGTTTCAATAAAAGGCAGTTCTGACCCTACTCAGATTATAATGTGAGCTTACGCTTTCTTCAATGTTTCAATCTAGGAAAGGAGAATCATGAATCTGCAGTACAGT
Source organism: Morus bassanus (assembly GCA_031468815.1). Lineage (NCBI taxonomy): Eukaryota > Metazoa > Chordata > Aves > Suliformes > Sulidae > Morus > Morus bassanus. Next base: position 91,329,401 of record CM062569.1, read on the forward strand.
AAATGAGAGGAGAGTCTGTCCTGTAAACCAAATATGTGATTACTGATGAAAAAGGAAGATTTTTTTTCTGTATTTGAAATTAATTCCTAATATTTGACTGCATTATCAAGTAATGCCATTTTCAGTACTTCTTGGTATTAAAACAATCAATAGAAATAAGAAGTTACACCGCAAAATAAACACAGAATTCTTGCTGCGGTATCCAATATGGTTGCTGAACAGACTGACTGCTAATATGGTACTTCAATTATTAGTTTGCTATGAATAATGTATTTGTCAAAACTGGTCTAGTCCTGTTCACAAATTGCTGGACTGTGATTTTTTTTTTTGTTTTATTACTCTCATTTTTGGAACAAAATTCTGTATCGAGAGCTTTGACATCAACAGTTTTGGGCTATCTAAGAGCTGTATATTCCATTGTTGGTGTGAATATTTGGAACTGCCTATTTGACTGCCCTTTGAGCAGCCAATAAATTATATGGTATCCTTTTGTCCCTTAATTGAGTTCTAAAAATGCAGAAATATTCTTTGTTTTTTGTTTTTTTTTTTTTTTAAATGACCTTTTATCCAAATAAAATGCTTGCTTTTACCCAATACGTGGGAAGATACTAGGGTAGAAACATATTTAGGAACAGGGAGTTATAGCTCAAAGGAATATAAGGACATTTAAAGCCCATCTTTTTTTTCCATCTTCTTTTTAATTTAAAATTGCATCCTGGCTAAGGAAACAATAAAGTTATAAGCCAGATTTATTAGGTCTCTTGAATAGTTTACGTTCAATTTTCTCTTCACTCAACAAAGGAAAGCAATTAAAGATTTTTGAACCTGTATGGCTTCAACATTTTCTGGTTTAAATGTCTAAGCTGTAGGACTTTGGCCAGGGTTTTTCTGAGGTAAGGCAAGCTAAAGTTATAGATCTCCCTATCCTTCAGCCCCAAAGACCTCACGATGATGGAGGGTTGAGGTAGTCCAGGGACTTCTGTGTAGGAGAGTGTTAGTGTTCTGCAAAAGACTTGGAAAACTAGTGCCTCTCTTCTCACTCAGCAGTCTCTCTTGGTAATACCATGTTTCCATAGGTGTATATAAAACAAAGCATTTTTTCAAGATTCAAATTTAATGTTCTTTGGTTTGTATCATAATGTATTTCCTCCACATATTTAATCGCAAATGGAAAGAATGCCTGTGTTTAATATTGTCTATCAGAGCAGATGACTACAGTTATTACTGCTGCTAAATCCAAGTACTGCAAACAGAGATTGTGGGGCTGGAACTGGTATTGAGGCACACAGTAGGACTTTTACATTAATAACTGATAGGTTTATACAGCCAGTTCATTCGTTATGTCAGTGGCCAGATTTAGCGATAACTAAAATACCTTAAAGGTGTATACCTTTGCTGTTGCTTGATCATGTCTCATACTTTACTCATGCTAAGTGGTCATTTGGAGGTTTGCTTGCGGTTGTCTTGTTCTCCCGTTTTCTCCCTTCCATGTAACAACGTTAATTTAGAGAAGGCACTATGTACTGCTGTAAATGTTTAGAAATCACAAACCAGAGAAATGCTTGTTATTAGCTGCAACATTGCTTTTCTTCCAAAGCTGAGCATAATGCCTAGTAAAATAAGCCTGGATGCCTGTTTCATTGTGGCTAAAGATATTTTCCTTTTTATCCAGAGAATAACAACTTCCAGGAGATGATTCCTGAAGTAATACATCCTGAAGTATGCACTATTTTTCCTCAATGTGCAAGATCAACCTTATTACATCTTATTATATGGGTTAGGTGGACATAACCAAAAAAGCAAGAAATCAAAGTTTAGGATTTTTTAATAACTTTAATAATAATAAAAATAATAAATAATAAAATGTCCCACTTTTTGAACATTTCTGGTTTAATACTGCATGTGCCAGAAATCCAGGAAGGTAGAAATACTCAGGGATATAGATGAGCCTGTAATAATAGTGGACATGTGACTGACAGAATCTGTGCCTTGACAACTGTCACGTCCAAATTCAATTCTAAAATATAGTAAGTGAGCTATTCCCTGACATTTATGATGCTTTTTAATAGTCTTATTCTATTTTTAGTGTGGGTTTCCCATTCCCAGTATTTGTGCCTTTAATTCATATTTCATATTTCATATTTATCTGGCAAATGGCCAGATCTGAAAGAAGTACTTTGGCAACTAGGGTGCAACTTTGATGGAATTTAGGAATGTGAGTCCAAAAATTATATCCACAAAACCCCCCTATGTCTATCCAGATACATGCCTGAGCATGTAAGAGTTAAAGATTAGATGGTGAAGTACCCCAGGGCTTCAAGTTCTGCAGTGACAAAGCCATCTGGCTCAACAGTGTCCTGCCTTCGATTGTTCAGCATTCACAAAAGTAGGAATTTCAGTGCCAGGGGACTAAGAATGCTCAGAAGAAACCTTACAAACACTCACCATATTGAATTCAGCAGTAAACATGCAATGTGGCTGTATTCATTTAAAAGCACAGTTAGGGAAGGTGGTGCTGCCCACTGATAGTAAGGAGAACTGTGAGTGACGGTGGAGCAGGTAAGTTTTTTTACTATTTAATGCATTTTATATTTGCATAAGAAATTAAAGAGCTGCATTCACTAACCTCTTGAGCATTAGGAAATTCAAAATGTGCTTTCTAGCCCCTTAAAACCACCTTTTTCTGCCAAGTTGAAGACTACGCTGAGAAAGACATTTTCACCAGCCTTCCTGTTGTAGCTGTAAAACAATACAACAAAGAGTGCAAGGTTCATAGGTACTGAAAGGGAGCAAGTGAGCAGGAAGTTATGTCCAAATCAGTGCTTACTTAAAATCTGAGTATTTACTGGAAGGGGGAAATCCTGGGGCTAGGTTTCAGCACCACTGAAAGATAGTGTCAAGGAATCTTTCAAAGCCAGATGAATAAACAGCTTTAGAAGTGGGAAAAGAACACAGGACTGTTCTCTCTCCCCATCATGAAATTATAACCTTTGCTGTCCATTCTCTCATGAGAAGTGGAGCATACCTGGTAAATGTGTGGACTTACTGCTGGACTCATGTTTAGGACAATAACACAGGCAGGGAGAAAAAGATGTGGTTTGGGATGGTTTCAGATGTAGGAGGACTTACATACAATGTAATTACATACCATGAGTCTCAGTTCCTCACAAATAATCTAGCACTCTCCAAGTATTGTTAGGTACATCTTGTATAGACGGGCAAATCATCTTTTAGAAAGGCATGAATCATCCAGATGACAGTGTACAGTCTTAAATCCAACAAGTGATTCTGGTCAGAGAATCCCAGAGCTGGAAATAGCTCTGGCAGGCAGCATTTCAGATGCACCCTTTCCAGAACCTGAAGCTTTTCCACTCAGTATGTAGATGCTGTGAAAATATGCTTGTACAACCTCATCTACTTTATGGAGATTTTAGGTGTTTAGTTCAGATTTATGAAATATACACCTAGAGGTAATGCCAAAAATCAGGGCTATTTTGAAGTGGCTCTTCCCATGTTTAAGATTCTCAGGGGTTCTGCATGTTGCTAACGATTTAAATCTGTTTTTTTCCTGTATTTCCTATTGCCTAGGGAAAAGATATTTAAATGGCATTTTTATGAGTATGACTCCAGCTGATATGGATATTGAAAGAGAAGACTATCATAATCTGAATTTATGACACAAAGATTACTGAAGTTCTATTAAAAAGCCCCTGAAAATATGTCTAAAATGTCTAAAATAATACTGAGTTTCATTAACTATACTCAGTGAATATGAGAAAGTATTCTTCCTCTTCAGAAAGTATACAGCAGAACCAGTCCTTCTGCTGTAGAACAAAATGTCACATTTCTCTTCAAACTAGTCTTTCAGGATGAAACCTGAGGTTTTGATTCAGATTTTAGTGATGTGAATGACATAGAGCTATGGCCCTCTGCCACACGTCATGGAATTATAAACACTGGGGCTAATGAAGTGACCTTGAGAGCTTATCTTGTCCACCAGCCTGTCCCAAGGCCAGATAAAATATCCTTCCCTCTTTCCAAAAAGATTTGTCTAATCTATTCTTAAATATCTTTGATGGTGGAGATTCCACAACCTCTTATTCTGTACCTCTGAAATCCAACAAGTACCAAAAAATTCTGAATTTTTCTCTGGCTTGCTTGTTGCACTGAGAATAAACTCAACTTCAACTTACCAGCTGACTTTACTGGCTCCTTACCAGAATGTAGGTGTCTGTGGTGCAGACAGGAGTGTGACTGAGGGTTTTATGGAAAGAGAGATTTGAATCCCATCACAATCAATAGCTCTTTAAACCCCAAGGAGTTCTACTGGTATCAGTGAGGATATCCATGGAACACATTGTTATTCAATATGAAAAAGGGGACCAGAATCTCTCCCTTTGATAAAATTGATAGGGCAAGAAGATTCTTTTAGATTGATGTTTAGATATGGCTTTGAATAAGCCATATCTAAATGGCTTGAATATAGCTTTGAATAAGCCATATCTCATTCTGCGTGACATTGGTAACAGCAACTGAGGTATTGGCCAAAATGATAAAAATAGTTTTTATATTATGGTAATTGCATTCTGATACAGACACAAGGGTCTGATTTCCTGTACTAGTGGTTATATAGTACCTCTACTACAAAATAAACATATATTTCGTGTTGGCAGTTCTTGTATAAATGGATGAAAAATCCTAATTCAGTTTTTGATGTAGTTTTACAGTCAACCACTTGCTTTGCATAATTGGGGTGACAGATGCATTTTATTGTAGCAGCAAAACCACTTTGTAGCACATTTTGTAAAATGGTACAATGGCCCTGGATCTTAGCCAACATCAATAATGGAATAATAAACTTATACAAGTAGCAGGGAATTGCAGTTGTTTTAATGAAAAAGCCACTTCTCATGGCTGTTCTGAGGTTATTGTGTTCAACAGTTGCTGTTAGGACACAGGACTTTTCTAAAAGATTCTCAAACATTTTTGTTTGAGGGAGTTAAGAAGGGACACAGGAAAATAAGATTCTGAAAGAGTCCCACAGCACAAAACCCTCTATGTCATGCACTGTTCCAGAGAAAGCATGGATTGTTACTGAGCCACCACTCGTAGGAGCAAGTCTTTTTGTACAGCCCTGTAAACCAAGCAACTCTGTCGAAAATTGTTCTCCAGCCATATCAGAAATCAGACAGGAAAACAGAGTCTGATCTACACTGTAGGGTTTTCCCACACTAATGCCTTCCTCATCCATGTTGTTCACTCACCTGATCAACAGAGATTTGTCTACACAGCTTTCTTGATTCATTGTTGCCAGCCTGAATGGGACAAATCTAGGAAAAAAGCAGCATCCCTCACCAGAGTTCTGTGAAAAATGTCAGTGCATGTCAGACTATTAAGACAGGTTGGTACTGATGTGATTTGTCTTTCTGGCAGTTGATCAAATGCTCACCCATCAAAAATCACTGCCTTTCATAGCTGCTTCTTTGAAGAGAACCTGCAATGTAATGCTCTTGAAATGTGATTTTATTTGAGATACATTAGGTTTTTTGGGTTTCTTTTCACTGAATAAATAGACGGAAGACACTTGTTGAAAACAAAATAGGCTGATGAAGGTAATCAGATGAGGTGAACAAAGGCAATGTCCAACCAGAATAATATTTTCTTACTGAGAAAACTTGAATGCACTAGAGAATAGCACAAAATCATTTTAACACAGATTGCTGGCCTTCCTATTTCTTTAACAGCTTGTGCACACCATCATTTCTTAGACATAAACCTGGATAGGAAGAGAGCGATAAGAGAATGCAACTCTTGAACATGTTCCTTATCATTAACAACCATTCTGCCATTTATTTCTTAGGTCAAACTGTGTACTTTTTTTCAAAGAAATGCATATCTGATTTGACACTTAACTAAAAATCCATCAAAAACATTGGAAAAACAACTACTGATTTCCACTTTGACTTTAAAGGGTCTCTGGCTGCAGTTCTAGGCAACTAGAAATCTCTGTCTGGAACACGGAAGGAGAAGAAATAATTTGTGTTTTTTTTTTTTGTTTTTTTTTTTTTTTTTAAAAGCAAACCAAAAGACATAAATTGCTCTATCCTATACAAGCTATAACACTATGTAAGAAAGTTTCATTTGTAGCTTTTTCCACCTTATGGACCCATAAGGAACTAAGGAACTGTGTAACAAAAAGTAGAACGTAATAGTGACTCAAGATATAGACACATTTAAGACCTGATGGATAGTGATTTTAAATACGGTTGTTGCGTATCTCCAAATAATAAGCTTATTTTCCAAATGAAGAAGTCTAAGAAACACTAACATGTAGCAATTGTCCTATGTTCCATGTTTAAAAAGTGTCAAAAGGATGATCTGTGGAACTACTGCTAAGTGGTCAGTATCACTTCAGTCCCTGGGAAAATCATGGAGCAAGTCATTTGGGACACACTTCTTGTCACCTGAAGGAGAAGAAAGTGATGGCAATAGTCAGCATGGCTTTCCCAGGGGTAAATTATGCCTGAACAATGTCCTTGATGTCTGTAATAAAATGACTGGATGTAAGGGTAAGGAGAGAGCAGTGGGTGTCAATTACCTTAACTTTAGCACAGCTTTCAACACTGTAGATTGAGGGTATGTTTATGCCCCTTTACTTAGTGTTCATTGGACCTCATCTAGAATACAGTGTCTAGGTTTCCTCTGCTCCTCAACTTCCCCCATGAAACACAAATGTTGATAAACTGGAACAAGTTCAGTGGAGGCCACCAATGTGGTCAGGGCTAGATCAGTTGCCCTGTGAGGACAGTCTGAGGGAACTCGGCTTACCCAGCTTGGAGAAGAGATGGTTTGGGGGATCTAACAGCAGCCCCAGTGCCTACGGATTGGTTATCAAGGAGCCAGTCAGGCTCGTAAAAGTTGTGCATGATGGGAAGATGAGGGATAATGTCATAAGTGGAAACAAAAAGGTTCACGCTGTATATAAAGAGAAACCTTTTCCCACGAGAACAGCCCAGCAGTAGAGCAGGTTGGTCAGAGGGGTTGTGCAGTTTCCATCTTTGGAAGTTGTAAACCCCTGACTAGATAAAGCCCTGAGCAACCTGGTCTGACCCCATAGCTGACCCTGGTTTGAGGTTGGGCTAGAGACCTTTCAAGCCTGAAAGACTCCGTGACTCTCTGGTTGTAAATACAATCATAGACTCATAGAAACATTAAGGTTGGCTGGAAAAGACCTCTAAGATCATCAAGTCCAACTGTCAACTCAACACTACCATGCCTCCTAAACCATGTCCTGAAGTACTACGTCTACATGTTTTTTGGACACCTCCAGGCATGGTGACTCCACAACCTCTCTGGGCAGCCTCTTCCAATGCCTGACCACTCTTTCAGTAAAGACATTTTTCCTAATAGCCAATCTAAACCTCCCCTGGTGCAGCTTGAGGCCATTTCCTTGTGTCCTATTGCTAGTAACTTGGGAGAAGAGACCAACACCCACCTACTACAACCTCCTTTCAGGTAGCTGTAGAGAGCAATAAGGTCTCCCCTCAGCCTCCTCTTCTCCAGACTAAACAGCCCCAGTTCCCTCAGCCGATCCTCATGAGATTTGTGCTCCAGACCCTTCACCAGCCTTGTTGCCCTTCTGTGAACATGCTCCAGCACCTCAATGTCCTCCTTGTACTGAGGGGACCAAAACTGAACACAGTATTGGGGGTATGGCCTCACCAGTGCTGAGTACAGGGGCACGATCACTTCCCTACTCCTGCTGACCACACTATTCCTGACACAAGCCAGGATGCTGTTGGCCTTCTTGGCCACCTGGGCACAATGTTGGCTCATGTTCAGCCGGCTGTCCACCAGCACCCCCAGGTCCTTCTCCGCCAGGTAGCTTTCCAGCCACTCTTCCCCAAGCCTGGAGTGTTGCATGGGGTTGTTGTGACCCAAGTGCAAGGCCTGGCACTTGGCCTTGTTAAACCTCATACAATTGACCTCGGCCCATTGATCCAGCCTGTCCAGATCCCACTGTACAGCCTTCCTATCCTCAAGCAGATCAACACTCCCACCCAGTTTGGTGTCATCTGCAAACTTACTGAGGGTGCACTTGATGCCCTCATCCAGATCATTGATAAAGATATTAAACAAGACTGGCCACAACACTGAGCACTGGGGAACACCGCTTGTGACCAGCCGCCAACTGGATTTAGCTTCATTCACCACAACTCTCTGGGCTCGGCCATGAAGCCAGTTTTGTACCCTGCTGGGTAAAAATGGCCCTCAGAGCTGAGACAATCGTCACCATTGACTACCAGTCATCTTAATTGTGACTATCTATGTGATTAGAATGGGAAATTGTTCCTTGATTTACAGAAAGAATAATGGTTTCAAAACAGTTATTCTATTCTCTATTCAAATAATGAGTCTAGACAGAGTAGTGAGTTTACATGACCCTTCTTGAGCAGGGGAGTTGGACCAGGTGGCCTCAAGATGTCCCTTTCAACCTCACTCTTTTTGTGATTCTGTAATTCTGTGATTCTGTCTTTTTTCAAATGAGTGGATAAATTTTAAATTAAATATAAATTTTATATTTAAAAAAAAATCTGGAATAAACAAGACTTCAAAAAAGTAAATTTATTGCATATTTAGTATGTAATTTTGTCATTGATATCTGATGAAAAGAAGATTGTTGAGGGACAATATCTCATTATCATGCTTGTGGTGTGTATGTAAACATTCTTAGGGCTTGAATGGTCCACCTTCCTCTCTCTTCAGCATGTGTAAACCAGGAACAAAAATAAAAAAAATCTATGGAATTTCGAAAGTATAAAACTTTTCCAATAAAAGAATAAGAATTTGTCTTCAAGAAGTATGAGAATACCAATTGCAGTGTGAATAAAGTTTCTTTGAATTAGATTATTTCCACATAAAATCTTGATATATTGCTCGGATTCAAAAAATGCCAACTAAAAGTAGGTATGAAGAATTATATTATATTTGTATTATTTGTAAATGAGATAGAAAATGAAGATATTCTGTATCAGAGAGTGAAGAATAATGAAATACATAAAAGGATCCATTTCCATGGCCTTGGTATTTTCGATTTTTATTTTACAATGGTAACTCATTGCTTGATCTTTTTTTTTCTCTTAAATCTTTCTCCAGAATGTTCCATTCTGTTCCAAAGTACTTGTCCTCCAGATAAGTCAACAAAGTTAATATTATTCATGACTGTTAAGTTAACTTTGAAAATATAAGCACACTTTAGTTAATGAACATATTTGTTTAAATACTCAGAAAGACTACAATCAGAGAATTGCATCTTTTGGGGGAAAACAGGATGGGAAGTGTGTGCTTGGACAGCAGTCATGCAGGCATGCATATGTCCTATTGGTCTTACATTAGCATTGGTTTTTAATAGCTCTGTTCCTCCTCTGTTAATCACAGTCAATCATATCACGTCTTCTTCCTTATGCAAAGCATATTCATTTAAGTTTTTATCCTCCACTGAAAATTCTTATCCATGCTTGTTTCCATATGATTTCTTTTCTTCTTGAATGTGAGTGAAAAGAATATCAGATAATCTTGCAGATGACGTTTTACTTGTACTTTGTATATGAATACCTAATCCATCATAAAGCTACATTTCTACATTTACTTTTTAACAGTCATGTCATGTTTGTTGCTCATAATCATCCTGACTTAATAGCATGCTCAGATCTATTTATTCCTCATATATTTCCAGTGGATGAATGCACAATTTAGATGAGGAATTAGTGTTAGTGTTATCCTACATATAGTTATTTAACATTGACATTTTTCTCACTGGTGGCTGCTTTGGCAAACAAAGCTAGCTAATGTAATTATTATAAAACTCTAAAGTTCATGATGTAATATCTCTATTATTCCATGTGGTTTTGCAAGCAACCCATCCTAAGATAAGTATTTATATAACATATATTAAATAATTTACAAGGTGCAATCTTCTCTGAAGTTTGCTTAATATTGCAGACATACAGAAAGCTATAGTTCATAGTAGATCCAAAAGGCAGCAAAACCATATCAGTCAGAATATTCTTTTAGTGCTACAGCTAATACAGTGCCTCTGATTTTATTTTCATTGTACAGTCAACAGAAAACTTAATCAGCATATTCGGTGAGCAGAGAAACACAATTAAAAGCTGCTTCATTGAAAAGACTTCTTGAACAGCTCTACAGTCAATTGTCATCTCAGAATATTTAATGAGATTGCTTTCTAAGTCTACAGAGTTCAGCTGTGTGTGTTTTCATGGTATCAACATACATTTTCATTTTTATAGAAGTTCACAAAAAGATGAGGTAAGGTTATGTCATTGTTTCTATTCTTTCCTGTCCTCCCTCAGGCTAAGCTTTCTGAAATGCAGGTAACTTGTCTGTCATTTCAGACTGTTTGAATCTCATCTCTTCAGAGACAAATTGAGCATATTTAACTTATCAAAGATATCACCCAGTTCTGTCCGCATACACAGTCACTGCTGCTCGGACCACGCTGCCTGCTCTGTGTTGCCTTCCTGAAATAAAAAGACCTAATTTCTGAATTTTTATATTCAGCTCAAAATATTGCTGTGTGATAGTCATCTTACCTCAGCAAGGAGAAGCAGTGCTGGTGCTCAGAACACTCTGTCACAATGTCTTGTGCCTTTGGCTAGACAAATTCATACATTTTACTGACCTGATAAGGGGGATAACTTGCATTCAGTTGAAAGGACCATTTTCATATATTTAACACCTCTTTTTGGATAGGATAGCATTTATTTCATGTGAGGGCAGCAAGCCCCAAGCCTGTCTGTGAGGGCTCTCTTTTTGCTGAACACAGTTCCATCACCATCAAAACCTTTGAATAATTACACCCTGTGAATGATGCTTTTTCTTTAAATAATTCTCAAGAAAGTTTTTAAAAAATATATTCATTATTTATTATTTGCTATTTGCTATTGGTATCTTTCGTGTTGGCAGAGATAGGTCAGCACAGCACAAAACTCTTCAGAAAAAGCACTAGCTTTTAAATAAAAGAAGCAATTACTTCTGCCTTTCAAGCAACATCAGAAGAAACCTCATGTTTGATCAAGTTGGTTTTTTTTTTTTAATTATTTGTTTGTTTTTTTTTTTCTTAAAACATTTTGATTGCTGATATAACATGTTTGGAGCTGCTCTGTAATAATTTCTGAATGTTCAGGTCAGGTTATTGGAAGGCTCTGAGTCTTCACATTAAAAGACAGAGCTGGAAGGTTTTGTGATTTGCTTTCTTTAACTTCTGGCCTCAAGAGGGCTCCCAGCTCCCTTCCAGTGTCCTTGGACTGGGCAGGAAGATGACAGCCTGGCCCAGAGAGAGGACCTTTACATCTGTGCTCAGCTGCTTAGGAAATGTTTCCCATGTGTAAAAGACCTAATACCAAACTGCTAACTTGGTGTCTTCTGCTCCGGGAGTGTGATCTTGTGGGAATTCCCATAAAAGAAAATACTAATATTTCATCCCAGTTTATAAACCAGAAGGAGATCTGAGAAATTCCTTAAAGCATTTGTTCAATTCTTGTGCTTGGAAGACTCCAGTGATGTATTTAAAGTGCTAGTCTATCGATTCAGTCAGTATATTGAACTGATTATTGATATATTTTCTCAATCATTGTATTTTTTCAGTAGATCAGGAGATTCTTTCTTTTTTAAAGACACAAATATAATGGTTCAAACTAAGTCAGAGCGCAGGCAACAAGTGCTTTTGGGTACCATTGCCTGTGAAAATGCTGAGCTGAAAAAATGCTCTGAAGCAGGACAGGAAAAGTTCCTGGCATGCAGGAGATCAAAAGAACTCTCCTGCAGGTCTAAAAATGAACACTTGCTCCATGGAGAGTAATTATCTTGGTACAACCAGCTGAGACACAGGACCTTGTGGGACCAGAAGAAGTTACAACTAGCTTCATTATCATCAGGAGATCAAAAGATTTTAAGATAGATGAGCATACCAGCTGCTCTTTCAGGATATGCTGTCCCTTTGTTACGATAGCTTAAAACTTCCATTTTAAGAAGGCTGTTACACACCTATGTATGATTTATATCTGAGTCATAAAAAGAAAAAAACTGCAGGTACCTGAACACAGTCAGACTTACTGAGAAAGCGCAGTCTCCCATGAAGTATTGTAACGCAGGTCTTAGTCGAGTACAAGAAAGACATCAATAAACTGGAGCAAGTTTGGTCAGGGGCTGGAACACTTGCTCTGTGAGGAGAGGCTGAGGGAGTTGGGCTTGTTCAGCCTGGAGACAAATGGCTCTGGGGGCGGATCTTAATGCTGTCCTCAACTGTCTCATGGAAGGAAATAGAGAAAAAGGAGCCAGACTCTTAGAGGAAGAATGAAAGGTAATGGACACGAGCTGGAAGATGGGAAATTCTGACTCAATATTGGGGAAAAAAATTTCACCATGAGTGTGGTCAAACACTGGAACCAGTTTTCAGAGAGGTTGAGGGATCAAATCCCTCAAGGTTGAAGCTTGCCAATGTGACACCCATATATTAGAAGGGCCGGAAGGAGGATCCGGGGAACTACAGGCCTGTCAGCCTGACCTTGGTACCAGGGAAGATTTTGGAGTGGTTCATCTTGAGTGAGCTCACCAGGCATGTGCAGGACACCCAGGGGGTCAGGCCCAGCCAGCATGACTTCATGAGAGGCAGGTCCTGCCTGACCAACTGGATCTCCTTCTATGAGCAGGTGACCCGCCTAGTGGATGAGGGAAAGACTGTGGATGTTAACTACCCGGACTTTAGCAAGACCTTTGACACAGTCTCCCACAGCATCCTCCTAGAGAAGCTAGCGGCTCATGGCTTAGACAGGTGTACTCTTTGCTGGATAAAAAACTGGCTTCATGGCCGAGCCCAGAGAGTTGTGGTGAATGGAGCTAAATCCAGTTGGATGCTTATCAGAACTGGTGTTCCCCCGGGCTCAGTGTTGCAGCCAGTCTTGTTTAATATCTTTATCAATGACCTGGATGAGGGGATCAAGTGCACTTTCAGTAAGTTTGCAGATGACACCAAACTGGGTGGGAGTGTTGATCTGCTTGAGGATAGGAAGGCTGTACAGAGGGATCTGGACAGGCTGGATCAATGGGCTGAGGTCAATTGTATGAGGTTTAACAAGGCCAAGTGCCAGGCCTTGCACTTGGGTCACAACAACCCCATGCAACGCTACAGGCTTGGGGAAGAGTGGCTGGAAAGCTGCCTGGCGGAGAAGGACCTGGGGGTGCTGGTGGACAGCCGGCTGAACATGAGCCAACATTGTGCCCAGGTGGCCAAGAAGGCCAACAGCATCCTGGCTTGTGTCAGGAATAGTGTGGTCAGCAGGAGTAGGGAAGTGATCGTGCCCCTGTACTCAGCACTGGTGAGGCCATACCCCCAGTACTGTGTTCAGTTTTGGTCCCCTCAGTACGAGGAGGACATTGAGGTGCTGGAGCATGTTCACAGAAGGGCAACAAGGCTGGTGAAGGGTCTGGAGCACAAATCTCATGAGGATCGGCTGAGGGAACTGGGGTTGTTTAGTCTGGAGAAGAGGAGGCTGAGGGGAGACCTTATTGCTCTCTACAGCTACCTGAAAGGAGGTTGTAGTCTCTTCTCCCAAGTTACTAGCAATAGGACACAAGGAAATGGCCTCAAGCTGCACCAGGGGAGGTTTAGATTGGCTATTAGGAAAAATGTCTTTACTGAAAGAGTGGTCAGGCATTGGAAGAGGCTGCCCAGAGAGGTTGTGGAGTCATCATGCCTGGAGGTGTCCAAAAAACATGTAGACCTGGCACTTCAGGACATGGTTTAGGAGGCATGGTAGTGTTGAGTTGACAGTTGGACTTGATGATCTTAGAGGTCTTTTCCAGCCAACCTTAACAATTCTATGATTCTGTGATCTCTGTCCTTCAAGATATTTAAAACTCAGTTGGAGAAGTCCATGAGCAGCTTCCTATGAGGGAATGTGCTTTGAGCAAGGGGGTTGGACTAGCTAAGGTTCTTCCAACCTACATGACTCTGTGATTATAACCTGTGGGTTAACATAAAAAAAGGGTCAGCCGTGTGTGGTGGGTTTACCTTGGCTGGCTGCAAGACCCCCAGTCTGTTGCTCTCTCTCTCCCCCTTCTCAACAGGACAGGCACAGAAAATAAGATGGAAAAGCTCATGGGCTGAGATAAAGCCAGCTTAATATTCACTACTTCCCATTGGCAGGCAGATGTCCAGCCATTCCCTAGGAAGCAGGGCCACAATAGGTGTAGTGGTTGCTTGGAAAGATAAACACCATAGCCACAAATGTACCCAGCTTTCATTGCTAAGCGCAATGTCATATAGTATGGAATATCCCTTTGGTTAGATTAGGTCAGATGACCTGGCTGTGTCCCCCTCCCAACCTCTTGCCCACTCCCAACCTACTGGCCTTTGGATGGCAGGGGAATTTGGAGAGGAAGCCCTGGTGCTGTGCAAGCACTGTTCAGCAAAAGCCAAAACGCTGGTGTGTTGTTAACACAAAGCACAGCACAATATGGGCTACTATGAGGAATGTTAAGTCCATCTCAACCAGAGACAGCACATCATGGCATGTAATTGTGCATGACACAAGCTTGTTGCTTGAAAGGGGTACACAGCAATGGATCAGAAAATACAGCTTACCCTTAACTGTGACAATAATGTTGTTCAGATAGTTCTACTTCTTACTTGTGTTTCAGTAAAATTGATCTGACGTTAATGCACAGTGTTAGGCTGACTTTAGGATCTACATGTGTAAGAAAATAATTAAATACTGTGCTCCCAAAGTGCTAAGCAACAACTGAATTTCAACAGAAAGAACTTGGATATGTCAAGGATAAATTACCTGGGAAAACCCCCTAGAATTAACTTATTTTCTTTGCATTTTAGTATTGATTGAACTGCTTAAGTGGTGAAAATAGCAGGACAGCAAATCTAATTAGTGAAATATGGCACTTCTTTAAGAAAGCAAACATGCTTTGGTGGCCAAAGCTTGGTTTCTTTATTTTTCTGATTCATGGCCTGCTTCCCAGCTTTAATGCCTAATCCTAAAATGTGCTGCTGAGTGCATGTTGTGACAATTCAGAAGATCTACCTATGTACAACCTCAGAATTCTCTATAAAATCATGGGCGTTGTTTATCTTAATCAAAGTCAGTTTTCTCAGCTTTAAGGTGCACCTCTCTAACACTCTCTGTTGTTCTTCTGCCTCCCTGACAGTTTAGTATTCACAGAGGAGTGCCTATGCAGCCGGGAACAGAGGATTTGTTCAAACAGAAGAAAAAAGCTGGTGCCTGATCAAGAGGACTGGTTTAAATCAGTTATCTGGCAAGAACATCACACAATAGGGTTTTCTGATTATATGTTGGGCCTCTCCACAATGTGTACTGAGGAATGGAGGCAGAAAGTAGAAACTGCACCACCCCCCAAATTAAATTTTTGAGGGGCATTTTCACTGGCTTACCTGAAGACAGTTGAGCCAATATCTGATGAAGAAGGAACTCTGCCTTCCTGAATACAGATTGATTCTTAATGAACAGGGGATGGAGAGTGAGGGACAGTATCTATAGAGAGTCTGTGGGTTTTATTAGGTTCTTTGCTAAAAAGCATTACTAGGAAAAGAACAGTAACCCTTAAAGAAACATTTAAGGAAAAGGAAAAGACATTACAAACTATAGAACTGAATTCTCTGTGTTCCAGGGTAGATAGCTGAAATCGGCTAAGTTTCTTGTTCTACTGTCCAGGTGGAAGACAATTCCCAGATTTCATTCTTCAGATGGGTAAAATCCAGCCAAAGTTTATTCACGACTAGTTCATACTAATTTGTTCTGTTGCCACTTTTTTTCTAGCTTAAATTAACTCTTCTCCCTCTCATTTATCGCCCTGATGATTTTACAGACTATGTTTTTTTCTTCCTGAATTAAATGAGTCAAGATTTTTTTCAAGTGTCCTTTCCAAACATAAGCTCTCCATTCAGCTGACCATTTCTAGCAGGATTTCTCTGCACATATTCAAATCTAAATTCGTCTCTCTTGAAATGGATATATGAAATCCTGTACGGTGTATATGAGGGCTTACTAATGCCTTAAACAGTAGTAATGATGGCAAGAAAGCAGACCAGCATTGAGAGGCTTTTCAAGGTGCTTAATCTGGAGGGCTGAGTAGAAAAATCACTATCTAATCAGAGCAGGAGACATTCTTGGCTTTTCTTGAATCAAATGTCTTGGATGAATTTGCAGTGTAAAATTTAAAAAAAAAAAATCTATCTTGACATTAGCAATTTCTCTAGCAAAATATTTCAGGTGACAGGATTAACATAAGCACCAAAAAACCCCAATCTTTATATCTACAGTTTCGTTTGAAACACTGTTTGGATCAAGGAAGGAAAAAAAAATTGAGGACAGGTAGATGAACATTTTTTATTGTGTCAGAAAAAGTTTCTGTATGAAACAATATTTTGCCATGCTCTGCATTATGTGAACTAAAGAGAATTCACATGGGACATGTAGATTTGTGTCAGTCCACAAGCATAAATAATGAGTAAATGTAGTATATCTATATGATTATGAATCATTTAAGTCAAAGATTTTTTTCCAGATAGGTCTATTTATGGATCTTAAAGCTGTGGCAATCACTTTATTCTGGGTTTCTTTTCAGACTTTACAGAAACAGACAATCAAAACAAAGAAAATATGATTCGCTTATTAAAGACTCCTCCATGGTCTGCTACTGTAACTTTTGGATTTCATGAAAAGGTCCTGAAAAAACTAAGAAGTTGCGTAATCCTAAAAAAATAAGATGCAGAGAAATTAATTTAATATTGTGGAATTAAAATACTGGAGCCTAGGGAAAGATAACCCCAAAACAAACAATCCCACACCAAGAAAGTAACAGGTAAAGTTCTGGAGAAATACTCCAAAGCAACAAACAAATGACGAAGCCCCCCCATTTTCTCTATTAAGTAGTTACAATTACCTGTGCTTACATTCAAATAATAATAAGAGAATGGCTTTAAGAATGAATAGTCAATCACAAAAATACTAGAAAATGCCCAAGACAGCACTCAGTGCAAATCAAACTTATCCTAGGCCTCATACTTAAAAAAATCACATTGATCTAGTAGAAATAACAAATAAAAATAATATTCACAGCAGAGAGAATTTAATCTCAAACGCTTGACATTCTGAAACAAGTAAATGACCAAAAACTTCCATGTGGGGGAAATTATTAAACAACGTGAATAAAAAGAGCTGTTACCATCTCACTTGCTGTGATGTACAGTTTAAGGGCCTAGCTGATGCTATGTCAGCATTTCAGTTTTGGTCAGGAGATGAGTTATTTGAAGCTGCTGTTTATTTGCAGAAGTTCTGATTAGTCAAATACAATCAATCTGATATGGAAACTGGGTTATTTTTACCTTGACTTTTCTTCTAGCATTCCTCTTGGTATTAATGGAAATTTGAGTCAAAGCTCTAAACACAGATTAAGCATAATTGCATGCGATTCTCATGATTTGCCACACCTATTGCTATACCATTACAAAGTACCATTATCCCAAATATCTTCCATCAGTTTTCCCTGTGCTCTTTCAGCGTCACTAATTCGTGATTTTCAGTATGGCTTGTTATAGTAATATCGACAAATGGCATATAACCACTCAATCAAGCATATCAAGTCCTTTAATTTGGTCTAATTCAGACATCAATGAAAGGTGTGAAGCTTTTACATTTGCTTTACTGAAACTAATGTCCATCACAAAACAAATTGATTTTCAGTTTCAATACAAATCAAAATTTGATCACATGAAAAATTGTTGTCAAGCTTGCTAAACTGATAATGAATAAACAACATAAAGAGACTGTTGAATGTCTACCTTACATTTTCCTTTTCTCTGGTGTATAATTTCTAGCCATTCAAAGTAATATTCTAAAAGATGGAACACCTCAGGCATTTTTTGCCTGTCTACTTTTTTTAATTCACCAGGCCTATTTTTCGGTCATATTTTGCATTATGGTACTTTACATAGGCAAAGTAAATGGATACTTTGGTGTTGTGGTTTAGCCCCGGTCAGCAACTAAGCACCACACAGCCGCTCGCTCACTCCCCCACCCTTGTGGGATGGGGGAGAGAATTGGAAGGGCCAAAGTAAGAAAACTCGTGGGTTGAGAGAAGAAGAGTTTAATAATTAAAATAAAACAGCAATAATACTAATATAATGAAAAGAAAAATAATGAGCGAGAGAGAGATGAAACACTGGAAGAAGAGGGAAGAAAAAAAACAAAACCAAGACTAAACAACAAGTGCTGCAACCGCTCACCACCCACCGACCGACGCTGCCGGTCCCCGAGCCGCGATCGCTGCTTCCCCCGGCCAACTCCCCCCAGTTAATATACTGGGCATGACGTCACATGATATGGAATACCCCTTTGGCCAATTCGAATCAGCTCTCCTGGTTGTATCCCCTCCCCTCCCGGCTTCTTGTGCACCTGGCAGAGCATGGGAAGCTGGAAAAGTCCTTGACTAGTGTAAACACTACCTAGCAACAACTAAAACATTAGTGTGTTATCAACATTATTTTCATACTAAGTCTAAAACACAGCACTATACTAGTTACAGTGAAGAAAATTAACTCTATCCCAGCTAAAACCATGACATTTGGTATAAATGTTTTCGATTTGGCAAATAGCCAAATGCGAGAGACTAAGTGGAAAGTATATGGGGGTAGAAAATGTATCTCCACCAAACTCTGTCCAAAATCTGACTCCAGCTTCCATTTTCCCAGAGATACATATGTGGATTGCTCAGAAAGGACTGATCACAGTTTTGAAAGACAAATAAGACAGCATGATGATTGTCTATCTCTGTAATCGCGTTCTTTGAGGAAGCTGTAATTCTCCTAATAACATGGATTAAGAGACATGTCTGCTTTTATTGTCTTTATATTGTAATGTAAGTAATCTTAAACAGTTCTACAGTAATTACACATAAAGAAAGAAAAATATGTAGTATTTCTTTTTGTTAATGTTTTTCTTTATCTGAAATTCTACAAGTGATACAAATAGAATAGTGTTAATCAGTTAATCCTTGATATTATCTCTCTAACATCTTCAACACATGCATCTTTTGGGCGTATTCTCTATGTCTTGTTCTATGCCTGGAGATCTACATTTGTTCTAACAAGCTTAAGAGCAAGCTGTTAATACCACAGAAATAATTGTTTGATACTGCTATAAAACAATTAACTGCAACAAAGAATCTGCAGTGTCTCCAGACCACTGCCCATTTATGCAGAAACAAAACTGTTAGCTCATTTTATTTAAATAAGGCTACCCTTTCCATGATTTTCTCAATAAATGTGTACACTGAATGAGTGTCTTCATGACCTTCATGGTTATTGGCCATATTGCACTATCTATTTGTAAGAACAA
Source organism: Morus bassanus (assembly GCA_031468815.1). Classification (NCBI taxonomy): domain Eukaryota; kingdom Metazoa; phylum Chordata; class Aves; order Suliformes; family Sulidae; genus Morus; species Morus bassanus. The sequence continues at coordinate 91,348,849 of CM062569.1, forward strand.
CTCCCCATTGATTTCTCGGGAAGACAACTTGGGAACAGTGTGCATTGTCTGACAAGTGGTAGGACCCATAACAGATTCACCAGTTGCAGAATATTCATCTTACTTGATGTGGTATGCATAAGACATCAAAATCTAGTAGAGTTACATTTTTAAAGCATGTATAAGTAAGATTTGATCCTGGTGCCTGTACGAACTATATTTATGGTGTTCATCCCCTTGGCGTCTACAAATCTAGATGATTTTCAGATGACAAAATTTCTATCAAACTAATAGAAATTACATGATTTAACTGCCGTCGAATATAAATACATATTCACATGGTGTTTAATTTACAACTCAGCTTACATCTTCAGCTCAGCTAGTTCTGTCTCTGAGACTTAGGTCAAGTGCTTTTGACTTCTCTTGAAATGTTTTCTTCTGATTTAAAAGATTACTTTAGATATCTTAGACTAAATTGCACCAAAACTGGAACAGGGTTTAGCCATCCTCCAGCCCTCTCTTGCCTCCATTCTCAGTTGCAATATAACTGAGAAGCACCTGAAATTCCACATGTTCTTGCTGACAATGTTCTGAAGGATGCCTTTACCCACACTACCCAGCAAGCTGTTTGCTGTCATATTCTCCTATGTTGTGTGGAAAAGCTGGCTACCAGTGCATCCCAAGACAAGGATCTCGGCCCAATTTCTCTCAGTTCTTGCATAAATGATCTAAAATCTAAACTTCTAAATGTAGGGTCGACAGAGCCGTCCTTACCACTTGAATAGAAACACAGGCAAAAGAAGATTTCACTTTGTCTTTGGAGGTGTAGCTGGAGGTATTTGCTTTGGAGAAAGCATACTTAATCTGACTCATAAGTGAATAAAGATACTAGGTTCATATCTTTAGACTTAGGAAGTTATATGGTAGTTGAGATGCACTTATGATTTCCAGTTAGTTGACTGGAAGCGGTCTACCACTCAATGTGCCAACAACTTTTGGATTCCCCTTTAGGAACTGGACACATGCAAGGGTAAATGTGCGAAGTCTTTCCTAAGAAGGCAGGAATTTTCCACCTGACAGCTCTCTGAGACACCCAGCTATCAGCCAAATCTACGCCAGAAGCTCTGTAGCCCCACTAGGAAGGTACATGGCTTGAGCCAGTTCAACCCTGCCTGACTTGAATATACCTGAGCCTTTGGTGAGATCTAGTCTTTAACCTGTATGAAGGAGAAATGTACTTGTCCTGACAGAATTTTTCTGTAATTCAGGAACAGAAGATATTGTGTATGTTTCCTTGTGGAGGTCATGTACACACAGGATTGAGTCAAGGTGGAAGCAATCCCAAAATTACCTGGGCTGCCCTACAGAAAGCACAAACTGGCTATAGCTGTAGTGCTGATATCAAAGCCCTGGGAAGCACAAAACACTGCTGGTGCTGCTCCCAGAGAGGCCAGTGACTACAGAGGGCCTCAAGGTAGGAACAGTCTCTCCCACAGGAGCCATTGCTCCTTTTCTTTTTTTCTCATGCCACTGTAATGTGGGCTTTTAACTTCCTTGATCCCTAAATTAACAATGTGTGAAATAGACTCAATTTTTCATTTTAAGTGGATCCTGTAAAGTTTATTTAATTCAAGTGCTCTGAGGTCCTAAGGGAAAGAAGGGAAATAAAAAAGGATGCAAAATATCATTGCAATTTTTTTTTTTTTAACCTAGTAAAAGAAGTAGAAAGCAATATTACTACTGGAATAGTGGAATAAAAATGAAAATATTGGAAAGAATGTTCTTTAAACAGTTGAAAGCTTGTCAGACAAGATCATCATTTAGGGTTTTACAAGGGAGGGTTCTTATGGGACTGTAAATACAGAAATCACAGTCTACATCAGCAGAAAAATAAATCCAGTAATAAAACCAACACGATTAGTGGTGCTTGGGAATTCGGGAGTGAATGCTGCTTCAAACCACTCTCACAAGATGGAATGGAAAGTGATGTGGAAAGAATGAACAGCAAAATGCCGATGGTATGGTCTCCTGAGCAAAGGGCTGACAGGATACTTTATATACTGTAGGCAAAAACATAGACCCCTGAAAGCAAAATCCTCTCCTGAGTCCAGAAACATCAGTAGTGTAAATTTACCACAACTTCTATGGCAGTTAACTATATGATTAGTGTGACATTATTCACAGAGCCTGAAATATCTAATGCATTCCTATAGGTGAGAAATACTTGCTAGCAACAATGAACTTTTCCTTGTTCCACTGCTTTTTAATTAACATTCCTTGAGCCATTTCCCTGGTTCTGATAATCTGGAATACTCTTTGGACTGCTCTTTATCTGCTTAAAACAACAAACAAAATACCTGTTTAAAGGTATTTTGGTGACGTCTTTCAGCATTGTATGCTTCTAGAATAGGTCTCATCAACAATGATCAGTCTGAGGTTTTAAAGATCCTAAACAAAGTAGGCTGAAGTCTGCTCCCAATTTATATACTGGATAGTTAGCAAAATGGAGAAAGATAATTTAAATACTGTTGAGTGCTGAAGTGAAAGGGAGGAAGAAATTTACTGTACACAGATAAAAATGTTTAATCCTGAAAAGGCAATAAACTGTCCCATGCCATCTTCTGACACTGTATTTATTTGCATTCCTTGACAAAGATCACCATTGAGCAGGCATTGGTGGCATGATGGATTGAGAAGAGAATTGTAAAGTGGATTACAAACTGTTTCATGGAGGGTTGGTGACTGAAATAATATCAAGCTGAAGTGGTGGATGATAATCCTCTCAGTAGTTTGGCTTCCCCTCACTACAAGAAAGACATTAAGGTGCTAGAGCGTGTCCAGAAAAGAGCAACAAAGCTGGTGAAGGGTCTAGAGCACAAGTCTTATGAGGAGCAGCTGAAGGAACTGGGGTTGTTTAATCTGGAGAAGAGGAGGCTGAGGGGAGACCTTATCACTCTCTACAACCACCTGAAAGGAGGTTGTAGTGAGGTGGGTGTTGGTCTCTTCTCCCAAGTAACAAGTGATAGGACAAGAGGAAATGGCCTCAAGCTGTGCCAGGGGGGGTTTAGATTGAATATTAGGAAAGATTTCTTCACTGAAATTGTTGTCAAGCATTGGAACAGGCTGCCCAGGGAAGTGGTTGAGTCACCATGCCTGGAGGTATTTAAAAGACATGTAGATGTGATGTTTAGGGACATGGTTTAGTGGTGGACTTGGCAGTGCTAGGTTAACGGTTGGACTTGATGATCTTAGAGGTCTTTTCCAACCTAAACAATTCTATGGTTCTATGAAAATCCAGGCCTGTGACCTACCTGATGTGGGCCTCAGGGATGAACCTCTGGCTAATTCATATTAAGTTCTTTGTTAGGAAAGTATAGTTTGTCTAGGAGATGGGGAAAGGGGAAGTTAGTGCCTCCCTTGTCCTGTTTTATAAGGTCAGGGAAGGGCTCAAGGTGTTTTTTGGTCCAGCAGCTTAAAAGAGCTTGAAAGCTATGCCAGCTGTTGCAAAAGAGGGTGAAGAAAGCATTGAGGAGAAGTTGACTAACAATGAGAAGGATAAGATTAGTTCCTGTAGCTGAAAGATCACCCAAATGACTGATAATGAGGTTCTTTACAACTCTACCCAAACTCAACTGCCTTATTTCTGTGCTGAAAGTAGAACATACTCTTTAATGGTATGATGAACCTCCTTTTTTTGGATAGAGAGATTCGAAAGCATTGAAGGTGCTCCTAATGTGAGAACTCTGTGGCATTCAGCAGTGATCAACACAGGTCTTTTCTCTAGGCTAGGTAGTGGCATAGGAGAAGATGGGAACTATAGTTTAAAGTATGAGTGCTGATTGCTCAGGCCTACCCACTGCAGTTGACCTTTAAGAACATCAACTAATTTGGGACCAAAAAGCAATATGTTTCTTCTAAAATTCTCTGTGCCTGATTATTATTATTACCCCAGATTGAACGTTTCTCTCCCTCTGCAGCTGGAATTTTAATTGGCTGTTCTGTTCCTGTAACAACTGCTAAGGAGCTTTGCTCTTCCCCTAACTGCTCCATTACTTCTACATACCACCAAATGCAGTTAAATATTTTTATCCCTGCATACTTATTTTTTATTTTATTTCAGTTCATTTAGCTTCTTAAGAAGTAGATGGGTCCTTAATGTGGTTTAAAAGTGTTGGTGGCTTTCTCAGATTGACAAGCATTGGCATACTGGCAGGTTGAAGCTTTGTTTTTGTTTGTAGATGACACCTAAATGCAGCGAAGGCATGCCAACATTCATTCCTCGACATGTTGAGTCTTGCTAGATTTGTACAAAGAAAGCAAATTGCCTTGTATATGTATCTTGTGATAGTACAGGGAAAGCTGGATATAACAGATGAGGAAGATGACCTATTGATGTTTCACCACTGTAAGCTGTAAATGCCTTTCAGAGGCACCACCTGAACATTCCTCAGGTTAAGCATTATCCCTCCTTGCCCAAAACAGAATAGTTTCTCCTCTTGGAAGGCCAGCAGCGTGTCCTTTCCAGGCATCCTCTGCTCAAATTCAAATTCTGGGATCTAGTCCAGGGATTCATGGTGCGATTTGGAGGCTGGCCAGCACACACATTGTGCTGTGTATTTCCTTATCTGAAGAGGCAGCTAGCAAATGTTGTTATAAGAATAAGCTCCTTTTTTCTCCATTCATTTGATTTTTGGAGTTGCACTGCTCCTGTGTCTCTAAAGTTGATTGGAAGGCCTGAGAAAGGAGTGTGAATAAGCCAATCAGCAATCTGTGTCCTAAATATTGAATTTGGCTGCTAATAGGAGTATTTAGATACAGGAACAAGTGCTCTTATTGACTGCCAAAGAACAAGATTAGTACATTTACTAGTAAGATAGGGCTGACAATCTGCTTCATAGAGAAAATACATCTGGGCTGACCTTATGTGTGTTGGCCCTCTAGGAAAACAAATAATCAAGGCCAATGAAATGAAGAGGGCAATCGATATAGGTATTTGCTTGTTGTTTACAAGTAACTAATACTATATATATGCTCAAAAGTAACGGCGCACATGCAGTCTGTGATCCCTGATTGGAAATGGTAGATTAGCACTTCGTTTGCTGATAGTTTAAGAATGGTACAACTTAATGGCTCCTCTGTAGACTCTGAGGGTGAACTATGTTCAAATGAAAACATAATTTCTCCATCATCAAATATGGGATTACTGATCTTCTTTTACAATCTCATTTTGTATAGGGGTAAATAGATTATTTTTAAAACCCTGTTGCATGATCTGTTTATTTTCTTTCTCCTTCTACATTTTGACACCTAATAATTTTCTATTTCCTTATTATTTCCATTTCCTTGTCTTGGTTTGTTCAGCCTAGAGAAGAGGAGACTAAGGGGTGACCTCATCACGGTCTACAGCTTCCTTGCAAGTGGAGGAGGAGAGGCAGGCGCTCATCTCTTCTGGCGACCAGTGATAGAACCTGAGGGAATGGCAGGAAGATGTGCCAGGGGAGGTTTAGGTTGGATATTAGGAAAAGGTTCTTCACCCAGAGGGTGGTGGAGCACTGGGACAGGCTCCCCAGCGAGGTAGTCATGGCACCAAGCTTGACGACATTCAAGAAGCATTTGGACAATGCCCTCAGAGACATGGTGTGAATTTGGGGTTGTCCTGTGCAGGGACAGGAGTTGGACTCGATGATCCTTGTGGATCCCTTCCAACTCAGGACATTCTATGATTCTATGTTTATTTATTTTATACAGCCTGTGCTTGTTTCAGACAAGAATTCAGGACTCAGTAGCTCAAAACTGACTGGTGATTTTGCCTGCTTTGTATTGTTCATCTAACCAGAGGTAACTTTAAAAGTTTTCAAGTACAAATAAATACTTTTCCATGAAAGCAAGGTCTTTTGACCACCTAAAGTTTGAACAGTTTAAATCTGTAGTAATTTTTGAGAAAATCATATTCCTTTCTTGACTTTCACATGTGTTTCCTTTTCCATCCCCTATTACATCTCTCTGTTCTCCTCCCATTCTTCCTTGTACTACTTCTTTCTATGTCTTACAGGATTCCTCTCTACTACTATCTTTCTTTGCACATTATCTAGTTACATCCTATTACGTTAACTGCATATGATTTTTCATACATCTTATTTAATGGTCTCAAAACTGTGCTAGCAATAGTAACGCTATTTTGAAAAGTGTTAATGACAGCGTATCATTACCATCTATGCTAAGTCTGCTGCTGAAGCCTGAACTTACCCCAGGTTAACTGCAGGTAATCCCAGATACCCAGTCCCTGGGAGAAACAGGGTCTGGCCAGGATCTTAGAACAAGAAAACTTGTAGCAGTGCTTATTTTACACCCTTCAGGAAATGAGTCACAGAGGAATAAAGGTAGGTATGTACAGTGAGTATGCAATACCCTTGCACTTCAAAGTAATCCTTTATTTTGTTCAGCCCTGAAGCTGTCTGGCAGTTGGACTATAACATATTTGTAGGTCACTTCCAACTGAAAATATTCCATTCTATTCTATTCTATTCTATTCTATTCTATTCTATTCTATTCTATTCTACAGAGCTCTGAGGTTAGCTGATTGCTCAGGCCGAAGGGCTCTTCAGTTGTTTTGTAAGAGTACACCTCTTGCAGAAGGTGTACCTGTAATCCCAGTAGTTAAACAAGATCAGATCTTGCTGTCTGTGCAGCAAAGCCATCCAATGGGGAAATGGAGCTGCACTTGTTCCTTTTCCAGCTGCCTTGCATCAATGAGAAGCATATCTCAGAGTGAAAACATTATCAGGGCAAAATGAAGTAAGCTGTGATACACATCGAATACCCTGACAATCAAATGTGAATATAGAATGCCCATATTTTGTCTTCTTCCAGCTTCCTAAGCACCTGTTCTGTTTATGGTACTCACACCTTTAAAATTCAAGCACGTGTGTGAACCCATGCAAGGAATGCACTTTGTGTGGGAGAAGACTGTAGATTGATAAAAGTAGCCAGTGGCTATTGGTGCTGCAGGTGTTTTTGTAGATGTTGGCTTGCATCACTGGGGCAAATGTAAGTAAGACATGTAAAATGAAAGTATAAGGCTTTTCTGAAATGTCAGTTATACCAAATAAACTGGTAATCCTGGGATTTTGTAGTAACTACAGCACTAGGTAGCAAGAAATAGTGAAAACATCGTATGCTTGAAATACAGGCTAGGAAAGTACTAATTTTAATGGCACATTTAATCATTTCCATACCAGATGTAAATGCAATATCAATAACATGTTTTGATATTTAACTCTGTGCTTACTGGGAAGAAAAGCAAATCAGAGAAAAAATTTTCATTTGTGACAGAAAGACTTTATTTTTCTAAAACTTATTCAGGTAACTGAGCACACAGGAAGGATTATCTGGATGGATACTGAAGAATCAGTTGTGTAGTTCTTTGAAAACAGAAATTTGTTGGAAATTAATTAGGTAAACGGAAGTTAAAACGTTATTATACATAAAAAGATAAAATCCTTATTTGAATGCAAATACATTTTTCCTATAAAAGTAATGTATGAGGATATGATTTTGTATCCTTTGAATACATCAGAGACAGATTACTTCCTGCATATGTCGTACATAAAGAATAGAAGAACCTAAAAAAGTGTGAAAGAGAAACCAGGCAATGTACAAACAGAGTCTTAAATTACCTGTGCCAATGGACAGATTTTGACTGACACCAAAATTTGACACTTTAAAACTTTGGCAGTTATACCTTTTGTAATTACACCAGTTCACTTAACAGGGGATGAAAGTGGGGTACAGAGAGGAGAGGGGGGAAAGGGCAGTTGAGAAATAAGTTCTTTGGACAGTTACAACACTGTGACACAGCAGGATTTGTCTGCAGTTCCTTACAAGAACATTTTCCTGAACTGGGCCCACAGGCAACAGTGAGTGTGGGTCTCTTCCAAATTCTGCTTTGGAAAGAAATTTAACCTGTACGTCCAAAAGGTGACATCCATGTCACCCCTACATCTATGATTCTCAGAAATATTCCTACTTCTTGTTATGGAGACACACACACCAGGTGTGGCCTCAGCAGTGCTGAGTATATAGGAGGACCCCCTCCCTTGATCTGCTGGCATTGCTTTGCCTCATGCAGCCCTGGACACCATTTGCCTTCTTTGCCAAAAGTCCCTTTTCTGACTCATGTTCAACTTGGTGTCCACCATGTCCTTTTCTGCCAAACTGATTTTCAGCTGGGTGGCCCCCAGCATGTACTGATGCCTGGGACTGTTCCTCCCCAGGTGCAGGACTTTGCATGTCCTCGTGCTGCTATCCACGTCCCTGTGGATAGCAGCACAAGTCTATGGCATATCAGCCACTCTCCCAGTTTTGTGTCATCTTCAAACTTGCTGAGGGTACGCTGTGCCACATTATCCAGATCACTAATGAAGATGTTAAACAGGACTGGACACAGTATTGACCCCTGGGGTACACTGCTAGTTACTGGCCTCCAACCATACCTCATGCTACTGGTCACTACTCTCTGGACCCAGCCATTCAGGCAGTTTTCAGTCCATCTCTCTGTCTATTTATCCAGCCCCTCATGGTGAAGCCATGCTGACTACTTGTGATTTCTACTTCTGGTTATGGAGGTATTGTATGTGTTATAAGCAGGGAACAAATCAAGTTCCTGTAGGGTTGGAGATTAGATTTCAGTTTTGAGGAGGTAACTTACAGACAGAATGAGCAGAAGTTCTGGAGGCCAGGTTCTCAGTCAGTTGCGGTGTCCCTGGTTCCTGGTCTTCCAGAGGGGGAGTGCACAAAGTTTGCAAACAGAAGACAAAATTCTGTACTGACCAACACTGAGGCAACTCCGCTGATGCTACTGTAATCATCCCCAAAGGACATCACGTGTTCTTTAACTGAGGAAAATGTAACAGCCCTTCCATGTGCACAGTTAAATAGAAATTCACAAAAACAGAAAACAAATGCCTTAATGAGGACATGCAGTTAACAAATATTTTTCTTTCCTTAAGTGTTTGAAGTTCTCATTAAGATTTTCCAAAGCAATGACATGACAATCTGCAAGAAACAGGTGACAGGCTGTAATTTCCCCTAGTGATGCACAGAATAAATTATAGTCAGAAATCAGGTTTGTTAAGGAAAAGTGTTTTCAAAGTTTGGTGCAGCCAAAGCAACTGGATGGCTTAGGAACTAAAGCTTCAGCTTAAACCTCAAACTCATACCTGTGTAAATTTAAGTATGCTTTTAAACTTTTTACTTATTCAAGCTGTATATACTGATACTGCATCTTTAAGCATGAAGCAGAAAAATGAAGAGACGTCTCTCCATGCATGGTGCCACAGTTAAGCTCAGAGGCATAATGTGATTCACTACAGTTCAAAATAAACATTGAGACCCCACTCACACCCTGCCTCCATCTACTCTGTGGAATTTGTCATGTTGAAAAGCAATTTCAGAAAAGAAGAGTATAGTTGTCTTGTGTGTGTCTAGGGCACAACAGCTCAGTGAAAATCTCTGCTTTGGATAAAGCAACATTCTCAAAGGCAAAAAAATATTAACATGAACTTAAAATGATGCAAAAATAACATATCCTTTATTATACTCATGTAAGTATGTAGTAACACTACAAATGCTGGAACAACAGTATAATTTACCCATGTTTAGTACATTGGGGACTTTCTGGTTTCACATTGGATAAAAAGAACATTGGTAGTTTCATTAAGTATTGTGTGAAAAGAAAGTTAATGAATTATCTCTATAACTTTCCAGAGCAAAGGAGAGCCAGCAACTGAGGTTCCCTAGATTTCTCTGTTTCATGAATGGTTCCTATAAATTGTAGAGCCCTCAAAGCCAGGACTTTGGACTAGCTGCATAACTACTTTGATACCATGCAGTTGGCACATGAGAAAATGTAAAGCTAAGGAAATTTAAAATATGCAGATTGATTGTTTTTTCTGAACTCATGGCAGATCTTGGAAGAAAATGCAGATCTTGCTTACCAGTAGATCCTATTTCTCCCAATAAATCCTATCACATATCTTCCTCAAAACAATTGACACTTACTATTTTCGAGAAACAGTAAACAAAAAACATGGTCTTTCATCTATTCACTGATGCTAAAAGGTTCTTTTCAGATGAGAGCATGAAACATAGTTCTTTCACCATTTCCTTCAGCACAGAATAACAGAAAACAATATTTTTGCTTTGCTAGCAATACTTTTTCTACTTTGGCATACATAGAATATATAGATTTTGCTACTTTCTTTTGCAAAATGACATGGAATTAATTTTGGTTAAAAAAAGGAAAATTTGATATTAAAATGTTGACATTTCAAAGCTCTGTTTCAAAGGATTTGAAATGTATATTATTTACTGTGTTTTTTTCTGGAATTTTATTTTAAAATGGATGAAAATGGTTTAAAAATAACAATCATACTGCTGTTCTACTGAAGATCTAGTTTTTGATAAACACAAACCTACAAGATTTTTTTTAGGATTGTAAAGTAACATTTAGAAAAAATAAGCAAAACACAAATTTTAGTAAATTGTTTCAATATTTCATGGATAGTTATTGTACCTTCAAGTTAAAATTCTATCAAAATGCCATGCAATTCACAAAGGTGCAGTTTCCCAAGAATGCATATTTTAAAAAATGTAGAAACAGATTCACTTATGTCTGCAAAAACTCTGCAGGGCTGAAGAACAGGACTTACTTCGTTTTCCTCTGGATACAAGAATTTGAAGTGCAGAGGGAAGTTCCCATCACAGAGGAGAATTGTAAGGACTCTGTATGCATCAGATGTGGTGTATTCCCACTGTGAGTGACACTGCTTCTCGCCTGCAGAGGGACTGCCTTTCCAGGCAATGCAGCATGGAGGTGTGATCTCCCTGCATGCCATTTACAGTGGTTGGACTTGCCGTGCATGTGCAAATCACCAGCAAATTGCAGGGTCCAACAAATGATGCACATGGGAGGCCTATGCTTTAAGATAGCACTTCAAGATCCATTTGAATTGAAGCATTAGCACATTTTTGTTTTTCTCCCTCATGTCAAACATGCCTCCAGCTGAAGGAGTATTCCCAGCAAATTAACAGACAAGAAAAGATTGTTGGTGAAATGAAACCTGCATACATCAGTCTCATCCATCAGATTAACCTTTGTGTCTAAATCTGGATTTTGAGACTGAGGTATGGGTCTAGCTTGAGCTTGTACAAGAGAGAACAAAACAAACTGTCAGAAAGAAAATCTTAATTGTTTTTGTAAGAGCCTAAAGAAGAATGTATTATCAGCTTTCTAAGATCCAGTGCTTCACCTGATTCTGGCTTACTGCATATTCAAAATCTCTCAAGACTGTTCTAGGGACAACTTTGACTCAGCTTGAAGAATATGCCTCTACTGGGTAACATTTGGCATTGAAAATATTCCCAATATTCCTTTGCAAGTTCTCTGGAATGCAGAGAGGCAAAGCAATCCCTGAGACTTTCAGATGATGTTTTTTCCCTCCTACAAGGGAGAGAGTCTCCAAACTGCAAGTGTTTCCTTTGAAGCTGCTCGTCTTTTACTTTCAGTTGTCTTGGGGAGAAGCAAATTATCTTTCCCAAGGAAAGTTAAGGCATCGTTAGCAACACAGCTTTCATAAAAGCAGCAGATGGATAGTGCAACAGTCTGCTTTCCACTGGAAGTATGTTTCCACCTGTGTGGACAGGTATTCTGGAAAAAACATGAACACTTTCTGGTACAACAAGGTGCTCTAGTAGGCAACCTACCTGGGATCTCAGGTCTTTTCAACAAGTCCAGAAAGAGTCAGATGCAAATACTGAAAGTCATGGATGCCTGATATGGAGGCTACAAGTATATTAGTAAACTAAGTAGCATCAGGGCTGTTCTCTGGAACTGGTGTCAACGAGCATTTCTGACCATATCCATGCTATTTAATTGGTTTTGTCCATGAAACTGTTTTTGACCTCCAGAATAGAGTTAACATATTACCTGCCTTTTGGAAGCAGTGTCTGGGCCCTTCCAGCTACTGAACAGTTCTCAAGAGTTACTTGGGACAGTGTTGGTCAGCCTGGCCTAGAGCATGCGAGGATCCATCTGGACAGTTTGGCAGTAATATATAAATAATTATGTTCTGGTGGCTAAGCATGTTCCCTGGCATTTTTCAGCTTATAAGGACAGACACAGCTTGGGAGTCTAACCCGAAAACAAGAAATAAATTTTAAGATAAACTGAAAGTTTTGATAGTGGATTTCCATATCTCATAACAAGCCCTTATTCTGAATAGGTGATTAGGTTCGAGAAGATAAATGCAAATCCTGTGAAAGATGTGATTTCTGAAACAACATTCAGTGTTAATGAAATGAAGAAGGAATCACCCATTCCTATATACAATCTTATTTCATACATACCCTCCCCCCAAAAAAAGAATAAAAAAAAAAGCCCAGGATTTCAAGAGATTTTAACATTTTGAAGTTTTTTCTATTGTGGAAGCAAACAGTAAAAATTGACTGAAAAAAACTCTAAGAAAATTTTGCTTATTGCTTCTGTGAAATGTGACATTTTGCCATTCAGAATGTGAAACTCCTGATTTCTTTAGGTGATGCAATGTTTCTCTCTTAATTCACCTAATTGCTTTTTTCTGTTGTGGTTAATATAAGCTCCAACAATCTGTAAAACAAATAGCTGAAGGTCACATGCTAAAACATTTATCATAATTAAAATCTGCACACTCTTCGTATTTTCTTTTTTGAAATATAACCTGTGTTCCTAGATTATTTGTTGTTTCTGTTGTTACTTTCTCTTTCATTATCTGCTAGCTGAAGTCATTATCTGTAATTTAAGAGCAATTAATTTTTGTTAAAGTATAATTACAGAAATAATTTTCTTCCTTCTAACGCAATCTTTGTTAAATTAAGCCCAATAAAGAAATACATACAAAATAAACAAACTAATGAAGAATAATACTTGTTTTACCAAATATGACAGCATCCAAACACAAGAACAGAGACACTTGCTGCCACTAATAAGTTGGATACCTGTGCCCCTGCTGATAAAGAGAATCGTCTCACTCTCTATTTGCTTTCTTTCTTAAAAAAATAATAAAATCCCCTCTTTGATCTTAGAATACTTCCCTGCTGCGCTGGGATTGATCTTTAAGAAGTACTGCTTTTAACTCTTTGCAACCTTGTGCCTGTGTATTTGCTGAAGAAAGGGACTGGACAGACCATTTTTTGCACTTGGATAGCTATCTCTGGGCAGATTTAGCTTGGAGGTTGTGTTTTAAGGATCAGAGCAAACCAACACAAAAGCTTACCTTTTCTCTACCTCCTTCTGCAATTCTTGCATTGCTATACCACTCAGTGATCACAGTTCCCAAAACAGGAACATGCTGCTGGAAAAAGATCTCTTGCATCACTGAATTACTCATGTCTTCTGATTGATAGTCTAAATTTCCTTTGAATTTCTGGCCTGCATTTACTTATGGCTGGTTTATACCTCATTGTTTTGCACCAGCTGTGGTCTTTAGATTAGGTAGATCTTCTCCATCTTTACTGTTTTCCTTTTCTAAACATCCATCTTCAGCTAAAAAGTAAAATCCTTTTCATCGAGGTTTTCAAGACTTAGTTAAATAGTGCTACAGCAGACAAATGCAGTGTTGGTACTTTGAGGAGAAGGTTGGACTAGGTGACCTCCAGAGGTTCAATTCCAGTCCATATTTCTGTGATTTTTGCCTAGGAAAAAGATTGATTTTATGTCAGGCTTGCAGATGTGTTAATTTCTATCTCACCTGCTAAAATTAAATGAAAGGCTGCATCTACGGTAGGAAAAAGGACAAATTTCTTTTAGGTTTAGATATCATAGATGAATTGTACAAAAACTTTACTTGACCTCTTACTAATGAAAAAGTCTTGCCCAAGCAGCTTCGTTTAAGCACCCAGGGCTTCTTATATTATTCAGAAAGTTTTAGTCATTACAGAGGTGTTTCCCAAAATGGAAACAGGAAAGAAAAAAATGTAATTGTTCCTCAGAACTTTCCTTTTCAGGATTTTTTCAAGCAGTATCTCTAAAAATTATAAATAAGTTATTAGCAAATGTTAAACTTATGATTAAAGCTTAATTGTACCCTGGGTTTATAAAGTAGTTGAAGAAATAGTTTGGAATTGTACTTGGAACAGATGTGCAACTGATTTTGTGTGCTAGTAAATTTTTAGTAGCATGCTACAGTGCAGAAGTGGTTAGAAGGATGAGTTAATTTAATTTTCCTCCAAAAAAACTTACTTTTTTTCACAATCACTGGGAGAATCCTGTCTGCTAACCCCTTTCAAGTCCATTGAGCGGGAGTTGCTGTGGTTGACACTGCTTGGCTCCTTCAGACACCATTTTGAAGTTATAGGGGTACAATTAAGAGTTGTCATTAATCCTGTAGACCTGTGTTGTGGTTTAGCCCCAGCTGGCAACTAAGCACCACACAGCCACTCGCTCACTGGCCCGCCGGTGGGATGGGGGAGAGAATCAGAAGGGTAAAAACTCATGCGTTGAGATAAGAACATTTTAATAATTAAAATAAAACAATAATAACAACAACAGCATTAATAATATAATGAAAAGGATATAATGGGTCAGCTGACTTGCCTGTGGCCTCTCCCCTCCCAACTTCTTGTGCATGTGGCAGAGCATGGGAAGCTGGAGAAGTCCCTAACTAGTGTAGGCACTACTTAGCAACACTGAGCCACTACTTAAAAACAACTAAAACATCAATGTGCCATCAGCACTATACCAGCTGCAGTGAAGAAAATTAACTCTATCCCAGCCAAAACCAGCACAACCTGCCAGAGTGTAAGCTTACCCTTGACATTTTTGTCCACTATTTCTACTATTCTGTATTGTTTCTGTAGTCCTCATTCACATCACCATCTTTGATTTGGCTCTTTTTTTACTGAATGACCTTTTATATGGCTTAGAATAGTCTGGGTAAAGTGGCAGAGAAACAGCAATTTCTGAAACATCAAAGCATATTCCATGCTTCTCCAATGTAAATTCAGCAAAATCTTTGTCATAATGCAATCCTCCTATTTTATAAATAGGTTCCTTTGAATCCTTTGTTATCATTTCACATGCTTGCAGAATTCCTTCTTATCCAAGTAAATGTTTTCATCCAGATATAATTTGCTTTCCATCTCGTGCTTGCTTTTATTAGCATACTATAGCTGAGTTTTGCTCCTCAGGCAATACGCTCAAATCCTGCAGGATCACTTTTATGGATTTTTTAAAAATAGGTCTCTGTATTTTAGTTTATATTGTTACTTAGGGTGGTTGTGAAATGCCTGTAAATCTTGTGTAAGATTCAGAAGTTTGTATTTACTGTTATGAAGGATAAACCTAGGATTTAGAGGGAAATGTAAACAAAACCTGAGTGGTATTCTTGGCACAGTTACAAACCTTGGTCTTGAAAAGCTTGTGAAACTACTCACATGATCGAATTTAAAAGTGCATTTAGCTCTTTGCAAAGTCAGGGCAGAAACAAGTAATTAACCACAATAGGAAACAACAAAACTGTAAGAACTTTACATGTGTATCACATAATAATGATACACAAAATAGTAATAAGAGTGATTAATATCACCTATAATAAGAATTCTTGTATCTGAAATAAAATATAGACTCATAGAATCATAGAATCTTTAAGGTTGGAAAAGACCTCTGAGATCATCAAGTCCAACCGTCAACTCAACACTACCGTGCCTCCTAAACCATGTCCTGAAGTACTACGTCTACATGTTTTTTGGACACCTGCAGGCATGATGACTCCAAAACCTCTCTGGGCAGCCTCTTCCAATGCCTGACCACTCTTTCAGTAAAGACATTTTTCCTAATAGCCAATCTAAACTTCCCCTGGTGCAGCTTGAGGCCATTTCCTTGTGTCCTATTGCTAGTAACTTGGGAGAAGAGACTACAACCTCCTTTCAGGTAGCTGTAGAGAGCAATAAGGTCTCCCCTCAGCCTCCTCTTCTCCAGACTAAACAACCCCAGTTCCCTCAGCCGATCCTTATGAGATTTGTGCTCCAGACCCTTCACCAGCCTTGTTGCCCTTCTGTGAACATGCTCCAGCACCTCAATGTCCTTCTTGTACTGAGGGGACCAAAACTGAACACAGTATTGGGGGTATGGCCTCACCAGTGCTGAGTACAGGGGCACGATCACTTCCCTACTCCTGCTGACCACACTACTCCTGATACAAGCCAGGATGCTGTTGGCCTTCTTGGCCACCTGGGCACAATGTTGGCTCATGTTCAGCCGGCTGTCCACCAGCACCCCCAGATCCTTCTCCGCTGGGGAGCTTTCCAGCCGCTCTTTCCCAAGCCTGCAGTGTTGCATGGGGTTGTTGTGACCCAAGTGCAAGACCTGGCACTTGGCCTTGTTAAACCTCATACAATTGACCTCAGCCCATTGATCCAGCCTGCCCAGATCCCTCTGTACAGCCTTCCTATCCTCAAGCAGATCAACACTCCCACCCAGTTTGGTGTCATCTGCAAACTTACTGAAAGTGCACTTGATCCCCTCGTCCAGGTCATTGATAAAGATATTAAACAAGACTGGCTGCAACACTGAGCCCGGGGGAACACCACTCATGACTGGCCGCCAACTGGATTTAGCTTCATTCACCACAACTCTCTGGGCTCAGCCACCCAGCCAGTTTTTTACTCAGCGAATATCAAAGTGTCCTAAGGCTTTTGTATTAATCTCTGTATGAAAATGTTCTTACATAATTGCATATTAAAAATTATCTTTGCCTAGCCAAACACATTTGTCAGTCATCACTTTCTTTTCAAAGGAGTGACTGCTGTTTTGGAGAACTGAAAGCTCCCACCCATTTATATAAGCTAAGCACATTATATATTTTAAGTTTTCTATTTCAGGGCCTTGCTGAGAATGTAGGGTATATCCCAAAACAGACAGTTTGTCTTCTCTTTGCAAAACATAGCTACAGGCATCCCAAACATCTCCCAAAATGGTCAACGTTACTGCAATAATATATGAAATGAACAACTTTACTATTCTTTGCGAAGGAAACAGAGATCGAGCAGCATTCAGGTTTAAACAGACTTTTGCTATCAAATGCAAATTAACCCCAAGTATGGTAATGTTGTTTTAAATAGTAGACAACAGGAAGTAAGAGGACTTATGTGAAGCCCTCTGAAAGGAAGCTTTCTGGGTGATTTTGTCTATTGTTTTGTATATCTAATAACCTCAGAAAATAGTCAACAGCTACAGCATAATTTCAGTTTGTTTGCATAGTTTTTTTAATGGCAGTGTGAGGTATCTAATCTGAGGGTACAACATGTGTCAGTGGATCAACTCCCAGTGGTCCTGAAGATAACTAGAATGCTGCTGTTAGTCTCAAGGGGAATCAGGATTTGGACCTAGGCACCTGAACAAAACCGATAACAAAACCTCCCAAACCTATCTATATCCATTTACATATTCTGCATTTTTTGCAGGTCACAGATATTTGGTTATGAAAGGAACTGCAAAGTTGTCACCTCTGGAGACTTTGTAATTATCATTTTTTCTGTGTTAAATCACCACTAAATTCAAATATACTAACCATTTTTAAAGAGAACATTCTAAGCTTTAATGCTGCAACGTCCAGAGCACAGGGGTACTTTCTCTATAGTTGATGGAAAAAGACTCCTCCAGATGCTGTTATGTCCCAACAGGGTGCCTGCAATGGGTAGGGTGACCTGCACTTCAGGGTTGACTGGTGGCATAAGGTGGTGGGTGGTAAGCTTAGTTTAATTGTAAGATGGTTACCTGGATAAAGCAAAAGAATTTTAAAATCCATCTACACCACTGAATAGTGATGGAGGGTATAGATCAGGTATATGTCACTATGATTTATTTGATTTTGATATCATTTCTTTAGATCTACACAAGCTTTAGTCACAAGCAAGTGCCTTCTTTCTGGAATGGTATGATATTATTAATTTAACTTCCTGTCTTAATTGCAGGTTCAAGAAAATCCAGTATTCATCCAATGCACTTTATCACTGGATTGTATGTGATGTGAAAAGTTCCATGCAAAGTGAATATGCTAGGAAGAAATGGCTTAGCAAGAGAGCTTAAGTAATGCCTGAACCACTTATTAGTGGATTTGACCTCATTACCCTTTCTAAACAGGAGAAGTATTTTAATCCTTATTCATAAATGATGAATTAAGAGACAGAAAAAGCAAATATTTTGATCAAAGCTAGGCAGTAATCTTTGGCAGAAGACTGGAACCCCAACTTTCAAAGGCTTAATTCTGTGCCAGTTTTACTTATAAGTGTGGTAGTTGCTACTAGAATGAGACAAATATCATGGACTTCAACTTTTTGTAAGAATGAGCTACCCATCCTGGAAAGTCTGTGGTATAACTTAGTAGTTGGACATCACCATTCTTTTCTTCCCTGTGTACAGGCTTAAGTTTTACATCTCTGCTGCTATTTTTTTCCATTCTTTCTGCTCTCTGCTTATACACAGACACTCTCTTAGCTTATTTTTCGTTCTGCCCAGTCTCTGCTCCAATTTCACCCTATTTTTCATTATTAATTTTAGTCTCTATCAGTCTATCTGTTCCCACAGGTGAAATGAATGAAAACATAAAATAAAAGCTCCATATCATTCAATTCTGAACCAATAACATCTCAGTGACTTTCGAATTATCACAGGCAAAATGAAGATGCCTGTCCTTAGTTGTAATTCATTATTCTTCCAGGCATTTGGTTCAAGATATTAAATGTGAACATTTCAATGAATCAACCTGTTTCCCTTTTGTATATGGCAAATCATTCTCAGAATAAGAAGGAAGGACCAATACCAGTCACTAATCAACTATCAGCTCATTGATGCTTTCATTGATGTGAATTAGTATAATAAATCTGAAAAACAGCAGCCACTAAGTTTGAGGTAAAAGTCAATACCATTGCTAAGTGTGAAACAGAAGCTGCAGAAAGCAGTACATTACAGTATTTAACAGTATAAAAATGTGTTGTATAGCATTTTGTCTATTACACATCATGCGTTTTATCACCTTATGCTGATGATAAATTGTGCATCAGAACCTTCTCCTTTAATACAGGTATATAGAGAATAATTCACTTATGCATAAGCTGGAGAGTCTGGACTTATTGGTAAGCTTACTTTGAACCTGGCTTCCCCCGTTGGGTAGGTAAGAGTAGACAACAGGACTCAGTGGAGACTTCTGACTCATTCCAGGTCTATAGTCTAATATTCTTCAAAGGCCATACCATGGATCATATACTCCAGAAACTGAAATTTCTATGTGCTCCATTGAAGTACTGTGGAGGCATGGAGCTGCTTGGTTTTTCAGAGTAGTCAAGATCAAGCTGCTTAGATGATCTTATTGGCTTCTAGGCAAAAGAGTAAATCTCCTGTGAGAGTATTAATGATATTTGAAAATGAAGGCTAAAATAGGACCAGAACTCATGGTAAATTCTTCTTCATAGAAATACATATGCATTAAAAAAGACATCTGAAGTAGATTTCTGAAAGAGTGTACATATTTTAATACTAATATTTATAGTTATATTAATACATTATGCATTGTACATACTCTAAGCATATTTAAATTTAGTATATGGAGTAGCCATGAGGGTAGTTAGTATATGAAGTAGCCATTGGAAGTTGGACTAGATGATTGTTGCAAGTCCTTCCAACTGAAAAAGTTCTATTCTATTCTATTCTATTCTATTCTAAAAAGATTTTGTGGGGTGCAAACACCATGATCCATATGGAGGGCTGTACATCCCATCTGTGAGGGCAGAATCACACCCTGAGGTCCTGCAAACCACAGGAGATGGGAATATGGCACATCTTGTTCTAATGGACTGTAGCCATGTGATTGAGAAACTCTGCTGAGAACGCTGAGCCTGAAGGGGAACGGTTTGTGCTCCTGGGCTAAGTTTTATACTCAAAAGTGGTGGCTGCTGCTCTGCAATTAGTAGAGGTCTGTCAGCATTTCTTTGACAAACAGGGATTCTGGTGTTAGGCTTAAGCAGCTTTTGGCTTTTAAATGCTTCCTGCCCGAGAAAGGAAAAAAAACCCACAAATGAAAGGAAGCGCAATTCCAATATGTGTATTAACTCACATGGTACTGCTGTCATTTTCTCCATGAAAAATGTTGAACAGATCACAATGCCTCTATGCTTTCTGAGTTTTGTCCCATTTCTGAATGAAATGACATTACTTTAAACAATGTTTTTCTAACATACTGATACTAGCAGTTCTAGATGTTCTTCTGTCCTCTTCACGTCGATTTTTCTAATAACATGAACAGGTCTACATGGCATGGACATGTAAACATCAGTGACTACATAAGGACAAACTGAATTAGTGCTTCCATTTTGCTTGTACAAGCACTAGTAATGTCAGGATATGGCAAGGACAGCTCAATATCAGAAGCATAAACATCAACATAAACATTAACAACGGCAGTAATGAGGCAGAAGCAATATCATAGGACTCCCCAGTATTTAGCTAAATGTAATGTGGGAATAATGCAGTTTTGGCACCCCACCTTCAAACTGGCTGCTTTTGTTGCTTTTGTGTCATATGTAGATTCTGCACTATACCTGTAGCAAGGTAATCACTGTGAACCTTCCAAGTAACTTCTAGGATGAGTGCATCTCATGCTATTTGCATAGTCATACACTGAATTCTCAAAAAGTGGCAGGCAACTTGAAGTCTGAAATTGGGAATCACTAATTAGGGTACAGTATTGGAACATTAAACTGATAGCCTTACAGAAGTCGAGGAAAGGCCATAACATAGTCTCCTACAGCAGTATGTGATATGATAAGAACTATGGACAATTAAACAGGAAGAAAAGGTAAGAGCAAGATATTTCCTCTCACCCTGAAAAAGAGAGATATTTTCTGGGACAGCTGTTCTGTTAACTCAAACTCACAAAGTACCTGAGACATTGGAACAGCTGAGAAAGAGCTTTATATATTCTTGTGTTCTATTATTTCTGCATTTATTAACTTTGTTCCATCATTTACAAATATATGTTTCAATTAATCACATTCTTTAATCCTTTCTTCTGTCAGTGCTAAAGATAACTGAGGGATTTCACACTTTACCCTTCTCTGAGCAGGAAGCAGGACCAAATGACCTGCTGACATCCTATTCAGCCCGAAGTATTTTATGATTCTGTGATCTAAGACATCAATGTATTCAATTCCTGTGCATGTGTCAATCTGAATGTTGGAGAATTAAACACTTTTCAGAAAGCAAGACCTAACTATTTTTTCTGCAAAGATACCTTTCTTTACTGAGCAGCTTGGACAAGCTTGAGAATTGCTATTCAAGGCACTGAGAAGAAGAAATATCTGCAGTTTGCCTCTGTTAAACCATAAAGCACTGCCATCTTGAATTAGATTGGTCTCCAAGAAAGCTGGTAACAAGCATTTTTTTAATAAAAAAAAGAAGACATGGTATTTACAGAGTTTCATGTAATTACATTCTAAAAATACCTCACAACTGTCTTTCTGTTTAATTTTATTGTACAAAGAATACATTTCCTTATGCCTATATCAGAAAGGTCCAAAGTCAGGACCCCTAGTTTCAAAACATAATTTTCAGTGTTGCTACAGTTTACCTGACCAGGCTAAGAGATTGTAGGTTCAGTGTTGTGTAGGCAGCTGAAGACTTGGGCAGGTGACACACAAGGACTGACACTGCTGCAGAGCATGGCATCACCAGCACTGCAAGGGCAGCCCAGCAACAATTTTTTTGCGTTGCTGAATTAGAGAGTTTTAAGAAGAGGTTATTTGAAGTCTTTCTGATGACTGAGTAAAGCCAGTCTGAACTATCTTACCAAAACTTACAGAGCTGTTTATCTTCTCTGAAGGTCCTGAAGGTGCAGAAGGAAGCTGTGACTTTTGCTGTGTGAAATAAAATCTGAATATTTTGATTTTTTACTGTTATTTCACGTGTTCTATATCCTGTAGTTTATAGTATGTTTTGTCTCCCCTGGGGCAGAAGTGTTGCTTTTTTCCCCCATGCTGTTTTACATTTGAAACTTCCAGAAATGTCCTTTTTAATGGTATGGAAACATGCAGTCGACACACATTGAATGTATTAAGCACTTAAACATGGCACATGATCTACCATGTAAATTCACAGAAATTATTGGCCTAAGACAATTATATTATGTCTGAATTTTATTCCTTCATCATGTTATCCTTTACTTTTACATCCTTTATTGTTAATTCCTTACAGAATTCCTAAAGTTACATTAAAGTTACATTAGATGAGTTGTCAACATTTTCTTCAACTAGGCAACTATTTTCATTCAGATAAAATTACTATGCTTTCAATACTTGCTTTTATCAGCATATTATAGATTTTTTTATTAAGGACAAATTATTATCACTTGAAAACTGTCTAATTTATGTGCACAGTAACTTCTTTTTATATAATTTATAACTGTGTGTCCATACCCATATTAACATTATAACATCTTACAAAATGATAAATGTGGTGCTGTTATGAGATACCACATAAAAATATATTTAATGACCTTTCCACACAGTAGACATACTTTAGCTCACTGCATTTTAGAAGAAACTGGGTATATTCACTGTAGATATTATGGTTTCTAATACCTTATGTTGCAAGTTTTAAAGTCTATCAGAATTCCCTGTACACAACAGAGCTCCTACCATATGTCAGGTAAATAAAATATATTTTGAAAACTCCCTAAACACCTACTTTTCAACAGTGTTTATTAAGATTATTTATGGCTATATCTATTCTGAGCATGCGGAATTCACAGCCACAGGAAGTAATGGAATAAAATATCAGAGCTGGATTTGAAAAGTAGCTGGCTCATTCTATGACTAGACTAATGTTTATGGGTGGTAGGTACATCTCTTAACATGGCAAGTTTGTGCAGGTATGAGTGCGAGTGTAGATTCATTGCTTGTAGAAGAGAGGAACTTAAAATCCATCTTGTTCTTTGCTGAATGTCATCTGATTTTTCAGCACTGTTTTTGAAACATGACTGCCAGAGCTGGACAGAGTAATCCATAGATGCATTTTCAGTACTTGTTAGGGCTCTTCTCTGAATTTATTCCAGATCCATGCTCCTGTTCACATAGCCTCAATTTAGTCACGCCTTGACTGTGTTAGCCCTCCTTGCCAGCGTATCATGCTGAGAGCGTATGTTCCATGTTCACCTAAGTAATTTTTCAGAAAAATAGCTGTGTATGAGCCAGTTGCCATGACAATTTTACTTCCTGGTATGCAAATATACATTTATCATCTTAGATCCATATAGGTGACTTATTGTTATGATCTAGTCAATGATTTTTTGTCATCATCAGATTTTATTAGCAGTAGTTTTATTACAGATCATTGCTAAAGATACCAAATACCATTAAGCCAAAACTGGAGCCTACAAGAAACATGACTTCTCACTTTCAGTTACTTTAGGAAAGTCTATTCATCACCCAGATTCTCCTCCATTAGTATGGGTTTTATTGATTTTATATAACGTTATATATAGTGGTAAGTTAAATAAAAAAATCTCACAGAAAATCAAATGGTTCAGATTATTCTACTACATTACACAGTTGCCTTCTCCAACTGTATTTGCAGTCCCGTAAAACTGATGACAAGTCTTAGATCAGTGCAGAGTATTAAACACAGTTGGCCAGATGTAATGTGTTTACACAGCAAGTTTTCGCTTACACACCCACCCACTCACCTCCAACACATGCACATATGTACATATACGCATTTTTTTCAAAAGTTTAAGTTTAAGTTTAAGATGGAGGTAAAATATTAGTCCTGATAGGCTATCCATGTGATCTATGACAGCAATGCAATATTATGAAAAAAGATAAACTTCTACTTTGTCTTTATGTTCACAATGAAATAAAAGGTCTAACATACGGACTGTAAGTATCCTGCCAATTATTTAAAATTACAAACTCCAAATACAGTAAGATCAGCCTGTCCTCCAAGCTGCAGCACATACTGAAATGCTAACAGCTCATACACCAGCCTATACCTCAAACCACCAACCTCTCTTCAAAGGTTAGCTGAAGCAGATGGACCTTCCTACATACAACCAGAAATACACATTTTTAATGATGTCTCTCCAAGGCTTACAGTATGAGACTGAATCCTGATATTTAAAAAATAATTATTACTTGCTGCAAACCTGTAGTTTAATAAAATCTCAAAGTCAACAAAAGACAAATAAAAATAAGTGCATGGGAGAGCAAAGATCACAAAAGCGAACAAATTAATTGTTACTTTAGGCATGTTTTCCTTGTTGTGATAACATCTATATGAGAAAATGTAGATATTTAGTGTGAGAGAGTCTCCTTGGGAGCCCCCTGTGTGGGCAGCTGGCCCCAGCAGAACGGTGCAAGAGTCATCACCCAGACATGCTCCATGCTGCAGCAGCTCAGTGCTCCAAATGGCACTGGCCAGATGTCTCCTCTGTGCTCTTTGTGATGAAGCTGGAAAATGTTCATCTCCTCAGGGAACATGAAAGACACAGAAAACCAAGTGAATTACTTATCTCCAGCTTACAGCTGGCCTGTTCCCTGGAGTAGAAACTCCATTTTCTGCTGCTAGATGAACAGTCCTGTATCTACTTTTAGATTCTTAGTTAAGAATCTAAAGTAGTAGTATTATTATATTAATAATTATTAAGTATTATTACTTAAGATTCCCATGCACGTGTATCTAGTCAAAGCTCTTTCTTGCTAAAGTATCAGTGGTTAGACCATTTAGCCAGAAAACCGGACAACAGTCCTAGCAAATAGGTATCTTCCAGTTCCCAGAAGTGTTACCTAACTAATTGTTTGGAGAATACCTGGGGGACAACCCCACATTGATCCTACTGGGGCGGTGTCAGAAAAAGAACAGATAAGAAACTGCATCACTGTCATGGAGGCAGCAGAAGAAAGGTTCCTACAGTTTTGTTCTAGCACGTATGGTTGTTTCTTGTGACCAGGATCCATGTAATGTGAAACATGGGGTGGAATACAGATCTCCCCTTCCCTGACAAATGACTGCCATCACCAGGACACTAGCCAGTAAGGCAACGCTTTCTGCTGTGTTTATTGCTTTTGACGTATTTTAGGAAGGCTTGAAAATGCCCAGTGAGTAGGATTATTTAGGGAAGCGGGTAGAGTTTAGGTATCACTCTATTAACATATCATATCTACACTGTTACAGTCTTTGAGTACTTGTGCAAGGTGGATCGGGAATGTCTGTAATTCAAAACATAGATGATGAATAATATAGTTGCTGCAAGACTGGCTGGCTACAGCTGGAGATTGCTGCCTTTCTGAATAGACTTCCTGAAAATACATTAGTCAGTCTTTTAAGCACCTAAGTAGGCTCTCTGGATCTCATTCACAGGCATAATTTGCAAATCTGAATGATTAAATACAACTCCCCCTGACTAAATTAGTATTTAGACAGGTTAATTAGAACTGGAATAGTTCCATCCAGTGTCTCTGCAGCTTTTCTTTGGAGCGGAACAGCAGCTTTGCCTCCTCAAAAGGCTGGAAAACTAATTATAAGAGGTATAAGATGGTGCTCTAGTATGGCATCCACTCTGACTATGAAGCCCAGATGTTAATGTTTTATTTAAGGCTATAGAATTCAGTCCTAAAACACTCTAAGGCACGTGCAAACCTGTGAGTGATCTTCCCAGTTGCATTTAGGTCTCTTGCAGTCATACATCTTTGCAGCACTGAACTCAAGTTTTGATCTGTGAGGGGCAGTAATTTTGTAATGGGATTCCTTGCTTAGTTTATTAGTTAGCAGTGACTGTCATTTATTATTTACCTGCATCTGTATTTCTCCATTAATGTGTTTAGAAAGAAGCATCAGCCCCTGCTCTCTTTCAAAGGATTGGAAAGGATTATGCTCTTTAAATTTATGTTTCAAATTAAAGTAGCTGAAGAAATTGGACATTATTTATTTAATATATTTGTTTAAAATTGTTAGCATAAGAAAAAGTGTCTTTTAAAATGAATTGTCCAATTCATAAGTATCCTAAAGTATGAAGAAGTCATAAATTTTCCATATAGAATAGCAGCATCTTGTTAAAAACATTATCCACAGTCTGTACTTGCGGTCAAAGGAAAAAGTATGTAGATAAAATATGATGTCAATTTATCTCCTTGCTATAAAATTACAGCTGAAAAGGAAGAAAGCTGCATTACCAATAGAAAAATCATATTACCCTGTGTATATTTAAAAGAAAATGTCAGTTTGTTTCTCATGAATGCAAACAATACCTGTTTCTTGTTGAGCAGACCTGCTGAGTAGAATACTAAATAAAAGCAAAACAGGACCTGTTCACTAGGCTGAATTTCCTTACCTTCCAGGCTCTGAAGGATTCAAGCAAAATCAAAGGTTTGTTTTTCTTATGCCAGAAAGGGGCACATTATCAAGAAACCATCACCATAGCAAGCTATTGAGCTGCCATGGAATAATTTTTCCCAGTGGTTGTTTTCATGGCAGTGAAAGAACATGCTGCATTAATTCTTTCAATAGGAACAAGCAAAGGACATGAAATATATCCTCAGTTCCTTTGTTTTCACCTTGTAATAGATCTCAGGATATGAGCTTCAGTGACCACAGATGTGGCTCTTTTCTTTACACAGATTAATCCAAGGTCAGTGGCTAATAAAGTTAATAACATTTATAATTTTGTTAAGGATGGGACCCTTGACTTGCATGAATAATGAAGATCCTGCAGGATTTGGGCTGGATTAAGCAAAAAAAAAAAAAAAAGGTGGGACTTGGAAGTACCCTTATACAGTGAGTATTGTATCCTTATCTCAGAGC
This sequence comes from Morus bassanus, assembly GCA_031468815.1. Taxonomy (NCBI): domain Eukaryota; kingdom Metazoa; phylum Chordata; class Aves; order Suliformes; family Sulidae; genus Morus; species Morus bassanus. Next base: position 91,375,709 of record CM062569.1, read on the forward strand.
TAGATTTCTTTGTAAGCCTCTGTCCAAGATCTTGGCTGATGGAAATGTCTAAATTCCTCTTCTGGAAAGTTAGGTGGTATTGGTGACTTGTGCTAGGTAATTTTAACTGAGTAGACTATTCTGCTTAATGTGAAGAGTGTGCTATGGCTACTTTGACAAGTAGTTGAAGGTTTTCGCTCTTAGTGTGGCAGATATTGCATGTGATATTCAGATAGCGAGTGGTAGTTTGGTAGTGTGATATCTCTTTCACATAACGGATCTAGCTTTCTTTGATTTTAAGATTCTTCAGAGACAAAGTATACATAGACAGATAGACAGACAGACAAATACGTAGATGAATGCACGTTATATGTTTAAATATGCATGCATAAAACTCTTTTCACTGAAACTATTCAGATTTAGCCAGCTCCCACAACTACAGCAAGAACAATTCCTTCTTCTCCTTCTTGCTTAAATATCCAGTATAACCTTATGCCTTATGCAGGAGTACAGCAACCAGGTGCTTTTGGTTTTGTCAGTATCTTGACACAGGTCATGAAAACAAGTCCATCTCCTATACACCATAACCGAGGTTCTTTGCTATTATCAAAGTGAAAGCTTGCGCAATAAATTGGTTATTGCTGTTTGAAAGCCTTTCTAGATATATGGAATAGTTCACTGCTGTGGACCATGCAATTTAAAAGTCACTATTTGGTTTGATGGGGCACATCAAGATGAGTCAGGCCAGCACTACTGCGTTATTCAAATGGTCAGTTTTCATAATAAATGTCTTGCTTTGTCCATCCAACACAACACTATAACAGCAAGAGATCTATCTCAAAGTGAACTAGTTTATCTGTACTGCAAAGTAGCAAGGAGCTTGGCTCACAGAAACAATATACTTGCATCAGGATTGTGGTGACTGCCCAATGAATATGGTTGTGAGTAGCCCCTGGAGAGGAGGATGATTAGTCCTAGCACCATAGCTGCATCACTTCCAGTTCTGAACCTAACTCATTCAGAGCCAGCCTGGGGATCTCCATGCAGACATATACAAGATGTACCACTACAGCGTGTGCATTTGTCTGAAACACAGCTAATAATAGCTATGACTAACAAGGAGAGCATAATCTTTTGACTTCAAGGTATCCTTTGCCACAGTGATCTACGTCTCTGTGAGTTTGAGATAATATTGCCATAATATACTTTGTGTGGGTCTATAGGCTGAAATGGAAATGGGACTGACAACAAAATACAGTTGCCCCACATAGGTGTGCTTATGCAGCTTTGATGTCCAGTGACTGCCGATTAGTTTCTGGATGAACGTCAACTGTAAAGCTTAGGCTGCATGAGGTCCAAGTGCTCCTCTCTGTCATTGTGACATGCTGAACAGTTACAATTAGTTAATGCTCTCATTACTGAGGGGACAGAGCTGCCACAAACTCCTGTCCTCATGTCCTTCATGACGGACCCTGGGGTTTAAAATTAGTATTTTCTGCCAGGACTCTGCTCTATTGGCTTTTCAGATTACAAAGGTAATCTTTTCACCCCACATTTAGTTCACAGAAACACTGAAGTTTGTACAGATGTTGTTTGATACATGAAATATTGTATCTTTTAGATATATTTTGTATTGGGCAGGACAGTATTTGAAATGAATGATGACAGCAATTACATCCAGGTGGCTCAAGCTTGTTATGGATATTTATTTATATTTCCAAATTGGAAAAGCTAAAATAATAATCAAATGCAAATTATGTGGAAGGGGACTTCACTAGCATAAGTATGTCTATTTTTCTAGGTTAAATTCTCTGATCAAATTCTCATTATGTTCTGTGGTCATGATTAGTATATAAGATGGCTCCTATAACAACCTTATGCTGGTGTTCTACATTTTTGAGGGCGATCATCTGCATGTACACAGGCACATATTCACTCAGTTTTGTGGATTTCTACCTCAGATGGTATATTTATGCAGTGTTTCTCAAGTAACTTCTAATCAGTCATCCTAGTTCCTTTGTCAAGGTTTTCTTTTCCTTTGCAAAATTCTGGGGTCATGATGATTTTGGCAGTAAGAAGCTGCTATCACCAGGTATATGGGACCACTTCATTTTTCAATAATAATCTCCATTTTAAAATTATAATGCATAGGTCAGAGTACCATATCTGACATTCTGTTGAGTGGACCCAGTTTTATCCACTTTTGAAGAAGCATGTATGTATGTATGAGCAACGGAAGAATTAATTCAAAAGTAAGAAGTGACAAACTTGTTTCCATATGTTGCTCACTATGCCATAGAACTGAGGCTTTGCAATGTCAGATAATACTCTAATCTATGTGTGACAGTTTCTTAGTCATTTAAAATAAGCAGCTAGGAATATAAGCTACCTCTCATTGGGTCTAAGATCACTGAGGCAGGGTCGGCCTTAGAGAGAAAAGGAGAATGTGTTATGAAATCTGTGATTCTGCATTGTTGTTCTAAAAATTTTTATAATTCTCTTATTTGACCATGCATCATATCAGGGGAAAAAAGTGAAACAGGTCAGAAATGCTACAATTTATCATGCTTGTCTCTCTGTTTTACAAGCAGGTGTAATAGGAGAATATTTTATTACCTTTATTTACTATCCAAAGATTGAAAGCACAATCTACCTTGCTCAATAATTTCTTCCTTCTATACTCTTTGCATATTACTGTAGAAAAAAACATATGGGAACATTGTGATATTGTAGGGCAGTTTATGCCCACTTTCTCATTCCTAAATATAAATATAAATACAAACCAAGATTTCAATAGATAGATAAGTGAGTTGTGCCTATCAGGAGTTTAATTTCAAACAACTGACTTGGAAAAACATCTAACTTTGAAATGGTAATAGAACACAAAGAATTACTCTAGTTCTCTGCATCTTTACTTGGATCTTTACTTTTCCTGTTGGAACAAGGGAAAGTCAAACTTAGAATGGAAAGGTTGGATCATCTGAACATTCCCGAACATTTCTGAACACTTCTGAGCATTCCTGCCTATCTAGTCCTGTCCATAGCAAATTGCAAAAGGCCACCACCAGGGAATCCCCAAGCACGCTAAAGATAATGAATCTGACAAGTGCGTCTACTACCATTTTTAACATCTTTCCCAGATGAGTCCGATCTAAATTTTGGTTTCCAGGTAATAGTGCAGCTAACTCACAGTACATTACAGACAAATTATAGAGTCTTTCAGCACTTGGGGATTCCTAGATAGGCAGATCTTCACTGACAGATGACAGCTCTGTTTCTTTATGGATAGCAGAGCTGGGCCCAAACTTCTTGATGCTGAAGTGTTTTGTTGTAGCAGGATCTGAGTAAGAAGCTACTTTCATATATTTCAGAAGCTATTTAATAGGCATATAATTAAATTGCCTTTCAATGTATAATTTGATATGTTAGGATCTTTGAATATTTCCTGATTTCAATAAATGGTTTATTCCTTTGTTAACAGCAAAAGCAAATATAAAGGTATTTCAGTTGACTTGCACATTGTCACTGAGTGAGTGCTGAGTAAACTGCTAGCGAGCTACCTAATTGCATGACAAGTATGCAAAACTAACTTGAATGATAAAGAACATTCCTGGAGAACTTCAAATGCTTAAGCCAAATATGTGAAGTATTAAGGTTTGCTAATTGGAAACTCTATTTACTTAATTAAAATACAGTGCCTGTGTGCTAATACAAATGAGAACAGTCAATATATAGCTAGCAGGCATAAACAAAAGGGGATTACCTAAGTGAAAAACGCATTTACCTTAATTACAGCACTCAAATTTTGTAAGTCTGTTCCTAATGAAAATGAAAGGGCATTATAAAAAGAATTGAGGTTAGTATATTATTCATGAGATTAATTAAGAAATTATACTCCTAATACAGTGACTGTATATTTTCTTTGCCATATTCTCAACATAAGAAACATTGTTCAGGAAGTGTTATTAGTATTTTATTGTATTTAAGCTTTACCTTTGATCTAATTTGCTCATATAATTCCCTTAGTGACTCTCAGGGGACAAGAAAGATTGTCCTATAATTTGTACTAACGATGCTGATGACAGAAAGATCAGTGTTCTAAAAAAGACACACTAATCCAAATATAGCCATCTGCGGCTTGGCAATCAGCAGGGAACACCATGACAAGCGCACCAAAAGAAAGTGAAAGTGAGTTATGTTAAGCTAAATGTCACTTTCAGGAGCATCACCTTAGGAAGTAAAGTGTCTTGGCAAGCAGCACATAGGTGTTTTTGACAATGAAATGCTTTTTTCCAAAGTTGTTTTTTATTAAAAGCTGTTTCTTCTGAAAGTGACAATGAACTCTGTCACAGACATGATACCTCTCCAGCTGTGAACAAATATTGGAGCTGGGAACAAGCTGCCCTGCAGTATTTACGATTCAGCCTGTCTTCTTATCCAGTTGAAAGAGTGTGTCCAATCTTAGGACTGCATGTGTTGTCATTCTCTACTCCTTCAAAATAAACTCATTTAACAGCGGTCTTGGTACCAATGAATTACCATGATATGAAACAAGAAATAAGTGATACACCTACCACTTGAATTTTGAATGAGAATACCATTCCAACACCAGGTGAAGCAGGGGCATGAAGCCGAGGGCTGCAGAAGTAGATTGAAGAGGGGCTGCAGTGCAGCTTCACCTTTCACTAAGGCCACCTGATTTTCAGAAATGCTGCACAAAGCCCAGGAATACCAGCAAATGCAAACAGCAATGGCTGCAGCTTACCTCTGGCAACCCAGCACTGTGGTTCTGCCACAGGAATGTAAGAATTCAATACTGAGTGCTTTTGATTGAAAATTGCAGACTGATTTAATTTCTAAACTAGGTATCCCCTGATCTTTTAAAAGCCATCTCTAATGGCAGGTTTCTGATGCTTTTCTAAAAATTGGCTAGCTAAGATAAACCTGAAAACATGGCCTTTACAAACACGTGCATCTAGGCTCAGCTGATGTCTTTCAAATCCATGCTGTCAATACAAAGTAATTGTGATTGCCTTACGGCTGAATAGCAGTAAATAACTTCCCTCGGATCACTGTTGCTCTTTCACAGGCAGCGAAATTCTTTCATCCTCTTTCTACTTTGAGCCACTTGTTGAGCCACTTGCTTCCCCTTTGTCGGCAATTCATAGCCTCTAATCCTTACGCTGACACAATGGTTTGCTGGCCCCTTTACAAATCTGCTCACTGCCATCCCTCAGGTAAAAAAATAAACAACAAATTGAGTGGGTGGAGGAAGACAAAACAGGGTATGTGAGACCACAACACTACAACCCTGGACAATTTCAGCTGCTTATAACCACAAACCCATTAAGAGTTATATCAGTACATTTAGGTGGGTTTTGGGCTATGGTACTGGAGAGGAAAGGTAGATGTGACTTCTTAAGTCAGAATTACAGTGTAACATTATGGATAAAAGGTAGAATCATGAGTGGATCCTTGGTGACAATATATCAAAGATGAGTGTGGGGGTCTCTTCTCTTCTCTTCTCTTCTCTTCTCTTCTCTTCTCTTCTCTTCTCTTCTCTTCTCTTCTCTTCTCTTCTCTTCTCTTCTCTTCTCTTCTCTTCTCTTCTCTTCTCTTCTCTTCTCTTCTCTTCTCTTCTCTTCTCTTCTCTTCTCTTCTCTTCTCTTCTCTCTTCTCTTCTCTTCTCTTCTCTTCTCTTCTCTTCTCTTCTCTTCTCTTCTCTTCTCTTCTCTTCTCTTCTCTTCTCTTCTCTTCTCTTCTCTTCTCTTCTCTTCTCTTCTCTTCTCTTCTCTTCTCTTCTCTTCTCTTCTCTTCTCTTCTCTTCTCTTCTCCCTTTTCCCCACATGCTGTATAGAGGGTAAAGCATAAGCTTTTCCCTCTTACTTTGTTGAAGATGTAGGTTTTCTCATTTGGGGCTATCTATCTCTTTCTTTCTGTCAGTGCACCTGGGGTGTCCATTCTAGGTCCTTGCCAGCTGAGCACCACTGGCATGAGTATGTAATATTGTCTGTGATTGCATCAGTGAGATCAGGAGGAGAAAGGCTTAATGCTACCAGCTGCTGTCAGCCACAGTACACATGTATACTTGAAACTTCTTTCCAGCGGCAAGGACTTCTTCCCTAAAAGAGAGGCCCTTATTCAAATGGCAGCTACAGGACTGCAGAGCTGTGTTTATTGCAAAGCTTTTAGCCGCATGGAGCTCAGAAGATTTACAATAGCATTAACCTCTGTTTAAAACAAATCACTGATGGCCTTGTGTCACAAGATCTTTAAATGCACATTAGTCTGTAATTGGTTCACCCATCAGTGTGAACTTTTTACTCACTTGATAAGATAATTACCTCTGGCTTATATTAGTTTATCACTGCTTTCTTGGAAAACAGCCTGATTATTGCATGCAGGCATTCATTAAGCAAGCAGCTGCATGCGAGGTTTTATTTGCATTTTGGTGCCTGATCCCCAAAAGCCACCTCCCAAGACCATATGAGGGTTTTACTACCCTTCATGTTTCCTCTCTACTAGTGGTCTGTTGCTGGCTTCCAGCTGATGACTCTGACCACCCAAGCCCTGCCAGCAGGAGGGGTCATGCGAATTCTCCTTCATCTGCTTTAGGCAAGTTAGTCAGTTTAGCTTAAACCATGTTCATTGATGGGTTAAGTTAACCTGACTGACTTTGCCTGAAGAGGATGAGGGAGGGTTTGCATGATCCTTCCCCTGTAAGAGCTGTGGGAAGAGTGACCTCTGGCAGAATGGCTGAGAGCTGCAAAGTCTTCATGGGCTACAGCAGCTTGCAAAATGAGTGAATTTGTGACCTAAGTATAGGCACTATTGACCTAAGTGTCATGACGTACAAAAATAATTAATATGCCTAGAAGCACATTATAAGGAACAGCCTCCATGACTATGCCTAATAATAGTAAATTAAACAGCATGAGACATGGTTTGAGGACTGGCATGTGATCTTCCATGCTGTCTGTTTGTTTGTTAACATGCTCCCTGGCAGTTTTGGCCTGGGCCAACCAACCAGAAGAGCACATCTTGGAGACAGCATAGGTCAATAAGCAGTATGGACAAGAATTCCCTAGTGGATGAACCTGCAAGCAGGAAAGCAGCAGCCATGTCCCTCAGTCCGGAGAGAGACCCCAGGTCCCTGGGGCACCCATCTGGGCTCCAGTGGTTGGACGGGAGGAAGTCCTGGGCCGGGGCTGCTGGAGGCGGTGGCTGCTCCTAACATCCCTTAATAAATAATTCATTATACAACTTGTTGCTTAAACCTGGAATTTGGAGCCTCTGTATGTGATTTTCATTGGAAGAAATATGAATCATATCAAATTTAATATATTCTCATATTTTTCCTGTTCTTCAGAAATATGTAAAGATTATGTTAATCCCTACTTCTAGGGGAAAAGAATAAAAGCATCATACTCAATCCTGTTTTTCAGTCCACACTAAACATGGAGCTGGTAAAAACCTGGAGGATTCTGTGTGATTCTAAATGAGAATGATTAGCTACAAAAATTTTCCTGCAGAGTTTGAAAATTGACATTCTCTGTTGTCTTTGAGAGATATATTGAAAATCATTACAAGTTCTCTGCAATTGCTCAATAGTTTTCTCAAGTTGCTAAAATATACTTCATCCTTTAGCTGCTTCCTGCTCATTGCCTTCTACTTCCAATACTACCAAAACCCATACACCTTCACAAATGTTCATGACAGTGCTCTGCCTTTCTGGGATTTGTGCATACCATGGTAAATTATATTCTTACAGTCCTCTGCCTTCAGTCTTATATTAAATCAGTTTAGCCAGGATATTTTAATTCCAGATATTTTGCCCCCTGAAAACTAAGTCTGGGGCTTATCAGATGATCTTGGTAATTAGAAACGAAGCCCAAAATAGAAAGACCATTACTATCTCATTTGGATTTGCTATGTCAGATGATGGGTTAAAATTACAGTAAAATGGCTAATTTGCAGTGCATAAACATGATACCCAGAACCTAATTTTGACGCATTTTAAGTTCCTTTTTGTTTACAGAAATAAAGCCTCTGCTATAGGGATTGAGCTGGCTCTTGGCATAAACTCTCAATTTTCCTGATAGCTGTGAATCCCCTTAATCCTTTGCATTCTTTGTAAATGATTTTGCATAACACATTCACTTTCTTTCCATTAGAAGAGCTATTTACACAAGTTGTTGATATGGATATACTTTTAAATTTATTTTTAAGTAAGTTATTTTTGTTTTGATCATTCAGAGCCAGGCCAGAACTCCATAACTTCAACAAATTGGGATTTATTTAGCATAGATTACAGTTCTTCCTTGTAAGTCTTTAGGAATACTCAGTTTGGAAACTACTTTAAGCACATAATTCACTGCTTTCTCTCATACAAGTGGAGGGGAATATAAAAATTTTCCGTGCAGAAATCTTGTCCCCTTGGAAGTCCAAATGAATTGTAATCATACAGTACTGTACCTGTGCCTGTGGGTCACATAACTGAGTGTATTTGACAATCAAATTACAAAAATGCAAATGTCTCCATAGCTTGAAATAAATTTAAGAGACAACTTGTACAGAAGTGGAAAAAAAGCTCCAATCCCCTTCACCTTCCACATTCCAGTGTCTACCTGTTATCTAGCCACATTTTTGGACCCACCAAGGATGTGGTTAGTCCACTGGTGATGGTATCTGAAGCAAGGCTTGGAAGGATTACTGCAGAGTTGGTGATCTAACAGATAAATTTGGGAGCATATAGACAACCTCTGAGTTGTGAAGATGAGACATAATATGCTTGCTTCCTCCTGTAGATAGGTTCTGGATGCAGGAAATTGTATCAGGGGGACAAGGGGGAGGATGGAGCACTCCATCCACTATCTCATAGCAGGTGGGAAACCCCTTATGATATGGCAAATAGTCAAAGTCCATGTAGTTATGGACCAAATGGAAAGTCCTTGCTAACTACAGTGTTGCCAGTAGCTCACTGTACAATTTGGAAATGGAAAAGTGAGCAACTGCTCAACAAGTGGGTATTGTGCTCCAGTTTTGATCTTAAAGGCTCAACTCACTTTTGACAGACACCCAAAGCACAAAGGGGACCTTGGTTCACTTGCTGCAAAGAACATACTGCAAGACACAGCAAAGAAGTGCCATTAGAAAATGCCCTTGACACAGACAGCAAAGACCTTCTCTTCTTTTTCTTATCTTCATTTGTACTGCCTATACTTACCTTTTACAAACTGACTGCTGCATTTATAGATGACTAGGAATGAGCTTGAGGCCCTGCTATCTCTTAAAGTCCTAAAACATAATAATGTCATCCTACAAGAGGTGTTTTCCATACTATCCTGCTAGAGCACTGCTTGCTGAAGAGTAGCTTTAGCCTATGATATGCCAAATTTTTGCCTTGGGTTACTGGCCCATTAGGAAACTGCATGTGGAAAACAATGCAGTGCACTGTGCATTTGCAAAGCCTTACTTGTGTACTCTATTTTCTTTTAAAGGAATTTCTCACAGGGAAAGCCTGGTGTTTAGCTGCTGGTCTCAGAGAACCAGCTCAGAGGACCTTTGGAGTTGGCAGGGGATATCTCAAGTGAAACCCAGGAATTCAGGGTTTGTTTGAAATCCTTGTGTTTTCAGCATAAGGTTACTGAACTCCCATTGCAGGAAACAAACAATGTCTGTCAAAAGGTTTACTGGCATGATGATGGCCCCCGTGGGGGACTGCACATTTTTGATGAAGCACAAATTAAGGAAAACAAAGCTACCCCAACCATTGTCAACCAGAATGCTATAAATTGTGGTATAAATTGGTGTAGAGGTGACAGAAAAGGTTCTTGGATAACTGTTACACAATGTTGCGTTTCTGCTGCTATGCAGTAGGGCATAAAAAATATAAATGTGAACCAGTCTCTATCACTTGGTGTATGGACCTAGATGGACCTAGATGAGAAAGACAAGAGTATTGTACCTAGTGGCATAGAAAACATAGAAGATATGGCTTTATTTTAAAAGTACACCCTTTTACACAAACAAATGGACACACATGCACTGAAAATAAAAAGAAGATAAAATAGGTGTAAGCTGTGGGGAATTGCACCTTTGCAGCACTCTGGCAATAAGCAGTTGGGACTGCTGATTTAAGGCATTGGATGAAGTAGATTCAACAGGACTCAATTCTGTGTGACTATTGATCACATTCCTGCTGAGTTTGTTTTACCATCTGAAATCATGCATAAAATTGAAGCCATTTTGATAATGTCAAACTTGAGTTATGATTTGGAGAGAAGATGGTTTGACCCGGGGGTGTGTGGGGGGAACAAGCTAAATCAAAGGTTTTGAGCAGTTTAGGAAAGGGAAAAATTTATAAAATGAAGGTAAATAAACAAAAATGAAAATTTGGTGAAAGGAAACTTTACATGAAGGAGAGAGTTTGTCATTGCAAAGATATGTTCATCACCCAAATGCATACTTTGACAGATAGAAAGAGTACAGAAATATATTGTAATCATGAACTATGTAAAGAAATTTGTGGCTTGCTGTTCTGTGGAAAATAAAATTAAATAAATGTTCTATGACCCTCATGGGATGAATGTCAATGTTTTCCTTTTTAAGCAGGTCACACTGTTGTTTTTTTCCTCAAGATCATTCTAAATAATGATTTTTTCAAAAATTCTGGTTTATGTTTATTTTCACATGCTTGTTTTCTCCTGTCCAATGCAATTTTGTTCATAACGTATCATTCAATAAGCCTAATAGAACTAAATATGAGCAGACAAACAGCAACATTATTATCCACACTAAGCACATTTAGAAATGTTCATTTTGCTTACTGGTTCTTTGAAGAAACACATTTCCTGATTTGTAAGGCTGGCACAGTCCACAGTTTTAGGTGTTTATCAGTCATGGCACTCCCTCTTATGCCAATAGGCTGTTTCTCTGATGTTTACTAGAAGTTTCAAAATATCAGGGAAAACAGCCCAAAGGTATTTTGGTTTGATCACAATGCAGACTTCAAAATATCTTAGCTCCTTGCTTATTTATGGCACTTTACTTCAAGCAAGATATTCAAAAACATTTATGCTGTCAAAGACCGCCAGCTAAGTTATGCCTCTGTTTTACTTACAGTGAAATTAAGAGAACATTTCTATCATTTCACATAATTTAATGCTATCAGGCAGACTTTTAGCACAGAGGCTGCAGAAGTGCAGGAGTGACACGAAAGAATCTACGTTTAAAAAAAAATCTTAAACAGATATTTGTCAGTGAGCAACATTGTCTCTCAATTAACTAGTTTATGCTCATAGTACAAATGCTGTCTTTTCTACTGTTGTATTGCTATAAATGTACAATGTGCTTTATACAGCATTACTAGTGGTAAGGGGTCAGCCCTTATTAGGAGAGCTATAGTGCAGGCCAGCTGTAAAGGAACGCATCCAAGTGCTGAGAAGACTACTGAAATGGGAAAGAAAAGGTTTTTCAGTGGAAGTCTGAGCAGCTAATCTGAGCAGTGTGCCCTGGCAGCCAAGAGGGCAAACTGCATCCAGGGGTGCATCAAACACAGTATAACAAGCTGGTCAAAAGAGGTGATTATCCCACTGTATACAGCATTGGTGCGGCCTCACCTTGAGTACTGTGTGCAGTTCTGGGCCCCACAATTTAAGAAGATTGTGAAGGTCCTTGAATGTGTCCAGAGGAGGGCAACAAAGCTAGCAAATGGGCTGGAAGGAAGGTCCTATGAGGAGTGGTCAAGGACTTTGGGTTTGTCTAGTTTGGAGAAAAGGAGGCTGAGGGGCGACCTCATTGCTCTCTACAGCTTCCTGAGGAGGAGAAATAGAGAGAGAGGTGCTGAGCTCTTCTCCCCAGTATCCAGTGATAGGACATGTGGGAATGGTTCAAAGCTGTGCCAGGGGATGTTTAGACTGGATATTAGGAAGCATTTCTTTACCGAGAGACGGGTCAGACACTGGAACAGGCTTCCTAGAGAGGTGGTCGATCCCCAAGCCTGTCAGTGTTTAAGAGGCATTTGGACAATGCCCTTAATAACATGCTTTAACTTTTGGTCAGCCCTGAAGTGGTCAGGCAGTTGGACTAGATGATTGTTGTAAGTCCCTTCCAACTGAAACATTCTCTTCTGTTCTATTCTTTTCTGCTCTATTCTTTTCTATTCTATTCTAAAGTTTGGCATATAGTCTGAAAAATAAGCATCCATCAAATCTGTCTGTACAGAAACTTATTTTCCCAAATTATTCCTCACTGTTAGGGAATGTATATTTATTGTTATCACTATTGTTAATAATTCCTGTATGCAGTGATTTTGTCTACATTCAGGCATAGTCACAAGAATATCCAATACTAAGCTCTTGATGGGAAAAAAAAGTCATCCTACAGATTAGATTATATTACAAATTATAGGCACAAATTACATCATATAATGTGACTGTGGTGTAGTTATTTTTGACTGTCTAAACTGATGTAAACAGTGCTCACAGAGAAGTTGTCTCTGGACTCCTTTCTAAAAGTGTGAGTGCTTTCTGCCAACTGTAATGTCAGGAAGGCAACTCAAGCCCTCTGTAGCTGAAGACCAGGAAACCCATTGTTTCCACACCGGTTTTAGAGGCCACATCAGGCAAGATTTTTGTAACCAGTTCCTATGTAAATGTTTTCCCCTTCTCCATGGGTAATATTTGAAAAAGCAACTGGGGACTTCTACAATGCTAATTACTTAATAGAAATTACCTTCTGTCATGTATATTTAAAATCCTCCTACCAAATACATATATTCTGTAAAGTGCTGATTATACTTTTCTTTCTGTTGTTTGTACTTCTTTTTAAAAGGAACAATTGCTGATCAAAATTGGAAGCATAAGTAAAGTAAATCTAATTTGAGATATTACACTGTCATAATAACTGACCAATAATAACAATGTCTCTCCACAAAAAGAAAAAATCCTTTGACTCCAGAGTTGGGTTTCTAACTTATCTTCAGGTACATTTTACAGAATACTCAGGAGGGAACTCAGTTAAAGAACTCTAAGCAAATATTGCTCTGTATAAGCATTAATAAATTGCAAATTATCTGTTTTAATTTTCCTGAAGATTTTTTTATGCATTTTCATGGAAAACTTGATCTTCCAGAACAGCCAATACAACAAGATTCTGTGGGGATTATTTTCCCTGTTTCATTTAATTACATGAGATTTTTCCCACACTATGACAATGCTTACAGTACTTCATTTTAGTCTTATTTTACAATATGTAAAATATTTCATGCTGTGAGACAGTATCTCTTTCTTTTAAATACTTTGTCTTTAATAGCAGCTGAAGGAAGTATCAGTTCGGGGAAAGGATATTTTATTAGGCACTGAGCTGTGTGTTTCATTGTCATTTTTGCTCCCAAAGGACTGGGCTTGAATGCAGTGAGTATTCCCAAACATGATTACAAAATCATGACTTCCACTCTAAACATTTGTTTTATGAATTCAGTTTAATTCCATGTTGGGGCAAAAATTCTAAATCTGCTGCATATGAAAGCTGGGTGTTTGGATCACGATGGAATGAATATTTTTTTTTCTCTCAGTAGAGAATAATCTAATTTTGCTCTTCCTAAAGGTTGATAAGAACCCCAACTGGTGAAGATAAAGATAGTTCCTGTCATGCTATAAGGGTCATTTTCCCTTTTATAACTCCTTTTCCCCAGAGCAAAACAGAGAAGTCCTGGTGTCCTTGCAATGTTTGACTCTATGCTGAGTATGAGAATGACAGCATAAAGTGATTTTATATATAAAAAGATTTTAGTGTAATCCTGAGAAAGAAAATCAGGCATACTGCAGTATAATGCTGTATTTTAACAGATGAGGCAACTTCCAACTTAGGCAGTTCCAGTCAGCTCCTGGAGATGGTCTAAAAGGCCCAGTATGCCCCACGGCCTGCAGATTTCCCTTAGACCTAGAATTTAAAAACTCTTTTAATCTTCCTACACGCTTGTGTTATTTATGTTTTACTTTGTGTGTAATGAAGTCATTTGTGCTGGTAAGACATCTCCAAGGAATTAGCAACGCAGAGACAGACTTTCAGGGGGCAGGGGAAGGAAAGAGCTGGCAGGGATTATGCTTCAAGAAGTGTGATGCCCTCAGCTGCACATGAAAACATGCTTATGGTATCCTGTGGCTTATGATAAGTCTATACATCTCACCTGCCATAGATGTGGCAGGTGTGAGTAAAATTCAGTAAGATATAGTCAAAGTACAATCTCAACAAATAAAGACCTTTGTAAACAGGACACATAAAAATAGGGAACCAAAATAAGACAAGATGTCTGGATAAATGCCAGAAGTCCAAAAATAAGGTGTGGCTAAAATGGTATGGGCACAAAGAGAATCTGAAATTTGCTGGGAGAAACACATGCAAAAGAACACCCTAACAGCAGGGCAAAATTGATTTACAAATGGCAGAGGAGGAAAGACTGATGCAAGGGTGAAAGTAAGTGCTGTTAAACAAGGGCTGTTAAACAAACTGGCTTTGTGGGATCCTTTCTAAGAGCCATTGTGATGGTGACAACCAGACTTCAAATGTAACTTTTTCCTAGGAGCAAAAATCCTCCCAGAACTTCTGCAAGTATTCAGGCTTCACAAAGAGGAATTATGAGGGAGCCTGTTAAAAGGAAATTAAAGGAGCAGCTGGGGTGTGGAGTTACCAATGAAATGCAATAGTGTACTATGCTGGGACGAGTGTACTCATTTGTCTGGAAAAGAAGATACACAATGAGGTGACAGGTTTCCTGACAACATTTTTCTGGGTATTAAAATTCAAAGCCAGCTGAAGAGAGTTAGGGAAGAGTCTCATGATACTGAGTGGCTGAGTGATAAAGTGTTGGATGAAACCATTGTTGATAAAGGCAAAGTAATGCATCTGGAGAAAAACAAGCCGAGGTATGTACACACAGTGATAGCTTCTAAATTAGCTATTACCACTGAGAGGAGAAATCATTGTTATGGATAATTCTATGAAAACATCTCACAACAACATAGTGTTCAGTACCAGACAAATAAGGAAGCTAGGAATTATTAATAAAGTATAGAGAACAAATCAGGAAACATTATTATGTTGCTGTGTACATTTATGGTGCAGCCAAATCCTGAATACAGTGTACAGATCCAGTTGCCCCATCACCACCTTTTCAAAAAAGGTATAGTAAAGGTAAGAAAATGTTCAGAGAAGGGCCAGAGTTATGTTCAAAGCTATTGAATTGATCAGGATTCTTCAGCTTTGAGGTGACTGAGGATTAAGAAATGGAAAAAAAATCCACCAAGAAAGTCATAAATGGCATTGAGAGTAGGAATAAGGAATAATTAATTACACTTTATCATAATACAAAATGGGCCTTGAATAAGTTGGCGGGCAATGGGTTGCAAACAAGCTACTGCAAGGGCCGTTAATGTTATTGTCAAAAGATAGTCTTGACAGTCTTAATGCAGAAGGTATAAATTAACAAGACCAATTCAGGGAAGAAACATTTTTAAGCATAAAATGCAAACACAGTTTCTTGCTCAGGATGCCCCTTAAGGTTTGTAGAAACAGGAAGTATCTAGTATCATGCTTTATGTTCTCATTATTTCATGAATCCCTAGTAAATAGAATCACAGATTCACTCAGGGTGGAAGGGACCTCAGAAGGTCTCTCACCCAACCTCCTGCTCAAAGCAGGGCCAGCTATTGGGTAAAACCCAATTGCTCAGCAATTTGAAAAACCTCCAAGGATAGAGCCAGCACAACTTGTCTGGGCAACTTGCTCCACTGTTGGACTGCCCTTAGGTGAAAAAGTTTTTCCTCATCTTTGGTCTGAACATCTCTTGTTTTGATTTATGACCTTGGCCTCTCATCCTCCCACCATACACCAATGTGAAGAACTTGGGTCCATCTCCTCAACACCCTTCTTGTAGGCACTAGGGGCTGCAGTTAGGTCCCTCTGAAGCCATCTCTCCTCCAGACTGAACAGGCCCAGCTACCTCAGCCTCTCCTCACAGGGCAAGTGCTCTGGCCCCAATCATCTTGGTGACAACCCTGGCTAGATTTGCTCCAGTGTAACAATGTTTTTTCTTGAACTCCTTAAATCCTTTTCCTCAGCACAGAGGCCTGGGAGACATTGATGCAAGGCAAAGATGCCATTGAGGACCTTTGTCAGAGTCCAGTATTCTCTGACTAGGTTCACTGAGACATTCTGCATGAGAAGGATTTAATATTTAATACCAAATTTACTTATTTCTATATGTTACCTGGGATTTGATTTAGCAGAGTGATAGAGCAATGTATTAAAATTGCAATACACTACACTTGGCAGAATATAGCACTTGCAATATACACTTGGCTCATGATGTAAATTGGATTCCCATTGCCAGTCTCTGTATGTGAACCATCACAATGCTTGTGGTTCCCCATTGCCAGGAAGGAACATGCGGGTTGAAGTCATCACAGGTCTGTTGCTCTCTTTGAAGTTCATTTGGTTGTTCAGTTTTTATACTCTGTCTTGGACTGAGCCACACCTACACCTTCCCCTTGCTGATCTGTCTAACTAGGGAAGACATTCACACTCTTTTAATTAACACTGGGAAACCATTAACATTGGGAAAACGATTTACACAACCAGTTGATCCACTCAACTGATATAACCATTTATTTAAAACAAAGTCTGGTCCCCTTTGTGTTGAGATAAGTTACACTATCTTTGCAGCAGCTGTGGTCACTCCCTACATTCTCCCTTGAACTTCATGAGCACATTGTCTGTACTGGTCTCCTCTGAGACTTTTTCCAGTGTAGGGGTTTGTTGATTGGTCACAACTTTATCTGTGCCTGCTGTCACTAAACCACCTGCCCCTTTAAGCCACAGGCCCAAATTTTCTTTGTTCCAAAGTTTTTATTTCTGAAGTTTTCGCTCCCAAGGTTTCAATAGAAACTCTTGTTGCCCTTGATGTCCCTCAAGTACATCAACTCTAGGTGAGTTTTGGCTTTCCTAACATCACCTAAGAGTACCTCTAAGTTCCTCTTTTGTAGTCTTGTCTCTGCTTCCACCTCTTGTGCTACCTTTTTTGCACTGGAACTCAATTACAAATTCCTTACTTAGTCAAGCTGGTGTCCTGATAAGTCTACTTGTCTTCCTGAATATCAGCACAGACAGTCTTGCGCCTGGAGAGGGTTGTCCTCACAGATGTGGCAGCTTTCCTGAACTCCTTTGTGCTTCCAAGCTGCCTCCCATGGGATCCCACTTACCAGCTCTTGGATAAGCTGAAGTCAGCTCTCCTAAAACCCAGGGTCTGTGTTCCAGTACTTGCCTTCCTCACTTCCCACAGGATCTTCAGCTTCATTATTTCATGGTCATTACAGACAAGGCTGCGATTGAGATTCACATCCCCAACTGCTTTTACTCATTTCTGAATAACAAATCCAGCTGTGCACAACTCTGGTTGGCCTGTCCAGTGCCTGTATCAAGAAGCTATCCTTGACATGCTCCAGAAATTCACTGGATTGCATGTACCCTGCCATTTTGTCCTTCAGCAGGTGTCAGGGAGGTTAAAGTCCCCTGTGAAGGAATAGAGTCTATGATCCAGAGACTTTCTTAAGTTGTTTAAAGATTTTTTTTTTTTTATGAGAAATGTTGTCCACTTTCTCACCTCGATTGTGTGGTCTGTAGCAGTCCCACCATAATGTCACTGTTGTGGTTTAGCCCCGGTCAGCAACTAAGCACCACACAGCCGCTCGCTCACTCCCCCACCCTTGTGGGATGGGGGAGAGAATCGGAAGGGCCAAAGTAAGAAAACTCGTGGGTTGAGATAAGAACAGTTTAATAATTAGAATAAAACAGCAATAATACTAATATAATGAAAAGGAAAATAATGAGCGAGAGAGAGATGAAACACTAGAAGGAGAGGGAAAGAAAAAAAAAACAAAACCAAAACTAAACAACAAGTGCTGCAACCGCTCACCACCCTCCAACCGACGCTGCCGGTCCCCGAGCCGCGATCGCTGCCTCCCCCAGCCAATTCCCCCCAGTTCATATACTGGGCATGACGTCACATGATATGGTATACCCTCTGGCCAATTCGAATCAGCTCTCCTGGTTGTATCCCCTCCCCTCCCGGCTTCTTGTACACCTGGCAGAGCATGGGAAGCTAGAAAGTCCTTGACTAGTGTAAACACTACCCAGCAACAACTAAAACACCAGGGTGTTATCAACATTATTTACATACCAAGTCTAAAACACAGCACTATGCTAGCTACAGTGAAGAAAATCAACTATCCCAGCTAAAACCATGACAGTCACCTTCACCAACCTCTTCTCTGATTCTGACCTGCAAAGTCTTGCTCAGTCTTCTGCCCATCCCGTACAAGAGCTCCCCACATCTGACCTGCTGCTTCACTTAGAGGTATACTCCCCTCCTCCCCTGAGAGCTACTCCATCACATCTCAGTTATTCCTGCATTGTCATAGTTTTGTGACCGTAAGTGGTGCTTCAGTTCCTCTTTCCTGTTTCTCCTGGCTGTATGCATTTTTGTACGTACACTTGAGGTAGGTGTCTCTTCACCTTGTTTTGTGATTCTCTTGATCTCATCACTCTGCACCTTATGCTTTCCAAGGAAATAACAATTCCACTGATTTATCCACTATCTAAGACAGAATATGGACTAGAGGGACCTTTCATATGTTCCAGGAAGGCAGTTCCTATATTCTTATATTATTCACCATGACTAACTACTTCTTTCTTTATTCTTTATGAGATCAAATCTCCTGCTCCAGATCCCTTCTCCCTGATTGTTGGCACCAGACATGTGCTCACATCAGAATGTATGCTAAGGGTGAAGATGATCCTTATTTATTTCATAAATTCAGATATGGGCTAAATGTAGTCTAACCCTCCTTTACTCCAGAAAGAAAATATGGTACATTATATAAATGGTTAATATTTAATCATAGATCCCCTTACATTTTATGGCCACAGTGAGTAAAACATCTATCTACAGAATTGTACAGAGAGTATTATAAACCAGATTAAATATGTAATTACGATATTAAATAAAACAGCAATTCTCCTGAAATAATAATCTGTCTCTGGCTGAGGCTTGGGAGGAGACTGGGTTGTCTATAATGCACTCAGGCATAGATTAGCTGACAGCTAGAATTACAACTACCTTATACAGTAATTGTACAGAAAAACTGTACTATACTCTAGTGAAGGGAAATAGAAACATGATCTTTTATGATATTCACAGATAATTATTGAAGATGTGCTTCTTTTCCGTTACTACACAGCAAATGCATTATGTTCAAAATGTTGTGCAAAAGAGAAGTCTCAGCAAAATATATTTTATCTCTATTTTCCTCTTTTGTGAATACTACTAACAATGCACACTGTATCTCATGGCAGGTTTGTTGGTTCAAATAATTTGTCACAGTCTGTCTTCTCACAAGAAGATGAAACCAGATTATGGTGACTAATGAAAGAAACTCAGTATTGGTGCAAAAAGTTCTCTTCAGCAGCTCAGAGAGCTCATTTTATATGATATTTTAAAGTGGTGGAAGCTGCTGTCTTAGAAAAAGAACAGAGCACAGGTGTTTCATGGCCAATTGCTGGGCCCACATCACAGCTTTAGCTATATCCAGGGATGATAGATCCACTACTAAACAGGTAAGTTAGTCACTGATTCATGCAATCTTTGTTTCCCGTTGGGCAAAGTTGGTTTTTGTCTTATGTAATGCACTGTTAAGGGAGAACTTCATATTTTATGCAGTGCAAAGTCATGTCCTCTCTGTACTCTATGACCTGATGTTGCAGCAAGGTGTCCTGGACCTTCTCACACTTAACCTGTTGTGTGAGGAGCAGGGAGCAGGGCAAAGGCTGGGGGACCATGTTTTGGTCAGATTCTGTGCCACCCTGTAGGATCTTATAGCCTGGAATAAGGTTCCTTCTTATCACACTACTCAAGATGCTCTGGGCTCATCTCTTGCTACCCTACCAATCATGAACTAAAGCAGAAAAACTTGAGAGGTGCTGCTAATAGACCTAGTGAGGTTAGTAACAGGGTTAACATTAACTGTGGTGACAAAAGCGAGTAATTATGCCCCAGAGGAGAACAAAGATCTCTGGTAGCTCTGCATACAGTCTTAATAAAGTTCTTGCCCATGATTGTTTCTTCTAGTATGGATACAGGATGCACAGTCTTTAAAAAAAACCCGCTAGGTGAGATTTGAATAGGCAAAATGACTAACAACACGTGCAGATTTTTATTCCCTGCTGTATTGGACCTGGCTGGGATGGAGTTAACTTCCCCCATATCCACCTTCATAGTGCTGTGCTTTGTGTTTGTAGCCAGAAAGATGTTGATAACCAGTGTTTTGGTTACTGCTGAGCAGTGCTCACACAGCATCAAGGCTCTCCCTCCAAATCCCCCCCTCACCCAGTAGGCTGCGGGTGGGCAAGAGGATGGGAGGAGACGTAGCCAGGACAGCTGACCAAAGGGATATTCCATACCATATGCCATCGTGCTTAGCAATAAAAGCTAAGAGAAAGGAAGAGGGGAGGGGACATTTGTTATTAAGGCATTTGTCTTCCAGAGCAACCCCCACGTGTACTGAGGCCCGTCTTCCCAGGAAGTGGCTGGACATCGCCTGCTGATGGGAAGTAAAGAATAACTCTTTTTGTTTTCCTTGGCTTCCATGTGCAGCCTTTGCTTTTCCATTATAGAACTGCCTTTATCTCAGTCCACGAGTTCTTTTTCATCTTATTTTCTTCCCCCCTGTCCTGTTGAGGAGGAACAGTGGTAGAGCAGCTTGATGGGTACCTAGTGGCCAGCCAAGGACAACCTGCCACAGAGGCCATAGTGCAGGGGGGCAGGACATTCCATATAAGACCATACTGCCCTACACCTCCCTTGACTTCTCAGGGCCAGGACACACATATAAGGATTCACTTGCCCATGCCTGGCCCATGGCAGATGCTGTCTCTGCTCCTGCACGGTGAAAGGATGCAGCTGCTGCAACAGGGTCAGGGGGCTGCAATCCCTTGCAGATGCAGGGAACATGACCATTGGTGAGTGTTGGCAGCAGCGTCCAGTGGCTGACAGCCTGCTCCCCATCCCATCAACCACCATGGGGTCCTGTGGCATGCAGCTGCCACTTGCAGTGGTTGCAGGAGTTGAACCATCTGCAGCAGACAGCAGACACCTGCCAGCTGCTGCACTGGAAGGAGGCTGAGCTCTGTGAGGTGCAGGAGCTGCTGCAGCAGCAGCTGGCCGAGGAGACAGTGAGGCCAGCCAGGAGCTTCAGGGTGGCCCACAGCAAGCTCCAGAATGTCCTAAAGAAGCTCTGCTGGGAGACGGATGGCTACCAGCCCTCCCACATCCGCCACATCCAGAATGAGCTGCAGCTGGGGAGGAGACTCTTCATAAAGTACATCCTGGAGCAGCTGGAGGGCGAGTTGCCCACCTCCCCTTCCAGGCCCTGGTCCAAAGGCCCCGTGGACACTAGGGCCATCAGAACATGCAGAGCTCCTGCTCCCCTGATGGAAATGGGCCTCAGGCTCTGGCAGCAGTTCAGAATACTGGCAGGAGAACTTGGCCCTGAATGTGGGGAGCATCAGGTGCTGGAGCTTTGGCTGAGCTCCCTCAGCACTGTCATCTTTGTAAGCCTTCCTCAGAAAGGTTTAGACCTATGCTTGACCAGTGGGAAAAACATATCCCAGGTAGCTCCCAAGGCATTCCCTTGTAAAATGGGAGTAACAAGAGGAAAAAGAGGCTTTTAAATTAAAAGAAAAAAGTCAGCCTAAGAGTTTTGGAACTGCAGAAAGCAGGTTGGAGGGAAATAAATTGTAGAATCAAAGCTCAGTGAATCTAGGTGAGGATTTATGGTACTGTTTGATAAATAAATTAGTGTAGATGGGTATGCAAATTTAGTCTTAGACCATGAAAATACTTTTGTTTGTTATTTCTAAGGTATTTCTGAATGTAGAACAAATATGATACCATAATATCATGAAAACTTCTCTTAACTTCTCTTTCGTTTTCATGAATAGGTTTTGTATTAGGCAGGATCCAGAAATCTTGATACAGAAAGCATGACATATGACAGGTATTGTGGTAAAAGCACAAAGGGAAAATGCTACAACTCTGAAATCACATTTTTTTATCCTTCAATCTAGACCTTCCTGATGCTGTTCCATGATGTGGCCATCCTACTCTGCTATGCTTCCATATACTCTGAATATGCTGCCTGTATGCATCATTCAAGTTTCATGATTGCTTATTTGGGAAACAATGCTGACAATAATTAAGACCTTAATAATCCCATAGAGAAATTAAAATTTGGAGATGTTCAGAAATCAGAATTTTTTTATTTGGTGGGATACTCTGGCATTTCAGAATTCAGGACTGTTTCCAAACAGGACAAAAAGTCCACTTTTTTGGGGAATGGAAATTCCAACCACTTTGATTTCAGAATCAGATCTGATTTCGCTGAAACATTTTCCTTCAATACTGAAAATCTATTTAATGGTATTTTAAAAAAGAATATTATTAAATATAATGTATGATGAATAAAATACAGGATTAATATTATCATATGAAATACAAAACATGAAACTTTAAAGTGGGTAATTAATTTTAACTTTGCTTTGATTTAATTATTTCTATTAAATTTGAGTGGAGCTGACTAAATCCCATGAGCTTTCCAGTTGCTTACATGGTACTCTCCTGTGGAAACGGCTCTGTTTAAAGTTTTTAGGCTGCTCTAATCACTGAAACTTACCTGACTTTTTGCATTACAATCTAGGGAAACTACCTTATTTTTCTTTTTCTCTTGACAGTCCTGAAACAGCTGACAGCAGAAATGACAAAGGTACTGACAGAAAAGTTATTTTTTTCCTCTTCATTTTGATGGTATGGATCGATGTCCATTCCACTAGCAGCCTCCAAACCATAGATCACACAGCGCGTGACTTCCAAGTCAACAAGAGACATTTACAGGTTAGCAAATGTGTTCATTTCCCCCTTTGGCAATTCAGTGGGGATTCTAGCCATCTGATTCAGAGAAGCACATATGGTAAATACTTAATGGAATATAAATCTTGAGAGCACACCTTGAAATTAAATGAGATTTTCAATGGGACTTACATTTCTGTTTTACAAAAGTCCTTTTGAGAATTATATCTATTGTAAGCCTCTGACAGTTATTTATGATCTTGGGCATACATATACTCAAATGTTTAACCTATCCCATCTGTGTTAAATCTAATTTTATATCAGGATACCAATGTTAACTGCTCGCTGACCTACAGAAATAATTAAATTGCCTTTATTCTTCCTAGATTTTATTACCTGACCTTATGACAGACATCAGGATATGTATGAAGATGTCTTTTTATTATTTCTGCCACATTTTTGTATGCTTTTAAAATATTTTAAAAGATACTATGCTATTTTTACATTCTCGTTAATACCACTGGGCCACAAGGGATGAATTCTGGAAAATAATTTTTATGGATTTACTTTAACCATGCAACATGTCTCAGGTTTTATATTTCCTTAATATATTCTAAAAATACAGTCGTCTCCAGGGTGTCTGAAAGTTTTAGAGATTGGAAACAGCCAAAAGGCCCTTTGATCTTACAGGTTTGAATTACTTCAGTCAGTAGAACTGTGCAGACTGAAATGGTTAAAAAGTAGATTCCAGACCAGTGGAGGCTAATAGCAGAGTGAAGATGGTTTTCCTTACTTACACTGGAGTTGTGTGAAATAGGAGCAAAACTTCATTCAGTTGTAATCTCTTTTAGCTAGCATACCTTCTGAGACTTGTCAGAACTCAGGAGGGCACAAAGTCCAACCTTTCAGGCAGCCACTCGCTCCTCAGATGTCGGTGCTGGATGAAGTAATTGCTGCTCCTCATGCTGTTTGCTACTGTCGTTTTCCTGGAAGTTGCTGCCCCCACAATTTTGCAGCAGAGTGGTTAACATGAAGGCTTCCTAATATGACTCTGGCAAAAACAGCTGGGTTAGCTAAACAGCGTGTTCTGCCTTTGGGTTTTTTTTTGTTGTTGTTTTGCTTCAAATTATACCAGAGACGTGTGCTTCCTTAATAGACATCTATAATGGAAAATGTCTGGTTCTCAATTACACTTTGTTTCAAACATTGAGAAAGATAAAGCAACAAGGAATCTTTAGACAATACAAAATCACTCTATTGCATTTAATGCGTGTGCATTAGAAACGATCTCGTAGGTCATCAAACGAGTATAACACTGTATGTAATGGGCATGTCTGGGGATAACCTAGCATGTATTTAAAAATGTTAATGTATTTAGCAACTTTTGAAGGTTATTTTCATAACAGACTGAGAAAAAATTAAAAAAGATATGTTACCAGTCAGGACACTGACATTTCTACAGGTCTGTGCAAAAGCTAGCAGGGTAAAGATCTCAGTCCAGGTCTCTTCTCTGATCAGAATCAAAGATTTTTCTTATTAATCACTCTGCATTTAGATGAGTAGGATCTCAGAACATATGTTGCCAGCATCACCAGTTCAGCATCTGATATTATTGGTTACTGCAAGCTCTACTATCAAATGATTAGACCTTCGTTTTTTTACCAGCTGCATTAGAGGAATCACAACTAGTAAAACGTGAGGATAACATGATGCCAGAATATTTTCTAAGTCTTCCCAGGAGAAACCCAGGGAAGTCATTATGAAGAATTAGGGAAGACCCACAGTTTTTGGCCTATTGTTTATTCTTGCTTTGCACCCTCAGCAGGCTACTAGCTACTGGGAAACAAATATCCTTAAATATTTCTTTCCAGTATCCTCCTCATTTTTTGGATAAACAATTAAGTTCTCTTTATGAAGTAAATGTGAGCTTCCATTGTTAGTTAGACACAAAATAAATAAGCTCATCCAGATTTTTTCTCAATTGCTCTTTTTTTCTTGATGCTTAAACTAAATGTAAATGAATACATGTTCTCTGCCTGAAGAAAGCAGGCTCTTAGCATGGTTGTTGGGCATTTCCATGGGATGCTGAAATACAGGTTCAAATCAGAGAAAATAAAACGATAAGGATATGTGCCTAATACCTAAGTGATATTACAAGTCAGCTGCTGTTTTGGGGTATATCTGTGTCTTTATAACACCTTTTTTCACACAGTTACATTTTGAGACATATTCCCTAAATAAATATTTCTTGACACTTTCCTCCAGAAATATTCAAATTGGATAAATTAGCATTTGTATTAAAAACAATAGCACCAAACAATTCCCAGCAAAAGATATCCCTAATTAATTCAGTTACAAATAAGGACAAAGTAAGCATTCCATGTTTGTAATAGCAGTGTTTCTACACCTGAATGAGAAGTTTTTATGAGAAATGACTTTTTTGTCCTGTCTTAACTAAAAAGTTTTTTTAATTCCACTGTTTTATTTCTTCATTCTGTATCTATTTCAATTGTACAAATGCATGCCTTTTCAAATTATAGTGCCTTTAACTACTCCTCCACTCCCATGAGAGGGTCACTTTTTAATGCAGTAGTAGGATCATATCAGAACAGAAGTAACACATATTGTCTACAAACCTATAGCAGCTGCCTCTGTTTAACTTTTGATACTCCATTTGTTTTACTAAAAGTGGTAACATAATCCTTTGGCTTGCCCTTCTGATGATAGTTAAGCTGGTGTTTGCAGCTACACTGAGGTTGCTTTTGTGTTTCTTTCAGTGTTTGACTTAAAAAAGTCAGCAAAATTACTTTTAATTAATTCTGTTGCTTTATTTAATAAGTTGCCTTGATTAGTTTCCAAGACCTTTCCTAATCTTTCTGCCCAGGAATTCTCCTTCTTTGTAATTTTCCTGAAGAATAATTTTAAAATTAATTTTTTATTTTTTTTTTTAAAACAATTTAGACCTTTTGTCAACTTCCTTGCAGTCTGTGTCTGGTTTAATGGTAGACTGATTTTTTAATAAAACTAAGCTTATTTTTCAAATGGAGGTCTAAGAATGATAACCACAGTACTTCTTTGGATTCATGTGATCTAATTTCATGTGAGAATATATTTTTAAGTTCACTGTCACACTTTCATACTGAATTTCAGGAGAACAAAATTCTTAAAAATGAAATTACTAATACAACAATTTTGCCACACTACCCTTACTGTTTTTAATTTAATAACTATTTGTAACATATCATTTTTTTTTCAGATTCATAGTTTCTGAAGAGTCACTTACTGTGTCAGATTGTTCTTGATCAATTCTGAATGTTTTCAGAGTACAGTTTAAGAATACATAATGCCTCATTCTCATCTTTGGATGACTTTTATGTATCTAGACAGTACAAATTATAATCTTGTAGGAACTTTTTCTTATTTACAAGTTTTGTCCTTAAACAGTACGGGTTTACTTTTTGTCAAGTAAATAGTCATCAGGAATTTCTTCACATCACATTGTAACATAGAGAGTTTCCCCTGTGTGGGTTTCAAAAAGTTAAGGAAGAAATGTTACACTTTTCTTTACGTGGTGATTTAATTTTTGAACAATTATACCCACATTTTTCAGCTCTCAATACGATTTTTCTTTCTAATTTATAATACTTTACTTTTACATAATATAAACAAATGAAACTTACAGAGAAAATTGAAAGGGGATAGGAAATTAATTCATAAATACATCTCAAACACAAATTCAACTTTATTAACAGTAGGGAAATAGATATAGAGAATAGATAGTTGATCTATGCAATTTAAAAAGCGAACACCAACACACCTGTATAAATTGAAGTGACAATAGCATCACCTCACAAATGTTTCAGAGAGAGAAAAGATAGCATTTAATATTGCAAGACTGCAGCCACATCACATACACAGGGACAGACAACTCACTTCCATATAATCCTCTACTGCAACACAATCTTTAAAATAGAGATCTACTGGAAAGTCAGACAGGGAAAGTCTGTGACTAATTATTCAGTTAAACAAAAGAAAACAACTTTGCTTTGCTCATATTTATGCCTCTATATCTGCATTTTGAAGGAAGAAATGGAAAGAGATTTTGTTAAGCACTTGTGCAAGTGGTTTTCTTTTTTTAATAAAATTTAGTTTTAAAAGAGTAACTGTGCCAGAAATGCTATTAGAGGGATACATCATGAGATTTCTGACTAATCATAAATAATTAACACAGCTGAAAGAGTGAAGATCAAGTAATCCATGTGTGAAGAAAACTGCACCCAGTTGTTTTAGAATCAAGAAAGTCTGCAAAAGTGAAATTGAAGAAATTATGATCTATTCATGGATGTTCAGGGACAAAGAAAAGAGATAAACTTCTTCAGATAAATTATTCATGGTCAATTATTTGCTCAGCTTCAGTCTGAGTACATCTTGTGACAAAATTAGATTTTAATCACATATTTCTTTAAATCCCAAATGAGGCATTCAGCATTCAGAGACAGTAAAATCTGACAGTTTCTCAGTGGTTAGGGGCTGATTTTGCAGCACTGAAGTCACTGGGACTATTTTTAACTGATTTCAATTAGAGTAGGGTCAAACTAATGGGACTTTATGATTCTCTGTGTTCCACTGCATTTGCACCAGTGTAACTTTTCTTTTTCCTCCAATTGAGTTTCTCATGATTTAAAGAGAGGGTGCACAAGCAACTAGAGCACTGAAACCTTATTGGTTGCTCTGCTTATTAGTCAACTGTTTTACAATATGAACAGTAAGGACTGGTTCTTCAGCTTTCATAAGTAAATGTCACACCCTTGACTCTTGTGGGTGATGGTAATTTTCATGAGTTCGTGTTGTGAGATCAATTGTTGTGTTTTTTTTTTTTTTGTTTCTTACTTTTTTGTCATTTAAATATAATTGACTGGAGAGGGAGTCAAGTTAGTCAGTGGAATCTCATTATATCATCTTTCTTCCCAATAGTAGCCAATTGCAATAGGAATGACAACCTTTAATTCAAATGTTGTCTCTTCCAATATCTTCATGATGAATAGTAAAGCTGGGAGGGCTAATCCAAGTATTGGTTTATGCCTGGTCAGTGTATACACTGTGTACGTATCAGTTGCTCTTTTCCAGTATTCCAGTCTTTTTCTATATCAGACTTTCACACAGTTGTAGGGGAGAGAGTATGTTTTTCTCATGGCAGAAGCACAAGTTGATTTTAACTAGCCATCTGGCAACAAGTTGTTTTGAAGTTATAAATAGCTCTTCAAACAGAAATATGTCCAGCTCTTGTGCAATTGTTTTCTGGAAAGACTGCTGTCTTTTGAAGATAAAATGGCCTTTTAGGTGAATATTACACGTTGAAGTTTCTTGTATGACTGTGATTCTTTTTTTCAAGACTCTTTACTGAATGGATCTTACTGTGTTATTTATTGGGTACATACTTAGGCACCACAAGAGAGAGAACAATATCAATAACTATACAGATATAAACTGTATGAACAATTAACAACAGAAATATCAAATTCTAAATCTACCACAGGTTTAAAATTGCCTTGAATTGTAGTTTCTTTTATGAAAGAGTCATATCAACTACTAATAGAGCAATCAGTTCTATGCTTATTCTTTAATCATGGATGCTTGGAAATTTTTCTGTAGTTTGAATAATGGTATGTTAAACCATGTTTTTATTTAGATATTCTACCTTCTGGGAAGATATACCTAATGCCAGGCATGATTTATCACTCACCTTTACCCTGTCACCTTCCAGCTGTACACTAAATCATCTCCACTGACTTAAGTTAACCTTCCAAACCTCAGCACAGCTTCAAATGCAAATGTATATGTATACACATTTATGCACATATGTATATAAAAATGTGTATGTATATATTTATGTAAAAATATATATGCATACATATGTACATGTATTTTGCATATCTATGTGCAAAATTGTAATATAATACACACCAAAGTAATATTTAACCTTTATTAAGATTAGCAAACGAAGCAAGAAAAAGTAAGGAAATCCAAATTTAGGCAGATCTGCAAAAGAAGTTTTGCCTTGAAGTGATCTCCCTTAAGAGCCGGATAGCTTCGGTTTTTGCCCAAAGGAGAACTATCTCATCTGGTATGCTCGATACTCTCAGTGAATGGCTGTTTTATACTTTGTATTTCTCTCAGGGCTTGTTTGCTACATAATATGAAAATCTTGCTCTAACAATAGTTACTAATTTGTTCAGAAGCCATTCTGTGACACACATTATTAGACTGTTCAGACATCAGTTGCTTTATTTTCACAAAATATCTCCATAGTGAAAGGCTGGCATTATCCCATTTTAGAAGTACTGAACTGAAGCATGGTGATATTGATCCTAATGATTATCCATTAATTTTAGCAGATCCACTTTGTGTTATCTCTTTGCTCGCTTTTCAGAGTTCTGAGTATGCTGTGGCATTTCTCCTGCGCAGAGCGTGCTGTGCCTCCTGCTGACTGAATGTGCAGCTATTAGCACTCAAAACTTCAGCAAATGAGGATCCAAATGTCAAGCTGAAAAAACAAACATGTGAGTTGAAATTAATTTCAATTTAGCTATTTAATATTAAGACATCTAATCTGAACTAGCTGTCTAAGCTGCTTCTTTCTCCAGTTAATGGAGTGACAGGCAGCTCAAGAGAGAGAGTTGTACCTCCATCAGTTACAAAAGAGCTTTAGAACAGGATGAACTGCCTTCTGGAGGTGCCTCTCTGCACTGGCAGAGAAAACCTGCCTTGCTTGTAGATGAAGGCTGGGTAAGATGAATCTCAGGCTTTGGGAGGGAAAAGGCAGAGGTCTAAAAGTTAGGTGTTTGTTCTAAATTAGTGCACTGTAGTCAGGAGTGATAAGAAATTCCAGAAGGTGATTCATGCTATTCAAAGCCCTCCTAAAAGGGATTTGAAGAATGACCCTCTAGACATTACTAATCTCCCTCCATTGAATCATAGAATCATAGAATTATTAAGGTTGGAAAAGACCTTTACAATCATCAAGTCCAACCGTCAACTCAACACTACCATGCCTCCTAAACCATGTCCTGAAGTACTACGTCTACATGTTTTTTGAACACCTCCAGGCATGGTGACTCAACCACTTCCCTGGGCAGCCTGTTCCAGTGCCTGACAACTCTTTCAGTAAAGACATTTTTCCTAATATTCAATCTAATCCTCCCCTGGTGCAGCTTGAGGCCGTTTCCTCACGTCCTATCGCTAGTAACTTGGGAGAAGAGACCGACACCCACCTCACTACAACCTCCTTTCAGGTAGCTGTAGAGAGCAATAAGGTCTCCCCTCAGCCTCCTCTTCTCCAGACTAAACAACCCCAGTTCCCTCAGCCGATCCTCATAAGACTTGTTCTCCAGACTTTTCACCAGCCTTGTTATTCTTCTCTGGCCATGCTCCAGCACCTCAATGTCCTTCTTGTACTGAGGGGTCCAAAACTGAACACAGTATTGGGGGTATGGCCTCACCAGTGCTGAGTACAGGGCCACAATCACTTCCCTACCGCTGACCACACTACTCCTGATACAAGCCAGGATGCTGTTGGCCTTCTTGGCCACCTGGGCACAATGTTGGCTCATGTTCAGCCGGCTGTCCACCAGCACCCCCAGGTCCTTCTCCGCTGGGGAGCTTTCCAGCCGCTCTTTCCCAAGCCTGCAGTGTTGCATGGGGTTGTTGTGACCCAAGTGCAAGACCTGGCACTTGGCCTTGTTAAACCTCATACAATTGACCTCAGCCCATTGATCCAGCCTGTCCAGATCCCTCTGTACAGCCTTCCTATCCTCAAGCAGATCAACACTCCCACCCAGTTTGGTGTCATCTGCAAACTTACTGAAAGTGCACTTGATCCCCTCATCCAGGTCATTGATAAAGATATTAAACAAGACTGGCTGCAACACTGAGCCCGGGGGAACACCAGTTCTGATAAGCATCCAACTGGATTTAGCTCCATTCACCACAACTCTCTGGGCTCGGCCATGAAGCCAGTTTTTTATCCAGCAAAGAGTACTCCTGTCTAAGCCATGAGCTGCTAGCTTCTCTAGGAGGATGCTGTGGGAGACTGTGTCAAAGGTCTTGCTAAAGTCCGGGTAGTTAACATCCACAGCCTTTCCCTCATCCACTAGGCGGGTCACCTGCTCATAGAAGGAGATCAGGTTGGTCAGGCAGGACCTGCCTTTCATGAAGCCATGGTGGCTGGGCCTGACCCCCTGGGTGTCCTGCACATGCCTGGTGAGCTCACTCAAGATGAACCACTCCAAAATCTTCCCTGGTACCAAGGTCAGGCTGACAAGCCTGTAGTTCCCCGGATCCTCCTTCTGGCACTTCTTGTAGATGGGCGTCACATCGGCAAGCCTCCAGTGATCTGGGACCTCCCCTGTTAACAGGACTGATAAATGATGGAGAGTGGCTTGGCAAGCTCCTTCGCCAGCTCCCTCAGTACTCTCGGATGGATCCCATCTGGCCCCATAGACTTGTGAGTGTCCAGGTGACTACAGACTACAGACTACAGACTATTGACTGCAGACACTTTAGACATCTAAATTTAAGGAAGATTAATCAAATATTTACTGTTTTCCTTTGATAACTATGACTGTAGTGATTTGTTTATCATGCAGAAATTCTGACGAAGAAATAAAATACATTTCTTCCTCGCACTATACAGCTTGGAGAACAACATTCCTCCTTCTTATTCTGCCTTCTTATGCAGGCAACCTTCATTGCAGTGGTTACTAACTACAGAGTGGTTATGCCTCCAACCACAATTTAAGTGTTTGCATATGTGTAGAATTTCCTGGGCTTTTTAAAAAGCAGGTTTTTTTGGGAGAGGTGTGTGTTTCTTTTTAAAATTCAATTATTGGGCACCGTGGTGCTCGGTGATAAGCACAGCCTGAAGAGCAACACCTCACAGGCAGGTGTCAGGGAGGGCAACAGTGACTGAAAACAGCTCAGAAGCCTTTTCTGTTTAATCCTAGCACAAATTAAGTAAATTTCTTCTTTAATTTCCACACGGGTATTTCATAAATATTTGTAACTCTATTGCCTACTTTGTATGTTGTAACTAACAACTTCTTACTTGCATTCAACCTGGCTTACATTAAGGATGATTTCAAAGTATTTGGACAAAAGCAAGAGGCAGACTCTCACAAAAGCTGGTAGTCTATGAACCTATGAGTCTATGAATGTATTACTTCAAGACAATCTAGGCATATTCTGCAGGGTATTAAATGTGTAACAGAAAGTGCTGCAGGAGTAGTTTCAGAGACCATACAGAGAGCTGGTATCAGAGAAGTCAGAAGAAAAAATGTCTAACAATTCTTTTTGAAATACACAGGAAGATATTCAGGAGATTTTTTGAATCAAAATGTTTACCCCAGGGAATTTGTTGCATTGGCATGACTGTGAGCACAGTATATTTGCCTTAACCACCTACAGGGGAATTTAAGCATTTGTATCACAAAAGTGAAGTTCTACCCCTTTTTCTATAGTATCTGTATATGACAACCTTATCCTGTTCTGGTTCAACGACTCCTTCATTGATTTCAGTCATAAATTTATGAAAGGCTTCCTAGACAACAGTTAATGCGAAATGTAGTAGTTTGCTGAAAGACATCAGGGGGTCTGATGCCTAAGTCTGTATTCCTACTGGGTGTCAGCACTCAGAGAAATGTTTTCCTAATATATATATTGACTTAGCTCTTCAGTTACCATTGACTTCCCTTCTCTGTCCCTAGTTCCTTGATCCTGGCCTGCCCATTCCCACACTCTGCTGGAGCACCTCACATCAGTCCAGCTTCATTGCTCACCACTCCTGGTGTCCTCACTGTGCCCCAATGTCTCCTCCTGTTACCCAGCTTCCTTTCCCACCACCACCAGCTTCTCATTTGATCTTTTCTTCCTTGCTACCTGCTTCAGTCCCTGCAGACTGGTTCAAGATTACCAAAAGCTTTGCTAGAGGTAAAAAAAAAAAAAGGTCACTTTGAGGTACACACCTGCCATGTGAAATTTCATTCTAAAAACTTTACTCAAGTGGAAGCAAGGGAGAGGCCTGTGAAACTCATGCATAAGTAGTGGTCTTCCATATGGCCTTGTCTATCCTACAGATCCTGCATAATCATATAGATTATGTGTAATACTAGCCATACCTTACCAAAGATTTCATAAAAGGATTGGCATTTCTGAAATGGTTTATTATTGGTTGCTGTGCCCAGAAGAAATCACTGACTGCTAATATTTAGATAGATGATCAGTTGCAACTGGAAGAGATTTTTCCATAATTTTGATTAATGTACATGCTATTATTTTAAAAAAAATGTTTTTAGTGCTTTTTCCCCAAATCATTCCAATGTGCACACCATTGCACTCCTTTTGTTTCTGGTTGTATTATCACTATCCTCAGTACCTTCCAGTTTTGTTGCTCTGTCTCAAATTACATGGGTTTGTGTTGTGGTTTAGCCCTGGTCAGCAACTAAGCACCACACAGCCGCTCGCTCACTCCCCCACCCTTGTGGGATGGGGGAGAGAATCAGAAGGGCCAAAGTAAGAAAACTCGTGGGTTGAGATAAGAACAGTTTAATAATTAGAATAAAACAGCAATAATACTAATATAATGAAAAGGAAAATAATGAGCGAGAGAGAGATGAAACACTGGAAGAAGAGGGAAAAAAAAAAAAAACCAAAAACCAAAACTAAACAACAAGTGCTGCAACTGCTCACCACCCGCCGACCGATGCTGCTGGTCCCCGAGCCGCGATCGCTGCCTCCCCCGGCCAACTCCCCCCAGTTCATATACTGGGCATGACGTCACATGATATGGAATACCCCTTTGGCCAATTCAAATCAGCTCTCCTGGTTGCATCCCCTCCCCTCCCGGCTTCTTGTGCACCTGGCAGAGCATGGGAAGCTAGAAAGTCCTTGACTAGCGTAAACACTACCCAGCAACAACTAAAACACCAGGGTGTTATCAACATTATTTACATACCAAGTCTAAAACACAGCACTATGCTAGCAACAGTGAAGAAAATCAACTATCCCAGCTAAAACCATGACAGTATCCACCCCTTATTCCATACCATTTACGTCATGCTCAGGTCTCATACTATCCAATATGACCTCAATAACCACTACCCGCCTCCCCATCCTTTGATGACATACGCAGATATCATTTATCATTCCCGTAGTCTATGGACCATCCCTGTAGAACATCTGTAGAGGGTCCACACATGTCCATTGAGTTCATTCAGTCCATAACTTTGGGCTCCATCTACCGTAATAGTCTTTCAAGGCCGGAGAGATGGTCTGCGTGGTCTTGGATTGTTGCATGCTGAAGCCAGTCTCTGTTCCACCACCGCTACACGTTGCTTGGTTCAATCAAAGTTCATTCTTCATTAATTTTGGAAATTCTTACTATGATACCATCGATACAGCATATAGCAACCATAGGAGTGATGACATACAATATATAGCAATTAACAGCATACCGTTCAGTTCATTGGCTATTTTCACCCAAAATCAAATCCCCTTGAGGCACACATCGAACTCCTCCATCCTCCCCCATTACCCACCAAGTGCACCCAGGTCCTCGAGCAAAAGCAATCCCACGAATGGGTTTGCCTTTGCCTGAGACAGGAATAACCCAGACGGTTTTCCCCAGCATATTTTTTACATGCACTACAGGGACTTTATCCCCTTCCACAGTACGTAAGAGTTCTGACTGGGCAGGCCCAGCTCGATTGGCAGATCCCCTAGTGTTGACTAACCAGGTGGCTTTTGCTAAATGTGTATCCCAGTGTTTGAATGTCCCACCCCCCATTGCTCTCAGTGTAGTCTTTAACAGTCCATTGTATCGTTCAATTTTCCCAGAGGCTGGTGCATGACAGGGGATGTGATACACCCACTCAATGCCATGCTCTTTGGCCCAGGTGTCTATGAGGTTATTTCGGAAATGAGTCCCGTTGTCTGACTCAATTCTCTCTGGGGTGCCATGTCGCCATAAGACTTGTTTTTCAAGGCCCAGGATAGTGTTCCAGGCGGTGGCATGGGGCACGGGATATGTTTCCAGCCATCCGGTGGTTGCTTCCACCATTGTAAGCACATGGCGTTTGCCTTGGCGGGTTTGTGGCAGTGTGATATAATCAATCTGCCAGGCCTCCCCATATTTATACTTCAGCCATCGTCCTCCACACCACAGAGGTTGTATCCGCTTGGCTTGATTGATTGCAGCGCATGTTTCACATTCATGGATGACCTGTGCAATAGTGTCCATGGTCAAGTCCACCCCTCGGTCACGAGCCCATCTGTATGTTGCATCTCTTCCTTGATGGCTTGAGGTGTCGTGGGCCCACCGAGCTATAAATAGTTCACCTTTATGTTGCCAGTCTAGATCTACTTGAGCCACTTCAATCTTAGCAGCCTGATCCACCTGTTGGTTGTTCTGATGTTCTTCAGTGGCCCGACTCTTGGGGACATGAGCATCCACATGACGTACCTTCACAACCAGGTTCTCCACCCGGGCAGCAATATCTTGCCACAATGCAGCAGCCCAGATGGGTTTGCCTCTGCGCTGCCAGTTGTTCTGCTTCCACTGCTGTAACCACCCCCACAGGGCATTTGCCACCATCCATGAGTCAGTATAAAGATAGAGCACTGGCCATTTTTCTCGTTCAGCAATGTCTAAAGCCAGCTGGATGGCCTTTACTTCTGCAAACTGACTTGATTCACCTTCTCCTTCAGCAGTTTCTGCGACTTGCCGTATAGGACTCCACACAGCAGCCTTCCATGTCCGATGCTTTCCCACCAGACGACAAGACCCATCAGTGAACAGGGCATATTGCTTCTCATTTTCTGGCAGTTTATTATACAGTGGGGCCTCTTCAGCACGTGTCACCTCCTCCTCTGGTGACATTCCAAAATCTTTGCCTTCTGGCCAGTCCATGATCACTTCCAAGATTCCTGGGTGACTGGGGTTTCCTATTCGAGCCCGTTGGGTGATCAGTGAGACCCACTTACTCCATGTAGCATCAGTTGCGTGATGTGTAGAGGGGACCCTCCCTTTGAACATCCAGCCCAGCACCGGCAGTCGAGGTGCCAGGAGGAGCTGTGCTTCAGTACCAATCACTTCTGAAGCAGCTCGAACCCCTTTATATGCTGCCAATATCTCTTTTTCAGTTGGAGTGTAGCGTGCTTCGGACCCTCTGTATCCCTGACTCCAAAACCCTAGGGGCCGACCTCGGGTCTCCCCTGGTGTTTTCTGCCAGAGGCTCCAGGTAGGGCCATTCTCCCCGGCTGCAGTGTAGAGCACGTTTTTTACATTTTGTCCTGCCTGGACTGGCCCAAGGGCTACTGCATGAACTATCTCCTGCTTTATCTGTTCAAAGGCCTGTCGTTGCTCAGGGTCCCATTTGAAATCATTCTTCTTCCGGGTCACTTGATAGAGAGGGCTTACAATCAGACTGTAATTTGGAATATGCATTCTCCAAAAACCCACAACGCCTAAAAAAGCTTGTGTTTCCTTTTTGCTAGTTGGTGGAGACATGGCTGCTATTTTGTTGATCACATCCATTGGGATCTGCCGACGTCCATCTTGCCATTTTATTCCCAAAAACTGAATCTCCTGTGCAGGTCCCTTCACTTTACTTTGTTTTATGGCAAAACCAGCTTTCAGAAGGATTTGGACTATTCCCTTTCTCGAAAACATCTTCTGCTGTGTTGCCCCACACGATGATGTCATCAATGTACTGAAGGTGTTCCGGAGCTCCACCCAGTTCCAGTGCAGTATGGATCAGTCCATGGCAAATGGTAGGGCTGTGTTTCCAGCCCTGGGGCAGTCGATTCCAGGTGTACTGGACACCCCTCCAAGTGAAAGCAAACTGTGGCCTGCACTCTGCTGCCAAAGGGATTGAGAAGAATGCATTAGCGATATAAATTGTGGCATACCACTTGGCTGCCTTTGACTCCAGTTCATATTGAAGTTCTAGCATGTCCGGCACAGCAGCACTCAGTGGCGGAGTGACTTCGTTCAGGCCATGATAGTCTACTGTTAGTCTCCACTCCCCATTAGACTTCCGCACTGGCCATATGGGACTGTTAAAGGGTGAACGGGTCTTACTGATCACTCCTTGGCTCTCCAGTCGCCAAATGAGCTCATGGATGGGAATCAGGGAGTCTCGGTTGGTGCGGTATTGCCGCCGGTGCACTGTTGTGGTGGCAATTGGCACCTGTTGTTCTTTGACCTTCAGCAACCCCACAACAGAAGGGTCCTTCGAAAGATCGGGCAAAGTAGACAGCTGTTTAATTTCCTCCGTCTCCAAGGCAGCTATACCAAAAGCCCACCTGTACCCTTTTGGGTCCTTGAAATACCCTCTCCTGAGGTAGTCTATGCCAAGGATGCACGGAGCCTCTGGGCCAGTCACAATGGGGTGCTTTTGCCACTCATTCCCAGTTAGGCTCACTTCAGCCTCCAATACAGTTAGCTCTTGGGATCCCCCTGTCACTCCAGCAATACAAATGGGTTCTGCCCCTACATAGTTTGATGGCACTAGGGTGCACTGTGCACCGGTGTCCACTAGAGCCTTATACTCCTGTGGGTCAGATGTGCCAGGCCATCGGATCCACACAGTCCAGTAAACCCGGTTGTCCCTTTCCTCCACCTGGCTGGAGGCAGGGCCCCTCTAATTCCAATTGCGGATTTCCCAATCCACTTCTTGTGAATGGGAATCAGAAGTCTCCCTATTAAGATCATGGATGGAATCAGCGCTTCTACTCCTCTGTCTGGGGAACTGCCTACTGGAAACTGGAGCAGCAACTCTCCTGGAGGTCCCCCCTTGAGTGGTTGTTTTTCCTTGCAACTCACGTACCCGTGCCTCCAGGGTCGAAGTAGGTTTTCCATCCCACTTCCTCATGTCCTCTCCATGGTCACGCAGGTAAAACCATAGGGTGCCCCGTGGTGTGTATCTTCTCTCTTGAGCAGAAGGACGCTTACTCATAATGGCCGAGATACTGGTCCGTACAGGTAGGGAGTAGGACATATCTTCTTTGATTTGCTGAACCTCCCGGGACAATTTCTCCACAGCTGAGACGAGGGAGGAAGAGACATGTGCTTCATAATCCCGGAGTTTATCAATCACATCCTCTACCGTTGGTGCCTCTTCATCTTTCCAGGACATTACTGCCAGGGAGTTTACATGGGATGATGGTGCGCTCCGTACAAACTTCCGCCACATGGGTCGTGTGCACTGCACTTCATCTGGATCTTTGGATGACTGTTCACTACCCAGGTCACCATAAATCACCTCAAGCCCAGCTAATTCTCTCAGGTACTGGATACCTTTCTCCATGGTGGTCCATTTTCCAGGGCGATATAGAACATCTTCCTTGAAGGGATACCTTTCTTTCACAGCAGACAGGAATCGCCTCCAGAGGCTGAAGCCTTGTGTCCCTTTTCCAATTGCTTTGTCAATGCCCCCATCCCTAGAAAGGGATCCCAGTTGTTTGGCTTCCTTACCCTCTAATTCCAGGCTACTGGCCCCGTTATCCCAGCATCAGAGCAGCCAGGTGACAACATGCTCACCTACATGACGGCCGAAATCTTTTCGTACATGTCGTAGCTCACTTAAGGATAGGGATCGGGTAGTTTCCGTCTCTTGTACGAGTTCTTCCTCTTCCTTCTCCTCTCTTATTAACGGCACTGCTTCTCCATCATCCTTTTCTAAACGAGT
The DNA here is from genome assembly GCA_031468815.1 of Morus bassanus. NCBI lineage: Eukaryota > Metazoa > Chordata > Aves > Suliformes > Sulidae > Morus > Morus bassanus. The sequence goes on from CM062569.1 coordinate 91,414,391, forward strand.
TGACATTCTCTTCGAAGATTTCTTCTTTCGTATAGGGGCAACTGATACTGGCACGGGTTGATTCTCTGATTCAGCTTCAGTGTCCGTCATGGGTGTTTGAGCGGTCACAGTGCCTGTCGTCGGGCTTGAAGCTGCTGCAGCGCCTGTTGTGGGGGTTTGAGGGGCCACAGTGCTTGTCGTTGGGCTTGGAGCTGCTGCAGGGCCTGTCGTTTTTCCTTGGTGGTACTGAATACTGTTGAATAGGGCTCGGTAGGCATGGGCCAGGCCCCAACACATTGCAGTGATTTGTATCTCTCTGGAATTGCTAGGGTGACAGCATACTTCCTCCAAATATTCTACTAATTTTTCAGGATTCTGCACTTGTTCAGGGGTGAAGTCCCAAAACACTGGAGGTGCCCACCGTCTCAGGCATTTGCCCATACTATCCCACATACCCTGCCACCCATAATTATCGAGCCTTGGGGCAGATCTCTGGATGATATTCTTGAATTGCTTATTAACCTTAGACAAAACCGAAACAATCTGCCATAGGAATATCAACAGATGTATCTTAACTACCCAAGGATGTTCAAGATACTGGAAAGTTGTTGTAATGAAGGAGGAGACATTACAGAAGATGGTAGCTAAGGTGCCATTCTGTATTTCCTCCATAAATAACCTCTCAGAAGAGGAGGTATAATTGCTAATTGTCTCCATGAGGTGGTACCCAAAGTACAGTAATGGCTTCCATGCAAGACCCAAATAACCGATAAAACTCAAGGCCAGTGTTTTAATAACAAATCTCCTAGGCAAAACACCTCTAACCACTGCAGAGCACAGCAAACTACAAAACCCAATGCCAATCTTTAACATGTACTTCAAAATCAGCATGGTGTAGGCCTGACTAACTAATATCGAGAACAGATGAATCAATGCTGTGACCAGCAACTGTTATTATCTCAAACCCTTCGGGCCCCACGTTGGGCGCCAAAAAGGACTGTTGTGGTTTAGCCCCGGTCAGCAACTAAGCACCACACAGCCGCTCGCTCACTCCCCCCACCCTTGTGGGATGGGGGAGAGAATCGGAAGGGCCAAAGTAAGAAAACTCGTGGGTTGAGAGAAGAAGAGTTTAATAATTAAAATAAAACAGCAATAATACTAATATAATGAAAAGGAAAATAATGAGCGAGAGAGACATGAAACCTTGGAAGAAGAGGGAAAAAAAAAAACCAAAAACCAAAACTAAACAACAAGTGCTGCAACCGCTCACCACCCACCGACCGATGCTGCCGGTCCCCGAGCCGCGATCGCTGCCTCCCCCGGCCAACTCCCCCCAGTTCATATACTGGGCATGACGTCACATGATATGGAATACCCCTTTGGCCAATTCAAATCAGCTCTCCTGGTTGCATCCCCTCCCCTCCTGGCTTCTTGTGCACCTGGCAGAGCATGGGAAGCTAGAAAGTCCTTGACTAGTGTAAACACTACCCAGCAACAACTAAAACACCAGGGTGTTATCAACATTATTTACATACCAAGTCTAAAACACAGCACTATGCTAGCAACAGTGAAGAAAATCAACTATCCCAACTAAAACCATGACAGTTTGTCTCACTGTTTCCATATAAATTTTATACCTAATAAGAATAAATCACTCACTTTTTTCTTCTTATCTACCTGCCAGAAATTTTCTTTCAAAATTAAAATTGTCATAGACACAAGATCTAGCAGCATTCCATCTTGACTCAGTAACTGCTTTCCAGTACATAGAGCTCTTCACTACAATAATACATATTTTCTTGGAACTCTGCAGTAGGAACTTCACAGTACCACAAAAGGGACCTTCTTCATTTCCCAGGAAGATCAGCTTGCCTCTTAGAAATGCTTACACATCAAACTTTAAAAATATGACATTTTAAGTATAGAAGAGCATTTCGGTAATTTTAGAGGTTTATTTGGCTCCCTCTATCCTGTGCCCTGTGTACATTTAGATACATGGTAAGCAAGGCTTTAAAAGTAGAGGGATAGAAAAACTAGCACCAATGGCATTTTTACAAGTTCTATAAATGATCCTAATTTAATTTTCTTTTACTTCTGTAGAGTGTGGCATTTTCAGAGTGCAGAATGATAAACAATTTTATCAGGTCTCAGCCAGCATGGCCTTTCTCACCTACAGGGTGGAAAGAAGCCACCTGAACTCATGTCTGCAGAACTTTTAGACTATGTTTTCCCATTTAACATGTACATATTAAATTTTATTACTAATAGAACTAAAAGTGAAGAAGAGATAAGCTGTAATAGCTGATTTCATATGAGCAAAATATAGCTCCCATATTTTGAAATTGCTTTCTCCTAGCTACTCAAAATAAATCAGATGATTTCTATGATCTCTAGTTCTTAAGCTGAACTGCCCAGTGTGCTTTGAATGCTCATATCTCTGAAAAACACGTGGCAGCTGAAGAAACATTCACAAAGATTTTGAAAAATAATGCCTGAGAAAACAGTTTTACAAATCTTCTTGAACTTTACAGACATTATAGCATTATAACATGAAATGAATAAATACTCTAAGGCAGCAAAAGCAAATTTTAGTTTCCTGAATCCCCCTGCATCGCAGTGGGTGAGCAGTAGCAGCTGTGACAGGCCCATTCCGTTGTGAGCACTAGCTGATGTGCACCTTTGCTTGGACATGGATGGAAGTAAGAAAGAGGCATCTTATGTGAAGAAAATGATAACAGATATACACATACAACAATTTCCTTCCCATTCTAATGTTCCATCCTACCTTCTAGGAACAGAGATAAAAGAAGATGACATTCAAAAACATGAGGATTTGAAAGTGATAAGGAAAGCTGGTTTTCTTAATTTCATTTTTGAGGCACAGGCCATCTCCTGGCATAATCCCCTTCTGGTCCTTGTAATTAAAGATTGCTTTTCCTAAGAATAGTCAGATGTGGTCAGAAACCGAGTGGGCCCTTGCAAGATAGTGAAGGAGAGTCCTGTTGACCCTTGAGAGACTCCTCTTTGGGTTGACTAGCATGGTGAGAGAGGAGTAGTAACCCCATCTTGGGACTGGTTTTCTCTGAGCAATAAAAATGCCTGAATTTTGCCAGAAGTCCCTCTCTTCAAGGTAGAAATAAATTTATTTTATACTACTGAACTGCAATGATCAAGAAAGAAGGTGCAGAGTAAGGAAACAATAACATTCTTTAAATATTTGCTATCTCCAACATGAAATGTCCAATGACACTCTGATTTGGTTTCTCAGTGTTATCTTAATGGCTTCCATATAGCAATTTTTTTCAGAGGTTTATAAAACCCTGCCACTAACTACTCAAACTGTACAACCAAGGACGTATTGCACCAGACTCTGTGATATGAGCAGTGGAAGAAGAGAAGGCCTGTCTTAAACCAAGGCTTCTGCCAAAGAAATGTTTCTGTCTTTTCAGATCCTCTCAACTGTAAATAAGCCTGTTTATAGAATCTGAATGCACATTTTCCTCACAGCAAGTTAAACAAAGAAGATTTGCATCAGTTTATGAACCCAGGTACATAAGCATTTTATGGCATGAAGCTTCATAACTATTCCGTATAATAACTTAGAAACAAAAACCACTGCTTGTAGCTTGTGATTAGTTCTTGATAAGGAGTAGAAAAGATAGCATATAAATATACTGAATTTAATAACATTGTGGGGGACAGTTTGCTGAATTCTGGATGCTAAGAACAAGCATGCAATAAACCAACTGAATTAAATGAGAAGTCAAAAAATTATTTGGCCAAAACCAGAAAGAAATTAGAGTAGAGAAAAAACCCAACAAAACCAGAGAGTTCAGGGAAGACTTTTCTCTACATCACCAAAGTTTTTTCCACTGAATCTCAAGTTTTTCTGATGTATTTTCCTCATACAACTTTAACGCTTATTTCTTGTCCAAAGTGAGTTCTTAAGTCAAGGCTGCTTTGTTGAGAGTATCCTTGCATCAACCTTCAGATGAACAAATTGGAAATCTGTTATTTCAAATGTGTAAGTAAAATTTCTGATGGTAAATGGCATATTCACAAAGTACTTGTAGTTGTATTTCATGAATTTATGTTCATACTAAGATTTTGAAAACGCGGTGTTGGAGATATCAAAGGTTTGCTTTACTGAGAGTAAAGATGGAGAGATTTGAAGTGTTTGTGTGATTTAAAGAAATCTTGGCATAAGGCCATCACATACACATTGACTATGGGACTACTGAAAAGATGAATTTTTTTCATTTTTCTTCAAACTTTTTTCTCTGTAGGGAAAGATTAGAAGAATTAATTAGTTTATAGTACCATTCTTTTGCTAAAATTGGAAGCTCAGAATAGGGGGGCATCACTTCCACATCAGTCTAAGACATAAAGGCTTTCTTTGACAGTGTCCAAGCCTCCATTTTTATTCTGTCTCTCTATAAACTTTGCTCCTCTGCTCTGTCTTTCATGATTTTGCCTGTATAACCATTTGCTCCACATTCCTCTCTTCCCAGGGACTGTGGTTTAACTCAGTGATAGCAATCACTGTGTGTAGACATCAAGATTTTTTTGTTACTTTCTAAACTTCATCAGAAAATGATTTTCTATTAGAAAAAGCAAAGTCTGTGCTTCCCAGGCAATTGGAGCCAAATTCACAACATTGCTTGAGGCAGAAAGTGGACATAAAACAGTTCCTGCTCTTTTGTCCTTGCAAGGCTTAGAGGACAAAATGACACAAAAACAATGAATGCCCTACCTGTTGATCTGTATGACAGGAGTTTGGCTTAGATAACAGATAAATACTCTAGTCTCAGTCTCAAGTGAACATTGTCAAATTAACACGAGCCACTATATCAGTTGTCAGCTTAGTCTTTGTTCCAACAAATGACAGATATGAGCAGCTACTCATATTTTTTTCACACGCCAAGAGCACGTGATGATATGGTGTTCATACACAATGAGATGCAATGTACCACTGGGAATACTTTCCTCTGTGCAAAACCTGTCACAGCCATGAGAACTCATTACTGATGTAGCTACACAGTTGTATGAACAGAATATGGGTGCCTTGGGAGCTGAGCACAGCTTGAGAGAAACCCATGTGAGAAAAAGATACTGCTCTGTTTTCTCATTGTGACACTTAATACACCTCACTTGCAAGAACGTGCTTTGGGTGGTGCAGAAAATGGAAGTCCTGACCACTTTGGTCATTAAAGAAACTATGATACTTTATAAAGTGACTTTACAAAGAATAGGAATTTGCGGCCTTGTGTTCTGAGAAAATCCATTTAGAAAAATTATATCCTCCCTAGCAAAATTACTCCTGTAGTTTTAATTGCCCATAACATCCTGCTTTATTTTTACTCTTAATTATTCTCTATTGCTCTTGAACACTGCTAACTTCCATACTCTTATTCAGAAGTATATGTGTTTCACTGGTGGGTGAAGTGATTGCCGTATATATTAAGGGGATTTATTATGTCTTTCCTCAGTAGATTAAAGAATCCATTAAAACCCAATATTTTCTCCCTGGGAAGATACTTACAAACTATAATTAAGTCACTTTTCAATCTTTTTTTTTATAAGCTACACTGATTCCTTTAAGTCTCTGGGTAAGGTCTTTTCTTCAGCTTTTGAATAGTTGTAATAGTTCTTTTCTGTATGCTTTCAGATTTCCCAGTATCTTTTTTAAAAGAAGAAATACAACAGAACCACGTCTATATTTTATTAAGTCAATCTCAGCAGTTACAACGGAACCATACATATAGTTTTCTCAAGTTAGTCCCAGCTATACATCACACAGTGATAAAATCATTCTACAAATCCCAGTCCAAACTTCAGTCTTTTCTGCCATTGTGTTGCATGGAGGTTCATGCTCGGGTTCTAATTTGTAGTGACTCAAAGTGTTTTAGAAGTCTTATCTTCCAGGTGACAATGTCTTACTCTGTAGGCATGGCTAGTGTTCCTAGTTCTTCAGTATATATTTTGCAATCACCTTTAGCACGAGGGGGCCTGGCTTGTTGAGAAGCTCTGATTCTTCTGTATAATTGATTTTTCCTTACTAGTTTGCCACTCTTCAGTCTGTGTGTCAGCCACATGTGTTGTGAATAGTAGTTTTACAACTGCATAGTTGAAAATGTTAGTTCTATGTATCATTTAATGTGTACCTCCACTAGGACTATCTCTATTTGACAATTATTGCTCATCCACAAATACTCTTTGAAACGTGTCAGCAAACTACTTCTTAATTCATTTAACATGTGCCTGGATGATATTGTATAGGGCTTATTTTTTAATCAAAATGCCATGAAGTTTTAAAACAAATATCTTACACAAGTCTAAATCTATTCTATCTAAAAAGACCTTTAAATATCCAGACTTGTAATTCAACCAAAGAATGAAGTCATATTTGTCTGCTAATAATGCCACATTAACAAAGACTAACGATAATACAATAGTTAGTAAAACAAAAATATTTTTAAATGTGTATCACCCAAAGAATCTTAGTCAACATAAACAGCACAACTGTCCGTACCAGCTGTATGTCCTCAAACACCAAATAACTTTTACCAGCAAATATAGACTGAGCACAAAGGTAAATCTATCCTTCAGGAAACTTCAGCTCTGACAGGATGAAATGAGATTAAAGATAGATGGAAGAAGGAGCTAGATTGACAAGACTGAATTCAGCTCTTTACTACAAACACCTAAGGGTTTCTAAAATTCAGGTGCCAGTAGCATTTATAAGATCTTACTCAGCCAGTGCCTAAGCCTGTAAAAGTCTGTAGCTGCTCGAAAGCTGATCTCATAAGGGATTTATCCTGCCAGCTTTTAATTAACTGAAAGTAATAGAAATGGTGAGTGCTTCAGATTCAGGACCTTAAAAACCTCTGTGAGCCTTGGTCCACATGCTTAGATTTCAATAGTTATATCTGTACATCACTAAAAACACTGTGACACTCTTGAGTATCTCAGGGTCTGTCTCACTCCTGTGTGTAAGCCAAACTTGTGTGATGCACAAGCGGTGCATTTCTTAGGGTACCTCACTGGAAATCCCAGGCAAGGACCCTAGTACTCCCAAAACAGTGAAAGTGTACTGGTGATGCAGTACAGTGGTGCAGAAAAGACAGGATTTAAATCATTCTGACTTCAGAGTGTTCAGTTTTCTGCAAAATTTTAAGTGGAGGTTACAATGCTGATTTGAACTTGAGTCTCCCAAAGGAGTGCCAAAATACAGGTTATAAGGTTGTTCTCAGCCTTGCTCTGTTTCCACCAAAATTTAATTATTCTGCATATTAAAAGCACTTCAACAGGGATGAATGAAGAATTCCTCTCTTGAAAAGCAAGAGGCCTTCCCATGGAGGCCAGGGCTTTCTGCATTTGTATAGGCACAAGTTTAAATTGTTACCACAGATAAAACTGAATATGTAGTGAAGGGAAAAGCAGCTTCACTATTACTTTAGAAGAAAAAAAAAAGGCTGGGTCTGTTGCTCAACTCCAGGAGAGAGTTTCTAGCTGCAGATCCCAAGCAGAAGGAAGCATATCCTTCTGTTCTGGAATTAAGCATATAACTCATGCTCTCTTTTTGACATTTCCTGCAGATGAGCTTAGGCAGCTCCCGTCTGCAAAGTGGATTCCTTTTTTAGTTCATCCCTTTTGTGGGGCACTCCAATTTCCTAATCTGTGTGTGTTTCTAGTCACTTGCAAGGCATCTAATGCTTAGGCTTAACCATATCGTTACTCTCTCCCTTATGCAGCTAATCTTAACCACAATAACAAATCATCAATCCTGGACAAAATATCAGGTAGGTGCCTAAAAACGTATTCTGTTAAACTTTCAGTCACTTTGTTGACCTGGAAGTAAGTGTTGACAGTTTTCAACAGTAATAGATCTGGTGTATTGCCTATCCCAACCTCTCCCTTTTTACTAGAAAAAGAGTGCATTCAAGCATAGCACAGCTCTGAGCCTCCAAGTCCCCACTCATTTCCAGAAATCTGAGAAAAACTGTCCAAAGTACAGACAGATAGTAGTGGTAGCAATAACAATAACGTGACCATTAACACTGTTCATTGCTGTTGTTGAATAATAACTGTTTGCTGTTGTTGATTTTGTTGTGATTGTTTTTGTCATTTTTAGCGATGTCTTTATTAAGAGTTTTGTAGTAGTGTCTAGTAGTTCCAAGCCAGGAGTCATTCTGCTGGATGCTGTATTTGCGTGTCATAAAACGACATCCTTTATACAGTTAGAGTAAAACAAAAATGGGATAACAGGCATGCACAGCAATGTACATGAGAAAGCCCGAAGTGACAATGAGACAGTTCTGATTAGTGTAGTAAATAGAACTCACTGCATACAGTCTGTTCTACTTTTGTCAACATTTCCACTAGTACTGTAGCACTGGTAGGTTTTAAGTAGCTATTAAATGGAGGATGGTATGTGATCTTGTAGAAGGAGAATATTTCTCTCTTCTTACCCCAGAGACAATTAACTCAAGCACATAGCATGACTATGACATGGATCAAACCTTGGTTACAGTAAGACAGTCAGTCTGAAGAGCTCTGAAACTCTCCTGATTGCCTGAACAGCAAGGGCTGATAACGGTCAATTATATCAACTTGACACATCATATCCAGTTAGTCTCCTGCTATTACGTGCATATATATTCAGGTTCATGGAAATTCTGCATCAAGAAATTCTGCATCAAGAAATTCTGTGTACTGAGAATCTATGGACAAGTTTCTCTAAGGCTAAGGTGAAGGTAATGCTGGTGAAAGTCAAGAATGACTCAGGTAAAGTTCAAGCAAAATTGCATGACATTTTCCAAGAATCTCTGTTATAGGCAGGATGTAAGCGTACTTCCCTATAAAAAGCTTAGGGCACAAAATTTCTCCTATACCATAAAATACCCGATTCTGTTGCTTCTTCTTTTGAATGGTATTAAATTCTGTTCCTTATCCCTTTTCTTCCTGCCACATTTAGATGAACCTGCTCAGTACCCTTTCTTGGGAGAAGAGCTTTGCCTGCATTTCAAGTGAGGAGGCATGGGCATGTGGGTTCCAGCCTGCTCAGAAAATGAACATTCTATTTAGGAAGAACAATTGAAGCCAAATATTCTCTCATTTTTTTTCCCCATAAAATGAAATTTATAAAATACTTTTTGTGAACTCTGACAAAAGGGAAATAAAAAGGGAAAAAGGGTAAGGGAAAGGGAAAAGAACTCAGTTAACAGTATTTATGGCCAGGGCTTTACCCTGGCATGGAGAAGCCCTTCTGTGCCTAGGTTCAGGAACACTATATGCCTTGAAAATTCTGTGTGACTTTCTGAAAATGAACTTAGAAAATACTCTATGAAAGACTAGAGTTTGTGGATTAGAAATGTCATGATCTGGAGCAAAGTAAGTAAGATGTTGTTAAGAAAAATTTAAATACTTCACAAGTGCAGGGTGGAGGGTGTGTATAGAAGGTTTAGGTTAACAGTGAGACTAACATTAAGGAAGCAGAGAAAGAGACATTCTGTGAAACATAAGACACTCTAAGCATTGTGTAAGGATGATAAATGCTCCAGTGGATCCCACAGATCCTAAACACCCATAAATCCAGAAAATGTTTAGAGAAATGTGGGAAACAAAGCATATATTATTTTGTCTGTTTCTCTCTATATCCCAGGGTCTTTTTTAGGGTTGGGTTTTCATACTTTTGAAGATCTGTGTGGAATGTGCTTCAGCTGTCATACAGTCCATAATAATCAACCAGCAATTCCAAGCATCCATAGGATTTGATTCCCAGGAGATTATGACAGAAATTGTTTAGGGTATGAATGCTTTTTGATTCTTTTAGAGGCCAATATCTTTGATTTATTTGAATCAACTAATGAAACTTCTGAAAAAGGAAATAAACCAGGCTGGATTGGGGGGGGGGGGGGGGGGGGGGGGAAGCAAAGCTATTGCCTCCATAGGACAAATGAAAACATAGATCTTGAAGTCTGAGCCCAACACTGCTGTCATCTGGTTCCCTGTCAAGGAGACTTGTACCAGGGCTGTACACACTGAGGTCTTTCTCCCTGATCTCCCCTCTCCCACACCCCTAGATTAAAGCAGAAATTCCATCCTATTTGAAAAAACTGTTTCCTTTGGCATGAGTACATACAAGAAAGACATTGACATATTGGAGTGAGTCCAGTGGAGGACCCCCAAACCTAGGGGGATGAAAGCACACATCATACAAGGACAGGCTGAGAGCTGGGTTTGTCTGAGAAGGGACATCTTATCGCTGCCTAGAACTGGAGGACTGGAGGATACAGAGCCTTACTCTTGGAGGTGTACAGCAACATGATGAGAGGCAATGGGCACAGGCTGGAACATGTGAAGCTCTGATTCAATATTCAGATTTTTTTTCTTTTTTTTTTTACCACAAGACTGATCAAATACTAGAAGAAGTTGCCTACATGAGTTGTGGAGCCTCCATCCTTGCAGGTGTTTAGGACTGGACAGGGCACAGTCCTGAGCAACCTGGTCTACTTTGAGACTGGGGTTGGACTAGATGACCTCTAGAGATGTCTTCCAACCTAAATTATTTTATGAGTCTATGATTCTTTAATTCTATAGTTCTATTGTGTTTGTTTTGCATACCTACCTGAAGTCCAAGCTTGGTCATTCCTAACTTAACAATAGTAAAGGGCCATGGTTAGAGTACAATACTCTGTGGAGACAAACTTTTTGAGAATGTGGTAGAAATGAAGTGATAAATAAGTTAAAAAACCCTACAGTAGAGCAATTATAATACACTCAAACTCTAAAGATGGGAATTAAGCTTCTATGGTAGATAATTTATAATTCTTGGAAAGATAGTATGAACTGCAGATTTCTGAATAGCTTGCTGTGTGCTTAAGATAGGCTATATGAGATAGGAGTAATCCAATCAGCAACAAAAGCATGAATCATTTTCAATATTGTGCTCAACAGTATGTAAATCTAGCAAGCTGTGATAAAGGACTATAGATCACTAAAGAAAGAATAAAACAGTACAAGGAACCTTACAAAGATAAAACGTCTCTCCCAACCTTCCCCATTTCTACCGTTTTTATCCCCCTTGTTATTACTCTGTTCTTTCAGAGGAATGCTTTACTTACTATCACTGTGGGGGTTTTTGTTTCGTTGGGTTTAGTTTCTTTTTTTCAAGGAATGTATGATTTAGGATACCTTTTTTATATCTCTTAATTGCTGGTGTACATTTAGGGTACACCAAACCCTTAACTCAGAGCTGAGTGGTGCAACATCCCAACAGAAGTAACAAGCATCCTCCAAAGACATTCTTCTGATAAACAGTTCTCTGGTATTCTCCTTTTCTCCACTGAACAGGAATAACCTTCACCAGCTCCTCAGAATTTTCAACTCTGAAGATTACTGGATGAGGGAGGTCATGCCCATGGGTTTACTTAGTTCCTACATCCTGCACTTCTCTCAAGCAGAGAGAAGTGTGCAGCCAACACTGCACCCACATCCTACTTAGGTCATGTTAAGCTCATACAAGGACAAAGATTTATTCCATTGGACATGGAGGCACAAGTCTGCTTTAATGTGCAGACCAGCACAATTTTTGGGAAAAGTAAGATTGCAATTTTGGACATGTTTCTTTCCCAGATCCATTCAAAACTCTTTTCAGCCTTCTTCAAGATAGGTCTCTAAAAAAGTTCTTTTTGCAGGAGAATAAAACATCCAGCCCTTTGCCACAGGAAAAAGACTAGCATCTGATGAGGTTGGGTAAGAAATATGTATATTTCTCTCTGATAGATAACATGCCAAAAAAGCAAACATAAATAGCAATTGCTGATTGGATTGGTGTGTTACTCTTTGAGGAAGTGCTTTTCCTGGCTACTGCAGGAGGTGAGCTACCCATGTAAATATATCAATGACACAATTGATTTGGCAAATCTCATTTTCCAGTCAGTCAACGCTTTGTAGTGTTGTGTCCTAACTTTTGAGAAAATCTCTGGCTTCAAAATAGTGAAAGTTTCCACCAAAAAGCCACTGAAAATCTTGTTTTTATAAAATACTGTGACTTTCAAAATTAGCTTGACTGTCTTTAGGGAAGATACTCTAAAACTGTATCTAAAAGAAGATAAACCAAAAGTGGATTTGATCTTCCATTACACACAGATACACCTTCCGTATTGAAAGCACGGCATGTATGCATAAGCACAGATAATGGCTATGTTAAAATGTAGTCTTATATTTTTCCTGTGTTTGTGGCCTGTTCATGTAATTTGGAATGTCTCAACCCCAGGTGTAAGCCTGAAGGCAAGAGCCAATTGTTGACATCTGTTGGAGAACAGAGAGAGGGGCAATCTATAGGTCCTGAGAACTTCAGATAGACAGACATCCCTCTGAGGGAAGGGGTGTGCTGCCAGCACGTGTTGGCACACACACACAGAGAGATCTCTGCAGCATCATACTTCATCTGCATGCATATGAGCTAACACTTTGGGCCATGATGGCTTAGAAAAGAAGACTGTGCTGAAGTTCAGGTCAACAAAACATTTGTATTCCTGGTTCATGATGGATGGACAAGAAAGCCACATACAGTATTCTTAGGATGAGAGGTCTGCCAAGTCTCTGAGGCAGGAATCCTAAACAAAAGCTGACTCACTGCAGAGCTTCTTGTGAATGGTAGCCAGAAGAGTTGAGAGAGGACAGGGAGCATGCCTCCATATCACTCAGAACAGCAATCAAGGGCAAGGGGCAAAAACAACAGCTGTTGAGGCTGAGGTCCTCAGAACATCAACTTTGGTCAGGAAGTCTGATGCTCCTTACTCAGCAATGCTTCCGATCATATTGCTAATAGAGTCCCAGGAAACTATACATCACTTAGGAACAACAGCAGATGACTATGCCAAACAGTTGGATTTCTCTGAGGCTGGTCAACAAACTGCTAGTGGTGAATAGCCCAGGAAGGAGAAGGGCACTCTGCCAACACACTGACAGCTGTAGGAAGAGGACAGGCTGATAATTAACAAAGCCCAGGAGTGACAATGTTCCTTTCTTTCAACTATTTAGGTTTTCCAAATTGCCTTAATATGTTTCTCTCATCCTCCCCCACTCCACAAAATTCTAACTCTTCAGCTCCTTTATCTAAAGACATGGCCTCATGTGGGGAAGTCCTGCTCATTTTGGAGTGCTCAAGTGACATATATATTTTCCCAGGCTCCTGGGGGAGGTTCCAGTTGGTGGCATTTAACTACTTTTTAGCAGGAGCACAGGGTATTGATCTTTGTTCTTTTTCATGCCTGGCAGGAAGGTCATAACACATATAATTTGAAATTCTCATGGAAAATACATTGTGCAACAAAAAACTTTTAGTTAGCGCTTACCAAAATTCTGTATGACACAATCTAGCCCAGTGTCTGTGTTCTGATGAGCTTCAATATGCAGGACAGGATTTTCTTTTCATCCAAGCACTCAGGTTCCAAGAAATGCAAAATCTGACTGTAAGATCAGTGGTGAGCTTGCTAAAATTAAAAGTGTGGATTTATTAGTGAGATTAAACCAAAGTCATATAATAGCAGAGACAGATTGACAAGAATAAGATGAACTTTAGCAACAATCAACCAGTTGAGCTCCAAGCCATGTGCTGAGATCAAATGGTAGTATTCAGTAAAGTTCTGCTCTATGTTAGGAAAAAAGTAGCAGCCCAATGTGTTGCATTTAAGAAATATATTTTTGTGTAGTGCAGAATGACATCAAATTGCACCTGTCAGGAGACTGAGATTCTGATATAACTTAAATCATGATTTCCAAATGGCCAAGTTCTGAGCTGCGAGGAACACCTGCCAACATAACTAATAGTGAGGACAAAAAGCCTTTGGTAGCAAGTCCCTTGAGAAGGAGATAATAATATATGTGCCCTGTTCAATAAGCTCTTAGCCTGAGGTATTTCCAGTATGCAAAGAAAAGAAAGCTTACTTTTAATTTTTTATGCTGTCCCCCTTTATCTTGATACATTTGTTCCATTTTCCTCAAAAAGATTCTCAATTAGTTTGACAGAAGTTTTCTTTTCTAATACCAAATCCGGTTCTCCGTGGAAGCCTTTGACGGGAGTTTCCATATGAAGAAAGATTAAAGAAGTGAGGGCTAATTATTATGGAAAGAATAAGCACAAGAGAAGATGTAACAAAACTGGCACGTATAATAGTTCCTACTGTGGAGAAGGTCAGTCAGGTTCTCTTGATTATCCTTTACCAAAGCAAAAGAAGAAAACACACCATAAATTAAAACCCAACAGATTCAATTATATATACACACAAATTTTTACAAAAGAAATCTCATCTTACACAATACATGGCTACAAGAATTTACTTCTACAGTAATGAAAGTTTTTTTGGGGAAAAAAATATACAGTCTCAGGACGGTGCTTCCTAGACTGACTTGTTTTCAAAGTGTCAATCGTAAACAGGAGGGCCGAGAGGCAAAGGTAATCGTGGGTTAGAACTTGCAGGACTGCAGAGAGCAGCCAGATCCACAGCCGTTCTCTTTCTCCTTTGTGCCTTCTACACTAAATATTACCCATAATTGATGTATTTTTAGTGACAAAAAAAAATTGACTGCAATGACAGGGTCACATGAAGCTCCAGCTGGACTACCAGCCTTTCACAGAATGTTGCTGCTGCTTCAAATCAGAGGAGCCATCTCTAAGGTTTAGTTAAACCTGGCCACTTCTTTGGGTGCAGTTAAAGGATCTGTGCCACCACCATACAGTGAACAGACAAATGAACATCTATTATACGAACAAAATGCTGGTGGTTTTCTTCATGTGATGCCACAGCTTCTCATCATGTGATGGAAAGTGCATGAGCATTGAATTGGCACCTGTTTGCATACAGCAATGTAGGAGATAAAGTGCCAGAGATGATGAAAACACAGGGGTCCTTCCACACCTGCTAGGCCCATGTTCAAGTGGAAGGTGAAGATGTACAAGCAAGTAGCATTTGCAATTTCTTAAAGGGACTTGAAATGCCACATAAAAGGAATGTTTTCTTCTCATATTGAGAAGGATATACTGGGTCGTAGGGAAGGAAGGTAGCAGAAACAGGTTATGAGTCTGATGTCTTTTTCTGTCTGAGAGAAGGTTACGGAATAGCCATTAAAGGACTGTCTAAGAAGAGGCCAAACAAACAAATTTTGTGGGGAGTTATAACTGATTTTTTGTGCAGCCAGAGACCAGATAAGGTATTTTGCAGAGATCCTTTCTATGATTTCAGCCCAGAAAGCCACCTCTGCATTAAAGTGTCTATCAATCTGCTGTAATTTATAATAGATATGCTGTGGAAATTCAGGTCTGGGCCGTTCCCTGTGTTGATGACATGGGGACCAAGATGACTTTCAGATGTGCAGGGCATGCTGTGCTTAATAAAAAATACAATGTACATAAACCCCTCACCTGCCTGAGGCCCAGGAGAGAAAGTTCACTCAGTAGAGCAAGCACAGGCAGACTTGCCAGCTCATTTCTAGGTGTGCCTTTCTGGGTTTGGCAAGACAGTATAAGTTCAGGTGTGTCTGCATCTGTCAGTGTTGACCTATCATGCAGTACAAATGCTAGGTAAACAAATTTAAACATCGTATCCTACGTTCTCTCAAAGTAATGTTCTCTCAAATGCACTACTGTTTGTTGACCATTGACTATCAGAAATCCTCCAGTTTACTGCCACAGAGCATGGCCTTCTTCTTTTGAACCCCGAGGGCTTTATCAGCTTGTCTACATAGACAAATTGATTGGCACAGTATTTTTTTTGGGGGGGGAGGGGAGGAAGCCACAGAGAATGGGATTGCAGGCAACCCATTCCAAAACAGGGTTGAGCAAGCATCACAGAAATTCACTGGTATTAGCAACAGTGGCAAAAATATACTGTTATAGACCTGCTGTTATAGCTTTCTTTGAAGACCCTGTACCAGAAAAAAGGTTATACCTTTATATCTATAAGGCTGTTACAGTATTATTACTCTACTATAACTGTAGCTCTGGATATGCCTTCTGACATCACCCTGGTCCCTGGAGGTGTTTTTGCTGAAGAACAAAGGCACCTCACTGAAGGTAACATGATGACTGATGGCACAGGAGTTACACAACGAACTTGTGTGATGGATTTAATCCAGTAGCTTAATCATAAGTTGCTATTGGTTCATGCTGTGTAGATCCACATGTATAGCTACTCCTTACTTGAGGTTGTATTGGGATGGGGCATCTGCAGCACCATTCTCTGTTATCTTCTCCCAAGCAAAAAAAAAAATTAATCTGTAATTTTTTTTTGCTACACAGTTATAAAGTTAGTATCTGAGTTAAAAAGCATTAAACATTACTATGACATTAAAAATGAATTATATGTACAGTCCTTATGCTTCAGAGTTCATGCTAAAGAAATAATTACCATCCCATTAGGTGAAGTTGCTGTTATACATGGTTTCCTTGCTGTGTAACTGGTAAAGAGAATGCTAAATAGGCAGGCACAAATAGCAGTCATCTCTTAGGACTGAGGTATTTTAACTGTGGATATACATATAGGAGAAACTGCTAGAGGCAGGCAGACATTAACAATTGGTATCTGCTGTATATATATATAGGCACTGATACAATGTGACTACGTGGGTAAGAGGATGAGGCTGTGTACTGCTGTGTTCTGGTGATAACTTTACAAAACAAGAAAAAATGAAGAAGTAATAATAATACCATTAAATTTGGAGTTTATATGAAAAGAATGTTATGAATGTTGCTGAAATAAATACTTGTTCTGCAATTTTAGCAGCCATCTTTGGCTACATGTTGAAGACATCTGCAGTAGAAACATAAGGATCCTTGGATCATAATGCCCAATCATATATTGCAATTTGTAGCATGTAGTCATGTCCTCATGTT
The DNA here is from genome assembly GCA_031468815.1 of Morus bassanus. NCBI lineage: Eukaryota > Metazoa > Chordata > Aves > Suliformes > Sulidae > Morus > Morus bassanus. The sequence continues at coordinate 91,431,270 of CM062569.1, forward strand.
TAAGGTCTGTTTAAGACCGAAAAAATATTGATTCTTGCCCAATATTTCTGTTAGGATATTGTTAGATAATTTTATTTTTCCAGTGTTTCAAAATCTCGTAAATTGTGAGCCAAACTGAGTCACAGCTAGGTTTTATCATTTGTTCTTGTGCCAGCATTGCCCTTTACCATAAAATGTTATTTTGCTCATTTTAGGCAATAGGTTTTTTTTGCTTGAACTCCCCTCTCTACTGTTTACTCCCCTGATGTATTTATAGAAAACAATGATATCCTCACTCAGCCTTGGTTTTGCTGCTTTTTCCCTGCTAGGCTGAAGAAATTAATTTTATTTTTTTTTTACTCACACAAAATAAGTTCTACATCATATTGGTCATTTTAATGGACCTTTTGTCATCCCTTTTGAATCAACTTTATTGAGCTCTGGTGACTACATGCAGGATTTGAGAGTAAGTCTCACCAATATTAATAACATTAATACTTCCATACCTGACCACAGTTTACGTCAGCAGGCAAGGGGTCAAGGGATGTGATTTGAACATTATTACTGTGCGAATGCCCCAGATTGGCAAAGTTGATGGCTTTGATCCTAACCAACAACAAAGAGATACTGCAGTCACTTCAACAGCTTTTGTTACTGTAGCTTTAATGAATTTCTGTGCATAGCTGTGAATTTTAGATCTTTAATTAATCTTTTTTCCTCTTCAGATACATATATACAAATGAGTTTTGTGAGTAAGCAGTGCATAGTTACTAGCTTAGATTTATCAGACAGAAAAGGCTGTTCCACTCATTCACTGCCTCTGAAGAAGACTTTTCTCTCTGTTTTCCCCCATATCTTACTTCCTTTCATTAATGAAGGAATTCCACTTTCTCCCTGCTGTCTACCAAGTACTCTTGTACTGTATTTGCTTTTCCTTTGTCTTCCTTTTCTACCAGCTGAGTAAAAGTGAGACCAAAAGAAGAGGAGATGAGAGGACTGGCAGATGAATGATATGCCCAGTAACAGGGATAGGCAAGAAAAGAAGAGAACTTGGGTAAGAAAAGGTGATGAAAGTGAGAACTCTTTTTTCCCTCCTTTCTCCCTATGAAACAAGATGTTGCACTCTCCTCAGACTTTCACAGTGGATGTCTTTTCTGAGGGTCCAAAGTGTTCTAACACTTGAATAGAGTTGACATAGGTATCCTGAGATGACAGAACATCAATATGAAATAACAACCACAGTCACTGTAATTATTATTAGGGTTAGTTAATTAGGTTTTATTAATTAGTATGTTAGGGTTGTAGTGCATTGATGATTATTTTTTCATCGCTTGCAACAAGGCATAAGCCTGGTGTGCAGCTGTCATTCACCATTCTGTATTTTCTCTCTCCTTTTCTCCTTGTATACAGTACCTTCTCTCATGCATTAAATTCTGCTGCACCACTGCACTTAAAACAGCCTCTTGTTGCCAGGTGATCCATCCCAGATGATTCAGCTGACTTTTTCATTAGTGCAGTTTCTCGCTTTTCTTGCCCATTGACTGTGTAGTGCAAGCTGTTCACGGAGTGTAAGCTCTTTTCGGCAGGCATCCTAAACTTGTCCAAGCTCTGTAAAAGGCATTGTTCCCAGAATCTTGCCAACTTAGCTGCAGTTACAGTACACAGTGGATAAAGAGAATTTTCGTATCCCCTTTCTATGATGTTAGGAATGACCGTAAATCAGATGCAGGTATTTGTTCTTTCCCTATGATCATCAGTACTCCAGGATTGCTAAGAGACAAAATTTCTCTTGGAAATATCACTCTAAAATTTTGTTTACTTCCTCCTTTTCTGCCCTTCCCCTCCAGGTATCCCTTTGCAGTCACAGTGAAGCACTAGGAATAATTTTCCCAGAGGAAGAATGGAGGGAAACACATTTTCAGGCATAACACCACACTGTAGTGTTTTCAGTAGGAAAGCAGACTTAAAAAGAATTGCCAGTAATTAAACATGGGGCCTGGAGAAAAATAAAGTTGTGAACAATACTTGTATCTCTAACTGGTCCTGGAGAGGCTTTTTGCCAAAATTGCTAGTAGTTGCAAGTTTCTTTTCTTGATATTACACAACATCATGTAATGGATTTGGTTTTGAATAGTATTTTTACTATATCATCTTTTCAGTAGCTTTACAGAGTTTCTCTAAGTCAGAACACTTTTGTTTCTTTCTTATTCCAGTCATACTCCCAAATTCATTGTTTCATGGAGAATTCAGCATTGTGAGCTACTTCTAGACCCCTAAATATAAAGGGAATACATCCCTGCCACACCTGACAGATACTGTTTTCAGATTACAGATATAGCTATAAAGCATCTATCTATCAAGTGACTTGCCAAAGGTCATACAGATAGTCTGCAGCAGGGCCAGATCTCTTGAGTTCCAATCCAGTGATTTTAACAGAAGAAACACATTTCCTCCTAGCAGTTCTGGCACAGCCTGTTATTGGCAGGAAGATGAAGAACTGAGAAATGTTGACTATGGACATCAAGAAATTAACTTTTCTTTTAATTAGACAAAATAATTTAGCTATGACTCTTAACGTAAAAGTTCATTAGTGAAATGCATGAAGTGACATTGCAGTCTAACCAAGGTACAGAAGAATCTATTTTTATTTCAGTGAAATAACATTAAAAGTTAATGAAAGTGATAATTATTGGATATGGGAGGTTAGTCACATTTTCCAAAATAAATTCAATTTTAGCTGACACTGAGAGTGACAAATTTAAATACAGGAGGTTTTATTTTAGAAAAAAGAGAAGGGAATATAGTTTAAGGGTATAATACCTTTAGCAAATTGAGCTATGCAGTTGCTACTGGTGACTTCAATAATTGCACGCTATATCATTCTGGAATATGCAGTAACAAGGCTGTTCACTTAACACCCTGATTTTCCTGTAGTTATGGTTCTCAAATGATATAAAATATAATGCAATGTTTGCTTTTTAAGGGTAACATCTAAATGAAAATGCCACTAGATAGTTTGAAGAAGTATAGGCTGACCATTTAATAGTTTTCATTATTTATAGTTCTTTTGCTTCAAACTAAATCTGATGTTTTTCTTTGTCTGGTTATGTGATTACATTTAAGAGTGGATTAATGGAGCTAACTTGGCTAAAAAAAAGGCTATTCTGCTGAAAGCCACAAAGCATTTCCTCTTCTGTTATTACTCCCCAATTTCTGTTAAACAGAGAATTGAGACCTTTAAGGCAGAGAAAGCTGTGTACCCCAACTTCATTGTAGCTGAAAAAAGTATAAGGAAGTCTAAGACTTGTAGCTAGAAGGAACATATATGCTTTCTTTTCAATGACCCTATTTCCTAAACTGTACATAAGGCCCCACCAGACCTTTGCCTCCCCTTTTACATCTACTTGACCTTCTACAGTTCATGTGAAATGCATAGACGTTAGCAGAAGCCAACATATGTATTCCATTAGGGCTACAGCCAGAGCTCAGTGGGGAAGAAGAGGAGCAGACAAGAGAGAACAGTTTTTTTACCTTCATGTTATAAGATGACTTGATTCTTTTGAACTTAAATGGACAGAGGTATCAGACAGTAGATGCCCTTTTAATTAGAAAAGTCCTCTTAAGCCTCAGTGGTTAGAAGCTGAAGGTAGACTAATTCAAAATATGGAAAGGGCCCATTTGTCTAGGAATGAATGTAATTAACTGCTAGAATGACTTACTTTAAAACAGACAAGTTATGGTAGGTTCTTCATTGCTAGAAGAATTTACACTGAGCCTGGCTGTCTTTTAAAAGACGTACTCTCTAACACTACCAGAGGTTGCTGTCTTGGTTCAGAAACTATAGAGTGGAATGATACAGTCTTGTCACACAGACAGAAAGACAAAATAATCTGCCCCTAAAGCCATAAATCTCTTAAATTTTAGGATTGGCCCAATGTGGAAGAATTTCCTTATGGCACCTGTTGTGAACTATGGTGTGGAGGGGAGATATTTGTTAAGCTTGTGAAGTTCTGTACAGCAAATGGCATTTCAGTGTGGTAGAAGCAGTCTACTTACACCAGAAGAGAACATCACTCAGAGCTATTCAATTTCTGCAAACAAGGTCATCCAGATCTACTGTGGCTGCCTAAGTACGCCCACTGTTCATCCAGCATCCCAGAGCTGTTCTGAACTCAGGCAGAATACCTTCTGGTGGGCATACTTTGTGGTTTGAAAATTTACCTTATACTTAAAGATCCTTCATTATACAGGTACTTGACTGTAGAATTAAGCCCTCTTCATATAGAATAAAAAAATTGTTGAGAAGTATGCTATAAAAATGTTTTTAATACCACAAAATTAAAATGATATGAGGCCAAGGAATATTTGGTTTTATGCAGTTCTTTGGATATTGGCTTGTTTGTGGGGATAAATAAAACAGCTTCCCTGGACCTGAGATATTAATTCACTTCACCGAAAGCTAAGTGGACATGCATCCTGTATTTAATTGTGTCATCTTGCTCTGCATCTGGAAATACTGCATTACAAATTAGTAGCAAATGTTGGTCTACATCACTTCAAATGTTTAGTGACTAGGCGGAGCTTTGTCACGTGGGTAATCCTTGTGCTAATGTAATATAATTATTCAGTTAAACATAGGGTCCCTGACAAATTAGTCAAAGAGTAAATCTTTTCTTCAGCACTGGCTGCAAATTTGCACAGGGAATTTTATTGCCAATTACAAATAGCATCAGTAGAGGTGACATCATGGTCATAGTAAGAAATATTCAGAATATATTTTTTTCATAAATCTGATTAACATTGAATACAGTGTAGAGTTGCAATAATACTTCCAAGTGAAGGCTCCAGAATAAATAGCTAGCTGAGAATGTGTAACAGAGATCTTCTCCAGTTCCCCTTGTAGATTTGAGGTTTTACTTTTGGACACTTTTGGAGCACTGCGTCTACTACAATCTTTCCAACGCTCACTTGATACAACTTTCTGATAATATTTCAGTGTGTAACCGGCAAAATCTCACACCAAGATGTTTGACTCTACTGACACTACCATTTTAACTTATTTTTTTTAAGCACACATATTTTTCTTAAAATGCATCTCTCATGTAGTCTGAAAATAATAAATGCTAATAAAAGAAAAGGAATATTTAACTGATGATGTAATGTTAATATTCCTAAAATACTTGAGTTATAGGTATTGTAGAAAAGCATAAATTGGACAGAAGTAAAAATGACCGAATTTCACGTTTTCTTCTTAGAAAACGAAATGAGTGTTGACTACAGTTCCAACACCAGCATCACATGGAAGAGTGGGGCAAAGATTATGCTTTTCTATCATCCTTCAATATAAGCCTGTTCTTTAGGAACCCCCCTTAGAAGCTAAAAAGGGCTGATTCATGTCTAGGAACTGTGCCATTTTTATCCATAGTCTTCTGATCTGGACATATTATTTAAGAACCAGACTGATGCTCAGTTTCTCTCAGAAATTTAGACATTGCAGCACCTACCCTTTAAGTGCCTATGTTTGAGCGATGTTAGCATTGGTCCTGAGGGCTTAAGGTATGTGAGCTGTGAGATCCTGTTTGTGCTAAGGGACAAGTCGTCAGAAAACATTTGCTAAGGACGTATGACAGAGGACTGGTGCTGCCATCTATTCAATTGAGGTTTAATAATAACGAAGGGAAATACAAGAGGACATGAATGTAGTGTAATAGCAGCCACAGTAAACAGACTGGTGAATTGCTAATGGTGACCTTTACTAGGAGCGGATGATTAATTACCTAAGGTGGTTAAGGCAAAAAAAAAAAAAAAAAGGTTATATTATTAGAAATAAAATTACTTAAAGGAATTTTTAAACTTCTACATGACCCAAGTTTTTCTGTCTTGATTAGTCTGTGAGTAAATCTAGATCTGAAGGATTTCCATATTTTAGATTAGTTAGGGAGAATGACAGATTAAGTAGGTCTTCTCAAAGACCAACACACAGGCTAGTTTTAACAACAGTCTGGTTAGCTAAACGAATTCTTGATTTGGTCTTCTGTCCCCAAATAACCCTTGCATTATGCATCAGTTGCGTATAACAGCAGATTTTGTTACTAGTTATGGTTATTGATGCTCCTTTTGAGTTCAGTAATTTGCCAGTACATGCATGCTGAAGGTTTTACTAGCTAGAAAGAAAAAAAGGCTATATGAAATTGGATAAAACTTATTTTATGTTCAGAAAATACATGCAAGCTTTCATTTTCTTATACACAGTAGAAATAAAACAGCAGGATATGGCTTCTCTCCCATATCTCCAAGGCATTTTCTCAGCTAGAAGTTTATCTGCAAAGCTTTTTCTCTATTTAAGTATCATGCAGCAGGTGCTTCTCTGGCTCCAGACTGAATTCACTGTCTTTTCTGAAGGTTTCTGGGCTGTTCCTAGTACACACAAACTCTGAAAGCTCCACCAAGAAAATAGACAGTGAAGCCTCTTCAGTCAGCATGGTTTCTGATTAGCCATATATGCAGCCGGTATTTTGGGGAATAGCTCCAGTTTATAAACCTCTGAACATTAACATGTTCTGAAGTAATGGCAGCCACCAGTCCCAAGAATAATGGCACCTCCACTTCAGCTTGGCCCATCTTTTCAACAGAGTCCAATACAGTGACTGTCATTACAGGCCATCTAGAACAGAAAGAAAGAAAAAAAAAAGAAGTAATTTACAGATTACATATGGTACAAATCAAGCTTTCATAATAACATCTTTTTCTGATCGACATTTTCACATTTCCAACAAAAATTGATTTGATGAACACCCTAATTTCCTTGGATCTTTTTGCCTTTGCAGTGGATTTTCTTTCTCTCCTTTTACCCTGGGTGGTTTTTGTTTCTGTGAAACCTGAGTTAGTCAGAGACGGTTGTTTTTGTTCAGCTGAAGAACTTTTTTACTCCTGCAGCCATTTCATTCTCATCTGTCACAGTTAAATCCCTAATCTTTTCTTCCCCTGCTATTTCCTTCAGTAGTATTCAGGAATTTTGCACATAGCTGTGTTCTACATACCATACATCTTGTTTGCATCACTACCACATAAAGCCCCTCTGAAGCTTTTTCCAGCTCAGGATTCTGATTTATTTCTAGGATTGTGAAACATTTAAACTTTTCCCCCATAACCTTGTATCATTTTAATTGTAGTTGCTCTCAACTTTCCTCTGACAAAGGAACATGATTTTTCAATTTTGGATTGCAATGTTTCTGCAAAGTCCTTTGTTCCTCTTCAACAACTCCATAGAAGAGGTTTCCTGGGGTCCTTGTCTCACACTGACACATGAGGAGTGCCAGGATGACATTTTGTACTCTCTCATTGGTTGCTTTTCCAGAAGCCATCAAAAGGAATGCGATATGCTGATCCCAATGCCTTTGATACTGTTCTAAAATGATGGCCAGCTGAGCCCTTCAAATCTAATTGAATTTTGCATCCACCTCATTGTACCATTGGTGCTCAGGGCAGGAGCAAATTATGTGGATTCCCAGAATCTTCCAGGCCAGCTGAAATATTTTGGGTTAAAATTTCCCTCTTCACTCATATAAAGTCACGAGAGATGTCAAAAATTCATTCATTCATTAGCAGAGCTGGATGGAAAATTGTAGATGATTTTGGTGAAAAAAGCTACATTGTTAAATTTTGTTTGTTTCCCAAATGGGGATGAAAGTTAAAAAAAATAAAAATTTTGGGGGAAGATTGATGGGATTTCAGGACCTGAAGCTTTCAAGAAGTGAGTGAGCCAGAAAGGAATTTTTTTGCTTTTTAGGTGCCCTTCTGGAAGGTTTTCTTTAACTGACAGAAATTAACATTGACTGAATCTTGCCAGCACAGCTGCAGAAAGACAGGCCCCTGCCCAAACAGCTCTCCATACTCTAGATCTGGAACCATTCAGCCTTCCTAAACCCAGGAGAACAAAGACACAACTGCACTGTGGAGTGAGGTACAGAGAAGTCCAAGCTTGGTTGCCAGCCAGCCTTGCCACAGCATTGTCACACGAGCTCAGTGCAGGGCCACGCCTACAGCACCATGTTCAGCTGCACTATGGTACCCCACTGCACACAGACAAACCACATGCCATCGTCATCTCAGCATAAGGATTCATTTCTCAATGTGGGCATGACCAACAAATCAAGGTACTGAGGGCTCAGAAAGTTTCTGTCAAGTTCACTGGCAGAAATTGGAGGTAAAAACATTACTGTGGATGATAAAAGACACTGCTTGGTGTAGATTGTGTGTGTAGTAATATGCTTTTGAATGCATAACTGGTGTTTAGGATCTTGCATTCTAAAAGGATAATGATTTTCTGAAATCACTGGCCCATTAGTAGGCAAGCAAAAGCAGAATGATAAACCTGTTTACATGGTTACATCAAAAACTGCATCACATCTATTCATTGCTGGTGTCAGATATGAATGTGAATTTATTTGCAAAGCTGTGCAATTAGATCTACTAAAGAGATGGGAAAACTGATGGTGTATCCAGTGAAAACTTGAATTTTAACATTGGCTTTTGGAAACTGGGAAAAAATAAGAAATACTATACTTTGCAGTAGAGAAATAGAGACCTTTTTTCTTAGTGTTTATAAAAAAATATCAGGAGCCAGAATATGGCTAGTTATATTTCTGACATTAAATTTTTCTAACCCTTAAGCCAACTAGGCCAATATTTTAAAGTCTGGATGTTTAAATATAACTAACATATTAAGCAGGGAATTCAATGAGGAATGAATTCCCTCAGCTTCTTTGGGAATCGAGTCCACAGGATAAATGTGAGTGTTTAGCTTGATAAAATTAGGCATAGTGATTTGACAGTGCTGGCCTAATCAGCATTGCATCTCATTTTATTTACCTGTGGAACAGGATTACTAATATGAAGATTATTCAGTAGTATCCGTAAGTCACTTTCAGACCAGCTGTATATAATATTATACAAATGTGAAGTATTATTAACAGCTATAATCCAAAATCTAGTTGTTGGACAGACTCCCTGTATATAATTTTGCTGCAAGAATACAGCCTCATCATATGAGAGGCCTTTTTCTTACAGTAAAATGATCATCTTTTTGAAATCCATTATTTAAATATACTAGTGCTAGCCAATACTCAGTTGATGCAGAGGAAAATGTCGAGTATATTATTCAATAGCTATTCATTCTGTACCAGAGACAATAATTAGTGGTATTATCAGGTGGAAAATTGCTGCAATGAAGAATTCATTAATACAGTATGATGAACTCCCTCAGAAAGTTACTGTACTTTTTTAGAATCACAATCACTTTGTTACTAGCTGCCAAATAGTATTTTTGGCACTGTATTGTCAACGAATACTCTCAAAAGTACTCTTCAGTGGATAGTAAAAAACTGAAATAGCAATTCTCTCATTGAGTAATGATTGCTCTGGATAGACCCTGTATTATACTATAACACAAACACTGAACCATATGATTTATTTATAAACCCTTGGTTAGAATGAGTCACCAGCTATTCCAATGGTTTGGGGGCTACTTGGCATGTTTCTTTAATTGAAAGTTACTGCAAAAAAGACCAAGGCCATCTTATCATACAAATCCTATGAGATTTTTACAATCTTAAGATTTATAAAAGGCTTACTTTTAGAACCCTTAGAAATGTTTCTTCTCTCAAGGTAAGTATCCTATGGAGAAGAGTGTGGAACAAAAGGTTGTTATCCGTGTCCCATTGAGAGATGCACAAGGTTGAAAAGGACAGTTTCAGTATTCTTGTTTGCTCAGGGAAAGGATGTTACCCAATGGCATGAAAAAGAAGCCGCAGGGATTATCTGTAGCATAAAGAAAAACAAGATCTCTGGTAAATTAGAGATACAGTATGTGATAACATTCATCAGACTCATCAGGGAACTGATAGGAACCAGGCTTTCTCAGCCAGCAACAAACAAATAGCAAATTAAATTCTAGCTGCTGTATCTCCTATGGTGTGTTGGTACATTTAAAAAATAAGAACACAGATGTCCCCTTATTCCTTTTTATTTTTTGCATTACTTAGTCTAAAGCCAGACTTGTTGCACTGGCTCTGTACTGTGTGTCACAAATATGCTCTGTGATGTACCAATCTAGCTCTGACAAAGTTTACTGGAAAAACAGAGCATTGCTAAACATAGGAAGGAAAACTCTGAATGGCGAGGGACTTGCAGGAAGTCAACCCTGAAAACAAGAGTACTTTTTCTTTAGTTTTCAATGACTTGAAGGTTCCACTTTCAGTCTAGCCATATAGACTGAGATTTCCTAAACACCGAACCACAGTTTTCTGAAGTGCCTTACTCTTGTTGGAAATTCTAGTCAGTGTGACTTCAGGTGAAGATTCATACCTCTTAACTTCTGGCACTCAACAGAGGTGCCTAAATTAGGACCTCAGTCTCCTCATGTTTCTATTTAGAAACAATAGACAAACAGTGACACCTCTAGAAGTATTGCAGATCCTAAATGGCCAGAGTTGACTCTATTGATTGGGAAGGGCCAGGAAGATAAGGCGCCAAACATGAGGACACCAGCACCTCTGAACTGCATGGGATCAGGCACTTAACAGAGTGCCACCAGAACAAACACAGAATCATTTTTTTCTCTTTCCAGAAATGGGCCCGAGGTTAGGTTGGGAGAATCATGTGTAGAAATTGAAATAGACCAGATTTTCTGGTCCAAAAAATGTTCTCGAGATTGTAAGTATTTTCCTGAAGGACTGAGTACCCTACCGCTGTAGAAAGTATTGCAGGATTTAATCGGATTAATGATTAACAATGGAAGAAATGGTAGGTTACTAACTGTAGATTTTATTTACAAGTTAAGCACACTAGCAGTTTGAATATATGAATTATTCTTTAATAAGAATCATTTACGGGCAGAGTGCTTCCTAGAAGGTTGACTCAATCAAAACCATTTTTTACTTTTCTGAAACCTAAATCTTGGTGGTTGTTCTTTAAATAAACATTTTTTAAGAAGTCTTGATTTTAAATGTCTGAAAATTTTGTAACTATTTCATACTGAAAATGTGAACTGTTCAGTTATCTCCCCTTCCTCAAATGAATTTGTATAAACTGTAAAAATCCCTTTTGTTATACATTTTGAAAATATATTTGATAATGGTCTTGATAAAATTTTGATATATCACAAAAAGATGCATTTCAACTCTTGAAGGGAGAATGGCTCTTCCACTTCATTTTTTCAACCATCTTAACATGTCAAAACATTGCAAAGCTTGGAAGTACTCAGAATTACACAGGACCAGACACCTGACAGAACATTGCCACAGCAACATTCTGCAAATACAAAATGAGAGCTCTTTTTCCTCCAGAAACATGCAGGGACCTGTTACCACACCTCCCTCCACAGTCTATTAGAGCGTGTGCTTTTCATCAGAAGCGGATGTCTACATGCACAAAGCAATTTGAATGCTTTTTATTTCTTCTCCTGCAAGCCTCTCTTTATGGTGCCAAAGCTTTAAAATTTGCCCCAATGTAATGTAGTATCTGTAAGAGTTTATTCCCACTTCTGTAAATCTTCTCAGGGATTTGTAGTGCATTTTGCATTTTTCTTCTGCTCCTATTACTGAATGCTTTCTGTTTCTGGCAGGAAACCATTATTTTTTGAGTAATTAAGCTATCTCTATATGTGTATGATGATCAGCTTTTATATATTTACCATCACTTTCTTCTCCCTCCCTCATGAATCCATAACAACCCTCTCTGTGCTCCTGATAAAATGAAGACTTTTAATGTAAAAGCTCCATCATAGACATAAGGAAAAAGGAATGTTTGCTGTAGGAGCAAAGCAGACAATGTCAGTATAGCAGTGGCACTGGAAAAAAATGTGCAAGCTGTAAATTTTAATGAGGAGCCTGTTTTACAGAAGAACAGTCTTTACTTTTTATTTGTAGATGTTAGCTTGCATGGAGCCTTCATTCTGCAATGTAAAACTGACTAAAAGGACCCCTTCTGCAATGAGAAATCAAAATCTATTCTCTTTTAAGGAGTTTTCTTTTATGTACAGACCACCAAGAAAGAAACTTCCAAACAAGGCTTCTCTGCTCCTGCAGAGGTTTGAATTGAAATCTCTCCTCACATTTCCTGAACTGCAGGTGAGATATCAGCCTCTCACTCTGTCGGCCTTAGAGATCAGCATGGAACTGGCTTAAGGTGGCTTGATATAGATTTGCTATTTGCAAATTAAAATCCTTCATCTCTGAAGAGAATCCAAAATAGAATACGGTTCTTTATTAACTGTGCTCCTAAATTTTTTGTAATTGCTCTTACCTCAGAAGGTCTTTCAAGAGTTGTCTTTTCAGACCTATTATATAATCCTAATTCTTTTAGGTATTGAGCACATATGTGAAACTATAGGGGTAGCTCATGCAAACTTAGTTTTTTCAGGTTAAGAAGTTTTATGACCAGAAATATCAGAGATGTAAGACATATTATAGTTTTTTTCCTATAGAAAATTTTTTAGAAGAAATAACTTGAAGAATAAGCAGCTAATAAACATATTTTACCATTATTAGGTTGAGCTGGAGGGGCTAGATCATGTCCAACTATCTTAAGGCTTTTATATTAAGTTACTGGCACACCAACCGCATTCATCTGCCCATGACCTATGCATATATTTCAGTCTGCAGAAGTCAAAAGCTTTCCTGAAACTTAAAAAAATTAGATGAGGTACCTCTCCCAAGAGGTAATTTTGGTATTAGCATTTCTTAAAAAATTTTACTCCTGATTTTCCACACCTAATTCCTTTATACCTTTTATTACTTGCATTCAGCATTTACATGTCTCCTATGTACTATTGTAGCACATGAATTTGCCATGTCATATCTACACTCTATGACAAGTTGTTAAGTAAAATTCTTGTTGTCTGTTACCATGAAAGCCTAATCTCTTTGGGGTGTCTTTCTTGAACTCCTGCTTTGCCAGCTAATGTCTGGAGGTCAGTATCATTCATCTGTAGGCTTTGCACTTTAAAAAATGACAGACCGTGATTAGACAGGAGCTGCTCTCTGACTCTTTCCAGTGGGTGATTCTTTCTGACAGTGCAATCCCCTGACAGTGAAGTTCTGCTAGAACATTTCAGATAAAAATGACTTCTAATATCTTAAATTTTTCTAGATCTTAAAAATAGGTATGGTCATTTGGAATGAGGTTCTGTTGTTTGTCATAATGAAGAGTACCTTAGAGGACAAAAATGTTGATACTACATGATACTACTGAGAATAAGATACTAGCCCTTCATGAGGTAGTTGAACTGGAATTCAAACAGGCTGAAGCAAGGATATGAAAGAGAATCAAGTTTTGTGCTTCTTGCTATAATTCTTGTTGCAATAATCAGGAAAGAATTTAGGTCCTGTGTATAAGTACTTTAAATATTCCAAATCCTTTCCAAAGCTGGGGTAAGCCTATTAGTCTAGATGGACTGTACTTTGACCTGGAACAGGGCTTGAAAGTTCTTGTATAATTAAAAATATACATCAGTGAGCATGTCCTGTACAATGTAAACTGGTGAAGCTTGAGTTCCCATTTTTTTACCCTAAGGAGATGGAGTTGCTTTATAGCCTGTGCTAAACAGAGCAGATGTTCAGAGGACCTTTCGGGGCTTTCAGTTATAACTGAAATGGCCTACTTTGCAGTCTTCTGTTTCTGTGAGACTGAAGGAGCAAGTCTCATGTGGTCCCTGTGATGCACCATATATTACAGAGGATATGCACTGGGACATTGCTCTTCCACCAACATGTAAGTCAGAGAGTTTCATTAGGCAGAGGAACCAAAGGGGAAGAGCCTTCTGTTGGCCACAGATTGGAGAAGAGGGGATGATGAGAGGAATCAAGGGAGGCTTGGAGGCATCTGCTGCTGTTCCTTACATTTGGGTGGTGCCATTTCCACGAAAAAACGAGGCATATCATAAATGACAGGATATTTCAAGTTTTTAGAGTATTTGCTCTAAAAATGAAAACAGAAGAGGCTGCTTAAGAAGCTGGCAGTAAGAGTTTAGGTCTGTGTACAATGCATGCTGTAGATAAGAGGAGTGAGAGACAGCGGAGGTTGTTAGCAAAGCAGTGTGTGTGGGGAGAGGCAGCCACAGGCAGGAGAGGGACTAGCAGGACACCACAGGAGCTGCCACAGCCTAATTGCAGGCTGCTCAGGAAGAAGGGTGGCCGAGCACTACCCTGCACTGGGAGCAGTCCATTGCTGTCCCATCTACCCTTACAGCAAGGAAGATCTGGGACTCTACTTTTTTTGGGAGCTGAGGTGTATTTTCTATCGGGATTGCCCCTGGAAGGACTCAGTCAGTCTGTGCTCCTGTAAAAGGCAATATGTCTGTCACGCTCTAAGGTCTGTTCTTGGACATCTCTGTGAAGCGCAGAATAACTGCACCTGTTAGCCTGTCACAGCTAAAATACATTACCACCATGCTCCTCATCTACTAGAGTCCTGCTATTAATTTTTGTGAATGTTTTCCTACTTAAGAATCTTCTGAAAATTATTACGGAAGTGCAGATTGTATTATGGTAACATGCAAAGGCCTCTATCCACATTTCTAGATACTGTCTCATTCTTTTCACATCGCTGTTACTGAAACGGCATGGGAGAAAATCCAATACTGCACGCTCCTTGGTTGCGTGCCAAAGTGGTAAAGCAGCAAAATCAGGCCCCACTGTTAGTGATGGCAGTCTGTAAAACAGGAATAATTTTCTATTGAACACCTGATTGAATTACTTGTGAATTGCTGCTCTGCTGAGAAAATGATATTGGAGGTTGGCAGGCGGTCACCATTTTTATTTGCTAGAGGGTATTATCTGAATTTGCCTGTCAGGTGATTGCCTGGTTAGTCCCTTCCCAGTATAAATAACTGCATTTCAAAATGTGATAAATAATAGTAATAAAGTTTATAGGGGAAAAAATATTCTTGCTGCTACAAGGAATAGCACTTAACCCAGCCATTTATCTACTGCTTACAAAAAACGGCTGATCAGATTATATGCTTATGAAGTTTGATAATTTGAACAGCCCTTGCAGTGGTATCATTTTGTTCAGTGAGCCAGACATTGCAAAATTGTGCATTTTTATGTAATTGAGATGATTTTGTGCGGTAGCTTGTGGAAAATTTCATAAAAATTTGTATGCATTGGTCAACTCATTTAATGTGATATCTCACTTTTTGAGCTGATCGGCATTTTTTCCTGGTACTCCATTGCTATGCTGCAAGTCAACTTTTTTGGTATTTTGTCTCTAATGGTAAAATAATGAACAACATAATCCTTCCCAAGGCAGAAATACAATATTCATTTTCCCTTTGGCAAATGAGAATGTAGCCATTAGGAACAGCATTTTCCCAGCTGCTCCTTGGAGGGAAGGGCCAGTATACTGGTAACAGATATATGGATTTCATTCATACCAGAGAAAACTTATGTCATGTAACACATGACTGTGTACCTCTCTGTGTTTGACTGTGAAGCAGTGGGGCAGATTCCTCTCATTTCACTGCTGCTGCCTGAAGTGGTGGATTACATCAGCCGGACTGAAAGAGTGCTTCTGGGGACAGAATACCCATGACAGATTCTTCTCAAAATGGGTAGCATGTCTTTCACAATGATAATCTTTGTCCTTTTGGTTATAATGGAACTTCTGACAACAAATACTAGATCTCTTTTCACAGACAGACACTGAACACCAAAGTGTAAAGTTCAGCAGCTGGAAGGAAGGGACTAACACCACATCTTATACGTGATCTATTGTCAGGAACAGTAAATACAAGGCCCTTCCTTGCAAAGGTTCAGTGACTTAGATCATTGGTTCAAATCCAGCTGAGATGGGAACCACTAATTGAGAGGTTTGCATGGTTGCTGCCAGCGGTGTACCTGTTCTGCCTGTAAAGAGGACTTCAGCCTCCAGGAGCATCAATCCAGCAGGCTGGTTCAGACAGGCAGTGAAACCTGCAGCTGCAGAGGTGCCCCTTGGGTTTTCAAGTATGATGTGCTATAACTCTTCCATATGCATGAGACTCCTCTGTGGGGAGGCTGAGAGGAGGAAAGAGGTATGCACTTGCACCGAGAGCAGCAAAAAATACTCCTGGTGTGATAAACACCTGGCTGTTAAGCTGGTGCTCAACACTGCTGGGATATTTCCGGTAGGGGACTTACTTTTTCATGAATACAGGGTATTAAATCAGATCAGATTGGCACTGAGAAACATATGCTATGAGAGGCACTGTCAGCAATCTCGGACTGGAAGTTATGGACTGTTTTCTTGTTGATAGCAACAAAAGGTGTGGTGGGTCCCTAAACCCCTGTGTTTGGGGTGATAAAAGACAAGGAAGCTCTCATTTTAGACATCAGTGGTTGGCTGGAAGCTGATGGCTAGAAGAGGCAAGTCCCTTCCAAACAGGAAACTTTTTCTCAAACCAATGGCCACCACCTTTTGGACAGTGTCAGAGTATGTGGGAATGACTATCGAAAGAATGATAAGCTACCCAAGACAATTTCTCTCAAAATGTTTTTTCTAGAACACTTGGTAAAGTTGTGGCCAAATTAACTCCAGCAATAGTCTTTCAACTTCTTGTGGCACAGCTGACAAAACATATTCGACTGTAGGGCTGGGACTGAAATGAAAATCATTGCCCAAAACCTGCTCTCCTTGCAGAGCCTCAGCGAGAAACCGACATGAAAGAGAATCCTCTCATTGAGACGTAGTATTCCCTCTCCTGGTTTACATAAGGCTGATTGAAGACAAAGTGGCTACCTGAGAGCTCTGTCACCAAGATGGCATCTATAGCATAATACAAGATAGAAGGATAGCTGAGTCAAAATAAATCTGTTTTTCAACAGAGATGGTTTGCAGGAACTGTCTTTGCTGGGTATATGTGTTTTTTGAGTTGCTTTCAATGCAAAACTAGCCATTTTGTGAAGATATTCCTCAAAACAACACTTGGAATATATGGAAGTAGGTAAGATCATACTGCAAATGCATGGAATTCCATGGGACATTAAATGTGAATTTCACAGACCTCTGATTTGAAGCCAGTTCCGATGGTCTCATTACTCTAATTCAGAATAAAATATCATAAATAATTTAATGGTGAACATAGTAATAGCAGTTATGCTAAATATACTCTGTAAAGCCTTCCCATTGTGGGCTTCTTAAACCAACACTGCAATTCTGTAAAAAGAAATGTATTAAAACAATTTGTAATGACTCTTGTACATGGGACAGTTTCTTGACACCCCCTGCCCAGACAATCTTCTGCATTAACAGTGATCTGTAGGACAGGGGAAGAAAGCAAATATCTTACAACATGTGTTTCCAAATTGTACTCCATAAGACTAACTGAAAGTAAGCAATATTTAGTCCATAGACTGAATATTTTTATTCATTAAAAGATATCTTTATATTTATTATAAAAACTGTTTTTATTTATTAAAAACTTTTAATTTTTTATTTAAAAGTTGATGATAAATGTACATGGTAGTTCTGAAGAAAATTGGAGCATTTTCTGTGTATCCACAAAGTCTTGAAGTCTTGAGATTAAAATAATTTGTTTACTGAGAATACTTTAATAAGGTTTAAATAAGAAGACAGATGCTTAACATCCATTCTAATATTTATTATTGTGGGCCAATAAGGTTAGGATCTAACTCATATGGTGCTAAGTCCTGTTGCTACCACTTACTACATTCATTAGGATAGATTTTACCAAAGCAGAGAAGGTACTTATGCCCTCATGAGATCTAGCTTTTGGTAAGCACTCTTTACAGTCTTTTAACTCCTTGGTAAATCAAGCTCTGAGCTTGTAGCTTTTACATAATGATTCTTAATATCCGTTAAGGTTAAGTAATATATATTAATCCAAATATTAGGAAAAACCCCAACCTTGCTGATATACAGCTACATCAATCTATTTAAATATGGTATAAAGGAAGCCATTAATACTGAAAAATATTCCGACTAAGAAGGTTTACAGGCTAATAGGTATTGCTATGCTTCTGAGGGTATGTTGAAAATGGTGACAAGCGGCGAGGATATGAAGTGCATAACAATAACATAAAAATAGTAAAATACTTCATCTTCTCATTACAAAAAGAGAGCCACATAGTCTGAGTTGATGTAAATATCCTGGAGTGGCATCTAATCTGTCTAACTTAAGCATCCAGTTTTCACATATGTGCTTCTAAACGCATCAAGTACGCAGATCATGTCTGTCTACCTTAGGTGCTTGAACTGACACAGGCAGGTTTTTCTACTGGAAGCTTTCAGAAGCACCTTTCTCTCTCTATCATCTAAAAAGGACCTTAGGAACACATTAGAAATCCCATATTATATACCTGGCACATGCAAAGATACATCATACTGTAACTCTAGCACTGTCTTTTTTTTTTTTTCAAAATGTGGCTCCTGAACAAGTACCAGTGCAAAGGTGAGTTGTAAGTGGACTCTAAGAATCAGTATGTTCATGAATACAATCTGGGTGAATAATTACTCTAATATGTTAACCTTATCCAATCTTTAATGTATTAGGTTCCTTAGCTGTGGATTTGGAGCCAGACAAAAGACTCGGATTGCAGTTCCTCTCTAATATTTGGGAGAGAGCACATCAGCTCCCTCTTCCTCCTTATACTCTGTGCTGCACATTGTTGCAATCTCCCACCAGAAGTATGCATCCCTCAGTTGTACCTGTTCAGGTGACCAGTCTCTAAACAAGGTTTATGCAACTGTCCAAATTTTGAAATTGAAAACTCCAACATGGGAAAAGCAAAACATTTTCACAACACCTTTGCAAAGCACAGTTATATAAACAGCTGAATTGACATGACTGAGGGGAGTAAGCTCTGACAGAGAAGAGGTGGAAGGGAAGAGGGTCTGGACACAGGAACTTAAACTAGGTCTGCTACTGACAGAACTAGTAATCTGGAATGACAGCTTGGGAGATTGGTCTAAAGCCAGGCAGATGATCTGTGTCACATCAGCAAACCAACTATGCATTTCAAACTGTAATGGGCTCCCTAAGCAGTGACCAAACTTCCTCTTAACTCAGATTAGCAGTATGGTGTAGATTTCTGGCCGGTGTACCTGTTTATGAACGCAAATATACTGATGGCTTTTCTTCATATTAGTGGAGTGGCTGTAGAAAGACAAAGCTGAAGATGCTTTGGTCATGGAGCTGTGCTACTGTCGGTGAGAATGAAGGTCCTACACTCAATTGCATAGCATTTCTGTTTATGGCCAATTAAGAGTTTGGGAATAATGACTCTTGATACGTAATTGATTGTTAGATGAACATAAGTTTACTGCTTTGGGGGATTGCAAAACATGTAAGTAAAGGAGAATTTTACACAGGCTTCCTGATGGTAAAGGCAAATGAATTTCTCTATCAGCCTTTGTGCTGTCAATGCTTATTTATCCAAAAGAGCAGCTTATTATGATATGACACTTTTGAAAGACCCAGAGGGAAGAATTTAGACAGGCGTTCAGAATTCAGAAGGATAAATAAGAAAGGAGCAGTTGTCATCTCCAGAAACAACCTACCAATAGAACTTGCAGATAGCATAGCTACCTGCTTTAAATTGCAATTCTGTCCTTTCTAAAAGGAGAACAGATGTTTCATGTTGATTTGACATTTTCTTAACTGATTTAACTGGAACCTACAGAATTAGTTCTCTACGGAGATCCAGGAAAGAGTTGTCTTATATGTTGATCCTTGAATCTCTATCATTTAGGACAGAGGATTTCTACTTTCACCAATTAATTATTGACACAAAAGCTACAGCATTTTTTGCCCCCATGATTGCTTGCTGGCAGAGTTATCTGTACAATGCTAAAATGCTATTTTTCTGCAGAATGACTTACACTACAGAGTATGGTCATGTTCATAAAGTCTGAGAAATCATATTAGAGATCCATGCCTCTGTAGTGGTTTGTATTAAAAAAAAAAAAAAGTTTCTGGCTTCTGCTTTACTAAAGGTTATGTGAGGTACAGGGATAAGTGGACTACCATGTAGTTATGCATAAATCTGCTTTGCTTTCTATCCATCCAATTAAGTAATCAAGGAGCTCCACACCACTCTTCCTTGTTTCTATGTCTACTTGCACCTTGTAACTCTACTGCTTGCTTACATCTGTTGTGTGTGTAGTCCAGTTTGAATGTATGGGATGCCCAGGCACTGTTACATCCATTTCAGGAGACACACGGGCCCTTTTTCTATGCCAGACACTGCTCAAAGGGGTAGGGCTTCTGCTCCATTAAGCTCTTCGGTTAATGTCACAATTGCATTCTGCAGCTCTCCCTTGAGCGTCTTACAAAGACAATTCTACATTCTTGTCTGGATAGTCCACAAAGCCTGTCTTCCTGGACACAAATGTTTGTGACTATACCTATACAGTGGAATTTATGGATATGGAAGTTTAAGTGCTTTCCTAAAACAAGGAGTCCAGGTAATGGAAAATTTACCACCTTCACTGATAAGCTATCCTAGTGGTTTATGACTCTCATTTCTAAGAGTCATATTTTCAGTTTAAACTTTGCAGATTTCACTTTTGAAGTATCTGATGACTTTTTTATATCTGAGAGTTTTGCCATACATAATTAAACTTCAAATAAGCTTGCAAAGTAAGGCTTACCCGGGATCTAAAGAGAATGTCAGTCTTAGGCAAGCCTACTGCTTAGGGGTATATTTCATCCTGTAAACTCATTCATTTAGCTTTGCTGCTAGTCAATTAACTGTCAAGGTAAATCGGTACTTCATTGCCTTCTGAAGTACATTCTTATCTAAAGCATGGGGATGACTCCTTTTCCAAGCATTATCAGACATTATAAAGAAATTAGATCTTCTCTCACCAGCTCAGTGGAAGGAACAGCTGACATACCATCAAAAATATAATACTGCTGCCATTTATTTCTGTCACAAAAATGTATTAAATAAACACGTCTGAAGATGCTGAATGATTTAGAAACAAAAAAACAAATCCAGAATTGCTTCTCGCCTGTCAATGATTTTGTTAAAAGATCAATTAATTAATTTGTTAACTTTAAAAATAAGTGAAAATCATGTTTTTATGACTTAGGATTAAGAGGGGAGAAAAATAATGATTTATAGTTAAAGCATCTCAAATAAATATAAATATCTCTTTAATACAGAATCCTTTAAACAATACACCAAGAGGAATGAAAAGATTCAGAGCAAGATCTATTTGTCATGCTCTTAGTAAAAATTTTGCATCTAGATCTACCTATGTGTATTTATGCAGGGTGCTCAATCAGATATTTCTTTGCAGAGGCAGTTTTTATTATCTCCTGTTTTCATTTTATCTTTTTTTTTCAGGTTATTTTTTACTTCAGAACTGATTAAAAAAGGAAAGATGAAAAATAAAATAAATAATAACATTGTTTTGAAGGTGAAAGAATAATCTCATTGTTGAGGTATCACTGCATTATTTTGTATTCTAATTCTCAATCATTATTGCTGAGATAAATTTAGTGCATATTAATTCCTGTCCTCAAGCCTTTAGACTATATTGATCATCTGAGTCCTTAGGCTTTAAAATTCTACTTACATTTTCTAATTTAATATGGTGATATACTTCATGATTTAGCCTCTGGGATGGGTAAAAAGTTAAGCCTCCAGCATGCTGTGTTACATAACATAAAAGGCATCTTTTCCAGTGTAGACTTCTGCCTAGTAACTATCGATCTGTACCTGAGTAAGTTGATGAGTTTGGAAAGCCGGGCTAATGGTACACAGCTTCCATTGGGAACTTTCCAAGACATAGGGAGTGTGATGCTGACAAGCTGGTAAAATACCTAATCAATGATCACACCTAAATAGCTGTTGCTTTATCATGAAAAAGAGACCACTCACAGGCAAGTAACAAAAGCAGGCCTCAGAAGGCAATTGAAAATACTTTGCTTTAAAGAATTTGGTTTGAAAGAAACCTACACACCTGGGCTAGTGGTCTAGATTGTAGATTTCTCCATTGAACCAGCCATCTCCCACTTCCTTTATTGTCAGTTGTGAATGAAAAAGGTACTCTGGGGAATACAATTTACTCCATTATTTTTGCCATCTACATTAGAATGAGATGAATTATGCCCTAGAATTGCTTATTTTTTCTGAGCTATTAGAGATTGGTTAAGCAAGAGGTAGATGTCTATACCTGGTCAGGTGAATCCTACATATTTCAGTAGAAGAGCTTGAGTGAGAGTTAAATAACTCCAAAGAAAAAGAGGTTAATTGGGAGTGGCAGGCAAAATTAGGATTGTCCCAGGAAATAAATTAGGTCAGTGAAGCAAATGTAGAGTTGTTAGTCCTACTTCACAGTAAGTTTCTTTCAGGAAAACCTCTCTACAGTAAAAGCAGAGCCCAATGGAAACCCAATAAAAATAAAAGTTTCTACAAGTAATAATGAGACATTGCTCTGAGAAGTTTGACACAAATCTTCAAAACACAGCGCACAACATTCATGACAAATCTCCTTCTCATAGATTAGGAGTTTGTACATTAGGACAAAAAAAAAAAATCCATCCACATACTCATGTTTTTGAAAGGTTTTTCTTTTGATTTTCGTATTTAAAGACAATGCCTAAAACTGTCAATGTTATGTCATAGTTAGTGGTCTATCACATGCATATTTACAGATAAGAGTTACTAGTTTTCTCATTAGCTAGTGTTACATATTGTTCTAAGAAAAGATTAGTAGAGATTTAATTGAAAACCAGGATTAATTTTTGAGAGATTGTGTGCAAAAAATACATATTCACAGTTCTACTGTTTAAAACTGAAAATTATGTTTTATCATCTCACTCAGTTTAGTAGCTAGATTCAGAAGATGCAAAGTTGAAAGATTGTCTCAATAAAACAGTAAGGGGAAATATGGAGTCCTATATCAATAATAAAATTTAAAGCAAACAAAATTATCTCCTGTGATACTGAATATGGGTTAAACTAAGTATGTCTGTACAGGACCATAATGAGACATTTTGGCACCCAGGATGCTGCCTCAGTTAGTCCTCTGCCTCCTGCCAGCTGCTGAAGCTACCTCCTATGGACCTGCTCACTCCAGACAGAGGAGCTGCAGCAGCACCAGCAACCAAAGTGGTCTACTTCCTGTTCTGAGTGAAAAAATTAAAGATTATTAATTTGAATAAGTACCTGTTGCATAATGGTAGTTGTGTGAGATGTTTTACAGTTTTACATAATGGGCAAAGGAAGCCGTGGATATATCCAGTGTATCTTGGCAGAGTTCCTCTATGATTCATGAGAGAAATGAGATGTATGAGAGCTGCCAGGCTTAAAAGTTCTAATATCACTAAAGCCCAGGAGACTCTACTTAAGAGCACTGACAGAGGCCCACAGAATGATTCCAGGGTCAGCCAGATCACTTGGAAGACTTGACCTTTGGGATTTGTTATCATCTCAGCTTTCGAATTACTAATGAAGTTTATATGCAGAGAACATGAACTTCTCCTGCATTAATTTTTTTATGTAGTAATTTTATATTTGAAAATACAGTTTTATATATTTGCTTCTCTGACTTTAAAACCTCGGTTTCTCTTTATCTCACAGATGGCCAATGGCTATGAAATATTAATGTTAATAGTAATATAAATAATGAATTAAACAATGAAAGCTTCGGCTTAAAAAGTCTAACTCTTACATGAGTACAGACTTAAAGGTGCACATGAAGACAGGAATGCATCATTATTTCTTCTGAGTAAAGAATTGCCTGTTTGTAAATCAGACATAATCTTGTTACTTCATGTCTCTACTTGGGGCACAAATGGTAACAACTTAACAAGGTGAACTCCCTGTCTAGTCTCTCCCAATATTTGTTACACTAATTTATCTTGGCAGAGAGAACATAAATTCCCTGAGCAGCTGAGCTAAGCCCTGGTTTTGCTGCAGGCTCATGATCTTGCATTCTTTGTGTCACTCCTAATGCCTTCAGAGGGTGTGCAAAGGAAGTGGTTCAGTCCCCATAACTCTGTATCTGAAGAAAGGCAATTTAATATTTTCCAGTTTCACTTACCAGTTCCTGCTCTGATGACAGTCTTGCTGTACATCTTGCAGTTTTAACAACCTTTCCTTTCTTTTTGTTGTTGCTTAGGTATAAAATGATGATGTAGTTTTCCATAACATGCTGTTTCCTTGCAATATTCTCACTCACTAGGGTAGCTCTCTATTGATTATTTATTTTTGGAAGAACCTCAGCACAGCCCTATACTGTGAGCCCTTGTCTCTTGAGAGATTACTTTATGAAGTCTGTGAGTCTTCATGAAAGAATACAACACCTGAAAGTAGAATTAGACTTTGAATTGTGGTGTGTCTGTGCAGTACATATTCAGCCTTAAAATATGGAGTGGTAAAAAACTCTTTTTAATCGTGATATTTTTTCAGGTTACATTTGCCTGAAAATGATCGGCCATCTTCTAAGCCTTGCTGTTGAGGTACCATAAACCATTTGGAAAATGGATCCATTTATTTCTCTCGAAGCCTCCTGTGTTAAACAGCCATGATGGCAAGTTTAGGCAAAGTCCTTACAGATCCACAGTGGATATGCCTGGACTTGAGAGAAACAAGCTCTGATTAGAGAGTTTATTTTCTTGGTTGACTGGTTAACTTAGTTGAGTTGAACAGGCAAAATGCAAACCCTGACCCTCATGCCTAAGGTTTTGCTTAGTTGTCTTAGGGAAACCCCTATGCCCAAGCCCTCATCAAGTCTGCAAGGATAAACCTGAGCTGCCTGATGCTCAGCAAGTTAGTTTTCTTCCCTTAGTCACAAAGATATCAGTGCCTTGAAGAACAATCCTTTACTGAAAGGAGAGAAGACAGTGTTTACATATGTGACTGCTCCTTTTCCATACTTTAGGTAACTATTCACAGTTCTCCTCTCTAGTTTCTTGGTAAGACAACTGTTAGGGCACCTGACTGTTTCCCAGCTTCTGCAATAGCAGCTTCTTTCTAATTTGAGACTCCAGTCCCACAGGTTTTGTGTTTACCCTGCGGGGCAGAGGTGTTTCACCCCAGGCAGAGCTGCTCTGCAACACCAGCTGCCTTGCCGGCCCATCCCACTCAGTTCTCAGAGGCCCTCCCAGCACCCACCACACCTTTGCTAACAAGTTCAGCTCCATAGTGATTTCTGCACTGTGAACAGGAGTGTAATGAGTACACAGGGTTTTTCACCTATAAGAAACCCCCTATACAGACTTTCTCACTTAACTAGGTGACCTAACTAGGCCTTTCTAAACCTGTGGCATTTGCAGCCCAATATGGCAAGTGATTGATTTAAAGGAGGGCAAAGGGTCAATATGCATTCAGACGTAGCTAGCTGCCCCATGTTTCTATGCCTTCATAAAGTTATTAAATCTTCCCCAGCATTGTAAGATTTCTTCTTAACAGAGACAACGCACTTATCATAAAAGAACATATAGAAGTTGAATATGACTCAGGCCTGCCTGTTGACTCATTTTCTTTTTCTTTCTGTCCATGAGAAGCCAACAGATCAATGCTTCCTTTTTGGCTCCCTCCCACCTGGAGCCCTTGGGAGAAAGACGGGGGTGCATCCTCCCTTTGGCATCAGCTACTCTGCTTATACTAGTACACTTTGAATGACTCCTCTGTGCAGATGGCTGTTTTGTGGGAGACAGAATACAAAGAGACATTCTTACTAACAATCCTGCTGGCATTTTTGAAAGAATGTGGACATTGTGTGCCAGCTACAGTGCTTCTTAGTGGTCTCTAAGGAGAATTTCTGAGTCACTATACCTTAGATTAAAATGAGACTACATATTTTTAATATATATTATATAGTAATATAAGATGATATTAATATATAAGTGGGTAAGAAACTCAAGAGAAAGGAATCTAGGGTCCTTTTTCAGGCTATTATCAAACTTACTGTATTGGGAAAACAAAAGTGTCCCACATCTCTTAAGAGCACATTCTTCCTTTAAGGAAGGTCTGATAGAGTCAGTTAGGTGATAAGATGAATTTAGAAATAGCTAACATTCTAAGAAATGCACAGTCTTATAATCTATCTACCCAGCAGCAATAAAGTGAGAAAATTAGCATCATGGAGCCATCCAGACTGATCCGTTTGACTTACTGGTGTTTCTGCATTCAGCAACATTGCAAATTCTGGAAGAGAATTTGCAAGTTAGAATGATGTTTCTTGTGTGATGCCATAAATTGTTAAGGGAGATTAGAAAAGTTGTAACAGCTGCTAGATATAAAAATATATATTTTTCTGAAGATATATTAACATATTTTTCTCTGATTTTCTGCTTGCGGCAGAACAGGTGAGTGTCCAGATCTGGGTGGTGGCATTTATCAGCAAACTGTTACATCATATTCACCCTACTGCTGTCTGAGTACAAGTGGATGCCACATTACTTTGACAAATATTGCAGAGAATGAAGAGATTACTATTCTCTAGGAAAAATAATACACATGATTTGGAGATCTTGCAAAATCCATCTCTTGTCTTTTAATAATTACATTCAGGGGAGCTGATATAACACAACCAACACCAAGGTACCATCTCAGCTTGAGAAAATGGAGAGAAAAGTTGTGCAACAGATGGCTTTTTGTATGAGCAGAGAGTGCAGAGTGAGTTTTTAGAGCTTCATCTTAAGGTAGAGAGCACCTATATTCTAATGAGTTACAGGAAGAAAAGAGTCCTCTGGATCTTTATTCTTTTTTCATATTATTAAAATAAAAGAAATATTGTTCATTCAAATGTGAGCATTTAGCAACCCTGGATTTTTTTACTGCTGGAATGAGAATTAACAGATTTTGGACAGATTTAAAATTATTTTGTATTTGTCATCATGACTTGAACTCATACGTTTTATTGGAATAATGATACTTAGTGGAATCCTGTTCCCCTTTAAATCAGCTGCCAATTTCCTACTGATTTATTAGGGCTGGGTCTTCAGTCACAGATTTTAAAATGCACACTTTGATTTTGCACATTGTCTTTACAAAATTATGCTGATTATCTAGTAATGATTTTATTTGAATAATGAGATCTCTCCTCTGAAGTCGTAAGATAATTTATTTTCATTTTGAATTAAATTGTGTCTGAGATAGTTGAGATAACTGTGCTTGCTGAAACACCCAAGGAATACAAAGAGATCCATACAAAACTTGAATGAAATACAATTACAATTATCAGAAAGCAGCTTTCATGATAATCTGCTTCAATTCAATCCAAATATTAGGTCCTCAGCAACACTGACATTTTCTTTGGTCATTCATCAACCCTGATACTTGTAGGTAGCTTCTGCAACACCTGATACATATTCCATAACATATGGATTTCTCTTTGGGCCTCCATTTCTCATGGACCACAGATCAGAGGAAGCCAAAATGAAACATATTCATCCCAGCTTTGTTTAAGCAATCTGTTGTAGACTATGTAGAAACTTCCATTTTCTGTCTCCTTATTCACTTATAAACTCTAGCAAAGTAGAGTGCTACTACAAACCGAGGTGTGTCATACAGGCCAAGGCCTTTTCCTTTCCAAGGCGCAGGACATCCCTCTGTTTAAGTCCTTGGCTAAAGGAGTGCATCTGCCCTGTGCGATGCTACATAAACCATTGTCAGAGTCCGGGAGGAGGGTGGGGTTATTCCAGGGAGCTGCCAGGAATGATCATAGAAGATGGATACTGGAAGGGGTGACCGTGGCAGAAAAGCATGGCACCAAACCAAGAACCCTGTGGTTTGATGGCATCTCTAACTCACCATCTTTGGCCTTTTGTTTCTTTTCTGGTCTCATTCCTCTCTGTCATAGCCTCCAGCTAACTTTTTTCCTGTAGCAAGCTGGACAGAACTGATGATCTATAGCAACATGTCAGACTTCTACAGTGATATTTTTCACTACTAGGCAAATGCTAAGTAATTTTGCTTCATGTATTTGACAGCAATAGGTAGTTTCAATACAACAACTTGAAATTATGCCTTTTCTAAGTTATTCTTATAATTTGTTAGCTTTTTATACACAAGCTGCTGCTATTCCCAATGGGAGAACTTACCACCACCTCCTCCACACACACATTCAGCTCTGCTTTGTTTAAAAGGTAGCTAGGATATACAGTGCATGAAGCTGGCTTTGCAGATGTGGTCCTGAATCTCTTGCTGAATCTCCACTGCAATGCTATGGAGCTGCGTAGATCTGTTTTTGTGGAACAAGGACATGGATTGGGATCTGAAAGGGTAATTGCTGTGAGAGAATTTGCGTGCCCTGGAACTCAGAAAATGCCAGGCACCTCAAAAGGAGTAAGGCAGTTTGATACTTTTGTGGGAATACTGTTAGATCCAGGCCAAGGATTAGTGGGATTTGTTGATGTACTGTTTCAGTATAATATTTTGGAACTATAAAATTGTATACAATTTACAAGCTATATATTGAACTGTCAAGCTGTGCACACTGTTAGCCTACATAATGGCAGGATTGCTTGTAATCTTGTCCCTTCTCTCTTATTGCCTCCCAGTGTCTGTAAATGTACTTGTTGTGTCTTGTCCTTAATTATCCTCTGATTCTATATGAGCTGTGAAGCCCTGTGCCCTTGTTGTACAATACTGATTTCAGTTAAGCTCTGCAGAGTGCAAAGGTCTGCCTGCAGGGAGGAGAGTGAAGGACAATAACCCTTTAAAGGGAGAGACCTCATTTATCTCTGTACCCTGTAAATGCAAAACCCCTCCAAGATACTCTCTGCTAGCCAGTTTATGACAGGGTTTTAGAGTAAGCCGTCTCTCAGCTACAGGATGACTCCTCTTTTTCTGTGATGACTACTCCTGATCAAACTGCATTTGGGACCCGAGATGGGTGTCCATGCTCCGTCCACAGCACAGTGAGGCAGGTGAGTGTCTTGGATAATCTTGAGGAGGAGATCCTGGCTGTCAAAGTTTATGCACCTAAACTGAGCAGACCAGATCTTCTTCTCCACGGACCAGCTGGGAAATATGGTATTCTTTTTAGTAGGACTGATCTGCCAAAGGGCTATATGTGCCTGCATCCAACAGACTGGCTTTGCCTTCACTGTGTCTGCATGAGTAGGTTTGCTTTTTCAACCCATGATCGGAGATAAAGTTAATGCAGGTGTCTGCACAGGCAGAGGAACCTTGGGAATGTATCTGGCTTTATTGGGATAGAGAGACATAAGGCTATTTAAGCTTGATTCAGCCCCGCTGTTGTCTATAGGAGAAACTCCAAACCCCTGCAGTCTACCATAAGGCTACTCTTTTTTCCCTTTTCCTCCCACCTGTAATCTCTCACAGCTCAGAGTAACAGCTGCCATTCAGGATTTCAGATGTTTTAAAATTGCTGACTTCAAAAACTCTTTATGCTTGATCCTGGTGCCTCTGAGTTGTCAGTGAACCCTGAAGTCTTTACCTACCTATTAACCCCAAGACCTATTAATCAGTGATATATTGGTAAACACCAGGTGCTACTAAGGGAGCAACCTGACTTGCTACCAACAATGCCTTTCACTGTATGGTTGTGTTGCATATAAATAAAATGTGGCAGCAGAAACTAGGCTGGACCACAGTCAGTAGCCCCATTACACAATATTGGTAAGTTGGCATTGTGGAACCTGTAAAAAATTTTAGACTGAACATTTTTATGAGCTTCTGGGTATGAAGCACTCCAAATGACACCAGCAGCTTAATCTTAGGAGCTCTGCTTCTGTATATAGGGATGAGAAACAATGAGATTACTTACAGAACATAGTACATTACTGAAAAGTAGGGCTTATTTCATTTCAGCAAATATTTTAATACATAGGAGGCACCACCATTTTCACTACTGACAATTTCATTTCCAATGTCTCTTACTGATAGAAATGGGGTTTTAAATTGCTGCATTTGTCTCTGAGAACATATACTGAAAGGGTGAATGGAGTAGAAGGATTGGGATAGATGAGAGGAGTGTGTGGGTCAGGCAATTGTTTATTTTTTTCATACAAGTTGTTTCTCTTTCCAGTAGAGGCTAAGCTTTAAAGCTTCAAGATATAATTTCTACCTGAAAATAGGTTGGTGCAATGTCCCTCTTCTCCCATCCCTGTGATTTGTCCTGGCTCAAGCTGCCACTTCTGCTTTATATTCTGTGCTGCGAGGTACAGTACAGAGCTGCGGCAATTTTGGGTGCTCATCTTTCAGTCAAGCCAGTGTAAATGAAGCTGTCAGCAATGAGAACAAAGATGTCTGCTAGAAATTAAATAAGAAAGCCTATGCTAAAATGCATTGATCCCACTATTTCATGGCTTGTAATGTTATTCATATATTTTTCTTTCTACACCACAGCCTCAAACTCATATTAAAAAAATGTCAAAACCATGTAGGGCTGCTGGTACTGTACAGAAATTGTGAAAGGCTCTTCAAAAGTTAGTGGTATCTGAGTTCTCAATATTTGATGTGCACTGAACTTAAACTATGCTATCGTTTTCTGTGTCCTTAATAGGTTTATTACACCTCAGCTGTAACGTTTCTGAGAGGAACCTTTGTCTCTACTGCTCCCTAGGTGAGTTCACACATCTGCGTGGTGTGAATTCTGCTCACTCTTGCTCCACCCTCATTTTGTGCCTTAAGTGTTCTCACCTTGAAAAAGTGCAATTCACATATCAGCCTGGTGCTTCAGGCAATGACAGATTCTTCAAACAAGAAACATTACAAATTCCTAGACCTGCATACCTCACCCATACTTTTGTCTGTCTTTTCTCTTGTTTTTCTTAATTTTGTTCTTGTGCTGGTTTTGGCTGGGAGAGAGTTAATTTTCTTCATAGTAGCTGGTATGGGGCTGTGTCTTGGATTTGTGCTGAAAACAGTGTTGATAATTCAGGGATGTGTTTGTTGTTGCTGAGCAGTGCTTACACAGAGTCAAGGCCTTTTCTGCCTCTCACCCGACTCCACCCCACCAGCGAGCAGGCTGGGGGTGCGCAAGAAGCTGGGAGGGGACACAGCCGGGACAGCTGACCCAAATTGACCAAAGGGATATCCCACATCGTATGTCATGCTCAGCATATAAAGCTGGGGGGAGAAGAAGGAAGGGGGGGTTGTTTGGAGTGGTGGTGTTTGTCTTCCCAAGTAACCATTACATGTGATGGAGCCCTGCTTTCCTGGATGATGGCTGAACACCTGCCTGCCGATGGGAAGGAGTGAATGAATTCCTTGTTCTGCTTTGCTTGCATGTACAGCTTTTGCTTTACTTACTAAACTGTCTTTATCTCAACCCATGAGTTTTCTCCCTTTTACTCTTCTGATTCTCTTCCCCATCCCACTGCAGGGGGTGAGCGAACAGCTGTGTGGGGCTTATTTGGCAGCTGGGGTTAAACCATGACAGTCCTTTTATCCTTTTCTAAGGTGTTTGTTTTTTTTTTTGTTTGGTTTCTTTTTTTTTTTGTTTGTTTGTTTTTGGGTTTTTTGTTCCTTTTTCCCAAAATCCTTATTTTATTCTGGCTAATACTAACTCAGATACTGAACCTAGTGTTGAAAATTATATTTTATAGAACAGCTATATAGTTTATATAACAGCTTAAGGAAAAAAGAAAACCAAGGAAATAATAATTATTGTATAGAAGCATTAAATACTTCGAGGTCCTACTTTACAAACTATAAAGCACTCTGCATGTCTTTATACACGAAGCTGCTTCTGTATTTACTCGAAATCTTTCTTTTGCATTAATAATTTATTTCCATGGTATATAAATATACCATTTGAGATTAGAACCATACTGCCCATGTACATACCTGTATTATGAGGGGGTCTTTCCCCTAAAGGCATTATACTCTGAATAAGGAGAGTCACATAATGTATATAATAGATGAGAAGGACCTCTATTTAGCAAAATTTTAGGGACATCAGAGATGATAGCTGTAGGTTCAGGTGGTTGTCAGTGGTAGTGTCTGACCTTGTTGAGAGGATATATGCTAGTCACACCTTTTATTCAGGAGAAACAAGAAAACAATTACAATATCTCCTTTTTGTAATGACAGAGATCAAAGCCCAGAACACAGAGAAGCTTGTTGAAGACATAGACACACTGACTGAAAACACCTCAGTCGGAGGCATTTATTTGGGTGCATGTTTCTAAGAATGTCTGTAAGGAACTAGATGTCTGCATGTGTCGTGGTTTAGCCCCAGTCAGTAAGTAAGCACCACACAGCCGCTTGCTCACTCCCCGCACTCCAGTGGGATGGGGGGGAGTATTGGAAGAGCAAAAGCAAGAAAACTCATGGGTTGAGATAAGAGCAGTTTAATAATTAAAATAAAATAGTAATAGTAGTAATGGTAACTATAATAATTGTTATTATGATGATAATAATAATAATAATGATAATATAATAAAAAGGAAAGTAACAGGAGAGAGAAATGGAACCTGGGGGAAGAGGGAAAAGAAAAAAAAACACAAGTGATGCAACTGCTCACCACCCACTGACCGATGCTGCCAGCCCCCGAGCCACGATCGCTGCTTCCCCCGGCCAACTCCCCCAGTTATAATACTGGGCATGACGTCACATGATATGGAATATCCTTTTGGCCAGTTTGGACCAGCTGTCTTGGCTGGGCCCCCTCCCGTCCCAGCTTCTTGTGCACCCGGCAGAGCATGGGAAGCTGGAAAAGTCCTTGACTAGTACAAGCACTACCTAGCAACAACTAAAACATTAGTGTGTTATCAACATTATTTTCATACTAAGTCCAAAATGCAGCACTATACCAGCTACAGTGAAGAAAATTAACTCTGCCCCAGCTAAAACCATGACTGCATGCCAAAAGAGAAGTACAGAGCGTAGCACTGGTCAGAGCACTTCTTTTGGAGTAAATGGAAAAGCTGGTTGCTTTACAAAACAGATTCACTCTTTTTCTTCTTGTTGGTTTCAGAGGAATGGGACTTTGTGTATATTTATTGCAAAAGAAACAGGAATGAAGCAAAATAATATTTGACTAAATTTAAAAGAAGAACTCAGTAAAGCTGGATACATCATTTGTCCTTTTGGGGGAAACATGGACAGATCAGTTCAGATGGGCCAGAGCCTCTGTCATTGCTACATTTGAAATTTAAACTTGTATCCTTTAAAACAAAGTCAGAGAGAAAGAGCTGAGAGGGAAGGCAGAAAAGCAAAGCTAAAAACTGCTACTTCGGTTCCCTAGGCTGACTCTCCCTAGCAATGTGGCAAAGGACACAATTTCTTTGAAACCCAGGAACAGTCAGGCAGACTAAAGCATTAGTTATCAGCTGTAGAAAGACATTCCTTTTGGTTTTGTATCAACCATCTAGGTTACATTATTATGCTGCCTTTAACATTTGCTGAATTTCAGAATATTTTCAGAATAAAGCAGGTCTGAGTTATACTTCCTGAGACAATTGCAAGTATCAAAATCTGGGTAGCAGTCTTAGAGAAGAAAGAACTTTGATGGGACAAAGAGATAAATACACAGAAATCAAAAATAGGGAACAATTTTGTTAGGAAGGAAACTTGGCAGGGCTGTTTCTAATCAAACTTTGTTATTAGGAAATTAAAAAATATGTACTTTGTCCTACAATAACTATGCTATGTGTCTTGGTTTCAGCTGCGATAGAGTTAATTTTCTTCATAGTAGCTAGTACAGGGCTATGTTTTGGATATGTGCTGGAAACAGTGGTGATAATGTGGAGATGTGTTTGTTGTTGCTGAGCAGTGTTTACACAGAGTCAAGGCCTTTTTCAGCTTCCCGTGCTCTGCCAGGTGCACAAGAAGCTGGGAGAGGACACAGCCGGGACAGTTGACCCAAACTGACCAAAGGGATATTCCATACCACATGATGTCATGCTCAGTATATAAAGGTGGGGGAAGAAGAAGGAAGGGGGGGACGTTTGGTGTTATAGCGTTTGTCTTCCCAAGTAAACGTTACGCGTGATGGAGCCCTGCTTTCCTGGAGATGGCTGAACACCTGCCTGCCAATGGGAAGGAGTGAATGAATTCCTTGTTTTGCTTTGCTTGTGTGCACAACTTTTGCTTTACCTATTAAACTGTTTTTATCTCAACTCGGGAATTTCCTCACTTTTACTCTTCTGATTCTCTCCCCCATCCCACCTAGGGGGAGTGAGTGAG
Organism: Morus bassanus; assembly: GCA_031468815.1. Taxonomy (NCBI): domain Eukaryota; kingdom Metazoa; phylum Chordata; class Aves; order Suliformes; family Sulidae; genus Morus; species Morus bassanus. The sequence goes on from CM062569.1 coordinate 91,465,367, forward strand.
CGGCTGTGTGATGCTTGGTTCCTGACTGGGGCTAAACCATGACAACATGATAGGCTTACCTCAACCTGAAATTATTCAGCACCTTTCTCTGGGGAGAGAGTATCTGTCACTCCAATGGGTGGCTTTACTATACCAGGAAATAAAGATATTTCTTTTGCTGGAGGCAGCCATGTTTCCATTAGAAGGATTTCCCAATGTACTTCCATCTGAATAGTTCTGCTTACTGGGACAACTCTTGTCCTGGAAAACAAGCCAGTGGAATATTTTCCATAAAAGGGGAAAAAAAGGAAAAAAAAAAAAAAAAAAGAAAAGAGATTAATATAAAGAGTGGGAGGTTGAAAGGGACGATGAAAAAGAATTATGATAAATTAGATGAGAGACAGCTAAAGTCAGAAAAATTTCAGTGCCTTCACTCACCCTTATCCATTCAAAAATTGTCACTCAAAGAGCTGCACTTAATGTGACAGCTGTTCTCTGCCCTCAGACCATCTATTTGGCTTCCATAATGATGACTCCAGTCCCCGGACATAATGACCAGATTTTTCCTACACCCTATGCCAGTCTGATAATTTGAAGTCAGTTATATTTCCTTCTCAAAGGCACTCCTAAACTTTAAAGACTTGCCATAAGGCTTGGGGAGCATTATTCCAATAGAAAAAGAAGCAGCTATAAATAAATTTCAAATTTTTGAGAAAATCCAAACAGCCAAGCTATATTTCTTCAGCATCAACTGTCAGCATATAGTCAAGCTTGGTATCTATTCATCATTTTATAGGCTATGTTAATGCATTAATTTTTATTTTTATTACATTACTGCATGCTACAGAATTGTAAGAGAATGTGCTAGCAAGTAATATGCTTATGTCTGAAAAGTAATTTCCACAGTAGCTCTTGATCTGTAAACAGAACTTGTTCTTTAAGATACTTATTTCAAAGTCAATGAAAATATCCATGTAAGTATAGGACGTAGGGAATGAACCATCGATTAATAATGAAAATGCATGTCTCTGCTATATGCAGTGGAAAAAAAATATCAGTATGTTTAACAATAGATCTTTCTCAAGGCTGAGATTCCCAGAAATAACTAAGAGACTTAGGATAAATCCCATTAACTGTCAATGGAACTCAAACTCCTAAATCCTACACCAAATCAATCAATTTTATTTATACTGTGAGCCACTTCTTTTAGGCAAAGGAAAATCAAAAGGACACATTTTCTTAGGTCAGTCAAAAACTCCTGTGTTTTCTGTGGTTTCCATGAGTACATTTTCAGCCCTTTAATTACTGTTTTCCTGTTCCTAATAAAAAGTTGGTGAAAGCTATTCCGCTGCAGTTACTGGAGTCTGATTGCTTCATTGGTTTCCATTTGCCACAAGGTGAGAGTTAATTTTAAAGCAGCAGTACATGGACTTTCTTGAAAGAAAATGTGCACACTGGAAACTAAGGGAGGTAATTTTTCTTTTAACCAGAAAACCTTTGAGGGATGGATGAACTGAAAGTAAAAGCAGGAGAAAAGTATGGTTTGTTTTTTTTTTTAAAACCACAGGAGAAATATTCTTAATTTTCCAGAAGACAGGATTTTCTTAATGCTCATGATCTGAATTAGTTTTTATTGTCTGTTTGATTAAAGTATGCAACATTAACTTTAGTGTGCTAAAATTGAATAGCCACCAAATGCCCAACGCACTGTATTGTAAACTTGAGTACACCATGGGAAGAAGAATGTGTTACGGTGGTTTCTAACCAATATGTATGGATTTATCAAAAAAGATGATGAGAAATCTTAGGCATTATGAAAAACTTTTTAATAGATGGTGATTATGTATGTACTGAGGGATCAACATCAGCTCACAAAATTGGATTTGAAAACAAGAATCTAATGATATTTCAGGTAGACATCACTGCCCAGCATTATACATGACTGGGACCCTGAGGCACAGTCTTGTCCAATGGGCAAAATATTTCCAAGAACTGCAGCTTTCTGTTTGGGTTCTGCGACATTCCTTCTGTATTTCCACATACAAATAAGTCTAACTCTGGTTATCTTTCCCATCTGTTTAGATGATAAGGTCTTTGAGACAAAGACTACCACTCCACCCCCTATTCCCACCCCTGCACAGAAGCTCGTGCAACACGGTGGCTCTGGTCTCATTAAGGACTTCAAGCAATGTCAGTAATGGAGTTTTGCCATACGAATTCTCATTTCAAGAGACACCTCTACCCCATAAAAGAGCCAGTATTTCAGGTACTCCTGCCACCTTTTGTTGCAACATTTTGTGATCACCTATATATCCAGCAGTGTCCCAGCTCTTCTAGTTAGAATACACCAAGACATTTTAGAATGAAAGGACTTTTTTGGGGAAACCATCCAGTTTGCTGACCATCCAGAAGATATTCGTAGAATCACAGAATGGTTTGGGTTGGAAGGGATCCTTAAAGATCATCTAGCCCTGCCCGTGGACAGGGACATCTTCCACTAGATCAGGTTCCTCAGAGCTCCATCCAACGTGACATTGAACACTTCCAATGATGAGGCATCCACAACTTCTCTGGACAACTTGTTCCAGTGTCTCACCATCCTCATCATAAAAAATTTCCTCCTTATGCCCAATCTAAACCTACCCTCTTTCAGTTTCAACCATTGTCCCTTGTTCTGTCACTATAGTCCTTGGTGAAGAGTCTTCCTCCATCTTTCTTATAAGCCTCCTTTGTATATCGCAAGGCCACAATAAGGTGTCCCCAGAGCCTTTTCTTCTCCAGGCTGAACAACCCCAACTCTCTCAGCCTCTCTCCGCAGGAGAGGTGTTCCAACCCTCTGATCATTCTTGTGGCCTTCCTCTGGACCTGCTCCAACAGGTCCCTGTCTTTCTTGTACCGTGGACCCCAGAGCTGGATGCAGTACTGAAGGTGGAGTCTCATGAGAGTGGAGTAGAGGGGGAGAATCACCTCTCTCAACCTACTGACCAAGCTTCTTTTTAAGCAGCCCAGAATACGATTGGCTTTCTGGACTATAATTGCACATTGCTGGCTCATGTCCGATTTTTCATCCACCAGTATCCCCAAGTCCTTCTTTGCAAGGCTGCTCTCAATCAGTTCATCCCCCTATCTGTATTGATATTGGGGATTGCCCTGACCCAGGTGTAGGACCTTGCACTTGGCCTTGTTGAAATTCATGAGGTTCACATGGGCCCACTTCTCAAGACTGTCCAGGTCCCTCTGGATGGCATCCCTTCCCTCTAGTGAATCAACTGCACCATTCAGCTTGGTGTCATCTGCAAACTTGCTGAGGGTGTACTCAGTCCCACTATGTATGTCATTTATGTAGATATTAAATAGTATTTGTCCCAGTATGGACCCTTGAGCGATGCCACTTGGTGATTTCCACTTGGACTGTGAGCCATTGACTACAAATCTTTGGAAGCAGCCATCCAGCCAATTCCTTATCCACCTAACAGTCTATTCATCAAACCTGTATCTCTCCAGCTTAGAGGTAAGAATGGTGGGGGGGGGACCGTACCAAAGGCCTTACAGAAATCTGGGTAGATCATATCTGTAGCTCTTCCCTTGTCCAGTGATGCAGTCACTCCATTGTAGAAGGCCATCAGATCAGCCAGGCACAATTGCCCTGTGGTAAAGCCATACTGAAGGATTTGGTTATTTAAAGTGGAACTAGGACCAGAACTATTTGTGTGTATGTGTTCCTGATAAGTACTTGTAGCCTAAAGATCACAAAAATGCCAGAAGGCAGGGGTAGACAATGCTAGGGTTTGTGATTATTAGACATATTCAATGCACCTGTTTCAAAAATTAAGCTAATTTCTACAGACCATCTCTCTTTCACCCTCTTCTCCCTATATCTTCATTAATGCAAATGTGACATACAAAATCTCTCAAAACTAATTATAATGAATTGAGGTGAATCCCATTCCTGGCCCTGCCACATAATAAAAATTACCATTATGTATGAAATCAGCTGGCTAATGATAAAGTTAGACTATTAAAGGAAAAGAGCCTTTAAAAAAGATCAGTGGCTTAGTCTAAAAACATACGTTGCTTATAAAAATGTACTTGGCAGAGCACAGTGAAATAAGATGATAAACCAATTCTATACTTCATGAGTATGACTAAGATCTGTAAATGTAAACAGCAATGCATAGGGGCAAAGCATTGCCTGTGAACTCTGTCCCGTGGCTTCAAATGTGTTCTTGGTCTAGGTTCACGGTACGTTTGATTTAATTATTCAGACTGGGACCCTGACAGGATAATTCCCCCCTCCTTCAGATATTTTAAAATGGTACGAAATACACAATTCTCTAGTGAGAATTCCAGGTGTAACAGAAGGAAATTGAAGGTTGTGGGTTTCCTTCTTTACTAGCAGAGACGTCATCAGGTAAGCGCCTACTGCATGTTAGATAGATCTCTCTCTTTTTGCTTTTTTAAAAATACTGCTAGGTTTTGTCAATGCATAGTAAGTAAGCAGATGGATCCTGCTCATGTTTTATTTAATTAAGAAAACAACTTCTCCCATCTTTTGATTTCAAATAAACAAACACTTTTTACTTTAAATATATGTGGTAAGCAGTTACCTCTAAAACATATTTATTTTTGGTCAACACCCCCTACTTAGGTTGTTCAAAACACATTCAATGTTTCTGAAAGCATAACCATATGTTATAAAATTAATTCAATTTTGGAATGCCTTATCATCTGGCATTTTTGATCTTTGAGAGGATTTCCTACTTATTTTCCCATACTACAGATGTTTTTTCTGAGTTGCAACATCTGGCACTTAGTAATTGGGTCTTTCCTTCAGGCAGTAACCATCTTTGGTCTCAAATTACAGTAAGTCTAAATTAAGTTTTCTCATACTCTTGCTATTTTATATCTCTCTCCACTCTGTTATGACAGATATTTGCATAGATTAATGGATGAGACCATGGCTGGCAGTTGCTCATTCTATCTGCCAATTACCATTTCCTTCTGGATACAGACAAGATTCACAAGAGGCAGTAGATCCTGTACAGTCCTGGTCTCCTGGTCAAAGTAAGCAAATTTGGGATCTCTCTGCCTATCTCTTGTAATTTATTTCCTCTTCCTCTTCCTCTTCCTTTTCCCCTTTCCCTTTCATTTTTATTTTTCCTTTTCCTTTTTCCTTTCCCTTTTTCCTTTTTTCTTTCATTTTCCTTTTTTCTCTTTCTTTTCTTTTCCCTTTCCCTTTTTCCTTCCTTCCTTCCTTCCTTCCTTCCTTCCTTCCTTCCTTCCTTCCTTCCTCTCTCACATTTCCTCTTTCCTCTCTCTCTTCCTTTCTTCTGTCTCTCTCTTCCTTCCCCCTGCCCCTTCCCTCCTTCTCCCCTACTTTTTCTCTTCTCTTCTCTTCTCTTCTCTTCTCTTCTCTTCTCTTCTCTTCTCTTCTCTTCTCTTCTCTTCTCTTCTCTTCTCTTCTCTTCTGAATGGATTGCTGCAGTTATTGTTAAAATGATTTCTTAGGAATCATACACCTTAATTTTGAAAGACTAAAATAGAAATATTCACCTCCATCCCAAAGGAAGCAAGCAAAGCAGGTGTTATATGGTGCTTTCCAGTAGTTGATTAAGTGTAACAGTTGCACAAAAAACAATGCAAAGCACCTTCAGAAAGGGCGGCTCAGCTTAATCATATAAGAAGTTAAAAAGTACGGTAGTTGATCTGGTGTAGGAAGAAATATTATTTTTTAAATGGTAGAACTGGATAGGTACAAATGTAATTCATGAGGTGGTCTAGGGAAAGGAATGAGCAATTTGAAGCATTCAGTGTGGGAGGTCTCTGCAGATGTTGGTCATTTAAAATTCAAGTGCTTTCACTAAGACTTCAGTAAATAAATCATTATATGGTCCCTTACTGATTCCACTTTAGTTATTGGTGTCTAGACATTATATTACTGGAGTAATACAGAAGCCCAGCTAAATGACACTTGAACTCCAGGCTAAAACCTGCAGTTTCCCACTAATTTCTACTTGCAGTTGTTTGCTATTAGAGAACCAAAACAACTCTCCACCTGAATTCCAACCCCAGAAAAAAATGTAATCCAGTTCCTTGCATTGATCCCATGTTCTCTGTGGACAATAAATGTTATTTTATTACTATGAGCCCTTGAATTTTTCAAGAAAATCTGCAGTTCCAAATCATGCCTTTTCTACGTGCTTGCTAGGAGGTCTGACAAGCCACTCTTCCCACAGCCTTCCCTCTCCCTAAAAAATGGTAGAAACCTTGCGACTATTGCTGACAGTAATGCAGAAAAGAAACCTTCTCATAGGCTACCTGCAAGCCAGAACTTCTGTGGTCTGCTTACCATGCTCAGCACATAAGCTCAGACTGTAAGATCATTTTTTCACTGTTCATACTCAACTGGTCTTCTGAGACCTGATATGTGCCATGCTTTTCTGTGTTGCACTGTGAGACTGGTGCAAGCGAAAGAAGATGGAACAGCTAAAGGCAAGGCTGGGGAGATGTGCAGAGCAAGTTGGCTGGGAATGCTTCAGCGTGGAGGGAAGATGCACATTACAAGTGAGCTGGAAAGCACCTTCCCTCCTGTGTGTTTGAAGAGTAACATTTCTGTACTTAGCGTAGTGATTCTCAGCTACAGCTTGTCAAAACCCGAAGAAATAATGTAATGAAACATGGGCATTTCAGTGTTTTTTTATTCCACAGAGCTTGATGTGGAACATCGTTTTCATTTAAATCCCCAAATTTCATAAAATTCCATGTTCGTGCTTTATCATTTTATACATCCAACACCCACACCCCCCCGTCTTACTACTGACAGCAGTTAAGTGCATCATAACTCTTTTTCTTACTCAATTTTGCCCTAAAAAATACAAGATAAGTATCCTCTGTGAGATTTCTGCACATTTGCTGCTGTCTCCTTTCCCAAACCACATTTAAAAAATAAGGGAAAGATGAGCATCTCATCTGAGGTGTATGTAGGACACTAAGGTGATATTTGTATGCGTAAACTAAATAGTGCCCATGTGTATCCTCTGGCAAACTTTATCCACATCCCAGCTATCAAACTCTTCCATCCTCCAGGGTGGTGTGATCCAACCGGCTCCTTGGGAATGACTGCTAAGGGAGCGCTGTACTCAGGGAGTACTCGAACAGTATGATGGCATAAGAAATTCACCTTCAGGGCCCATGTCTGTGCCCTGACACTATTTAGTCTACAGGTATAAAGCCTCCTTGTTTAGAGATGAATAAGCCTTCAAAGGCATGGCATAACTTTGTATGACTCATGCAAAATAGGATTAGCTTGTAATTTACTTCTTTTTTCTTTGTGATTGAAATGTCTAGAATCGACACTGTAATTGCAAATAACAGGGCCACAGCTGAAGTTGCTGTGCTTCTTTAAGGTGTTCCAGAGTGAAAATATGTACAGATTTCACTGTATGTTTTACCCAGTTTCCTACAGTGTAGAAAAATATGCTAGGCCCTCTTACGGATTCCTAGCTCTTACCTCATATGATTTGAATTACTGTTTGTGGATATGGGTAAAAGAATACATATATTGATGAGCACCTGCTTTGATGAAAAAGTTGCTTCAGAATAACTGGGGCTCTGCAAAATGTGTTGCCTCCTTTCATCACGAAGGCTTCTTTTAGATAGAATCTTAAGATATAAAATTTATTTGAAGCCATAGAAATTCATCTTTACACACCCTGCTCATCATGGAATTAGATACATTTTTGCAGGTCTGTTGGTCTGAAAAAAGAATATGATCCATGCATCTTCTTCTAGTATTGATGAAAAGGTTAAGGGAATTGGAATAATCTAGCAAATTGTGACCTTATCCTTTCAGAACTTCAAATTCGTCGTTGCTGAGGAAGGCCATTGTCAGAGCACGTAGCTTGGGCTGTGGGCAGTTAGCAGCTGAGAGAAAGACAGTCTGTCCTCTAAGACTATTTTTACTGGATACCTGCATAGCTAGGTAAAATTAAGCTGAGATGTACAGTTTCATTAAGAAGTCCTAATCAATCTGTTGTTCAGAGGTCCAAGTTGTCTTAGGAACCTGGAGATGGTTCAAGTTCTCTTTGTTCCAAGTGTATCCACTTACTCTAGTGGTTACCTTTCCTTCTGAACTGCTATCTTCCCTCCTTACCTTTTTCAATCTGATTTAGGTATCTTTTCTAGACAGTCTACCAAAGACTATGGATAAATATAGAAGGAGGATAAATGTGCCTGACACTTGCAGGCTGCTGCTGTCACCAGGAAAAGTAGCTGCAGAAAGGATTTAGCAGGAGAGAGTAAATAATGACTAGAAAGATCCGAAAGAGGGGAAGAGAGAGAGGGCTTTGCCACAAGAGTATTTGGATTGTACAAAAGCATTCAAGCAGTTCCATCACCCCCTGCTTTGTATTGAGGCAAAGAATATATTCAGAAAATGAAAATATTTTTATTAGAGACAGAAACATTTATTTTACGTTTCTGTTTTTCTTTATAAATTAATGGAGAATCTATGTTGGACGCCTTATTCCAAGCAAGGAAATGAAAAACCTAATTTCTCCAGCAGTGCAGATCCCAGTGATCATATGATAAAAATTTGGGAACAAAAAAGATCAAGTTTAGTAAGTCATGGGACGGTCAACTTAAATTCAAGCTGAAAGTAGCAACGATATTTAGCAGCAGCCTCTCTACAATGTGTCAGATGGGAAGCCAGGTGGCTTAATTACAACACTTTACCTAGTTGTCCCCAATCTGAAGTGCTTTTGCCTTGTTTTCTATCTCCTCTACCTCTGCAGGCCTATTTTGCAGTACTGACATTGGTTTTCACTTGCCACTTGGACATCTGAAGTGATCTTTATTTTACATTCATGACTGAGGCTCAATTTCCAAATTCCATCTTCAAAAATATGGGTATGCTTGTCTCTGTGATGGAAACGTTACTCTCAATATGCTTGGCTTTATAGCTAGAACTAGTTCAGCCTCTTAAAAAAAAAAGGAAAAACAACCTTTTCTTTCAGGTTTTGAAAATGAGAGCTGATCTGTCATTAGGTGGTGCAGATTCGGCATGCGGTTCAAGGCATTTTGTCACCTTCAATCACAGAAGCCCTGAGTTCTTGTTATCTAGCATCCAACGTAGCCCTTCTCTGTTTCAGTGGCTTTCAGTCAAGTTTCATTATTCTCAGAAGTGTATTCAGTCAGATCATCCATATCTCCTTTTATTCATTCCCTGAAGTTTCTGCAAGACGTAAACTTTAAAAAGAAATATATTTTATTATTAAATACATACAAATAGGGACAGTCCCTCCTGCAGAATTTGTGTTCTAGTAAATTTTATACCATATGCATCACTGCAGCTTGAAAAATCTCCTTCAGTCAGGTCTCATCAGTGCAGTTAGTTTATTCAGCTGGACCACTCATACATGCCACTCAATTTTAGTGGCTTTAAAAGCTGCATGGATTAAAAAATACTGTATTATTATACAGAACTACATTGAGAGAGTTTGCTTTCAGCAGCTGTTTTAGTATACTGAATTTAATCTAATTATAATTAGATACATTTTACTTTCATTCTATATTTTATAGTTGTTAGAAGCTGCAAATATTTTACCGTCCTATGAAGTAATGAGATACTGCTTATATTTAGACAAAAATGATGTCCAAAGATGTTTCATTCAGTCATGAAGCTCAGTGTAAATAAGATCAGATAATATATTAAAATTTTTAAAATTAAATTTAAATCAACTGATTCTTCCCAATCTCCTTTCCCAGCAAAATTGGATGTGCTGCCTGTCATCAGTTCTCCAAGTCAGAAACATTTCTTTAACAGGCTACCAACAAATAATGAATAACCAGTACTATGGACCAAAAAAAAATTACTAAATATTGCAAATTAGTACACAACAATCAAGCATATTCCTGACAACCCTCAATGCCCATTGATCAAAGGATGTAGGAAGCAAAAATAAAGGGATGTCTTACTAATATGTCCTTCAGAAGCAACAGAATAGCAATGAACTGGACCTAAAGAAACCTGTTTTTGAAAAGGATAATTTGCCACCAGATTACTTAGTCTGTTACATTAGATAGCTAGTTTAATTTTCATTCAGTTTTCACACTATGGTTTTAAAGCCAACACAATCTGGGACAAAAAAATATTTCAGTACAATATAACATATTTAAAAATATTTCTTTATAACACTGAAATATCAGGATGAAGGTCTTGTTAGGTGAAGCAAAACATGGATACATGCATATATGGTATGTATAGATCTCTGTATACATAGGTATACATAGATCACTTAGCATTTTATAATCTGGTAAAATGCATTAGCTACAATAGAAACAAATATTACTAGGGGCTTCTGCCTTACTAATATATATGTTTGTATATATAGGTTTCTGAAAGACTACTAAAAAAGAGAAACTGTTGGGAGTTTACATTTAAACTTCCCAGTGAGACATTAGACAAAAAATGCTACTAGTAATGACAGAGCCCATACACGATAGCTAGTTCCTAGATAACCAAAAGTTTTTGATCTGAAATCATTAGAGTTAGTATCAGTTTAGGTGTAATTTCGTAAGTTTTAATACACAGAATATGTGGAATTGCAGGCAACAACCTTGTGGACATTAGACAGACATTTAAATAAAATAGATTAATAAGCAAGGTTTTGTTTTTTAACAAACCTTGGGCTATTACAGAAACCTAGCTAGAGACATCAACAAAATTTATGTGGTTAAGGAAAGTAAAATCTGTAGTGGAAGCTTTTATTTTTATTTTTTAAAGTGAAAGTCACGAAAGCTGTGTGGAGCCATCACCACAGGCAAGGGGTAAAAATCCTGTATGGAAAGATTACAGAACTAGTTAAATGAATAACTAATTGTGGGGAAAAAATATTAGCAGGAAAGAACTAGAAAGAAGAGGCAAAAAAGACCGATCAGCAAAGAACACTGCATTTAATGGGTCAAGAGATACAGGCATAGACAAGACCTGTCAAAGATCAAACTGATTTCAGACTTATAAGAAAACTAAAAGAGAAGATAAGAACTCTTTAAAGATACCAAGAAAAGAAAAAACCCACGCAGGTGAATATGATATAGAAATGGCTAAAGTACTTATCACATATTTTTCTTTGTCTTAGATTTTCAAAGCATAAAGTATAAGATAATGTAGATATGGGATAGAAGCTAAAATTTCTAGTTGCTTGCCAGTTGAACAGGCAAAAGAGGAGAAAGACATGGTTATATTAGTTGACAAATATGCAGCTACAGAGAGACTACTAATGACTAATGACAAGCATTTCATAGAATCATAAAATAATAGAATCATTTAGGTTAGAAAAGACCTTTAAAATCATTGAGTCCAACCGTAAACCTAACACTGCTATGTCCACCACTAAACCATATGCCTAAGTGCCTTGTCTACACATCTTTTAAATACCTCCAGGGATGATGACTCAACCACTTCCCTGGGCAGCCTGTTCCAATGCTTGACAACCCTTTCAGTGAAGAAATTTTTCCTGATATCCAATCTAAACCTCCCCTGGTGCAACTTGAGGCCATTTCCTCTCATCCTATCACTTGCTACTTGGGAGAAGAAACCAACCCCCACCTCACTACAACCTCCTTTCAGGTGGTTGTAGAGAGTGATAAGGTCTCCCCTCAGCCTCCTGTTCTCCAGGCTAAACAACTCCAGTTCCCTCATTTCTAAAGAGAACAAAGGTATTTGTAAATTGTATTGATATATTTGTAGTGAACATACAAAGTAAAGTTACAGATGTTAAGGTACAAGATCATGGTGAGAACCAATTTTTAGTGCTGTATACAGGTCTGATCATACATGTTTAGGAAAGATAGATTCAAGTAGGGATTTATAGAGCAGTACTGAAAGCAGGCTGATGGAAGAAAAGCTCATAAAATGACTCTGACAAAATGAAGTCTCTGATTCTTTCTTATGAATAGATCAAGGGTGGCAGTGGTGTAACAAATGCCGAAAAAGAAAGGGATCTGAATGTCTAAATTTATTCCAGGTGTTCAGATTAAAGTTTATAGTCACAGGAAGAATGAGAATGAGCAGAGGAACTTTCAGATAAAATCTATGAACTTAAATGAAAATTATTTTCATATTTTTAATTTGCTTTCCACTAAAGCTCAAAGTGAAATTTAAGGTGTTTGTCTGCCTACAGAGACCCAAACTGAGAGATTAACTGCTAAAGCACATTTCTGCCATCTGCTCTAACAGTATACAAGCACAAGTGAGTAGGAAAAGGGATAGAACATCCTTTCTGCTTGGAGTTGAAGCAAATAGCCTATTTCTGGTGTGAGATTATATTTACAGCAAACTTGGGAAATCTGGAGGTTGAGGTGGGATATAAGCTTTGTGCACAGAACTGTCTTGGGATTCAGTTTATCTGTAAGAGTAAGGAGGAATTCAAGAATATTCTGTAACAGTCAAAAGAAATCAGTACTACTAGGGAATTTTTCAATGGCATATATTCTGTTGTTGATGGAAGATGCTGTTTTTTCAAATTACTCTTTATAGGAATTGGATATTCTTAACTCAGTAAGAAAAAATGTCAAATGGATGGGAAAGGAATGAAATCTTGCTTGTTAGGGAAATACCACTAGAGACATAACTGGATTACTTGGTGACCGATTAAGAGGATGTATACTTCTTGTTATATTTGATTCATCCCAGAAATTAAACTTACCACTGCTTAGGTGAGTCCTCTGACATATTGAATAGGGTATTGACTGTTGTAATTTATGGCCCTCTGAATATCTTCCAGAGATATGTTTCACTTTGTGTAAAAAATTGCCAAATAGTCAGAGATTTGGACTGGAATTTCCCAGATCCCAAATGTAGGCTAAATTCAGTCTTTGAGGTCTCGCACTCACACTTTTTCACATTTTTAAGAAATCAGGTTTGTCCCAAAAAAGCACAAGAAACAATTTCAATTCTCAAAACTTTTAATCAGTGAAAAAATATGTTCTCTGCTAATTCCTTATGGAAGCTCCAATAAAGAGCTCAACTGATGAATCTTAAAGAAACAAAAATCTCACTCCTTAATTCCTCATAGGCCTTTTATGTTTCAAACATTTGCTGTCAGCCTTGTAAGATACCTGGGGTGCTGGTGTGTCATTGCGGAACATTTGTTTGATATTTCATTTATATGAGAAGATTATGAACAGTTTTCCCTTTGAATGAGAATTCCTCAGGTTGAAAAGACTGAGCTGTGGGGTATTCACATACCCCAAAGTTAGATACATAACCTAGCTGGCCGGTTTTCCTAGGCTTCCTGTATAATCAATGCAGGAAAACATAGTTTAATCTTTGCAGGGCTATTCAGAGCAGGGCTTTGGTTTTTCAGGGGAGAATTCTGCCATAGTGATACTGATTATCCTGCAGCAGATGAGAGTCTGGGTGCTGAAATTGGTATGTACATTCCCACTGCAGTATTTTAGTTTTGACAAACTAATGTTTTCCATCAAAATTAGTTTGCTGAAAAATTCCCAGTCACTGTAAGTTGGCATGTGTTTACAGCTAGAGTGAGTCAGCCATTGTCCACTGGCACACATAGCTGTTATTCAGACTAACTATATGACATGATGAGTACTTAGCAGGTTGGTCTTAGTGCAGTGGCAAAGAGATGCCTCTGTCATTGCCCAGGTTTTGGCTGGGATAGAGTTAATTTTCTTCATAGTAGCTAGTATGGGTCTATGTTTTGTATTTGTGCTGGAAACTGTATTGATAACACAGGGATGTTTTTTGTTATTGCTGAGCAGTGCTTCCACAGAGTCAAGGCCTTTTCTGCCCCTCACTCCACCCCACCAGTGAGCAGGCTGGGGGTGTGCAAGAAGCTGGGAGGGGACACAGCCGGGACAGCTGACCCCAACTGACCCAAGGGATATCCCACACTATATGGCATCATGCTCAGCATATAAAGCTGGGAGAAGAAGAAGGAAGGGGGGGGACGTTCGGAGTGATGGTGTTTGTCTTCCCAAGTAACCGTTACGCATGATGGAGCCCTGCTTTCCTGGAGATGGCTGAACACCTGCCTGCCGATGGGAAGGAGTGAATGAATTCCTTGTTTTGCTTTGCTTGCATGTACAGCTTTTGCTTTACTTATTAAACTGTCTTTATCTCAACCCATGAGTCTCCTCACTTTTACTCTTCTGATTCTCTCCCCCACCTCACCAAGCGGGGTGGTGAGTGAGCGGCTGTGTGGGGCTTAATTGCCAGCCAGGTTAAACCACAACTGTCATTTTCTGCTCTTCTGGTCCCCATGGTGGCCCTGTAGAAGTTACAAATTCTCTGCATATAGCAGCAATTCTGTGGATGCAAATGACTGTTGGAACGACCTGGAAGAAATTTTTTTTTATACTTTTTAGATTTTTTATTGACTGGGGCAACGGTGACCTCCTGGTTACCACATTATAAGTAATTACTTTTTCTTAGGAGAACAAGCAAAACAAACCTTAAAGATTATTAAATCTACAATGAAAACTTTCTTCACTTTAACTTACTTGAAGTCTTTTCTTAAATTAATTCTGATGGTCTGTAAAAATTTTTGTCACAAGAAAAAATTGATTTTTTGTCAAAAAGAAAAACTGATTTTTCTAAGATTTTCATTTTTCTTCAGCTTGAGCTACTTGCCATATTTGACCTAAATTCATGAATAATTACTCACTACATACCACTCCCTTCCCCCATCAAATGACACTTCTGGCCATCTCTAATGAAATTGAGGAGAAGCAGCCTCACTCAGAAAAAAGATATGAAAAAAATACTAAATTGTGTGGTACTTCAGATCATTATGTGTATGGACCCACTGTCTTCTGTAACACATGCTTGCAATGTATGGTTAGGTGTTGAGCTGTTTCAGGGCCCTCTACTTTGCAGGATGTAACTCTGGCATTTCTCTCTCTGATGCAAGAATATTTCACACAACAATACAAATCTTCCCATTTCTTCCACTTACCTGAAAGCAATGGTTCTGCTTAAATAACAACTACTTTCTTTTTTTCACACAGCTTTACCTTCCACTCAAATGTTAGCTCGACATGAGGTGGCCCATGTTGTCTTTTTTTGGTCAGAACAGTCCTTCTGAAATGAACCCCATTGCTACAGTCTCCATCTCAATCACTACCAGTGTTTGTGCTGCTCTTCCTCAGTTTGTTGTCTTTCACAGAATTCTCCAAGTTTCCCCTTATTTTTTTCTGTGACATGTACATAATGGTATCTTGCATAATTCCATTTCTAACCTATCAAGCTTAGGATTTCCACTGTCTTCCTAACTTTCCTTCCCATTTTGTAAGGCATTCCTTCTACAGCACTTTCAGAAAGTGCTTTTCCTCTCACTCTTCCCTTTCCTGTCTAGTTACACTTTCTTAAAACCATAATACAGCTGACCCTATGTTTGACTAGCAGTGTTGCTTCTTCATGGAGAGATGTCTAAACTTTCAAGCACATCCCTTTCCATAAAGAAGAAACTGGCTGACACCTTCTCTGGCGTGAAATTCATATATATATAATTGTTAATCATAAAATCATAGAACCATAGAATAAATTAGGGTGGAAGGAATGCCTGGAGGGCATCTGGTTCAAATTCTAAATACTGCTATTGTTTATTGAAAACAGTAGGATCTATGATATTCCTGTTCACTCTATGTGTTCTGTGACACTGAGAATGAATAAAAGGGCAGTTAAAACTATTTTCCAAATGTCATGAAATACACTTTGTATTCTTTGATGATAACTGCAATCAACCTGAAGGAATGAAGTGTTTTGGATGTTCTAAGCTGTTTGATCTTGTTAAAAGGAGTGATTATAGGAAGATTTATCACAGTTAGGAACCAAGTACCCTCACAGAGTATTAAAGACAGCATATTATAACAGAGGTCTTCAAATGAGGGCATGTGTGAGCTGCATCATTTCAGAGTTACCCTTAGTTTAGTTCATTTTTGATAATCTGGAATGGACTTCCTTTGAGAGGATCAACTGCCATTTCAGTTTGTAAATTCGTTGTGAGGAATGTATGATGTCTGATCCAGTTAATTGAAGGTCATGCCAATCATAAAGCTAATCTGAAAATAAATTAAAAAAAAAAGAGAAAAGCTTAGCAGTCCCAGTTAAAATGTGAACTATCTGCAGTATGCCTAATTGTTACTGTTTGAAAATTGATCCTCATTCTGTTTTGAAGCAACATTTTTGTTCTAAATTAAGGATAATAATACTAGTTAATATTCTTTTCTCATTGACTAAATCAGAAATATGCAGAGACTTGTTTGATCTTTGGCATATTGCTATGAAATGGAGCTGGATTTGAGATATGTGAGAGACAGAGCAGACCAAAGAGAACTGCAGGCTAATCGCATCTTTGTTAAGGCTGAGGGAAATTTACGTTTGACTTCACTTAGAACAGATGAGTTACAGTCTGAATACAGTCTGAAGTCTTGTGAAGTAAATTGCTGGTGCATCTCAGCTGGGTAACACTTCTAAAATACAGCAACATGAATTAAAAACTAAAGTGACATGTTGTTTTTGTAGCATAAATAGGAGCTATTAGAATAAAAATTTCCTTTTGTATTTCAGTGGAAGACTTGCACTGGCTGTTATCCCAAAGAGTAGGACATCTTCTCAGATTGGGTAATATAGGTCACTGAGCTGCTGTGAAGAGCTCACTAAGTCTTCCGTAGAACTTTTCATGTGCCTTGGAGGTGGAGACTGTTTCTGATTTTGTGTATGCATAGCTTTGTCCATGCTTTTCTCATGGGGCCTCTATATGCACTACATACACTACAAAATTATTATTAGTTTTTCAGTAACAAAGCTCTTATGATACATTTGGAATCTATTAGGTTATCTTGTCCATCTCATGATTAATGAAGAATTGTTTCCCCACTGCATTTTCAATTGCTTTGACCAAGTTACATTTAAATAATTCAAACCAGATGTGCTTCTATTGTTCGCACTGGGAGGTTTCAATTATTCTACATTACATTAATGTATGTGATGTGTATTACAACAAAAGCTTGCTATTTCACTATTGCCATGAGTATGACTTTGTTTTCAGTGTTCAGTTATTCCTTTTTATATAATATTCAAATTCATAAGAGGATAAGAAACTCAAGGACAGTCTTTTTTTGTCTTAAGTACTAACAGCAAGGTATCTAACTCTCATCTTTTCAGAAGAAAAACTTACCCTGATGCTCCCAGGCTACTGGGACCAGGTTCAGAGTTTGGTAGCAATGCAACAGATGTTTCTAAATTCATTAAATAAGTTTGTGAATATCAAGTAACCCTTGCTTTTAACCTTACAGAAGCAGAGCATTTAATAAAATTTGCTTATGTTGATCCAACAGCACAACATTCAAAAAAGATGTTAATCAAAATGAATGCAAGTCACTGGTCCAGAGCATGCAATCTTCTGTAGTTCTTTAACCAGAGAACAAAGGAAAACGTACAGTGCTTACTCACAAACTAGGTTTCTGGGACTGGCTAGAGTTGCATGAGATGTATCAGACAGACAATAGTAAAGCAGAACATTGACCTGTGTTGCTGAAGTGTATTCCCCTATGCCTGCTCTTGTAAAGCAGTAGAAGATGTGGAACCTATGCATATTGTGAATCTTACGGCAGTGATAAAGAGCTGTGCTTACAGGAGGAGAATCACAGAGAGACCAGGCTCAGCTCCCTGTATAGCTTCTGGTGCACCTCAGGCAGCCCTTTGTGACCAGAAACTTAAGGACCAAATCACTTGCTTCTTCAGTGGAGCCACCAGGGGAAAGGGAGGGAGAAAAACATAAAAGTCTGGAAGATTATGCAGGAAGGTCTATATGTGAATCTTGCAAAGAGTTTCCACATCAAGGGGTAGTACTACTCAAAGGATGAAGAGTTCTGGCCTATAGTCTTTGATCAGACTCAAAATTAAGTGAAATTCTAGGTAGATGTTGAAATGTATTCCTCAGTGCTAATAAATTTCTAATAAGCTGGATATCAAACTCTATAAATCATACATGGAGTCTTGCTCTGTAATAGCACAAAACAAAGATTGAATATAATCTTTAGCATAGTCCTGAGGAAGAGATTGTTCTTTGTAAGCTCAGTAGGGGCAGTTTGTTATGCATGAATCCATTATTCCAGCAGACTGGTTCTCACGACTTAGAATATCCGATGGATTCAAGTGTCAGAGTAAAATAGTCTCACACCTGATACTTACAGAGATTTCCAATGCAACTGACATTTGCTATTTTAAAATAATTTTACAATAGCCGAAGACTCAGAGACAACATGGGCTTAAAAAATAATGGGAAGGTGAAGTACATTTCCATCCTGCTCAGAGGCACCACTGTAAACTGGGAAAGGGACCCTGCATTACATCTCCTGAGTGACCATATTTTGTGTACAAATATGTACTATTGAGCCCAGGAATCCCACAGCAGGGTGTGCTGTCTCTGCCTTGTTTTGCTGTTTCAGAGAGGGCATCCTACTGTTTGCTCTCGGCCTTCAGGGAGGTCTTGTTTCTGGACTCCTGCACATGGCTGTACTGAGCAATGTATAACCCAGAAAGTGAGACAGTTATGAAGAGATGCCCTTTGCAGGGGCCAGCAGGGAAAGAAAGAATATCCACAGCATTAGCAGGGATAATGTTCAATCCCACCAGGCTAAGGCAATATTGTAGGTAAAGGATTAACCCAGAAAAGGATATTATTCCTTTAAAAATGGAGAAAGCAAAAGCTAATTAAAGTAAATTGGAAAGGACTGTCTTAGCTCTGGAAAGCATTAGCAGTCAGAAAGTTCAATGCTGAAAGGTAAGTTCCTTACCTAAAAATAAGCTGTTCAATTAACCAAAAATGTTTTAAAATTACAGAATTTACTTTATGAAAATGCTTAGAGTTTTTGATTCTCCCTTCTTCCTAATGGTGAAGATGATCCTTTTGTTCCTCTTTACATCATCAAAGCAGACCTCTGCTGCATACCATCATTAAAATGGCAGCTCCCACTGAGGGAAACAACTCTATCTGGTGAATGGAAATCCTGACAGAGTGACAGCATGTCTAAAAACTTCATTGAATATTTTTGTCCTCTGCGTGCATGATCAATTGAGTACAGGCACACATGTTTAGAAGTATGCATGTGTTGATGATGTTTATCTGGAAAATATTGTCTGTGTTTAGCTCTGTAAACCCATTAAAAAAAAATCACAGATCCTTTGTTTTCTGCGCTATTCCCCTTGTCATTAGATTTTCTATAACATGGTCACTTCCAAGAAGTTGAAGCTAATTTCAAAGGACTCAGATGTGCTGCTTTGACACAGACCCGTATTAGAGGCTGTTCAGCAGCAGCAGCAGCAGCTACCCTCCTCTCACCGTAAAACTGGTGGCCATTTGACTTCTTTCAACAAACAAATAGGTGGGCAGCAACACATCATGACAAGGTCTGTCAGAAAATAGGAGCTGCAAAGGCCAGAAAGCTTTTCATCTTTTTGACAGCAACATTAGCATCTTGCATTCCCCAGAAGGTTTATCAAGTCATGCATGGGCTTTCCCAGTTCATAGACGAGAACAAACCTGTCTTATTCCTGGCATTGACATCCCAGGCTCTGCACTAGGATGCTGCACATTACTTCCTCTGGCCCAGCTGCCCCAGCTATGAGGGAGCTTTCTTTAGTAGAGGAATAGACAAACAGAAAGCTGAGAAAGATCATGACATAGTCTGCTTCAGTTACATCCACTCAGTTTATCATTGCTCATATTACCCTGCACTCCCTCTAGAAGCTGCATCCAGCTCAGTCTTTTCCAGAGTTATTTCTGGAATTCTGCATTAGACACAGATAGTCACTGGTTTACATTTTAGTGAACTGTAATGTATGGGGTACTTCCTGTTTCTTCTTAAATGCCCCTTTTTTATGCACATGAAAAACTGAGCATCATTTGTAGAACATGGCCAAGAACAGGACATCATTCCAGATGCATTAAGCCATGCCATTTGGACTGTTCATTTAAAAAAGAAAATGTAATGGGCCTTAAACGGGTAAAAAAGGATGATTGCGGCATGAACTGCTATGTTAGGGAAGAACATGTAGTAGTTTAATAGTTAAATATGTCAGACCTGAGGATAATATTACTAGATATTATGCTTTTTTTTAAATAGAAACACCTAGGCAGGAGGTCAGAAAAAAATGTGTAATACCATTCATGTTCCTTTTTATTGATATACTTTTAAGAGCTAACTGAACCTGTCACATAGGGCTTCATGTGGTGCTCTTTGAAGTTAATGGAAATCATTGAATTGACTTAAGGCCACAGTTCAGGCCTATAATTGATCTAAATGAGGTGCTAATTAGCTATGTATCTTAATATCTCTACTTTGCCTCCTCCTGTTGCTGCCACTACCATTTTACTGTATCTTGTCTTAAGCTAAATTCATAAAACTCTAGGAGAAATTATTATTTTCTTTGACAACAGAGCTACCTAGAAAATGCACAAGTGAAACATGAAATTTGGAAAAAGGAGCAAAGACAATTTCAAATATCTAAAGTTTGGTGGGAATTTTTATAAGCTTGTCAATGAAAAGAAGAAAAAGTAAAAATATCGTGCAAAATGTTGGTTGTACAAATCATGAACATATAAACAAGGACTTTTTTTTGACCTGCCAAGCAGCAAAGAAAAATAACATGAAAATGAATACCCTCAGACTAACAAATCCATTTTTACTGAAGATGATCTTCAAATATTTCTGAATGTTCCTGAGTTTCCCAAGTAAAAAAGTATGACATATCACTGTTAATTTAATAGCTCTGCATATATATTTTTGTCAAGACTTCATAACAATTCCAAAGATACCGAGATTTGAATGTAACTAATGGGCTGATGTGTCATTGTTTGAAATGAAATTTTCTTGCTTCAACTAACATTTTTGGAAAGGGGATGAAAAAATATAAAATTTCAGATTTCTGTACAGATTGTCTCCAATAAATCCGGAACTAGGGTGTCATAAGTATTCTCACTAATTAACAAAAAAAAATCAGCAATTGTATATTAGCAAGCAACTTGTGGGAAGCACGTGACTAGGACAGCCAGTTTTAGCAAAAGCAGGTGCTTGTTTTAGTAAAAGAACGGCTCAGCACATCCCTAACATGGTGATATGGCTGGACTCATTGCACAGGTACAGGAACTCTGCCACTTCCCAGAAGAGCCCCTTTGTGTATGCACAGCACACAAAGCCCTTCCACAGGAACACTGGACCTGTGGTGCCTATATAGTTGCTCTGCCACCAATCTGCTGCCGTCTGGAAGAATGGCAACCCAGGAAAATGGCAGTTGGTGCAGGATGTCAGGCTGAGTGCTCTTTAAAGTGCAAAGTGTTTTAAAATCTAGGTTTGGGTATGAGAAAAAAGTACATGGCAGAAGAGTTGCAAGAGAAGAAAGACTTTTTCATAAATGCTTTAACTACTTTCTGCCTTTTCATGGTACAGGTTTTGGTTGCAAGATAATGCTGATATAATGCAGCCATACTTTTTCTGCAACTTAACCATCTCTTAATTTAAAGAACCTAAAAAAGAAAGCCAAACATTGTCAACTTTGCTGTCACATCTTTATTAACCAAAGCTTTTTAGATTACAGATTGTCTAAAAGGAAAATATAAATAGACACAAATGCAATATGTATTTTTAAAAACAAGGCAGAAAATAATACAGTTAATTAGTTAATGAATGATCCAAGCCTCGCATGGTTGAGTTAGGAGCATCTGTTGTACTTAACATTAAAGCATTGTCTAATATACTCTGCTTTTCCTTACCATCTGTCTATCTATTGAAAAGACTTAAAAAATCTTGAAGGCCTTCACCCGTTCCAGCCCACAATTCACCACTGACTGGACATGCAACTTCTATCACAGCAAAAGAGAATGGAGAAAATGAGTGTACACTCAGGGTTTGGATTTGGCATGCTTTTCTACATGGGTGGATACCCTCAATGTTATAGAGCCCTATGGAGTTTAATGGGCTCCTAGGCACTGGACAGGACTTGCATCCCATTTGCCATCACTGTTTAAAATATCCAGATGTCATTATAAAGCTGGATTTTCTCACATTTGTGTGAGAAAAGGGCAAGAGACACTATAAGGACATTTTTCTGGGCCTCAAACACTGGCAATAGAAATTCATTCATTAATTTCTGTAACAAGGATGTACTTTCTGTCTCATGAAACACAGATCTGTTGGAAAAATAGCCAAACTTGATGCAAAAACATAAAGCAATGGAGAGAGCATCTACACTGTTGAATCATATAATTTTCAGGAACAGATACAGTATTTTTACAGTCACAGTTATCTAACAATATTTCATTTGGGAATAGAAAATAACTATTATTTGGTAGATGGTGCCAAAATTCAGTTCCCTTCAGTTTAATTTGCTGAGGTACATGTGGATTCAGAGAATGTGCAGAGGAAGAGTGAATCTAATATTATGATCAAATTAATATTTAATCATGTATCCGACAGTGAATAGACAATAGACTGATAGCTTAGTTGTTCTCCTGCCCTATGGGATTAAAATCTTTGACTGCAAATAGGCCGAAGAAGGACTTGAAGCTTGGATTTTCACAACCAAGATGAATAATCTGCTGGTCAGCAGCTTCTGGATATCTTTTGTTGTTGGACGTTTTGTTGTTGTTGCTGTTTTTATGTTGATTTTTTTTTCTTTTAAAAGAGGAGGTGTTGCACAGCTGCCAAAATTATGAGAATGTGTAATAGGGGAAGAAGTGGGGCTGAGAAAAAGGAGTTCTTTCAGACAGTAAGGCAAGCACAGTCATTAGAGAGACACAAAATACTTTCATCAAAGGCTACGGTTACAGTGAATAATTTGTCTTACTCATCCATTGGGGATGTCTGGTAAAAGCATATCAGTGTATATATATCAGTGTCTGGGGTCTTGTAATTATACTGTATTTAGTTTCCCCTTTTAATGATAAATTTTGTTTGCAAATTGGGATAATGTTAGGGTGTTCTTTCACTAAATGGTTACATTTGAATTCCTTAGTCTTGGGAATCCTAAAAAAAGATGAATCTGGGATTTTTCTCTGTTCGCTCTTCTCCTGACAAATTTTGCAACTGATGACTTGCCTGTTGTTTGCTATTACAATGACAATCATGCCCTTAATCTTAATACCCTGGAGAGATTAGATAAAATTTGCACCACCTAATATTAAGACTTCTGATGTAGCGGGCCACAAAAATAAAGATGTCAGTATGTGCAGAGCTGTGGAGTATAGAAAAGAAGTAGCAAGTTTCTTAACATCTAAAGCAATCACCAAATTTGTTATGTACATTGATTCCAGAGGAGAGGGGAGACCATAAAAGTAATTTAAAAAATTCTAGGAGTACGAGAGTTTGATGTTTTAATAATATTTGTTGGTGAGGCTCAAAATTGTTTGTCTTGCACACAGAGAAAAAATAGCTTGGGGTCTTGGAATATGTATTCTCTCAGTGCAGAAAAACAATCTTTCTAAATTGCAACTTTTTTTTCAGAAGAAAAGGATTTACTTCCCAAGTCAATATAAATCCTGCATTGTATACAAGCAAGGTCCAGTCTTCTTATGTTGTTCTTCCTTCAGATCCCTTTTTTTTCAAGGAAATATTCAGCAACTGAAATTCCCCTTAAGAGATTCCCATTTACTATGGAGGCCGCCCTTTGCAGATCATGCTGCATGGCCTTGAAGAATACATTCTGTTTTCTGGAGTGGCCTTTCTATTGAAGAAAAGGTTAAAAGTGCAAACAGTGGCAGTGAAAGTTTTCCTGGTAATAAGCCTGAAACCTGAACTGCATAAGCCATCAGGATAGTTCTTTGCCCACATCTGATTCAGTGCTTGGCCTCCACTTTAGGAGTGTGGCCAAAGGTGGATGCCGGTGCCAGCTGTGCAGTAGTTTTTGTTTGTACATGGTGTAGACACCTGTCACCTGGTTACTGAGATCGCCAAACTAATTTCATAGGCCAATGAGCCCCTATTAGAAGTTATTCCAAGACATTTTGGTTTACGACAGAGAAACTTAGGTTACCTGAAAGTGCATCACATATGCAGAAAAGAGTTAGAGAAACATTTTTATTAAGTTTACTAACCTGAGGTACTTTTCCCTTTATTCGTTCCAGAAAGTTTATATTTGTGCACATATCACAGATCACATCTCCCAAAAAGGAAAAGGGGAAAAGAGCACCTGGGATCAGTCACAATACCTGCTGCAAAGGTCCCAATTATTTCAACAACTGTTACTTATGTATAGCTGATAGGATAACTGACAGCTTTTACTCTAGAGATGAGTAACAAACCAAAAACAAACAAAAAAAAAAGGAAACAACTAGAAACTCAAAAATAGAGTAAGTCAAATGGATAGGACAGCAAAAACATTAATATAAAGGGAGCTTTCACAGTTACAAACAAGCCTGCCTGTTTATTATTTGGAAACTTGATGGCTATTTTTCCCTAAGTCATTTTATATCCTAAGCCTTGGTAAAGTTACAGACTTATGATCTGTATGGTATGTTTGGATATTTCTCCTTTTTTAATTTTAGGAATAGATTTTTCCACCTGCTTAAATATAGTCTATTATCTCTGAATTGTTATTTCCCCTTCATACACACAGAATAAGATCAAAACCTTCACTGTTTACTCAGAACAGACATTTTGGCCCCACAGTAATAATTTTTACACCTGCTCATGAAGCCCACCTGGAGCTTTATAAAATATATTTTTAGATTTACTCCCAGCTGTTCCCATGGCTCCTGTGTTCTTGCTTGCTTGACTTCCTCATCTGAAGTTTAAGATCTAAACACCCACACTTACTGAGCAATCCACAAAAGTGAGTAACTCTTTGCAAGTAGTGATTCACTTTTGCTGTTATTTCTTTGTTTGTGCTCTGTTGGAAATGACAACCAAATACCCACAAAGGTGCCGGTCAGCTCTTCCACCCAGTTTCAGCAAAGGCCGTGGCATTCTTGGGGGGCAGACCAAACTGTCTTCAATTCTAGTATTCAAAGTCAATGTTTTGTTGAGTGTTAAATTTAGTGAATCTTTGCCCTACCATACACTATCTCAGAAGCAAGAATAAAGACCTTAATAATTCAGCCAAATACCCACTTGCCTAATCTACCTGAATTCTCATTTCAAAGATGGAATTTGGTCCTGAAACACAGATCTGTTACTCAGAACTCATACTCTTTGAGGAAAAGCGTTACCCAAAGAAATAATTTGCCCAGTTCTTGAGCATTTCTTTTGCAGCTAGCATAGACAAGAAACCATTTTCTGCACTATGCCATGCAATGTGCTAGCTGGCAAAATCCAAGTTAGACGGTTGGGAGCTTCAATCTATTTTGGATCATAAGAAATCAGCGTGTTCATTTGTCATCTCACACAGCCATGCCTTTGTCTGTGAACAACATGCAAATCAATGTGCAGAGCAATTTCAAAACATAAAAATCTGATGGTAGTGGACAGTTCAAAATACTTGGTGATAATGCTCAGGTGCCATGTTGATAAGCATAGGACAGATCTTTGGAAAAAGGCAAAAACAAATGACAGGCAACATCAAACAGCCTTTCATCCCTCACAGATCATTAACGACTGAAAGCTGTTACCACCTGATTAATGTCAGGTAGGGTACAGTAATATCAATCCAATCTCCTAGCAAGAAAGACTAGATCCACAAAAAAATATTTATGTCCTACCTGTACACCAAAGTCCCACTTAGATCCCACTTTGGGAGACTAAGTCCAAAAATTACAATTTCCAAATTTCTGCTGAGCTGTTGTCTACCCTGGAATTAGCTAAGATGCAGAGGTACCTGAGATTTTACATCCATTTTTACTGAATATTTTCAGTTCTGTTCTGGGAAAGGCCAGAACTTTCTCACATGGAGCACTAAGATCCTCATGTGTAAGAGTCATCAAAAACTCCAAATACCTCATCTTTCTCCCTGTCTTCTTAAGGATTTAAGCCTATCAGTGGGCCCAAGCAATTGTCTGCCAAACAAATACAGCAGTTCCCACTGTTTTCTGTCAGAGGGTGGCAGAGCAGGACCCTCACCAGTTCAGTGTTTCAATGACTAAGACGCCCAGCCAAAATATGGGTGACTGGATTTTTCTTTCTTGAAAGGAATCAAGTTGAAATTCCTGTACTCTCCAGAGCACATCTCCTCCAGTGCAGACACACTCACAACCCCTCCTGTTTACTTCAGTCCAGGCATTGCATAACATGTATAAAGAGCTATCAAGCAAAAAAGCCAAGGTGAACATGACTCTGTAAGCTAGTAGGAGATCCCATTGCTTTGAAAAAGAAGAGGGAAAGAATTTGAGAGCATTGCTGCATTGCACCCTAAAGATGTCTTAAGTTTCTTTGTCTAAGTGTCTGCAACACCCATTCACTCTTCTGCTGAGCCTGGAAGATCCTGTGGGTCCTTTCATGGATCTAGGTCCATATAGTGACATCATAAAAAAATGCTGAAAGTGCATTGGAAGTCAGAGAACAAGCTGAAAAAATACTGCACAGGAAGGGTTGCATTTGCTTCATTTACTGATTTTCCTGTCAGGCCAGCACCATGACAGGGTGTATATTATTGCCAGTGTACTGATTTTGTGAAGGAAAACAGCACATGACCTGCTGGAACTCAGATCACAGAGCTATACTCCAACTAGCTTCTGCAAATGACAAATCCCATCCAATAATGTAAACCTTCAAACAGTATTTATAAAAAAAAAAATAAATTGTCTATAGGTATTTATGTTTTGTTTGTTATGGGACTGAACAGAAGCTGATATGAACACAAAGAACCATTCCTTGCTACTGAGTTCTTATAACACCTGACAGAGAAATTTGTTGGACACCTTTTAAATATTGGACTCAAAGTGTGCACATAAATGTGGTCATGGCCTCATACAGTACAGAGGTAAAAGATTTCTTTCCAAAACTGATAGAAATATCTACTGGACAAATGTCATGTTTTCTGGAGCATATTAGTACTGACTTCCCACTTCAGCTTTATCTGAATGCTAGATGTTCTTTCTTAAATTCGGTGGCTTCAGAAATCACCTTTCTGGAGATGCAACATATTTCACTTCAAAAGTCTTTACTTCACTGGGGTTTTGGAACATGCATTAATAGACAACCACAGAACTCTTGTCTATATTTTCAATATAATGTATTGTCATTTGTGTTCCTAGGAAGGATATAGATTGATGCATATTTATTTATTGTAAGATATTTATTTTGATTAACCTAGAAAAATTCAAGGCTATATTACTACTACAGAAAATTCGCTTCCTGAGCTCATACGTTTCTTTCTACCATGGTCTTCCATCAGCTTAGTGTCCCAAACCAGACAAGGCTAGGAGGAAACTAAAGGGTCCCAAATGTAGGCTCCAGTGGACCAAACAAAAAATGTGTATTACAAAGCTGATGATTTATTATTAGAAACATGACTCTTAAAGTGAAAGAATAAGCCTTTCCTCTTTTAGCTTGAGTGACTCGGCTTAGTTTCACTGCTATAGTCATATAGATGAAGACTATTGATTTTTAATGTGATTAGTGTGGAATCATCATCTCTAACTTCCCAAAGGAATAATCTAGCCTCCGGAGATTGCATGGATTTATTCTGGGACTGGAAAAACTAGTAATATTAAAAAATACCCCAAACTCTTCATGTTACAAATACATGGTAAAACTTATATACAACAACCATTAACCCATAGATAAATACCACTGTATATTTGCCATTTTTAATGCTCCTTCCCTTACCTGGTATTGCTTATTATTGTTGGATAATGTGACAAGGCTGGATGCTAGTTATAACTGCTTCTATATGCGCATACAAAGATCCTCTAGCTGTTGCTTTGCAATGGCAACTGGAAACAATGACTCTTCATTGGTAGATGTTGGCATCATTTTTAAGATATAGAAGCTGCCCTTTAGGCAATGTCTGACAAAGCTAGCTATTACCAATAGTCCTCTTTCTGCTAAGCACTAAGCTAGCAGATCAAAGGCACTGGGAAGAATGAATGATGGCACAGATCTGAATGTCACTGACATACCGACATCACAGCTGCCTATACTCACGAACCTTGCTGCTGGTGCCATGTGTACCTGAAGTGCTATATGAGAAAGTTTTATTATCATAGAATCATAGAATCATGAAGGTTGGAAAAGACCTCTAAGATCATCATATTGGCAGAAGACTAGTCAACCAGTATTATGGATCTCAATGAGGCTTTTCAGAAGTAAAGGAATTAAATCATTCAAGTGTGACTTTACTGCTGCTGGAGTTTTCCAGTGTTTTATGAGTTGTCATGCGTCTTATCTTTGTCCGTTACCAAGTTCAGGCACAGTGTACCAAACACAGTGCTATGTCATTTTAAGTCAAATAGCCCAGGAAACTTCAAACAGTGCTGGAATCAAATTACCACAATTAATTCCCTCTGTCCCCAAAAGGAAGCTTTTGGTACGTGATGTAAACCCAGTCTGAAAGACTGTCATATTTAAGGAGTTTTTTTAGCAAAGCTCACCTACCACACTTCTCCAAGTAGTAGCTATTTCTTATTCCTTATCAGGCAAATCAATCATATATCTGACTGACAGAGTCTACGCCTAGGGCTCCCAGACTTCACCAGGTGGTATTGGTTGAAACTTAAGTAGACAAGACTGGATTTTAAACCCCAGGCGTAACTCTGCTGCCATGGAAGTAGCTGGTTCCATCCAAATCTGAATATTCATATCCAAAACATAAATGGAAATTTCTTCTCAGCATATGTCAATTCAGCCTTTTCTGACTATCTGGCATAATCTTCATGATATCCAGAAAAAGGTATTTTATAGCCCTAGCATTCTGGATAATAAAATTCCACAGTAAGTGGAAAATTTACCATAAATTTACATTAGCATAGACTTCATTCACATAGAATTGCAGATGAGTGCAAATGATTGCTGCTTTTTTCCAATATATACAGCCATATTTTCAAAACACTAAACAAATATTGACTAATGAATTAGTATTGTAATTAAGTCAGGAAAGATGTAGAAACAAAAGAAATGCTTTTATGTAACACTCCTCAAACATCGCCCCAAAACTCTTTGTCATTATCCTGATCTAAAAAGAAGATAATTAGGAACACTAAACTGAAGTTACTGGTAAGGAAACCAGATTTCCTGTTTCCTTGAGGTTGTTATATTTGGTATCTAAAAAATTAATGTTTGATTGAAATTTCTCTTCTGCAGCTTTCATAGCATCCCTCCCCTGAATGGATTCCTCAGGGTGAAATTTAACATGCCTAATTTATGTGCCCGGTTTAGACCTTACTTCACTGAAAATATAAAATCGTGAAGCAGGGAGGAAGGGGAATGCAGCCACTATAAACTCCTACAGTCCTTATACTGCTAACAGAAAGAAGCAAGTCCCCCAAAAGACCTTCAGAGGGACACTTAGTCCACCTAACTACCACAGTGCCTCTGTCTTCCTTTAACAGTCAGGGCTTGCACAGGACAAGCCAATGCATTTAAGTGTTTCCTTATGGAGTCTACAAGAAAGATTAAGCATTTACATTTCGTTCATATCCATTCTAAATAGATGTCTTCTGAGGCAATTGCAGAGGTTGACAAAGTTAGTTGTAAAGGACTACAGTCTAGCCTAGGCCACTGTAGTTTGGTTGATGTGACTTCTCCTTTGCTCTCCCTCCCTGCCAACTGAAGGGATGAGTTTATGCAGCAGCCTTTCCATCACTAGAAGCATTAACAGTGCCTCCTTCCTCTACCCAGAGGCTAATTTTTATGTTAATATCTTTGAGAGTTTTCCCCTCCAGACAAATTCATCTTCAAGCAGCCAGTGAGTTCAATAGTTATTAGAGGAAAAGCAGAGACACCTACAGAACAAAAATGGGCCTTAGTAAAGCAAATAGAGTCTGATTCATTGAAAGATAATATAGTGCCTCAACCTCCTGGCAAAAGGCTTTAGAAAATATATTTTTTGTTAACCAACAGTTATTAAACTCACTAGAGGGCAACAAGAACATTATGTGGCCTCTATTACAAATGAAGTTAGACGAGAATACCTGCAGAAGACCTGCAGTCACATCCAGCCTTAAAATCTATGACTGTGGAGTCATAGATCAATTCCCTGACACTCTCAAGCAGTGCTGCACACTTGCTTGTCTTCTCCTCTCTTCTGTTCCTGTTTTCTAGAATCATGAGTCAAGTTCAAATGACTGCTTAAAATTGTTTTATTCTTCTGGGCCAAAAATATCTAAACAAATGTTTAAACTGTGGGCTGGAAATGGTGGCCAACAATTTCATCCCGCTGGCAGAGTGAATTTTCTATCGTTAGAAAAAGCTCACTTCTGCTAGAGAGATGCTTTCTGTGGGACTACAGAATGAACTTTCTCCAGAGATTAATGACAGTATCACACCTGATTATTTTGTACTGAAATCACCAGGTATGTTCCCTTGACAGTCATTTTCAATATAAATTCCTAACAGTATTTTCATAAAAAACAAAAACAAAACCAAAAAACCAACCAACCAACCAAAAAAAACCAAAAAAGAAAACAGATGAAAATATGTAGGAACCAATGTTCACTGAAACTAAACCTGCACACTACACAGAGGAAGCAGAAAATGAGATATAAGGCACAACTGAGATGTTAGTCACTTTGCTTAATACATGTCAGAAGTCATTCAGAGAGTTTGATGAGGAAATCAGAGTAAGAATATGTAAGATCACATCTTGTTGGAATCAAAAGTATCAGAGAGGAATTTCCTTTCATGAACTCAATAAGATACAGAATTACATGACCAAGATTCTCATCAAAGCACCTGAAAAATGCTGATGAAACTGTGGCCATTTAAACAAGACAAGGAACTACTGTATATAAACTATGAGAAAGGCCAAAGGAAGGGAGACTCAGAAATCCACTGAGGAGGGAGATAAGCTAGCTCACAAGGGAAGAGTTAGGCATGGTCATAGATCAATAAAATCAGTGGAACGTGGAGAATGAGTCAGATGGACAGTCACTAGGGGGTTGATTCAGCTGCCACACATGGGCAACATGAATGTCTTTGGATGCCCTAGGGTGTTAGTCGAGGCCAACATTGTTGGCCATTGATTAAATGGAGATCAAATCTCCATTGACTTTAATGGAAGCTTAACTACATAGTTCTTCTTTAGATAACTGTACAAAGGCACATATATTTAGCTGTGTTAATCTCAAGATGAAAAGGTAATTGTCCCTTTCCTTGGATTTTCCTCTACAAAATAAGAGAAGAAGGAAAAAATGGCACACACTAGCATACCAGTATCCAATTAACTGACAATCTTCCCTGTGCCTTATTCTTGGTACTATAACATTATGCAAATCATGGACTAAAGCTTCTGGAAAGCTAAAGATACTGTTTGAAGCTTTTACTTTCAACAGAAGCTTATGCTATATCTGTTCTTGTGCTCTGAGGCTATTATGCTTAAAATAATAAAATATCATTTCAGTTATATTCAGAACATTTATCCAAATTCTCAGGCACCAGAAAATATAGTAGTTCCCCTTTTAGGTAATAAAAAAATATGGTTTCTATTGATACAGTCAGAAAGAATGGAAAATACAATTACTATCATTGGAACTACAGAGGAGAACTCTGTTAGTTTCAGTAGACTTTTGCCAGATTACATAAAAAAAATCCTTAGGGAAAAAATATGGTCTTCATGTTTTACTTGGAGATCCAAAACCTTTGAAAGCCCCTGATGACCTAAATGAAGGGTTCAGCGTCACAACATATTATATTAAATCACAAAAAATTACCCAAAATGCAAACACTACTTCTCAGAAGGGTCTAATTTGCAGCTCTCTGATGACATCCTAGTCAGCGATATTAAATCACCTGGTATGCTAAAAATGCACTTTGTTCTTAATTTTTGCCTTAGACTTCTGAAATCCAAATAAAAGACACCTTTGGACTCTGGACTCTGAAGGTGTTAGTCAATCTGCCAATTTCTAGGATCAGAGAGATACCAAAATTACTTGGAAGGGTAATGCAGTAAAACTCTCAGGTAGTATAGGCAAAATTATTTTATTTCTTCTCAGTTTGCATAGGCTTACTCTTTCCTTTAAACAGAAGTGAGATTATATAAGCTAAAAATATTACAGAATATCTCATTTTATATGTATTCTCAAAACATACTGAAAATACAGTTTTTGTCATATTCTTACACTTTACAGATAAAACAGATAGTATACTATCATTACAGTGTCATATAGTATCATTATAATCATATAATGATACAGTATCATTACAGATAATACATATAGTGTCACACATATATCCTCATGCAGATAAGGATCTGCATTCTGCTATATCTTCTTTGAAAATCACTGTAAGCAATTTTAAGGTTATAATTCAAACCAGAACAGTATCTGGGAACACCAGTGCTTCCACCACTCTACACAGAAGTTAGTAATGCAGTGGAAGGATGCCTGCAGCTTCCACCAATACCAAATACTGGAGGTTACAGTTACAATCAATTCACATTCTGGAAAAAAAATATATTCATGTTTGAAGGTCTTCAAGTATGAGTGATCCCCATTTATGTAGAGAATGAAAGATCAGCAGTCAAAGACTCTATTTTCTGCTTCAGTTTACCATATTATACTACTGTCCAGAAATGATTCTTCTTATTGCTGTGGGGCCCTTATTTCTCAGAGAAACAAACTCCCTCAGAAACTAGAGCTCTGGAGGCCAAAGACTGTAACACTTACTACAGAAAGAAGGAGTTCTGCTGTATTTTTTATACTAAATAGTTTGCTGTAAAACAAAGGAACAGTACTGGTAATAGGGACCAAATTCAGTTCTCTTTCTCTGAGGTGACCAAGACTCTAGAGAGTGAGATGCTAAATACAGGTTGAATAAGATGACAGTTGCTATCTCAGAATGTTATACTGGAGTAAGACCCTACAGGGACATGGAAAACAGAGATTCATGACCAAGAATCTCTGTGACTAAGACTTGCTCTTTTTGGTGAAAGTGAAATGCATTTGTTAAAATAACAGAATTTACATATGCATTTCATGTTGACACATAAATTAGAGATTAAGAGATTTTGAAACGTCTTTTGGAACTGTTGCTGTAGTTGCCTTCTGTCTCTGCCAGTGTAAGCTTCCCTTTTTCACAGCAACGGGCTGAGGTACAGTATTTAAAAAGGGACATGTTTCTTATGAACAACTTCATCAACAGAGACTTTTTTAGTCACTTTCTCAAGCAGGCAAGAGATGGCACTTTTGACAGCACTAGGATTTCATGTGATGGAGATCAGGTAACATCAGCCTCACACATCTGCTATTTTCTTCCATGTTTGTGGACAGCTTTCTGTTATTCATAGAACTGCTCAAGCATTCAGCATATGCAGTAGAGTTCCAGTGATTTAGAACCATCTGCTTAAGATTTTATTTTGACAAGCTGTTCTACTGCTGAAGTTCTCACAGGGTTGTTCAGGCTTTTACCAAATGACTACTAAAAGCCGGTAACCACACTTGCAAGCTACCTTTTGTAAATGTTTGTGTTTATTTCTTTAGAAGATTCATGCCAATTAATATGACCATGTGATGGGAAAAAACTGCAAGAGGGTCAAAATAACATGCTTTAACTGCTCCTCAGCTGTAATTTGGTTTCCTTAGTTCATTTTTCAAATAGTTTATATAATAGCCTTTTATCTTGTACCACACCATAACCTTTAGTATTTTGTTTAATTTGACTTACTAGTTTCATTCAATTTTGAATAAAATTGCTTTTAGCTCAGTTAAAATTTTTAATTGCCTGGTTTTCAACCTGTTTCCATACATTTATCTACTTGTATAGCTAGTAGGTGTATACTGATTTATTTCAAAAGCTCTCTGTGCTGATTTACACTGAAATGGTACTGACATGGCTAGCCAAATAATACCCAGGAAAAGCTCATTGAACCACTCAGGTCAGATTGCATCATTTATGGGAGTTTCCTTCAGGGAGTTCTAGGGTCATTTTCAGGCAGAAGCACCCACCTGTGAAGTCATCTCTTCACCGACCCTCTTCGGTCACCCAAACCCCATTTTCTTCCAACATATCATCTGTCCTAGGATGTTCTTGACACTGATAATATTCCTCCATTCTCCACTGAAGCAAGCAGGTTATTTTCCTTGTCATATCAAACCCAGGTACTCTTCAGCCTGCTGGAGGAGATCTGCCACATCATTTCAGACACCCTTACCTAGTACAAGGGAGCAAAATATTGTCATTTTAAAAAACCATGACATGATTAAATTCTGGCAGGTTACTCCTTGTTTTTCTTTGCCAGTATTTCTCATTTGAAAAGTAAATACTCTTCATGTGTAGACCATTATGATCACTTGGTCTGTAATGTATATAATTTTCTCAGATGCTGAGTCAAAGCATGTTTTCCAGAAAGATATCTAATCTCATTTTACAGACTCAGAGCCAGAGCACGTCTATTGCCTTTCCTGATAAATTGTTAATTTCATTTACTGTCTCTGTTTCAAGGTTGAATGTGCATATCTTGTTATGCTTTTGTCTGTAAGACTGAAATATTTCCTTTTTTCCCCTGATCATATTTCATTTCAAAGTAGAAGTAAGTATCTCTTTATGGGAATCAAATCACCTTTTAACTTCCTTACTTCTTCTTAACCTTCCTCCACTTCGATTAGCTAAATAAACTGAGTCCCTAAAGGCTCTGTTTATAAGGGTTGTTTTTCAGCTACCACATGTTGCTTTTTCTAACCTCCTCTTCAAGTGCAATCAACAGGGATTGTCACGGTAGTATAGTAATAGTCTGACTAGCTGTGTCTGTAGTGGCATATTCTTACTCTACAATCCCCTTTTTTTGCATCTGTTTTCCAAAATAGCATTCCAATCCTTTACCGAGAACATTCATTCCTCGTTCCCAGATGAATTACCTTACCTTCAGCTGTTTGAAAACATGCTTGGTTGGAGAGTAACCATTTAACTGAACTATCCAGATCACTCTGTAATGGTAACCTCTCCTGTTATTTACTGTCCTGTTCAGTGTTGTGTCACCTGCAAACTCAGACAGAGAAGATTTATAGTTGTCTACGTTCTTGATAAAATTATTGAATAGCACTTGGCAAAGTACCAGCCCCTTGGGATATGTCACCACAAATTGATGAACTTTCATTAACAACTACATCTTGGGTCCTCAGCCTACCTTAGTCTTTCTTATTTTCATATAATAAAGATTTTTAATTAAGCATTAAGTAGAACTATTCAAATATTCTGATGAAATTCAGATATACCATTCTGTCTTGCTATTGTGTTCCTTGTCAGTGGCTCGAACAAGAAGAAGAAGGTAAACATGTATGTGCAATACACTTTTTTTTTTTAATGCCATTTTAGGTTTAGTGTCCCATCACATGCTGACTAAACAGGTAGCATAATGCAGTATCCACAGTTCTCAGGTCATTTGGATTACAGCTGACTGGCAGATCTCAAGAGGTAACAAGGAAAGTGGAATCCTTGTTGAACAAGCATGTTTCTAGTGGGGTTCTGGGTCAACCAGAAATAATGCTGAAATCATTTAGTATTCATCTAAATGAGCTAGAATTAGATATGCAAAAAAAAAAAACAAACCCAAAGCAAACCAGCTGCTAAGAACTGCAAGTGATTCGAAGACCTGAAGAATGAATGATGATGATAAAGTAAGGCCAGTTACAGAGTGTAATCTAGACAGTATGGTGAAGTGGTCCATTCAAACAATTTAATTTGAATGCTATCAAATGAAAATATAGGGGAACTTGCTGATTAGAAGAATAGGGAAGCCTTGAATTCATTAAATGGGAACAGTAAGCAGCAAAAGTAACAATGTAGATGCTATGTCAGTTGGGAGACTGATATCGGAACAAAGTTGTGTAGCTAGTGTCTACCTTTTTAAAAGATTCTGTAAAACCTTTACATGAAGCCTTAAAAACTTCATGAAGTACATGAAATGAAAATGAGACACAGTAAAATAGTGTGACTTGTTTTA
Organism: Morus bassanus; assembly: GCA_031468815.1. Taxonomy (NCBI): domain Eukaryota; kingdom Metazoa; phylum Chordata; class Aves; order Suliformes; family Sulidae; genus Morus; species Morus bassanus. Next base: position 91,501,395 of record CM062569.1, read on the forward strand.
TATAGTATATTAATCCATTATATATGACTTCGGTAAAATTGAACAAAGTAGGTTGAGAAATTGTTATTTTGTAGCACTTATATTTCAAAGAGCCTACAGCCTTTTACAGTCTTGACTTTTCTCCATTGTTCTGTCTGTCTTTCCATCTTCAGATAGCTCAGAATCAAGCATGGGCTACTAGAAAATAAGGAAGGACCAAAGAAGGTTCTAACGTTGACACTTAGCTTTTATATGGTCCCTGCATGCCATCTTTAATATTACTAAACATATTCCCTAGATTTAAATGTTTAAAACAGGTGTCTTTATGTTGCTGCAACTGGGATCATCAATTTATTTCTAATTCATTGAGAGATCACACTCAATTATACAGGATTTCATTTGCAACACTGCTATAATCAGTTCGTCTCCTGAATTGAGATTGATTGCTACTGGAAATGAAATCTCCTACAACAAATTTTCTGTTTCCAGGGGATCTCATAGACCAACGCATTAAGTGGAATGAAATTCTTTTGCATCTCATGGTAAATGTGAGAAGTATATAGATACTTTTCCTTTTTCTTTTTGGTCTACTCATTGCACTCTCACAGATTAAATCGATGTATGTGTAGGCGCTAAATCTCTCATTTCTTTTCCATTCCATATGCTTGTGTTTGTTAAAGTAATAATTCTGTTTTCAAAGAGTTTTTGACAATCTCCTTTTTATAATTTTCAACCAGGTATTTTCAACAAAGCCATATAAAAGTCTGGTCCCCTGTTAATTTAACTTACCATATGGTTACATCCAATTGACCAGGCACTACCTCCTTAAATTTTATTAACTGGTTGTGCCTTTTTCTATGACTGTGCTTTTGTATTTTACTTCAGAAATTGTCCTGCCTGTCCTCAAATAATTTACCAAAAAAATCTTTTCTTTAAAAGCCAGCCAGAAAAAGATTAACTTGATAATGCTTACTAAGTGTCTCAAGATTTTCTCTCACCATTGAACTCCAGTAACTCATGAGTCTGGGCTTTCTATCATTACCATTATCATTACTCAAAATTCATCAGGACTTCATTTTATAAACAGTACAAAAGCAAGCATGGAATTAAAAAAAAAAAAAAAAGAAAAAGAAAAAGGTCTGTTTCCTGTTGCTTGGTAGCCTTATACTTAAAGCAAAAAGGGTGAAAAAAATCTCCCCTTAAGGTATGGAGGTCATTTTTGCCAGTTCAGCTATTGTTACGTTAATTCCTTTCACTTAAATTGCTACCTAATAGCTTATTGGTAGCTGCAGCTAGTGTTGTGTAATTCATTTCATTCTGTGATGTGTTATTACAAGCTCAGAAGGATAATGGCTGACTGATAAAGAAGAGAAAATACCCAGGGCTGAATTGATCCCACCTAATTTGTTTACAACAGCATTTGTCTAAGGATTTTTAATCTGCATAGTCATGTGCTTGGGTTAAAAAAAAACACAAAAAACCCCACAACACTTCCAGGGCATGATTCATCTTACCCTAGCAATAATACGACAAGTTGCTGATGATCCAAATTTATTTAGGGTTTATAGAAATGAAAGCTGACCATGAACACCCTAGGAAGAACTTTGTAAGGATAAAATTCCTCTCCTCAGACATAAATATCCACAATGCAAACATGTCTGAGTCAGTCCACTTTGTAGTCAGTGGACAGAAAAAAGCAGCTCAAGGACATAAGCCCTTTTCTCCTGCAGTAGGTAGGTAAAATTAGGTGAATTTCTGCAGATGGTTAAAATAAAGATGAGACAAATCTACCTCACCCACTCTATAGGCCATATAAACCTATCTTTGAAAAGCTGCAGCTGTGCCTATAGCATGTGTAGAATTTTCTGCTGTAAATTTGCAGGGCTTTATCAGAATGAAAAATAAACAAAACCAGCATTCAGGCTTCACTTCCATGCTGGAATTCAGTCTGTCTCAATGCAATTATTCATGTAAGTAGAGACCATTGTAATTGCCACCTTCTAAATAAAAAGTATATAAGGACATGTGCAGTCTTCATGCTTTTTATCATTCACAAAAAGGAAAAAAATAATATATTCCAGGTTAGAATATCTCTTCAGTAGCTGCTTTGCAAGGAGAATTTTGCTTGTTACTTGACATTATTTCTTCAGGTGATGGAACGGTTTAGTGTACTATTTGCTATTTCCAAAACACCAGATTGAAATCAGGCATTCAAACTATTTTTACATTGCTTTGTGCTTTTTTTAACTTCATCTCTGCAAAAACCTATTTCAGCTCACACTCACCATCTAATTTCTACTTATACATAGCTCCTTTAGTGACTGATTCATTCTGATACTTCCTTGTTCAGTTGCTAACCAGCTTTTCAGCAGAACTAAGGACAGGACTTAGTCCAATGCTTACTACATTTCTCTTCTACCAAATAAAAACAATTAGGTAATACATAGGGAAGGGTTTGGAATTTTTCCCCCCACATATTTACTGAATCTGATACAAGCATCGTGGACTTTATCCTGCTGATTGGCTTGCCCAGCATCTCAATGGCATGTCTTTAGTCACTGGAATGGTACTGAAATGGTGATGAAAAAGAAAAAAAGAAAAAAAGAGTGAAATTCCTATTCTTCTGAATGACTAGTTATAGTTTCAAACCCCTATGTTATCTTGAAACAGCATGACAAGTCTGAAGGAATATATTAAGCTCCAAAGTCTAGACTCTAATACATGGATGCAGCTTCCTCTAATATCAAAGTGAGCTATGGAACTGAGTCAGAACAAGGTCTTTTTTAAAACCTGGTCTTTTTTAATTATTCTTGTAGATCAGAGAATTATAACATCCTCCAGCTCCAATGCCTACTGTACCTATCTTATAATGAAATAACAAATCCAGTTTGTTCACAGATAAATCAATACTAGATATTTATACTGGGAAAAGACTGTGTAACCCTTCTAGAGCTAAAGTGTTCCTGCTGGTGAGAAAAAAAAAAGGAAAAAAAAAAAGATTAAGAGGCAGCTAAATCTAGCAAGAGCTAAGAAAAGAACTAATCAGCTTCCAGCTCAGCATTTCAACACTCAGTGCCAATATGCAAAATCTATAATTCCGAAACAAACCTGCAAAAATGCATCTTGCTTAAATTGCAGCTTAGTTTGCCTAAGGTAATAGAGTGAAGGTTTCCAGCTAAATATATCTTTTTACAGAAAACAACAGCAATAACAATTCACATGTTAAAATGTACTACAATTAATAGTTTGGTTTTCAACAGTGGTTTCTATCTCAAAACACACGAAAGATAGAACAAATATTCTTTGTGACCAATTTCTGGGCAAGCTTTACTCTGCCTCAAGATCCACATTATCATGCAAGGTCTGAACAACTGTCCCCATCCCCAGGGAGGCTGCCTGGCTGCCCTGCTCCTGGCACTGAGGGAGCTGTTGGCTCCTGCTGCTCCCTGTCATCTCCTTCATTAGACCTAAATCTCCTCCTTCTGCTGAAACCTGCTGAAAGGGATCCTTATGCTGTTCATGCACTTGCACCCTGAAGCTTCCCCTTCCCTCTGACCTTGTCTGGCCCCTTTGCTCTTACTTCCTTGCTGCCTTATGATGCATCTGACTTTGCAATCCCCAACCACTGATGGTTCCACTTCCACAACAGAGTAAAATGCCTGGCACTTAAATTTTAAGTGCTAATTGCCTAGTAATGAAACCTTCAATCATCAGGTGATTAAAATTTTAATCACTAAAAGGCCTGTGGAAATCCACTACATAATGCTGAAGATTAATTTCTAAGGTTTTTTAACATGTGCTTCCAGTGCAAATTGCCTTATGTTGTAAAGACGAACAGTGCAGTGTGTGAAATGAGAAGTTCTTCAATAACTCCTGTGCCGAGAAAAAGATTGCAAAGAATTGAAAGATACAGTTGTAAATGTAAAATATATTTAATGTTAGATTAATTATTTTAAGAAGGAGTTTTTTTTTTAATCTTCTGGCTTCCAAGTCACTAGGAAATAATATATTCTTGCATTAACCTCCTAGCAACTAGACACAGAATCATGAAATCTGCTTTTCCAATCAAACGGTAAAGGAGAGCTGAAAATCGAGCTTTAAAAGATATCTAGAGAGAACTGTAACCATTTTGCCATATTGAATAAGAAATAGTAGCTATCGTGCACACAAATCAAATCTTTCATCATAAAATTTTGCAATGAAGTTTAGCACATGGATTCCAAATTAACATGCTAGACAGTAATGACACTACTAGTTCAATGAGCCATGAACGAAGAAGGATTTACCAGACAGAATGAGCCATCTGCTACAACCTACTGCATCCACTTTCAAAAAAAAAGTCTATATTTGAAAAGTTCCCTAAACTCAGAGAGGTCTGTATGCACCAGTTCTTGGCATGTCATAACCACCTATTAGCTGGTGCAGAGGAGTGGGAAATCCTTTGCCAGTCACAGAGGCTGATGGAAAGGATTTACAAAGCTGTGTTTAGGAACAAGACGGGTATCTCTGAGGACTTTCAACATTCTCCCACAAAGGTATGCTTTATGATGCATTAATCATTTGGGATTATATTATGCTAGTAGAAACAAAATATAAAACATGCATCGGAATGGCAGCATCTGACATTGGGCAACCACAGCTGGCATAAGGCAGAGAAGAAGTTAGCCTGCATTTCTAAACCTCTCCAGATTAGCCTTCCTGAAACTGAATTCCTTGCATTCCCTTATTCCATGGTTTCATTGCTTTTCAGGCTCATAGGCTGCTGTTTCTCACGTTTGCCCTTTGCATTTCTAGCAATACCAGTGCTTCATGTACTCTTTGTTGCCATGCTATAGCTCCCTGGGATCTCGATCATACCAGACAATTCAGCTGCTAGTCCTATTAAGTATAATATGGGTGAATATAAAGGCATGTAAGGGAGATATTGGCTTTGTGGGCTCACAAACATTTTTAATGTATCAGCATACTGCTCCATCATTTCTGCATTGTTTAAAGCATTTTCAGTCTTTCAGATGAAGACCATGATGAGAGTTCTTTATGTCCATGGTGCTACAGAATTACCAGGAAATAGAAAGGAACTATTGGAGCTAAAAAGAACCGTTTGCTATGGTCAATGGGCAGCTTTGTATAGACAGATATTCAAGACCTACAAAGCACAGCCTCTCATCTCTCCAAAATAACTGTATAGATTCACCTTAAACTAAATCTGGACAGCAGTTAAAAATACACACTTTTCATCTGTAAGAAACAGAATAGTTTTAAAACCAAAAGCATAAACTAATGAAATGAGTTACATGTGAAGTTATGCTACAGTTCAGTGTATTCCTAGCCCACAAAATGAATTCTGCAACATTATGCTTTAAATGGGAAGGGGAAAAACTCTCAAATACAAGCAAACAATGTTTCTTCATTTATAATCATCTTGTATTCCAGGTAATATATGTATTGCTGCCTAATTTACAACTGGTTTTCTATTAATTAAATAATTTAATGTATACACATTATCTTCATATTATTATTGGTTTATCAGTGATTGGAGACATCTGAATGAAAGGCATTATATAAATTAAATTCCATTCTACTCTGGTCCATTTGTAAAGGTCAATTCAGCAATGAATAAATGCCGTACTAGAAGGGGGCAGTTCTGATACTGGAGATATCAAAAGGACTGACAAGCTATGGTGTTTTGTAAAATCAATTCACTGCAAGAGACGTGTTATGCCAAATCCAGGCCTCTGACACTAAGCTGGTCATATTGCACTGATACCAAGGGAGTAGAACCTGCTTACTTACATCAGGTTTGAATTAGACTCAACTCAACAGTTGTCTGTGATACAAATTCCCTCAAATAAATGGAGTTACACCAAGGATCAGTCTGGCCACATTGCTTAGCATTTCAGGTTACTTGCCTAGTTGTTTGTGTCATGACTGATGAGAGTCATAGGCTGCAATATAATAGGAGCTCACTCTTTGTGGGTCTTGTCATAGAATTTTCACCTCCAGGACCTCCTTTGTTTTCTTTTATAGAAACCCTGGAGACAAATACTTTGAAGAATAAGCCAAGCGTTTTAAATCGCCGTCTCACTTATGATCTGTTTACTCTTACTAGATCAGGTACAAAGCAATAGGCTGACAAATCAAGACAAATACCTCCTTTGCTGAGAAACACTATTTAAAAAGATACCATTACATGATCATTCTATAAAACAATATGTGTTGCAGGTTAAGAGCTTGTTGAGCTATGGCATTTAGCATTTAGTTCTTTGAAGTGCTAGTCATGAAAAGTGTTTCTGGTACTTGAGGCTGAAGCCTCTATAAGTAGCTTTATTTCTGCTTTTTCTTTATTAAATTTCTTCAGCTTGCTTGTGAGGCCAAATTCTATACTGTTTTAACTATGCAGCTAACACTTTGATTCCTCTTTTTCATTTTGTTATAAAATTTCTTATACAGCTTTTCTGCATTCTGATATCTCAGTATGTATGCAATGAAGGTGCAAATGACCTGCCATCTCTGAAACATTTAAAAATACTGCACATAGACATCTCTATTATAGAATAACTCCCTTCATCCTCTAGAACCACCCCTCTAAAGAGTTTTTTACTACATTTTGTACTAGAATCTATTTTTACAATGGTCTAGCTGTATCCTTGGCTGATTTCTGGCTTTGCTTATATTAAGACTGGAGTTTATTTGGTATGTCTGGCCTTTTTATTTTCAGGCTTCCACTTTGCATATTCTTTCTTAGCAAAAAAAGCAGTTTTTCTTTGCAAATGTGAAGCAGTTTTTCACCTGCTTTAACATGCCCTTGATTCTCCCTACCACTCTTGTTTGGTGCTCTGACCTAAATTCTGCTTAAGCCCTTCTCTGTTTGAGAAAACTGAGTTTGTAGGTTCTTTTTTCTCATCACATGGCTGTCAGATTTATCTAGAAGCATGTGAATATCAGGGTTGGTGAAGTAATTTCATTTGTTCATGAAATTTGAATTTAAATGTAACATCCTGTCTTTTTTGCTGAAATCATGGCATTCTTTTCTCCATCTTTTTTGTCTCCCTTGCTCTTCACACTGCTTTAGATTGTCCCTCCTGAGGCTCTTGTTTATTAGTGCCAGCTATGTTATCTTGGTTTTAATCACAGTGTGCTTACCTAGTAGTTCCTGATTTCTGGCTGAACCAGCAGCTTCCGTCAGTGATTTCATTCCTCACTCCGGATGCATACCTCCTTCTGCTTATGGGCATTGACAAAATGCTGGGCAATCAGACCTGGTACTAGTCAAACTTCAAACTACAAATACCTAATCTAGCTTTAATGGTTGAAGTGTGTGTGTGTAGGGGGTGACTAAAATGACTTTGTTTTTCCAATCTATCACTACCTTAGTTACTCATCAGGGCTCTTAAAGCACTACCATACTGTCACCTGAGGGAAAAGTCAGGTCAATACTTAGGTTGACAGGATGTGCAACCTGAGAATATTCAGTACATTTAGTGTTTTGTGATTTCCCAGAGAAAAATAAGTGTTAAAAAGAAATGATCTATTATCCTGCAGGTACAATTGAACACCAGTAATAATTAGGGGTTCAGAAAGAACTGACACTGTCAAAAAATCTAATTCTTATTTCTTGATCATTCCTCAGAAATATGAGTAAAAAAGCTAAAAAAGCCAGAAAATGTCTTTGATTACCAGCATGAATTTAGTAGCAGTTACTTATAATGAACAAAGAACAAATGGATGTGCAAATCGCCTTCCATTTCAGTCCCAGCCAAATATTCAGACTGAACATGTGCTTAAATAATTGAAAGGATCTGTTGCTTTTGTGCATGATACTACCATTCTAGTGTCATCTGAAGTGACATAGACCAGAACCAATTGGGTAGATATAAAAGGGTGGCTAAAATCCTGTCCTTATTCCAGAAAAAAAGACAAGGATCTTATTTGATATGTTTCCTTATTTCTTTGCACAAGCTATTCTACTTCACAGTAGTCAGTTTCTGCAATGACCATCATAAAATGTAAGTGCAAATAGATATCACAGTTATAGGCTATCATAAGTATAGGAACTAATATAGGAAATTTGAGGTATCACAACTGCCACTGTGCAGCTTTTTACATGAAATATTATACTGTAGCAAAAGTTATTTTCTTTTTCAAATTTACCATGCATTTCTAGCTATTTTACATCTGTCAATCAACATAATGATTCTGGATTAGGAAACTGAACTGGGAAGAAAAGTACAAAATTCCATGTTTTTAAAAGGAAAGAAGCTTTTGCATATAGGGAAGAGTTTCCTATTTCTGAGTGAAGGAGAAGAGCTAGCATGTTCACCTCTAAGCTTAATGATAATTTGAAAGGTGGAAAAAGAAACTGTAATTTCTGTAGTGAAATATATGCTATACAGAAGCCATTCAGAAGCCGGGGCAAAGCAATCTGATAGTGATCTGCAGATGTGGTGGGAGCTTTTGGTCCTCTAAGCGTACTACCAGCTGCATATGCAAATTATCAGGCATTTTTCTCATACCTATGTGTATCTTCTCTTATCATCTGTCTGTACCAACTAAAACCATATTCTCCAGGTACCCTGACACATAGCACTCTCTGAAACACACATATGCTTCTATCATCAGAGTTAACAGAGAAATTTTAATGCATATGTATCAACTGTCCACTGCTAATTCAGATGCAAGTGAGAATGAAACAAAATTAATTAGATTTGGAGGAAGACTTTGTTTTGATCTCAGTCCAATATGAATCAGAAGTAATTCAGCTGAAGCCAGCAGAGTCAGCCTTCTACTGACTCAGTGTGAGATGAAGCCCACGTCCGTGGTGTCTGATAAAAGTCTTTACTTTTGCCTAGTTGAGCTTACCAAAGCACTCGATATTCTTGGTTTCCCTGCCCAGAGAATAGGGATTTCATTACTTGAAAGTGGCAGCTGTAAAGATTTTAATAGCCATCACTGGATATTTGTAGAAACACACATTTGTCTCCTTTACCTTATCTTAGCTACTGATTAATGCATATCATGTTATATAATGCAGTCACCAAAGGGAGCTCCAAATGGAGTTTTCCTGTGCCAGTAGCTCTGCTGAAGTCAGTACGATTACACTTGCAGAAAACGCAGCTTTTTTCTCCTTATTTGTGTAATTGTATCTTTCTTTTTCTGTACTGGGACAAACAGCCTGCTCATTCAATACCAAGTAGTGAACCACCTCCATACCTATCTTGTTTAGGAGACTTTAATTTTGGATGTCTATCCACAGATATGTATGTGAACCGAAGCTCACAAAAGTGCACAACATGCCACTAGATCATACAAGATTTGGTGTCTCGTATTTCCTCTCCTGAGCATAGTTACAGGACTTCATAGGTGTAACATAGTACACTCCCATTAGCTCCCATTTACCAGCTTGCAACCCCTGTAAGGTTTCAATCTATATTTAGTTAGGGGCAGAATTTGGTCATGTTTTTACCATGTGTCAAGGTTTTGCTGCTCGGTTACCACCAGGTGGTAGCATTTAAAAACGTTGCTCTTATTTTAGAACAACTACCCTGTATTATTTGGCAATTTTTCTGTGGTTTCTTGCACAGGTTTGTGTTAAAGAGGTTGGCACGGTAACCTACTTAGAGTGGATCAAGTTGTCATGTGGAGAGTTCAAGCATGAGTTAAGATAGAGACATGAAAAGGTTTCCATCCAAGGAGAGACTGAAAAGACTGGGATTGTAGGGTGTCCCCGCTTGCATTCTCATAATACAAGTAAAAGAGATTTCGGTACCAGGAAAATGCAACAGAAGAAACTCAGGTAAAAAAAAGTTTGTCTTGCTTTTAACATGATATTAATTGACAGAAGTGATTTTATTAAACTCAGTAAAAATAGAAACAATTTTTAATATTACTGAGAATATCTACCCAGTATATAAAATACATTGTAATAGAGATATACTTTGATTTTTCAAGACATAGGTCTAACCATTAAATGCCTTCAAAACTGACATTGCAAAATTCCTTGCACCTGCCATTGAAATGTGTTTGTACATAGACAAAAGATAGTGGATTTGATGGATCTCTTACAGAATTTCTTTATGTCCACTGGAAGGGTTTTGCATTGGTGGCTGATGATAAGAGATAGAAGTTATTTTCAGCCACTACACTGCTGCCTGTTCTTATGTTTCAGGTTTTGTTTGCTGTTTTTTCCTCCCGCCTACACTATGATCCCAGAGAATAATAAAGCTTTAGTAATGAAAGAATAATGAACCAGAACTGTAACTAGAAATTTTGGTACTTGGAACACCTTTCCCATTTTCCAGTCAGCTCTTCCTTGCTTTACTCTGAATGCTTTTAGCAGTTCTGGCACTCCAAACCCTTTTTGCTGCTTCTTAAGTACAGTTTCCTTCTGGTTTGTGCTCTTCTTCTTAACATGTTCTATTCTCAAACTACAGTTCTGAGTCCAATGAAAGTCATCCACTGCGTGCTTCCTCACATGTCACTTCTTCAATAGTTTCTCTTGTTAAGCCAGTGTTGAACCTCTGGTTTGTGACATGAGAAATAATTTATAATGGATAAATGCGAGACATTTGAGCTTAAAATATGACTGCTAAAGCTTACAGGAGAGACCCTATAATAACTGATGGATGATGCATATTTACTAACATCTATAGGCCCCAGCCTACAGCAATAGGACAATTGTTCAATAGGCAGGATCAGAGCTCAGTTTCTGAGTAGAAGACCGTGTTGTGACTTGCTGGAACATTTCAGATGAATGACTTCCAACTTGGGCAATGATTATTTTTAGTGGTAGACACAGTGGTATTGTTATCTGGGAGGATTTATTCAAATACAAATAAATAAATTGAACTACATTTAGCTAAATCTAGCTTAAATGTACTGAATGTTGCTTCTTTTGGCAATGAAAATGTATAGGAGGGAAACTGCCTGTGTCTTTTGACTACTGTTTTGCATTCTTTTCTTTCTCTTAGGATAATTTCTTCTAGTTTTGAAGACCACTGTCTATTTATTTCTATGAATTAGCTGGGGAAGAAAAAGTGCTGTTGAAAGAGAAGTAACTGTATTTCCCAAGAACCCAGTTCCATCAGAGCTGCAGGGCACTACCTCTAGAGGAGCTTCCACCCCAAATCTGAACTCTTACATAAGCCAGCAAGTATTTTGCTCCCATACCAGAATTTTTCCTTCTTAAAAATAAAATAAGGATGATACATGTATACACATACTGCAAAGTGTTCCATTTTTCTTTCTCCCCCTATCAAGATAATTAATTTCTGTGTTAGCAAATTTAAAATTCATTTAATGCATTAATTAGAAAAGAGTGTACCTCTTCCTTTGCGCTAGGATAAAATGGATTTTACCCTCTTTTACTCCTTTTTTCAGATAGAAAGCTGAATCTTTCAGCTAGTGCAGCTGAAGGTCCTGCCTCCTATATTGCTGCTCCCGGCTTGATGGGAATGCAAAAATACTATCTCTGAACTGTATTCTCTTTGCAGAGTTCTGGAACCCTTAGCCTTTCCTATAAAGAATCAAAAATTCAAGACTGAAGTTCACTCTTGTACATATACACTAAGCCTAATCAAAACTAACTTTCTAAGAGCAGCAAAACCGCTATAAACTCAACCTTGGTTTTAATTTGTATATGTTTTCTTGAAATTTCTATTTTAAGCAAGAGAAAATGGTCCCTTACACCTTTACTGTAGTTGCTTGGGGTCTAAGATCATCTTTCGCTGTTACTGGACTTTCATGTGAATTTTTCATTGGATATTGAATGATCCTGATGGATGTGGGAAAACAGTAATTTCTAACCGATATTTATTATACATATTGAGTGGGCTTAAGAGCTCACACTTGTGAGTTTAAGACAGAAGATGGGTCCCATTATGTAACATAGATACTTTAAATATCTAATACTTTAAAACTAAGTACTTTATAATAAATATTTTAGATATTTAAAGTACTTTAGAACTAAATATAAGATTGAGGTGAAAAAGTGCTGATCATTCATGTCTGTATTCTGGTAAAGATGTGTTGGGTTTTTTCTCTCGGGGTAAATACAGACCTTTTATTATGTAAAATAGCCATTAAAGTAATACTGAAATTTTCTTTTCTTTCTTAACACATGTATTAGAGGTAGGTGGCCCTGGCAATTTGTAACACTGATGCTATAAAAGGGATTTCTGCGTACTGATATTCTCTTTGAGAAATTATTCAGAGAGGTTTTGTTGATGTTTTCATGGTTTTTAACTTGCTTCTTGAAAACTAATTAATCAAGTATAATCATCTGGTTGTGTGAAATATTTATAAACTGTAATTTCCATTGCTGGAAATGTTCTTCAGCATCTCAGTATTGTCTCTTAATGACAAGAATAAGGAGATAGAGAGGGAGAGAGATATATGTATAGGGATCATTTATCCCTCTCCTCAAACCAATGAATTTTTGCTATGAATATTATATTTCTACAGAGAATACTTTTGAGATGTTGATATTTGACGTTTATACCACATTTGGCCTAATTCTGCTGCTTATGCTTTTTTTTTTTTTTTCCTGAAAAATTGGCAAGTGTAATGCACAAGGCTGCAAACTCCATGGGAACCATTGACTCCAGGAAGATTTTAATTGAACTTGACAATAAAAGAAAGCTCTAATTCTTGCTGGCTGATATTGGTTCTCAATATTGTGTTGATGGTGTTCAAAATCATTAAAATCTACAGTTTGGAGGTTCCCATTTAGTTTCTTATGGTGTCTGCCTGGCTATTGAGAATAACTGGAATAACTCTGGGATTAAGATAGGCCACTTTTACCCTGGGAAGCTATTTAAGAAAACAGCTTAACTTTTGTGGAAATGCCAAATTATTTGTTGTAGGTAAAAGGCCTTGTTTTGACACCACTCTATTAGTGTGAATGAATTTTACATAAATAGAGAGACAACACTGCTGTGAACAGTAAACAATCTTGTTTTCATTGGTGCAGACTAATAGGGGCTGATCTGTAATGAGCAAATCAGAAAAACAAACGTGAAAATGGCAAATAGAGTGAAGCACTGTTCAGATCTGCATTGTTTTCAAACGCATGACATCACAGGTAAAATGCTGATACTCAAGTTACAATACAGATCATATACATCCAGGAGTGATCAACAGAGGGGAGAAGCTTTTTTGGTGATGATTGCTCATTTACATTTACTAGATGGTCTGATTTATCAGCTGACAAATGTCAAAATATGTGTAAGAAATGTACTGAAGCAAATTATGTTGCCTAAGAAACGTAAGTTAAGAGAACAATTCCATTAAGGTCAAATAAAAGCAAAATTGAAATGTCTTGGTTATTCTGAGGAAAAAACAAGGAATAGTTGATAGAGTTGTGAGTAATTGTAATTTTAGGATTATTTTTTACTCACCTATAAAGAAGCAGAGGTTTTGTTATTACCAAATGAAAAAGCCTATGTATTTATAAGCAGTAAAAGAAAGTAATCAAGCAATGTATTAATTAATTTCCTTTAGTTTCCAGGCTCAGCTCCACACTTCAGTGACACTGGCTTATTAAGTGACTTTTTAGCCCTTACTGGATAATATAATAAATCAGACAAACCAAAAAATCAATATTTCAGTGGCAATTAATTATTTTTTAAGTATTGGTGGATTTGCTCTTTCTAGTGCAGCATATTTCATTTAGTGTCAATATGTAACACTTTTATATTCACTTTCAATCATCATTGTATACATGTTCCACTAATCATGTGATCAAATGCAAACATCTATGCAAGACAACCATGAGTTCCTTAATTATGGATTGCTTGTGGTAACAGCCAGATTTGCAAACACAAGTAAGCCTAAACAAAGCATTTTGTACAGTAAATTAGGCAGGCAGTTATTGAAGTCATCGTTACCATGCATTCCTCAGAGTCAAGGATTGTGGTATCACACTAACGTGCGCAGGTGAGTCAGTGGTAAGGCTACAAATGACTGTACTGGCATAACTAGAACCTTTTCTCAAAAATCTGCAGTGCCAGTCAACAGATTAGCAGTTAGTGTCAGAGTCAGCTTGCTGCATAAAACTGCTGCCTGATAAAAAAATAAATAAAAAATATTCTGGTACCAGAATTTATTCTCTATAAATGCCTTGAGGTTTTGTTACAAGGCTGGAAATAAAGCTCCCTGAAATCACTGGGAAGATTCCTATTGGCTTTAGTGGGCATTTGGACAGGGTTTTTATTAAATAATTGGTTTCATGCTTTTTTGGCAAACCTTTTTTACAAATATAGCTTGATAAACCTCTCAGTTAATTACCTTTATCTATGAGATGGATGTCTCCATTAATTTCAATCAGCAGATGACACAAAGGTTCTCAAGTAATGTTGCTATAGTTTCATGTGTCTTTTCTCTGGAAACTCTTTACCTATCCAAATCAAACTCTCTTAATGTCACATTTGTTTTACTGTCATATTTTCAATTCTATCTGAGAGTCTAATTTTTCTGGTTATCTAGCCATTTTGTTAATATTGCTTTGCAGAAATGTAGCAATTTGTCCTACTATTTAAAGCAAAACTCAGATAATTTCTTTCATTCTTCTGTGCATTAAGACCTCAATTCAGGACAATATTTTATCATGTATTTTTGGTTTATAAAAATTCTACATATGCCATTTCAAAACAATTACACAAAGTAGTCTTGATATTCATCAGGGAGAAGTGAATGAAGTTACCTTAAAGTAAATAAAGCTACACTGATACATACACAATATCTCAAGATATACACAGTATATCAAGATCTGTTTGCAGCTGGAGCTTTACATTCTGGGGGAAAAAAAAAAACACAAAGCAAAACATGGGAAAAAATGGTTTCTTCTCTTTGTATACGTCTGACATAGATAAAACGTTATTTCTTTTCTGTCTTAGAGTATTAAAAATTGATCACTTTCTGAATCTTACAAGCCAAAGCCATTTCAGCTGAAAAATACCAAAGAGCTATTATTACCTCACATCAAATATGCTTTAAACATGACTTTCTAAATACATTCTTTTTTCCATGATGGCATGGATAATTCAAGGTGGATTTTAAAATTTTAAAAATATCCTTTAATCCTACCACAAAATGCATACAAAATATTTCACTGGATGTATAAGAATTAAATTATAAGAGGTAGGAAAATGTTTCTTGTGGATTTGATATGAAAAGCAGTATCAACAAACCTGAATGGCTGCAGAGCGAAGCACCCAAAAGTAAAAGAATGTCTAAAATTGCCTTTTCAATCATTAGTCTTGTGCATACCGAGTTAATATTCTTTCCCTGTTCTCTATCTCTGTATTTTTACCTATGGTACTTTTCCATTGGCTCTTAGTGCAGGTAATGAAAGAGGCAGTGATGAATTGTTTACTAATCATTAATTGAATAAATCTCTGCTGCATTTACACATCACTGGCATTATCTTCAATATGTACATACACTGAATGAATTATAAATGTGATAGAAAGGTATCTTACATGGTCCCATTTGTAATTTACTGCTTCACATATTTGTTGCTTACTGTTTAATTTCTACATGAAATGGGGTGAGACACAGTAGGAAAAAACCCAGACTATGATAATGCAATTAACTTCTTCCCCAGTACACTGGTGCAGTAGGGCAGTTGTGTTTTGAGAAAGCTCCTTATCTTTGGAATACCTTAAGCACAAGCTTGAAAGCTTTCAGAATTTGCAGGAAATTTACAGGAAAAATATCAAAAGAAGAAATTCTATTGTGTAGAATATTCTAATCCAAGAGGTCTGCTGGACATCCATCCTGAGTATGACAACTACAGAAAAGAGGTGGCTGGTGTGACATAATTTTTAGCTGTATTTAGGTTATGTCAACAGTGTGATATACAGTAGGACAATTTAACTGGTTTGGGTTGTGCCCCCACCAAATTACTGCAAAAATAGTGAATGGATTCTGTGGCAAAAAATATGTTTGTGGAGGTAGGCAGGAGGGGAGTGCAGCTGCATCCCCAGTCATATGGAAAATCTAAGAGAGGAAAGGCTGGGATAGACTGTCTCACCCCAGGAGCAAGTCAGCAGGGAGAAGCTCCAGGTGAGCAGAGTGGGGCAGCAGGAGGAGAGACAGCAAGCAGGAGGAAGGTGCAGCAGCCAGACTGGATGGCTCTGGAGGGGAGCGGGGGTGTTATGGTTGCGGGGAGCAAAGTCAAAGCCAATACTCAGAAGAGAGGGAAAGAAAGCAACAATCCTAATAGTGTGAGGAGTCAGATTGGTGTCTGTGCTGTGCAGGAGGCTGCAAGAGCTGCTGCATTGGAAAGCAGTGCTACAGAGAAGGACAGTGGGCAGAACAAAGATATGCTATCAAGCCTACTGTTTAGTCTGTCAGTCATATCAGATGTAAGTTTTCCCTATGTAGAGAGGTGTCTCATAGCCCGTTCTTTGTACGGTCTGAGAAGACACAACCTTAGATATTAGCATCGTGTGGTGCCCTTTCTTCAAAAAAACAGCTGTTTGAACAGATGTTTTGGGATGGCTATGGGAGTCAGGCAGCCTCACAGGAAAAAAAATCTGTATCCTTGGCCACCTGTGAAAACTGAGGAAAAAGGAGCTTTTCATATTAGGACCTGAAAAGAATGGTGGGATGAGGTGGAAGTCCAAGAAGAGACAGGTGACTATTTGTGTCTTTTGTGTACAAGATAGAAAGGGAAAGCAGTAGAAGAACCTTCCCTTTTCTGCAAAGAGAAAAGGTGGAAGACAAAACAGCAGCCAAAACTTTACTTTTCACTTCGGAAAAAAGGTGGAAGCAAAATTGGGATTCTTGGCTGCCTACAGTCATGTTCTTTGTACCAGTATTTTCTTGTAACTTTCACCATTTCACTTGGGTTGTACCTATTATAGTGTCAGATAAGAATGCATTTAAGTACAGGTTTGTTGTTGTTTTGAAGTATTTTTCATTAATTCTTAATACTGCTGATAATAGGCATACCTGATTTTAAATTGCTGTTAGCCTCTATATCAAACTGCACACTACCAAACAGGTTCCTCATGCTATGCAGGCCAATAGCATAGTAAAAAATGGACTTATTGTTCTCTGGAACATAAAAAGTGTAAAGACAATGCTCTGCAGCAAGGCAGGTATACACAAAGATGAAAAAGATGCCAGATGTGTGATCAGTGCGAATTACCTCTTCATAAATGACTTGGATACAGGACTGGAAGGAATACTAATTAAGTATGCTGACGACACAAAACTGGGAGGAGCTGTTGACACTCACGAGGGCAGAGAGGCCCTGCAGAGAGATCTGGACAAATTAGAGAGCTGGGCAATCACCAACTGTATGAAATTTAACAAGGGCAAGTGCCGGATTTTGCACCTGAGTCACAGCAACCCTGGATGTACATACAGACTGGGGAATGAGAGGCTGGAGAGCAGCTCTGCAGAGAGGGACCCTGGGGGGCTCTGGTCAACAGCAAGTTGAACATGAGCCAACAGTGTGCCCAGGCAGCCAAGAGGGCCAACCAGGTCCTGGGGTGCACCAAGCTCTGCATTGCAGCTGGTCGAGGGAGGTGATTGTCCTGCTCTACTCTGTGCTGGTGTGGACTCACCTTGAGTACTGTGTGCAGTTTTGGGCACCACAGTACATCAAGGATATAAAGCTACTAGAGCGTGTCCAAAGGAGGGCCATGAAGTTGGTGAAGGTTTTAGAGGGGAAGCTGTATTAGGAGTGGCTAAAGTCACTTGGTTTGTTCAACCTGGAGGAGACTGAGAGGAGACTTCACCACGGTCTACAGCTTCCTCACAAGGGGAGGAGGAAGGGCAGGCACTGATCTCTTCTCTCTGGAGACCAGTGATAGAACCTAAGGGAATGGCAGGAAGATGTGCCAGGGGAGGTTTAGGTTGGATATTAGGAAAAGATTCTTCACTCAGAGGGTGGTGGAACACTGACACAGGCTCCCCAGGGAGGCAGTCATGGCACCAAGACTGATGATATTCAAGAAGCACTTGGACAATGTCCTCAGACACATGGTGTGAATTTGGGGTTGTCCTGTACAGGGACAGGAGTTGGACTCGATGATCCTTGTGGATCCCTTCCAACTCAGGACATATTCTATGATTCTATATGACCTTGACTATGTGATGGCATGGCCGTGCTCTCAGAACCAGTTGCCAGCTACTTTTAGAGTGTGAGATGTCATTTCATGCATTCTTACAGATGATAATTGCTTTGACTTACGTATACAAACCAATTGAATTGGACATGGTGTTGTGGTTTAGCCCCGGTCAGCAACTAAGCACCACACAGCCGCTTGCTCACTCCCCCACCCTTGTGGGATGGGGGAGAGAATCGGAAGGGCCAAAGTAAGAAAACTCATGGGTTGAGATAAGAACAGTTTAATAATTAGAATAAAACAGCAATAATACTAATATAATGAAAAGGAAAATAATGAGTGAGAGAGAGATGAAACACTGGAAGAAGAGGGAAGAAAAAAACCAAAACCAAAACTAAACAACAAGTGCTGCAACCACTCACCACCCGCCGACTGACGCTGCCGGTCCCCGAGCCGCGATCGCTGCCTCCCCCGGCCAATTCCCCCCAGTTAATATACTGGGCATGACGTCACATGATATGGAATACCCTTTGGCCAATTCGAATCAGCTCTCCTGGTTGTATCCCCTCCCCTCCCGGCTTCTTGTGCACCTGGCAGAGCATGGGAAGCTAGAAAGTCCTTGACTAGTGTAAACACTACCCAGCAACAACTAAAACACCAGGGTGTTATCAACATTATTTGCATACCAAGTCTAAAACACAGCACTATGCTAGCTACAGTGAAGAAAATCAACTATCCCAGTTAAAACCATGACAGTATCCACCCCTTATTCCATACCATTTACGTCATGCTCAGGTCTCATACTATCCAATATGACCTCAGTAACCACCACCTGCCTCCCCATCCTTTGATGACATACGCAGATATCATTTATCATTCCCGTAGTCTATGGACCATCCCTGTAGAACATCTGTAGAGGGTCCACACATGTCCATTGAGTTCATTCAGTCCATAACTTTGGGCTTCATCTATCGTAACAGTCTTTCAAGGCTGGAGAGATGGTCTGCGTGGTCTTGGATTGTTGCATGCTGAAGCCAGTCTCTGTTCCACCACCGCTACACGTTGCTTGGTTCAATCAAAGTTCATTCTTCATTAATTTTGCAAATTCTTACTATGATACCATTGATATGGCATATAGCAACCATAGGAGTGATGACATACAATATCATATAGCAATTAACAGCATACCGTTCAGTTCATTGGCTATTTTCACCCAAAATCAAATCCCCTTGAGGCACACATCGAACTCCTCCATCCTCCCGCATTACCCACCAAGTGCACCCAGGTCCTCGAGCAAAAGCAATTCCACGAATGGGTTTGCCTTTGCCTGAGACAGGAATAACCCAGACGGTTTTCCCCAGCATATTTTTTACATGCACTACAGGGACTTTATCCCCTTCCACAGTATGTAAGAGTTCTGACTGGGCAGGCCCAGCTCGATTGGCAGATCCCCTACTGTTGACTAACCAGGTGGCTTTTGCTAAATGTGTATCCCAGTGTTTGAATGTCCCACACCCCATTGCTCTCAGTGTAGTCTTTAACAGTCCATTGTATAGTTTGATTTTCCCAGAGGCTGGTGCATGACAGGGGATGTGATACACCCACACAATGCCATGCTCTTTGGCCCAGGTGTCTATGAGGTTATTTCGGAAATGAGTCCCGTTGTCTGACTCAATTCTCTCTGGGGTGCCATGTCGCCATAAAACTTGTTTTTCAAGGCCCAGGATAGTGTTCCGGGCGGTGGCATGGGGCACGGGATATGTTTCCAGCCATCCAGTGGTTGCTTCCACCATTGTAAGCACATGGCTTTTGCCTTGGCGGGTTTGTGGCAGTGTGATATAATCAATCTGCCAGGCCTCCCCATATTTATACTTCAGCCATCGTCCTCCACACCACAGAGGTTTTATCCGCTTGGCTTGATTGATTGCAGCACATGTTTCACATTCATGGATGACCTGTGCAATAGTGTCCATGGTCAAGTCCACCCCTCGGTCACGAGCCCATCTGTATGTTGCATCTCTTCCTTGATGGCTTGAGGTGTCGTGGGCCCACCGAGCTATAAATAGTTCACCTTTATGTTGCCAGTCTAGATCTACTTGAGCCACTTCAATCTTAGCAGCCTGATCCACCTGTTGGTTGTTCTGATGTTCTTCAGTGGCCCGACTCTTGGGAACATGAGCATCCACATGACGTACCTTCACAACCAGGTTCTCCACCCGGGCAGCAATATCTTGCCACAATGCAGCAGCCCAGATGGGTTTGCCTCTGCGCTGCCAGTTGTTCTGCTTCCACTGCTGTAACCACCCCCACAGGGCATTTGCCACCATCCATGAGTCAGTACAGAGATAGAGCACTGGCCATTTTTCTCGTTCAGCAATGTCTAAAGCCAGCTGGATGGCCTTTACTTCTGCAAACTGACTTCATTCACCTTCTCCTTCAGCAGTTTCTGCGACTTGCCGTATAGGACTCCACACAGCAGCCTTCCATGTCCGATGCTTTCCCACCAGACGACAAGACCCATCAGTGAACAGGGCATATTGCTTCTCATTTTCTGGCAGTTTATTATACAGTGGGGCCTCTTCAGCACATGTCACCTCCTCCTCTGTCAATATTCCAAAATCTTTGCCTTCTGGCCAGTCCGTGATCACTTCCAAGATTCCTGGGAGACTGGGGTTTCCTATTCGAGCCCGTTGGGTGATCAGTGAGACCCACTTACTCCATGTAGCATCAGTTGCGTGATGTGTAGAGGGGACCCTCCCTTTGAACATTCAGCCCAGCACCGGCAGTCGAGGTGCCAGGAGGAGCTGTGCTTCAGTACCGATCACTTCTGAAGCAGCTCGAACCCCTTCATATGCTGCCAATATCTCTTTTTCAGTTGGAGTGTAGCGCGCTTCGGACCCTCTGTATGCCTGACTCCAAAACCCTAGGGGCCGACCTCGGGTCTCCCCTGGTGCTTTCTGCCAGAGGCTCCAGGTAGGGCCATTCTCCCCGGCTGTGGTGTAGAGCACATTTTTTACATCTTGTCCTGCCCGGACTGGCCCAAGGGCTACTGCTGAACTATCTCCTGTTTAATCTGTTCAAAGGCCTGTCGTTGCTCAGGGCCCCATTTGAAATCATTCTTCTTCCAGGTCACTTGATAGAGAGGGCTTACAATCAGACTGTAATTTGGAATATGCATTCTCCAAAAACCCACAACGCCTAAAAAAGCTTGTGTTTCCTTTTTGCTAGTTGGTGGAGACATGGCGGTTATTTTGTTGATCACATCCATTGGGATCTGCCGATGTCCATCTTGCCATTTTATTCCCAAAAACTGAATCTCCTGTGCAGGTCCCTTCACTTTACTTTGTTTTATGGCAAAACCAGCCTTCAGAAGGATTTGGACTATTTTCTTCCCTTTCTCGAAAACATCTTCTGCTGTGTTGCCCCACACGATGATGTCATCAATGTACTGAAGGTGTTCCGGAGCTCCACCCTGTTCCAGTGCAGTATGGATCGGTCCATGGCAAATGGTAGGGCTGTGTTTCCACCCCTGGGGCAGTCGATTCCAGGTGTACTGGACACCCCTCCAAGTGAAAGCAAACTGTGGCCTGCACTCTGCTGCCAAAGGGATTGAGAAGAATGCATTAGCGATATCAATTGTGGCATACCACTTGGCTGCCTTTGACTCCAGTTCGTATTGAAGTTCTAGCATGTCCGGCATGGCAGCACTCAGTGGCGGAGTGACTTCGTTCAGGCCACGATAGTCTACTGTTAGTCTCCACTCCCCATTAGACTTCCGCACTGGCCATATGGGACTGTTAAAGGGTGAACGGGTCTTACTGATCACTCCTTGGCTCTCCAGTCGCCGAATGAGCTCACGGATAGGAATCAGGGAGTCTCGGTTGGTGCGGTATTGCCGCCGGTGCACTGTTGTGGTGGCAATTGGCACCTGTTGTTCTTTGACCTTCAGCAACCCCACAACAGAAGGGTCCTTCGAAAGATCGGGCAAAGTAGACAGCTGTTTAATTTCCTCCGTCTCCAAGGCAGCTATACCAAAAGCCCACCTGTACCCTTTTGGGTCCTTGAAATACCCTCTCCTGAGGTAGTCTATGCCAAGGATGCACGGAGCCTCTGGGCCAGTCACAATGGGGTGCTTTTGCCACTCATTCCCAGTTAGGCTCACTTCAGCCTCCAATACAGTTAGCTCTTGGGATCCCCCTGTCACTCCAGCAATACAAATGGGTTCTGCCCCTACATAGTTTGATGGCATTAGGGTGCACTGTGCACCGGTGTCCACTAGAGCCTTATACTCCTGTGGATCAGATGTGCCAGGCCATCGGATCCACACAGTCCAGTAAACCCGGTTGTCCCTTTCCTCCACCTGGCTGGAGGCACGGCCCCTCTAATTCCAATTGCGGATTTCCCAATCCACTTCTTGTGAATGGGAATCAGAAGTCTCCCTATTAAGATCACAGATAGAATCAGCGCTTCTACTCCTCTGTCTGGAGAACTGCCTACTGGAAACTGGAGCAGCAACTCTCCTGGAGGTCCCCCCTTGAGTGGTTGTTTTTACTTGCAACTCACATACCCGTGCCTCCAGGGTCGAGGTAGGTTTTCCATCCCACTTCCTCATGTCCTCTCCATGGTCACGCAGGTAAAACCATAGGGTGCCCCGTGGTGTGTATCTTCTCTCTTGAGCAGGAGGACGCTTACTCCTAATGGCCGAGATACTGGTCCGTACAGGTAGGGAGTAGGATATATCTTCTTTGAATTGCTGGAACTCCCGGGACAATTTCTCCACAGCTGAGACGAGGGAGGAAGAGACATGTGCTTCATAATCCCGGAGTTTATCAATCACATCCTCTACCGTTGGTGCCTCTTCATCTTTCCAGGACATTACTGCCAGGGAGTTTACATGGGATGATGGTGCGCTCCGTACAAACTTCCGCCACATGGGTCGTGTGCACTGCGCTTCATCTGGATCTTTGGATGACTGTTCACTACCCAGGTCACCATAAATCACCTCAAGCCCAGCTAATTCTCTCAGGTACTGGATACCTTTCTCCATGGTGGTCCATTTTCCAGGGCGATATAGAACATCTTCCTTGAAGGGATACCTTTCTTTCACAGCAGACAGGAATCGCCTCCAGAGGCTGAAGCCTTGTGTCCCTTTTCCAATTGCTTTGTCAATGCCCCCATCCCTAGAAAGGGATCCCAGTTGTTTGGCTTCCTTACCCTCTAATTCCAGGCTACTGGCCCCGTTATCCCAGCATCGGAGTAGCCAGGTGACAACATGCTCACCTACATGACGGCCGAAATCTGTTCGTATATCTCGCAGCTCACTTAAGGATAAGGATCGGGTAGTTTCCGTCTCTTGTACGAGTTCTTCCTCTTCCTTCTCCTCTCTTATTAACGGCACTGCTTCTCCATCATCCTTTTCTAAACGAGTTGACTTTCTCTTCGAAGATTTCTTCTTTTGTATAGGGGCAACTGATACTGGCATGGATGGATTCTCTGATTCAGCTTCAGTGTCTGTCATGGGTATTTGAGCGGTCACAGTGCCTGTCGTCAGTCTTGGAGCCGCCGCAGTGCCTGTTGTGGGGGGTTGAGGGGCCACAGTGCCTGTCGTCAGGCTTGGAGTAGCTGCAGGGCCTGTTGTGGGGGGTTGAGGGGCCACAGTGCCTGACGTCGGGCTTGAAGCTGCTGCAGCGCCTGTTGTGGGGGTTTGAGTGGCCACAGTGCTTGTCGTTGGGCTTGGAGCTGCTGCAGGGCCTGTCGTTTTCCCTTGGTGGTACTGAATACTGTTGAATAGGGCTCGGTAGGCATGGGCCAGGCCCCAACACATTGCAGTGATTTGTATCTCTCTGGAATTGCTAGGGTGACAGCATACTTCCTCCAAATATTCTACTAATTTTTCAGGATTCTGCACTTGTTCAGGGGTGAAGTCCCAAAACACTGGGGGTGCCCACCGTCTCAGGCATTTGCCCATACTATCCCACATACCCTGCCACCCATAATTATCGAGCCTTGGGGCAGATCTCTGGATGATATTCTTGAATTGCTTATTAACCTTAGACAAAACCGAAACAATCTGCCATAGGAATATCAACAGATGTATCTTAACTACCCAAGGATGTTCAAGATACTGAAAAGTTGTTGTAATGAAGGAGGAGACATTACAGAAGATGGTAGCTAAGGTGCCATTCTGTATTTCCTCCATAAAGAACCTCTCAGAAGAGGAGGTATAATTGCTAATTGTCTCCATGAGGTGGTACCCGAAGTACAGTAATGGCTTCCATGCAAGACCCAAATAACCTATAAAACTCAAGGCCAGTGTTTTAATAACAAATCTCCTAGGCAAAACATCTCTAACCACTGCAGAGCACAGCAAACTACAAAACCCAATGCCAAACTTTAACATGTATTTCAAAATCAGCATGGTGTAGGTCTGACTACTAATATCGAGAACAGATGAATCAATGCTGTGACCAGCAACTGTTATTATCTCAAACCCTTCGTGCCCCACGTTGGGCGCCAAAAAGGACTGTTGTGGTTTAGCCCCGGTCAGCAACTAAGCACCACACAGCCGCTCGCTCACTCCCCCACCCTTGTGGGATGGGGGAGAGAATCGGAAGGGCCAAAGTAAGAAAACTCGTGGGTTGAGATAAGAACAGTTTAATAACTAAAATAAAACAGCAATAATACTAATATAATGAAAAGGAAAATAATGAGTGAGAGAGAGATGAAACACTGGAAGAAGAGGGAAAAAAAAAAACAAAACCAAAACTAAACAACAAGTGCTGCAACTGCTCACCACCCACCGACTGACGCTGCCGGTCCCCGAGCCGCGATCGCTGCCTCCCCCAGCCAATTCCCCCCAGTTCATATACTGGGCATGACGTCACATGATATGGTATACCCTCTGGCCAATTCGAATCAGCTCTCCTGGTTGTATCCCCTCCCCTCCCGGCTTCTTGTGCACCTGGCAGAGCATGGGAAGCTAGAAAGTCCTTGACTAGTGTAAACACTACCCAGCAACAACTAAAACACCAGGGTGTTATCAACATTATTTGCATACCAAGTCTAAAACACAGCACTATACTAGCTACAGTGAAGAAAATCAACTATCCCAGCTAAAACCATGACACATGGGCATAGAAACAAAAACATGGACATTCAGAAATAAAAAAAGAATTAAAACAACTGAATATAAGAGTTCATAAGGAAGATATATATTTTACAGTGTTAACAATCTGTCAAATGCAGACTGACCTTCAACAAGTCACTCAGACATGTACCTGCAACCAGAAATTATGGCCCAGATTCTCAAAGGGCAATCTGTTTAACTAGTTCCAGGGTGGAAATCAGAAACCAAGGCCTGAGTAAGAAACGAAGTCCTAGCAGAAAGAGTGAATCAATAGGCCAAAGAATCATCCTTTGTTGTTTTTTCTCCTTTGTTTTCATGATTTCACGGTACATGGCAGTACAGTGGCTGAACAACATCAGAAGGAGTGGGAGGTACTATTATAGGTCTATCTACAGCCTGGTGCCTTACTTATGGATTTAGCACAGACTAAATGCAATTACCAGCAAGCTGTTTGCATGCGGTCCTTTCAGAGTGTAAAAGTTTAATAATATGGAACTGGCTCTTCCATGCCAGTCTGTATGAAGGAACAGTCACAGCTATGTGTATTTTATTATAGATAAAGTTGAGAGAATTGATCTGCTATTGAGAAAAGGAAGTCACAGTCCTATTTTGAGTGCCAGAGTTCAGGTAAGCAAGAGGGCAAGCTAAACAATGGGATGCAGGAGCAGGCAGGAGAGAGGAAGCTAGGAGCTGAGTGAGACCCCTGCATCTGTTGGCAGCAACCCAGTACATCAGCTGAGGTGCCAGTGACACACAGCCTAGATGTGAAGCAGTGATTCAGAAGTTCATTTTGCCCTTCAGCTGTAAAAAGGGAATTCTATCCAATTAGCTTTATTCATAAAAAACCTGAATGGACAGAGGTGCCTAATGTGCATTTCCAGTTCAGCAAGCTGAGCTCCAGGGAGTGACACATCTCAAATTCAGCAAGTTAAGCTAAGGTCTTTCTTGCTGTATGTGTGTGGAATTTTTATCTTTGAGGCTCCTCAATCTCCTCATTTACAGTACAGCCATTCTAATTCCCCTATTTCTCCTATCTGTACCACCCTATTCATGCCGGGTCCTTAATTTTCAAAGTGTTGCCATATGGAAGTTAGATAAGTCTGAATGGCTCTCAAATCTCACACCTTCTCCCTCTAAGGAGAAGGCCCTAGCTGATCAAAACAAGAAAGCACTGTGACTGGTTCTTAGAGGAAGACAGTTTTTTTCTTTCCAAATATGTTCACTGAGACTTTAAAGATGCTCAGAATGGTCCTCTAGGATGCAAACATTCAGGCAGTTTTAAAAACAGACATTTCTATGCATTCCACATATAATTAAACTTTCAGAATTACAAAAGAGAACTCCAGGACTGGTCAAGCTGCTCTGTAGAGCCCCAGAGGGCTAAAATCTTGCCAAGAAATCACTGGAGCAGAGCAGTGTGCTGCCCATGCCCCCATTATCACAGCCAAACTTTCTATTCTGAAAATGGGAAGATGATGGAGAAGCTGGTTGTGTTGGCTCTACATCTGCTAGAGAAATTCCAATGCCTAAAGAGCTTCCAGATGCCCAGTGGCTTTCTAGCTCCTTCGCTCTGATGTGCCAATATGAAACCCTGTGACCATTTTCCCAGCTAGAGCAAGCAGATAGAGGACAACACAAATTCTGGTTCTGTACCTTCCCTTCTCAATTTTGATGTGACTTCAGAAGTGTGGAACATGAGCTCTGAAGTCTGGAAGGTAAAGACACCATTCTAAACTTTCTGTAGTAGAATTTGGCTCAAGATTAAATCACTTCAAGTTAGGGGTCAATTTGTGTGGTTATCTACTGCCATGCTGGATAGCTCAATACCGCATTACAGCCAATGGAAGCCAACCTAATAAATCCAGAAGAGTCTTGAAAGCAGTTCAGCTGACCATATCCAGTCTCACATCTGATTTGTGCACCAGAAGGTCACAGTCCCTCCAGAAGACCTCAGTTGTATTTGTTCCCCCCCCTGCAGATGTCTCTGATAATATTGCGCATCCTGGTGGATCCTGTACTAGGGCAACCAAATTGCACATTGGTTATTATTAGATTTAGCTGAATTACTGTTTAGGTTCCACTGATTACATTAACTAGTGGCTTAATTTAACAGCACAGCCATCTATGGTAATTTGAGATTCCTTAAGGTGCACCTGTAGATGTGACACAAGACATATGTGAAATTCATCCCCTTCAAGAAAGGTAGAAAGAGCCTGCATAGGAGATGCTAGGGCATGTAAAATCTCACTGGACAAACACAGTGATCCTCAGATCTCTCTAGTGGGAGACACCTATGCAGATACCAATGTGTAGACAGCTGAATTTGAACTGAATCTTTCCTCTTTGTCCTTTTTATAACGTGAGCCACCAAATTTGAACATTAGAACATTTCGATTGGACATTTGAAGAAATTGAAAAAGGACAAAAATTTTACTAGCTTATGTTTAGCCTTCTCAAAGGCTAGGTTAGGTAAAATGAATCCCACTCTTGCTTTTTCTTCATGAAAAGCAAGATACAATGAGAAGGCAATCTGTGAAGATTGTTTCTTACAGAAGGGGAATGTTGTGTCTAGCTCTCTTTCAACGTTCTTTCAAAGGTACATTTGAGAAGAAATAGGCTCAAAGACCACTTTCAGGCATTGAAAAAAAAAATTCATTGGTTTTAGCAGAAACAGAAATAAAATGTAGTGTTTAAGTTCATTTGGTCACATCACTATAATAGTTCTAAAATGGATTGGAAACCTGAGATGGTCTCTGCCTAGCTCCCACAGGTTAGATGTTATAGACAAATATTCATGTCACAGAAACCACTGTCATTGCTGTTTGCCAACCAGCTGAGCCACTGAAACTGAGCTGGCAAAGAATGAGCTACGGTACCAAGGACAGGCTTGACAAACATTGCATTACTGGTACAGTGTGAATAAGCCTTTATTGGTGGCTTTTCTACTGCTGTCCCTACTCTGTGAAACAGAGGGCATCAATCTTTAGTGTTGTCAGCTGAACTATTGCATCATATCGTGTAAATCATAGATTGGGTAAATTGCATTTCTGCTTGTCCTTCAGCACTTCAAAAACATAATCAGACCATTAACAAGAGGTTGTGCTTATTTTTATTGTTATTTTTTATTAGTGCCTTATGACTGGTATTGAAATATGCATTTAAACAAGACAGCAGAGAAAAATTTGCAAACAAGCTGAGGGGAATGGAAAACGTATTTCTGTGTGATCATTATTCCTTTTTAAAATACATTCTGAAATCACCTCTTCCAAACCGTGATTTCAACAGGCCACATAATAACCTGCCAGAGGGGATGCCTTTGATTTCTTCAGAAGGATCTGTTTTGAACATTTTGTGTAAGGTAGAAAAGGAAAACTCATACAATCAGCAACCATCAATATAATGCAGCAATCTCATGCAGGAAGACTATATTGTAATATCGCTTTAAATAATCCCCGAAATATATCAATAATTAATAGCTAACACCTGGCAGGATCCATCTGGCAACATCTCTTCATTATTGGTTGACTGAATACTGATTTTGTTCAGCATTCAGGTGCAAGGTCATGTGCTGATGGTTTCTACTGAATACGTAAATCCATGAATGTCTATATATCAACATCAAAAGACAGGTGATGCTCAGACATATCTAAAAAAAGAACTAACCCTGCAACCAGTATCCCAGTTGAAGATTTGCTTTCAGTTAAATTAGAAATATATATATATTTGCCATTATATTCTAAGAGTTAATTGTATTCTTTATTACATGTTATTTGTTTATGAGAAAAATTTTAATAAAGGACATCTAATTTATGTTGAAATATCTATTTTCTACAAGACTACTACACTATACTATATACTCTACTACAGATAACAAGCTATTGTTTTTGAAGACCACATGAAAGGCAAACCTTATTTTTCTGTAAATGGCAGTACTTCCAGATAATGAGAACTTACCTTAGATAATGAATTTATGTTAATGATACATTTGTCAATTGAAGGATGATTAATTGCACATATCTCATCCAATATTCTAGGGAACTAGCTTCCAAACTCACTGCCTGCCACAACTCTGACAATATTTTGATAGTAATGTTTTATTTTGTTCCAGCATCTTGTTTCTTAAAGACTACTCTGATTGTATAAATTATACAATTATTAATTTGAATTGGAGTTGAACGGTAGTTAAATATATTTTAACTATAATACAAGTTTCTATTTTGTTGAATTATAAAATGTTTACCTTAAAAAAGAGAAGTATTAACTCTTTTTGAGTATGTGTCCTCACTGAGAAATTAAATAATTGAAGCTGAACAGGCTAATGAGTTGGAATAGTCGAGGCATTTACACAGCCTTTAGTTTCCTGAAACTTTCAGCCTATGACTATCCATTGGTCTTCATCCAGCAGCCTTATCTTTTTGTAAGGAGTAAACCATTTAACTTTCTAATTTACAGAATATCCAGCTACCCCTGCAGTCTTTACAATTAGCCAAAAAACCCTCTTCCTACTCTTTCTGAACTGCAAATTAATAACTAGGTGTCCTGATTTCAGCTGGCATAGTGTTAATTTTTTTTTTTCCTAGTAGCAGGTATAATGCTGTATTTTAGATTTAGTATGAGAATAATGTTGAAAACACACTGATGTTTTAGTTGTTGCTAGGTAGCGTTTACAGTAGTCAATAGTGCTTACACTAGTGCCCTGCCAGTGAGAAGCTGTGAGGGGGCACAGCCAGGACAGCTGACCAAACTGGCCAAAGGGATATTCCATACCATATGACATCATGCTCAGCATATAAACTGGGGGGGAGTTAGCTGGGGGGTGGTGACCGCTGCTCGGGAACTGGTTGGGTGTCGGTTGGTAGGGGGTGAGCAATTGCATTGTGCATCACTTTTGTATATTCTTTTATCGTCATCATTACTATTGTTGTTGTTGTTATTATTATTTTTCCTTCCTTTTCTGTCCTATTAAACTGCCTTTATCTCAACCCATGAATTTTACTTTTTTCCCGATTCTCTCCCCCATCCCACTGCAGGGGGCAGGGAGTGAGCGAATGTCTGTGTGGTGTTTAGCTGCCTGCCAGGTTAAATCACAAAACTAGAAACAATCCTGTACTAATGGAAGAAGGCCTGGATAGCACAGATTTTCTTTTCTCTATATAATTTATCTGCAGTTTCATACTTTCAATAATCAGGCAACAGTCATATAACAGCAGAGTGGTATTATGAAGCAATAATATGCCACATCTATCAGCCACAAAAAATATTCCTGTAAATCACTGGAAATTAGCACAAATATATCACATCCTTCAGTTTCTCTTTTTCAGTCTAACTGGCTGTCACAATGAAAAGCTAAAAATCTTCATTCTTTGGCAAAACAAATTTGGTTGAAAATCTGTCAATTTTCCAAACTTTCATGGTCCTTCACAAGTGTTTGGTTTTCAAATTCTTTTAGCAAGACCAGAAGGGAAGAACTCTTTGTAAGCTCTGCAAATATATGGTTTTTCCATTTTTCTTTACTCACTCATTTTGTCTTTCATTGTTAGATAAACCAGACTCATTCCACAATTTCTTGTCAGTTCTTCCCATGATGGCAGGGATGTCACCAAAAAGTAGAAGACCACAGGACCAGAACTTCTGCTGTTCCTGAATGACGGAATATTAACTTTTGATATTATTTGGGACCCTAAAATGCCCAAACTGGCATTTGTTCTCCACATGCAAAGATCAAACTCTATGCATCAACACTGCAAAGATAATTTTCTTTTTTTCACCCAGTTCTGATTTGATTTCACTGATGATAACAACCAGAAGGCTGTTTAAGAAATAACTACCATGCGGAAATACTCAAATGTCTCTAAGATTTTCCTGTCAAATAAAACTTGTCTAAGTACTAGTGTCTTGCAGGCACTCAAATTTAGACCTTTGAGCTTCTGTGTCTTTCTATTGAAGTCCTTCATAAAAGTGGCATAATTAAAATTATTAATGAATATATATAAAAACAGTTAATGTAAAAAATTTTATCCATTTTTTTATTACACTGCAGATTAGTTGAACTAATGTTTTTGACTACTTAATTCTTCAGTAATATCATTTCAAGTTGTAGAACTGAATGTGGACTATGGTTATCAAATTATAAACTAAACAAAATTACATTCTGCCTTGTATCACTATCTAGTTTATAAATTGTTGTCTCACAACTCAGTTTATAAAGTATTCAGTGACACCAAAATTCTGGTTAGTATGGGTAGCTGTGTAATATGTGTCATACAATCATGTTATCTTACAGATAAGCCAAAGTACATACCTTTTACTTAACTGAATTTGGTTAAAATATTTATATTCAGCATTGTATTATCATAGCCAAGTATTTTTGAAAAGTAGCAGTCTGAATAGCTATAAAATTCTTATGCACTTTTTAATATTGGAAAAATAATTCAGTTTTCAATTTAGTTACAAAAAGTAGGCACCCACAGGTTACAGTATCTTGGAAAGCAATATGTGTTGGTAATATTTACAAAACCATTTTCACAGTTAGGTCACAGATGAATAGCTAAATTTCAGAAGACTGCACAAGTACAAATATGACTATTTAAAAACAACTCTTGTAATTATTATTATAGCTTACTTAGTCTGGCATCAGACCAAAGGAAAATACTGAAAATGTTGATTCAGGATTTAGTCAATAAAGAATTAATTATAAGAATATCATCAATGTCAGTCAACATGGTTTTAGTGAAAACAGGTCTTAGAAAAACCCAGATACTGTATTTTGCAGTCATAAGAATGGATATGATGGCAGTTAACACAGATGTAAAGGGGTGTTGTAAGATATTTGACTTCATACCCCATGTCATACAGCATGAAATTAACACTTGACAATTATAACAGAATGCACATTAAACGGATTAAAGCAGATACTCTGACAATTTCCACCACTAAATATGCTTCTACTTGAGGTTTCTCAGGACTCAGTGCTAGGGAAAATGTTATTGGATGTTTTTGAGAATAAGCAGGAAGTAAATATAAAATTGCTGCTGTTAAAAATAAAATGCATTTTACAATAGTGTTGATGAAATAAGACTTAATAAGGTGACAAATAGTGATGAATCTATGTGGCCATATTGAACCATCCCAGATTTTTTCAATAACTGGGAGCCTTCAAACAAAATGTGTTTTCAAACAGTCAAAGCTATACATCTAAGGCCAGTGACTGCAGACTGTTGTGGGTTATGGGTTATGTACCACAAACAGCAATGACTCAAATAGGATATGACAGTTATAGTGGCCACGAACCACAACAAATGCATCTAGGGTGACATAATGGCAAAAAGAAGGATGCAGACAGGAAGGATGCAGGCAGTTCAGTGATTTAGAAACATCTACAGTATTGGTGATCCAAGTAATAGAGCATTAATGTTCTGGTGACAAGAATTTTTTAAAAAGCTCTTGAGAAATCAGAGAATGTATAAAAAGTAATCTGAAAGATGATTTCAGAGCTAGAGAGAATGTCTTAGAAGGAGGGAGTTGCAGAACTTCCACACTTGCAGCAAAGGAAATTCCAAAATAAGTATAAAAATTTTTTTCACTGTAAGAGTGAGCAAACATTGAAATAGGCTGCCAGGAGAGGTTGTGGAATCTTTGTCCTTCAAGATATTCAAAACTTGACTGGACAAGCTCTGACCAATCAGATCAGCACTGTTGAAGATACCTCTTTTTGGAGCAGGTGGTTGAACTAAATGAGCTGCAGAGGTTCCTTTCAAACTAAATTCTTATATAATTCAGGGTTTATATAAACCCATTCTTTATATGTTGTGAATAAAAGACTGAGAATTGATCTGATTATTATTTAGATATCTTCATAGGCAGAAAATCTGGTATACAAAGTGTATCTTTAATATAACATACAAAGATAAAAGGAGACTCATGGTATAGAATTAAAATGAAAAATGTCAGACTTTTTAAATTGTAGAGGTAACCAACAGTTACAAAGAACATTACAGAAAATGCTGGATCCAAAGTATCTCAATGTTTTCACAGCATAAATGGTTTTTGAATTTGTGAATTTGAATTCACAGCATACCCATGCCTCAATCAAACACCAGTTATTAGGTTTCAAAGGGAAATACCTGAATGCAATTCTTTAAATTCTATTCTAAATCTGTAGGACAGGTTAGGTGACCTAAGGGTGTCTTCTGTCTTCAGAGTTTACAGAACTGAAGAATTTTTTGTTAAACAGAGTGGGAATCAGTACATAAGCAGTACAATAGTTTGGAACCCAACAATTAATATGTGGAGTCCTATTCAGTCATACAGTAACCTCGGGATTTCAAAGGATATGCACTGGCATTAGTTTGGCACTAGAGAAAAAATCAGAAGATCCTCTCTGCACAGAGGAAACAAAAACTCTATTTACAAAACAGAAGTGTTTTGTGGATAGGGCCTGTTCCATGACCCCCGGGTCTCCAAAGGGTGTTTCAAAGCCTGCAACTTTGAGACATGCTATAAAATTCTGTACTGATGGGCCAAATATGAACATGTTAAGGTCTGTCGTAAAGAATAT
The DNA here is from genome assembly GCA_031468815.1 of Morus bassanus. NCBI lineage: Eukaryota > Metazoa > Chordata > Aves > Suliformes > Sulidae > Morus > Morus bassanus. The sequence continues at coordinate 91,535,134 of CM062569.1, forward strand.
CCAGTCAGCAGCATTTTCATAGCCTCATTCTTTATCATTTTATGTCTCTAGTTGTCCTCTTCCAAATACTGTCTCTTTTCCCTTTCAGACCCAAAATCACATTTCAATGTGGCTTCTGAGCACCTTTCTCATGAATCATCACGAGGTAATTTTCCCTGAAAATTTTTACATACAAAATTTCATTTTGACTTGTATTTGTAGAAATCAAATAAGGAGGAAAAGATAATGCAAGTGATTCAATATCTCTGGGAAATGTTTGAAGGTTTATTTTTTTGGCACATCTTGAAATTTTACTATAAGAAACAGCATTTTTGTTTGTAAACAGATAATACTTACATGTCTTCTGAAGAAGCGTAACAATTTTATCATGCTACAGTAGCAAAATATACACTTTCTGAGAGTATAGTCTTTGCATGTATTTAGAGTTATCTCTGTGAAATGCTATTATAAATAATGAAGTTACTATTTTTGAGCTTCTTAGGGACTGGCACCAATTAATTTGACTAGTAACCTCATCCAAAAAAGGGAATTAAACTTATGTCAATGTTTTCTAAAGTGTGATTATTAATCTCTGTACTAATTCAGCTGGCAAACCAATAGAGTACATGCTGTACTCTAAATATTAATTTTCTTTGAACTTTTTTTAACCAAATGCTTCCTCTGGGTCTGTGTTTAAAGTTATAAGGGTTGGGTTCAACTGTCTTAATTAAAAGTATTCAATTAACCCAAACAAAGCTGACTCTGAAGACTAACATCTCCAAAACTGGTAAATGATTACTTAGTAAATAAATATTGAATAAGGAATAATTGACTTTTTTTCACCCTTGAAAACTTAAGTCAAATAAAATTTCTTTATTTATTTTCTTATTAAATAATTAGGTAATTAAAGAACTATTTAACCACTGGGGTGACACTTGGTAATTAAACAGAACAAGACATCATTGATGTGGAAGGCATGGGTATCCCATGAAATCTTTCTGAAAATTTTATCATTTTAGGATGATATATTATACCGCAGCTTTGTTTGTGAGGTCTTAAGTGTCTTAAAGCTTTTGTACTACTACAGGGTCAGGCAGTTTATTTATCACTGGATATTGCCTCACAAGACTACATTTCCTAGACTACTGTGTCCTGTGCTAAGTACTGTGCCCTTCATTGCAGCCAGTCCAGCTGTGTGCCCTTCAACACACACAACCCATCCAGCTCCCGGGACACACTGAAATCCCCTTTCTGAGCTTGGAGGCCCAGTTGCAAGGATCCCTGGCTCTTCTCTTCTACTCCTTGCTCTCTTTTCACCAGTTTCCCAATCCTGTGTGGCTGTCGGGCTTTAGTGTACGTGCATGCATGTGCGTATTTGCATAACATACTTGAGGAATTTGACCTGCTTCAGTAGGAAAGTTAAATGTGATGAAGAGCAAACTTATTGGGAATAGTACATGTGAGGGAAGAACAGATTCAATAGACCATAGGAACAAGACATGCTGATAGGAGACAATGAATCTTCTTCCTCAAATTCTTCCTCAACTCCTTGTTAGAGCTCGAAAGCTTTGTTTGGGAAATGTTTCCATTGAAAGATGCTCATCTCCTCCAAAATGCAGAAACCCAGGAGGGAGCTGACAGGGAAGGGAGAAAAGAGCAGAAGCAGACTTTTCCTCCTTTCTAAAGTCATGCTTTCCTGGTCATTGTTTCACAGGGTCCCATTTTTCTGACTTGAGCTTTAACTGTCCAGCAATCCACACAGAGTGCAGCTGGTGACACATGGCTGTACTGGAGTGAGAAATTAGCTGATGATTTCGGGAACTGTTGTGGGCTAATCCTTGTGTGGAGAGAACTGAATAGTGAACTGATTAAGGGGATTAACTGTGTGAGATTAATTAGAACAAAAAGCCATGAATCCAAGAATATATTGGGATGTGTATTGGTGTCTGAAGCTCGGAGTATATGGGATGGTAGTAAATGAACAAAAGGAACTCTGAAAAATAGGAAGGAAAAGAAAATAGTTGAAAAATCACTTTTAATTGTTCCCTCAGCAAAAGGATGGATTTCATATACAAAATATGTATTTAAAACTCCACTGTCACCAAGGGTCTTCTTGAGTTAAATTTGTATTAATTTTTCCTTCTTAATGGGTTAGATAGAGAAATTTAATCCCACTCAAAGTTCAGATCTCACTGCTGCATTAATATAAGTCCTCACTGCAACAGCTAAATAACTACTTTAAAAAAGTAAAGTATACATTTGATTTTCTCCAAGCCCTGTCTTAAAAGAACTACTCTAGCTTTTCAGAAATGAGACAAACCCCCAAAGCTTAATTGGTGTCTACAGGGAAGCTGGCATTTAGGATGCAAAAAGACACCAACTACAGAAATGAAAAAAAGAGTATGACAGTACTGGGCTATTAGCTGACTAACTCATGCCAGTGTGAGCCAGTAAGGATCCTAATTGCCTTGATATAAATCCTTTCCCAAGGCAGTAAAAGTTGTAATGAGAATATAGTATGTTGAACTCAGAGCTTTTTTCTTAATGTTTTTTAAACTTGCTTTCCAATTTTAACTTTTTTACAGACAGCTGTCTGGAAAATAAATCCCATTTACTGCAAGAGATTTTCTTCAAAATGCTTATTCTCCTTCAAAGTACTGATTTATTGACTCTGGAGTGATATACATTTTCTTGCACTCTACACAGTGCCTCAAAAATTGTCATGACAGCTCTTTTCAATAGGCCCCATGCTCTGAAGGGGTTCAAAAGGGACCTTATTAATTCTGCTGTACTGAAAAACCTTTAAGATTTTTCTGGACAAGTAGTCTTATACCAACAGAAATATGCCTTTAAAATAATGGTTTATTAAAAGTTCTGCCTAGTTTTGGGTAAGATCTTGTAAAACTTTGTGCAACTGCAAAAATTGATTGGAAGAAACTATTTAGTAAGCCTGATTCTGTTCTGTGCTTTGAAAAATCATGCTCTTCTGTATACTGGGAATTCATCTTCCTGAAATCCGTACGCTGCTGAAAAGAACAGAATATATTTAGCTGCCTTTTTTCTTGGAGAAAAAAAGGAACATCTTCAGTAAAAGCAGGTCAAAAAGAGGTTAGAAGTTACAGCTTTGGGAGGTACTTTATGCTAATTCAGACTTTAGACTGGAATTTATTTCTTTCATATCACAAAAGTGCTCTTTAATTTCTCAGTAATATAGAGCTATTCAGAGAGGGAACAATCTTCTGTTCTCTATTAACACTGTTGTCTTACAGGAAAGAGCGGGCTGGTGTTAAAGTCTTGGAATTATTGCACAAATGCATTGAATAAAGTACAGAGTAAACAGTCCACCTTGTTCTATATGTATTTTTAACTCTTCGAGAAGAAATTGCTGTACACTTTGGTGTCTCTGTCTTTGCACATTTCCAGCTATCTTCCAGGTGCTGATAGCGAGACTCAGAGATTCCTCGTAATGGAAATTGGACACTGTAAGCATCGTGCTGGAATCTGAAATCAGGTTTAAAATAAAAAACAAGGAGCAGATGTGGGTTTAACTAGATTTCATTATGCTTCATTAAGTTTTTCTCTTCAACAATTTTTCATAGACCACTCCTCAATAGAATATAAGCTTTAGATCCCTGAGGCATTGGGGTACAGCTAGCACTCTTAGAAGGAGGAAGTATGGTAGAGAAGATAATACTGCTGGGCCTGGAGGACTGTATTGATCCACCTAATGCCTTGCCTACTCCATAAATCTTTCAGTGGTGTCATCAAGCTTGCAATTATAGAACATGATTACTTATGCCAAAGTTTCATTTCCCCTATTACATTACAGTCATAAGCAATCATACTAAAAATCTGTGCTATTGTGCAATTCATACTCCACTACTTCGAAGCACATATGAATCTACTTTTTGTTCTGTTTAGGTAGAAAGGCTGATACTAAAGTATTAATTGCCTTCTAAGTTTTGTCTTTCTGTTGCAGAACTTTAACACGTTAGAACTTCATGACCTGAGGCATTTCTGAAACACAGAAGTAACTTTATGCTTTTGGTATAGCCTATAGACAATAAAATTGTAAATAGAAAATTAGGTCTTGCTGTAGTTTCGAGTCTGCTGAAAACATTTAATATATTATAGGGCCTTACTCTTTGTTATTATAATTGTACAAATGTATTGACACTTTAAAGAAAAATGCCACCCATTCTTTTGGTATGTGGAATAAAAGCAGGAACAACTCAAGTGTTAATGAATTCTTACACCATATTAATGTAGAATATCTTAAGCACATTGGGATGGGAAGGTGGGTCTAGGTACGGAAGCCTCAGCTACAGGAAGATGGGTGCATGCTGAAGATAAGGCTCCTTTTCAGAGAAGCAAGTACTTTCACAGAGTTAAAACTAAATTATATCAAGCACCATTAAATAGATGAAACTAGTCTTTGGTAATCCCAAGAACCAGAGATTCTTCCTCACATTTCCAGTCTTTGCTGAGCTATATTCAAGCTATAACATTCAGGTCCTCACTCCTAGATTTATCATAGAATCATAGAATTATTAAGGTTGGAAAAGACCTCTAAGATCATCAAGTCCAACCGTCAACTCAACACTACCTTGTCCCCTAAACCATGCCCTGAAGTGCCATGTCTACGCATTTTTTTCAACTCCTCCAGGCATGGTGACTCCACCACCCCTCTGGGCAGCCTGTTCCAGTGCCTGACAACTATTTCAGTAAGGAAATTTTTCCTAATATTCAATCTAAACCTCCCCTGGTGCAGCTTGAGGCCGTTTCCTCACATCCTATCGCTAGTAACTTGGGAGAAGAGACCAACACCCACCTCGCTACAACCTCCTTTCAGGTAGCTGTAGACAGCGATAAGCTCTCCCCTCAGACTCCTCTTCTCCAGGCTAAACAACCCCAGTTCCCTCAGCCTCTTCTCATAAGACCTGCTCTCCAGACCCTTCACCAGCTTTGTTGCCCTTCTCTGAACATGCTCCAGCACCTCAATGTCCTCCTTGTACTGAGGGGCCCAAAACTGAACACAGTATTGGGGGTATGGCCTCACCAGTGCTGAGTACAGGGGCACAATCACTGCCCTGCTCCTGCTGGCCACACTATTGCTGATACAAGCCAGGATGCTGTTGGCCTTCTTGGCCACCTACGCACACTGCTGCCTCATGTTCAGCTGGCTGTCAACCAACACCCCCAGGTCCTTTCCAGCTGGGCAGCTGTCCAGCCACTCTTCCCCAAGCCTGTAGCTTTGCATGGGGTTGTTGTGACCCAAGTGCAAGACCCGGCGTTTGACCTTGTTAAAACTCATACAATTGACCTCAGCCCATTGATCCAGCCTGTCCAGATCCCTCTGCAGAGCCTTCCTACCATCGAGCAGATTGACATTCCCACCCACTTTGGTGTCATCTGCAAACTTACTGAGGGTGCACTTGATCCCCTCATCCAGATCATTGATAAAGATATTAAAAAAGACTGGTCCCAACACTGAGCCCAGGGGAACACTGCTGGTGACCAGCCACTAACTGGATTTAGCTCCATTCACCACAACTCTTTGGGCTCAGCCATCCAGCCAGTTTCTTACCCAGCAAAGAGTACACCTGTCTAAACCATGAGCCGCCAGCTTCTCTAGGAGGATGCTGTGAGAGACTGTGTCAAAGGCTTTACTAAAGTCCAGGTCGACAACATCCACAGCCTTTCCCTCATCCACTAGGTGGGTCACCTGCTCATAGAAGATCAGGTTGGTCAGGCAGGACCTGCCTTTCATGAACCCATGCTGGCTGGGCCTGACTCCCTGGCTGTCCTGCACTTGCCAGGTGAGCTCACTCAAGACGTGTCGTTCCATAATCTTCCCTGGTACCACGGTCAGGCTGACAGGCCTGTAGTTCCCTGGATCCTCCTTCTGGCACTTCTTGTAGATGGGCGTCACATTGGCAAGCCTCCAGTGATCTGGGACCTCCCCTGTTAACCAGGACTGCTGATAAATGACGAAGAGTGGCTCCTCCGCCAACTCCCCAAGTGCTCTTGGATGGAACCCCTCCGGCCCCATAGACTTGTGAGCGTCCACGTGGCTCAGCAGGTCGTAAACTGCTTCCTCCTGGATTATGGGGGGTTTATTCCTTTCCCCATCCTTGCCTTCCAGCTCAGGAGGCTGAATACCCTGGGGATAACTGGTCTGACTGTTAAAGACTGAGGCAAAGAAGGCATTTAGTACCTCCGTCTTCTCCTCATCCTCAGTGGCAATGTTCCCCTCCATGTCTAATAGAGGATGGAGATTCTCTTTGGTTCTCTTTTTGTTGTTAATGTATTTGTAAAAAACATTTTTTGTTATCCCTTACAACAGTTGCCAGGTTGAGTTCTAGCTGGGCTTTTGCTTGTGTATTTTTCTCTCTGCAAGACCTAATGAGGTCTCTGTACTCTTCTTGAGATGCCTGCCCCTTCTTCCAAAAGTGGTAGACTCTTCTGTTTTTCCTGAGTGCCAGAAAAAGCTCCCGGTTCAGCCAGGTCTTCCTCTCTGGTTCATTTTGCGACAGATGGGGACAGCCTGCTCCTGTGCCTTTAAGACTTCCTTCTTGAAGAATGTCCAGCCTTCCTGGACTCCTTTGCCCTTCAGGACTTCCTCCCAAGTGGCTCTCCCAACCAGTGCCCTGAACAGGCCAAAGTCTGCCCTCTGGAAGTTAATGGTAGTGGTTCTGCTGATCTCCCTTCTTATTTCACTAAGAATTGAGAACTCAATCATATCGTGGTTGCTAAGCCCAAGACAGCCTCTGACTACCACGTCTCCCACCAGACCTTCTCTGTTTGAGAACAGCAGGTCAAGAGAGGCACCTCCCCTGGTAGGCTCACTTACCAGCTGTGTCAGGAAGTTATCTTCCACACACTCCAGGAACCTCCTAGACTGTTTCTTCTCCACTGTGTTGTATTTCCAGCGGATGCCTGGTAGATTGAAGTCTCCCACCAGAACAAGGGCAACCAATTGTGATACTTCTGCCAGCTGCTTGTAAAATGTTTCATCTACCTCTTCATCCTGATTGGGTGGCGTATAACAGACTCCCAGCAGGATACCTGCCTTGTTGGCCTTCCCCCTCATCCTTACCCATAAGCACCGGACTTTATCAAGGAGAATATATTACTAATGAATCACCACTGCCATCCCAGGAGGAAAACTTGTAAAAACTAATGCTGTGTAAATTTTATTTATTTATTTCCTCCATATTAAAATGTTGCATTACCCTGAAGCAGTGAAATGAACTAGATGACCATGTAAGTTCCCAGCCCTATATTTCAGGTTTATTAGAGCTTATTTAAGCATATTAAGCATATTTATGCTTTATTAAGCATATTTAGGTGGTCCATTGATAGTTTTGTTATAATTTGGTGACTAGTTTACCAAAAAAGCAAATTCAATAACGTACCAGTCAACTAGCTGTCCAGTTGTCAATCAATATCAATCAAGGAGTGACATCTATCATGAGTGTTAATTTCTTCTTTTAAATCAAAAATATTGCTGCTCATAACTGTAATAATTCATAGTGCTCATTCAACAGAAATATTTTGCTTCATCTCTAAATCATTAGCCTACCACTGTCTTTCTCAACAGCTCTAAGTAACGATCAGTAAAAAATTATCTCATTAATTACCATTAACTAAGACAAGAAGAGGAATGGCAGTACAAACGCAGATTAAATATTTCTGGTTTTCTGTATTAGACAATGGCAAGTGGTCAATGCCTAAGAAAAGAAGAACAGGGTAAGTTAGTGATACGCCCCACCATATCATCCCTGTACTATCATTTAGTTTTTATCTTGCTGATACATTCTCACATCTATAGTGAATCTATAGGTGCATTCCTTTTACAAAATGTATTCCCTCAAACCTTAGCTAACAGGGGAAAACTTGTTCCTAACAAAGACATTAAGCCATGCAGTATTTGCACACAGGAGTTCTGAGTTTATGCAGCCTTCAAAGGTCTCTTTCTTATGTTAATGATCTTTAGAAAGGAAAACAGGCTAGAACAGAAATCATTAATATCCTGCACAGGTATCCTTAGTACAGGTGTGCTTCTGATCCCTAATACAATCTTTGGTTAGAAATACCTGTTAAAAAATTTCACAGCCCATCCTTAATTCCAAGAGTAATACCTTATCACAAACGCTAGAGTGAACAGCTCACCATCAATTTATTTTTACATTACTGATGAAAATTGAAAGGACCAAAAGTCACAGGGTTATTAAGCTTTTTGCTGTAAAGCTAGGAATTCAAAAGAAGCTCCTGGATTTAGTACATTCATCTAATTAATGATGCAATGCATTACGATTTATGTTGGCCAGATAGCTTCTCTGGTTTTGTACTGTCTCTACAAATACAGACTTTTCTGGAATGAGAAGTATTAGGTGGATCAGTCTTTATTACTTGATTGAACTATTTTAGTACCATCACAAAGAAAGAAAAAAAAAAAGATCAGTTCTTGCTGAAGCAAAGATACGTTTAAAAAGTGTATTAACAATTAAAACTCTATGAAGAACTAGTAATAAATATTTCAGGAAAAATAGGACCAGCTCTTTTCTACAGAGACGTAAATCTGGATGACCTTTTACCTTAGATTTACATGCATGTTTAAAGAATGTATAGCATATTTTCTTGTTTTACTTTAACTGCATAAATTGATCAAAGCTTAGATACTGCCTAGTATTTAGAGTAGTAATATGAATTATTGTGACTTTACTTCTCTCTCCCACTCCCTCACATCAAATATTAGGCGTACATTCTAATTACCTGGTATTTATGCCTGTAAGAGGAACATTCCCAATTACTGTGAATCATTTGTTTTAATGGGGAAGTTCTTAGGCTTTGGGACTTAGCTACTCTAGCACTCTGCTAAACAGTTCTTAAGCACAGATCATGGCTTAATATAAGCCAATGTTAGTTCTCAACAGGGAGTCTGGAGGTGGCTGCCCTGGTTTTGCATGTAAGAGAGTTTAATAGGGGAGACCATCCATTAATTGTGTTTTGGGATTTATGTCAGAAAGTGATCATAAGCACATTTGATTTGCCAATATAAAGGTAGTCTAGGGATGAACAATTTTCCCCTGGAGATTTCCTGTATCATATCAACACATTTTCTTTGAGTTTTTGTCCTAGTTGTGCAAAAATACCCTTTTGTCTAAAATTTATGACTGTAATTCCTGTCACCATTCCAGTTGAGGTCCAAATATAGTTACTAATTTGAAAAGATTTAGGTAGTTTCTTTTCAACTACATCTTTTTTTCTGTTACTCTTATTTATTCATATAGTTTCTATCCATATAGTTTCTTACTCCGGGAAGTAACATTTCCCTGAGTTTTTTCAAAATCATGATAGGACACCCCAGCACCATATTTATCAAAGGTTTCTCATTTTGCAGCTTAGGCTGGTGTAATAAAAACATTTTTGTATAGGGACACTCAGGAAAATTAAGACAAATAGCTACAGGTATGAAGTTATTGTGCATAAGTTACAGCACATGAAACTGCGTAAATTATCTCAGTCAGAGTGCTAACTTCAGGCTGTTGTTTGGTGACAAACTGATTTCAATGGAAAACCCAGTTTAGTTTGTCCTCCAGTGTTATTCCTCTGGCTGCCTGCTCCTGCCTCTACACAATGCTGCTGCCTTGATTGTACCAATGCTGGGTTTTGTGAGTTCACGCTATAAGCTAAGTTTCTCAAGTCAACAGGTTAAAACTAATCTTTTTCTTATTTGAGAACGTTTTGATGTAGATCTGTTATGGTTTAACCCCAGCTGGCAACCAAGCACCACACAGCCTCTCACTCACGCTGCCCCCCGGTGGGATGGGGGAGAGAATCGGAAGGGCAGAAGTAAAAAAACCTCATGGGTTGAGATAAGAACAGTTTAATCATTGAAATAAAATAAAATAAATAAAATAATAATAACAATAATAATAATAATAAATTATAATGAAAAGGAAAACAACAAAAAGAGAGAGAGAAACAAAACCCAGGAAAAACAAGTGATGCAACTGCTCACTACCTGCCAACTGATGCCCAGACAGTCCCTAAGCAGCGATCACTGAGTTTATATGCTGAGCATGACATCATATGGTGTGGGATATCCCTTTGGTCAGTTGGGGTCAGCTGTCCTGGCTATGCCCCCTTACAGCTTCTTGTGCACCTCCTCACTGGCAGACCATGGGAAGGTGAAAAGTCCTTGACTTAGTATAAGCATTGTTTAGCAACAACTAAAACATCAGTATGTTATCAAATTATTCTCATGCCAAATTCAAAACACAGCACTATACCTGTTACTAGGAGGAAAACTAACTCTATCCCAGCTGAAACCAGGACGAGATCATATCAGTTACCTTGGGTAAAGGGGGTACCACAAGACTGAGAAGCACCAATTCATGTGGAGTTTTATGTAGATAGCCAAATCTGATACAGAGAGACAAGGCTTCACACATAATGTTATGTTATCTCACAGTACAGGTTACTGGTAGAGTCCAAACTCCCTAAACCTACAGACCCAAGTCTCTCTCTGGCTGTCATCTGAGTGCACAGAGGGGCTTTTCAGGAAGGAGGAACTGGCTCAGACCTGAGCTCTGCCTCTCCAGACAGAGGCATCTGTCTTCTAGTTGTGAAAATGGAATCTCGCATTCAAGTGTGCTCTCCCTGTCAGTACAGTCAAGGCAGAGAGCGTGAGGGACAGGAAGAGGCTGTCCTCCAAAAAAATTGTTCCTGAGAGAGGTTGGTGCTGAATGTTGCTGGAGAGGCATGACATAAAGACACAGCCTCTTCATTTCTGCTGTGTTCCAGGAAAACAGGTTTATACATTCATAGGAAATAAGCACCAAGAAAAAACCCATATTTCCATCAGCAGTTTCTCCTCCTCATGGGAAAAGCCCAGACAAAACCTGAATCTGGCTTACTTGCCAGGTGTAAAAAGACCAACAGTAATTTTTCAATAGAAAACCACTGCGTACTGCATTAGTTTTGTCTGCTAAAGTTAGCTGGTTGTTTTTCATACATTACACATCACAGAATGCATCTTTTGGTATAAGGACAAAAGCACAGCAAAGCTGCAGATGTTATTGTTAAATGCAGCACATGTTACAGTGTTCCTGCTAGCTTAATGATAGCCTTAAAAGTTAATTTAACATTTAATTACTGGGAGGATCATAGAAAGAAAATAGTAATTCTTAAAAATATACAGAGTCTAGTGCATAAATGTGTATTGAAAAGATGAGAAAAGGTTAATGGTAAGAGAAAATGAACAGATACATGATAATATTAGTGTTAGGTTTTACAGAGTAGAAACATTGTCTTATGGCAGGCAGAAGAAACACTCAGGGGAAAAAAATATTGTTTTAATATGAGAACAAGAAGCAGAGAAGAGAAACTTAAAGGCAATTCAAGCTTGTAAGCTAACTGAATTTAGCGGGAAGCAAGGAAGAAATAATATCTATTTCAGTTGCCTGTAACAGAAGCTGGTTATAAAATGGAAAATGACACTGTCAGAAGCCATCGTTTCAAATATCTGATATAGCTGAAATAAATTGATATCTGAGATTATAGCATTAGAACTTCAGGTATTAACTTAAAAACTTCTGCCATATTCTCTTTCTGTGTTGTTTCAAACACCATTTAGAAAACAGTCAGGCACAGGAGCTAAGTCGATTAAAGTATGTGTGTGAAAGATCTAGGGGTCATTAAAAACAAAATTTCTGACACTGCTTGCAGAATAGTTGTTGAAAAGGTCTTTGTGTCTTTGTATATTACATATGATTGTTTACTCAACCTGATTTTAATACTAAGGCAAATAGTTTTAAATAGCATTAATAGGCTCTCTCAAACCCCTACCCAACTGAATTAAGTTTAATATCTAATACAATGAAAACGTATAACCGCTATTTATTTTAATCTAAGTTTATATACATGGGTATATATGTTTGTTTTATTCTGTTTTTAAAATCCTGCCAATTTCAGAGTTCACCTGACATTTATTATTACTGAAGAAATACCCATGCGTTGTGACGTTTCTTTTTCAGCATAGAGGCATTACTGTAGATACATGCAGTTGTGAATACAAAACCATATAGCAAGTTTTAAAAAAATGTTTTGAATAGAAGGATCTTTGTACTTTACAAGTGATTGGCTTGCTTTCTTTTAAGACCCTTAAAACTCTGAAGACACTGTTGTAATTTTAAAAACTTTACAGTGTTTTGTTCATATGTCACCCCATTTGAAAACATCTTGGCAAGGATTTGGGGGACAAATTCTGAGTGCTGCAGGTCTGTGAATCAGACTGGCTATATTAAATTTCTTATGTTGCTTGGATTGTTTCTACTTGATACAATATTTTCTCCTTAAATATCAGTTCATAACTGATGTCTCAGATGACTCCCCTCTTGCCCTTGACTGAATCTGTAAGCAGATGGTTCAAATAGCTCAGAAAATGCTGGGTCATTGAAAAAAATGGCCAGCCTGCTGAGTTCCTTGGCACAGTGCCATGTGGCATCAATGGCTGCTTAGAAAGGGAGCTGATTTGATGGTTTTCCATAGGTTTCAAAGATGAGTATGCAACCTGGCTTATTCTCTTCTTTATTTTTTAGGCAGAATTGTGTGCACTTCAAGAGCAGTCTCTACTGAATGTACATATCACTTTCCTTCTTCCAATAGTGTTGAAGTGAAGACAGATCTTGAACAGAACAGACCAGGACAGAACAGATCTTGGACAGCCAGATCTGGAGTAGAGAGTTTTTACTTTTCTGGCATTGGTAGTACTATTTAGAAGAGCGCAAACCTGCTAAGAACCAGGCATGGAATAGCTTGCATTGGCATGGAGGTGTCCATAGACCAGTCACTACCACAGGCCTCAGAGAGATGACTGCATTTATGCTTTGGCTCTGAACTTTTCTGTGGCTTCGGGGTAATGTTGCTTCGTTCCTCTCACAGTTTGTCCACCTGTAATAATGAGGGACGTTAGGGATCATGGAGCTTCATGCTTCAGTGACCTACAGTGCTGGGGCAATAAGCTGCACAAACCCACAGATCTGGCTGCCAGATTTAGCACCCTCAGTGTCTTGTCTTGGATCCAAGCCTGGCTCTCTGCTCTGCCACACGAAGCCTGAAGCTGTGGTGCAGGGCTCTCTGGCCCTGGCACCAGAAATTCTGAGCTGGCCCTCCTCTACTGTTCACAGGGGAACTGGTCTAGAGCTTCAGGCACTCAGCAACTGCAGGCACACAGCAATTACTGATTAAAGTTTTCACTTTTCTCAATCTTATGAGGGGTGATAACTGCTGTGATACAAGGAAGATACACATTTGATTTTATAGCTGGAAAGATATGGGGGTTTATTTAATTTGAGAAGTATTCTATTTCAGTGTTGTCAAGCATTGGATTTGTATTTTAAATTTCCAGCTTGAAATAAGCTCAGAAAAGACTGATTTCAATCCAGTTTTGATAGAAACCAAATTGAAAAATTACTCCAAGTTTCATATTTTGGCCACTCCTATCTAACTAGTTGTTTACTTCTCCTTACTATGTGAAATTTTCAGGGTGGTGATAAAAAAAATTTAGACAGATTCAAAATTTGCCCTTCTCTTTTTTCTTAAACTAAGCTGAGATTTTTTTAAGTAGAATTAGACAGACACAGGTATTGAAATTGCTCTCTAAGGGTAATTTGCAGACTATTCACTTCCTCAATCTTTATAAGAGCTCTTGCTCTTTTAACAGCATTGTTTTTTCCTAGTAGTGGTGGAAAAGGAGAAAAAAAAAGGAGATTGAGCTTTGGTATTATTCAGTACCATAACTGTTTTCTGTACTTGGCAGTCAGCAAGTGACACTCATCTGTTATTTAAAAGAAATACTCTTTTGATAAATGGTACCAATGTAACACTGGAGAGAGCTCTAGCTGCTGAAGTGGTAGCATACATTTCTACCTCCGATTAGGCTGATGAACAGGAGAATCTGTAAAGCCTATACTTTTGTAATTTTAAGAGCTAGGTGTGTCCATCTTTTCCTTTGGCAGTTTTGCATTTTTCATAGAGTTTGATGCTGAAGCTGACCTTCAGCATATGGCTATGGGTCAGGAGGATGAGTCTTCAGGAATATTTAGAAAGTCTCAACACAAAGCAAAACTAAAATGATTAGTTTTGGAAGGTGATTCCTTTTTGGTTAGATTTTAATATTTATTGCTGCAGGATTGTCAGTATTCTTAGCACAAATAAGCACAAAAAATTTACACCCATCTCTTTAACCTAAATAATTTATCCTTAAAGAGAAATGATGGGTGTATTCAACTCAGTGTATTTTAAAAGGAATAATTTATATTTATTCTCCTTATTAATTTGTTTGTCCTGACACTCTAACTTCTAGAAATGTAATCCTAAGACATTTATAGAATCATAGAATCATAGAAATGTTTCGTCTGGAAGTGACTTCAAAGATCACCTATTTGCATCCATTTGCATTTAATAGCAAAGGAACAGTTAGATTCCCATCTCAAATATCTAGACTTTCTTAGTGTTGATTATCAAGTTTGTGTTCATGAATTTATGTAAATATTGCTCAGATAACTAGATTTTTCTACTGACCTGCACGACCAGTAAATAATTTGGTGGGAAAATCTCCTAAAATGTATCAGGCTTTGCATTAAATAGACTCTTTCAGCCTACAGCTCTGAAAACTTCTTGTTCTGCTTCATATGTGTTAATCATAGGCACAAGTGAGAAAAAGCAAAATGCATAAAGAGGGTCCCATCAGTATATGTCATGTTTCTATAAAAATTTCTGTAAAGTCTGAACTAGCCAGACTAGAACTAGATAGGCCACCTGGACACTCCAGATTGTCCCTACAATAGATTTTAACATATTCTGCAGAAAATGAAGCTGTTTCAAATGAGTAGGAATCATCACAAGTTTATTGCTTGAACCTCTAAGCAGATCTTCCGAGTAGTTTTTGTTGTATTGTGGGTAAATATATAGCATAAACCAAGAAATTACTACAAATATTTTATTTCATGCTCCCTTTGCTTCTGGCTGATTACTGCAAATCAGATTTCATGCTAACCTACGCAAGCAGTTAGTTCACTGTTAGGATCTTGGTGACAAGCAGAGACTGTGGGCTATGCGATGTATCATTTTTCTGTTGTTTTTACCAGTTTTAAAGTACTCATTGTTCTTAGTCTCAGATATAGTGTGACTTTTCAAAGAACTGTAGAGCTTTTGATATAACAAAATCAAATCCATGTCTGTGTCCTGCAGCAGATGGGAGAACTTTCGTAAAACAACAAAAAAAGCAATTCTTCTGTTCTTACTAACTTTTTATTCTGTAGATACCATGGATTTATCCAGACAGGTTGTGATGCTCTAGTGCCATGATTATGAAATGCATGGCAATGTGTCTGTATTTTGAGCAGGAAGAATGTGGGGTAATTTTGGTTATTTTGGGGTTTTCCGAGTCTTCATATTAAAGATATGAACTGAAATTGTGAATTATTTTTATGAGCTGTGAATGAATAATAAAAAAAGGAAAAACCTTAGCCAGAAAAGATCTTTCCTAAAGTCTGTTTCTTCTACGTACAATCAATTCATAGACTGTCTACTTGCCAAAGGTCTTTCCAATGTCTTCCAGGAAAAGAAATGAAAAAAAAAATGCTAATGTGGTTGCCTACATATTCCGTATCTCCCACAACTTCCAAATAGCTGTATCTTAAAATGCAGAATAATAAAATAAATGTGATGCTACAGAACCAACTCAGAAAAACACTTGAGTGAATGTTTAAAATAATATGTTCTTCCAGTAATTTTTTTCATGCCAGAGGTTATTTCTTGTATTGGGTTTACTGATATCTGACTTTCTAGTGTCTCATTTTTCATTAAAGAATACCAGAAAGCTGTAGAAGCATTATCTAAATTCTTATACAGAATAATCCTGTGAAGAATGTTATGTTAGAAATAGGAAAATAGTATCATTTAAGGTGAAGGACTTGCCTGAGTTCATGTTGTATTTCAGAAGAAAAGGAAGGAACATTTCCTGGGAACTGTCATTCCTATTTAATATTTTTGATATATAATAACTGAATACATGTCAAAATGTGGTATGGCTCCTTTTTTTTTTTTGTGCTTTTTTACGTGTATGGATGATCTCCTGTATGTTAGCGTACACGTGGAAGTTTAATCATTACCCAGAGTCTTAGGCATAAATAGATGATTCATTCTCACCTGTTTTCTTGAACCAAATCTCTGTAAGTTTCTCTTCATTCTCATTTGAAGTGAGACATTTTCTGTTTTCCTATCTCCTAATGAATCCTACTTCTGCAAGTCTTTTCCATCTCCATGTGTGTCTGTTTTATTCTTTACTTTCTGCTTTTTGTGTACTGATTACTTAATGATAAATCAAACCAGACTTTTTAAAAGCCAGCATTAAGAGTTCTTGTAATTTTTACTGCGTGCATCTGTACCATAGTATCATGGAACAATATATTCAGCTCCCTCCTCAGTGAATCTGAGTCAATTGCCTTATTAGAAAATCGACTAAAGCATTTGGAGTGTGGTAAGTACATCCTTAAACCCAGTGGATTCAGCAACTGACAAAAATTAAATTTTTAAAACGTGAAGAAGATTGTAAAGCTTTGCCTTTGATTTTTTCTTTACCTATTACTTGTTGAACCTCTCCTTTCTTGGATTTGTTGTATAATAATTAGTGACAACAAAAAGGAAATATTTGCTTGATTGAGATATGGATTTACTGAAAGGACTCTGGAGGTTTTAGATTTTTCTCTTTTTCTTTCTCCCATTAATTCCTCTCAGTTTGGTGTGGTGTTATGAAGTGCATACATCTGTTACCATTAAGTGTCTGTTCAGCCCCCCAGCTCTGTTGGAAGTAGTCCAGATAGGTATTTGTCCTGAAATTAATCAAATAATAAAATCTGTTAGTTAAGATTTCATGTAAATGTGTTCATATTTCTAATCTAGTTCAATAGCAGAACTAGTTCCCCAACTATAATACTCATTGATTCAATTGATGGTGTAAGAAGATGTTTGTGTCTCATCAATTCCACCTGCCAGCACAGATCCCCTCTTCTCTTACACTTGGACTATAAGCTCTCTGGGACAGAAGACTTTTTTTTTTTTTTTTTTCCCCTGGATTTCTACCATGCTTAGCACAGTGGCACACTAGTTCACTTCTGGCATTCTTAAACTGAAAAAAATAAATGCTTTTGTAAAGTTACCATGGTCTTGAAGATAGAAAGCGAAGAAATGTTGTTGTGTAGGTTCTTATTTCATGGTTATCTGTCTGCAAGCCAAGCACTGGGGGTTAGCTTGACAAAATGGAAAGCAATTTAAACTCATTTCTATACCAAATATTTTGTGTTTTAAAGTTAGAATGCTCAGCACAGCAGGAATTATCTCTTACTATGGTATTCAACAACAAAAGCGTGAAAAGGAAGTAGAATATAGCTCAGAGGTGCATGACTAAAAAGTAGATTCTACAGTGCTCTATTAGCCACTTACAGGCCCTACACCTATAGTGAAGAGAATGGGGATTCACAGCCCATACTCTGTCTGTAAAAAGATGATTGCTTTTTTACAATGACCATAAAATTTAAAATGCAGAAATCCATCACTGACACTTTTTTTAGCTGCTAGGGAATGACGTGATAATTAGGAGATTATAGAGTCAGACAGAAAGGAACTGAACCTGGCTATCATACTTCTAGGAAATGGCATGAACTTCTAATTTAATAAGGAAAAGGTAGAGACCAATGGGGCCACTAAGGCAAAGAAAACCTTTCTGAATGAAAACAGTAATGAAGGCTGTGTTTTGTACTTCGAGCAACTCCAATCTGTTGCTATTTGTTACGCATGCTTCTGAGCATAGATTGACCTAGTAGATTGACATCTTGGGGGGACGCTTATCAAGCATGAGAACAAGCCATCTGGTTTTTGAATCTTGGAAGGCCTTGGTGCTAATGTTAGCTGTTGGTAGCACTATTACATCTTCGCCAGACCAATAAATTGAATCAATGGTGCATGGGATACATATTTTGTATGAAGTTCTACAGTCCTCTTCTGTGGGTATGTATCTGGCCAGGGTCTGACTTTGGAAGGAAACTAGAATGTGCATAGGCAGCTGCAGCATGTTTCACTGTGTCATGAGCTGTGGGAGACCAAGATTTAGAGTGCACTATGAACTGCATCTTCACAAAGCATCAACACAGACATATTCTGTTGGATAAATCTCATGGATTTTGAAGCTTGGAACCCCATATAGTTCATTTCAGGAACCCAGATACTATTTTTGGTGAGCACCATGGAGCTTCAGTATTCTCAAGAGTCTAAGATGAATATTTCATAGAAACTTGAAACAGAAAGAACTAAATATTGCTGTAGTATGTGTTCCAACACCACACAGAAAGTATGTCAACATAGGACATGTAGGAGTACAATGAACTGTATGTTTGCTTGTGGCCTTTGTTTTTGAAACAGATCTGCTACAAATGTATCCTGGTGACCAGAGCACATACCCAAGAAACTAGAGGTTTCAACTGGAGGCTTGAAGGATTAAGTTACTTCCCCCCATGAACTTCCTGGTAATGTAAGTATAGGTTAGACAGTAGGTCTAGAGTAAGGAGAGGGGGTGTCCTACTTCCTTTCTTTTTTTCCCCACCAATACCAATTTAATGAAAAATACATGTATAATCCTAGAACTAGGCACAAAACCCGAAGACCTCTCCCCTCGCTATGGTGTGATGTCAGCCTCTGCTTTATTCCCAGATTTTTCTCTTTTACTTTTCTCTTTACAAATCTTGTGATTAATTTCTGGGCAGCCTTACAGTTGCAGCAGAAGGAAGGAAGGAGGGCTCATCCTTTCAACTTGCTCTAGACCCTAGCAAATAGGGTTCTTTCCACATCAGAGAAGTTTTCCAGTATAGGTTTAGGTTAAGGTACATTTAAGCCAAAGAACACAGTAAATAAAAGTATCTTATTTTCCATATTTGCTCTTCAAAACAAGCAGTAGGTTTTTGTCCCAGCTGTGTTCTTAAAAAACAAAGATGCAAAACAGTGATTCCATTCTTTCAAAGGATAAGATGTAAGGAATGAAAACTATGGAGTTTGCCAGGTGGACCTACCTAATATCTGGACTTAACAGCAGAGAGGAGTGGAATTTCACACACATCCCAGTGCTCTCCATTTCTTACTTAGAAACACCAGAGCATTTTCTTTGATCTAACTCTACTGGAAATTATGAACTTTCTGAAAATTGTTGGCATGGAACTGCATGGTTTCTTAGAAAATTTAAAGCTGATGAAGAGGAAACAAAATAAATCCCTTGTGTCTCTTGAAAAATGGAATTTTTTTAAGCAATTTATTAAAAGTCAATTATATAATTGCTAATTTCAACATATACAAGGTTTATTTAAAAGCAAGACAAAAATCTGCTGGAAAATTTTAGTCATTCATAGAAAAGGGTGACATGTTGCATACACTTCTTGCCATTTGGACAGTTTATTAACATGGGGCTCATACACAATTATGAATATATATAGTTCTTCACTCCACCCATGCCCCAAGCTGCCCAGCTATAAGCAAACTTATCTGACAGCTAGTAAGTGAGTCTGTAAGTCCAGGCTAAGCCTTCCCCAAGAGTAAATATAGTAGCTTAGGCTTTGCATTTAGCTTAGCATGGGCTGTAATGTAGCTTCTGGAGCACAGCTGGCTCATCATGAAGGCAGAGCAAAGTGTGACAGAGTGGGAACTTTGCCTGAGACAGGTTTATCATGAAACTGCACCTTTAGTGACTATATTACAATGTGACTTGTCTTATCATATTCTAAACATTTTATTTTATAGTAACCTGTGAAATGACATACACAAATGATTCACATAAATTAGATTAGTTCAAATTGCATTTTAGTGAGTTTTGATTGACACAAGACAATGGTAATTAATCATGGTGGGGCAATAATGGCTTTGCAGTTACTGACCTGCAAAATCTGTCTTCAAGAGATAGTGTTTCAGTTATTATCTGAACTTAGTGTCTCTTTTCAGAGGGACAAAGCTCATTATCTTACAATTTCTTTTAATTTCTATTTCACAGAGAATACAATAAAGCAACAACAAATTAGCTTTGATCTCACAGAAGTCAAAACAAAGGAAACAATCTTTATCAATTTTGCAATGTCTCCTTCAATGACCGGTTTTCTCCATTGCAAATTTGGTTTTGCTTTGCTAATGTTTTCCTACTGCAGAAACATCTAATGCTGATTTTTCTTCTGTTGAGTTATACAACTTCAATTTTACCTGAATTATTTGCCTTAATGCATATATTTTTCCAAAAGGAAAGGATGTTCTGGATGTGTTTTAACATTACTACTACATGAAAGAAACACACTATAGTCCATCCCAACAAAAACAGAAAGCTTGAGTTATTAACAATATATATTGCTTACATTACTTCCTGCTGTGAACATTAAAATTTTGCTATATTCTAGCCTTTTTTGCCATCTGGTTGAAAATCAATGATGAGGGAAAAGGCAAGTCTTATTTAGAGAGAACTCTGACACCTTTTATGACTTAGCTCAGTCCCTGTGATGTCCTAAAAGGGCAAGACACTATCTAGATTTGAAGAAATGAATGTTCCTACTTCCACTGCTTGTACATGTCTGCCTGGTCTTGAAATGCAAGGTAGTGAGACTAGTTTTTTATAAATTAAATCTGTATGTCATCAACATGTATGTCATGCATTGGATGATGATCTATCATCTGCAACAATTATGGGTACACTATAAAATTTTCATGAGTGCATAATCTCCAAAAAAAACCCTAGTTATTAGCTCTTATCACAGTAATATTATTCATCTCAACATTTTGAGGGAAGGGGGTGCCCCTGTCAAAAGGAAAAAATGTAAGTCCTCTTAAGGTCCCCTGGGAGGCCAGTTACAAGGACTGTCAGTTCTATTATCACAATTTACAATTCCAGAAAACACAACGTTTCAGCCTGCATATTCAACTAAATATATGCTGAAATGCCAGACTAAAAAGAAAAATAATTAAAAAAAAAAAGTCTGGTCTCTGTTTCAATAAGACCTAGTCTTGTTGAATGCTCTGACAAGAAAAAAACTTAATGCCTCTTAGGCATATTCATAGATATAAAAGCCCTGCAAAGTCTGTTGCCATCTCTCCTCTTGCAACACCGCTTGCTGGAGCAAGAAATAGGTGCTCTCCAACTCCATGAGCTAAAGTAAGCAAAGCTGCTCCCAGCTGTGGCAAGGAAGCCAGTCAGCAAGTGAGCTACCAGCCATCAGCACAAACTGTCTGGTCTCTCCTGCTGGCTGATTAGAGCAGGAAAGGACAGCAGCAGGGTCAGAAGTGATACATGTGCTCTAATTGATGCAGCTCAGGACACTGTTGTGCCCACATAGCAAACTCTGTAGGTGGATGGAATACAAGCATCTCACAGAGGGAAGGATAGCGTGAACCACTGAGCAGAGTTCGGTTATTATCATAGATGACGACTCCAATAAATTCTCTGAAGTGGAAGAAGAGATTAATGAACAGAGACAGTGTGAGGAAGGGTGAGAGGAGGCTTTGTTCTGACCAGTAACAGAAAGCTGCTCCTCTTCCAGCGTTTGCTCAAAGTAGGACATAGGCAACCACCAGCAGGCTCCTGTATATTTTCCAAAGTGATCCCTGAACACCGCTGCAAACTTATGATTGATTATAGAATACAGACCAGTAAAATCTGCAAAACCAATTAATATTTAGATTTTAAGTGTGTAAGTCTGAGAAACACTGCAGCTTACACATGTTGTCTCTACAGCTATAAAAGCATTTTGTAAATACCCAAAAAGATTAAACCTAGTCCCTCTGTCATAACTTCATGTTAAAAAAATTTACAAAACATTGCTGACCTCAGAAGATAGCCCTGCCTGCACAGTGAAACTCACAAGATAAACTGAAGTTAATTTTAACAGTAGCTATTTATGCAATAATTTCTGTCAGAAATGCAGATCTGTCTTGAGGGGGGCATGCATATTTTTCAAAAACTGTGTGTCCTTCTCTGCATACTGATGAAAAGTAGTGGTCTTTCACTTGATACATAGTTTCAATGTAGAACTTTTTGCTGTAGGATGCTATTGATTCCTCAAAGCCAGTGTTCCACCATCTGCCAGGGATATCAACTGTACAGCAGAGTCAGCAGAATGGAGCATGGACTAGGTATCAGGTACTCTAGTTCACAGAGGAGCACACAAGCTGGCAGCACCAATGAAGGAGGATTTGCATTAGGACAATCTTAGTAACCTTAGAAGACTATAGACATGCATCCCTTCTGCCAGCCCTGCTGCAGAAGCAGCAATCTGTCAGTGGGGTGATAAGAAAAAGCTGAAGAGGTGATTTAAAACCCATGTAAGAGTCTGCTTATACTAAAACTACAAAATAATCCTTGTGTTTGTGATACAAGCAGATATCTAGCTATTAGGAATTTGAATTAGATCTTCAATGGGCAGCATTTTATACTACCTTTAACTACTGTGAAGTTTGGACATTGTTAGGGAAGGAACAACTGACTAGATGAGACACAGTCCTGATCCTTTAAAATATTATATTATTGACCCAATTATTTGTCATTTTGGAAATCATTTGAGTCCAGAGCATTTTGCAAGCATACTATGTTTCCATAGTAATTTTTCTTTCTTTTTTTGGTTATGTTAATAACATGTGGTACAATAAATTTGTAGCTTGTAAATTAGACTTGAGGCACAGCTTTAATGGATGCTAAAACTCTTGCAGTGGAGGTACAGCAATGGTCTTATATTTGCACAATACTGCAAAATCTTCGTTCAGAGGGAAACAGCCCAGTTTTCTACCTCTGCTGATTTTCTAGTTAATACAAGCAGAGCTATACTGGTCTGATTTTGCATGCATCTGCTGGCCCAAAGAAAGGTCATATCTTTTTACAAAAACTCACATAAATCAAAGGCACTTCTTCTGTCTGATCATAAACCTTTTGCAAGGAAGATAGACTTAAGCTTGATTTAGGATTCCACATGGAAAAATACAGACCTGCCTACAGTAATACCTGCATGTTTTTTCTAATGGCACCTGCTCTTCTTGGTGAGACAGACACAGCTTTGGATCAGGAGCACTATTGTATGCCACATGTGTGTAACAGGTTTCTACCATCTAACTGTAAGGCTGCAAATCTATTTGGATCTCAACCTGGCATACCTCAGTTAAGATCAAATCGTCAATCACCTTCCATGCAGCAACTGTGAATTATTTTTGGTTTCTTGACAAAGAACATTAATATTTCAGTTTGGGCATAAAAGGATATAAGAATGGATGCCATTATCTCTTTCTGTGTAATGACACAAGCAAAGATATTTATTACAATTTAGAAATTTAATCCTAAAAATATTTATTTTATTTTATTTTTAATGGAAAGGACAGATTACCACATTAGTACAAGACAAATAAGGAAGTGAAGATTTTTTAAGCTGTTCAAACTTTGGTGGTTGAGCCCTCTCTAAAGAGTATTTCAACACCTTTCTCAAAGCAGTTGTATTAGAAATTACATTACCTCAAATGGAAGGTTATAACCTTATGAATTTGCTCCAGAGGAAATGTTATTATATTCGTGCCAAAGTGAGAAGAGATCTTTTGTGGGTAGAAGTCAGTGGAGTGCTATGGAAATTAGAAGTATGAAGTTGAATTGCTACTTATAATTTCTTTTAAAACTTTTTAAAATGTTAATTTGTCCATTGTTTTTGTCCTACAGGCTTCAACTTTGTTCTGCTAATGTATGTTACTTTCTGTGGGACCAATTGGACAACTTCTAGTACGTATACTGCAGATTAAAGTTAAGATTACTTTTATATTAGGTAAGAAGGAAAAGAGTTAACCAGTTTAGCAAATAAATACAAGAAAACCATTCCATAAACAAGATCAAGGATTGCCTTCTCCTGTAACAACTGGGGATAATGATCTATATGAAAAAAAGTTGTTGTGAATGAAGGTCATTTTACCTATAACAGGGAACAGAACTAAGACTACCCCAGACAGAAAAGAAGAGATTGGACTGCATTATCGAAATGTCCAGGCTTTGACTTTGCAGGCAAACATAAGTAATATAAAAATGATCCTCCTATGCAGCTATTAAATTGTTCTTGATGTATTTTATTTCTTATGATTTTAAATTCTGGTCTTCTCGGCATTGATAACAGAAAAGATCCTAAAATAATGAGTCAGAATCCAAGGACTGGCTTAAAAACATGAGAGTTTCCTTAAAATAGTGAATATTTTGTGGCTTTGTTTTGATTTGGTTTTGGCTTGGGATATTCACATTAGGGGTTTTCTTCATAATATATTCAGGTTTTTCTCTAAAATACTAGAAACTTATCTTTCCAGTTCAAAACATGTTCCTTTCTAATATTCCCATGCCTCCCAGACCTGGAGACTCAACAGAACAATCAAACTTCATGAGACTAAGGAGGGACAGCCCTGTTTTACACAAAACAACATGCAGGTGCTCTGGGTCATTAAAATTCCATTTCCTGTTTCCCCTGCTTTCCTTTGTCAAAGAGTCTTCTCTAACAGAGCTATAAATTCCATGTCCTACATTACCAAAGCTCACTTCAAACAGTAAAGCTAATCTAAGTAGAGTTTCTTTGTACAAAACTTGTTTGTGATTTAGTGGTTTGTGCCTAGTATGTCTTGAATACACAAAAAAACCCTTTATAGATTGTTGGAAGACGGGCTGATGCATACGCTGCAGAGACATTTCTATAGTTGTAAAAGATGGATGCAGTGGAAAATCTCTGACCACTGAACAGAGAGCATATTTATTCTGTTCTTCATGTTGTACTGCTGTCAGGTATATTGTTAAGTGAAATAAAAAATGGAAAATTCAGCCAAGTCCAGAAGTTTTAAAGAAAAAAACAACCAGAGATCCAAACTGTTGTGCTTTAAATTAGATTTGTTCTTCCTTCTCCTTCAGTTTATTTAAAAGCTTATGTATGTTGAGCTTTGAGGGTAATGCATTCTCTGAAATGATAGAAACGAAAATATTTTAACAGTCAAAGTTCCTTACCACAAATGTAGGATGAATTTTTTTGGCTTCTTTTCTGATCCATTTTGACAGCCACCAGCATTCTCTACTTCTCTGGCAGGGATGGAATGCTTAACTGTACAGAGAGCTCTTTGCTGGGTCCCATTACAGAGGGAGGAATTTCTAAGGCAAGAAGAGATGTTTACAAACTTGTCCTTTGTATGATTCCTCCAAGGATGTTTCAGACAGATGGTAAAATATCCCAAACAGCTTATCACAATGTGCCCATTGTAAAACCAGCAGGAAGTGACCAAAATGCAGCAAAAGAAGACAAGCAATTCTACAGAACCTCAGGTCTCCAATTTCTTTCCTCAAATCTCAATTCCTAGTCTTTTTTCAAGACTGCTAACAAATACCAGTTCCATACATGTTTCTCTCCTCAAAATTAATGATCAGTCCCTATATTCCTATTCCAAGTTTCCTGGAACAAGACCACTTCCTTCAACACATACACTTTGATGAGGCTGTCTGAATTTATATTAGTCTATCTGAATTTCTGTCAGACAGATTTTTCTTTCATGAGTCCTGGAGGAATCACTGAGAACATTCAGTATGCACTCATTTTAGGTACCCATCTATACATAGTCTGTAGCAGCCCAGAGTGACAATTACAGGAAAAGTCCTTAGGGGTGTAGGAAGAAGAACAATATACAGAACTGTATGGACAATGTAGATACCAATTTTTAGCAAATCTTCACTGAGCATGTGTACAAAATTCTTCTTCAGAGAATTATGGCTAGATCAGACTTTGCTGGATATTAACAGAACAGGCAAGAAAGTATCCTGCTGCAGACTCCTTTCCCCACTCTCCTGCTGCCAACGTCCAATTTCAAACTAGGGCTTCTTGAATAAAATTCTGTTTGAAGGTTTTAAGCTAGAGCAATGTTTTATTCCCTATCACATTCTTGAATATGGCTACTGTGGCTGGAACGTAAGAAAAAAATGTTCAAGTGAGGTAACTATCCTCCACAGATACCTTCTGCTTTGGTTTGGTGTCCAAAAACATAACCAAATACATTGAGACAATAAACAATAAGCAAGACAGATAAGGGGAAACCTGCTGGATGAGGTATTGAAAAAATAAGAAAACTGCAATGGCTTGTGCAAGACACACTGCTGACAAAAGACAGCATTTTGTTTGCTAGAGGTGGTTAGGCTGTCAGCATAATTCTTTATTAACTATATAACTCAGTTTTATTTGCACCTCACTTTGTATCTCCTCATATAATTCTTTTTTTTTGAGATTTACACACACATAGTTAATAACCATTTCTTTTCCATTAGGCCTTCTCAAGTCTTAAAAATTTGTGAAACAAAGTGCCAAAACTAGCCATTCAATACATGCAGTTAAAAGCAATGGGGTGCCTATAGCTTTATGTTAACAAAAAAAAAAAAAAAAACGGAATTAGATAATCAAATTCAATTTATTTATGGATAATAGAAGCAATGGCCTTGAACTTGACCTCTAGGCAGGATTGACTACATTTATATCATTCTCACCAGATATTTCTCTAATCTGTTCTCAGAGACCTCCAGTATTGGAAACATTTCACTTTCCTCACTATTCCAGTGCTTCAATATTGCTGTTGTTAAAAGTTTCCCCTAAAATTTAATCTCAGCCTCTCACTGCAGATTAAGCCCATTGCTTCTTCTGTAATTCACTATGGATTTGCAAAAGAGGACACTTCCTTCCTCAGTACCCCGATCTTTCACATATTTGAAAACTATTATCTCTCTCAAAGCTTTACTTCTTTGGTATAAATAATTCCCATTTGTTCACTCTTTCCTCACAGACTTTATTTTCTAGACCTCTGGTCATACTCATTGCTCTACTCAAGATTACTTTCAGAAGGTCCAACTGCTTCTTGAAGCACCTTTGACAAAACTGGAAACACTATGCCAGCTGGAACTTTTCCATTTCTCGGTAGAGCAGAGTTCACAGGTCTGACAAGCTGCAGTTCTTTTTTATGTAGCCCCCTATGGTCTGTGTCTTTTCTACAACAGTAGAAAATAATTCACAACAAGGGAAAAGTTGAAACATTAATGTTCAGCTTCATGACTCTTTAGATCCACCAAACACCCTCTTGCTCACCTTCCTGTGTTAGTGTCACTGATAATTCTTGTCCTGGTTCATATATGACTCACTCCCAGTGTCTCTCAGGCTGCACCAGTCTGAGCACAAAAGGGTATTGCAGTATTGTGCAACAGACTCTTTCTGAATTCCTATCAGGTCCCTGAAAATTTTTCTGTCCCTGAGCTCCCAGCTTAGCATTTTAAACCCATTTCGTGTATGAGTCCAAAAACCTTGCAAAGCTACTTGCTCTTCTGATCACAAGATGCTGATAACCAGATCCAGAATTAGTCTTGGGTGCCTAAAATTAAATTAAATCACATAAATCCACTTGAGCAATACACAAAATTGCTCAATTGCTTAAGCAATGGACAGTTAATACACACCTGAAAAAAGAATGTAATCTAACCTAACTTTCCCTAAACTGGGACTTGGGTGTCTAATAGCTACATGGCAATCCAGTCTACCCGTTTTCCTAACAACCTATACAAAATTAGTTAGATGCCTGCTTAATTAGCTGACAACATTCTATGAGACTAAACTTAGTTACACATGCATGTTCAGAAGTGCCTATTCTGGAACACATCTCCTGCCTTGAGCTCCCTATTAATCCAGAGTTAGGTGTACAGTCCTTAGCTTTTATGAAGGTCTCTTGAGATGCCTGATTACTGTTAGAAGTAATCTTACAGTCTGACTGTAAAGTAGACTATCTCCTAAACGTACTTACGAATTAGTGACATTTTCTCTTTATGAGCCAATAAGAGTCTAATTGGTCTAATTTAAAAAACACATTTATTGCAAATAAAAGGCTCAAAAGACCAATACAAGACTAGTGTATGGATGTCTTCAGACCAGCTCTGCTGCGCTGGAATCCATCTGCCCTCACAGTCTCTAATTTTCCAGTTAAGGACCTATATTTAGGAGAAGATTGAATCTTCAGAGACCTTCTTTCGTCCCTCCCTTCTTCCTTCTCCCCTGAAAAGAGACTTCAGGTACTTACATTAGGAGGAATGGACTACAGGTTATGCCCCTTGGCAAACGAATGCCTAAATCAGGTGGACTTAACTCCATCCTAAAGTTTAGTCACTAAACTAGGTACTAAAATTCTGCTGGAGTGCACATCTAACAGATGTCATTTTTGCCTGTGCAGATCATCTCAGTGCCTGGTCTATATGAATGCTTGTGCTGTAAGGCCCCTGTAGATTAGAACTGAAGATTCTAGTCAAATACAGATATTATTGATCAAAGTAGCATACCTAAAGCATTCTTCATTTTCACAGCTCTTTGCAAACATGAACTAAGTCAGGCACCTTCCACAGTACTCTGAAATCCCAAGTGACAGAGAGCTGATGATCTTTCAGTGAAAACTGGTTTAAAAGCATGTGGCTATACACACCAAATAAATTACAGTATTCTGCTATATACAGAAGCTGAACAGAAAAGAAATGGAGAATTTCTACCCATTCATGTCTGGACACATGAGGATATAGTGCTATTACTAATGATTTTGTCAGCATAATGCATCTTAAAAATAGAAATCACTCTTTCTACTGCAATAAATTCCAGAAAAGACCTCAAAATTGCCAAAATAAGGGTGGAATCTGTCATGTTAGTCAGTATGAGTATTATTTCTCTTACCAACACATCTCAAAATGCTTAGGAAACTTCCACTACATGAACCCCATGAAATGGAGGATTAAATTAATTAACTCTTGCCCTGAGTAGGTGGACTTAACTGCCCATAATGCCTGGTTTTTACATCAAAACAAAATAAGTATGAAAAAATATGTATGTCTCTGTTGTGATCTGAAATCTTCATTTGGAAACTACTTCAACCCTTCCCCCAGCCTCCAGCTGGAACTTCTGTAATAATAGTATTTGACATTAAGTAACAAGAAGTGACCTGAAGAGAGGATGTTGGTTCAGCCAATGTCATATCCAGGTACAAGTGAAATCTGATGCAGACAGGTGTAAAAGGAATGAGATATGAACTGAAGCTGCATTTTCTTGAATCGGATGAAGACAGAGATATTGATATGACTTGAGCTCTGCTTCAGGAGACCTAGTTCAGACCCTTACAAAGCCTTGATTAGTTTTTAGAGAAAAAAAAAATGTGTTATTTGAAAGAAAAAAGCAAGACTAAAAATCAGTGCTGAGCATGTCATAAATTCAGTGTACATGGAGAAATAGTCTATTTTGTTTCCCTGCTAGAAGTGAATATTCTTAATCTATTGTTTCCTAGAGCTGTGTGGAATCTATATTTAAATATTGATTGAAAATTTATTTGGCAATTGTAAAGGTAATATTGAAAGGGGGCAGGGAAGGAGCAGCAAAATCAAAAGAACAATAATTATTTGAACATTGCCCATGAAGCTCTTGAACATGAAAAGAAATCTACAGAGGGGAAAAATAGATATGGGATGAAATATATTTTTAAAGTATCCTACGTTAGAGAGACCACTTTGAAATATTGAAAGGATTGCATTATTTGTTTTCTGCTCTTTAGAAGCTATGCTAACTCAGAATGAACTGTCAAAGTGGTCATTTTAGAAAGTATTTGTAAGTCAAGTTGACGTACTGGTCTTAATTTTTTTGCACTACTCAGCGTTTTTCTTTTCTGTTTTTTAATGCTTTCATCTTCTCATTATCTTCATGTAATATGTAAGAAAGAAACAGTTTCTGATTATCAAACAACATAAGAGAACAAGAAAGTAGAAAGACCTGTGCTGTATAAAATCAGAAACCAGCCAGAACTGGGGCCCATACAGATGTCTTAGGAAAGGTATAAGAAAGAACACGACATGCATATAGTAAGATTTCTTCAGAATTATTTTTCTGAACTGGTGGTTATAAATTTGTACTGAATCTCCTTTTATGAATTTCACTTTCATTAATTTGTCCAATTACTTTTTGAACTATGTAAAATTTTGGCATTTACAACAACTGACAAGAATTAATTCCAAAGTTTAATAATACATGCCATGGAAACTTGCCTCCTTTTGCTTGTTTTAAACCTGCTACCTCATAATTTCCTTTAATTTCCATTAATTCTCATAATATAAGGATCAGGAAATAATTGGTCTCTATGTACTTTGTCCAGGCTACTCCATGCTCTTAAAGACCTCTTTAATGTCTCTTCCAGGCTGAAAAGTCCTCATCTGTTTATTTGTTCCTCATATAAAAAATTGTTCACTCTTCTCTGCATCTCCTGCAGTTCAACTATATCCTTTTTGAAATTGCCTGACCAGAACAGTAGTCAAGATATGGGCATGCTGTGGATTGTATAATGGTATAATGATGTTTCTTGTTCTGTCAGGCATTTATTTCCTAATAATTTATTACATTTTAATTGCTTCTTTGATAATTACTGAGCACTGAGCTGATGTTTGCATAAAATTTATTGACTTCACATCCGAAACCTTTTTCATAGTTCAGATTGTACCACTGTATATTTGAAATTAGAATAGCTTTCCTCCTACAAATCATTTTATTTTAATAAACATAGAATTTAATTTGCTATTTTCTTTCTCAGCTACTTGGCATCAGATGATTCATTTGTGACTTTTTTTGCTTGCATTCATCTTTACTATCCCAAATAACTTAGTATTGTTAGAAACCTGTGTCATCTCATTCACACCCTTTTAACAATCATTCATGAATAAATTGAATAACAGATCCTAGCATTAACTCCTATAAGATTCTAATAATGGCTTCAGTCATTTACACCTACCAACCACTTACTCCTACTTTTTAATTCCACTCTTTTATATGGTTGTTTATGCTTTTGATGAACTTCCCTTTTATCCCATGCCAACTCAAGTTTTCTCCAGAGTTTTTGGAAAAAGCTTTGTCAAAAGCTTTTTGGAGACTGCAACAGCCTGTAGCAACTTGATGACTCTTGTTCTTGCACTGAATGACTCCTTTAAAGAATTCCAGATTTGTGGAATGTGACTCCTTTCTCCAAAAGCCAATGGTTGGTTCTTCCCAAGCATATCACATGTTGTTGTGATTGTGCATATGTATCTATGCACCGTCTGTTTTCTATTAAACTTTCCATCATTTTTTTCCAGTATAGAAAACAGATTTCTTATTTGCAGCTTTGGGGGACTTATTTTACAATATTTTTTTTTAAATCACCTTTATGTTTGTCACCCTCTGTTCCTTCTCTGCTGAAGCAATTTTAACAGGTAGCACACATACCACAGTTAAATAGGTCAGTTATTTCATACTTCAAAGAATACCACCTGCGTCTGTCAGATTGTTACTATTCATTTCACTAGTTTATTCTAGAATCTTTTCTAATGACACTTAGTTTGAGGCAGATCCTCCAGTAAGTTGCTCACGAACAAGGCTTCTGGCGTGGGTACCTCCTTTAGATCCTCCATTGTGAATATAGATGCAAGGAAGTGATTTAGCTTTTCTGCTACAGCTTTATCTTCTTTAACATTCCTTTGCACTTTGATCACCTATTGACTTTACATATTGTTTGGCAAGCTTCCTCTTTCCGATCTGTTTGAAAAGAATTTAATGTAGTTTTTATGACTTCCACAAGTTTTTCATCAAAATCTATTATGCCCTGCTGTATTGTATTTTTACATTTAACTCACCAGTGTTTACATCCTTTTGTGCTTGTTTTTTTTTTTTTTTCAATGGGACGTGACTTCAGTATTTTGAAGGATTCTTCTTATATTTAATAGCTTCCTTTATCTTGCTGCTTACTGTTGCTTACTGCAAACGTAAAGTGCTTTTACTTAAAAATAAGATGACTTTGGCTCTGTGGAGGAGTGCTCTTTTTAGTCTTCTGTCGTTGTAGCTGTGTTAACCACTATACATTTGGTCTCAGCCTTTACTGAGCTGTCTTTAAATAATCACCTTGCTATTTCTTAGCACTTAGTTGTTTTAGCTACCTCTTTGAATATCTTGACCTTCTATTAGGTTCTTACTTGAAACAAATGAACAATCATGAAGGGATAGACCTAAAAAGAGGCTTTGGATCCCAATACAGTGTGATGTGGTTTATTTTTAAGAGCTAGTTGCATGAAAGAATTCAAAATTCGGTACCTGTACTCTCTGTACAGTCTTTTCCTATAATCTTGTTGTAATCTTCCCATAAGAAAAGTACCCAGAAAAAGCAGCTCATTGAACAGGGAGTTGACTAAAGACCCTGGGGTTCACTGAGGACAAAACTATACCCTAAAGTACAACTCCCTCTTCATTTCAGCCTGTTTAGCCTAGACAAGAGAAGGCTCAAGGGGATCTTATCAATATATATAAATACCTGAAGGGAGGGTGCAAAGAAAATGGAGCCAAGTTCCTTTCAGTGGTACCCAGTGATACGACAAGAGGGAATAGACACAAACAGGAGGTGCCATCTGAACATCAGGAAACATTTTTCTACTGTGAGGGTGACTGAACATTGGCACAGGTTGCCAGAGTGGAATCTCGCTCTCCTTAGAGATATTCAAAACCCATCTGGACAGGGTCCTGGGCAACTGGCTCTAGGTGGCTCTGCTTGAGCAGGGGGATTGGACAAGACGACTTCCAGAGGTCCCTTTCAACATCAAACATTCTGTGATTTTCTGATCTCAGGCATTATGCAAGGGTATGGAGAAATATCTTCCTCCACTCACAATCCAAAACCCTCTCCAGAAATGAAGGAAACCCCTAAGAATGAAGTCAATGGAAAGGTACAGCACATCTGCCTTAGGGCAGCCACCCACATTTTCAGCAGATGCAGAAACAGACTAAATGACACCATTCATGGGATGGTGCAGCAGTGCTCTCTCAACCAGCCTCTGCCATGCGATATAGGCAGGGCAGAGGCACTGGTGGTAGTCTGTCTGGTGGAAGATGTTCGCCCTTTCCTTCAGGGATTCAGAACCCCATGTCACCATCTCCAGGCACAAACTCTAATAAAGAGCTTGCGGGTTTGTCTACTTCCTTCTTGCCTCCTTGCCCACTCAGTCTTCAGTTTGCTTTCATCTTTCTGCAACATATGAGCAGCTCCTAAGGAAGGGATGAAGTTTATCACATAGTGTTGTTCTTAAGGTAAAAGTAAAGTGGGGGCTGTGTTTCAGTCTCTTCACACCAGAAGAAAAAATGAATCTGGCATTCCTTTCTCTTGGATGAGCCTTCTAATTACTGCATAATTAAATAAATGAAAAGTTGTGGCACAAGTCTTCACCAGCTTTTGTCAATAGGAAGTAGGTGTCATTACCAGCATGTACTGTGGTGACAGACTGCTGAGATATGCTCCAGAAAATCCTTCCAGAGAAGCCCTCTGGGAAGACACAAGCAAATGAGTTCTGTCTAGCAAAGCTTGATTGGTTTTAAACATTCTGCTGAGGAAAAATGATAAAAAAGGGGGTTTGGACATTAGTGGAACAAATAGACAGGTTGCCTGGGGAACCTTAATGTTTCATTCTGGGGTTTTCATAAAGTTTACTTTGTCTTAGACAAAGCCACAGAGAAAAACTGATTTCAGGCTTAGCTGCTCTAAGACATTGTCTGTTCTTCTCTGGGCACTATATAGCTGATTTTGTCAGCTGAATAACAGAAAAATACATACATTTTTAAACAATCTATATATTTAAATCCCCAAAATATTTTCATCCAATACCTTTTTACAAGACGTTGTTCACAGCTATTTTTTTACTGGGTAAAAATATCTCCCAAATTTTGATTCTGATTACTCAATTTTCTTTGTTTAAAGGTTCCTCTTTCAGTATTCACCTATGTGCTTAAATTTAAAAGGGTATGCTATTAGTTTACTTTTTTGCACCAGTCATTTTTTTCCTCTTTATAACTAAAAGATTTTTCAAAATCTGTCAGGGTTTTCATCAGCATGTAAGTTTAATCACAACCTTTAACTAGAAAAATTTTAGTTAGATTTTCAAAATTCCATAAAAATATAAAGTTTTTATCTCCAGTTTAATCATCAAGGTTCTTAGGATACTGTTTTGTCACAGGAATATTTTAAAATGTCTAGAAATAAAAAAGTATATACCTATAAAATAATTAAGTGGTCTTTTTTCTCAGAGAGATAAAATTATAGTAAAATATACAATAAATCAGTTTGCAATTTTATAATTTTATTCTATTCTGTCAAAACAAACTTGTTGATATCAGTGTGTAATAAAACTCTAACAATATCTGATAACAAGTTAGGTCCTGAAAAAAAACCCTTCATGTTGCAATCTCACAGTAATAATTCGAAGTAAACTGTAGGCTTAGAATGAGTTATGAGCATTTACAGGTGGTAAATCTGCAAAATTCATCTATCTACATGGGCAATATGGAGTAATTCCACTGAAATCTAGTTTTAAGAAGGCCAGAAGACTATGTGTTTAATTTACTCCAGATGTAGCCAGTTAAAAATAAACAGAGCTGAGAGCTCCTGAGCTACACATTAAGCTTGGAAATGAAGCAATAGAGGCAACTGTTTAAATGGTGTAAACGGTGTCTGTTACCTATTTTCAACCAGTCTCTTTTGAGCAGTTAGTACTTTGGTTAAATTCCAAGTAAAGATTTGTTATTTCTTAGCATTTTCCCTGTAGTGTGTAAGGGAAAATTAAACTTCAATGGATACCATTAGGCCAGAGCAGGAGCATGACTATTTTCTTTTTACAAGTTCAGCCAGTGTTTTCACAACAGTACTTGCAAATGGCTGAACTTTAAAGAGACACAGCACATTCTGCAGCTACCTCCTCCTGCTCATCTCACTAGCACTGTGCAGGCCACCGAGCTATTTTCACATCTAAATGTTTGTTTTTAACAGCCATGTCTGTGGTGGACTAAGCCTTAGTTATAGCAGTTTAAATAAACTCTTAGGTCACAGTATGGTACCTACACACTGAGCAATGGTGAGATAGGCTTTAGAGACAGAAGTAAGTGGTTTTTTAATCCAACATGTAGAAAACACCTGCAAGCTTGTGTGTATGTGTATGGAGCTCCACACCCTGGTTATAGATTTAAAATGTAATGGTTCAAAATAGGTCTAAAGTGTAACTCACAGCCTACAATTGCAAAATTATCTTATAACTTAGGTATTTTAAATCCAGATTTCTTCCTATATTTCACTTAGTTTCCCTAAGAATTATGCCTTTTTCTGATTGGATTTTGCTTTATCTGACTTCCTAAAAGAAAGAGCAAACAATGTCAAGGTCCTAATGCAGCGAATTATTTCATTATACACTTAATTGCTTAACTTCACAAGTGTCAACAGACACAGAGGAGTCAGCCTTTCATTGAACTGGGTCATATATACATAGAATTTATAACAGTCAACTTTATATTTTTCCAGGATTTCAACTGTAGTTAATATGTTGATGCAATGGGCACAATATGAGTAGGATACATCTCATTGTCTTCAGCCTCTGAAAGGTTAAGCACCTGTTATAAACTAGGTACTAATTTCTTCTGTAGACAATGCAGATGGCACCTACAGGGGCATTCACTGCACACGTCTTAGATACCTATTTTTGGATGGTTTGCATTGCCCACTGACACAGGCTTATTTCTTTTCATTAACAGAGGGAATCCATCTGCTTGTCTTAGATCAAACACCTAAGAGTCAGCTGGGCAATGTTAGATGAGTATCTCCCTGAACATGCAGTACATACTTTATAGGCTTATAGGAGTATTATTTGCAAAAAACTCCCACAGCGAGTTAAGTGATACTGATGTCTCAGTTACCCTGCTTCTCTCATTAGCAGAGTTTTTTTTTTCCTATATCTTTCCTGTCTCTTTGGAAGTATTTTACTATTGAAAGCTGTGAAAGTATCATGCAAGTTACATGGAAGCACAGAAGTGCAAAGAAATGTTGCAGTGGTAGTGGTCTCTTACCAGGGCAGCTCTCTCCTCTCCTGCTGCTTTTCCTTTTGCTCTCCTCCATCTCCCTGATTTTTAAAAGAGCTGGAGGGTTCCACTTGATGCATTTGGCAATAACTATGGCCAAACTGAGTTAATAATGAAAGTATTATTTTTATTAATGATAATAAAGATTTAATCCAATTCATACTCCAGTCTGATATGAGATTCGTCCTTTATTTGCACAATAACAGAGGAATGGACACTGTTTTCATGCTTGTAAAATGCACTATTTTGCTTTGTGCCATGGGGACACTTTTCTTCCATGCATGTTTTTAAAGTTATTCTTATCCAGATTTAATACTTAATATAATTTCATTTATTCAACTTTTATACAGAAATTATATTTTGAAAAAGAAACAAAAAAATACTCTTTTCAATTTCAAATATCAACTTTATTTTAACCTCATTTAAATCTGGCTTTTTAGCCTAAAAGGTTTAATATAAAGGTTAAAGTTTCTTCCTTCTTTATTTTCCGCCTTTATCAATGAACAAGGAGAAAAGTTTAAAAGGGAGAAAGTTAGAGAAGGAACAACTATTCTAAAACTCTAATTAAAATTAAATCAATGAAAGATGTGTTTTCCCTATTTTCCATATTATGCTACTATATTCTGAATAAGAAACATTAGGAAACAGTTGCAGAACAAGGAAAAGCAAGAGAGAATATAAAATAATTTCTTCACACTGAAGGTAGAACAAGGGCATAAAACAAAATGCCAGAAACAAGAACATTTTAATTGAATATGTGTGTATTAGCAAAGAATATTTTCAAAGGAATTTGGGCAATTTGCAGAGTAATATTATTCTACACAACATAAGTGCGATTAGTAAAGGCAAAACGTTCACTAGGAATTTAGAGGCAGACATAAGGCCTGGAATCCAGGTGTAAACTCTTTAGAATCCTACAAATATTTCAGTTAATACTGTATTTGATGTTCTGGAAATACTATTACATAAAGATCTGACACCATTTTGGGTTTTAATCATATAGAAACAGGCAGAACTGCAGAAGACTTTTTGTGAAACTTTAAAGCTAAACTACTCAAAGTAGATATCATATATGCCTGATTAAAAAAAAATACTTGTTATTTTTTTGTCCTTGTCAAGAGAGAAAATATTTTATCATCAATATGGAAATTTGCAAGAGTAGTTTTTCCTTAGAAAGTGTAATAGAAGTTAAACATGATGGTGATTCTTTTTGTTGCTGTTGTGTGCTTTGAAGTCACTGGGATTTAATCATATGCTTCAAGTTAAGCTCATGATAACCTGCAGCTCAAGGATAATGGTCTTTTTAAATTAATAATCTTATTAATTATAATATATATGAGCCACATATGCAGAATGTTCAGCTCCACTCAGGTTCCACTGAACAGAAATCTGAATGAAGTTAGACTGCTGTTTTCTGGAGTAGTCCCTTGCCTTGCAAGGCAAGCAATTGCAGTCTAGCAATCTGCACTGAAATGGTAATGGACCTATGGTTCTAGACAACAGACTTTACTTTTCATATAGAAGGAATGAACACAGATTGAATGCTCTAAAATACGACTATACTAAGTATTAGGATGTGCCTACTGGTAAGAAAAATTAATGGGGCCACTTGTGATAACTTATTGCGGCATAGTAGGTGTCAGGAAGTATGTGTATTACAGATCCCAGCTTTGTACATAGAATAGAACCAAGCCATGTTTTGCTGCTGATTTAAAAATATAAAACTGACAGATGTCGAGGATTACAGTGATTAAATGATGCTTAATAGTTTTTAAAATACTTCAGTAGGAGTGCTATGAAAACTTGATATAATTCATTACACATTATGCAAATAACTGTTAAAATTGTTATCCTAAAACTACATAGTTTAACATTTGATTTTATGTAAGAAAATGGATTGGCTGCTTCTGGCAATGTTAATGTAATTACCATTGGCTTAATTTGTAGCATGAAGATCTGCAAGGCTGTGTCCCATGATAGTTGCCATGTTGTTTTACCACTGTTAAATTGTAATTATAGCTTTGGAAAACCATATGTTTGGGGACATAAACAGTGACAGCAGAATCTTGTCAAAATGGTGGTTGCTTAGCTACAACTAGATGGAACAAACTACTAGTAGAACTGTAAAAATATTTGTTTTTCACGGAGTATATTTAAATGACAAAACAACTGTTGTGACTGTTACTGCTGGTTTTCCTACAGTTACTAACAGGCTGTCAAGAGAAGTGTTACAAAACTCAGCTGGAGTTGTAAGGAGTCACTGCCAGGGAAAACAGACCTCCAGGAAGCCTTTACCGCTAACCTGACTTTGTGGTTACTGGAATTTCTTTTTTCCAGAGAATGAGAAAGTTTGCAGATAGTGCAAGCTTTTTTTCAGATTAGAAAATGTGCAAAATGTTAACAGTTTACACCAAGAGATTATTCATTAAATTTTATTTGAAATTGAAAAACTGAAAAGCATTGTTATAATCATTTTCAAAATTAGTTGATCATGTATTTGAACATTTCCTCTGTTTTCAGTTTTTAATATTAAAAAATGCAAAACTCCTGTAAAATTACCTAGATATTTTTTAATTAACTAAACATTATCAGCTGATAGAAAGACATTTTTCCCTCTTGCATGACTCACCTAGCATTCAAAAAGTTTACATGCCAAACTGAACTTTAAAATTAAGATTGAAATTGCCTACAAATCATTTTTTTCATTACGGGTCAACGTACAAATCTGAAACAAGCATCACTGATAGACTGAATTACTTAAAAAGTCTAAGTTCTGATCCACAGCTTTCACCCTGGGAGTGACTTTGTATTCCACACTTGATTTTAGCAAAAGGCCAATAAGTATTGAATTAATGCAAGAAGTTTGAATTGATGCTTACAGCCTCCCTATTCTTTTAGCAAAAAGAATATGCAAATGTTTGATTAATCAGGCTCTGCTCTTTCTGTTGTCAATGATTTGTTCAAGCCAAACATCCACTTTCAAATTTTAGTTTTAATGCTCTCTTCCTTGTAATATTATTATTAAACTGCAATGAAAATTAAATGGAGACAAGATAATAATTTAAATGAGGCCAATTAATAAATAAAACTTGTAGTCTGCCATTATAAAGCCTTACAGAGCTTGCTTATAACTTGAACACTGGCAGTTCATTCCTTCTTATGTATAGCTGAGTGCTAATTTCTTTCATCGGAGCAATTTCACTGTATGAAAACAAATTAATATGTTGGAGTGTAATTAAACCATTAGGAATGAAATTCTACAGCTGTACACCAGTGAGAATTTAGGAAATGAAGATACAGGAGTATTCAAACATCTATCAGTGCAATAACACTCCCATAATCATACAACTTTTGCTCTCTAGTCATTTAATTTTAAACACCCTTTGTAGGCCAGTTCTGGGAAATGTTTCTTCCCCTCTTTTCTGCAAAGCTCTGAGTATGATTTGTCCCATTTCTTCTGCTCCATTAGGTGTACAGGATAGCCTAATATTAAGAACAGAATTTCCAGTATTCTCATGTTTCCCTTTTGGTAATGATTATAGCACTTAAGTTTCTGAGTGGAGAATGCCACTGTGTTCACTGGAAGGATTATGCACATTCTTCTGCTTTAATCCAGCAGATTTAGTTTTTAAGTTTGTAACATCAGAAATTTTTCTCTAAGTCCAAGAACTCTAATATAAATAATATTTGCTTATACCATATCCTATCAGATTTTAATAAATAAGGATGCCTCACACGGCAAATGTTTCAGTGTTAGGCAGCAGGCTTGAATCTCTTCTGTATTTTGAATAGCATAGTCCCAATAAAAATACCCCAAACACATAAACAAAAAAGTAGGCAATACTAAATTTTTGTCACTCCTTCCCACATGAATGTCCCTATCAAATCTTCATTCTCTTAAATATAACTTCTGGCAACACTCTTCTTTACTGATGAAAGTTTATATACCTTTTGTTGTGCAAACAGGAACATTACAGAAACCACTTTGATGTACAGTCCTCTGTGGAAGGAAGAGTAGCTGAACAAAGCTGATAACAGAAGTACTGTTATTCCATTTACAGTTTGAGAGTTGTCCATCAGACATCTTCTTACCATTGATTGGTAAAGAGCCTAGGTTGTCAAGGAGCCTATTTAACTTCTTCCATGCTGCCAAGTAATAGAATTCTTCACAGTCTGATCTTAATGATGACATTGATCAAAATGTTAACATATGTAGATTTATCAGGACATGACAATTATGGTGATAAGGCCTCATGATTGGAAATTCCAGAGTAAATGTACTGAAATGATAAATGCATATTTTCCAGTTCAAGGAAATGGATTCAGTATTGCAGTTAATGTTTCATACAGCCCAACTTCATTAAGCACAACTCAGCTAATGACATCATGAATTTGTTTCATTTTATCAAATTGCATTAATTAGGGAAATGCATCAAAAACTGATTGTGAATAAATTTTCTTTTCCCTGGAATAAATAAAAAAAGGGTGATTGGATTAATTTGTCCCTTTTCCCCCTATTAACTTGGAGCATGATGATTCTTTCTCAACTTTATGGCATGAACTACTTTGTGTTTAACATGATTCTCATTAACCGGTTTAATTGTAGGGGTTTTAAGCAGGAACACTCACAGGCTGGACCAATGCCAGCTCATTCCTTTCCAATCATATTAAATGCCATCTCTCCAGGGATACAGGCCTTTAACAAAGGCCTGTGTTACCATTATTCTTTATAATGTTAAGAGAAGCAATCAACAAGGTCGTGTCATGGTTCCTTAAATTATTCACGCCTGATCCATTGTATCAAACTGCAATGTTTACTGCAAAATTGTTGTCCTCTGAATTGTGATTGTGATATTGGGGCTCTGCAGGATATGTACGATTCATAGTGATGTCCCCAAGCTCTTAAAAACATTGTCGTGCTGCATTTAATTATAGGAACAGATTCTGCAAATGGTTAAAAATCACATAATTTGCATGTAATTATGGGTATTATGTAGAATGGAAAGGGATAGGTGGCTTTATGCAGAAAGAGTAGGTCTTTCTAGTTTTAACCTTCTGTTGCCCAGGATTCCTAGAAATTATACGTTTAAGTTCACCTTAAAAATCAGCTTTAAAATCATGCTGAGAAACAGCTGCTCTTGTCCTTTTCTGTGTTCTGTGTCAAAGCAGCTCTCTCTCTTTAGGGAAATGGCTGCCAGTGGATTACTGGTAAAGATATTACACTGATGATACAAACAAATGAATACTACATAATAATCCCTGCTATTAAGTGATCACTTTTATTTAATTAAAAACTACCAGTAACTTTTTC
Organism: Morus bassanus; assembly: GCA_031468815.1. Taxonomy (NCBI): domain Eukaryota; kingdom Metazoa; phylum Chordata; class Aves; order Suliformes; family Sulidae; genus Morus; species Morus bassanus. Next base: position 91,576,462 of record CM062569.1, read on the forward strand.
AAATATCAAATTTTCCAAGAAATATTAATCTTTACCTAGCTGAAATGTTGGTCCATATCTGCACTAGCAAACAAAGTTTTTCAATGGTTTGTTGTTCAGGTGAGCTTCCAAATAGGCATATAAATCTGTCTACAGCACGGGCACGAACACATCTCACCCAGGGCTGATAATGATAATCAGAACCAGAAGCAGTCGGTGCATGGTGCAGAGCTCCCTGAGCTGACTGGATGTGAATCAGCTTGGGTCTGACTGCACGCTAAGCCACATTTGTGCAGCAGTGCATTCAAGCTAATAAAGATAGCTGCAAGGCATAACTTGTTAGGTCAGCTGTAGAGCTCATCTGCACCATGTGTATTTACTGAGTTGCATCTCTGCTCACTCAGGGATCTATACACCATACTCCATGCATGCCAGAGACAGGCTGATAAATAAGCTATTCCATCTGGAGACTATGGGTGAACATGTAGAATTGACTTGGCTTTGTAAATTCCTCAGCTGACAAGAGCAAACACAAACCCCAGTGATCTGGGAGAAAGCCTGCCCCGTGGTAAATGTGAAAGGGCTACTTACAGCCAGAAGGAACCTGCAGTGACAGTCTCTTCCACAAATTTCTGTTGTTTCTGGATGATTAGATAGGTCATAGATTGAGCATTTGCTGCAAGGAAACTATAATCAGGAAACTCCTTGTATGCCTAGAAAGCTCTTATAGTGACATAATGATACTACGACTGTTGAATGACTCTACTAGTTTAGTTGAGCGGAGGCTTCCATTCTGACACAAGTGAGTTTTCATTCTAGTATAGAAGTTTGCAACTACAGATATACTAGTTTAGTTTCACACATTTGCTAATGTGTACAAGACCCAAAAATCAGAGCTTTCCCTTTCTTATAGTGCTGAAATCAGGAACGTTTGATTTCCTAGGAAAAATTTTCAGAAATAGTAGATTTGCTTCAGCATTTCAAGAACTCCTTTAAAGAAAGAAAGAAAGAAACAAACAAAAAACCAAACCCAAAACCCAACAAACCTCCCTGTGAATATATGTTTCTTCATAAGCTTTTTCCTTTAGCTGAAGCTAACCAGTAAAGTTACTTTTACAACTTTTGCATAGTTTGGAAGTTACTGAGTAGCAGACCATCATGAGAACAAAAAGCTTGTCAAGTGCTGACCTTTCTTAAAGCACAGATAGCACAAATGACTTCTGGTACACCATGATATCAACCTATTTCTCCAGACTGCTTTAAAGTAGAAAGAGGATAACTAAGCTTTAAGGCATGACTATGGATGCATATATTACTAGGGATTTTTCTTTAATGTTATTTGTATTTATATGGTTTTAATATAAATTATACAAATTCCCACAGACACTGTAATATTTGTAAAAGGTGTATTTTCTGAAAGCCTCTAATTCTTTGTCCAAAACAAACAATATGTAACCCACCACCAACTTGTCCATCAGCCCAATTTTAACCATAGGCTAGTACCTACTATTTCTTTTAGCAAATGCACTAATTTGTGGTTGAAATAGAGCATATTTTCTAACTGGTCATTCTACTTATTGCATCTTCAGACAATTTGTTTCAGTGTTAATTATTCTTACTGTAAAAAAGTTGTATCTTATTTCCATTTTTACTTCATATGACTTCCATAAAATTTAATTAAACAAAGACGTATAAAAGTAGCAGCAATCATTTCTAGTCCTAGAGAGAACCACAGTGAGAAAAACTTGTCTTATCTCTGTGGCCCAATTATCACTATGTCTAAATCAGTATGAATTTTTCATGAGAATGAGGGCCACATGGGTTCCCCATTTCCAAACTCTTTTTAGTAGAGTGAATTCTTCAGAAAGAATGCAAAAATTTTGAAAAAATATTCTGGAAATACCAGGGAGGAGGACAAGCTGGATTACAAAATAGTTAAAGTGGTCAGAAAAACCTGGTCAGAAAAAAACAACGACCACCACCAACAAAACAGAAAACAATGGAACAGAAAAAATAAAATATGTGAGGTCCTAAACACACATAAGTCAGAATATTCTGTTGTTGTTGTTGTGTCAAGTAACTTTGAGCTAATTTTGTTACCATGATGCAGATGCCTCTGTCAAATGCTTCTGTGAAATATTGTGAGATCCTCTGAGAAGATCTATTATCCCTGAAACTATAGCAGTCAAAATCAGTTGTAATTCCTATACTTCATGTTAGAAATGTATATGATTATACTGAGAATTGTGTGATACAAGGTTGTGTGATAATAGGGTTGTATGTTAAGTTATATAATTAATTATGCACTTAGCCCTGCAAAGCAGTACCATCAGCTTCCATTGATTTTGCTCATGCCTTGAATTGTTGAACAATGCACAAGATACAATGAAAAACTATTTAACATTGTGCTGAATTTTCTTTTTTTCTAGATGTAACCATATTTGAGCAAAAATATTTTCTAAGATATTCAACCTGACATTCAAAACCCCACAGTGCTGAATCAAACTTTTCTGAAACAGCATCTCCAGGTAGAGAAGATTCTAGAAGAGTTGATTCACTTTTTTTCAAGTTACAGTTTATCCAGCTGTAATAGGATAAAAATATTAAAAAAAAAAAAAAAAAGAAAGAGAAAGAAAATATTCAGGTATTTTGTTATTCATATGAATACAGACAACTAGGTTAATAATGGAATAGTAGAGGGAAGGATGGGAAAAGGTCTTCCTAATAGTTTAAAACCAGAACCCTAAATCAGGTGCCATCTAGCCCAGAACAGTCTTTTATCAGCTAGATTTCTAGTAGTAAAATGCTGCATGGTGCCTGAAATGCCGTTGCTGACTGGTGCTACCAAAGTCCAGGCAGCCTTCAACCAAACATGTCTCACACAGCCTTTCACACAACTGAGAACAGTTTTACCAATCTTTTGATAAAATCCTGGCATTTTGTTTCTTGCCTAGTCCCCATCCACAGTTGCACACTGTCACTGTAGTCAGAAATAAAATGAAAGGTAAGGACTGATGTTAAATCCGTCTCCCTGTTCCTTTTCTTCAACTTAGTCCTTTGTTTGCTGGGAAAGTTTTACTAACTGTCAGAATACTCAATACACTGAGAGAAACTGTATTCATCCTTAAGTTGGAGGCATTCCTTTTTTGTGTAAATGACCAGAAACTGCAGGAGACAGTCAAATTCAGTGATGATTCATCCCAACTAAGTTGATGTTACCTTATCCAATGCACTGGTGATAATCACTTTTTATTGCTTATTGGTCCAAATACTACTTATCTGCAGGATAGTGGAGCATCTTCCACTCAGGAGTCTAAGAGCCACCCCTCACCAAAAGGACAATAACTACATCACTCTCCTATGAGACATAAAACCATCCACTTTCAGATGAAAACAGGCAAAGGAAGAAGCCAAGTCTCTCACATTCTTGGTGAATGATCCAGTCCTGGGGTAAATAATGGCTCAGTGGGGCTAAGGGAGATGAATAACTTCTGTCTTCCCCTTGTCTGCAGCTTGTATGGGAATAGACTGACCTCATCAGACACCTACCACTAGGAGACCCCTGGCTATGAGTACCATGCAGGTACTTTCTTGCTGCCTAGAGCGCTTCAGTGCCCTTCACTTCTCTCCTTGTGACATGTTGAACTGTCTAGATTACAGAAAGCTCTGCCAGGTTTGCTAAGGTTGTGAATCCCAGCTGAGCTTTATTTAGGGTTGCCATCTCAGCGTTGTTTGTTATCCAAAAGAAATGCTTTATAATAAAAGTCCACATCTCTTCACAAATATATCCAGGAAAGTTTTTTAATGTCCATATATCTAAGTGATGTATCACAGTTAAGATACAGTTCACAACAGGATTATTGCTGACTGTTCCAGCTAGTGCAGACCTTACCAGAGAGCTCCTGTTGTACCCCCAAATAATGCATGTTTCCTAAAATCCAAATGAGATGTGTATGCAAATCATGATAGCCAAACACTTCAAATGAAGAACCTGAAACTTGCTTGAATGTAGTTTTCAAACTGTCATGAAACCTAAACTACCCTGCAAGACTTTTCTAGCTATTTTCCACATGTACCAGTGACTACCTCTATTAGATAGTATGTCCTTTTTAAGGAACAGGGGTTATATGTTAAGAAACAGGGTTTCTAATCCATGGCTGATTGGAAAGAGGCCCTGTATTTCATATAAAAGTTTGAGATATCATTAGATGTTGGCAGAAAACAGTTATATCAGAGAAAATAACAGTGCCTTCTGCATTAGCAGCCTAGGGTGGGTAAGAACCACTGTTTTGTCTGATAATTTTAATTAATTTTAGTTTGGAAAATGAAACTATAAGAAGGAATATATGTGGCAGTGAGCCCCTCCTGGACATGGAAAAGACACCAACTGATCTGTGAGCACACTAAAAGGTTATTAACTTCATTAAGCTATGCACAGCAATGGCAGCACTTGAGAAGAAGATAAGTCTAAAGCTAAATCATTAGGTAATTATGACTGTTTAACTCTGCAGTTCTGTGAATTTCCATTTCCACCTTTTTTTCACAGTGTTTCTTGCCACCCAAATAAAAAGATGACAAAATTCCCTGATAGTATATATAGAGGCTTATCAACAGAAGGGGTTTGGTCAGGAGGAGAGGAGTCTGCTTAAGATCTTGACAAGTATGATCATCCCCATGATACAGAGGAGTCTGAAACATTTGATTGAACACTTTTTTGTCTTTGGAAAGAAGTGGAGTAATGTATTCATATCATCCAGAGAAAATGAAATATGTTCTCTTCTGTTAGTAGCTCAAGAGGATGATTAACAGCAACCATTAAATAAGTTAAATATTTTTAAATCACAGGACTGGATCATTGAATAGAATTGGCTGTGAACTACTGATCTTGAATCAGAGCTACTAACTGGCCTCATTCATTTGAAATGACACAGAGAAAGAGAGAGATAGATGTATTAGTCAATCACAGAATGCCTATGAGGCAGCAATCCAGTGTCTTGGGTGTGGGGGAAGCATAATCTTCTACTGATGCATTTCCAGTTAATAGGAAAAATACAATACAGTACACACATAGCTAAATACCAAATATATCTTGGTCACACACAAGAAAACATATTTCAAAGTGGAACAGGTGGAGAGAAAAGCTAGTACTATGATCAGCAGAATTGGGAATTTGTCTTGATTAGACTATCAAGTGATACCTTGTTGAGCCTGGCAAAAGAAAAGATGAAGGACATATGACTGTGGTATTTGAAACTGTATAAATACTTCAGAGGAGAAGAGTAGGGTAAATACTTTGGGAAGGAGTTTGACCATTGACAATAAAGGATAATGTTGGCCTAAAAGTAAGCATACACAAGCTGGCTGTGGGGAAAATTTGGCACAAATTTCTAATGAAAGTAATGAGAGCAAAGAACCAAATTGGTTTTAAGCTGGCGATCAATATGCATACAGAAGGACTGCACGTTTGATTGCTTGTGACAGCTGGAAGTGGCCAAGGGTATTCCTTCCAGTCCTCTACTATTTACTTGTTCAAAGTATTAGAACAGTTGGTATTTTTTTTTTGTTGCATCAAAATTTAAGCAAAGTTAAGAATGTGAACTCGGAAAGCACTGATAGGCTAGCTTGGCTTTTATCTTAGGCACTGATATAGAATACTATGGGATAAAATTAGTAAAGATAGTAGCATAATTAATGACAATTAGTATAGTTTTATAATGAACACCTCATCAAACAAATGGTGTCTTTTTGATGAGGTTACATTGGGCTTAGGATAGTAACTAGGACTGTATAATATAGCTAGAGACAGAACACAAAGATATTTGTCTTATAATGCCATAAGAAACTACTATAAATATGGCACTGTACAAAATTCACAAAACCCCTATTCAATATATTAAAAACTGATTAGTTGAGTGCTTATAGTTTACAGAGTCTCCAGCTGTGTGCATTCATTGGGGACCAATGTTGTTCAGTGTCTTTATCAATGTTCTAGAAGAAAATATAAAATCAATAGAGATAAATATATGGGTGACATGAGCATTGGTAGAGCAGTAAATAATAGTAAAGGCAGGTTAGTAATAAAAATTGCTGTGCGTCATTTGGTAAAGAGATGATAAGGTTAATTTGAACATATACAAGGTCATATAACAAGAAAAAGGGAATGTACATCATATTTATGGAGTGGGGAATAGTTCTGCAGAAACCATTAACTTGGAAAAGGCGTTAGATTAAAATGGAATGAAAATGGATTTGTGAGTTTGTTAGTTTTTTATATACTTAACCTATATATTGATATAAAATTATTTTATTTGAAATATTTTCATTGTTAATTCAATCCCAGGTTTGAAATAAAAGGGATTTTTAATTGATTATAATGTTTGGTTTCAAGGAAATAAAAATATTAAACATGTTAGAGGAAAGTTTAGAATGAAACATTATTTTTAAACTAAAAAATAAGAATGTTTTAAATTTTGCAAGTTTGAAACTCCAAAGGCTAAAGTTTAGACATTATGCTGCTCTGTTAGCTGCTCTTGAAGCTTTCTCTGAATTGTTCTGGACACATTAACACTGTGGACATACTCATGCTTGAAACCTTGCTGCAGGATCTTCCAACACCATCTCTAAGTCTCTCTAAAATTCAAGTCATGTCCCATGCATGAAAACATTCTGCCTTGTGTGTTAGACCCTCATGAGATACATCAGCTGGCTTTGTAAATAACTACTATTTCTATGAAAAACCCTTCACCTTCCAGGAGATACCCTCCATTAGCCTAAAGAATGTAGGATACCTTTCTTACCCTTTGTTGACTTAGCATGCTCTGTCTGCTAAGTTAGGAAGATTAAAAGAGTAACAGTCGGTAACTATAGTCAGGCCATGCAGCAGAGCTTGTAGGTCCCACTGTTGGACTAAGGCTGTTGGCAGTATCTAGGACTAGACATCTGTTAGCCTAATAACAGCTACCTTTTTCTCACAGTATGAGATTTCTTGTATCTTCCATGCAGTTGTCTCATGGGAGCATCTACCTCCCAATTTAATAAATTCTGCTTATTTTACATTTGGAATTAATTATAAATCTGTATAATATAATGCAAATTTATGAAAACAGTGGCCAAATAAAGCTGATAGTTAAAAAAGGAAAATAGGGAGCATTCTGTATTTTTAAAATGGACCTCTCCGTTGTTACCTCTGTCACAGCACTGCAGTGTCCTCAAGGTTCAACCACTGATCTTGGCACAGAATGACAACTACATTGCAGCAATGTCAAGGAAATGCATGCTAGCAAATGAATACACTTTTTAATGTTTGAGCTATGTTATTTTAGTCCAAATATGTAATAGTCACTTTACAAACCATCTTGCTAGGTGCAAACTTGCAGACTATTTGAGCTATTTTCTTGTGAGTGACACAGGATGTTGCCAAATATTAAATCCCACAGCTGCAGTGGATGACTATTCTTTCTTCTTAGCCTACTTGACCTCAGTGCATGTTTCACTCCCTTGCCAGTGGTCCCTGCTTCTGGACTATCTCAAAGAAGGGGACAAACTTTTTTACTCTTTCCTTTCCCTATTTGAATTGCTATCTCATGCTGTACTGATGGAGACTTTCTGGTCTTGCCAGGCATAAAAAGTGAGTTTTTCATTCCCCATCAACCACTTTTATTTAGTTTGGCTTGCACAGCCACCATCTCCAGAAATTCTCTTTATTCTTGAGTATGCTGCTACTGCAAACTTTATTTGTGTTTCAGTTATGCTCAGAGCATTCTGAAATTTAAGCACATAATTAAGTGTCTTCTAGCATCAATATCTATATCCATTTCCAAAGAGTTTATTACAATTTTCCATTTGATAAAGAGGAGAATAAAAATTAATATTTAATTGTTTTAAGGAATAAAAAATATAAAGTGAAACAAAAAAACTAAACTTGAAAGTGCAATGAGCATAATTACAAGACAGCATTATTTTTTTTTTTTTATTTATTGTATCCCAGGCTTGAGAATACAGAATGCTATAGCTTGGCTACTCACTCAAGCAGAGCACTAGAAGATTTGTACAAATATCCCTTTGTTCTTTTCCTCCTCTGTGCTCTGCTCCCTTTTATGATCTTCTTTGGATAGCGACTATATGGTCTGTACTATCTAAAAACTCTTTGTACATTGCTGGCACTACCCGAAACAAATAATATGATCCAAAAGAGGACTCAGAGTTTCAGCCTGAGTTTCATTATTCAGTTTCATTATGAATGAAGTTCACGGTTATGGACAGGGCCAGGACATACTTTAGGTGCTATGTAAATCTCAGTTGAGCTCAAGATGCAAGGCATGAGGAGTATCTAGATCTTTATTGAGAAGCACAAACAGAAAGGATTAAATAAGTGTCAGAGCAGTTTGAAAAGGTTACGAATAATCAGAGGTTATATGGAAACAAAAAATGGAGGAATAAAGTATTTAGGAAATGTAGATAAGAAATTCATTGACTCATATTCTGTGATAGATGGCAGAATTAATTATTGATAAAATAGATTAGCAACTGAGTATAAAAATAAGAGAGGGTTTGATTTAAAAATAAAAGACCTAGAGAAAAGAAGTTTGTACCTAAAACTGCACAGAACACTTAAATTTCAGCCTTGCTGAGAGCCATTATTATAATAAGACTGTACAATCCTGTTCCGTAGGTGAAATTATGTTTTTTCATTTCATTTTTCTCTTTGGTTGGGGTTTTTTGTTCGTTTGCTCACTGTCTCTGGCCACTTGCTTGTGGTACCTCCCTGAAATATCTGCAGGAAAAACCACAGCACTACCACATGCCTGGCCCAGAAAACCTGGCCCAGGTTCACTGACTCTCTCTAGGTGAGGGTGAGGGTGAATGATGCATGTCTGGCAGTGGAAAATGGTAGGATACCTCAACTGCTCTTTCCAGTTGCTTTGGTATTACTGTTTGTCAGGTGGGGGTGTTGGCAAGGTAGAGACCTTTGGTTTAGACCTGTTAGAATTAGTTTAGAAGTTGGAAATTGGGAGGCAGTTAACTGGAACAGCTCTTTCTTGTAAAGTTTTGGGTTTTTTTCAAATTGAATTTTGTTTCATATTCCAGCATTACACTTGAGACCATCATACAAACCCTCCTCTTTACACACAGCTTTTGCTACTCTAATTAATTCCCTTCTTTTCTTCTCTTGTCTCCTACCCCTCCTTCCTTCTGAAACTGGATCAAATAATAGGGGCAGGCTTCCAACTTTGTTGTTTGATGTGCTTTTATCACAAAATGAAGCAAAAATAAAAAGCATGACTTCCTTATTATGATACTGTTGGTTGCCAAAATGAGGTCCCTGTGAAAAAAAAAAAAAAAGTGATTTTAAGATACCAATCAGCCATGTGATAAAAACTCTCACTCTCCAACACATGCCAAGTCTTAGAAACACACCTGTTGTTGTTATATTAGTTTTAAGAACTTAAAGATGAAGGATATAAAGTATCTCAGTCACCAAGCAGACTGCAGGATAATCCACTAATCCAGATAGATGAAAGGAAATGCAAATTTTATGCCCTCTTGAGAATGGCAGTCTGTCAAAAAATAGATCCTTCTGCCTAGCTTGCCAGAAAGAGAGAGAGAAGAGAGGAAAAGAAAGAAAAGGTCTGTATCTCAGACATGCAAACACACATACATGGACACAATGAGAATGTCTGTGTTACAGCAGTACATTAATCAACACTCCTGTAGAAATCAATGCCAAAATATATATGGATAGATACCTCTATTTCTTTTATGATGAGAAAGAAAATATATTTTTTTGGGAAAAAATGTAATTCTGTTTGCACTTTAAATTATGAAGACATAAGAAATCCTTTAGGGTATCGAACGGATTGAAATCAGAAGAGTAATATTTTCTTTTATGCAAAATAAAGGTTTTCTTTGCAACAGGCACTAAAAATGATAATTGCAGAATACAATTGTTTTGGAAGAATCTTAAGACAGCCTGTTCAAATAACAATCATGGTCAGTACAGAAAATTTGCATATCCCAGAGATTTTTTTGGGTCAGATTCTGCTCCTTTTATTCGTGTCAAATGATACTTTTAATTGCAGTTAGTGTACTTTAATGATAAGGGACTAAGTCAAAATACAGACTTGCATTTTGTAATGTAATGATACACTTTCATTTGAACCCTACATGTATATGAGAGATTCTTTTACTGAAGAAAGTAACAGTATTATTTTGAGCACAGGAAAGCAAACCTGTGTGATTACTTCAGTTTCTTCAGCTCCCTTGCATTTAATTTATTTTTTATCTTTTATGTTCACAGGGTGCAGAAGGTGAAGGTGGGGATGGAAAAGCATATCAGGCAAAATGTGGATAGAGTCAGCAGTAAAAGAAAAAAATGCATGCTGTCCTCTACTGTGCAGAGCAAGCATAATTGCTGACATGAAGAAGTTTGCACTTCTGGGAGGAAAAAATTAACCAACAAAAGTTCTTTACCAATGACAAGAAAAAAATCCGGAAAAAAAAAGAGATTGTTTTCTATTTCACAGCATATATTGGAGTTTGCTGTGATTTGGACATATTTGTGTCAATAGTTCTACACTTACCTGGACTGTAATCTTGTATCCATACTATTTGCATTCTGTAGGTCTTAATTTTCTATTTTAAACTGAGTACTGGCTGTTCTCTGAGATAATCTTTCTCAGAGATGATGACATATTTACATATATAATAACGCATTTCTTTAGTTAGAAAGCAAAATAAATTAAATGAATTCCTTTGAACTTTCAACAAAGAATTAATGTGTCAACATATATAGCAGTGCTGATGTTCCTGCATTCAATAGATGCAATTATGAACCTTACTGTACATACTGTATTTGCAAGATTTCTTTTCCTTTTATGAAATACATTGCAAATCTGACCAATTTACCTTTAATGGGAACTCTAATCTGCTGGGGAAGAAGACACCATTCACAACATGGATACTGCTTTTAGCAGCTGTATGAGATATGTAAGATGTGTAAGGAAGCAAAGGAGCAGTAGAAATGGGAAAGCATTATTCTGCACTTGAGGGAGGGACTTATCATTGTCACAGGGAGACACACAGGGAGGCACCCAGTGCACAAGTTATAGCCCTGTAGTATAAACCAGGAGTCTTTTACCTCCCCTTTAAACCCTTCCTTGTGCTGCACCATTGGTGCTCCTAAATTGTCAGAGAAGCACCACAACTTCTTATTGGCTCATTATCCTGTATGCAGCTTGATTGACCTCCAGCTTTTGACACTCATGGAACCAGCAGAGGACATGACTGCGTAAGGGTACGCAGGAAGGAGCTCTGGCTTCATGGAAGGAAATGAGTGTGGCCACAGCTGCACTACCTGCCTGCTTGTCACAGTGGGGCTGGTCTGCCATGGCTGCACTGTGCTGTAAGAGGTTTTATGCTCTGGAAACCCTCTAGGCAAAATCTGTTTCCTTAAACGCTGTGTTAGATGAGAAGATTTGATGCAGTATAAAATACTTGCTGCAAGGATAATTACAAGAGTCCCATGAAAAACCGAGGTCATAGCACACTTATTCCTTAGTCATTTCCATGGGATTTTAAAAGCATTTCAGAAGAACAATGTGGTAAGACAAGATTTCAAACAGACCAGTGAGATGGCTTTTCGTATATTTATGAAGCAAAAAAGGCACAGGGTGGGGAAAGTATGAAGGCCCTACAATCCCAGAGTATTCGTATTTTATGTTAATATTCATCCTATTATGCAGAAATGCAAAATTAGACTTGCCTTCTCAGTTCAGAATGCTCTGAGGCCTCTACAGATAGTGAAATTTAAAAGATTAAGATAAAAGTGATAAATAACTGCAACACATTTTAATGATTATTTATTAAAACAGCAAAGCAATTACAAAAATAATTGAACTTAATATAATTTCATAAAATACCAGTTATACCATCCATAATGCATATGGACATGATGACTTAATTTGATTGTTGGGTACCTCACTGGTAACCCTCCTGCCAGTGAGGTAGGTAAAACTATATGCTATATTCAGTTCCTCCTCATGCCTTCCTTGCCTTGAAATTGATGGTAATTATCACAAAAAAAAAAAAAAAGTTTCTGAACAAACCCAGTTTCATAAGGATTCAGTGGAAGTACAAACAACACCTTCACTTGTTTTTTTTTTACTTTAACATTCCAGTTACCGTGGAAAAAAATGCTATCATACTGAGAAGAGTGTGTAAAAAGCAAAGGAGATGGAGCACTGGGTGCATGCAGCTGCAGAGGAGCAGGAAGCACCTCTCTTTTCTAGAGGGTATCTATAGAGGGAACTTAGATTCAAATGCTTTTTTGCTTAAGTGAATTTGAGTCCACCATCATTCTGGCTGTTAAGTGGTTGAGCCATTAAATTGTAAGCTGTACCTGAATTTGGGAATGCCAATCTCTCCTGTAGATTAAGCCTGAGGAGTTTACATACCATTCCTGCAGATGTTCTGTGGTGGGTTGCTCTCAGTCTATCCTGTTGAACATAATTCACCTTGCGTAGTATACTTAAATATTTACTGAAAGTAATTCATTGGCCTGGTTAGGATATTTAAAAAAAAAAAAAAAAAAGAAACAGACCTGCTTTCTGCTTGATTCATATGAACGATGAGTCAATGAATAATGAATATTTAATTTACCACCCTCACCTCAGAAGTAAGTGATCTTAAATCCAACCCAATCCCTGCTCCAGTGCTTGTTTAATTAGGTATGCAAAGTGAAATTGCCCTGGTAAACAAGAATTCAAGCATCTTCTCTTTGAACTAGTCGTTTGGACTATCTTTTTGAAGGGGGCTACCAATTCAGATCAGGCAAATATGTGAACCAAATCAAGATGTCCTTCCTCTGGTGGGATTTATCTTCCGCAGCATTAAGGGTGTATTTGCATTAGGATTTTTTCTTTAGGTCTAGAGGGCATTTTTCAAGCGACTCTCCCAGTCACCCCCACTTCCTATGCATTAGTTCACAGTGGGAGCAATCCAGGATCTCACAAACTGGGCTCCTTTTGGATAAACATACACTGGCAGATGTGCTCCAGAAATACAAAATCTGTGATCCAGCTGCAAATAGGATGTCAGTTCACAAAGTCTTTGCTTTACCCTTTCCTTAACAAATTCCTGGATATTGTCTTCTGGGGTATGCTTAATGATCATGAGCCGTTAACTAATCAAAGACATTTGGTTCAGGATTGTTTGTGCAATGATATTTCTCAGATATTTCTCTTCCAATGTGGAGGCACTTTCTGTCTAGTTTATTGATAAAAAGCAGGAGCTGTTGAGTTTTCTATTACTAGGATTCCAACACATGATATTACTTTTATTAACTGTACCACCATTACTATATTTTGGGGTTTGAGCCAGGGACTGCAGCCATCTCCAAAAGGATGTGCAACTAAGCAAGTGAAGAATGAGTGACTTACATCAGCCACAAATGGACCATTCATCTGAATGCTGCAAGCAATTGATTTCAAAAGCTGTTCTAATGAATGGTATTCATACTTCTAAAATGAATCAATGTGGAACCTGCCAACTTCTTTCCAGAATAATCTTTGATATGAGACAACACTGAACATGCAGAGGCTTTGAACAAGCAAGTTCAGAAAAGGATTGGGAATATTAGAAGTAGTTTGGAATATGAATGCTCAGATTTGTCTTTATGAGAAATTAATGAAAATGATTTCTGGATTTCTTGACTTTGTTTTTTTCCCTAAGATATTAACTATTTTAATATAGACTTCTTGCTGAATTACAAACAGGAGTCATTTTTGCTGATTATTTATTTTTTGGCTCTCACTTGTAGCACAGCTGAGTTTTACATTATTTTAAGCAATCTTTTTACTTCTTCAAATCTCACACTCAGTGCACTCGTCCATGTAATCTGAATGGACTTAATTGGACTTTATTGGGGCTAGGACTGAATCAAATGAAAATGAAGAAAGAAGAAGGACTAGAGTAAAAGGTTTGCCAGATTACATCCTAAAGGCATATACTTGGTTAACAGTATGCATTTTCAATTTTCACTTTCATCCATTCACATTTGTGAAACTGTGGGATATTTCCTGAAGGCTTCTACTTGCCAAATATTGTTCTATCATACATTAGCCAGCTGATTTTGATTACATAGATTGCATTTTGAATGCACATGAAAGAAATTAATTTCTAGTAGCTTATTCATAATGTTGAATATGATCACTGTTAACAATATGAGGATATGTCCTGATAGAATAAAATACAACTACTTAAAATCCTTTCTACTGATCCAGGCAACTGTTTCTGTATAATAACATTGAAGGAGCTTTATAGGTTTTCGTGTGAATTAAGTGACAGTAGTGTTGAAGAAAGAAATACTCCAGCTCTCAAGTGGCAATGAAGGTGAAGTCATGGACCATCATAACCAGGGAACCAGATTACAGACCCTTAAAACAATTTATAGGAAAGAAGATTTGGAAACAAACATTTAAGGTGGCAGGCATTCAATATCTTGAAAAATCTGGGATGTGCGTATCTAAAAAAATAAACACTTAAAATTCTGGGATAAGGTCATGCAACTATGGCATAACCAAACTTGTCCCATATGAGTGAAACTCATCTGTTATCCTCTCCTCTATCTTGTATTTATGCCTTTTTCACAAACACCTCTCTATGTGGTCATTATAAACTCATGAACTTTTATAAGTCCTTTTATTCATGTGTGTTTGGGTGAAAGTGTGTGCACAACTCTTTTGTTAGAAAAGAGCAGGCAGAGAAGACCAGATTTGCCAGATTTCTCTGTTGATGCACCTGAAAACAGAGATTCTCCTACTAGCAGCATCCGTGCTGCTTCATGCAGAGATGAAATATCTCCAGGAGGATATTCTGCATTTCTGTTAACAGTTAAAGGTATATTGGTTCTGAGAGAATTTTTAGTATCTGTTCCAGATAAAGAAATATACCTAAGTTTAGCTGTCCTCAGTATCCATTTCTGTGAAGGAAAAAAAAATAAATCAGGTGAGATAAAACTGAGATCTACAAAAAAACCCGACAACCAAACAACAAAAAGGAGAGATAAAAATAATAATACCCCGCCCTCATTTTGTGTGAAGTCTTCAACAGTTCAGAAAATTATTTTAGGGGATTTCAAAATGTCATCATAAGATTGATAGAAGGGTATAAGATGGCAATGAAAATAAACAAGATTCAAAAGGTTCAGCACCAGAGAGTAAGGTTGTACCACCTGATGTTGGCCTCAAAGGAGAACTACATCAAGGACAGAAGGAAGCTTAGACAGAGAAGGCTGTTGAAGATTATATTTTGCTGGCTTCCCTGAAGAGTTCTCTAGAGAATCTTGGTAGATTTACTGGATTCAGTAACATGGCTTCCTGGTGGCTGATAGGGAAAAAATTATTTTGAAAGAGATTCTGGTTTTATTGTGTGAGAATGTAATATTGTGACTGCAGCTAGCTGGACACAGGGTGTTGCCCTCAGATTTTTCATTGTGAGTGAAAAATCACATCTAAAAAAATTATGGATGCCTTTGAAAATCATTCCTTGTCTCTATGACTGCTCTCTATATGGATTTTGCCCTTCAAAACAGTTTTCTTCTGGGGTGATGTGTGGTTACAGCTGTGCATCAGGCACACACAAGTTTTCCTACAGTTCAGGTGTTTTCAAGGGATCTTACTATGTTATAGCCCACTGTCTGCAGTCAGATGCTGGATTAACTTCAGCCATTTCAGCTGACATCTTTGAAATGAATGGGAATTTCCCTTAATTCTAATCTTTGAAACATGCTGTCAAAACATCTTTTAAAAGTTGGCAGCATGACAGTCAGGGACACATATTTTCTGAAAGAAGTGGCATTAGTACTAAAGCAGCACAGAAAACATTTGAAAATGTACAGAAGTGATTAAAACAGATTCTCTGTTTTCAATCTCAGTAGACCTAATGTAGGGCATTTTGTGGCTGAAGGGAATTATAGGGTATTTGTGTGATTAAGTTTGCAATTTTCATATTAAATCAAAAAGAAATATCTTGGCTTGTTTCTTCTTCAGGCTGACTTTCCTTTGAAGTTTTGTTTTGTCTAGCATTAATAAAAAAGATATTGAATGAAACAGTCTTTTTCTAGTTGCATTTCTGCTAAATGTTTAGTTTCTAAATATAATATTTACTTTTAATAGATGTTTTAAATATCAAATATTGTATTGACTATGTCATGTTATATGGTGTAAAAATTTTTCTATATATCCACAGAGGAGCACAGAGACAATGGCAGATGTGGCAGGTCAAACAGCACCCTGCCCCAGCTCCTCCCAGGCCCATCCCTGGAGCCATCAGCCCATCAGAGCCCCATCTCCACAAGCCCAGAGGAACACAGAGGCCCCAGGTCAGGCAGGAACCCGTACTAAGGGCTGTCCCAGGAAAGCCTCAGCCCTGGTGTCCAGATATGACACCCACCATGATGGTCCGAGACGAGCAGATCCAGATCTACTGCTGGACTGGTGGGGTTGCTGCCTGAGGTGTGGGATGTGTTATGGGATGCCAGGGAAGAGCGTTTTGGGATTGCACAAGACTTATTATGGGGTATTTAGGGAAGAAACCAGAAGTGGGGAAGGGGAGGGATTAGGATAACTTGCAGAGGAACAACTGTGGGAAAACAGAGGTGTGAGGGGACAAACAGAGCTGGTCAAGTGTAAATAGTGGCCTGTCTTGGCCGTACTCCCACAGGGGTCGTAGGGGCCTGTGGGTGGGTTGTGCCAGCCTGGGGCGAGCACAGGTCGGGGTGCCAGCAGCTGGGCTGGACTGTGGGCTGGAGAGCACATGTACCTGGGGGTCAGTGACCGGGGAGACCCCAGTGAGTGACACCAAGTGCCAGCCCCAGGTGGGACCAGGGCCAGAGCCCATTTGGCTGCAGTGCAGCACCAGGAGCCAGTGTGGGTGTGTGAGTGAGTGTACAAGTGCTGGTGAAGGTCTGGCCAGATGAGGTGGTAGGCAGGTGACATGTATAGGAACCTGGGGGGGTTTCTCCAAGGATGAGACTATGGGGGTGTCTACTGGGCACCAGGAGAGTCCTGGTCAGTTCTGTATGTGCATATGTGTGTCTGTGCGTGTGTGTAGGTCTGAGCACCAAGAAGCAGAGTGGGGCTGTGGTCTCTGGTGTTCACATGCCCCGGTGCCAGCAACAGGGAAGGCTGGGATCCAGGGGCAGCTACTGGGCAGACCGGGTGTTTGAGTCCAGCTGCTGGGGGAAATCACACTGCACATGTTTGTATGTGTATTCCCACCTATGGACCTTCATCGTGCTCAGCCAGAGAAGGGAAACAGGATGAGGCTGTTGGTGCTCCCTGTGTCTGTGCAAGTGCTGAGTGTGTCTGTCGCGGTTAACCTATGTGGCCGGACATGTATATATGCAGCCTAACGGCATATGTTGTATGTATGAGTTCTCATTTTGTATGAGCAGGCAATGGATGTCTCCCTGAGGTAACATCTCTGCTTGGCAAGAGATGTATATGATAATGGAAGAGTCCTTTTGTGTCTCCAGCCATTGTGTATTTGGGAAGAAACTTTGAAATTATCAAAATGATATAACTGTCATGTGTTTCTTCCAGGACGTGACTGTAACCCCAAACAGAGTCCTTTTTGTCAGAGAACCCCATACTTACCATTTTCTCTCTGAATAAATACAAAACCACATAAAGCCAAGCTGCACTACAAAGTGCACAATTACAGCCATGGGATCCCCCATTTTAACTAGCAGATATGTTTGACACAGTGCCATAAACAGTGAAATCAGTAGTGGCAGGAGTCCCTAAGAATCCTAGGTGCCAAACTACTGTTTAATTTCATTTGGGATCCTTGAGATCCAATGCATTTTATAGCTTATTTTAATTTATTTCTTATTTTTCCAGTGTTTGCTTTCAGTCTTGGGTAATTTAAAAAAATACTCAGATTTAAATTCGTAACAAAAACTGCCTATGACTTTGCAGTACTTGAAATCTGCCTCTGAAATTTTCCTGATGGAGCCTGCCTTGACTTTAAACAAAGCATTGTCTAAATCTGCCTTTTCAAATTCTAGTCATTCAGACTAAATGGGCCGTCTTTGACAGCTGATTAAAATACCTAAGTATTATCATTTTTACTGGTCACTATTGTGAAGAGTAGTGTTAATGGATTTTTTCCTCTGCTAGTAAATTTTCATGACAGTTTTGCAAAGCAAATGTAAATTAAAAGACTAATATTAAATCACATCAGCAAATCCCTTCAATTCAATTAAGTGAAATAATAGAACAATAACTGTTATTAGTCAAAAGAAACTTGTCATAAAACAGCATAACCTTTTACTGTGTTATCGTTAGCTAGCTGCAGTGATAATTGTGTTCATTTACACAATTTACACTATCTAAATGAATGTTTTAAGGCATATCAAATCACATGTCTAGTGAGCCCATCTTTGATGATCTGATAATACTTACTCACTGTCCTTTAGGAAATATATGCTAATACATATTTATCCCATTTTATGATTAAAGTAAATGGCAAAACTCTATTTTCATTAGAAAGACATCAAGACTGATGTGTTACTTGAAAAATCAGTACAAGACAAAGTTAGAGACATTGCGATGCAGTGCTTTTTGGTGGACAGACACTGCCAATCTCCAATTACAGACATCTCCCATAAATAAACAAACAAACAGAAAACCCAGTGTGTGATTGTCACTGCTTCCCTTTCCTTCCCTTTTGATGGGATTTACATTTTTCAAATTTTCCCAGTTCTGAGGTTCCAAGGTGAGGAATACAAGCAGGTTCAGAAGACAGCTGCGCCATGTTAACCTCCAAGGAGCCACACCGGAGTACAAGAGAAAGGACAAATGTACAATAACACATTGTGCAACCCAGTGGCTGGACTCACAGAGGGACTACTCCTCTGAAGCAAAACTGTTATTGCCTCAGGCTCAAAGCAAAACAGAGCCATTGAAGTCAGTTTGCATGGCAGGCTGCAACTGCAATTTATATTAAAATCAGATATTAACACAAATTATGCCTTTGTCTATCTATTGCATTACCATATAACCTCATTTATGGAATGCTGAAATCCTTTGATCCATTTTTTTAAAATCACGATGAGTAAATAGGAAAGAGTCTTTCTGTTAAGATGCAGGGGATTTCTCCTTCTCGGTCTGTTAAGGGGAGGCTGCTGTTTTTCACTCCCACGTGCAGCCAGTAGCGAGGCACTTCATACTTCAGTGAAAGATGTATGCATCCCTGCACTTTCTTGATTTGCAAGCACACACATCTGTGGATCCTTCAAACCTTATTCCAGGACTTGAGTGCATCCAGAACCCATGTACAGACCCCAGGTCTCCTGTCCCATCTCTAGCTCTGACCTTAGGTCTTCCGGGACTCTGGTCTTCTCCTTACTGGCTGGTACAGCTTAAAGTTCACTGGCAAATCTCACACAATCATGGAATAAAATGCAAAGTCATACAGAAAATAAAGTTTAATAGAAGATAGGACAGACTGTGGCGATCAGGTGCAAGGCTTAGTCAGACCGAGTGCTGATCATCTCATTTGCACACAAATGGCCTCTTTTATTCTGTCTTTTGCCTCTGATTTCCCATATTTCTTCCCCCTTGATCTACTGTGAGGCTCCTCTTTCCCTGCCTTTGGCTCTTCCTTTACAGTCTGTAATAAGGTCTGCCCATTCCCACAATCCTTTTAAAACATCCCAGAACAAGTTTTACACACAACCAAGTCCCCCTCAAATATCCCACAGTAGGTTTGTTCTTTTCTGTCAGACCCATGATAACCCTATTTCCTTCTCAAGAGGTATGGCCTGTCAGCCAGTGACTGGAGAGCTCTGGTTTTTGTCCCTGTCTCCATTATCTCATTAGAGTTTGTGTATATGTGTGTTTGATTCATTTAGTTTCCTGTTTCTTGTTTGTCTTTTATGCTGAATCGCAGTTAAACAGATATTGTTACAAAACACGTGTCCTTGTAACCCAGGTATCCTTACAGGTATCCTGAGGCTGTGAACCCCTTTTCCCAAGGTTCATTCTCTGCCAATCCAGAGTTAATAAGATTAGCACTTTATTATAGATCAGGATCTATCTGTCTACACCCTCCTTTTCTTCCAAGAACTAGTCCTTGGCCATCCACCTGCACTGAATCCTTCTGCTAGCATAACACACATAGCACAGATATCTCTTACCACAGACATTGTGTTGGGCCATCGATCATTAAATCCATTCTTAAGTTAGTCAGCTAAATGATCTTTGCTGAACAAACATCACCATAACAGCTCTGCTATCTCAACTGTATTTTGTCTTTCAGTGTATTGCAATTTTCTGTCAGCTGCCATAGCTGTGATGTGGTAGTTGAGGTTTTCGGTATGTCCTAATAATTCCAGGTGGTGTGTAATCACTCTTACCACAGTGGTCTCAATGAGAAGGATAAGGGGCAAGACAGCAGGGGCAACACTTCCTAAACTGTCCCAGTTCTGTATTGCATGACTATTTAACACTATGTCATTCCTGTAGGTTGGGAAATGACTGGTGGACCTTCTTTCCCCTGTTCAGCATTATTTTGTTCCCAAGTCATTAAAAATTCTCAGAGAGACTTGAGTTGGCAGCAATACCTATTCTCGCCTCAGTGAATCATTTGAGGTCCATGCTTGACTGTACATGGAGAATATCAGTCCTTCTGGTAAACACACATCTGCCATTCCACTGCCAATATTCAGTATGTTTGATGACAGTCAGTTCATTCCTACTAAACACTCTGTAAATTGGTGTAAGGAATACTTTGCAGAACAAAATAGTTCCCAACTTACATTGCAAGTATTTGGAAGCACTACCAGCATCTGTATAAGACCCCTGTCCATGGTTCTATGTCCCGTCCTATGTCCTCTGTCACCTTGCCCATGCCCGGTCTTTCAGGACTAATCTTCTGATAGTTTCCAAGTAAAAATAATTTCAGCCAAAAACCCCAGCCCAAGGATGGGAAATGAGTATAATGTCTTGTCTGAGAAAATGCAGGCACTGTTCTGTCCCCTGACATGACTCTAGCCAAACCTCCATTGGAAAACCAGGTGAGACTGAGTTTAACAAAATGCTGCATCTGTACTTGTGTAACTGCTGTCTGTTTACTGACTATTAATTTGGTCTCTTCTCTGAAAATGGAAGGGCTACAAAGAGGATTTGGGTTTTTTTTGTGAAGTGGTGTAGCTATTTATTTCAATGGATATTTAGAAATAGTCACTTTTAGAAAGTACTTTTAGAACCACAAAGTAAATATGAAAGTTATAAGTGCATCTGTAATATTGTAAAAAAAACCCAGATATATCTACAAGAGTACAGTATCATTGCTGTTTCTACACTATCTGCTTTCTTATCATACAGTATTTACCTATTTACTATCAGTGGCTATATAGTTCCCTTGACAGCTAAGAATGATGAGATTTGGATTTACAAAGACATATATAGAAATGCACATAGCACCTCAGGGTAGTGCACAAGACTAAGCAATAACAAACAATAATGCACTCAGTTAACAAAATAATGTTGAGGTTTTGCAAAAAGTACATATAGTGAAATGGAAACAGAGGAGAATAAAGATAAAGAGGAGTAAAGTTTTAAAGATAAGTAAAGATAAAGAACCTGCAAGACAACCAACAGAGTAAGACCCACATAATGAACTGGAAACATTTTTGTGATAAGGGTTTTTTTTGTGGGAAACTCTTGACTTTAATCAACAAAATATGGGTATTAGAAGAGCAAGACACTATCAGATTTTTAAAAATGTTTTGTAATTAAAGAAATTTTTTGCCTTTTTTAAAAAATTTGTCATTTAAAACTTGCTTACACCTGTGGACGAGTAAATTGCCAACTACTTATGCACATTGTAATATCTTCCTTCTCAGTCCAATAGCTGATGACAGCCTGCACTCAAGACATTCACCTGGGAGAAGATTTAAATTCTTGGTCTGAATCAGAGCAGAGGATTTCATCTTGGGTATCTCTGACAGATCTTAAAACGCCAATCATTTCTGGTCTCTCATTCTCTTCCCCTGCCACTCCTCACTCCCAATATTTTTCTCAAGGGAAAATAAAAAAAAAAAAAACAAACAACTGACTACATATTAAGACATTTTTGATGTAGAATAGTACTAGAAGAAAGATTTCTCTGACCCTTCTTCCTCTGTAATCCTGTGTTCAATGCTTGCCAAGGCAGGGAAAGGGTACCAAGTCAGGGAGAGACAGCAAGTAGCCCTCCTGCTGCTTGAGTTTCATTAAATAATTTTCCTTTGCACCTCTACATCTAAGGAGGGAAAATGACTGCTTGTTTGGCTGATTTTCACTGATCAGTTTGTTAATCCGTTTGTTTGCTGGTTTACGTGTTTGATGGAAGCAAGTGATGAATATATCACCAGATATGTCTTTTACACACTCTTTTAAAAAGATCAGAAGAACCTGAAGTAAGCGTGAAAAATAGAAGCACGTTCTTTATATGTTCATAATTTCAAGGCTTCAAGGCTTTTTTCTATTCAGAAAATGGTCTAGTATTTTTTATTTCTGAGCTTTTTGCCATATTGTACCACAAAGTATTTCCCTGTATATTTCTGAGAGTCATTCTCCTGTTGTCTGGCTTACACATGCCTGCAGCTTTCTTACAGAAGCAGACACTGTCTCTTACATTCAGCTCCTTCCTTGTCTAGGCCTGATGAAAATTCTACCTTCATAACTTAGGTGTATGAAAGGCAAGGAAGGTCTTTCACAGCTCAGGAACTGCATAGCAGCATCTCTATTATTTCAATTTTCTGTTCCATAAGGAAGCTTTGCATTTTTATTTAATATTGGCTGTGAATTAAGGGTAGTGTATATTCTACTATCATCAGCTAACCATGCACAAAGAAAGAGGTAACAGGCATTGGGATAGCAACAGCTAAAATAATTCAAACACTTCCCCCTGCCAGTTAAAAAGTAGCTCTGTGTAAGCATCTGTATCTTACTGCAGTCTAAGAAAATGATTAATGTTTGTACAAACATGTTAGATTAGAGACCTACTGGTTTTATTCTTTTCTATTTAGAAAAAAAAAATCTCTTAAGGCCAAAGTGAGAATGTCTTTGGGTTTTTTCTCCTTCTCTGGAAGAAAATGTGCAGGTGGACTCTTTTACCAGACTTTTGACTTCTTCACTTCTTTCAAATACGTGTTGTGTCAGTCACTTCCTTACTCTCTGGAGGCTGATTGTAAGCTACCTTGATGACTTTCTTCAGCATCACTTTTGTATCCCCAATCAGTTGTATTGATTTCCCCACTGTATACAGTATTGTTGCCAGCACTGTATCCATGGAGCATTGCTTAACTACTTTTTCTACCAGCTTTCTCACTACTGATCTTTCAAAACAGGTGGTACAAGTGTGTCAAATTTTTTTACTGAAAGGTAATTTATTTCTTCTCACACCATATATGTCGACTTTTCCTCATGCTGTCTTTATGGCCTATTTACCATAAAAGAAAAAATAAACTTAACAGTGGAAACTGGCTAGTCTTATAGAAATTAAAAGGTAGTTGAAATAACAACAGTTCTGAAACTTCATGCAAATAACAAGCTCTATAGTCTCTGTGTAAGGAACAAGGGCATACCAAGATTGAATTCATCTGCTTTTAAACCAAGTGTTTGGTCAAACAACTCAAATGATCTACAAACTGGGTGGGCTCTAGGGTTTAATAGATTGTGAAATATTCTGTGAACAGCATATTTCTGTGGCTTAGTTTCTTTTCTTAGGGACAGCACAGCACAGCACTTTTGAATCTTTCCTGGTTTGCCTTAGGTGGCTCCTGCTGAGCAGAAGAGGATAAGAACAGCCCATAGAAGATGACAGAGACCTCCTTTACACCGTGTTACAGCTCATACTCCAAATCAGATTTTTCTGATAGAGAGTGGCTGTCATCACTAAAGACCTCTCTGTCTCTATGCCCTTCCTAGACATAATTCATAGTGCCCCAGGACCCAGAAAATAGCTGTAAGGAAGTATGAGACAAATTGAGACTCATGGCTTTTTGCACCACCTTATCCCTAAATTGTCTCTGTTCAAAGTGAAAAGCAGAAAATAATGTTGTTGAGAAACGAGATGCTTAGCTGAAGGTCCATTTGCTGGCCCCTATTATCTATGGCAAATTGTAATTTTTATTTCTGTTTACTTTCTGAAACATCCTAAATAACTTTTTTTTAATTTGTTTTTGTATATTTTTATATAACTGTTCTCTAGGGTTTTATAAAGTCTGCCAAATTGTCATACAGTAGGGGAGATGGTAATTGCTATAACACACAGCCTTATGATTAGTTTGAACATGGTTATGTCTGAGGGAAAACTGTGGACAAATGTTTTTAGGAAAAAATGTTTTCAAGATTGTTTTAAAATAAATCAAATTATAAATAAGAAATTTACTGCAGTAAATTTGGGAAAGTGGTTTCTACAGAAACAGAAGATGCAAGAACAACAATACTGTTCCACTGAGTTTGTTCACTTATCCTCCCAGGCTGGGCTTGTCAGTAGAATTATTGAAGCAGACCATAAAATCCCTCAAATATGTTATCTGATAACAAGCCTCCCAGAAGCTCATGAGCAATCTTCACTGTCTTTGTGAGATTAAATAAACCATCTGGGACTCACTAAAAATGGTTCATAGTATACAATACTGTTAGTAGATGGTTTCCATTAGCAATAATTTGTCACAAAACTACTCTGTATTTTTTGTTACAGTCACTGAATCTTCATAGACATTATATTTTTATGAATACAATAAACAATGCTTACATAATACTCATGTGCTTAAAAAAACTTTGACATCTTAGTCTATGCCAAAAAACATTGGCAGCAGTCAAACCTGTTCACCAGCGTAACATTTTGAATTTCTAATTTGTGCGGTAATTTTATTGGTGGTTATCAGAGTTTTACAAATTTGGTTGCTTTCATTTGTGTGCAAAATTCCAATATTCTCGGCTAAAAAAGATTAAGTCATTCATCTGCAGCAAAAAGATTTGACAACATGCTTAATTCTGAGCATGTAGCATCTAGGTATTCAGTTGAACACATTTATATCTTAAGCATATCCATTCTCTAAGCATATAAATAGGTGTTTTTGCTGGATAAGGACTAGAATACACAGGGCATTACAAATCAAGTTTGTGGGTAAATCCATTGAAGTAAACATTAAACATGTGCTTAACTGCTGCATTGGATTCTTGCCTTTCAGTCTGGTTAGCTAGTTTTTGCTAGTCATCTTTAGAATTCAGTAATTTCTACTTCATCTCTCATAACTTTATTTGGTCTGAAGAATGATGTGTCAATCAAGCCATATACTCTGATTTTATTTTCAATATCCCAGCACTAAAGGGATCTGGGTGTCTAGAAGATATGTGGTAGAAGATAAATTTGTTTTAAAAAATTACAAAATAGTTTATGCTTTGATTTTTAAAAGAATATTTTAAAAGAATTGTTCTTGAGATGCAATTCTTCACTGTTTGCACAGGAAGTGTGACAGTGTATATTTGTTTTTTAATTGGGATTCTCACAGACCTCTGATCTTCAGAAAACCATAGCATTGAAATCAATCTAAGTGTACAGTTTCTAAAGTCCAGACGAAACAATCATATCATGGTTTCTGATATGAATTTCATATTAATATTTTTAAAAACTAAATGGAAGATTTTTTGGAAAACATCTACAACATTAATAGTGCAAAATACCAGGTCAGTAACATATACATCTATCACTATTCGGTGACAAAATATTGTAGATATTGCGGGAAGATTAGATGCCCTAGTTCAAATTTTAAAGTTGGAGGTTTATAATTCATCCAAACATTACCTGCCCATAAAAATATACATCAAGTCAGCCATTTTCTCTTAAATGTTTCAGTCACAAAGACAAAGGTCGCCCAGCAGTTTGCATATAGAAGCAGATGTTTTGAATACACAAACATTGTTTAGGTGTACAAGTAACACAATAATTTGTCTAGAAGACACTGAGACTGGTGAAGTTTGAAGTTTCTAGAGAGTTTATTTCACAGTTCTACCAGCCAGTGTAATGTTATGTTTTCCACACAAATAATTCTCTTCACTGTACAAATTTCTACTGTACCAGAGGAACAGCATTAATCTCAGAGATTTTGCTTGCAGTGTTAGATAGCCTTGGCGCAGGTCATGGAGAGCTTTTATGATAAGAACAAAGACCTTGAATTGATTTGATAATCTGTGGGGAGGGAAAACAGGGCAGAAAGGATAAACTTGATAATGTTAGTGAGTCTTGTGCTGTGGAGAAAAGATACTGGAGTATTTTACACTAGTTGGAGCTTCCTAAGATGTTATTGTCCACTTATATGGAGTTACAATAATCCAGATGAAAAGTGGCACATGTGAATCACTAAAATCAGGTTATTATCTGACAAGATGGACTGCAATAATCAAGCTAAAGGCAGTATTGCACCAGAAGGACAACACAACTGCATGTGCTCTGTTTACACCAGCCAAAACCAGCACACTGCATCACTGATTCTAGGGTCACTGAAGGTTGTTCTTGTTTACCTAATTTAGGATTAACTGTAGATGTAGTGGGTTGACCTTGGTTGGCCACCAGGTACCCACCAAGCTGCTCTATCACTCCACCTTCTCAACAGGATAGGGGAGAAAAAAAGCAATGGGAAGCTGGTAGGTCAAGATAAGGATAGGGAGATCACTTACCAGTTACCTTCATGGGCAAAACAGACTCAATGTGGGGAAATTAATTTATTGGCAATTAATAACAGATTAAGATAATCAGAAATAACAACAAATCTATAAACACCCTCACCCCACCCCTCTCTTCTTCCTGGGCTCAACTTCACTCCTGACTTCTCTACCTCCTCTCCCTGAGCAGTACAGGGGAATGGGGAAGGGAGGTTGCAGTCAGTTCATCACATGTTGTCTCTGCCGCTCCTTCCTCCTCACACTCTTCCCCTGCTCCAGCATAGGGTTCCCTCCCATGGGAGACAGTCTGCCATGAACTTCTCCAGCATGGGTCGTTCCCACAGGCTGCAGTTCTCAAACTGCTCCAGCATAGGTCCTTTCCGCTGGATGCAATCCTTCAGGAACAGACTGCTCCAGCATGGGTCCCCCACGGGGTCACAAGTCCTGCCAGCAAACCTGCTCCAGTGCACGCTCCTCTCTCCATGGGTCCACAGATCCTGCCAGGAGCCTGTTTCAGTGTGGGTTCTCCAAGGGCTGCAGCTTTCTTCAGGGCACATCAACTTACTCCGGCCTCCACAGGCTGCAGGTGGATATCTGCTCCGTTGTGGACTTCCATGGGCTGCAGGGGGACAGCCCGCATCACCATGACCTTCCCCACATGAGCAGGGGAATCTTTGTTCCAGTGCAGGGAGCACCTCCTCCCACTCCCTCTTCACTGACCCTGGTTTCTGCAGAGTTGTTTCTCTCACATATTCTTACTCCCCTCTCCCACCTGATATTGTGAAGCAGTTTTTACCCTTACCATTCAAAAATAGAAAATTGTGCCATTTCTACATACTCTTCAAAATGTCCTCCTCTGTTTTTTTCAGTCTGACATCATCCTTACTTCTGTTCATCTTCAACCAGTTTTTCTTCACCCATGGACTATTCTTATTCCATTATTAGATATTCTGATTGCAGCTGTTTGGTCATATGGGATGAAGTATAATGCTGATATTTCCATATATTCACGTCAAAGTTAGCTTTTTTGTCCCTGCTTAAAATATCCACAGAAACACTCTGTGAGCAAAGCCATTATT
The DNA here is from genome assembly GCA_031468815.1 of Morus bassanus. Taxonomy (NCBI): domain Eukaryota; kingdom Metazoa; phylum Chordata; class Aves; order Suliformes; family Sulidae; genus Morus; species Morus bassanus. The sequence goes on from CM062569.1 coordinate 91,604,240, forward strand.
AATTACTATAGAATCATAGAATCATTAAGGTTGGAAAAGACCTCTAGGATCGAGTACAACTGTCAACCCAACACTAACCTGTCTCCTAAACCATGTCCCGAAGTGCCATGTCTACACGTTTTTTTCAACTCCTCCAGGCATGATGACTCCACCACCCCTCTGGGCAGCCTGTTCCAGTGCCTGGCCACTCTCTCAGTAAAGAAATTTTTCCTAATAGCCAATCTAAACCTCCCCTGGTGCAGCTTGAGGCCATTTCCTCGCATCCTATCGCTAGTAACTTGGGAGAAGAGACCAACACCCACCTCGCTACAACCTCCTTTCAGGTAGTTGTAGACAGCGATAAGCTCTCCCCTCAGCCTCCTCTTCTCCAGACTAAACAACCCCAGTTCCCTCAGCCTGTCCTCATAAGAATTGTTCTACAGACCCTTCACCAGCTTCGTTGCCCTTCTCTGGACATGCTCCAGCACCTCAATGTCCTTCTTGTACTGAGGGGCCCAAAACTGAACACAGTATTGGGGGTGCGGCCTCACCAGTGCTGAGTACAGGGGCACAATCACTGCCCTGCTCCTGCTGGCCACAGTATTCCTGATTCAAGCCAGAAGGCTGTTGGCCTTCTTGGCCACCTGGGCACACTGCTGCCTCATGTTCAGCTGGCTGTCAACCAACACCCCCAGGTCCTTTCCAGCTGGGCAGCTGTCCAGCCACTCTTCCCCAAGCCTGTAGCGTTGCATGGGGTTGTTGTGACCAAAGTGCAGGACCCAGCACCTGGCCTTGTTAAAACTCATACAATTGACCTCAGCCCATTGATCCAGCCTGTCCAGATCCCTCTGCAGAGCCTTCCTACCATTGAGCAGATCGACACTCCCGCCCAATTTGGTGTCATCTGCAAACTTACTGAGGGTGCACTCAATCCCCTCATCCAGATCATTGATAAAGTTATTAAACAAGACTGGCCCTAACACTGGGCCCTGCGGCACATCGCTTGTTACCAGCCGCCAACTGGATTTAGCTTCATTCACCACAACACTCTGGGCTTGGCCATCCAGCCAGTTTTTCACCCAGCAAAAAGTACACCTGTCTAAACCATGAGCCGCCAGCTTCTCTAGGAGGATGCTGTGGGAGACTGTGTCAAAGGCATTGCTAAAGTCCAGGTCGACAACATCCACAGCCTTTCCCTCATCCACTAGGTGGGTCACCTGCTCATAGAAGGAGATCAGGTTGGTCAGGCAGGACCTGCCTTTCATGAACCCATGCTGGCTGGGCCTGACTCCCTGGCTGTCCTGCACTTGCCAGGTGAGCTCACTCAAGTCGTGTCATTCCATAATCTTCCCCAGTACCACGGTCAGGCTGACAGGCCTGTAGTTCCCTGGATCCTCCTTCTGGCACTTCTTGTAGATGGGCGTCACATTGGCAAGCCTCCAGTGATCTGGGACCTCCCCTGTTAACCAGGACTGCTGATAAATGATGAAGAGTGGCTCCTCCGCCAACTCCCCAAGTGCTCTTGGATGGAACCCCTCCGGCCCCATAGACTTGTGAGCGTCCACGTGGCTCAGCAGGTCGTAAACTGCTCCCTTCTGGATTATGGGGGGTTTATTCCTTTCCCCATCCTTGCCTTCCAGCTCAGGAGGCTGAATACCCTGGGGATTACTGGTCTGACTGTTAAAGACTGAGGCAAAGAAGGCATTTAGTACCTCCGCCTTCTCCTCATCCTCAGTGGCAATGTTCCCCTCCATGTCCAATAGAGGATGGAGATTCTCTTTGGTTCTCTTTTTGTTGTTAATGTATTTGTAAAAACATTTTTTGTTATCCCTTATAACAGTTGCCAGGTTGAGTTCTAGCTGGGCTTTTGCTTGTGTATTTTTCTCTCTGCAAGACCTAATGAGGTCTCTGTACTCTTCTTGAGATGCCTGCCCCTTCTTCCAAAAGTGGTAGACTCTTCTGTTTTTCCTGAGTGCCAGAAAAAGCTCCCGGTTCAGCCAGGTCTTCCTCTCTGGTTCATTTTGCGACAGATGGGGACAGCCTGCTCCTGTGCCTTTAAGACTTCCTTCTTGAAGAATGTCCAGCCTTCCTGGACTCCTTTGCCCTTCAGGACTTCCTCCCAAGTGGCTCTCCCAACCAGTGCCCTGAACAGGCCAAAGTCTGCCCTCTGGAAGTTAATGGTAGTGGTTCTGCTGATCTCCCTTCTTATTTCACTAAGAATTGAGAACTCAATCATATCGTGGTTGCTAAGCCCAAGACAGCCTCTGACTACCACGTCTCCCACCAGACCTTCTCTGTTTGAGAACAGCAGGTCAAGAGAGGCACCTCCCCTGGTAGGCTCACTTACCAGCTGTGTCAGGAAGTTATCTTCCACACACTCCAGGAACCTCCTAGACTGTTTCTTCTCCACTGTGTTGTATTTCCAGCGGATGCCTAGTAAGCTGAAGTCTGCTACAAAAACAAGGGCAACCAATTGTGATACTTCCACCAGCTGCTTGTAAAATGCTTCAGCTACCTCTTCATCCTGGTTTCGTGGTCTATAACAGACTTCCAGCAAGATATCTGCCTTGTTGGCCTTCCCCCTCATCCTTACTCATAAGCACTCAACCTTATCATCACAATTGCTAAGCTCTATGCAATGGAAACACTCCCTAAGATATAAAGCCACCCCACCGCCTCTCCTTCCTTGCCTATCCCTTCTGAAGAGTTTATAGCCATCCATTGCAGCACTCCAATCATAAGAGCCAACCCACCATGTCTCTGTGATGGCGACTAAGTTGTAGCTATCCCACTGCAAAATGGCTTCCAGCTCCTTGGGTTTGTTGCCCATGCATTGGTGTAGATGCACTTAAACTGGCTATCGATTTCACCCCCAACCTCAGCACACCACCCCTAGGCTCCTCTCTAATGGGCCTGGCTATATCCCTTTTCCCCTTCTAATCTAGTTTAAAGCCCTCTCGATGAGCCCCGCCAACTCATGTGCAAGAATCCTTTTCCCCCTTTGAGATAGATGAACTCCATCTGCTGCCAGTAGGCCCAATGCCATATAAACCTCCCCATGATCAAAAAACCCAAAATTCCTCCAGTGGCACCAGCCTCTGAGCCACGTGTTAAGCAGATGAGTTTTCCTGTTCCTATCATATTCTTCATTCCTGCCACTGACGGGATTGAGGAAAACACTACCTCTACTCCCAATCCTTCAACCAATCGCCCCAGTGCCCTGAAGTCCCTTTTGATTGCTCTTGGGCTTCTCTCCATAACCTCATCACTGCCCACCTGCATAACCAGTAGTGGGTAGTAATCAGAGGTCCATACCAGACCAGGGAGTTTCTTAGTAACATCCCTGACCCACGCCCCAGGGAGGCAGCAGACTTCCCTGTGGGATGGGTCTGGTCAGCATATTGGGCCCTCTGTCCCCCTCAGAAGGGAATTGTCTACAACAATTACCCTCCTTTTCTTCTTAACAGAGGCAGCCATCATGCATGGGGCTGACCGACTCTCCCTAGGCAACCCTCCAGATGGACCTTCACCTATGTCCTCATTTGCCTGGCCCTCAAGTTCCAGAGCCCCGTATCTGTTGTGTCAGGGTAGCTGGGAAGGTGAGGGAGGCTAGGAGGGGATTCACCTACCACCCTGAGCAGGGACCTGTTCCCATTCCCCCCCATCCCTAAGGTCCCCTCCTTCTGCTTGGTGGTAAGAGGGTAGGGGGTCCTCTGCTTCTTGTGGAACCTCCACCTGCTGCCTTGGCCCCAGGGATGGTTGCATGCGGCTCCACCAGTCTATCTCCCTCTCACACTCCCTGATGCTTCTTAACCTTTCCACTTCCTCCCTCAGCTCTGCCACCAGGCTGAGGAGATCGTCCACCTGGTCACACCGCAGACAGCTGTTGTCCCTGCTGCCCTCCAGTATGAGTGCCAGGCTCAGGCACTCCCTGCAGCCAGAGACCTGGACAGCTGCGTGTTGGCGTGGGAGCTCCGCCTGGGTTGCCACATTCCTTCTGGCGATGGTTCTCAAGCAGGTGGAGACCATGGCTAGTGCCTCTCCTGAGGGGCCGGTGGCCACTAGCTGGGTTACCATTTTGAGCCTTTAGAGCCAGGAAAGGGACTGTCCCCTGCCCGCGCAAACTGCCCACGCGAACTGCCGTGCCGACGCCGCGCCCTTCTGCCCCGCCGCGCTCCTGGTCGCTCGGCTCCCTCGGGGCTGCTTTTGTGCGTGACGGGGTTTTGCCGCCTTCGCTCTTGTCCCTGCCCACGCCGAGTCAGAGCTGCCTCAGGTGAGGAGCGCGCTCCTTCCCGCTCTGGGCGGGGCTGGGCCACCCTCTCATTCCCCGCGCTTTGGCCTTCGCGCTTTTTTCTGCGGTTTTGCTGCCGTTTTACCGCTTTGGAAAGGATCCTCCGGCGCGACCCTCCGCTCCGGAACCCTTCGCCTCAGTGGCTATGTATTACCCGTTTCATTTTTTCCCAATACCTATTACTCCTGTTGCTTCCATAGTTCCAGAAAAGCTCTTCCTGGATGCTAATATATAACTATATATATATATAACTTTTTAATAATCTCTTTGTAAGCAGGCTATTATTTACTGGGTGTGTATACTGCACCTAGCACAACAGGGAGCCAAACTTTTTGAAACATTCAGACATTTGAATAATATAAATGGTAAATAGCAAAAAAGTAGGGTTAGCAGCATGTAATTTAACAGATTTATGAAGGGACAGGTGAAAAAAGCACAGATGAAATCAGAAGTGGATGTGTCATGAAATAGTGCCCAGCCTCAGTTCAGTGAATATCATGAATATCACACAACAGTTTTTTAATGATTAATGGACTTGCAGTTCAGAACTGGTGAGATATTTGTGTTAATTACTTCAATCTTTTATTAGGAAAACAGATGGGAATATTTAGTTTTACTGAAGAATTCCAGAAAGATTTTGCCACGGAGGAAATTCTCTCTCTTCAGTGTTCTTCTCCTCATGCTATTTTTCTCCCAAACCACCAAAGTCAAACATTCAAGGAAAGATGTTTCGGCATGGTAAAAGGAAAGAGGAAAATGATGTGGCCATATTGATCATGCCTGTCACATTCTAACGAATTTTGGTCCAGAGGAATAGGGCTGCTACTCCTTTCATTCCTTCAGCACAAAACATTGGGTAGAACCATGGACTTATCCTTGAGACAGTAATAAAGTATATAATGAAGTGCAAATGTAATTTCTCCTCTCTGTAGAGCTCATACAGGGCATCAGAAAGCACCTTTGAATTCATCTTTCTACTTAAAAACTTTAAAACCCACTTGGTCAAGTTGCCATACAAATACTGTCAAAGACCCAGAACTCATCCCCATGAACTCCAGGCATTAAATGGTGACTGACCACAAATTTATATAGAGAACAAGGGTGCTTTTCGTCCTTCATGACAGGAAAGATTTCACCCACCATTCCAAACATTTCTGCAGCTTGTGGATTGTTAATGCAAGTTCACATTACTTAGATAATTATCTGGGTTTTGTCATGGGGAATGAGCAACTTCAGTGATAAACCAAAGGAAACAGGAACTTTAAAGTGTGGAAAATTCTTGTGGCAGCAATAGGTGTGTAAAAATCAGAGGCAGCAAGAGGTTAATGTTCACTACTCTTTCAATAAGTGACTTTCTGCACAGTGAGATTTCATTGTCTAGAGAAGCTGATCCTGTCCGCTGTTCTGAAGGCAAGAAAGAGCTGGCTGAGTTAGGTACCTACAGGAGGGTTGACTGAGCTTATGTCTTAAAGGAGGAAAAAAGGAAGGAAAAAAAAGTACAACGTACATGCTGTTCCTGCTGTCAGAACCAGTATTATTATTGCACATGTGTGCATCTTTTGTAATATTTCCATTTTTAAGCAATTTTGAAAGTGCCAGATCCATCTATTTTCTGGCTTCACTCGTGCAACTCTGAAGCCAAAGAACTTGGCATCCTGGATGTTTTAAAGCCTCAAGTTTTGCAGAAACTTGTTCTTTGATCCTGACAAACTGCAAGAAAAATAAATACATTCTGTACAGTTTTTGGCATAGAAGTTTCATTAAAGATTTGTGAATAAGTCCTTTGGAACATAAATGAACTCCACAACTAACTTAAGTCATAAGATCCAATAGCTGGATGACTGCCAAAATTCAGCTAGAGAGTTTTTTCAGGTTGACAGTGCAGCACTAGCAAAGGTAATTGTGAGTTAAATTAAAAGTAGAATTCTCTTAAAAAATTATATACTACCAATAGTTTAATAAAATACTGTGGGGTTTTTATTTTTTTCTTTTATTTTCCTAGGTATTAATCAGACTATAATATTTGGGAACTCAATCAATAAGCAGTAAAAAGTGTCTAAGGTATTAAAATTTACTAATAATCTTATTTTCTTAATTTATCCACACAGGAATCAAATAATTATGTTACATTTAACCAAGGTGAAACATATATTTAAGAACCTCTGGCCTCGTCTCTTTATGGCATTTATGCATACATGTGTCTTTTACGTCCTTGAATAGTCCTGGTAACTTAGAAATGTGCTTACTTTCCCTGCTGAATCATTGCTTTGTTTGATAGTCTTCTGCTGCATTCAGCATTCTGCTTAATAACAGACAATGGAGAGCAGAATATTGTAGGCTGTGGTATTGGGTTTACATGGCAAGGTTTTGGTAGCAAGGGGGGTGCTGCAGGGGTGGCTTCTCTGAAAATATGCCAGAAGCTGGGATATTTTTAAAAACTAGTAAAATTTTGCAATGTCGGTGCAAGTACTATGTTCCTTGTATTAAAAAAAAAAAAAAAAAAAAAATTAAAAAGGCTTCTAAAGAGACATGTCTCCATAAATCAGTTATCATTTTGTTGGTGTTCTGAAAACACTGGTCTTCACCCTTTCTATTCCAAAATGTTTAAGTATTAGTTATTTAAAAGATTCTTCTGATATAAACCAGAAACCAAATGTATGTGCCTATCTCTCATTCAGGTAATAGAGGTAAGAGAAAAGAGGCCCTTTTATCTTTTATTTTTAGTTACAGATGGCAGATAATCTGCTGTAACTATCTTAGCTATTGTTTTCTGTATCATTTGACATTCACAATAATTTTGCATTCATTTCCTTAATTTGATTTCCCTGTTCTAATTAGTTTGGGGAAGGTAATGGAAAAGGAAATAAGGTTTTTCACTTTTCTGAAAAGGAAAAAAATCCTTACTTCATTTACTGAAAACATATTACATACACTCCTAAGATAACTAGAAATATAACTCAAGTTGTAAAAAGCAATGATTAGAAGCATGCCAGATGCATCTAAATAAGTGGGAGACTCCCAAAATATGGAAGCATTGTCAGCAATCAAACTAACCCAACACCTTAAAAGTCTAAAGGGCCATGATATTTTTTAATAATATTTTTTCTATTTTTTTATTTCTTTTGAATACTTTTCTCCATACATATTGTACTTGCTCAGAAGATCTGGCTATATTTTTTGACAGTTAGTTTGTGGTTATAATTAAAGCCAAAATACTGCTAGATGTTTCAATGAAACAGTTTCCTCTTTAAATCCTGATGTTGATTGTAAATAATGCAGAGTAAAGTCAGAGACTAGAACTGTGTAAGGCATGGAAAATATGTAACTTCTGCACGTGAAACAGGGTAGTAGGATGCTGTATCATTCATATGTCCTGTCTCATTCCTGTAATGCTTCACTCATGGGAAGAAAAATTTAAAAGTCAAGAAGCAATCAAGGGTTGAATAATCTCACAACAACACTCAACGCAAAATGGTGAGCACCTGTCTATTATACCAAACAGGCAGAGGCAGGGAAAAGAATCTTTTTTTTTTTTTCCTTCATTTTTTTAAGCCGTGCAGGTGTTCTTTGCCTTTTCTTTGATTCTTTAAATGAAGGCATCTGTTTGATGAACCTAATTCAAAATAACTATAATTTGCATATTTTTCTTTAGTAGTTTGTGGGTGGAATCAAGATGAGAAAACAGATGCTTATCCTGTTATGACACTCACATGGAAATACCCTTTGCCCACTGGAGTGCTTTGATAATCCGAGTTGCAAGAGATGTCGAATCTTACTGAGTGTAATGTGGAACCAATGGCTTGTTATTTTCCCATAGTAGTAGATGAATGAACTGTGCACAGAAACTGCATTTTTTCTATTGCATTTTCCTGTTCCTACCTCCTATTTAGTGAAAAATAGCAGAGTTGACTCCCTTTACATTTGATAAAACACCTTTTGAAACGGGAGAACTGCAAGGCCACAAATCACTGAGAAGATGCATTTCTGGTGTACTGTGGGTACAGGACTCTGAGAATAAGAGGTGTTGCCTAGTATTTTAAAACCCTTTCTGAGAGCATTAAATCATTGGATTTTCCTCTATTCCTACTTGCTTCTCCTGCTTTCTTCAAATTCTGCTTAATGAACAATGTGATACCACTAAATTTATCAGAGGAAAATATACATGTCTCAGCAGAATGCAATCAATGCAAGTTGTCTTGCCAGCTTGTGCTTATCAGATCCTCAGAAGGAATAAACCCTTATATTTACATGGGTAGGCAAACATCTACCAGCTCAGGTAAGGAGGGACACTTTTGTGATAACAGCTTGTTAAAATATTGGCAGTATGCTGTTGCAGTTAGCACTTCCTTTTGGGCATTATTTAACAGTGTTTGCCAAGAGTAAATATCAACTGGCTGTGGAACCTAAGTTATCTGGGAAGTGGTTCATCCAGAACAGAGCTAATATATATTGTTGGGCTGTCTGGAGAAATCATCATTAGCTGGTTTACTGACTAAATACAAACTCATAACACCCAGCCAAGACTTCAGTCTTATTCCTCAAGGATCAGCAGTTAGCGTAACATAACCCAAGGTTCCTTGAGACATCTTCATGGTAACATCAGAGGGCTGGGAGCTTTAATCCTTCCTTCTGAGCTCACCTCTTGCTATCAGCTCAATGCCCCTTCTGCCCAGTGACAGCTGATACCACAAGGTAGCAGGATCTATCTCTATTGCAGCTAAGGTTGCTTAGCACACCTCTGCAATGTCCATCATTATGAGTGATGCATTCCTTTTCAAACTGAAGTTACATTTTTCATTTGAACTGGGTAAACTCTCATTTCTATTGCTTGAAAATATTTGCATTAGAAATAGCAACCTGAAGCAAGAGTTGAAGGAATATTTAGACATTAAATAGTGAATCCTTTACCATAGTACATATTTTAGGTCTTTGTTACAAAACTGTGCTTAACAATTTGCTTATGTTTCTGGTGCTAATTTCTCAGTAAGGGAACACCTCACAACTAAAGTCACTTCAGCACAGCACTGTAAATGTAACCTTCTTTTCATGTTATTCCTGAATTTCTGTAACTTCACAGAATCACAGAATGTTAGGGGTTGGAATGAACCTCTGGAGGTCATCTATTCCAACCCTCCTGCTTGAGCAGGTACACCTAGAGCAGAGTGCACAGGACCACGTCCAGGCAGGTTTTTAATATATCCAGAGAAGGAGACTCCACCACCTCTCTGGGCAGCCTGTTCCAGTGCTCTGTCACCCTCACAGTAAAGAAGTTTTTCCTCGTATTCAAGTGGAACTTCCTGTGTTCCAGCTTGTGCCCATTGTCCTGTCGTTGGGCACCACTGAAGAGAGTCTGGCCCCATCCTCTTGACACCCACCCTTCAGGTATTTATAAACACTGATAAGATTCCCCCTCAGTGTTCTCTTTTCCAAGCTGAATAAACCCAGGACTCTTAGAGAGATAAGAGAGATGCTCCAGTCCCCTGATCATCTTGGTAGCTCTCCGCTGGACTCTCTCCAGTAGTTCCCTGTCTTTCTTGAACTGGGGAGCCCAGAACTGGACACAGGACTCCAGATGTGGCCTCACTAGGGTGGAGTAGAGGGGGAGGATAACCTCCCTCAGCCTGCTGGCCACAATCCTTTTAATGCACCCCAGCATACCATTGGCCTTTTTGGCCACAAGGGCACAGTCCTGGCTCATGGTCACCTTGCTGTCCTCCAGCACTCCCAGGTTCTTCTCAGCAGAGCTGCTTTCCAGCAGGTCAACCCCCAGCCTGTACTGGTGCATGGGGTTGTTCCTCCCCAGGTATAGGACCTTAACACTTGCTTTTGTTGAATTTCATTAGATTCCCCTCGGCCCAGCTCTCCAGCCTGTCCAGTTCTTGTTGGATGGCAGCACAGCCTTCTGGCATATCAGCCACTCCTCCCAGTTTTGTATCATCAGCAAACTTGCTGAGGGGACACCCTGTCCCTTCGTCCAGGTCATTGAATATGTTGAACAGGACTGGATCCAGCACAGACCCTGGGGAACACCGCTAGTTACAGGACTCCAAACAGACTCTGCACCATTGATCGTGACCCTCTGAGCTCTGCTGTTCAGCCAGTTCTCTCTCCACCTCACTGTCCACTCATCTAACCCACACTTCCTGAGCTTGTCCGTGAGGATGTGTTGTGGTTTAGCCCCGGTCAGCAACTAAGCACCACACAGCCACTCGCTCACTCCCCCACCCTTGTGGGATGGGGGAGAGAATCGGAAGGGCCAAAGTAAGAAAACTCGTGGGTTGAGATAAGAACAGTTTAATAATTAGAATAAAACAGCAATAATACTAATATAATTAAAAGGAAAATAATGAGCGAGAGAGAGATGAAACACTAGAAGGAGAGGGAAAGAAAAAAAACAAAACCAAAACTAAACAACAAGTGCTGCAACCGCTCACCACCCGCCGACTGACGCTGCCGGTCCCCGAGCCGCGATCGCTGCCTCCCCCGGCCAATTTCCCCCAGTTAATATACTGGGCATGACGTCACATGATATGGAATACCCTTTGGCCAATTCGAATCAGCTCTCTCCTGGTTGTATCCCCTCCCCTCCCGGCTTCTTGTGCACCTGGCAGAGCATGGGAAGCTAGAAAGTCCTTGACTAGCGTAAACACTACCCAGCAACAACTAAAACACCAGGGTGTTATCAACATTATTTACATACCAAGTCTAAAACACAGCACTATGCTAGCAACAGTGAAGAAAATCAACTATCCCAGCTAAAACCATGACAGTATGTTATGGGAGATAGTGTCAAAAGCCTTGCTGAAGTCGAGGTAAACAACATCCACTGCTCTCCCTTTATCTGCCCAGCTGGTCATGCCATCACAGAAGGCTATCAGGTTGGTCAAACATGATCTCCCCTTGGTAAATCCATGTTGACTACTACTGATAACCTTCTTTTCCTCTACATGCCTGGAGATGACCTCCAGGATGAACTGTTCCATCACCTTTCCAGGGATGGAGGTGAGGCTGACTGGCTTATAGTTTTCTGGGTCCTCCTTCTTGCCATTTTTGAAGACTGGAGTGACATTAGCTACCCTCCAGTCCTTGGGCACCTCTCCTGTCCTCTATGACCTTTCAAAGATGACAGAGAGTAGTTTAGCAACAGCATCTGCCAGCTCCCTCAGCACTTGTGGGTGCATCCCATCAGGGCCCATGGATTTGTGAGGATCCAGTTTGCCTAAATAACCTCTAACCCAATCCTCCTCAGCCAAGAGGAAGTCCTCCTTTCTCCAGATTTTCTCTCTCACTTCTGGGGGCTGAGATGCCTGAGGGCCAGCCTTAGCAGTAAAGACTGAAGCAAAAAAGACATTCAGTAACTCTGCCTTCTCTGCATCCTGCATCACCAGGGCACCCATCTCATTCAGCAGTGGGCCCACAGTTTCCCTGGTCTTTCTTTTACTACTGATGTGTTTAAGGAGCCCTTCTTGTTATCCTTGATATCTCTTGCCAGATTTAGTTCCAAGTGGGCCTTGGCCTTCCTCATTGCATCTCTGCATACCCTGACAACATTCTTATATTCCTCTCAAGTGGTCAGTCCCTTTTTCCACATACTGTAAACCTTCTTCTTCTGTTTGAGTTTTTCTAGAAGCTCTTTACTCATCCATACAGATCTCCTGGTTCCTTTGCTTGACTTCTTAAAGGGATGTCAATTAAGCAAAGTAGCCACTACCTTGTTTTCCACCCACCCCAATGTTCCAACTACCAGCTGAAAAAATCCTACTTCACATTACCACCAGCTGATTTTCATTCCCTCATCAGGCTGGTTTCAGCAGCTGAGAAAAAAACCGCTCAAAACATTTTAGCTAATGCTGGCTTTATGCTACCTTTACCTGCTGTTACAGCATAGGACTCTTGTCGAGGGAAGAAAAGATAGTGAATTATCTGATTCTTGTCAACACAACTGTGAGCAAAAGAAAGAGAGAAGAATATTGGAGGACTCCAAGAGAACTCAAAGTCAACAAGGAGAATGGCCAAGTAAGCAGCTCTGGGAGTGTGATGAGTGAGGGAGAAAAAGACAGAGAGAAGGAATTCCTAGGGGAGAGGGACCACAGTCATGGCAAAGACCTCATCTACATCCAGTTCAGGTTCAGTGATAGGGAAAGGGGGGGCAACAGAAAATGAATGCAAAAAGATATGCTGGCAAGATACTTGAAACCAGAGAGGATAGATCCAAGTAGTGAGGAAGAATCAAAATTGTAGAAGAAAAGGGGTGAGATTGTACATAAAAAACAAAAAAATGTTTAGGAGAGGCTGGATGTGATGGGCCACACCAATGGCTCTACCAGGACCAAATGAGCGACGTGACACAAATTAAGTGCGTTATTGGCAAACAGTTGGTAAACAGGGTAAAGTTTCAGGGAAAGTGAGTGAGATGAAAATGAAAAAGATCATGAAAGGTTACAAAATTGGTGGAACAGGAATTTTTAAGTTATGGGAAAGAATGAAGAGTTGAGGCTTTTTATGAGGGTGGACTCTGTGGGTGTTGCAGTTGAGAGAAAGTGTTTAGTAGGGTATAATTGCTGAGGTGGAACATAAGAAGGCAGAAGAAAATTTCCAGATATGTTATTTCCAGACAGGAAGAAAATCTGGAGTGACTGCATAGAAAGGCAAAGCCAGAATAAGGTGGGAAAAGAAAAATTATAAAAACTTAATAGATCATGGGGAAAGAAAAAAAAGTGAAAAGGGTAAAGCAGTTAAAGTGTAAAGGAAAATGCTAAAGAATGGGTAGAAACACTGGGATCTACTTTTAATTATAATGTTAACTGAACTCTAAAGTTCAATCAGAGCTAAAGGTTGAAACTCTTCAAACATTGAAAGTTAGATGTAATGCCCAATTTATCTGAAAGATCAGTCTGGCCTTGTGTCTCTCTCTCCTCACACTGTCTGTAGAGAAGATGTAGTGATGGGAGTCTAGAAATAACAAGGCCTCACAACTTTGACTTTTTAATATATTTCTTATTTGAGACTTCACCTAGAAAGAGTTAGCTATCCTGGAAGTTAGAGCACCAGTGGTCAGCCAACACCAGAAATCTCATCATTGCTAGAGGTGTCAGAATTGCATCAGGAGGAGAAATAATTGGGATTTTTAGGGAAAAAATCCCGTAGAGAAACTTCCCCAGTGTGCTTTCACAACTTAGAATAAATCATTAGCTTCAGAAAATCTTGGCTGAGTGTTAGAGCTGCTCTAAGCAGAGCAGTGTATTAGAGATTTTTCTGGAAATCCCAAAGCTTCAAATGCTAAATTAGCTATTAAGTTTGGTTGGATTTGAAAAGCAATAAAAGCCTAACACCTACACTGTAGATAGCAGCTAGGCAGTGTGAGTAGTTTTCCTTCAAATAACTGTAGAATGAACAGAGGGATACTATTTTCAACTGAGTAGGAAATTGCTAAATTAGCTGTAAATTTGATACCGTAGCATAGAGATGAAAGTTTTATTTAAACCTTGACTTAAAATATGTTTGCTTGCTTTGTATTATTAGCACTTCACATCAATGATGGATAAGGTATGTGGAAAACAAATGTTTAATGTATTTGATAGACAACAGGTGCCTTTTCTATTTATTGACATATTAATAATAAAAATATATACAAACTATTCCAATCTCTAAGAAGAGAACACTTCAATAATTTTCAGTCAAGATTTTTCGTAACATGGATTCCCTTAAAACACATCAGTTTATTGAATCGGCATCTTCTAAGGAGCAATTTCAAGAGGTTATTCCTAACAATCTTCATATGTCTTCCACACAGGAATGAAGAGTTTTCCTGGAGAATATTACTCACTGATGCCAGATGGCATGTGAACCAATGGAATATTACAAAAAGGTGTGCATTACAAGTGTCTGGTGCTCTTTCAAAATAAATGAGCTCTTCTTTGAAAAGCTTCATCCTTAGAAGAAGAACTTCTGTTATCAAGTGAACTGATGGTCTTAACTCTTCAGGATAAAGAGTTCAAATCCCCGTGTATAGCATCTGCCAGTAGGTCCTTGACAAAGACCTTCCTCTCTTCTTTGATTGCACAGGGAAGGTAGGTTTCTAATTTAGGTTCTCAAAGACCTTGCTAAAGTCAGGCATTTAGAGCTTTTTAGGTGTTGTTGGGTGGAAAACTTTTATTGAACTTCAAAATTAACCTCAAAATTCATGTCCTTCCTTGCATCTCTCCTGGAGTCACTCCATATTTGATAAAAATCATTTGCAATATGATGACCTATCTCGTGCCTCTTCTAGAATTATGTTTTAATGATTTTCAGTTTTCTCAGTCACTTTTAATATTGAGAATTATACATAAAGGAAAAGATAATTCTTGTCCTGTGAAAAGCGCAGTATTCAGTAACACGTCCCCTAGTTGTACAAATTATTTTTTTAATGCAAACCATCACACTGGCTACTTCAAAATGCCCTTTTTATCAGTATTTTACAAGATTCCTTTGAAACTAAAGGATTCTCTGAACTTGCTTTCTAGTAAACTAGAATTCTCTTTTAAAACTAACCCACAAGGAACATGAACACATCAGAAATTAATTCAACATTTAACAAATTGATTAATTTAATTAACAGGAAGAATTCCTAACAGAAATTTCTTAGAAATATTTATTCAATGGTAATTTTTACTCTTACTTCCCTCCAACTGTGCCTTAAGGTCAGATTTAATTATGAATAAACTGTAAGCAGAACAGAGAATCAGCCATAATTTTGCATTTGTTTTAAACATAACCAAGGCACAAGTTCTTTAAGCTCTTGTCTGTGCTTCTAGCCTTTTCAGAGTTCCTCTAATGAAGTGCAGAAAAGAAGGGATTATGCTATTCCCTTAGTGTTGTTCATTGATACTGTAAACTGAGTTGGCATTTGGGTCTAACATGCTCTCCTATTCTCCATGGTGCTCTTTCATTTTTTAACTCTCCAGTGATATTAGCTGTAATTGCAAAGATACTTTTTAACCGTTTCAATAAGTCATGACAGAGTATTCTTTGGTGAGGTTACATGTCAATCACACCAGCAGCCATACAGCTGTCTGACAAGGGCCTCTGGAACCTACTAAAACTGCATGAAAGCCTCCCATTTTGTAATGGGGACTCACTCAACCTTTTTGCAATTCATTTTTTCTCATTATAAAACAAAATCTGGGAGATAACAGGGTCAGAAAAGAGTGTGTTTCTTGATCAGGGTAGGTTAGAAAGCCAGGGAATGCCGGAGGATTGTTCCTTTGCTGTTTTGAGTTACATACAGTAGCTTCAAGTACTTCTTCAGTGTATTTTGGTAATACAATACCATTGACAGTAGAGTACAAAACTGTCATAAGAAATCCTCAACAATTAAAAGGAAATTGGGACTTGCCATTACAGCATTGTATCAGTTCTGGGCTTTATTTTTTCCCCAAGAATTTGTCTTGGCCTCCATATATGACTATGAGCAGCTCATCACTCAACCTTTTTGTCTTGCTATTTCTCCAAATATGAATTGGAAGACAGAATCATTTCACACTTTTGAATATATCTTCATTGAGGTTTGTAATGCATTCATACCAGATGAAGAGTGTGACTCTAACATGTGAGTCCACACTGGGAGTCAGCCAGTTACCTACCCCTTATTTCTGGAACCTCCCTGAATGGCATTTCAGATGCAAATAATAACATAATATGCATTACTTTTCATACTGATGACTATCAAATAAAGTTATGTGAATTTTTAGAACTGATAATAGAAGTTGTCAATCATATCCAGCATTCAGCTTTAGTTTTAATGAAAATTGACATCTGAAATTGACATTTATTTGGGGCTATTCATGCTGACATTTATTGTTACTGATAATTTTTCATTGGTTTTCATAATTCCTTGCATCATTTGGTGTTCCCCACCTACAAGTCTAGCTGCAAATCTTGTGAAGAAAAAATATTGAAGTGTAATTACAGTTTTCATACATATTTACATAATTCAGCCTCAAAATAAAGTAGTAAGATTTGTAAAAGCACAAAATACTTATCAAAATAAACAGTGGAATTCACCAAGTCTTTACTAGAATCATTTTTGTCAGACTCTTGTCTCTGTGACAACCAGAAGCATTATTTTTGTATCTTTCACAGTTGTCTTTACTGAAATAAAACAAATTCAGATGTTCATGTTCAAGCTGAAACTTATCTTTTGTCTAGAATTTTTCTAAACAGAACTAAATGAACGGGCAGTGCTTATAGGCATAGGAGGCATAGATCAGGCGCAAAATACCAGGCTACTAAGCTTTGGAAATGGTTGCTTTTTATATTTTCAATGACTTCTGCTTTCCACACCTTTTGTTGTGTAGAGATAAAACTTGCTAATAATTTTCTGACATCACATTGATATATTTTCATTAGCAGTTTGTGTGACTCAAGTCTTTGACATTTGAATTTTCCCTCACACCCAGCACTTCGTACTTCAAAACAAAAACCCATCTCCAAACACCTTTCTTGAAATATTTTTAGGTGTGGTTATATCAGATTTGCCTCCAAAGCTGAGCAGAAATTATTCATTTCTACTATATTATATTTTTTAAACGACACTGCCTTTATAGTTACCTCAGATTCAGAAAAACAATAATTTGCATCCATGTCTCTATTTATTTTGCTCAAGATGTTCCCATTTGCTTTGTGGGTCAGGGGAATCGCTTCCCTTTTTTTTCTAAATAATACACACTTTCTCAGGAGTTGAAGGTAAAAAACAAAGAGTTGCATTGATTTCCCTTTGATTTTTCCCGTCTTTGAGCAGGTGTTTAAGTTTTCTCATGCTTCAGATGTGTCAGCTGAATCTTTTGAAGCAAGGGAATTGACAGCATTTTCCCAATTGTTGTGCATGTATCATGCTGACACCAGCCAGGAAAACTACTGTGTCAGAATCTGTCTTGGGAGAATATGCAAATACCTTTTAGCAACCCTATTCTCTGCATTTGACATCAAAACAGAGGCTTTCCTTCTTTTTCAATTAATTTGAATGTATAGGAGTAATAAACAACAACAACAACAAAAATTGTTCAGATCAGTATCATCTCCAGTCTTTAGTATGAAATCAGCTGCTACATGTGTATGATGAGAAATTTAAGGATCATGTCACAGGTGCAGTTGCCCTTGAATTGGAACTGCAACAGGTGTATGTATGCACAAGGACTGCTGAATCAGTGTGGACAAACACATGGTTTCCCACCAAAATTTGTATTCTTGCGGAGCATGATTTAGTAAAAAAGGCCCCAAACACATTTCCATTTAAATGAATGAAAAGTGGACATTTTGGGTTGTAAATAGCATTAGAGAGATTCTCCTTGTAACATGCTCTTAACCTTGTCAGGATTCGGCATAAGATTTGCTTCTTCACACACGTAGCTTAAAGAATTTTTCTTGATTTGCAGGAAAAAGAGGAAATGTTCTAGTGTTTTATATGAGATTCCAGCCATTTTGAAAATCTGCTTTGCCAGTATTTGTAAACCCAGACCACAAAATTATCACAATTAACACTTTTCTCATATGTTTTACTCCAGATTCTTTTGGCTCTGCACAACTCTCTTCCAGCAACCTTTTCCACAGTACTTATGAACTACCAGCTAGTCAGACATGTTCCAGCCAACCTGGACATCACATCGTTCCCTGTTAACCTACTTAAGAGGGGAGTCTTGCAAGTCAGTCTTGCGGTCTTCTTAACATGAAAAATTCAAGAGCATGAATATCTAATAAAAACAAAAAAAAGTTTATAATTTTGAACATAGACATCCGATTTTCATCAACTTGTTTGTTTAAAACCAGGACTTGCTGGCCATTATCAATTAAAATAAATAAATAAAACTAGAAAGCCTGATTCCATCTCACACAGAGAAGAAAAGCCCTCCCAGGATACAGAAAACAGATAATAATCACACAGCTCCTTTTGAGTCTTCAGACAAATTCAGATCAATTGATCCTTAGGATGCTGCCTTTCAAGTCGTCCCATTCCCCCCTCTCCCACTTTAATGTTTCTCTGAAGTCTTTTGCACACTTCTGGGTTTTTTTTCTTTTCAACCATCAATAGAATTGCAGCTGTTTTGAGCTTACAGAGAGAAGTTTCCCTATTCACTATTGTAGTATATAGGGTTGATGCTGTGACTCTTGGTGAAAAATATCCTGAAATACTTATAGAACAAGGTCACAAGCATTGCTGCTTGTTTAGGTTTCCTTTCTGAAAATGAAAATCAAAAAAATAAAAAAAAATGAAAGTAAACAATAGAGACCTTGGACAAACATATATATAGTGGAATTGCCTTGATACATAGACAGTAGAACAGCTACAAGCCATAGAGCATATAGTCAAAATATTCTATTTTCATCATCCAGTCTGTCTGTCTCTGATTTCTGCTACGACTTTGAAGAAGTTGCATGAGTTTGTTAGGTTTTTTGCATATTAGGCTAAAGCTTCTGTCTCTTTATGTTCTGAGGATTAAGGATGAGACCAAATGCTGAAAAAAGAAGGATTTTTCTAACCTTCCAACATTTCACCCTGATGCCTCACTGTTAGCTAGCGCTTTTCATGGTGCCTGAATCGCAGTCATTTCTCACTTCTCGATTTTCTGCACATGCTGCCCTTTTCTTTCATCCATTAACTCAGCAAGTACAGAAGTAGTTTGTAGAGTTGGTCCAGTCCTTTCTTCTTGCCTTCAGTAATTAAGATTTCCAGGAGTCCATCCATCTGTAGACGGGACAAAGCCAGACCTGCCTTTAAGCTCTTATAAGCTCAATATACTCAACTAGGTGTACCAGTAGGCTTCTGTATTCAGCGTTCAAATATGTTGCTAAGTTTTGCCATTTTCTTCATAGCTTTTCCATCTCTACAACAGCGGAAGCAGAAAAAAAATTTGTTTGTAATAAACTTTACTGATAAATTTAGTCTTATCTCTTTTAGCTTAGCAGAATCTTTATTACACATATTTAATTTTTCCACAGCTACCTAAAATGGATTAAATCGGTAGCTTAAAATAAACTACAATATCTTACTTCAGTTAACTTTTATTTTTGTATCTTGCACTTATCCCACTTAATTTACATTGTAAGAAATTTGAGGACATCATACCATTAAGGAGTATTTAAACAGCCAAATAGATGGAGTTATTTCTTTCAGATTTGAATATGCTAAAAAAGTAATATCCACCTATGAAATAATGAATTGACTTTGGTTTCTGCAATTTATGTCTTACATTGAGCTTTACATTAACTCCATCACATTTTTATAACCATTTTAAAGTCAGAGTGCCACAGAAAATAAATTATTCGGTACGAACAGATTTGGGGGGTGATTTTCATAAGCACAAAGGTTATTTAAGCACTCAACTTTCATTTGAAGTCATAAAGCTTTGAATATATCCTCCTTATTAAATAAAGCCGTCTGAACTGTTGTTGATACTGGTGAATGTTACATAACAAAAAAGCATAAACTAATCTATCCCCTGAAATAATTTGCATTTGAGGGTCCATGTAGAAAAAAAAGTAAGAGCATGAAGTCACTGGGTAAAGAAAAAAAATTGCCTGTAGAAATTCGTCCAATTTTTGGAGACAACATGCAAGCATTTACTGCCAATCAGATGTAATATGCAAATAGCAAAGAAAACGTTTTCTGAGCCATTGCTTCTTGGCTTTCTCTGAACCCTTGGACATTTCAAGTCCAATGATTTCTGGATTAATTTGATTTGGGCATTACAGTATGGCCAGCCAACAGATCCCCAGAAATGAAGAATAATTTGGAAACACATAAATTACTGTACCTGAGAATCACTGACCTAGGAGGAAGATTGACCTACTTAAAGAGGACATGGAGACACACATCAACGCATAAAAAAACAAAGTAGGAGAACAGCTTGACAGGCTGTCAGCTAGCACTACAGTTGTCCCAAAGGGATCTTTACTTGGAAGGAAACTTTGTTCATCTGTCTGTAACTGAAATTAAGTCTGCTTCCATTTTTTCTGTGTGAAACCAACCATTCCTCTGAGACCATTTTAATTTTTTTTAATTTATTTTTCACTGAACTCCTCCAAGCAAAAGTTATATTATCATTAACTTCCTGTAAACTTCTATTATTTTATTAAAATTAGTAAGAAATCTGATTTCTTTTTTTGAAAGATTCATCCAAAATCCTTTCTCTCTAAGGAGGAAGAAAAAAATCACACAGAACCTTAACTATGAATTCCTTTAGGGAAAAGGAATTTTGATACCACACTGGATTTATGTTAGTTTTATATTCATTCTTCTCGACAAATTTGTTATGGTAAAACATTGTGGGTTTCACTTTATTTACCCCTCAAATACATTTTAGGAGCTTCTCTTTTCTATACACAGTTATCATCACAGAATGTGCTTCCTGGAGTTTCCCACCTGAGAGATCACTGAAGGGATCACTTATAACTCCTCAGATAGTCTATTGCTTTATTATATCATACCCATCTATAAAATGTTACAGGATAGTGTTAAAAGTAAAATTAGGACCTTAGGAAAAGATACATATATTGCACAGAAATTTAGTAGAGCAAATACTTTTCAACGCACATAGCAATCGGAAATCCCAAGATTAGTTTATCCAATAGTGGTAGACAGAGTAGACATACTGTCTCATGAGACCAAAAGATGGGTAAAAGCTGTATATAGTCCTTTAACATCAGGTAGGGTGACAGAAAAAATGGAATTAAGTCACCAAAGGGACTATATTCAGTGTAATGTTATGGAACAGATGATTAATTCTTCAGTAGATTGCCATTCTGCCGCTTTTTTTTCTTTTCTCAGTCTAATCTAATAAATTCAATTTTAAAATTTAAATGCTATACCAATAAGTACATGTACAATAGTTGTACTGTAAAGATACATATGGTGGTGGCACTCTTGCTAGCTGGGCTAGTTTTGAACACGTGAGGAGAGTGTGAATTATTGCTATAGTGACAGTGGGGTGCAGTTCGCTGGTCATGAAGAGAAATCATTAACTCCTCACAGCATCAATTTGTTGTGAGGACTGTGTTCACAGTGGTGCCAGACAGTATACTGAGCACTTGCAGCCCTCACTGACATCAGCTGAATAAACTGTGAGCACTCAGTGCCAATGTTACTCTGAACATAGGGCTGTTGCAATTCTTCAGAACAGAAATTTAGATTTGTTTCACAAGCATCAGTTACCAGATTTCTCCAGGGCTACTTATTTAAACTAATTCTGGGCTTTGCCAAAATTTGATTCTTCTGTTGTTTCAGTTTGTGTGAAATATACAGAAATAAACATTATAATATAATGTAGTATCATATAATCATGTATTTGTTCAGGACATAGCTAAGAAAATGAATCTAGTATACACTAAACCTGTGACCTGTGCCCACTTACCCCAGGCCTGAAGTGAACAACTAGCAAAAACATCATGATTAATCACCAACTAAAACAATCAGACCATACAAATTTTTTTTTTTTAGAAACAGAAGTGACAAGCAAGCTGGCTCATTACAGTTTTTTTCATACAATTAACATTTTTCTCTGGTATTTGTCTTCCCGGTCTGTCTAAATGGCCTGTGTATGGAGGCCTTTCCTTCAGCATCCCAAACTGTTTCCTGCCTGTGAAATCCTCATGTCCCAAGGCAAAGGCGGGTGTGCAGGACCCCACCACAGGTACTGAGCAGCGTCCTGGCCATCCTGCCTCACCGTGTGGGTGTTTCACCCAGGAAGTTAGAGAGAATTAAGAGTAGCTGACAGGTTGCTGCTAGTTTACTTGTTTGAATGGAATAGTCACACTGTAGACATGGAAATAGCTCCTTTATGTTATTCCAAAGGCTTCCATCTTTAAACAAAAGGCTGAAATTTGTGTATTATGAACTAAAAAAAACCCCTTTATAATTTAGTCTTTTTCACAATAACAGAGATTTTTTTTCACTATGTCTTCTCATTAACAATATCCTCTTTTGGCTCCATTAACTCCTCCATCTGTTTTTTTTCCTGGACAGTTTCCTGTTTCTTTTGGTATATTCAATGTTTTGAGGTTAGCCTACTTCACGATGTTAGGGTTTATATATATTGATCCACTCTCTTAACAATTTCATCTTACTTGTGAATTACATCCTCATCTTCCACTAATACTACATTCATCTGATTTTTTTTCCATTAGCCTGATTATTTTGCTGCCTTTAATGCTTTTACTTCTGCAAATGGATTCCTTGATTTTTTTCTCTTTTCACATAGCAGGCTGCCTTGTTCTTTTTCATTTGGTTTGTTGTTGTTCCCCAAGCTGTTCTTATGCCAATGTTAATTTATTTCAGTTTCTAATGGTTTTCATTTTAAAGTAACAGAGTGGAACCCTCTCATAGCAAAATAGCTGCCTCTAAAGAAGAAATTCAGGGAGGTTCACCAGAGCTAGACCTGCCATTGGAGCAAATTTTTTCTTTCATTTTCTTTCTATAGATTGTGCTGTTAAAGAAGTGTCCTAGGCTCAGCAAAGAATAAAGGGTTAATCATAGTCTGCTTTTCTTCTACTAAGTTAAACAGTTACATATGGTCCAACATATTAGGCTATGATCTAAGTGGCAACTTTATGCAACATTAAGCACATGAATAAGCAAGCAGATTCCCATGAACAGTCACTTTTCAGAGACATCTCCAAACAAGCTTAGCTTTACTTATTTTACCTTAGTATCTGCACGGCACTACATGGCAGCAAGATACACCAAGGGAAGACTTAATAGGGGAAGAGAGGCATGGAAGTTGTCCTCCTTGCCATGCAGTGAGGTTGCAGCTGTACAATTCCCTTCCTTCACCATTTAGGTGGAGCTCCTTCCACCACTGTATGCAAAGCATCACTTGGATTGTTTTCAAATTGTTCTATTTTTAAGGACAATAACTTGTTTTGGAGTTGCCCTGGATTGTGTCATTGTTCCACAATGAACTATTATGTTCAGGTACATGCTATAAGGAAATGAGCAAACAAATGAGATGGGGTCCTCTGAAAGCAATGAGAGTCTCATTAGGACATGTGTCTGAGCGCTCCACTGCTGGTGGCAGATGAGGAGGGATTGCAGTTCTCCAGGAGCCCTGATTACCTTTCAGGTTTCCAAAAGAAAATGGACAAACCTGACTCTCCTGCCTCTCTTCCTGTCCTCCTCTAGTCCTCTTTTACAGGACAGAGGGTGATTTGCAGCAATGCAGAGTGAGAAAACTATGGTCAGAAACAGATGCACCTAGTTTTTCAGGAGGATCTTGACTCAGCTTCCACCTCTACTTTGAAGCAATCTCCATGAACTAGTGATGTATTTCAAAACACCCAGGTTGATTTATTCTATCTTTTTGTGTTGACTTAGTAGAGGTGATAGTTCCTACCTCTGTGCTGAGTCGTTTGTGGGTACTGAAAGAGATGTTGTCAGAATGGTCTTTGATGACAGAAGACCAAAGTATCAAAAAATACACATTTTCCTAACTCCCAGTGTAGCCTAGACAGATTCATTTTTGGAATAGTTATCAGCTTGGTTAAAAATATATATCTTTAAGCCACTGTGGGTTTTGAGAGTTTTAACTTTACCATTATTGGAGCAGTACTTCATTCTCACTGTTCCACGGTGGTACCCATCTTTTAACAAGTTCACCTGTTAACTTGTCTCCTAGTCAGGGAAAACAGTTATTTAGCCAGATTCTAATTTTTTTCATATTTATGCAAGTCCTGTTTACCCACTTTAGTAATAAGAAGATTACACTGGATTCACATAGGTGGAATTATCCTCATTACCCTTCTGAAGCTTTTGTGTTTGAAGGGAGGTCTGAATCCTCCAGTATAAAATGTATATTATCATTGAAGATAAATTAAAGATATTGTTTAAAAACAACAACCAAAAAAACCTAATGGAAAATGTTAACTGGTTTAGTCTTAATGTTTTTCTGTGGATTCCCAATAGTGATGATTACCATATCCATTGGTGTACTGGGAAGGCTTCCCACAGTAGAGATAAATAACACTTTCTAATGAACAGTGAACAATAAATAGAAAAATAAAAATAGATGAAGCATAAGAGACCAAGATAAATATTTCTCTCTGTCTGGATAATATTAAAAATTTATACTAGGCAATAATATACTTATGAAAAGGTTAGGAAAGCACTTGAAGAAGAGGGGAAAGTCAGCGTGATCTATTAATAATTAGAACATTTTCCCTGAGCACAGCAACAAAGTTATACAAACTACAGAAAAAAAATTAAAATATAAGAATTTAAATGAATATATGCCACTTTTCTTTATTACAACACCAGATTTTTCAAAGATTCAGTGTTATTCCCAAAAGACACTGCTTTGTCAGCTGGAGGAAGATACGGCTTGAGATACTGAGATGAAGAAAAAAATCATCTTGATATACAAAAAATTTGTTATTTCAGTGCCTTTACCAAAACAGAGAAGAAAACTGTAGTTC
Organism: Morus bassanus; assembly: GCA_031468815.1. NCBI lineage: Eukaryota > Metazoa > Chordata > Aves > Suliformes > Sulidae > Morus > Morus bassanus. The sequence continues at coordinate 91,628,952 of CM062569.1, forward strand.
ATTTCCTTTTTTCTTTCTGGATTCCTGTTGTAGGAGAAATTAAACACATAAAAATTTAAGGAGACAGAACTGCCATTTAATTTGGAAGAACAAATTCTAGTCCATTGGACTAACTGGCTAAATAATATCATTTTGATAAGGCTTTGCCTGTAAATAGAAACTATGCAGGATAGATCCCTGTTCAGCCTTGGTTTTATGCTATATATTCTTTCCTCATTAATACACTTGGAATGGTTCAACAGATCACTAGACCTGTGTTTCTGTTCTCTCCCAGTGCAGAACAGAGTGCCGGAGCCTTTGCTTACCCATAAAGGCAAGAAAGGCTGTAGTGTGGGTGCTCGTGGGGGAACACGGTTTTCAGGAGGAAAGAGTCTAGAAGAAGCACACAATGTGTGGATGTGGCTGCAAAGGTGGCTGCATTTTAAACAGTTCTCCAATACTTTGTCTTAAAAAGGAACTAGTTCATCTTTAGGAGCATGGTAGAACTTGTCATACTGATAGCCTCAACAGGATGTTAAGACAAACACACAGACAAGGCAGCATCCAGAAGCAGAGCAAGCAAAGAGAATGCCATAACCTGAGCTTCAAGAAAAGCCAAATTTGTATGCAGAATACCATAGCCAAATGTGTAAACAATTCAGTGCAGTGAATTAAAATGAGAAAATGAAGGCAAAGCTCCTTTATGGGAGGAGTGGGTGTGGTGTGGAAGAACATGAAAAACTGTTGCCTGAAATAATGAAGGGAATACTGAAACATTTGATGAAGGTATTATATAACAACTGATCCTAGCGGAGCAAGACTGCAGAGCTGGAAGGTTTTACTTGAAACCAAGAAGCACAAGACAGAGTAGATATATTACAAATCTGAGATCTATGACACCCACAGATTGCTCTCTAAAAAACCTGTTTTCTAAGAAGTAGTTTTTCTCTTCTGGGACAAGAGATTCCAGCTGATGGAAGGTATTCTTGAGAAACAGAGAATGCTTTTTGGGAGCAGAGCAGACGGAACTGTCCAGCAAGAGCAACAAACTAAAGCAGCTTGTGATTTACAATAAACATATAGGCTAAATGAAAGGAACCAAGGAAACAGATCAGAGAATTCATCACATCAAATTTGAGACACCTAAAAATTAGGCATATTCTAAGCTGGTCACCTCTAGTTAGTGGAGAAAACAGGTTCCTCTATTGGGTGCATCATTTCAATCTAAATCAAAGACAAGGGGACTAACAGCTTTCTAAAAATGCCTATCTCTTCCCCCTGGCAACAAGTTTGAAAATTTTGCTTTAGCAGGTCACTTTTGAATGATTAATATTAGATGAAATAAAGGGGGGGATAACATGGAAAAAAGGGGCAGAACAATGTCTTGCTTTTAAGTCACAACCTCAAGTTTTTGAAACAAAACCACTTTTTGTCCTAAAGTGACTTCTGGAATGAAAAAAAAAAAAAAAAAGAAAAATAGAAGCAGTGTTTCAGCATACAGAGATCTCCATTGAAGAAGATATCTGCAGTTTGACTGCAGCAAATGCAAAGACATCCAGTGCAGAAGGAGCCAACCATTCAACTGCCACATTTGCAATGATGCTATTAGATTAAGAACCAATTCAATTCCAGCTGGTATACAGTCATCTGCAATGTAATCTGAGCAACACTGATAAACTGCAATATTAGATCAATGACCAATTTGATTCCAGATGAATTGTGGAGCCAGCCATGATGTAATCCTAGCAACACTGATAAGCAGAGAAATATGACAGTGTTATAATGAGGTACACTAAAACTGTCTGAGGCCAGTGGGAAAATGTAGGCTGTCAATAAGACACCATAAAACAAGAGACAATGCTGTTTGGAGTTTGAAGTAGCTGACAGACAGATGCACCACTTGCTGTAGGGAAGCAGCGCAATGCAAACCACTCGACTGGTCAGAATACAAAACGAGACCATCCTCAAATGCAGACACAGATGGTTCCTTCTAGCAATTTGAAGAGAACAAAGAATGCAAAGATTAAAAAATAGCCTCATCTTCCTCCCACTAGGTAGTCCAAAGGCATGAGAAAGGTGAAATTAATTTATCCCAGTGCAAATATCCTCCCTTTTATTGTATTAAAATAATTTCTGGTATATTGAATTAAATGAACCACCATCTTGGAAACTGTTGCCACATTACTATAAAGGCCAGTAGTTGGTTATGCTTGTAGACATAATTAGTATCCTCCAAAGTACACTGGATCAAACACCAGAGGGATTGGCAGCCATTGCAGTTGTACCTGATGCTGCTGTTGTTTTAAGGATAGATAAAGAAAAAATATGTCCAGAACCATGGCGTTATACTGCAAAAAAATTATATATAGACTTTGGAAGCCTGATGTTAGGTTGAGTTCAGAGGGGTTGAAGTTCATCAGAGCTGATCCCTTGTTTATGCATGTTTACCTTTTAGGAACCATAGTAATATACAGAGACAGAAATCAAAGCAATTCAAAGCATACAGGCCAAAAGATATGAATAAATGCTTTCATATTTGGTACACAGCTATCAGGAATCTCAAAACCCTTAAAATGTTAACGTAGCATAATGCAGCATGGCATTTGCAGCAAAGTACGTTGAACAACTAAATAACACACCAGGTCTGAAGAACAGAGCAGTTAAGCAGAGCACCTAGAGCTCCATTGTGGTGAGCCTTCAGAAAGAAACACAGCTGCAAAACAAAAATTGCTTAGCACTTTAACAATTCCCAAGCATTGCAAAGATGACAAGCTCAAATTGTCAAAGAAAATTATGATAGTTTTTTCATCGTCCACCCAACAACAACAGATGGTTGTGTGTAGTTTCCCAGGAACCTTATAAACTGACCAGTCAAGCTCTTCTTTTCACACATCCCCCTCAATATAACCTTCAACGTCTCTCAACTTCCAAGATTCATTCCGTATGATATTCATGTATTCTTGGCTTGATACAACATTTGTCTTCACTGATTCTACCCACATCATGGTACCTGATAATTACATTTTGTGGAAGCAGACTCTGGGGAAGACACTTGGGCAAGAACTGTGACCAAAGGACTGAAGTATACCTAAAACAGTACACTCAAGTAAAGGGTCACAGCAGAATGCAAGTGATTCAGGATTAAATGAGAATGACATGGAAGGCATCTTCGAGATGTTAGGGGCTGATAAAGCATTAGGAAGACAGAGTTAAGAGACACTGGGAAGAAAAGAATCTCTCCCCAGAAGTGTTGAATCATTCTAACACATTTTCTGGAGACTAGTAACACCTTGCAGACATCCACAGGCCTGTAAGTTATCCAACAGAAACAGAACAATGTTTAAAGGAAAGAAGAGTTTAATGGGATTTTAGAAGAAAGGGTAGAGGTTACAGAAATTAAGAGCCTGGAAAAGATGTCAGTAGCACTTCTGCAACAATTTCAGTTGAGAGAATACCTGTTTAGATTTTAAAAGAATTGATGTAGAATGAGCAACATGCCTGAAAATCTGTGCACAAGCAACAAGATACAAGATGGATCAGAGAGTGAAAAGGAGAAAACTTAGGTTTTTTTTCCTTGTATCTTTCTGAAGCATTTCTCATAAGGAAAGGCTGAAAAAGCTGTGACTGTTTAGCCTAGAAAAGAGAAGGCTCAGAGGGGATTTCATCAATGCATGTAAATACCTGAAGGGAAGAGTGTAAAGCAGACAGAGCCAGGCTCTTTTCAGTGGTGCCCAATGATATGACAAGAGGCAATAGGCACAAACTAAAACACAGGAAGTCCCGTTTGAATATCAGGAAGCACTTTTTCACTGTGAAGGTGACTGATCACTAATAAAAGTTGCCCAGAGAGATTATGGAGTCTCAGTCCTTGGAGATATTCAAAATCCAGCTGGGTACAGTCCTAGGAGGCCACCTCTAGATGGCCCTGCTTGAGCAGCAAGGTTGGACCAGATGATCTCCAGAAGTGCCTTCCAACCCCAACATTCTGTGTGATTCTCCATGATTCCTGTCAGACTGCCTGGCTGGGCACAGAAGAAAGGTGAAATAACTGTGTTCCACAAAGCAAGGAAGAAGGAGTCCGTGAAGTTGCTCCTGATCCTTCCTTTGGTCAATGTCTAAAGCTGAGCACAACCTTTCACTTGATTTATCATAATTTCATGCAAGATGTAATGATATTCTTCAGTCAACATTTTGCTGCTTGACACAGAGTTCTACAGAAAGGATTCAGCATGACATTTTCACCATGGCTTCCTTCATGCTTTTGAACCATTTCTCCAATTTCAGGCATTCCTCATTTGAGATTAGTATGCTAAGGATACATTGACTGAGTGTCACATCACATTCAGTGAATTCCTCTACACACACACACAAAAGTATGGTTTATAGAAACAGAACACCACGTAATCTGTAACTGCTTTTTCCCCCCTCTTTTCCATTTATTTTTTACTCTGGAGATTCCATAATAACTTACCTTTCCTAAGTAAGTGTGGTTGAGATATATTTTAAAGGTGATTATTTATCCAAAGGCTAAAAGTGTTGTGGAATATAAGCACTTATTCCCTGAGACCAAATGAAAAAATATAAAATCAAGAAATTTAAATCAACAATAACTGTGTAATTGAGGACCCTAGCGTAAAAGCTTTAAAACGTCTCAAATACTTATTTTCATTTCAATTATTTTTATTTTACACAGAATTACACAGAACAATATAGGTTGAAAAAGACCTTTAAGATCATGGAGTGCAACCGTAAACTTAACACTGCCAGTCCACCACTAAACCATGTCCCTAAGCACCACATCTACACATCTTTTAAATACCTCCCGGGATGGTGACTCAACCACTTCCTTGGGCAGCCTCTTCCAATCCCTGACGACCCTTTCAGTGAAGTAATATTTCCTAATATACAGCCTAAACAGCTTGAGGACATTTCCTCTCATCTTATCACTCTTGGGTGAAGAGTTACTTGGGTGAAGAGAACGACCCCCACCTCGCTACAACCTCCTTTCAGGTAGTTGTAGACAGCAATAAGGTCTCCCCTCAGCCTCCTCTCCTCCAGGCTAAACAACCCCAGTTTCCTCAGCCGCTCCTCATAAGACTTGTTCTCCAGACCCTTCACCAGCTTCATTGCTCTTCATTGTACGTGCTCCAGCAGCTCAATGTGTTTATTGCAGTGAGGGGAAACCAAAACCGAACAGAGTATTCAAGATGCAGCCTCACCAGCACTGAGTACAGGGCATTGAGTACATTTTGAATATAATCAGAATATAATTTACATGCCAACAGTACAAAAATATCCCTTTATCTTAAGAAAGTCTATTGTTTATTGTGTTCTCTCTGTCCCTCCCAGTTACAATTATAGCCACAATCAATATAATGACCAAAATAGTCTGAGGTATGTACTCCTGTGGTTATCAGTAGCAGAAATATTGTCTCCAGAGGAAATTTAAATCTATTTAGAAAAGAAAAAAGATCTAAATAAAATATTCTGAATGTAGTTACACAGATTACCCCTCCATATATCTGGCCAAACACTTATTCTATTTTGTATTAAATTTCTTGTATTTTCTTAGTTGTGGATGCCCCCTCCCTGGAAGTGTTCAAGGCCAGGCTCAGTGGGACTCTGAGTAACTTGATCTAGTGGAGGGTCACCCTGCCCATGACAGGGGATTTGGAACTAGATAATCTTTATGGTCCCTTCCAACCCAAACAATTCAATATGATTCTATGATTCTTTCATTATGTATACCAGCTATGTGACCTGAATGTTCTTCTTCCCATAATTTATGTCCTCTCAATAAGAGAAATAGAATTACTGAACATGCAGTAATGCCACATTCTTCCCAATGGCCCACCTCATTACAAATGTTTATATGCTTAGCTTTCATAGGTAGCTTAATAAAATTGCACTTAGTCAATTATGGCTGTTTCTAAACATCATCTGTAACATTATGGACATAAGACTGAGAGTTATGAACCAGGCCAAGTCCTTAGTCACTGATAACAGGCAATTTAGAATTCCATTCTGTGCAAAACTGCCAAATTCTCTTTTCATTTACATCAGTGCAAATTTGCAGTTCTACTCAAATCAGTCCAATTCACCCTGGTTTAATTGAGACCATGTATTTGTCCTAAGATGTACTTCATTCCCCTATATGATCAGAACAGGAACATCAAACACCTATCTTTAAAATGCATAGTCTACAATATATTTAGCAAAATATTGACATAAGGATGGGAGAAAGAAAATCTAAATTTTAGTCATTTAAAGTACCTACGTGACCTTAATCAAATTCTTTCAAAACTATGACTCATTTTCCTCAAAAATGAAAGGAGGAGAAGTCCATAGTTTCACAGAGTTATTTTTGAGGGGAATTTAAGAATTGTTTACTGGAGCATAAATAAATGATATTAATCCCTTAAGTTCCTGATAAGACAACCATCTCACACTTTGAGGTAACCCCTAGGAAGTGAAAGGTGAGCAATACATTCCATTTATACCTTGTCCTCTTCTGTCCTTATTTTACAGCAACAAAATATGTTATCTCAAGCTCTCAGCAGAAACTATGGTTGCCCAACACTGTTTGGTAAAGAACAAAGCATCCTAAAGAAAAAAAAAGGGACTTTTATTTTGAATCCCATATATTTTGCGAAGAGAGGGATCAAGCGTTCACTATAATGACAGGAATGTGGCTCAAGCTGACAGCATGAGAAGAGAGAAAAATCTGTCATTTAGTGCTTTATAAGTTAAAATCAACATTTCAGTTTTCTCATGAAAATGGGCAGCTAGAAAGGTCTCATAACATTGGCAAATAAACTGATCTGAGTAATTGATTTTTCAGCTCAGTGGCTGAAGGAAAAAATAAAAATTGTTTGGGGTCAACCTCCTTTTTTAATTCTTTAGCTTTTGTTGCAGAAATAAAGCCCTTTTTTTTCTTCTTTGCTGTTCCTTTGAGGTGAATAAATCTTTTAATCAGATTCCAAATCAATTATTTGATTTTTGTGTCCTTTACCCTCTTATTAGAATTAAATGTTGGTATATTAATTTCAACACACTTGTTAAAATGTCAAAATTAAATGTTTCAACTTTCATAGTTTTTTTCTCTCTTCTTTTTTTCCCTGCCAAAAATGTTTTCTGAATTCAGCATCAGTTTACAACTGATTTTGCCTAAGCCCAAACTTCAAGTTTCCATTGATAATTTATTTGTTAAAAAGCCTTTCCTTATATTTTTTAGTAACATTCTGTTGTCCAACACTGTTGTTGGATATCCAGCAAGCTTCTACACATGTAAGTGTACTTTACTTAGGTATAAACATTGTTGAAAGGGAAATGTAGCCTTGCCTCAAATCCTCTGCAGTTGTTTAATCCCACGGATTTGGTAGCAGAGGCTATCCTAGAAGGTTACTGTTAGAATCTGCTTTTTGGGCATAGATGGCAACCATTCTTGGATGGATTCCATAGATGGTATCCATTCCTGGGTACCTTTGTAATGTAATCAGTCAAGAACAGATGAATATCCAGCTCAACCGTTGACCTGGCTAGGAAGGTGATTAGCAGTGGACAAACATCGAAACAGACTTAGATTAGAAACAACCTTGCTATATCTTCTGTTTCAATTCAGTGTTATGAAAGTTTAAATGATGTTGAGCCAAGTGCTGTCCTGTCTCTCCTACAAGTGGACTTCACCTGTTAGACAGTGGTTATGTACAAGGGATTACCTGACTTGGAATTTAACACTCTGAAACAAGAATATAATCACATCACTGTATAAATCCATGGCTCTCCTATATCTTGAGCACTGTGTGCAATTCTAGTCTGTGTGAGAAACCCTGCAACATAATTTAAATTCTCAGAGGAGAGCAACACGGATCAAAGGTGTCCTTTATTTGCCACAGTTTCCTAATATTACTCTTTTCACATATGAATTCAAATTAGAGCTAAAAATTGCCGGTGAGAAAACAGAGATTATATTTATGTTTCTCAAAGTAGAAGCAAAAGGGGGATTCTGATAGCTTCATATGTCCCAGAGTGCCATCCAGTCTACATATTTTACAGGACTGCCTAACCTGGACACAACACATTCACAAGGCACCTTCTTTCACAATCCAGAAATTCTCTAACTAGATTTATAGTTATGTTCACATTTTCAGAAGTGCCTTTTCTGGGAAAACAAACATATGTGTCCCAACCCCTGTTCCTTCACGATGTTGTTTTGAATGCATTGTCATATAATCTAAATAAAATATACATAAATCCTAAAGTATCCTAAAAAGATAAACATCACATTGTTATATCCGTCTTCTGCATAGCAGTCTTGCAGTTACAGCATTCACCAAGGATTCAAGGCCACCTTCAGTCTGGAGGTGATATAAATTACCTTCCTGGTCACCAGTGACTCAGACTTCAGACGGAGGGATGGAAAATCTCTGCCTCAGAGTGTAACAGAGCTTATTGTTGCATAGTTAGGGTATTGTCCTTAGATATTGCCCTGACACCCCACTTCCTAACCATAGCAGGCAGGTCCTGAACCCAGATATACTATATCCTTTGGTATCTCAAACTCTAATGTGTAAACCTTCTTCTGCACAATGTTTTAAACAGATAATTTAATGGAAGAAGAATCATTCCATAAGAAGCTGAAGTGCAACATATTTTTTCCTCTTATCATGAAATAAGTGTATTGTGCCTGAGCTGAAAGCTCCCCTGTGGCCACATATGCAGGGGAGCTGGAACAATCATAACAGTGATGAAAAGCCTGGCAGCAGCAGCAAAATCTCTGCCTTGCTATGATATCCAGAGTGGACACAAGTACAAATGCCAAGAGATAAATATCTATGTAAAGGAGAAGTATGAATTAAAGAAGATATGATTCACCCTGACATCTTGTCTAACACCACCCTTCATTTTCTCAGTCACGCTTGGATTTGAAAACCAGACCTTTTGAGGCTCTGCCCATTCTTTGTGCTAGATTTTGTACAACATATGTGCTAGAATGTATGTGCTAGATTTTGCACAAGAGAAGATGCATGAAAGCAATATACAAGGATATAATAAAGGCAAATGCAGTGTCAGCACAAAAGCTACTCAGGATAAACATTGCCCCTCAAATGTTCCAAGCTTTGAAGCTATTTCTGAAAATGATCAGCAGGTCAGGAAATATTTTCAAAATATAGCATAAATTGGAAGGATGTACTAGACCAGGAGGCGAAGAGTTGACAGACATCAAGCAGCACAGATCAATTTCTCTACCAAACAGGAAGGGCAAGCATACTTTTCAAGTCTGTCCCAAAGGTTCTCAGCATTTATCTTTGCAGAGAAATACTTAGATAGCCCTGCACAAAAGGTATGAGTGCCTGGAATCTAAGGATTTCTTGTAATACATGAATGTGAGAGAGAAATTAAGTCACAAAGTAAAAGCAGGCAGAAGCAATTTAGCTGTAACAAGGCTTGACCTGCTTAATGCATGTGTTTCCATCTCTTGCTTTAATAAAGATTATACTAAGCAAATATCATATTCCTGAGAAGATTCAGTCACACATTGGCAAGTATTTCACTTTTCTGTGTTCATTTCCATGGCTGAGAGGGATACTGAAGCAACTTGGAATATAATATTTAAAGGAAAAATCTCAGTCTGAGGACTTTTATAAATCTCAAACAAAAATTAAATAGACAACAAGCAAAGAGTGGATGTAATATTTCCACAAAGGAAACAGAAAGATGAACAGACAATAAAAGAAAAATCCCTCAATAAAAACCATGGCTGTGCAAGAACTTGAAAGCAAACATAATAGAAACATGCTTTATGTAGTACATACATATATAAAAAAACTTTATAAGGAATGGCTATTGGGCCTGATCTATTTCTTGCGATGAGAAAGCTTTCACTGAGTTTCATGGTGTAGAATTAGGCCATAGGTTTGCAAATGATTCAGTGTTTAATTTAGTAGTAGTAAAGAAGAAATTGTTGTTTTCAATGTAAATTAGCTCAGGTTCTCTCAGATATTACCTAGCTGAATGTCTCATGTGGTCAAGCAGGTGCTAATGGCAATGCTAACAGTGCCAAGCACAGATCAACCCAGGAACTAGAGTAGAACAAATACTTGCTTGTATTAGAAGCATGGGGGGAAAGTAGTTGGAAGCATCATTGTTTTCCTAGTTGGCATATGTTTTCCAGCAGAGTCTATTCCAAAAACGCTTGAAGTAATTGGCACCAGAGGGAAAAGAGAAGGGAGGTCAGATTAAGGCTACCCAAATCAGTAGAAAAAAAATGATCACATTGGTAGAGAGAGCAGCGGTGTGTCCACTTACAAGCAAAGGGAATGGTTGTTGTTGCCAGAAAAAACAGTCAAGACAGGATGAAGTGCTTACTCCTTTGAAAAGATCATTCAAGAAGACTGGTAATCTTGGGGTTTGTCTTTTCCTAGTTCAGCAGGACTGTTTCAGAGGCACTGGGGCAACATCAGAGTAAAAATATGTAGCACTGAATAGTAAGTGAGGAGCGCTAATGAGACCACATTTAACCACCTTAAACACAGCTCTTTCTTTTTTGCAAAAGGGAAGAAAAGAACTCAAAAGCTAGGAATGTGTGGTAGGAGATCAGGCACATGACAACAGAGTAGCAGAGGAAAGTGAGTACATAAAGTATTTTTGAGACCATATGCTCTGAGGAACAGGAATATATGGATAAGAAAGTGAAAGACTGCACATTTGTCCATGTGTGGTTGTTACTAGTGCAATTTCAGTGTATTCTGGTCCTGAGATTTTGCACAGGGATTAATGTCACCCAAAGTGAATGATAAAAGTTCTGTGAATATATTTAGCTGTTATTAAGAATAAATCAGCTACCCAGGATTTTAAGAAAGGTTTAACTTGTGAAAAGTGTTCTCTTTTCTGGAAGAGGGCAAGAGATTACTTTTAAGCTGATGCATATTTAGATGTGAGTCACACATGAGTGAATTGATTTTTTGCCTATAAAACTAAGTATTCTATCCACAAGACAGTAGAAAAGTACTAAAAAATGAAGCCATTAATTCTGTAAACAAGTATGTAAGTGCTGACTGAATGGTTTCATGTTGTGAAACATACATAAATCTGAACTTCAAGTTCCATGAGAATGGTGTTTCACATCAGAAAATCCTCAAAAGATTGGAGATAAAGCTCTGGAAGCCTAAGGAAAAGCTGAGAGATAGAGAAGTCAGAGGCCAATGACAAGGTAAAAATGAAAGAACTTCAGGTGTTTGAAAACGATGGCTAAGAAGATTACTGAAAAGTATTTTTTTTTTTTTTTTGTTAACTGTACATCCGTGAATGTCTGTGTTTCTGGTTTTTGTGTATGGGCCTGATCCAAAGCTCACTGAGGACAACCTGAAAATCCCAGTCACTCTAATGAGACTTGGAAAATGATCTTTTAGTAGATAACAAGCACTATCAATAATCATGAAATAAGTGTTTGTAACTGTCTCTTAGAAAAACTTGGGCTGATTTTACACATCTGGAAGAAAGTGTGATTTGCTGAGCTATAATATTCCAGAACTCAATCCAGGTTTCCATTTTTTGCTGTCCACTTGCAATGGGGAGAACTTAGAGAAGGCAGCCTCTTCTTTACTCAGCTGTGAAAGAAACCTGATGGATGCATTTACTGAGGCTTTTCCCTTTTCTTTTCATGATTATATTTACCAAAAAACCTATAGCCAACTCTCAGTTGTCTGTGAGTGGCTAAGCTAGGCTGTAGTTTAATTTTGCTCCATGGGCTGATAATCCAAGCTGGTTCTGCATGAGCCAGCTCATGTCCTGCAGTGGTATATCCTCATGCCTGTGCTGCTGCTCTATGTGGGTTTGCAATTTTGGTTAGTGTTAGCTCAGGACAATCTGTGCTCCACTGCCTGCGGCACCCTTGACATTCCTTGATTATCTCCACTGCCTTTTCATTGTACCCTCTTATCAATTAATTTACACACAGTTTGAAAATCCAGTGGTATGGCTTTATCTAGGCTAGCTCACCTATCTTTTCCTTGACTACTGTTCTCTAAAAGCTTCTTCTTTTGGATGCTTTAGGCCCCTGTTTCTGCAGACCCTGCTACAAACTTGTCATAAGGTTGTAAAAAATGCAAATTTCAAAGAACAAAAAGTAAGAATAAAACCCCCTCTGTATCCTAAAAGGTGAGCCCCATGTGCATATCTAGAAGTTTAATGTAATAAATCAGACATTTCTTTAGGTAGACAAGTATATGAGAGAAAAGCAAGGGATCCAAATACTGTGGGCTGCATTTGGGTTTATGAGAAGGGACCTAGTCAAACAGTATAAAGAAGAGAGACTGGCAGGCAGCTCCATAGGCAAAATAGATTAGTGGTATTTCTGAAAACAATTAAGAGTGGTCCTAAATGTTTTGATTCAGCATGCTTCTCATGTATTATCTTTTGTGATAGCTCCCAGAGACAAATAACTCTTGCTAACTTTTTTGCAGATTGTCCACCAAATTCCGAGTAAAATCTTACTGATGTGACAACAATAAAATAAAAAATGTTAAACGAAAAAAGAAACTTCAAAGAAAGGAACACCAAAAAACCTTTACATTAAGATTTCATTATTTTTAATTCAGTTGCCTATATTTTACATGACTGTTCATGGTATATACATCTGACATCAGCAGCACCGAAAAAGTAACGTACAAGAAAATATCAGAGAAAGATTCCATTTATACCTGTATAGCTGTGAAATGTACAGTCTAATCTTGAAAATTTTCTCCACTATTTTCCTCCTTTATCTGACAAAGAGATGGGAAGATTTTTCTAAAAATTGTCAAGCTGCATGGAATTATTTTAAATTCATGCACAAATGGAGACTTTCCCAATCAACCTTATTTCTCTTTTTAAATTTTTTACTGTTCATTTAAAAATGCATATCCTCAACCTTACTTTCATAATGATTTTATTTGTCATAATGGTTCATGTCTAATTTTCTAAAAAGGTTTGAGTAGTTCTCTGTGATTTTAAAATATGTATTTTCACCCACAGAGATTTATGCTTGAAAAAGCTAAGCAAGAGGTGATCTGGGTAAATGGATCACTGCATTGGGAACTTCAGTTTTTTCCTTTGAGCTCAGTTAAGAAGTGCTCAGAATAAACTAGAATTACTGACACAACTTGTCTGCCTTCCCATTCAGTCCAGAGCCAAATCCAATTAGTTCTAGTTAGCGATGCCTTCTTGATATGGGAAGATGGGTGTAATGTGAAAAATCAAAGCAAATGGACATCTAGAAATCATTTATATCACTTGGTGCAAGTTATCTCACCAACTGGGGCAATCCAAATGCAGATGCTCAAGACTAATTCTACATCCCATTCCTCAAGGCAGATATTAGTGAGTAATTGAAGATGAAAAGGGTTCCCTGGGACAATGAAAGGGGTTTTTTCCAGTATTTCTAAGGTGGGGAAAACAGAAGAAATGTAACATTTCTGTTCATAGCCTTAAAATTCTTTGAGGCTGTCCTGCTTCCTCCACTCAAGAGAAAGAAATCTTTTATGGCTGTTTTGCTGTCAATCACATATGTATAATACCCCTGTTCCTGTATAAGAACCACCACTTATAGTTTTAAATGTACAAGGTATAACAGAACTCTGGGCCACTGAGATCTTGCCTGGAATAATCTCCAAATAAATGTGTCCAAGGCAGTAGTGACTTGGGGAAATATTTCTACAGGTGATACACGTCATTAGACTAGGACCATTTTGCTCTAAAAATCTATGAAGCTACAAAGGTATACTCAAAGAGGTAAACAGTTTCCAGTAAATCCACAGAGGTTCAGTAGGGAATTGCATAGACATATTTAGTAATCTCAAAAGGTGCACTCTTAAGAAGAAAGAAATAAATTTGTATCCCTGAGCTTATAACTCAATCTATTGCAGATATCCTAAGAAATCCAACAACGGGGCCCAGCAGATTGGGTCACTGTAGAGGAAATTCACTTTAGATAGAAAACAACATTTTGGGAAATTCTAAAAACATTTTTTTTATTATATATTTTATCACCTAGTTTTATATAAGCAGGATACAAGCAATTATAAGTGAAGTAAGTCAACATAGTGATATGAGAATCTTACCATTAATGCGTCACCTTTATAGTAGGACAATGTTTTGGCCTGTGAGGCTTTCTTATTCTTGTAGAACTGTCAAAAGAATTCAGCTCCCATTTAAGCACTTAAATGAAGCAGTTTGGTTCTCAAGAGCATGAATTCAACAGTTCCATTCTTCTCGGTGGGACATGCTGAGAGTTGAATACTTAAGAATATCTCTCTGGTTCATTTTTATGTTTAAATGGAAATGAACTTTTTGGACAATCTGTCTTCTTATATTGGTCTCAAGTCAGGAGCTGCTGGGTTGCTGATTGCTTTTGACAATCTGCCTTTTAAACTTTAATAGCAAAGACCATTCAATGTTATTACTGGACAAAAATAATAAGCAGTAAAGTTTTTAACATGATTTAGACAAGAACTAGGTATTCAAACAACATTTCCATATTTTAAATTCATAAATAGCATGCTTATCACTTTCATTTGGTTTTAGTCCACCTGAGGGTTCTGATCAGTTCTAATAAAAATTATTCTTATTAAATATTGTAATAAAAGCAATAGTACTTCTTTTCTCCCTAAAATGAGCATAGACCAGTTTTTCTTTTACTGAATAGGGTGCTAATTTGACTGAATAGATACAAAAAGATTGAATTCTCTGAGACAGAGAATATATTCATGAAGAATACAGTGATTTCTTTCTACATCAGAAATATGGGTTACAGAGTTGGAAGTGTTTTTTCATCCATTAAATTTCATGAATTTCAAGAAAATGCTGCCTTTCCAGACTTGTACATTATGAAGACTGGGAATCTTTCTCAAAAATCAGAACTCCATTCCAAAACAGTCAGTTGTTATTATTATTAACATATGCAGAAAAGACCAAGCTCAGCTATGCTCTACTTAGTTCAGGGCAGGCACTTGACCTTCTGTTTCCCAGTTCCTAGAGGAGGTTTCTAATCAACTGGCTGCAGAAGGCATCACTAAACAAGTCACTCTCTCCACTCCTTCCTTTCCTTCTCTCTCTGTCTCAACCTTAATGAAGTTCTGAATAAAAGTTTCACTAATTCATTCCTCATATCAACTCTGTGGCTGTTCTTATCAACTTATACTCAACAAGAGACAGCAGTGTTTGTAGAGCACAGCAGCTTTTTGTTAACTCTGAGTTCAGTGGTAGAAGGTGAGATGCTACTTTCACAACTTTGTGCTTTTTGGCACTTCTGAATGCAGAGTTCTTATACTCTCAAAGACACAACACTATACAGTATTTTGGGATGCAACTGAGAACCACCTGGAAATTAGAAAGAGGGCAGAATATAGATGTTTGTCCCTTTAGGTGGTTATCTCAGAGACAGTACAACTTGTTCTTTCTACGCTCAATATCTACCCATATTAAAAGAATGCAAACATTTTTTTTTCTTCCATACCATTAGCTTATCCACAACAAAAGAACCTGAGGATGTTAAACTGGTCTATTCCTGTAAGGCTCCTATACCACCTCAATCTATAATACTATCAATATTTTAAAATGCCATCAAAAGCACTTAAAAGTTTATTTTGTCAATAGCACATGGATAAATGTTTTTGCTCTGGCTTAATGATTAAAAGCTTTCTGGATTTGTATGTACATTTTTAATATCATTAATTTTTTATGAGTGATTTATTTTAATGGACACTATGTTTCAAATTGCTTCTTCTAGTACTGAATGATGTTGTCCTCTTCTGTCAGACAGTCACAGCTCAACAAGGTCATAATAACCTGTTGACAGCAAAGCACATGAGCATCTGCAAGGAGCAGTAAACAAAAGAGTGAATGCCTTCCATTTCTGAGTTCTGGGAATTATCTATTACATTTGGATACAACACTCTTGTGAATTAGTCTTGCTAGCCTTAATTTCTGAGGATGTAGAAAGAAGGTTTAAAAATGTTTAATATAATTTTCTCCTTTTTGTTTTTCTTACAACATGCACCTCAAATCTATTCTAAAGAAATTAAAAGGTATTAACTCTACTGTGGAAATATATGCCCAATTTCCAAAGTTGTTTTGGTAAAAAAGGGGCCAATAAGCACCAAGTGATATTTAATAAGCAATAAGATAAGTTAGAAATATAATTCACATTGAAATTGTGCATTTAGTGATCTGGACAATTCAGACGTTTAGAGTCAAAACACACAGCACAAGTTATATATTCAAGTCCTGGAAGATTTGGTGATAATGGTGAATAATCAGCAAATATTAACTCACAGCATGATGTTTGGCCTACAGAACAAGAGAAAGGAACATATACTGAATAGGAATAAAGGGGTCACACTACCTTATCATTTGTGTTGGTTCAATATGGGTATACCTTGATCTTTTCTAACATCCACAGTTCAAGATGAATGTTGAAAAATGGTCAGGGTTTAGTGAAGAATCATGAGAAGATTTGAAAACATGTCATGCAGTAAAAGACTCATGGAGATCAGTTTATTTAACTTACCAAAAAAGATAATGACTAACAACCACCATTTGTAAGCATGCATGTGGGGACCAAAATTACATTGAAAGGCTTCTTGATTTACCAGTGAAATTATATATGGCTGGAAACTGAAGCTAAACAAATTCAGACTTATCAAACACACTTTTTTAATGGTGAAGGTAATTAGCCTGGAACAGTCTTGCCTAGATTAGTGGTATGGTCTTCTAGTCAGACTTTCTACGTCGTGTTCTGATATGTTGGGGCATACTGTAACAGCAGGAATCAAATCAGAAAATTCTGCAGTCTGTTTTACAGAGTCGGGGAACCTGGATTTCAGCAGTTCATTCTGGATTTGTAATCTTAACAAAAAATCTGCTAAAACAGAATCTTTTCCCCCCTTTATTCATCTGTATTATAGCATCATTAATGACTAGATCATTTTTCAAAATGCGAGACACATGAATTCCAGGCCATCCATTACCTGAGAGATTTAAATTCATAATTCTCTTTCTCCTAGAAAATCTGAACATAGAAAATAGTGAAAGCTTTTACTAAAGCTTTGCCATAGAGTGGATTAAAATTTAATCTGCATTGAATCAAGGGACTATAAACCAGACTACAGCTCAACAGGCCGGTGCCTTGGACTCTGACCTGAAGGTAGGAATTTAGTACTCTTTTCCTTACTTGCAGGTCTGGGTAAGTATTTCATGACAAACAACAATTGTTTAAAGTAACTAAATATTTGTGAATGTAGGAAACAGATTCCTTGGCTGCCCCGGCCTCTTTTTTCTTTCTGCCTCTGAATGTCCAAGTCATTAAATTACAGAGTGCTTCTCCCAGCACCATCTCAGAGGCAATCAATTTTAAATTTATCTACACTATGGCACAGCTTCAAGATGAAGATGTTCCCCTAATAAATGACAGACTCGGGTTTGACTCCACTCTGGATTTTAGGCAGTAGAGCCAGGTTTCCCTCCCCTATAAAGTACTCTAACCACTAGGTCATTAGCAGAAAACACTGCCTCTTTTGCCTCTCTATCGGAATGGAAACCTCTCTGGTCAGCTTCCTTTGTGCTGAGCACAGTGGTACCCACCTGAATTAGGTGTGGTCACACTGACATCTATGTTACATTCAAGAGTTTAGGACTTTTTTCTGAATGATGCTGGAAGTTAGGAAGGCACCAAGCTGCCCACAATTAGACCTTTAAGTAAGTCTTGGTTCAAAGAGAGGGAATTATATGAATCCAGTGGGATAAAGCCCATCAAGCACGAGCTTTCTGAATTTATTTCCTAAGCTAAGCCATCTAACTTTCACTTAAATCCTATTTTAAAAGCCCAAGTGGCATTTATATACCCAAGTATATTCTCACCCATATTGCCCAATTTCAGAAGTAGTTCATGTATGTAATGATTGAAGTTATAGAGCCATTAAAATACAGGAAGTTAATTAGGAAAATGTGTGATGGGAACAACAGTTTGCCAAAGTATGAAGAAAGAGACAGTGATGAAACCAGGTGCACTTCAGCCATCAGCCATTGGTGCTCATAGTGTCCTTTGTCACTTTTTTTTTTCAGCTTAAGTATAGATATTCTGTTTTCAAAATGTCAAGAAACTTCCTGAACTTTGTTATCATGGATATACTGGTCCTTCTTTACCTGATGCAAACTAATGTATATGAAATATTCAGGCTTGAGATTTGTCTTATATGATGATTTTGTATGCAAATGCTGTACCTATACAAGCCATTCCAAATTCCAAGCAGGGGTTGGGACAAGAAAAGACCTTCACATGCTGCCCAATTTAAGGAGTCCCTTGGTAACAATCTGGGATGAATTTTATTTTAATTTCATATTTAAAATTAAATGTAATATTTAAATTAATATTTAAAATTGTAAGAGCGTGATACACTAAGGATAACTTAAAAATACTTATATAAAAGATTCTAGGTATTTCTGATAATCTTGTCATTCCTTCCTGCAGAGAAAAGGTTTTGCTCCTAAGCAATTAAAGTTTCAAAATTTCAAAAGGACAACTATATACAGTTACTGAAGTTTCAAAATCAAATACCAATAAAGCTGTGAGTGTTTATTATGAAGCGTTCAAAGCCTTCAAATTCTGCAAAGCATGATCTTATGAAAAACTCTTTAAAGGTGGCGGCTTGGAAGTTATGCAACATAGAAGTTTACCATACTTCTTTCTATGAACCTATGAAGCCAAAAGGGCTTTTACAGACTCATTTAAAAAAAAAAAATTCAGAATTTCTTTTTTCACAACATATCAGAACTTTCTGAAATCAGATAGAAGCAAGAAAACCTGAAACTACCAGATGAAAAAGGAAAATAAAAAATATTATTTCAGCAATCTTAGCTAACTCTAGTGCTATCTAATACTGCCGGATGAGTTTATCTCTTGTTTTATGGAAGAAATACTGTCTTTCTAATTCTTTAAGTATTTCACTGGTCTCCTTTGATCAATAAAGATGTGAACGATTATGACACAAATGATTGAGGACACATGATAAAGGTCATATAGGTATAGTTAAAAATATATATTAAAACAAGATATATTGGTGGGAAAATATATGTGATTTGAAAAGATTGTTTCTAACTGGCAAAAGAATACTAAAATTCAGATACACTATTAATTTTTAAATTATATTTTATGGGATTTTTTAGTCTGATGAAAAATTCATTCAGATTTTCCCATTTCAGAAAATTCCTCTGTATTTCACTAAGTTCAAATACACCCTACTGGGAAAGGCACAACACATGCTATAGTTAGTCTAGATTTCTATGCATGCTGATGTTAGGTGCAGCTGGATACCTTCAAACAAAACAGATTATGGTGGAATTCTCCTTAATCTTCCCTAGTTTTTCACAAAACTTGCGGGAAATAATTATCTTGGAAACCTACTCTCCTCTTTGAAATTTGTCAAAATTGTCCAGATGACTAAAAATTTATTCTCATGGTACTAACACTTAAACATTAGCCTATAAGTACATAGGTACTCACATAACACTTACGTATGAGGTATGAAATTAGAAAGACAATGTAGTCTCAGCTCTGTATTTGTATTAAAGGGCTGTATTTAGTTCTGCCCATATCAGTGGACTTCCGGCCATTTTCTCCAGAAAATCTAATCTACTGACAGCTAATGGAAAGTCTTCTTCCACCAAAATAGTAGGGACTTGTGTATTTAGGGAAGCTCTGTTTCCTATGCCGCATGTACTATGAGATTAGCAGACAGATCTGATGCCTTTGTGGCAGCACAAATTCTTTTCTGTAAGAGGTTTGCTTCTTCTAACTGTATCATATTATTTCCTTTGTATCCCCCAGTAGTACTGCTAAAAGCTGAAATTCTAGTGATAAGTGTGGCTGGAAATAGTAGTGAACAATAGTCAAAGATTATTTCTGCAATATCTGGAGATCCAAAATAGCCAAAGATAAGGAATTAATTTTTTCTGCTTTGCAGTTATAAAATAATTACTTTATGGAGGTAATTTAAAGTGATATAATGTTTTTCATATAGCTGTTAGGTGGAAAGACTGGTGGCATCCCCGAACAGGCAGGCAGGCTTTGCTGAACAGAAGTGTAGCAGTGGAGGACACATTCAAATGACAAATGTGAAATTCATGAGACAGAGCTCAGATTTACATAAATGTATATGTTAACTTTCAGATCACAATTAAAAGCAGAACAATTAATATATGTGCTTTGAGTGAGTTCCAGCATTCTTTTTTCCAAAATCACTTATTGAAAAAGCACAGCATTGATGAACCTAGAGCATTATAGCATTCACAGACTGTGCCTGTATTGCTGGTTTTATAAAAATTTTCTGCCATTAACATTTCCCCTTTGCTGAAGCTCTCAGGATTTTGGTACTAAAGGTCTTGATCCTGCTGTAAGATGTATGCATATAGCTGCTAAACTTAGCATATCTGCTCAAGGCCTCTGGGTTTCCTTTAGTGAAAGTAATTATTATAACCCTGCCAGGAGTTTTTGGTCTTCAAATATTTCAATTATGTAAGTCTTAGTCTTGTTCTAGATATCTTTCACCCAGCTGGGAAACAGATATTTTTGTAACACTATCCTTTCTTTCTTTTTCTGTAGAGATGCAGATAAAACCTTCCTAGAAATAGCTTCTGATATTATCAAAATTTTTTAAAAAATCAACTCTTAATATCCATATGTATGTTTATAATTTTTAACTTTAAATTTGTGTAAATAATAGACACTGTTCCAGAGCTTATTGCTTAAACAGAGCTAATTAAAAACAAAACTCAAGCTGATCAAGATGATCATAATTTGTCACAGCAGTACTAGTTAGGTAAAGAACAGTTTCCTGAACCAATAACACTGGCTAATAATTTTACATGTGAGACTGTCTCTGATCCCTAATGTGCAAGTTGCAAGCAACTGCTGATAAAAATGCATTTTATAAAATTACCTTACCTGAGAGCTATCTAGCAATATTCCCTACAGTAAAGACCAGGAGGATCCCACGAAGTGTCTTGCTTCTCCAGTGTTGGTCCCAGCCGGTTGCTGAGGGGTCACTCACAGATGTTAGAGCACCAACTCTACTCAGCATTTTTAGGGATGTTTTTCCCAAAGCCTACACTTAGGCTCCTGGTTCATCATGGTCCCAAACTCTCTACAGAATAAGAATGCATATTCAGTACTTGCCACTTCAGCTACAAGAAATTAATTTGTTTACACCCTTCCTTGCTGACTCTCAGGTTTGTAGGAAGTCAGCCTCTCTTTCCTGAGCACTATTTGCTTAAATTTAGGTTAAGTTTGCAGAACAATTGGCAAAGTTCAGGTTGCAAATCTAGAAACCTTTTCACAATCTGTTAAACCTGTACCTACCCAGGCAGCAGGGGAAAAGGCCTTAAATGTGGCAGGTTGCCCTCCTCATGTGGTAATTTCCACAGGCCACAGATAATTCTGCCTTTCATCTCCCAAAAGAAAGGATTTGTAATGAGAAATCTGTAAGGAATCCTGCAGATGAATATGATCTGATGGGATTTTCTTTTCAGACAACCTTTTTCAAAAAATGAAGTCACATTGAACAGGGCATGCCTCCACAGCTCCATCAGACAAAACCATACTTCTGATCTGACACTGAGAACTGCTGTCTGTATTCTTGCTGCCAATACTATTTTAAAATGTGATGGAGTAGCTATCAGAATCTCTGTCTTTGCAGATAAGAATAGTTGAGAGGGGTCTTGCTCCTCTATTTTTCTCCTTATCTGATCCAAGAGTTGTGCTAGCATCTTTGAAAGATAGAAGAGATTTTTCTGAACAGAAGCTAATTAATTTTTCCAATAGGCAAACAATATTTGCTGTCATTCTCTGTGTATTTTGGGGGTTTAATTAAAAAAAATCTTTTTTGCTTGTTTGCAAAGTTCTTTTTTGCTTGTTTGCTTTTAAAGTTTTCATCCTTAAGAGGGAAGTTTCCCAACTTTGTCTCTAGAGGAAAGATAGGCATTATAATTTTTTTATTACTGTGAGTTTGCACAGAACAGTTCTGCTCTAGGAATATACAGGGTCTGTGTTCAGCTCAGCTGACAACATAAGGACTACATCAGTTTTATAGGTGAGACAGGCAGAGGGATGCTAGTCTAATTAATCCTGTAACAGCAAAGGTGTAAACTGCGCAATTAGCCACTAGGTGATTATGCAGCAAAAGGTAAATGCCAGGGGAACTTTACTAGCACAAAGTTAGATGCCAAAGGACTGTAAGCTCTGTAAGATTCAACAGCAGCTGAGCAGGATTTTGTGAATGAATGTGATGAGTGAGTGTCAGAATGAGACACCTAAAGAAGTGCCTGCATCCCATTTCTAACCCTGGCCCAAAGCCTCGCTTTACTTGCTGTTTGATTATTTCCTTGAGCTTCCCCATGGAAGTTTCTATGATTGGGTCCTCATTCCCTTCAGATCTGAAAAAGCCAAAAAAATCCAAATGCAGACAGAGTTGACACCATGGAGGTGCAGAGGAGAAGAGGGGAGGAGGAAGGGTATTTCCTTCCAGAACCTTATGCATTGATTTCCCCTTCCACTGCTAATTGAACAAAGGAGAAAGTCTTTCCAGCTCTACTTTAGTGCTAAGATCATCTGTGCCTGTCAAATCTGAAAAAGGAGAGTGATGCTACTTAGAAATATGCTCTTTTCAGGAGATGTTTTATTGGGAGTAACTAATGGAGCACCTTTTCTTGCATTAGGAGCCTCCATCATACTGCAGCTTGCACTTTCAAAGAAGACAGCAGTTTATCAATGAGCATAGCTACAGTGGTGCTGGAGTGAGATCCTCCACCTTAGGAAAGCACAGCTAGTCACATACCGAGAGGACCATCCAAATGTTTCTTTAAGTTTCTGTAACTCAAACCAGCTCACTTAAACAAAAATCTGCTTGACTAACTTGATCTCCTTCTATGACAAGGTGACCCGCTTAGTGGATGAGGGAAAGGCTGTGAATGTTGTCTACCTAGACTCTAGGTAGACTGGTAGACCAGTAGACGCCATTTCCCACAGCATCCTCGTGGAGAAACTGGCTGCTCAGGTCTTGGACGAGCGTACTCTTCACTGCATAAAAAACTGGCTGGATGGCTGGGCCCAAAGAGCTCTGGTGAATGGAGTTAAATCCAGTTGGTGGCCGATCACAGGTGGTGTTCCCCAGGACTCAGTGTTGGGGCCAGTTCTGTTTAATATCTTTATCAAAGATCTGGAAGAGGAGATCAAGTGCACCCTCAGTAAATTTGCAGATGACACCAAGTTGGGCGGGAGTGTTGATCTGCTCTAGGGTAGGAAGGCTTTACAGAGGGATCTGAACAGGCTGGATTGATGGGCTGAGGCCAACTGTATGAGGTTTAACAAGGCCAAATGCTGGGTCCTACACTTGGGTCACAACAACCCCATGCAATGCTACAGGCTTGGGGAAGAGTGGCTGGAAAGCTGCCTGGCAGAAAAGGACCTGGGGGTGCTGGTCAACAGCCAGCTGAATATGAGCCAACTCCATGATTCTAAGTTTCACACTATTTTAACAGTGTAAAATATTTATCTTTCAGTCTAGTGTAAGGTTTTTAGCTCTCGGAAGAGTTTGAATTAAATCAGTCTGATTCATTGTGTGCCTCTGTGTGTGAGAGAGATATTGAAAAAGAACCTAAATAATTTTAACTCGGGGTTTCATTTTTAATGCACTCATCTGAGAAAAAAAAAAGTATATTTACGCCACCTGTCGCAGGTAGTATTGAAAAAATGAATTCTGAGAAATAAAGTTTCTTAAATGTTCTTGAAGTTTTCTCATTCCCAGTTCCTGAAAAAATGATAGAGAAAATTTAGTTTGCTACTTGAACAGTCATTCTCATGCTTCTCCATGATGGGCAAAGATTTTTACCTAGATTTCTGAGGCTATGGCTATACAGCTAAGTCAAACAGTGCCCTGTTCAGGCACTGGAACTTTTTTGCCTACACTACTTTAATTACTAGAAAGGTGCCTGGTGCCTGCACCTCTGGCTTGGCCCAATGGCAGCACTTACAAATCACTCCTCAGAGTTAGTAGGAGCCAGAGACCACTCCCACTGTGAGAGCCCTGCAGGCAGCCATCCTGTTTTGGAAACTGACAGAGTTTAAAAGTGTGGAAGAGTCTGGACCACCCTTTTTGGCCCAGCTAGGCACCACTGCATTTATATGTCTAGATATGGGCTGAGATTCCAGGTGTTCATTGTGGCAAATCCTTCTTTCCAGTTCGCCTCTCGAGAATTCGTTTTATGTCAAACACTAAAAAGATGCTATCATTCGTCATTGAAAGAGACAGAAGACAAACCCCAATAAGCGCATCACCAGACCAAAAGGAAAATAAATGATATGCAACCCTGAGCCATGTAAGAAGCGTAAAGAGATTGACCCTTGAGATAGGGCTGCAGTACTTACTATGGAAGGGGTTCTTTGGAGCCTTTATGTGCATACTGCTTGGGGGATATGGCATCAGCTCTTTTTTTTTATCTTAAAAATCCACAGATTTTAGGACACTTTCCCCTCATGGATTCCCTGGTGGAAGCTATAGCTGCGATTCCACCTTTAAGAGTAAATTAAGGTCTAAATCTTAAATCAAAAGAAAACTTCTAAAGTTATAAAAAATGGTCTCAGATGGCACTAGACACCTATGTTTAAGCGACACAACTGAGTTTCCATTAAAAGATTCAATTCACCTGAATGTATTTGCATATAAGTTGTGAGACTGAGACTGTGGTTACATAGTAACTTTAATCTAAGATAGTGCTTTTCTGCAACTTTAAAGTGAGCAGGGCCAGCTCCCAGAAATGCTTGTACTGGTGATAAGTTTTTGCAATCACAGTGGAGGCCAAATCAGGGAATATAATTGGATGAAACCTAATTTAGTAAAAAAAAAAAAATAATCCATATCTATAGCCATATCCATTTTTATAACCAATCATTTACCAACTCCCACTCCCATGACACCAAAAAGGATATGGAAATAAGCAGAGACAATGGAGCAAGGTGGGACCACACTTTTGACAACAACCTAAATTTATGTTCATTTAAAATGACTGCATAATCATGTCTTTTTCTAAAGCAGTCATCAAGATTCCCTCTGTAATCAAGGGTAAAGAGAAGGCAGTTCCAAAGGGTGATTCATGCCCTTTATTTTAGGAGAGAATGAATCACCCTCTGGAGTTGCCTGTCTTTCTCCACTGATTATGGATGGACAAAGCCTGATTTAGACTACTTACTTTTTGATAACTAGAGAGAGTGCATCCTATCCTTGGTAGCCATGAAAAATGGACAGGAGGAGATATTTAAAGGATAGATAGTTTAAAAAAAAGATTTATGAGTGTGTTCTTTACTGATGTTTGATGCTAACATTTGGAGAAGTGAATGTTTAAAGTGAAAAGGAATTTTTTTTTGTATGATACAGAAGTATTTATTTAGCACTTAATTGGAAAACAAATGAGTGTAAAATGTTTCTCCAGAAGACATAGTGTATTTTAGCTTATAATGTAAATTGTACACTCAAGAACATACAAATTTTGCTAAGTTTTATACCTAAGGATAAAGAATGCATCAGAAAAGAAAGAGTAATGTTTTATAGCAAATGAGAAAATAGTCTCTAAAATGGAAAAATGAGTTAAATTCTAGACTAAATAGATTTGAAGTTGTATGGCTTGTATGATTTGCCCAGGATTGAATGTATTGTTATGTCAGAAAATGCTAATCACTATTACCAATCACAAGGTCAATCACAGACCTCATTAAAAATGACAAGCATGGGATTCACAATTCATTTAGGCCAGGTGGAGAAGAAATTAAAAATGTTTTGCTTGGGAGCAGCTGAGGTAGTGCAAGTTAATACCTCCTTAGTCTCTTAACCCATGCTGGGTTGTACAGTCCAGAATGGTGGTGAGCACAAAGGCTAGAGAGCTGACTGATTAGGTGTAACAACACAATATCTCATGAAACAGCAGGCTACAATTTAATGCCTTAAAACAAGGCATACTTCATATGCTGGTTGTCAGCTGGAGACTCCTGAAGAGGAAATAGATCTCCAGCCTTTTTTACAAGGTCCTGGCTATTCTAGTTCATTTTTTTTCCCCAGCTATGGCCTGAGCTCAGGTCTCTACAGATTTTGTATCTTATCTATCTGCTTGTATGTCTTTTGCTTGGAAGGACAGGACAGCTGTCAAATTATTGCATTGGACCTGGTCTCCACTGGGACTCCTAAGCTATATATATGCCTGTAAATAAAACTGGTCAGACACTATTTTTTGACACAGGTGACATCCACCCAGTAAGCCCTCTAACCAGCATCCACACTACCAGTTAGGAATGGTGTCTGTTCCCTACCATCCCATAACCAAGCACAAGGTGTCATTTGCCTAAAATTTAATTTGGCCTAAGCCAGAACTATGCCAGAGACTGTGCTAACACTTCAGCATTATGGACAATGGCTCATGCCCATACCCTGAGCCCTCAGAATATGAATAAGCTAGTAACTAATTTTCTAATACAAACTTAAGGATCACATATCTTCCAGTATGAACATCTTCTGATGACTGCCCCATTTATGTTTGCTGCACCTCTGACCATCTCTTTTTTGGATTACCATCTCCACAAGTTGCAGCGTGGAAACCAGTTACTCATTTCAGGATGGCCCCACTTAGCTGTAGCTGGCCACCACATGATGGTGTTAATTTTTAATGCATGAGACTTCCGCATGTGTGAGTGTTAGATCTGTCAGAGGCAGAAAAATAATCAGAAAACCAAGAGCCAGTAAGAATGGGAGAAAAGCAGCTGTGTGATTTCCAGAGGCAGAGAACACTTGGGGGGCACGTAGTGAGATGGAAGAAAGACGTGACTGGACTGTGTGCAAAGAAAATGCTGCACTTTGCCCCCAAAGTTTGGAGGGAAAGAATATCAATATCCATTCTCCATAAAAGAACAGAAATGACCCCCACAAAATAATGGGAACAAGTCAAGAAGGGCCCAAGCATTCCCTGATTGCTAGAACTGAAGGAGCAATGCTGTCATGCAAAACAGAAACCTTGGAGCTCTTTTAAGAAAATAGTCAGTGTAACTCCATGTAGGTAAATGTTTGAGAGCAGTTTTGATCAACAGCTAGTCACAGACTTCTGGACTATATTTATATATGTTTGTCTTCTTTTGTGCAAGACAGAAATACAGTAGGGCCTCTCTTGTTAATATGGTTATAAAAAACTGCAGATGTTATATCTGCAGCATTGAAACAGGACCCCTGGCTGAGAATGGTAAGACTGTAAATGTTCACTCACAGAGGGTTCAAAATACCAAACTTATCAGCAAATAGGTGCAATGTTGCTAAAATTGCTCTATTTGTCCTTGAAGTACAAACAAGGACATAAAGTGGCTTGGAGCATAGATTTTCCTCTAATAGAAACAAGTATATTATAATACACATTTTTCTATAGATATTTGAAAAGTATTTAAAGATAAAAGTGACTCAGGTATCAACATGAAAAATTTGTAGATTTACAGAAAATAGCGAACTATGAAAATTATGAAGTACTTCAGAGACAAAACAGCTCATTTAGTAAAATTGCCACAGAAGTAGTGCACTATATGCTTTACCCTCAGTAACAAATGTTTTTAATAATTATATCTTTTTGTCCTTTTCCAGTAAGGTGCCTTTTCTCCCCCTAGTCTTAAAGCATACGTTAATCTTCTTAATATGTGGCTTTTCATAGAGTCATTGACATTTTTACTTATTGAGCAGATAAAGGTAACTAATAGTCAACACTATCATTTTTCTTGCAGACAAGCTGAGAATGACAAACTAGTGTCATCTTTCTTAATTACTCTTTTACCAGGGTAGAGTTTAATGCCAAATGACGTTTATGGATTAATGCTGTGTAATCTGAATATCCTGATGGAAATGACTTCAGAAAACAGACAGGCTGAAAGCAAAGTTCAGGGAAAGTGATATTACCCAGGGACTATCTTGGGTTTTTGAAACACATTCCACAAGCACTAAAATGTAATTTTTAAAGAGTCTGTAAGTTTCAGTTTACTTGCACCACTCTGTAAAATTTTATCTGGTATGTGATGTTAACTGGGACAAACCCAGTTAAGACACTTCAAAGAACACTCCACACTTATCTTTTCAAGTAGGCTCAACAATCTGACTGCATACCATGATCCATTATGGCAGTACAAGTCACACAATTATCCTCCAGACAACATGTCATGCAGGTTACATCATGCAGACCAGTACACAGCACAAGAGATAAGGGTTCAGAGAAAAGTCCCAAGCCTCTGTTCCAGCTAAAAGAAACTCTGCAGTCATAAAGCAGATTTAAAAAAGGTTTCTTGAATGCATACTTTTAAAGATGCATTCTGCAGAAGAAGAACTTCCTTTTTAGAATGCATCTCATGTGGCACCTCATTGTATTAATCTTTGCATTATCTTCCAGGACCAACTGTTACAAGTCTCAGAACGTATCTGTGTCATGAAAGATGTCATTTTATTTCCATTAAGTTGAATTAATCCACCTGTTCTTTCCTGCTGAGATTTATACAAGGTAGTATAAGGAAATATTCCGGCTACTTTAGACCTGCAGAGTGGAATAGAATGAGCTCTGCTGTTACAGAGAGATTGCAATACTGAAAGTATCACAAAATATTTTACAGTATAAAAGAGATGGACTTATTCATAGAATGTAATATCTATTTTAGATTTCCTATATTCAGTATCTTGGATGCCTATCCTACTTAACATTAGTTTGCAGAACTTAGCTTGGACAGGGATTTACATTTTAAGCAATATCAAGTCTTAAAAGCACAACATAGCTTTAAGAGCTGTGTTTTGGCCTCACTTCTAGATAACTGTTACATTGCAGATGAGGAATAGAAACATGGCAGGGGAAACAGCTATAGTGGTTACACAGTAAATCGGAATCTTTTGGCACTGGAATTTGCTTTTCTGAAAAAAAAAAAACCAAACCCAAAACCAAACAAACAAAAGAACCCCAACCTGGCCAGAAAAATGTACTTCTCTTCTGTACATTTTTCAAACTGTAAAAGTTCATACCCTGTGTTTCTCCCAGACAAATGTTAGAAGTAATTGCATCATAAATCCCTGAAACGTTATTCCCCAAGACCTTAGAGTGTGGTTCAAATGAAATTATTAATACAAATCTTATTTTTTTTCTCCAGTACTCTGTTTAGAATACTTATATCTATATTCTGTCTGTTCAGTGTACATGATGGATGTCAATCATCTGCAGGTCAATTTCAAAAATATTGGTAAATTTTAGATGTATTCAGTAACATGCTCAGTCTCCCTCCTTTGTACCTTCCTTTTCATTTTCCTATGACTGACTTCATTTGATCAGCTTATGGGACATGTCTGTTGATTTGCTTTTACTTTTCTTGCCTAATTTTCCCATCCTTATGGGTTTGGCTGGTTTTGTACTTTGAGGGACAAGTTTTTGCCATAGCTTTCATAACTTGTTGATTGAATTTAATTTTCAGTATTGTATTGGGTTTATATGGCAAAGTTTTGGTAGCAGGGACTGCAGGGGTGGATTCTGTTACAAGATGCCAGAAAGCTGCCCCCGTGTCAGATGGAGTGAATTCCAGCTGGCTCCAAGACAGAAGTCAGGCCAGAACTGAGCCAATCAGCAACATTGGTAGCACCTCCATCATAACATGTTGAAGAAAGGATAAAAAAGGATAAAAAAAGCTGCACAACAGCTGCACCTGGGAGAGAGGAGTGAGAATATGTGAGAGAAAAAGCCCTGCAGACACCAAGGTCAGTGAAGAAGGAGGGGGAGGAGGTGCTCCAGGCACCGGAGCAGAGATTCCCCTGCAGCCCATGGTAAAGACCATGGTGATGCAGGCTGTCCCCCTGCAGCCCATGGAGGTCCACAATGGAGCAGGTATCCACCTACAGCTCATGGAGGACCCCATGCCAGTGCAGGTGGATGTGCCCGAAGGAGGCTGTGACCTTCAGGACCTAGCAGGACCTGTGGCCTCTGGAGAGGAACCCACACTGGAGCAGGTTTTCTGGCAGGACTTGTGACCCCATAAGGGGACCCACACTGGAGCAGTTTGTGAACTGTAGCCTGTGGGAAGAACCCATTGTGGACAAGTTTGTGAAGGACTGTCTACCATGGGAAGGACCCCACAATGGAGCAGGGGAAGAGTGTGAGAAGGAAGGAGTGGCAGAGACAATGTTTGATGAACTGACTGCAACCCCCATTTCCCGTCCCCCTGTGCTGCTTGCGGGGAGGAGGGAAAGAAGTCAGGAGTGAAGTTGAGCCTGGGAAGAAGGGAGAGGTGGGGGGGAGGTGGTTTTTTAGATTTGTTCTTATTTTTTGTTAGCCTGTTCTCTTTAATAGGTAATAAATTAATTTCCCCACGTTGAGTCTGTTTTGCCAGTGACGGTAATTGCTGTGTGATCTCCTTGTCCTTATCTGTTGTGGATTAACCCTAGCCAGCAACTAAGCACCACACAGCCCCTCGCTCACTCCCCCCACCCAGTGGGATGGGGGAGAGAATTGGAAGGGCAAAAGTAAGAAAACTTGTGGGTTGAGATAAGAACAGTTTAATAATTAAAATAATAATAACACTAACAATGTAATAATATTGTAATGAAAAGGAAAACAATGGGAGAGAAAAAAAAAAGCACAAAAACAAGTGATGCAACCACTCACCCCCCGCTGACTGATGCCACCAGTCCCTGAGCCATGGCTGCTGCCCCCCCGGCCAACTCCCCACAGTTAATATACTGGGCATGATGTCATATGATATGGAATATCCTTTTGGCCAGTTTGGATCAACTACCTTGGCTGATGCCCGCTCCCCTCCCAGCTTTTTGTGCACCTGGCAGAGCATGGGAAACAGAAAAATTCTTTGAACTAGTGTAAGCATTACTTACCAAGAACTAAAACATCAGTGTGTTATCAACATTATTCCCATACTAAATCCAAAACACAGCACTATACCAGCTACTAAGAAGAAAATTAACTCTATCCCAGCTGAAACCAGGACAATATCCACCCCTTATTCTATGCCATTTACGTCATGTTCAAGTCCTACCCTTTCCAGTACATTGCAGTTAATCACCACCACTTTCCCTGTCTTTTGAGCTATAGATATATATATCAATAGAGAGATATAATATCTCTATTATAATAGATATATTTTATATATTTATATATGCATATACATAGATATTATTCCCTTAGTCTATGGACCATACTTCTAAAATGTCCATTAAGTTCATTTAGTCCATGCCTTTGGGCTCCATCTATCATAACGGTCTTT
This sequence comes from Morus bassanus, assembly GCA_031468815.1. Lineage (NCBI taxonomy): Eukaryota > Metazoa > Chordata > Aves > Suliformes > Sulidae > Morus > Morus bassanus. The sequence continues at coordinate 91,660,276 of CM062569.1, forward strand.
CAGGCCTGGAGAGATGGTGTGCGGTGTTGGATTGTTGCATGCTGAAGTCAGTTCTGGCTCCATCACCACTGCATTTTGCTTGGTTTAATCAAAGATCATTCTTCATTAATCTGGGTGATTCTTGCTGTAATACCATTGATGTGGCATATAGCAACCACAGAAGTGATGACATACAGTATTATATTGCAATTAACAGCATACCATTCAGTTCATTGGCTATTTTCACCCAAACTCAAAGCCCCTTGAGGTAGACATCGATTTCTCCATCCTCCCACATCACCCACCAAGTGCACCCAGGTCCTTGAGCAAAAGCAATCCCATGAATGGTTTTGCCTTTGCCCAAAGCAGGAATAACCCAGACTGTTTTCCCCAGCATATTTTTTACATGCACTACAGGGACTTTATCCCCTTCCACAGTACGTAAGAGTTCTGATTTGGCAGAGCCAGCTTGATTGGCAAATCCCCTACTGTTGACTAACCAGGTGGCTTTTGCTAAATGTGTATCCCAGTGTTTAAATATCTCATCCCCCATTGCTCTCAGTGTAGTCTTTAACAGTCCATTGTATAGTTTGATTTTCCCAGAGGCTGGTGCATGATAGGGGATGTGATACACCCACTCAATGCCATGCTCTTTGGCCCAGGTGTCTATGAGGTTGTTTCGGAAATGAGTCCCGTTGTCTGACTCAATTCTCTCTGGGGTGCCATGTCGCCATAAGACTTGTTTTTCAAGGCCCAGGATAGTGTTCTAGGCAGTGGCATGGGGCACGGGATATGTTTCCAGCCATCCGGTGGTTGCTTCCGCCATTGTAAGCACATGGCGCTTGCCTTGGTGGGTTTGTGGCAGTGTGATATAATCAATCTGCCAGGCCTCCCCATATTTATACTTCAGCCATCGTCCTCCACACCACAGAGTTTTTACCCGCTTGGCTTGCTTGATTGCAGCGCATGTTTCACATTCATGGATGACCTGTGCAATAGTGTCCATGGTCAAGTCCACCCCTCAAACGTGAGCCCATCTGTATGTTGCATCTCTTCCTTGATGGCCTGAGGTGTCATGGGCCCACCGAGCTATAAATAGTTCACCTTTATGTTGCCAGTCCAGATCCACCTGAGTCACTTCAATCTTAGCAGCCTGATCCACCTGTTGGTTGTTCTGATGTTCTTCAGTGGCCCAACTCGGGAACATGAGCATCCACATGACATACTTTCACAACCAGGTTCTCCACCCGGGCAGAGAATAACTTGCCACAATGCGGCAGCCCAGATGGGTTTACCTCTGCAGTGGCAGTTGTTCTGCTTCCATTGCTGTAACCACCCCCACAGGGCATTTGCCACCATCCATGAGTCAGTACAGAGATAGAGCACTGGCCACTTGCCTTGTTCAGCAATGTCTAAAGCCAGCTGGATGGCCTTTACTTCTGCAAACTGACTTCATTCACCTTCTCCTTCAGCAGTTTCTGCGACTTGCCGTATAGGACTCCATACAGCAGCCTTCCATCTCCGATGCTTTCCACAAGACAACAGGACCCATCAGTGAACAGGGCATATTGCTTCTCATTTTCTGGCAGTTTATTATACAGTGGGGCCTCTTCAGCACGTGTCACCTCCTTCTCTGGCAATATTCTGAAATCTTTGCTTTCTGGCCAGTCCATGATCACTTCCAAGATTCCTGGGTAACTGGGGTTTCCTATTCGAGCCCGTTGGGTGATCAGTGCGACCCACTTACTCCATGTAGCATCAGTTGCGTGATGTGTAGAGGGGACCCTCCCTTTGAACATCCAGCCCAGCACCGGCAGTCGAGGTGCCAGGAGGAGCTGTGCTTCAGTACCAACCACTTCCAAAGCAGCTCTAACACCTTCATAAGCTGCCAATATCTCTTTTTCAGCTGGAGTGTAGCATGCTTCAGACCTTCTGTATCCCTGATTACAAAACCCTAGGGGTCGACCTCAGGTCTCCCCTGGTGCTTTCTGCCAGAGGCTCTAGGTAGGGCCATGTTCCCCGGCTGTGGTGTAGAGTACATTTTTTACATCTTGCCATGCCTGGACTGTCCTGAGGGTTACTGCATGAACTGTCTCCTGTTTAATTTGCTCAAAGGCTTGTCATTGCTCAGGGCCCCATTTGAAAATATTCTTCTTCCAGGTCACTTGATGAAGAGGGCTCACGATCAGACTGTAATTTGGAATATGCATTCTCCAGAAACCCACAATGCCTAAAAAAGCTTGTGTTTCCTTTTTGCTAGTTGGTGGAGACATGGCTGTTATTTTGTTGATCACATCCATTGGGATCTGCCGACGTCCATCTTGCCATTTTATTCCCAAAAACTGAATCTCCTGTGCAGGTCCCTTGACCTCACTTCGTTTTATGGCAAAACCAGCTTTCAGAAGGATTTGGACTATTTTCTTCCCTTTCTCGAAAATATCTTCTGCTGTGTTGCCCCACACGATGATGTCATCAATGTATTGTAGATGTTCCAGTGCTCCACCCTGTTCCAGTGCAGTATGGATCAGTCCATGGCAAATGGTAGGGCTGTGTTTCCACCCCTGGGGCAGTCGATTCCAGGTGTACTGGACACCCCTCCAAGTGAAAGCAAACTGTGGCCTGCACTCTGCTGCCAAAGGGATTGAGAAAAATGCATTAGCAATATCAAAAGAGGCATACCACTTGGCTGCCTTTGACTCCAGTTCGTATTGAAGTTCTAGCATGTCCGGCACAGCAACACTCAAGTGGCGGAGTGACTTCGTTCAGGCCATGATAGTCTACTGTTAGTCTCCACTCCCCATTAGACTTCCGCACTGGCCATATGGGACTGTTAAAGGGTGAGTGGGTCTTTCTGATCACTCCTTGGCTCTCCAGATGACAAATGAGCTCATGGATGGGAATCAGGGAGTCTCGGTTGGTGCGGTATTGCCGCTGGTGCACTGTTGTGGTGGCAATTGGCACCTGTTGTTCTTTGACCCTCAGCAACCCCACAACAGAAGGGTCCTTCGAAAGATCGGGCAAAGTAGACAGCTGTTTAATTTCCTCCGTCTCCAAGGCAGCTATACCAAAAGCCCACCTGTACCCTTTTGGGTCCTTGAAATACCCTCTCCTGAGGTAGTCTATGCCAAGGATGCACGGAGCCTCTGGGCCAGTCACAATGGGGTGCTTTTGCCACTCATTCCCAGTTAGGCTCACTTCAGCCTCCAATACAGTTAGGTCTTGGGATCCCCCTGTCACTCCAGCAATACAAATGGGTTCTGCCCCTACATAGTTTGATGGCATTAGGGTGCACTGTGCACCGGTGTCCACTAGAGCCTTATACTCCTGTGGGTCAGATGTGCCAGGCCATCAGATCCACACAGTCCAGTAAACCCGGTTGTCCCTTTCCTCCACGTGGCTGGAGGTTGGGCCCCTCTATTACTGATCATAGTATTCACTACTCACTCCTTGTAAATGCAAATCAGAAGTGTCTCTATTAAGCTCGGAAATAAAATCAGCACTTCTACTCCCCTGTCTGGGGAACTGCTCACTGGAAACTGGAGCAGCAACTTTCCTGGAAGAACCCCCCTGAGTTAATGTTTTTCCTTACAACTCACGTATCCGTGCCTCTAGGGTCGAGGTAGATTTTCCATCCCATTTCCTCATGTCCTCTCCGTGGTCATGCAGGTAAAACCATAGGGTGGCCCATCGTGTCTGTTCTTTCTCCTGAGGAAAGGGATGCTTACTCCTAATGGCTGAACTACTGGTCTCTACAGGTGGGAAGTAAGTCATGTCCTCTTTGAGTTGCTGAACCTTCCGGGACAGTTTCTTCCCAGCTGAGATGAGGGAGGAAGGGATATTTGCTTCGTAATCCCAGAGTCTGTTAGCCCTATCCCCCACTGTTGTTGCCTCTTCATCTTTCCAGGCCATTACTGCCAATGAGTTTACATGGGACGATGGTGCGCTCCATACAAACTTCTGCCATATGGGTCATGTGCACTGGGCTTCATCAGGACCTTTGGATGACTGTTCATCGTCCAGGTCACCATAAATCACCTCCAGTATGGCTAATTCCCTCAGGTACTGGATACCTTTCTCTATGGTGGTTCACTTTCCTGGGCGATATATATCATCTTCCTTGAAGGGATACCTTTCTTTCACACCAGACATGAGTCACCTCCAGAGGCTGAGGGCTCGTGCCCCTTTTCCAATCACTTTGTCAGTGCCCCCATCCCTAGAAAGGGATCCTCATTGTTTGGCTTTCTTACCATCTAATTCCAGGCTGCTGGCCCTGTTATCCCAGCATTGAAGCAGCCAGGTGACAATGTTCTCACCTAGATGATGGCCAAATTCTTTTTGCACACCTCGCAGCTCACTCAAGGATAGGGATCGGGTGGTTTCTGACTTGTTTATAAGTTATTCCTCTTCCTCCTCCTCTCCTTGTGATGGCCCTGGTCTTCCATCATCTCTTCCTAAATGAGCTGACCTTCTCTTCCAAGATTTCTTCTTGTGTATAGGGGCAATTGATACCAGCATGGGTTGGTTCTCTGGTTCAGCTGCAGTGCCTGTCAAGGGGTTTTAGTGGCCACAGTGCTTGTTGCCTGGGTTGGAGTGGCCACAGTGCCTGCCACTTTGCCTTCAGATCCAGAAACCTTCTCTTCCCCTTGGGGTTACTGAAGAGTGTTGAACAGGGCTCAGTAGGCATGGGCCAGGCCTCAGCACATTGCAGTGATTTGTATCTCTCTGGAATTGCCAGGGTGACAGCATACTTTTCCCAAATATTCTGCTATTCTAATTTTTCAGGATTCTGTACTTGTTCAGGGGTGAAGTTCCAAAACACTGGAAGTGCCCACTCTCCTAGGGATTTGCCCATACTACCCCATATACCTTGCCATTCATAACTATCAAGCCTTGGGGCAGATCTCTGGATGATATTCTTGAATTGCTTATTAACCTTAGACAAAACTGAAACAATCTGCCATAGGAATATCAACAGATGTATCTTAACTACCCAAGGATGTTCAAGATACTGAAAAGTTATTGTAATGAAGGAGGAAACATCATAGAAGAAGGTAGTGAAGGTGCCATTCTATATTTCCTCCATAAAAAGCCTCTCAGCGGAGGAGGTATAATTGTTAATTGTCTCCATGAGGTGGTACCCAAAGCACAGTAACATCTTCAGTACAAATCCCAAAATTATCTCAACCCACAAGCTTTTCATTGTGTTTTCCTTCCCCGGTCCTGTTAAGGAGGTGGAGTGATAGAGCGGCTTGGTGGGCACCTGGCAGCTAGCCAAGGTCAACCCACCACAAATGTTGACATTTCTTCATCTTGATTTAACTAGTAATCAAAAGCCCCTCCCAGCTGAATGCCTCCCTGGAAATATTGTATGTTTTCTATTCCTGAGCTTCAAACTTTCCTGTGTTTCTGGACTCAAAAACTACAAAATGCTTTATGAATGGAAAGAACATATATGGAGACATGGTTAAGAATTGTTCTGGCAGTTCACAGAATCACAGAATGATTGAGGTTGGAAGGTGCCTCTGCTCCGGCAGGGCCACCTACATCTGGTTGCCCAGGACAATGCACAGATAGCTTTTGGTTATCTCTAAGGATATCTCCAACCTCCCTGAACAAATTCATTTTATTTAAAATGTAAGCAATTTTTAGAACATAGATTTGAACAGTAAAATCAGCCCAATTTTATCTTAATTATTTGCAAAGCAGAAGGCCACTGTTAGGGCAATCCCCTATCTAGTCAGCTAACCCATGTGGACATGGAGTCAGCACTTTCACCACTTTCAGCAAGCCCAGAGCAGAAATCACTAACACGTAAGAAGCACACAGGTTTCCAGACTACGTCCCCCCTCCCAGTACTATAACTTCTTTCTAGGGTAGTCTGTCTACCTAAGAGGACAACAATGACTACCCCTTGTTAAGTTTTTCTTCATTTCCGTTTCTTCCTGCTGTGTCTTGATTAAGACAAGACTGCAATTGTATAAGGGTTCCTCGCTGGTTTGATGGTATTCAGCAGACCACAAAATGTAACTCCTCTGAATGACAGCACATTTCCATTACTGTAAAACCTACTGGAGACATGCTGCCAAGGACTGGGACAACGCTAGGGTGGGACAATACTTATGTTTTTAATTTTTCATTAGGAAAATCCTTTACACATAGTATGAAATACATATCCTAGAATTAATGAGCTCTGTATCCATCCTGTTTGCCTTTCACACATAGCATAAAATGCACAATCCAGAATTGATGAGCTCTGCACATCTCTACAATGAAAAGCAGAGAACTGATCTTCTTTGCAGTGCAAAAGAGAAAAGGAAAGCATGCTTGTTCCATGTATAGAATGAAATAAGGAAGAATAATTCCAGAATTAGGGAACCCATTATTAGATTAGGGCATTAGCTTGGAAATCTGAATACTAGGATTCAATTTCCTGCTAAGCAGGTGACTTCAGACTGCCTGGGTGAACATTGGCAAGTCATTTAGTCACACACAACTTCTGTATTCTGTCAGTAAATTTATGATAAGAGTATTCTCACACTATGAGATTACATACATTGAAGGTTTTCAGGTACTGGCTATTCAATGATAAAGGATATGAATTGGAGAAATATGAGCAATGCACACACTCTTGGCACAGCAGAATGTGCTGCTGTGTGGGTTTTCCTCCTTTTGGTTCTAAAATAGGGCTTATTTAGAGCTCAATTGGACTTTAAACAAACTTGATTTCTTATGCCTCTTTTAGTCTAAAAATTGTATTTCACCTTCCTGAGGATTCTGATATATCAAAGTTTATTTGGGAACAAAACCAGAAACCAACACTTTTCAGTGAAATAAAAGTTTGGAAAGAATGTACTTACTGTTCTAATTAAAATAAAATATTTTAAACTTTACTGAATTTAAGCATTTGCTGCCCACTCTTTATTCTGTAGTTATTTATTCACTTTGTTCTATTGGAGCATCCCAGCTGTTTTGCTGCATTTAATATTTAAGTAATTTCAGTATTTGTTTTACTAGTCATGCTAGTTTATTCACATTTTTCACATGTTATATGCATAAGAAAGGGAAGGGCAAAGGGATCTATTGCATTCCCTGCATATGTCCTTTTCATCCCTTTTTCTTTCTGTGATTCCTTAGAAATCTCAGTTTATTAGACAAGACAGTCTAGCATTGGAAATGTTTAGTAATATAGGCTTTTTATCTCTTGCCTCTCAGCTATTTTTATAAAATGTTGTATTTATTGTTTTTTACACTGCTTATCACCATAACAATTGATGTTCACACAGTATTAGCGAATTCTGAGACACAACATTCCTGCAGGACACTGAAGTGGTATCACAATTTTTCAGACTGGGACTGGGAACAGTAAGGCTAATAAGAAAGGTAGAAATTCTAATAAAGCATGTTATTTTTATAGAAAATCAGCACTAATATTCAACTGAAATTGGTCTAGTAACTCCTTTTTGTGTTTTTTTTTCAGGGAGAATAAGTGACTTGCCAGAAGTGTGACATAAAATCAGTGGCATGGTTAAGAACAGACTGCAAGTTCTCTTAGCTAATGCCTTCCCTACATCTTTTTTTCTTTTAAGTCTACTTTTTAAACTAAGTTAACAACTGATTTTCTGGTTCCATTTGTTGCTTTTGGAAGCCTCAATTAAATCACCAGTATTGGGTTCTTGTTTTTATTTTGTTCATTTGTAATGTGCGATCATGACATAGCACTGAAAGTGGGGAAAGCAATTTTCCTCCAATGCTACTTGTCATAATTAAATCTGTACTATTAAAATGGACCAGAGCCTGTTCTCTGGCCCTGAGGAAAAATGGCACATCATACCCATATGGTTAAAATTTCTTCCTTCATCCAAAATGAACAGCCCCATCCATAGTGACGATTTGAGACAAGTTCCAGTGCCTGTGCCCTAAAGAGTGTGTAGTCGTTCATAAAAAGCAGAAGAGGTTTAAGCAGCAGGACCCACACCAGGGCACAGCCCCTGGTGACAAAGGAACTCTTACTGGTGGGAGACTTGAGTGCAAGAAGTTGCTCTAAACTCGGAACACAGCAGGTCTTTGCCTTACCAGTTGAATATCCTCATCTCAGGCCACTTGCTATAATGAGACATCTTTTCATATGTAAGGCCCCAGATCTTTATTGTACAAGACTAACTGCAGCAGGAGTGCTCTGGGAACATCTGCCACATCTCACCCAAAGGCAAAATGGCTGGGGAATATGCTGCTGAGGAATGCTCCAGAGCTCAGTCTCCAAGAAGTTTGGCCTTTAGAGACTTATTCACATGTCCCCAAAATACAGATAGATATTCAAAAGGGATTTTACAGACTCAATGGTAGCAAATGATAGGATTGAGTACCAAAATTAGCTTTGAGAAGTCTAGGTCCTTCTTACAAGACTAAACCTTAAGGTTTTCTATGCTGTGAATTAGGAGTCTTATTGGTTGAAATATCCATGTGTTGAATAAGAACAATATTTTCTAGGAATATTGTGAGAGAAAATTTATGTATAAGACTCTGTACTACTATGGTGACAGGGATTGAGAAGTCCACTGAACAGACATCTAAATAAAAAAAACAGTGAAGCACGTAACAACAAAAGTATGAGGTATCTGAATACCTGCGCTCAGTTCAGTCACTGTTTACCTGTATTTTCTATCATGTTTTGTGGGCTGTCTTTTTTTAAGATTTTTTGAGGGGAAGAAAGGTCAAGTATCTCTGAATAAAAGGACAGAAGATAGCTTAACAAAAATACATAATACAGTTATCTAGGATAAAATTCAATACACATGTAGAAAATGTAGTAGAAAGATAAATGTATAACACCTTCATTTAGTATGATGTGACAACACTGCTGCGAACAGACTTCTATGAAGAAGTAACAAAAATTTAATATGCTTTATAGTGGGTTACCCATATTGGATATTCCTATTAGGGTAAAAAAAAGATGCAGGGAAATAAAAAATAACTTGATAGTCTAAGGGACATGAACTTGTTGGACCAAGGGACATAAATATGTGGTCTACATTTGAATTTCTAGGATGTTGTTCAGAAAATAAGATTTTCATCTGTGTAACTTGTAAGCAAAATAAATGTTTTCATTCATTTATAAGTAGAGTGTCTGCATAGTTACACTAAATGCTAGGAAGTTATTAATGGTTGTGAGATCCAGTGCTGAAACATGTTAACACCAAATGGAATATAAAAAAGGTGGGATAATAGAAATGTAAGAAGAGCTTTTAGTTTTTTAAAACTATTTCCCTTACCTTCATGCTGTGTAATTATTAAAAGACCCACAAGGGAAAAAAAAGATCAAAATATCTTTCTTTGAGAGATTAAAAAAGTCATAATTCAGAATTTCCTCTTTAAATGACTTTGAGTTGGCAGGTTTTTGTTTATAATAGAGATTTTTGTGACAAATATGCATAACTTTTAATGTATTCTTTTGAATCAAATGTAAAAACCCCTTAATATCCTAAAATGAGTGAAATTAATATCAAAATAGAATTAATATCAAATTACTAAAACTTACTGGTAGCTCCTATGCTGTATATAGCTGTACACATACAAGAAGAAATCCTGAATTGTGACAAACAAATGTTTTCCTGGCAAGGTAGATAATTTCCATTTTACAGATGAGATATTTGATACCAATTTAATGCTGCACTTGAATGAAGAGTAAGCATGAATGACAGCATTTTCTGGGGTATTGGTACTATGTCCACAGTAGGGACAAGGCCAGGGTCAACCATGATTTTATCTGGATTGCCTAACAAAATTTCCTTTCAAAGGACACCAGCAGCATGTGGGAGAGAGGTTTGGGATAGGGGAGGTTGCATGGGAGGGATAGAAACACATAAATCTTTTCCCGGTTTTTACCCAGAACATAATTAGTGCACACATGCAGGTACAGAGCCTGGGAAACACTGCTGCTCCTGCTGCCATAACCACAGTGACTTGTGCAAGGTCATGAAGAAAGTCAGTGTCAGAACTTGCGTCATGATTGCAAGCTCTAGACTATGGTCCTTGCCTTAGATGTGAAGGCCTTTCAAATTATTTAAATACTAACCACTTGCTAAATTATGAAGAGCTAAATAGATTGCAGTCATTAAGAAGGATGAGCTTTCTGTTTTTTGATTCTCATTCTGTGGAGATGAGCACATGGATTGAATTGTATTCTTGCAAGCAGTATGTCTTCAATCAAGGCAATTATTCCAAAAAGGTAGAACCAGCAAATTAATTAAAAACATTGAATAATAATTTGATTTAAGATTTCTTTTCAACCATGGAAATCAGAACTATTATAAAACTGCTAAAATTAAAAATCTGTGCCAAAGAATCAGTCTGGATAAAAAAATCACCAGAAGAGACAGCTAAACAATTATATGAAATCTGAGGAATCTGACCACTGTGTCAACCTCTGGTCTGTGTCGAGACTAGGAATTGTTGCTGGCATGCTAAAGTTAGATAGTGATATTTTTTTCATTACATTCCTGTTCTGATACGGTCTACAATGGATACACTATTATTCTGGGAGAAGAGTAATATTACCATCTTCCCAGGAACCAATGTAACATTGGCAAAATATTCTTTACCTTATACGAGCTTCATTCACACTGAAGCTGCAGATACCTTTTTGCAGTCATTGAAGATGGGAGTTGGAGGATGAAAGATGGGAGAAAATTATTAGTATGTGTATGAAGTTGTCAGTGTGCATGACATGGATAGAAAGTAGGGATTTCTCTTTTAAGCATATAAAGAGAAAAGGCTGTTATTAAATTTATGGCTAAACAACATGATTTTAAATAATCTATAAAGTATTGGCACATTTATTTTTATGAATTATTAATATTATGGGCTCATCTCAGTTGCCCACACATAGTTATATAGAACCATTTATTTACTTAGGATACCTGGGCTACTGGATATTCAGTTGGAGGTGGCAGATACAGTTCAAGGCATTGGGAAGATCTCCCCATCTGGACTTGCATTTGAGAAAACAAGCATGGTACCTCAGGGTATCCCAAATGACACTAGATGCCTGCATGTGAACAAGTGCATCAAGCCTCTACTGTCTGATAACTGAATCACTCTCTCTTCTCCACTGACTGTATTAGCTGGAGACCTGGTGTAATTTCAAACAATGTGGGCTGTCCCACTTGGCCTCAGTAGAAAATCAACAAGCCTGAGTGACTCCTATAACATTTATGTTCTATCTGGAAGTCCTATGTGTTTGTTTAGATACCCTACAATATCTTAATTAACAGTAGGCATCTGTACTTTGGAAACTGCATCCTTTCTCATGGGTTTGGTTGGCTGAACAGCTCTCTAGGATCATTGGGTATATTGACTACATCTCCACAGCCTAACATGGGAATTTAAACACTCATCATACATGTAAGCACTCATACACATATGCCTAAATTTAGCTATTTCAAATTTAACAGGAATTCCAGCATAATATTTACATCAGGTTACTTCCAAAAGTCCCAGACTGAGACATGTCTTCCACATCCATATTGCAAGCCCTAGGAGCATTTTAGAGGAACATGAGATGGGCATGAAATCCCATAAATTCCCATAAGATCCCAAATAATCTTCATTATTCTAGCATATGATTTTTTTCTCTATGTGTTCTTCATCAGATACTCCCTGTGTACTCTCCCTCTACCCCCACCAAATAAAGGCATGTTAAACTATTTTCATCGTTGCTTTCCAGCACATATTAGCACAAGCTGGGAAGAAGGGAAAATTAAGCTCATTACTTTACATATGCGTCTTTCAGTGCATGTCTGCATCAGAGTCTGTCAGTCAAAAAACACCAGGCTAGTCAGCACTCATTCACCTGGCACACCTGAGTGCCACAAGAACAGGATATTCATTGCTCCCCTAAAGAATCCACTGTCAAGCCTTACTAATATGTTCTGTGGATATCTCTTCCTGCTATTTGCAAAAGGACCTAAATACCCACTGCTTTGAAGAGAACCAACAGGAATGGCAGAAGAGGACAGTACTCCAACATACTCAGAGACTGGTACATCCCAGGGAGGAGCTGAAAAGGCCAGTGTGAATTTCAGAGCAACAAGTCTTCCTTCCCAGGGATCCAAGCCAAAAGATTACATACTTGTCACTATGTGACATACACTTTATCCTGGGAAGAACAAAAAAAAACATTATCTTTTTCCATTACAATCTTTTTTTCTTGTAATATATTCAAGCTATGGACAAAAATAGATCCTTAAAGCAAGCACCTCCCAAGCAGCACTTGCTGCTATTAATTCTATCTAACATTCCAGAAGTCACACAATATACTGAAAAAATATGTCTGTGTCCTGGCTCATCCTGGAATACTCAGAAACTGGGCAACTACCAAAATAGAAACTTGGAAGCCAGGATGAAGTTCCTTTGTCCCTAAAATGAAGACCCCACCAAAAAGAAAGGTGATGTCTAAGAATGTTTTCTGCATTTCATAGAGGCCCCAAAAGTAGTTGTCCCTCTGAGACCAGAAATTGTTCTGAAAAATACAGAATCCAGTCAAAAAGAAATATCTTTCCAAACTGATTTCTAAATCAAATTAGCAGACTGTCTCACCAGGAATGTAGGCAGTTCTCCTAGAAAGAATTGTTCACAAAGCTAGCCTCGAATGGTGTTCCTTTCTGAAGGCTGCACTTGTTGCAGAGCTGAATTTGGAGATGGCCCAACTCAGTTTTTTTCACAAATACGTGTATTGAGCACAATGAATGAATCATCTGCAGATTTTTTGAACTCCAGCTATTTGAGGGAGAAAAGAAGATGTTCTGAGACTCTTTACAAGATCGAGAGCACTTCTGAAGATTATACTGTTTCTTTTGTCTTGGAAACATTTGTTTGGAAGAATGGCTATTGACACAGACAAGCACTTCTCTCTTCAGAATTACTGCAATTTATGCAATGGTGACTCTAAGAGTTCTTTGGAACTGGAACTGGGAACATTGAAACGGACTCTGGAAAATAACCTGCCTGCCATTTTTAGAGAGAGCAGCAATAGTCTTCCAGGAAAGATAGAGGGGTCAAATCATGGCCAGCTGCCAGCAGAATTAATTCCTAGTCACGGAGCCCTTTTCTCTGTCTTTTTAGCTCTCTTTTAGTTCACAGATGCATGTTCCCTATGTGCTTGTCTAGAAGGTTTATGAAAGGAGCTTGAGCTTAGCAATGTGAACAGGGCAAAAGAAGAGAGCAAGCGTATTTGCTATGAACTTTCTACATGTTTCTGAGAGCTGTGCTATGACCAGGTTCACAAGTAAGTGGCTGATCAGTAAAAAAATACCTGTATGGAGTGCATTATGGGGATGGGAAGAAAAGTGCAGGGAGTTGAAGGACGACAACAGCATGGGCAGCAGAGGGAATATTTTGAATCCCAGGACATACCCTTTCTGTTTGAGGTTTCTGTAGCTCTATGTTCTTGCACAGTAGCTGCCAGCAATATTTACGACTGTTCAGAAGAGTGGTGGTGGCCAGAACAAACTTTACAATTGCTGGGATAAAAATATGAGAAGGATAGAAGTGTGATAAAACAGGTAAAAAACTGTGGGTAGGTGTGGATGGTAGCTGTAAAGCACAATGGGGCAGAAAAATGTGTTGAGGATTCAAGGCTGTTCAAAGTGTCAACTTGAGACTCACGTGCAGCTTGTTATCAGGCATATTTGGGCTAATAGTCCCAGACTTGATTTTTAGCAGCACTGATAGAGCACAGGGTCTATGAGGAATGAGGATAAAATATTTGAAAGTCAATGAGACAGAGTGGAGGAGGATGTAGAAAAGGGGATACAGCCACTTTAGTCATGACAGTCCACCCAGATGACTCTCCATTTACCATCATGGGGAGGACTCAGATTCTGAGACTGAGCGCCTGGCCTGTGATTTTTGTGTGGTGCACGAAGATTTCCTCACAGCAATCACTCTTTTGGGAGTGTACCCCAGAAAACTGGCAGAACATGGCACCTTGCATGTGCCAAATTGCTGAGACTACATGGTGTTAAGGACTAGTACAAAGACAGAGTACACAGATTTTCTTTTCTGCCGTATGGAACAAGATAAACTTAGAGCAATGAGGGCAGATAAAGAATTATCAAGACAGTTTGAGGATGAGCACTGGACAGTGGTCCCATAAGGCTTGGGACTTTTCATTGTAGCCTTTCAATAAACCATTCTCATTACACCTTTCCATACTCATTACAGCTTTGAGTGCAATGTCTGGAGATTTAGCCCCAAAAATATTGCTGACACTCAGACATATGACAACATTGGTGTTAGAGAGTTTGATACTGATAGTACCTCACCATCATTCGGAGAAAGGAGGTCTCTAAAGCTTATCAAAGCAGCATTTTAAGGTCAATTAGCAATATATAATAGAGGTGGGATTTCTTTTTTTATTTTTATTGCAAAGGTTGGGAATTTTTTGTCACACCCCTTGAGGTAAATTAAACACACATTCATGCCTGAGTATAAAGACATTTAATGAGCACTGCGTTAGGCAGAGCCCCATCACCACACATGGTTCTACAGGCAGTCTGCAAAGATGTGGCACAAGCCAATTTCCTATGTACACTTGCACCAGCACCAATCATATCATTACAAGTCAATATTGTGGCATTTCCCACCCCACTCTACCCACAAGGGAATTTATGGTCCCTTGTATGGAGTTGCTTCCCCTCTGGCTTTGCCACTTCCAGCCAGTTTAACCTGGTTCTGCAGTCAGGCCTTCTTGCATGCAAAATAGGTAACAACCTTCAGTCCTGAATTATTATCACTGAGCAATTACCATTTGAATTTCCCCTTCATTCCTCCCTTTTGTGAGTAGTTATTACTCACACACATTCATTATTGCAAGTCTTTCAAATTCCTTCTTATGCTTCTTTTCTGTTTCCATTTACAAAAATATTTGTTTTGCCTCACTTTGGATTATTCCTTTTTTTCCCTTCTTCATTTGTTTACAGCCCATTTTCAGGCAGCATAGAATCAATTGCACCAGCACATTAGCTATTATAATGATTAGTAATAGAATAATGGCCTACTTCAAGATTAACCTAAAAATATTCCCAAGCCATCCTCCAGTATCTGGCAACGATACCCACCAGTCCCCTTTCCATTCCCATCCCTCTGCTTTGTGGAGGACTAACAAATTTTAACTTGTAGTAGAAATTTCAGTGGCTATATGGCCAGATCAATCAATATAAGTACAGCAGGTGGCATTTATCAGTATATACATATCACCTTGTGATGCCAACACCACATCTAATGCAAATTGATTCTGGAGCACTGCTTTCGATATTCCTGATACTTCTTCTTGTAAGGCCAGAATTGCATTTGTTGTGGTGTTGCTCATAGACCCTATAGTCTGGGATATATTTATGATGTCAACTTCAAGCTCGATTATGCCAAGAGTCAGGAATAGACCTTGGAATACCTTCCACCTGGGTTTTGATGTTTTCACTAAAGGATTAAGGGATCTAATGTGTTTTGGTAAGTTGTAAGCCAACTGTGCAGATAGAGTGTGGTGTACTTCAGCATGTGTGAGTAGGCATCCCAGGGTGCAGGTGCTTGTGTTGTGTAGTGGCAAGCCTTTGCGGGCATGGTGGCCACATATCCAGTACAATCTTGTATGATTTATGAACCCAGAGGAATACACAATATCTTTCATCACATAATAGTGGGGATGCCAGTACCAGGGCATGCAATCAGAAATACCATAAGGAATGCCAATTCGGCAATTAGTAGCATTACACTCCAGTGAATAATCGTATGTATGCTTCCACTTGAATCTCCCTTGTTTGATGGTAACATCTATACTCACAGGATTCCATATGCAACTGAATGTTGTCTCACACCTGTAAACCCTTCCTAGATCTTCTCCTTCTCCTTCCAATATTCATGCAAAGTGATGAATTTAGTCCACTAGGAATGCAGATGTACAGGGAGTCTCTGGCAGTCAATGGTTCAGGGCTTCATGGGAACCCTGCCCAATGATTTCTTGAGTTATACTTCCAAGAAGTATTAGCAGGCATCCTCAGTGGGAAAGCCAACAGAGGCAATGCCAGTGCTCCCTGGGAGGGTAGATAAGTACATAGCCAACAGTTTGTCAGGTTAGTGGAATTTGCCCAGACTTGGGATAATGTAACAAGTGAATTTTTTTTTCCCAGCCAGTCTTTGCTATAGTAATCAGCCAGAAAATGCATAAAACTTTTAAACCTGTCATCTTTCTAATACATCTAACAGGAGTTATATACTCTATAACCTAAACCAAAATGCTTCCTATTAGCAATATAACAAGCAGTATAGCACAGCACAACTCCTTTTGATCAAGAGGGTCCATAGATATATATGTATGTGTGTGTGTGTGTGTATACACACAGTCACACAAGTATTGTTCAGCTTGCCTCTGCAGTTAACTGTTCCAAGCTACATTGTCTCAGACTTCACTTTCACCTTTCTCAGTCTCAGATTGTACCTTGGTGCTAACATTTGCAGTGCTTCTGGGGAGATGGTGCCAGCACTGTCACACCAAGCTTTCTCCTGTAACCTCAGTTCTTGTCATAGAGTTGTCTAGCTCTGTTGCTCTTCTTTGATAGAGGTGTCCTTCAGCAGAATGAGATACCCCTTCAGCAGTGGTCCGGCTTCTGAACTTACCTGACTTTGTTTTTCCAGAGGTTCATGGATTTCCTTGAGTGATACCATCTTACAATAGTGGAACACACAGATCCAGGCACTCTGTTTTGCAACCTTCACCACTGTGAGGGTCATTGGAAGCACTTGGAACGGACCAGCACAATGTGGTGCAGACCATGTTTCATCTGAAGTCCTTTAGCAGGACCCAGTCTCCAGGTTTCAGGTTGTGGCATGGCACAGTAGTTGACAGAGTATGAGAATCTTGGACCTGAGAAGAAACTGCAGAATGGAACCCTCCTTCTGCACAAATGGCCAATTGAGTGGGCTGTATATGCAAGAGTAGGAATCAAAGAGAGGCGAGCTACGGGTCTGCCATCATGAGATCTCCATATATGATCCAAGTGTAACACACACCCAGAGTGAAACCATGAGTTCCTTCCTTCTTCTGAAGGTAGTTCTTGTAATCTGGTCAGATATTCAATAGAAATAGAAATGTCAAGGTTAAGAGCTGCAATATTTTAAAATGTTGCTGGAGAACCCTCAAGGGCAGCTTGCTTGGAGCAGCATCAGCATATGCGTTGTCAAGGCTTACTTCATCTAATGTACCTGTGTGAGAAGAACAATGCATCACAGAGATAGTAGCAGTGAGCATAACAGCATACAGTAACTCCAAGATGAGGGACCCATGAGAAAAGCAAGCTCCAGAAGAGGTAATAAATCTTCAGTGTTTCCAGATCTGACCCATAGAATGACAAACATTAATCGCATACCATTATTCCGTATAGACCTCTACATTTTTTCCTTATGTGAGGGTATATGCTTCAGTGCAATAAGCTCAGCAGGTTGTGCACTTGAAACTGTAGGGAAGGAAAACACAGAGAATTTTGAACTGGGAGCAAACAGCACATCCTGCAACGAGTTTGCCTACATCACTCCTCATGAAAGAGCCATCCGTAAAGAGGATGAGGTCTGAATTGAATTGACAAGACAGCAGAGATTCCGGAGTCAGTTGGTTGGCATTTCCCTTCTGAAATTGTATGAACCAGATACTCAACATCTCGCTTGCAGAATTGCAGCTTCTTTTGGGATGCTTTGTGTCCTTTATTGGCCAAGGCACACAGTAGATGGAGTGTGTCCTCTTGGCAGGCCTCCAAAGAGGAGGAAGCTACCAGAATATCATCCACATACTGTACCAAGACTGAGGCACTTTGGGCTGTAACAGAATCTACATGTCATTTTAAGTACTGAGGAAGTCTGGTCCAGGTGTACTGTTGTCCCTGGTAGATAAAGGCAAACAAAAACCATGAAATGAGGTATATGGGGATAGAGAAGAAGGCAGAACATAGATCAATAACAACAAAATGAGTAGTCTCTGTGGGGTGAAGGTTAGCAAGAACTGGGTGACTTGGGATAACAAAAGTGTTGATTTTTTTTGCAAATCTTGGACATACTGAAGCATCTATCTGTAGAGTGTGGAGTAGACAGATCAAAGAGAGAATTTGGCTCAGAAAAAGATTTTAAGTTCTTTTTACAAATACAACATGAGAAACTGGGCGGCTCAGTACCTGACACCATGGAGGAAACAGCCATCAGAAGGCTGCTGTGTTGGATGGGATGGGAACAGATAGATGATAGCACAGGACTGGTCACAAAGACAAATCTTTACATCTTCTCATCAGGAATGAGACACATATATCTCTCCATCTACCTCTTCCAAATGGTCCAAAAGCAACACATATTTTTAATTTATACCTGAATTAGCACTTCTGAATGGCCCTATTGTAGAGAAAACACTGATAACTTTAGCAGTCTTACTGATTATTACCGGTATTAGACAGCTAGAGGAAGGAGACTTGACCTTCTGACTAAATAGATAGATATTAAGTTTTCACTAGACAACACATAAACTACAAGAGGCATGTATCTACCTTAAGTTTCAAGAAAAGTGTGCTATAAAAAACATCAAATAGATTTTTTTTTGCACTTTTCATGTCAGGAAAAAAAAAAGCTTACTGATAGTGAACTGAAGCCAAAATACGCAGCTTTAGGATATCTTGTGATTTTGCTGAGCTGTAGACAACACCTACATAACTGAGTTGTTTTGCTTCAGGACAAGTTACATCAATCAGCAGTTTCCTTGTTATATTAGAGACCTTTGGCATAACACACAAGTTAAATGCCATTATCCTTCATTCACAAAATTAATCCCTTCCAAGAGTACCTTACAAGTATATGTAATTTAGATGCATGAGAACACTTTGTATAGGACAATTTACTAGAAAAAAATGCCGTTGTTAAGTACTGACATTTGCATCTCGAAGCTGTCCAGCAAGTAACAAGGCAGACACTCACTGACTGAGGGGAATAACGTTCCAAATACACCTTCTAATAGGATCTGAATTGCCATGAAGGTGAGAAATGCAGCTGAGACACAGAGGAAAGCAGTGTGGGGTGATGTAATCCTCAAGTCTGTGTAGTGTATATAATTCTCCCACCCAGAGGCCCTTTCAAAACACTGGATGGTCAAGTAGTTAACAATGGAGCCTCTCTGCAGTGTTTCTTAGCCCTTTCTTGCTCTCTTCTTTTCAGCTCATCGGCTTTGCACAACAGGGCACTTGCCGTTGTACAAAGGAGGTCTGATTCCTTTCAGCTGCCCTCCAGTGTGCCAGATAAAAGGACTAGACTTTCCCCAAGCTGCCACATGCCTGTAAATGCTACAAGTTAACTTATCTGGTAGGAGCTCCTTTGCCCAGGGCTCTCCAAAACCCTACTGTTAAATCATGCAGGGTCATTTACATCTCAGTTACTGTAGCTGGCCATAAACACTGGAAACTCTTACTAAAAAAAGGGAGGACCCCTCGGCATAGTATACAGCAGTCAACTTGCTAGATTATATAACAGTCATGCTAATCCAAATAAATACCATCATTATTAATCTGCTACCTGTATGTGGTCATTCTGGGGGTTGTTTTCAAAGTTTAAAAAACTACATGGAACTGCTTCATTTTTTTTCTCCTTGTCTTTCCCTGTAATCCAAGTAAAACTGTAGAAATATAGTAGCATAGCAGATGAAGATTTTTATAACAGCAATTATTTGTTGAATATTTAAGTGTATCTGATCTATCTAGATGCAGTGCATTTGTGGTGAGATTCATTTCTTATACCTGTACATCCTCTCTAAGGCATCTAAACTCCAGTACTGAGAAAGGTTCCTATATCCTTTGCACAGCTGTGTAAGGGGCAGCCAGAACTGCTGCATGCCGCAAAGCAGGTGCAGGAGGATATGTTCAGAATAATGACCCAGTGCTTCTTGCAGCTGCTAGCAAAGAGATGACTATAACTGTATTATTTAAAGGGTAGTCTTTGAACATATGGAACAAACAAAAAAAAAAGATTTAATCTCAAGCAGGGATAATAGAGGGTATAACTCTGTCTGGAAAGAAAGGTCACAAGCTCTTGACCACGTGCAGATGCCAAGAATGTGCTGTACTCGCATTGCTACCTAGGACTGGATGCTGATACAGTGTGGATTAGCGACAAGTTTTTCTACAGCTGCTGCCCCAGTGCAGACCCTTGGCAATACTAATGGCATGATCTCCCAATATACCTACTTTATTCTTTAGGTTCCAACAGCTGAAAATATAAAATCATTGGAAAGGAACAAGCCCTCATAAAAGACATCTTCCCTTAGTCAGAGTACAAACGAACATCAGATCATTTTACAGCAGTAGTCTCTCACCTTTGAATACTCATCACAGGGTTTTAAAGAAATATGAAATGTCCTTACAAAATAAGGCACTCACATTTAGCACTTGACAACATTTGCTTTCCAAGCCTGCCACCATCTTTACTACATTTAACAAAACAAACATACGACATGACATCTTAGGCTTCCAGGCACTTTTAGTTGCCATGTTTGTACATAGTGATTCGAACAGGAATGCATATATGCACACACCGAAAGACTGCCTCTGTGAGTTATTCCCCTTGTAATTACAGGCAGTCTCTAACAGGCAGAGAGAAAATGAATTAGGCCACATTTTCCAACACGTACATGCAACAGTGCACAAGCCTATTTGAAAACCTGTTCTATAAAGACTTGCAGTTCATTAAAAGAATTCTATTTCTTCACAATCTTCCCATCCATCACCCCTGAGCCTTACCCTTTTCCTTGTGACTTTGTGAAAATCATTTGCAACTGATACAAACCAGGGCTACATGCAGGTACAATGAGGGGCTTGCAGTGTTACAGCTCCATCTCTGCAAGGGCATGTGGAGCAGGCACAGCAGCAGGGTAACAGGGGAGAGGAAAGGGAAAGTAGCAGAAAGCACCACCTTTTAGGCTTCCTTAGACTGAAAGCTGGTAGAAGGATGACTATTGAAATAAAGCTTTAATAAGAGTCATGCCTCTAAGCTTTACACGTTTAACTTCTCAAAAAATAGAGTATCTATCTTTTTAAACTCCACAAGTTCTACAGTACATATTTTTGCTGACTTTCTGTCCTTTTGACCCTCTGGGAGATGATAGACTAGTGATGCTCATTACACCACCTGTCTCTCAGGGAAAATCTGTCACCGTCTGTGATTGCTGAGAAGGTTTATACACACTGCTCCAGACCTGAACCTCTGTAAAGCTAGAAGGACTGGAAGACAAAACTTGAGACTTACTCACAGTTGATTACAAAAGGCATTACATGGACACCCACTAAGGTTATTTAAAAGTACTCACAGAAATAGCTTAGAGTTCATTCCCAACCCCGGGGCTTACCACTGGTTTTAGAAACTGCTGTTAAAAACCTATGCAGTCTCAGTGATTTCTTCCCAGTATCTAAAATCAGTGTGCTTTTCATTCACCCTACCAGTATAGCAGAATTGCACTAACACAAGCAGACAGATCGTACTCCAGACAAAGCCTCTTTTGCCTCACTACAGAGATGTAGCAGGGAGATGTTATCTTCCCTACCTGAGATTTCCGGCTGATCACTGGTCCAATTGTCCCCATTGTTTTATTCTTTACGAAATTCTAAGTGATTGTGACACAAGAAGGTAAAGAAGAATAGATAAGAAATGTGACTAAATTACTTAGTGTAATTTAAATATTATTTTAAAAAATAAAAATACCAGGTTTCCAAAGAACATATAACAAAGCTAAAAGTTGACTACCAAGGTTGCAAGTTTGGAAAAGTTAAGAAATTCCAGTGTAACCTTAAGTTACCCTCTTTTATTTTTAAGTAATTGTTCACAAATGGTGTTTTTAATACCATATTTTTCATTTCTCTGTAACAAATGCTGCTTAATGATAGTTATTAAATCTTGTGTTTTCACTTCATTTTTTGTTTTACAACTCAAACTCCATTTAGTGCTAACAATTCAAACCCTTTTCTTAAGACAAGTCTATCTTCCTCTTGGTCTTTTCAAGGGACTTACCATTATAGTTTGTGAGAGTGAATTATTCTGTGAATGTTTTTCTGATGTCTGCCATGTGAGGTTTGATGCTGTCAACATTTTAGCAACTGGAAGACAAACACAGGTATTAAGAGTAAAACCTTTAACTAATATTGAGATTTCAATCTCAGAAAATCATGGTTAGTAAGGTCTAGGACTAATTTTGGTTTACATTAAGTTTCCGGACTTAGTCAGGAACTCTGTCCCTCAGAAACAGGGATAGAGTCCAGTTCTCCTGGAATAATACATTTGCTTTAATTGAGGCCTAACTTCTTGCTTTTCATCTTACCATTTGTCTAATTCACAAACTACCACATTATAATATTTCGTCTTGTGAAGAAGGGATCCTACAGAAAAAAATCGTCTTTCCTTGAAAGACCTTAACCCATATCAGAGCAAACCTACTCAACATGCTATATTATGCAGGAGCCTTGCAGAAGAAACCATAGAATCATAGAATCATTAAGGTTAGAAAAGACCTCTAGGATCATCAAGTCCAACCAACATTACTCTGTCTCCTAAACCATGTCCCGAAGTGCCACATCTAAATGTTTTTTTCAACTCCTCCAGGGATGGTGACTCTACAGCCTCTCTGGGCAGCCTGTTCCAGTGCCTGACCACTCTTTCAGTAAAGAAATTTTTCCTAATATCCAATCTAATCCTCCCCTCGTGCAGCTTGAGGCCATTTCCTCTCTTGGGAGAAGAGACCAACACCCACCTCACTACAACCTCCTTTCAGGTAGTTGTAGAGAGCAATAAGGTCTCCCCTCAGCCTCCTCTTCTCCAGACTAAACAACCCCAGTTCCCTCAGCCTGTCCTCATAAGAATTGTTCTACAGACCCTTCACCAGCTTCGTTGCCCTTCTCTGAACATGCTCCAGCACCTCAATGTCTTTCTTGTACTGAGGGGCCCAAAACTGAACACAGTATTGGAGGTGCGGCCTCACCAGTGCTGAGTACAGGGGCACAATCACTGCCCTACTCCTGCTGGCCACACTATTCCTGATTCAAGCCGGGATGCTGTTGGCCTTCTTGGCCACCTGGGCACAATGTTGGCTCATGTTCAGCTGGCTGTCAACCAACACCCCCAGGTCCTTTCCAGCTGGGCAGCTTTCCAGCCACTCTTCCCCAAGCCTGTAGCACTGCATGGGGTTGTTGTGACCCAAGTGCAGAACCCAGCATTTGGCCTTGTTGAACCTCATACCATTGACCTTGGCCCATTGATCCAGCCTGTCCAGATCCCTCTGTAGAGCCTTCCTACCTTCGAGCAGATCAACACTCCCGCCCAATTTGGTGTCATCTGCAAACTTACTGAGGGTGCACTTGATCCCCTCATCCAGATCATTGATAAAGATATTAAAAAAGACTGGTCCCAACACTGAGCCCAGGGGAACACTGCTGGTGACCAGCCACTAACTGGATTTAGCTCCATTCACCACAACTCTTTGGGCTCAGCCATCCAGCCAGTTTTTTACCCAGCAAAGAGTACACCTGTCTAAGCCATGAGCCGCCAGCTTCTCTAAGAGAGTGCTGTAGGAGATGGTGTCAAAGGCTTTACTAAAGTCCAGGTTGACAACATCCACAGCCTTTCCCTCATCCACTAGGTGGGTCACCTGCTCATAGAAGGAGATCAGGTTGGTCAGGCAGGACCTGCCTTTCATGAACCCATGCTGGCTGGGCCTGACTCCCTGGTTGTCCCACACTTTCCTGGTGAGCTCACTTAAGATGAATCACTCCATAATCTTCCCTGGTACCACGGTCAGGCTGACAGGCCTGTAGTTCCCCAGATCCTCCTTCCAGCCTTTCTTGTTCATGGGCATCACATTGGCAAGCCTCCAGTGATCTGGGACCTCCCCTGTTAACCAGGACTGCTGATAAGTGATGGAGAGTGGCTTGGCGAGCTCCTCTACCAGCTCCCTCAGTGCTCTTGGGTGGATCCCATCTGGCCCCATAGACTTGTGAATGTCCAGGCGGCTCAGCAGGTTGTAAACTGCTTCCTTCTGGATTATGGGAGGTTTGTTCTGCTCCCTGTCCTTGCCCTCCAGCTCAGGAGGCTGAATACCCTGGGGATAACTGGTCTGACTGTTAAAGACTAAGGCAAAGAAGTTATATAGTACCTCAGCCTCCTCCTCATCCTCAGTGGCAATGTTCCCCTCCGTGTGTAATAGAGGATGGAGATTCTCTTTGGTTCTCTTTTTGTTGTTAATGTATTTGTAAAAACATTTTTCGTTATCCCTTATAACAGTTGCCAGGTTGAGTTCTAGCTGGGCTTTTGCTTGTGTAATTTCTCTCTGCAAGACCTAACGAGGTCTCTGTACTCTTCCTGAGATGCCTTCCCCTTCCTCCAAAGGTGGTAAACTCTCCTTTTTTCCCTGAGTGCCAGCAAAAGCTCCCGATTCATCCAGGCCTGTTGTCTTCCCTGTGTTACTAGTAATCAAGGCAAGACTGCCTTGTCAACTTAAAATAATGAGAGTTTCTCAGGCAATCTCAAACCTGACATTTCCTAAAATCTGAGCAGTTGACTTTGCAACCAAAAAAGTTCTTTTAAGATTTTTGTGTGTGCCATGTCCTATGTGTGATCATTTATCAACTCTTCACCATCACAGTTAGACTTATTAAATCTACTTCAAACTCAGGGAATTGTAGCAGACTTTTTAGGCCATAACTAGAAAATAAGGAGATATTTACAGTTCTAATACCAGAGGAAAGGTGAGACTTGATTATTGCAAGCTTCATACTATGACAGCAGAATATGGTCTTGTCAGCAAAAGCTTCCTTTCAATTTTTTTGCAGTGTAAGCCGTTTTTTTCCACCATGCCTGATACTCCTCATGTCCCTTGTCCACCTTGGCCTCCTGTTCCCATTCTCCTCATCTAACAATTTGAAGTCTCCTTTCCTTCATAAAGGTAGTCTTACCTCATCTTATTTCTACCTGCTGCTTTTTTTATTTCTACAAATCAAGACTCATTCTCTCTGATTCCTACTCCAGCCTTTCTACTCCAACTTCTCGGTCAATCTGTGCCTCAGCTTCACATCCACAAACCAAGATCCACATCTCTATTCTTTTGGACAATCCTCCCTCCACCTCCATTGCCAGTCCCAGCTTCCTTTCTTACTCCCGCAATCTACAGTACCTGTCCCTATCTACCCTATTCAAGTCCTACTCATGTCCCTCTGAATTTAAATCAGGCAGGGTCCTCCTAAAGTCAACAGCCCTAATGGCAGCTGGTTGGCAATATAAGGGAGAGGTTGTCTTTGCCATTACTTATATCAATTGTGTCTGCTCCTGCCTGCAGCAGCCCACAGCTGTAACTGAACTGAAAACCCTGCTAAACACTGAAAATATCAGGAATGGAACATGCTCAAGTAAATGAATCTATGAGATACAGAAGTGCAAAAGTGGTAAAATTGTACTGAGCAAGAGTGAACTGTCTTTTATGGGGGGACCTAGGTGACCAAATTTATAGAAGACAAAAGGCTCCTGCCTGGCATAACCACCTTTTCACTCATGTACCTCCTAGCCAGGTCCTTTCTCTAACTCATGGTGTGGCTGGAGTTTTCCAAAGAAAAACATTAGTTAACCTTTAGTTAGGAATTCATAGATGTGAAAGTATGAAGCCTGATGCTCTTCAGAGATGGAGCTGTGTATGTGCTTATAGAGAAGGAAGTGCAATATGGAGTCAGTTTTAACAAGAACAAATTTAAGTACAATCTATATATTTAAATGTGATGACAAAACCTCAAAATCAAGAATGACAAGTTTTCAGTTGAACATGAAGGATATAGATGAAGAGTCTATA
Source organism: Morus bassanus (assembly GCA_031468815.1). Lineage (NCBI taxonomy): Eukaryota > Metazoa > Chordata > Aves > Suliformes > Sulidae > Morus > Morus bassanus. Next base: position 91,686,146 of record CM062569.1, read on the forward strand.
TTCTTGAAATCTTGTGAAATATTTCAACTTAATTCCAATTTAACAAGATTTGTTGTTGGATTTTTGTTTATTGGAGCAGGGGGGCTTTTGATTTTTTAGTTTTTTTTTTTTTTTTTTTTTGTCCAGTCTGCATAGCCATTGTATCTTGATAATTTTTCTGAGTTAGTTGAAGGGTTGTCCTTTACAGTCACTGGAGAGAAAAGAGCCCTCTTTAGGTGCAATTCATCTGATCTACACTGGATTTATACTTTTAGATGAGAGGAACTGTGTTTGTTTTCCTCTCTGCTGTACAGGAGAGGCTTAGGTAATTTCTCTCCAAGATACACAAGGTCCCCATCTTTTGTAGTTTTTAACAAATTCTCTTATGCACATCTGTGTATGTTTTCCACTTGTTGTGTGACTGAGTCAAAGTCATACATGTGTGTAACTGTAGAAACTGAATTCTAGTTTCAAATGCACTGGGCTGCTTCTTGGAATCCTTTATATGCCCTTAAGGCTGATAAATGGCAAAAACAGCTTGTGATTTTGGCTAGGCAGATTGTTCCCTCTTTAGTCTTTGCTCAGATAAAGCAAGAGGAACACAGAGCAGTTCCATAGCTGCTAGGCTGAAGTGCAGTGTCCTCGGTGAGGTGAAATGCTTTACTCCACCTTTAGATAAAGGTGTATTGAAAGAATGGAGATTTTTGCCCAGATAACCCCACCCGTTAATAGAGTGGAAATAGTCCCTGAGCACATGGCCAATCTTTTGTAGTTTTTGCTTTTCCATAAAACACCTGAATATGCAAGACACAATCTGGCGTTAAGTACATCTCTCTGTAAATATACTCTGGAAAAAAAGCACAATATTTGAGTTTGAAAAAGAATTTGCAGGCCTGAAGCCATAAGATTTCCACTTGTAACCATCTCTTTTTGAATCACTGCTTTAGGATTACTTTTGTCTGCTTAAGAAGTTTTGAAACAAGCATGCAGGCAGAAGGGGTGAAGTATTATTTGTCCCTTGGTGAATCCTCAAAGGAAATCAGACAAAGGAATAAAGTTTTGTAGCAGATGAAAAATTCCCCTACCTTTTATTTTCTCCCTGTTTGTATCTGGTTCTGTTGATACTTGAGACCTCTTATGCATTCACAACAACATTTCTCAATTTAGTGAGCATGCCATGGCAATTGATTTAGACAATGCAATAGCTGTGACAGCAATTGGGAGGCACTCCAAATTTAAAAAGTAACAGGACACGCAAAATTGAAGCCTACTGACTGTTTTTGTGATAATTGAATTTCATTGAGTTTTAGCAGAGAGAAATGAGCAATAAAAGGGCTGTTTCCAGCCACAGTTCCAGAAAATGTCTAGGGCAGCATGCATCAGAAAAATATACGTTGAACATTTACATGCAGAAATCATCTGAGTTACTGATTCAGCCCAACAAGCTTCTTTCCTTCTTAGCTACAAAAATAATTTCAAAATAGAATAGGCAAGCCTTTGAGATAAAGAATTAAAGATAAAAAAGGCTGAATAATTTTGTATAGCTCCAGGACTGCAAATTTGCTGTGTAAGCAATTTAAATAAGTTCCATCTTGAACATTTATTGTAAATGAGGATCTCTTTGGTTGCAGTTTTTCCAGAACAGTTCCTGAGGAAAGCTGTTTTCCTGGTGCTTAAAAACTTAATTTTTTACAACTGAAAATGTGCATTGGCTTTTTATGATGTTTGAACTAGTTGCTCTTGGAGTGATTGTATTTCTGGGGACAACTTTGAGGTCTTGTTTTCAATAACAGTAGTTCTCTCTATTCTTAATGCAACTCCAATTCACTCTATTGACACTCAGCACTGGTTTGAGAACAGCCTTCACACCTTCAGAAATGGCAGGTTAAGGATTTGCACAGAATCTTTTGTTCTCCGTGGAAAACAACAAAGCTTCATAACACACTATAACTGATCTGCATTTCTGCTGGTGGAGTCCAGGCAGAATTAATCTAGACTGGATACAAACAGATATCTGTGACTGTTCTTTTGATTACAAGAAATGTTTTCTCCCTCTTTACAGCAGTTCCAGCCTTAAACAACTTCTCCTTCTATCTAAAGTTGTTCTTCAGAAGCGAAGGTTTCTTCCCTCTTTTTTATTGATTTCCATGCAGATTTCCTGAGTTCAATAGCTTAAAAGCAGGTAATTAATGAATATGTGATCCAGACCCTGATCCAAATCCAAATAAAATAATGTTTGCCTCATCAGATGTCTGACTGGTTTTACAATAAGGATTTTTATGATTGGTGAAACTGCAGGTAAGTGTTTTCTCAGAACTTAGCCTTATAGTGAGGGTGCACATATAGTGCCTAGAGAGCAGGCATGGGGCGTGTGTGTTTTGAACTGACGTTCAGTCCACTGGAGGCCATAAGTTTCAGTAAAACTGTCAAGGGTCAGGATAGGTACCATTGATTGTAAACTCAAATATCTAAAAGAATAGTGTTAAAGGGAATCGGCAAATAACTTTAATACATCTGCCTGCTACTTGAGACATGCTGTATAATGAAAGAAGATTTAAATGGTTCTCAGAATGAAATAAATTAAGCTCAGCTACTTTTTATCACTTTTAACAAACAATGGTTGCATAGAAAGGCTTAAAAAGAATAAGGCTAGCTAAGAGGGTTTTTTTCCTGAATAATTGCTGACTAATCTACTTTAATATCTTTCTTTTATGTATTCATAGATTCTACTCTTTTACCTTGAAGAGGGGGGAAGAACTGATGAGAATTTAAGTATAATTCATGGTAATAGATTTGGGGCAAAACTTAATCAATTCAGTGCATTACCTCTGCATAAATAAATGACTTTTTGTCCATAGGATAAGCTAGTTATGTATTGCACAAATAGAACTGTAATCTAAAAAAAAAAAAAAAAAAGAAAACGAAAGATGTACACAGCCACTCTTTGATTTTTCCCATGGAACTTTTACACAGGAGTCAGTGCATAGCAGAGCTGCCAGATTCAGAAATAGAAATGCCTTCATTACTCATTCATGCAAAGGGAATGAGGCAAATGTGGGTGAATTTACAGTTGGACATGAAAATCCAATAAGAGCACAGAGGAACAACAATGGCAGCATGGGGAACCATAAAACAGCGTTGATTGGCATTTACCATTACTTTGTATTCCGTGTATGATCCAGCTGATGAGGCACTGGGAAATAATGTATGTTTGTGAGGCAGTGCTCAGAATTGCTCTGCCACCATGCCAAAGACCTGGTGAATTGAGGAAATGTGACAATTGCCAGCTTTGTGCTCAAACGCAGAATCTGACTTTGAGGGATCAGCTTCCCTCTGTCATAACAAAAAATAGAGATCCACAATGGTACATTTCAAGAAACACAGGGAATGTAAATGTAAGCCAGCTGGGAGAAAGAAGAAAGCATATCAGATAGTTTCTATGGTGTAAAACCTGAAATAGGGTATAAATGCAAATACCTTTCTGTCACGGTAACTTTAGAGGACACACTTAAAGGGTAACACAAATGCAAGGCATTGAATTACTTCTAAATTCTGCACAGAAAGCAGACTCTAGTCAGCCCCCACACCTTTCACTCTCTCTTTTCAGGATAGGTTAATGTGGAAAAAATCAATAGGCTATTAAAATATTTTGAAGATGTATTTCAAACCAGTTCTGTAGATGTATTCTTATCTACTGGCAATGCACACGTCTGTCAAGCAATGTCAAGACTCTTCTGGAGGTGAACTTTTTTAATATTAGAATAAATAGAACATACTACTCTGTAAATGTCAAGAGTACAAGCAAAAACCTGCAGGGAAGGTTCTTTTTTTTTTTTTTTTTTTTATTGTTTTTTTCTCAGTCTGCCCCTCTTTTGGCTTGCTCAGAGCACAGGTGCACAAGGCAGGAAGGTTTCCTTGCATGCTGAAGAGAAGCAGGCTGCTGCACTACAGACTCGCCGTGGTGCTGTTGGGTACTCACTGAGGTACCAAAGGGTTTAATGGACAAAGCCTACAGCCCAAAGCAGCTGTGTATGCTGTTCCTCTTCACTATAATAAACCATACAGCAACACATATTTCCCAGCTGCACTTGTACTTTTGCTTACTGCAGCTACTCAGTGGCTTGTTAAATCTGAAGAAAAATCCTATTTCCTTGTAAGGTGCATCTCATCACCAATTATTTCATTTTCAGTGTCCAGTATTCATTATAGAGTGTGGGCTAAAAGGGAAGTGCTGATGCTGTACTTAGATATTTTGCTACCTAGACAGTGAGATTTGTGGAATGAACCTGGTTTGTTGAATATCAGCAACTACAGCATGAATGCCAGGAGAGTCAGGACTGGGAATCACCTTTGCCACTGACTCACTGTGTAGCCATGGTCACATCACTCAGGGATGAGATCCTGGTCCCAGTTATAACTTCTAATACCGTAAACCAAGAAGACATGTCCTTCAATATGCAAATTTAAAAAAAAAAAAAAAAAAGGATGAAATCAGAATCTGGCTTTTAAGTGACTCAGAATCCTTCCTTAAGTACTTCACCAGTGATACCAGGATAACGGTATTAACTCACCTTACAAGGAAGGTGTGTCAAGAACAAATCTACCTGGCTTGAACTTATACAGTGCTGAGCATTATTACAATGATGAGACTAAGTAAAATGGTAACAGCAGCTTTACTTGCCACCTTAACCTCTGTCATGTCAAGGTTAACATATAGTTAATGGTACTATACACAGTTTGGATACACTGTGGATTGGAGACTAAAGAACACCTGTTCAGCATTTTTGAAGAGTCAACTAAGTCAGAAAGCAGGCTGAATATTTGGCAGCTTCATAGGGAAAAGGTAACAATTCATTTCCCCTTTATGTTTTCATATAATTTTGTTACATTTCTTAAGTTATTTTGCCTTGTCTTGCTCTGCAAATGATCCTTCCATTAGCACTGCAGTGTTTTATTGCTCTTGGTTTGTAAATGATCCTAGGTAAGTGTGAATTATCAGACTACATGTTTCTATACATCAGTTCATGGAGTGGATCAGTTATTGCACAAAAATCTATTGCTTGCATAGAGAGATAGTTTAGTTAAATCTGACCAAGAGTAGTATTATTCTATTTGAATAACAATCCCAATCCAGCCTGCATAGCAAAAGAGCATCAGTTTCTCCTGGACTGTTTGTCTAACAAACACAGTCGTGTTCTAGAGAAGGAGTTCCCAAACACCCACAACGGTTATTACTTGCACTGTGTGTGTGTGTGTGTGTGTGTGTTTGTGTCCTGGTAGACTGTAAGTGAGCAGTCGTATCAAAAGTACACTGGAGTAACAAAGAGCAGAATATGACCCTCTCAAAAATGTTTGGTCTCTTTATAATGTTCTTCCAAAGTTGACTAATGTCCACTTTATAATTTGTTTTAATTAAAACAATGACATAAATTAGGTTTGTAAAATGCTAAACTTTCTGAAGTGTCTAAGAGGAGGTCTCCTTGTGAGTTTTCTCTCTTATTTCTCTATTGATTCTTGAAATCCATTCAGACATGCAGAGATTCCCAGGGAACTTGAAGCAGATACAGTGCAAAAAGAAGCAGTGCCTCTGCCAATCCATCTCACTACCACATGTTAAAAGTAAGTCCTTATGCATTCTGTGCTTCTGCAACAGAATATATCAACTTGAAATAGTCTGGGATCACACAGTGTTTGTGAAAATATGGATAACCAAAAACCTGCACCTGTTTTTCACCCTGTCAGGTAATCCTGTTCAGACAGTATCCAATGTCAAATAAAGGCCAGGGCAAGCAACAGTCAATCTACTGTTGTTAAAAGCAGACTTATTGGCAGATACTTCAGAAAAGGACCCAAAAATATCTTCTTATATAACCTAACTATAGTATTGAAAGATGAAGAATTGAAAGTATTTGTCCAAGGAAAGATGCAAATAGAAGTATAAGGATCTAAAAAATAATAAATGCTGTTAATAGGACCACTGAGCATGACTTGATCAATGAGGTTGAAGAGCCCTGCATCTGTAATTAATCCATCTTCATGACTGCCTGCTTCTTTCCATATGAGTAGTGCAGCTTCTATGCAAAGGTGTTAACCTAAGCATGGCAACACAGGATGCCAGACAGAAGCTCCAATACCTCATTTCAAAAAAAAACCCCAAACCCTAGAAACTAACTTTCCAGTGTATGAAGACTCATACCAATTCGTTAAGCTTCAAGGAATGCTAATAAACAGAGAAGAAAGCATACAACAATAGAATAGAATCATAGAATCATTAAGGTTAGAAAAGACCTCTAATATCATCAAATCAAACTATCAACCCAAAGACACCATGCCTCCTAAACCATGAACCAAAGTGCCACGTCTAAATGTTTTTTTCAACTCCTCCAGGGATGGTGACTCTACAGCCTCTCTGGGCAGCCTGTTCCAGTGCCTGACCACTCTTTCAGTAAAGAAATTTTTCCTAATATCCAATCTAATCCTCCCCTCGTGCAGCTTGAGGCCATTTCCTCTCTTGGGAGAAGAGACCAACACCCACCTCACTACAACCTCCTTTCAGGTAGTTGTAGACAGCGATAAGCTCTCCCCTCAGCCTCCTCTTCTCCAGACTAAACAACCCCAGTTCCCTCAGCCTGTCCTCATAAGAATTGTTCTACAGACCCTTCACCAGCTTCGTTGCCCTTCTCTGGACATGCTCCAGCACCTCAATGTCCTTCTTGTACTGAGGGGCCCAAAACTGAACACAGTATTGGGGGTGTGGCCTCACCAGTGCTGAGTACAGGGGCACAATCACTGCCCTGCTCCTGCTGGCCACAGTATTCCTGATTCAAGCCAGAAGGCTGTTGGCCTTCTTGGCCACCTGGGCACACTGCTGCCTCATGTTCAGCTGGCTGTCAACCAACACCCCCAGGTCCTTTCCAGCTGGGCAGCTTTCCAGCCACTCTTCCCCAAGCCTGTAGCACTGCATGGGGTTGTTGTGACCCAAGTGCAGAACCCAGCATTTGGCCTTGTTGAACCTCATACCATTGACCTTGGCCCATTGATCCAGCCTGTCCAGATCCCTCTGTAGAGCCTTCCTACCTTCGAGCAGATCAACACTCCCGCCCAATTTGGTGTCATCTGCAAACTTACTGAGGGTGCACTTGATCCCCTCATCCAGATCATTGATAAAGATATTAAAAAAGACTGGTCCCAACACTGAGCCCAGGGGAACACTGCTGGTGACCAGCCACTAACTGGATTTAGCTCCATTCACCACAACTCTTTGGGCTCAGCCATCCAGCCAGTTTTTTACCCAGCAAAGAGTACACCTGTCTAAGCCATGAGCCGCCAGCTTCTCTAAGAGAGTGCTGTAGGAGATGGTGTCAAAGGCTTTACTAAAGTCCAGGTTGACAACATCCACAGCCTTTCCCTCATCCACTAGGTGGGTCACCTGCTCATAGAAGGAGATCAGGTTGGTCAGGCAGGACCTGCCTTTCATGAACCCATGCTGGCTGGGCCTGACTCCCTGGTTGTCCCACACTTTCCTGGTGAGCTCACTTAAGATGAATCACTCCATAATCTTCCCTGGTACCACGGTCAGGCTGACAGGCCTGTAGTTCCCCAGATCCTCCTTCCAGCCTTTCTTGTTCATGGGCATCACATTGGCAAGCCTCCAGTGATCTGGGACCTCCCCTGTTAACCAGGACTGCTGATAAGTGATGGAGAGTGGCTTGGCGAGCTCCTCTACCAGCTCCCTCAGTGCTCTTGGGTGGATCCCATCTGGCCCCATAGACTTGTGAATGTCCAGGCGGCTCAGCAGGTTGTAAACTGCTTCCTTCTGGATTATGGGAGGTTTGTTCTGCTCCCTGTCCTTGCCCTCCAGCTCAGGAGGCTGAATACCCTGGGGATAACTGGTCTGACTGTTAAAGACTGAGGCAAAGAAGTTATATAGTACCTCAGCCTCCTCCTCATCCCTAGTGACAATGTTCCCCTCCGTGTGTAATAGAGGATGGAGATTCTCTTTGGTTCTCTTTTTGTTGTTAATGTATTTGTAAAAACATTTTTTGTTATCCCTTATAACAGTTGCCAGGTTGAGTTCTAGCTGGGCTTTTGCTTGTGTATTTTTCTCTCTGCAAGACCTAACGAGGTCTCTGTACTCTTCCTGAGATGCCTGCCCCTTCCTCCAAAAGTGGTAAACTCTCCTTTTTACCCTGAGTGCCAGCAAAAGCTCCTGGTTCACCCAGGCCAGTCGTCTTCCCCACTGGTTCGTCTTGTGACACATGTGGACAGCCTGCTCCTGTGCCTTTAAGACTTCCTTCTTGAAGAATGTCCAGCCTTCCTGGACTCCTTTGCCCTTCAGACTGCCTCCCAATGGTCTCTGTCAACCACTGATCTGAACAGGCCAACGTCTGCCCTCTGGAAGTCCATGGTAGTGGTTTTGCTGACCCCTCTTCTTATTTCGTCAAGAATCAAGAACTCTAATCATATTGTGGTTGCTAAGGCAAGACAGCCTCTGACTACCACGTCTCCCACCAGACCTTCTCTGTTTGAGAACAGCAGGTCAAGCGAGGCACTTCCCCTGGTAGGCTCACTTACCAGCTGTGTCAGGGAGCTATGTTCCACACACTCCAGGAACCTCCTAGACTGGTTCCTCTCTGCTGTGTTGTATTTCCAGCAGATGCCTAGTAAGCTGAAGTCTGCCACAAAAACAAGGGCTAGCAATTGTGAGACTTCTGCCAGCTGCTTGCAGAATGCTTCATCTACCTCTTCATCCTGGTTGGGTGGTCTATAACAGATGCCCAGCAGGATATCTGCCTTGTTGGCCTTCTCCCTCGTTCTTACCTATAAGCACTCGACCTTATAATTACAGTCGCTAAGCTCTATACAGTCAAAACACTCCCTAACATACAGAGCCACCCCACTGCCTCTCCTTCCTTCCTTCCGTATCTCTTCTGAAGTAGAAATCTAAATAGTAATCTAACCTATAATATTATAAGATAATATTATAATATAAAATAATAATTATAAATATATATTAAAATATACAACTATAATAATATAAAATCAGATAATCTAATCTAATTAGGTACTCTAGTCTATAATATTATAATATAAAATTAGATAGTAATCTAATATATGAATGTGAAGCGTACTGTATTGGCTGTTCCTAAGACCACAGGAGAATTAGACCATTGTCCCTGGTGTGACACCCACCAAGGTGCCTCAAGGGTTGTCCCCTCTGACTGCCAAGCAGACTTACAGGGTTAAAGCCTAAGTGGGTAAAGGATTTATTATGGGATGCAAAGGGAAGAGAATTTGGAGGTTGCGTGAAGTTTATTACTGGATGTATAGGGGAAGGACAGAAGGTGGGAAAAGGAGGGATCTACATGGACTGCCAAGAGGAACAAGTGTGGGTAAAACAGAGGGAAAATGGGATACAAGGGGCTGCTTGAGTGAAAACAGGCAGCTGAGCCCTGCACTTGATTACCATGGTCTATCCTGTATTCCTATTACATCTTATTTCTAATTATCTTAGATGTGGGTGTGCTCTCTATTCTGAGTTGGTGTGTGAATGCTAGAGGACTTCAAGTTGGACTAGGTGGCAAGAAGGATAAGAAACAGTGGTGTGAGAAATCACAAGCTTAATGGGTCTGGAAGTCAGGAAGTCAGCAGCTGCAGGAGACTTGGATCTGTGGGCAGGCTACTGCACAGATTGTGTCCAAGAGACCCACAGGAGAGACAGAGCAGGATGAGGCTAGCATCTGCAAAGACCCAAAGACTGGTTAAGGGGTCTTAGCTCCAGGTATGGATGCTAGACAGGCTTACAGACTTCAAGTCCATGGGGACCTTTCAATGATCATAAATTCACTTGTGCTATAACCTGTGTCTGTGAAGTACTGAAAGACATTGTAAAATTAATTACATACATAGTTAATAGATTTATATTGGTACATGTGATAATGCTGTAGAACAGAATAAATAATAACTCTCCTGTTGAGAACAAGAGTCAGTTTAATAATGGACATGTGCCAGTGTTGTCTCATGGTGGAAAGGACCCTAAATATTTGTAAAAGTGACTCTTTACTATGCAGTGCTCAGAATGGTTTGTAGTCTAGTTTAATAAGTTACATTATAAAGAGCTTTAGATATACATAAATAATTAATATTGTGCCCAAAGTGGGATTTAGATGAAATTTAGGTGCTTAAGTGAACTATTCACCTGAAAAATTCCCATCCAGCTCTGTTCTCAAACTGGAGACCCTTGAATTGCCAAGATACTTCTCTTTTTAAATTACTCTTCACATTGAAAAGTTCTGCATTTTCAAATCATCTCATCTTTACTGTGGCTGAACAGCTAGGAGTTACTTGAGCTAAAATGTCATCTGGGATCGAGAAACTGCATCATTTAATTTAAGGCCTTTGAGTAACTCCATCTAGGTGCAGCTCTTAGAAGAGGCTTCACCCTAGCGGCTAACCCTTTCTTTAAGGAATGGACTGAAGGGGATTTTTTTTTTTTTTTTTAATTAAGTAAATAGTGATTGGGTAAAATGCATAAATTGTCTGTGGAGCAGGAAGCAGGGTAGCCAGAGCATGTTTCATCTTTGGTCCAGCAACTCTTAGACTGATCAGTAAGAGCTGACAACACCCCAGTCGAGAAGCCTTTCTGCCTTGTGGTATGTCTTTCTTTGGAGCAGTGACAATTGTGTGCTTCAGATCCTCTTGCAGGTGATAGTGTTAAACCTGGTCCTCCCTTTTTTGAGTGGCCTAAACACTAGGTTACTGGGGTTGGGGAGGAAGAAACGTCTGTCATAGCTAAGCTCAGCATGCAGTAATGCAAAAGCATGTGGTACCTATATCTTTTTGTGTATCCAGCCTATTAATCATTCACAGCACAGCAATACTGCTAAGATCTTTTTCCACACCAGGGCAGTAAAAACAGAAGCTTGAGCTTGTTATAGACCCAGAGCAAACATGTCAATTGCTCTAGCATTCCATGTCTACCAAAAAAATGATAGCTAAAAAAGCAGACCAATATTATCTGACAGTGGCATGGTGGTTTAGTTGGATGACTCATTGTGCCATCACTGTCTGAAGATTCCTTTGCACTAAAATTAGATCACGCAGTTCATGATCTACCCTGGAAGTAAAGATTAGAATCCACTCATTCAAACTTTTTAATCTATCCTGTTTGTGTGCATCATCAGAGTCTTTGTTAGAGAGCTGTTGTTTGCAGATGGTTGCACTTGCAGAGCAGATAGAGCAAGACCTGAAGATAATGACATCTAATTTCCCAGCCACTCTGTAAACCTCGATTTAGCATTTCAGCAGAGCAGATTTGTACCAACTAAAGCTAAATAAACAATATTCCCAGATTAACAGCATAAAAATAAATGCTGTGGCTCTGTTTACTTTTTTTGGAATAAAAGTGTTTTATGATGATGCTAAATTTTTATGTCTAAAGCACCAGCTTTGCTGTTGTTCTTTCTGATTTCAGTCTCTGTAAACACAGCATAACACTGACCTGAACATCAGACTTTACTTGGCACATGCACTTATATTCTCTTAAGTGATGTGGGGACAGACTTTTGTTACTAACAACACAGAAAATACTAAGAAATTTCCATATGACGCATCTTCAATCACTCCTGAGGAGAATATAAAAAAAGACAAAATATTCAGCAATGCTTTAATGAAGTGTAGCGGAAGAAGATCTGTATAGGGATGGACATATGTAGACTCATAACTCTAGACTTAGCCACTCAAATTTAGGCTCTTTGTACAGCTTTATTTCTCTTGAATGAGTTCTTAAAATGCATAGTCATCCTCTGCTGAAATCCCAAAAGCATAGACTAAAGTTATAGATATGTGTTATAATGAACCAGCACATAAAAAGCACTTCATGTTAAGCAAATAACTTGTTTAAAAATACTTCAGCAGAAAGCTGTGTAATATTGATAGGCAACATTAGGAGCATCTAGCTGCCAATAGAACTGCATTCCGCAGCAATGACTAAATACAGTGAAGTAAAGGTCTCTGAAAATAATTATTAGTGCAGCAAACCAAAGTTCCAACTAAGTTTAAGAGCACAGTTGCAGTAATTTGCAGTTCCTAACCTGTTTCACTGACCCCAGTCGAGCTACTTGATATTTACCAGGCTGGGTAAATCAGAAATGCAACCATTTTCTACAGTGGTCTGGGATTGCGACTGTGCTAACTGATGACTATCATACTTCCTTATGATCATTTTCAGAGATGTTGCTGGGAGCACATATCTGGCAGTGAAGTAAGCACACCTGGAAAACAGATTCATATAGACATTACTGTCATGAAAGAACTTGTAAATTATCAATCCTACAGTTTTTGATCATATCGATCATTATGTTTTTTGATGTTTTTACATGTGTGCTCATTAAATACCTGAACCTAATTCAAATTTACTGGGGTTTTAATAACATTAATTAATTAATAATTTCTTTTAATATACCTCTGAAACTAATACAAATTATGGCAATACAACCAAAGAAAATAACCTGCCTTTTTGAAGCAGCTTTGGTTTATATGGTGCCTTCATGTTGGTTTATATGTTATCTTCATGTACTAATCACCTTGTTTTGTAAAAGAGAGGTAAACCTGAGAGGAATTGCACATTCGTTTTTTTTAAGAAATGGTTTAAAATGGCTCATTTTCTGCTCTTAATCTGCTACACACTAAAGAGGTCAATTTCTCAGCTATAATTAATTTTCTGCCAGAGTGTAATTCATATTTGTGCATTCCAGCATTTGCTCTGTAAGTATATATATATATATTACACTAGTCTGTTAGGAAGTTGGCAGAGGCAAGCCAGCTGAGAATTAGGATCAACATGATATTTCTGGTCAATTTGTTCTGGCAGCAAAATATTTGATAAACATAAAGTTGCATTGTAATTTCATTTATGTTTTTCTCCCTGTATATTCTCTATTCCAGGCCACAAACTGAGATGTTTTTCAGCTACTCAGTTTTACTTGGATTGATATCTTAATTTGGGGAATGAGAATAAACAGCAAGGTAATAGAAACCTGATCCTTTTATGCAGGGTTAGCCAAATCAGATCATTCCAATATTTCTAACTAACTGTCTATTAAACCATGATTTTTTAAAGAATGATTAAATGACACAGTTTTGCCTGGAAAAGAGTTCAAAGAATACTAGTATTACATGCTGCTAATTTCACACAATATTGATTGTATAACACATTTGTGGTCAAGGTATCTCACAAAAAAGCAATTTTAAAGTGTGACTTTCCTGATGAAACAGACTTTGGCCATTGGAATTCTGCTTCAGATTTGCTGGAAGATTGTTGGCAGATCTTCAGCTTGGGCATATTGTTAGAGTTTCTCATTCCGATGGTTAATTTTGTTGCTGCGCAAGTGAACATGATAATTAACCAAGAATGCAAACAGACCAACATTGTTTCTCCAAGATATTATTAGACTACTTTTTAAGAGATCAGAATAGTACAAACTGGTTGAGCACTCACCATAATATTAGCTAATTGATAAACATTCTCAGATTACCTAAGATTTCATGTATTTCAGAAAGCTTTCGACTATTGCTGAACAGCTTTTCTTTGTGTGAACAATACAGGTGGATCATCTCCAAAACAACACTTTATCAATATAAAACACCCAAGTTTTATATTGATAATCACAATGTACAGTGTGTAACTTTTATTTCGTATTTTTTTCGTTAAACCACTTCATATTCTGTTGTATAAATGTAAATCTTTATTAAGATTTGAAAATATTATGCACATATTTTGTGATATTCTGATCTATTCTAGCTCCTTTTTCTTTTCTCTTTTCAGTTTCAAACCAAAAAGCATGACTACTGTTATGAAGTCAATAACTAAGGAGTCACAGCTACCACTGAGAATCATTTCTAAAGCTGGATCTTCTGCTACTTAATTTAACTCAGTAATTCACTCTCAGCAAGTCAGCTGTCCAAAGCAAATATAATAATTGCAGCAAACAAATGTGGAATACAAAGACCTTGTATTTTCTAAATATTCTTTTTAGTTAAAACTGGTTTCTATACTTTTGCAGAAACCCTCTGCCATTCCTTCTAGCCTCAGAATAATTGTTAATAATACTAAAAGAGCTGTTTGGTATTTTTCAAATATGCTGAGATTGGATGGTTTGTTGAACTTTATTTTGAGTGAGAGCATTCAACACTCTGACATATACACCTCTAATTACAACTGTGCTACAGACTTTGGGTTAGAGAATTCCACCTATGGACAACAGATATGGAATTATACATGAAGACAGATACTCTTCTCATCCAATTATGTTGCAGACTTCTCGATCTTACTATTTAATTATAAGAGCACTAAGTTTACATCTGCACCATTCAGTATTTTGTAGAGTAAGCCTATCCTGTACAGCATTTGGTAGTAGTTAAATTGGTTTTAAATGGTGTTACCATGTGCAATGCTGTACAAAACCAATACTAGCAAGACAAAGAATATAAATCTCTTTGACAATTTGACCTCTAAATATATTTTGGCTTTACCTCTGAGGACATCAGTGGGATTCAACACCAGAGAGCCATTAAACTCATCTTAAAACAAGGTTCAACACAGGTAAGCTAAATTATTTTATGGAGAGTCTGAGCACTCTCTTTTCACTATAAAGGAAGACTAGATAACTAGTTTGGACAAGACATCTACAGTGGGATTTGTCCACTCTAACACAGATATCAGAAAGCTAGGTGTCTAAACTACTGACCTTGGGGTCACTTTTAAAGTCATAGTTCACTCTTATTTTTTAACAATTAATAAAATTTCACATCAATTTCACTAGCAAAATGAGGTTTTTCAAAAAACCCAAGAGTGAATTAGGCTGACAATATAAATGAAACTAAAAAAGTACAAAAAGAAGGTCAACATTATACTCAAGTCACTGAAAAAAATATTATTCAACAAAAGAAAAACCAGTTTGGAGGGTTTTCAGCTCTTGATGTGAGACCAAAACACAGTGCGAAAGAGAATGAAAAAAGGAAAAGAAAAAATCTACAGAGATGGGGACTCCCTAAAATTAATCTTTTTTTCAAGATTGTTCTAAGAAAAAATAATCATATAGCTAAGCTTATTTGATCAAGCATATGATGCTGTGGGTGCAAAAGTGTCCAATATGGGAAAATAAAAGACACTTGCTGCAGAGTATCATATGACAGAACTCAAATGACAGTCTGCTAGAACAGGACATGGCAATGCCTTCCTCCCCCCCCCCCCCCCCCCACAAAAAAAAAAAGTCAAAACTGAAAAGGATTATGCTTCACAGCAGGAGTTTGCAGGCATCAGTAGAAGACAAACTGTATGTGCAAGGAGTGATAATATCAATCCTAGTTAAGCAGAACTCTTTGGAGGAGTAATGGGCAACATTGCCTTGCATGACTATATTCTCATACAAACAAATAGGACAGATACTAGTTTCAAGCTGGATATGGGTGTACAAGCCAATGTTCTTCCAGAAGCAACAGTAATAGCATTGCTTTAAGAAAAACACATTTGGCAGAAAATAAATTAGTGAAGCTCTAGTTTTACTGTGGTCAGTAAAAAAGTTATCCCCACTAAACCAGAATATGCTCTGAATTGGATATTACACATTTCACCCCATTTAACCTAAAAATTCTGAGTCTATAGTCTGATACAGGGAAGAAAGCTGTAGCTTTTACAGCATGAGCATGAAAAATTTTGTGCCTATACATGGAATTTGCACTGGAGCTAGAAGTAAATATACCCTGTTTGGATTTAAAATGAGCAAATGGTCTTGAAAAGAAGGTGCATGCAAAAGAACACAGGGCAATGATAAAAAAAGGTATCTCACAGAGATAGTGAAGCTCTCAACAGATTACGCCAAAGAGTAAATATACCAAGATTATCCCCCAGGCCATGACCCTAGGAAAGTATCCTGCAACTTAAGTCAAAGTCTATCGAAAGATCTTAGTAGGTTCATTACAGAGGACACACGGATAAAACTGTAATAATCTGTACATTGTTGATCAGTATACAGTTCAGCATAGAAAAAGAAAAGATTTCTGCACAGACTAAAAAAACTCAGAATAAATATTATTATATGTCTGAAGGATCAACAGGTTACCTTTAAAAATACATGGCACCAATTTGTGCTCATGCAATATTTGTTGTGCCTTGTTTGTGCCTTTCTAGAGAGACAGCTGGAGGTAAGGCAGCACCTAAAGACTCTTAAATGGTACTAGACAGTCATCTAGTGTGCAGGCAACAGGACTGAGGCCTAAATCTCCATTGTCTATAGAAGGAGTTGTAAACTTAGGTCACATTTAAGCTTCTACTGGGAGACTCATTAACATGGTTTTATCTGGAAATAAATTCCACTCAAGGTGTCTACAACACAGTTGTCTAGATTTCTGATAGATGTCTAGGCTTCCATTGTAACTAATGGAGATGTAGTCAACACAGTCAGAGCTTGAATCATTCAGCTAAGCAGATATCTAGTACCCCTTCAGATGTCCTACTGTGTCTAAGGTGATTGCACCGACCTGGAAGATATGCCACAGAATAAACATGAGACCCACACCTTTCTGGAACAGGAGCTGAAAGCTAGATATGATATTCCACAGTGCCAAAAATAGCACAAGGTGTCTGTACTCAGGCAGCTGAAAATTGAAATTTGTAAATTTAGTAGAAATTTATCTTTCAGATTTCTTGAAAGGTATCAAAATTCAGACTTAGACTACAAATAGGTCAACCTGATTTGAAAGTCCTGTTTTATTTCACAGAATTGACTGTAATATCCAGAGCTGCTTCTAAAGATAAAACCCTGAAGAAAATATGTAGAACTACTTTCTGATATTAGAAAAAACATTTCCTTCATCTATTATCAATTTGCAGAGGATGTCTTAGTAGTAGATGAGATGTAATTTGAAGGCACTACAGAAAAGCTGTTACAAGGGGTGTGTGTGATTAGTCAGAAACTGAGAAATCTAAAGGAAAGGTCAGAAACATTCTGAACTAAAATAACATGAGCAGAGACATTGACAAAATGTAATTCTAAACTGAGGCCAAATCAAAGAAACACATCAATGTTGCTGGCACACACACACACACAAAAGGTAAAATAAGACCCTTCGCTCCCCCAAAATCAAACATACCTTTGTTTATTAGATATATATTTTTACTGAACATTTTTCTCTCATACCAAAATGGCCTTTCACTTGGAATCTACTTTAACTTTCAGTCAAAAATCTTTTATTGTTAATTGTTATTACTGTATTTTATTGCAAAATTTTCATTTCAAGAGGTCCTTGAATTATGCAGATATCAGAATTCAGGTATTAAATTATGTATACATCTGTAAGATCTGATAGGTCTGAATGACTGGGAGCAACAGTTGATACACTGGGATTCAGAGGGACCTCAGCAAGCTGGAGGAGCAGCCTGACAAAAGTCTCATGAAATTCAGCAAAAGCAATGCAGTTTTGCACTTGAAATTGAATAAAGCATGCAACAGTACAGGCTGTGGACTGAGTGGATGGAGGGATGGCCCTGCAGAAAAGGACATGGTGATCCTAAGGGAGAGGTGGAACTTGAGTCAGCATGCACCCTTGGGTGAAGAAGATTAATCATATACTGGGCTGCACTATTAAGGAAATACCCAGCAAATCAAGGGAAGTGTTTATTCCCATCTTCCCAGAACTTTTGTGCTTGCTTCTGGAATATTGTATCTGGTTTGGGGCACTACTGTGAATGATAGATATCCACAAGTTAGAGAGAGTCTAGATGAAGACTGTCAAAATGCTTAGGAGGCTGGACATATGAGTAGAGCCTGAAGGAAATGGATTTGTTTAGCCTGGAGACAAAAAGGAGGGGGAAGGATCTAACTGCAGTTTTCCACTGTCTAAAGAGCATGATAGAGAAGATGGAGCCAAACTAACTGCGAAAGTGCAGTGACAGGATGAAAAGCAATGGTTGCAAGTTACAGTGGAGGAAATTCAGACTAGATATATGGAAAAGACTCTTCACTCTGAGAGTGCTTAAGCCCTGGAAGGGGCTGCTCAGAGAGGCTGTATAGTCTCTGTCCTTGGAAATAGTTAGAACTCAACTGGACAAAGCCTGGACATCTTGGTCTAATTTTGAAGTTACCCTTGCTTGGAGCGGTAGGAGGTTATACTAGATGTCCCCCAGGGATCTCTTTCAGCCTAAGTTATTGTACGACTCTGTGATTATTTAGTGTAATCTTTTTTCCTATGGTGAGTTCCTAGCTAATGGATCTTAAGAGTCCAACTTCCACTGACATCTGAGGTGTCACTCTGTCCTAAAGCCACATTGGATTTTTCCCTTCTCTATATTTGTTTACTGCTCCTTGCTATCAGTTTTTCTATCCTCTAGAATTATCTTGTAGCATGTCATTGAATGCCAATGTAAGGCAAGAAAACTTATAGCAACCCCTCAAATTCATTTACATAATACATTCATGTTGATACCATAAACTGGCAAAATAAGAACCCTCTAAAACTCAATTTGAAGTTTTAGAAAGCAGACGTTCTTTATTGCGGCGCCAGGAGCACAGGGGATCGCTCCACCTAGTGTGCATGCCAAGTTGCTCTACTACAGGGGTTATATGCAATCAAAATGTACATATTCATTAAATTTCTAGGAAATAATTACCATATTCATAGTAGTCTTTGAACTCATTAACATATACAAATGTCCTCAACACGTGCACATTCATGTTTATTGATGGTCTTCCAGGGTCCTCTGGTGATCCTCGATAGTCTTCCTCACTATGTCTGCTGGTTGAACTGTCTCTGGGCATGCTCAGTTCATTTTTGGCTTAGTTACACAATTCTTACTGATACTAAACTAGCTTATTCTAGTACATTTCCCCTATTTATTCTACTCAAGGATACATTGTCTCCAGACTCCCTCCTATCTGATCACATATAGCAAGTTCTAAGACTGTCTTATTTGTAAGGTATTCCAAGTATTTCGAAACTTAGCTATGTTGCTCCAATTAGAGGGGGCCGTATGTTCTTTTGAAGCCAGTATCAGCTATCAATGTTAATGAAATTAAACTGGGGGCATAGCAGGGAAGAACAGGAAAAAAAGATTACCTGAATCTGTGGCGTGGAGCCTAAGGTGTTATTCTGATTGTTAGAAACATTTATCCAATATTATAAAAAGACTTATGGGAAAAGGGAGTGGAGCTGTTGGATAGTCATAGTTGTCTTTCTGCACTCTCTGCCCCAGGAATCATAAATTCAATGCTGCATAATACCTCAGTTTCAACAGGAAAAGCCTCCCTTCGCCTTTAATTCCACCTGCGCTTTTCCACATCTGTCATAGACGGATGCTCAGTGCTCAAGGCAGCCTTTTGGAACAAGTGGTTTGAATTTCTTCAGGTTGAAGAATCAATTAAACACAGGCTCTTCCACTTCTGAGTGACTAATACAGCAGTTGACTAATACAGAAAGCAGAGTTACTGTGATCTTTTTAAAGACTGCTTGCTAAAGGAGCTTAGCACGTTAAGAAAATGTATAGATCAGACCTTTCAGGGACCCTTGAAGAATATGTAGTTTCTGACTCCAATTAATCTTATGCGTTCAAGACACTTGGCCTTGCAGAGATGTACTACTCCAGGCAAGGGGAGACTATGAAGCCAAGCAGAGACATAGACTTTATGGTTAAACCAAGATCAGGCAGCAGCTGGATGGTTATTTTTGGATATAAGCACCACAGTTCCATTTCGGTCCTGTACTTTTTAAAGTATCTAGTTATAAAGTGACATCTTCCACAGCAGAAGTGATGTATAAAAACGACATCATTTTTTGCCAGAAATACATAGTGACTCCTAAGAAAATGTAATGTGCTTTATAACAGTGTGTGTATCCCTGCCTTCTTTAGGACTATGAAAAGAATAATTTGTCTGTCTACTGTGTACTCTGAACTAGTTACGGAAGGTTGATGGGAATGAAAAGACTTTTGATTATTCTTCTCTGCATGTTTCCAACTGGACTCACTGTTAATGTGACATCACTGTTGTTTGTGTCCACTGTTTCTTGAACCATTTGCTGAGCTCACTTTTCTTCTTAGTATGCCACTTTACTTGCATAAAACTTTTATTTTATTTGTATATCCTGAGCCACACAGCCCTCTTGTTTTGCTGTGCTGAGCTAAGCTGTAAAGATAGAATTCAACTAAACTAATACCAGGAACATAATTGAGTTAGTATTTTGGTTGTTCTGGTCTTCCTCAGTAGCTGATGGAGAGAAAGGCCATTCCAGTGACCTACTCAACACTAAAATCAAGTGGACGGGATCTCAGCCAAATTTTTTAAAATTATGTCAGGACCAACTCTATACCATCTTTAAAGTACCACTTGTATTCTGTTCTGTTCAGGAATCAGATGCAAATAGTCAGAAGGAGATTTGCTTCATGTGGCACCAGTGACCATCACTACATGACACGTGTTTCCTCTCAAAGCTAAGACTGACTCCAAACAGCTTTTGCAACTATTCTGCAATGTACTCTTTCCCACACATGGCTTATCATGATGAAATTCATTGATATACAACTCCTACACACCCTACAATTATTTCTTAATACAAAATCCTAATTCATTTGAATCTACTAAATACAGAAGGAGAAAGTAAAACAGGCTGACAATTTATATGAAGCAGGAATAAATACAGGGTATTTTTAATAACAATATGGAAGTATTCTCTCTATACAGAAGTACTAGTCAAATTGCTATTTACTTTTTCCTGTTTGTATTGGAAATGAACCACTAAAGCTCTACCTTTTTTTTTTTTCTGCTTGTGTGCCAAAGCATGATGTCAGAAAGAAAAAAGGAGAGGCAGAGGCCAGGGTTAGAGTGTATTAATCTTTTGTGCTTACATACATGGCCTATTTTCATGTTTGATAAATTCCCAGAATTGTCCTCCGATCTCTTCAAATTTATTATCGCGATTTTGTAGTCTGTAAGTAATTCCCTCATGTGAGGGTGCCTCTGTTAACCCTGCAATCCATTCTCATTCTGTGAGCCTTGTTTTGCCCTTTCAATGCTTTAGCAAGGTAACTTTTGTTCTCAGTTATTAATCTGAGAAATGCTTTTCTTGCTAACAATATGAAGTCCTACTGTGATTTGTGTGATGTGTGTCTGTTCAGTGCACAGACCAGCAATGATCTGTTGTACAAGACACCCTGCCCCTTCCCCTTTTTTTTTTTTAAATTATACAGCTTTTCAGATAGATGTACTTCTAGTCTTTGAAGAATGTGATTCGGGTAGAAACAGCAGTTCCTTGATTTTCCACAGGGCTAACAGTCCCTTCATCTAGCTCCACTGGACACAAAGCAGAAGCACAAACAACAAGCCTGCAATTATTTGGACTCAGTAGGTAAAATCACTGGAAAGCATAGCTCACAGACATGTACTATAGCTGATATAAGCTTTTGTAGTGACAGTGTTTAGCAGGGGAAGGCAAGGCTGGGAAGACTTTTTTGGTATCTCTGGTTTCAGGGTTTCTTAAGGAAATTCTGGACCATCTCTGCTTTACAGGTTAGCAGCTTCATTTCTTTTTCTGCAGGTCTTTTCTCGGGACTTTGGGACTGAGGAGATGGTTCAGAGGAGTTTTCGGAGCTCATATCAAATTTGCATGCTTATTACCCCCAGCCATTTCAGACCTTACCCCACTGTTCTGAATAGACCACTGCTTGCATGAAGTGCAGTGAAAGATTTATTTTATTTTCCACTGCAAGATTTCATAAGCAGCTCTGCTGACCAGTAAAGCTTTAACTTTCATCATCAGGGGACAAGAACAACATATAGTCATCAAGGTGAGACTGCACTATGTCTATAACATGATATTTCATAGGATTCCTCATCTTTGGATGAGGTGACTTTGTCCCTTCACTCACAGAGAGACCTAAATCTCTTTTTCTGAGAAAAGAGCTAAACATTTTCTGTATGTATACTTCTAAAATTCCTTTTTTTCCCTGTGGAAGAGGATACACTACACAAGTGTAACATTGTTTGTTCCTTGTTTTTTCAAATCAACAGTTCCTCAGTGATTGTTCTAGATATAGAAATGAAGAGACTAGCACTCACAGGAAGCAATTTCTTTACTTCACATATTTACAAAATTCTATCCCATCCAATTTATTCTTGACTTGTAGGTCTGCAAGGACCGAAAATTGACTATCTATAAATAAATCTGATATTTTAAGACATCCTTTCCTGTCCATTTTGATCAGTTTATTTTATTATTGCCAATGTTACATCTCAGATTATTCCATATTTATTTGAAATGCAAATAGATGAAGAAATGAAAACTTTAACAAGTTTTAATAGTTCTTTTCTCAGACAGAAATCTGCAATATACAGAATTGTAAAAATAAACAAACAGATGGCAGAACAGCTTTTTTGTATGTGATTGTTATACTTTCCCTTTGTTGCAATCCACCTTCCAGAGGAAACTGTGACAAAGGGCAATTAACTAATTTCACATAAAACCACTATCATATCTTTTATTAATGCAGTTCAAACCATATGTAAGAGAGAGGGACCACTAGGGAAAGTTTTTGCTTGGTTTTTGTATTTAGAACATGTTAGTCCCAGGCTGTGATAACATTCCCGTACTTCTGTGGTTGGGTCTTGCAGCTACATTTGCCATACTAGCCATTGCATGCAGCGTCACGCAGCAACGAGTGAACTGCACAAAGCTGGATCGAATCATTCAACTGTGAGTGATCCAAATTGTTTGTGACTGGTAACGGTACCTCTTATCTGGGCCCCTTGCTGGTGAACTTCTCCAGTCTTCTGTTTTATTCTGGTAACCATACACATAAAACTACCAGGATATATTTTTGAACCACCACAGTGAACAGTATGTTACTGACTTTCAGTTCAAACCATCTTTCACATCATACCCTAACAGCACTGCTTCCCATCTGCCTTAGTGCCTACAGGAGATCAGCTTCTGAATTGAAATTCAGCTGGCTGAAACTAAACCTGAACAAGAAAGAAGCGGGGTTAGAATGAAAAGGGTAACATTTTGAGGAACTAGCCAAAGCCATGACAATGTCCTCAAATGAGGAGTCTGTTTTCTGACCGTCAGGAGACTTCACAGCCTCAGGGTTAGCTGACATCCTCCCAAGTATGAAATCTGTCAGAAATAAATTCTCCCATCCATGATGAGCCAGCAGGCTGTTCCTATGAACATCCTCTCAGATGCTGACTTGGCAATGGCTTTGTACATATTCATGGCTTCCAGGCTCCACAGTTATAGTATTCTGTGCTGGCCGTGCCAACAGTAGCCTTCAATGGGCAGCTAATCAAAACTCATCACTCTGCTTGCTAAGCAAAAAAAGTCAATTTTGGTACATCACCCCAGTGCTATGAATGTTACACTGGCTCTTCAGTGAATGCTAAATCATATTCCTTGTTCTACTCCTGATCTTCAAGGCCCTAGATCCAGGTTACCTCAGGGATAAGAATTTCTCACTGTCTGAAAAGATCCACTCCTCAGGGGTGGTGGAGCTACCAGCTAGGCAGGCAATTATGCCGACAGAAGGAGCTTTGCAGCACTCTTCCACACTGAGGATGGAAACAACCACAAAGCTCACCCATCTTCAAGACAAAGTACAAAATTAATCCCTTCAGAATAAAATTAAATATTGTGAGTGAACACCGCCATCCTCCT
This sequence comes from Morus bassanus, assembly GCA_031468815.1. NCBI lineage: Eukaryota > Metazoa > Chordata > Aves > Suliformes > Sulidae > Morus > Morus bassanus. The sequence goes on from CM062569.1 coordinate 91,709,825, forward strand.
CCCCCATATACACCTAGTTCCAGGAAAGACAGGAGTGTAACTACAAGTGTATAATATTACAATTAATTTAAGATAGTATCTCTTCATAAAAGCTTATGAAGCATCTAGCTGTGGGTCAGTCTGACTGGCAACTTATATGGAATTCAGGTTCAGTACCTTGATGATCTGATACCTTGGTGGAAAATATGGTATAAACAGATTAGACAATATATGTAAAGATTTTCATCTCAGTGTGAAAAGCACCATGTCCCATTGCAAATGTTTTAATGATTCAGCTTCTCAAACAGCATATTTTGCATTTCTTGAAGTAAACAACCACTTAAATAACCCTTGATTTGTTTTTCCCAAAGGTATGTCACATTTCAGCCCACAGCCACTCAGTAAAAGAACAGAGATGCATTTTCTGGACTTAATTCAATAAATAAACCTAAACCAGTTTGTTTTCTTTGCTTTTCATGTTAATTTAACAGGCTAGTAAATTAATGTACCTGCTTGGAAATCATATAGCACTTTCAGGCATGCAACTATGGATGTAGACAGGGCAAGCATCTATATTACAATAATTAGCAGTGAATTGGTCCATCCCTACATCATGTTAAGATTGTGTGCCTAGAATTATTTTTTTCTTTTAGTGGCAATCTCAGTTCATGAAATGAAACAAACCTTTATATTTTAAACAAGAGAAGTAGTGAGAACAGTCAGCGAACTGTGTGGTCAGACCAATATGACAGCTGGAGAACAAGTTCGGAAATAGAGGGACAAACCTTCAGTTGGTGCAAATTGGCATATTTAAAGTCATTACCTCAGCTGTAACTATCAAGCAAGTATGAATCCTTCAAGCTTTAACAGAAAGCAAATCATTTGGGGCTAATAGAAACACATATATAAGCCTACATCTGGCTGTTCTTTACCTCCCAAATCCCCTCTTTCTGTCTGAAGTTCAATTTGCTATCCAGCCTGATGACTTCTTCTCACAGGCTTACAGCTGTATTCAAAGTTTTGTAAGATTCGAGATGCACAAGAAAGGAGGAAAAAAGAGAAAACAAACCAGTGTTCTGGGATATCACAGGCTTCAGAAAATCCGTGGTACTGTGGACTTTGTATGTATCAACAACCAGGCAGACTCCAGTAGTGTGAGAAGTTTGATCGCTTCCTTACACATGTAATAGTATCAAGTCCTTGTCAAGGTTAAGAGTTTTGAAGTGTATGAGAAAACTAAGGACCAGGGAAAATAAAGGATTTTGGTTTGGTTTTTGATGAATGCTAGTGACTATTAAAAAAATCCCCTAGAGGATATTGCAGATTGATAAATGAGGACTGAATTTTAAATTAATAGTGGTTCCAGTTACCACAGGAAATAATTCTCAGATTCTAGAGAGACATATTTCTCTATCCTTTCTGTGGCTCCCTATGAAGCAAATTTTTTCACCCACAGCCAGGCTGCTTTCAGTTTAAAGCACAAGAATGCGATACTTTGTGAACACTATACATTTTTTAGATTATAGGGACAGATGAAAATTTCCTCATAGTTTATCAAAGAATTTTAGGAGGCAGTAGTTGTTGTCATTGCCTACAGAGCCTGCCAATCACCCCGGCATGAAATTACAATTAATGTTGTATCACTGGGTTACATAAAGGATGTCAAACATATGGACCATTGCTGCAGCCAAAAGATCTGAGCAGCTTGCTGGAAGTATCACATAATATGCCATATTATTCTGATATATCAGAATGTCTTTGCTAGTAAGAAAAAATATTAAATAGCAAACACATATCTAGTTTTGCTTTAGGGCACTCAATCCTGAACTGTAGAAGAGTTGTGAATGTTCATGGTTTTAGAGATGAAGACGAGTAATATTTTTCATCTGTCTTTCTATCTGTCCATCTATAAACCCATTCCTTAGATAGCTAGGTTTTCCCAATGGGAGGAAAATGAATATTAGAAAGAGCATTTTAAAAGTACATGTTTTCTCTAAAGAAAACGAGCAGAATCTTGTTAGCATGCATGTTAAATTCAGTTCATTTCACACTTTGAAAGGACATGGGAAAAATACAATTTAATGTTTTCTAATGTAAAATCATACCACAATATGTGCATATGTGTTTTATAGCCTATAAATAACTGATTTGCAGATGGAATGTTCTCTTCCCAGATAACTGAAACATGTTAAGAGTCACAGTGTAACCTACTCTATAAGCACATGTTAGAATAATATCAGCAACAATGCTACTACTAATAACACCACAGCCTGTTTGCATCAGAACACAGAGGGACTCTGAGCATGCCACTGCAGAGGATGATCTGCCTCACAGGAAAGCATCCACATCTGCTTGTGGCTGAATTCTCACAGCGCAGTGTATCGGAAGAAGGAAACCATGCCTTGGATTCTCCAGCCTCTGAATCAGATAGCAAGACAGTAAATTTGGAAGTTTGTTGATTAATTGCTTGAGACTGGAAGGGGTCATGATTTCACCATTATTTTTCTCATCTGTCACATGAGCAAGGTAGGCTGCAACATATTATGTTGATCACAGTGGCACAATTTAAAGAAAAATCTGAAATAATTAATGGTAGATCAGATTCAATTATCAACAGAAACTAAATCTGAAGCACATCTATGATTTCACAGATCAGCTAAGGCAAGTCCATGGTCTGCGAATCCAGTATCATCAGTTCTGTCAGTCCTAATGAAACTCCTTTGAGAGACAAGAGAGAAAATTAAACGAAAAGATGCTAATTTTCTCACTAACTTGATTGAATGATTTCCCCTGTCTAAGAGATTTATGTTATGAAGGCACAGCTGTTCTTCATTTCATTCACAATCTACTAGTCATAGTTGACTTACGGCCAAATTCAAAGGGAAGTTTAGAGAACCTAGATAAGTTTAATAACGGTCTATGTCAATTTGTAATTTTAAGTGTTTTCAACATGCCAGTGTTACCTCAATGTTCCTACACACTTCTAGCTTTACAGTCATTTATAGACATATCATGTGACTTTATTTAAGTAAAAGCCAATCATCTCATCTCACTTTAAAGTCAGAGGTTAGAAAGAGGAACCTTCAGAGGGTGATTCATATCCTGTGGCTCAGGATGACATGAACTGTTCCCTGTGTATACCTTTCTCTCCTTTCGCTGCAGAAGAAGATTAGACAAAAAACTTTCAGTCATCTAAAATTAGATGCAATGAGCCTTCACTTGTGCACCACTGCTGAACTGAGCTGAGCAGACAGATTTAAGATCAGTCAAAGCACTTGCTCATTGACTTCATTGGAGTCACTACAGCTGTATAGCAAAATAGGCTCAGCTGCACAGGTGAAGTATCACAGGTGGATGTATTGCACATACTCTGTGTTGAGGTGCTGAAAGAAATAAGTGTGTCAAAACCCAGCGGCAAATACCTAATAGGAAGACAAAGCAAGAAAGCAAGAAAACAAGCAAGCAAGGAAGTGTGATAATGGAGCAACGCAAACCAAACATTTCCCCAGGCTAAAAATACCTTCTTTTTCAATTACAAAACCCTTCTTTGGTTGAGGTGTAATTTAGCAGTCCCATTTCTCCTAAAATTACAAGAATTCTTCCTGTTCTACATCCAGTACAATCAAGTCACCTTTTATAGGAAGCAAGTATTACCTGGTTTCTTTTCCTCACTTTAGCAATACAGAAGAGCTGTACTTCTGACAGATTCAGCCATCTGAGTATACCAGGAGGAATTATCAACTGTCCTAGAGGCAAGAACAATAGGCACCTTCAAACTCTGCAGTGGTTTGAAAGATATTTCTATCAGCAGGGAGATTTTCAGTATAAACTAAGAATATTATTACAGTCTTAAAAAAAAGATACCTCTTCTGAACTGTGTTCTGTCTTGTATTTTCTTGAAAATGACCATTACTTTTGTTTCTACAAAGTCTATAGACAATAAATTTGTTACAACCCAATAATAATATGAGATTTTCAATGATCCAAAAAGACGACTTTGGATTTGCAATGGTACCTCTAGATTATTAACTGTCAGAAAGCCCTATGTAAGATTGAGCTGGTAGGAATGTCTGCATACAAAATAAAATACAAGATGCCTCTGTAATGTTGATATGTAGTATGTGCATTTCCACTAGTCCAGTGTTTGGTAATAGAAAAAGATATGTCTCCATTAACCCAGATTGCACTGTGTATTCATATTAACATACTGTCTGTGGGATCATAGTAAATGAGTCAGGTTAATTTTTTTTTTTTTTGCAGTAGGAAGGATCAGAATGCGTGCATTTGCAAGGGAGGCAAGAAGAGCAACGTGCTTAGGAATGTGTAGTTTTTGTGCATTTAAGAAGACCAATTTAATTCAGTAGGAATTAAGCCCATGCTTCAGTTATTTGCTGAATTTTGGCCACAGAATCTGGACAAAATAATGAAAATTTGCTTATCCCCATCAGTTGCACAGATCTAGTTTTCTTATCTGTATTTATTATTTTACTCCCTGACATATTGTCTAATTTAGTCCCTGATCCAAAGCCACATATTTTAATATTATTTGCTTACAAAACATCATGGCATTTTAGATGAAAATTCAGTGTTAACTGAAGAACTCAAAACTTAGCAACTAAATAAAGAACTACACTGTAGCTGACTTGCAGGGGCTTTGAATGAAAGCCTATTATGTTAAAAGAACAAGTAAACAGCTCTCTCCAAATTCTATGAAGTGTGAGACTTTGTGCATACGTATGTTCTTCCTTACAGTGAACTTTGCAGCCAGCCTTGTAACTGTTTCTACCTGTTCAGGAAGACATCATAAGATCCATCAATGTTAACTTAATAAAGTTAACAACAATGATAACAGAAAACTTCTCATTCTGAATCGATCAAAAATCAATCTGTTCATATGGAAATTATCTACATTCACATTTAACAATGAACATAAAGAAGCTCAGCTCAATAACAACACATGGTCTGGTTTTAGAAGAAATGAATGAAGTATGCATATTTTTTAAATACATAGCTTGTATCTAGGAACCTTATCTATGGGAGACAGTCTTTTTACCTAACCAAACAATTATTAATCGGATTCCAGGTTAGGCACCTAAGAGGAGTATGCACTGCCAAGAGGAATTTGTCTCACTTAACTTAGACACTTAACTTGAATGTGTGATCATTCTTTCCACTGTCTACAAGGCAGATCTAGGGTGGCTGGCTGAACCCTGACAGCTAATTTTTTAAATGCCTAAGTTGGGAGAGATTAATTTCACCAGCTGTGGATAAGTAAAGGACTAAATAAGACTTTTGACAACATAACGAATAAGGCAAAATAGGACTGGGAATAAAAAGAGAATTATAAAATATTAGGCTATTTATTTAGGCTATATTCCATAATACTAATGGTATTCCATAGAATAATGATACTCCGTAAAATAGTGGAGAGTGGATTCCATATAATTTTGTCGCAAAAGAGGTTCTTCATAACCACTCATCTGAAAATGCCACTCACATTTTCCATATTTTTTCAAGGATTGAATGGTCTAAACTAGATTCTCTATTGCTAATGCTCAGTGTCAGAGAGTAAATTATCCTAATTGTCAACAAAAAAAAAAAAACAAAACAACCCCAAACCTTCTCAGCACTGAGGTCCCAGATCTGGAAAAAAAAAAGTTAAATAAATGAAATCCTGCATCTATATCAAACTTCACTGAAGCCACTGGGGGTCTGTGTGGGTTTAAGGCACATGCATACCCTTCACATTCTGGAAACAAAGTTTTAATAGACTCCCTTTAGTAATACCCCTAATGTCCACAGTTTTCTTATGGACAATGTGATCTTCAGACAGAGAGTTCCACTGTTGTCTGTTTTTCCACAGTTATTAAAATGACAAAATGTTTTATTAAAATGGGATTTGCACTGTAGGAGCTGAGTCATAAAACCAACTAGAGACAAATGGAACCCTAAGACTTTTTCTCCAAATATCTTTTGTCTGCTGACTATAGCAAAACTAACATTCATTTTCATTTAAGCCCACAAATAAAACAAAAAAATAATACTATATATTTTACTTATATCTGCAGATGATATAATTTACTTTTTTGCCATATACAATCTTGCAAAATTTTTACAAATTTTATATGAAGAAGAGAACCTATCTGCCATAGTAAAGCCGATAAGCCTCAAACAACATGTCTATGTGTTGAAAGGTTTTGCAATAATCCTTTACTTTCTATATATAAAATATTCTAAATGCAAAGCTAATGGTATTTTTTTTTTTTTTTTGGCTTAGGATTATAGAGAAAATTCTTGCAGGTTTTTGGGCACTGTGGAGAAAAAGTACACAAGTTAGGAAATGTGATACTTTTTATGAGATAAAAAAAAGAAATATCAATGTTTTGAGTAAACAAAAGACTTTGCTTCCTTTTCCTCCTGTAGTCTATGCTTTGTACTCTAAGAGTCTGCAGTTATTAACTCTATGTGTACCGGTCTCCAGCTGAAATTAATTTTAAGTTGATATAAAGGTATTCAAACTTGGGACCTCATTTATTTGTTTTTCCAGTAAAGATAGACTACAAATGGTTGTAAACATGACAGATTAATTAAATATTGTACTTTATATTCCCCACTTCTTGATACCATATATGGTTTTATACACCAGAATAAGGCAAGCATAAAAAGCTTATTTCCCTTTTTTTTGGTAGTATAATAGGTATTTCTGCATAACCTTTGTGACTTTCATCAAGGGATCACTCCTGGCCAAGCAGTTCAGACCAGCTAACTGTGTATCCTGTCCCTAGAGCTCAAAGCCTGAAGCAAACTATTTTCTTTTCCATAAATAACTTTCTTTATCAAGAAATCTGCTTGGCTCTAGATTGGGGCCCAGGAACAAATCAATGCACATGTGATATGGAGGTGATTTAGCCCTGGAGCTAAACAGAGAGTGAACCAGATAAACAGTATATCCACCCAAGCCTACCCCACTCTCTCCTCATTTTACACCTCTGTAAATGCACAATGAACATCCTCATGCAAGTCACTGAATAAATACAGTGAAGCGCACTGCCTTGCCTTTGTTGGTGCATTCCTCACAGTATGCCAGGTTCTGCTCACTACTTCTGGAGCTCTTATTTTGAAGAATAAAAGCTATAAATGTCAGTATGCTAACTCAAGAAATTTAGAAATGAACCTGGACAAACTAAAGTACGCAGCAGCTAAGAAGGAACAAGACATATCAGATAGCTCTGAAAAATGAGGGGATGAAACACAACAGAATACTGAAATCCTCAGTCACAAACTCTGCAGCAGGTTTGACCACAGACTTAAGGGCTAATGGTGTAGTGCATTTAAGAGTTAATAGTTTCTATTGAAAGAAAACTTAGGTACAGAAAGGATAGTAAGACTCTATACATAAGTCCCAAGGCACAAGAATATAAATATAGAAGGAGAGGGTACAACTGCTGTCAGCACAGTGATAGTGAATATGTAAGATGAAGAAAGAATGTTATTTGAGGAAGGAACTTATTTTATTCTTTTGAAAGTAAACACATTCAAATACTTCTTTTACTAAAACCAAGAATATCTGTCATGACTGGTTTTCTTTTATATTTGTTCTGCTGAAATATTGGATATATCATTAAAGTTAGTTTGGTTTCTTTGCCAAATCAGAGGAGTTTTTTTGCTGAACCAGTGAAGTAATATCAATATTTTTACATCAAAAAGGTGATCTTAAAAGATCCCAAAATGTTATATAAAACCTCAAATAAAAGTTTTGTTTTACTTTTGGCATTCCTTAAACTTCTAACCTTTCCTTTTTTTGATTTAAGTCAACTTTTAGATTAACAGTGGTTTTTTTGAAAAGAAAAAAAATCCCTGTAATTGTTCCTAAGGAGCAATGTAAAGGAGAGATAACACTAGGTTTGGATGAAAGAAGGGGTATTAGGCTGAAGGGCAAGTATTAGTTCTTGCCTCACAGCCAGAGCTCTTTGGAGGGGTTAATAGTGACGCTCATGAGGGAGATTTGTTTGATATAGTCTACTTGGATTTCAAGAAAGCATTAGCAAAATTCTGTTTCATAGGCTCTTAAAGAAGCCAAGCAATGACAGGAAGAAAGCACAGGTCTTTAAAAGGGTAAAAAATTGATTAAATGATAGGAAACAGAGAACACCATGTCCTTTTTGCAGAGGCAGAAAACCACTGGATACCTACAGAGATCTGTGCTGCAATCCTTGGGCTACTCAGCCCTGAGAAGAGGGTGAAAAAGAAGGTGACAAATTTTGCTGATGATACCAAGTTTATCACAATTGTAAAAATGGTGCATAAATTCTGTGAAGAAATGGCAAAGAATCTTGTGAAAGTGAGTGACTAGCAAAAAAAGTGGCAGATTAAATTAAGTAGATTCAAAAGGTAGGTAAATGCAAAGTAATGCACCGTGGCTTCACATATACAACATTGGGATCTGAGCTGTCATCACCACTCCAGAGTGAGGCTTCAGGGACCTAAGGATCAGTCTTGCAAACAATTTTGTTAAATACCATCGTCCATGACCTTACAAAAAATAGGAGAATATGAAATCTGTAGATTACACAAAAGGCCAGTGAAAGAGAGGGTAACAGCAATATGATGTAGGAAGAGTTGGTGACCTTGAGGACTAAAGTAATCCAACTGAGAGTTAGTGACTGAAAGCAAAAATCTATCATGAACTGGTTCTCAAAAGGGGAAAAACTGATCAGGGATAAATTCAGCTTGGAAAATAAAATACTTAACCATCAAGGGATTAAATCCTGGGACAGCATTTTAAACAAGCTGGTGGGGGCAAAAAAAGTCAAACCAATTTTGCTATGCAGCTTGTTCAGTTAGTAAACAAGATCTATTCCAAACTGTTATCCTTATGAATTAACTACCCAAAGGAATATAGCTAAGATTAATTTCCAGAGTCATCCTTCACTTCTCGTGTAAAAGTGCAAACTAAAATCCAGCATGACAGAAGACAGGAAACTTTTCCAGGCATCTGAGGATGTAAGGGAGATATAAAGTCGAGATACAAACCAGGCGTATAAAGGTCAATCCAGTAATTCTGATGCCTTGCAGAGCCTCACAGAAGCAGAGGCATAACTTAGGAAGACCTGTACAAAGGGATATACCAGCCCCCATGGTCCCATTAAAGGGAATGTTGCAGATATTTACATTGCCCACTGCAGCAGCACATCCCAGGTGCTCTGTACAAATTGTGGTGGGGATGGGAGCAGGGGGACAACAGGCCTCCTCTGCTTATGCTTCTGCTGGTCAGTGCTATCCCATAAATTATGTTGCCATATGAGAGTATTGCCATGCTCTAGTGTAGTTTGTGTCTTATCAGAGTTTCTTAGCCCTGGGACAGCACTAAACTGATGGAGCTACACGGCTTCTGCAGAACTGCGGGCTTGTGTCCGGCTGGCTCAGCCAGACAGCTCAGTGCATGAGCTCACATTCGCCCATCCTCATCTGTGCACACTACCTTTAACTTACCTTTCCTCCGTGCCAAGAAAAGGCCACTGTCTCCAGTTTATATTGGGAGAACTGAGGCTAAAAGAGACAAAAAAGGTCACATGAGGCTTATGGCCCCAAAAAAATTAAAAACTGGTTTCCAGAGACTTATGGTGCTATCATGTTTTATTCCCTCTCAGTGAAAGATGTCCCTTCTACATTTCTGAACTCAGAGAACTTTCCATTTTTCTGTGGAAGTGGATTTTCCCTACTGCAATGCTTTTGTGGTGCTGATTACAGCCACCACGCAGTGTTTCTTCAGGGTAACAGGAGCAGTTTGGAAAGGCAATATTTTGAACAAGTAACTAAGATGAGACATTATGACCTGGTATCAACTTTCTATCGTCAAGTGCAATCTTAAAGGAGAGAGAGAGCAAAGAGGGAATCAGGGGGCTGCTTTTTAGGGAAATTAAGTTATTATCCTCATATAATTGCAAAGTGTGACTGTAAAGGTTGTACATTGAAAGGTTGTACACAATGTTCTTCATGTTTCCTTTATTTTCAGATTGATCCTGAGGAAGACAAATGGTGTTGGCATGATCCTCTCTTGTTGGAGTTTATACAATATGTATGTCAGAAAATAAAAATCTTTTTTAACAAAGAAACACAGTAAGAAAACCCAAAGCAGCTAAACGGTACTAGCACTTCAATGTAGCCTCACACAAAGTTCCCAACGTATTTTGTTCATGATAGTTAAAACCATGAACAGCCCAACATTTTCACTTTTCTTGTACAAAATACATTTGTGGCAGATGCTTTAGGAAAGAGTGAATTTAACCCAATTACTTTATGGAATAAATGTCCAAACTGGGGGGAAGTGGAGAAAAGAAGGAAAACAACAGATGCTTGATTTTTTGCAAATAAAAAAAAAGCCTACAGAACTTCATAAGATAAGATTTTTAGCTCTAGAGTGTATTGATAGCCCAATTTGATCCAGCTCTAGAAATGTAGTAGCTTAAAGGTTTAGTGGCACTTCACAGGAACTAAAAAAATCTATGAAGTCACTTTCTTTAAAGTTTCTAAATAGGATTAATTCATAATGTAACTTGCTGACATACCAACTCCTAAAGTTTCATATTTCACAGTTGATTCTTCATATATCACATAAAAAACCATATTATATTTTTCACTTCTTCAATAGGTGCTCCATGTACGTCTTGTGCTACTTCACAATCAGAGCCTGAGGCAGGACTCATTTTGATCAATAGAGGGCTCTCACTTACTTGAATAGGCTTTAGATCAGGAGCACTGGATCGTGTTAATGAGGATCGTAATTCAAATTATACAATTTATTTTTAACATTTTTTCTAGCACTGCTCATTTCCAAAAATGTTTCAAAAGTGCGTATCAGGTTTTTGAACTCTCAAACAAGGAGACGTTTCAGTGCCTTAATTTTTAGTTAAATTTATCTTAACCAAATATAACTTAACCAAGCGTGATAATTATTTTGTCTTTATTCTATGAAAACTGACAGATAAAAAATATTGTTTTGTAATCTTTTTTCCATAGGTTTTTCTCCTGAAGCGTGAAATACACAATTTTGATGCCAAAATTTCTGCTTTCTCCTTTTCCAAATGCAGAGCACTGAGAAGCTAGCTGGAGAACTTGCAGAAAGAAAATAGGCAAGACTTTTACTTTTTAGGCTGGTTGTTACCCCGAGCAGCTCCAGGTTCTGCAGAAAGGCAGTTTGACAGTTCTTAGCAGCTCCTGGGGACAGACTTCTTTTCCAGTGGCATACTTCCAAACCTTCTGCGGCTGTAAAATTGCATGCTGATGGATCCCTTATGGTGTAGAAAAGCTAATGTTGTCTTTCACAGACTGCAGAAGGAACTAAGAGGGGAAGGAGCGTGACTGACCTGGACAGCTAAAAGAAGAATCCCTTAAAAAAAGCTGTGGAGGAATGAAAAGGCAGCCAGCAGGAGAGATGAATGAGAAGCAAGGAGAGGAATTTTCCTGTTCTTGTACAGTCAGTGAGTTCTTAGTGTGGGAACCATCCCGATGAATGCACCTGGCTGAGATCTACAGCCTTCGAGAAAATACCAGAGGCAACTTGTACTCAGACCATTAGAAGAGAGCAAGTGAATCTTTCCCAAAGGCCAGAACTGAAAGAGTTTTGTAGCAGAAAACCGTAATGATTTTGTGCAGGTTTATTTCTGAAGACTGCAGAATCACTCCCTTTCCTGCTTGTAGACCAAGCACACTAAATGTGTGTCAGTCGTCCATTTCTCTACTGCACGTGAGTGATTCTTCCCTTCTGTTTTGGGAACTCATGAACACTTTTGCTTGTACCAGATGCTTCGAGTGTCCTTCAAGCAATCCTCCCTGTAAGAGAAATACCCACTGCCTTTTTCAAGCCAAAGGATTTCTGTCTTCCTATTTCTTCCTTTGTGATATACCCTGTATACTTCTCCTTTTCTTCCACCTTCTTCCTATTTTCCCAGTTTTATGGGTTATGTGCCTTTTACTTCTTTCCTACTCCCATTTCTTCCTCCCACCTGCCCCGGGCTCTCCCATTCTCTGCTTCCCCAAGGTTTCTCACAGCTTCATAATCTTTTCCCTAGTTCTGCTATTCCACCCATCTCATCCTTATTGTTATCTTTTATTTTTCTCTGGGGCATATATCTTTCATGGTGCCAAGCTCATTTAGGATAATGGCAGAGATACGGCTGGAGGCTGTGTCATGCTGGAGGCTGTTTACGGATGCCTACAACTCATTCTATTTGTAGGCAACGACAGACAAACAGAGAAATGTCATCACGTGTAAGTCTCAAAAAAGAAAGCAGAAGGTATTGCAAGGAAGGAATGAGGCTGTTGACAGAGTAGGTGTCTTTAGCTGTGCTTCAAATTCCTCAGCAGAGTCTTAGCTCCTTCATCCTCAGCTCCACTGTCAGGGACCTTTCCCAATGCTCTTAAATCTGTGATACAAAGGTTACCACACCCTAAATTACTCCTTTTATGTTTTCTATTGCTCAGGCTATTTTCAATGTTTTGTTCTTGTCATGTCTTTTGTATAGGGTATTAGTCACTATAGCAACCTTAACTGCAATTTGACCAAGAATATAAATGAGAAATGTGTACATTATGCAGTAATAGTTCTGTATTCATCACCTCCCAGATATTTCACAGGCAGCAGGATTACAAAAGGCCTTTTAAGTGATCAAACAAAAGCCTTCAGTTTATTTAGGAAAACAAACTAATTGCAATACAAATAATTTCAGACCTGCACTTGTAAGGAATGCATCAGACACAATTTTCAAAGGTAACATCACAAATTATTAGAATTTTATGTCTGTTAGTGACTCTTCCATAATTGTGACTCAAGGCAATACACATTTTCTATCAAACAAGGTAAAATAGCATAGTTCAGATTCATATTGCAATTAACAGAAAGAATGGATTAAAATTCTGCAAAAGAGATAGAGGAGGTTTTGTACTGTTCAGAGCCCCAAAATATTAACTTGGGGAAAAAATCCCCAACGTCTAAGGAATTTGATAAAATACAAAATATTAGTAGCCAATACATACCTTGAAGAGCCTGGATTCTTAGCAAAGTCTAATTTATACCACTGTAAATCAGAATGAATCCATGGAAGTCAATGCTAGCAAATTATAGTGAAACTACTACTGTGAGAAAAGGAGCAGCCCAGATTACTTGTGCCATAACAGTGTATTGCAACTGGGTTTTGTCTGGGGCAAAAGTCTCTCTCATTATAAAATCATGACCTAGTCTACCAAGTGACAGTTTTCAGGTGGTACAGCTTCATCTGTACATACAGCCCTGCGTGTGTGTCCCCTGCTAAGGTGCAAGATACAGGATGAGAAATGCACTCAGAGGTGATAGATCCTGTTATGCCTCTCTGCAAGATCCATCTACTAAGAGGAACATCAAGAGTTAATTATGCTAACACATACGTTCAAGCACCAACTTGGTTTACACTTTAATGACACATATTTAATCAATTTTTAAAGGACTGTGGGGGTTTTTTTAGGAAATTTAAGCAAAAGTATTTAAGAGTACTGGTTGGATTTAGTCATTAGAGTAGTTAAGCAAGAATTAATTCAGGTTTAAATGGCTGATCAGAAATGATAAGAATAGCTTTTGGGGACCTTATCATTCATGGACTGACAAAGTGTGCCTCCAGAGCAATGGAGCTTCAACCTTGATCACTCTCTCTACAGAGGGGAGTTAAACCTAATGGAACATTTTAATACGTTTTACACTCACAGGTAAGTTTTCTGAGGCCTCACTCTAACAGAGGAACTTGACTTTCATTGCCATTCCAACATAGTTCAGTTGTATGAAATAATTCCTTCACAGGGGACACTACTCCAGAAGTAAAATGAATTTATACTGGAGGATTTTCTCTATTTTCAAGCTTTTGGAGCAAGTCTAGCAAAGTTATTATTCTGGAATATCTGGCTGTTTGAGTTTCTTGTGTTATCCCAATCCAGTTTCCATCTTTTACATTTTATCTCACAGGTTTTCCTTAGCTCCATCCTTGCAAACACTTCACTGCTATTACGCAAGCATCTTCAGTGACACTCCAGTACAAATAAGCAAGCACTTAAGTGCTTTTGAGAATGGAGACCTGGTGAGCATCTCATTCAAGAGCAGTCAGAGCTACACATAAAGGAGCTGATCCCTTTTCAGTAAAAGAAATAAATGTTTTGTATCATGCTATATTTTAGGTGAATAGGAATTAATTGACAGCAATACAATGAGGCATGCAGTTGTAAAGCTATTGCCAAGGGATAGGAAAAATTGTTCCAGTCTATGTGTTTTGGGACAAGAATACATAAGTCATGTAAATCAGCATTGTTCCTGAAAAATCAATGATTTTGATTTTTCAATTTCTGTCACCTAAAATTCTGGTCCTCACCACATCAGTTGCTGTCACCTAAAATTCTGGTCCCTGCATTGATCATAGAAGCAAATTGGGAAACAAAAGTCTATCAGAATAGTTGTTGATTTTTCTTAGATTTAAAGCATAAGGGAAATAACAATTCATGGTGGGTTGACCCTGACTGGATGCCAGGTGCCCACCAAGTTGTTCTATCACTCCCCCTCCTCAGCTGGACAGGGGAGAGAAAATATAATGAAAGACTTATGGGTTAAGGTAAGGACAGGGACATCACTCAGCAATTACTGTCATGGCCAAAAGAGACTCGACTTGGGGAAAAAAATTAATTTAATTTATTACCAAACAAATCAGAATAGGAAAATGAGAAATAAAAACCAAATCTTAAAAGCACCTTCCCCCCTCCCCTCCCTTCTTCCCAGGCTCAACTTTACTTTCGAGTTCTCTACCTCCTGCCCACCAGTGGCGCAGGGGGATGGGGAATGGGGGTTGTGGTCAGTTCATCACACATTGTTTCTGCCGCTCCTTCCTCCTTAGTGGGAGGACTCCTCACACTCTTCCCCTGCTCCATTGTGGGGTCCCTCCCATGGGAGACAGTCCTTCACAAACTTCTCCAAAGTGGGTCCTTCCCACAGGTTGCAGTTCTTCACAAACTGCTCCAGCGTGGGTCCCTCCCACGGGGTGCAGTCCTTCAGGAACAGACTGCTCCAGCGTGGGTCCCCTATGGGGTCACAAGTTCTGCCAGCAAACCTGCTCCAGTGTGGGCTCCTCTCTCCATGGGTCCACAGGTCCTGCCAGGAGCCTGCTCCAACATGGTCTTCCCAGGGGGTCACAGACTCCTTTGGGTGCATCCGCCTACTCCAGCGTGGGGTCCTCCACAGGCTGCAGGTGGATATCTGCTCCATTGTGAACCTCCATGGGCTGCAGGGGGACAGCCTGCATCACCATGACCTTCCCCACAGGAGCAGGGGAGTCTTTGTTCCAGTGCCTGGAGCACCTCCTCCCCCTCCTTCTTCATTGACCTTGGTGTCTGCAGAGTTGTTTTTTTCACATATTCTCACTTTTCTTTTTGGCTGTAGTTGTGCAGTTTTCTTTTTTCCCTTCTTAAAAATGTTATCCCAGAGGTGCTACCACCGTGGCTGATGGACTCGGCTTTGGCCTGTGTCAGGTCTGTCTTGGAGCCAGCTGGCATTGGCTCTGTTGGACATGGGGGAAGCTTCTAGCAGCTTCTCATAGAAGCCACCCTTGTAGCCCCACCACTACCAAAACCTTGCGGCGCGAACCCAATACACATATTTAAAACTTGCTCTATCCCAGCTGAAAAAACCTGTTTTCTTGCTGTATCCCAGCTGAGAAGGCTAAGAAATAAATTCTCTAAAGAGGAAGTGGTCACAATTCCATTGATCTGAATTGCATCGTCCTTCATGTATACCAGAAGAGGCAATACCGCAATTTTATGAAGGCATTTACTGCTTCTTATCTCCACACAGAGCTCATGGGAATATCAATGAAGTCCGCAGAAACTTTAGGTACATAATACTAAGAATAATTTAGGCACATAACACTAACATTTTCAAATACAGGTTTCTACCACAGAAGAATGCTCAAGTACAACTCCAATTGCAATTTTTAGTAATTTTGTTTATGGATGTGTAAAACATAACAAACTCTGTCTCAGATCCTCAGGGTGGGTAAAATTCTGTCCTTGACTGGACATTGTTTCACAGGCATTTAAAGCAAGTAGTGCTTTTATAGTATACAAATCGTCTCCTGTTCTCCAGATGAGATCTCTGCATTTTTCTATGCCAGAAAAAGTGTTGATCTCCACATTCATATTTCTTAGTACAGGGTTTGTAAGAAAAGGTCAGTCTAGACTACTCTTTTAAGTCATTATGCCACCCTGAACAGAAGACTTGCAAACTGATGTACCAGGTATAACTGCAATTTTAGAGGGATTAATCTACCTGCATGAAGCTGTCTCAGTATGTAAACAGATGAAAGCTGGTGGACTTTGTAAACACAATATTTGCATACCTTTACATATAAAGTAGACATAAAAATGGAACTTAGACCTTATAGTGACTTGTGGAAATCACAAAAATACTATAAATAGCCCTATGAATAGATTCAGCTACCCTCCAGTCTTATTCCCCATAACTCCAGACCTGCCTTGCAGAGTCAATGCCATTGAATAAAGATAAATTATCAAAAAAAAAAGAAATCAAAAAAGCTAATTTTGTTTAGGATGGGAAAAATTGATAAAGGTGCAGAGCTGTAAGTCACTTGTGACAAATAACAATATAGATCACCTTAATTTAATAATCAATACAATCACAACTGAATACAGAAAGTATTTCTGTAGCTCAGAAACAGTTACTAGCTTTTCTTTGTATAACAGAATTCAGGGAAATCTTGTGGAAAAAAACAAACCAACACATTTACATTTTCAGAAACAATGATCAAGTTAAACTGGCAACATGATTATGGTGCTGATTTGTGGGTTGTTTCTTTTTTGGGGTTTTGTGTTTGTTCAGGTTTTTTTTTATCTAAACTATTCAGAAACAAATTTATAGACATGGTACTTAGGGACATGGTTTAGTGGTGGACTGGGCAATGTTAGGTTTATGGTTGGACTCGATGATCTTAACGGTCTTTTCCAAACTGAGTGATTCTATGATTCTATGAAATATAAGAAAGAAGAATCTATCTGAATACCTTGGGTATTAAAACATTGCTTAACCCTTGTAGAGCTCTTCATAATATTAGAGCACACATCAGGTTCTGCTACAGAACTGATCAGCATCAAGTAACTACAGTTCCTCTCATGGTTGAGAGAAATGCCCTCAGGCTCACAGCTCTGCCCAGCGCAGTTGGTGTTGTCCAGGGAATGTTACAGTCAGGAACATTCCTATGGGAAGTCACTGCATTTTCCAAGTAGATGAGAAATTTCTGGTACAGATGTTTCAGAAAAAGGTTTCTTTGCAGATTGAAGAGAATCAAGAAAATTTAAGTAAGCAACTTTGATAACTACTGTTAACATTGCCATTATTGGATAGATTTTTGAGATGTTAATAGCAAGAAGTGAGAAAGTTACTAAACACACACACATAAGATTCTTTTACAATTATTAGGTATCTTGAATTTCTACAAACTCTAAGAAGTCTGGAAATTTTAAAGTAAGAATATAGGCCTGTGTGAATATGTTGAGGCTCCCTTGAATCATCCTTGGAAAAAAACAACACTCAGGTGTAGTGTCCTAGAAGAACGTTAGTCCATATCTGAAGAAAAATGTGGCTGGTAGGATAGTCCACAGATGACCAGGTTATACAAAAATGTGTTTGTTCCAAAGGTGACCAGATTGTCTGAGAATGGGTGGTCCACCATGTGAAGTAGATGGAAATGAGAAAATACACTTTAAAGGCTAGTCCACAGAATTGATGTGTTAACAAAATTAGAGAAAACAGAAATCAATTTTAATCAATGAGTTTTGAACAGGAATCAAAATATTATCATAATTTAAGCATACAGGTAATCATGAAAATTGACCATAACTCATAGCACAGGTGATGTTGCCTATGAAGTGGGCATATAAATCCGTAGCAAATCTTCCTGAGCAGTGCAAGGAACCATGTCTTTTCAGAATCAGGTATGCAGAACTGGTACTGTGGTATCCTGCACTGTATGACTAATTACACAAGCATTGTCTTGTTAGTGTGAAAGGAAGCTGTATCTTAGAATCTGGTCTAAGGTTTCATTAGTGGTGTTTGGTCTGGTTACATGCCCTTGAGGTTTGGTCTGGCTGTGAAATCTGAATGGAACAGTTCACTCAGTATATCTTCAGTGACAATATATTCTGCTGTAGTTACTGTTTGGTAATAGTGATGGGGAAATGGAAGCTGCCTTTTCAAGGCTAGGATAGGAGTCCCATGGCTTTTTTTTTGGTGAGGGATAAGAGAGCTCAGAGTGTGTGAGCTATGCAGTGCTGCATCCAGAGCTATGTTGTTGTGCCTCTGAAGGAGGCTGGCCAGTGGCACTGAGCCAGGGAGGTTTCAGCCTACCACAAACACCTATAACAGAAAGGATTACACCTTCATAATAAACAGAATTTTCCTTAAAAATCTGAGTCTTGTGGTTAAAGGCGTAACATATGGAAACCCCACCTACAGCCTGATTCTCACAGAGACCTATTCTAAGCAACAGCAAGAATATATTATCAATTACACACCCCTTATTTGTCTGAATAATAATTATTAACATTAATGCAGGCTCTGCTAGTGCTTTAAGGTGTGAATAGAGCCCGCAGTGAGCAGAGATCCACTGATATTTCTTTTTCTGTTTTAAGAACTCTATTCTTCAAAGGAGTTTCATTTTAATAGTCAGAAAAAGACAGACCGCTCTAGTTTTTTGTTGGTTTATCCATTAGAATTCAATGACTTACTGCTACTGGAAAATATTTCAAAAGCAGAAATAGACAGCTAGGTGCTGAACACCCACTGAACGCCAAAGGGAGTTTGGTTCCTAACTCCCTCGTGCCTTTGAAAATCTCCCCCAGAAGCTTTAAGTATAACAAATCAGCTCAGTGCTGACTCTGTATTATGTATTCTTGTTTTCACTGCAAATCTTAAGCAAATCACCTACATCATAAAAGAACAAAACATTTTCTTATTTTGCAATAGATTGCATTTTAAAGCCAATGGAATAAAAGCCAATGACTGACAGACCCTTCAGTGAGCATGCAAAATGCAAAAGACACCAGGAATTTCTCTCCCCCTGTGCTAGGGATCATACCATACCCCCCACCCCCATAAGGAGCCCTGCCTTATTTCTGCTGTGGAAAGCACAGCAGTCCAGCTGAGATGAAGAAGTACAGGCCGTCACTGTGGATGGATGACTGGGGAGAGTCACTCATCCACTTAACAGAAGGACCAAGGCCATCCACCTAATGTTAGGCATATAATTTCTGCACGCTACCTATACAGAAAATACTGAACATACGCTCAGACACAGAACATGATCAGGTACTATCTGAGTTCTCGCTGTCTCTCAGCTACGTGCCTAAAATTAGGTAAAATGAGTCTTAATCTCTACATCTCTTCATTGACTATACAGGCAGTGCAAGCTCTGAACTTAGGGACCTGGAAGAGTGTGAACACCTCCTGCACATACTATGAACTAGGAACACACTAACACCATTATCACCCACTTCTGTATATTCTAAACAAAAAGCAATTAATAATATATGATTCAGTACCAAGGTCGTGTGGAAAAAAAAAAAAAAGATTATTGTGCCACATATGCTTCATTAAGGTCTTTCTAGATTGGCAGAACCCATTTCTAACAAACTCTAAATTGGTAGTATTCCATTACCTTTCAATGACCTTTTTTATAACTGCATTTAATGAAGTGACCCAGTTCAATCTCATGGGCTCAAGAAGCCTTATGACATGTCAGTTCCCTCCCAGGCACTAATGTATTCCACACTGACTCCAGCACACTGCCATGAGAATGTGTGGGCTTTTTTGAGGATCAAATTAATTTTGATCTACTTCCCAAAACCTTCAAAGAACTCTTATACTGGCTGAAATGGGAAGACCCATGAGGAAACATGGACCACAGATAACACTCAGAATTTCTAGGTCTTTATTTTTTCTAACAATAATCATCACAATTGTTAATAAAATTCCAAATTGCTCAGTTACTTAGTCATTTCCTTAAAAAATATTTAAAGACATGAAATTATGGCATGCTTAGGATAGATGAAAGTGAAAGTCCTTGTTCTGCTTTTTCATTCATTCCATTTTACTACCATATTATGGAGGGCTCAAAATACAGAGATTTAGGCAATGCCAGGCAAACATGACCTGTATGTAATGCAAAGAAATGATGATAATTAATTTAATCAGAAATAGGTCCATGTGAAAGATGACAGTGATGCTACCTTTTCATCTGATTCTTTCAGATCTGCAGTCCAGGAGTTATGCTCCCTACAAAGAAAGAAATGGAGACTTAACAGGAAAGGGCAAGGTGCATCTGAGAAGCAGGTTATTTCTGTGGTAAGTGCTCTTCTTAGTGCGTAGAAGTCCTGCAGGCAGACTGGGTTACTGATGTTCTCAATAAGAAAAGCCCCTCTTCTGCATCTTTTTTAGACAAAGAGGAACTCCAGGTTAGAAACTGGGAGAGGAAAGGTGATGGCAACTTAGCAAGTAGATGAACTGTAAAAGACTAAGGAGGATGGATAGATAATCACTGCTTGGAACTCACTGTTTTAGAAGAGCTGGCTAAAATGCTGTTCAAGAAGAGAATGAGATGGCAAAGAACAAAAAAATCATTCAGTGAAAAAGGCTAGACCTCCCTTAGTTTCATGCATGAAGGGTACAACATGGTCCTGCCTTCTTTCCATCTTTCTAAATGAAAAATTCATGGCTGGTTGAAGCAAGCAGAGAGACACTTAAGCTCATTATTGATGAACATCATTAATGCCTCTCTTCAGAAAGGCATTTTGCCAGCTTTACTTAAGCAGCAGTTAGGCTCTAGCTCAAAAACCCATTTTTGGATGATATTAGCAAAGCCAATTACTATCCAATGTCAGGCCACCCAATATTTGGGAAGATAATTGAGGTTATGCTGATGGGTCAACTCTAGCAATGTTTGCATTTCAAAGATTTATTTGGTGCCCATCTGGCTTGGTCAATATGTGAGTGGAGAAATGAGACTACATGGTCGCTTCCTAATCACTATATTCTGGTGATGGGCCTCTTGGATTTTTTCCTGTGGAGGGAGATATTATTGACTTGATAATGGGCTACTTCAGGAAGAACTCATCAAATTCTTCCTTTACAGGTACAAAATTTCACCAGTAAATTATTCTTGTCCCATGCTTATACATAGCTGTTAGGAGTAATGCTGCATTGCAACTGAAACTTGAATGCAACTGATACTTTAATTTTATACCTCCTTCTCAGTCAGTCAAGATTCTAGTCTTGTTACTTGTATAGGACATGATCCTGTCATCACTGAAGTCAATGGAAAGGCTGCCACTTAGCTAAGGTTTCCAGTATGCAAAGACTTTGCAGGATAATAACACCGCAATTGCAGCATTCACATGTACTCCATTACTTTGCAGTAATTGTGAGGCTGTTTCCCTTTGAAGGAAAGTGGAATACACCTTTTTTTCCTTAATAAAAAGTTAGAATATGTATGTGGGGAAGAAATCACTTTGGTGTGTCTTCATATATGCACCACCATTCATGATGCTGTAACTCCTCTGCGCAGCCACATCATGAGATGGAAAAAGGAATTAGAAGCAGATTAACACATAAATGAAAAAGCACAGAAGGAAACAGTTTGGAGACATTTAGGTCGTTTTAAACCTGACTTTGCTTTAAGCAGTTTGCTTAAACCAGACCATCAAATTCTTTTTCCAGTCATTACAGAGAGATAACTAGCTGTGAAATCCAGCAAGCACCTAGACAGTCTCCCTCTGCAGGCCTGCACAGACTGCTCCCTGTGTAAGGAACTCTGACATCAGAAGATCCCTGAAGTGTGGGTAAGTACAAATTAGGTGATTAAGATGAAACTCACCTACTCTGAAGAAATATTTTGAGGTGTGGTGGAATTTATTTCTGCAATATCTATTGAGAATATATACATGGACTTCACAAGATTATTCGTATCCCAGATGTTCTACTGGGTCTGTCACCGATACTACTTTCCAGCTTAGCACACCCAATGAGCCCACCATCAGAGTTCAGAAAACTGCAGCAATATCTTCCTAATAAAAACCTCATGGAAATCCTCTCTGTCTTTACTGCAGTACCCTTTCCTTGTGACTGGGCAAAATGTACCCAAAATGTTCAGTTAGTATAAGCCACAGGAACTCATTTCCTGGAGCACCTGCCAAAGTGAATATATCTCTAGAGATTAAGTCACTTCAGTCAAGGCCTCTTCGAGTCTAAGATTAATTTGTTGATAGTGATTATTTTTAAAGGACTGATGATTGCACACCTGGTTATCTGCACATTCTCCCCGTTTTCCTATCATGCCTGTTAACACTTCTTGTGAAGACCCTGCTATTAAAATCTGAAGCAAAAATTCAGTGTCAGGATAGGAAGATTGATTCTATCTTTGGAATTTCTTTCATCTGGAAATCTGGCAGAATTTAAGTACAACCAAGCAGTCTCAAGGTGCGATAAAAAAGGAGATGCAAGATGCTTGACTAAGTGTTCTTGTTGTTATGTTTGATTTTTTTATTGCAATATATTTTGTTCTTTATATATGAAGTGTCCACCAGCATGATAATGGTCTAAACCTTCAGTGGGAATAAAAATCTTAAGTAAGCTAGCTAGAAGAGGTGCTTATAGACAGTTTTTAAAGAACTGCTCAAAATTACCCTTGCTTTAGCTTTACTCCTCTTTTTTTCCTCCTTTAACTATTAACTCTCTTTTTTTCTTTTTTTTTCTTTTTTTTTTTTTTTTTGACCATGGATTCAAAAGTTTCTTCTCTGTTTGCCTCCTTTGACTCCTTTAGCTGCTTCAGTGCCTCCATTCCCCGCAGCCACCTGATTTTTCTCATTATCAGTATCATAATTTCTCACTATTTTTCTCATGACCTGTACTCTCCTTGTCCTCTTTTCTCTTCTGACAATTTACCCCTCAATTTATTTATGGATTAGTCTTTGCCATGTTAGAAATGATATGATTTTACCTATGTTTCCCATTATTTCATTTTCAACTCCCAGCTATCAGCTCATTCTTCATGAGAGAAGAATGAGAACATGAGAAGAACATTAGAGTTCTTACTATAACACTCTCAGAAATCCCTTCCAAGCAACTTGTTTTCTCTGATTTAGTTTTAACCTTCTTCAGAGCCATATGAAAATATTAACTCTAAAATCTCTACAGACTCTCTGTCTAAAGTTCATGAGGACACTATTTTCATCCATTCAGACCTGACACACAGCTCTTCTTAGAATACTGTATGTCCATGTCTTCAACAATTCTCTCTTCACCTGATTACCAAGGTGGTAAATTTGAGAACTTCTCATCCACTCTTCAAATTACTGTGTGGGTTTTCTGTCCTTGCTTTCCTTCTCTCTTCTCTCTACACCTTGTTTTTGTGTGATCTCATCAACAAATACAAATTCAACTACCATCTGTTTGCTAATGACTCACAGATATACTAGTCTACTCCAGACTAACTCCTTATGTCCAAACTGAAATCTCAGCCTGCCTCTCTGACATCTCCTCATGTATATGTAGCCATCATCTCCAACTCATCATGAATAAAACAGGCAGCTTATCCTTTCCCATACACTAAACCTTTCTTTCTCAGTCAGCTAGCTCAAAATATAAATCAAGAGTCTAACTTAAGTCTTTTTCCATACACAAAAAATCTTTAGTTTCTACCAAGTGGGTTTCAAGACTAAATGAAATGCATGGCTCATCATGAGGAAATGGCAAAAAAAGAGATAGGTTGAAGCATGACTCTTGCAAATGCTTAAACAAATAGTATAGGAGACCCATGGTACCCCAAGTTACAGCAGTTCACTAGATGCTAAACCAAGCATTCTGTTAATACAGTCAACATGTGCTTATCATTAAGACACTGCATAGCTGTACATCATTCAGCACCATGGTCACTTTTAGGCAAGACAGCTCAAGTGAAGTAACCGGGAGTCACTATCTCAGACTCTCAGTACATGTGAGTATGGAGCCCTCCTGAAAGATATGACCAAAGTCTCCTCACAAAGAAACAGCTATTCTTCTGTCTTAATAACAGCAGCATCTTTCTAACTTTGACAGATGCAGTCTTGCCCTCCCCATATCCAATCAGATTGCTGCTAAAAAGATTGTTCTCTGAGCTATTCTTTGCCTCCATCCACTGGTTCTTCCTTATCTCTCCTGCCAGGTAGGAGTTACTACTTTTCATTCTCAAAGCTTGTTGACACTCTGTCACATTTTACGTACTGTTAAAATACTGACTTTCTTGTCTGTTTAGACCATAATGTTAGCTGCTGATACCCACATGTTAATAGGCTGCTTCAAACTTCCTCGCATAACATACCTCATGCTTTGCAGGATCTCCTTATGCTTAACTAGAAGACAAATCATCTGTTTTCCTTGAACTGCTTCAACGAAGTTCCCTTTTCCTCTGTTAACCCTCCAAAACCAAAATGGTTAAACCTCTGAGCAACAGTACCTGAGGGGAATGGCCTTGGTGGTGTCTCCTATAGGCACCCTGAAGGGTTATACCTACAAATTCCACCTTTCCTCAAAGGCAGAAAAGTCTTTCAGAAGTCTCATCTTCCTAACATCAATTATTAATGTCACCCTAAGGACAGATAGGATCAGCGTAGGTGCTTAGATAAGAAATGAAACGGTGTGCTGGAGCCTGTCCCTGAGGAGCTAAGTAATGCTTGAGGGTACTTTAAAACAGGCAACATACGCCTCCCCCCACAGCCTTGCCAACTGTTCCCCCTAAACTAAGCACTCTAGAGGGAATACAATATAGCAGAGCAATTAATTTAGCCCCAGGGACCCTCCTGAACAACAGTATCATAACATCCTCTCTTGCTGACCAATATTTCCTTGAAGCATCCCGCCTGCTTGCAACCATCTTTTCCCTACAACTATCTCCTGTTTTCTCCTTCTGTTTCCAGCTCAGAAGACTTTTGGTACTTACATTTATTGGCCTGTGCTGGTACAGTAAATAAAACAATGATGTAGTTGTAGCTGATGTCGCAGCTGTAGTTGATGTAGCTGTAGTCATCATTATTGTCAATCTTGCAAGAGAAGCTTCTACTTTGGACAGAATATTACCACAAAAAGAAAGCAGAGCCAAATCTGAACCCAATCAACAAAATTTGTAAATGTAGACAGTCTGTGGGTGGCATGGCCTCCTTTTTATTCTTTACAGTATAAAAAACTGGGGTTAGGAACATATGTATATATAAACATTTTTTATTGTTCCAGACTGGAAGACTGTTATGACTAAAGAAATCATTAAATGTTTCAAGTTTGAAAACAGAGCTATTGAAAAGAGAATGTGTTAAGTGCTCTCTGTTAAGCGCTCTCTGGTTTTGCTGACAACTGAAGAGCTTGTGTGACAAAAAAACATTTGGTGAAGTTGCTCATGGAGAAGACTTCTACTTTCTGACTTCCTCACCCTAAATCTGTGTTCTGTTGAAGATTTCTTTTCTCTATGGACCCTTTTCCCCAACCATTTTGAATTTTAAACTTTCAAATTTTTTAACTTAAGACTTCACAATAACCTTCTGGCAGAAAGCTACCACCTTCTGTCTCCACTGGCAAGTACAAATTCTGGTTATGGGTTCCCCCAGGCATCCCTTTTTAATGAGTACATAGTAATTTTTCAGCTATGTTCTGAATCGGTTGTTTTTCTTAGATGCGCACAAATATTCCTGCACCTTACAGAAAGATGCTTCTTCCTCCCAGAAAGCAACAACAGAGAAACATGGATTCAAAATTATTAACATAACAAACTGAAAAATGAAAAGAAAAGGGGAAACCTAACCTTTCAGACCTTTTTTTTTATTTTAATATGGCATAGGGAAGCAAAAGGACAAACTCTCAATTAAAAATAAATCCCTGACAAGTTACCTTTAAATCACCCTGATTAGTACAAACAGTCTTGACATATACAGTCCCCCATACCATCTATAGGGAATAGAGAGAAATATTGCCTCTGTTCAAACTCATAAATTTAGGGATTTTATGGTAGTACATTAGGTACTTAAAATACAGTAGAAAGATTACAGTCATTAAGTTAGATCATCTTCTGTAATTACCATGTTTAGGTACCATAGTTCCACGCTGAGCCTGAGTCAGGTTGGTGGAGATTCCTCCTGGAATGCCAAGCTTCAGTTCCACAGTCATCTTCTGGCTTTTTTGGGTTTGGCAAAAATTTTGAGCCCCACAGCATTTGTAAAAGTCACTGTGACAGCTGCCTGAGTCTGTAGAGAGCCTGAAATGTTAGCTGGGGGGGGTCTATGCTGTCCCATTTATCTCAGTAAGGCACTAACTAAACTTGTCAGGTGACAAGTGATTATGTGCTAAAGACCAATGGTGTTTCTGCATATGGTTTACTGTCATAGGATATAAGAAAGGAGAGAAGGCATCTTTTGTAGTGATAGTGATTGCGGTGCCCAGTTATTTGGCCTTATTTAGGTGCTATGAGGGGAAGAAATTACCACTTGTTTAGCTCAATAAAGAAGGAACCAGGTCCCAAAGGCTCAGTAAAGCCCAGAAAATCCTCAGAAGACAGGCAAGCCTCAGGAAACAGTAAATCTAACCCGTGTGAGTCAAGACCAAGAAAGCACATATTATATCATACAGAAGCTTCTGCAGACTCTGCTATAAGCAGGCTTAAACAGCAATTTCTCGAATTAAGAGTGCTTCCTTAAACAGCACAGCAAAAAAACATACAATCATTACTGTTTTCAGCTAGACCCAGACAGCCATAAATTGAGTTTTTTTATGACTTTTTAACTATTCCAACTCAATAGACAATACAATGAAACAAAACTAAAAGTGGTTGTGATCTCTTGGGCCAGATGCAATGCAAAACCCCCCTCATTTTAAAAATCTAAGCCTCAGACTACTGCGGGCCAGAAAGGAAGAGTCTCAGCTTAAGCTTAGTGACCATTTCCATCTTTCTCACATTCATAAGCGAATTCCCCCCAGTCCGCTGACAAGGAGGAAGTGGAGGAGCCTGAGCAGTTCTGACTGGGGAATTCTGCACAGCACCTCGGTTACATGATGTCTGGTACTAACAAGTATTAGCATCATTTTACTTTCACGAATGCAAAAATGAGTCCCCGAGGCGTTTTTAAAATATGGATGAATACTAAGACTGGATGCCTCCTCTGGAAATGTTCAGGCCCGGCTCGGGAGCGCAGTGGGCTTGGGAGTTCAGGGGAAGAGCGGGTGGGAAAGTCAGGGCAGGGTAACGAAGACAGAGTGCGGGCAGGGAGGGAATCCTTGCCACGAGATGGCAGCAATGCCACGTCTTTCTCGGCAGCTTGCCTGGCCCTGGATTTTTTTTTTTTTTTGAGTGAGAACCGCAACGTTTTTACATAAATACAAGCTTATTACAAAAGTCAGCCTACCTCGTTCAGTGCCCATTCACCACCTTCTTGCAACTTACAATGAGAAAACAACTTTGCATATTTCATCACGAAAGAAAATTCATCATAAGTGAATAATTACAACCTTGAAACTACCTTCCCAAAGGTGTTCGCATTTCTGTCTTTCCTTCCTATAAGCCTTTGTATTTTAATTATGGATATAGGTAAGCATTAATTATGGAGTCAGGCCCAGTGTGCAGTGGTGGTAATCTTTATAATTCTTACCGGACTGAAAGTCGGGTTTCGGTGGGGGTTTTTTGCCCTCCATTTGCAGGTAGGCCTGGCACAGAAACCGTTGTTGGCAAAAGGCATCACCTGCTGGGGCCGTGGGTGCGTGGGGACCTGTGACAGGCCAGCCCTGGGTCAGCATTTCCTTTCCCTCGGGCTCAGGGAACCAGCCCTGCTGGGTCCGGGGTGGTGGTGGGGAAGCCTCTGTCTGCATACTGCCGTGCCTGTTGGGTTTTTTTTGTTTCCTTTTTTCTTTTGGAAAGGATAGTTAATGGCAGAAATTCTTCTTGGCAACAGGAGCCATCGGGAACGGCAACGTAAAGACAAAGCGCTGTTCCTCAAGGAGACGTTGGCTCCTCTCCTTCCATCAGGAACAACAGCTTGTTCTGATGAGCGACTTGGAAGGAACGGGCAGGGCACAATTTGGACCTGAAAGCCTTCCTCTCTCCCGAGCGGGGACCAGAGCAGCGGGGAGTTTCACCTAGGACTAGGGATTCCCTTCCCACCCCACCCCGGCACACGCACCGCCCGCACCCCACATGCGGGTCGAGGAGCCGGGACCCGGGCTGCGGGCAGAGCCGGGGGACCCTACCCCGGCAGCGGTGCCAGTGTCACGCCGGGGCAGTGCAGCAGGACCCCCCCGGGCAGGTGTACCCCCGGAGCAGCGCCGGGGGGCAGCGGGGTGCGGGCGGGCCGGGGGTACCCTTCTCCCCGCCGGGCGCTTTCGGGGCCGGGGCCGGGGCCGGGGCCGGGGCGGGGTGGGGACAGGCCGCGGCCGCCCCGGGGGGGCCGTGCGGGGGCCGGCCGGCCGAGCGGGGCGGCTGCGGGCTTGGCGTGCGCCGGCTGCGCAGCGCCGGCCCCTTCCCCTCTCCGTGGGAAGTGATGGTTGAGTCCGGCGGCGGCGGCTTCTCGTGAGGCTGGCAGCCGCTCCGCCGCGCTGCCTGCGCTGCTCTCGCCGCGCTCCCTCCCTCCCTCTCCCCTCCTCCTCCTCCTCCTCCTCCTCCTCCTCCTCCTCCTTCACGCACTCCCCGCATCCCTCTCCTGCCGCCGCCCGGCTCTCCCCGCCGGCGGCCGTGGATGCCGCGCTGCCCGCCGCGCCGGGCGTGCCTCCCCTCCCTCCCCTCCCCTCCCCTGGGCGGGCGGCGGGCCGGCGGCGGCGGCGGCGGGGCTCGGCGGGCGCTGCGCGGCGCAGCCCGGCCGCGGTGCGGGACTGATGCTGTGAGCGGAGCGGGGCGAGCCGCCCGCGCAGTCCTGCAGGAGGCGCCGGGCGCTGCGCGGCGCTCGGGACCCGGAGCGCTCCTCTCCGCCCCTCCTCGCCCTGTGGTGGTTATTTGGCGCTGTCCTTAGCCCCGCTGCCGCTCGGAGGACACGGTCGCAGCCGAGAAGAGCCGCCGGGGTTTTTGTGTGAGAGTGAGTGTGTGTGTGGAATAACTGCAGACATGACTGCGTGGAGGAAATTCAAGTCTCTGCTGGTTTTCTGCGCGGGGCTCCTCACTGCAGCTCAGGGTAAGATTTGGGTTTCTTGCACTGGATTCGCGTAGGCTGTGGTTACGGCACCGATTTCCCCCCTCAGCTAAGCCGCTGCCGCTCGGATGAGCTCTCTCCCTCGCTTCGTCTCTGCGCCGGGAAACGGCAGGCTCCCCGAGCCCGGTCTCCCTTCTCCCTGCCTCCCGCCCGCCTCCCGCCGGCGTTCCCCGAGGGCTCAGTTCCCGGCCGGCCACTTCCCCCGGGAGAAGGCAGCCGCCAGGAGTTGGGCAGCAGCCGCCGCGGCGCTGCGAGGGGAGCCGCGGGCACCCGGCCGCCTGGGCAGCGCCGGAGTTTGGGAGCACTTCGCTCTCCGCGCACGCACGGACGGCACTCGCTGCCGTGCGAGGGACGGTCCCCGGGCTGGCAAGTTTGGCTCTCCCCTCCTCCCGCCTCCCCGGCTTATCGCCGTGCTCAGGGGGGAGCGCGGAGTGGGTGGCCGCGGAGAGCCGCCCCCGCCTGCCTTCAGCCGGCTCCGCTCCCCGCAAGTTCCGTGGAGGCGGGGGTGCGGGGCCGGGGTCCCCCTCCGCCAGCTGCCTGCCCGTGCCGGCGGGAAGAGGGCTGCTCTGCTCGGCGTGCGGAGGGGAGCCTCTCCCACCCCTCGCTGAGTTTCTCCTGAAAATCAATGGGGGGAGGGAGGAGAAACGAGGTGGGTGACAGTGGAGAATTGGGTTACACAACTTCAGTGCTGGCCTCAGCCCCATCACTTGCCTCATCGCTGGAGACAACAACTTCCCCATTATTCACTTCGCCTCTCGTTAGCCCTGCGCTTTTTTCACGCTGGGAGAGAGATGCGAGCGTGTGTGTGTGCGAGAGAGAGGGGGAGGCTGCTCGCAGCGGAACACCTGTCCCCGTTACAGCCTCTGCCTTCTCCCACCTCGCTCCCGGCTTTCTGCCTGCCTCTGGGAGGACGGTTCCCCTCGCGGTCTCTGCTGGCTGAGGCTCCCTTAACCCTTCTAAGGCTCTTTACGTCTTCCCCACCATTTTATTTTTCTCACTGCTTTTTTTTTCGGGGCGGGGGTGGCTGGGGCGGGGGGAGCGGGGCGAGGCTGGAGCCCTCCCCGTCCTGCGGGTGCCCGCGGCCGGGCTCCCTCACCCTGCCGGGCGGCACTGCAGGGTGCCCTCCCTCCGGCAGCCTCTGGCCGGGATCCGCAGGGAGAGGCGGTGGAAGGCCGGCCCGGGCCGCCGGCAGCCGGGCGGGGGATTCGCCCGGTCCGGAGGAGCGGCTGCGGCTCCGCGCCAGCCCGCTGGCGCCGCTCCTCCGCCCGGGTCCTGCCGCTGCCTCGGTTCACCAGGCAACGCCACCCGGCTGCCCCCCGGTCGCGCTGCCTCCGGGGGAGGAGAGCCGCCCGGCTTTCCCGGGCTGTGTGGGAACCGGGCGGCTCCGAGAGACGGGGCCGTGCTCGGCGGCACGGGCAGCCCGGGTGCTCCTCGGCGTGGCCGCCCTGCCCAAACTTCCAGCATCCCCGCCCCGGTGCCTCCGTGCCCGGTCCCCCGCCCGCGGCGGGGCTTGGCAGCCGCTCCCAGCCCGCCCACCTGCCGGGCGCCCCGGGGCTGTCCCCTGCTCCGGCAGGCGGAGCTGGGCCCGGCCCAGCCCGGCCCGGCTCAGCGGGGCCCGGCTCAGCGGGGCCCGGCCCGGCCGCCCCGGGACGAGCTGGAGCTGCAGCTGCAGCCGCGGCCGCGCCGGCTCCCGGGGCGGACCGACACCCGCCAGTCGTTTGTTAAATACACTGTAGCTGGTTCTGTCGTTTGACATTTAAGTGTTTTCTTTTCATGGCTGACAGCACATACGAAAAGCTGGAGGCTGGATCATGGTTATTCGGCGGAGACCCGACGTGATTTACTTACATACAAAAGCTTTGCCAGGAACGTTTGGGCACTGCCTCTGATGCTGCTCTGCAGAGTGTAATTATGCCTCGCTTAATGTGGAGCAGCAACACACCTACTTAAAGGCTACAAAATGGCTTAATATTGAAGTCAAACAACAGGTAGAAGGGGAACCAGTGGAGACATCTGACATAATTCTTTCCCATTTACCTTCCCAGGCAATTGAGCACAGGTATCTATATTTAGACAAATGTAATCCTGAGGCTGAAATCACATTTATAGTTTAGAGAGTGAAAGAACTCCTTCCTCAGTAACAGGAAGAGCTTAGGCTTTCAGGAGGACATAAAATTTTCATTAATGGATCTCCAGAACTCTTTGTTTTACCAACCCCTTGGTAATCAAATAATTTGGTAGCCACTGTAACAGGAATTCACCCGGTTTTGCTTAGTTTGAGGGTTTTATGAGAGAAAAAAAAAAAAAAAAAGTGCTGAATTTCTGGATGTGTTGCCACAGGCGTTCCCTTATCTTTCAGTAAAATGAGAGGTGGGCTGCTTTCCACATTGTTCCTCCTTATGAAATGAAATGGAAACCCTTTGTTGCTGTGCAATTGTCTGTAACTTTTTAAAGGGGCAAGAAAGGACGAAAATGAACGTACGTCATCGTTCATTGTGGTAGACTTGAGGTGCAGTTCTATACATTTCTTTGGACTCATTTTCTCTTGACTGATGTATCTGAGCGTTTTTGGCAAACATTTGGGGGATTCTTCCCCATCCATTATGCTTTGAGCATCAAGGGAAATTAGTATGGAGTCATTTAAAGGAACCACTTTCCCAGAAACTACCCTATCAGAGCAGTTATGCTTCAACAAGACAGGCAGCACGGTGTTCAGCTCTGCATGTTAAGATGGGCTTGTTTATAGAGCCATTTGCAAATTCTGATAGCTTATATCCTAGCAAAAGCAAACATAAAAACCTATTGATTTTCTTGAAACACAAAACACGTCAGTATCGTTTCTGTAAAAATTCATACTGCTAGGGAACAAATGGTAGATTTAAACTGAACTCAGGCTAAAACTCAAGACAAAAGATTAAAACATCTTTCTGCTGTGACCTGAGGTCTGTGGACAAGTTATTTTCAATGTAGAAATACATACTGCTTAATACTTAAAATTGTCCTGGTACATGTTTTCAGGATCATATCCTGGACTTGTTCAGATAACCAAATACAACACCTTCATCGCCGTCTCAAACAAAATATGCATAAGCAGGCTTATGCACAGAGGTATCATTCAGATTACTGGAAATAGCAAAGGGAAAACATTTCTGTTCTTAAATTGAATCCAGACAGTGAAAGGACTCCTGGACCTACAGCGTAGGATTTTGTTTAAAAAAAAAAAAAGAAAAAAAAAAAAGGAAATAAAACCCAAAACATTTTATGTACCCTCTGTTTGCTGCTATCACTTTGTCAAAACAATTGCTATGACTACATCTCACACAAAGTTACCACTATGTTTAAGGCCTACTCCTGTTGGACTGAGAGTGTTTGTCTCTTTTAAAGTCATGTATTTTCTCTCTCTTCAAAGCAGTGTTTCTCAAACTGTGAAGCTGGTCTCTCTAGAGAGGCTCCATTCTCTTCTAGAGAAGACTAAGGCAATTCTAGGGAAATTGAGCTGAAAAAAAGGGTTTTTTTAAAACAGCATCAGAGCTAGGTGTTGAATACCCAGCTGCAAAACCATGTATTCAATGGATGCATTCTCCTTCCCCCAGCCCAGTGAGGAACTGGCCATAGAAAGACAGAAATGAGAATAGTCAGCTTGGACCACATAATACTTTAATGTGAAAAAGCATCTACTTTTTGGTAAGATCTCTATCTTTCCCAATTTTCCATCGATATATATATATATGTATATGTAATGTCCTTAACTCTGTATAGGAATAGGAAATATGATCAATTTGAGTATAACATAGTGGAGAGCATGCCAGTTCAACAAAGATTCCCATAACCCTCATTTTAGACCTTTGAACCCACAGATGAGATTTGAATTCCCACCGTCAGCCAGTAAAAGCTTATCAGTTTCTCTGGTGCGTGTGGAACAGGATACTGGTGTGTGTGGAGCAGGGTACTGGTGTGAGGAGCTGGAGATGGTATACAGGCACATGCAGGCGTGAGCACACGTGAACTTCAGGATGTATTAAAATCTGTGAGGGCACTTCAGCACCGTCTGTGATCTGTATATATAGGAACCATTCTGCAGATTTTCTGCTTATTTTACTGTCTGTCATTCCCATGTCCTTCTATACAGACATGTATGATTTTGATCAGGCGTGGGGTCTGTCTTTGGGGTGGGATGGGCAGTTGTAATTTTTTTCCCTGGCAAACTGCTTTTTCTATAGACATGGAATCGTTTATTACCCATTATATGGTAGTATCATTACATATGCATTGATATATGCAAGTTTTTAAAAAACATCTGTGGGACTTTGGCCTCAATACCATTTACATTCATGAAAACTTTGGCCCCACCAAATTAGGAACAATCTCAAACTGTAAATATTTTAAACAAAACCCAATGCATTCAAGATTTACCATGCTCTCTAGAAAGGCTGAAAAACCCTAGGGACCGCCGATTTCAGCTTTTTCCTGATATGTCATCTGTACACTGTCGCATTAAACTTCCTCTCACAACCTTTCCTCGGAGAAGTAACTGCTTAATAGCGTGACTGTGTAAAACCTCCAATGAATTTAAAGATAAGATGTAATTTCATTTTGCTCAAATCTGTATTGAACTGTCATGTCTTTGACCATGATGACATTATTCTGTTAGTAAACAGCTTTAAGTGTAAGCACAGATATTGCAGTGTAGTGCCGGGCTGCCTGTAACCAGCAGAGGGATGCAGTGTGGCAAGGGGAATTGCTGGTTTAACTATACAATCCACCGAAACAGTAGCATAAGTATGAGGCGTGATCTCTAATAAAACTCGAGCATACAACTGGATTTAAATAAGGGTCACCGAATAAGAATCTGGCCTCTAGTTCTCCATATGGCTGCGAAATTAGCCAGATTAGACTGAACTAAATCGGATGTTCTTCCAATTTCTGCAGTGAACAAAGAATGAGAATCATATGGAAATTCTCCTAATGTGTATTAATCACTTTCTTTTACTTAGATGTTTTACTTTTCTTCATCAGTTGTAATTTCCTTTAAACCATTTTTATCAACCAGTAACTTCTGAAATAGGGAAAAATGCTATTAATGCCTGAGGAAAGCTGTGAGATCTTACTTTGTCCTCGCACGTCTTTGTTCTGGCTGGATGAAAGACTTCACTCCACTATATGACATTTCTATTGCATTTAAGAAAAACTACACTATATTTGTTACAAGCATTTCTCAACAGACTAACTGCTTAAACAAATTACTTGGATTATTGCTAGTGTAATATTGACACACAAAGGCAACATTTATCAGTTGCCTGCATTTAGGAACTGAACAGTAAATGGAGACACACGTGCACTGAAAACTCTTACAAGAGTAATACTGCATCTTATTGCCAATAACAAGTCTTACTTGCTCAGAGACAATAATTTTTTCTCCATTTCTTACTCATATGAAAAAAAATAAAAGAGAAAATGACAACAGTTTCTTGCCATTTTTACCTGTAGGGCACATTCAGTTTAAAGGGCAGAGCAAGATTTAATCACTGTTATATTGCTCATGATTAACCAGAATTTCTCTTGATTAAGCAGGATATAATCAATGATTTGCTTTTGGCAAAAGATAAACAAAACAAAAAAAAAAAAAATCACAATTTCTTGCAATTATAATAATGCTTTAATTTCCAGCATAAAAATTAATCGCAGTTTGTTACAGCTTTATAATTATTAAATTATGCATTTTTAACAATACATTCATGCATATTCTGAAATAGTGATTCCACCTCTTTCAGTTTCATTTCTTGAGTCATCACTGTCAAGTAAATGGTAACTTTGGACAGGTGTGAGGGCCCTATTCTGCTGCAGTGGAAAATGAAATTTCTATTGATTTCAGCAGTAGCTGGACTGGCCAGTTTTGAGAAGATTGCTACTCTGAATACGGCAGACGTGGTATATTCTGCAGCTGAATAGTGGAGCCAGACCCTGTTTAATATGAGATCTCACAGCTGAGAACTTCTGGCAATGTTTACATCCATGTATGACTGAAAAAAAGGAAAACTGAATGAATCTGAGCAATCATTCTTGATAATTTTAAAATACTTATATACTTATAGAAGTAATTTGTTTTTAAACAGTATCTCTGATATCGCCAAGCATGGTTTTATCTGACCTCTACCCTGCTGCTTCTTTTTTTCTCTGCTTTTTCCTTAAAGAAATTATGAAGGTTGATATACGGAGAAACCTAGTATCATTTTAGTCTTTGGATGTTTTATGTGTCTCTTACAGTATCCCATGGATACTGAAGTACAGAATCATGTTCCGTATTCATGTCTCCGTTGTACAGTGGCTTTCCAAAAGAAATGTTTGCGGCACTGCAGCTGACACAGAGCTGAATAAATAATAATGAATAAAACTTTGTGTGTAGTGTTTGTTTTGCAAACTTGCATAAGGTATGGTCAGCATTTTAAAATTACATTTTTGCAGCACTTGCTTTGTGCCTTATTCTCAATTTCAAGGCAATGACTTCTTCATGCAATTTTGAAAAACATGAAGTTTTTCTTATTTCTTGTCTGAAAGTTTTCCTTGTCTTCTTTATTAGAGCCATTTCTAAATGTATATTGGAGTTTTTTCATTGAAATATTCTTAAAATTCTGTTGTTTGCAGCAAACCCTTGACATTTGGCAGAGAGCAAATCTGGAGCTAGGGATATCTCTTTTCCTCGTCCTTGATTTGCAGATCAAATGTAGCCATGACATAATACTTCACAAATCATTGTTTACTTCCTTTGACCTGTACTACTCACCATATCGTGTTCACACACAAAAACTAAGAGAACACAAATACTCAAACTTATATTTCGCTTACACTGGTGCTGAAACACTAGCAAGGCACAGTGCACTGGGAAAAAAAGTGCAGCTGGCCTTGCTCTGTATTTGAAGTTCAGGTTCAAGAGTGGGACTAAACACACTGGGGACCACAACCAGGATATTTTTTTTAAATACTGGCCCAGCTGCAGCTTGGATTTAAAGCATCTTCACCCTGCTTGCAATGCCTGCTGCTGAAATGGATGGGGGAGCTTGGCTCTGCTTAGTGTATCCAAAATACATGAATGAGAGCTCAGGCTTGGCTTTGGGTAGCGTTCTTGAGCTAGAACTTGCCCTGTATAAGCGCATCAGGGTTCAGTCTGAACTCATGGTGCATATAACATGGATTCAGCTGTAGGTTGGGACCCACATCAGATTGCCGATGTGCAACACAGCTGGAAGCACAAGGAACAGGGAAGTGATTTTGCCAGGAAGCAGCTGATATTGGGAAGCAAGCAGCTAGGTATCACGGGAATACACGTGAGCTTGTGGAACCTGCCTTGCCCTGAACCTTAGAAAAAGAATGCAAGTAGCTGTGACAACAAAAAAAAGTAAAGAAGAGCTTTTCTTGCACAGCAGTGAAGCTTCTGAAAAGGCCATTTTGATAAAATAAAAAAAAAATGCAAAGTGTTTTAACTTATTTTTAGACTAATTTTACATGCTTCTGGTTGTGAAACAAATGGTCATGACAAATCACACTGCTCTCACTAATGTCTGTGGGATATCAATGCAGACTCTGGCTGCTTCCAAGTGACTAAGTACACTATTTTAGCTTTGCCCCAACAGACAGATTCTCTATTGGTATCCCACTGATGTTTCTTATAATACATAGATTGAGTCACACCAAGCACTTTTTTTTGGGAAAAGCTGATTTATAATTCACTTTTAGAACCTCAGTACAATCAAGAAACTGCTAATACCACAGCCGGTGACCTTCTGCATTTGTAGACATCTCTCTTGAGAAATTAAATTGACTTTTTTTATCTTAGCATGTAAATATCCACAGCGCACACTTTGACCCATTGTTTGCAGTGTTTCTAACACTGAAGAATGTAGTGTTAATAGATTTTATGAAGTCAACAGTGGCAGCAGCAGTAGCATTTTGATTGTGAGCAATACTCAGCCATTTCAATCTTGCTTTCCCATGAAACCTATATAGGGGAGGCTTTATCATGGTATTTAATTAACATAAATGCAAATGCTGAGATTTTCCTTTCTTTTTCCCAAGTACATAATGTAGTTAACTTGAAACAAACCTGCCAGCTTGTAGAGAAAAAGCATTCTGCTATGCAGACCTAGTTATGTTGGACATAGACTCTAGCAGTCAGCTGAATAGTTTGGGTTGCTGGATGTCAGATGCTGACCAGTTAGGACCCAATCCAAAGGCTGAGGAACTCACAGAAGAAAAAAAAAAAAAAAGAAAAAGAAATCTCGTTAACACTAATGGACTTTGAATCTGGCTATAATAATATAGCCACATATCACACAGAGAACTTGCTTTAAAACAAGGATGCTGGAACAAATATAAAGAGAATTTGAACTCTTTGTTATTGATATGAAATGTTATGCAAACAATCACAGAAATGCCATTTACATTGAAGGTACGTGATGCCTCAAATTTTTTGACCTATCTGAAGTGTATCTCACTCCACTGGCTTTCACTAGTTATATAATTTATTTGCTTCTGAGAAGAGATTAACCTTTAACTGCTTTCTTTAGCAACGTTTAGTAAACAGACTGATAGCATGGAGATGATCTATGCAAACAGCAAAGAAGGATTTCTTCTACTCATGTTGCCATGACAATTTAGATTTTTCCTGTCAACTCCTGAGAAGCTCCAAAGTCATTTCCTTAAAGCAGTGAATCAGGGAATATTTTGGAAATTGAAGTTGCTCTCTTTTTTTCAATTTAGTGTCATTTAACACAGTAAGGGCCCTGACCCAAAAGATTTTAAAATCTGCAAACAAGAACTGTTGCAAAAAATATAACGTCATGAAACCCTCTTTATGGATCTCTGTTGATTTACACCAGCAGAGAAGCTGACTTCAGATGCATTATCGAGTGATTTAGATTTCATTTATTAATTATATGATAATAATAAATAGTCATAATAAAACAAAAAATGGATAATGAAGAGCGGAGAGGCCAGCTTATAGCTGTCATTTTGATCTTCATGACAATATTTTATCTTGCAGCTCTTTTGAGGAAATTAGATTACAGAAGGATTATAGAACAAAGAAGGACTAATAATTTTATTTTTGCTACTGTTTCAATTATAAAATTAGTTCAATGAATGAGAAATAAGATCAAATAACTGTTGTCCACATATTTAAATTACTATCCAAGATACTTCCCGTATACAAAGTTATTACCAATCAAACTGAACTTCCCTCTTGATTTATTTTAAATGAAATGGATTGTTTTGAAAATACCTAAAACTAGTCCAAACTACTTTAATTTAATCCCTAAGAAATAAATTACTGGCTTAAAGAGGTATTTCTTAGGTTGCTGTTAGCAGCGAGGGAAACATGGTAAAAGAAAAGAAGATAACGTGAAGTGCTGTTTCTGCTGGGAAAATAAGTTTCTCTGTATAGAAGACAAGAAAAGTAGCTCAATAATGGTTTTCTTTTTAAAATGTTCCTGGCAGATGATGGCTACTGAGTTGGTGTAGTTTGTTTACCTCTTTGCAATGGATTTGAGATGAGTCATAACACATTAGAAGGAAAACTGAGAAGTTATTTTGTCAAAGTGAATTCAGTTTTCCTTTTTTTATATATGTATTCAAATTATTAGTTCTCTTTAAACAGAGACACCTAATTGATTTTTTGTTTTAATGTTGATTCTTGTTGTGTCCATACATCCAAGTTCCTGTTGCTAGAAATGGTAAGTCCAGATCTATAATTTCTGTATACTGGATAAGGTGTCTGGGCTGGAGCCTTCTTTCTGTTAGCACCTCATGCATCTTTAAAGGACTAGTAATTTTATTGTCAAGCTAGTTTGGACCACAATAATTTCAACCTCTACAAGCACAGTTGTTTTTTGCAAGCCTTTCTATCCCCTTGCCTTCAGAGTGGGAGCTGACTGAGTAAGGACTGTAGGATGGGTCCTCAAGATTTCATGTTGTAGAGAAATCTATATTTCCATCTTGTTTCCTTATTGACTTTATGAGGGCACTTTACTGGTAACACATCAGTGTATCCACAAACAGTGTTGAGGTAAAGTGGTACTTACTTATATGAATATTTGATAAAGAAACAGGCTTGTGGATGGAATACACTTATGATATATCAGGTCATATGCATTCAGCATGAAAAACAACCTTCTTTTTCCAAAATATCTGATGGAAAAGGAGATCTGTTTGTTGAATAAAAGAACATGTACACGCTGAACAATAGAAGCGTTTCTCTGAGCTCATTTTACCTGCAAAACAAGTTATAATGCAAAGTTCAAGGATGCTGGGAAGGGGGCAGAAAGTACTGTTTATGGTCAAGAGCCTAGATCTGTATTTTTATTTTCTTCTCAGGAGTGCCAAATATCTGCAGTTCCTACTGCTGTAAGAGAAAACTGCAGATCTCAGCACTTTTGAACATCAAGGAATTTGTACTGTACTTACTTTTACATTTGAGAATCATCATAATCTGGTTGTAATATAGTGCTGTAAAGAGAATGGATAGACAACAATATACAGGATTTACTACTGTTGTCTCCCAGGTAGTATCTGAATTAAGCAAAGTTTCCAAATCTAGAATTGTGTTATTTTTTTAGGAAGGAGAGATTCCTCAAGAGAAGTTTTGGTTGGTTTTTCTTTAAAACTGTTGTAATTCTGTGTATAAACCCCCCCCCGGATCTGATGTACCCTGGAACAAAATGTTTGTGATTACAAAGCAAACATTAAAAGCAGCAGCAAATCAGAATTTGGAGTGAAGCCAACTCAGAGACTACTGCCTATATTGGATAATGGAGGCTGTTGGCCTGGCCCAGAACTAAGAGCAATTAGTTCCACCTCCACTTTATCTCTTCTATGAGTATTCATCATTTTTACCTTTATCCCACATTGATGGTAACTAATTGCAGTTCCTTGGGGCTCCATTTTTCTTTCTAAGAAACAGGCCATTTGTAAGGGGTGAGGCAGGCTCTGGTGGAAAAATGGTATCTATCTACACAGTTTTACCACTGTAGGATGGGCACCAAACTTCTGATATTGTTGTGCATCACTCTGCAGACCGTGTTTGCAAGATGGATAGGTTTATGCAAACATTTTGATTGTGCTTTGTCACGTAGCACTGGTACATTCAGGTACAGTTTTGTAAAGCAGAAGCAGCATTCTGTGCGACTGTCTCAACAGCAGTGTGCTTCTCAGACCTACTCAGTCACACTGTTGTTGTCTAGGTACTATTCCAAAAGAGTGATGTGCATGAGGATCAGGTCCCCTGGGGGGAAAAAATCAATTAAAAAAAGAAACTACTTTTTGACGCTAGAAAGATAATGTACTGCCCACCGTGAAAAAATAAGCTATTGTGGTGACAGACTGTGTCAGGTGAGGGATGGGCATTCAGCACAGAGGACAGCATAGGCAGCCGATGGAAATCATTCTTATATTTCATTGACACACTCTTCAATACTACCACTGAGGAAGATAAGCTATCTCAAAAAAGAAGCTGCATATGAAAGAGCATGACAGCGTGTAATGGAGGTTTTAGTCAGGACTGTTTTATTTTTTTAAATCAATCCTTACTCTTGTCATTTGCCCTCTTCCACTCAATTTTTTTCTAGGATATTTTGTCTATTATTATATTTATTCTTTAAATGAAAGTTCATTAGTCAGTGACATGTATAGTGTGATTTATTAATTTGCTTTATGGTAAATCTTAGAGTATAGATTATATGAACATAGAGAAAATGAAATGGACAACATGGACAACATTGTGAAAGGAAACTCAGGCCTGGGGAATGTTATTTCCTGTATAACCAGAATTAAGCAAAAAGCCTTATCTTCTTAAACTTAGTCCATAGCAGCTTCATGCTGCCCTGTATTTTATACAGGACATAGCCCAGATTAGTTCACTCACATCCATCAATAATTATTCAAATTTTTTTCTGATCTTCATTACTGGCATTTGTCTTACTGAAGAGCAATGCATAATCACCTTCCCTTATTGTCTCCAGAAACACAGGGATACTGGTGTAGTCTTAGTGAGCAGAACTGGTAATACAGCTCAAAACTTGAAATGTCTGCTGGCAAGTGCCCTCAGTGGAAGCCCTGGTGCCACTACTGTGCAGGTCTCATGTGGTCTGATAAATAACGACTGGTGCCCTCATGGGCATGGCGGTTCAGTTGCTGAGCTGCTACATAGCCTTTATGCTGACATGCTGAAAATAATGGCTTTTATGTTGTAGGACTGGCAGAGCTGGCACCATCAGATCTGCAACATCAAACACTATTTCTCTTTCTTTTCCCCCATACTGTTTCTTTAAAATTTTCCTTTTGCAGACCTTATCTTTCTTGTTCCAGTCGCTTTATAATTTCCTTCTCTTCTGAAGGAGTATAAGACACCTTCTTTGTTAGGCTCCAAAGTGGCTGTTTAACATTCTTATGGAGGAAAGCACCCAGGGTCTAATCTGTGATGAATCCTGCACTGGGAACAACCAGCACAAAGGCTGAAGATGGGCACAGAGCACTCTCAAGACCTGAAGAACTAAGTCAGGGACATAAGCTGTGCCCAGATTTTGTGCATGTCCCACGACTTCGGTTAAGTTTCAGTCTTCACATATTCAAAAATGCAAAAAGCATCACATCAAATCAAATCAGAACAACATACCCTATCTCTGACAATGGCCATTAGCGAATGCATAGAAATAATTGCAGGAGACAAGATATAGACAACTTTATATTTTAGCAGCATTTGGCCAGTTTAGGGAACTCTTAGCCAGAGGTTGCATCTATGTTCAACATCCATCAATAAATTTAATCTTCATTAATCTGTTCTTGAACCTATCCATAATTCAGACTATTTTCTGACAATCTGTTTCACAATTTAATCCCTGCTGTGCAGAAAAGCACTGTATTTTGCTTGTTTTGAAGCTTCTACCTGCTCATTTCCCTGAGCACTTCCAGCCCTTTGGAAATACTTCAGACTTCACAGAACTTTGCATCTGATAGAAAAAGGTGATGTGAATCTGTAAATTACATACTTTTCCCATGTACACCTAAAAATTCCACATGGATATTTATATTAACTAACTTCAAGTAATACTAATGTATGATTCCCAAATGCATTTCTCATAATTTTTAACAATCATGATGTTGTAGTCAGTGTTGCTGATGCACTCAGAAGAATAATAGTCTGTATTCCATTATAAACAGCCACTTCCCTCTATTCCACCATCTCATTACCTAGTTTCTATTCTCATCAATAGTATTTTTATTGTTTGCTTTCCAATAAATAGTAAAGACCGTACATGGTGACCATCTGAATGACAGTGATGTTCATTTTGCCCTGTGAGAGATTTCTGGAGGGGCAGCAGAGAAAATGTTTAGAAAGTTAGGTCCTGGGAAGAAATGAATACAGCAAACCAGGTGCTTAGTGATCTCCTCTCCCACTGAAGTCAGCTTCCATGGAGTGTGTTAGTTGCTTATTGATAATATAAAGTGCACTATATAGTAGTTTCGTCTTGCATATATGCTATTTGCCCCTCTGTGGTCCAATGTATTACTGGTCACAAGTGGTATCTTGAAGGTGTTCTCTTTCCTGGGACAATAAGCAAAAGGCCTGGAGAAAACTGTTGGGGGTTGTGACAAACTTTAATGATGGGATCTGGTGAAGGATTAGGTTTCTGTGGAGATTAGAGAAACTGCAAGAATTCCTGTTAGAAAAGGTTTGGGAAGAGGTCCATTATACTGAGAATGCTGAAACCATGTCATCCTTCTAAATCAACCAGTTTCCCCTCTCCTAAGACCCAGATCTAGAACCAATTGCAAAAAATAAAAAATAACATTGAAAATTCTGCCCTTAGAGAGAGGCTTATCTCAAACCTTAAAACATGCAAGATATTACATGAGCTCCAATCCATAGGTTTCTGGTTTTAGTTTCATGTTAGAAAATTTGTCACTGTCCAAAAAAGAATTGTTTCTCTTGTTCCCTAAGACAGCAGCCTTCCGACATGCATTTAAGCTGGCTCTGAACGGGATGTACAAATTTTACCTCTTCATCTTCCTCTCAGAACCGTCTGTAGGAAAGCCTATCAGCATCATAAAAACAAAACAAAGTGATGCAAATAAATAATTAGCAAAAGCATAGCTGACCATTATGAACAAGAGTAGCATGAGACAGAAGAAATCAGAATCTCTTTAATGTTAGCAAGTCCCCCATGACTATTTTTGCTCTTTCATTCTGAAAGGCCCTATTTCATTTCCATAAAAGAGAAATTTCTGAATTTTTCTGGATAGATTCTACTCAGGAAAGGAAGGCATTAATTACCCCTGTCCTGTGCAAACAAAATAATTGCTTAACTTTTGACAACTGGCAAGAACACAGGTTTCAGAAAGATGACTGGAAAAGGACTACATCTGAAGAAGATGTAATTTATCTGATGTACTGCAATGTAAATTTCCAGCGAGACAAGGGAAAGATTCTTTGAGTAGGACTATTTTAATGGGATAACAAAATTATTTTTCAAGCAAGTTTTGATTTCTGCTTGATTAGAAAAAATCATTTATTAAAATGAGAAAATGTCTGAACACCTAAAGATTATGCTTATAGAACAGATTAAGTTTACAAATAAATACCATGTTTAACTAAAAAGTAATAGCTCATTTTAGGTAACAATACTTTGATGCTGGTTTGGGATGACATAGAAATTTGTGTAGTCCTTTGTTTATATATTAAGCTTTCCTCTTAAGAATTACTCACTTGACCATAAGAAAAAAAT
The DNA here is from genome assembly GCA_031468815.1 of Morus bassanus. Taxonomy (NCBI): domain Eukaryota; kingdom Metazoa; phylum Chordata; class Aves; order Suliformes; family Sulidae; genus Morus; species Morus bassanus. The sequence goes on from CM062569.1 coordinate 91,753,840, forward strand.
ACCATATAGAATACCTCAACCACTTTTATCAAAGGATCAGATGGCATATACATTTAATTGCTTGAATTAGTAGAATAGTGTTTCTTCAGAGAAAATTATTTAAAGAGATTTTGTTGATAAACTATAACATTCCTTACTGTTATGTTGCTGGCATAACCCTTCAATATCTGTCTTGTCTTCGCTCTGCCTAGAATAATATTTGGTTAGTATAGCGTATGTACTGAAAATTTCAGCAAAAAAACCCTGCTCATTATTCTAATGCAATATAATATAACTTATTAATTCAAGAGCTAGATGTGAGATGTGCTGAACTCTTCAGTTCCTAATTAATTTCATGGATGTTGAGGACACTTAGCAGTAAATAAATACACAGAAGAATTTAAGCATCAAGGTCTCCCTTTATTGTGAAGATATTTACACCTAGTACTTAGATCACTGAACTACGCCAGAAACGCCCAAATTTACGCATGCCTATTTTTCATTAGAAAATTTCCTTTGAGCCAGAAATTACGTTTCTGGGCATATTCAGAATGGTTGCATACTCTCAATTTGTATAGGACTGTAACTGAATAGTCATTGTAATCTTCAATATAGATGCTCCTTCATAGGGATAAAACTGCTTGGCTTTCTTTAAGTGCGCCTGCCAACTTTGGCCTTATATAAGATACTCCTGGGGGTGGAAGTGGTGCCCTCTCATTTTGCCACAGCAGAGAGAGTAATTTAACAGTTGAAGCACTTAGCTAGATTGTGAAAAAATCTACATTCAGCTTCCTCTTCCCTGAGAAAGTTAAAGCCTGTCTCATCCTTTTTTTCTGGCATATACTATGACTGCCCTAGGCTCTCTGCTGTTGGTGCTGTGAAGGTTTCCTGTTGAAGTTTCCTTTGAGGGTAGAAGGTTTGGGTCCAAACCTTGCCTAAAGGAACTCAATATAAAATATTTAAAAAGCTGCTGGAACAGTAACTGGACTCCTACTGGTCCCCTCTTACACGGAGAGCATTACTTGCCACATCAGAGTTGTGCTCCCAGTTGGGTTTCTGTCTTGCTCAGTGAATATTCAATTATTCTATGAAAAGTGGAACTGTAAGTAGTCCACCTGGAATACTGCTCTTGGGTTCATTTGCCAGGAACCTCCTAAAAGATAGGTGCTGCAATACCTATTTTCAGCTCATTTCAGGAAATAATTGATAGCTTTTATCATTAGGGACTTAACAATCATCACATTATGCCCTTCGAATAAAATCTATGAAGAAATCTTACAAACAGATTACAAAGAAATGCTATTATTGGAGGGATTGTTTGATTTGTCATGAGGTTCATATTTATTTAAGACCTGGGCAAAATATTTTTTTATTCTACTACAAACTTTGCAGCACCACTTAACTAATGAGGTATCTGACACATTTCTGCTGACATCACCATTGATATTGGAGAGATGAAAAAATTTAGGTCTAGGTATAACTCTCCCATTTGGATTTGCATGTATTAGTCTTAAGGTGCCTAATTACCATAGTAATGAATATAGTATAAATAGATGCGTATACATGTGTCTGAGAGAGAGAGAATTGCAGTCATCTATTGTGGAGATAGTCCCATAGTTACCTTTCGCTGTTCTTCAAGTTTTGTCATTTTTCTAATCATATAAAAAACGTTTTCTTTGTTTATGAGTGCAGCATTCACGGCAAGCTGCTGCCACATAGGAAGATGTTCTGTCTGAAATACTTCACCCTAACCCATTGAAGTTCTGCAGCTCAAGTCCATGACCTTGAACTTCAACCAGGGATTTCTGAAATACCGGAGGGATGTGCTGGCAGTGTATTGCCTTGCTTATCAGCTGCAACATTACATGGGTTTTCACCTCAAGGCACAAGGAGTCATGGTAATTGAGACTGGAGGTCACAGATGTGTAAATTTATCACTAAGTCCATTTCATTCAGGATGACACATTGCATTTTGGCTCCCTGTAAGTGGAGGAATGCATTTCAAACAGCTTTTGATAGCTATCCCACCTTGCTAAGGATTAGAGCAGCCTGGAAAGCGCCTCCCCACCTCCATGAATGTAAAGCAAACAAAATCTTTTCAATTTTACCACTCTCTCTTGAAGACAATAGTTCAATTTTTCTACATGTGGTAAAATAACACATATACACACACGAAAAAAACTCAACAACTGCAAAAGAAACAGCATGAAGTACACACTTCTTGTGATTTCTGTTTTTCTCATCAAAACCACTTTTAAGAACATACTTTTAAACAACTAGCAAGGAACCCGGAAGGACAAAAGGCTATTTACTGACAATATTTAAACCATGTCTGTCTAGGAATGATTTTTGCAGATTGGAAAAAAGCAAGCAAACGTTCTTTCTTCAAAAAAGATTAAAGACAGTCAAGGAAACTATATATCAGTGAATTTAACAAGGGTTATGGGGAAAATTAAACTACTATAAGGAAGTGTGAAAGAACAGCTTGAAAATCAGTTTGATTAAGGATAACCAGCATAGATTCAGGCATGGAAGGTCATGCTTAACTAACCCGCTGGAGTTCTTTGAAGGTATTACTGCCACTGTAGATAAGGGAAATTCAATGGATGTAGTCTACTTGTAAGCCTTTGACACGGCACCACTTCTGAGATTAATAGCTAAGAGAAATCATCATGAAGGCAAAGAAACTGTGGGATGGAAAACTAGTTTAAGTGTAGGCCACAGAGGGAAAATCTGGACAGAGTTTCTGAGAAGTCAGTGTTAGTCCTCTGTTGTTCATGATTATGTATGTCTAAATGTAAGTGATGGAGGGAGAATTTGTAGCTTATGAGGGATCTAAAAGCATAGCAAGAAGTGCAGAGCAATGTGATCATATTCAAAAGGTGTATCATCTATATAACTTGTTCAGCAAAAATAAACAAAATTTGGCTAGGAAAATATAGAATAATTAATCTAGGAACACAAAACCAAATTAGAAAATACTCACTAAATAAAACAACCATTCTATATATTAAGCAAGAAAACAAATTAGGAATTACTGATGACATAAATTGAAGCCATCAGCCCAGAGCAAAACGCATCATTTTAAATGGTCAACAAGATGCAAAGATGTTTTTAGCAGAGAGAAAACATATCAAAGAACATTAAGAATATTGTTAGTGCACACAAAACCATAGTAAAAGCATCTCTAGGACATGGTCTACAATATTGCTAATAGTTGTTCAGGGAAAATAATATTTTCATGTTGGGATTCATTGTACGGAAACAAAGGATATAAGGTCCCAATAGCTGAACTGCGAAGAATGTTAAAGAACCTCGGGGTTTTTTACTGTAAACCAGGAAAATATATGATGTTTTTATTATAGTGGGACCCAGGGATTCTAGTCAAAATTAAGGTCCTATTGTGTTAGGCATGCTAATGGAAGACAGCACCTTCCTGTGCCAAGGAGCTCATAATAAAACAGCTTAACTATAGAGACAAGGGGAAAAAAAGACACAAATGACACAGTAATTTATCCAGAGAAGGTCTGTGCCTGAATTGTGATCTAGGATTCATATTTTATGAGTCCCAGGTCAATACTTTATATAATGAGTTACATTATTCTGTTATAGGTGTAAGGGTTTTGCTTAATATGGGGTAGAAAACCTAGGTGATTATCTGTTTTATACATATATATAAGCTTAGAAATAGAAAATTCTTACTCTGCATTTGTTCAGGTCTTAACCTAAGTCACTGATCCCAGAGACATCTACTTAAATCTAGTAAAGATTAGATTAAATTCTTAAGGAATCTCAATATTCATTCCTAAATATCTGAATTCCACAGTAAAAATACATATTACTTTTTAAGGGAAAATAATTAAATAATATATATAGCAAGTCCAGAAGGCATTTACTTTTATATGAGAAAAACAAGGTGAACAAAATTAACAAAAATTGACTGAAATGGCTTTTTTTTGATTAAGGTGGGCTTCATTCTTCATGACTTTCTTATGATCTGAGGTTTGCTAGGAAAGAAAAATATTCTCAGAAGATCAGCATTTCCCCCTAGTTACGGGAAGTTTCTTTGCTGTATGACTCAGAGCTTTGAAGTTCATATATTCAATCTTTTCTTTCATACATATATTCACTCTTATAGCTAGGGCTATATCCTAAAAGGGACTTTGCTGCTACAACACTAGGAGCCCTGTTGCCTAACTTCCAAACATCTGGTCCCAAAGCCTGAAACTAGAAGTCTGTGCTAAGCTTTATTTCTTGGGAAAAACCTAGGCATCTTGGAATGGAATTGTAAATAGGGACCTATCAGGGTGTTTGTAGCAGAAGACGCAATATCCCGTCTCCCTTCCTCCTCTACGAAAGAAGTATTTCACTTAGCCCTGTGAGAAGGAAATCCTTCTTTCCTCCTGTATTCCATCTTCCTAGCTATCCTCTTCTCTTCCTAAACGACAAGACAAGACATTGTCATTTTAATTTCAAAATATAATAACGTGAAGAGTCTTATCTGGCCTTCACGCTCTTCAGTGCAATACAGTTACGGATTTAGCACCGTCATTGCTTCAGTACCTCCATCTCAGAACAGAGGGAACAGACCAGAAAAAGACTGCCTCTGGTAACACTTCTTTGCTAGCCAAAATAGAGACAGGCAATGTTAGCGCCTCCTTATAACAGACATTCAATGAATATGCCTATATACCAAACTGCATGAAAAACTCAGTCCAAGGTTGGCCATTCTTTGCTCAAATGGCATATAGTCTCCTGTCTGGTGGTAACTGTAGATCCTACTCCTAAACCCTCATGTTATTTTTTATATGGTTCAGGCTCATGTAAAATACTCCTGATCTTCCAGTCCAAGCACATTTTACTCAGAGTGAATTTTGCAATGGGAACATGAGTCAATGAAAACATTGGTGGCCTTAGTTTGGTAACAATTCTGAACTGACTTATCTGCTGTAGCATTTGTAGTCACTATTGAGGAGTTCACTGTGCATGGGGGGAGATGCAGCCTGAAGGCAAGGAACTCCCAGGAACTTGGGTCAAGGGCATTTTCTGTGTTTGTCTCCTCTCACATCAGTCCTGAACATAAACACAGGTAGGGACAGGGAACATAGCCTTCCTTTAGGGCCTGTTTCACTAGATGAAAACAATTCAAGTCTGATGTGGAGGATCTGGGAGAGAATAATGGTATCCTACAGATCTAGTGGGGTTTTGTGGAAAGTTTGGGGCTCTAAAACATCCTATAAGGACTTTTTACACGTTATATGTGGAAGTCATTGGAAAAAGCTCAAGCATCATAAGAGTTTAGGTGCTTCCAGGTTGAGGCAGAAATAGTTTTCAGGGTACTGATTTGGGGACTTCTGTTCCAGTTAAGCCCTAACCTTGTTTTCAGCAAGAAAGGTGCTACACTGCTGGTTCAGGACTGCAGGGCAAGGCCCCAAGCGCCCATGAGGTGGGCGGAGGCAGTGCTGCCAGCCATGGGCACGCAGCACGCTGAGCCCAGTGGGGAAGCTGTTGGCCAGGGATGCTGGTGGAGAGGCTGGCAGGCAGGGAGGCCAGTGGGAGGCCAGCAGCAAGGGAGGCTGGCTCCTTTCCTCCCTCTCTGTTATGAGATGCAGGGTCAGAGGGAGGTAGGCCTGCAGGTGTGTCTGCTGTCAAAGACAAGGGCCTGATGCTTGTAAGTCCACTTTGCTTTTGACTTTACTATAGATACAACTGGAGTTTTTGAAATGATCTTTCTCAGGCATGAAGAAGTGCATTTTAAATTTCTTATTAGATAATGAGTAGTCTTTTTCTGAACCAAAAAGATATCCAGGTTAACATCTTGCAGAACAGTTCTTATGGAACCTTGACAGCAAAAGCTGTTTCTTGAAAAGAAGAAAATTAGTACATTTACTTGATGCGGGGTCTTAGAACTGAGTAGAGAAGAGGCATACTATTTTGTATTTACCATTTCTTTCTCTTTGTATTTATGCTGTTAACACTGAAGTCAAGCAAAACATTTTTTTCCTTTATAAATGTCTTGAGAATATCACCTGTGGTAGACAGCTTATTAATCATTTGCTGCTTAAAACACACAGGTTTGGACATCTGCCCTAGCTCTTTATATAAAAACAGGCAAATGGTTTTCAGGTCATGCTCTCAGACCATATTTACTTAAAAAAGAAAGTTGATAAATTGTTTACTGTGGCAAGACAGCATAAATTTAAAATCGGATTTCAAGTGAAGAGATATATTGTTTATGTGACAGCCTTCTGTGTTTTTCCCAGTTAATATTCTTTCAGAAATAAGCAGCTGAAAAACTTTTAAAACCCTAATATCTTTATTAATTCAGTTTACCTAGCAAAGGTTTTAAGCTTTTGTAACTCATAAAAGCAAAGATATCACCACAGATTTGTCTAGGATCTAGAAGATAATAAAATCTTACAGTAGTTCTGCATGTCAGAATTTCCATAATTTTCAAAACATGATTGATCACTGACAAAGATTTGCTATGTGTTTGGCATGGCCTACTCAATATGCAAAGTATGATTTTAGAAATGACTTAAATTATTTGCAAATTGTCTCAAGAGTTCCTCTTGTTGGAAACAGTTCCAACAGTTTCAGACACATTGTATTCATATAAAATGTGCCGCTTTTTAGTTCGAGAATTAAAAAAACCCACCTGAAAAGCTTGAAGTGGAGCCACTGCTTGCTTTCAGAATATACTACTATGACCCTGTGTAAATTTTCCCTGACTGATTTTATTGGGATAACAGAACTCCACTGGATGGTATTTGACACACATACCAAACAATCAGAAAGTACAAAAGGTGACATTTCAGAGGGAAAAGTATGCTTATACAACTTGTTACTTTTTCATACACATTTAAAAGTTCACTTACTGGATAACAAAGCAAAAAACCATTTGACCACTCTCTACAGAGAACAGCAACTGTCACCTATGGAGCTCAGTGGACACTGAAGTAAATTTTTTAAAGGTAGGATTTAATGGCTATAAAATGTTAATCCATCTGGGTGGTTTAGAAATCAAAATCTTATTTTCAAAGTGATTTGGACACTTAGAGTAAGTCAGATGCTACAATGAGTAAAATCAAAAGACTGTCCCCAGACACCAGACTCCCTACACTTGTGTAGGGAGCATTAGATGCCTGAGAAGAGAGTCCCAAACAGCAGCAGACTGAATGGGCAGCATCCAACAGACAGCAATTAGAGAATATTTTGGTCCCTCAGAACATCAGAGAATCACACATCCTTTTTTACAAGTCAGCTACAGAAAACTCCCCTGAATCAGGGTGCCTAAATTTTTTCTTTACAGAAAACCAGTCAAGGTCACTTTTTAAAGGACTGGTGCCAGAAGAAGAGGGAGTAATACCATGGTCTTTATACAATGTTGACTAGTTACAGCATATTCCAAATGTAATTTCTTTTTGCCACAATAGGAGATTTATATCTATACCTCTTATTCACTTAGAATTTATTCTAACCATTAATCTCAGGCACATGGGTCGTGCTTCCTGACAAAACATTTCTACAATGCAGAAAAGAATTCAGGATACCTTGGGTCAATGACACACATTTAGAAGCAGGAAGTTTTGGAACTTGTGGTAAGGACCTTTTTTATTTTAACATACAATTATGGCTCTAATTAAAAAAAGTAAAATCTTGGCAGAAGGACTGATTCTTAGATTTTCCCATTCCTAAATAGATGTCCAGATTACCAGATTATAGTTTCGTATGTCATGCTCTTTCCCAATGGAGGACTGTTTTTGTATGCCATACAAAATTAGACAACTTCAAAAGGAGGCGCTGACATTAGAGAATAGACATTGTGTTTAGGACACCACTGAGATGAGATCTGAATTTGAATAAGTCTGTCAAAGGGCTAATGTCCTGGCTGAATAGTGCTTCAACACCAGCAATAGCTAGGTAAACTATGGCATCAAGGGAGAAACTGCCTTTATTTTGTGCACAGTCTGATCTGTTGAAATGCTCTAACAACACTAATCAGTCCAGCTTTTTTACATAACATAGATGGAGAAAGATCTTCTTTCAATATTCTTGTTTATTAGGCTTTGAGGTGGTCATTACTAAAATGCTTTTGAATTTGCCCAGAAGCAGACCAGTATGTACTTGGGGTACTCTCCTGTGGAAAACATGGCGCCTAGACGAGGTTGCAGCAGAGTAATCCTTTGCCCTCATGCTAGTGATTAAATCCCTTTGTGGAGTTACTCTTTTGATACTCTAATAAATTTTACTCAGTCAGTCTTTAAAAGTTTTATTTCTTTTGGTGCTTCATTTACTAAGTATTATTCTTTTACCACTCTGCATTGTTATTTATTCTATTTTTACACATCAGCATAAGTAGTTACTAAATCAAAATACTGACTTCTTGCCACCATTTTCGTGGGTGTTAATATTGCACATTAATGGGTGTAATGGAGAATAATCAGGTCAGTTGACCTCAGTGAATGAACATCATGTATTAACAATGGTCTGCTTGATATACATCAGGCTGAGTTAAAAGTTTTTATGAGATCTACCTCTTCTGCATTATCTTAGTTTTGAGTATAAGTATTCTAGGAATGTAAATTAATCAGCCTATTTTTACATTTTTAATAGAAACTTTCTAGTTTGTAAATGAAAGTTGATAGTATGGTTTTGCAATGTGAATAGTCATAACACTCTAAGAAACTGTCCATTAGCTAAGCTGAGGCAACTGAATACCTTAGTTCACCCCAAATATGAGCTAAAGTCATAAATCAATACAGATCAGCTTCTCTAAGACTGTGTGAGAGTACACACAGGATAGAGATAACTTGGCTGATGTGGGAGTGATTTTTTAAGTTACTGTAACAATCAAGTGTTCACTTCTCAGGTTGCACAATGATCAGGGCATTGAACTTAACCCCTTATCTTGTGCTAGGTGCCATCCATATTTCATAACAGTATTATTAATGAGAGCAATGTATCATTATTGCACATGCAGTAACTTAGCTTTTTTTATTTGGTTTCTTTGCTGAAGTTATTTAAATGCAGACAGGCAGATTTCTGTGGGCATACTACAACAGTGCAGGTTGCTTTCATGCAGCCTCATGGAAGCTCTGGCATGGGATGTCACGCTCCTATGGCATAGCACACAGCAGAGGAATAAAAAGCCTAAGCAAAAATGTAAGATGGCAGCTTCTAAAGCACAACAAGCTATCATATGATTTTAGCAGGAATATATTTAAAAATCCTTTCACAAATCCAAGCTTTTTTTTTTTTTTCTTTCTCCACATTATAATTCTTGGCACCAGTTGCTACACTACCTTATACTGGAAAGACAACAGTGCCACCACACTGATTCAAGTTTTCTGGAGCACAGCCTTTCTTCAATGAAGAAAAATCATTGATGCTTTCTTCCCAGTTTCCTCCCTCCAGCTGAAGAAACAATGGCCTTGAGGAGCATGACTCTGATCTGCACTGTGAAGATCTGTACACTCACCTCTAATTACTGTATTTGTAATTCCTGACCATACTAGCCTTGCCAAGAAGTGAATTACAGTCTTTTGAGTACATTAATATCTATAAGCCAGCCCTCCAGCTTGCAGGGCCAGTAGAAATGGTATAGTAACTTACCAAACACTCCCATTAAATGCACAGAGTTATCTGACTGTCTTGTATGCTTCTCTTGTATTAACCCTTCAATCACTCTGACAACTACATTTGAACCGAGGGAGGGAGATAATTTTGACAGTTTTGCATAGAACAATGATGCAGAAAATCTAAGATTGACAGAAAGAAAAGCAGCATGGAGTAATGATGCTCTAGGTTTATAGTGTCTCTTAAAAGAAATATGAGATGATCACGTCTTTTTTTGTTCATTGTTCTGAATACATTAGCAGGCTGCTGTTGTTTTTTCTGCACTTATAATACATGCAATAATTGTTGCCCTGACTGTTGTTATTGTGCTAGGGTTTATGCTAGGCGGACTCTTTGGAAGTAGCTCTTTAATTGAAGAATTGCTTCATTGTGAATTTATTTGATATTCTTTTTAGCAGCACTGAGCATACAGAATTCAGTTAGTATTCATTGTAATAGCACTGGTCATGAAGAATTCATTTGCTATTCATATGGATGTCACAGGTGTTTCCATAGGACTAATTCTAACTGCAATTTTAGGATCCTTTAATGGATACTTACATGAAGATTGGTTTTGAAAGGATCTCCTACCACTTCCCAGCTGACTGATTTAGATTTGGCTATATGGAAGTAGAGCTCAAAATATGCGGGGGGTTGTACCTCAAGCTCTTTAACAATATTAGGTTTCATTTTACACAACATTTTCTAGTACCCAGATTCTGAATCCTGTATGTTTAGCAATTGATCAGCCATAGAGTTTTGTGGAGAAGAGATCCATTTTCAGACATAGTCTTCACGCTTTTGCTGAGACTCAACAGTTACAAATATTTTTGGCATCACTTGCAATGACAGAACAGGATACTTAAAAGAAAATGTGAGGCTAAATTGTGCAAAGGGGAAAAAAGGTATATTTCTGACTAATGGTGACTCAGAATGTACTAAAATTGTGTAGATTAAAGACATTTATAATCAGACTATTAGCAAAAAGATTCACAACTGCATTAATAAGTCATATTTCATTATCCTAACACAAAAGATACCTGGTATGAGACATTAATATGTGTAATAAAGCCTTCTGCATATGTATTATGAACAGCAGTGCTTTTAATATTAAAAGTGAATCCATATGGGTTATTTGACATGTAAAATATTAACTTTTATAGCAAGAATGCAAATGAGAGTTTGAGCACTAATTATAGCTGCAGATCCCACTCAGGAATGAGGCTCTGTGTGACTAATGATTTCGGCAAAATGAAGGAATGGCCTGCTTCTCTCAAGAGGCAGAATATCTTAGCTCCCTCTCCTCTCTCTGTAACTCTTCAAAATTCTTAGCATGTCTCAGTACAGTATCTAATGCGTATGCTGCTTCCAGGCACTGGCTTCCAAAGACAGGCCACCAGCTCCATGATTTTATAGCTAGTTTTATAGAACTGTCTCTAGAAAGGACGAAAGGTTACTTTCTATTTATCCAGAATGATGTAATTGTAGGATTTATTCTGTAAAAGATTATTTTCATTTGCTGTTCCCAGTATCTTATTTCTATTTCTTCCATTAATGAGACAAAAATGTTGGGTTTTCATATAGGATGTTGTAATCGCTCTACCATGAATCTTTCACAATATGTTTCCTCCATCAGTTTTTGCCACAGAAGAATGGGATTTTTTTTTTTTTTTAAAAACCCTAAATCTAGCTTTTGTCATTATTATTTGCTTTCTCTGTGCAACCCTCTGACAAACACGTATCCAGCTGAGACAACTGTGATGACTCCTACTCAAGTCTGTCGTTATTCCTGAAATGGCCAGAGGGGTCACTGGAAAGCAAAATGGAACTGTTAATTCTTGTCAAAGAAGTAGTATGGCTTTTTTATGGCAGGTACCCATGAGAAGACTCTTCTTACCTGATGTGCTTGCTGCTTTACTGCATGCACAAATGCCAGGCTATACTCAGCTAAAATAACCTTTAATGTGTTCATCTTTTTCTCAATTTTATTATCCTTTATTGCAGAAAAGTTTAGATAAAGCATGCCTAAGAAATATGCTGTTAGAAATAGGATGACAAAACAATTATTGAATAGTACCATAGCTGTTTTAAACTATCTTATAATTATCTTTTAATAATAACACACACATACAATTAAAACTAGAAAATTATTAATATTGTGATTTATTGCCAATCTGTAGCAGAAAGGAAGTAGTTTTACTAAAATTTAACAAAGGAATTTTTAACCCAAGTTTCTCTATTGTAATAAATTCTCTTTGTTTCAATGCTGCTAGCCAATGTCTCTAAAGTTAAGCAATGTCTGATGCAGACATCTAGGATAGCAGGATTGTGGATGTTCATAAAAGGGCACAACTGTGGATATAATGCAAATTTAAAAGGATGTTGAATTTGTAATACTTCTGCTTAATCAGATATAAGTGAGGAACTGTCATAGCTACGTGAGTGACTCCTTCAGTATTTCTGAGGTGCCTGCTTTACCTGTGAGAATGGGACAAGAGAAGAGGAAAGTCAAAATACTCTCTTCTTAATTCAGTTACTCTGGTAAAGATCAGTAGTTTTTGAAATGCGAACCTCATATCTAAGAAGTGTCTTGCTGTACATTATTGGAAACACTCTTGTGATGTGTAAAACAACTGGCATGAGGAGTTCTTTATGAGCAAATTACTAAATCACCTTCCAGGCTGTCTTAATAAATCACTGCAAGGCTCATTAGTGTAATTTTCTAGACTTCATCAAGGTGCATCTAATACAGCTGCACAAATGCACGTGGCAATTTCACTACCAATAATGGTCTTGGCAAACAACTGAAGTCTGACTGGGTGTATACAATTTTGCTAGATAATTAGATTTTTTGCTTCTTATATAATTTTCCTAATTTATCTAATTTCTGTTTTTTTCTAGTTGCATTGAGCACCTTAAATATTAGGAATAGGGAATGGATTGTTTCATTGAAATAAAATTCTATGCATCTAAAAGATTAGTTAGTTCATTTATGTGTTATCAAAGTCAGCAGATTACCTTTTGCTGTATTATTGTTGTTGCTCTGAGGTGAGATAATTCTAACTCCAATAAAATAGGTGGTCAAACTTTTCTTCCTTTTCCTTTCACTGACAGTAAGGTTAGGAACAGGTGAAAGGAATTTAACCAGGTTTTTGTTAAATAACTCAAATAATTAGGTTTTTCTATATTGCTAAGCATATGGCAAGGTCTGGCGGTAATATTCATTATTCATTAGTCAATATTCAGTATTCATGTTCAATATTCATATTCAATATTAACATATTCAAAAGAATTTTCAATCTTATTCAATGTTTGTGTAATAGACGGTGATATAAAAAGCTGAAAAATAGTTTTTAAGTGGATTCGTGGTTTAAGCTCTGTGCAGCCTTTCCACTCTGTAAAAACTGCCACTATTTATCAGCTGAAAGTTGATGTGGGCTTTAAGGGCAAGATTTTCAGAGGTTTTGAAGGTCTGTGTTTTGAGTTGCATTGTGTTAAGCTCTCTAAAACATCCCAAATGTTTAAGCATTGCTCAGGACTTTCTGACAGGTGAGGAACTTCAAAGTATCTCAAGTTGTACATCCAAAAGTAAGACATTTGAAATCACTAATCATTGAGTTGAAAACTCTTCAGGGTCTTTAAAGTAGTGGTCTAAAGTCAGGTCAAATAATTTCTTTAAAAAAAATCTCACATAAGTATGTAAATTAATTCAAATGTAACCAGTACCAATTCAAATTATATATTGATTTGTACCATACTGTTTTAGGGGGCTAGGTATATAAAGGAAGTAAATTCCTAATCACTGTTTGAGATTGTTTACAGACATCTTCATCTCCAGATGGAGTTTGTTATCTAATATCAAGTGGCAATCTGCACGTATGATTGTTTTGTCAACATGAGTTCAATTCCTAGGGACTAGGATCTACAAACTGATTTTGAGCACACAGATCAAATCTAGTGTAAATATCCCATGTCTGAAAGACTGTGCAAGACAAGCAAGCTTGTCATTTAAATATGAACACACATACTTTTCTTAGTATTTCTGTGAATGTCAATATTTCATATGAATTGCAAAATTCATTAACATACTGAAACATTATTAAATTGATATTCAGGGCTTGGATTATATGAATGTGTAGGTTGGAGATATCTGACATTGTTTCACAAGTGAGAAATACATTATTCCTGAGAATGGTGTAAGCAAGTACACTGAACTTTGATACCATTAAACCTTGCAATATTTTGTAGCCTATAAATAGTTAAGGTGTATGCTTCAATCTGTAGGCATCATCTGCTCACTTGCAGTGGGTCAAGTAATTTAGAAACATAACCCAGAGAAATTTAACTCAGAGACCTACTTCCCAGTGGGAGACTTCTTTTGTTTTATAAACAGGCACATCAGTTACTGTATGATAGAGCCTGACACTGGTGGAAAACCTTTGATTTGCTTCTAACTAGAAAGCATAGAAATGCACATAGGCAATGTTAAATAGAAGCATACACAGCAGCACAGTATAAGCATATATACAGCAACACTAATGATGTTTCTGTAAAACTTTTGCTTTTGCCTCAAATCACTTCCTCTCACTTCACTTTCTATCAGTAGTAGTGTCGTTGTTGGCTGTAGTAGATCTATACATAGAAAACATAAACTATCGTGCCATATAGCCCCTTCTTTTCATTGTCCTTTTATAAGAATCTTTCAGAATCAAACACACGAATCTTTACTAACCAAACTGTAGTGATTCTTGGAGATTGCTCCTTTCCACACCTGCAGGCCTCAAAAGCTGTGCCAATCACTTCTCTTGACTTTTCCCGCTTGCTTTTGATTGTGAGTCTACTTTTCAAAAGAGTTTGAGTGTTACACTAAAGATCTGTGTATTGGTACTGCAGCTTTACTTTTGATCTTTCTCTTCTTTCTTCCAGTGGCTTCATATTCGCAGGAAAGTTGTAAATATGCCTTCTCATTTGTGGGTGGTATCAGCATGCCTATGTATTTCTGATGGGGTATTGTCAGAATGCCAGATCTTTGCCCAGCTGTGGGTTGAATTGGCAATTTCTTAGGAGCCTGAGCGATATGAATAAAATGAAGTATATTACAGCTGTCCTCATCTTAATACAGAGGAATAATCAGCAAAACTTGCAGAAGGTCCCAGCATGTGATATCTCTGATCAAGATTGAGTATCACATGCTGAGATGTGAGATAGGCTGCATCTTCTCATTAGTAATGAGCTTAGCTTCAAACTGAATCAAGGACTATCTGATCTTGCACTTATAGAAAGCAGAACAGGGAGTCAGGAGACTAGGACACCATTCTCCATCCAGTCATAGATTTCTTGTCTATGAAGTCTTGTTGGACAGCATTTTGCGATTTACGGCACTAAGATTTATATCTCAGATTTTGAATGACCTATTTTGAGATTTTGGTGTCCTGACTTCCAGACGCAAAGGGCACCATTTCGGCTTAGCTGTCTCAGGCCAGACATCTGTGAATGGAAGCAGCAAAATAGCGGTCATTTAAAGCAAAGCTGTTAGCCTTATTCATCAGTTTCCTCATCTAAAACAACAACAACAACAACAACAACAACAAAAAAAAAAAAAAAAAAAAAAAAAGAAGATATGCTTATGTTCTCTGCAAGAATATGGTTAAATCATAGTCTTTTATGTTTATTTTATTACTTGTATCAACAGCGCTATAGAAGATTTATAGCCATTTAAAACTTGGGGTGACACCTACTAGTAACACTTACATGAAGGGTGTTGCTAATTTCTTTAACACCTAATTTTGTGATTGGTTATATGAGTCAGGTAGATGATACAAAGAAACACTGAACAACAACAGAGCAAAACTGTGATGTTGATAAAGGTAGCTAAGCCCTACCGATTATCTCTAAGGAAAATATATACCTCAACAATGTTGACAAGCGTGTCTTTTTCCTTTCTTCTTTTATCAGAAGACCTAAAATCACAGAAAGGAAAAAACACATGAGATGTGAAGTGACTATGACTCTTGACAGCCAAGTTACAGTTTAGAAAGTTCAGTCCCAAAAGAGAAAACAACAGAAAGAATTTGAAGTCATGTTAATAAAGTGTTATCTGCCACATAAGAAATGCAGGTAATGTATCTATAAACAAAGCTTTAATTTGTCTATGTCGCAGTATTTTTCCTCAAAGACAGCAAAGGTTCTGACACTTCAACAGATGGAAGGGGCTTGGCTAGCAACAGACATTCAGACTCCTCGAATGAGAAGAGGATTTTGCTGTTTATTTTGTTTCCTAGAAATGATGTTCAGAACAATGTAATCTGGAAGTATTTTGAAGTGACTCTTCCACAGCTGTGTTAGCTGATAGCATAGGACAGATGGTGCAACACAGTCCAGGATACAAGGAGCTTACTTCTTTCACAACTTTATTAGCTAAGGGCTTTGAAAAGTAACAGTGATGATGATATAAATAAGTGCAATCTTGTAGAATAGGCAAACAAAATGGGAGAGGCTTTCTACCCCAGGGTAGGTACCACATCTGAGCTGCTGTGGCATGGGAGGGAGAAGGAAGGAGAAAGGAGAAGTCTTAGTCAAATCTTTTTTCAGCACCTGCTTCTGTGGAGTTTCATGCCGGGTAAGGTGATTGCCATGCCTAGCATTGCCTATCAACTTCCTTTGGGTGCTTGTGCAAAGAAAGGAGCAGGCTAACTTCCATTTTTTCAGTGTCAAAATCTTGCTCACAAACTGAGTCATCAGCTACTTGCTTTGTTAATACACTCTCATGTAGCAGTTAAAAGAAAATCCTTACTGTAATACCTACTGCATGTAGCTAAAACAAAAGGATAAGTTGTCAAGCTGATAAAGTACTGCCACCCTGATTACACAAATAAGTTGTTAGACCTCTGAAAGACATGATACATCATGAATAGGGATATTTAAAATTAGGTTATATCTAATTACTTTTTAATTTCTATTTGCATTTTAATGAATATTGAGCTTAATGAGACAAATAGCAGAGAGATTTCTGTATCAAAAATACTCTTGAATTCTCTGTGTGTCAAGGATTAGATTTTCGGAGGTTTGGGGTACCTGAAGCAAGATAAGTGTTTTAAAAAATTCATTAGGCATTTATCTACTTGGGCCTTCCCTTTGAATCTAGAAGGAATTTGAAAAATGCTAGTCTGCTTGCATCCTCCTGTGTCTAAATGCCTTCAGGAAATTATCCAGTGGGATTTCTAGAAGTGCTGAATGCAGGCAACAGAATTGAAAATCAATGGGAAACATGATCAGGCTTTAACAATTCCAAAGACCAGATCCTCAGTATAGGAATATTGTCAATATTATGTAACATTGCATATTGCATGCGAAAAGACTTTTTTTTTTTTTTTCAAAATGGTAAGAATTCTAAATGTCTTTATTGATGCTGGAATTCTTATCATAGAATCTTAGCACAACAGCTCTATATAACAAACTTTACTTATTTTAAATGGCTTAAAACTAATGAACTTCATTAAGATGTATAATTTTGATCAAAGCATGATTAATTTGTCTTTATTTATTTAGCACACAGTTAACAGATGAATGTACTATATGGTGACTAGAACACTGCTGAAGGAACAGTAGTGCAGATACATTTCTAAATGTTAACATATGTCTACGTACATTATGTTCATGTTCAGTTGGACTCTGGCCCTTGGTACTTTTGGGAACATGCTTGTGTTGCACCTTCTCTTTCCTTTTATGGATTTCTAACAACATGCTTACTGTACATTAATAATCCCTTAAAAGCTCATTGTACCTTAATCATCC
This sequence comes from Morus bassanus, assembly GCA_031468815.1. Lineage (NCBI taxonomy): Eukaryota > Metazoa > Chordata > Aves > Suliformes > Sulidae > Morus > Morus bassanus. Next base: position 91,771,231 of record CM062569.1, read on the forward strand.
TTTAAAATAGGACATTTTCTACTGCAGGCTGCTTCTTGACATGGTCAGGCTGCCTATGCTGTAATGGATTTGTACCAAATTTCCCATTCAGCTGATCTGATAAAACTTACCTATACATTGTTCAAAAGTCATTCAAGCACTGAGCGTATTACAGACAAGTGGTGCTATTCAGTGTCAGCTTGTCAGGTATTAAACAGCTTTAGAGGGAGGTGGACTACAGTAGGTCAGACTCTACAACTTCACTGTGACAGGACAAGGAAACAGATTTTCAGTTGTTCTATAGTCATGACCTACAATTAGCAAAAGAGCAATAGTTTTTAGTCACTAATTAAAACATTTAGTACAGGTCTATACTGAAAAATCTGAGTACCTCCAGTACTGATCCTGCTCTCATTTTGCAGATGCTAATTTAATTCCTATTACTCCTGTAGCATTAGGTATTTCCCTGGCAGAGCCATTGGCTAGCCTCTTCTCCAAGCACAGGAAGATTGTTTATTGTTAAAAAGCAAAGAAAACCAGAAACTAAACATGTTCTACACCCGCTCTTCTAACATAACTGATCCAATAGGAGGTAAACTAAAAGGTGGGAGCTGATCCTCTACATAAATTCTTAATGTAAATATAAGCTGAGACATTAAACCTCATTACAATTTAGCAAAAAAGGTTTGACAAAGGGTCTGTCCTCATAATCAAAAGTAGTTAATTGAAGTGTTTGAATAAATGCTACTTAAATCTTACTGTGCTTATAAATTCTGAAACATTAAGATTATCTTGTACTCAAATCTAACCTGTAGTTATGCAAACTTATAGTCTCCTAATCTAAATAAAACCACAAGTGGTGTTCATCTACTTAGAGCTTCTTGAATGACTCACCTGTAGAACAGAATTTTCATATTTTTCAGGAAGGTGGAAGGATTACAAATATAAACTAATTATCCTTTCCTTTCTGTTCTGCATAGTAGGCAAATAGTCAGTGAGACACAACAGCAGACTTCCTGCAACTCTTCGACATAGTTCTGATGCCTACTGACTTCCTAACGCATAACTGGGTCTGCTTAGTGAATGACAAAATTAACTTCCGAACAAATCTTCCCAAAGCAGCAGTTTTTTAAAAATGAGTATTCTCGGGATGCATTTTAACACAGTTATAAATCACATTGTTGGATTAATATGACAATAATCAATGTTAATGGCCAGTTGTTTTGTTATAAATGGGTTTCTTGCTCTAAATAAATTACTTTTCTTATGCTCCTAAATTAATTAGAATATAAGGTATGGCTGTATCTGTTTTTTAATTTTGTTCAATATTTATTGGTTAATTATACTAATGAAGTGTAATTATTTTGTTTTGTTTTGTCTGAGTGTTTTGAGAATGAACTGGTTGCTGACACTTGTTTTTGTTTATTCCAGCTCTGGTATTGCATAACATTGCCAGTGTGCTTTGCCTGTCAATAGGGCTCCTCATACTGTATTTGCAGAGGTCATCCATTATAGCTGCAAAGGTGAAATCCCTCCTTATTTTGGTGATGATATTGACTTGCTTTTCAAAGCAGTTTACCTTTCAGTGACACTGCATTTATTCAGCATATCTTACAAAAAACACCCCCAAAAAACAGCAGAGAAAGAAGGACAATATCTTCTTTGGCACAAATAAAAATGTACTTGTTAACTAGACTAGGTTAAAAAATATAATCAGTGTACCAGTCAGATGGGTAGACCGGCACCTTAATGTTTGCTAAACATAACACTACGCATATTTGTCAGCTTTTTTCAGACTGCAGGCAGTTAAATCCTGTTTACATGTACTTCTGCATTAACTTAAACTGTAAGTGCCTATGCAGAAGCTTGCTAAACCAGCTTATAACACCTGATGCTGATATTACAATATTTCAAGCTTAATACTGGAGAAAGTTCTGTCTAGAGCAATGCTGTTCTGGCTCAAGCTGAGCTACACACATCACTCTGGAAAGCAAAATCCAGTTGTTCAGCCTCCTAGGAGACATCTAAGTAGATGGCTTAGTAAACTTGATCTCATCAAAACAAAAGGTGTTCTAAGTCAGCCAAATGTAAAATTACCCATCAGGAACAAGGAAAGAAAACTATAGTAACTCAAACAAGAACTGACAGTCAGTAGTTACTTTGTGTCTCTGGTTCCAATTTTTTATATGCCTTTACTAAGACTGGGTGAGGTCAGAGTGGGGATTGCTCCTTTCTTTGTGGAGCTACTGAGCACAATCAGGGAAAGGAACTTGTAGGGTCTGAGACGTGCAAGGGAGATTGCCTGGAGGTGGGAGACTGGAGCTTAAAGAAAACCGTGGTGAGGGACAGAGAGCAGATACCAGGTTTCTGAGATGATGAAAGAAATTTCCTGCAACCATAGAGGAGTGAGATGAATCAGGTGCAATTTGGAAGGTCAGTGAGTTGAATAAAACCAAGGCTGGGTGCCAGGACCAGTCTGCAAAGGAGCAGAGCAGGAGACCTGTTTAGAAACTCCCTTTATGGTTGCTCTATTTTGAGTTTCCTCTGCTTAAAAAGTTAGGGATTCTAGTTCATTTTATTTTAAAGCCTGACTTTTTTCAGTTTAAAAGCCTTTTGATCTTCTTTGGGGAGCTCACTGTAGGAAAAGGTCTAGTAAGATCCACCTCAAAGCTTTTGCTAATTCTGGATCCCATTGCATGGAGAGTTAACTGAAAAGCAGTGCCTGAAGTCTGGTGTAAAGACAAACGAGTTCCCAGTACACAAGTGACGTTGACCACAACTACAGAGTTGGTTTGCTCCACGGTAGCAAATTGGAATAGGGAAATCATTTTCCGACATGTGCTATTGAAGATGAACAGTACTAGAATAGTAAATACACTTTTTGGATATTCATTTAAAAAAAAATATAAAATTGGTAGAATGTAATAGAAAATAGCAACAAAACTTTTCTGAAGACAGTGTCCATGTGACAGACTAAATGACCTTTGCCCATGTATTATCATAAATAATTAGTGACGTCTTCCATGGCATCATGTGCCATGCTAAATGGCTCTTTAGTCTGAAAGAGAAAAACATAATGAGAACAAACATCTGAAAGCTGAAGCCAAGAAAAAAAAAAAACAATTTAAAAATTAGTGCTACATTTTTTAACTCTACGGTGATTAATCATGGGAACAAACTATGTAGAGATTTATTTGAATCCCCATTTCCTATATTTCAGATAAAAAATAATGTCCTTCTGAAAAATAAGATTTAGAAAACCCAAGATCTTAAATAATAGCTGAACTCATACTATTTGATTTATTAAGGAAAAAAAGATTAGAATGAAGTAAAATGTAAGACTGATACATAACAGAACAGACTACAGGATCTCATAGTCCTGACTGCTTCCAAAATCTAGAATGTTTAGGAATGCAATAACTATAAAACTCAAAATTCTACCCTTGCTACCCAGCTTGTCTCAGAGCTTTTGTAGATATTCAAGGTCAAGAGGATACAAAAGTCTCTTTGTATGTTGTCTTATAGTTTATAGGCATAGGTTCAGTATCTTCACATAAAAGAATGAAGCTTTGTATCATTATTAGTACATGTTTTCCTGTAAAGTCAACCCCTACAAATAGGCTACGGGCAAAGCAGGAAATGGAAAGGTCTTAACTGCAGCAGTAACCAGGTTAATCCCTGGTTCACAAAATTCCCTGTATCCACAAGTCTTAATGTCCCTCCCGTGGTCTCCTCTGGTGAAGAAAAAATCACCCTATGCACAAGTGTAGAATAGAAGAAATTATTCTGATTTGCATGGGGATTTGCATCCATATACCTTGCTCCAGGATGTCTTGTTTTCAAGGGATGGAGATTTTCATATTCTTCCCAGGAATCTCCACAGAGCAGTGAGAGATGTGGTGCTGTATATGTTGCACAAAAACTATTCTTAATGAATTGCTTCCTGTATTACCACATATACTGAATAAGTATGTAAGGAAAGTTGCTGAATCAATGCTACAGGTAGAGGGTATCAGTGTTTTTATATTGTCTTTCTTTCTACTTGTGATTAACAAGAACTTAGAGGTTAGATTAATTTTCCTTTGTTTCACTTTGCTTTTAGTTTTGTATGGGATAGGTTAGCAGAAGATCTTATCTTAAAATGTAAACTGCCAAGAAGGCTTGGAAGTAGATTACAACACAAAGCTTGTAGATAAATTGTAGATAAATTAATGCAAAGAGCTGGAATTTGAAACTTCTGCTCGTAAATCTGCCAGATATTTTATAGAAATGAATGTAAAACCTCAGTTTTGCTCTGAAGTTTCACTAGCAAAGTTACATTTCCAACTCTTTCCATATTAATTTTAGTTCAGACATGGAAAAAGGATAATGTTATTCTTAAAATTTTTCTGTGCTCAGTGCGATTCTTCAGAAAATACTTTTAATTATTAAATGTGAAATAGCCTGTTTCCACACCAGTGCAGTTGAAAGGTAAGTATACTGGTTAATACAGCTGTGTTGCTCTCTGAATAAAGTAGTTAAACATATCTTTTAGGATTATTTATCACGTAACAACTTGCATGACACTGGGCAGAGACACTGAAAAAAGCCTTTCTTCTAGATTGAATGGTCTCATCTCACAAGCTCTCCAAATACAGAACTTCAAAGATAGGATGAAAATGTTCTGTGAAGAATGATGACAGGATCAGCTCATAAAATTTAAAAAAATCATGCTGCAGATCTTAGTCATGTAGTGTCTCAGTGCATTCTACAAGTGAGTAAAAGTGATTTTTGAAGAAAATATAGGCTCAGGACTTTTGTTTAAAGAGTAAGACAGGGCAAGGGGACATGGATAACTGTGCAGCTTTCTATTTTTCAAAGCAACGTTATCATAAGAGAAGAGTCTGAATGTGGAAATATGAAAATGAGCATCTGTTGTTATGAGAAATGTCAGACATAGAAGTTTAAAATATCTGATTTACCTAGATTTTTCTCCTTTCCTCTTGAAGAAAAAAAATGAAGGTAATAGCTATCTCCTCACCTAGTATTTCTAAGATTTCAAAATTTATAGACTGTCTGCCTTCAGGGCTTGAGGAGTCTTTGTGTTAAAAATCCACCTGATAATAATGTTTCACTGGGAATATAATAATTCTCTTTTGCTAGAGGCAACTGGCAAAGAAACTTCCTAAGTCAACTAAAAAGTCTCTTTTTTATTAGCTGGAATTTACCTCTAGTTCTTCATCTTTCACCTTCTGCCTCTGGTTAGCTGCAGGAACTGAAAAGGAATATATGCATGAAAGTTCACAATGAAATATGCCAAATCTTTTTTCTCCACTTAGAGATTTCATTCTAAAAGATTCCTTTTCCACACTTCTCAGCAAATGTGGAAATCGTAAGGGTTATGTGTCTTTTCTGCTCAACCAGGATAGAATGATAGGAGCTGGAAATGCCAATAACTTGTCTTCATTGATATTGGAAATCGTGATTTTGGAAAGTGATATGATCTTTTCTGCTCCTTAAGATTAATAAATAAAATCAATAGTGCTACTTACACATAGTCTCTGATGAAAGATAATGTCTTCTCTTCTACTATGTACGTGGCATTACATACATGGATGCTATAGACTGTGGATTCACAGGCTGCTAAGAAGTAGGACACACACATACACACAAAATGTCTGATCTATATAATTTATTCCCACTTATTGACCATAGGGCCCAAGTGTTTAAGTTTTCAGCATAACTTCGTCACTTTTAAAAAACAGGAAAATAGTAATGCACATAAATAACATATAGGAAAAGAGACCTAGATGAACTGTCTTACCACAAGGATGCCTGTAAAAGTGCTCCCAGCTGTTGGTGCTGTGAGATGTGCTCCTGCCCAGCCCATTACAAGGGAAGAGCTCTCTGTGAGGGGGTGGGACAGCTCCTGCTCCACATCCTCCAGTTCTGTGCAGGCATAAACTCACATTTCATGGGAGAGCAGCAGCATCAATCAGCAGCTTTTATTATAATGATGAATGGAAAAGCAGGCCCTGGCAGAAGAATTTTGAAGATATCATTAGCCCCTCAGTAGTAGACTTGGGCTTTTGCCCAAGAGTACAAATTGGTATCAGAGGAGGAAATTTAATCTGTTTTTGCATTTCTTACGTAACATCCTAATAATTGTAATATCTTCTCTTCAAAAAAAAGCAGACAACCAAACATAACAAAAAAAAAAACAACCCAACCCCGGTCACTTCCAATATCTAGAATTAACAGACCGCTCCTAGTAACTACCAATTGGCTTCAACTGAGTATTAAATCCAGGTTTTAACACCAGGTTTTGTCCATAACTTTCCTCTTCTCTCTGCTCTGCCCTGCTCTACTCTACTGAAATTCACAGCAGTGCTCATCGGACCAGAAGCTGGAATTCAGACCTAGCCTTAAAACAATAGTGAGTTTAACCATTTCTTATGCAGAGGTGGCCCATTACTTTTTCTTGAGAAAGAGATGACAGATCGGAAATAAAGAGCATCCTTATGCTAAAAGATAGTTACAGATTAAAACCTAAGAAGTTTTTTTTAACTGAAGAGGACGAACAAGAAACCAATGTGCTGAGACAGTAACATTCACTATGACTTACCATATAAATCCTAAATGTGAAAAATGTTTTAATGTAAAAGCATTGCAACATCAGAGTAACCTCAAAGATCAAATTAGCAGCTGCATATTTGAACACTTTTCAGCTTATTCACACTTATTTCAGGGATTTTTGATAATACTTATATTCCTCAGACATCTTTTTATAGAACTGTAGACCACTTATTCTTGCTAATGTGTGTGTTGGCTCCATACCACCTCAACTGGCTGACTGTGTCTATTCTCAAAAACGCAAAGAATTTCTTTATGGTGACTACTTGAAATTATACTCCCTTTATGAAAATTTATTAGAGATTGATTTTCTTTTAAAAATGTTTGTTACAATATAGCCATGGTCTTACACAGAAGGAACAAAACTTCTTTGTTTTGTTTGTGTGTGCACAGGTCTATGTAAGTCAAGCAATGAGTACCTGATCCTGTGAAAAGCCTGCAACACATAACCAGTCTTCTTTTGACTGTGAAATTGGAAGGAACAATGATTTACAGCTAGATTTATTTATGTATATGAACACATGCACTTGTGAACATACTTTTTTGGTATCCTGATGCTGCTTTGCAGGGCATAAATTACTTGTAATAAATTGCAAAATTAGCGCTAGAAAAAGCATGAAATATGTTTCTGAATCCACATGAATTATGGCAATATTAATGATGATGATGATGATGATGATGATGTAGCTATGACTCTTAAGAACTGAGGCTGTATTTTAATGCGCATTTTTGAGGCACTCATCAAAGTTGGTTCTATTCCTGAAGGGAGCCTTTGGGTGCACCTATAATGAGAATTCAACCCTAAATAAGAATATGCAATTTTTTTTATTCTCACCCCTCTGTGGTCTTGCCAGGGTAGAGCTGTTTTACTTGCAGCTCGGGCTGCTTTTAAGATGAAGACTGATCAGGGAACATGCTAATTCAGCACATCCATTAGGCAATGCAGTGCTGTCTTCTCTTCAGAGCAGTCCTATCAGGGTGCCTTTGGCTGAGTTGGTCAACAGTTGTAAGGCTACTGAATCTCTCATCCCCCACCCCGCAACCAGCAAGTCTTTTAGGCTTGGTATCCAAATGCTGGTAAAAACTGGAACTACAAACTCACAACTGTAAATGTAGATTGAGTAAAAATATATATTACTGACATTTAATACAGAGGTAAAATCAAGGTCCAAAATACATTAAATTGAGTCATTTGCTTCAGTTACATATTGGGAAAACAATATCAACATTTTCCAGAACTCTGTTCTGAAACTCTTTCAAACTGAGGAGGTGCAAAGAGTTATCTTCCTTAAGTGAGGTCACCCAAGTCCCAGATAAAGTTCTGTCTCTTCTCCTTGTTCTCAGCTCTCAGTTGCTTTGAAGAACAAATAAAGTGTTTGGAACAAGACAGGAGCTGTCTATAGGAAGTGTTTCCAGGCTCTTTTCCAGAAAGGGTGATGTTCCCTTACACAGCCTCTTCCTTATGTTAGCCTGGAAGGTTCTGATTAAAGAAACATACTTTGAATGGGAGATAGGAACAACACTTGTCCTCATCTCCTCTACTGTTAACCTTTGTCATTCAAGCATTATCAACAGTTGAATTCCAGACATTTTCCTTTTCCCCTTGCTACTTTTAGGATTGTGGGTTATAATTCATCTGAGTCTGTTGCTTTGTCAACTTTTAATCATTCTAATTACCTAATTATCTACTCTAATGAAATGATAAAGCCTTTAATAGTTCAGTCTTCCTTCTCCCTGAAGGAAATTCTGTCTTATCCTCTGGGATGTTACCTTCTTTGTTTAAATATGAAGACAGAGAAATTATTTGGGGGCTGAGCATCAATGCTAATTTTGCCTGTTTAAACACTCTTTTCTTGCTCATTTTTTGCTTTTTATAATTGTAGTTGCTCTTTAGCCTTTGTTTACAGATCAATGTCTTTCTTAAACTTCCTTAACAATAAGTGACAACAGGGAGATAGGAAACACACATTGCATAAAATCTAGAAACTCTTTCCAAATCAGGTAGAAAATTCAGATTTTACCAACACCAAAGGTGACTGTTCATAGCAATGAACTACAAATTCCTGCTGCTTTTTGACTCACTGAAGCATACTTTCCTTCTGCAAGGTCACTTCAGTATGAGAAGTATGGAATGAGGCATCAATCTATGAAATTATATTATGTGGGTTTCATTTACCTTAGGCCAAAGAAAGAAGTGAACTTGGGTTTCTCCGCTGTCAATAAATACTCCAAATTTGCAGCTGCTCTATATTATAGTTCTTTTTTTGTCCTTTAGCTGTGTTTCAAAAGAAGGAGTATTTTGGGAAAATGACTATAGGTACACGAGTGTACATTCAGGAGAAGATCTTACAGATGAGATTCTGTATAGGCTGAGATAGCTGACTGCAGTGACAGGGGAGGTATCAGATCTACAGCCAACTCCTATGTTTTGTTTCCCAGCTGACTGCCTCAGTAGCTGCTCGCTAAACAGGCTACATGATATGTTTCTTGTTTAGTACACCTCCTGGTTTGAATCCCCTTCTGAATTGCCCAAGTGCCATGTGCTATCTTATTCCTAATGAATGTTTTTTCATGTCCTTTCTCTTGTCCCCAACTGGTCTGACAGAAGAGGGTCCATGTGATAACTGCTGTGCTGTAGGGATGGTGCTATAGAGAGCACAAGTATTTTCCCAGTTTGCCTGCTGGGAGGTACATCTTACCTATTGCACACATGAAATCAGAGAAAAGTACCTTGCTTCCACATTAGCAAATCACCAAAGAGATAAGCACTTACCCTCTCAGAGGAAGACTGGAAGCAGTAAGGGGCGTGGAATATGATTCAGTTCCTCCCTCACTTAAAAATGTGTCTGTAGAAAAAAATCCTCCCAAAGCAGTATTTGAACACAGAGAGTAAAAGTGTAAGAAAATTCAGAGAGAAAGGTCTGTGAGAAGGAGGATAGACAAGGGAAAGAAGGAAACAAGAGGACAAGGCACTTAGGCTGGGGGAATTAGCTTAGGAGAAGAGTAGGAAAAAAACCACTCTGCATGAGGTGTGTGGAAGAGCAAAAACGAATGGAGTTCTGTCCTTTAGAAAAGGAGGGTCAGGACATGAGAGAAAGCACTCAGAAGAGTATGAAGTGGGTTAAGAAGAAAGAAGCAGTGAGAGGAGGTAGGAAAAAGGGGAACTGAGAAAACTTCTAGGCAAACATACAGTAATTTTATGTCCTTCACTGTTTCCCTAGGGGGAATGATACAGACATAACTCAAGCCTGTTATAGGTGCAATTCCATTCAAGGCAGGTCCTTTCTATTATTCCGGATTTGAATTCTGTACCTCTGCAGGCTTACAGACAGTCAGAGGCATCCTATTTGTACAGTATCCTCACACACTTTCATTCATGGGGCATGGGACTTCATGTCACTTTTCTATTCTTTGGATCTAATTTATATAACTTTAGAAATGTGTTCCCTTGTGTCCATTAAGTCCATCCTTCTTGTCTGCTATTACAAATTCTTTTCTTCTTTAAGGCAGTCAGATTTCTAATTTCCCCTTACAGAAAGTATGCTGCCACTCCACTGTGGAAGGCTTGCAGACATGTCTCCACCCATGCAGGAATTATTCCCTTTTCTGGAGTGTTTAATCAGCATACTCACATGTGACCATCAGCCCCCTGGCATGCACAAACCTCTATCCCTTTGTTCAGAAGCCTCAGAATCACAAGGATCTCATTGGTTTCCACCTCACCCATCTAGCCTTTCCTACAGGAGTAACTTTTCAGCTGGAATTTATTATGTCTCGGAATTATTACTGGTAAACTCGTCTTTTTTTGATTTAAAAACTGCATATAATAGAACCCAGTTTAGTTGTCCCTGAATTCAGCTGAATGGGAGAGAATATAATTTTAGAGGGATTGTCACATAGCTGTTATAAACACATTTATTTCTGTTTCATGTAGTTACTGGTCTGAATCTCTGATCTAGATCTTTAAATTCGGTAAACTGACATACTTCTTTTGAAACCTTTTGTTGTGAAATGTATGGAACTATGATTTCTACAATTTGAGGATCTGGCCTTATCTTCAACATATCACTAAAAATCTCCTGGAATTCTCAGAAATAAAAGATAGTCACAGCAGGTCTCCATCCCCATTAAAATTTTATTTCTTTATTAAAAATTGAAATTCACAGTAAATCAGATGAAAACTAATATTTGGATTTTGAAATTAAGTGATGGATGCTTTCAGGCTTACAATAAGGCCACTTCATGTAGACCCACCTCTCTTTGTTGGATTTCTGAAAAACATTTTCTTGAACATATTATGATCTCTCTTGTGCCATGTATTACAGAAGATGTGGTTGGGAGGTCTGGCCCACAGAAAAGAATGGCAACTTTTGAGATGAATCTGAGATTCAGATATTTCAGTTTTCATTGAAATAATATTTTAAGAAATCCAGTATTTTAGGTGCCTTCTGAATGAAAGTTCAAAATTACAGTGACAATTTTATGGAAAAAAATAAGTCTTGTTTGAGAAGAAATCTAGTTTGTCACAGAAATCTTTTCAGCAACTCTTATAAAAACTTCCTTTAGGTTCTGTTTTGGGTGAAAAATGGTCCAGACATGACATGTCATCTTGGATTTGAGTAAGGTGGATGGGGTCCCATATAGGCACCTCAATATTTTAATAAATTCAACAACAACAACAACAACAACAACAACAACAACAACAACAATAATAATAATAATAATAATGTTCCAGAATAAAAAGAATGTTGACTATAACTAATACCCACAAAAGGGTAGCTATACTGCTCCATTATTCTGCACTGACAAGGACATGCAAACCAGAAGATTATCCATAAATAAGTTAAAAATTGAGAATTTTGCAGATGGTCTTTGATTAGTTCCAAAATATCCTTTTATATAGGGGAAGCTATGCAGCTATTCATAGAATGAGGGCGGCTTATTGGAAATCAGATCAAAAAGTGCTAGGTGTGAGATCTGACTAAATGTCTAGATATGCTTTTCTTCAAGAAAATTCCTGTAAGGTGATATTTCCTTTGGCAGAATAGGAAGCATCACCCGTATTCTCGTCTCTGTTCCAACAGCAAGTACTTCTTAAACTCTCAAGATTTTGTTTTTCTTGATTGAACTTTCTTCAAGATAAGAAATGGAAATGGAAAAAACACACACAGATTTCAATTTCAGTGCCAGTGATTTTGAGTTCACATTCTGCAGCAAAGCCCTGGGACATTCATTACCCAGTGTTGAAATTGTTATAGGTTGGGCAGCAACAGCGTTTGAACTAAGTCTAATTTATAAACTCTATGATATATGGGAAGTGACGTTCCTGACATTTGATTTTTATGACCTCATTTGTAATTCTGCCCAACATGTTGTCCTGCTGTTCCCAAAGTTGTTTCATAGCTTTCAATTGTCTTACACATGACTGTGTGAAAAGTGTGTCCATAAAGACAGATGAATGGCAGAGCATTTTGTTGTCATTATAGAAATAAACATGAGCTCAGCACCCTGAGACTCTGACTGTAAGGCTAGTTTCTCATTTTCCCCTTTGACTGCCCTGGTTCCATTGCACCTATACTCAAAAGCAAAGGCAAAGAAGCAGGGTGAAGCCTCACGTGTGTGCAATGAAGATGTATGAGGAGTGTCTGAGGTTCACTAGATGTTCACGTGAAGTGCTACTTTAGTGCCTTTGGATCCATCAAGGCATTTGCATAGGCTGAAAGACACAGACAGACAGATGACACAGACAGATATACACCTTTCCAGAGCAACAACTGTAAATCAGGTATCACGTCCTAAAATTAAATCAGATGCCTGTTTAGGCAACACACCCTAAAAATCTTCCCCCTTACTAACTCCATGGAGGGAGCCAGGATATTTGCATTCCTTGCAGTAAGAGTAATGCAACAAATAAGACTCATGTTTGTTGGCACTGTCTGCATTATTAAACCTTGTGACTTAATGAGGGTTCATTCAGTCTTGGTTGCCTTTTTTCCAGAGTCTGAGGCAATTAAACACCCAAATCAAAATGAAGTTAAAAGGGAAGGATAAATTTATAGAAAATGGTGTCCAGAAAACTTAAAGCATTTAATAGTCTAAAGTGGCATCTAGAGAGAATTTAAGCATGTACATGCATCCTAAAAGGTTAAATCACTGAAACAAAGAAAAGAGAAGTTTGTAGCTCTGTACCTTAGGCTGTTTTTGTGGGTTTGGGGAATCCTAGATATAGGTTTTGCCTCTCAGAACTGTGTCTGTATTTTACTGTCATTGGATATATATAAACATGCCTAGGAAATTAAGAGATGTTCTGGATTCCATTCTTGGCACCAGGCAGTGAAACATATCATTATGATGTAAATTCTGCATTTGGACAGCAGGTTCCTTTGAAAGTCCCAAACTCCTTCCATAAAGGTAATCCTGATTTATATTTATTCACATAATTAGTTTTGGAAGATAATATGTTTATTTTTATTTTCATTCACATACATTTCAAAGGGGAAGAAATTGTGGGATTAAGATTATCCCATCAGGAAAAGCAATCATACATGTAATAGCCAGCCACGATTGACCACACAGCATGATGGCTCTACAAAGAGAGAGAAAAAAGAAAAGAATTTAAGCCAGTTGGGAAGCTGTCCCAGATACTGATGAAAAGATAATAATTAATGATAGGATTTTTATTCATTTATTTATTTAGAGACAGATGCATTACTAATTTTAACCTCAAAAGGACATTTCAGCCTTGCAAATTGTACAGATTTTTGGATGGTACTTTTTAGATCTCTGTATGGAATGTGGACTTTTCTATTGGCATTTTCTTTCAAGGATCCTTTCGGTCTGAAGGAACTCCCTTCACTTTTCCACTTTCTACCAAGCTGAAAACATGAGATCTATGGGTCATATTTTGATATCTTATAAACTTATTTACCTCAAATACTGTTCAACACTCAGAGCAAAATATAAAATTTTGGCCAAGCCAATTCAGAGGGATCAGGGTTTCCCTCAAGCTTTTTCCAATCTGGGTTTGAAAAAGTCCTCACATATGTTAAATCTAAAGCCTTCCTAGTATCCCTTTTGTGCTCTATGTGACTGTCCTTTTGTTGGTGAAAAGAGGATAGTGATGCAGCTTATAGCCAATATTTAGCCAGTATTTGAATTGCTTTTGTGACACTATTGACTTATTTTCTCTCTAACATATCGCCAAAGAATGTAAAAGGTTGCCCCCTGAAGTCACTGATGGATATGTTGATTGTCTTTGGATGGAGTCCTGCAAGGAGTACCGCACTTTCCCGTTAGAAACATTTTGACACCCTGTTATCTTCCTGAGTTGATCAGACACCTGCTGCTACCCCACCTGCCTTCTTGGCAACCAGAAATGCCTGTCTGCCTCTCTTTCCTATTTTTTTTCCCCTCTCTTGCTGTGTAAGTATCAACAGGTGGGATCAATTGTGAGGAAGGATGTTGTGCCAATGCTTCATTGCTGGCATGGAGGCAGGAGCTCCTGTAGAGGGGATAGCACGTGCGGGTTGAAGAAGGCTGCTCTGCAGAAGTTGGTGCTGTCTGGCACCCATGCTTTACTAGAGGGGTCCAACCAACTTTGGAGCAGGCAGGGTGCCATCCTGACAGATGGACAGAAGGGGTAGCCAAGACTCCAGGTAGTTATGCAGCAAGTGTGTTTGCTGAGGGTTTGATTGTCAGCCAGTAATATTTAAATTACTTTGTCTTGAATTTATACACTTTTTTTTTGAAGAAAAGTATGAAAACTAATCTATAGCTGCATTGTATTAACTTAAAGAAAAAGGAAAAAGAGCTTCTGAAGCTGAGCAGAAAGGTATTTCATGGCCATAGCTGTATTCCACTGATGGGTATGTTAAAATGCTTTTGTTTGCAGTGACAAGTTTCTTTAGAGCCTGCTTTGTAAAAGGAACTGTCCCCTAATAATAAGTATTGACATGTTTCTTGAACTGTAGGTGGCAGAAACTTATATGCAAACTTTAAAATGTTTTAAGGGACAATCCAATATTCTATTTACCAATTAGATTTTTTTTTTTTTCCTGGAGCTGGTAGAGCTTTTAAAAATCTGTATATTTCAGTGTAGTTAAGTGCACTTTTCAGGTAGAACCAAGAAGTATGGGTATGCAGAAGGATATAAAAAGCACTTTTAAAATACATTGACTGTGCTAGCATCTTAAAAAAAAAAGTGTTTATTTTCAAATTCTGTGTGAAGGTTTGAATCAATACTTAAATTATCTGCATTAATCTACCTCTTAAGGAGTCACCTCTGTTTTGAGAGCATACCGAGAGCAATCATGCCTGTTTGCAGCTAACCTCCTCATTCTAAGCAACTAAATAACAAGTTTAACACAAATATTTGAATTAATTCCTGGCATCTCAATGGGACAGATTGCCAAGGCTTTATGGATGAGATCCAGTCTTGATACTGTATACAGTATCCGACTCACGTTAGCCTAGAAGTCAGTCAGGTGACTTAAATATTTCTCCATGTGAGGGGTAGACAAAACCTTCATTGCACCCTGCATAGCTCTAAATATGCAAAATTGTCTTCCAATCTGATGGAGCTGTCTTATTAGTTGATATCAAGAACTGAAAGTCTATGCCATTGCCACATTTTTAACTTTTTCCTTCCCCGCATTGCTGAACATAATACTTGTAATACTATTATAATCATATCAATTAAGATAGGGCCTTAGGTGAGGCCTGTAAAGACAAGGTAACTCCTTGGACAGTCCTTATATTATATCAATGTCTGTTTAAAAACAGGCTGCTACACAGACTGGAGAAAATGATGCCATTCATGCCAGCCCTGCTAAGTCTTTATTGCTTTTTCCACTGCTGCAGCTCATTGTTATATTTAGTGTCTGACCACAGGATCTGGCATATGATGAACAGTCAAAACGAAAGTGAAAAAATAGGATTGCATTTCAGGAATTCCTCCTGAACTTGTAAGCTCTTAAAAATGTGAAATTTGGCAGGAGTAGCTCAGAGAAGAGGTATTACCTCGTCCAATACGGTACTGTTTAATTATTTTGCATCCTTTAAGAAGTATGTTGTGTGTTTTATAGGAAGCAAAGGCGAACAGTTTACTGGAGAGTAAAGGACAAATAGGTTATGCTGATTAATCTTTGAGATTGATTCAGTAAGGTGAGAAAGCAGCTTTGAAAATCCTCCTGTTCTTTCTCTTTTTTTTCTGATATTTTTTCTAGATCTTGTATACGTTGTGTCAGAATAAAAGCCTGAACCTGAATTCCACACTGGGAAAACTACTGTGGCATTTTGAGATGTCCCCTTAGAAAAGGATTCCTTTGAAAATGCTTTTTAAGAAATTAGAGGTCAGGTTTTTCTGTACACCCAGTCTGACATACACTGGCCAGTGGTGCAACACACTCATAAATCCCCTTCATCTGGTCAACTGTAATGTGTTTACTACAGACTGCAGTAAATCAGACCTTGGTAATTTTATTCTCAGCATAATTAAAGGTTTTGTCCTTTCTTTTAATAACTGTGTTAGTAATAAAGAATTTAAAATACCTAATTCAGCAAGGGCTAATGGATCAGAACATATGCAGGAGCAGTAGATGTATGTATGCCTGGAGAAGAATTCTTCAGTGTTTGCAGTCCAGAAATCCAAACATGAAAATTCAATAGCTGAACAGTCCCAAGCCTATTTTCAGACTCCTCCAAAGTGCTTAGTGGAGGAAAATATGACCTTACAGAGCACTGCAGTAGCTGGTCTTTGGAAGCTCTGGAGATGTCCTCAGTTTTACAGAGCTAAAGGCTATATACTTTTTTGTTACCAGATTTATCACAACCGTCTTAACGAAGAACCGCAATTAATTTACCACCTAATTTGTTATTTCTTATTTGATTATGTGCTATTACTATCAGAAGTGTTTGTGTTGGTAGTTGGTCAGGAATTAAATTTAAATAAGCTATATGACCTACGGAAATTTTCTCATTGATGTACAGATCACCAGCTAACAGAGACAACTCATTATGTTAAAAAGTAAAGGTAAATACATTTAAATTTTTGCTTCTCTTAACAATGGGTTTGCCAAGTCCAGCAACAGTCTTGTGCAGAAACATTTTCACACACTTCTACCGTGATAAGTGATAGAATGATTACCTCTTTGTAACTAAAAATGTGATGATTTTCATAAAGTTACCTATCTTAACATCTCCACATTGCCATCTTTTCATGGTCTGGAATATTGCCTAGATAGGGCTTCTTTCCAACTCCTTGACTTATTTCCTGTGCATAAAAAGGAACTGGGACAAAGCACCCTACTGATTATGAAGCTCGGAATAGAAAATACTGTATCATATAAGGTTATGTTATAATACAGTAAGGTTGGTAACAATTTCTTTGAGAACATTGCTTTAACTCAACTGCAAGCTGTTTCCTATAGCTGTGTTCAGAAGCATTTATATTTCGTGGAATGAATCAGTTTCTAAATCATAGGTGACTGTGATTTCTGCTATTTGTATTTGTTGTAGCAGCAGTATTTTGAGGGGACAAATCATTGCAAATTTGAAATACTGCTTTGATAAACATCAAGATTCAAGAACTGGAGCCAGAGAAGTGCATTTAAGAGCTAAACAGGAAACAGTTGAAATTTTATCTGCAAAGTGATTGCTAAATAGAAATCAAAAAGGTCAGCTGCAATTCGCTCTAGGGAATCAAGATTCACATGCTAAGTGTTGCTGCAGGTGCTGTGCTGGACAGTGAAACACAATGTTTTTAATTAAATCATGGGTCTTCCTGAGGGAATATTGCATTAAAATCCAAGTGAATCTGACGTAATGGCAAGATCTACATTCCTGGTTCTTAGTCAAGTCATTACATTAGTTGGCTGATTAGATCAGGAGGGAGGTATTTCAAATTACAGCACTTTTACACAGTAGATAATTATGGCAAGTTATGAATGACAGAAATTACTGCAGCTAGTTGTCTTTTTTTTCCAGTTTTTTTTCTCTCCCCCCCTTTCCTTTTTTTTTTCTCTCTTCTGTCTCTCTTCCATAATTTTTTTTTTTCTTGCTTTAGAGGGTTCCTAGCATTAAAATGTTATATAGCACTTATAAGTCAGAACAAGGTAATTAGGGTTGTTAATAGACACCTGCACTGTTTATTTTTACACTGTCTCCTCTAGAAATGCAAGTTTGGCTTGCAAGATTATTCTCTTTTATACGTCTATTAACTAATGATGAATTAGAGTTGATTTCAGTTGCAGTATATGAAGCAGCCTCACCTAATTACTTCATCTGGATCATTTCTACTGTGGGTTCAGACATATTCATTATGACTGTGTTCTTAGGGCTGTGCGAATAATAATATTTCTCTGCAACCAGACTTAAATAAAAGAGTACAGAGATCAGTTTGAATTGCATTTATATTTAAAAATTCTTACCAATATCATAAACCATATTTCAGTCAACATGAAACATTTCCTTTGATCTAAAATGAAATTTTTGATAGAAAAACCTACTTTCAAGATGAAACAAAGTCTTGGCTTAGTGGTCTGTCCAACAGCTCAGAAGATAAACATCCATCATGGATGTAGTATAGACAGGCTTGATTCTTTTTTCTGTTAGGAAGGCTAAAGTCCATGATTTCAAGGGGTAGCACATCACCACTGGAAGACACGATGTTCAGCATCCTTCTGACAATGTTTTGATTTGCTTTAAAGAGAAACCCTATGGTGCATGCATTAGGAACTGACATGACAGAGTCAACAGCAGAATCGTTTTCATTTTCACTTCCTGAGTCAGTGACTAACCAAATATTTTTCACAAGGGAGTGAAGAAACTTGACTGTGTTCTGTATCTTATTGATTAGGGTATCCTAATTAATAACAGGATTCAAACTCTACCTTCAGATGGGAAAACAGAAGATTTGAACTGTGATTTCTTTCAGATATTCTGTTGATGAGGGCACCTATTTTAAGATGCAGTTTCCTCAGCTGTTCTTTTTGAAACTGTTTTGCTCTTGGTATAAGGGATATGAGCATTTCAAATGACAAAAGCAAGTGTTTCTTAACTACATAGGTAGTAGACCTGTCAAATTCCTTGGCAAAGGAGAGTGGGAATGCAAAAAAAACCCCCTTGCCTAGCACAAATGCAGTCAGGAGTACTTGGGATGAGAGCTCCACTGGCAGCTATTAAATGAAAAAATTATATCTAACCCAGGAAATCCCCCATCCTGAAAGTAACTGGGGGTTCAGGAGAGTATTAGGGGAAAATGTCCATGTACTTAGTCTTTTGTTACTCTTTCCTATGCATTTCTATGCATTGAAAAACACCTGAAAGACAACACAGTCATTGGTCCCAGCCAGCACAGGTCCACGGGGGGAAAGTCCTGCTTAACAAACTTAGTTTCCTTCTATGACAACGTTACCCACCTAGCTGACCAAGGGAAGCCAGTTGATGTAATCTTTCTGGATTTCAGTAAAGCTTTTGATACCGTCTCTCACAATATCCTCCTGGATAAAATGTCCAGAGTACAGCTGGATAAACACATAATCCAATGGGTGAGCAATTGGCTGATGGGTCAGGCTCAAAGCGTCACAGTAAATGGGCTTACATTGGGCTGGTGGCCAGTCACTAGTGGGGTTCCTCAGGGATCCATCTTGGGGCCGGTACTCTTTAATCTCCTCATAAATGACTTGGATGCAGGACTCGAAGGGTTACTAATTAAGTTTGCTGATGACACTCACGAGGGCAGAGAGGCCCTGCAGAGAGATCTGGACAAATTAGAGAGATGGGCAATCACCAACTGTATGAAATTTAACAAGGGCAAGTGCCAGATTTTGCACTTGGGGCACGGCAACCCTGGATGTACATACAGACTGGGGAACGAGAGGCTGGGGAGCAGCTCTGCGGAGAGGGACCTGGGGGTTCTGGTCGACAGCAAGTTGAACGTGAGCCAACAGTGTGCCCGGGCAGCCAAGAGGGTCAACCATGTCCTGGGGTGCATCAAGCACTGCATTGCAGCTGGTTGAGGGATGGGATTGTCCCACTCTGCTCTGTGCTGGTGTGGCCTCACCTCGAGTACTGTGTGCAGTTTTGGGCGCCACAGTGTTTTAAGGATATAAAGCTACCAGAGTGTGTCCAGAGGAGGGCCATGAAGTTGGTGAAGGGTTTAGAAGGGAAGCCATATGAGGAGTGGCTAAAGTCACTTGGTTGTTCAGACTGGAGAAGAGGAGACTGAGGGGAGACCTCATTGTGGTCTACAACTTCCTCACAAGGGGAGGAGGAGGGACAGGCGCAGATCTCTTCCCTCTGATGACCAGTAATAGGACCCGAGGGAATGACAGGAAGATGTGCCAGAGGAGGTTTAGGTTGGGTATTAGGAAAAGGCTCTTCAACCAGAGGGTGGTGGAGCACTGGAACAGGCTCCCCAGAGAGGTAGTCATGATGCCAAGCCTGACGACATTCAAGAAGCACTTGGACAACGCCCTCAGAGTCATGGTGCAAATTTGTGGTTGTCCTCTGCAGGGATAGGAGTTGGACTCAATGATCCTTGTGGGTCCCTTCAAACTCAGGACATTCTATAATTCTATGATTCTATGATTTGTCTGTAGCCACTGTTGGGACAGAAGATTAGCCAGGTGGACCCTTGATCTGAAGTGTACAGCAGCTCTTATGTTCTGGAGACAGCAACAGAGAAAGAATTACATAAATAAAATGGACTAACACTAACATAAACGTGTACTTTTTTCACCCATGAATATTCTGTAGCTTTGTGGGAAAGACATCCTTCTAGAACATGTATAAAATAGAGATGGGATTTTCTGTGTCCCTAATGTAGACGCATCACCACCAGTGTTATGACTCCAATCTCCTGTCATTTGTTCCAACTTAACACTGCTTTGCATGGAGTTGCTTCGTGCTCATGTTTTCTCTTTCCTAGCTAGTTTTCTTTTTCCTATTTTAATAGCTTACCTTAAATGTTAGTGATCACAGAAATCATCTTATTGCTGTGTTCTCTCCAGGAGAAAAAGTTACGTACTGTTACACTAAAAGTTAGATTTCACTAAATGTATTTATATTTAAAATTGAAGAGAATTAAATAATTTATCAAAACAGTTAATAGTAATTTTATTTTGAAAGACCAGATAGTGTAATGAAAACTGAAAAATCATCTAAATGGAGCCAGGGACAAGAAAATTGGGAAAGTAGTAGAATGTTAAAAATCATATGGGGAAAATGCAATTTTACACAAGACAAATAGACAGAAGAAAAGAAAAATCTAAATACAGTAATGTCAAAGGAGGCATTCTGGAGACAGTGAGCAGAAAATCAGAAATGATTTTGCAAGGCCACGTTGCGGCAAAAAGAAATTGAATGCCATTTTGCTATCCATACACCGACATATCAAGCAGCACTGATGGAAAATAATAATGTCCCCAAAAGAGGGAAAGCTGAGGGACAAATGCAGAGAAGGAAAGTTGTTCTACTGCTAGTTTGATTCCTGGACTCACTGCTGAATTATCTCAGCTGCTATGATGATTTTAAACCACTGGCCATTGAAACTGCATGCTTTTCCTTATCTTTGCTTCAGTAAATCGTCATTATCAACCAGTTTTGTGCTCTAGATCTCTAGTAGAAATAATTCTCAGGGGTCTTTGAGGCAAACTTCAGAGGAGAATTACCAAGATACTCTTGCTGAAAGGGGCACTAAGAACTAGAAAGCATAAGATGGCTGGCCACTTTTCATTTAAGTATCCACATTATCTGGGTTTTTCTGTAGCCTGTTGAAGACAAACATAATGACAAACACCAGTTGAATTTGGTAATGTATTTGTTGGCTGATAATATAAAAATAATTACATATATATGTCTTGCAAACATCACCATACTATTCAAAAATAGATTTTATTATCTATATTGATTTATGTAACTCCTTACTCTATTATTAGCCCTGACTGATATAACTCTTCATTACTTATGGATTTACATTTTATTCAGTGCTCCTCTGCCAGCAAACCAGTGCCAAGAAGCAAAGAAAATGTCACGGTGAAGCTGTTTGTTTTTAGTTTTTTTTAGTGGTTTTTTGTTTTTTTTTTTTCATTTTCCACATTTTGGAATACTTTCCGTCTGTTTCACAGTTCCATGAATAAACCTCAATTATATAGTGAGAATGTCACTTGCATGGGAAAAGTGCCAGCACCAAAGACTGAAGTGGCGATGAAGTAATAAAATAAGAACTACGTGAACCACAGATAAGTGGTTGGTTTTGAAACAACTCTTGTCCTGGATGGCAAGTGCAGGTCACTTTGGCTATCTGTCCAGTTACAATAATGAAACAGGCAGAGAAATAAGAGCACATAAAGAACAAAATCTATTCAACTTAGTCCATAAACTCTTTGGAGACCAGCTGCAGATGTGTTAGAGCTATAAAGGGCTTTCAGGAACAATTCAAGTCTTGTATGCTCCAGTTTACCAATGAAAGATATTCAGAACCAGTCCTATTTACAGTAGCAAGCTCTCAACCTACTTCATTAAAAATGGGAATGATATTCCAAGCCTATCCTTTGATGGAATTTGGTCAGATCAGAAGTCCTGGAACTTATGTCTGATTTCTGCAAAGAGACGGAGTTTATTCAGTCAGAACTTGTATCGTTTCTATATAGACCTTACTCAGGTAAAATCTGTAGAATGTGATGTATAGAAAAAAACCAACCCTAATGACATCGTAAACTTATCCAACATTATTCTTTGTAAAAGTGTTCACAGATTTTTCAGAAATAAAACCAAGTTTGTGTAAAATACATTTTGCATTTGTTCACATTACTATTTTTGAAGAAATAGGATTGTGAACCACTTATAATGCAAATTCTAAAAAAAAATGCTGTGTAGATAGCTGATTTCAAGTATGTACCTAGGGGCAAGATTTCACACATGAGTTTCCCATTTAAGTTAATAAAAGTCTTCACTGTGTATGTCCAAAAAAATGTGCACTGGTTATGATACTCATGGCATGTATTAATACAGCCATAACAAAAGGACAGAGGTGGCTTGATTTAGTAGTTTCTTTGTGGGTAAATATGATACTGTACTATAAGACTCCTCTCCAGTCTGTGATAATTGCTTCTGTTTTATGCTAGCCCAGTAGTACAAAGAAATAACATGCTAACTTGTAATAGATATAGACTAAAAATAAAATGCCAAAAAAGAAAAGACGTTGCTTAAATCTTGAAACAGTATTAGACATAGTAGAATAATTTGATTTTAAACATTTTTTCAAATCCCAGAACAGTGTGTTCTTGATGTAAGATTTTTTTTTTTAACCACAATAAGTAGGTTGTAGGCTTTGCGTTGGAGATACCATATGGAAAGCACTAATTTAATGGGAAATGATAAGCTGTGAATTGGATTCATGATTCATGAGTCACAATGCACAACAACACATGCCAGTAATTTACTAAAATACAGTATGCATGTATGTATAGCCATTTACACATGTGCATATATACCAAGTCTTTGTTACCTAATTGTTGTTACAATTCTGACAGAAATATATTCTTTTGTGTGTTTGTAAGAAACAGCACTCACACATCAGGACAACTGGCCATGTATTGTTTTTAGTGCTCACAAGGAGTAGTGAATAGGGATCATATAATATTTATAACAGAGAGTACGCATAATCCCTATCTACACTTGTTCATTGTGTAGATTATAAATACTTCCTGAGTACAGCCATTGGGCCATATTTTTAGGAAGAGTCTTACAAGCAGAGATGTCAGAAGGCGGATCTGAGATGAAAGAGTTTTCTGCTGACATTTCTTGATAAACTGAAATAAACATACCTCATTTAGAAAGCAAGAACAAAGTATGCAAGTGCAACCATTTGATTGTATTGATTAAAATTGATGCATGCTTTATAATGAAGTGTTAGATCCTTTCTTTACAAGTAAAGAACAACAATATTGTGTTTAGTTTGTCCTGAGTGAATGATTGACTATAATCAAAGTCCTTATTATAGTCTTCTGGAAAATGAAGTGTAGACATTATCAAGCTAAGGAGGGGCTTTTTGTTTTCTGGGAAGAAGTAACTTATTGCTGAAGGGGCCTCTCCATGACTGAGATCCAAGGTATAATGATAGCTGATAATATTTGTGAGAGGTGGAGGCTCTTCAGTGAAGCTGCATGATGAATCACTAATAAAACCCAATTAGCTGCTTAGATGATTCCCCTTTAGTCATCACTCAGAATGGAAATCATGAGAGCTGAGAGAGCATCACAACTGGGTCTACTGCACCGCAATGGCAAGAGATAAAATGATGCTGGATCTTTGTTGAAGTCACGAAGGACAGTAACATAAATGAGTGAATTGTAGTAAGGGCTCTCTTTAATGAGCCTATGCAGAGCTGAAATCATTGGATGATAATGCCTTAGAACAAAATTAAATGGTCATGTAAGTGATACTGTGGTGAGTGGGAATAGCACAGTGAGGGGTACCAGTACAGGGGTGACTTGCTAGCTAGAGGCAATAGCATCATGATCAGAGGCAATACTGCAGCTAGCAACAGCAGCCAGGAGTAGCAGCACAGTGAGAGGGGGTGGTTCATCAACAGGTTTATGATCAGAGGTTGTGGCAGTGAGAAATTGTGCTGAGGTGACATCAAGGTACCTCTACATGAACAGGCATAATTTTATGCTAAGAGATGTAGAAAAATCTGTCTGTATGCATGCTAGGATGGTACTGAGTACTGAAAAAAAACCTGAGTCACATGTATTGGAAAGGTACAACATGGAGAAATATCTTTCAAGGTAGATAAACATGATGTGATTGATACTGTGAAAAAACAAAGGGCAACGAACTTACAAAATTATGTCTTTGAGCTGATGGTTTCCATTCTGGAGCAAAATCTTAGAATTAGGACAGATAGCTTAGCATGCAGAATTAGGAAATCAAATAAAAAGCTAGCAGTTATTAGGTGAAGAACAGAGAACAAAGCAGAATGAGAAGAAGTTCTCACCCTCCTGTAGGCATCTGCTTACAGCCACCGATGGGAATCAGAATGCTGAGCTAGATGGGCTCTTGGCCTGACCCAGCATGGATGTTCTTCTGTTTTCATATGCTCACAGCTGGGCAAGAAAATTGATTCAATGGTCTGATGCCTACTGTTCTGTAGGGCTGTGCTTTCCAATCAGATAAACACTGGCTTGATTTATTGCTGCTTTGTTTTCCCCAAATCGATGCTGTGTCATTTTTCCTTTTAATACCTTTGGATTTATCCATATACTCATGGATTTTGCAAGAAAGAAACTGACTGTTCAGGGGATCACAAAGGTGTAGCTCCCTGGCCGGCTGGTGCCCACCACGAACTGGCCTGATATCTGAAACATCTGAAAGAAGTGCTACAGAACTATTGAATTTTAGAGGTGTTTATCCTAGTATGTGTTAAGAGCTAGTAAATTTTCTTTCTAACAAGTGAAAGAATGTTAGATAAGAAAGCTATGAATGCTAATCCAATTTATTTATTGTAAACCCAGACAGAACTCTTGGTCTTTTTAACAGCTAACTTCCTTGAAACTCTGAATGTGCCTTTACTGAGAAATACATTTTAATAACGCAGGAGCACAGTGTCTAGACAGGACACTTTCTAATTTTCTTTTGCATAAATAAGTACAGTATTCATAAAAATCTAGATTGAGAGGAAATACATTATGGCTTAAACATTTAGAACAAATCTATCTACCTAGCTCAAAAAGCTCAGCTAATAAATATGAACCGTTTCAATAAGAATCAATATTAATGACGATTGGCTTTGTCTGGATTTATGTTTCAAGTGTAGTCACTTGTATGCACTCCTTGACATCTCAGAAGGAAAAAATGCAGGGTAAGTGGAAGAATTAATAGCATCCTACTCTGTCTCTACCTGTTTTCATGAAACTCACTGGAACTTATTATCTTTGATTCTCCTACCTCTGTGTTGAATTCGCTTAAATCTATGCAGTAGGTCCATAAGTTCCTGGGAAGAGAAGGGTGGATAGATTTTGGCAGAATTTTGTATAAGCTTCTTTCCTTGAGGAAACCAGGCTAAAAACCAGAGATTTTTCTTTAGATTGCCTCATTCTGAATGACCCTCTGACGCAGAGATTAATACTTAAAAATATGTCAGAGATGACAGGAAAATCATAAGTATTTCTGTTGATATTCTTTAATTTGCACTTGTTAGATGGTATTTGACTTCATGAATAGTCCCTCAGAGAGCATGGTGGCATCAACTGTTAGCATAAGACACTGAGAACCTGCCTTAATGAAAAGAGAAACATGACTATTTGCAACTGTCTAAATCATATCAATAAAAATGAGATTTCAGGGGTGAAACCCTTGAACTGCTGATGTAACTGGCAAAATTCCTGGAGATTTTTAATAAGGTCAGGATTTCACCATAGGAGTGTTGGCTGTCTTTGGTTTACAAATAAATCACAAAGCATTCCCATTCATGTTTGTGTTGGCTGCTCCTAAGTATTTATGAACAGATTAGGATAGAAATTTTCTGTACTTGTTGCCTACAAAGTGCTGCGAGTTTTTTATTTCAGTAATTCACTGTCTGTTTTTTATGGTATGTGACTGGCCATCTTTTCTTCACTGGACAGTCATTTTTTCTCAACAGGAGACAAATAATTGATGAACAGCAAATAATGCACTTCTGATGTAGCACTGTATTAATTAACAAGGTTTAAATAATTAGTTGCCAGCAGAATTTGAGAAGGGAAAAAATAAGTTTCCATGAAAAGCAGCAATTTTAATTTGAGCTTTTTATTCACAAACCTTATTTACTCACAAAACTTATTTTCTTTACCTGATTACTTCTGAAAATAAGTATGCTATGCTCTCCTTCTGTTGTATTTTATTACATCTGTTGGTCCATAGCTTTCCATTTTACTGCTCAAATCTTGTATTTTTCTCATCTTTATGGGCTCACACACATTTGCTGTTGTTGCTTTATGTACTTGTACTGTCTATGGACTTACATTATATACGATCTCAATTTATCATTATCATTTGCTGCTCTAAGTGTGATATATTATTGTAAATGTGGATGATAAAATCTCCACAGTAAAGCTATATCTTATCTGTAAATTGAACTTTTTTAAGAAATCTGGAAAGGGACTTTTTACAACGGCATGTAGTGATAGGACAAGGGGTAATGGCTTTAAACTGAAAGAGGGTAGATTTAGATTAGATATAAGGAAGAAATTCTTCACTGTGAGGGTGGTGAGGCACTGGAACAGGTTGCCCAGAGGAGTTGTGGATGCCCCATCGCTGCAAGTGTTCGAGGCCAGGTTGGATGGGGCTTTGGAAGGTGTCTGTGCTCATGGCAGGGGGGTTGGAACTAGATGATCTTTAAGGTCCCTTCCAACCCAAACCATTCTATGTTTCTATGACTCAAATAATGAATTCTTGATAATTCTGTATTTAATAAATGTCTAAAGGTAGCATTTTAATTTTACATGCCACTGGCATTTTCTGGCAGCCAGGTAATGAGACAGATGAAGAAAAATAAGTTTTGATTTTCAAAGAATGGTAAATAAGTAAAAATAACATCTGACTGCCAGTGATATGTCTTCAGAGAGTAATACACATTATCCCCTGGCTGGATTATTGCGCTTAAGGCACTGGCTTTACCAAGTCCTCAGGGAGTCCCTCCAGTGGTTTGACAGCGGTTTTGCCTCTGGTATCACACAGAGCACATGTCAGATAAGTGTCACCTCCCTCCCTGTGCTCTGCTGACAGCTGCAGCGCGTTTCATACCCCAAGCTGTTTTACAGTCCTTTTCCAGTCATGTCTAAAGGAACTACAACATTCAAACAGTAGGTGAGGGAGAGGGGAAAACGATGAGAACGGGTCCTCTCACACCGACCGACAAAGCTGAGTTGCACGTCCACCGTGCCACCTTCTCGCATGTGGCCTCTGGATGGCAGGTTCCCCGTTCCAGCATCTCCAGCCTCAGCCTGCCATCGGCAGCCCCTGACGGAAAGCCTGGAACTGTGACATGGCTTTTCTGTGGAGAATATGAAGTAAAATGCGCCTGCTGTTAAGAGGGGGGAAAAAAAAGCAGCTTAATTAATTAAAAAAAAAAGAAGTCTGAATGAATACAAATGTCAGCAAACATGACCTTATCTATTTTTGAAGCCAGCCAACTGTGCGGCACTGTCTATGTGGTGATAAAAAGAGCGGTGGTTTTGTGGTTGCAGCACTGGGAGTTAGGATGCCTTCCATAACTCCTCTGCTGACTGCAGTCAGTGAGTTTAAGCACGTTTCTTGTCATTCCTTCTGTAAAATTAAGACAGTGATATTACGCTGTCACTGAGGGGAGAGTACCACGGCTCCGTCCAGCCTCATCTGTGAGCTGCTGGGAGGAGAGAGGTGAAGTGGGGGAAAGGGCTGGCTGTCCTGTCTTTAGTCACTCTTTTCTACCCTGCCAGTGTTTGTACCATGTGTGTGGTGAGGTGCCGGGATGCTTTTACCTGGGGACAGTGGAGCCCATCCCCATCAGAGGTAAAACCTCTCTCAGGCATGTTTCCCCCCTAAGCCCAGGGTGGACGTGGGCCCCCTGGGATCAGGCCTGCCACCACATGCCCTGGGAAGAGGAACCCCACAGCTCTTGCTCCATAGTGGGTTGTGGAGGAGGGGGTTGCCTCCACCCAAAAACCAGGAGAGCCACCACTGGTCAGGATGCCATTGTGGCTCTGTATCACTTCTGTTCAAGATGCCTCCACTGACTGCTGAGTCCCTGTTGTCTCTGACTTCTTGGAGCCTTTCAGTTAGCTGGTTCTGTGTCCATTAAACACATGCCTTACTGATATCAAATAGTGCAAGTTTTTTACTCTAAGTGTCATGTACTGCAAAGCCTCACAAGTGTTTATTACATCTACATGGTTACTTTTACCAGCTAAGCCTGTCATTTCATCAAAGAACTTTCAACAAGACCTGTTTCCAGGAAACTACAGCAGTTATGCATCTAGGCACTTTTGAAAACATGCCAGGTATCTATCTGAATATTTGTGCACCACATATCTATAAAATCTGGCTTTCAGTCTCCTATAATAGTAGAGTTTCAGATCTGCAAGGAGTATTTTTATCTTTTTATTGCTGATCATGAAGACTTCTAAGAATCCATTACTTGAAAAACAAAATGAAACTATGATTTAAATGCATCAGCATCATCTAATCACTATTTTTAATTATGAATAACCTACTGGAAGACATTGTATGTTAGACTTCTATTGCATTCTGTTTATACAATATAAAAGACTGCTGAGGTAACTAATTAAAAAAAACAAACCAAAAAAAAAAAACAAAACACCAAAACCCCAGCCTTATATCATCTTTAGCAAGTGGTTTGGAACTGCCTAAAATTGTTTTCTATGTGGGTTGTCTCTGAATAAATCAGAAGGAAGCATTAATTCTAAAATACATGTTAAAAAATAATAAAGATAAGTGCATAGTACCTGAAATTTATGAAGTTCTTGATGTAGGTCAGACTGAATTAAACCATCATCTTCAATGTATTTGACCACATGAACAACTTCAACTTGGTATTTAATTATAGTTTAGTAATCCTTTAAGTCATGCTTAACTTCTTATCACTCCTGAAATATTTCTTTAATTCCCATTCAGTGACTAATGTGTTACAATTCAGTGTGTCTGCAAAATGTATATTTCACTCTTGCTAGGCCAGAGCAAAAAAAATAATGGCATCTAAGTTCAGAACTGCAAACGTGAGACCCACTGTTCAGCCAGTGCCTGGTCTTTGTGGTTTCTAAAAGCTACAGATTCCTTACCTTTTAAAGTCTTTCAGGAGCTGCAGTGCAGCTGCAGTTGTGTCCGGTGGGTTCAGCAGTGTGGTAGGAAGACCATTTGAGACCCAGAAAATATGTGTGTGCGGTTCCGTTTAAGAGCATGAGAAACTTACTGCACAGTCATAAGGCAGTGTTCAAAGACAACTGCACTTTTGACTATTCTCCATTCTTCTAAAATGAAGCACTTTTAGCTCATAGACTTTTGTGTAATATCTTTGTATAAACAGAGCTGGAGGATGTAAGAGGCATTTTCCTCCATAGCCTGAAGTGGTTCAAACTCAGCTTTCTCAGCTTCTAGGACATTTCTATAGAGAAAAAAGAAGCAAGAAGGAGCAAGACTGTACAGCCTGATGGTTAGGACACTCGCTGAATGCTGGGTCTCATCCTTCCTGCCATTATCCCTTATGAAGCTTATATTAAACAGTCATTGCATAAAATGCAGAAATGGACTTTGAAACCGGATTGGGACCAATAGCAACCTCACTTCCCCTCTGGCTGTGTCTGAAAAGAGATGAGTGAGCACTGTAAAAGAAAGGATCTCTTTGCCTCATCTGGCAGGCCTGCATGTGCATTTCCTATCAGAGAACAAAGTACCTAAATGTCAAAACTGCTCTGTATGAACAGAAAAAACAGTCTCCTGTGTATTTCATCCATGTACACTCCTGTTTCTTTGTTAAGCAAATAACACACTTTGTAATAATATTTTCCTAAGAATCAGTTCTCTTCCAGTTCCTGGGTCTTTAAAAAGGATGAAAAATTTTTCTTGTCGATGAAGCGTCTTCTAGTGAAAAGAATTCTTACTAGGCTTTATAAGTAACAGGTTCCCTATTGTAGCACTAAATGTGCTTATTTTGTGTGTGGCTTTCCCCTGCAACAAATGCCCATCTCCCCATAACAGCTCACAGTCCTTGCCAAGCATATTTATACATTTTATATCCAAAAACCTCCTGGGGATTTCATCCTGCAAGAATTACAATATTTTCAACATAAATTTAGCATAACCTAGAGCTCTAGCCTTTTTCTATTGAGATGCTGCACCAGCTGATTTGGAAGAATGTGATTGATAAGAGGGGTTTGCAGCTACTAAAATGAAGTGGTTGTAAATCTGACTTTTCATTGCTGCTTTCCATTTTCGTTGCCTAAGATCTTCTTTGGAAAAGCCACATTTTTACGAAATAAAGTCTCTTTATTAAATTTTTTACAGAGCTTCTAGATGTATTTAAATCGTATGGGTACTGTAGATGAAAGATGTCAGGTTTGCAGCCAATTAGTTTTAATGCCTGCAAGTACAACTACTTTTTAATTTCCTTTATAAATTTCAGACTCTGTAAATTCCCATAAGGAGGACAAATCTACTTTAATCAATAGATACAAAACAGCAGAAAAAATCATTACCACCTGCTGCTCTTCCATCAGTTTTGTTTCCTTCCTTAGGAGACCTGAGTGTCCAGCTATGTAGATCTTCACTTTTGAGTTCAGTCCATATCTAAAGGTTTATAAGCAGTTCTGATAAAGATTTCATTTTAGTTTTCACCTTTTTCTTGTTTCCCTGTTTGTGGTCTGTAATAGCTCAAAATACCCCTTTTGCCTGACAAGGCATTTGTAAACTTATATCTTTCTCATTATGCACTGGATTTGGACTCTCTTCTTCTTTATTTTGCTGGAGGCAGCCTATCTTCTTCAGAAAGCTTTTCCTAGATATCCTAGCTTGCCTGTTGTTGCTGATTTCCGTCCTTTGGCAACTCACTGCCTGTGTCAGCAGTGACCTGGGAAACTATAGGCCAATCAGCCTCACCTCCATCCCCAGAAAGGTGATGGAACAGTTCATTCTGGAGGTCATCTCCAAGCACATAGAGGAAAAGAAGGTTATCAGTAGTAGTTAACATGGATTCACCAAAGGAAGATCACGCTTGACCAACCTGATAGCCTTCTATGATGGCATGACTGGCTGGGTAGATGAAGGGAGAGCAGTGGATGTTGTTTACCTTGACTTCAGCAAGGCTTTTGACACTGTCTCCCATAACATCGTCATAGGTAAGCTTAGGAAGTGTGGATTAGATGAGAGGAGAGTGAGGTGGACAGAGAACTGGCTGAACGGCAGAGCTCAGAGGGTTGTGATCAACAGGGCAGAGTCTGGTTGGAGGCCTGTAACTTGCAGTGTTCCCCAGGGGTCTGTGCTGGGTCAAGTCTTGTTCAACATATTCAATGACCTGGACGAAGGGACAGGGTGTCCCCTCAGCAAGTTTGCTGATGATACAAAACTGGGAGGAGTGGCTGATATGCCAGAAGTCTGTGCTGCCATCTAACAAGAACTGGACAGGCTGGAGAGCTGGGCCGAGGGGAATCTAATGAAATTCAACAAAAGCAAGTGTAAGGTTCTGCACCTGGGGAGGAACAACCCCATGCACCAGTACAGGCTGGGGGTTGACCTGCTGGAAAGCGGCTCTGTTGAGAAGGACCTGGGAGTGCTGGTGGACAGCAAGGTGACCATGAGCAAGCAATTGCCCTTGTGGCCAAAAAGGCCAATGGTATGCTGGGGTGCGTTAAAAGGATTGTGGCCAGCAGGCTGAGGGAGGTTATCCTCCCCCTCTACTCTGCCCTAGTGAGGCCGCATCTGGAGTCCTGTGTCCAGTTCTGGGCTCCCCAGTTCAAGAAAGACAGGGAACTACTGGAGAGAGTCCAGCAGAGAGCTACCAAGATGATCAGGGGACTGGAGCATCTCCCTTGTGAGGAAAGGCTGAGAGGCCTGGGTTTGTTCAGCCTGGAAAAGAGAAGACTGATGGGGGAATCTTACCAATGCTTATAAATGTCTAAAGGGTGGGTATCGAGAGGATGGGGCCAGATTCTTTTCAGTGGTGCCCAACAACAGGACAAGGGGCAACGGGCACAAACTAGAACACAGGAAGTTCCACCTGAATATGAGGAAAAACTTCTTTACTGTGAGGGTGACAGAGCACTGGAACAGGCTGCCCAGAGAGGTTGTGGAGTCTCCTTCTCTGGATATATTCAAAACCCGCCTGGACGTGGTCATGTGCACTCTGCTCTGGGTGCTCCTGCTCAAGCAGGGGGGTTGGACAAGATGACCTCCAGAGGTTCCTTCCAACCCCTACCATTCTGTGATTCTGTGATTGTATTGTGGGAGAAAAGACTAAATATCCACATAAGATGTGGAAAGGAAACATCTACTATGGCAATGTTAGAACTTGACTAGAGTAGTTTTTCTTTTTTCACTTGTTATCTCCTTTTTCCACAGTGTCCATCATCATTTGTTTATCATTAGTTCACTAATTTAGGGCTTAATTGTGCTTGAACGGAGATTTTGGACAGAGGAGAGCTGTGAGTGTTAACATAATTCAGGGAGAATCAATACATCCTGCTTTTCTCTGGTGTATGCTCTCAAAACTTCCT
Source organism: Morus bassanus (assembly GCA_031468815.1). Taxonomy (NCBI): domain Eukaryota; kingdom Metazoa; phylum Chordata; class Aves; order Suliformes; family Sulidae; genus Morus; species Morus bassanus. Next base: position 91,804,065 of record CM062569.1, read on the forward strand.
TTTTGTTAGAAAACATACTGACCTGCCTGTGATGTTCTCTAATTCTGCTGGAAGAAGTGGCAGCAGCCATCACCTCAAACCATTCTTAACCCATTAGTCTTCATTTGAAGGAGTGGGGGATGCATATTGATAGTTATAATCACTTCTGTGGCACAAGGGAGGCAGTTGTAAAAAGTAAGCACTTTTGTAATGCTGATAGAGAGATGAGAAAAGAATTTCACCGTGTCCTCTGATGAAGCTCTCTTAAGCCCACAAAGGAAAATGACTGCTGTCACTTAAATTTTGAATGGACCCTGAAATCACAGGTGAGGAACAGTTGACGTAGCTGAAGGTTGGTGGAATAAGAGTGCTTTTGAACCTGTACCACATAATGCATATTGTTATCTTTGTTTAGGGACATTAATTTAATGTCTGGATACTAACATGATGAACATTTGTAATATATGCTACATAGCCTGTGTAAAAAAGGTGCAAATCCTCCTTTTTTTTTCTCCTTCAATAGAATTATCTGCAAAAGAAATTAGAAATTTCATAATCTTTTCACCTTTTTGGTGTATGCACAGGAAAAAATGATCGAAAGGGAACAGTTATTTTGATGAAAACACATACGGATAATTTCTTCTAAAGAAAAGTACTTGGTATGTACAGTATATGCCATCTGATGGTGTTCTAATTTTGTTGAAATATGTTTAAACTAAAAATAACCCCCCCTTACATATACCTGATTAACAGTGGAACAAATGGTTTTGCTACATATGCATGGGTTACTGTTTAAAGGTTGGCCTTTTTGTACAACCGGAGGGCAATAGTTCTCATTAGCTTTAGAGAGCAGAGCAACCCATTTTAAACGTAATAAGCATCTCTTCCAGAAAGAAATGCTTGCTCCTGGAATAAAAATGAATATTAGGATATTAGTGTACTGGCAAGCTAAATATCTATAAGAAAAAAACCTCCAGCTCAAAATAGCAAGTAAGATTTCTCTAAATTAGCAGGAAAGAAGAAATTGTCTAGTTTGGGTGGAACAGATATTGAAAAAGCTGAATGAATCCTGTGGCTGAATGAATTGTATTTTGATTTACATTTAAGATTCTGTTGGATCTTCACTGCATGCCTTCACATCACTTCTTCTCGAGGACCAGAAAGATAACATAAATAATCTCTTTTTTTGTTAAGACATACTGTTTGGAAATAAATTAGGAAGGTGTGAAAGGAAGAATGTACCTGTATGCTGTGTGCAACTGTTAATTGTGAGAGGGGGAAGATGAATGAACCAAACCAAAGGTATATTTTTTGAAGATGTTAAATCAGTAGTGTGCAAAAGGGGCAATTAGTAGTATTTTCCTAAGAGCAATTTAGATTAAATTGCTGCTGTATGCTATTTTTGTTGCATGCCTGAGCTGTCTCTAAAGCAGTTTTAAGAGAGCGTATATTCTGTTAGCCTGCATTTTTGAAACCAAGGTAGAAAAAGGAAAAAGACTGTAGACCGTTGCAGGCATAACGCTCTAAACATTCATGTGTTATTAATAGATTAAGTGGGCAGGAATTTCCTACCCACTGCAGTTTTTCTCTGTTTTATTGTTTCCAGTGATTGTTAATTTGTATTTTGTGTCATTTCATAATATATGCTTCCAGTAACAGGAAAATAGGATTTATTTTTCTTTTTAGACAGAATTAATGTTCGTTTATGTAGTAAACTTCTCAGCAAATTTTTCCCCTTGTCTCCATGCTCTACGTCTCTTATCACATTCAATACCATTCTGTTGAGCATTACCTTCATTAGTTTAAACTCTGGCTTTTCCTTTGCTACAGTGAAAACTCTGTTCTCAGACTGTGTGAGGTTCTTAAAGATGGCTCATGCCTTTGGTCTTCTGTGTGCCTATTTGCAGCCGGAGCTACTTGATTTGAATATCTATGTCACCATATTCAGAATATTACACAACAGACATCAAGACTTGAATTCCTATCTTCTTCATGGACAAGAAATGGTAATGGTCTTCTCCTATACTAAATTCATTTCTACTAGTCTCTGTTATTGCTTTATGATGTTACATCAGCAGTGCTTCTTATACTGATGAACACTTTCTGTTTACAAAGGCTAGAGACTTTGCATTTGATAGTCTTCTTGTGTACCTCTCCATTCTGATTCACCAAAAGCATTTAGCGAGTTACTGGTAGAATCCCAATTACCTGGTTTCTTTCTTCCTCTTCAGAAAGATGTGACTGGCATGATGACCACCCATCAAAACCTGTCTCATGTTGAAATACCTTCTGTGCTATGAATTCATAAAGCCACCGTACTGTCAGCACTGCTCAAATCTAGTCTGGCTATCTTATCAAGGTCATTGACTGCATAAGAAATGACCAGTGTTTGAGACTGAGCATAGTACAAGGCTGAGTTGTTCTAAGTATAATGTCAGTATTTCCTTGACTGGGACAGGTTAGGCTAAATTCAAATTATTAGAACCTCTGTGTTGCTAAATGTTTTGGAAAAGTGGTGGCTTCAGGCTAGACCCTCAAAAACTACAGACACTTAAATGGGACTGTTAAAAAGGCAACTGCAAGGCTAAAAGTACACCTTGAGATTTACCAAACCTTGAGTGCTTTCAGTTTTCAAAACAAAGACTGCAGATATCTACCTTTAAGAAGATGTTTTAAGCTATGACTTGGGAAGCATCAAAACACACGCGATGTGTTTTTTACTGATTACTACTGGCACCACCGCCTTCACTAGCTCATTAAAAGTTTGGACATGTCTAACCCTGCGAATTGCATTTGTGATGCTGGGTGCCCGGTGCAGATCTACAGTTCTGCTCCTTGGACTGGATGTTCAAGTTTCTTTATGAGTTCAGTCATTGATTTCCTTTATGCCTTAAGGAAACATTTTGATTCCTTTTAAACGGTTTTAAGTAGTGGAGGAGGGAAAGCACAGGTTTGTTTCCTTTTCTTGATAAACTTCATGATGCAAGTAATGGTGGAAGAATTAGACAATGTCAGTGATAAATAATGGTCTAACTTTGGTATCTGAGAGCTCTGCAGTAAAGAAAACCTGCCCATATGCACTGGGGGCGGAGAGAGAAGGTTTTATAACAGATTTAAAATTAGAAAACAAAATGGCCTGATTAACAGCAGTAGGAAGAGTTCTGCAGAGGATGAGGGGAGGAATTAACGGATGACATTCAAAGGCAGCTGTGAAGTATGAGAAGCTGCAGCACACGACAGTAGTCACATCTAGCAGTACAGAGAGTTCTGAATGATCTGTAATGTTGGAATAAATCAGACAGTCTGGGTGGGGGGGATCTTTCAAGTGGTTGGTGATCTCTAAAAGGTGGATCACCTCTACTTAGACAGATGGTAAACCAGTAGATTCCACCCTGAGCTAGAGCAATATATTAGTATTAGAAGAGGGTCTTACGTAGGGTATGTGTACAAAGATATTTCAAGCAAACTGACGATGATTTTAGCATGTGCTAGGCTTTTTTGGAAACAGAGTGATACCCTCCCCCCTCCATTTTATACTTCAGAAAACAAATGTAATTTAGCTATTGCTCTCTCCATCTGAGAATGTACCTCTCCATATCTTCCACTTAGCTTGAAATAAGGGAAGGGTAGAGACTCTTGACAAATGTGCTTTGTAATGGCTAGATTCTGGACACATAGTGCAGGGAGTCTGGAGAGGCTGTGTTACAGAGCTGCATTAAAGAAGCCCCTGATGCCTTCATCAGGATCCTTATGGAGGCTTTCCCCCAGACAACTTCCCTGTAAAGGATCCACTACAGTGATCATGTGGACTGCACTCTTTCCTCTCACTGCCCTGGACCTACCTTCACTGTCAATAGCACGAAGAGGTGACATAGCATGCCCGTATTCAAGAAAGGTTGTGAGAGGAAAGTTGCAGGTGATGACGAGCCAAAACAGAATGTACACAGACACACTACAAAGGCCTCTCCATTTCTAAATAGGTGATGGCCTTCAGTGGATAGACTCCCTACTGATAAATTCTGTCTTTATAGCAGAACTATAGGAAGAATAGTATTTTTCTGTGGTAGACCAGAGTCTGGCTTCTAGTGAACTGTTCTAATGGATGTGGTTCAACAGAGTCTGCCTCTCTGAAGAGAAGTTCTCTCTGCTAATGACAGGAAAAATCATACAGTTTTTTTCATTATAGATATGACTGAGTAAAACAAGGAAGTAGATCACTAATTAGAGAATACTGAAGACTACTATGAAATTACATCTGCTTTTGATTTCCTCTAAGGCAACCGTATCTAACACTTAAATATTAACCTGTTCTAATCAATTTTCTTGGTCATGAGCATATTCTTCCTTGATATCCAGTATTATTACTTTTTGATTCATAAAGAAATAGCCATTTCAATTATTCTGGCTATGAAATTAAAATTATATTCATCCAGCCGTTTCTTCCTCACCTCAGAATCTCCCATTCCTTTCCTTCTCCTCTTTTCTCTCTGATAACATGTAAATTTTGTATATGAACGCTGATACAACTTGATTAAGAATTTAGAAGCCCTTTTTTGCCCCCAAGTTACCTGAAGAAATGATTCACTTAGTGCTGATTCATGAAGGGAGATGGACTTAATTTCAACAAAGGCTGGTAAATAACTGATCTCAAGGCTGAATGAAAGCAGTGATAGATTTTACACAGTTTATGCAGCTTTGCTTTTCTTCTGCTTTAACCTGTATTAAAACAAAATATGAGAGAGACACTATGTTTTTGTGGGGAATAAAGACAAAAAGTACGTACTTCCCTGTGCATTTTTTTCATGGAAGGTGCTCTTAATTGCTCTTCATTAACTCCATCCTTCATTCAAATGCATTTAGAAATTTTGCCTTTTCTGTGGTGCATTTACACCACTTTTGCACCTCTATTTTATGATTTGTACTACTATTTTATGAAGAATCAATACAATACTAGTGCTTACCTTTGAGTATCCCAATATCTTCCTTTTATATTGTCACTGTATTTTTTCATTTGGACCTTTTCTTCATCAGATACTCTCTAAGTTCAAATCATGATCAGAGATTCAGTTGTATATATTAAGTAATTGTTGAGCCTATCTAACCTTCTGGTTTAATTTTTTATTTGATAGTCAGAGGAATTCTTATGTGGCTTAACATGTTCAGTTGAGATAGGATACTTAATTCTTCTGTAGTGTAAAAGGTTTTGTTATTTAAATGAAATCCTGGTTTAATGCCAATAACTTGTGTAAAAACGTTCACATTTTCATGTTGAACATATATATTAGTAATTTCCTTCATTTTTAGATGTTAAACATTTTATACAATGACCATAATTACTTTGTATATTAATATTGTTCCATACCTTTGGCAAAGATGCTTTTCATTATGCTCATTTAACTTCGGCTTCTCAACTGCCACCTCAGTTTTTGTATTTCATTTTTGTATTTTGTTTGGATACATTCTGTCTGTGTTAATATGCTGCTGTCAGCAAACCATGTTTCTGAGCATTTTGTAGGTTATTTTGAAGATTTTTTGTATTACCAGTAATAGGAAACAACTCATAGTTACTTTTTAGAAGCAGGCTGTTAAAGAGCCATTTTAAAAAGCGTGACTTTTTCAGATAACCTGTCATTCTTTGTATTTTTCAGAAGAATTATTTTTATTGCTGCAGTTTCTTTTTAGTTTTGTAGTTTCCCATGTTAAAAGGGTACAGAGGAGTTTGGCAGCAAAATATGTCATGTCACATGCCACATTTGACTCAACTGATATTTTTGAATAGTTTAACTGGTTGTTTTCAGGCCTTCTGGCTCAGGTTTTCTGAAGTTTCTCTGGTATGTGGTACTTTGTGCCTGAGTTTTAGTGCTTGAACCGCCTAGATCTGAGGATAGATTTCTCAAAACACCAGAGATGGGACTGCGAGTCTAAACCAGCACTGTAACTCACTGGGAGAGAACTGTTGTCTTTCACTGTCTTAATTTCTATAATACATGTGAATGTCAACACACTTCAAATAAAAGACATTTGCCTTGCTTAGTATTGAATAATTTTTTCACTAAGAACTTAAAAGCACCTAAGGAAGTTAGCTGATATGATCCGTTATCTACATCTACTTAGAACTCAGTGAAGGCTGAGGGGCATGTATGTAACCTCATAATGTGTTTAAGTATGGGGAGTACGTAGTGCGTACATATATAATTTGCATAGCCGTTACGATGAAGACAACAAGGTGTTTGGAGGAAACTTTATTACATAATATGCATCTTTATAATTTGATAATGATTTCTCCACAGAATATTAATCAGTATTGTGGACATCAGTATTCCAGTACTCTGAAGTAGTAACGACCTCCACACATCGATTCTCTAAACACCGATTTCTCATATTTGCTGTTTGTAGATGATTGCATTTAGCACAGCTGTAACCGACATGATCAAAATGTAGTGATCCTGTCATTTCTTGGGAGGTAAATCCATACCTCAGTCATGGATGATGCGGAGGTTTTTTTTTCAGGAAGCAATCTTCCCTGTGTTTGGTGACAGCTGTGCTATTGCCCACCTGCGGTACTTACTCAGAAGTCACCCCTATTTCCTCACTTGCCATCAGCTCAAGCTGAACTGAACTTACTGTCTACTTTTTCCTTCCTACCTCATTTATCTTCTATTTCGTGGAACTGCCTAGGAAATATTTTACTGTCTTCGGGTGGCGTTTCTGTAGCTCATACAGTATTATTCAAGTAGAAGCCCTTAATCAAAGGTGACAGGAACGTCAAGTGCGAATAGAGAAGTCTGCTGGGGAAACAAGCGTTTTGTCGCTGTAAGCAAGCTGGAGTCACATCCCTGCGCCTTTGGAACGAGTTTGGATCACCACCCGACGTTAATCCCTGACTGCGAGGGCCAGTGCTGCGGCGGAGGCGAAGCGGGCGCGGGAAGGGGTTACTCCCGGCCCCGGCGGGCTCCCGCCGCGCCCCGGCGCCGGCTCCTGCCCGCCTTGGGCGGTAGATGGTGCTAGATGCGAAGTGACGGGGCTGCGCGGAAAGCTTCCCCCCTCGGAAGCTGCAGCTCGAAATCGGCCTGAAACGCTCGGCGGCTGCGGTGTTTGTTTCTTTACCTGTCGGGAACTTTGGGGTGGGAATACTGAGAAGTGAGTTGGGTGACCTGAGGGTGGTGACAGGCGAGAGGTAAAGCGTCAGCCGTTTTCCAGGCGCTGTTTCTGTAGCCTTAGAAGAAGGTTGCAGCATATCACCAGAGAGCAAGGCCACCTGTCGCAGTGGGAGAGGAAAGAAGACACAGGCATTGCACAAAACAGTGCTGCTTCGGCCCAGATTTGCTTTAAAGAGCACCATCAGCTTGTACGCTGCTGATTTTGTTGCTGAGCGTGACTGAAAGCAGTATGTCTTCAGAAACCTGTATGATTATTTTAAAGAATATGTGAAGGTAAGACCTCCCAGTTGACTGAGAAGAAAAGTTACACACACAAAGTTTGGATTCTAATTAGCCAGCTGTAGTGGAACATAATGAAATTTCTTTCTGCCTAAAAACTTGTTGGTTAAATCATGGAGCAGAAATGTATACAAATTAAGGTATATTAATATTATTCACATTCTTTCAGGGTTAGAAGTAAAATTCAAGACCAGTGATTCCAGTTGTTGTTCAGTGGTACAACTCCAGAAAAGAAAGAAAATAATCTATATTAGTTTTATTACTGAGCTGCTTTTTGGTTTTGTTTCCCTTTTCTGTCTTCATCCTCTCCAGGGAAGAAGCACTTACTTGATGCAGTGTCAGGGGCATTTGCATATCCTCGGCAATAAAATTAGGGGTGAAATGTACAAAAGAATAGCTTAGTGGAGGAGATTTCCTTACATGATTTTATTTACAAACACGTTCATCACCTCTAAAATAATTTTTTTTTATGGGCACTGAAGGATAAAATGAAAAGAAGCTGCTGCTTCATGAAGTTAATTATTTCCCCAAGCTTTGCATCTTTCTGATACTACCATACACAAAGCAATTATTCTGATTTGTCAGTGTTTGGTGAAAACAGGAGTACTGCTAATCTACTGTAGTAGCTGCTTTAGAAAATATAAGACACACTGAAAAAAGAGAAATCCTGCATATGTTTTCCCTGAAGTAGGGTGTGTCAGTACCGGCAGAAGTAAACTGATAATGTTGAACATAGGCATAATATGTTTCAGACCCCTAAGGCTGGGAAATGGTATGCGTTAGAATTCTGGAATGCAACACTTTCTCCATCATGTTTAATATAACAGTTGTTGTCCTGACCTAAAACATGACTTGGCATTGGCAGAACCAGGTGCCCTCTGACTCTGTGAGAATAAGGTCATGACTAGCTGCAGTTCTACATGGGCACCACTTCTGTAATGCCTAATATTTGTACATACTCTTTGCATGCATAGTCCTGTGCAACCTACATTTCAGGGCCTCGTCCGAAAAAGGTTTTGTAAGATTCTTGGCAGTAGAAAAGATACATTTCTAAAATCCAGTAAGGCAGTTTTGAAGTAGGATGTGCAAGAGGTAGCACTGAGTTGAGATTCTCCTTTGTTAATGTAAAAAATGATAATGGGCAGAATGAATCCTCAGGCTGTGATTTATGCTCTTCTTTTGGAAGGATTCTTGACCTTTTTCCCATGAGAAGAGCCTAAGAGGCTTCATAGTCTGCCCTGCTTTTGGAGTAGACTTATTCCAGCTTTCAGCTTGCTTCTTCAGCAATGTCTTGCAATATCCTACTTGTTTACTTGGGAGAGGCACTGGGAAGATATTTGAGCTTAAATAAATATTTTTTTAAATGTATCAGAATTTGTGAGCAAAAATTCAAACATGTGAAATTTTTTTCCAAATATTTCCTGAAAATCTTCTTTATTTTTTCTCTGACAAAACATTAAAATGAGACGTACACTTGCACAGCCCTTCTCAAAATAAAATTTTTCTTAAATAATTTTAGCAATCATTCCTCAGAAAAGGAAGCTATACTTACAAGGGGGAGATGGACGAGGGAATGCAAGTCATAGCTATAAAATTGATATTCTTTAACATGCTGACTTGTTATGACTCCAGTCTGCATTATATCATACTTTTGTGGGCAAGATACTACAGTATTAGTGCTGCATAATGCCAAGTGTAAGAGCACTCAGCATTACCTAATGGAAAGGTTCTTTACCAAACTGGGCTTTAAAAATGGCTATATTACACGTAAAGAATTGTAGGGAGAGACGTAGTTGAGGAAAAAGAAATACGACATTTGCATTACCTCCTGAGATAAACTGATTAGGTGATTCCTAATATGCTGTCTGAATAACAAGAAGCCTAAACTTGGCTACAGTGTGGGTAAATAGAAATTATTTGAAGAGACAGTTTTTTATGTGTGGGGAAAACAAAAGCTGAAAATAAGTTTTCCCCAAATTTTGCCGCAGATCCAATAGCTGCAAACATGACTGTTGCCTTGAAGGTTTAAAACTAGAATATGAGCAGACTTAAAAGTACATATGACAGTGTCTTATGCAATGCCTTAATAATTCCTTGGAAAAACGTAATGTTAGTCATGTTGTTTCTCTGGTGTACGGTAGAGATAAATTGTTAAACCGAACTTTTTGTGAGTAGATTGAAGGTTTGTGCCAGGTAGGATTTTCAGTGTTGGATGATTTAGCTAGTTGCTGTGCTTTAATTTGAATAGAGGCTATGTGGCTCATCTTTAATGTCTGAACTGGGTGCGACTAATTCTGCAGGAAATGCTTGTAGGAAAGTGCAGATCAAATACCCTGTTTAATAAAACAATAGGAAGAGACAACTGCAGCTAATAAGTGCCTTATCCATTGGCAACTCTAGGTGGAACAGCAATCGTAACTTTGAATGGTCATTTTTAACTAGGAAAAACTCTAGTGAGTTGTTTGTTTCTTTAATACTGAGCAGTCCTTAGAGCTACCCCTGTTCTGTGTTTCCTTTGAGTGTACTCATCACCCTGAGTAAACTTTTACTCCTTATTGGTGTTTCAATTTCCGAATATCATTACAGGTGACTGTTGCAGAATCCACAATATTTGCTCAGTAGGCTTGCCCTGAAGGACCAGCCACTATTTCATTTCTCCTTGTAAGTGCTGGTGTTACACGAAAAATAGAGGTCTGCTGAGATTGATGAACTCTCTGTCTGTATGCTGCCCTGAACATTTTCAAACAAATGGAAAACAATAGTGCTATGTCTCCCTGTTTTCTTGCACTAGTCTACCATTTCAAGTTCTTATACTTGACAGAGACACAACAGAGAAACCATAACATATTTTACTTTATGAAGTCCACAAAAACAGGATTTTCTTCATGTTCTTATTGGATGTTATTAAGAGGCAGCTTGCCAAAGTAATTTGAAAATCTTGTGCAGTTTTCTGCAAGGGAAAGTTTTCCTGCTTTGTTTCAGAATACTTTCTGGGCTGGAATCCAAATGCATACCTTTGCTATTTAGGGTTGAGATGTAAGGTAGGATCATCTTATATACCCACCCTGGAACCATATATTTTGACCAAATCCTTTTGCTGAACAACTCTGAAACCAGAGCTAAGGTTGTATATACAGCACTTACATTCAATTATTTTGATGTAGCCTAAGATGATTTACATCTTGGAGCAAGCAAACACTAGCGGGTGCTACATCCGCGTGAAGTACCCTGATGAAAGATGATGTTGTACCTACGAAACACTGATGAATTCTCTACAGCATTCCTCTGAGCTAGTGCGTTGTGCCTTTTGCTAGAGAGGGACAACCACTCTGAAATGTTTCAGGTATGTTCCACACCCAAGGTAAATTCTTCTCTAACCCATCTGCCATGCAGGTTCTGCTCTTGCTAATGCTGAAGATAAACCAGTAGCAAATTGTGAGTCTGTGGATGTGCTCTTAAGATTGACTTTTGCCAAGGGTTTGCAGTACAACAAAGAAAAGGTCCTCTGATTCCTCTTCCCATATCTAATTCTAGATATTTGTCTTCCTCCTTTCCTTTATCTTTATCTTTTCAGTGTGGAAGTATATCTTTTACTCTCTTCTTTCTACAACACTGTTGTTTTTGATAATGAGATTGTCATGGGAATATGAACGTGCTTTTAATCAGGTGCAATATTATTTTTATCCTCCTCTTGAAAGCTGATTCTGCATGAATTTTGCTTACATTCTTCCAGAAATCATCAGCCTCTTCTAGAAAATGTTGACCTATTTATAAACCAATAAAACTCTAAATGAAAAATGCTTAACACATCATGAAATGACTCAGACTGTCCTTTTATTTTTCTCAGTTGTGCATGCAGTTCTTCCCTTTTAATCATGTACCTTTTGCATGTTGATTTTTTCAGGTGACTATAGACTTGAAAGACTCAGAGGTCAGAAAAATCAACCTGGTTCAATCCATTGCGTTAGCAGAATAAATATGGTTTAGGTTTAAAATCATGAGAGCTTCTCAGGATCCCTTCTTATAAACATACATAGGAAAGAATTTGGATCCTTTTATTATTAGTCTTACTAAATCAGACTTCAGATCCAGCAAATCTGTAAATGACAATCTAATGCAATAACAATAATCTGAAGTACATTCTAAGTTTGAGGTACTTTTGTGCAATTCCACACTGCTTGTGTGATAGTAGACCAGCCTCTGGAATATATGAAAAATAATATTTCATTGCAGCAAACTCTTTTAATTTCTTTTGTTTTAAACTAAATACCCAAAAAGGAATAAAGGTAAAACTACGGTTCAACCCTTAACATATATGGAGACTGAACTTGAGATTTCAATGGTGGTAGAAAAGAAGTCTAAAATTTCAGTGGGAAGTCTGGACCTTCTGATTCAGACTTGTGATCTAATCCTCTAAATGGAGGAAAAAAGTGGCAATCTGCTTTTCTTTTTTGCAAACTTCTTAATGTTATGTATGAAAAGATAGTGAACAGGGTAAAATATTTGATATTGGTCCAATAGTGTTGTGTTACTCTGTGCAGTTAATGTGAGCAAAAGAAATATACCTCTTTTTAGGAACCTGAGAGTGTTAATGTCGGTTAAATTATTACTCCAGTTACAATCAGGCTGACACTCATAATCAAAATGATATAATTATTACCGAAAGAGCCTGATTATAAAATAAAAAGTTTTTTCTTTCCAGGAAAGGGAGCAAAAGGTTCAGCAGTGCATAGGACACTATCTTCTCTCACTGGCTATTATAAACTGTAAGTGCTGCTTTTCAAAGCTAAGTAACTTTACTGTTTTATCACTTCCTGGATATGGATAAGAGAAGACTGAGGGGGGAATCTTATCAATGCTTATAAATGTCTAAAGGGTGGGTGCCAAGAGGATGGGGCCAGACTCTTTTCAGTGGTGCCCAATGACAGGACAAAGGGCAATGGCGCAAATTGGAACACAGGAAGTTCCACCTGAATATGAGGAAAAACTTCTTTACTGTGAGGGTGACAGAGCAGTGGAACAGGCTTCCCAGAGAGGTTATGGAGTCTCCTTCCCTGGAGACATTCAAAAGCTGCCTGGATGCAGTCCTGTGCACCCTGCTCTAGGTGTACCTGCTCAAGCAGAGGGGTTGGACAAGGTGATCTTCAGAGGTCCCTTCCAACCCCAACCATTCTGTGATTCTGTGATATACTAAAATAGTCCAAAGTACAAGTCCTATTATAGACTGTTTACACCCCAGGTTCTTCACAGAAGGAGTATGATGCTGATAGTGGAGGTTTCTTCCTCTTTGCTCTTGGATGGGTTGTTACCCCAAAAAATTTGTTTTACTACTTCCCAAGGTGCATTTGCTTTAGTAACCAGTAATTGGTGGTTGATTATGTGTTTAAAGCCACTGAGTCCCTAGAGTTAACCTGTGCCTGTACCTTCGAGGTCTCTGCTATCGTCCTGTGCTTATATTCCAATATATGACTTTATCATTCTAGGGCCATGGATCATTCTACACAGAATAACTACTACTGCTTATTATTAGCTGAAGAAATATATTGCATTTATAATGTTTGTAGTCATTATACCACATGATTACACTAAAGATAAAAGCAAATTAGGCAGTAGCCACTTGATAATTGTGTAATTAGCTATTAAAGCTGAAGCAAGCTAAAACAAGGGAAACTGAGACAGTCTGAAGTGTCCTGAGACCTCCATTATTGAGTCAATGCAAATCTTTTTGCCTGTTAGTAGTAATGGCAATACCATATTTTTGGGGCTACCGTAGTCTGTCTGATATCTTATTGTTACATCATATATTTAAGGATGGTCAAAAGTTACTTTAAAATAAGTTATCATGTTATTTTATTGCAATATCATATTTCTTTTACGCATACAGATCACATTTTAAAAATTTATAATTCAGTCATCATGTTTTACTCCAAGCTGAAGCTCAGCATACTAGTTTCCAAATCAGGGTGAATTACTATTAAAATTCTCTCATTATACATTTTAGTTCATGTTTATTGGCCACTTTTAAGTAAAACAGGCACAAATTATAATCTCTGGATTCAGAAGCAATAAGAATATTCCGTAGAAAAATGTAAGATGTTAGTATGTAATGGGACTTGTACTTTGGGCTATTTTTATATATCCATATATATATATTTAGTAAGTGATAAAACAGTAAAGTTACGAAGTTTTGAAAAGCAGCACTTACAGTTTATGATAGCCAGTGAGGGTGTCTCATGCACTGCTGAACCTTTTGCTTCCTTTCTTGGAAAGAAGAAACTATTCTTGAGTTATCAGAACATTGGCTTTATTTAGTAAAATAGTTCACATGCTACTTTGGTTAGTAATTAGTAATTTTGTTTTAAGGTAAGAAAATTCCTTGAGAATTCCTTTCAAAAGAATTGTATTCTCAACTAGATTTTTAGAAAACAATTACAAAATATTAAATGTGCAAGCCATAATGATGTGAGTATGCGTTTACATGAGTAGGTGTCTTCAGAAAAATCGATAGAAGTCTTCTCCAGGGTAAGCTTCAGTAGGTCAGAGGTTTGAAATGTTTTAAATGTTGTGTACATAACCTACAGCCACGTATCCCGTATGACACCCACTTGACACCCCCCCATGTACCGACACATGCAGAAGATGAGCTGACAGAAACATAAAGGACACCTCTGTGAGTTTTGTGCTAGTAGGGACTGCAGAGCTGTGCCCTACGTGTAAAGATAATCAAATGTGTAATTACACCATTTTTTCGAGTAAAGTGGTACCCACATGACAATTATATCAAATACATTGCTAAAAATTGCCACAAATGCAGAAGGAGATTGAATTATGGTTGCTATGGAAACTGTAACATGCAGCTTCCTGACTTGATGCCTGAAAAATTTCAGTCTTAATATCACACTGATACACATTTTTGCTTTTTTTTACACTTGAATAGGTGAAGATGGAGTTTGTGTATAATAATATATTCATTCAAGTTATACTTTTCTGCCATGCCATCTAGTATTTTTTTTTAGTTGCAGTGTACATGTAGAGGTTTACAGATGCTTTATGATATAAATGCGGTGGAGAAATCTTAGATGTTCTAAGCATATGTTTCTTAAAAAGGAAGGAAGATGCTTTACCTGAAAAGTACATTTTATAAAAGGTTCAGTGGATGTTCACAGATATACAGAAAAGTACCTCACATGGAAAACAAAGATGTTGGAATAAGCCCAGTAAAGAGGGTGAAATTTATTTGCAGAAACACTTATAGGCCTCGAGTTAGGCTGATTACCAAGTGTTGTCACTGGGCTTTTCATGCAGTCACCATAAAGTGACTTAACACTTCCCCAGGTAGATAGCTATGGCACATTAGGTATGAAAACCTGTGTCATTTGAGAACCAGTGATTTGAGAATCTGGTTATTTCCCCATGCAGAAGAGCACGGTAGAATAGCCATAGCTGAGATGATAGTGTTGAAGCAGGCAGCTCCAGCACCAGACACTGCTTAGGCCTGCATACAGTGAACACAGGGTAGTTTCCACTTTGTCAGCTCTGGCACTGAGTTTTGTGCTGTTATGAGTAGGTCTTTACTAGTACCGTATGCAGATAATTTAAAGCTTGTTCGGATTGTCTGTTACACTGCATTAACATGACTGTCTAACGTGCCCTGAAGTGTTAACGCATTAGAAGATAATAAAATACTTAGGAAGCATGACACTATGTGAGATTCAATGTAATTGTTTTGCAGGATCTCTAGGGCTTGTGGCTTGATGCTAGGAGAGCAGAACACCTTTTGGTGGCAAAAAAAATGAAGTGCATCTTGAGAGAATGATTGAAAATGTGGATGAAGTAGGGTGGGGAAGCATAAAATTACATTTGTTATTGTGAGTGTATACGCAAGCACAGTACTGGAGCTCCCAAGACAGGTTGATAAATGATTCAAGCCTGGACTAGGGTTGTTTGAACCAGCAGTTCCAAATAGTGCTGTTCTGGTAGTAATGTTTTTGTAAGATATAGTATGGACAGAGCTCAGGCGTTTTTAATCACTCTGTATGACCTTGGTCTAAGCAATGTTACACAACAGTGCTTAAAGAAGTGTGTCTGAGTATTGTCTATAGGATGGGTCTTGGTAGATCTGGCTTTACAGGACCTTCCTTCATTAGCAATTACATGTCCAGGTAAGTCTCAGTGTCAGTCGCCTCTGCAAGTAGCAGCTGGCATGTAAAAGTGGCTTTAACACCTGCCAAAGTTACCAAAAGTAACTGCACAGAGTTCTGAATATTCAGACTCTAGCAATAGGAAGACACCAAGGCTGCACCTCTAGTTTATTATACTACAGTTATATTTATGTAATATCTTTAATTTCTTTATAGCTCTCAGTTTGCTGAAATGAGTTCAGGATAATTGTATTTTGGAGTTTTTTTTGCAGAGGTCTCAGTATAGTGTCTTCTATGAAGTATATTTAAACTCTAGCAGTTAATCTTCTGTGCTACAATAATTTCTCTTTCCTACTAAGTTACAAGTCTATATTAGAAAGTATGACATTCAGAATGATGTAGAATTTTCAAAATATTTTTTCAGTATTACTTGTATACTGTTGATTTCTATTTATAAAGTTGTATTGCTAATTCTTTTAAAATGCTTGGGTCATTGTTATGCCAAAAAAAAAAAAAAAAAAGGATATTTACTCTGACAAACCTTTTGGTAAGGGAAGAAAAAGTAAGTTATAGGATTTCTTTACATTTATTCCTGCATATTTTCAGCTTTTTTTCTAGTTTGTTTTTGCAGCAAATGTTTGAAATCCAAAAGATTGTTTTAAAAGAAAATGGCACAGCTGGTAGATGTATTTGTGTGAAATGCAAAATTCTAGAGCTTTCATGACATTTAACCTAAATGACCATTTTAAAATTTTTGCTTGTAGAGCTCTTTTAAACTATTTTTAAAGTGTCAATCATCAACCAGTTAACTGCGGTAATGGCATATGTCATCATCTCATTCCTAAAACATGATAGAGTTTAAAGCAAACAGTTTGTAAATAAGATTTAAGACATTAGTTGTTCAATTGTCTCTTTAATATTTTTAATAAGAAACATTTATAGTAGTAAGATGGGTATGTCTTCAAATGAGTGTCAAGAAGATAATTTGATCCTGATTTTCAGTGGCTGACTGCATTTATAGTCAGAAGGTGATGGTGTCACCTGTAACTCCAACTAGCTCTAATTTATCTGTCTTGGCTCCTGATAGCAATGAAATTGCTGTGGTATAGGCTTAGTTGCCAAATAAATATATGTGATTATACATACTTCCAAAACTAAATCTCACATAATCTTTTTGTCAAAAGCAGTGAAGTCAGCAGCAACAAAATTTTCTCTCAAATCTGTGAGAAATATGAGTAAAACTTGTAGGTAAGAAAACTCTTTCAAGTATTTCCCTTTGCTCTGGAGTGAGAGGCAGGAAGGGTGCTGTTGTTTGATTGCATCTACTGAATACAAGCATCGTCTCTGTTCCATCTGATGTAAAATTGTTGTAGGTCCCTTCCAAGTGGAACTCCTCTTCTCTTCTCTTCTCTTCTCTTCTCTTCTCTTCTCTTCTCTTCTCTTCTCTTCTCTTCTCTTCTCTTCTCTTCTCTTCTCTTCTCTTCTCTTCTCTTCTCTTCTCTTCTCTTCTCTTCTCTTCTCTTCTCTTCTCTTCTCTTCTCTTCTCTTCTCTTCCCTTCCCTTCCCTTCCCTTCCCTTCCCTTCCCTTCCCTTCCCTTCCCTTCCCTTCCCTTCCCTTCCCTTCCCTTCCCTTCCCTTCCCTTCCCTTCCCTTCCCTTCCCTTCCCTTCCCTTCCCTTCCCTTCCCTTCCCTTCCCTTCCCTTCCCTTCCCGCCTCGCCTCGCCTCGCCTCGCCTCGCCTCTTCACTTCTCACAGCCTGTCTTAGCACTCTGAAACTCTTTAACATCAGTAAACTGAAGGGATATTTATGGAGAACTAGTTTAACAACAATGCTTAAAATTAGACATTTGTTAATTTATTTTTCCTAGTTTTAATAAGATAGGCAAAAATATAAAGTGTCTTGTAGGCTCTACACTATGTCACAGAAATCTCATCAGGTAGTAATCCTAAATCACTGCAGCTCTGCTGAGTCTCATCTGAACTACCTGTTTACAGGCGCCACCAGATGCTCAGCTATTGCTAAGAGGTGGAGAGACAGCATCTAGGCCTCCTGGAAGTTTTGTGCCTTATTCATCTCCTCCTTTATCCTCACAAAAAATACTTTCTCTCCTCCCTTGGGTCTGTGTTAGTTTTCCTGTCTGTTTGCAGCAAGGACTGTAAAGTGCTTGTGCAGCTGTTCACTTCCACTGACTGAATCTTGTCTTCTCTTTTCAGCTGAAGATTAACATTGTTTGTGTTTTCAGAAATGCACAAGTAAATTATAGATAAGTACTGTATAGTTACTATCTTAAAATAATTATTTAGTGTTGAATGGCAAGGAGGAAGATGTTCTTACTCCTAATTACCACAATTCCCCTTCCCCCCCAAGCTAGAGGAAGCATTTCTGCTTTTGTGCTACATTGGTAAAAGAGGAGGGACTAAAAAACAGTTGAGGAATTTTGTCATATTTTGAATCACCGTAATACAAAGACATCACAATGACTTTCTGATTGTCTCCTGTGTACTCTTGTGTATAGGTTATGCAAGGAGGAATTATAACTGACATGGCATTATGCAGTTCCTGCTGTGTAGTAACTCTACCTATTCTGCTAAGACTTTAATGAGAAACAATGCCTAGTTCTGGGGCCTCATTTATTCTCCACAGTTTGAGATATGTGTCCTTGAAAAAGGAGAGCTTGGAGAAACATCAGGTTCCTTTTTAAACTGATTTCACAAAAGCTCAATTAAATGGTGATTTGATCTTATGCAGCACGAATATTATTTGCCTGGCAGAAGTAACAGGGGGACTTCAGGTTGAGTAGCACTTTCCTGCAGAGGTTTGGACATGTTTCCCAGGCATGACTACTGTAAAAGATTTGAGCTTTCACTTGCATCCTTGCAAAAGACATATATAAGCATTTAGCTGAGAACTGTAGCTGTAGATGCCTAAAGGTCTGTCTTTAAGTGCTGAAATTGATATCTAACTCCTGTTGGATCTAGGATGAGACTCCTAACAGGCATGTATAGGCTATATGCCACTTAGAGGCACAGATAGGTCTCATCCTCCTTTTAAATCCAGTGGTGGGTGTTTCTTCCAAGTGCCTATTCAAAGTAGGACTTTTACTATTGCTATGAGGAACACAGGTCACTTGAAAATTAACACTTCAATTCATTGTTTAGAAAATGAAATTGCTGCTGTGTATCAGAATATTGGAAAGACTGCTGTGAACTGCTGGCACATTCAGGACATGCAGGCGCACCTTTGAAGTTTAAAGAAAAGCAAGCTGATTATAAGAGTTTCCTACACCTCTTTTTTAGATTTTCTTAAATTGATATTTCAGTAGCCATACAGCTCTTATGTTGATGTCATAAACTGAGCAATTTGGTATGACATAATTCCAGCCTCTTTGAATTAGTGGTGGCAGTTAGATTACTATTACTGATAGTGCCTGCATGCAGGGATCCACTAAGGTGTCATAAAATTAGCAACTTCCTATGACATAATACTAATCTTTTAAATTTAGTTGTTACAATTAGGTTGCACCCCAAGGGTCCCTACTCTAGTGCCTGGTGTGTGTATGACCATAGGATGTAACTTTTCTAAGAACTGCTAAACTTCATGTTTCATATAACATTCGATTAACAGTTACAGCAGCATGTATGGCAGAAATATTTTCCATTGGCTGTTTTTAAGTAGAAGATGAATGTCTTTTCAAAAGCCTTCATAGTACAATAAAGAATGGATGAGTGATAAATGGATAAACCAGGAATCAAACCAAACAGAAGAAAGTCAGGGGTTTGAAAGAAGTGTAGCTAAAACTTATTCAACAATGATCAGCTTACAGATGATTGTGACTGTCTTCTTACAGTTATCTCCACATTTTGGCATTTAATGGCTACAGACAAACTTAAATAGTAGGCTAAATCCTAAATATATAGGATAACAATTTTAACTTGCTTAAGAATTTTACATTTTAAGATGGGTGAATGGGAATGGAAGGGTTTTAAGATATGCATGCACAGTGGTCAGAAGTTCGGCAAAATCTTGTTTCCTATTGATATTCTGTGTGTCATGGGAGCAGTAAGTCAGGACTATTGGCATGTGTGTGAAAGCTCATTCACCAAAGGACATGCTTTTGATCTATTAACTAGCTAAAAATGCAGAGAGGAATTTGGCAGAATTCTTCAAAGGGACAGGAATTTTAACTCTTTTTCAAATAACACCACAAATTCCTTGGACTCTCTGACGTATAAAACATTTTAAACCTTTAGTCCTAGAAAATGTCTCCACAGCAAGTCAAGCATGGATTCTCAGTATCTGAAAATGCCACTGTTTGCTTGGTGTAAGCTTTAATTCAGCTTGCAGGTACATAGAACTGCTGATTTTGAACACCAGGTTTGGAAAAACATTTCTCTGAGAGTTTTTAGAGTGTGCGGATTATGGATAGTGACATACTTAGCTAAAGAAATAAAGAAACCAGACACCATACTGAAGCTCCTCTCTTTGAGAGCAATCAAAACACTTTGTGACAGAGTTTGGAGTCGGGACTTACATGTGGAAACAGGGAAGGAACAACATTATGGTAAGGTAAACTGGACAATGTATCATCAAAACCAGCCTGTTCAGACAACTAGGTTGTAAAAGCAGGAATCCAGCAGGTACTGCATATAGAATAGGATTTTCTAAGGAACATTGTGTAAAACTTGAAAGTCACGGTTGAGTCAAGTGAGATATGGACACCCACTTGCAGATAGTGCTGTGAGGACAGTAGAAGGATACAGAACCAGCCAGCCAGAAAACCAGCAAGTATCAAAGCGGGCAAGTAGACTACTCAGTGCATTAGAGATATTACCAAGTCTAGTGGCAGTGGTCGTAAGGCAAACTGTTTAAAACAACCATGAGAAATAGGTGTTGCTTTTCAGTGGCTCTTCTGGGGATGCTAAGAATAGCCAGAACTAAAGAAATTACATATTAAGGAATAATAGGATGTTGACTTTACAGATCTTCTTTGTATATTTCCTCTTCTTCAGTAGCTAGAAACAAAAATCAAGGAAATAAAATGTCTCCTACTGTGTTGTTCGCCTGCTACCTATTGGTGTTGCTCTCCTGCCGTCTTCTCCATCTGCTTTAAATTCATTTCTGAAATGTGCCCTCCTTAAAAATAAGTTCTTATTAATTTCATAAGGAACAAATTAAGAAATAGCAAACATAGAGACATTTTGTTGAATTACAAGCAATTAGAACACAATGGGGAGAGGAGCAGGGAAGAAAAACATTATACCAATTATGAATATTCTAAAAAAAAAAAATCTGTCAGATCCTGAGAGTCATGTAAAATTTTTAATTTGTCTTTTCCTGGGAAAACTGCCATTCTAATTAATGAAAATTTTCATTAGTGGTGGCTTTAGGATTTTACTTGGTGTAACTAAAACACTAATATAATAAAGAGTAGTTGAGAAATGTGACAGTACATTAGTCGTGAAGTAATACATAAGAAACAGTCTAATTCAGCAACACCCTCACTTTTATTCCCCTCTTTGCATTTTACCTATTTTGTTTAGCTGGGAAAATGAAACCTATCCATGTCTGCTAATTGAATCCTCCTCATCTTTAACCCTTCATACCTTTTATACATACATATTCCTTTAGCAAATGGGTAATTCTCTTCCCATTTCAAATTTATTAACACCCAGTATAATTTTTTAGTCCATTTCATCACTTTTTATAGTAAGGAATCTCTTCTGCTCACATATTCTTCGGTGACTGGATATTGTATATTTCTTCCCTATGATTTTTGGTCATGATGACTTATTGCTGCCAAAATATTGTGCTTCTGTGCTTATATAGGTTTCTTTTAAAAAAAATCCATTAAAATTACTGAAATAAGTGTATTTTTATAGGACGAGTGTTGCCTCTAAGTTAAGAGAGCTTATCAGAAACTAAGGGTAAAAAGCTGTTTTCCTCAGTTTATGTATGCTTTATGTAGCCGTACAGTTCAGCCAAAGTGGAAGTGAATGTAAAAAGATAGTTGTAATTGAAGGGTAGATTGCATACATTATGAAATTAATTTTTTAAGAACTGCAACCTTTTCCACTGTAGTATGTGGTAGTAGTAGCATAGTTTTGAAATTAAGCATAATGAAATTTACACACTATGTTAACCTTGCGTAAAGGTTAGGAAGGAAAAAATTCTCCATGTAAAATGTGTTCTTAATTTCATCTTTGGTACGCTGACTGAGGCTGCAGGAACAGGCTTTAGCCCAAGCGAGAGGGGGAGTGCAGGAGGCTTTTGCCAAGTTTTGAATACTCCTGCATGTTGAGAGACTGTTGTGAAGTCTTGTCATTAGCTAATGGGGTGACCTTCAGCATATCACTTGACTTTGGCCATTTCCCTGTCTGTTTAAATATGATGAGCTATACCTTCTCCATACTTTTCTTGCCATCTCCACTTGCTTTTTTTCTGTAGCATTTTTACATAACTGGCCTAAAAAAGCATAACTTTACTTATTTTATGTTTGTACATAACTAGGGATAAATTAGATTTGCCTGTTCTACTGGCTAGAGTAGCGCTCTACTTTCTGGACAAGTGACTGTCAACAGATCAATTTTTATAAAGGTCCACTAGACTTGTGGGGAAGAGTCTTCCACACTGCAGAAAAAGATTATTTCTTTCATTGCCTTGCTCTTTCTGCAAAACTAAGGAAATGTCCAGGAGCCCTAGAATACCTTAAAATTTTAACAATCACTTTTATTAACAGGATGAAAACATATTTTTGGGATTGCTTATGCTGTCAGGTAACAAAGAGCAGTTTGAATGAAATTACAAATGAAAAACTCTGATTACTCTTCTACAACTATTGTAAATTTAGAAGACTGAAGAAAACATTTCAGTCATCCATACACCATACTACAGAATGCTCTTTGTTTAAGTTCACTCTTGCAAGAGGGATTTGGGTCATCTGAGTGTCTACTAACAACACTGTTCTTGCATTTAATGTAGGTATTTGAGTAGACCAAAAGAAGCCAACCAGTTTTCAGTAGTTAACAGAAATTCCTACAGGGCAAGATGCGAGCTTGTAGACTCCTCAAGATTTTGGGCTGGTAAATATGAGTAAGCATTAGGTTGGGCCCAGATTATAACCTTGAGCTGAGATGAGCTGTCAGTCTGATAAAATATTCTGCTTTGAATGTGCTGCTACAATGTAAATATCATGGTTTGCAACACTACTTCTGCCTGGAAAGTCCATGCTCCAAGCTGTGAAAGAGTGATTTTATTACAGAATTGCAAGGGAAAAAGCAGGTTACTTGAAATCTTCTCTGTTTTGTCTCATACTATATAGTCTAGTAAAATACAAGACTTAACTTTCTGGTCATTGGCTACCTTGATTCATAGGTAGAGAATTATATGTCATGGCATAATAGCATTGCCTGTTTGAAAAAATGCCATCATAACAAGTAGTTTAGCATTCATATTTGGATCTCTGAATTTTCAGAGTCTCACTGCCAAGGGCTTTCTTTACATGCTACATGGACTAAATGTGGTGAGCAAAAGCCCCGGCTCCATTGCTTAGTGTCATTATGCTTATGCATGTACCACTCGCATGGAGTTCAACTTATTGAGAAAAAATTGGCTTCGTATTTCAAGTTATTGAATATTTTTTTGTCTCCAGTGTATAATGCTTACTTTGTGTCGTTCATTGCATCTTTTGCAAGTTACCATAAAATTTACATATATTGAACAAAAATAAATGGAATAAGTTAAAATTGGAGAAAACTTTCAGGTTTTTAGTGCAGCTCTTCTGTAATTCTGCAGAGTTAATACATACTGTCCCACTGAAAATGGAGGAACTTACATGGCTACTGTGTCTTTCACAGAACTGTAGATTAATTTAGGTTGGAAAGGGCTACTTGAGGTCATGTGGGCCAAGGACCTACTCAAAACATGACCTGAGAACGTCATTACCTAAGGTATTTTGAGTTTTGAGTAGCTCTAAGGGGTGCAGATTCCACAAACTCTCCAGCCAACTTGCTTCAATGTTCAACAAATGTCATGATGGGAAAAAAATGCTTCCTAATACCTACTTGGAATTTTCTGTGTTTCAATGTCTGTTTTCTTCCATCCTGTCAGGGTGCTCCTCCATAAAAGCCTGGCTCTGCCTTCTGCAGACTCTCTCATTAGGTAGCTGAAGACAGCGATAACATCTTCCTGTAGCATTTTCTTCTTAAAACTCAGCAGACATAATTCTCTCAGCCTCTCATTGTACATCTTGTACTGCACCCCCTGATCATCTTGGTGGCTTTCTGCAGCATTTTTCCTTTATGTCTATGTTTGTCTTGTACCAGGGAGCCCAAATTTGGTCTTGCAAGTGCAGAACAGAAGGGAGTTATTGCTCTCTCAAGTGCTGGCTTTACTATTACTATCACAGCCCAGGAGGTGGTTGGCCACCCCAACTGCAAGAGCACACTGGTGACTTGTATTCAACTTGTTGTTCCCACAGGTCTAGGTGTTGCATGGAGTTATTCTGTCCCCAGTGTAGGACTCTGCATTTGTCTGTGTTGAACTATGTTATTATTCTGCTTTGCAAAGTATATTTTCAAAAAAGAATTTGTTTAAGTATATAATGGTTTAAAATGCTTTAGTTTTTGTGCAAGTAGTGCCTTCAGTGTAATTCTGAATATATATAAACCTGCCTCTGCCTTGTGTTCTTCTGTTAGTCCCTGTAGCAAGTCTTCCAGCATTTTTTAGTTGTAAAAATTATGTTTATAGAAGTGATAATTTTTAATAAAATCTTCAGAGTTTTTTTGGGTCTAAATCTACTATGTCTCTGTTAGCACTGTATGATGTTGATTCAGCATTCGAGCTATTAGAGAAAATAAGTGATTCAAGATAACTCAAATGGGAATGTGTGGAATTTTACGGTTTCTAAAGAGCAGGAAATGCTTGGGCTCTTTTTCATTTAGCAATCTAAGGACATATGTAAATGACACACAGGATGAAATTCTGTCCTAGGCAATTGCCCTATGTAAGTTCTTATTCAAGTCCAATTTAAATAGGATAGAACAGAGTCACCAAATCAAATAATATTGATGCTTAAGTGCAACGTAAATGACATGGAATTTGCACAGACTGTAGAATGAGTTGAAAGTACCTTCAAATGGAATTTGCCTCTCTTTGCTTGATGGTGCTTGTATAAGTTGATGGCAGTCACTGTGGTTCCATTCATAATCACAGGTAGAAACAGGCATCTCAAGAGATGTCTGAGAAGGGTCAGACGAATTGCTTTCTGGAGGTGCCTTTCTCTGTATTGTCTGTATGTAGCCTAAGGTTACCTGCTGAAGATTACCTGCTGAAATTAGATGAGGTCAATCTCTCTCACACTAATTTTTGAAAACACTTGGTTGTACATTCTAAATACTCACATACTGCAAGAACAGAAGTTGTGTATTTTTTTGGCCAGATTACTCTTGCTTTGCACTTAGAGAATTTAATTTGCCCAGTTTTCACAATTATGGCACTATTCTTCTTCAAAGTGCCCCACCATGAAGCTCTGCTTATTATATAGTTAATGTTTCAAAAATGAGAACAACGGTTTCTTAGTTAATAAAGCCATCGAATCGTAGTGTCAATGTATTTATTAAATAACTATTTAGGATTTTTTTGTAGGGTGGCAGCAACAGTATTTAGAACAGAATATTCAGCATACTTCACTCAGATTTATGTGTTCCTTGATAAATGCTTAGTTATGTCACTTGTCTATAGATATACATTTGTATGTGAGGCTAAGAACATAGACTAATATTCTGTCTGCCTGCTTTAGGAATATATTGATATATTTATTGATAAATAAATATTTTCCCTTTTTTAATTATCTTACTGTTTCACTTTTATTCAAACAGAAGCGATCATATACCCATTCATTTTCTGTTGTTTATAGCCTGACACCTCTCCAACAACTAAGGCATTGCACTATATAGGTTCAAGGAGGTACTGTTCGAAGCAGGTACTATTTTTGATTTTACATGATGATAGCAAACACAAGACAATTTTGTATTTCTTTGCTTTCTTTCTGTTTATTAAAAGAAGTTAATTTCAAACAATGTGCTTATCTATTTTAGTATTTGATACTATCTAAGTCTTACTGCCAGATGTTGCACAGTTTTTAAAATTTCTTGATTTACGGATTAAGACTATGTTTTGGCATGGCAAATCTAAACACCTGATAATTGCAATGGTGTATAAACTACCACAGGTTCACTATACCAGAAGAAAAAAGATATTGATACATGCTGTGTAAGTGCACTGAAGACTTTGGGTAGGTATGTCGGTGCTCTATATTAAAAAGTTATTAACAGAAATGCATTTATGTATCAATGATCTTAGAAGAATATTTCAAACATCTTTACTGACCTAATAACTTTGGCCATGGATTACTTGCACATTCTTTAAAACACAGAGCCACCTTTAGACACAGTCATATTTATATTCCCACACACCAACATAAAATAAAGTGAAGCATGATATCTTCCAATAAAATCAGAATAGTAATTTCAGGTATGCATGATTTGTCATTGCTAAATATTAGTATAGCCAATTAACTCTTTAGACCTTTGATATTGTTTTAGAATGGCATCAACTCTGTGACTAGGTATTTGGAAGCTTATAGTCTGTTGTCAAATGAACTCCCAAATCAGAAAAAAAAAAATCTTGTCAGGGTGTTGTGGTTTCTTTAGTGTTCTTTAGTGTCAATGCAGAGGGAAGTTTTCGGCTACTGGATGAATCACACTTTCCTGAATCACACTAGGACCTTTCCAGATTTTTCTCTGTGCATTTGGAAACTGAGATAGGCACTGAGCTTCTCTACAGGACTGGGAACTGCTGTAGGTGAGAGAGGGAAAGGAGCCACTGCTGTAGTCTGTAGTCTGTGAGTAAGGTGGTACTAGTACTTCTCACAGCTAGGTGCATTTTTGGTGGATTTGCCTGTGTGAGTTGAATTTTATGGGGTTAGGCAAAAAACAAGAGGGGGAAAAAACTGAAAAAGGTTGGAACTGGAACTAAGTTCCATGTGAAACTGGGAATTTGCTAAATTCCTTTCCATTGGGTGAAATGATAATATTTACTATGAAAAAATGTAAGAATAAAGATATAGCTAGGAACTGGCTTGCTGGATCACTCTAGAGTCTCAGTTCTAGAGTGATACTCCTGATGTGACACCAGCCAGTTGAAAAAGCTTCAGATGTTTAAGAGCTTGATTGCAGACATTTGCTTCTGATAGTCCATTTCTGAATCTGTTTAGGCTTGTATCATGACAAGTTGATTCTGAAGTCTCTCCTTAGTTTCAAATTTTTACACAGAATCACTCAGGAAATTGGACCTAAGATGTATTAGTAACTTTGTGCCTATCATACTGTTGAATTTATTCATATGTGTGCTGCATGCAGTTATTAATATGACCAATGTACAAGCTTTAGTGTGGACCGTATGAGTGATTAAGATTTCTACTATAGATACTATCACTGGATCTTTAGTAACCCCACAGAGCAGACTGAACTTCATTTTAAATACTAGTCTAATTATCCCTACAGAGTAAATTGCATGGCATTCAGTTTGACTACTTTGAAAGCCTAAGATCTGAGGCTGCTTTTTTTTTAATGATTTGAAATCTGTGTTTCCAGGGAGTTGAGTTATTTCAAACCAGATGTTTAACCACTAAATTGCATTTCTATCTCAACTGCTTACCTAGATAGGAATATCCCTAATGACAACACTGAGACAAATGGCAATTATTGTTGTGCAGCAGCTAGATGATATTAATACAATGCTATCTCACCAATGATAATTAAACCCAGAGAAATATCTCAATTTTAGTCAATGAATGGTCCAGGTCCTTAAAAAAATAACTCATTCAGTGGTTTCACAGTGAGGATTTCTGAACTCCCATATATAACACATGACATAAAACGTTTGGTAAGATGGAACTCAAGCAACAGTAGAGCAAGTATACAATTATTCCCATAAAGTTGTATTGGTAATTCCTTTGGCTATTGAGCAAGTAATCCATGACATCAAGGGTGTAAATGTCCCAGAACTTGTTAACATCAACATTGCTAACATTGAGATAGATCTGTGCTAGTAAAACAAAGATAACTGTCATGACCAAAGGGAGTCTTCTGTCTCATTCACAATTTTAAGTATTGGGAAGTATTTTGGGGCTATTACTCACTGAGGCTGGAATCAACTAGTAGAGACACAATGGATTTTTTTTCTTTTAAAGTACACTATAGAGAAATGGCAGCTGTTTTCCTCAAGGCTCGCATTCTTCTAATCCATCCTTAAGAGGAAATCAATACAGATTCTCTCAGAGGCTTTCAAGGCTGTCTCCCATGTCAGGTGGAAACGAACAAGAAGAAACAACTTGTTTCAAGAAAGTAGGGATGTCAAGAAACTTCAATAGGCTGTGGACCTGTCTTCCTTCTTATTAGGCTTACTGTTTTCAAAGAAGTAAAAAAAAAAAAAAAAGAAGCCTTCTCAAAGGTACTTACCTCATCATTATGACTGACCTTCAGAAACTCTTTGCCTTCCCACCTGATCTTCAGTCAGCAAGCTAGACAAATCAATAACTGAGACAATGCCCTCCTGCTTCTCTTTGTTTTTAAAACACTCTGAATGGTATGAATTTTATGTTATAGCCGAGAAGTCACAAAGTAACCTCTCTATTCCTGTACAGCAAAGAAAGCTCAAAGGTCTCTAAGTTGTTAATAATAAAACCCTAAAATTAGAAACCCCAGATGTTTAAAATACAAAAAGTAAATGACAGAATTTATAGTAATTGAGTAATCATTTGCAACTCTGAAATAATTTTCTAACTCAACATTCCTGACCTAATAATGAATAGTATTGTCATTTGCCCCTAAACTCTTCAGGTCAAATAAATTCTGAAATTTAGTCTTTTATTTTTTTGAGAAGAATCTAGTCTCAGAAGCCTGGAACATTGAAATCTTAAACACTTAGTGATGCTTCAGGAAAAACCTTGACACGTTCTCTAATTAAAGGTAATTCTGCTTATATATAGGCTGTGTTTTTCCTCTTCTGCATAAAGACTCTGGTTGCCTTTCTAATGTCCTTCTAAAAGAAAGTGGGAAGACAAGATAAGAAGGGAGAGGTGTAGAAGGGGAAATGAACTGGAAATACACAATAGCTAATAAGAGCTATTCTGCAATGTTATGTCTTTTGTAAATTTTTATATGAAATCTCAGGGAGCCTTGAAAAGGAAAAGCTTTTATTGTTAAGGAGTTAATATACTACTCAAGAGATATGCCTGTCTTGCTTTCCATCTGAAAAAAATCTCGTTACAGCTTCTGAATGCACATTTCACTGCTTTTTGGATGACCAGCTTTTATCTAAGTACGGTGCTGTGAATTTCAGTAGAATGGTCATTATTGTAAAGAACTGAAGTCAGTTCAAGATCCAATTCCGAGAAAGAACAAGACTAGAACACCAAAACAAAATATGGTACTTCATACTTTGGCTTAACAGAGGGCTTAGTCTAGGAGGGCTAGACCTCACTGGGTAAGATTCATAAATGCATTTTCAGGTTTTCAAAAATGAACCATGCTGTATCTAAATGAAGGATTCAGTCCTGACTCCAGCATTAAAATTAGGTAGTAATGTGGTTGGTCATGGCTGATAAAACAAAGCAACAATGCTGAAAAGATCTTTCCGTCCCTGAGAGTTATGTTATTTTTACCTCTTTATGTCAAGTGTTTGAAAACATGTTCAGATGTGTAATTGCTTTGTGTTTTCTTCAGGACGGGTTTTTAATTTAAAATTACTCATACATAAGGTTAAGCAACTTGGAAGGGGATAATTTTTTTTTTAAATGTGTTTTTCCAAATGTATCTTATATTTTTATCTTATTCACAGTTGGAAAAATGTTCCCTGTTTCTGGAGAGCACTGCTCATGTGCCTTCCCAAGGCACTTCCCAAAGCAATGACTTTACAGGGCAGTTTCTGAGAATGTGTGACCTATCTTGCTTTTGGAAAGGGACTGAAAATCTATCACAGATGGTCTAATGCTTCAAAATTTTTGATTCTGAAAGACAGACTATGTAATGGAGTAAAAACTCTTCATGATACCTTGCCTTATGAAGTAGATGCTCTCAGAATTCTCACTGTGATATTAAATAAAGACCAGCAGGTAAACAAATAGTGGTAACAGAATTAAAACAGAGACATTAATTCTCCATGCTTTCAACCTTGAATTTCACATCAGAATTTGCTTTTTATAAATACTTGTGTTTCACATGGCTCTTCCAGTATACTAACAACTCGTGGTATTGCTTCGTTATGCTGACATTTACTTTGAGAAACCTCTGACTGTGTGTTGTTGAGATCATTAATCAGTAGCAATATTAGGACCACCTTGTCATTAACTGACAACATACAAAGGAGGTTATGCTGAGAATCCATATTGTCCATTAAATTAGCAAAAATATTGCCAGATATGGTAGCTGAAGGAAGAACTATGCATGTTTCTTTCCATGTTGTAGCAGATAATGAAAAATGATTTTTTTGTATATTCTTTTTGAACATACAACTATAACAAAATGATAGTTAAGTGCACAGAAAGATGGAACAATAATTACCTGGAAAAAAAAAAAAACAAAACCCCACCAGAGGGCAAAAAACCAAACTTGTTTTTCAAGAAAAGAGGTTGAAGTGTAACAGGGAAAAAACTGGTGCATTTCCATTTGCAATAACATGTCAAGAAAATAAAACTGGAGAAGGGGAACATGATGATGAAGCAAAAAAAAAATGTGGTGGCAAGAGTAGAATCGATCATCATGGCTCAACAAAGTAATAATAAGCAAAAAGCATTACATAAATGTTTATATTGTCATGAGAGTCACTTATTGACACAAAATCTCCCTCAGTTCTCTGCAAGAGCAGAAAAGTATTCCCAAAGAACATATTCAGATCCAAATTGTTTTTCATCCGTCAGGACAGCTGCATGGTTCTCTGTTTTGTGTCCTCAACGTCACAGAATGTATGCATGCAACAGTTCAAGCAAATAAAACCAAATCCAAAAGATCCAATTTTTTCTTGTGCCCTTAGCTCAATAAAAGAAGATGTAAATTCAGTGTGTACATTTATTTTTATCTCTTACTGAATCTTACTAAAATTTGAAATAACTCTTTGACTGAAAATTCTGACATTTTAAATCTTGCTTCCATTCTGAATGAAAACAAAGCCAACATTAGTTGACACATGAAAAACTACTGAGAAAAGTATTTAATATTTAAAATTTAGAATCTTCTGGAAAAATGACTTTGTGCTTCATTAGAGAGAGCTTTGTAACCTGCAGTAAGACTGAAGTATCACACACAGTGTACTAGCTAGGTCCTGCCTATAGTGATTTTAAAAAACAATTTTGTTTTCTGCTATTTTATGATCTTTCAGTTACAACACAGCTCTTAATGCAGCATGGCAGCATTTCGCTGGGCTTGGTGGCATTACAGTGCCTTGTGTAGTGACTCCTCATGTGGCTCCTGATCTATCTGTTTTCCTGTGCAAAGTTCCTTGTGAGACCTCATATTTGCATTTGTGATAATGTTCAGGTACTTCGGTTGATTTGTAATCTGACCTGAACAAATGTATCATTTAATTTTTATGTTGTTGTAGACAAGAGATGAATGTACTTGCAGTGGAAAATAGAGCCTATTAATCCTGTCAGCTAATCAAAGGCAGTTTCTCACCCATCCAGATTTCTTGTTTAGGAAGTAGGTCAGAGGTGTTGAAATTTGTGTCCCTAAAATGTGTTTTCTAAGTGAATGACCTGTTTTCAAAAATTGGGAACACCTGCTATTTATTGTTAGTCTCACAAAAATTCAGTGCTTCCTCATACATTTAGGTAATTGACTTTTGATCATGTACTTCAAAAATGCTGAAGTTGTCTAGAATATGGATATATTTATAATGTGCCTGCAAGACATATTGATATTTGTTGTTACAACTCTGTGTGCCATAGTAAAGGCACTTAAAGAGAATTGTACTGAAAGCAAATGTTTTTATAATCTGCATAAAAGCATGTTTTGGTAACTTTCATAAAATCTAATAAATAAAGCTGAGCCCTGTGAAAACTAGTTCATGTTCTTTTATTCCCTAGTTATTTAGTTCTCGGTGTATTATTGGCTCCTTTTTAGGGTTGAAAGGGAGGATTCACCAGACTAAGTGCAGATCTTAGTTTCTGAATCATAGGCTCCCTTTAAAGTTACTAGAAAGAGTAGGTACTACTTGAATAAACTTCACCTCATTTTTATGTACAAAACAGCTCAGTTGCATTGTTTCTGCTTCTCTCCCTTGACATAAAAAGAGTGTAAGATGACCAGCATATATGTGGGGACCAATACTGGAGATGTCTAAAATTAGGTCAGCTGAATCGCTCAAATTTTCAAAATTTTACCATGACCTGCCCTAACAAAGAAGGCCTGTATCAGAGCCTAGAACAACACTGATGGTGAAGAGACCTGTACGGGTGAGTTTTTCAGGTCATCGTTCAAGATTTGTGACTGTGACTGGAATCAGCCTGTGACTGATCCACCCGTGGCTGAATTTTATACAGACGCAAGAGGAGGTCATGTACATCTTCCATTAGTTTTGTAAGGGTGTAATACCTTTTTGTTTATGCAGTCTTTCTTGAATACATCCAGAGAATTTAGTAATAGATTTTTGTTTGCTTGTTTTAGGGAACAGCAATTACTTTGAACACCAGGAAGTATTCCAAAATTGTACATATTCAAAGAAAAGTTTTAACGCCTGCTTCGGCACAAAAATTTGAATATATTTTGCACATTATGTTTCTTTTTATTGTCCCATTCTGCAACTGTGAAAAACAGATCTTTTTTAAAAGTTAGAGTGAATTCGATCTTTTTATGAACGGGGATAGAATACAAAGAGTAATGCTTCTGTGCTACGATGACATTCATTAATCTTGTATGAGCAATAGGCACAAAATATTTGCTGCCTGAATTTCAAGAGAACATGAGGTCATTGGTTAGTTCCTGATTCTCAGACTGCTGAATGGGAATATGATGAAAAGACATAGTCTATCATTTTTTGTCAGTAAGCAAGCTAAAGAATTAACCATCTTAAAGACTTTCACCAGGTGATATAGTCATGAACAAAATATGCTATCCTACTAGTAATTTAACTGTAAATATATTGACAGCATCTAATCTCTTTAATACCTTAAATGGTATTGATCTTCCTGTAAACAAAATTATGCAATTTTAAATATAGCTTAATGTCAGCTAATTAGTGTTTTAGCATTTACCTTTGGCAAAAATCAATAGGTTTAATTTATCTATTTACTAATTTAGTCAAAGCTATCATTTTGACTGAAATTGGAATCTCTTTAAACATTGGAAAGAAAAACTGCTCTTACCTAGTTTTGTAATGTGAAAATCTGAGTATTTTCTGTAAAATGTTGTTACAGTCTCCTTTGTGTTCACAGACAGCATCTTTAAAAGAACATGCAAACAAACAATAGTTCCTGGTCTTTTTCTGGAGGAAAATTTAAATTCTAATGAAATTAGATTAATACTTAGAGTACTGAAATTACATGTAATTATCACTATAATTTTCATGTTGGTTCTGCAGAATAGAAGTTATGCTAGACTAGGCTCTGAATGCCTTAGATTACTTTCAGCTATGTTAGACTTGGGTTGCAATTGTTGGAATGTTTCTGATGGCTGTTTCTAGTGAAAATTAGTAAAGAAAAGTGCTACTATTCCAAGTGCTATACAAATACTTATATTAAGAATTAATAAAGTGGTGCAGAAGGGTTACCTTGTTACTTTAATGCTGTAGTCTTATGTCTGTTAAGGTTCATGTGCAAGGGAATGAAAGGTTTTACATTCGACAGATGAAGGGACATTCTTCTTTGAGCTTGGCTTGTTTTCTGTGCAGCATACCTGTTACACATTACTATCATGCTAAAATTCCTCTTATTTTTTTCTCTGGGTTACCTGTACCTCTGTTTCCTAGGCAGCTGGTAATTCAGATCAACCATTATCTGTGTATTAGTATCCAATACTGTCATCTGCCACTCATTTTTTGTGTACGTACAAGTACTGAGCTTTTGGTTTGTACCTCGGTTTATACCAGTCTGTCAATGGCTGGGAAAGCTGCAACTCTAACAAGTGTCCATGCTACCTGGAGGAAATGGGTATCTTTAGCTGGCTGTTTTTCCCATTGGCCTACCTCTTAAAACTGATCTCCCAGGCAGTGCAGGTAAAAGAGGCAGAGACATTTTCCCATCCTTTCTCATTGTTCCTTTTCTGTCAAAACATGACAGGTTTCTGAGGTAAATCACTGCTGAACCACTCCCTCCTTCCATCCCATCAAAACCAGAAGAGTGTCCTTTTTCTTCTCCTACCTGGCAGCCTGGGAATAGTCCAGTGTAAGCCCCTTTTATCTGCCTCCTGATGCAGTCCTGAGCAAAAAAAGGAGAAAGGGAGAGAATGTCTCACTGTGGCTGTCTTCCAGCCACTTGAGACAAGGTGGTGAAGCTGGGACTGGAATTGATGATGGACTTGGCAGGGTTAAGAAAAATTTTGAGCAAAGCAGCCACTGATCAGTGAACAGGTTAATGATAGTCCCTGCAAGGCAAGCAAAAGAATTCTGTTCTCTATATTTACTGTAGTGGGCAACAGAAATTTTCTGAATGTTGGATATTTATAGTATCATAAAACATAAATGGAATAAAGCATTTATTTTCTTATAAACTTAGTGGTATATGGAACAATTGCTTGTTTTGGTTTTTTTGAGGTTTTTGTTTGTTTGTTTGCTTTGAAATTTGTGGAGCTGATGATTCCCCCTAACTTCATTTAGGGTCTTCAGGACATGCTAATGTGTCATAATTGGTATCATGTCATGCTGATATGACATATTGTTTGCAGTTACTGCAACGATCACAATATTGGTGGTTTTTAAAAGCCTCTTGTTTTCAAAAAAACACATTGTTGCATAATTATTCAACTCATATTTAATAGAAAGTGTCATGCTTTATGGTTTTAGTGAAGAGCTTAAAAGATGATCTCTGGAAGCTTAAATGAGGCTATTAAAAAAAAAAAGGTGTTATTTTAAATCCTGTAATTATTTCAAGCCAATTGTATGATTTTAGAAGTTTTAAGTCATTAGTCTTGAATGCCAAAGTCTGTAAATATTGAAATTAAAGAATGATTGATCTGGTGAATGAAAATATGTATCCACATATGTGCTCCAGTCCTACTGAACTTAGCTTCTGTAGGGATAAGGTTTTCCTTGACGTATTCAATGTAACAGAATTAGGCCTTTAACTGATAAGAAAGAATTTGTAGTGATGAGCAGTGGAGAGTTCTTTATAGCTTAAGTGCTCATCATGGTGATGCTTTCCTTTCCTATTAATTATATTTTGGACTGAGGACTGCGTTGTTGGCCTGTTGTCTGCTAATGTTGATAAAATTTGTATTTATGTACATGTTAGCCTTCGTAACAGTAATAGCCCTATCAGTTTTATTTGTGAAGGTTCTAAGTGTTATTTTGTGTTTCTAACTCAGGCCTCAGAAGAGTTGCCTATAATTTAAAAGCAATATTCAGGCTCTTAGGAGCACTTTTCTTTCATCTACATTTAAATATCCCAATGGAAAGAAAACATTTAAAGATGTACATTATTCACCTGGCCATTACTGAAGTGTCACATTAATAAATATTAACTATCAAGTAGGAGGCTTTTTTTTTTAGTATTTTTAGCTGTTCTTACAAAATCCTGAATGTAATTTTTCTTACGATTATACACTGGAAACCCATAATGGCTATAGAACTTTTCATGCTACCATAAAGATATTGCTGATATTGTATTTCATCTATACAGTACATTAAGCGTGGTTATTTATGAAGACATTTCTAGCAAAGTTACAGCATAGAAAAATACTTATTTTTGTCACAAATTGGATAATTCTGGAAATGAAAGTAAAAGAAGAATTCGATAAATCTTCACTGTTCAAAAAATAAAATTATTATTCTTCTATTCTTCTGTTATGAGATACTTTATGAGGTAAAACTTTGACCCTACACTTGGAGCTGATGTAATCAGTGCTGCATACTTATTGGTGAGGAAAGATCCTCAGTAAACTTATTTCCTGTTGTATTTCTTCACTAGGTGGAAAATTATGTTGTTACACTGCCTCATAGATTGAAGTGCTGCAATTAAAGGTAGTAACTGAAATGCGTCTTCATGAAATTAATCTCAGTTCTGCAAGCTGAGACCAACTATTTAAGCTCACAAACTGAAGACAGAAAAAAAAATTGCACTATCATGATGGGAAAGGTTTGCAAAATTGGGTTCCAGTCCACTGTCAACAGTACTGAGACTTACTGCATGTGAGCCATTAAATTGTAATGAAATTTTCTTATGTCTATTACAGTAGACAAGCAATTGTCTGCTGAGGAGGGCTAACTTCTCTTTCTGCCTTCCATTTTTTTCCCCAACTTCAAGTCAAAACAAGTAAAACAGCCAAATGTAGTTTTGCTTCTTAAAAAATCACTCTGTGTTTGTCATTGATCAGGTACTCATAGATCATACTCAGGAAAGGGACTGTGTTTCTTATTACTTGCTGGAGGAGAGATATTTCTTCCTTGACATTCTTTGATGTGATTCTTAGCAAACACGAGCTTGGACAAGCTGCTTATCATCCATCCATGTCTCAGTTCTATCAACAATTAAAAAGATAGGTAATGTTTGCTCATCACCATGAACTTTTGGAAATCGGGAGGAAAAGCTCATCATGTACAAAACTTCTCAGGACTCTGACAGTGGAGTAGGTGTCTGCAGAGGGGAAGAGCCAGGACTGATTTTGGACTTGAAAGGTGCAGCTCTTCTCTGCTGATCTCACCATGCCTACTAGAAATACAATAGGATTAATGTGTGGTATCTGATACAGATCTCATGGAACTGTACATGAAATCTCACTTATTCATCTGCTGCTTTGCAATGTGGAAATCTAAGGTACTAAAGCATCAGGAATTTTTTTAGTGCTGCAGCAGGCTGTTCATCTGAGATCTGGATGCTGATTCACAAGATCCTCTAAGTTCATTTGGAAAATCTGGCAAATGCACTTCCATTTGCCCATTTGGATGTAATCTGTCAGTATTTATAATTAGAGGCTCAGCTGTTTAACTGAGGACAAGAAAGGAAAAATGACAATATAAGTCTCCAGTAAAATAATGAACTGAGAAGTGTGAGACCTGTTCTTATCCTCTAACAGAAAAACTGAGGTGATAAAAATAGCAAAGAGGCTACAGAAAATGCCAGAATGTTTTGGAAGGAGCAGGGTTAACAATACCTTCACCTTCATCAAATTTCAGTGAACCAATTATATGTGATTTCTCATATAGGGCTTCAATAGAGGAAGATATCATCAAGAAAGAGATGTTTCCTTTGATAAGTTTTCTTCAATGTCTTTCATAAGGTTAGCAAGAATTTTCCATGTGGTTTAACATTGTTCTTCCTGCTGTGAAGGGTTTCAAACATATCAACTTCTTATAAATATTATCTCTTTGTGATTGTGGCATTTTCTGTATTACTAAAAATGCTATACCCTACTGGAATGAATGGCCATTACACAGGAAAATGGGAGATTTGCTTCTGATAACATTGGTACTTAATGGCCAATGTAGATGCTCACTGTAAAGTTTTGCCTCTGACCACGCTGCGTCCAGCACTCCTGACTTGGCTCACAAGAGAGGTGAATGTCAGAGATAAGTTGAAACCAAGATCTTGGATGTGGTTAAAAATGCAATTCCTAGCGTAGAGAGAGAGAGTCAGCATGGCAGAAAATCCTGGGAGGAAGGGATTTGGCTTAAGCTGACAATGTCTAAGCATTAAGACAGTTAAATTAGAACTTTTAAATTACCTAAGTGCTGATGCGTCTCTGCAGAGACGGCTCTGAGTCATGTGTGCCATGAGTGGAAGGTGGGAGGATGGCACTCGCATGATGCAGTGTGTGGCACAGCTCGGGGGTAACGAATGCTTCCAAACCCTCTAGCTTGCTGAAAACACTCTCCTTAAGAGTGAAAATAAAAAATCTGGCTCTTCCCGAGCTGTGGTTTTCTCTTGTTCTGTACTCATTCTACAGAACAACTTTGTACTGTGCTTTAACTCTGCCTGCAGTAGGGAAAGACCTGGTTAGGTAGGAACAAATGGTAGTACTGCTGTGGAGAGGAAAAAGAAGACATAGACATGGGTGGGTATGAGGAAAGAAATGCTTGGAAAAGTTGTCCAGGACTATCCAGTGACTTGGTTTTTCCCTGTCCAGCTCTAATTTAATGTTTTAAAGGAGAAGCTGTAACACTAGTACATGAAAGTTCAGCAATTGTTTGACGGTCAGATCATGGTTATCTTTTTTATCATTACCTTTATTATTACCTATTATTACTTATTATTATTATTTTTATCATTACCTTACCTTCCTTATTACCAGTGTTGATTATTGATATATATATTTTTTAACAATCATGC
Source organism: Morus bassanus (assembly GCA_031468815.1). NCBI lineage: Eukaryota > Metazoa > Chordata > Aves > Suliformes > Sulidae > Morus > Morus bassanus. The sequence goes on from CM062569.1 coordinate 91,842,159, forward strand.
TTTTGGTGCAACTTTTTGCAAGATACCGTTTGATGGTTTCTAATTCTGAGGTAACTACACCTCTTTGAAAAGTTTATCACTTGATCACATTCTTAGGAACACCACTAGGGCGCTCATCTGGTGATAATTTTTGAGTTCTTTAACAGAAATTTTTTGTCAGTGATTTTACTATTCCATGCTCTGAAAAAAAAAGTGTTTTCTTTCTCAGTATCTAAGCAGTTGTGTAAATATCCGAACCTGACCTTTACAGTGAGGGAAAACAGATATTTTTGTTTTGCTTTATGTTTTGGTAACACTGGGGCCAAGATTGATGGGGATGAAGAATACCAAGTTATTTTTTAGAAGATTTACCATGCTATGAGTATTGTCAGAAAAATACATGTTTTTATTTTCAAGGTGGTAGAAGCAATATTGTATACACCCTAGGGGTTTTATGAGATAAGCTGGTAACATCTCAGTGTCAGCCACTCTATGGGAAACTAAGGTATACTTGTCATATATCTGCATCTTCTTGAGACACAATGCTCCTTAAACAAAAGCTATTTGTGTATCTCTCATGTATTCTCTGTATTCATTTTTCAGGAAGCAACCTTTCTTTGGCTTGTTTTGTGTCCTAGCTTAAAGTGGTCTAAGAAATTTAAATCTGGGACTCCATAAACAGTTTGAATAATGGGACCTTTGAAAGCTTTTGAGAATTTATGTTACAGAAATCTTCTATAAGCCTAAAATATATGATAACAGCCATAAGTCTTCCTTCTGCAGATGACCTCTAGTGCATTAACTAATCCAAATTAAAAAAGAAAAAAAAAAAAAAAAGCGGGGGGCAGGAGGTTCTGAGCTGCTCATCTGTGTATACCACTCTTGAAATGAGGTAAGCACCACAGTCAAAGATGCAAAAAAGGCAGTGAAAAAGACAGCTGTGTTTATCTCATTTGCACACAAGGTAGAGAAACTGTACCTCATAGAAGGAAAATTTTCAGCTCTTATCCACTACATTTTGTCCAGCTGTGTAGGACTTTTACAATGGTTTAAGCTAACAAATGTGAAGTCTCTGTAAAATGCTGCAGCTTCTCTCGCAATCATATTGTGCTATGAAGACTTTGGCTATAGCTTGAGGTTGAGATATGTAATATTTTCACATTTACCTTTTTTTACCTTTCACATTTACCAGTCTAGGTTTCCAAACAGAATGTCTTTCCTCACTGCTGTGATATTGTATGTGACTCTATGAGTTTTTGTGAAGGAAATGATTTGGTTTATTGCTTTATGATGAACTCAGAGTGCTCAGTGCTGTACACAGCACAAAAGACAGTTTGTCTTTGCCTCAAGGAACTTCTAGCCTAAAGGCTGGGTTCTAGGGAACCTTGCATGGGGATGATCATCTCTTCTGTCAGATGTCTGATGCTGATGTGACCTCTGGACTACATAGACTTCTTTTTTTTTTTTTTTTAACCTAGCAAACATCATTCCCACCAGCGAAAATGTGTATGCTAACCAATTCCAAAACCACTACAGCAGTATTTTTACAGATTTGTAGGAAATCTTCAGTGTTCAAGTGCTCCTTTTAGTCATGCTTAATTCCTAGAATACCAGGGCCAGAAGTTGTTAAAGGCAAACATTTCCCTCAGAGTACACTGACAGCTCCCAGACTAGCAAAGCGCAGCAGGCAGGGAGCCCCCTGCAAGCTGTTGCATACCTTTCCTCAGGTACTGAGCATGCAGTTACTGGTGGGATTCTTAGAGGCCCAGTACCCTCATTTGTGGGTTTCCTGTCTCGTGGGAGTTTTTCAGCAAATCTGGAAGGAAAACAAATGTCATCAGATCCACCTTTTATGTTTTGGACAAATTTTAAGATAAAAAATGAATATGTTTGATTTTAGTGCAAAGACTATTGAAATCGCTGCTCTAAATAGAGGTTGATATGGAAAAAACACCCTTATGTGAACCTCCAAACCTTAAACATTTGCATAGCCTTTAGGGCCTAGTTCAGTTCTTTTTGTGTTTTATGAGTCAATGAACTGTCAGGGTATTTATACAGCCCTTACAGCTGTGATACAATTTGTTAAGATGTCCACTATGACAGATGTTCCTTTCAATGTACAGTACCCTGATCTGAAGCTATTTGCTCTCTGGAGGTGCCATTCAGTGTCAGCTCCATCCCAGGAGTTCCCTGAAATTCACAGACTAATTATTCTGTCGTGGTATTTAACACTTCCCACTGGACTGTTGAAGTCCTAAGGTCCTTTAGGAGGGGCTAGAAACAGCATTTTACCAGCTGCTAAATAAAACCGAAGGGCTAGCCTGATTCTTGACAATGAAGAAAGTATTCATGAATGATATGTTCCCATGGAAGCTGACATGGCAGGGTTAAAACATCACTGAATATCATCTTGTGAACAGATACTGTATTTCATACAAAGTATATATTGCATAAATATGTAATGAATGGGGCTAATCTCTATTCTCGATGAAGCTGGTAACTGATCACTGTGGAGAGGATAAGTTTGGAGCAAACTCGCTCCAGCCCTGACTTGTTGACACTGTGAGGCAGTGAAGTAGAAATGTGGCATTATTATAGCTAGATGTAGCCTTTGGATCAGTTTTGTCTCATACTAAATATGATAAGAATCATAAAATGCTGCTTTACTAGATAGAATGGGGAAAATAATCCCTTTCTGAATATCATTTCTGTGTTATTACTGAATAACAGCCCTGATTTCTTCTGAGTAATGACAATTTAGGTCTTTTGCTGGTCTTCTGGGATCCCATGTATAATCCACATCCTTCCTGAGGAGGACTTCAAGTGTTCTTCATTCTGCCTTCTATATTAATTGTCTGTATACTCCCTTTCAGTGAGAAATAGCCTTAGGATCTTCACTTTCTGAAAGCGACTACACAACATTATGTGTCTAAATTACGAGAATCTCCAGCAGGCTGTATCTTCCTAACAGCAGTCAGTGCTGTCTGGAAGGTTAAAGTCCCTATTAAAGTTTGGATGGGAGCCAGAATGACTTCCACTACATGTTAGAGACAACCATCTAATAATATTGTGTAACGGTGTGAGCCACTATCATTCAACAGGTGGCAACATGTGGTACAACATCATGCGATTCAGTTGCTGTTTCTTGAGTTCCTCCACATAATAATGTAGCAAAATACTAAAAGGTGACAGAAAAAACATATGTAGTATTCAAATGTTCTTATATGAGTAGATGCATAAGAAGATTCATTTTTTTCCCGGTTTATATTTAATTTGTCAAACTGTCTGTTTAGAAATATATTTGTGGCACTAACAAAATAAAGCAGTGTTACTATTTATGCTACTGAAGCTGATGGAGAAATCCAGGTATTGTTTATTCATGCAAAATTAGTGTTATCTCCCTCTGCTATAACAAAATAGAGGAAGAAGAAAGTACAAGATAAGAGGGTTGAGGAAAGAGCTAGTTATAGTTCAAGGCCTATGTTTCAGTGTAGTTAACTTCTGCATACATATGTGTGAGCTGTGCTGAAAACAGCAGTGCTCTGGCATGGGCATGGAAGAGAAGGCTTTTCCAAATTAACCATATGAATTGCATATATAAGTGGTTATCTGTGAAGAAGATGAGTTTTGCTGAGAGAAGGAGTGCTTGGAGTGATGAGGGAAGGTACAAGGGGATGGAAAAGAGGTACATGTTCAGACACAGAAGCCTTTCAGGTATGGTTTCTCTGTAGCTGGTCCCATAGGTATGTTTAGAATGTGTTGTGCTACAGCACTGCTGCTACAACATTGTGTATGCCATCAACGGTTTTTACTTAGTCTTTTATACAGATTGACATTCTTCATGAGGGTAAAGTTACTGATATATTTTTGATGTATGTTAAACCTTGCATGTGGTTTATGGGTTAGCATATCCAAAAGGGGACTGAGATGAAGGATTATGCAAAATGAAGTCACAGATTATACAGGCACAGGCAAATTAGACACTTGAAAACATATGCTGATTGCCTTTATCAAAAAAATATCAGCACTTAGAAGACTTTCTGTAGTGCCTTATTACTGCTCAGTAATTTGTTTGTAGATATATTTTATTGCATTAGGCAGATCTGAGTGGTAACTTTCCTCAGTTTTTTTTTCGTAATTGAGCAGAGCTCTGGAGAACACTGATACTGATGCCAGCTGTATATTGTGGTATGGTTGTAGCTTCGTCTACCTGGCAGGCACAAGCCTACCCAGCTTCACAGAGAAAGAGTAAGATGTGTATTTCAGCAGATCTGCAATCTTTGAAAGGTTCATTCCACAAAAGCATGTTTTTATCATGGATTTTGTTAAGGGATATTTTGGCTTTTGCTCCTTGTTCTTTGTCTCCCGCAGTGAACGGGACAAGGTTATAATTTAGTTTGCATGCTTTGATGAAAGCTACTTTCAAGAATCATTTTTTCGCTTCCAAAGGAGCTACTAAATCTCAGGTGTGCTAGCAAACATTTCTCTAAATTGCTACCAACTTGGTGTTGTGTCAGGGTGCATAAGGAAATCAGGAGGAAAATATGTCTTCTCTTCACACAGACGAACCTCTGAGGCATAGCCTCTGCACCTGAAAGGTGCCTTATATCTTTGCCTTTCCCTGTTGCTGAAGGTTATACCTCTGGACAAAATTTAACCCACAGTATTACACCTGTTTACACCCTGAATCTAAAGGACTAAACTCATAATTTGCCTGGCTTAGAAATTTTTACTTCTGTACCTCAGCTCAGTGACCGTTTTGTGCCATCGCAGTAGTTTGTGGGTCTGCACCATGAACAGTGTCAGGGACTTAGTCTGATGAAACGGGAAAATGGTGAAAAAGCAGGTAGGAGTGTTGAGTTGAAAAGAAGTAAAGGAGAGCAGCTCTTTATGCCAGTAGTGGGGTTGAACCCTCTGTGTCATCAAGTCAGGGTTTAAGGCAATCACTTTGGTTTCAATGGGAATGTAGCCTGGAGGAGAGCTTCACAACTTGCTGTGCATTGTCAGTGAGAGGCAATATTTGGTACAAGAAAAGAGATCCCAAACCATTTCTTTGTACAAACTTAACAGTTTTTAAGCTTTTCTGAGAATGTCCAGAGGCTTTTCTCTAAATAACACTGAAATTTATTGTAGTAGTAATAGTAGAAGAAAGTGCCCAATAAGTTTAATTGCTATTTAACGGCAATGAATTTAGGATGTGAATCTGAGGTAGACTTGCTTTTCTCTGCCAGCTGTCAGTCCAGAATTCAGTAGCACATCTCCGCTTGTTTTGAAGCACATTTTAAAATGTATTTATGATGTTCGTTCATTAAAAGTCTGTGTGGCTGCAGTGTGTAATTTATAGTAATGTAGGCTAACTTCTGGTTCTGAGTTCTTCAGCTTTTTAATACTGTTTTGTACATGTGAGGAATATATTTGGATTTGAATAGCTTTTAGGTGATATTTAAATGCTGATTTAAAGTACGGTTTACCTTGTCTGTCTTTAACTATCTGATGATTAAGGCTAAGACTCAGTCTTGAAGCAACCTTTGTGATGAGTTATGGTGTGATGAATCACTCTCCTATTTCTCTCCACTGTTTTCAGTATCTTCCTTAGGTATCTCCTGAAGCTCTTAGATTGGGGTGGTCATCAAGGGTTCCTTCTACAGTCAATAAATTAATCATCTTGATCTTAAATCCTAATTCTTAGACAGCTAAAATAAAATTGAATGAATCCTCAGTTTCATTATGTAAACTTGTTGTGGTTTAGCCCCGGTCAGCAACTAAGCACCACACAGCCGCTCGCTCACTCCCCCACCCTTGTGGGATGGGGGAGAGAATCGGAAGGGCCAAAGAAAACTCGTGGGTTGAGATAAGAACAGTTTAATAATTAGAATAAAACAGCAATAATACTAATATAATGAAAAGGAAAATAATGAGCGAGAGAGAGATGAAACACTGGAAGAAGAGGGAAAAAAACCCAACCAAAACTAAACAACAATTGCTGCAACCGCTCACCACCCGCCGACCGATGCTGCCGGTCCCCAAGCCGCGATCGCTGCCTCCCCCGGCCAACTCCCCCCAGTTAATATACTGGGCATGACGTCACATGATATGGAATACCCTTTGGCCAATTCGAATCAGCTCTCCTGGTTGTATCCCCTCCCCTCCCGGCTTCTTGTGCACCTGGCAGAGCATGGGAAGCTAGAAAGTCCTTGACTAGTGTAAGCACCACCTAGCAACAACTAAAACATTAGTGTGTTACCAACATTATTTTCATACTAAGTCTAAAATGCAGCACTATACCAGCTACAGTGAAGAAAATCAACTATCCCAGCTAAAACCATGACAAAACTTATGTTGGGAATTAATTTTTGCTTATGTCAGAGCCATCTTTCTGGTTTTTAATGGTTTCATGGTAGCAATACTTGGAGTTTGAGAGAAGTTATGTTAAGAGGATAGAATGAAAAATCAAAGCAATTAAGTATCTAAAATCTATTTTTTTTTAACTGATACACAACATTTAACTCTTAGGAGCTTTGTGTCTTAAAGTCTCTGTCAAAACATTCCAAAAAGTACCATGCATTTATGTAAATAAAACATATTCAGTCATATTTTTTAAATAGTAAATCTCAAATGGAAAAAACCTATTGTTGTGCAGGTTTGTTTTTATTTTGTACTGTAGGAGGACAAAAGCTATCTAAATCAGCATATAAAGCTTGAGGTGGTATGGTAGTATACTCCGATGTTTTCTAATCCCTTTCTTGCTAGTCCACTTGAAGTAAATAAAGAGAATATTTCTGATGAGGAAACAGGAATTGTGATAATATTTCTATGGACTCATTAATATTTACATCTTGCTATGGAATGCCTGTCCATATACTGTCTGAGAAGGCCACAAATAGGTATAGTTGTAGCTTCTTGGGTAGTGTTCATTACCAGTTCCCCTCTGTACCAATGTGGAAGTCAAGTAATTTCATTTGAGGATTGTTCCTCTTGGTCAAGGTATCACAGACTGTGCTTTTGGCTTTAGAGTGCTTTGGTACTGGTCAAAACAGCAACTGTCACATGTATCCAGCGAGTGATGACATTACCCTAACTATAGCTGCAACAGCTGTAGCAGCCCTGAAAAAAAAGCATCTCCCATTTCTGCAGCCCCTTAAAATGGGAGGCTTGAAACAAGTTCACAGAGTTATAAATTTAACTCCATGTGTAGTTTCCTAGAACTCTTCCAGTACCCTGTCTGTGCAAAGACACCTTGGTTCCACTTTTGCTGGGGAGGAGCGTCAATCATAAACTTCAAAGGTTTTTTAATGTGATTTTGCTGAGTTTCATCTGCACTGTAGTTCTCTTTCCGTGGAAAGGAAGATCTAGTCCTATTTAAATATTATCAAGTTAATCCATGGAGGATTTTTTTTCCCCCTCACGTTCAAAATGTCTGTTCTAGTTAGGCCCTTTTTTCCCACTAGCATGTCTTTCCCTATTAGTTCAAATTATGTTGCTGTTTTCTTGACAGCCTGTCTAAAGGAGTTGTAGCTATTCATTTGTATATCACAGTAATAATGTTTGCAGATCTTGCAAATAATAGAATCAAAAAATAACAGTTTTAGCTTATGAATATAAAAAAAGTCATGTTCATTTAAGGCCTGGCTTCAGCAATGCTGAAACACGTTTGGAGTAATAATAATCATTCAATGATTTGTGATGGCTTCTATGTAGAAAAACAACATACAGACATTTATTTATTTGCAGTTTCTGAATGGAAATGCTTTGTTTTCTGAATTTTTGAGTATTTGGAGTTGTCCTTTGAACATGCTAAGAAATGTCCTGGCTAAGAGATGACAATTAAAACATTATGTATTTTGGAAAGCTGCAGTACAACTTCAAACTCTTCCAGAATCAGGTCTATTTTAGCAATTTAAAAGTGACTATTCCTTGGTCAGCAAAAATACAGATTGTTCTACTATTTTACAGATTAAAAGTATCCACTTTGGATTTAAAGAGGTATTTAAAATACACAAATTCTTTAAAGTCATTTGTACATTGCGGTTTTTGGTACAGACATTACTAATTCATGTGGTGACTCAATCTCATAGTCACTGATGTGTTACTGAGCAAAATTTTCCTTGTACCCCTTTGAACTTTCTTTGTACTTTTAGTCAGAAGACTGTGTTATTGAAGAAGTGCCTCCTGATTCTCATTATCAGTTACAACAAACATGCATCATGGTTGGATTCAACAGGGATACTTGAATGACTAGCTGGTAAACATTTTTATTAGTAATATGTTCCATCTGTTTAATGTTCAGCTTGATCTAGTAACAGTTGGTAGTAAAGCTGCTGAGGTTCTTATTGAGATTTCACTGGCATAGAAAAAAGAAGTAGAAATATCTTGAACAGCCTCCCTTTCAGAGAGATAACTGTGACAGGATGCCCAGAAGCCCATCGTGCTATAAAAAGTAAATTATCTTAATACCTGATGATACATGGCCAAAACTCCTAAATTAATGTTTTTCCTTAATCTTCCAGATTAGGGGGAGGGACTTTTTAATTCCCAGGGAATTAAAATATTTCCAGAACACTTTAGATATATTGATAGTTTTGCTGAGTTATTATTGTATAATTTTTTTACCTTTGCTCATTCTTGGTGTAGCCCTCTAAGGTAGCCAGATATTAAAAAAACAAATAAAAAAGTCTGTCCCATAGGCTTCAACACATCCTGTGTTATAATACTGAAAAATTCAAAACTAATAACATTTTAGAAGTTGCCATGATTATTTAAAAAGACTACTATCCTATTTTGGAATAGACCTAGAAATCATAACATGTGGACTGATTATAAGGCTGCATATAACCATGTATTTTCTTGTGTAGAACTGAGTTGTACAGATGTTGTACCAGAATAGCTTTATTACAAGAAATATCAAACTGTTCAATTGAAGTCATGTATATAAAGGGAGTAATTAGAGTTTTTGCAATAGTTAATGCTTTTTGACTAAATAAAAAGATAAGTTGCTTGAGTCCTGATTATCTGGCTTCAGATAATTTCAGTGTACCTTGAGTTAAGTTACAAGTTAGAGTAATTTTGCTAAAGGTAATAACAATAAAAGGCCTCCTTCAAAAATAAGATTGTAAAAATGAGATAGAGCATGACAGAGAGTTCATCTCCTGACATACTTTTGTGGTAGCTGTGGCCAAAACCAGTGAACATGTTGTGGCACTCAAGTAATATGCTTGCTTCAAACTAAAAATAAAACATAATAAAGATATAAATTACTAAAAGCCTTGTTAATTTCAAGTGTAATATTCCTGTTCTGATTTTTCATGTTTATTCACAATTCAGTTCCATGTGATCAACAGGTAGATTATAGTTACCATATATTTTCTTTATTTATTTTAGACAAAGTAACTGACATTGCAGAGTGTGAAAAAAGCATCGCTCCCTAGTATCTTTTGAAAACTATTACAGCTACCCTCATTTCCTGTGCACAGGCCCTTTAGTCTTGGGCTGCTTGTTGTTTCTTGTCCACTGGATAAAGGACAACTTCCAATGTGATAATTCTGCCTTTGTTGCAAATGCATCTTTGCTTAATTCAGTCTTTTTGCAGAGATTGTGCTTTCCACTTGACTAGGTAATGAAAACATGAGTAGGTATGAGACATCATATACCTCAGCACTTCTGTTTCAGATTATTTAGCTATCGGTCAATTTACTATGTGAAGAAAATTCACATTAAAAAAAAGCATGCTTAATAATATTATTATAAATATGTCTTGAGGTGCCTTCAGGTGGCACACCTACAGCAGTTTCTGCAAAACATTTGTGTGGATATTGGAGAACCCCCCAAATTCTGCTAACTGTTCTAGAAAGTCTAATTAAAAGATCATCTTTTCAGCACTGATGGCCTTATTTCAAAATGGAAGAGAAGGAAACAAAGTGCAGATATGGGGCCATGCAGTTTATTTTGTTCCTGCTTATTATCGCTATTCATATTCTGATTTAATACTGTTGCTATTCAGGTATGCTGGAGTTTACTCTAATAAAGATAAAATTTGTGCTAGAGGATCAATATTTACTAAAATTTGAAATATTGATGAAACTGTGGCATTTTGTGAAATAATGTATGAAATTTTAACTGATGAGACATTTGATCTAATATTTTTTTTCTGGTCCATCACAGCTTTTTTAAGATTTTTTAAAGTAATACTTAAGCAGTCTGTAAAGCCAAACTTAAATGCTAATGATTATGTTGCTTGAAGAGATCAAAGTAATGTTCATACAACACAATTTGAATTTGAATGGTGGCTTAAATTTTATCAATTTCTACAAAATGCTACAATGATGAAACCACATATTCTTTCTAATGAACAGATCAATGATACATGAGTTTTACTGAAGTCACTGATAAGGTCTGTGCTGCTTTCTGAGCTGTACTGGAACTGGGACTAAATCTTTTACTTTATAGTTGAAGAAGGGCTGTAGGTAATGTGAAAACTGAGGACTTTGTCTACGATTTTTTTCCCTGTTTTTCTGAGGTTGAGTGAGTAGAAATCCCTAAATCATCAAACAAAAGGGATGGCCATGTTTTGTTGGTCCAGAGATCCAATGTCTAGGGAGGAGCACAGAACTGGGAAACCATCTACACATACTTTTCTGATATTCTGACAGTCTTTCAGCTATTTTTGCTCAGGACTTCCTGAGCTAAAGATACTATTTTTTATTTTAGTAGCCTTTGACAGAATTTAACTGCATGAATTTTCTACTACATCCATTTCTGTTAACATTCGTTAAGATCTGATCAACCTCTTTCTTGCTATTCTAGAGCAGAACATGAGTGTTGTCATGGGATAACTTGTGCAGGTAAAAGAGGGATTTGATTTCTCTGTCTCTGCAAATTGAGATCTTATCTGCTAAGAAGGGTGTTTGTCGATGTCTGGTATTTTAATGTAAATATGTACAGGAGAATAACAGATATGTTATCTTGCTTTGAAGTTTCTCTCAAGTTACACATTTAAGAGTAAGGAGATTTAATTAAAAGAAAGGAATTCTATGAGAACCCATGATATAAACATACCTCTATAACCTGGCTAGAGCTAGAGCTCTGCAAATTAGTTGTATTAATTTCTGCTAACTAAGAAGAATAATTGAGCTGGTATCCTAAAAATGTTTTTGAATTATCTTACTGGTTAGCCCCCAAATTAGAAAATTTTATGAAGAAGGAAAGAGTTACTTCATCTGCAGAAATCTGAGTCAGAGCACAGCTATATTATGCAAATCTTAACAGTAAAAATAGCTTTGAATGCGGGGCTTGTTTTCATTAGCAACGGGATAAAATGGATAGTGGGTGTCTCTAATCAGCACGTTTCTAGTGTGGTTTAGAAGGTTAAAGATAAAATATTCATAGCAGAAAATGCTTTCCCCCGTATATTGAAATACAATTTAAAAGTGTAAGGCAAAAAGGGACCATTTGTTCACATGTATATGTACATATATGTGTGTGTGTCCATATATAGATATATAAGTGCATATATATATATAATAGGGCCTGTAGCGATTGGACAAGTAGTAATGGTTTTAAACTAAAGAGGGCAGATGCAGACTAGATATAAGGAAGAAAGTTTTACAGTGAGGGTGGTGAAACACTGGAACAGGTTGCCCAGAGAGTTGGTAGATGCCCCATCCCTAGAAAAATTCAAGGTCAGGTTGGATGGGGCTCTGAACAACTTGATCTAGTTGAAGGTGTCCCTGATCATTGCAGGGGGGTTGGACTAGATGCCCTTTAAATGTCCCTTCCAACCCAAACCATTCTGTGATTCTATGATAGCTATGTAATGGTAGATCATTAAACATTGCCCACCTATTCCTGAATTAATTAAAATTTTATTTCAGTTTAAGGTCTTAGGACAGATTATATTGAATGCCAGAGTGGAAAACAGTCAGGAACAAGGTATCTATTATAAAACACCCTAATATTGCAGAGGAGATGTGAGTTGATAGATCCAAGTAATCCTAGCAGCTAGCTAAAGGAGTTGAGCTGCCATTCTTTCTCCATCCCATTCATCCAGCTCTCCTAATAAGATGCAAGAAATGATTTCTTCCCAAAACCAGGTCTGGTGATCCAGAGTCTCATTACAAGTCTCATTACAAGTGCAGGAATCAGACACAACAGCCAGTGCAACTAGGAAAAAATATTCTCTTTAGCTCCTTAGAGAAATGATCTGTCTGTCCTGCCTAGGACATGCCCTGAGGGAATTTTCATTACCACTCTTGCTGGAAACAATTTGTAGATGTGACTCATGATATCTGTTAATCTGCAGTAACTGATTCTCAGGTTGGTACTGACCTTCTCAGTCCTTGCTCATTCGAATGGTCTTTTATTCATTCAAGTGGACTTAAAAGACAACAGTTGGCAGCATAAGGTGGTAGTCCACTAGTGAAAAGGCAAAGATGCTTTTGATCAGTATTTTGCTGGGCTTGACTTGCAAGTCAGTTATTAGCACTTTCTAGTGGAACTTTACTTTGTATCACTTATAAAATGTGTTTACTTCTGTAACACAGGCAGCCTGGCACTTCAATAATTACAACCTACAGAGCTTACTTCATACCAACGCTATGAACATTAAATTCTGATAGCTGTGTTACTGCTAGAAGCAAGACTGCTCCACCACTTTCCTACTTGCTGAAACACTGTGGGAGGATGTACTTAGTGAGATATTTTGAAAAGGGAATATTTAGATCAGAGTGAAAAAGCATGGATTTTTCTTCCAGTTACAAGAAAAATTTAAGTTTGTCATGTACACCTGAGTACCTGGTCATTGTTACACAGACATTCATAAACAGAATCTGTGTTTAAAAAACAAACAAACCTGTTGGGAATTTAGCATGGGGATTAGATCTCTCAAACAGTGTAATTGGTTGCTGGATGTATGACTATAAAAGTCTCCATTGCGGCAGTCCTTGCCAGGGTGTCTCCAGCTGCATTGGGAAAGAGACTCACCAAACTGTTGTTCTGCTGAATTCCTATAACCTAGCTGACCCGTGGTCCTGTGTGAGCACTTCAGTATATACACAATTCATTGCTATTACTTGTCTTAAACTACACACAAAATCTCTCTTAATTGTGTACAAAGGACTGTCTTATGTGACTGTTTTTGCATCTGCAGGAATGGTTTCTACTGACTATTTAAAAGTAACTATGTACAGCTTGATCAGTTTTGCAGCAGGAACTGCCTGGGGACAATCTGGAATAGCCAGATCCCCCATGCAGGATGTTAATGTACACATTGAAGCATCCAAATTGGTCTATACATAGCAGAAGCTGCCTCAGGGAGTGCCTGGAATTCCCACCTGGAGACTCCTGCACCAATTACTCACGTATATTGCTGTAAAGGAGGCCAGGAGCTCAGTCAGTCACCTTAGCTAGGTTGGTGTGATGTTTTAAGTCAGTTGGATGTCTCATCTAGCTGGAGGGTTCCTGGACCACTGGGGAATTTCTGACTCAAGTGCATGGGTGTGCAGACAGGCAACAGCCCTGAAATCCAGCTATGCAATTATAACTATAGGAGAAACTTGAATTTCATACTAGTAACTTAAGTTTCAGAGCTTTTGCCACATTGTACGATACATACTAAAACCTGCAAATCACATAGATTTAAATCAGTGGCTGGGGTGGAAGTGGCTGGAATATAGGTTGAATGTTACAACCTTTTTGAGACCTTGTTACACTCAAGACATGCAGCATAAGGAGGAGTTGCATTTCTGTTCATGTAAACAGGCTTGTCAGGCTTTTGTCCCCAGAAATTTTGGAAGTGGAATAGACAGTTGCAATAAAGGACTGTTGGTTGCTGTCATACTCATCCATTTGTAGAGAAAATTATGGGTTTTGATGTTCACATCTATAAAAAAAGCTGATTGTGCTTAGAAGACCAGTTTTCAGTATTTGCAGTAATAGTTAATAGTACTATGTGTTTCTGTACTTAGAACTGAGGGTCAGTCATCGAACAATGATGAGTCTTTTCTGTCTGGTCCAACTCATCAAGGACTCTACTCTTCATAGAGTCCCTGTACTCTCAAGGACAATTCTGGCTGATTTACTGAACAGAAGAGCCAAGCGTGATCTCATTGCCTCTTTCACACCTAAAGTAGTTCACATCTTAAGTATTGCATGTTATTCTGTACCCTTACCAAAAGTTCTTATGTTTATTTATTGGCCAGGAAGTGGTAGGATTTTACAAATTTTCCTTTGGTCATTGTGGAGGCTAACCAAATGCTTGACAGATAGACCAAATTCCCTGCCAGACAGGCTGGTTGTTTTCTCCCTCCTACCTTCCTCACTGACATCTTTTTATTGAAGCATCTCGCTAATGGGAGAAAAAAAAACTGATATGAGGAAGCAAGAAAGCTCTCCTGTAGATAGTACAAATTATATAAGGAGGAGTAACCTGTGCAGTATAAATAATTTCTCACTCAGTTTCCAGGTGATATATTTATTTAGGTATGAGTAAAAAAAGAAGAAGAACATTTTCTGTATCCGTTCTCTTTTTTTAAAACTTTATCATAAGTGTGCATATTGATCCAAAACAATATAAACCCTATAGCATAGCTAATGCTACAATTAGAATTAATATACAACTAAACCAGTTTCTGTTTGTATTCATAAAACGTTGTAGTGGGTTGACCCTAGATGGATGCCAGGTGCCTACCAGTCTGCTCTATCACTCAGCAGGACAGGGTGGGGAGAAAATAAGATGGAAAAAACTCATGGGTCAAGATAAAGGCAGATTAATAAAGCAAAAGCAAAGGCCGCACATGGAAGTAAAGGAAAACCAAAGATTTATTCTCTACTTCCCATCAGCAGGTGATATCTAGCCACTTCCCAGGAAGTAGGGCTTCAGTATGCATAGGGGTTGCTCTGGAAGACAAACAATGTAATAGTGAATGCTCCCCCTCCTCCTCCTTTCTCTTAGCTTTTATTGCTGAGCACGATTGCATATGGTATGGAATATCCCTTTGGTCAGCTTGGGTCAGCTGTCCTGGCTATGTCTCCTCCCATCCTCTTGCCCACCCGCAGCCTACTGGGTGAGGGGGGGATTTGGAGGGAGAGCCTTGATGCTGTGTGAGCACTGCTCAGCAGTAGCCAAAACACTGGTGTGTTATCAACACCTTTCTGGCTACAAATACAAAGCACAGCACTCTGAGGGCTGCTATGGGGAAAATTAACTCCATCTCAGACATTAATATAGACATTAATGGACTGATTATTATTTAACAAGTACATCCATTATATTAAACAATAAGCTGATATTCTTCATGAAAGTGACTTTTCTGGTCTTTCAAATTTTGAGCAATTTTAATTGCCTAGTTCTAACAAGTACATAATTCCATGGAAGACTTTATGCTTTCACAGTAAATATATGGAGTGAGGTTTCTGGTAGAAAATCTTGTGGAATGAAAATCCCACGTAAATTTTTCATTAGCACTCTGCCATTAAATCTCTCTCAAAAGTTCACAGACAGTGTAGGGCTTATAAACATGATTTGAGAATATTCATCTTAATGTCAGTGACATTTTCAGGAAAAAGCAGGCTGAAGTTGGAAGTGCTTACTAACATAAGGCTGAGGAGTACGGCGATTAGACCGCTATCTTAGTATTTATGGAAAATGGATTGTTTTTTTCCACATGGTTTGTCAGGGGCTTAGTGTTCCTCTTTATATCAGAGTGGAATGATGTAGGGACTGGAATTCATTAAGGTATAGGAATAGGAACCAAATAAGTATCTCAGATCAAGTTTAATAACATTCTTGTTATATGATAACTATCTTCTTTTCTCCTTTTTCTTACTTTTTTCCTTCTCTTTTCTTGCAAAGCAAAGAAGCAGACAACTCCCTCTCCCCGAAACAGCAGCAATCTGCGTTTTAATTTGAACTCACAATAGGACACAGATAATGCTGTTTAAGTTCAGACATAATCCATATGGAGATGGCTCTGGTGTGTAGCTTTTTTGCTGATGACACCAAAATAATTATTATACAGTGACCTTTAAAGAAGAAAGCTGATTTTTTTATCCTATCATAGATGTTTATCTATATTTAACCAGTTTGAATACTCTCAGGCTAAATATTCTCCGTCCTATTATGTTAAATATAAGATAATTACTGTTTGATGTATTGAGACAGTGGAAGAAAGAATGTGTGGGATTAACTTCAGTAAGTGTGTTTTATTTCTGTATGGTTGGTTGGTTTTTATAATTATTTATAATAAATTTGCATCATGCCTGAGAATTGCAAACATTCTTTAGTTACTTTATGGAATGTGTAGGTGTATGCATAATTCAGATGGGCTAAACCACTAAGCATTGCCCAAATTGCTTGTGAAATATGACAGGAAAGATGTCTTAGGGGAAATGTAGGCACTCATATGAAAGGTTAATTTTGTGTGCTAACTGAAATTGCATTCAGAATCTTTGGATTCACTAGCAGTGCATGCATTATACAACTCAGTTCTAAGTGATAAAAATGTTGTTTGCTTGTTTACACATCATAAATAAATGCACACGTAATACCTTTGGTACAGAATTATTACAAAGGTTACCCGGGTGGTTACTCTTGTTGCTAAGGCTTTACAACATGTTGCATTTTAATTTCTTTCACAGTTTTCAGATGCTTAGAACATTCTAAAACTTCTAGGCTTGGCAGGATAATAAAAAGATATGTTAAAGTATTTTCTTGTTTTGGATTTCTAAATGAAATATCTTATGTGTGATGCAATTCTAGCCTTCCTTTTTGAAATGGCCTTTTTCCATACTATTTTTTATTTTATTTTATTTTATTTTATTTTATTTTATTTTATTTTATTTTACTTTTCAAGTCTAGAGATATTTCAGCCTTTTTTTTAGTCTTTAGAAGATAGGAACACTTATGCTGCTCACTTTTACAAATTGTCTTTTCCTTTTTGCTTGGGAGGTGATGCATTCTTTAGTATGGCTATAAGTATCATAAAGATTAGCTTCTGTATATGTAAACCATTTCTTTTCACCAGACTGAGTTCATAGTCATAAAACCTGCTGCACTGTGTGTCCATGAGCAGATGGATTCCATACTCTTTGTCATAGTCAATAGGTTTTTTATCCTACTGCTAAAGAAATTTCATTGGTAATTCTCTACTTTTCCTGGGACAACTAAGTTTGAGAGCAATTTAATAACTCTGAGGCCTTTTTTCCATAAAACCTTTTTATATAAGTAACAATTTGAGGCTACGTCTATGAACAGATTAAAGATGTTTAAAGACACTTGTTATGATTTTGATAAAGTATCTAGGTAATAAATGCCTATTAAAAGGGAAAAAAAACAGTGTTTTGAATTGCATGATGAATTTCTTCTTTTTAAAATGCAGCAAAACCTTGTCATAATAGGATCGGAGAACTACATACTTAAATAGTCAAATTTTAAATTTATGGGTTAGCTTTCAAATGTGAATGCAAGATGCACATTTAACTTGTTGCTTATTTGTATTTATTGTTTTAGTTTAATTTATATGCATGATTGTGAGTTCTTAAGTGTATTTGGGAAAAACAGAGTTCTACCTAAGTAACATCTTTGAATTATGTGGGCAGGTAGACATTGTTTATGTTGGGTTTTCATGATGTTGCCAATACTTAGCTTGGGAATATTTAAATCCGTTAATGTGCTAAAATAAAAGAAAATATATTAAGCACATTTTTAAATGCAATTGATATTATAGTGTGGATACAAACATTTTTTAATAATCAAAATTGCACTAAAAATGTCACTAGCACTCCGGTTTGCTCTTGTTAAAAAATGTACTTGTAGACAGGAATGAGCATCTCCGAAAGGGTGTTCGCACACAGATTTTTATCTCATGCCTTCAGAAAGCAAAAGGTGCAGAGCTGTAGGTTGTAGTTTTTGTTCTTCTGGGATACAGAGTTGATAGTGATAAATATTGTATATAGATATACGTAATGTATCCTTAATGTAAGGATAATAATCTCAGCAATAACTCAGCAAAAAGCAAAGAAAACTTTTTTTTTTGATAGTTCAATTTATTTCACACAGTAGCTGAAAACTGTAACGGTGGAAGGTACATATCAGCCATAGTTGTTCTTCTGGTCTTGTTGTGAACTGATGTGTTTTCCTGCTGTAATGATGAAATTAACTGTGAGCTTTAGAAACAAAGAACTTTTCTTTGTGTAATTTCTTGTTCTTTCCCAGTGTGTGAGGAAATTTCCCAGTGTGTGAGGAAATGAGGGGTTTCCCCACCAAAAAAAAATCCAGCTCATGTGATCTGCTCCTGAATGTGAACCAATATATGCAATCAGGAAATATATTTAAAAGTAGTCTCCTGATTTGGAGAAAACTGCTAATGTAAATACGCCTGTATTGGACCAGAACTGCAGAGCTGTTCCAAGCGTGGGAGCTGGTGAAGCCTGGGAGAGAGACCATCTGGACTATGAGTGTTTCATTTTGCTTTGAGGAGAGCATACATGTGTAAGAACCACCTGGGCCATGAATGTCTGCTTGATGGAGGACTGATATGCAGCAATTTTGAAGAGGGGAAAGGAAGAGTACTTTTTTCAAAGAGAAATCCTTGTGTACTTTGTTTATACAGGTATGTGAGAAGGCCTTAATTTAAATTGTTTTTTTTAATCTAAGAAAAGATTTGTGATTTCTTGATAGAATGATCAAAAAGTATCTACATGGAGAAAACATTTGTGGTTCTTCAGATTCCCCTTCAGAGGAAGGACAATGGCATGGAGGATTACAGTGATTTGAAACAGAGACTAAGAAGTGTAGACAAGAGATATGGGGGAGGACCAGTTTTTTATTATTTCTGTATTTTTTTAAAGTAATAAATAGATTAAGCACAGGAACAACTTTTCCAGTGGTAACTAGATTCGTCTTTGCAATCAACTTTCTCAAAAACACTGCAGCTAAGGAAAATGTCTGGGCTGTGGGCTGACGTTAGAAAGTGAATTGTAGATAAAAGGTGAGATTGTATGGCAATGGTTCCTTCTGGCTTTAAGATTCATGAATATGTACTTAGTTCATATAGTTGAAATGGTAAGAAAACTTTCTCTTTATGACTAACTTCTTCCCTGTATTAAAAAAAACAAGACCAAGTCATCCTCACAGTCATTTGAAGCACAGAAGAGGCTAAACAACTGGCCAACTCTGATTAGCAGGACTCACCACCATTCACTCTGTAGAAGCCTGTCTACATGAACAACACATATGAGGAATTATCACAGAGTCATAGAATCATTAAGGTTGGAAAAGACCTCTAAGATCATCAAGTCCAACTGTCAACCCAAAACCACCATGCCTCCTAAGTTGTGTCCCATGTTTTTTGAACACCTCCAGGGACGGTGACTCCATCACCTCTCTGGGCAGCCTGTTCCAGTGCCTGACCACTCTTTCAGTAAAGAAATTTTTCCTAATATCCAATCTAAACCTCCCCTGGAGCAGCTTGAGGCCGTTTCTTCTCATCCTATTGCAGGTAACTTGGGAGAAGAGACCAACACCCACCTTGATACAAACTCCTTTCAGGTAGTTGTAGACAGTGATAAGCTCTCCCCTCAGCCTCCTCTTCTCCAGGCTAAACAACCCCAGTTCCCTCAGCCTGTCCTCATAAGAATTGTTCTACAGACCCTTCACCAGCTTCGTTTCCCTTCTCTGGACATGCTCCAGCAACTCAATGTCCTTCTTGTACTGAGGGGACCAAAACTGAACACAGTATTGGGGGTGTGGCTTCACCAGTGCCAAGTACAGGGGCATGATCACTTCCCTAATCCTGCCGGCCACACTATTCCTGATACAAGCAAGGATGCTGTTGGCCTTCTTGGCCACCTGGGCACACTGCTGGCTCATGTTCAGCCGGCTGTCCACCAGCACCCCAGGTCCTTCTCTGCCAGGCAGCTTTCCAGCCACTTTTCCCCAAGCCTGTAGCATTGCATGGAGTTGTTGTGACCCAAGTGTAGGACCCAGCATTTGGCCTTGTTAAACCTCATACAATTTACCTCAGTCCATTGATCCAGCCTGTCCAGATCCCTCTATAGAGCCTTCCTACCCTCGAGCAGATCAACACTCCCGCCCAATTTGGTGTCATCTGCAAACTTACTGAGGGTGCACTCACCCCCCTCATCCAGATCATTGATAAAGATATTAAACAAGACTGGCTCCAATATTGACCCCTGGGGAACACCGCTCATGACCAGCCGCCAACTGGATTTAGCTCCGTTCACCACAACTCTCTGGGCTCAGCCATCCAGCCAGTTTTTTACCCAGCAAAGAGTACACCTGTATAAGCCATGAGCCACTAGCGTCTCTAGGAGGATGCTGTGGGAGACAGTGTCAAAGGCTTTACTAAAGTCCAGGTTGACAACATCCACAGCCTTTCCCTCATCCACCTTGTCATAGAAGGAGATCAGGTTGGTCAGGCAGGACCTGCCTTTCATGAACCCATGCTGGCTGGGCCTGACTCCCTGGTTGTCCCACACTTGCCCGGTGAGCTCACTTAAGATGAATCACTCCATAATCTTCCCTGGTACCACGGTCAGGCTGACAGGCCTGTAGTTCCCCAGATCCTCCTTCCAGCCTTTCTTGTACATGGGCATCACATTGGCAAGCCTCCAGTGATCTGGGACCTCCCCTGTTAACCAGGACTGCTGATAAATGATGGAGAGTGGCTTGGCAAGCTCCTCCACCAGCTCCCTCAGTGCTCTCAGGTAGATCCCATCCAGCCCAATAGACTTGTGAGTGTCCAGGTGGTGCAACAGGTTGTAAACTGCTTTGTCCTGGGTGATGGGAGGTTTAATCTGCTCCCCGTTTTACCTTCCAGCTCAGGGGGCTGAATACCCTGGGGTTAACTGGTTTGATGGTTAAAGACTGAGCCAAAGAAGGCATTAAGTACCTCACCTTTCTCCTCATCCTCGGTGGCAATGTTCCCCTCTGCGTGTAATAGAGGATGGAGATTCTCCTTGGCTCTCTTTTTGTTCTTAATGTATTTGTAAAAATATTTTTTGTTATCCCTTATAATAGTTTCCAGACTGAGTTCTAGATGGGCTTTTGCCTTTCTAATTTTCTCTCTGCATGACCTAATGAGATCCCTGTACTCTTCTTGAGTTCCCTGCCCCTTCTTCCAAAAGTGGTAAACTCTCCTTTTTACCCTGAGTGCCAGCAAAAGCTCCTGGTTCACCCAGGCCGGTTGTCTTCCCCACTGGTTCGTCTTGCGGCACATAGGGACAGCCTGCTCCTGCGACTTTAAGACTTCCCTCTCAAAGAAAGCCCAGTCTTCCTGGACTCCTTTGCCCTTCAGGACTTCCTCCCAATGGTCTCTGTCAACCAGTGACCTGAACAGGCCAAAGCCTGCCCTCTGGATTCCATGGTAGTGGTTTTGCTGACCCCTCTTCTTATTTCGTCAAGAATCGAGAACTCAATCATATCATGGTTGTAAGGCAAGACAGCCTCCGACCACCACACCTCCCACCAGCCTTTCTCTGTTTGTGAACAGGAGGTCAGGCGAGGCACTTCCCCTGGTAGGCTCACTTAACAGCTGTGTCAGGAAGTTATCTTCCACACACTCCAGGAACCTCCTAGACTGTTTCTTCTCCACTGTGTTGTATTTCCAGCAGACGTCTGATAAGTTGAAGTCCCCCATGAGAGCAAGGGCTAGCAATTGTAAGACTTCTGCCAGCTGCTTGCAGAATGCTTCATCTACCTCTTCATCCTGGTTGGGTGGTCTATAACAGACTCACAGCAGGATTTCTGCCTTGTTGGCCTTCTCCCTCATCCTTGCCCATAAGCACTTGACACGAGCTCTATACAATTGAAACACTCCCTAACGTAAAGGGCCACTCCACCACCTCTCCTTCCTTGTCTATCCCTTCTGAAGAGTTTATAGCCATCCATTGCAGCACTCCAGTCATAAAAGTCATCCCACCATGTCTCTCTGATGGTGACTAAGTCATAGCTATCCTGCTGCACAATGGCTTCCATCTGCTCCTGTTTGTTGCCCATGCTGCTTGCATTGGTGTAGATGTACTTGAGCTGGGCTATTGATTTCACCCCCAACCTCGGCATGCCGCCCCTAGGCTCCTCTTTAGTGAGTCTGGCTATATCCCCTTCCTCCGTTGAACCTAGTTTAAAGCCCTCTCGATAAGCCCTGCCAACTCATGAACAAAAATCCTTTTCCTCCTTTGAGACAGCTGAACTCCATCTGCCACCAGCAGGCTCGGTGCCATGTAAACCTGACCATGATCAAAAAACCAAAATTCTAGTGATGGCTGCAGCCTCTGAGCCACATGTTAATCAGGTGAGTTTTGCTGTTCCTTTCATTATTCTTCTCTGCCACTGATGGGATTGAGGAAAATGCTACCTGTGCTGCTCACCCTTCAACCAATCACCCCAGTGACCTGAGGTCCCTTTTGATCGCTTTTGGACTTCTCTCTGCAACTTCATCACTGCCAACCTGCATAATCAATAGTGGGTAATAATCAGAGGGCTGTACCAGACCAGGGAGTTTCCTCGTAATGACTCTAACCTGGGTCCCAAGGAGGCAGCAGACTTCCTTGTGGGATGGGTCTGATCGGCATATTGGGCCCTCTGTTCCCCTCAGGAGGGAATTGCCTACAACAATTACCCTCCTTTTCTTCTTGACAGAGGCAGCCGTAAAGCGTGGGGCTGACTGACTCACCCTAGGCAACCCCCTGCATGGGCCTTTGCCTACATTCTCATTTGCCTGGCCCTCAAGTTCCAGAACCCAATATCTGTTTACAGATTGGTATTGTTTACAGATTGAGATTAAAAATTACATCAATTTCAGGAAGAGTAAGGTTTGAAACAATTAAACAGCATTTTTATCCAACATTTTCTAGTAAGTAGAAAAGTTGTTTAAGTTAACAGTGACCAAGCAACCATTAACTTTACTGTGTAAGCAGAGATACATACTTAACAGCTATTTAAATCTTGTCATTAGTTCTAGGACCCCAGTTATGTACTGTCCCTGTGTGCCTTCTCTTCTTGTGACACTCACAGGGACAGAGAGCTTCACTGAAATAAGCTTCTCCAATAAGTGTTCTGCTTCTCTTCTCCTTGTTAACACATTTTGATGCTGTAATATTTGTAGTTTCTATTGCCCTTATGGGTTTCTCTTGTTCAGCAGTATGTGTCATCCTAGCTCCTCCATATCATAGCAGTGTTTCTGTTATCTTGTACTTTGTATTTCTCGTCAACATGGTAACAAATAATACTGTAAGTATTACTTCTATGGAAAACAGTAAACATAATAAATTGTAGTAGTGTCCCTTTTTTTTTTCTAGTAAAGGTTTAACTGTGATACAAGGAACTCAGACCCTTTGTAAATTGCACAGTTACAAGTCGTCTTTCTTGTCCTCTTTACATTGTTGTTTTATGGTAGGTTATGAAAATACAACAAGGGGTTAACTGTTGTTTGAAACAGTTTACAACCCCTGTGAGAGAGATTCTGTTCTGTCAAAGGTATTCATTTGGGTCAGATAGATATCATCAGTGTGAGAACTGTATCCTAACTGTATCCTGTATCCTATTTCAAGATTTCAGACTTCAGAACTTGTAGTAATTGCTAAGAAAACCCTAGATTTTTTTGTATGTATTTTGTATTGACAGCTAATAATTCAATAACCAGTTGGAGTGGAAGCAGAGGATTAGGAATTTTAATATTTACAGAGGGGCAAAATGTATGACAAACGTTAGATAAAGAGCCTATTTAAAGGTAAGCCAGCAGTGCTACATACACCTTGTTTAGCTTATCAGCAGTATTCTTTGTCTTATGAATGGGAACTTGAGCTGTCCATTTTATAGAATCTGAATCAGCATTTTAACTGACAGATTTTAAGATTTTCTTACTACTGAAGGAGTGAACTATGTGTCCTATCCATATTTACACTTCCTTTTCTGCGATGTGGTAAGAATAACTGGACTCTGCAGTGATTTCCACAGTGATCCTTTATGTAATGTCTGTCCTTGTCCAGAAAACCTGCTCTGCTCCACCTTTGCTCAAATTATTTTCTAAAGGAATTTCCTCTTCCACTGCTCCATCTGATGGGCATAGCCAAGCAGTATGGCTATGGTTCCCATGGCTCTTCAAGAAAATGGGAGAATCCCAGTGTTCCCATTTCAGCTTTTCATGGTTTGATGTTTCATTGCAATATTCTGTATAGCTCTGATTCTATTACTTCTCATTCTTTCCAGTTTTATATTAATATACTGCTGTTCAGTTGTGATGAAACATTATTTAAACCTTTCATGGTATTTGTTTAGTAAGTATGAAAGCAAAAATGAATTCTTTTGACTGAAAGGTCACATTTTACCTGCCAGGTGAATGACAATACTTTGGAAATCAGACAAATATAAAGTTTAAGAATATGTCTTTCTCTGATCTTGGTGTTCCATTAAGTTGTATATAGTATGTGAATGCTACCTACACATATCCAGAGGCAGTTCCTTTGGTTTTTCACCATGCATCCCTGTAATGCTGGAGGTAAGGATTTTTTGGGTTACTGACAACAAAATCTTAGAAAGAGAGGACAGTATTCACAAGGTCAATGTCATTTAGAGGGTAATAACTTTTTCACAAGTGGCTTATGAATGATTTCTTGAAGACTTTGGGTTTGCTTAATCTACCTTACTCCTCTGTTTTGTCATTACTATATTTCCATTGTTAAATAGAGATGCTGTTATAATTCATAGGTCCTAACTTGGCTTTTGAACCAAATGACACTTGATGTGTTTCTTGCTTTCACTATTAGGTCAAAATTCTGTAAACCAGAAGCTGACAAAGCAGATTGTAAAGAGACCTCTCAGTGGCCTAAGCAGAAGAGGATGTAGGCAATAGCAGAATGCTGATGAATATTGTGTTTCATCTTTGTGATCAGTTTTAGGTACAATAAGCTTGAAAGTGGTAAGTGAATTAAGGGAACAATGGACATATGCTTATACAGGAACAGAACTTCCTATTGAAATGGACATGAAGGAATTAATTTTTGTAAGATGATGTGATTGCTTAGGCTAAACATTTTTAATAGTCATTAACAGCAATTAGCATCTTAGGAATTTTTTACATTTTCAAATTACAGGAAAATATTAGACATAAAAGATAATAATGAGATGAGCACAGGTTAATCTGAGTTAATAAAAACACCCAGATTATTCTCAAAACATTTTTTGAAAGGAAGCTTGCTGCCAAAGCAGTTTGCTGTGATTTGTTTAGATATGTATGCACTTAATATTTTCCAAAAAGTAAGTTCAAAGAACTCCCTAAACTTTATTAAATACTCTTCACCTGATAACTCTGCTTAGCTGTGTCCTTAAGAGGCTTTCCCTTCCCTAGTATTTGGAGAAAAGTTTGCAGAACTTCTCCTTCATACAACAGATGACACTGCAAATCTCTGGCAATCAGCCTGAACCTCAGGAAAGGCAATCTGAGTTCTGAGCTCTCAGGATGGACTTCAATCCTTTCTTGTCTGGAAAGGTAAGGGTAAGTACCTGCCTGTACCTTGTCATCTAGTTACTAACAGCTTGGTTCTTTTTTTAGTGAGGGAGGAATAGGAGAATTCTCTGGCTTCTTCATATAAACTCCTTCAACATGTCCAACTCTGCAACAGCTAAGAGGGTCAGGCAATTTGAACTAGGAGTCAGACAGAAAATGGAGGATAGAAGCCACATTAATGTTAAATTCAAGGAATTAAGGCATAAAATCATATAGGTCCTAAAATAGAAATACTTCTTGCATTCTTGCTGGAGTTGCCAAGCTAGTGAGTAAGCATGAAAAATTGACCTTTTCAGCATGTTTAAATGCTTTCAGTATTGTGCAATTCTAACTGCCCCAAATAATCCACTTTGTGCAGACACCTGCACAGATGTGTAACTCAATTTATAAGTATGTGATTGTTTGCATAACTACAGCTAATAGATCATATCCCTTAGATTTGTTATCTTAGGTCATGCTTCTTTAATTACTTCATTAACTTCCTGAAATGTAGTTTAAAAATTTTCGTTTTTTTTTTCTGAATATATGTCTTTAGTCTATCTGTCTTTAGTGGCTTTTTATGTTAGCGTTTTTATTGTTGATGATGTTGTTGTTAATTTCAGCTTTGTCAGGAATTAATGTCTTTGACAGGGAATAGACAAAATGTTTCCTGGACAGAGAAGTTTGTTGATTTCTCCTAAGTGTATCATGAACATACAGCTGTTAGGCAAACGTATCTCAAAACCCTCTTTGGAAGTTCTGCTTTGGAAGAAGATCATAGCACAAAAAGCTTTAAGATCCTTAAAAGAAGAGTGTATTTTGTGGCATGGCTATACTGTGGCAAGACGTAGTGTATTATCTGGAATATATTGATCTTTGTTTACAAGGGATTCTTTCTATCTCCAAAAGCAGACATTCAATTTGTAATGCCAGTTTTTAATTCCTGCTGTTAGTGACTACTTTGTGAGAGATAATTACATGGTGTGGAACTGGTACAGAAGTGTGTTTACAGCAGCAACCTTCTCATTGTTTTGAATAGCGATAATTTATAACGAAAGATTTTTATGCAGTGTTTACTGACACCACTAAGATACCTCTAAATATTTTTTTTTCTTCAAACTCAGTTATTTTACAGACCCTCAAAAACAGTTTTGGGAGAGACATAATGAATGCTACCCTGTAAGGCTACACTAAGGAAAAACATTTGTGAAAGGAGGATGTATACTGTCAGCTGGAGCCACTCTGAGAACTCTGTTGTGCTGAAGTCAATACCAGAAGCGGGATTGGCCAGGGATTATTTCTTGTCATTTTTTTTACATTTCATCATTGTTCCTACATCCAGAGACAGGTGTCATGTTTTAAGCATTAAATAATCTTGCCACAAAGCAAGGATGCTTTGTAAGCATGCGATCTTCTCCTATCTAATGAACTGGAGGGTAGGAGTCCTAACATTTAGAAACTCTTTCAAATTACTGATGATTTATTTTTACTTATTTTTAAAAGCAAGGTCATCACTGCATTTCTTTTCCAAAGAAATCATTTGTGTCTATGAGACTGTGAAATTTTCTCCTGCTCTATGATCCCAAATATTCATTTCTTCTATGTTAAAATTGCCTTTGCATTCTGAAAAAGGCATCAGGGGTTTGTGAGTTGTTGGGGGTATGGCTGGATGTGGCAAACCAGTGTGGGAGTATGGATGGATGTGGCAAAACAGTCTCAAGGGCAGCATGCTCATCTAGCCACCTCGAAGAAAGGAAATAACTGTAGCCATTGGAAATCACCTTCCTTTCCAACAGGCAGTTAGCTTTTCTATTTTCTTAAGTATGTTTATTTTGCTTCTGTGTGATATTTAATAACCATTGCAGTGCCCATAATTTTAAAGCTACTTTTCTTTAAGGCTTCCTGAATTTGTGTCACTTAGTTTTCTGATCATTCAGCCAAGCTGCTTATTTGACTTTCCTGTGAGTGACTCATGTTTGGAAAAACAGTTTGTACTTGTACAGTTCAAGACCTGGTAAATACTTAGTGTTTTGTAGAAGTGATTATGGTCATTCTGTGAGAAACAAAAGATGGTCCTGCCAGTTGGCCCAGGACATGAGTCAACAGCCTGCCCTTCCAGCCCAACCTAGGTGCTCAGTCACAGCTGACCAAAACTAAGAATCTGAGGAAATAGCTTGACGAAAACTCAGTCGGGTGAGTAAATCCAGTTAAATCTTGGCCCTGTCCAATTCTTTGGCATTGAGCCTACAGACATTCTTTCTCCAGACGTACTTTGAAGCCATGGAGGCCTAATAAAACACTAAACTCCTGTGAGTTAGCTGGCTTTCTGCCTCTAGATTAACTCCACAGATCCAACCCTCCCAGAAGCTAAGGGAAGATATCAGGTACCACCTGGGTCTGCAGATGTTGTCAGACCATCCCCCTTGAGGGATTCAGTAACACAGAGCAAATGGTGATTCTTATCGTTCTTGCTGTGGAAACTCAGCCAAACCAACTCTTTGAGTCTCAATTTTACCATTTATTTTGCTTATAATAAGCATATTACCTACCTACATTTTTTCAGTCCTGTGAGAATTCTCTAGCTAATGTTTATACAGGTTTTGGAAGTATAAAATGTTTTCTAAATACACTTTCTAAGGGTATATATTATCTAAAAAGTATAAACATTATTACAACCATATGAATTGCTAATTATGAGCTGTATTCTGGCCATTTTGATCTCTTAACTATTCTGTGGATTTCAGACACATAAATGATTTGCTGACTTTTTTTTCTGTATGTTTTAGAAATAGTGTATATATTTACATTGGTTTCTACATAAGTTTCTAGGATATCTAGGCACAAGCCAAAATTAAGATAGGAATGTTCTATAGTTTTTAGTCTGTTTTATTAATTTAGTCTTTTCTTTTCAAAACCAGCTTATTCTATTGGAATTGAGTTTTTAAAGAATTAACTATGTTGTTAGGCAAAATCCAATGATCTTTCAACCACACATTCAGCGTCATCACATGAATAATCATGGGTCAGAAATTCAGTACAAAAAATTCCTTGCTCTTGAAACAGAATGTGTGCAAGAGGGGTGCCCCTCAGGGAACTCATTTATATTCCAGAAATTCAGAAATTTTGATGAAGTTAAAGTAATATTTTCCTGTGTAATCTTTTTTGTTCAAATCTTCTTTTTAATTGGTTAAATCTTCGTGATTTTTTTCTTATACTCTCCTGCAAATTCACATATCCATGTACAACAAGGTTTTCATTTTTCTGTAGTAATTGCACATGAAAATACTGTCTATGAAGAGTTGAGCAAATATTATTATACCAGCATACATTTCTGTGAACAGAGAAATGCAGTCAAAACCTCAATTCTTGCATGAAACTAGATGTGGAATAATACTGTTTGTCTGGGTTATGCTCATGGTATAAATCCCATCGTGAGGGTTAGTGAGGCAAACAGGCACACAGAGACTGTGCAGGTGATTTTTCTTTATATGCCTTGCTGTCCTATTCACAATTTCATGCTGCATTTTTCTCACTGTATGGTCTTGTTGCTGGTTAGGTATCTTAAGGCAGATTACTGTCACATGTATGAATACTCACCAGAAAGCCTTTGGACTATCCTGTTACATCCACCAAAATTGTAGTTTGCATGGATTTTTATGCTACAGTTTTACCAAATTGGATGATATCTAGGAATATTCTTGGGCCCTGGCTTTCACTAATCTGTACTTTTTACATTTGCCCATGGTTAGCTTTTGGCTTTTACTGACTAGTTCTTTCCCAAGGAATTCCTGGGCATGGTTTGGAAGCCAGAATACATCCAGCAGGCAGTTTGGTTACACTCACCCTGCTTTGGAGGCTGAGACTTTCCCAGCATAGATTCAGTTGCTCCGTATCAG
This sequence comes from Morus bassanus, assembly GCA_031468815.1. NCBI lineage: Eukaryota > Metazoa > Chordata > Aves > Suliformes > Sulidae > Morus > Morus bassanus. The sequence goes on from CM062569.1 coordinate 91,871,530, forward strand.
TTGGCCTCAGTGCTCAGGAATGTTCCTGGGTACATTTAATTTAACAATATAGATGTAGCCTAGATGTCCGACTCAGACAACACTCTGATTGCCTACTTCCCAGCAATATGTAATTTGTTAAGTGCGATGCTCCAGTTAATTACATAGAGTAGACATCTGTGCGTGCACAGGAGCACCCTGCACTGGGAGATAAGAGCCTGTCTCCTGCTAAAAGGATGTGCAGTAGCTGTAGTGCTTAACTACAGAGGTCGGACAGTTGTGAAGGAACAAAAGATCTGGAATTCTGGCCCTTGCAGCCAACCCGGTTGCTTGCTTGCCTGATTTTTGACCCTATGCTTTTACATTCCTGGCTGGAAAGGGCTCTTACTTCAAATATGTTACCTTTACAGTTGAGATACTTGTTGATGGCATTGGAGATCTTCTACTCCAAAATGTAGGTTGCCTAAAAAGAAGGTGTTTGGTAAAGCTGTAAGAATTATGCAAAGGCAGATGATATCATCATTTTCCCTTCATTCCTTCCTACATTTACAAAAGGGCTATCATTTCTGCATTAGTTATCTGTCCTCTGAGGGAGCTGAACAACCGAAGTGCTGAGTAGATAGAGGATCTTCTAGTGTTTCTCACTGTCTGGCTTTAGTTTCTGGTTCAGTGTTCTTAACCATGGGAGCACCAATGATTTTCCTGTAGTTAGGGGAAGAGGGAAGGTGGAGATAACAAATTTGATTGATCCCCTTAGGGTATTAATTTTTAGTCACTGGAATTCCTAAGTAAAGCCTAGCCTATTCTGCTTGGTCTGCTGGCCCTTAAATTCTCATCATTGCTGGCATGAAATCCTGGCTTCACTGAAGCCAATGGAGTCATTCCAGCTCTGAATCAGTTTTATAAACATAGGCATCTCATGATATTTGAAATACCCTAGCTGGCTTCCATAATCTGTTCAAGAAAGGTGCAGGTTTCCTTTTCTTCCTCTGTCATATCTGCAAGGTGATTTGGATATGGTAGTAGAACTCAAATAGCTCTAAATTCTTGTGTTTACATTACTGAATAGAGAGCCTCCTTTCATAGAGCAAAGCCAGGATTTTCTCTCTTATGCTTAGTTTTTTATAATCACAGTGTTTGCCTACAGGTCCTTTGTGTGGTTGAAGTTTTGATTGTGTGCTTAATAAATGATTAATCATCCTCTTTTTCCTCTCTGCTTGCTTTGGACTCTTTTCCTGTGCACATACAGCTTTTGTAAATCAGTTGCCCAGTGACTGCTCCCGATCGTGTTTAGTTGATCCATGGCAAGGCAATAGACATAGATCATCAGCCTCCTCTGACTTTCCTTCTGTAAATCTGACCCATTTACTTTTCTCCTTCTTTGGATTTTATCATTCCATTGATTTCTGCAGTTACTTGGATTTTGGAACAGCATGCAGGCATCTGGCAGAAACCCAAGACAGCATGCTTTCCTGTCATACTTGCGCTTACAATGAGTTGCAGTTTTTTGGCTGTATAATAAACCATGCTTTATCTGACCTTTCCATGTTAGAATATGGAAACTAAATGTCTTTAATGAAATTTCTGGGGCTATTATGGGTTCAGTTCAAGACCCATATTACTTGGAAATTCTTGTAAGATATGCAAAGTTCATTTTAACATGTGCTCAATCTAGAATAGCTAAGGTTCTCAGCTGTGATAAAATATCATCATTAAACTCTGTTACTTTCCTATTCTTTTATGAGAGGCAGAGTAAAAATCCTTTATATAATAAGGAATTGGCAATCTGTTTTCTGCATGTAAAGTGCTACCTGTTAAAGTGAAACCCACAACTATTATGCTTCCTTCTTACATTCTTCCTTAAAACTTCCTTGAGCAAGGATAGCTGCAGAAAGCCTGAGAGTTAGGCAGCTTGTGCATATATAGCAATCTTTGATAATCATCATGTTTCATAAACTTTCTGTTATGCTCTCCTTGTTTGTCACTTTTGCTGTATCCCATCTATGGTGTTTCAGAAATTACTGCAGTGATTTGAGGCTTTTTATTTGTTGCATGCTTGGCCAGATGCACCATGATGCAGTTACTGAATTTTTCTGATTTTTCTATTCCAGTCATGATGAACTTGACTTGACTTGACTTGAACTTTATTTTCACACTTATTTAAATATATTAGATGCAAGATTATCTGTCATGTTTCTCTGATGTGTTAGATGCCTTCAAAAACAGGAAATTTTTTAGGAATAGATGATCCTTGGGAATGCACCATAGTAAATATGAAGTTGTGCAATGTATTTTTTTTTTTTTATAGCCAGTAAGATAACTTCTTGGATAGGCCTGTGATGCAGTTCTCACTTCACAACAAACATAATGTACTGTCTTCAACATAGACATGAACTAAGTACTGTAAATGCCAAATGATGTCACTTTTTTTATATAAGTGTAGTAAGTCAGAAAAATATCAGTTCTTTTTTTATAAGTATGGAGATCCTCAGTGAATAGGGATGAGTGACAGAGTATCAGTGTGCATTATGGTTGAGTCTAGTGTGGACAACAGTTGTGAATAAGCATCCTTGTATAACAAAGTGAACAAGCCATAATGGAAGAGCAGGAATCTCAATTTTCTAGCTCTAGGCTGTCTGAAAAAGAGACTGTTAGCTGGCTGGCATGATGGAAACATCAAGCTTCAAAAGATTTAAACTCTTTTCCCTAGATATAGAAGTATATTGATCTAAAGTCTATTATTGCAAGGTAGAACTAGCCTGTCTAGGTATATAGATGAGGTATTGAGTATAGTGGAGCCTTTCTTATCTCATTCACCAGCATGTTACTTTTCTCACACTTTATGCTTCCATGTTGATCTGGTTTGCCAAATGTAGGAACTGGCAAGCACTTGCAGTGCTTCCTGGCTACAAGACTGGTCCTCTATTTTGTTATCTATTGTACATGTCATTGGCACCATGGGCTGAAGAATGTGTATTGAGGGGGTGAAGTACTTTGCCACAGTATTACAAGCTCTTCCACAGCATCAGGATGTCTTCCCTCTTTCATTGGCATGAAAGTGGTGAAGTACTGCTGTTGCTGACATGCATTTGTTTCCCAAACATCACAGAGATTTTGTACCATACAAATGAACATGGCTCTCAAGCCATGCTGGGGTCTCTTCTTCAGTCAATGAGAACTTTACCCTCAGATGACATAGGCTACAATTTTAGGGACAAGGAGCATCTTTTTGGATGAAGATGTCTAGTACTTATTGAAATTACTGCAAAAATTTTCTGCCTCAGGACAGCTTTCTATAAGACTTGACAACTCCATAGCTTTAATGAGTGTAGTGTTAAAAGGCTTAGAAATAAATATTTCTATATAATATCAAAATTTCACTGCTTTTTGCAGCCCCGTATGCCAACGGAAGGTATCCAGTCATCTTCTTAGCCCAAACTGAGCTAAAGTACTTGCCATCATGATGAACCTGGCTGTTCAGAGGTAACGTGTTGTGCATGTGGTGCCAGAGGCAACAACACTCACAGCACATTAAGAATTTACTGCACATTAATATAAATATAAAATAGGTGACTCAGTCCCAGCATGCTAACATTAAACCCTTCCACAGTCCTGAAATGGACTCCTTGTTGTTCTAGAGGTGGTGCCAAAGGAAACGAAAATCAAAGGTAAACAGCCTGTAGCAGGAAACAGGCCTGATGCAAAATAAATTTTCAGAGACAATAGAGATGTTTTCAAGATATTTGAAAACAGTTGTTGGGATGCTGTGGTTACAGAGGCAAAGTGATTTTTGTCAAGCTGTTTAATAGTTATGAAGATAAAATTACAACATATGTTATCAATTAACAAAATGTAAATTTGCTAAAGTAATTTTACATTCGGAAATTACAGAAGAACAATTTCCTGGAGCATAGTCATAAATATTCCTTTCAGAAGCAGAAGAAATTCATATGCACATAAAATATACTTTAGTTATGCCTGTGTTAAATAGTTCACTTTTGCCCATGGCAAGAGGTGGTAGTCTGTGAGGTCAATGCATAGCAGGAGTGTCTGAGTTCTGCATCTCACCCATTTGAACGGTCATCTTCTAATTAATTTCTCAGTCTCTAAGGGAGAGAAAAAACTCTTTTCTACCAACTCATATAGATGCAAACACATGTTATTTAATTTTTGCAGACTGCTTATTGATACGAATCATTATGTAAGTGCTAACTTCAAGTAACCTATACAGTAAATTTATTTGTTAAGGGGTTTTCAGGTACAGCCTGTTTCAATGTGACTACGACTTTTATTTTGAGATTGATCCTTTGTAACTTGCTTAAATAAGAAAAGAGTAATTGTGCTAGGCTAATATTTGAAATAAATAAGAAGTATCCAGATGTATGACACAGCCCTCCAAACCAAGTAGGGATAGTCTGTTCATGGCAAGCAGCAGAAGAAATTTCTGTGGGAAATGGCCAGTATAGAAAATATGCAGGAGAAGGCAGAAGTTAGTGCTGGGGGAATGTTTCATTAGCAGAATAGGTAGTGGATTTGAAGGAAAACAGGCCAGGATGTATGAAAGAGATGCTGAGAAAGCCTACACTGTACAAGTATTCAAATGAAATAGGAAAGAATTTCAGGTAGGTGATGATTAGCTGAGTATATTGCTTGTGTCATACGATATTGTGCAAGATTCAAGTTTCACTATAGGTGTGTATTAGAAGAGTTGCAATGTCATCAGCCTGCTTTTTTAAAAAAACATATTTCAATTTATGTATTTGTTACAAAGTTTGAGCACCTCCTTACGTTTTGGTGAAAGTATAGCAAGATTTTTTTTACAATTAAAAGAATCATACATTAATCACAGCTAAAATTTCACCAGCAAGGAGGTTTGCAGGGCTAATTTTACTTATAGCAGAGACCTTACATGCAGTTACACCCTACTTAGGAGAAAGTAGTATTTATAAAGTGTAACTGCTAGTATTGATAATGAAATAATCTCTTCTTCAATAATTGACATTCAGATTTATCAAACACTGAGAAAAAAATGAAGTTCTCATCAAATCACATCTTCAGCTGTTCGTGGGTTTAAGCCAGAATCTTTTAAAATAAACTTTTTATTTTATGTTCATGGTTAATTGAATTTCCATATTATAAATTCCTATTTGTCATCAAGCATATACTAGTTTACATCTGACAACTCCATGAAAAATGGGGCCAATAAATTAGAGTAGAGAAAGCAGCTGATGTCTCTCTTTTTTTCTGCTTTAATTGACAACTGGTTGAGAAAAACAGCCATCCAATTGCAGTTGTGTATAAATCTGCATTTCAGTGATAAGTCATATTAGGTTGTGTTCTTAAAAAGCTGATAGAGTCTCAGCTGTAAAGGGATTTCAAGACTCTGACCCCTAAATATATGCACAGCAAATAAACAGCATAGCTGACAAAAATAGGTTGTTCTTTTGTTTATGAGGATACTTATATTTCATCTTCAGTTTTAAGTATGTCACTCAGTGTCTGAATAATGTAAATAACAGAGGCCATACTCATACTATGTGGAGCCTCCAAGCCTTGTAGAAACAAACTGACACAACAATCTGCTGAAATGCAGTATCATACAGAGACACCAAATGGGAACCTGCTCTAGGTCTTTGAGAAGCCCTGGTCCTGTGGGCTAGGAAGCCTGGTATTTTACCAGAGCCTTTTAGTAGAGGTAATGAATTTAGGTACAATACCAACACATTTGTATTGCTTCCAGTTCCATTTCTAGCTTATTCAAGGCTAGCTGGGGACTTCTGCACACATCCTGTTATACTGTATTACACTTCCCAGGAATTATTTAATTTCTCACTCTTTGGGGCTGTGTTTTTATGATATTTTTTGAATGCTAAATTATGATTAGGAACCCTTGGTTCTGATCATAAATTTAAGCTGAGTTTTCTAAGCAGCACAAGAGTTTAAGTAATATAATTTTTACCTGCCTAGTACTTAGACTCTAGTACTTAACCCTAGTAACATTGCTGCAAGTGAATGATTGAGTGAAATCTTTGGTTCTGTTCTTAAGAGATCCTCAACACTTCCTGGTACATAAGGAGTGCCCTCAGGTGTACAGGTTGACATAGAAGCTTAGAGCATTTAGTTCTGCATCTCCTAAGAGACATGCAGAACTTTGCAGCATACTGCCATTGGTACAGCACTGAAAATGCCACCAGTTGTTGTTCTTCTAACTTGCTCAGCAAATACTAAATAGTTCTCAGGAGCCTTTTCTGGCATTGATAGTCTTAGACCATTTCTGTTACAGGTTCTGCTAAAAACAAAGGTAGTGGAATAGACCTTCTTTTTCTGTTACATTTGTTTGTGAAGTTCATGTAATTACTTGTGTGCATTAATATTGAAGTGCTTTGGTGCCTTTCTCCCTACAGTTCTATTACCCTATCAATTATAAGGACCACTGCAATAGCAGATCTTTGCTTGGAAAAGTAGGATTAAAATATATACTTGTATAATAGATTTTACTCTTGAACTCTCCATGACTTCTTATAAGCACTTGTTGGCTGCAGAATGGCCAGTGTTCTTTTTAACTTTAGCTCACTGTTAAGCTCAGAAAAAAATCAGTGTATGGAAAACAGAGAAGGAGAGGCAGAAATATAGAAGCAGAGAAGGCAGATAAGCATTTTTAAATCTAAATTTGAACAATATAATATGAAATAGGAAACTATATGAAACCTTGTCAATTCTTTACCCCAGATCTAAGAGATCAGATAGTTTTGTGTGTGAGAAATGTAAATGTTGTAGCTTAGATTTATATATTAAGCCTTCAATTTGTCCTGGAAGACACGATTAGTTTTGAACAGATACATGGAAAAGAATGATTTGTGATCGTGAATGCAGACAGAATCAGAATGCCAGGGCTAGCGATATTGTAATTCCTCTTCTCTTCACATATGCCTTGGCTCAGAAATGGAGGAATGCTTTTTGTCAAATACATATTATCTCTAATTGCTTGATTACTAGATCCTTATAAGCAGTAGATCCAATTACACATAAAATAAGGAACGGTATCAAGTATGGTACCTTGAATCATCATTCTTTGTGTTTGTTGCCTCCTAGTTGTTCTTTGTGAAGCCCTTATATTTTTGTGAGAGGTAAAGAAAACAAGCTGTGTATTACAAAGAAAAGCAATAAAAGCACATGTTTGTCCTGAGTTCTGACAGTTTCATTTCTTGGTTTGAGAATAAAATTAATATAAATTCAAAAGTGACCATTTGTTTGGCAGTATTTGTGCACTGTATTTATATTACTCTGAGGTGATACTAATGCTCACTAACATCTTGATTAAAAAAGTTGTCTAATGACCTATTCAAATATCCACCTTCTTTGTTCCTTAGCCATCCATTCAATACATCAAAATTATTTTATTTAATAAATATATAAAGTAATTCAATAAACATCTTTGTTAACTTTTCCTTGAACTGTTCAGAGGGCTATTTAAGGAGGACTTCCTCACACTCAAATATACTCTGCAAATATAAATTCAAATATATTATATCAACATTATGATGTTACTTTTATTGATTGGGCATATCACTTCCATGGTACATCCCATTAGGACAAAAGCAACTTTTATATCCTAATGTGAAATTTCATTTATGCTTTGTATAATAATTTTATAGTTAAAAATTCTAGTGATTTTGGTTTTTTTTTAATATTGAAATAATAAGCTGAAGTAAGAATGTAACTATTTTTCCCCAAATAGTAGCAGTAATAGTAGTATATGCTTTCATTTTTATAAACCAAATTTTCCTGAGCTAACCTCACCTTCTAAATGCAGTTGTCAAATACATTGGCATAGATCCAGAGTAAATAGAAACCACTGGACCAAATTAACAAGCGCCCTGTAAACTGTTAGATCTTCTAGGTGTGTCTGTTTCAGAGTTCATTATTATTTCTATTTAAAATGCTTCAATTATTCCTCAAATGAGAGAGAGTATCATATTATTTGTGTATGTTAAACAACTAATTAAAGTGCTTTTATAGGGTGACCCAGCATTTCCCCGTTATGAAGCAGAAAGTCAAAAATATGATGAAAAGGTCATTCTGGTTTCAAGCATATAGTCCTTTCTCTGAAAAAAAAAAAAAAAGTTGGAATTTGACAACATTTGACAACAGTCTAAGCTTTCAAAACCTCAAAATCTAATTTAGGTATTAAAATGAATTAAGGCTTTCAAAAATGTAGTACAAGGTAGCTGGACACCTAGAAGACGTAAAGTATTACTCAGATGCTAAGTATTGATATTTAGAATGCTGAAGTATTAAAAAACATTGACTAAGCTTCTTAAAAATTAATATCACATACTAAACTAACCCTTTTTACTATCTTTTTATATCACTGGTGGTAATACTAAGAGATTTTTATTTTAGATGAAAAAAGGATTAAAATAAAATTCTCAACTTATCAAAGTGATCAGCAAGTCCTGGCCTTGATATATGCTATGCAGTATTTAATTTAAATTAGTGTCTGACATGACACTTAATGAGATAATTTGGGAACACAGTAGTAATAGGGAATAATATCTTGAACTAGGGACATGATTCAGACTAATAACCTGAAGACGTTAAGTGGCACCAGTGCTATTCTTTTTAAACTACAGCCTGAGAGTCCTTTCCTTCTGGGTGGAGTTCAGAGAGAGAATTAATTTTGCAAGATAATTAGGGTCAGAAGAAAGTTACTTTTGGAAATGTTTCTTGACTGGGTAACTTGAAATCTGAAGAACAGCAAGAGGTTCAATTGCTACTTAACAATTAATTTTCTTCTTCCATTTATCATGGTAGCTTTCAGTTATTTACAGTTTATTCCATGTGCTACTGTAAGCTCCAAGCATGAGAAGCAAGTGAGCTAAATTAACTGGCATTCATCTTCATGAGCTTCTGATCTGTTGTAAGCTGTCCACCTCAGCATGTGCCTTCAGTCTGCACTTCCGCAAAAGCGACTTTAGAGCCTGAGGTTTTGTGGGACATCTTAGTGATCAGACAGGCCTGTGTTTCTGTGTTAGCTTGGTTATAGCCTGATAGAAAGAGTATGTCTTTCATGCCTTTCAAGAGGATATGAACTTTGAGTTAGCTTTTAGGCCTTTTATAACTGTTCAGACGTCAAGCGAAGACTTCAGTGAGAAGGGGAACTTTCATTATCCCCGAAGGGCATTCATAATGGGGCCCAGATAAAAACCCAAATAAATATTTAAAATTATTTGCACCACTTAACCATTTAAATATAATGAGAGCACAGTGTAGCCCCTGTAGTCTGCTTCTGGCTATGCATAACTCCTAAGTTATTTCTAAAATGAAGGTGTTCCTGGCAAGTAAGTTGTGTTGGGTTCTTCGGTCGGCATTTGAGATGGATCTGCACTGAGTAGCATGGTGACATCAGGGGGAGCCTGAATCCGTAATACGGTGCAAGCCTGAAGTTTTTAATCTTCAGATTTGTGTGGTTTAAAATTACATCTGTCTGAAATGTACCGATGAAAGGATTTTTCCAACAATGTCTCCTGGTCCAATGAGCTTTTTATTATTTCTTCATGAATTTACATGAGAAAATTAAACTCTAGATTTTGTTGCTATCGGAAATGGGAAAATATGACATTTTTAACCTAGAGAATCAGAATCTCATTTAACAATATTTAAAATGTAATCCTGTATGCTTGCTCTAATTCTGTTGCTTAGTTTTCATTATAAAGGAGGAAAGTAAGCCAAAAGAGTGTATTTATGGCCTACAGTAGCTGAAACAGCAGTTCTTCGGAAAGATCGTGCCACGGCAACTACAGATTTAGGCCTTTTTTTGGTGCCTGCCACCCCTCCTGCCAGTTGCCAGGCAACACTGGCAGTCCCAGTATGCAGTACATTGCAGATAGACCCGCACCCGGCTTTCTCTGCACATACCTTTTTTCATCATGGCTTTAACTATTCCCGATTCCAGCTGAATGGTTGTCTTTTTTTACAGTGGAGCTGCATTTATTATCTATTGAAGACCACTCTAGTAATAACAATTAACCTTGCATGGTTTTGAATACCTTCACTACCAGTGTGACTTACACATACAGAAATTGCTCTGTGAAATACAGTCATCTTTTGGATGGAACAAACAACTGTTTAGTCACAGCAGCAGAACTCACAGCTTTTGGGGACATACAATGAGAAAGAATGCAGCTATTTAAACAACTGGGCCTCTATTGCAACAAGTGGACTTAAGTAGACAGGATTTAATTATACAGCTGTAATTTAGTCAGAATGAGGTTAATGCTTCTGCTTTTTGAACATATTTCCTTTTTGTTCACTTTGAAAATCAAGTTTACGTTCTTTGAAAGCTAATAAAACAAAAAGAGCACAACCGCTTAGCGCTGTGCTTGCAACTTTTCTTAGTCTATTTAAAAATAATAGGTTGTCATCTACTCAGTCCTTGCTAGAAACATGCAAGTTTTCCTTTGGAGGTCACTAATTCAAATAAATAACCTGTGTAACTGGATGGATTCTCAAGTCAAAAGGGTTTAGTAGTAGGCTGTGGTATCTGAAACAGCTTCTCCTCATGAACAGTTGTAGCATAGGCTTGTTTGTTTGCTTTTTCACTAATGCTTACCACCTCATTTGGACTGAAGTCTCTTGCTCCTACACCTGGCATTGCTGTCACCAGAAGGGCTGTTGACAGATGGTAAAAAGGCAGGATTGGAAAGAAATGGCAGCTTCAGATGCTAGTTAGGAAAGAACCAACAGCACATTACCCACTTTACAGCCTTGTTTTAAGAGCTGCTAATTATTCATTTAAAATATCACTACCCCCGTTAATACAATACTTTGGTTGTAAGTGCTGTTACCTGAAACATGAATATAATAGAAACCTCTTAATAATAAAAGTGGAATAATTCTGCTGTAGAAACCTCCTAATAATAGAAGTGGAATAATTTTGTTGGGACAGCTTGAATTCAAACTATAGTTGCAGAATAATAACAGAAGGCAAAATAATATGATAAAAGGATGTCTCTTGCTCCAGTCAACTTGGAGGTGATTACTAGGGTTCAGACATTGCTAGAAATAGGAGGTAGCAGATCCAAATGTCCTGCAAGCTTTGTTGGCTGCAGTTTGGTGAAGGAGGGCGTCAATGGTGCTATTGTCATCCCCCCAGGTCCAGTCTTGTCCTTACAGGTGTTGCAGTCAAACCTGTTCACTCTGATGAAACCTGGCTTTACACTGCTGTAAACTTCCCCATTCCTATTATTGTCAGGTCATGATGCTATTTAGTAGCCTGTTGTTCACTTCCACAAAGAGCAGGTGAGGAAGGCTGTGTATTCAGCAAAAAGCTTTTGTGAAAATGCAGGCCATATAAATCACTGCTCACACTTTAAAAAGGAAAACAACTGACTGACTGACAAATGCTTATTAGAATACTTTGCTGCTTCTGTAAGTGTGCAAAGAGCTTTTGAAAGCAATCTCCTTCAGAGTAATTAGGAGGAGGAGGAGGTACCATTTAAACTACTCTTATTTCTGACATGGTATGTAGATAGCCCTCCTGTTTGGAAAAATCAAGGTTTCTGAACGCCATTTACTTAAGCCTATGTTGTTTTAGTGATCTCTTCTTGACACAGCCATCCAAGTTTAGGAGTCAGAGAGCATATAATTTTATACTCGGGCTCCAGCAAGTATGATAGTATGCAGATCTGCTTAATGGCAGCTTTCTAATAATGCAACAATAGACATTATGACTTCAGTTGGCAGCCACCCACACACAGAGCCACCTACACATCACCAGAATCCAAAGCTGAGATTTTAGATTTATATTCTGAGAGCTATAAAGTTATTAAGAAAAACCTCTTCCTGTCAGTGAGAAGATGCTTTTGGAGCACTTTTTTTCCAACCAACGAATGATCTTGATTGGAATCTTGGTACCATATTAATATTTCATCCTGGTGATAATTTTGTCTACTTGTGATAGGAAGGAAGGAAAAATTTGGAGGTAGTACAGCTACAGCTACCAAAACCCAACTATCTTCTCAATCCCTTTAACTCTTTTGATCCTGTTAATGGTTTTAACCTCACCATGAATACATTTGTGTGCCTGGTAAGTTAGGAGCTAAAATACTTTAGTACTAGAGTGTTATACAAGAAGTGTTTCACATAGAAAGTTTTTAAACATAACACATATTAACTAAAGTTGTATAAATATTAAATTTTAGTGTTTAAATATCTACTCTCTGTGACTTAGCAAAAATTTCTGTTTTCTTTACTTGAAGCTAAGGCACTGTATACCGCAACTTCATTTAATGTCTGAAAAGTACCATGTCAGGTGGGTGAGAAGCAACTTGATATTCTTGCTTTACTTTCACTGTTCTAAATGTGCTACTCAGAAACTGTTTTGAGGACAATGTTAGGAATTTCTTCATGGGTACTTTGTTGAATTGTTTAGAAACCTCACAACATTAATGATTTTTTTTTGTCATCCATTTCATGTTTTGTACAGCAATGAAGTGAAAGGGTCTCAAACAACTGTCACATCCTTTATACAAATCCTAAAGACCACCAGAGATTCAGTGGGGGAAGAAGACTGTGTGTGACCATGTAATATAAAAGCTCTGCCTACTCCTTTATACCTCTCTAATAAGGTTTTATGACATTGAACATTTCACTGCTACTGCATTGCACTACAACCCAGTTGGCTTGACTTGCTCTTGTCCCATTATGTTTTGAGGCAGACAAATTATCAGAATTTGCTAAAACTTAGAGCCTCCATTACAGTATACCCGTCATGGGCAGGACCTGGATTCTTAGGCCAGCTCTTGAAACTTGCTTATGTGCCTAATACATAAGCACAGGAGAAATTAGTAATGTAATGAAAAATTAGTCCTGGATGGCAGACAGTGAGAATATCTTTCCAGTCAATCTCTAGTTGCAAGTAATGTAATTTTGAAAAACACATTGAGGTTAATATTTGGCCTCTGTCCAATGTGAAGTAGTTTCACCTGACCAGGTTCAAACTGGGGTGCTAACTGTGTGATACTGGCAGGTAATATGATAACGTGTCATTATCTATGCCATTTATTTCAAGGCAGGGAAAGTAGCAAATGTAATATGACAGGGAAAATAAAAATCAAATCACAGTGTATCAATTCATATTAATGCTCACTCCGGTAGGTCAAAACAGTTCCTTAGGTGCAGACTTGGAGGGCCAGAATATGTTTCTTAGAGTCTGCATCCACCTCTGAGATGAGACTTTTCCTTTGTAAGTGCAGATCTAGCTATATTGCCATTCCTCCTCCACCAGCTCAAAAATAACCTAGCAGCTGCACAGGAGTTCCAACCTTCTAATTAGCTCTAAGAAGCTTGAAGGAAGACATGGCAGATTTTGAGAAGAAAAAGTAAGTCAATCGGAGCAATAGATTTTCTGAGTTTTGGACATCTAAAATTAATTTTAGTTCTAATAATGTCAGTGGGCATGTTGCCATCCTCTTCAATTGAAATGGCATATGGCCCTCCATGAGGTGCCAGTTGGGAAGCTATTATAAGCAGTCTGATAACTAGAATCAATGTAGATTCTTCACCACTAATGGCTGATTCTCAGTTGGACAGTGAAAGATAAAGTGAGGGATAAATGGTGAGAAAAAAATAAAGATAATTTAAAAAAGTATCTAAAAGCTGACTACAGCACCTTTACAGATGTTAAGGATTACTCTGTGTTAAGTTAGCTCTTAAGAGAGGTTTAAAGTTCAGGTATTTCAGCTATGTTAAAAAAAAAAAAAATCATTACTTCACAGCTTTTGGAAAAATGTATGCCTAACTGTTGGCTGTGTGTGGTTGACCCTCCATAACAATATCCCTGGGCCTCTCAGTAAACACTGGTCTCTTGAATGATCTGCCTTTGTGTTTACTACTGGGTGTGTGCTTAAACCTAATGTTTTCAAAACAGGAAACATGGAAAATGAAGACTATGCATTGATGTATTAAAGTGGACTTTTTTTTTCTGAAATGAATAAAATGGAACAGCTGGCACGACAGAACACCATTTTGTAAGCAGAAAGCTGTGGCAAACATGTTGAGGTTGCACTGAGTGAAAAAAATCTCATTAGAGCACTGTAAAATTCTTCTGGAGCTCCATGTCTGTATAGGATTTAATATCTGTTTCTGACTCTTTGTTGATGGCTGCTTTTTTGAAAGAGAAAGATTCTGTTTTATATTTAGAGCAAAATGGATAAGCTCTTTTGTCTCTATCAACATTCATTCTAACATTGATATTTTAATGTATTAAGACACACTTTTTCATCCTACTCTGCAATTTGCTATACTTGCCTACATCATCATTAGATTAATACCGCATTAATAAAGATGACAGGAGATTTGCAATAAATGCCATCCAGTTATATTTACCAGTGTTTGAGTTTGTGAGTGAATCATCTTTTTTCTGCAAATTCAGAAAAAGAGATTTCAGGAGGGTAAGGAGAACTGGACTCCTTTAAGTTTTTCTCTAACTATCCCCTCTGAGTTTATTCCAAAGTGTTCTATCTGGGTAACTGCTTTCATACCAGAACAAAGGAATGAGGTATGCCCGTCCCAAAAGTAACTTTTCTGTTTGTATTTAAAACACAGCTACACATGATTTATCTCTGTATCAGTAGATTGGTATCTACGTCCTCTGTTTTTGTGTGTTAACTAGTTGATTTCACATGACTAATGGGAAGAGGCTGTATTCAGTAGACAGGAGAGTCAAATTATAAAATACTTGCAAAACTTCTACTGAGATTTGTGAAATGAAGGGATCCATATTCTCTGCTTCAAGCTCTCACCTGTATTCCTCATTTCTTCCTGCTTGAACTTCTGGTTAGCTGACCATTGGGCTGGAGCAGTACTGGAAAAACATCTGACCTTCTTATAACGTGTGTCTGAGTAAAAATTCCCTCTTGCTGGAGGGGGAGTGTTTGGGTGCATTTGTGGATTATTTTAAAATTGTGATAAAACCGTAAGGAGACAGAAATCTCATGGTACTGCAAAGGTTAGTGACAAGTGTACTCTTAGGTGGAATTTCAGCAGCTTTGGTGTGGAAGATACTGTAAATTCAAAGCTTTGCTTCAAAATTTTGTTGTTCTAAATAAGATATGTGGGGTTTTAATTCAACGCCTTAATTATCTATAAAATAATTGTGTTCGGAAGCTGTTGTATTCATAGAGAATAATTTAAGATCACAAATTATACAACACTGGAAGAAGCCAGAGAGCTTTTCTTGCAATCTTGCTTTTGCAAGATTCAACAAGTAGACTGTTTCTTACATTCTTGGAAAATATTTTGTATATTAAGTATGTTAGAACCATTTCAACATTTCCTTTCTATTCTGCTTGATCATTACTTGGGAGAATAAACTACTTTGATTGACTGAACTTATTTCTTACAAAAATTCCTTTCTGCTAAACCCTGAGCACAACACCGCTCCGATGCTCAAGGAGCTGATTTGGCTTATTCTGTCATCAAGGAGTGTTTTGAAAGACAGTTTAACCTATGGTTTTCCAGATTAATATCAGACATATCTGTGAATTGTGTGGGTTTGGTCAATTCTGCGTTTGTGCTGTTACTGATCTCAATGGGTATTTTGTCACAGGTCTGATTGTTTTGTGGACCCAGTGTCTTTACAAATGTTTTCAGAATCTTACTCTTGTTTCCAGTGTCAGGAAATTGACTTCATACGATTATACTTTTACTCTTCATCCGTAACTTGTTTTGGCTGAGGATGTGTCATTATATATAATTCTGATGTATGCTTTAGACCATTCTGTGTCATCACTTATCTGACACATAAAATAACAAAGACAATGTGGTCAGTTTGTGCATGGGCTATTTTATGGATAGAAAGCATAGTTTGGCTTAATAAAATCAAGTGTGCTGTCTCCTCCGACACTTTGCCCTCTTAGGCAACTTCTTTGGTCCACCCCCACCCCCGGTTAAAAAAAATACCTTTTGTCAAAATATTCTTCTAATTAACTCCATATTTAACCATACAACATTAGCAACATTGTGCAGTAATATAATAGTGCTCTAAAAGAGAAATAGCTGACTTCTCCCATTCAATGGGAAGGTTACACACACAGATGTGTTCTTGTCTTAGTTTTGGGCTCTTTTTGGCTTCACTTCAAGTACCTGGCATTAAGCATAAGCTACCTAAGCACTGTACTGCAAGGGAAGATGCCTAATGGACAACAGTGAGATCTTGTATTGTGGATAATGATCTTGTTGACTGAGCATGAATGTGGAACAGAAGACTGAAAGGCAGTGTCCTTTGGGAATGCTGAGGTTGCTCAGACCAAATGAAAGCTATCTGGGTGTAACTGATGTTTGGGAAGTTGAGTTGTTACACAGGAGCTCCACTCAAAGGCCCTTTCTTTTGGTCTTGACCTAAAATTCTTTTATCTGTTCATGAAATAAATAGAGAGGTTGTAGTGTGTATGTGTGTGTAAGTTTTTTTTTTTAATTTTGGTCCTTTGAGTGGATAATGTTTGACATGATATATAAATCATGAAAGGATTCTACCTAAAGGGATAAAGTTACAAGAACAATGTTCCCAGTACTGACACTGAGAAGAAAGAAACAGCTGTTTTCTTTCTGGAAAACAGTATGATATTTTACAGCAGTGTAAAGCAAAATGCAGCTTTTAAAATGGAAAAGTATTATTCAATAAATAGGACAGTTCTAAGAAATAATGTGATTGATATTTGCTCTTCATACAGTTAAATATTATGACTAGTGTCTTAGATTCTAACAGTCAAGAGCTGTAACAGGATTTTTTTTAGCATTTTGTTGTTGGAGGTATTAAGTTTGTGTATTTATTGTTATTGTGACATATAATATGTTTGGCAATAATCTATAAGTAGATGTCATATATGTACAGAAACATACAATAGCACAGTTTAATGGCAATAATTTGTTAAAAGGGTCTCTATTTAAAAGGTAGCGGTGGGCTGCTCTTGGCCAGCGCTGGACACCCACCCAGCTGCTCTCTCACTGCCCCTCCTCAACAGGACAGGGGCAGAATATAAGATGGAAATCTCGTGGGTTGAGATAAAGACAGGGAGATCACTTACCAACTATTGTCTCAGTCAAAATCAACTCAAATTAGTGAAAATTAATTTAATTTATTGCCAATTAAAGATAGAGTAGGGTGCTGAGAAACAAAGACAAAAGTAAAACCACCTTCCCTCCACCCTTTTTGCCAGGCTCCACTACACTCTTTCATTCCTGACTCCTCTGCCTCCTCCCCGCAACCCTGAGTGGTGCAGGGGTATAGGAAATGGGGGTTGTGGTCAGTCCATAACAGCTCTGTTCTGCTGCTCCTTCCTCCTTGCACTTCTTTCCTGCTTCAGCGTGGGTCTTTCCCTTGGGCTGCAGTCCTTCAGGATAAACTTGCTCCTGTGTGAGCTCTCTGCGGGCTGCATTTCCTTCAGGAAATACCCACTTGCTCCAGCTGGGGGGTCCTCCACGGGCTGCAGTGTGGATATCTGCTCTGGTGTGGTCCTCTCCACAGGCTTCAGGGAAATACCTCCTCCACTGTGGTCTCCTCCAGAGGCTGCAGGGGAATTTCTGCTCCTGCAGCATGTCCTCCCCTTCCTTCTTTTCTGAATTTGGTGTCTGCTGGGCTGTTTCTAACACTTTTTTCCTCTCACTCCTCACTTTGCCTGTGTCATGTTTTTGCCCTTTCTTAAATATACTTTCCCAGAAGAGCCACCACCTCAGCTGCGGGGCTCGGCCGTGCCCTGGGGCGGGTGGGTCGGAGCTGGCTGGAACCGGCTGTGTCCGGCACGGGGCAGCCCCGGCCGCCCCTCACAGAGGCCGCCCTGCAGCCACCCACTGCCAGCGCCTGGGCAGCCCTTACAAAGATCCAGGTTTAATAAACTCTGTAGGCTGGGATTTCAGCCTTGACAATTTCATATGAGAAACAAGTGTCTTCTGGAAGTAGTCAAACAGCTTGTCAAGGTTATTTCTTCCCCTAAAGGATATGCTCATATTCAAGGAACAATTAACTCCAAGAAACCCAATTGCCTGTGTGGTAAAGGAGAAGGGATGGGAGTCACAGTACCATTATCCAGCTCCGTCATCAATAAAATCTGATTTTGGGGAATGAAGACATTCTTTTTCTCTGAAGGATTTGTGTGGCTTTTATTCACTTCAGAAGCTTGCTGGGGGAAAAAAAAAACAACAAAACTGAAACAAAAAAGTTTAATTTTGACTACCTGTTTAGCTTTACGTTGGCTTATTAATGGCTACACTAAAGCTAGTGCAAATCTGGAACACCTGGCTGTTAGCTAACTGCTGGGAGCTGCAGCGGGAGTGAGCAGCATCAGACATCAGCAAATCAGCCAGCTTCTGACTCAGTTCACATTTTTGTTGTTTGTTTGGGTTTTTTTTTTCCCAGACAGTGGTCGAATTTTTCAAAGTATTTCAAACAGGCATTATTTTTTTAAATGAAGATAAAAGAAAATTTTGATCAGGTTGTCTGTAAATTTTAATTTTTTACATGGCAGTTTTTACTTGTATTATCCAGAAAGATCCTTCAAAATACAAATTGTGAGCAAAATGTGTTGCAGTTGATCTTTTTCTAAATATCACCAACTCCACTATGGTTAAACTGAGGCAATTTTCTGACTTGATTCTTTTTTATTGGTGGAACGTTACTACATTTCTGGGCTTGAATCATTCAATACTTTTATAGAGTATTTTTGAAAATAAAAAGTTTAAAATTATGAATGTCCTGGATTGTTCGGGCTTAATTCATCTCTTCAGAAATTCTCGGACTTCATCTTCTATTGCCAGAGTGCCTTGGGCTTCTGCTTTGTTTGCTAGGTCACATCCTCATGGCATTTTATGAAGATAAAAATACCCTTTGGTGCCATGACCTTCATGTTTTTTCTCTCTTCCCAGGGTCTATTTTAATAGACTGTCACATAAACCTTTGTACAGTGAAATTTGTTTTAATGTTGGATGGTGGTTACTCTGTCCATTAACACAAATTGTTCTTTTTCCATTGGACAATTAAAGCCTTTCTATGGATCTTTTGTATCAGCACATTATTCCTTGTGTGCTTTTGGATATGAAAGCTACCAAACAAGTGAATCACCCTATCCTTTTTTTTTTTACATCTTTGGTAGTCTTGCATGATGCGTAGTTGTCTACTCACTTAATTCAGCCTGGATTACTCTATTATTTATTTCAATAAATTCAATGTATTTCAAATTTTGAAATTACATTGGAGAAATTCTGAATTCTTTAATGGAGTGATATTTTAAGACAAAGAAAGACCTAGCATTTTCCTTACTTGGACACTTACGGAATACATTGTCTTCCTTTTTTTATGTAAGATATTAAAGAAAAATTATAAAATCTGCTTAATAGTTTTCAAGTTTCTAGGTTGTTTGATTAAGTATTTTAACAGGGAGTATAATGAAGAGAAAGAGATGACTATGCTAAGCTTTTAGTTGGTTTTGCTAATGTTGGAGCCTTTAATGCTTAAAAACCCATGATAGGTTTTTGGGGCTTTTTTCTCCACTGTGACAATGTGGCTGAAAATCAGTAACACCAGTGCTTCAGGTTATTGTCAGCTTGTTTATTTTTCTGTTGAAACTTTTACTGTCAACTTGAATTCTTGTATAGGTGAATTGTTTTCCTGCAAAGGTCTAAAAAAATCTCATGTTTCTAAACCAATGTTCTGTTTTACTAAAGTGCTTAACTATATGCATGATCAGTCTATTGCATTTACTGATTTCTCTGCTTAAACAGAAACCATGTGTAGGCACCTCATTGAACCCGGACCTTTGGTAGAAATGTTCCTAACAAATTGGAGTAGCTTTATTTGTCAGAAAATTGGGTTACATATGGAATTATAGAGATATGCAGTATTTCTGCTCAGTAATAGCTATTCACTTGCCATTTAGAAGAATATCCTGTACTTAAGTACTTGGTATGCATGAGTTTTTCTTACTATTTTTTATTTCAGAACCACAACACTTTTTGCTATAGTGTAAAGTTTTTCCTAAAAATCTAGTGACTTTTGATTGCTCTACATTGGCAAATCCATTGACCTGAAAAGACTAACTGTGGTAGTCATCAGGTAAGGAACTGCTGTTTAGTATGTAAAACATAGCAAGGTTTTTAGGATTAATGCTTGCTTTTAAAATTCTGAGTACATCTGCAGAAGTAAACTATAAATTATAAAATGAAGAGCTAATTCAAATGCCTCAGCATTGAGCAATTACAGGAAAAAGCCTATTTAGACATACAGAATTTTAGCAATAAACTTCTTGTGAGATGGAGAATATTAATCTCAATCCAGTGAGGGGACTTGGCCAGCTCATTACAATCAATAAGAATTTGTTCATTCACCTTAATGTGAGCTGGAGCATGTCCTACTTCTCATATCCTGAGTGACAGTGAACCTTTTTAGCTTAGTGCCTGCTGACAGTACAGTCATGGGATTTGGCAGGAAGAATTTTAATGGTCTGTTAAAATACTTTATGGCAAATTAGAATAATCTGAAGTGGATAGTGGAAAACTAACACTTTTAGGAACACTGATTTGCTGTGAAATATTACAGTTTATGTTTTGGCAGCTAGAAACACAAAAGAAATTGCTAGGGTGCTTTGTTATGAGGAAAAATAAGTAGAGTAAAGGTGTATTACATAAAAGACCAAATCTAGTTCAAGGGCTGTTTGTGTCATTTGGAGAGCAAAAAGTTTTAGTGAGTTAAAAGTGGAATAGGCATGTTGCTCACAGAAGAAATTCTAGCTAATTAAAGTAGCTGTCATTAACAATAATAAAGTTGTTTTAAAATGTAGTTCTCATTTTGTTTACTACAGACCTTTTAAATAATGAACAAAACAGATTCAGAAATGGTCACATCTGTCTTGAGCCCCAAATTAGTAGGCAGTTGTTTCCACGAAGCATAAAGTTTCTAGTATTTGAAAAGCACCAAAGATACTGTTTATTTTTATTTAAGAAACAGTAAAAATTGGGCATTAAATTATATGACATGAACAGCATGAATAATTTATTGACAGTCTTCATCTTCCATTTTGGGCACACAGTTGCTTTTAAAAAGTGTGTAAGAGAAAGCTGAAGGAGTCAACCGGTATTGTTTTAAAGAAATTTAAAACCCTATTTATTTAGAACAAGTCAAATTTTTATGACTGATCTAAAAAGTAGAAAAATGTATTAATTTGCCATTTTATATTTCTTTTTCTTTAACCTCTTAGCTTCCAAATTTAAATGAGGATTTCTTTTCAATTTTATCTAAGCAAGAGCCAATTAAGGGATTTATTTATATGTAAGTGTCCATGTTAATTAAGCAGTAATTGCCACTGATTCTTTTATTTCACTGCACTGTATATTTTCCCTCTATCTTCTAAGCACTTATCTTATAGCTTTCTCTGTTCAACTTTGTAAATTAAGCAGCTGTCATAAAAAGGAAAATCTAATGCAATAGCTGATTGTTTGCTATACTAAAAAAAAACCACAAAAAATCCCTTTTGAGCTTTTTTAAATCCTGAGCTCAGTATTACATTGCAGCTGTAGATGTAATTATGCACTGTTTAAAAAAAATTTCCATCCATTTTTTTATGTTGTACTTCCATGGTTTATCCCTTCATATTTCTGGGCAGATAGTGAGATATTCTGTATTTACTTTCAATATTTTCTTGCTTATCTTGCATGTTTTCAATGCAATAAAAGTTATTAAAGCATTTTAACAAGTGTGGTCCATGATAATGTATTCCTGGACTTCTGGCCATTTTCGTTGCCCATACCTGTGGGTTCACTTCAGTTTGCTCTTGCTTTTTCTTTTCTGAATAGGGGAATTGGAACTGAATACAATTTAAGTGCCTAGACACCACTTATTTATGAGGTGAAAACATAATATTGGCTTTTCCATTCTTCCATATCTTATCTTCCTTTGTTTTTAATGTGAAAGAAGCTGTAAGTCTGCCTGTATTAGGTCTTGAACTGTAATTTTCTACAGTGATCTGAATTCCTTCCTGTGGAATAGTGTATTCATTGAGGATGAGAATTTTGTTTGACCAGTTTGAGGAAGGCAAATATGCCTAGGAAAATGCTACCAAGTGTACATATTTCTCATGCATATCTATATTTTATAAGTCTTCAGTACAGTAGAAATTATATGTTTATGAAGTTGTTGATCCACTTGGTAAATTTAAAAAGATGATGAATTTATCAATAAAACCCTTGAGTTCAGCTGGTCATTATAAAATCCTGGAAATTATGGTAACTAAAATCACTAATTAAATGAAAATAACTTGATTAATTTAAGTACTTTCATGAAGTTATTTCTTAAGTTTTTGAGAAGACTTAACCAAGGCAACTGATGTTCAGTTAGAGAGTCCTAGAGGAGAATCTAATGTAGAAAACTGGAAATGGGCTATAGAGGTTTTCAAATAGAATTGATTATCATTTTTGATTTGTAGTAGAAGATGATAAAATAAGTGGAAAATAACATGTATGGAGCTACTTTCTGTGAAGAATAAAATGCCTGAAAAATGCAAAAAAATACTCAAAACATTTTCTTCTGTATTTTAAATAGAATGTATCTTAAAGGAATCTTAATCAGCCATATAGTTCTTCTATATTTTTTTTTTCTGTGTCAACGTATTTTTTGCTTGTACATGTTCAGTGAGCAGTTGGTGTGAATAGCTATCAGGAGATTACAGCTTTTTCGCTGCTGAATAGAGTTTTTGATCACTGAGCATTGTTGCAGTCTTTTGATGGGTAAAATGTTTACAAGTTCAGTCCAGGTTTTGCAAGTGGTAAAAAGTTAAAAAAAGAAAAGGAAAACTCAGCATAACAAATAACAAAAGTAACAAGGAACTTTCATACACATTGGTAAGTCTACACAATGGTTTTCATACAGACACCCCAGGCTTTTTAAGAAATTTTAAATGTTGCTGTAGCATTCTGTAGAAACATGGACATACAGAAAAATGTTAGAGCCGTTACCAAAAAGGTAAAAAATGGATGTCTGAATGACATACCAACACCACCCTGAAAATCTGAGGAGAAATAAGTCATTTGAGCCCAGCTACCACTGAAATCTCAATGATTTTTTGTTTGTGGGGATAAACTCATTAGCAGTTGTGAGGCACATAAATACCATGGTGAGGAAGATTAACAGATCTCTCCTGGTAGACTACTAATGTCTGAAACTGAAATAAATAGCCTAAATATCAGACAAATGTTTAGCTTAATGAAAATATTTAGAATGTTTATTCTCTGGACAAACTTCAACTTAAGCTATCTCATTCCATTTACAGCCATTTTGCTGCACATGAAGAACTTTGAAGTTTGTGAGGAAATGGAATAAGTACTGTTACTCAGGATATAGTTATCTGAGAAACTATTAACAGTTTTCTGAAATTCATTTTTCCCTACAAAAATGCATTAAGGAGAAGCCAATTTTGTTTCTTTAATTTTGTTTAAATTTTTTCTTTATTGGATTGTAAATGTGAAAGGACTGCAGTAACAAGTAGTTCAAGCTGGAAGGGAGCCCTTAGATATTCAGTCCTGTTTTAATTCATTTTCCATTGGAAGGACTGGATAGGTAACGAAACAGATAATTTAATGAAAATACTTTTGATTTGTCCATGCATCAAGAAAATATTAAACACAGATATTAAAAAGTAATTGGATTTACTGACAAAAAAGTTGTTCCGGGATGGTGGGTAATGGGTCTGAGATGGAGAGAAACAAGCCATCAGCAGCTTGCTCGCATATATTTTTGATCAAAAGTGCATGGTGTGAGAGGAATGAATTCTGTTGTTGTAGTTCAGAATATATGAAATATGTAGTACTTGACTTGTCAGCAACTTTTAAAGAGTTTGCATGTAAATTAGGTAGCATATTACCTTTTATGCCTTTTCAATACTGCCTTGCTCAACAGAAATTTTATTAAAAGTAGTAACATTCCTTTTAAGGTTCTGAACTGATGGGAAATAAAGGGTTTTTTTTTTCATATTGATATTTCAATTTTTTAATTTTTAATATTTTAGAGCTGCTTTTCTTTACAATTGTATTTCTGT
The DNA here is from genome assembly GCA_031468815.1 of Morus bassanus. Taxonomy (NCBI): domain Eukaryota; kingdom Metazoa; phylum Chordata; class Aves; order Suliformes; family Sulidae; genus Morus; species Morus bassanus. The sequence continues at coordinate 91,895,589 of CM062569.1, forward strand.
TTAATTGCAGTTGTTCAGCACACATACCCATGCATATACACACATTTTCATCCATAGATGCCTCAAAACAATCTGAATTAATGCAATATAATATAGTCTACATTTCATTATTTTTCTCTAATTAATCTTTTTTCAAGAAGTCTATCCTGCAATGCTATAACTAAGAGTCCCACTTTCCAAGCCAGTCTACCTAGTCAGCATCTGTTTTTTGAGTAGCTGGAGAGGTCTGGCTTGAGCCTGTTCCTCAGCTTGTACTGTCTTGCTGTTCATTTGTAAGGCATGTTGGGTGGGAGAACTTATTTCACCATGAGAATGGCTTTTTGACAATTGATTCTGTGTCAAATATCTCCAATGAGCATTTGGGCTGCTGTGTAATCAGCAGGTAGCAGCTAGCTACTCAAGTACAGTTCTGGGAGCTGTTTTGCACCTCCTGGTATATTGTGTCCTCTCCTTAACTCCCAGAAAGCTTTATCTGAGTTAAGGAGAGAGCATGTGTTAGCTGTTGCCTTGCAGTTACATACAGAGTACAGTAAATATGTCTGACAGCCTTTTTCTTTACTATACTGTTGGTGTTTATAAGACAAAGCAAAGCATCGTTTCAGTTCCATGGTAAGTAAGTTTGAAAATAGAGATGTATTTGGGTGACTGGGTTATAGGAAGGGCATGTATTTTTAGCTGTCTTGGCTTTGAGTGCTGAAGGAGGGTTTCCGCTCTGATTCATGTTGAAAACAGCAAGATAGCTAAGTTAGGCTTCCTGATAGAAATCTTTTGAATCTGCTTGCCCCTGAAAATAAAAATAGGCAAATACTTACAGGCTGTGGAAGATAGAACCTGGAACTAAGAAATGATGTAGTAGCTGTCAGTATGACAAGTTTCTAATTCAAGAGTTTTGGCTTTGCCTTTCTCTTATGAAATGTGATAAATGACAAGTATGTAGGGAAAACCACTCCAATCCTTTGTCTTCTTGTCCTTGGACATAAAATAAGTGAATTTGTATTGTACTGTGGAGGGGAAATAATTTCAGCACTAATCAAACTCTAAATTATTGACTGTCTTAAGCTTGCTTCTAGGTGAAGATGTACGATGTGCCTTCTGGCTATAGAAGGCAGAAGGAGAGATATAACACAAGTAATTGGTAATAATATGCAGGTGTTTTTAAGCGGTCACAATATACTACACGGTTTATCTAAATCAAGTAAACAGTATTTTCAGTTTAATGGCACCAAATCCTAGGCTTTCACAATATATAAAAGTTTATGGAATGCAATTTTGATGTGCTTCCCTTACATCATACCACTGAACATTGTGAACATGCAGATGCTAAGGCTCTAAAGACATTACTAACATCAAAAGCAGTGAAACTACTCAGTTGGTTTACATACGATTTTTGGAGTTTAGGACTACTATATTGGAAGTTCATGAGTACTGTGGGGGAGGAAGCTGTTTTTAAAGCTTTAGGGAACCTGATACACCTATTTTGTTTCAGTTTTGAAGTATGTGCACAGGGTAGGGAATATATTAATTCATATTTTAGGGACTATTTCAGTAACGTGTTAGACTCAAATTACATGTGTCTCTTCAGGGATGGAAGAAAAATATTTTTATTCAAAGTTTGTTTTTTTTTTGTCACAGAACATTTCTAAATGATAGTACAGACCTACAAAAAATTACTCAAAGCTAATAAAATTCTGATTTTCAGAAGATAATATATTTTTCAGTAAAAACTTTTTCATTTGGACTCTATCTTTCAGTATTGGTGTGCTTGATCAGTTGGAAATTGGTAACTTCAAACATTTAAACTGCAGTTTGTTTATTGAAAATAAAGGGTCTGAAGATTTATTGGATATCTTACATAATCAAAGACATTATTTATTTAGCAGTTTGTTCAGCTAGACCAATACTACTGAAAACCAAAATACCAGTTTGTTCTCAGTGTGGTAGTGAAATCTAACTTTCAGTTCAAGGCTGAAATGTAATGCTGAAGGTCTGACTGTTGTATGCTTGTAACTATACCAAGCTATCATCTCTGGGCAGAATGGTTTCCATGTCTCATATGGGATAATGGATACCTGTGGTTGCCACTGGTTTCAGGTAGAACCTCTTACATGTTTGTAGTCTGTGTTTGCATATAGTATTTTGTGAACAAATAGTCTATTTGCTTCCTCATTTCTAGAAGAACTACTACTAACATAGTAGCATGGCTTATTTTCACAATTTTTGAGGCAGCAGGAAAATTTAATTTGCTTGTTAATTTGCTTACAAATTTTGTCTGGAAAATCTTTTGTCTTTAGTTCCTATCTCAGATCTGCAAAGACTAGGCATTGCATTCAATGTGGTCAGGTGTAATGGACAGCTCCAGGCATGTAGAATCATAGAATCATAGAATTATTAAGGTTGGAAAACACCTCTAGGGTCATCAAGTCCAACCATCAACCCAACGCTACCATGCCTGCTAAACCATGCCCTGAAGTGCCATGTCTACACATTTTTGAACACCTCCAGGGATGGTGACTCCACCACCTCTCTGAGCAGCCTCTTCCAATGCCTGACCACTCTTTCAGTAAAGACATTTTTCCTAATAGCCAATCTAAACCTCCCCTGGTGCAGCTTGAGGCCATTTCCTCTCATCCTATCACTAGTAACTTGGGAGAAGAGACCAACACCCACCTCGCTACAATCTCCTTTCAGGTAGTCGTAGACAGCAATAAGGTCTCCCCTCAGCCTCCTCTTCTCCAGGCTAAACAACCCCAGTTCCCTCAACCTCTCCTTATAAGACCTGCTCTCCAGACTCTAGCAAATGGTGTCTCTGACAGATATGAGACACCAGAGCAGATATGGATCCAAGTAATGAATCCAAATCTCTGTTACAACACATCAGAGATCATCCACTTGAACCATGAGAATCATTCCTCGCATTTCACATGAAATAAATGCGTTTCAAAGGGGTTGGGTTTTCCAGACCTAGACTTTTGCAGAGTATTTCTGTTATGTACACATGTACTTGGGGAGTTGCAGGGCAGGACATTCCCAGTTTTGCCCATCTAACGTTTTTCTGTCAGAAAATATATCAAATTATAGAATTTGCTTATTCAAATTCTGTTTATTTTGAGGATATATGAGAATGCTGCTATGTTCTTCATACAAATAACGGAAATTATACAGTAATCTGAAAAGAGAAAAACATTTGTGTGTACTCCTAAAGCTGAACTTGTCATTTCTAAATCTGGTAAGTATTCAGCAGAGTTAAAGATCGTGTTTAATAGTGCTTGTCCAGCCAAAGAAAGATGTTTAGTTATTCCATTCCATTATTTAGTCAGTTTCCTCCGGCCTTACATTTATTTTGAAGCTTTACTGCACTGAGAGATTTGTTTCTTCAGAATTCTAGATTATAACGTACTTTTTCATCCTCTTTTTCAAACTGCTTACTGATGGTTTTTGTTCTTCAGAAATTTTAAAATTTTTTAAACTTTTTTCTAAAGCTAGCTTTAGGAACTGCTTGTATAGCTCAGGAATTGCTGTATTTGTAGTATTTTCTACAGACTGACAGGCAAAATAAAAACTTTATAAGTATAATAATACAATATTATCATGGCAACTCCCTTTGGCACAGAGAGTGCGGTACTATTAACTCTCACTATTGAAATTATGTGGAAGCTTTAGCTAAACACAGGTGATCCCCTAAACTGTGGATGTCCTAGCGATGGGTGAAAGAAAGGCCATATATCCTTCTCTTGCAAGGCAAATGTCACCCTTTTCCCAGACACTGGAATTCAGTTAACCTGATTTCAGCAACTTATGAAAGATTTGGCTATTTCAGGATCTCTGTGAAATTTCTCAGGATGGTGACTCTCAGGGAGCAGCTGCATGAAGGGGGGGCAATTTGGGAGCCGAGGGTGACCAAAGTGTAAGCTGTGCCCTCACCGACGAGACATGGTGCTGCAGCACACAAGCTGGGTGAGCAGTGCTGAGGGCTGGTAGCAACCATCCACAGCCCCAGATGAGTTGCAGACCAGGTCCAGGGTACATGCAGGGGCCAGGTTAGGAGCAGCTGCAGAAGGGTTGGAGGCTGGGCTGGAGACAGGCTCCAGGTGCTCTAGGTCTGGAGCCCAAGCCCAGGCAGCAGGAGTCAGGGCTGGGAACAGGTGTGTGTGTGCAGGAGCTCAGGCAAGGCCTGAGTGTGCTCGAGATCCTGACAAAACCAAGGGAAAATAAGGAATTCTTTAATAAATAAAAACCAACCTTGTTGCCCACTTTTGCCCAGCCTCATTCAAAATTTAATACAGTGAATGCAAGGAAAATCTTAGGAAGTAAGGAGGCAGCCAGGTTTATCCCATGGTAAGTTAACACTTTTTATTTTCACATTTTGTTTTTATTTTAAATGGTTTCTTTCCTTTACCAAATGTGGTAAAAAAGGTATGGGAAACAATGTAAGACATGTTGTGGAGTAGACGTGATCATGTTTGGCAGCAGTAGCCAAATTATAACCCTCTTTTTGAGTTGGGTATCTGTTAAAACAGTTTCAACCAAGTGTGCCAAAACAAAAAAGTGCTGTTCACTTGTTGAGCTTACAGGTAAATTACGAATTTATATACAAAAACTTTTATGTACTGTGTATATCTATGTACATACCTATGTTTCCATTTCCAGTATTTTAATCATATTTCATATATATTACCTATTTTCTTCAGTATGCGTGTTCTATATTTTTCAAAACACCTTAAAATTTTAACTACTAGACATCACTACTAAGTAATTTTAAAAAGAAAACAGGCTGTGATTATCATGTGAAAATAAGGTAGGACATGATGTAGTTGAAAAAGCGAGTCCATATTTTCCAACAGACTGGATGCTTCTTGTCTGTATTACAAAGATAACAAGGCACTAATGTGGAGGCTGGTTGAGAGTATGCTTGCAAACATTGTTCATTGAACTTGAGCTTTTTTGAAAAAGATCTGTCTGAAAATCAAAAAAAACATACAAATAAGAAAAAACATAATCACAAGGATATTCTCTGCATACTTCTCAGAAACATGTCGCTCTGGCTGAATCTTCATTAAAGACACTCATATTCATATGAATATTATATCTTTGCCTTTTCAATTACTGTTGGATAATCTAATCTATTTTAATTTTTATAATTGCCAAGGAGCAAAGAAATGTGAGTGGCCTCCTAATGTGCTGCCCTGTGCTTAGTATCACAAAGTTGTGATTTACCTGCTGTTAGTTAAGCTACGTGCTGTCTCTGTATTCCTTTCTGCTCCTCTTTAACACCAAAATCAACAACAGCATCTTAACCATGACAGATGAACGAAATAGAAACCCACCAAGGTACTTATTACTCCCAGTATATGGTTCTGAAAAGTATATGTCATGGTCAGCAACTGTGCTTATGGGAAAACTCTTCCTTTATTTCTGTTCAGCTTGACCTTTCACATAAAGGAAAGACAATTTGACTCCAGATGTCTGCAGCCCCTCTGAAGAAAGACATTTTTTAGAAGTTGGTCTTTATTTTAACACCATTACCTTGTGAAATTATTTTTTTTCTACTTCTTAAGGAAACAATCAGTTGAAAAGTAATTGTCAAAGAACAACTTCAAGGTTTATAGCATTTAATCTCCTTTTTCTTTTCAATGCTTGGTTATACCTGACTTCTTGAGTAATTTTACTTTCTGTACATTCAGTCATATCCAGAGATAAAGCCAAGTAATGTTTCTTCATAGCTTCTTTTCTACCATTTCCATGGGAACTAGAGGTGTCAGAGGGCAGCCTCCTGTATCTCAGACCTTGAAGCTGCTACAGTTATTTGCACTGGGGACAGGAGCAATTACAATGAACTCTGTTCCTGCCCTCCAAAACTGTGGAAAAGAAAAAGGTAATGAAGCCCACTGGTAGGAGCAGGCATTATTGAGCCATGCCCAAATGCAGTCTAACTTCAGTGCAGGTGTTCCATTTTGGGTGTCTCATCTGTATGTGCTAGCGTTACTTGCATGTTGTGGTTTAACCCCATTAGAAAGCTAATCACCACCCAGCATCATGGGGGAGAGAATCGAAAAGGTAAATGTGCAAAACCACAAGCGTTGAGATAAAGACAGTTTAATAAGTAAAGCAAAAGCTGCATGCGCAAGCAAAGCAAAACAAGGAATTAATTCACTGCTTCCTATGGGCAGGCAGGTGTTCAGCCATCTCCAGGAAAGCAGGGCTCCATCGCGTGTAACGGTTACTTGGGAAGACAAATGCCATAACTCTGAATGTCCCCCCTTCCTTCTTCTTCCCCCAGCTTTTACTGCGGACCATGAATGATGGTATGAGATATCCCTTTGGTCAGTTGGGGTCAGCTGTCCTGGCTGTGTCTCCTCCCAAATTCTTGTGCACCCCCAGCCTGCTCAGTGGTGGGGCAGTGTGAGAAACAGAGGCAGTCTTGATGCTGTGCAAGAACTGCTCAGCAATAACTAAAACATCCCTGTATTATCAACACTGTTTTGGCCACAGATACAAAACACTCTACCATGCGAGCTGCTATGAAGAAAACTAACTCTATCCCAGCCCAAACCAGTACATTGCACTTACTTATTTCCCTCTTTTCTTCTATGATGTGCCTTATTGCTAACTTCACATTCAAAGAAGCATCAGTATTTTAAGTGAACAGAGCTTGCTGAGTGAGGCAGTCAGTTGCAGGTCCTTATAGCAGAGGAAAAATAGACACACTTTGGAGCAGAAGTATGTTTTCAGGTCTAAAGTACGCAAATTTTGATCTAAACGTAGACTGAGTTTGTCTTAAATGCTTTAAGCTTCCAGTCAGGTTGAAATAAGATGCATGGTGTCTGTGTAGAAGAGAAGTAAGATCATAAGCTCCTGATCTTATAGTGCAGACTTTTCTATGACTTTTAAATTGCTGTATATGGTTATTAGTAGCCATAACTTCAGTGGCTAATATTTGTGATCACGATGACAAATTTACTGTAGTTGCTATGTATATATTGAAATAATAAACTTAAAATCTTTTGACCATTATGGTCAAAGTTCACTTCAGAAAATAAGGCATTTTACTACATGGCATAAAATGACTGATTCTTGTACACTTGCCTGTCTGAAATATCTATCTGAAACAAATCTCAAACTCAATACATTTTTATAGTCATGAATGAAAAAAAGGAATATGGATACTGAGCATCAATTCAGATGTATAATGCCAGACTCAAAGCTGATGTAAAATTTTCATATTTTTTTCCTGGGAAGCATGCAATGCATTTCAGAATTAGCAGAGAAGAATGCACCACGATTTCCCTATCAGATGCTAACATATGGCAGTGAAAACTGGCACCCCCGTTTATTCTCAGTATCTATCACACTGCCTAGTGAAGTGCAATGATAATGAATGCTATAGCTTGCATTCTTTTGGGGGTTTCTCTGTTGAAGATACCGATTTAATACCACCATCTGTGACAAAAAAAATTCTTTGATAGCTCAGCTCTTTCAAGGCAAAACCAAATCCTGTGTATGAAAGTCTGCAAATGCAGTTCAGTTAAAGGTGGTTTTGCTTAATTATTAACATAAAGAAAGGAATGTTCTTCCTGCTCTGTTCTTGCTGAATGATGAGGTTTTACCATTTTAAGGGGTGCTTTCTTTTTTTTTTTTTTTTTTTAAAGGGAAAAAAAGAGATTGTATTCCAAGAGTTTTCTGCTTTCTTAGAACGTACTTTCTCAGTGGGACTTTCTGAGGGAAAAAAACTTGGCAGGATCTCTCAAAAAATTGTATATGCAATAATAGATGCTGGGAGGAAGAATCAACGCTTTTTAAAAACAATAAATAATCTGCAAAGGGACAGAGTCAATGTCGAAACAATAGAAACTGAATTGACTGTAAATGAAGACCAAAACCACTGAAATAATTAATTTATTTCTATGGTATCTGAGAGTGCATCTATTCACCCTACTGGTGCTTGGCATAGATTTACATAGCAGCAAGTATTTTCGCTGCTCTTGAAAGAAGCAGATGAGAGAGTGAAGCTGGTCCAGGGAAGGATGCTTTGTGATCCTGACTGACAGTGACTAACATTGAGTTTGTGACATGTCGTTGGTGCAGTCATTTGAACACAAATTTTAAATAAAAAGATGTAACAGCACAGTGCTCATAGCTTCTCTTCCCTGTTGAGAGCCAGCAGGACATGCAGAGGGTTTGCTGACCTCCACCATCATTTGGAAACCATTGGAACCACCATTGTGAGGACTGGAGGTCCTACAGGTTTTGAAGTTGTACTGGCAGAGTGACCAAAATTGCTTAGTTGCAGGGCAGTGCTAAGCTTCTGGGAAAGAAAGCGGTAGCCAAGACATCTGTTGGCTTGCACTAGAGAGAACAGCTAAAAAAGACTGAATATTTGTCAGTCTGTTTGTTACTATTTGTGCTTCAGAAAGATGTGCTTTATAAATAGGCTTTTGGGGTTATAAAAGGCCTGACTGGTTACCTGCAGCTCATATAATGGGGGGTGGTGGGAATCTGGGTCAGCTTAGATACATGCAAATTACAATAGGACTGTTTAAAAAATGTCCTCTTTTAATGGAAAATGTGGGCATCTGATTTAAAGGTTTTTTTGTAATGCTTACTTTTCTTATTTTTTTTCCTCCCAAAGTTATTCAACTCTCTGCCATGGAAAGGAGAAATTAACAAATATTGCTCCACTGTAGTTCACTTATATTATATATGTCTTTCCCTCTGTGGATCAAGCTTATATCCCTACAAAATATACGGAGTGATGCAATCAAGTCAGACTTCCTGTCATGGTAGAAAGGAAACATTAATTGTAATGAACTTTATCAAGAATTTCATCAATATTTATGAAGTAGGAAAACAAAAAATGTATTTTAGGACATTTTCTCCAGAACTTAAATTTCTAGCAAAAATTTGAGACAAAAAATATTTTTAGAATTTTTTAAAATAATACATTCATAGGAGAGTTTACAGGTTTCTCTTTTCATCCACATATACTTTCTATACCTACATGTAGCAGTAGGCTTCAGATTTTCCTTAAAATATTCTGATTCTTGTCACAGTCTGTAATATTTAATAAATAATGTAATATTTAAGAAATACCTGCTCTGTGCGCTGTGGACATCATTATGACTTCTTTCCAGTAAAATGATAATCCAGGCAAACTGGAAGAAAGACTTTAAAAAAGAATAAAGATGTAAAAGCTGACACTCACTTTCCCAAAATATTGGGTCATGGATAATTATTGGATTTAATATTCCTGCTTTCATAAATTTTATTTTATTTATCATTGGTGCATTTTGATTTTGTTTCAGAATCTTCTTTTTTGATCTGAAAGGTGCTTGTTTTTCAGTGAGTTCTATCCCTCATTTTTATAATGTCTGTCTGAAGCCAAGATATACTTATAAAGACAAAGTTAGTATTGGACTATTGCCGTTGGCCCAGGTCATTTGCCAGTAGGAAACCCTTGCCAGCTTGTTGCTCTTTTGGGAGACAAAATTATTGATAGAGGTGCTTTGTTACTGGTTTGGCTGTTTTTTGTCACAGAAGCTTGTTGACTTTCTGAAAATGTGCATAGTCTTACTTTTCTGAACATAGTAAGAAGTAGCAGCAGAGATTTTCCTAAGTCTACTTTTCCATCACTGTAATATTTCAAAGAACTCTACTCAAGTAATACTTGTATTTTTTGCCGACATTCTCATTGCCATCTGCAGATGATTGGTGTTTCTAATAACCCCAGTTTCAGCCAAACATTCCTTCTGTATTTCTAACCATTTATCAAAACTGTTCAAAAAGGTGATTATCAGTCTTATATTCAGTGTAATGTCTGTGGGCATATTCCTCCATTATTTTGGATATCTTTCTCTTTGATGACTGGCAAGTGTCTGTATTTAATTTCATTAATTCCATATACATATAAGTATGGATATTCAGAAATATAAGGAAGGAGAGTTTGGGTCTATAGGTCTGCAATTAAATACTCTACCTTGCTAATGACACAGCATGCTATTACTGTCTTCCTAAGGCACATCTGGGAATATTGTGTTTTTCAATATCTCATTCATATACTTTCATAAAATAAGAAACATCTGTGTTTGTGTTTCTTCCAGTAGAAGAACAAGATATTCCAAATGTTGTGTACATCTGGTGCTGCTTTCCAGGGATATATATCACAGTGTTTGTGGAAAACTCCCCAAAGTTTTAAATTTTCTTTTCTCTCTCTAGTTTCTATGCTCTCTGTACAATCAACTTTTATACTGCTGTTCTTGCCATCGCCCGGTCAGACTTCCTGCTCTGAGCAGATAATGAACATCATCAGCAAAGTCATGAAAGGCTGTAAGACAAGTAAAGATGGAAGTAAATCTGTTACAGATGAAAATATTCTTGACCTGAACTAAACAGCCATGTAAAAATTCAGAATGTGTTGCATTGACCACAGTGATATCTCTGTCCAGGGCAGCTAAATCTGTAATAATAAACCTCTTAAAGCCTCTTCATAACTTTAAATTCCAGTCCACCCCCCATTTACGTTTCAAGACTTATGTTTTTTTTGATATTAACATTTTTTGTGGTCCTAAAAAAATGCTTACAGCATTTTCCCAAAATCAGTTTTCTTCCAAGTTTTGTGAATTGGGCACTTAAAACATATTTCTGGAGCTAGTCTAACTCAAATGAGTCAAATAGTTGTTCACCAGGGACAAAGATTTATGGTGGCACTTGGATTTTTAGAGAAGAAAATGCTCTTCATGAACATAAAGGTAGTCAAAGCCCAACTGTTAGGATTTTCTTGGAACTGAAACTTGCAGTTTAAAAGACTAGTTTTTATCTCCATGTGTATACTTCACCAAATATTAACTTGCTGAAGTCTGTTATAGATTGAGCCACACTGTAAGGATGCAAATAATATGACAATTTTTACCTTTTATCACAACATCATATCTTCTTTGAAAAAGCCCCTACAATAGTCATAATAGCCCCATAATCGTAATTTTACACAGAGGAGTAAAAGTAGCAGTCATGAACATCTCTTCATGAGGATCATGTTCAAAGAATCCAACAGCATTTCGGTTGTGACTAATGCTCTGACTGCAGGAATGATTAGTACAAGCATGACATTCAGCTCCTCATTCAGTCTCCTGAAAGAAAGGTTGCATATTTCTAAATGGGGGCACGGGGAAAGTAAATTTAAAGTTAACTGCAGTTAGAGAATGTGAATCAGTGGTGGAAGGCTGATGGCTGAGGCTTGAAATAACACTCAAGTTGTTTAATGATAAAAATTAAACATTTCTTGGTACTGCAAGGACGCCTTGTTTGGCCACATGGGGTTAGTGTTTGCTGTGAATCTCTCTGGGGTCAGATTTGTAGGAGTCTTTTGTAAAAAACAGGATTGGCAAAAACACTACTATTCAACTCTAATCTTTCCAACGTGAAACCACAAATGGAAATTGGAAAGGGAAGTCCTTCTGTCAGAGCAAGCAGGGTAAAAAAATCAGCTGCTAATGGATAGTGGGTAGGGTGAATGCATTGACAGCTTATGACTGGTGTAGCTGAACTGATGCTGTATGGTGACAGAAATAGAACTTCTGGTGTCTAGTGTAAAAGAAAAGTTAATTAACTTATGTAAAGTGGAACTAGTTCAAGCTGAAAACCAATGCACATCAGTTTCCTGCAGATATTCAACTAAATATAACCTTGTGCCCAAAGGCACTTACTTATAATGGATTCTCTAGATCATAATATAGTCCTAGAAGCCTTATGCAGGAATGCTATAGCTTCTGTATGATGCTTATTTTATTGTACCTACCAACCTGAATATTTACTAGAGCTTAAGTATCTTGAGAAGATTGTACCACCATTTTTAGGAATCAAATCTGGTGCGAACCTCAGCTTATTGCTCTTTGCAAAATTAAAATGGCTTCTTATGGTTATTAGTATTTAGAATTCTGCAGTGCTTTTCTTTTTTAAATTGTACTTAAGACTGACTGCACAAGCAACAGCTTCTCTTGTGAAGACTAAGTAATAGTAAGTGGACAAATGAAAAGTAATACTAGCAGAAAGTAGTGTTTTGTATTCCCAGTTGAGAAAAGTTAATAGAAACAATATCGAGGAAAACTGTTCACAGATGGCTTGCAGAACTAGACTAAACCCTCTTGCAGTCGCTCTACCAAAAAATGGCCTCTGTTAAAGCAAAGCAATAATACTCTCCAGTAAATGTCATGACATGTTCCTTGCTTTTTACTTTTCACTGCTTGAGTTATTTGCTGCTACTGTCAACTACCATTGTTATGAATAATTTCTGCTTTTTTTTTGCTAAGTTGTTCTCATTTCAGTCTCTTAAGAGAAAATAAGAGCCTTAACAACAGAAATTGAAATGCTGTTCTGTGAAGACTTGTAAAACAATGGATCTCCATTTTATTTTGTTTCTGTTTATATTTTTGATTTTATTTTGAAGTCCCAGTCCCCATTGTCAAAAAGATATTTAAAACTCCTGTGGCCTGTACAAGTATTAAATGTATAATTTAATCATAAATTTATGATATAAAGTTATTTTTTACTTTAGCAACAAAGCTGCAGTCCTTTGTTTCTGTGTTTCTATTGCCCATTTCTTCTCTAAAATAATCTTAATTTTTTTTGTTCTGAGTTTTGACTGTTTGGCAATGCTGATATTTTTTGAGAGTGTTTTTCCATTTGGAAGATCTGTGTAGGGTGAATGCATTGACAGCTTATGACTGTTCCTGTATAAAATGATGACATAATGTATCAAAGCCTAGACATTTCAAAAGCAAAGCATGAAAAATAGATGGATAGGGCAATTAACTCTGTGAAGTCTTAAGACTTAAGGAGGCTGTTGTCTTATAGTGCCCTTTGTTTATTATATATAAAATAGAGGGTAACTGCCAGAGTTACTTCCTTAGTATGAAGGGAAGAATGCAGATCAAATGTTTGGCGTTAGCAAACTGAATGAATTTCAGGATCAGAAGACCCATTAACACAACTCATTAAGTTCAGCTCAGCAAGGTACTCCCCATGCCATTGAAGCAGATCCACTCTCTGGTTCATAGAATAAGAAGGTGTCTCTTATCTTCTTTTACAGGGTGAGGAAAGAAGAAGAAATATATGTTGCTTTTTGGGGGAAAGTAAGATTTCTTTAAAGTAAAAGTAGGCTATGCTGCCTTCTAGAGAAAAGTAGACTTCCTCTGCCATATTGTTTAGTCACGCTCAGGAACATTGGACCTTTTCAGTGCTAAGTGGTAACATTTTCTTTAGAAAACCACTTTATTATCCTTGTCATTAATGCCTGTCCAGATCTCTACCAATGCCAACAGTTTACCATCTGTTCACAAATACTCGTGGAATAAATATGTGCAAAGACTTATCTACACCTACAGTTTTCCATGTAGGAAAAGACCAACCCACAGGCTTAGCCTTATGGGAAGGCCCCCATGACTGACTTATTTGAAGGTAAAATAATTCTCAGATATCTCAATAATAGTTCTAAATGAGCAAACCTTTCAGAATGCACTCTTGCTTGGACATTAGTCAGTAAACTGAGTGCATGGCTGAAAGAAGTGCAAAGTATCTATATTCAATTATGGCAGACAATCAAGAAAAAACCCGTAAGCATTAGAAAAAGGGTATCCTTTCGAATGAATTCTTTTTCTCTGTAAAACAGCCCTATTTATACTAAGAATGAGCACTGCTTCTGTTAAATTTAGAAGTGTTTTCATTCCCTTCTGAAACATACTGAAAGCAGCATGTAAGTTGATTGAGTGCCTGGAATAATAGTCAGTGACATTCATGTGCCCTGCTGTTACATATGCATGTCCCCTGTCACATGAAATACCTTAATCTGAAGCAGTTATTACTTTACTTAGGAAAGGAGAACTCTGCAAGTACTGGCCTGGGAATTCACAGAACTGGCAAAGCTGTCTAGATCCAAACAGAATTGCCAAGTCCAGAATATTTTTTTCTATTCAGTTTAGATAATTATGCTTCACAGGTTACCCTCAAAACTGAAGCAATCCAGGAACTTGGAGTCTGAAGTTAAAAGACTAGTACTGTATAAAGCAAGCATAACTGCAGTCAGACTAGAAATCTAAGCCTCCCCAGAAGCATGTAAAATATTAAGTTGTGCTGAGAACAGTTCAAAATCATGGCTTTTGAAAAGTCGATAATAATCTCACGGAGACAAGACAGGGATAGATGACCTTCAGATAAGGCAAGTAATCAGCTTGTTTTTAACTACTGCAGGCTTTTGGTTTTATTACTTTTATATCTACTTTCCTATTACTCTACTGTTTGACTGGCAGTGTGCACTGTTGATCCCTAAAGATTTCTGTTTTATTCTTACGGGCTTGTAAGAACACCTCCAGCTCTCAATTGCACCCTATTTGAAACTGTGACTATGTTTTTTCTGGTCTGTATAATATAATCTGTATAATATAATTAAAGTTGAATCATTATATATTTTAGGTAAATTTCTTGCATTCCTGTACATAAGCGCAGTGAATATTGCAGTACAAAATCTCAAAAAAAAAAATCAGTAAAACAAAATTTCAAATGTCTTGTTGTTTTTGCTTCCCCACTGCAAAGTCAGTGGTTTTTTATTTGTTTGTACATTACATTTTACTACATTTGCACTTGAGAAATGTAAAGAAAAACACTTAACTGAAAAATAACTTGGTTTTGAAAGAATTATCCAGCTTCTCTGCTTTGAATATTCTGTTGGTTATCTTTGGATATATTTGACTGTTAGTCAGCAACCAGCCTAACCTGCCAATTTCAGAGCAGAATCCCCACATCTCTAATGAGACTATGTAAATTCTGATTGATGTCTTCAAGCAGCCAGAGTGGCATTCTCAAAAGTATACAGTTTTGGTTGAAATCTATCTCTGAAATCAATGCAAATTTTATCACTAGCTGTAACAGGAATATAGAAATGAGAGCAGTGCTGAAGTCATGGAAACCAACTCTTGGACTCCAGAATGGCACGAACAAAGGAAGAAGTGTGTTTTTCATCCAGCCAGCAGTTAGAAGGCTTTAAGTATTCTAGGCAGTACAGGCGGATGTTTAAAAAGCAAAATTCAAAGGATAAAAGAAACTAAAGCCCTTTGTTGCTGCACATCCACTATTAAAAAGCAAAAGTAGCCTGAGGCCCAAGGGAAAAAAAAAAAAAAGCTGTGCTAGGTCTGTGTAGGTTATGTAACTTTTTTTTTCATAATCTGTATTTTTGTTTCTACCTTGATGTCTTATGTCTAGATTATAAGCCCATCTATGTGCTAGCTGCAATAGAAGGGCTGACTAGAATTGCATTTTCTGAAGAAATAAACAACATGTTTGGACAATGTAAGGCAAAACTATATGAAACTGAAAGGCCTGAATTATTTAGAGTAAATGCTGAGATATGATTCAGTCCACCCTTCTTTAACATTCACCTAGCTGGTGAAACAATTCTTCTAAAGCAAGTGCTTAAATTCCCTGACTAGTCAATGGTGGTGCAAGCAAGGAACCAGAAGGAGATTGTGCCAACATAAATTTAGTAAAACGTCTTACCTGACATCTAAAATTTTGAAGCAATTCTGATGTCTAAGTAAAATCCACCTCTCTGCGTCTTTCTTTACTTGGTGCAGGTCATGAATAAGGCAAAAAAAAATTCTGAAACCTAGTTTTTTTCAAGAGTGTAATATAAATATTTTTTGCCTATTTATTCATATCAAATAATACTTGAAATCAAAATGAGTTACTTGAAAGTTTAGGTTTAAATTGTCTAGCTACCTACACACCATGTTAAAATTTGGAGCTCAACATTGTATTCATGACATAAAAGAAATGGAGGCAAGTTGCAAAAAAGTAAATCAGACAAATCAATAATCTTCATGCACCTTTGTTTCTATAAGGTTTTATTTATTTATTTCAGTACAGAACAACTGAAATGAATGTACACAAGAAGTGCATTCTACTGTTGGAATATACTGTTGCGGAAACATCTGAATTGATATGACAAAATGTTGTCCTTCAGCCTGCTGGGGTCTCTGACATTTTGTTTGTTCCATTGACATGATACAAAATTCAATGCACCCATAAAATAGTCCAAATATGGAAGTCATAAGCCATGGGGAGTGGACTGGTGTATATTACGTTGAAATGTGGGAACTATGTAATTCCCTAAACAAAGGATTCAAAGGTCTATCTTGCTTCATTTTCAGCTTTTTTTTTTTTTTTTTTTTTTAAACAGCCAAATTTGGAGGGACTTATATAAGTAACAGGCAGAGATGAGGTTTTCTGTATTCATAGGTAGAGCTTGCACATTAGTCCTAATTCTGGACTGGTATGTGGGATTCACTGGAGTCAGTGCAAATAGGATATGTACATATTATAAATTGGGTGCTAAGGAGACAAACATGGCTCTAAAATAACAAAGCTGTTTTTCCCTTACTACCTGTTGCCATTTGCTTTTCACATAAAGAAAAATGGAAGGAAGTGTAAGGTCACCTGTGATTTTACAGGAGGGTTTCAAGAGCATGTTCTTGAAAAATATTGCTGAAATCAGTAAATTAAAACATATAGCATCTTAAAATAGTGAAAAATAAATATTAACAAGTATAGCTGTAAAACAGGCACAAACAGAAGCGTTTCAGGTTTGGATGGCCCTGTTAAGAAATCCCACACTAAATGGTTCAAGGTTTGCTAACAGTGGGTGCTGTTGTCACTGAGGAAGAAAGGAGGGATGCATGGGGCAGGAGACTGAGAGGACAAGGAGGGAGCTGAAAGGTAGTAGCTAAAATCTGAGGGAAGGTCATTGGGGTTGGGAGGAGCTCTGAAGAACGTTTCTTGGTTTAAAAAGGTCATTGCCATGGTTCTTCTTTTGTACAAATAGTGAAACAGTAAAAATGTGAGCTTCCTGTGTGAACTCTTAAAGTTTATTTGACATGCTGTAGTTTTTGAACTGTAGTACTTGATGGAGAAACACTGTAACTAAATAAAGCTTTAATTAGCTCTTGAGAGTATGTGGCTGGTGTGAAAACTTACTTTGCACAAACATAATGTAAATTAGAAAAAAAAAAAACACATCTGAAATATCCCATATTGTTGGGGTTGTGTTTTATTTTGTCTTCTAGAACATCCCCAGATACTTTTCAGAACACTTGATATTTCTATAACAAATTAAGTAACTAAACCAGAATCAAAAAAGATCCATTTAACTAAATTTAAATGTTGTTTGGTTGACAAGACTAAATACTTAATGGTGGACTTTTCTAAGTTAAGTGACACTTTAGGCAAAATCTTGTCTACTGTCCATTAAGATATTAACCCTGGGTATTGTCATCTGAAAAATCTTCATCCAAGCATAAAAAATGGAAAAGCTCCTATCTTGTAATCAGCTGTGACTAACTGAATAGGGCAAACCTCCTGTCTTGTAGGCAACTGAAAACCAAAACTCCTGTCTGTATTTTTATATTACAATGCTGTTGATCTGCTGCCTAAAGCACAATTTCTTTAGTCAAAAATAATGTCTCGTTTGATCCTTGCTTTTGGGAAAGTAAAAGCAACAACATGTTAAAAAATAGCAAATGTGTTTCAAAGATTTGAGGTAAACAAAAAATTTGATATTAAAAAGTTCTAAGTGTAAGCTATAGTTTCCAAATAATTGCGGGGCTGTCATAAATTTAGTAGCATTAACATATAAATGAAGGGGTGCAATTCATGTATGAACACAGAAAATGAACTAATGGAGCTGTAACTATTCAACAGCTAAGTCGTAATATATTATATACAGTAGAAACATCTGCTATGGGAATACATATTTTTAACATTACATAACAAGGCTTATGAACAACACAGGGATTTATATTTTTTCTGGGGACAAAGAACCACAAAGTGCAATGTAAGGTTAACACTGTTTATAGAAGATGGTAAACATGATGTGTTTAAATGGTTAATGGAAATACCAGGTTTTAAATCTGTTATTTTGTATTTGTTTTGAAGCCTATTGAAACTTTGGTTCAGAGTTTGAAACCTCTTTTTCTTGGGTAGAAAAAAGACTAGTTTTCAGACTTGTTTTGTCTGCTAAGTTTAAACATTTCAAGCGTGATTGGCTAGAACTAAGATTAAGCTCGTAATTTAAAGAAACTCAGCATCCTGAAAATCATTCTACTTTGTTCAAATGCCAAAGTCTGAGTTAAGAAAGATGGACTTATGCACTGAAAGATGCAATTATTGGCACATATTTCCTTTAAAAGCTAGTATGAAAGATTTATTTTAAGTGATTAGTTGGTCTGTGACTTCTAAAATGAATGAATATGTATGCAGTTTTTATTACTATGTCTATTTTATAACTCATCTGCAGTTTTGTGAGCAAAGATCAATGACAGATTATTTTTAAATAATAAACTTTGTCTTGTCATGGTTTACAGGGTGACCTAATGAAATATCAGGTTCAGCCCATTGCTTTCCCAGGTAGTTGTCCAATAATCCCTTTAATCAGATGACCAAGATCAACATCAATATTAGCTAGTTTCTGGCCTCTACCATTCCCCTTGGAAATCCAGTTTCGTGTGCATGTGTTCACATACTAATACTATCTCAGTCCGTATTTTTTCCCTTTTAATGAACTATGTTCTTTTCCTTTTTATTTTTTTGCTTTCTTGGGCTAGTTAAGCCAAGTGGCTTTTGTTTCCTCTTGAGGCAGGGGCTTTTCTTCTGAGGATACTGGAATTCTGCATGCAGTTCCAGGTGGACATTCACAGCTCTGTACAATAGCTGTATTACCTACTGCTGTGGAAAAGATGGTGCCAATACATCCCAGGATCAGAATGTTCTCCTTTTATTCCACTTTCCAATTCTTTGGGTCATTTACAGTGCTCCCAACTAGGTACCTATCTTTAATACACTATTTTTTTTTCAAATGTAATGTTATCTCTTCTGTTTAGAAATTTTCCTGATTTTATACAGAGTTGAAGTGTATAAAGTAATTTAAATAGCAATTAGTGGAATGTGGCATTCTGTATGTTCTGTGAATCTTTGCTTCAGGTCTTATCTTTTGCTAAGTAATCTCAGATCCTTCCAGATGCTGAGGCTGTAGGTGAAATACAGTTTGTGCTACTAATTCAAAGGGAAAACAAAAATATGTACATTTAAAATAAATATAAATCAAACAGAGAGAAAAATTTAAAAGACTGTATTTTTATTAAAATAAGTGCATTACTGAAAATAGTGATGCTGAACAAACATTTCACTATATGATAAAGCTACATCTACTTAGTCAATGAGCTTAAGAGCTGTCCATATACTACAGTAACTCTAGTCACAGATAGAAAGGAATCTCTGTAAGGATTCCCTTGCTGTAGCAGATGATGGCAGAAAAGTAGAGGTAATGATATAGAAGAAACAGTTTGTAATAACAACTCACTTCCAACTGGACTTGTACCTTGGAGTTTGGTGATTGCGAGTTCGAAGGTCAGGAGATTTTCCAGTATATGAATATGAGCAAATGACTTGGGGAAGAGGTGGAGGGGACTGCCTTTCCTGTGACACCCTGGTGATGTTTTTTTGATTGGTCACAAGTTTTGCAACTTCCGTCTGCTTCAGAGCACTAAGTACATAACTTCGTTAAACGTTGGATGTTTGGTTTTGGTATGGATTTATATGACCAGAAATTTGTTGCCCTTTTTCTCCTTTTGCCTACATGCAGAGACAAGACCTCCTGGTTTTAACTGTATAAGTGTTTTTCTGTCACATTTTTTTCTATCTCCAGACTAATGGGTGTTGGAGTGCGTGGATAGACTGAATAGTCTATCCAATCTAACATTTACACCATTGCCTCATATGATAGTAGTATAGATGATAGTTGTTCTGATCCAGGAGGATATAAATGAGACAGCAAATCTATAATTAAAAAAGGAAATAAAAGTAAGTTTCAGGTGTCTGCTGTGAGATAGCTATTGTGCTTTAATAAATCTTGGTTTATCATGTGTTCTTTTGCACTCTGCAGCCATATAACGAAGAAACAATCTAACCAACAAAATAGAAGATGGATAATTAATCTGGGTGGTCAAACTGTTACTGTTATGTGCAAGTGATGATTAAAATTTCACATCTTCCTCCTTAGCTGCACATGTAAATCTGTTAATGTAAATTCCATTTAACTGGAAAGACTATTACAATTTACAATATGTATTTAATTTTGAATACAAATTAAGAATTATTGTATTTTTTTCTCTTCAAACCATTCTTTGTTACTAATTAATGGAAAGAGGGTTGATTTCGTCAGATAAGTACTTGTACCACTGAATAAGATATAACAAATCCCATGATTCCAAAATAGCTTTTACCTCATTTTGCCTTATATTGTTTTCAAGGGTTCCTGTGAATTTTCCACATATAGTGGTAGGTAAGGAAAAAAGGTTAGTTTTTTGCTCATAATCTTTAATATGAAAATCCTATTGTTTCTGTAAGTATTTTAACTATCAAGCAAATGGACACTAGATTGCGAAGTAAAGAGTAACAAAGGTATCAATTCACATCTGTCTTCCTGTGGTCAGTGTATACTAGTAGAAACAAAATAAACAAGCAAATAAAATTTATTTACCAGCACTTGAAGCTGTGTTCCTGATAAGAAATCTGTCCAATACAAAATACAGTCCAATCATGATTCATAAATTTCCCATAAGGGGACAAATTTTGATAAAAATTAATAAAGCAGTAACCATGGCTTTGAAAAGGTTGTATTCTTTATTATTATAATACATTATCTTTTTTTTTGCATAATTGATAACAATCTTTTTCCTAATACAAGCGATTCCTTTAATAAGTTTTCTCTTAGATCATTTCTATATATTCTTTTCCAAATCTTTTAGACCAAGTCTTATAATTATATACAGTTGAGTTTGCAGGTACAAATCTAGTACACAAATGTCTAACAAATAAATTTACTAGGGGTTTCTCTGGAAACTAGGTTGAAAATAAGTTTGTTTGTAATGAATGGCAAAGACTGGAGATCAGAGGTTCAGAGATACTCAACTGTCACGGTTGTAGCTGGGATAGTTAATTTTCTTCACCGTAGCTGGTATAGTGCTGCGTTTTAGACTTAGTATGAAAATAATGTTGGTAACACGCTAATGTTTTAGTTGTTGCTAGGTGGTGCTTACACTAGTCAAGGACTTTTCCAGCTTCCCATGGTCTGCCAGGTGCACAAGAAGCCGGGAGGGGAAGGGATACAACCAGGAGAGCTGATTCGAATTGGCCAAAGGGATATTCCATATCATGTGACGTCATGCCCAGTATATTAACTGGGGGGAGTTGGCCGGGGGAAGCAGCGATCACGGCTCGGGGACCGGCAGCATCGGTCGGCGGGTGGTGAGCGGTTGCAGCAATTGTTGTTTAGTTTTTTTCTTCTTCCAAGGTTTCATCTCTCTCTCGCTCATTATTTTTCTTTTCATTATATTATTATTATTATTGCTGTTTTATCTTAATTATTAAACTCTTCTTATCTCAACCCACGAGTTTTCTTACTTTGGCCCTTCCGATTCTCTCCCCCATCCCACAGGGGTGGGGGGAGTGAGCGAGCGGCTGTGTGGTGCTTAGTTGCTAACTGGGGTTAAACCACAACGTCAACGGAGTTTGGTAATTTATGGAGGGCTGTAGCTTGCCTGAATATTTATATACAGAACTGAATCATTATGTGTAAGTGCATGTTGCTGGCATGGTCCTGTACAGAAGAACTTTCAGAGCTCAATTCTGTGGTGGAAACTGCTACCAGTTTTAATTAAAATGTGCAAATTAGACTTGAGTACTGTCTGTTGACACTTTTAAGTGGCAAGTTACTTCAGTGAAGAACATAATGAGGAGTCATGAGAGTCAACTTGGACAGTGAATTTTACCTGCGGTTTTGAATGATTGCCTACAATTCTGAATGATTTCTTCAGGAGACATAGCTCCTCACAGGCACTTGCACTTGCATGTGCACTTAACCTTTCATTATAAGGTTAGGATAGTCTGACTAATGGAAAGCCCAAATATGAAAGGTATTAACAGATTTTTGACTTATAAACAGCATGATTTTGAGACTCCCATGTGTCATGGAGCAGAGTTAAGCCAAGTCCTTCGGGCTTTGTTTTGGATCAGCTTGAGGTTGGTCCACACTGAATTTGTCCATCTCAGGTGCCACTACCTTCCCAGAAGCACTGGAGTGCATCATGTAAATGCAGCTGAATAGCTTCACATAGTTTGGTTGAGTTCGTTCTGCAACAATATCCTAGTACTGCTCTCAGTGCACTCCAGGTTACCCTTATGTGTCAACACATCATGTTCAAAGGTAGCGCTTTGGAAGTGCACTTGCATTTGGATCTGTCCCAAGGTAACAACTGGACTTCAGAGTTCTGAGGCCTGTGGTGCAAAGACACATCTCTAGAGATCCATAGTCGGTGTAGAAGAATCACTGCTAAGCCATAAAAGATTATATTTGTAGAGCCAAGCTGTCTCTGTTAAGGGCTATGCAGGCATATGGGTATTATGCTTTCCAGCTCTCCTGATTCTGACTGCTGACTGCTGAGAACCCTGAACCTGCTTTGCATGGGGTTGTCCAATATTTGTCAGACTTACTAACGAGTGCTGAGTTGATTCCAAGCCTGGCCCCAGCTTTGTAAGGTGACATATACAAAGTGAATGCCTTGCTAATAAATCCTTTTGGACCCATGCTGGCCCACGTCAGACCCGGTTGTATATTCTCAGTAGCAATGATTCAGTTTATCTGCAGTTCAGACATATCACCCACAGAAAAGTGAGGCTGCAGCATATGGAGAAACCTATTAGTAATACTTTAAAAGCTCTTCTCCTGGATTTCTTAAGCATTCTGCCATGCTTCTTGCAAGAGATTGAGTGTATCTTTTTTGAAACTTTGTCAGCAAGTTTTCTCATCTGTACTCTGCAGCATAGCTAGTATTGCTCTTAACAGTGACTAAAAATATTTTTTACAATGATGGTAGAAATGAAGTGGTGTGCCACAAGTATATGTGGTTTTCTGCACTGGAGTGAATGAAAAAAAGTATGTTGGTCTACACATTTATTCTCCATTATTTTCTGAGAGCTAATAAAAGTCCTAAAATCATGAATGATCTAGTCCTGAACAAATTGCTTACCTTTATTCTCTGCTTACCTGTTTTATAAGGAATCTAAAAGGCAACTTCTGCTGTTGTCATGGCAAAATGTGGAGTTTCTTTTCTTCCTTTTACATTTTGCTAAGCTCTGTTGTTGTGGAGTCCATGATGAAGAATCTCTGATTTCATAGAGAAGTCTGATCCATTGTGGTGATTTTCATATACTTGTGGAAGTTTTATAAATTCTATGAAAGTGCATATATAGCTTGAGTATACTGTCAGTGTGCATTAGGTGTTCCTTATGACCAGAAATTACACAAGAGGAAAATTTGGAGGAGCCAGCCCTGGCATACAGGGCTGAGATGTCGCAGGCGTTCTAAAAATCTTTTATTTTAAAGTTTGCAGTAGTTTTGCTGTACACTGTCTATGGGCCTTTTTGGCATGGATAAAGAAAATGGAGCAGCCCAAGTAATAATCTATCACTTATAGTTATTTGAAACTGAGTAGCAATTGTGTCTAATTTAACAAGTGAATTGTCCTCCTTCCTTCCTTCCTTTCAGGAGAGGGTTTGTCGCTGATTCTTGTGAATTAGGGTTCAGATGGTGTTACCATAGACCATAGGCTGTGTGCAGTTGCTGCAGAGTGAGTGGTTCTTTTAGAGCAGACAAGAACAGTTTCGCTTCCTCCCTACAGTAGCAGATGAATTCAATTAACTCCTTTTACTAATGAAAAATAACAGAAAACAGTATTGATGCTTAGATTTTGCAGATAGGGTTTTTTGGGTGGTGGAGGTGGGGGGTTAAGCACGTTGTGCTGCCATGGTTGAGTTTCCTGCCTGTGCTGTCCATGGAGAGGAGCAGGTTCTGTGTAGAGAGAGAAGTTCTCTCTCTCTCGATCCCTACAAACTGGTAAGAGGTCTTGTATGTCAAAAGCCTGTAGCTGCAAACTGGCTCTGGAGTATCTGTTTTCACATCCTCAGATGTGACAGTGCCCTAGAACATACTGAGTAGATGCTCTGCTGGAGAGAAAGCTATGGAAAAAGATAATGCAGCCTGAGTGAGAAAGCTGTGTATCATATCTATTCTTTTAAAAAATGTGCAGCTGTAAACAAATTCTGTGTTTGAATTTCTTAGAATTTTAATATAGCTCTTCTAACTCCTGGTCATTATCCTTGACCTCCAGCTCTTTTCTGAGTGATGCATTTATATTACACAGTCAGTTTTCATCATAACAAATGGTGCAGATCTCATATTTGCAGAGAAAAACTGAAATGTGTATTCTTAGGAAATGATCAACAAATAATACACACAGTTTTATTTCTTTATTAATCTGGGATTGATACCTTTGCAAGGCTCTTGGTCTTGACTTCTCGTTTATCTCCAGCTGGCTAGGGTTTGACCACTGTGTTGCAGCTTCACCTAGGAAATCTTGAGTCTGGCTGTGTTCATGGTATTTCCGAGTTATGTTAGTTTTAATATGGACTGATTTTGATACAATCTGTTCCAAAGATGATGATAAAAAAAAAGAAAATGAAAGCGGTCCCTGGCTTATCATTATGTATCTGAAACTTACTAATGAACAGCGGGTAAAACAATCCATAAAATTTGCTTTTAAACAGTGTCCAAACAAGAAAATAGTGTTCAGAAATAATTTTTTACTGTTTCTAGAAAGCTACATATGTTGTAAACAAAGTAGTATACATTTCATATTTTTCTTTCTAAAACAATTGCAAGGCAATATTGATTCCATAGTATCATTTTATACAATTCTGTAAGCAGAACCTTATAAAATGTATGTCTGAAACTCTTATTTAGGCAAGATAAATATTTTTATTTCTGATAGATGTAGAGAGATAGGCATTTTAGAGGGAACATAAGAGACAGTTATGTTTCTGTGGGATATTTAAATAAAGCAAGGAAACTGAATTTATATGTGCAGCATAGTTCCTATACACTATATAGGAAATGTAATTGTCTAGCACTGAATTTTCTTTTCTCCAGTGTTGCTACTGTGAGCTCCAAGAAAATTCTAATTGTTTTTCTTCATTTTACTGTTCAAGTTCATCTTGTGGATTTTAATATATTCAATAAATGTGGTTATGACTAGCCAAAGGCAGAACCAGTAGGGGATGGTGGGCTGTGATTCCTCAGTGGTTAAATTAAGCATGTTGGGCCCAGAGTTCTATATACATGTTTCGAAGTCCAATACTGTCACTTATTCTTCAGGAACAGATGAAACAGGGATATACCACAAGTCTGAAATTTGCATAGGGATGCTGTTTTGACAACTGCCAGTACCAGAAACCATACTTTTTATGAATATTAAAAAGGATCCATGGTTGTTTGTCTTAGCACCGAACAGTCTTAGAAGTCTAGCGTTGCTTCAGGATGTAAAAGAATATAAATAAATCCTTACTGAATATTTTTATCTGAATAGATCTGTTTTAGTAAATGTTATCCAGAATCATAGTTTTTTGAAAGAGAGAAAAGAAGTTTGTCTATAAATTACTTTAATTATGTAACATTTTAAAGGAAGTGATGAATTGCTGATAGCAGATAGCTTTATTTCCTGCATAATGCTGCCTGTCATAGAATTTCAAATATTAAAAAAACCAAAAAATATAAAATATGAAAAGAAATATAAAAATATGTCTATGTTTCAGCCCTCTTTTTGCTTTTAAAACTATTTGACCTCAGTAGATTTGGGACTTCGTCCCACATGCAGCCTCAAGACTGCCATACAAATGAATTACCGCAGTGAGCTAAAACAGTATTGGAAGTGACATGAATAGGAATTACTCTCTTAGATTCAAAAGTCCCTTCTCCTTTCAGTCTGACCGTGGCAAACCAGTACCACGTTGTGCTGCTGTGCTTATGCAGCCATAAGCATCTTTTGCAATGTATAAAAGTAATGACACCACCATATGTCCTAATTGCTAGAACAATGCACTGCCCTCCTGTGGGTTGTCATTATTTCTTCGTAACAGTACTGACAGAGGTGCGATCATCATGTTCATCCAACACTTCTCACACAAGGTACAGAATGTCCACTCAACATTCTCCTCCATTTCTCTCATCCTTCTCCCCTTCTCCAACACTGCACATTTAAACAAGAGCTATGAAACATTTGGTGTAAGTGTAATGTGATTTGCCTTTGCACAGTAAATGTGAGTGATATGAGCTGTTTGCATCAACACTTCTTGTTTCTAAGCATTGATGTGTCAGCCTGCATCACTGATTCATGGCGCTCTCTCCCAGCTTCTCCTTCTCCCAGGCTTTCTTGAGGCCTCCTAACTAATTTCATTCAGATACTGGTGGCCTTGAATTGACATGATGGACACAGCTTTCTTTTTATCCATTTTAACTTAAATTAACTGTCATCTCTGGAAAGCAAGAACCTTTCCTTGCTTCCTTACTTCTTTCCTGTGTGTCTGTGTTAGTTCAATTAACATATTGGCTAAAGATGTATCAAAATTAATTTTAAAGGAATTCTAGTTATGACTATCTTTAATTTAAAAGAAGATTAAAACACTTGAAGACATGAGGATTTGTTATTTTAAATGTAAAGTTCATCTAAATTTTTTTCCGCACAGATTTTGAAGTTATAATTAAATCCATTGTAAAGTAAAAGAAGTTTTGTGTCATTTGCTTAAAAACCAATAGCTTCCAGTATAACCAGTTAGAATACTGAAATCCAAGACTGTCAAGTAAATAAAGTAAATTCCTTTTTTGAAAAATGTCTAATAGACATTTATGGGGGTGAGGAGATCAGTTTCCTTCAGAGGAAATGAGAAGAGCAACAGAATAAAATCCCATACCAGTAATTCATAGCAGTTCCTCAGAGTACAGCAGTTTGTTGTTGGTTTGGTTTGTGTTTTTTTTTGTTTTGGGGGGACTGAAACTGTTTTTTAGAATGTTCAGTGCTGCAGGAGTGTGTGCAGTCCATACTTATTGTGTCCAGGGGTTTGCAGTAATGGGAGACTTAAAACTGAGTTTTAGATGTGTACATTTTAGCTGATATTTCTCAGGTTAGTTGATCAGATTAACAATATGTTTAATAACAAATAGATAAAATTTATTTTTAGTACTTTAAGTTCTTGGCAGCCCCACAGCTGTTAGGCTGCTGAAATACAGAACATTCAGATTAAAATTTCTTTATTTGAATCTGCCAGTGTTTGAACTTTACTGTATATTTTTGATGACTTGGGAGGTTTGCTTACTAATTTGGAACTTTGCCTAATGTTTTTGTTCAAATAGAACTTTCTATCTTATAATTAATCTCCTTGTTCTGTATGTTCATACAATAAAAGTGCAGAACAAATGAGTACTCAAAATGCTAGATGTATAATGAATAGTTAGGGTTTAAACATAACTATTTTCCTGACAAGGACATGGTACTGCTATAAGCAATTGGCTGTCTTACGTTATTCTTCTGCCAGGTTCCTTCTTTTTTTTTATAGATTATACAATAAGGAACTGCATACAGTCAGGACTTTTACGACAACACCAAAGGAACTAGTTCATTTCTAAAAACAAGTGAATCTACTTTATTCATTGTTTATTTAAAATTTAAATTTGCTGGTCTTATCTCCACTTGCATACAGGGGGAATAAATGAGTTTTTCTTATCGATTTATGAATAGAATATCCAGCATGGCTCGGGGGGGAAAAAGAACATAGTCCATCTGCTCATGCAGAGTGGCATCTTTCTTTTTTTAATGAATCCAACCAGTGAATTTAGTCAACCATGCAGAACTGAATAAAGCCTAATGTGGAGGTAACAGACTAGCTTTCAAGTTCAAGAGAGCCTACACTTCTCAGAAAGGTAGAGGACTGTTCAAGATTATTACTTATATTCTTCAATTCACCTGAGCTTCTTTTGTACAGATTTGGTCCACTGTTTCATTTGATGCTGTCTACATTCTGTAAGGCTGGAAGGGGTTTGGTGTCTCAGTCGATTAGATCTCCCACGTACAAAAAGATCTTTTCTGTAATGTTATGTATAAAGTATAGGCCTAGACTAAGAAATAGTTGCGGTTCTATAGGATGTCCTGTGGCTGCATGACTTTCACAGTACATCTAGACAGATGCATATGCACAATCCAGTTCAGAACCTTGTTGAGGAAAACTGATGATCAGTGTTTGACATGTCCCCCATTGCCTTATGTTTGTCACTCAAAACTTTCTATTTTTGAAACTGCCCAATAGCCATCTCATAAATTCTATCCCACAGTAAGATGTGATATTTATGGTATGGTGCCTCTCCATATCTACCTGACTGTGTGGTATGCCATGAAAACTTGATGTCATATTAAATGGCTGGCCATGTTTCAGATAGATGAATTCCATCTTCTCTAAGCACTTCCATTTGTGCAAATTATATTTTCTTGTGTGAATCTCAGTGTCACAGATTCTTAACTTTTTTTTCAAAGCCTCATAATGTAATTTCTTGTATGTTTTGATGTTATTTGGTTGCACTTTTTCTGATAGTATCACTGACCATAGCAAAAGGCGGTGACACCACTTTGTCAGGTGGCTGATTCTGCAAAAAGGCCCAAATACAGGGTTATGTTATGTCATCTTATACGGGTCAAAACACTGCTGTGTATTGAATAGTCATACTACTACCTGTAAGGGAACACTTCTCAAGAAAACTTATGTTGTAAACATACAACATAAACATACAACACAAAGTGTAAAGAATGAAATTATATGGATTATAATAGTAGTTCCCAGCACAAAGCAAGGATTTACTAAACCAGCGACTCTGTCAAATGTCTTTGAAGATGGCTTTTCTTCTCATACTGAATGTGATTAAAAATGCTGCCTAAAAGAAAATCTCTTCACAAGTTGGAGTATTAACATCATGGAGCCACACTGCTATTTCCAACAAAATAGCTCTAGTAATTGGAAGCCTGTTGTCTTGGCTAAACCAATTCCTTAATATCTTCCTCAACTGAGCTGGATTGTATGAGGCTGAAAACACAACTTCTTTGTTATGCCATTTTTAGCATTCCTTAACCTAACATACTGGAAGGTGGTTCCATGGAAGTATGAGGGAGACTATCACTGCTTCAGAATTTTAATTCAGAATTAAAATGTGTTCAAGCTGAAATTTACTGTATTGCATGGAAAGCATGACTGAAGCCTAAAATGTAGAATAGCAATAACTGTGTCTACCTTAATTATAGCTAGATTATCTTTTATTTATAGCTAGGATACCATTTATTGTTGGAGGCATAAGTGGGATTCTTCTTCATTTTACCCATTGCTGTCCATTTAGCTCCTTACCAATATACTAAGCTATAGTATTTACTGTGGATGGTAAGATCATAAGGAGATTATAGTGTGAGATTCCAAGGAGGGCCAATCTGCACATTAGAGCTGAGGAAACCTGGATAAATCTAATTTATTTTTTCATTCTTGGTTTAACAGCTCTAATGGTACTCCTTTGATGTGGACATTGTCTACTAGAAAGTGAACAGAGATAATTTTTTGAAGGCTGTTTGAAAGCCAGAACGCTATGACAGCTTCTTGCTTGGACCACATTTTACTTGCAGGTGGCCAGATTTGGAGAGACTTCCCATACTCACAGTCATGCAGTTCTTTCAGAAACTAGTTCAGAGAGAGATTAATGAAAATGTCTGTAGCTTTTCAGAAAGAAGTTTGTGTTTGCTGTAGCAGTGTAATTTGATAGTCACAGAAAAACTATAAAAAACAATAAAAGGAAAATAAAAAATGGTTTTGGTCCCTGAAGGTGATTTGTTGCAGTATCTCAAGATAACAAATTACATCTGATCCCAGAAGTGGCTGTGGCAGAGAGGAAGGTCAAAAGGGAAAAAAGTCCAAATAATCTGTACAAACTGAAAAAGTTCCATATGTGATAAAGTTGTCAAACATTATCAAGATAAATAGAGCTATTTAACTATGTGGAGCAGAGGGAAGCTCTTTTTGGTAACGGATGTCCTTCTGAATGGATACCCAGCATTGACTTTCATGTGATGTAATGTGTTGAAGTTTATCAGAGAGAAGAACTGAGCTGAAATTCCAGACAAAAATTCAGAATGTAAACCCATTCATTTTTGCTGATATTTTGGGTTTTCAGTTTAATTTTATTTTAGCAGTACATCACAGCTTCACTTAGACTGCTATTGCTGATGTGCAAATTCTTTTTCAAAACCCTTCTATTATTACCAGAAGCTTTTCTTGTATCTTCTCTACTTGACTTTGAGTATATTTTGTGGTGTAAGAAGTAGGGAGTTAGAGCCGGATTAATTAATTTGGCTTAAAAACAGGATTATGGACTTCAATCAGTTAAACAGAACTCCAGCATTTTTTTTTCTGCTTTAAGAAATCATTAGAAAATAATCCAATATTCATAGACCATAATTATCATGAGGCTTATTACTGCATATTACTTTTCACCACTACATACGCAGTTATTTGCATCTCACAGGCAATGAACTGGACAGAGAAGAAGTAGCTTTCTGATTGACACACAGAAGATCAGAACTTGTATTTTACTTTAAGTTCAGGTATTCTTGGCTTACAGTCAAATTCTAAGACCACAGAGCTATGCCACAGTATTGTTATATTTAAATCTCCTTTTCTGGGTTACAGCGTTCTTGTATCCTTTCTTGCTTTTCAAAGGTGAAGCTAGCTGTGCTTTTGATTAATGCTTTTCTCAAATTCTTGACTTTTTTTTTTCCTTAAGCACCAAACAAAGAAAAGGCTGTTGTTGAATATTACTTCATTCCCTTATTTGTTTTTCTATAGAGATCTTTTTCTATAAAAATACATTTTAAAATGCATTTTCCATGCTTTAGTTCAGTCTATGGATACAGTATTTTCTCACCTGTGATCTGCCAGTCTTGCTGATTTTTGAGTTTTATGTTCTCTATATTTCATATGTTTATTTTAATTCCGATTTATCACAAATACACATATTCAACTGGGACCTTTAAAACAAGTTAAAATAGACAATATTAAACTAAAGACATTCCATTTCCTTTCTGTTTTCTTCTGAATTATTAATCATCTATCTTTAACAAAATTCTTAACTGTGCATTCTTTTTGTTTTCTCTTGTTTTGCATTCTGAACAGTAAAAAATTAATATCTGATAGTATTATTAGTTTATTGGTCAAACTACTACCTTTATGCTTGTAAGTACAAAACTAGTAGTAGCATGATCACAAAAAACAATGAATCAGCAGCTCATGTCTCTCTGAAAGTGAAAAAGTACAATTTTAAAAGAGTTCTTGCCCTTTTTTACTCTTAATATTGTCATTTGTAGATCTTGCAGTTCATTTAGTTAAACTTATATATCTATATTAATGTTTTCAGCAAACACAGATGAAGAATTTTTACTTACAGTGTGAAAAAGTAGGCAAGTTTTAAGTTTTTAGATGGAACTAGAAGTGCAAATGGTTATGGGGACATTGTGTTTATACACAAGTACTCTGTTAGCAAGATTAAGCTCGTCTTGAAGTGTCTTTATCCCTGCTATATTTTCTTTAATGTCCTATAGGCCATTGGTTAGCACCTGAATTCCCTCCACTGGTGTAAATAATTCAAAATATCTTGTGCTTGATTTGAAGCCCAGAAAAAAAAAATTCTACCTCAGACTGTATTATTTATTTTTGTCCTTCTTTTCTCCTCTCTTTCTCTTTCTGATACTTCAGTAAACACAGACATTTTGGAGCAAGAGATTGAGATGCCAGTTCCACATATACTCAGTTGACACTTCAGGACTTTATAGCGTTCCTTGAACCAGACTGCACTTGGGTCTTGCCAGGCACTGAAAATTTCATTAGTCATAAGGAAAGAAAAAAATACAACAATAGTTGGTTTAGTATATCCATTAATTCTTTTGTCTTTTCACTTAAAATGCAGTTCCACATTATGGTTTTTGAATGGCAAAGATAGAGCATTTTCCTTCCTACGCGTTCCCCCTCAACCCTGCTTGTTTCTTCTCTTTTCTTTCTATTTTGTGAGATTGCACACAGAAACTCATTAAGCAAAACAGAATAAAAACTTCTGAGTGGAAGGGGAAGGAGAAAGGGCTTTTACGTGGATTCTTGCACTGTCTGTGCTTACAGGATACTGTCACAAAAAGTTGACCTATCCAAATGTAAGGGATGTAAATGATAAGAGGACAGAGCACTGGCAGATGGAGGTAAGAATCTCTTACTCTTGCTTTTTGCAAAAAGAGAATCAAGCAGGGAATTCTTGGAAATTTTTACTAGATGTCTGCCCTAGATCGCTGAATTAAATTTACCTGACAATACAAAACAACCCCATGCAGTTTCTGCTACACTCCCACAGAATTTCTGGTAGCTATTAAATTTGCTACAAAATAGAGAGGGCTTTTTTTAATATTTTCAGCAGGTCATCTATGTAATGTCTGTTGGAAAGTCTCTTCTGGTTGTAGAAAGGGAAAAAAAGAAGGAAAAAAGTTTTCTTTAACCATGCAGCCACAACTCTTATCTTTTATCTTCATCTTTGCAATCTCCTTTGTTCTGCTGCACTAGAGAATTTTTGAAGTACAGTTTATGAGTAGCTCTTTTAGCCATTCTATTTATAATTTTACTGGTTAGTTAGACATGTATGAACTGTTCAGCCTTGCTATAACGGCTTGTTTACTTGTAATGTGAGTACATGTAAAAAGATTTTATGTAGCTTTCCTCTTGATTTCTTTGGTAAAACTAAAAGAAGCCAGTGAAGATGTCAGCCTTTCTTACAAAGACAGCATAACAAACCACACCAAAACCGAGCTCTGAGATGTTAGGCATTTTTAATATTTCACCAGTTAAGAGCCATAAGCCTTTCCTAGAGGTCTAAAATTAAAGAGATTTTACACTGTACATTTGAGTTTGGAAGAGAAGGTGGTATGATAACATTTTTTTTGTGGTGTAAGCTCTAAGTAGATATCCTTAATTATATGGTGCTAGAGTTTCTACCTCTCTTCATCATAATTTTCCAGCGTTTTATCTTTTTTTTGTCCCAAGAGATCATATGTGAATCAGAACAGAAGGAGGAATTTCAATCTAAACTTTAAGTATCTTTTTACATGATGTCTATTTGGGCCTCTCTTTTTAAGAATTAGTACATAAATAATTTAAATAATAAATCATGATAAAACATTTGTGAACACTTACGTACTTGCTCATTTAGATATAGTGCAATAAGACTAAAAGGCTGTTTCTGAAATCAATGTTGATTAATCTTTTTTGGATTTATTATGCACTTTCTAAGGAAGTGCTTTGAAGTGTGGAAACAGACATAAATATCATGTTGTAAAGTATGTCAGGGACAGCTCTATACATAGCTTAAATTCTTTAACTTAAATTGATAAAATATCTGAACTGAATTCTCATTCATAAATAGAAAACAGAACTTGATAACAGGTATTTTTAGAATGATGTCTGAAATCATATTTTCTAAATAAGATTGTACTGTCAAGGCAATGATGCTAAGAGTAACAGAACAGAGAAAATAATAGGAAATATTTGTCCACATTATGTAAGAGGAGCAAGAACTTGGCAAAACACTGCCTTGTAGCCAATTTAGTTTCCAAATATTTTTTACAAATATTCAAGAAAACACTTTTTAAAGCTGTTTTGTTATATAGTGTGGTATATCCCACATTACTTAAAAAGGATATCTGGAGCTGCTTTTCTGAAATGTGGGTAGAATTCTTGTGTTCAAAGGAGTAGTTACATATTTTGGTTATTTTTAGAGATTATTAGTATACTGGGATAGAAGAATTTGTCTTATGGTATTGTCTCTCACACTTCATAACTTTATGGGAAATACTAAAGTCAGTTATGTAATCATTTTAGCAGCATGAAAAATTAAATTGGACAGACTTATAAGCATATCAAACTCTCCAAAGATTGATGTCATTAGAAAAACCATACATGCTCAAAACATGAAGCAAATAAAATCTTTGTGTGTGTTGTGCTTAACCCCAGTAGGCAGCTCAGCCCCACTCAGCCGCTTTGCTCACTCCCTCCTGGTGGGATGGGGAAGAGAATCAGACGGGGAAAAGTGAGACATCTCATGGGTTGAGACAAAGACAGTTTAATAGGTAAAGCAAAAGCTGCACATGCAAGCAAAGCAAAACAAGGAATTCATTCACTACTTCCCATCGGCAGGCAGATGTTCAGCCATCTCCAGGAAAGCAGGGCTCCATCACATGTAATGGTTACTTGGGAAGACCAACACTATCACTCCGAATATCCCCCCGTTCCTTCTCCTTCCACCAGCTTTATATGCTGAGCACGACGTTATATGGTGTGGGATATCCCCTGGGTCAGTTGGGGTCAGCTGTCCCAGCTGTGTTCCCTCCCAGCTTCTTGTGCACCCCTAGCCTCCTTGTTGGTAGGGTGGGGAGAAAAGGAGAAAAGACCTTGATGCTGTGCAAGCCCTGCTCAGCAGTAATGAAAACATCCCTGTATTACCAACACTGTTTTGGCCACAAATCCAAAACACAGCATTATAGGAGCTACTATGAAGAAAATTAACTATATCCCAGCCAAAATGGGTATATTGTGTTATTCAATAAGTACACTTCACAAGATGCATTCTTTTCTTTCTTAATTTACTAAATTCTCTAGATTTGAAGTTTCTCAAATCAGAGTTCAAAGCAATATTAAAACATTTTTCATGTGTTTATAGCTATTTCTATATGATACTGCATCATCCTCATGAGATGAAGTTCATGGATGATAAACATTCCAGTTCATCTCTGAAACAAGGTTACAATGCCATATTGATCCTCAAGCTGATTGATGTTATGTGACAAAATGATACTTTTATTTCTGGAAGTGGGCATAGAAGGCAAAGTAGAATTAAAATGTAAAAAGATGATTTTTGTATCAATATTCACTCATTTACAGTTTTTCAAAACAGAAGTTAATTTCCTAAATAGTGTATACAAGGAAGCAGTGTGGCAGAGATTTGTAATTTATTTCTGCATGCCTAACCTATGAGGGGAACATGCAGAATTAATCTTAATATGTTTTCATTCTCATCAGAAAGGGGGTTCTTGCTGTGCTCCTAAACAGAATGAAGGACCGGTGCTGCATAAACTAGTTTTCTCCTTTTCAGGTTATAGTACATGTCATCAGGCTGTTTCCACACAGGAAGAGAAAACAGAGGCATTTCATGTGTTTGTCTTCTTTCAGAGCAGTGGACTAGGCTCTTTATTGGCAGCATTCATCAATGTCGTAATTTCTGATTTAATGAATTCTGCCTATTCCAGATAAGTGGGAATTTGTTATTCTATTAATAGATTTTTCAGATTCTCTTGAAAGGAAATATCTAAAATACTGCATTGTGGAAGAAAGAACACATATATTCAATATTGTCAAAAAGTAGAATTTAATATTAAAATGACCGTAAGAATACACTCCCCAACAATGTAGTTTGGTAAGGTTACTTGAGATAAAGACATGAAAATTAAGAAAAGAAACCTGAAAACTCAGTTGCTAATTTACATAAAATTCATAGATTAAGAGTTGATGTGGACTTATAAAGCCTGACTGTGCATGCATTTTCTTGAATAAACTATTTATTAAGGCCTTTAACACAGGTGGTTCACCGAAAGGCTCAGCTTTATTCCTTGAAGACCATTTTCCACATAAAACCAATTTGGAAATTGTTAAATTCACATTAGCAAAAATTTGATTGAGTAACATTTTTATTAACATACAATTCTAGCCTCTTCTTGCAATTAAAAAATTGTCATGCCAGTTCAGAGTGCTGAAATCATATCACTCACAGAGGCGTATCCTTGTGAGGAGTCTATAAGGTGCTATTTGGAAATCCAAGTAGCAAAGTGTGAGCTGATGTTGACAATTAAGAACCATGATAGAAGGGAGGTTTGTTTGTTTCTTTCTTTTTCTTACACCATATTGTTTGTCCTTCCCATTCTTTGCATAGCTACCTGCAGATGTTGAGTTATGGCCTCAGCTGATGTGTGCAAAGCAGAAAATGCATTTGGAATATAGGTGGTGGCTGGTAGTTGAACAGAATAATACAAATAGAAAAGTAAAGGTTAATTAACCTACCTGTGGTATTAAGGCAAAATTATTTGTTGGAGGGAGAATAGAAGGAAGGAGAAGGAATGAAGGACAGCCGATGAGGCTTTCTGCCTACTGAAGGAGAGAGATTGCTCTCAAGTTGTGAATGAAAACAGTCTTACTGGGTATGACTGATAACAGCAGAGATGTGATGAGCTGACAAGTAGAGCTGTGTTGTTAGACAGCAGTATCTTTAAACCAAGTTTAGGGATCTCTATCTATTTGATCATAATTATTGCCATTATTTCTAGGAGGACTATGCTGCATTTTCTAGCTTTAATTCTGGTGGGAATTTGTTGGGGTATTTTAGGCGTGTTTTCAGTTCTGTCCATAGAATCATAGAATACCAGGTTGGAAGTGACCTCAAGGATCATCTGGTCCGACTTTTCTTGGCAAAAGCAGGGTCTAGACAAGACCTTAGACCCTATATTTTTTACTTATGCCTGATTAGAAGCAGTGAAACTATCTTTAGGTGAGCCAAAATGGCTTAAAAGAGCCAGCAGAATGTGTCTTTCATGAATTCAACACTGGCAGATTAGCTGTGTATTTCAACAGATAATTCTTTACATAAATAACTAATGGTTCTAGATGACTGTGGTCTCTGGTAGTCAGTGCCTCTTCTAGCTAGTCAAGAAGATATTTTGGGAATAATTTTGAGAGCATCTATATTTATTTTCATATACATTCTGTTTTTTTGATTGCCTCTCTCTTTTGCTAGCTATTTTATCAGTGTTGCATATACTGTTGTCAGCAGTCTCTGCCATTGAGATCTTTGCTGAAGAACAGCAGGGATCTGTCTCATGTTAATATGTCTTAAAAGTATAGTTATCTGGCGTAGAATTCAGCTTTAATTTAAGAACTCCAGAACTTTCCCCTCACAAAGCTTCTACACAGTCATGCATAGCATAGATGTTACTGAAAGGTCAATCACTACTGCAACAATTAGAATGTACAAGTTGAAAGACAGCTGCTGTTCTCAAGGATGTTGTACAATTGACTAATGGAAGAAATTGTTTATAAAAACTTTTCAGTAGTGAAAATATTTGTATTGGAGAGACAAAAGAGCAGAAAAGAAAACACAGTTGTTTTTCTTTAAACCAATGCATATTCAGTAGCATTGTCACTTGTAGCATACACTGTTTCCTTATAAACGTTGGAGGGTCTTGTCAGCACTTTTGTCTTTCAATATTAATTTCCTGAGATTGTTGCTGTTGGCCATTTTTGATCATTAGTCTCATTTTGGCTGAGACAGCCCTGCTGAAATAGAAGCTTTCTGTTGCCTGTAATCCAAATCAAAGCATACTCTAAAAGTTAACCTGGTTGTGATATGGAAATAGGTACTCGTAAGAGCATTCTTTCTGTAATGGGTCAAGCATGAACCAGTGATAAATAATACATGGCAGGGCATGCTCTCATTGCTAGGGGCTCTCATTGCTAGGGATGGTGTGAGGCCCAGCAGAGCATGTGGGGTTGGGACACTGCTGTCCTGGAGGCAGCAGCTTGTGCTGGGCACCTAGCCACCCTCTGCAGTGCATACATGGAGCAGTGGGTAGGCAGGGGTATAACCTAGAAAATGGAGCAAGCTGAGTGAGAAGTCTCTAAGCTAGGCTGTATAAAGGGTTGAGAAGTTGGGCAAATCTTCAGTGTACTACTCATGGAGGACTGATGTCCTTTTCTTACACAGGGACACAGACATCTGCATAT
Organism: Morus bassanus; assembly: GCA_031468815.1. NCBI lineage: Eukaryota > Metazoa > Chordata > Aves > Suliformes > Sulidae > Morus > Morus bassanus. The sequence goes on from CM062569.1 coordinate 91,933,455, forward strand.
GCTCCAAAGCCATTAACTCTTTCCTGGAAGACAACTTCTCTCCCAAGTCAGGCTGTTTTTCTTTTCTTTTTTTTTTTTAATTTGGTACAAAATGTAAAATCAGTAAAAGATCATGATGCTCTTACCACCCCATTTCATACATCCATTTCGTTTATAAATTCCTTATATCCTGGATTCGTATTTTTTTTCCTAGAAGTTGACTGTCCTGATTCATCTGGTATAATCTTTCTTTTTATTGGCTAAATAAAAAGAGCCTAAAGATCTTTTTTGATCAAATGCACAATTTTTAGGGTGTCTAAGTTAGATAGGATTAATCCAAATGTTATAATGCTAAAGCCTCTGAACTTGGCTATAACACAACTTCACAATGTCCTTTGCACAACTTCTGTCAATTACTTGTACCTGTGATTGAAGCTTTGTAAGTTCAACTGTATTTGCTTGTGATTAATTGAAAAAAAAATTAAGGAAAAAAGTACATGTCTTTTGAAGACATAAAGCAAGTTCATGACAAAAACCCCCATCTTGTTCTTCTGTATATTTATGTAAAGGAAAACATGTAACCCTTATATAAATATTTTATATTTTGAAGAAACAAGGGACTGCTTCTTATTTTTGGTTTTTTCCTTAAGTGATAAACTGAAATCTTTTTCACTCAACTTTTTATTAAATAATAATTATTTTCTTCATCCTAGAAAAAGTCTTTCCCAATTTCTCTTTTTAGGTCCAACTTACTGGGTATAAAAATTATAGTTCCCTAGCAACCCTGAAAGTGCATAGGATCTTTTAATGTTTCATATATATACCACAGGATTTTTGCTAATTTTCCTTATTTTATTAAGTAACTGTCTTCATTAATGAGATAGAAATAGATCCTGGATGTGATACGGTGAGCTGAAATGAAGACTTAACAGCGTATTTATTCAAAGATGGCAGAAGATCATACATATTAATGGAATTGCTTGTTTTTTTCACTTGCTGATCCAGATTTAGGAAATTGAAAAGATCTAAGATTGAAATTGTGAGACACTGCTACAAAATATCCTTATAAAGGAATTAATTCATACTTTCCTTAAGTCCATTACTGGTGAAGAAAAAGACTTTTATCATCACTTTCTGTATCTGTGGTCTGTATCAGCAGAATTTATTTTACAACTTTGAAATGTAGAAAAATTTGCATAGTTCATTTTACTAAATTTGAAAAGATTAATAACATTATTTGTGTTCTTTCCATATGGAATCTTAAGGCTACATGCATTTCTGTATGAATTCAGACTAAAGCTCTATTTAACCTAAAATCGTGTCTTAACAACTGACAGTAGAAACAGCTTTACTGTCTTTATGATTGAGTTGCATGTGGACAGTTTATGTTTAGCAGATGTTGTCAGAGCTCGATCTCATAAATTAGTCTGATCTGGTTTTCTATTGTTTGACAATGTATGTTTAAAGCCTAAATATTTCCACAATAAAATGGTTTGCTATGTGAAAAATCCTCTTAAATATATCCCCAGTAAGATTCTGGATGAATTGTTTCATCAGCCATCTTTAGGTTTAGTGAAGCTGACAAGAATTTTCTTTTAGCATTTAATAATTTTCAATGATTGAATATTTTTTACATCAGTTTTTGGAAAGAAAATGTTGGCTTTGGATTTGATTGGCAAGGAGAATGTTAACTGGGATCCTCAGCACTTAAAACCACTTTTAATTCATACCTGCAATTCACTTTCTAAAAGATTTTCAAAAGTCTTTTGAAGTGCATATCTTGTTAATGCAGGGAGAGGGTAGTGTTGATTGCAATCGTCTAATGTTATGTGCTTTTAGAACATTATTTTACCCACATTGATATTTTCCCCTTGGCTCCCTATAGCCTGCTGAGGTGAGATTTTACAGTGCTGGCAATTGAGACCCCACAGCTTCCCCACTGAATTGCAATTGAATTTTAATGGAGAAACCTGTGGGATGATGATTATCATTGTACCGACATTGCAGAAAACTTTACCTCCTGTGGCCCCACAGAGCCAAGGGAAAAGCAACAGAGAGCAGCATGTCACTCAGCACAGTGTAATTTGATGCTGACTTCCAGGAATATGTTATATTTAGGGGCAGTTGTAATAGGTTTGGTGTTGACCATAGTGCTCGTTCTTGTCACGTTGTTGATGTCTTTTCTAAGAGCATACCGAGAACATACTGTGAAGCATACCTAGAACAGAGCTAGACATCCCATTCCTCTTATGCATGTGCCTTATTTCTCTTTCCCTTCCTCTATGCTGAACAGCTTTGAGCAACATCTGTTTGCTACCTGAAGGCTACTGCTTTTGAAAAAGATTTACTGTAATTTTAACTAGGCTGACAAGGGAAGCAAAAGCATATTTTCCTGGGCCTGGTTGTAAAAGGGCCTGCATGCACATGGTAGGATGCTCCCTGCAGATACAATGTGATGAAAAATGGAAGATGAAATCCTGAATAATAGAGAAGAAAGAAGGGTAAAAGCAGAGGGATGTTCTGTTGGGCCTATTTGTTGTTTCTAATTCTCTCATAATTTTCCTATAATTCCTTATATGTGGGAATTCTTAAAAGGTTTAAATTTTCCTTTTCTAGATACTTTTGCATATAGCAGCCTGACAAAACCATGAAAACACAGTTTATGACAAGTATCATTATGTAACTTAAGGACAAAAGGTAAAATGGCTTAAGAAATTAGGGAAAACCTTTATACCAGTTAGTAGTTCAGTATATGTTTAGGCAAGATTAATAACCATCTGGCACTACCTCGGTGAGATACCACAAATTTTGTCTTAAATTCAAAGAATGGTCACAATATGTGTAATTGTCTTACTATTCCAAACAAAATAAAACTCTGCTTGTTTCAAAAAGATTAAATGTGAAAAGCATGCCCACAGAAATATGAAGACCACTTTTAGAAACCACATCTTTAAGAAATCAGAAATCATTATCATGCACCTCTGTATTTTATGGATTTTCATAGTTCTGAGTGGTGTAAAGTCTTCTACTACACAGCAGTAACTGGCATGGGCTGCTTTCCTCTTAGGGAACTCTTACCAAGTCTCACTGAACTCGGCTTGAATTTTCCCACAGCTTGTACAGGAAATTTCATCAAAACTTTTCCTGGGGAGAGAACTTTATCAGGTAAAGAAAGATTACATACAATCTTACTGCTGAGTCACAGCTAAAATAAGTTGCTTTCTTTAGACTGAGAAAAGATTTATTAAATCTTCATGCCCTCTATTTGCAATTAATGCAAAACTCTTATCTGAAACTGTTATACGTTTGCATTTCATAATTTGCTGGGAAGCTGTCAACTTTGGATAGCTTGAGATTTATTGTAAATTCTAGTGTTTGATACTTTGATGTACTTGCTTTGAGAAGAAAAGAAATCTAAATATCTTTAAAGAAAGGAAAGCAAACTCTTCACGTAGCTACCATGGTAATAAAGGTAAATTCCGGTAGACCATGTACACAGACAACTAGATTCACATTTATTCTTGCAGTGACTTCCTACAGCCACATAGCTTTGTCTGAATTCTATGTGGAAATGTGTCTTCTTACCGCTACTTCAGGTTTCTCCCACTTGAAGGAGATAAATGTAGCAAGTTTGTTCTGATACTTCAGAGAAATAGCAGTTATTTCCAATCTTGGATAAGTAACAAGAAACTCAAGTGATGTAATGTGTACCCTTAAGAACAGATAAAAGAATACTTAAGAATCACTTCAGCTAATAAGCAGGAACATCTGGCAGTGAAACTTGACCTGAAGGCTATCTAGCATTGCACAGTTTTCAGTTGTCTATCATATTTCTAAATTACATCTGTCAATTTAATAGTTTCTGCCATATGTGAAGCCAAAGTCCTACACAGACAAGAGTCTCCTTCACTTTGTTCTACATATTGGGAAGATTGAAGACTTCCTGACACATTAGCTACATTTCCTGATGCAAACTTATAGAAGAGGGAAAGCACTCCACCATCTTTTCGATGAATTCCATTGGAAGTTAGTTTTTAGCATAAGTTTGGTAGGAATAAAACACAGAATGATCTAGAATCTCTGCTGTTTTCATGTGAGCATAGCTAGTGTCATTCTTTAGCTACAAAATTAGTAAGGTGTCAATAAAAAGAAAAATTTGGTAAAATTGGTTCAGAAATGTGCAACAGCACACATCAAAAATATTAACTTTTCAAGAAGAAAGGAAAAAGAAGAAAAGTAAGATAGAGAATCTCTCTCTTCTCATTGTCATTAAAAATACATACTACAATTTGCAGTATTTTAAATACTGTAGTTCTATCAAGATTCAATAAATCAAAAATTGGACTTTTTCTGACTTTTTCTCTATTAAAATAGTATTGACTTGTAAAGACCCACAATAGAATTACAGAATCATAGAATACCAGGTTGGAAGGGACCTCAAGGATGATCTGGTCCAACCTTTCTTGGCAAAAGCATGGTCTAGACAAGATGGCCCAGCACGCTGTCCAGCTGAATCTTAAAATTGTCCAATGTTGGGGAATCCACCACTTCCCTGGGGAGATTATTCCAATGGCTGATTGCTCTCATAGTGAAAAATTTTCCTCTTGTGTCCAGTCGGAATCACCTCAGGAGTAACTTGTACCCATTACCCCTCGTCTTTTCCATGTGACTCCTTGTGAAAAGGAAGACTCCATCTTCTTTGTAGCCACCCTTTAAATACTGGAACATGGTGATAAGGTCTCCCTTATGCCTCCTTTTCTCAAGGCTGAACAGATCCAGTTCTCTCAGCCTTTCCCCATATGGCAGGCTCCCCTGTCATTTGACCATCTTTGTGGCCCTTCTCCCGACCCTCTCCAACCTGTCCACATCTCTTTTGTATAGCAGGGACCAAAACTGAACACAGTATTCCAGGTGTGGCCTGACAAACACTGAGTGGAGTGGGATAATGACTTCGTCTCTGCTGCTTATGTCCTGGTTGACGCAACCCAGCATCCTGTCGGCTTTCTTTGCCGCAGCAGCAGCACACTGTTCACTCATACTGAGCTTGTTGTCCACCAGGACCCCCAGGTCCCTTTCCACAGAGCTGCTTTTCAGTGCTGTTTCACTCAGATAAGCTACAAAAGAGGAGCAAAGCACCTAATTTTATGGAGCTTATGATGTTTCTACTCTTGTACAAAGTAAGATACTATAAAAAGACGCATCAATCCATGACTTAAAAGTTGAAGATTTTATGAGATAACTATTCACAAACTGCAAATCTGGAAAAAAACTGCATATAAATAGTGATTCAATATTTACAGATCCACATTTTCCCCTGGAATTTAATATAGGAAATTTCTGACTCACCAAGAATATTGCTTTATGGTAACTTATGAATAATGGTGAATTATACAGTTAAATCAAGGTCACCTGAAAGATGTTTAACATATTAGTCATCAGATCCATGGTGGAGTTCATTAAATGCATTTATGAACTGCACCAAATGTGTTCTCTTCACAATACTCCCTTGAAGAATTATTTCCTTGCTAATGAAAAAACCACAATATTTGCTAATTACAGCTTTTTTCCCATTTTTGTTCTTTTCTTAGACTTTATGGCCATATATATTATATATAAATTCATCTGAGATAACTTCAATTATTTTCAAAATAATTGAAAAATCAAAGCCCAGGACTTTCATATCCATTAAAATTAATGGCTTTTAGAGTGTCTGAAAAAAAAAATGATTCTTGTATCTGCTTTGTTATAGTACTCTAGGACAAGTGTATCATAAGTGACAGTTCATTGTATAAAGAGCAGTGAAAGATAAAATATTGTAAATTAGCTATATAGTACAGTTGTGATATACCACCATTTTGATATATTGATACCAAGGAATTTATGCATCTGCAGATTAAAAACTGTGGCAGAGGACTTCTCAAAGTTGAGACAGACTTTGGGTACCAAACCCTGTTCCTCTAAGTGTTTTCATTCATTTTGATTTTTATCCAGTACCCATCTATATATGCAAATCTTAAACATTCCCAAACCTAGGCTTGTCCATTCTTAGGATGATGCTCCAAGATGAGACTCAGGTTTCCTGTGGCTGCAGAGTCAGATCCTCTGTGGCTTGCTTGAGTTTCTGGCTTTGAGACCTGCAGTGGGTAAGCAGTAGTCCTGTTTTGAAAAAAAAAACGGAATAGCTATTTTAGAGGATAGTGGCTGAGGAATGAAAAATCTGAATTTGATTCCTGTCAAGTTGAGGCAAGAATAGGACCCAGGCCTCCCACGTAGTCTGAGTGTTGTAACCAATAGGCTATTATGCAAATACCCAACGGCACTGCGATATAAAGTGACTGTGATTACTGTGCTTTGTGCTGAGCTCAGTGCTATCAGTGTGTGGGAGGCATGTTCAAAGTAGGCAAATCAGGTCTAACTCTGTTTAGTTTGTAAATCCCCAAAACCCTCAGCTGTTCAGATGCTGTCTTCAGTGAAGGTGGCTGATCTTCTGGAAGTGTACACTAATGCACCTTTTGGTGTCAGGGAAAGAGGTATGATGAAAATTTAAGCACTCTACAAACTTACAGACCTTATAGTTTGCAATTATTTTTATTGTCTTAAATTCAGTTTCCTAGATTTTATAGTGGGTACCTTCAGTCCTTTTTTGTACTGCAGTTGTTCATAACAGTTTACAGTTTAGCAAAAGGTTTTCATCTTAAAGCAAAGTCCTAATAAAAAAGCTGATTTTCTGTTGATTATTACTGCTGCAGACAATTTGTTGCAAGAATGGTTGTGATAGTCAGACTGAAGATTCCTGATCTCTCTGAAGGTGGCCTGCTAGGGAAACAGTAGGGGAAGGAAGGAAGTAGGGAACGATCCTTTCCCTGGAATACTGTCCTCCTTGCAACAATCTGAAAGGTCAAATAATTTTTGTTTCATAGCCCTTCCTGAGTTTGTTGTCACAAATTTGATCTTTATTCATTTTCTCTCTTCCCCACTCCTCTTCCTTTTTATTTTCTTTTCTTTTTCTTTTTTTTTTTTTTTTTTTTTCAGCAAGGGGCCGGGGTTTTTTTGTTTTTTTTTTGTGTTCCTGTATTTTTGATCACTAACGGCCCCGACTATTGAAAACAGTAAAACAAAACTGGCTGTGGTTAGGCTTAAGTTATGTTAATGGAATTCCTCAATTAAGTCTTGATAAATGCATAGAACTCCTGTTGGCTAAATCACTTCAACCAATTCACTTTAAAATAACAGTAAAGGTGAGAAAATGAAGACCCTAACCTGGATTTGCTACAATGGGTAGGCTTGCATGAGCTGCCAAGTGAACTACTACTCAAATTACCTTGTTTCCAGTGCTGTTTTACTTAGCCTAAGTAATTAGCCTAACTAATTAGGCTAGCTTTTAAGAGCATGCTTTTTTCTTTTCTTCTTTCACCCCTCAGATATGTCCTGGGAGCCTGAAAAAAACAGAACTACATAAAGGATATTATATTTGTGTGATGTGTAACTGATAAGGCTTGGTACTGCTGAACATAACTTGCATAAGACTTGGTATTGCTGAACATAACTTGCATTGAATTATCAGTGTGTGATAATTAGTTCATTGCTTTCACTGATAAACTGAAACAGCCTGTAATTATAGCAGAGAAACCTTCAGAACCCTGTTGTATGTTTTGTTGATTTGTTTTCAAAATGGCATGTTAAGCTTTCCATGAATATCTAATGCACTTTACACAACCTCCACTGCATCAAAATGGGGTTACTGCACTGTTCCCCAAACATTAGGACAGGAGGTAGTGCCGGAAGCAAGTGGAAGGGCATGAACAGGGCATGCAAATTATTTCTTATTATAACTTTTGGAAGAAGGGAGTTAAAAGGATAGAAAAATTAGTGTTTGCTTGCGAAGGGAGTGCCAGGAAAAATAACATGATTGTCTCTAGTCTCATGTGCTAGTTTTGCACATGAGTCTCTACAATGCATGTTAACACCTAGTCATTAAATGAAGAAATATATGTATTCTGCATCTTCCAGGTCCATTATTTATGGAAATAGTTTTGTGGACATATCTTCCAAAAAGGCATATTAGTTTATCCAAATTACCCAGGCAGCTCTGAGCAGGATTCAGTCCTACGAGTCCTATGGTACTTCCTTTTGGTTTGGTAATAGAGAAAATAGTGCTTCACAGGGTTTAACAAAAAAAATTCTCAGCTTTTAATGCATGGCACTTCATATGTACTGGTAGCATTTTACTAAGCAGGACAAAAAAGCCACAAAAGAGTTTGACAAGCAGATGAAAAATTACACGCATACATCTTTCTCTCTCTCCATATAATACATTTGTGCAGGAACATGGTTTTGTATCCAATAGTCTAACAGTAGACGAGCCATAAGCATCTGTAAGGCATTATTTTAAAGGCATATTGCAGTGGTTCTTGCAGGCTGATTGGATTGATTTCTTGGGCAATAGTGTTACCAAATAACCATTTATAATATGCTGTTAAAATTAATAAAATACCATAAGTCAATTTTAACTTCCCTCAGTTCTGTGTTTTGAGGTCTTTAAATTTTCCTCAGGAAAAGAAATACAAGTTGCTACTTAAGAGTAGTTTTGTTCAGTTTTAGTAGTATTGTTCTGGAAATGCATGTATCAGTACTTACTCTATATCAGTATTTATTCTGACATAGATAAACCACTTCTTTAACAGTTATACACAGCAACCAGTGTACTTAAATATAGGCTGACAGTGAAAACACTTGGTAGATAGACTGGATGTGAATACAGAGTTATGCATAATATAATATGTTATTATAGGTTATTCTGGACACTGACCCTTTTCTTGTGCTGAGTTATAAGGTGTAGGAAAATTACCTTCTTCAACTAAAAAATAAGAAGTGAATATTGCCAACTTTGGTTCTGTAGTTGTTATATACAGGCCTATAATACCATGATGACTTGGTCCTGTTTTCTAGCATAGTCCACAACATGCTGCACTTTTATTCATCCATGCAGTCAGTTGAATGCAGGCTATACACTTCTCTGTTAAATAAATGCACCAGCTTTCATTTAATAATAGCTCTAAATGACTGCTAGTATAGCTACTATAATGCTACTAATATGCAGCTAATTAGTATTATGTTTTGACAGAACAAAATAAGGAAATGTTAAGACTATGAAATTAATTCAATGTAACAAATTATTATCTTGAGAACAAAGTAAAAATAAATTATTTTATTCTGATCATAAAGTAACTTTAATATACCTCCACATGAAAAGTTTGGGCACAATGTTTCAGTAAGTTGAAATTTAATACATAGGAGAATTGCATAATAGTGATAAACAGACGATAGAATAAGTCTAGGGAGGCAAGTCTTGTTTTATCTTCTCCCATTAACTGTGCTGGAAGCGCAAGGGAGCTCAAAATATGAAAGCAGTATTCATTTAAATGCTTAAAGTCTGTGCATTGTCCACTCAATATTATATGAAGCCATTAATGAAAAGAGGTCATGTTACTGGGTATAAAAACGTGGGAGATTTTTTTTCTTTTTCCATAGATAATGTTGATTTTCCATGCACAAATGTAGAGATCTGATTCAAAGATAATTTAACTTGAAAAATTTGTATGTTTCTTTTGGTAAGAGCAATAAGCCTCTCCTTCCCAGCCCCTTCATTGTGCTGCTAATAGTATTTGTGAATTTACCCTGGCAGCTGACTTGAAGTACTAATTGGATTAAAAATAGAATTTGTTTCTTAGGTTCTATTCAGTCTGAATTAAGGAATTAATTCATAATTAAAGAATTAATTCAGATTACAATGTTACAAAAGTAGTATTGATATGGACAGGCATATGTGGGGAGCACTGAAAGTGGCACTACCTCTATGAGAAATGCTTGAGAATCCATGTTTCCAGACTGATGAAAAGAAATGGATTTTCTCATGAAATGTAGCAATTCCTTGAGCTGAGTTCTGAGATGGAAATATTTTCAGTAATGCCTGTATTCTGACAACTCAGCTAACCTATATTTTCTATACCTGTGATCAGGAAGGTGTTTTAATAGGAAATTGTTTAAAAGATTTTTTTTCACATTTTAATCTGCATGGGTTTTTTTTTCTCATTTTTGTTAATATGAAATAGAAGGTCATCAGTATGTTGATACAGGATTTACATGCTATCTGGCATATAAATATAATGGCAGATTTTCTGGGTGAAAACTGGATCTTTATTTGTAAATGACAAGCAGTGCCTTATATTTAGGAAGGTCTCACTTTTTTTCCTTTTTATTTTTTTTTTTTTAATGACTGGAAACTATTCCAACTGATTCTGCTGTGCCACTCTTCAAACTGACATCTCCATTCTCTTCTGACCTCTTGCAGATTTATTTTTATATGTATTTTGGGAAAGCTTCAAAAAGTAGCTTTGGATTAAAGTAGTTCTTGCCAGTTCATATGGAAACTGACTTCAGTTGCCATAGGACGTTTTTGGACCCAGTGATGTATTATAAATACATAGAATGAAACCTATATATGTGAACTTGAGAACTATAGTGAGCCGAAGGAGTTTATACTGCCAACAGACTAAAGATGGAAATACACATTTACTAGTGTGAGGTTGTTATTATTTTACAAAAGAATCATCTCTAACCTGTCAATCCTTTTGTTTGAAGGGAGCTTACCAAGTGCATTTCAAAATGTGGGTACCCAAAATTAATAACTGTTGGACACTGAAGTCCACAGTCTTAGTACCCAGGTTGGTTTTGTGTCCTATTTCTAGTTCTTCACCTGTTTGTTTCCTGCCCCTGCCCCCTGCACTCTAGAGTTCAATAGTCTTAGGAGTTTTCCACCTGCTTTGTAGATAATGGCTCTTTTTCTCTCATTTTTTTAAATAATATAATTAGGTTAAACTGAACATGCGACTTCACATTATGCTCAATACTGTCTTGGTGCAAGCCCCACTGTGGCAGCCTCTGCTGTTTCTCCTGTGCTTGATCATGAGGCTATGGGTTGAATTCCATTAGTTCTGTGACCTGATGGTAAATTAGTTAACTGAAAAATGTTGTTAGCTTTTCCCTGGATCGACAAGGCAATGTGATCTCTAGAAACAGTGTGAGGGAGGTGGTTGAGGAAAGAAGGAGGAGGAAAACAGGCCTGCCATTTTACCAGCAGTCTCTTCTTCTACTAGATTAAACATAATATTTGCAGCTGGGAAGAACAATCATTTCCAACCTGCATTTAGCTTGGAATTTAATATTTTCTGGAAAATTTAAATTCTGACCCATTTAAGGAGATCCTATAGTCCAAAAGCTTGTCTGCACTTTCCAGCTGTAACTAGACATAATAAAAATATTGCTTCTCCCTACAAAAATTGCTTTTCTTACATTGGAAATCTCTTATTAGCTTATGAGATTTTATATATATTTGTATTTGGGTCTGAGAAGAGATTAAAAAAATTTGTAGTTATGGGATAAGAGAACAATTATGAATGTAAAGAAAGAACATTTTAGAAGGACAAAGGATATATATGTGATATAGCAATACAGTCATAAGAGTGTTTTTGTTAATACTTGCTTCCATCAAATTTTGGCTTGTCTCTTGATATTGATAAAAGGTCACAGACTATTTAATCTTGCATCTCTTATTCAACTAAGCAGTTTTGCTGATGAGAAAAGATCTGCTCAGCAAGCAAGAGCTGATAATAAAGACTGCAGAGTTAATAGTAACTGCCACAAAAAACCTGCAGTCTTCCAGAAAAAAATATTAGGCTAGATATCTATGTCTGCAATATCTGTGCTCAGAGATAAGAAATATATTTTATGACTCAACATATAAGTGACCCTAGGTTATTGTGGCCTTGTGCTTTAGTCCAAAACCAGCACATTTCATGACTAGAAAAGTATTTGCTGAAAGAAATAAATATACATTTATTCAGACATAAAGGAAATACAAAATTTCCCTACATGTAAAAAACCATGTTGTTTATTTTTAATTTTTATTATTTATTATTGTTTATCATTATTTATTGTTATTTATTATTAGAAAAATTTTAGAGTGGATATTAGGAAAAATTTCTTTACTGAAAGAGTGGTCAGGTGTTGGAAGAGGCTGCCCAGAGAGGTGGTGAACTCACCATCCCTGGAGGAGTTCAAAAAGCATGTAGACGTGGCATTTCAGGGCATAGTTTAGAAGCATGGTGGTGTTGGGTTGGTGGTTGGACTTGGTCATCTTAGAGGTCTTTTCCAGCCATAATGATTTTATGGTTCTATGGTTCTAAACTGTAGAAATATGCCAAGTAATCAACTTGAAACATTAAGCCCAGGGGTCTGCCAAAAACCTGTTTTGCTTCAGAAGTTCTGGGACTGATTCAGGGCTTTGAATTCCCCTTTCCATGTTGATCCTGCATCCAGAGGTTCAGTTTCAGGCAGGATTTTTTTGTTTTTTTTTCCCCTTTACACACAGTTTGATAGTTTTTCCTTACCAAGTCACAGCTTCAAAGCTTCCAAGTATTGATAGTAAGTCCTATATGCTGTATAAACAATATGTTTTATTTAGGATAGTGAAAAAGAAGGACCTGAAACTTGTAAAAGAAGCCAGTCCTTTCTGTGAAGGGTCCTGCTGCAAGCAGAAAGCACCTGGACAACCTCCACCTCCTCAGCAGTGAAAGGGAACTGTACTTTCTCGCTTACTGTGTAGGCTCCTTGGAGAGTGGAATACATGGTCCTACTCAAATGATCCTGTGTAAACCTATGAAATTATTGTGAATTCCTGAGTATCATCTGGAGCCTGACTAAACCCCATGCCTATGTGTATCAATGTCTTAGGTTGTTGATAATATTCAGCATTTGGTTGTCAGAAGGGGAAGGAAATGAACTATGATGTTCTACTGGCGAGGAGACAATTAGAGACAAATCTACTTTCCTGCATACGTTAATAACTCTCACTGCTGCTTCAGATATCAAAGAAGTTATGTGCATGATAATTTTAGTGTCAACATTTAGGCTGAAACACCACAATAGTCATTACGTGGACACTGTGGAAGAAGTGTTATGTAATATATTACCTTTACTTTCTGTTTTTCAGTGTGTGTTACAATGGTCAGATGGTGTCATCTATATGGAGTTTAGAGAGGGGGAAAAAAGCATGGAAAACTCTTTTAAATCTGGAAGAAATACAGTATGCTTGCACTCTTTCATCATTAATGGGACAGCAGTACTCAGTATCTTTCCTGTAATCCTCAATACTATAAAGACTTGAGTATTCATATGGGATTTTCACATTACTATTTCTGTAAATAACATATTTATGCAGCTTTGCTGTGGCATGGAATAATTTTCAAACCAAGAATAGTAAGATACAGTTGAGGAAAAAACTCTCACTTAAACAACTTGATCAGAATCCCTCTATACAAAAAGGGATTGATATACAGAATGATAGAATTGAACTTATCAAATCGATGTGAACATAGGAATGGCCTTTTATATCCTCTTACAACTCAAAAATAGTTTCCTTTTGTTAAAATAAAGACTGTTTGTAATTTTTGCAACCCTAGAGGATGTGCTGTGATTAGTCACTTCCTCATCCTTGTACCCCTGTTTAGATTTATTTAGTGTCATTAATACGGAGAGAAGAAAGGGCCAAGTTATTTCTGTTCTGTTTTCTCCTGGGCTTTCAGAGTTTTTTTTTTTTTCTGCTGATACTTTGTTCTCAGCTGTAGATATTGATGCACTTCTCATACTGTCAAAATAAATAAGCTTTGCCAGAATTGAAGGGATCTTAATGCCTAACTGTAGTATATAGTACTAGCAATAAAATTTAATAAAGAATTTCTTTTTGCAATCAATTAGAAAGTATTCCTACAAACAAAAAGAGAAGAGTGGGAATAATTTCCTTCGTGAAACATCTATAGAACACTTTTACATATGAAAAACGTTTTATAAATGCAGTTTTTACTTTCAACATAGTCCTGAAAATATGTGTATATATATATAGAATATATAAAATACATATATTTTTAGCAAGCCTACTACTGTTTCTACTTAAAATATTGAAGTTAGATTGCTCAGAATAATGACTGCAGCTGTGATATGCCTTCACATAGCTGAAGCCAAGAGATAAAGCTGCTGCTTCTTTTAAAAAATATAGACTAGAAAAACAGTATTTTAAAATATAATTAATACAGACTTTCAACTTCTCCCATCAAGGGACATCTCCCTGCTTAGTTCATTAGTCTCTCCATCAGGCTATATGAAAGCAAATAATCTTTTTCTTCTTTCTCAACATTAAAGAATATGTATTCATGTGCATTTTTCTAGAGGGTGATCTTATAAATGTTTTGTCTGTTTACTTAGATGAAGGCAATTGGAAATCCTAAAGTTGGAATTAAAAATATTTATTTTGCTTTAAATTAAATCCTATTACTACTGGTTTCCCAGCAAAAAAAAGATTTGTAATGATTTCCCTTTCAATTTGAATGCCATCATTTTTGTCTCCATAATTTAGGAAAACAATACCTAATCTTTTGGTGTTAATTCCTTTTGCTAGAATGTTTATAATTTCTGGTAAGGAAACGAAATATAGAAAATTCTCATCAGAGTTTGGAAACTAGATCACATTAATTCATTGTATCAATTTCACAGAGTCCAGAGAAGTGCTAAAATAGTTTTTAACAGTAATGGATCAATCCCAAATATAGCATATGAGGTTTCCCAGAGAGGGCAGTGGAATGACTTATATTTTCTAAGTTTGATGCATAGTTAAATGTATTGATGAGTTGGAAAGGTGAGGTGGTATTTAGTGTCTTGTCAGGTAGCCATGTTAAGAGTTAAACATCTAGCCTAATCTCAGTTTGCTAAATAGACAAAGGAGAATGCCGCTTATAGGTGATTCATATCCTCATGAAGTTTATATCAAAGGTAAAATGGAATGAATCACGCTACTAAAATCCTCAGCTATCTCTAAAATGGTAGACTTGATGACTAGTTTAGATTACATGATTAACCTTGGTTGGTTAGAGTTAAGTGAGAGTAATCCCATCCACAGTGGTTTTACATATAAGCATAATCCAGCATCATTAAGACTTCTAGAAAACTACACTACTGACTTCAGAGGAAAAATCAAGTCTGTGTCAAAGAGTGATGTATATATAGGTGACCACCACTCTTTCAGTGAAATTTGAAGAATGTTCTACAAAGCCATAATGGGAAAAAGAAAATACATAGAACCGTTCTGTATTGTGAGGAAGAATTAAGGAAGTGTTGTAGGTTGCGGTCAGTTGGTCTAGTAGCTGTAGAATTTTCAGGTGGAAGCAGATTGAAGTAATTTTGAAGCAAGGTCTTTAGATTATGTTGCAGATGATGAAGAAATGGTGTTTGTGGATTAAATGATACATGACAAAGAGCAAATATTACTCATGGGAGAGTTTGAATTTTGTGAAGTAAAAAAGGGATGTTAAGTTTGAAATGTGACTTTTTATATTTTCCAGTGTTGCATATTTGCACATGATCTATTTCCTTTAGAAAACAAAACCAAAACAAAACAAAAGCAAAAATTGACATATTTTAGTCTCTAATGTATAAATAAGTACAAAAAATAAAAAACAGAATAAAATTTGTTAACTGGTACTATATATTTGGGGTTTGTTTCTAAACTTTTTGTCTAGGCGGCTATGAGAAAAGTGAGGTTAAATACTGAAATTGTCTTTTAAAAAACATCATTAACCATGTAAGCATTTTTGTGAAAGACAAGTATACTTCATATTGAGAATTAATTCATGTTGGGCTGAATATACATTACAGACATAAAGGGTAGCTATATGAAATCCTTTAATACTGGAAATGTTAGATAGTTGTGTACCACATTTTTCTCCCACAGAAGTACAGTCTCTTTGTCTTATAATAGCAGTAGAGATGTTCTGAGCATTTTACATTTTCATAGTTGCTGATTTGTTTCCAACTTGCTTCAGCTGAAACCCTGCTAGCGGGGCAAAGGCCTAAATTTTGGTCCTGGATCTGATTTTCTGCATTCTGTGTTGGATAGTCATTTGCTAAAACTCAGAAATTATTCAGAAAGTAGACTCGAATCCAGATCTGCCAACTGGGTGATGAAAGAGCAGCCCTGCAGAGAAGGACTTGAGGATACTGGTGGATGAAAAACTGGACATGAGCCATCAATATGCACTTACAGCCCAGAAGGCCAACCATATCCTGGGCTACATCAAAAGAAATGTGGCCAGCAGGTTGAGGGAGGTGATTCTCCCCTTCTACTCTGCACTCATGAGACCCCACCTGAAGTACTGCATCCAGCTCTGGGTTCCTCAGCAGATGACATGGACCTGTTAGGGCGGGTCCAGAGGAGGGCCACGAAAATTATCAGAGGGTTGGAACACCTCTCCTATGGATAAAGGCTGACAGAGTTGGGGCTGTTCAGGCTGGAGAAGAGAAGGCTCCAGGGAGACCTTATTGTGGCTTTAACCCCCCTTAAAGCCTTAAGGCCCCTTAAGGGAGTCTTATAAGAAAGAAAAAGACTTTTCATGAGGGCCTGTAGTGACAGGACAAGGGGTAATAGTTTTAAAATGAAAGAGGGTAGGTTTAGGTTAGACATAAGGAAGAAATTTTTTACTATGAGGGTGGTAAGACACTGGAACAGATTGCCCAGAGAAGTTGTTCAACACATTGTAAGTGTTTAAGGCCAGGTTGGATGGGACTTTGAGCAACCTGATCTAGTGGGAGGTGTCCCTGCCCACAGTATAGGGGGGTTGGACTAGATGACCTTTAAACGTTCCTTCCAACCCGAACCATTCTATGATTCTATGAACTTAAACTGCTTAGTTTTGACTGGAGTCATTGCCCCATGGTTGTTTTCCTCTAGTACAATATTTTGAAAAAGTATGAGGTCTGCTTAGTTATGCGGCTTTGGTCAGCTAAGCCTCATATGCTTCCTAAGGCAGTTGCCTAAAGTCTAAAAAGAAGCAGAAATTGTTACATCCTTTTCCATAGTATTTACTGAGTGCTAAATTCCAGACAGATTTCTATTTGTGTGGAAATTTCAGTCCCTCTTTAGAGGAGCCTGAATGTGTAATGAGTCTACTTGTCTGAATTTTCCGTCATAGTAAGGATTAGAATTTGGAGGAACTGAAGCAGCAAAGTTGCAATGACCTAACTAAATATTCTAGAATTACTTTTGATCATCTGCTACTCTTTTAAGTTGCTCATTTGTGTGAAGAGGAGGAAACATGTTTCTGAGGCGAGAACTGTAAGGAGATTGAACTGGAAAATGATTGTGAAGGGAGAGGAGTGGTTAAGTGGTGGAAGGAGACTGGATGTGAAGGAACGAATTTTAAAAAATATGAATATGTGGTCGCATAACTGAAGACTGTGTCAGAGTGCATAACTAAAGAAGCATCATCTAAGTTTGTGTATTCTTTTACATTTTGAATATTTAATGGACTTAAGGCATATATTTATGATTTTTCTCAGATTTTTAAAAACAAAAACCAAAAAGCCCTAACAAATCTTTGCCTTTTTTTGCCCCAGCCTTTGTCTCTATCGTTCTAGTTCTTCCCCCCAGTCCTTGTGGAAGTTCAGTGTTTCTTTTTTTTCCCCAATATGTGTCTCTGTGTGTCTGTGTGTGCGCGTGTGGTATCCATGCATGGTATAGGGATTTTTGGAGAGGCAGAAGCTCTCTTTCTATTTATGATACCATACTCCACTCCAGCCTAAAGCAACTGGAAGCAGCCAGTACAGAGAAGTCACTGACCCTTCATATGGTTGGGCTGGAATATGTACTATGAATGTATGAGGATGAGGTACACTCTTTGTTCAGTCCTAGGAATGGCATGAAGCTTGACCAGGCTCACTGAAGAAGGGATCAGTGGAGATACTGTCTGTTCTAAAACTAGAATTCAAACACAAAATATTAAGTGCCGTAATAAATTCTGGTTTAGATATATTTTCATACAGATAGCAGAGACATACAGTGACTCCATCTCCCAAACATATTTTAACACAGAAAAGGTAATATTTTCTTCTAGTTTTGATTTTTCCTGAAGTAGAACTAGAGAAAGAAATATATATTATATATGCATATTCAAGTGAAATAGTAATTTTTAATATTGGTCTAGGAATTGGAAGAAAACAACCTTAAAACATGTCATGCCAGTCTCATAAGAAATGGTGCTATTCAACGGTCATGAGTAACAGCAACAAGTGCAATAAAAAAATGTTATCGCTGCAGACATCCTTGATGAATACCACATGAACTCAAATAAAAATATTTCTATGTATGAAATTTCATTGGAAGTGCTTTTATTGGCAACTGGGTTTAATGCTAAACAAAGAGGACCAAAAAAAAATCTCTATGCTAGTAGGAAAATTCACCAGACAGGCTAGTAAGAACATCGTGCTGTTATCCCAGAGAGGAAATCAGTACCTTCTCACTTGAAACATGAAAAAAACCTCAAACTGAAGATTTCAAAATATTACATTTATTAAAGTTTTCTTTATTTTCCATCTGAAATTGAAACAGTTTTGTTACAAATGGCACACAGATTGTCAGCTGTTACATATAAGCTAAACCTGAAGGAATGTATCACCATCACCTGCCTGCTTATTTTAGAAACACTGATTCAGCCAGGTTTCTTAATTGCACAGATACTATGGAAACTCTTACTACTGGGAAATGAAACAACTGCTGGAGGTGCCCATCTACTCTTGTTTACTCTTCTGTGCAAATATTTTATCTTTGTAAGAGGCAAGCTCCTGTCTCTACTTTGGACATACATTGGTTTCACAGTTCTGACCAGAACCAGAACTATTTTTGTTCAAGGACTCTGTGAATCACTTCAGTCACTACCCTTTTTGAAAGGTAAATATGTTTAAAAAGGTTACATGTAAAAACAGCAGTCTCATGTAAGTTTTGCTTTAACGAATATCTTCCCACCATACAAACTAAGTATTTCAAGTTTTCCGACACCTTCTCCTACTGTGCAGTTGACTGTTATAACTTGCTGTGTCTTAATTGACTAATTGAAGAGCTGATCTGTAATACCAAACTTCATTCCTTTGCGAAAAAAGAATGTGTTCTCTCTCTATTATTCATATAGCTTTTTGTCTTCATGGGGAAAGACTTCCAGAAAAATTACTATGGTGTTTTACTAGACATTTTGTGGCCTTCTGCAGCTTACTCTCCAGCTAGTCCAGTAAGGAAGTTATATCTTTTTTATATGAATGCCAAAATCCAAAATGAAGTTTCCAAGGTCACTCTACAATTCATAGTGTCTGTAAGTGTATCAAAATGGCATACGTGGAAGAGTTGGCACAAATTAGGCATGATGTTGCAAACCAATAGATGCTGTTTAGTGAACAGGGTCCATGAAAATTAAGGACCAGACTGTTATATTCTTAGATACTCTTGTTTGTTACTGAACAGAAAGGGTTTATTCATGATAAATTACTACTTAGTATAGTCTCATGGTGGCAATCTAATTCATGCGCATGTAGTCCTTTCACTTGCTTACTACTGGGACAAAAAATAATAAAAATATTTTATGCAAATATTAGCTCTGTCAAAGCTCACATAGTATAAATGCTGTATGGGAAGTTTGAAAATCCTTTTTATTATAAATGTGCCGTTCAATACATTCAGTAATAACTACTATCACTATTAATATTGATCAGCTACTATGACTGTTGATCAGCCTGGCTATTAATAATACATTTTTTCTGAATTGACAAAAAAAGCAAAGAAAGGGAAACCAATGTATGTTAGCTCTTTAAATATTTTCCATGAAGGCAATAATAGCCAAAGGTTAAGAATGGTTGATATTTTTTTTAATAATGTGCAACTTGTTAGTATCTTTCAGTGAAGAAGAGAACAAAAGTGTTCAAGCATAAAAACTATTCATTTGATGTTATTCAAAATCTGACTTGGATAACCTTAGATGCTTTAACAGTGCTATGGGGTGTTCCCTCTTCAGTGGTATCTCCAGGAGAGTAACGTGAAGAGCATAGTGGGTCTGACTGAAGTCCATCAAGTCTGGTATCTTATCTACATCACTGGCTACTAGCAGGTGCCTAGAAAAACTGCAAGATGAGTATAAGCATACTTTCCAAGATGCACCTTTTTCTTCTAGTTACATGTGCTTGGGAGACTTTCTAAGCCAGAGGTTGTATCTTTCCTTTTAAAATGTTCTGACAGATTTTTTTTTTTCTTCTAGTAATTTTTATTCTGCTACAGTTTAATTGCTTTCTTGTTGAAATGATTTCTACTGTTTAGTTATGCACTAGGTGAAAATATATCTCCTTTTGTTTTGAATTTATGAGCAGAATGAGAGTTTTGAGTAATGAAAACAGAGGAAAGAAAAACAGAAAAGAAGAACACTTTTTCTTACCCTTGTAATGCTGTGGGCCTCTCCAACTTTCCCCCTCAGCAGTCTTTTTTGCAGGCTATAAAATTTAAGTCTGTTTAGTCTCCCTGTACAGAAGCTATTTCATACCTTCAATCATCCTTATAGTTCTTATTTACATCTTTTCTGATAAGATTGTGAGGTTGAATTTGCATGCAGAACTCAGATTAGTCAGTGAGTGCATGTAGGGCTTAATTACACTTTATGTTTGTTTCCTCTAACTTTTAATAATTTTAAACATTCTGTTCACTTTTTTGACTCTTATGGTTTTATGAACACATTACTTCAACATTCCATCTACTCTGCAATAGTTCTTCTGAGTCCTAACAGGTAGCTTAGAGCCCAGGGGTATGTGTGCAAAATTGGGCTTTGCTTGGGCATGGTGTTACTGTACCTGTCTCATATGGAATTTCTCAGTATCACAAAGTCTTTCTGCACCTCTTTGCATAGCCTTTCTGTAAAGCAAAGCAAGTGAAATGGCAGCTGAAATTCAGTATCTATTGCATCCATCATGCAACTAAACAGCTAAAAAATCTGGAAAAAGGTTTAAAAATACAGTAAACAGTCAGACCTTTTCCTTGCACTTTCTTTGATTGCTAATTACATATGCAGTGTTTTGCCTTAGAAGCATAGAAATATCAAAGTAATTAATAGAGTATCATTAAGAAGATCAGATTGAAGAGTAAATAATAAAATGCCTTTATTGAATAAGTATTTGAAAACTGAAGGAAGGAAGGAGGGAAGACAGGAAGGAGGAAGGGGAGGAAGAAAGGCGGATGGTAGAATCAGCATATGTGTTAGAAATTCAGCTAGTGCTATAGTTGATCTGATGTGATGTAATTAGTGAAGACATGCTGGCTTATATCAACTGAAGAGCTGCAAAGCATGACAGTTGGCTGGAAGAGGCCAATGCTGAGATAAATCAAAGATATTTAATAATATGCCTGTTTTGTTGATGGCATTTTCTTTTACAAATGGCATGAAGAGGAAATTTGGGAAGTGCGTGTAGGGGTGTCTCATGTTCTCCAAGTGCTGTGGTTGTAACATGACTATACTTTTATACGTGACCTTTGATATTCTCTTTCCTGGCTCTATTTGTTTTAATAGCCTAAAGAATCAACACTTTATAAATGCAAACATGGAAAAATACCTGTTATATCACATGGCAAGAATCACAAGCAAGGTTTGCTTAAATTTTTAATTATTTTATTTATAATAAATGTGGTTGTTCATCACCAAATTATGATTATAAACTGCAGAATGCAGTGAACCGTACACTTATTTTCACAGATTTTTCTGTGACATTGTAAAAACATTGTTTGTATGGACTGGATGACTCCAGCTGACAACCGTACCGTGAATTATACATCTTCTTCAAGTATAGGTTACAATGACGCAAAGAAGATATAGTTACTGTGTTTTAGCTGAAGCATGAAACAACATTTGGCTGTCTGTCCAGCAAGCGACTGTGGAAAATTTAATTTTACAGTTTCTTCCACAAAACCCATACCTTCAATGTTTCCTGTATACATATGATTGCATTCCACCCTGAGTAAGAAAAGTTGCAGATAGCAGGGTAAACTGGGAGTCAGGTGTGCTAAGGGTGTACTAAAGGTGAGCACTTTCAGAATTTCAAGAGTAAATCTTGCAGCCGTGGTCTAAGAACCAGTACGATGTGGATTGAATTAATAATTTATAGTTGGTGGAATAAAAACTGTGGTGTTGGCAAGGTTTTCTACTCATAGGGACAAGAATAATTTTAAACTAGGTAAAGCTTGTTTTATCATAACTGCTAATTGACTAGTCACCTTAACTAAAATAGTGTTTTTTTCAAATAACTGCTGTTTTCTCTGCCTTTTTATGTTTTGTAACAGAAATGTTCCCATCAGATGAGATGTAAGACAGCATGACATAATGCAGTCTGGTGTAACATAAGTGAAAGCTAACATTTTGCAATATTATTCTGCTCTCACTGATGGCCATGCACAGCCTCCCAAAGGCATGTCCGCTTCTATTGAGCCATGCTAATTGTTTCCCCCTCTGATTTTGTCTCCTGGAAGCAAGATACATATGTAATGAATCTGAGCCTGTATGTGCAGAGTTGATCCTTCTCTCACTGAAATCTATAGAATCCTTGTCATTGACTTCAATGGGAATATGATCGCAGTGCTGAACACTTCAATAGTCAGATACATTGTGTTATTGTTCAGAAAGGTGAGGATGTCAGGATCAACCCTTTCCACCCCCCATCACCCCCATACCTCAGCTATTTTAATTAAAGTTAGATCCCTTGATTATCACAAATATCAAAGCTTTTATTTTAGGCCTAGAGAAAGAACTGGTGATGTTGTATTTGTACCTTGCCCAGAAAATTATTGGCATTAGAATACTTATGGACGAAGAGCCATAAGGATATCTTCTGTGAGTGGTAAATTAAAAATGTCCTAGAGAAACCCATCTCCATGTTTTTTTGTGGAAGCAGTGACTATGAACATCAGAATAATTCACAGGTCTGAGGGCAATTCTGCACCATAGACCTGGCACGGACATGGCAGATCAGCCTACATTTCACCCACCCTGGCACAACCAGGTTTAGCAGTGCCAACATGAATAGCATCTACTTGCTGTGCTGCTTCTGGCTCTCCGTTTCCTGTCAGTCACACGGGCTCCTGAGGATGAGTCAGTGGTGCAGGCGGCTTTTTCTTCTGTACAGTATTTAATGTAAAATGAACATAACAGCATATTGCTTGTAATATTCCCGCAAAGGGTAGATCTCTTCTACCTATTTCAAATATACCTTAATCAAGGATTAAAAATCCCTTTGAGCAATCCAGTTCAGAACTAGTCCCTGAGAGAGTGCTTGTATGTTACGATGTAGAGGCAGTATGTGAGGGCCGAGGCCAGATGAAAAGGCCTGAAGGAGTGCAAGATCAGTTTCTGCAATTTCATGTGCTTCACCTCACATAAATAGTTGAATATTTGAGTGATTCTTCAATTTGGTATTTCAAAACAGCACCCACCATAATTCTACAAGAAACGGTTATGTAGTATAACCAAACCAACTCTGAGAAGTACTGTATCTCATGAAGTGGTGCACTGTTAGGAGAAATAATTTCTTTAAGTATGTAATATCATAAATATCCTCTTACATGTTTTACAGTTCCAGCTTGTACTTTCATCTTAAGTTCCTTAATTTATTTGAATTCAATTCATTGTGTAAATTTTTATTTCTGTAACTTATCTGAGTCATGTGCATGGGCTGAATGTGTTTCATTAGTAAATATATATACCATATACACTATTTAGAAAGTATTATTCTAATCAGCTGTAGCTTAAAGCAAATGTTAATTGCATTTTTGTCACAATTCACAACATCACTTGCCATTATTTACGAATCTGAATAATTGCTTGAGATATACACAATGGAGAACAAAACTGAAACATTGTATTTAGTATGGGAGAAATAAAACTTGATCTTATGTAGATCAAGAAATAAGAAAAATATCTTAGTCTTTAGTTGTTTACTCCAGTATGAACTGGGAGCACCAAATCAGACTGGCAGCATTTCTGGACCTACTTGAATTGGTGTAGATAGGGCCAAGGGATTTGGAACAATGCTGAATCACACCTATAGTTACTCATGCAATTGTGTTTCTTGTTGATGCTGCAAGATGGTGGTTAGCTGCTCAGTTCTGAATATTGCTGTGCATAAATGTCAGCTACTGACATCATGACTCAGGCACAGGAGCTGCATCACCCTCCATTCCATCCCATTGCCGCATTAAAATCATTAATTACTTTAATACTGTGCAAACATATCAGTAAGATACAAAACATAAGTCACTAAATTTCCCGTGGTTAAGATTATTAGAACAAATCATTTTAGATCCAGTCATGAATGCCTCAGGCAGCTGTACTTTGAATTTATAATCTCCAGGGAATATTTGTCTGTTGCGTCATTCCCACCCTGGTAATGTTAATGAATATCATAGGTTGTACATGTTTTGTGTGTGTAAATTTATTAACACTAGAAATGCGATGAAATTCTTATTTTACACATGCACATATTGTCATACTTCCTGTATTTTGATTATATTTAACTTTGTTAATGCTGTAATATTGTTTGCTGTGTTATATTGTTAATTTTTCATAGGAGAATCCTTTTTATATATGCATTGCATAGGACAGTAGTGCCCATATTCTGATTTATATAAAATACAAATCTAAATAAGAAGCACAATTATGTATATGGAAATAATATACCTGTCAAGGGGAATGTTTCATGATTTCTTGCAGGAGATCTATAGAATATCTTTTTTTTATGTGAAAGCTAAAATTCTTCCTGCAAAATGCATTTGTATTAGCAAAGGTGATTGTTTTAACACTAAAATCTAATGTAATGTCATCTGATCTTTCTAAATTAAATTCTAAATATAACTCTTCCGTCTTTGAAAATGAAACTTCTCTAATGACTATTGAAGAATTTATTGTCACTCATTCTCTTTCTTCAAGTTATGACTTAGCCATCTAATTTGGAAGACAGTATTTGTCCTTCTCAGTTGATGTCAGTTGACTCTGCACTGGTAATTAAAGCACACTGAACTAAAAGGTTCTGTTTTAAATGCAACGAAAGCATGAATTAAAGTAGGAGAGGTGAACAAATTTGAAACCTTTTCCAGACTGATTCTGTGGTCAGACACAGACAAAAAATGCTGGAAAGCCTGCTGGATAACAAAGTAATAACTGTCAGAGAAGGAAAGGTATTTAGAGTAGGTGATGCTCATGGAAAGTTAAAATGAGACAAATGGATTTTTCCCAGTTTTCAGAACTGGACTTTTTGACAATATGCTTTTTTAGGAATAGTATAAAACCAAACTGCTTGAACTGCGTTACTCTTCTCAGCCTCATGATGTAGGCATCCAGTGACAAAGATGGTACTAAAAGAACCTGTTCTTAGATCCTGGTATGTGAGTAAGGCTGTCAGTAAAGTGGTCTGGGAGAATGACATCAATTAAAAATGAAAGTCAAAATGACAATACTGAAGTGATCAGATTTGGTACAGACTGTTATCCTGTATGTTGCAGGAGTCTGGCAGAAGGGAAATAAAGAAGTCCTCTTTTCAGAGTAGCTTGCCTACGGTTGAGTTGCTCCTATTCCAGTGAAGCTCAGAAGAGAATCTGGATTATTGTCTCAGTACTTCACAAACAATGAAATCAGCACTTTCCTTTTATTTACCTGAGCTATACCATACTCTCTCATTCTACCAGCTGTTGCTAAGCAACTGTAACAGTAATAGTGATGTTTACCTAAAACCTCAATTTATTTTACTTTAATTTAGAAAAGCAAACAAATACAATCCACCATGTCTTCAGTGATCTCCATCTGCAGAATGAGTTTGCATCTATGAAGAATAGTCTTGTTTTAAAGGGCACTAAATCTGTCTTGAGCTCAGCATTTTACAATATTAGATCTTATCCTTTGAAACAGAACTTTTTTCAACACCACCTGCTACATATTTCAAATCTGGTATACAACTTGCATTGTTTTTTTCTCTTTTTTAATGCATTTTCTTTCCTTTATTTTGATGAATCTTAAAAACAATTGGAGTACATGCAAAGGAAGAAAAAAGAGAATTTGGAGAACTTTGCTTTGCTGAGCTAAAATCATTATTTTTGAAGGAAAAGGGCTAAAACAACCTCATATAATCTAGTTGCTTTTAACTAAATCTGCTTTGTTGGAAGGAAGGACTGTCAAGCTGTAGCCTTGAGAGAGCAATTAGGGTGTGGGGTTTTTTTTTGTGTCTACTAGCAAGTGGCACTGAACTGATGGTGTTATAGACTGGATTTTTAAAAAAGCATTAAAAGCCCTTTAAAAAAAATGTTTTCCTGCAGAGAAACATATTTTGCTGCATTTTATTTCCCCATTAACTTGTATGAATACTGATTTATTGGTCTTTTTGGACATTCCAGTATTGAAAAGGGAACATGAAATATCTTTTTCTCAATTTATAATGGCAACGTAATCTGGCTGATGTATAATATACGTTTCAGCACTGAGGACTTCATTAAAATAAAGAAAAAAGTTCCACATACCAGCAATTAAGATGTTTTGCTCTGGTACATAGCAAAGCTACCATTATGGCAGGATTTGTTTCAGAACTTCTTTCTGAAGAGTAATATTAATCTTTAACCTTCAGGATGATTTAATTTAAGTTGGGTGCTAGATAAAGGCTTAAATATATATATATGAAATTGTGCACAAAGCTATTGCCTGACTCTCAGAGTAGTAATCTGAGACTTTAAAAACACTAGATTTTCTGTTTCATCAACACAATCAATGAATATATATCCTGCGGCTAGAAGTAAGGTCTGAATTTAAAATATTTTATAGACTGATGAAGTTGCAGTCACTTTGCAAATGCCTGCATCAGAATTTAAGGTTAATACATGCATTCTAGCATTTACCAACCGTTCATCTTATGTGAGAAGACCTAGTGAAGGCCCTAAACTAGTCACAGATGAAAATTGCAGGGTTTGAATGGATCTTTATTTAAAGGAAATCAACCTAGATTTTGCAATTTAGGTGCCATTTTTTCTTTATTTTTAGCTTTAGCTGCCAAGCTACAGAGCATTTAATGATTCAGAGGCAATTGATTTTGCTAGGAAGGGTTGAATTTGGCAGCCAACAGAGGTGAGGCTGCCCCATCTCTGTGCCCCAGATGCAGGCAGTGACAAGGCTGAGCAGCTTTTCCCAGTAGGCACATGCACACACAGCACATGTATACACCTCATATATATGTATACATATGGTTGGCTACACAGATTAACAGAGGCGGACACGCTCAGCACTCACATGAACTCACGCAGCACCAGCAGCCACCCCCCAACACATAGAGCTGACGACAGCTCCCCTGGTCTCCAGTAGCTACCCTGCTGTGGTCTCATCCTTGGAGAAACCCTCCTGGCTTCCCCTCCATGTCACCTGCTTGCCAATTATGGACGGAACACCACAAACACTCGCACACTCACTCACACACCCACGCTGGCTCCTGGTGCTGCACTGCAGCCAAACGGGCTCTGGCCCTGGTCCCACCTGGGGCTGGCACTTGGTGTCACTCACTGGGGTCTCCCCGGTCACTGACCCCCAGGTACATGTGCTCTCCAGCCCACAGTCCAGCCCAGCTGCTGGCACCCCGACCTGTGCTCGCCCCAGGCTGGCACAACCCACCCACAGGCCCCTACGACCCCTGTGGGAGTACGGCCAAGACAGGCCACTATTTACACTTGACCAGCTCTGTTTGTCCCCTCACACCTCCGTTTTCCCACAGTTGTTCCTCCCCAAGTCATCTAAATCCATCCCTGGGCTGGGACCGTCTTGAATATGTTCAGATATCTGTAGTATGGCAGCACTGTGGCGTTAGTTCTCCCTGATGCTGAAAGGTGATGGCGGACACAGCAAGCAGATGTCGGCACGGCGCAGGCGGCCACTGCATGAGATCTTTGTGCTGTTGCTGCCAGCCAGGGCATACTTCAGTTTTGCCAGCAAAAATGGTGGCTTGCAATTGTGAATCAATCTTCAGCGATACCTAAATTAAAAAGAACTTGGTACTTTCTGATTTGATTAATTCCTTGGAAAGTGCCTTTTAATGATGTTGTGAGGTTTACTTAGTAATTGATTTTTAAAGTACACTTGAAGTACCCAAATGCTGTTTAGAACAATCCTCAGAAAATAGTGCCTTTGCCTCTCTGGCCATTTGACATTTCTGTTCTTGATTAAAGTTAATTTAGGAAATAACAATTTTATTGGGTAGTAACATTGTCAGAAGATAGCTTCGGGATATACTAATGAAGAAGAAGTGATAAGGGCCCGGTGCAGAGCACAGCCAGCCGGTGGCAGGGGCTGGCATGGGCTTGCAAGCCTCGGTGGAGGCAGGAACCACTGGTAGCTTTCAGGGGACATCAAGGAAGGTAGCATATTAAAATACAAAAGAAAAGAAAAAAGGGTAGTTGCAACAAGGTGTGCAACCACCTATTTATGACTTACAGCTATCTACTGCTCCACCATCTCAATGGCAGCAACAATTTAAATCTGTAGATACCTGTTGTAGTTCAACAGGAAATCTTTTCTGTTCTACATATGTGTAACACATCTTTGAACTATCAGGAACATTTGGTTTCTCCCTTGTTAAAAATCATATTTGCAAGATGGTTGCTGTCATGAGGTTTGCTGCTCAAAGTCTTTTAAATTATGGCTAATACTTACTGCAATACCAAAGTTCCTGCAAGTGTGAACGTACATGTTAGAGGAGTCATAACTGCAAACGTGAGGTGCTCTGGGGATGTGAGAGATGTGCATTTGAATTTTCTGTGCCAGACAGAGAATTTGAAATCTGTGATGGCTCTAACCATCAACTTTTATAATGAAGGCCTCATAAATAAGGATAAGAGAGAGATGATGGAGTCAGGGATTCATCCTGCCGTATATGCAAAGAAAGTGATTAGTGCTGTTTTGTGCAGACTGATAGAGGGAGCTAATCCCAAGGCAAGGTGGGTGAATGCATGTGTACCACTGAGATCCCAGTAAGATTTAGGGGCTGCTGGGTCCTCTCTGAAGGCTTTCCTGGAAACAAAATGTTAGCGTCCGAGAGCATTGCAGGCCAACATTGTAAAATTAAAAACTATACTTCTTTTGAACACAGCTGGAGCAAGTAGCCTGCAAGATAGCCTTGCTAGGCCAATAGATATTCAGAATATAAAGTGAAGTTAATTAAGACAGCAAAAAATATATATGTTTTGTTATTCCCATGCCTGAACTGTTCTTGATGGAAAATTGCATCTGTTCAAAGTTGAAAAATTGGTAGAACTGGTTGTGGAACAAACAGAAAAAATAAACAGTAATGTTACAAGCACCATGTGTTATCTAGAGCTTAAAAGACAATCAAGGAAAAAATTGCATCACTGCTAATGAAATCTCCAGCTCAATGCACCTGAGATGCCCATACTTAGAAGGGACTGAGGGGAGTTAAGGAACTAAAGGCTGGAACACCTGAAACTTGTGTTAGGAAACTATATTAAAGAAGAGAATTGATTGATACATGGTTAAATATGATATATTGAAGAAGAATCAAGGCTTTATTTTAAAACTTTATGCTTTTCAAACCAATTTGAGTTCTCTGAATGAGTCAATCTGAATGTGGGTAAAGTTGATCAGAATTTCCAAAAGACATTGAAAAAGGAAACAAATCAGGAAAGTCTGTACCTTGCTAAAAGATTGGCTAAAATTTGTGCCTCAGGGATAGGAGAAAATGTCCAGTGTTTACAATGGAGGGAGTCACCATCGCACTGCAGAGAGGTCTGTGCTGGCATCCGTTATGTTCAGCACACTCATAAATGATCTGCAAAAGAGGGTAAACAGTGAAGTAACCGTGATGATAGGAAGTTATGTGGTAATGAAGATTGTGAAGAATTCCAAAAAAGGCCTTATGTGACCAAGTAAGGGGATGTTGAAGTAGTTGATGACATTCAGAGTAGATGAATGTGATGTGATGCACATAGTTATAAACTGTAGGAAATCTACAGAGGAAAAAAACATAATAAACCCTAATTTTCCATGTAAAATGACAGGCTCTAGCCTCACTGTAATTCTGGAGGAAGAGAATCTTGGTTATAATACATAATCCTATAAAAATGTCAGGCTAATACTTACCTTAGTAAAAGAACAGCCTAAATTAGTAAGAGAACAGAAAAAGGATTAAAAATGTCACTGTGTAAATTATGTGTATACATTTTCAATATTACAATAAATTCTGGTATCCCTAACTTGTGAAGGGTGTAACAAAGCTGCAAAAGGTTCAGAGAGAGGTGATAAAATGTCTTTAGTACAAAGAACAGCTATATAAAGTAGAACTTTTGAACTTGGAAGAAGAAACTGGGACATGGTAAAGGTCAATAAGATGGTAAGTGGCATAGAAAGCATCAATAAGAATCATCTGTATCTTCACTTTTCATAAAAAAATTTAGTGAGGTATCAAATGAACCTAACAGATGGTAGCTGCTGAACAAACACGGGTTTTTCATGTTTTAGGATTCCCTCTACAATACGTTAAAGATGCTAAAAGTTAGTATAGACTCAGAGGATGACTGGTCAAGTTTGTGGAAAAGAAATCTGTCAAGGGCTATTAAACGGAAAGACGAGGCTACTGGAATGTGTTCTTTTTAAGAAATCCCTGAGATGCAGATCTTGAAGAGGAGGAGAGTTTTCTGGCAAAGTCCTTCCTAGGTACTTCCTTTGGCTTGCTGTTGGAGAAAAGGTACTGAGCTGAATGAGCCTTTGATCTGGCCAAGTGCAGCTGTTCTTATTTACTTATTAAACTTATTAACAAAACAGTAATTCATATTAGAATCTACTTTAAAGAATGAGAGAGATACAATCTTGCTAGAGATCTCTTCTCAGCCTCACTTCTAGTTGCTGCATTCCTCTGTAGTTGCAGAATGGAAGATGCTACTCACAGTCACAACAAGAATAAATGTGACTTCATTATTATCATGATTGTTCAAAATATCTTCAGCATCACTGACTTTTCTATAGTTAGTTTTGGCACATTTTACCATTTGCTTGTTCAAAATAGACATATCTTGCAAAAAATTGCTTTCTATGTAAATATGTATGTGTATGCATATACATATACATCTACATATATGTATAAATATATCAATTTTCCACACAATGCCTTATGAATTAGAAGCAAAGAAGTGATTGCCTTTTTTCTTGTTTCTTGCAGAAGCATTTGAAACTTGAAAAAAAAAAAGTCAATGAACATGTACTTTGCTAGTTCTGATTATTAGATACTGGTAAACGGCAGGGGGTGGGTGGGTGATAAACATAGTAATGATAAATATAAAGGCCCAGGAAAACAAAAGTCCAATTTTTAGAAAATATTTTGTAAGTTTGTATTTTGTGAAGTTTATTCAAAATCTTGTGGCAAAGCAGTACTTGAATTCTACTGATTCTTAGTGATTCTACCACCCATTTAACCTCAGCATTTAAGGGAAAATTGCAGTGTTTTAAGTTTTGTTTCTCACTTAGGGGTCACAACTAAGAAATGTTGAGCCTGAGCAGGTGTAAATAGGCTGGTAAGGGATATGCAAAGAATATTCTAAGATAAAATAAGGCTGAAATCAGGGTAAATAATTTTCAACTACAAGCCAAGAATGTAATTTTTCTTAAATTACGCTTTTAATATCATAAACTTAAAATGGCTGTCCTGAAATATCTTCTTACAGACAACATATGACACAAAATTAATGCTAACAGCATAGTTTATATTCATATAAACAACGATGTGGTGTCATACTAATAAAATTTTGGCAGTCTAATACACCTTTAATATTAAAATAAATCAGTGTACTGATATTGTACTCAATCAATGACTGCACAGCTTGTGAAAAATGGCAACTTTTTTTTTTATTTGATACAAGAGCCAGAGCTAAAGTGAAGTGTATGGGTAGATTTCTTTTTAGGTTGTATTTAGTCATATTCAGCCTACCTTCTCTTCTGTGCTTACACTGAGCATAGCAGAACTACATAAACTCTGCTGATATTAATATTCTTTTAATATTTTCTTGTCGGTACGTTCCATTTCTTTACTTTGTTGACACTTTCTGCTATTAAGGCACCCATAAGAAACAAAATATTCTTAATTAATCTCATCAGTGTCCTCTTCCTGCTCTGTGCTGTCTCTACAGTCAGAAACCACATTGTTTTGTGGTTTCATTGCCAACTCCTATCTAATTTGCTGCCACCTGTCACCCAAAAGTGTCTTCATTCCTGCTCTGGAAGTATATCCTCCTACTGAATCTCTCTTAAGTGATTTGATGCTGAATTTACTCCTTAGCAGAGGTGTAACATTTGACAGTTCTGAAGGTTTTAGACTTACATCTATTGACAAAATATGTATTACACAGATAGCAGCTGATCCTTTTTCCCCAATACTGCTCTGTTAACATGCTTCATGTCTTAACAGGGCAGGGGCAGACCTAGAAAGATGTCAGTTTTCTGGGCCTGCACAGCTCTTAAAGTCTCTCTGAGTATTGTTTAGTTCGGAAGAGAGATCCTCTTTGCAGCTGCCAGTGTGCAGCAATGAGATTGCGAGGAGTTAACCATGTATTAAATTTATTCTAGGATTTTTATTGGGGTTTTTGCTGAACACTAAGTAAATAAGTATGTATTTATATATATGCATATAAAATTAAGAGCAAACCTAAATAGCATTTCACGGTAATCATTTTCCTTTATGGTTCTTTGCCTCATGTTTCTTGCGTACAAAATGAATAGGCAGCATGTTTATGAACAGGTTGAGAACTGGAGGGATATATATATACAGGAGAGCAAAAGCAAACTGGAGGAAGAAAGGGCTATGGGTGGTAAGAAATGCTTAAGTTAAACAGGGGTAAAGTGTTGGCTGCCTTGTTTATCATTAGAGTTTG
Organism: Morus bassanus; assembly: GCA_031468815.1. Taxonomy (NCBI): domain Eukaryota; kingdom Metazoa; phylum Chordata; class Aves; order Suliformes; family Sulidae; genus Morus; species Morus bassanus. The sequence goes on from CM062569.1 coordinate 91,966,291, forward strand.
TTTATTTTCCAAGAGGATAATGCACAATAACTTGAATCTACAGTAAGGAGTATAAAACACCTTTTGGAATAAAACTAGGAGCAATCACCAACAGTTGCAAAAACTTCTGTCAGCAGGTAGTAAGCACCTCTATGACCATTATGGGGGTGGGAGGGCTCATTACTACCCCAGCAATATTCAGTTTTACCTTAAGCCAGCTGTAGGGTTCCCTAAGGGATTGGGGAGGTAATTTGTTTTTCTTCCTGGAAGTCAGAAATGTAGCTAACTTGTATTTACATACTCAATTACATATGGTGTATTACATTCTTTATATACCAGAATTACAAATTTCTGCTCCCAAAAGGTGGTTCTGTCTCTGGTAGATTTTAGTTGAATTGCTAACTTGCATTTGATAGCTCTCCCCTTTCAAAGCAACTCCTTCACACCCAGTGGTAGGAAAGCTGCCGTGCAGCACAGCTTGCAGGGGGTACTTGAGTTACACAAACCAATTTCTGGATGTTGGTGACATGAAGTAGCTTATTAGAGTATTAGGGTGGTGGGCTGTCACTAAAATTTTCCTTTTCTGTTTTCAGAACATTATTTCTGTAATAATTAAATGATTTTAAATTGCTTGTGACACTTGTATGACATTTCCCCTGTGGTTGTAGGAAGAGGAATACAATGCAAAGCATCTGCAAGAATGCTGACAAGTTACAGTGAACAGTACATAGCTGAAACTTTCATGCTAAATTTATAGTGTAACAGGTTTCTTCTTCAGGAATGTTTAATAATACCAATGTTTTATTAAAGTAATGTGAATCAGTTGGTAGATATACCAGAGAAGATTTTTACTTTAAAGACCTCCTGAATCCCCATAGCCTTTTTATCTTTTCATTAGAGTTTTTATTATGTTTGAAATTTAGTAGAAAATTATTACTTATTAGTTCTTAAGTTTTAGCAGCAAATCCCTTTTATTAAATCAATTTTATTAAGATTTAGAAACCTCCTACAAGCATTTGAAAGCACTGCTCTTAAAGATTCAGTCTCAGAGACCTACTGGTGGGAAGTTAAAAATAAAATTGCAGCCTGAAATACTTTTCTGGTTTAGGTATAACAATAAAATGCTGGGATTATACTTGTTCTGAAGTACTTAAAATGCATGTAATAATCCAAGCATTACAGTGCACAGAATGTCCTTAAACTTTTCTCTGTTCAAATATTTCATTAACACTTCTCCTCAGCTCTGAGCCAGTACAACTACTGTGTGTGGGATTAACAAAATCAAGTAGGAAATTAGTAAGAGTGTGCACTGTAAGTCAAGGTTTCTTGCTGAGGACTTCCTATTAATAAGCTACCATACCCTCACAAGGCCTGTAGGATGTACAAACCAGACACAAATGCCTGCTGAGTAAACCTTTAGTGTTATTTTTTAAAAATCTTAAAAAAAAAATTTAACACTTGCCTGATCATAATACACATGGCACTAAAACTGTTATACCACAGAAATTTTGCTATGTTTTTTAAAGTATAAAAATCATAATGTTGGTTGCAACAGAATGCATAATAAATGTGTGTCTATATTTTGCTCTCTGTGTTGAAAGTATGTTTCAGAACAGCAGAAACTCTAATATTTTAGTATTTATATAAAAACTTTATAAATGGCATTCACCAAAAAGCTCTGAACACTCTCTGGCATTAAAACTGTCAGTCTGTTGAATTTATGGCATCAAGGCTAATGCTTAAATTTCACATTTGGATGAATAAGTCATACATTGTTAATACTACATAACCTCAAATAATGATTCATTGCATAAAAAGTTGGTAGGTGTCTCAGAAAATCCAGCGATGGGGGTTTTGAATCCAGAGGGAGGAAAGGTATAAATGCAATTTTATGTGGTGTTTGTAATCTAGAAAAAATATTCTAAAATTAAGTTTATATATAGCTACTTATGTAAGAGTATGTACTGGGGGAGGGGAAAAACACCAAAATACCTATTTTCTTTTCTTCTATTTCAGGTCAAAACTGTGGAGGCTTAGTACAGGGACCAAATGGTACTATAGAAAGCCCTGGATTTCCTCATGGTTATCCAAATTATGCCAACTGCACGTGGATCATTATCACAGGAGAACGTAACAGGATACAATTGTCATTTCATACTTTTGCCCTCGAGGAAGATTTTGATATTTTGTCAATTTACGATGGACAGCCACAGCAAGGCAATTTAAAAGTGAGGTAAGGTACCTTTTTTCCTTCATTTCTTTCTGTCTCTTTCTCTCTTTACCTCTCTCTTTCTCTCCTGAATATACGGTCTCATGATATGTTACAACAACGTTGTGTTTCCTTAGTTCTTCCCCAGCCAAGGGAATAGCAGTGCCCCAGGATCTCACAGCAAAAGACATTAATCCAAGTTTCAGAACCTTATGGCCCTAGCTTGTAGCATCAGTCACATCAGTCGTACTTAAATTTTGCACAGTTCAAGGTTGGTTTTGGTAAGGCCCCTGAGCACTGGAGTATGCCACGTTGCACTAGCTTATTTTTATTTATCTGCCCCCTGATGGAATCCAGATTTGGCCCAGTTTTTGAAAGAACTCTTACTGAGATGACTCTTTACTTTTCTACCATGCCTACAATATTTGAATCAGAGGATGGATATGCTGCTTGTGCTTACAGTGTCCCAGGGTCTCTCACTGAATATGGCATGGAAGAAGTGGTGGGCAATACAGTAATTTGTGAGAGGCACAATCTCATTAGTAGAGTGTTAAGCAACATCTGGAAATGTTTGCCGGATCAAATCCTCCAAGGGACTATGGCCTGCCTTGCAGATGAGTTGGGCTGTAAATTGTTTGACTTCTTTGCCAAAATTGAAATTCTTCTGCATTTCTAAGTAAATATAATTATTAAGCAATTCAGGACCTTTAAAGGTCAGAAACTGGGGTATCTTATATGTCCAAATACCACTGAGGTTACAGAGAAGCTTTATGGAAGCTTTTTGATCTTGAAGCTTTTCACAACTTCAGATTTTGATGCCTTAATTTCATTGGTGTCTTGTTTTGGGTTCCTTGGCCATTTGCTGGATCTGGACTGCAGAGCTGGAAAGCAAACTGCTATCAGCGCTGCTCTGCCATTTTCTGTTCAGGCATGAGATTTATGGAGCACTGTAAAACACTGGTGCCAGTTCTGTTGTCTGATTACTCTTTTACATGCTGCTGATTTATATTATACTGCTAAAATAAATGCGGGAACATCACCAATTTGTTCCACATTTTACTGGGTATCATCAGGTATTTTTGACAAGAACAATGTTCTGACTGATTGTTGACTCAGTTCAAAAAGTTTTGAAAACTGTGGAAGGTAGTACACAGCTACCGATGCTTGAGTTGCACAGTACGTGTGCTTCATTTACTGTACTTAATTGACCTTTAGTACTGTATCACCTTTATACAAAATTAATACCTCTTTTTCAGTTAAATGCTTTGATTATCAATAGTTAACAATAATCTGTTAGCAGAAAATTGTTTCAAGGAAGGGTACCAACAGATATTCTGTGGGTATGAGCATAGAATACAGAAATTCCTAATTGTGATCTCGATCCCACTGAAGTCATTGTAATTGTCACTGATTTAAGTAAAACAAGGATTTCATTTCCAACTTCCAACAGTGAAGCAGATATTTTATTTTCCTTGCTTGTGTTTGCCAGTTAGTTACCTGCATAAATGGTATTATAAGGAAAAAAAGCTTTTGTTGGCTTTGCAGCATGTAGATGTTAAAAAAACAGAATTTGAATGACACATTTCTATTGACATGTCTCATACCCTGTGACATACCCTTTGTTGCACAAAGTAAATCCTCAGGTGTACCCCTCTACAATTGCACATTTTAAGACAACTCACTTGGCAGATATTGGAAAATTATAGTCTTGTTTTTTTAGCTGACAGGATGCAAATGCAAGAGAGCATCTTGGAACTTCTGCTTCAGGGTATGCTTTTTTTCATAGATAAAAATAGTCTACTAGATTTTGGGCAATTATATCTCTTCAGCCATCATGCAAAATCTGGAGGTTTTCCTTAAAAATAGCTGTGTAACTATATAGCTCTCACAAATCATAATAATTAATATTCTTCTGATATTTTGTATAGTATTTTTCAGCTGTTAAAGCAAAATTGGATAAAAATGAATAGTACATTCAACTAGTTTACTGTGCTGCCTGAAGGACCTTTTTGTATGCCAATGTATGTATGTATGTATGGGAAAGGAATAAAATCTTTTAAGCTGTTTGTGTGGAGGAAGAAAAGAGAAACAGGTAGTTGCAAGAAGTATATGAACTTCTTTGGTTAGTACATTATCAAAGCATATACTGATTTAAGGGATAAATTACACATGGTAGCAATCATAGGTTACTGTAAGCTATGTTATGAGGAGGTTGAGAACTAAGATAGTAGAAGGAAGAACAATGTAAGCAAAAGATAAAAAGCACTAAAAAGCACTATTTTACATCTTCCGATTTTTCTAGATAAAACGCAACTAGCATTCTGTTATTCTGTATAATTACTGAAATCTGCAGTCCAAAATTGTCCTTACAAAGATTGCTACAGCTGCTTTATTTTTATCTCTGTAAAGTTCATAGAACACAAAACAGGATTTGATATATGTGTGTGTATATATATACATATATATATAAAAAAGAGGAAAAGTGAAATTTTAAGTCTCATGCCACCTGTCATGATAATGCTTTGTAGGGTATTGTATTCTTAATTGTATAAACAAATGTAAAATAAGATAATTAATTCCACCATATATTATAACCAAAACAGGTGTCTCAGTTCTACGTTATTGAGAAAAAGCTTATTGTAAAGTCTAAGTATTCCATTATCATCAATTGATGGGGAAAGATTTCAAAATACAACCAAATTCTAATTAAGCTGGGAAAAGATGTAAAATGTATTTTTTATTTGCATTTTAAATTGTGAATGAGTTGCCATTTGTTATATGCAGTTAACCATCAGCACGGAGAATTCATAGGGATGAAACTCTTGTGAGGAAGAGATGCAACGCTGATGCACTGAGACAACAAAGTTATTGCTCAGATGTATTCCTTGTGAATTGTTTGCTTAAGTAAGGTTGCATTCAGTAGTTCAGTGTAGTTCAGGTGCTAGCAAATATTTATGTTGACTTTTTTCTTTATTATATGTATCAGATATAAGAGTAAATGGTAATATTTATAAATAGAAATGAGAACTGTATCAACAGGACATAGGGAGTAGGGACACAGGCCAGCTCTGAATGGACTCAGTGTATAGGCAAATGTGAACTGACAGTATTGACCTATTGACTTGTGTACTGCCAATAGATATATTACCTTCCACGAGCAAGTGAACTCAAAACAGACATTTCAACAGTTTATGAATTTCAAAAGTAAGTTCAGGGCTGGTGTCTTAGCATAAATCTTGTTACAGTATATGTTTCTTATATGCAGAATTCCTGAACAGGAGTTTCATAGAAAGGTATAGAGAAACTGTAACAGGACTGGGTAAATAGAAGTGCCTGCATCAAAACCTCTGTTGCTGAAGAGGTGAGGTGGGGTGTAAGTAAGAGGGGTGTTAAGACCTTGAACTGTGAATGTTACAAACATGGTGAACTGAGACTCTGTAGGTGTGATTGCCTTCATCTCAGTTTATGGCCTGAGATTCCACATTTTTTTCTATGTCAAATACAGGTAAATGCTGTAATCTTTGTGTTACAGTGTCTGTTGGTAAAAGTTACTTTTTTAGTATCACACACTCTGTTTGAGAGTTAGTTATGGAAAATCTGTGCAATATACTCTGGAATAATCTTTTTCAAATAATCAATTCAATCTTTCAGAGAGTCCTGAAAAACTCTTAAAAATGGATTCCAAGCGGTTCTGGTTTTTCTTACACAGAAAAGCTGCTAATTAAATTATATACACTGATGGGAAGATACAAATGTACAGACGTGAATATTTTTTTGTTGTGTGTGTATGCAGCTGTCATTTATTTTGGGCATACATGATATATATTATTTGGAAAGTGATTTTAAAATGTCTGTTTGCCTTCATGGTTTCTCAGGCCTTCTAAGCATTATATAGTTTACTGTAGCCTAGGTAATAATATAATGGATGCTGCTTGTTATTACTCAGTTGAAATAAATATTTTTGTTTGAATGAAGCAGTAATGCAAATGACAGAAGTTGCTAATGGAACATTTAATAGAATAAAAATAGTAATAGAATAAAAAATAAATAAAAATTTTCTGAGAAGCATATATACAATGAATGTTAAATAGCAACATGTTCCCTCTGCTTTCTTGAATCGTGTAGAAATAATAGGAATTAAATACGAATTCTTCACAATATTCACTTTTTCCTGTCTCCAGCAAACTATAAACCATATGTATATTGTCCACATCATAATCCAAGCATGGAGATTAAAAATGTTCACTGAAGTTGAATTTTGTTTATTATTAAACCTCTTCTATCATAACAATCCAAGATTTATCACATATTCAACACATTTTAAAATTTTATTTCTGTTTGGTTTTTGGTTTGGTTTTTTTTTTGGTTGTTTATTATTTGTTTGTTTCTTAGAAAATGTCTATCTTCCCTCTCTCCAGAATCAAGAGAACAATGAAGCAATGAGGGTGTGATTGACTTTTCTACAGAACTGCTGACACTGCAGCAGCAGGAACTTTGTGCAGTTTACAGTTCTTTCTTTTTTTTTCTTTCCCCAAGAAAATGTCATATGTAATTTTTTTTACCTTTTTATTGCACATCATCTTCTACAAGTTGATTTCAACATACAGGACTTTGCGTGTGTGTGTGAGCTGGTGACTTTATGAAGAAAACATATGTAGGAATCAGTATAGTAGCCATCTTTATTCCAGCTGAAGCTTACCTAGAACACAGCACAAAGTAACAGAAACTGAACCAGTGTTCAAATTTGTAAAACAAGATTATTGAATAACTCCAGTAGGATATTCTGGTATTTTGTACATCTGTAAGAAAAGGAAAAATATTATTGTATGATTATGCAAATTGATTACTGAGTTCCTGCCAGTAGAGATGCCTATCAATGACTATCGTTCCCCTTTTTATGTTAAATCAGATTTTTCTTGGCTTTTTCACCTATTAAAGTATTAGGAAGAAGGAATCATTTATAGTAGAGGGCTAAAATGTGGTTCATGGCATATCACATAGCTATTTTAGGAAAGAAAGGAAACTATGACCTGATCAGCTAAATGCTGACAGGTAGTTTCTGCCAACAGCAAAAAGAGCATGCAGTGGAAGGAAAGATAATTTATGTGTGAAATACTGGCAGGTTCAAGCTCATTTATGGCAATTTTTTTTTTTTTTCACAGGTGTAAAAAAGGGAAAAATACTATTCCCAAAATTTTTAGCTTCCCGATTCAAAATCTTAACCTTGCTGATTTTATTGGCAAGCCTACAAAGATTTAAAGAAAAATCTATTAAATATAAAGTCAAATAAGGAGTCTGCTTACTAACAACAAGTTACTTCACCAAGAATTATAGGCCATATTAGTTACATATTTTTGGCTGATACTAAATGATGGTCAACTATAAAAGAATATAATACTTCTTGTTTCCAAAAACCATGGAGTATTGTTTGAACTCCCACCTAAGAAAATCCATTTCATATTTAGGAACTATTATTTCTTGGAAAAAAAAATTAGATTCATTTAACAAGTCAAAGCAATGCATTAATTTATACTGCAAAATTCTGCATCAGTTGCTTAAAGCTTTTATAATGCAGTTGTTTAAGTCAGCACATTTTTCTTTAAAAAATGAATGTGACACTCACCGTAATGAAATTGTAGCCGTGCTCAATTTCTTTGTCATCTGTGGAGGTAGATCTCTTTTTTTTCACCTGAAACTGGCCACAGTACATCTTCAGAGAATTTACAGGTATTGCTTCTTTGCCTCTTCTGTACTTGTCAAACTGCAGCTGTATAAGAGACAGCAATGATTTGGTGCATTTGTTTGTAGTGCTTTACCATCAAAAGTATTACTAGTAAGGGACTCAGAAGGGGAGAGTTGGGATGTGGCTCCATTAAATGTTAATTTCTATAATTTTGTCAACTTTAGCGTATGTTAGGTAATCTCACTGTTTCATAGCTATACAACCAAATTTGATTTAAGGGAATAATAAAAAAATTTGTATATAAACACCTTTCTAATAAAGTAGAGAACCATTACTCAGTATTTAAATATACCTCATAGTACCCTGCTGAGAAAGATAGGCTATTCTTTATTAATAGCTTCTAGGTGTTTCACATGATACTGTTTTAGAGTAGATCTTTGATTTCAGATAAGAGGTGCACATTTACCTCCCTTGTTATTTGTTGTTGGATATGGATATATTACAAATAATTAGTTATTCAGCTTGAAGGAATCATATTTATGATCATATTAAGCCAAACACCCATACATTCGTTGATTAGTTATTTTACAAAACGAACACCTTGGGTATCCATTATCTAGTATTTAAGCTACAAAATCACAGACAATTGCAAGTTATGAGTGTGGTTATGGATATATTTGTACCCAGGTTTTGAAGAGCTTAGCTTATGTCTTTGCTTTACCTGAAATCTCAGAATAAGGTTTAAATGTTACTTCAGTATTGGCCAAGTATAAGAAAATTGTCTTCACTGGTATGATGTCTTCTTGATGTGCACAGGGAACTCAGGTGATCTATAATATCTTATGGAAAGTCTCTTCAATTCTGTCAGACTGATGAGTTTGTAATCTGCAGAAGTACAAATACTTTTAAGATTTTTTGAACATTGCTCAGTACACAATTTGGCGTTTCATGCTTTTTTTAAGAGGGTTTTATTTTTTTCATTTTCCCTTAATTTGTGTTGGTTTTTGAAGCAACTAAGCCCCCCATGATTTGGCATAGTAACAATATATACACATTTTGACACTTACTGTAAATATGAAAAATTCCAGGAAGATGTCACATTCATTTTATTTTCAAAATTCCTTAGGGATAGGATACTGGAATCCATTAAGAATGCAGATAAACACAGTTTGGGAAATTAGAGCTCTTAAAACTCCGATGCACCTTAAAAAGTCTTTTAGTGTAGCTTGGTGATACATTTGACACCATGTCATAGTTTATCCCCAGCCAGCAATTAAGTACCACACAGCCTCTCACTCACTCACCTTCAGTGGGATGGGGGAAAAAATTGGAAGGGTAAAAGTGAAAAAAACTCAGGGGTTGAGTCACAGACTGTTTAATAATTAAAGCAAAAGCCATACATGCAAGCAAAGCAAAACAAGGAATTCATTCACAACTTCCCATGGGCAGACAGGTGTTCAGCCATCCCCAGGAAAGCAGGGCTCCATCACGCGTAACGGTTACTTGGGAAGACAAACGCCATCACTCCAAACGTCCCCCCCTTCCTTCTTCTTCCCCCAGCTTTATATGCTGAGCATGACGTTATATGGTGTGGGATATCCCCTGGGTCAGTTGGGGTCAGCTGTCCCAGCTGTTTCCCCTCCCAGCTTCTTGTGCACCACCAGTCTGCTTGCTGGTGGGGTGGGGTGAGAGGCAGAAAAGTCCTTGACTCTGTGTAAGCACTGCTCAGCAACAAATATAACATACCTGCATTATCAACAATGGCTATAAATCCAAAACATAGCCCCATACTAGCTACTATGAAAAAAATTAACTCTACCCCAGCCAGAACCAGCACACACCAAAAATTTCAGACGACTTTCTGACTAAACAGGTAATAAAATTAACTTGATTGCTGGTGGTATAAGAAATTCTTAATATTAAATACGTTAATTTTTGAGAGGGCAATTGCTTACCTTTATTACCTGTCACCTAAACATATATTACACATGCAGCATACATAAACCTGTTTTATTTCAGTCTTTCTGCATCTCCCATCTTGTTCAGATAGAGACTCCTTTTTATTTTAGATGATATATGTTGAATTGACATGATTATATACAGAAACCCTGCTGATCAGCATCACTAAAGGCTGCATATACAATTACTATTACAACAGCTCTTGATCAGAGATCAGTGTCGTGGTTTAGCCCCAGTCAGCAACTAAGCACCATCCAGCTGCTCGCTCACTCCCCGCACCCCAGTGGGTTGGGGGAGAGAATCAGAAGGGCCAAAGTAAGAAAACTCATGGATTGAGATAAGAAGAGTTTAATAATTAAAATAAAATAGCAATAGTAATAATGGTAATGGTAACGATGATGATAATAGTAATAATAGTAATAATAGCAATAATAGTAATAATAATAATAATAACGATGATGATGATGATGATGATGATGTTGTAAAAAGGAAAATATCAAGAGAGAGAAATGAAACCTGGGGGAAGAGGGGAAAAAAACAAACAAACCACAAGTTCTGCAACTGCTCACTACCCGCTGACCAACAATGCCAGTCCCCGAGCTGCAATCGCTGCCCCCCCCAGGGCAGCTCCCCCAGTTAATATACTGGGCATGATGTCATATGTTATAGAATACCCCTTTGGCCAGTTTGGATCAGCTGTTCTGGCTGTGCCCCCTCCCCTCCCAGCTTTTTGTGCACCTGGCAGAGCATGGGAAGCTGGAAAAGTCCTTGACTAATATAAGCACTACCTAGCAACAACTAAAACGTTAGTGTGTTATCAACATTATTTTCATAGTAAGTCCAAAGCACAGCACTATACCAGGTACAGTGAAGAAAATTAACTCTATCCCAGCTAAAACTATGACAATCAGTCAGTTCCCTTTGCTTATATTCTGACCGCAAGCTAATAATTAAGTTATAGCCTTTAGAAAATTTGCAGCTGGACTCCTCAATGAGAAGAAAGTGCATTTGTCAAAATCTGTCCCCTTTTGAGATTTGTTCCTGTAGATCCTTATTGTAGGATTTTTCAGAGTCTCTATATAACTGTGATAACTTTTTAATTAGTACATAACCTGTATGCTATGAAGAAATTTTGAGTGCTTGTTTGTTTTAGAGAGGAAAACCATATTTTATCTGTTAACTGGCAAATCAAAGGAAAAAAAAGCTCTATAAAATGTAGTAACTGATTCATCATATTTCTGATGCATGCAATTAGGTTAAACTATGAATCATATTCTTTTACTGTCATCTGGTAATTATCTTCCTATCTTAACTGAGCCTAGTGATTATTGACTGTATGATCATAATCTGGTTTTGGGTCACCATGTGCTGGATCAGGATGTAGTGATCATTGGACAGATACAGCATCATAAATGTTCAATCACTGGAGGGGAACTCTGCAGTCTCTTTTTTCTGAATTGCTGCAGTGGAAATTCAGCATCCTTTCCTCTGCGAGCCTGTTACACTCAATCAATTCCGCTGGTAAAACAGATTTTGTAGACAAGCATTTTCATAATCTTGCAGCTCCTGATATTACTTAGAGACTTTAGTTTTCATCCTGTTCGTATTCACAAGAGCATCTGCTGACATTATTAGTGGCCTTAGGTTTTGACAGTGATGTTTTTCCCACTTAATGGAGACTAAAACATGCTTCTGCTGAAGTCCTGCGTTATTCCTGTGCTCATACTTTCATCTGAGTGAAAACTATGTATGCTCATCTCCATTCAACTCAATGAATTTATTAAGAAAACTACCTACTCAGTGGCTAACTGCCTAGGTGCACATACACTGAGAGTGACGCTGACCATAACGGGTATGAAGGCAAATTTTGATAATAGGCTCAATACCAACTTGGCAGGGAACAGCACCCTTGGAAGACTTCTTGCTGTTGACTGTCTACTCTTTTCATTGATTTATCGATGTTCTCTTCAATTTGCATATATTTTGTTGTCTTTCAGCAAAAAATTTAAAAACAAAAAATTTTTTGCTTATTTCCTACCCTGCCAGACACACCCCTGTGCACTGTGGTTTTCTTTGCAGAATCTAGTATGACCAGTGTCGTGAAAGAAAAGCAAAATGGCAAAGAAAAGAAAATAACAGATTCCAATATTAGACTGCATGTTTGTCTTAGTTGCTAAGAGAGGCTAGTTCACTAGGCTTCTGAAGTTAAATATGCATAATAAGGCCATAAATATCTGAATTATGATGAATTTTAATACAAATTAATAAACACTATTTAAAAATTCATTTACTAATTTTAATTTCTTGAGAAAATTCTTTAATTCATGAATTAGAGAGAGAAAAATGTTTGTTATAGGACTGGTTGCTTAGTATGTTAATGTTAAGTTTAATAAAAAACCACACAAAACCTGTGCTTAAAACTTGTAATTTTTAACAGTTACATTTGAATGCTGAAGTTAAAAGTCTCATAGGTATAATTTTTTTAAAAAAGCAACTAATTTTAGCAGATTTTTTTAGAGTATTGAATTACATAACAGTAAAGCACCATTTAAACTGATAATTAAAATAAGGCAAAACAGGGGGCACAATAATCTCATTGATCCAGAATAATTCTATTGATAAGGGTGCTTTGAAATATACCTATAGGTATTAAAGATTCCATTACTCAGAACATAGCCTCCTAAATACTGCCCACAAAAATGTCCTTAAAGTATGTGTGCATATCTATGTCTACCTTTCTACACAACTTTCAGCTGATCGTACCTCTCAAAATAGTACAGTAAGAGTTGAATTTCTTTTATTTTTCCCATGGATTTTTAAAGCAACTTTCAGCACTTTCTGTGGTTTCCATTGTATTATTTTGTTGAAAGTGAATTTTATCCCTCACTTTCCACAATGACAGAATGACATTAGGATTTTCTCAATCATCCCTCCTCACCCCTGGAACTGAGCTCTGTTATTTACTGTTTGAGCAAGGAAAAACCTTTCATATTCATAGGGCTTAAAGGCAGAATAGCGAGAACATTGCAGGGTGCATGAGGTGAGAACTGAGGAATAATGGGTGTAGGGAAGAAGTGATGTGTTAAAAAGATATAGGTATGCTAAACCATGCATTTAAGCACATATACGTAATACACCTCCTGCACTGAAAGGCTGTAGTTTAGCGTAGAAATTCTCTCCACCATGCCTACTGTATGCACCAAGTAGCTCAGGACTGGTTTTGTCCTATGTCATTGCAGAATACATAGCTGAGCTATTACTTTTGATGCAAACTGTATGAGCATGGGAAATCTGGTTAAGAAGTCCGCATTTGTAATAGAGCAGACATTATCAATGACAGGAATTTTTTTACGTAAAATTGTTCACGGCAACTTATTTAACTTTGATGCATCTTTCAACCAAAATAGCCAGCGACAGGTAGGTTAGGGAATTCACTTGAGCGGTATGGAAAACCAGATTTATTCTCCTGAGTTGCCTGGCTGAAATGAAGGACTTCATGGTAATGTGTGTCTGAGTCTCACTGTCTCCTTTTGGAGCTGTTCTACTTTGTATGAGTAATTAATCATTTATGGCACAGGAGGAAGCAGTGATTTGGTGCCATATTCCATTGACTAGGGATTCTCTGGGAATGTGGATGAGACTGATTGCTCCTATGCCTTTTTCAGGTAAAGTGGAGGCTTGAACCAGAGTGGGTGCCCTGGCCACCAAGCTGTAGACTACATTATGGTTGGATTTGTTGTTTTTTAGGAAAAATTGTGCAAGAGCTGATGTGTAATGGTAAAATGGATTTAAATACTGCCTTTTCCTTTTTTTTTGTGAGGTGGAGAAACTCTTTTGCATTGTGTAATTACCTGTAAAAACTCCTAACTTTGAAAATCCTTTATGCCCAAAATGTATTGCATTTTTCTAAGTGAATAAGTGCAAAAGGTCTCTGAGTTACAACCTTCCTGTTGCTTGCTGAAGGGCAAGCTGAAGTCTAATTCTGTGAAAGGCATTGTGAATACTTCTCCTTACTAGTCACCAAATGAGTGTAGGAAGTTGGAAAGCATGTATCCCAAGAATCTCACCAAACATTTGGAGTAGTATGCCCTTCATGAGTTTATCTTTCTGTTCTGTGTATTGATCTGCTGTTCCCACAAAAACAGACAATTAATTTAGCCTACCCTTAGTGAGCATCTTACCGAATTGCTCAGCTTCCCTTATAGTCGATACTGAGAAACACACAGTTTTAGAGTAATTTATCTCATTTATGTTACACATCAATTTTAGGTTGAGATGAATTATGCCATAGGAATGCTTATTCTCTTCATAGGCCATAAAGATTTGATTCTGAGTAAATTCTAAAAAATGTTCTTCCTGTCAACATGGAGCTGAAATGGGCATAGCCAATGCTTTCCTTGTGGCTCCTTACTTTGAAGAGCAGGTGCAGTATATAAAAGATACCTTGGAGAACTTCCTGTCTCAGTCTTTATCTAAGGAACTCCATTGTACTGCAACTCTAAACTAGTTTATATGTACCAAGGAAATCTGGGAAACACTTTTAAGTGTATTAGAAGCTGCTTTTTCTTCTTTCTGCTTTCTCACACTATTCTCCTTAATCATCATGAAGGACTGGTTTTGATTGATGCACTGGTCACTATGTAGGAACAGGTGAGAAGGAGTTTTTTCATATATTCTTAAACAGGTTGCTGTGTCCAGTTTATCTAACTTCAAATATTTATAATATTTTAAAATATTATATTTAATATATTTCTCTTCATGCTAAAAATTACACAATCATAAATTTACCTTATTTACTGTACAGGATTTAACTCATTTGTGGTAGGTCATAGCCCCTGAGTGGAATAGATAGACGTAAAGTGTGTTGCAATAAAGTACAGCTCTACACACTGTAGGCACTCTGAGGCACTTCTGAGGGAATCTCCACAAAAATAACCAGTGAGACATTTGTATAGCCTTAATAGAAAAGTTAATTTGTATGGCATATACTGGATTTATTATAGGCTTCCAAGAAAGTGTTACTGTCAGATCCAACCAAAGAGGATGAGTTTTGCAGTTAATAGTCAAATACAAAGCTGTAGAGGGTGTTAACATAGTAAGTTAATTAGATTGCTAACTTTTGCTTGAAAACATATTTCTAGGAAACTATGAAACCAAATAGTGATGCTATTGCGCATATATCAAACATTGTACCAATCACTTTTATGCTGCACATCATTTTATTTACTACTTATAATAGGAAAGAGTTAATGAAAAATTTATACCTTTTTCTTAGTTTTGCTTCTTCTTGAAAAAGGTAAAAAAATGCAAAGTAACCTTGAGTTTTCAAACACAGTCACTGAATAATGTTATCATGTCTCTGTACAGTAAAAGAAGAATGCATTGTTTAGAGGTTAAAAATTGCAGTGTGGCGTCCTTCAGTAAATGTTCCACAGCACATAGAACATGAGGCTCTGCCTGACATCTGAGAAGAAAACCTCTTCTCACCCAGCCATAGTTTCATCTTTTTTTCCTGTAGAAATCATGGAGAATGGATGAAACTGAGAAAAGACTCCATTTCCTTACAAAGATAAAACACCATCAAAATTTCTGTTGTGTGCTACAAGCATGAAAGAACAAATTGAGCATAACAAGTAAACACAAGGATCATGAATAAGATTTTTTGTTTGTTTGTTTGTTTCTTTCTTTTCAATGTTTTGGGGCCTTTAGCCAAATATTCTAATGTCGTGCTGTGTGAAAAAGATGTTAGTCTCTCTGCTTGCTGTGAGATGTTCCAAGTTTGGAAGAGGTTGCCACTAAGAAAAAAAAATGATGAAAGAATACATTAGCATGAATAACTCAACATTCTCTAGTGAGGAAAGAAAAGCAAGTTATTTACATATAAAATAAAAAAATTACACTCCAGCAGTGAATGAGTATCTAATATCAGATTGAAAAGAGGCCAATTTTAGGCTTATGCATGGGAAGTTTGCATGTGAATTCCTTACTTATAATGAAGGCTGTTGATCGCAGCATTCAGTGTGCTGTGACCTAGCAGTGCATACATTGACATCTGTGAAGAAAAACAAAATCATGTAATTGTCTAACAAATTGAATTTGAAATTTGGTATCAGTTAAACACCTTGTTAATAAAGACTAAGAGAGTGGATAAGCAGTGCCATTTTAGAAGAGCTGTAAAAAAGACCTTGTAACAAGAGTAGAAACTGTGGCTTTAAGGAAATGTTCCCAGCTCCAGTTTTGGACTCTGCTAGTGGTTGCACAGCAGTGACCCAAGTTGGAAAGACCCAAGGAGCAGTGCAACTGATAGTGCTGCTATCTGCCCATTGTCCAGAGGCTCCACAGTTGGTCTGTGTCTGGCTTTTTTTTAAAAAATCCAAGGTTTCCTGAAGCTTTTGTTTCTGTCTACCTGAAGAAACTACTTTTGCCTCAATTTGGGGCTTAGATGGCCCCTTTTATGTTTTACCTATCTTTTTTTCCTGGTCTTATTTCAGATTTCCCCACATCTACCAAAATAAAAGTTGCCTCATATATTTATACTGATTTTTCATTTCTTAAGAGAGAGCATGAGTATATCATTTAAACATGAGTATTTTGAGTCAGCAATTGAGAAGATGTGGACCTGGACAAAAACTGAAAGATAATGTATTTGAGTGGACACAAACTACATCTGTCAAACTCTGAAAATTATAGACAACTATGGTCTTTTTTAAATTCCAGGAAGCCTAGGATTCAACAACCACAAAGCAAAAGAACTCTGTAGACACACAGGATTTGTCTTGCAAAGAGTTAGAGGAGATAAAAGTATTTTATTCACAAACTAGGCTTTCAGAATCTATCCTTCTTTGAATGTTTACTCCAATTATGACACTTGGGAGGAAATGGAAAAGCACAAAACACATAGGAAAAGGACAGCAAATTAACATGAATTCAAATATATGTTGAGGTGTATTTTAGGGAAGGTCTAGTTTAAAGCATAAAAAGCATTTAAGGAACACTTTTTCTATATTAAACAAAATCATAATAGAAGGATTCGATGAGAAAAATAGAAAGCCACAGCCAGGAATTCTGAAACCCCCTTAAAATGCTGCTTCTGAAATCCTTATTTTCAAAAGCTGTGCTTTTCCCACTCCTAAGGTGAGAAAGAGCAGAGGAGCAGAAAAACAGTATGTTATAGTTGTCATAAGACTACATTATACCACAGATCACCAAAAATATCCAGTGCCAAAGAAACTAGAAAGAGGAGATGCGGTTCCTGTGGATTTAGGCAAATAAATAATTTGTGCAATTATTGAATTATATATTTTAAAATTTAAAATAAAGCACTAATTTCTAATATTGTAATAAGGAACACAGTGATTTGTTTTATAAAAGCCAGTTTTTAAAGCTATTCAGCATATTTGGCAGCTTTTTACTAACTGTTCAAGCTTGCTTTCACAATATAGTCTTGTCCTCATTTATTTTTTGTTGCTGCAACCATTAATCATAGGTTCTCTCATTCTTTTCATAAAGGCTTTGCCAAAAGGAAAGCTTGTCAACTTTAGCATTTCAAGATATAGAGCCCAGAAAGGAATAGCTATTTTAATACTATACATTCTTTAGTTACTAGTACTGTTCCACTATTTTCTCTTTGTCTGTGCTTCAAATCATCTGTCCTGTCACTGATGGAGAGAGAGGGTTTTTTCTGCACCCAGTCTGAATATGTCTTTGGAAGCTTATAAGCACAAGATAGAGCTGATAGTATCTTCTTCTCAAAAGGAATGTGTTAACACATTCTTGCCTATAAAACTTTAATCTCCTATGCTCAGAGATGTTGCTCATGTGTAGGGAGACTCTGCCTAAAAAGAAGGATGAATATGCTTAGCTAAAGCTTCAGCTAAAACCATCTATCTTGTTTCATGGCAGTGATATTTTAGGAATCAATTTATGACTTTAAAATTGCTTATTTTGCTTATTTTGCTTATTTTACAGATTTCATATAACTAGAGGCATTTGACATCACATTGTGGAAGTAAATTATGATGTATACTGGTACAATATTGATATGAGCAGACAGAGTTCAAGTTATTGAATATACAATTTGAGGTTTAATTATCATAAGAAATTTACATAATGGCCTTATGCTTGATTTTTCAAGTGGACAGCTATAAAGATGAATCCAATAAAACATCTTTGCCTGTTTTAATAGTCCTTACTGGCTGTATTTACATGCTGTATTGATTAGTATGAAGGTTTAATGAAGTTTATTCATTGCAGAATTGAATTAAAGAGACTTCACTTGTTATTGTATTACCTCCTTCAAATTTTATATTTGAAATTGCTTAATTGGTCAAGCATTTCAGTAGTTCATAAAACTGTATTTAATTTGAGAAAAAAAATATGTGGAGAGTATAACTCCATTACATGAGGCAGGGCACGCTACATTACTTAATGAATGTACCTAAAAAGCCACATGTATCAGAAATCCAAATCTAAGGTGTCTGAAATATACTTGGTTGGGGTCATTTTACCTCAGTTTAACTCATTGTTTTCTTCAAAGAGTGGAAATATCATATTCATTCTATCATTATTCAGTGTGATTGCGTTAAAGCAAAAACCTCAGTCAGACAGCCAGCAGGAGACTTGCTAAGAGACTTTTCTAGTTTTTAAAGTAATCTCGGTTTTGTTGTTTGTGAAAAACAGTATTTTTATTAAAGGTGTTCTCTTGCTAAATGTTTTAATGTTTATAAGATTGTCAGGGGTCTTTGAGTGGAAGCTGTGGAAGTATAAAATATTATTAGTACAGGCAAGTGAATTAATTTTACTGTTCCTGTATCAGGATTTCTATATCTATAAGATGAAGCTCTCTTCCTTTGGCGAAAGTGCTGAGATCCTTTTTCCAGAGTGTTCACATTGCTTTGCTGTTTTCAGAAAACTCTTTTCAAAATGCTAGGTCTGCAGATCTGTATTATTCTGAGCATCTTTTAACTTTATTTATGCTTACAGGTTTTTAGAGCCTTGGGACCATAATCCAAGGGAAACAAGCTGCCAGCACATGTGGAGCTTCCGCAGCTCGGCAGTAAGGCAGTCTAGTATGTGCTAAATCAAGTCTTTTGTTTGTAATTGTAAAGACAGATCCAATGAAGGCAGCTGTACTATCACTAAAGTGATGTTTATGGGCAATAAAAGATACACTTTTGACGTAACACCTCTTGGATCTTTGAACGGAGGAAGTAAAGTGGATATAGAGCAGTAAGTATATTACTTCACAGCAAACGAACGCATACAGCAGAGGCATCAGGGCAGGCTACAATGCGTACCTGTGTATAGGATGATGAAGAGACAAGCACGTCACTTGAAAATATCTTCCCATTGCCTCAGTGAGTCAGGGAAATGTTGTAGCAGTGCCCTGATACTACCAGAAGAAAGACTTCATAGCGGAGCCAAAGTTTCTTTCAGATTTTCTGAGGCCATTAAGAAAACAGGTGAATACTTTTATCTCTTGTTTCTCTTTTCTTCCACCACAACTACTTCAACCATTTGTTCTTCTTCTTAGGTCTCACCTGAGACACCTGATGAGAAATAGAGATGCTGTGAGACTGAACGAGCCCTCAGACATGCTGGATGTAGCCACACTGTCTAGGGGTTGGCTGTATGTTTTATGTAATCCCAGAAGGGCAAACTCCCTATGTTTTAGTGAATTACAGCAAGTTTATGCTGGAGTGAATTTCAGAGCTAAGTTCAGAGCAGAACTGCAGTCAGCTGATACAACTGAGGACAATGTGGGTTTGTCTGAAAGAGCTTTGAAGGAAACTTGGTAAGAAGCTGTCAGATCAGCTTCTATGAGTGTAGGGCCAGGAAGGAAACAATGGCACACAAGGAGTATGGTACAATGCTGCCACGATTTTCAGTCTTATGCAATAAGCACAACGGATTCAGGGATTAATTTTTGGGCTGCATTATTGTTAAAGACTGAAATAAGTTCAAAATATAAGGTAGTTTAATAACTCAAATTTCTGCTGTCCATGATGGTTAAAACTGTAACATTCTAGTTTAAAAATTTTTGTGGATAGATTCTCTAAGGATCAAAATGCTCCCCCCACCCCAAATAAAATTAGAAATCAACAGCCCAAAGCCAAAAACCTTCTCAGAAAAATACATGTTGTTTGGTATTTTCTGCATGGACTTTATGTCAGCAAGGAGAAAAGGAAGCCTTGTATTTCTTGCAGATCAAGCTTATCTCCTGGCATTCTTTTACTGTGGGTAGTGGAAAGGCAGTCTGAGGGATAAGGCAGGAATAAAGAGAAAACACAGGATTAGGTCTACAGCAAAGTATTGGTGAACTCCAAGCAACACCTGTTAGCCTTGCTTGATTTATCTGATTACTGATAATCACCTGTTATGAAACCTTTTCAAATTCTCCATCAAAATGAGGAGGAAAATACTGGTTCCACAAAAGTTTTATTATTTAAGACTTGTTTACTGATGACAAATCACTAGTCCTCTCTAAACTATGGACTAAAGGAAGTAATTTATCTCAGTTATAACAGCACAAGAAATAACCCAAATGGACTCCTGGGAGGAGTTGTGTCTTTAGTTCTCTTGGAGGAATTTAATAAGCAGTATTCAGATTTTGAGATGCAAGCTGCTTTCCTCTAACACTACAGCAGTGACAAATAAGTGATCTGTTCATTCTTGGAAGGATTTTTTCCTAAAAGTTAGCACCTGATTCTTTTCAACTCATCATACTTAAATTATTTTCTTGTAAGTACATAACTTACCTTTTTAGTAGACAAAAATCTGTAAAAGTTTGAGACATGAGCCTCTTACTTGAACTGGATAAACAACACCAGGTGCACAAACAGGGTGTTGGAGCTAACACAAAGGTTGGTGAATTAAATAACCATACTAATAGATTTATCTTTAATTGGAGTGACAAACATTTCTGCAATGATTTTACTGGCTGATCATTTCCTGGATGAGGCAGGAAACAAGATATCTTATGTCCTCATCTCCTAATTTTTTAGTGAAAACTCTGTGTAAGATAAATAATGAAGTAAATTACATTTAATTGTCCAATTTTAACATGCAAAATTATATGCAGGAAAATAAAGTGCATTTGTTGAGTAAAGCAAATTCCCCTTTCCCATTTTCATCCATTTTACCTTAATCTTGATCATTCCTCTGCTCGTTGCTCTTTCTACTGTAATTGAGTTCTTTTATTCTTATATGTGAATTGCTTTTTAAGAAACATGAGTCTAAACTAAAGCGCAAAGTACATAGCAAGCATTTATTTGTCTCCTTTACATTTGGCTTCTCTTTTCTTCTTACTTGGGGTAAATTTCAGACTTTACTGATTAAAACAATCTCCCTTGACCACCGCAAAGTAGAACACAAAATAAGAGTTAGAGTGCTAGGGCTCATCTACCCAGAGAAATTAAGGTATGGTAAATCACAGTACGAATTTAGAGCATTCACTAGTCTGTACTAACTAGATGGGTAAGAACGTTTGGTTTGCCCACAGGAGATTGAAGGTATTAGTTCATTCTGCCCACATTCAGCACTGGCAGCATCACATCCCCATGTGATGAGTAGAGTCCAATCTGCTCTACACAGCTTGTCAGCAAGCGCAATTACGTTGTGCTCAGCGTGGCACTGTGTGCTACTACAAAGCTTCCTGCTGGTTCAGAGTGTGGGCAGACTAAAGCTCTTATCTGTCTGCAAAATACCTTCATAGGCATAAATGCAGAGTGCCTTTAGGTAAAGGAAATTATTTACTTGAAAAAAAGAGTATCTAACATTTGGTTTATAGTAAGAATGAGAAACCAGTGAAGAATAGCTAGTGTGCTTAATTTTATTGTGCATTAACATTTATCAGTAGGTAGTTAAGTCTTTAGCATATAGTTTCATAGTATGGTTCAGCTGATGTAACTCTATGCTTAGACTGGAAAAAGTGGTCCTGGTCCTCTTCTGCCCTCAGTTCCCATGTGAACGCTTTGCCACACTGCCTTGCACCAGCACAGTGATGAATCTAACAAACCTGTGTCATTCCCTACACTGGCAAAAAACCCTTAGTGATTCTTTCGTCTTTGTTTAAATACTTAAACTAATTTATAATGGCTTGAGCAGAATGCCAGTTACCAGCGTAAGGTAGGAAGGAGCACATGTCATGTGGTAGGTTGAAATTAGAGATATGAGACCATCCCTATCAGGAACATTCTAGTTGGCTCAATCATATTGTAATCCATATCCTCCATCTTCAGTAATATCAGTTTTCATGTTTAGCATTCTCATATTCAGAGAAAGTGGCATTAGGATAAGTAATAGAAGTATCAGAAATTATCTGACAAACAGATTCTCATTGGAAAATACTGAAAGATATATTCTTTGGACTGTTAAGTGAACTTTGGAGAAAAATAACACAATGTTTCCTACATGTCTACTATGGTTCCAAGACAACCTTTGAAGATTCTATTTTAGGACAACCTGAGGCAAATGTCATACTTTAACTTTCAAACAGCTTTTACCCAATGAAATTAGTGAGTAAAGAAGTGAGTAAATTGATACTGGAAATCTAATTCCCACCAATAACCTCATTAAGGGCGGGAGAAGGTGTTGTTGCTTGTTTGTTTGTTTTTTTTTTCTTGTGAGAGGGAGAGCTTTTAGAAAATAGGAAGAATTTCTGTTGTTTAGAAGATAATCAAAGCTTGGAAACAAGAGTGCTGGTAAGAAGCAGTAACCAGAAGCAAAAGGAACAAACTCTTATACCCAGGAAATCCCTTCCATACAAGCTTCCCCCCCGCTACATAACGTAATTGAAAGAAAAATAAAAATCAAGGAAAAGATTGAATTCTCTCCTTACCTGATAGACTTCTTTGGTTTAGAGAAAACTTTTGCATTTTCATGCAAAACAAAAATGAAAATTCTTTTACATTTTCATTTCTGCAGAATTTTTTAGCTAATTGAATAAGTTAGATTTCCATACAGACCAGAAGCACATTCACTTCTTTTGCAGGTTTATTTCAGTTTGTCTTACACAAACAATTCCACTGGTCTTGCTCAAAAATATAACTGATAATTGGTTTGCACCGCTGAGAGGTGCAGATCACACACTTAATAAAAATGTCTTAACTTGCCATTTTAATGATCTTCCCTGTTTATATTTAATTTCTTTACTGTGAAAGTTTGTATCAACTCAATAAATTTCTGAAAAGTTAATGTTAATTGTAAACAGCACGGTCAAATAAAATATGACAAGTACACTACCTTGAAACTGAAAGATCTTGCTAAAGTGAGAAATGGGGAAACATGTAAGCTGTATCTGATAATACATAAAACGAGGCTCTCTCCATTACCTTTAGGCCCTGGTTCCTAATAATTATTCCTTTTTTGTGGAGGGACCTGTCTGAGTGCTCTGCGAAGTCCCAGATCCATTGCTGTGAAGTGCTTTGAGCAGAAATTATTTGCTAACCATCTTTACATTCTCATTTTCTGATACATGACATGAAACTTTTGTCCTCCACTCTCTTCATGTGTGGAAAAAGGAGTAAAAGAAGCACCTTCTTTCCTCAACCTTTGGTTTTGCTTCAAATCTTTGAAGTGTAAATAAAAGCTACTTTGAAGTAAAGGTTAAATCTACCTCTTTAAAACAGGTAGGTCCCCTAAGCTTTGGTTTTCCTCATTAGTAATATAGAAGAGATTATTAGGTCTCACTGACATAAGGTTTGCAGTATTTCACACACCTAATGCCCTTTTTTATTTCATAATCACATTGAAGTTAAGTCAGACTGGTATATTTCATGCCTGATAGTAGTTCTGTTACCTGACAGATATAATTTTTTTACAAGCCCACTCTTCCATTTAGTAGATCAGTCTTTCATGACACTATTAACTTCCATAAAACATCATCATAGAGAGGAAAAATATCTGAGAAGACATGAGTGTGTGTGTGTCTGTACATATATTGTACTTCAAGTGAGTTTATGTGGTGGGTTTTTTAGTCTGGTTTTCATTTACTTTAGTAAATAAAGTATAAATAAAAGTAAAAATAAAAGTATTGAGCTTTTGCAACTGTTCTTGGTTATTTTGGTCAGTCATAGTTAGCATTAGATTTATACAACTGCCATCTGGCAGTCTTCTCTCCCACAACAGCTGTGGAGACCTAGGAGAAATATCATCAGTGTAATAGTTTATTTCTGGCTCTCTGGACTTTGGAAGACAAATTTGAAGAAAATTACTTGTAGCGAAATATCTTTTATCTTCAAAGATACCTGAAATCTTACTGCTTTTATCAGCTGTTGAGAATGACTGAAAGGAGAGGAAAAAATGGCAGAAAGGAGGGGAGCATGTAAAGATAGAAACTAGAAACCAGGACATTTGAATTTTATTTCTGATTCCTTCTCTAAAATCTTGTGTAAATTGAAAGGTATGACAAAACTTTTTTTTTTTTTTTTTTCAATATGAAAAGATAATTTCTTAAGATTGTTTTGGGATTTAAAACATTAATTAACTTTTTGTAAAATACCATAGAGAATTGAAAGACACAGATATATAGCATGGCTTTTATTTAGCCTTTTCAATATGTCTATACAGTTTCACTGTAGCACAGGATTGTAAAGGCTCTACATGGGGGCAAGGATCACTGAAAAATCAGATGCATCATCACAGTTGAACTGTATGTAGTCTCTAACTCAAGAAAGTGAGAGATAGTAAGTGACAGCAACAAAAGAGAGGTATCCAGAGAAGTGCTGAAATATCACCAATGTTCCTCTGAATCAATTTTTTTTTTTTTCCTGTATTGTTTGTTCCTCTGCAGTTCTCCCCACAGTATACTGAGAAGTTAATTAGTTGTGGAAAGAGAGGAAGTTTAGGGAACACAAAATGGTCATTGCTTTTTAAAAAACAAAAATATTCTTTAAAATATGGCCTTTTGTTACTGTTACTTAATCTATACAACTCTGAAGAGCCAGCCTGGAAATCATCCAGGAGTATCTATCCTGGAGTAGAATGTTCCCAAGTTAGCTTAATTAAAAAGAAACCTATTTAAAGATATTAGCACCATAACCCATAAAATCATTGGTGAGATTTATAAGTAATAAATTTTGATTTAAAACATCAATATATCTTGTTTTATGAGGACATAGAATACATCTATTGAGAAGGAATTTTACGGAAAATTTTAGACTTCTGATTTCTTGAGACATAATTCGGTTACCAGGTGTAGACTTAAGGTGCTTTTCAATGGGTTCACACACATCTTGAGATGAGTTGTAAATACCATTGTAAGTTCTGGAGATGATTTTGAATTCTGATAGAGAATAGGAGACCAGGTTTCAGTTCTGTGTTCTACTTTAAAGGTCTTCCATGTCTGCTGGAAACTTTTTAGGGATGATAGTATCATGTCTACTAAATTTATATGACTAAATATTAAGTATTTAGCTATCCTTAGTTTACTCTGCAACAGAGCAATATGGATTAATCTTGCCTCAACCGTGCACATTTCGTACAGGAGAAACTGCTCTCTGTAATTGCTTAACTTCACTGATTAAAGAGGAAATCTCAGTGGCAAGCATTTATTATATGTCTGATTTAAACAGCTAAAGTTAGGTAAGATGAAACTCACCAAAACGAACACTGAAGGAAAGAATTGTAGCTTGAAATGTAAGTTTAATCTTCAAATCTACTGTTTGGAGCAGTGTGGGATCCTGAGACAGAGATTTCTTGTACTTTTAAAATTATTTAACAATACTAAAACTGCAGAAAATATTTAAGCAGTTCCATGCCCAAGACACTTTAGACAATATTTTATGTTCTCTGCACTTAGGTTATCCACCCCTAGAGCTGGCAAAATGTTTTTTTTATATCTCAAATATTTCTGTAATGGAGGACACAGAGCTATGTCTGGGTGAAGAGCAACTTGGCAAAATTTCTTGAACCTGTTAGAAGAAGATGTAATTTTCTTCCTTATAAGTAGTAGTCCTTGCACTTGAGGGACAGCTAAGTGTACAGGTGTTGCAATAAATAATGATGTTACCAGTTTCCTTTCTTAAGATTTCTGAAGTACAAGCCAGCACTACTGATTATCAAGGCTTCTACATAGTGTATCATCTGTCTCTTCTGAGTTCTCCTGCAGAAGCCAAGATAGGTTCTGGCTTGAACTGAATTTTCCATTCTTAGATAAAAGTAAAACTATTCAGAAAATTTGATTTGATTGCTTATTACCAGGGTGGAAGAAGAAAAGGAAGAACATCTTTTTCTGATAGTTGGGTAGGTATATATTCATTGGATCAAAAGGTGATCTAAGAGGACAGTAATGAGTTTCTATATTATCTAGTTCCAACAGGAGTTTAAGTTTTGTGGCTTTTGTCCCAATTTTAGCCCTTTTACAGCTAAAGTAAAAAAAAAAAAAAATCTACAGAAACCCATCTTTTTACGAGTACCTTTTTTCCACAATGAAAAAAAATTTTACAGATCTCTCAAGAATTTATGACACTAAAATTAGCTCTCAGCTCGTGAGTTTAGGTTTCCACTGTGGGAAGCAATGTTAGATCACTCCCTATTTGTAATCTTGCTCTTTCCCAAAATAAAACCTATGTGATTTATGCATTTATCTTCAGGTTTAGTAGGAGCTGTGAAAGCTGATGTATGGGTTTGGACGGAGCTGTGTAGCAGCTTCCTTTTCTGCCATGTGAGCAAGAGAAGATGCTTTATCCGTGTGTGCTGGGATGTAGCCAAAGCCTTGCATCCCCTGGTAAACACACACTGACCCCACTTTGTCCAGTGCACTGGGAAGCACTGACTGCATGTGGATGAAGGTTTCTCACAAAGATGATGTCAGCACTAGAAGTGGTTTTCCATTTTGTCATACCCAGTAGTGAAAATGAGCTTCTGGGTGATAGCAGTAAAGGGGCCATTTTGCCATGTATGAGTCTGTTCGCAGAGGCACTGTCTATGCCTAGAGCCAGACCTGAAAAAGAGATGACTATGTCTAGATGGAGGGTATTGTGGCTTGGCTTTATTTTTGTTCACTCTTCATGCTGCCAATGTGCAGTTCTCAAGTGCAAGACTCTTTTAGAAAGTCATGGGAAAATTTTTACTTTCAAACTCCTTTTGAGCCAAAGCAAAATACTCCTCCACTGTAAAATGTCTTCCTACTTAAACTATAGAGCTTCAGAACACTGGTAATTTTCTCAATAAATACTCAGTTGTACTGTTCATAGTATTCTTTATGAAAATTGTATTCTTCGTTAATCACTGTCCAGAATTCCCAGTGATGGTAATGGGGCTGCTCAGTTTTTAAGAAGCCCATGTGGTGCTGCCTGCACTGAGATTTAGTAATAGCAATCTGCATTAAGGAGGATGTTATTCCTCCTGCTGCCTATATCTGTGAACTGACTGCTTTGCAAATTGTTGCAGTCTGCAGTGCTGATCTAGAATCAATGAATAGAGATGGAGAAGTGTTTTTGTTTTGATGATGAGTGCAAAGAAGAGAGGAAATCCAGCATAGACAATACAGCATTGATTCAGAGATAGCTTTCATTGCATTGCCGTTAATTTCTAATTGTTATGACTCATTTTGTATATTAGACTCAGTTGATGAATGCACTTTAGAATCAGTTAATGAGTAATGAATATGGTATTTAGTAACACTGTTTGCTATATAGCTGGCAGAAATGTCACAGTTCTGTTAGTCAGAATTCATTTGTGACCTGAGTAATCTCATCCAGTGTCAAAATTCTTTAGGACAAACACTTTGTACACAGAGCTAAAGTATCTGGCTTTCTCTTACAACCCCATAGGATTAATTTTCGAGAGAAGCAAAGTAGCTAGCTGCCTAGGGTGGTGGGTCTCCCAGGCACTACTGCTCGTACTTAGCTTAGGCCTCCAAGATTAAGTGACCTTTCCAGTTGCAGAACTCAGTTTTGAGTTATTGCACATTGAATCAGGAGTTTGGCAGCTCTGCACATGCACAGAGGGAACTATGCCTGTAATAATTAAGCAGGTAACTAGGTGTTTTTGGGGAGAGTGTGTTTTATCTGAATTCCAGCAGCACCTATTTTGTATTTAAGTGACTAGATACTTTGGAATTTTATTTCAGATAAAAAAACCCCCTTTTTCTAGGTAAGTTTGTGAAAGTAATGGAAGGACTGTGTCAATTCATGTAAGTCTCATGTGAATGCTACTACCATTATACATTTCTCCACTTACAGTTACTGCAAGTGATGGAAGACATAAAATGGCATCTTTCAGAACCACCTTCTGTTATGGACATGATATTTTGAAGTTATGAAAAAATTCAGATTTTTAAATTCAACTCTATTTCCAAAGCCTGATCTGACTTAGTCAAAATGTCTAAGTCTACAATCTCATTCATTGCTAGAAAGAATTCTGTAGCTAGACAAAATGTAGATTTGCAACCAAACCTTTTTTGTTTTGGTCTGTGGCAATGAATGCTGCTTGTTTCTAACAGGTGGCCAGCCTAGCTTAATTTGTGACTGCTTGTTTTTGAACTGTGTTAATAGAGAACTTTAAGAACCTCAAATTGCTGTAATTTTAACAACTGATTTTCTTGCTCCCATTGTTCAGTTCTACCTAGATCAGAACACTTACGTTTCTTTGGACGTGAATTCACTTCTGTGACAATGACAGCTGTCTACAGTGATAGATGTAAAAAGATTCATTGAGGTCTTTAATTACTTTAGGGATAGGTTAGCATGTTTTATCAGACATAATACCTTTAAAGTAATAAGCTTCATTAAAAAATTATTTACTTAAAGGCAGTGTGCAGTTGAGCCATTATCCATGGAAATTCTTTTACTTTCTGAAGAAGGCTATCCTATGTATAAGCCATTGGAAAAACAGTGATCTTATACACAATATTTTAATAAAGAATATACTTCAGGCATAGATGTTCTGTTCTAGTTTAAACTACCAGAAGATCTATAGTTCAGTTTCCCATTATTTTTTTCCCCTTTCTCTTGGTAATTTAACAGTCCTTAAATGCGAGCGCAAAGATGCTTTAATCCGAACGTAACATTACTTTACACCATTAAGGTGACCCAGTAAAAGTGACAATCTGATTGTACATGTTCTAAAGGAGTATAGCTGTATAGATAAGGAGCTGTAATAATTATAAAGAGCCTACAACAAAAGTCATTATGCCATCTTTTATCACAGTAACAAGAACAGAAACTCAGTAGTGCACAGTGTTTAATTAATTTGTTATGTACAAGTTAAAAATAAGGATATTAATACAATGATGATCATAAAAATCGTATTAACATTCAGGCTCCTGCAGAGACTCCATTAACCTTGCCTCAGAGCTGTAAAAGCATATGCCAAGTTGTCATCCCTCCTAGACAAGGGAATAGATTAGTTTTACTCTTGAACTAAGTACATCGCTGCTTATCTGAAAAAAAACCAAACCACAGCTACAGAGTTTCATTTGGTGGTACAGATTAGGTACACTGTAGTAGATGGACATCTAGAATACTAAGGATATTGTAAGCAGCAATTTCAGTAAGTGAATCTTAACTGCATGTTGCAATGGTTCTGAAGATGCTCTCCGGGAACAGATGGAAAAAGCCACACCATTGTGAAAAGTTTTGAGTTATGTGTGGAAACAGAAAACTTCAACTTAAGAGTTTTTTCTTTAATACAGGGTAAGAGTGAAGTTGGGTAAATAAATACTAATAAGCCCAGTCTTAACTAAGGACCCAAGCTAGCAAGAAAAGAAATATTTTTCTTGTTTAGCCTGCAGAATAACAACTGGGATGAACTAGCTGCCTTGGGAACCATATCTAACATATGCCTTGGAATTAAAGCTAAACCTGTGCTAGATTTTGGGTATTACTTGGTGTTCCTTTTAAAATTTATTAACCTTATAAGCTTTGCAACATCATAATTTCACAGAAAATGCTGTCCCATCAAATAGTTCTTGAATTATCTATTTCCTCTTTGAAGATAATGCAGCCATATGTGCTTTGGGGAATTTCAAACAATCTACCATTATCAGAACTGATTTAATAATTCAAAATGGTGAAATCTATGAAAGCCTTTTGATTATTTTTTCATAAAATAACCTTCTAAATGAACCTAACAAAATCATTCTTTTTGCTACTTCTAGTGTAAACCAGATGAAATATTGCTACATTTTACCAACATTTTTCTCAGTAGCCATGCCTGGTTTCTCTTATATTGCTTGTAATTTCAAGCTATTATTAGTTTAATCAAGAGTTAGATGGCAAATGTGAGTTCATCTTATGCAAGATGTTTTTATAACAGGAATCTAGAGTGTAGCATTTTATTCTTAACATTTTTTATAAAATGCATAATTTTATGTGATTATTGATCTTCGCACATTAAGTAACTTCTTAATTTCTGGAAAAAAGCAAGCAGATGTTATGTGTGCAGATTTTTTCCTGAAATATTTTTAAAAAGGCATAGTTTGATAAAAGGTACATTTAAAAATAACTTTTAAATATATTAACTTAGGAGGGAGAAGAAATACCTGTGTGCTGTGTTTGTTTGAAAGTTCTCTATAGTAGATTCTTCTCTGTTCAAAAAAATTGTCAAGAGAAGACTAAACACTGTGCTGCTCACCCTACCGTTGTCTCTCTTGTTTCAGCTGCTAAAACATCTCTCCACAAATGCTAGAAACGCAAAAATCATTCTTTAACACATAACCACACTCACTGAAACATCAGCTACATGACATGACCTTTCTTCTAGTCTTCTGAATAGTTTTTGTCACCCATCCTCAATGAGACTTTGCTTTTCAGAATAAGCTTTAAATATTACAACTTGTCATGACAAATGACAAATAATTTGCCTTCGTACTGACAGTTATAGGAAGCATGAGATTTTAGGCAGCTGGATGACGGGGTGAGAGCAAAGGATTATTTTTCCATCTCCTACTGGCAACCAGTTGCCTCTAGTGAAAGTCGCACCTGCTTTACTCTAAGGCACATAATCTCCACTTTATTTGAGGTTCTGACTGCTTACTCATCTTTCTAACCTCATGAAATGTTTGAGTGATGTTGATTAGGACACATATCTCAATAAAAGCAGAAGCGGTGATGGGCATGAGTACCAAGGTAAAAAGCTTACACTGCTTGCAAGTGTTTTCCAACTCTCACCTTCCACATATTGGGTACTTAAAAGTGTCCAGAGCTAGAAATAATTAATCAGCTTCTTAGGTTACACTGTATATTCCTAGGTCTAAGCTTTTTGTTCAGGAATTTTTTTTCACTTCATCTGCCAACACTTAGCAGTAAGCAGATAGAGCCAAACAGAAGTTCTGGTTTGTGTTGGTTTCTCAGGGTCGTCCACTAATCTCACAGCTATTTTCTGCATGCAGGTGCTGGTCCTTTTTACCTTCCTCTAATTCATATTCCAGCCCTCATATAGCCCTGCCTGTTCTGAGTGCTGACTCTGAAACTCCAAGATTTGCACAAAAGACATGCTTTTTGCCATTTCTGAACTGGGTAATAATACTTATGTCTCACCATCCCTACATATGATCATGGCATCCAAAACAATTTTTACTGTTAAAAATCAATTTTCTCCCCCTCTCTCCATACTGGCTGGATTAATCATGCTCCTACTCGAAACACATAAGCATTTCTGTTCAGGCCAACCTTGTGCTTGACCGAAACTATGTAAACAATCACGTATTACTCTGACTCCTCTCCCTCAATTCTAGTTTATAACATTTCATGGAGCTGAATAGACTGGACATTACATGGTCATAGTTTATTTATCAAGGTACTGAAATATATCTGGCTGCTAGACCATGTTAGCAGCTGCAGTCCAACTTGTCACCCTGTCTGAGAGTGTGGAGTTCATAAGCAAAGACTACCCAAAAATCCTGCTAGTGGCTTTGCTTATATTGTCATTTCTAATCACAGATGGGTTTACCTTCCTGCTTATCTGAGCAAGCCAACATATTTATAATTCAGTTTTCTGCCCAGCACCCTCTTCCATGCAGTTCTTGGTGGTGAAAGCTCCAGATACAGTTATGGTTCTTCAGGAATGCTTGCTGTGAGGCATTTCTTGTTCAGAGGATTCTTCTTCTGCAGGTTGCTGAAAATTTAGAAAACTCTTAGTTTGCTTTTGCCAACAAGTCTGTGGTTCACATTGTAAATTGAGAGTCACCTAAGTCCACTCAGGTGATAAGGCAGATCAGAGCATTCCACTCTGTTTAACATCTTTTCCCATGCAGACCATGCTTCTGGCTTGTCTCATTTTCAATACACAAGTTTACAGAGTGTGAACATTTGCGGGAAGAGATCTGTGCATGCCCCCTCCCCAATTTTGGAACTCTGGCTCCTATCAGATTAAGACTACTTGACCATAATTTGTCTCAGGAACATTCAGATTGAGAACACTCAATTTACTGAGTCAAAGAAATATGCAGTCAGGGAAGAACTTCAGTTTTTTTTTATTTATATACATGAATAAAGTGATGATACACATGCCAGATTTCAGCAAAAGCAGATTAAACTCATCTATTATATTGTTTTACCTAAATGGTCTTTCCTTTTGACGTGACAGGACTTACGATTTTATTGCAAAAGAGTCTTAATAATCAGGCGCTGGGAAGGGTAGTCTAGAAATGGAGAAAATACGAAAAAAGGACACGTTTCAGCATTTCATAAAGACACTTAAAGTTACAGATAATACTCTGGGCAGTTGTGGGAGTAAAACATTTTTTTTTAAAAATAGCAAATGCTGTGTCCATCTTGGTGCTTTCAGGGGTACTAAGCTGGAGCCATAAAGCTCTGAAGACACACCTGAATGTGCATTAGCGTTACAGTTTTTGTTGTACATACGGACCAAATGCCTGGGAAACGTGACACACCGGAGACTTTGCAGAACAGGGCTTCTCTTTGGAGGTCTTCCGGAGGGTGAGAGGACACACGAGCGAGGCCAGGCAGGAGCTGACAGAGGAGACTGTTTAGGAAGGTCTGGCTTGGTGGTGGGTGCTGCAAAAGCCCTATATGAGGTCCACTAAGGCACTTGAGTTGTAGAGTCAAGGAAACCAGCGCAGATGAGGCCCCTGTTGCATTTCACAGTGTCCCCTACTGGATGTCAGCCTAATGAAATTGCAGGTGGTGCTTAAATCCCTCTCTTCACCAGTACATCCTAATCAACAGCCACCGCCACCCATTGGGAGGGAGGGAGCATTTTCAGATTATCCTTTCTTGATAATGATAAACCAATGCATATTAATGTTAACAGTTGTCATTTGTGACAATTATTCTTTTCTGTGCTTCACTTAGGTCACTAATTTACACCATCAGGCTGATAATTGTCAAAACTTATAAACTGATTGTAGTGCTTCATTATCCAAATTTTAAGGAATATAAAAAGTCTGTAAACATTATGTACACACAGCAGGTTCTCTGTGGAGAAACAAATCTGCATTTATGAGTGCTAGAACTTAGCAATGTTAAAACTTAGCAGTGTTTCGTGTTCCTAAAAATAAGAGTGTATGAGCTAGCTGCAGTCTTTTCAGTACTGTAATTGCACATTTTCTTCTATTTATATATATAAAAAAGACCACATTTTTTTTGTCAATATTACTATTTTTAGAAATACATCTGGCTTTCTTAAGTTTATTTATTATTTTTGTTATTGCTTATCACAAAATTTAACACATTTTGGAAGTTGAAAACAATATTTCTTTTTCCACCACTGAATTTTCTAATGGATATTAAAATTAGCTTTTTTGTTTGTTTCTTTCTTTGTTTATGCATCAATATATTTGATGATACCAGAGCACGGGGAATGGCCTTGTTAGTTTACTCCTGTAGCAGAGCTGTCTGGCTAAAAACAAAACAGGGAGCCATATATCACTTCTACTGAAGTTGTGGGAGGTTTTCTATCAATTTCTGAGGAAACAAAATAGATATACTCTAATTCCTCTTAAGCATTATAATCTTTTTTGTATTTTTTTTCAGTAAGCATTACATTTATTATGAACAAAAGGAACAGAAGTAATCATCAGTATTGAAGATGAGTAACTTGTAGGGGGATCCTTAGAAATTATTTTTATAAATGCCTTTAAAAAACATTTAAAATGTATGAACTGTTCCTTAAAATTGTCTTTGTGAAAAGAGAAAAACAATTCCAAGAAATCATTTAATAGCTTTTAGAGAAAGGAATGAAAATTAAAGGCAAGGCAATATAAAATAATAGACAGATGGAATTTTTCACTGAATATGTCTCTCCCAACTGAAATAATTTCTTTTGTTTGATATATCCTATTAAACATTTCTAGTCAGTGATGGTGCCTCTTGATCACAGCTTAATCAACTAAATCAGCTGTCAAATGTGAAGTGTTGCTCTGAAGTGGCATCTTTTAACAGTTTTTTCCAGTTCTTTGTTATGAATAGGATATTTACTTACTTTTAGGAAGGAGAGTCTTTCCCCCCCTTTGTTCTTAGCCATGAAAAGAGCTTGATTTTACTGTTATTGTGCATTATCAATGGCATCATTTGCTAAAATCTGTGGAAAAGAAATGAACTTGCAGAGGTGATTATATCACTAGTAGTGATACTGGTCAAATCATAAAAAAACCCAATTAGTTCTGCATGCATTGAAATTTGAGATGTATATTTCTTTGTTGTGTGACTTTATAAACTAATTCTGAAAATATTTCCTGCATATCCCATGCTATCAAAAATTACTGGGGAAATCTGAATGCTTGAATATTATGTCTCAATGTCTTAGGAAACTTGAACCATCTGTTATAGCCAGATTAATATGAAATTCAGCAGCAGATTCAAGCATAGGTATGGAGTTATGTATATTGAATGAATTTCTTATAAGCATTGGAAAGCACAGGAAAATACATGAGTAGTTAAAAAAGAAATAATTCAAAGCCAGGTAATTTTCTGGGACAAACAGTCTATGTGAGATGCTTAGGGTCATAGGACAAAAGTTATTAGAAGGTGAATTAGAGAAACAGATGACTGAACCCAACTGAACTCAAACAACATTTCTCATCTAGACAAGTCTTACATGCTTGTGTTGGTAGGACAAAGATGAGATTCCAGGGATTTCGGGGTATCCTGAACTTCCCATAGACATGCACTCAGGGACAGCTTATGACCACTAACTTCATTCCTTGGCCCCTAAGCACTCAGTAGCCCCATTTTTTTTCCAAGCTAAGGTCCTTGTAGAACATTGTACAAATACGTTAGTGCCTCCTTCCAAAAACACAGGTGGCACTTCTTTTTCTTTTCTTATTTGGACCCTCTGGTATCTAAGGAGCCTTGTGCTAAGGCAGTAGAATTTATCATGTTTTTGCCATCATGTCTTCTTTTTAGTAGCCTGTACAGCTGGAGTTCATAGCAAAATCTGCTTCTTATTTAGGGCACTAGCTTTGTGTCAAATTTAACTGAAACCAGTCAATATTTTCAGAGGGTATTAAGAAGGGTGTAATTTTCTAAACCTTTCTTCTATGGAAAAACAGACAAAAATTAATGTATTCAAATTTTACACATTTAAATGTGGAGAAAGACCCTAGATATGTTAATATGTCTAATGACAACCAAAACTGAACAGTAATTTTTGTATGACCTTATAACAAAGGTGTAGAGCATTTACTTTTGCTAATACTGTGATTTGTATGTAAAATCTCATTTCAGCCATGCTCCATTCTTCTTCAGCTTAGCTCTTTGGTAGAACACCATGGTTCATGTTGAACTTTTCTACCTTTTGGTGACAATTCTTGGCAAACAAAAATCTAAATAATTTCTAACTCCTGATAAAATGGAAATTATCATCCCTGTTCCCCTGTTATTCTGTTGTATTGTGGCAGCCTTGTGGTGATCCGTTAATATAAAACTTCTTAAAAATTGGTTTCAGAATTAGTCTCAGAAATACCTTCAATAAATTTTGTGGATGGTAGTTCTCATTCCTTTCTCATTAAATCCTGTGGACAACCAACATCCAGTTTATGTTACCTTTCTCTGATGCTTGCCAAGCTTGACACGTACAAACATTTGGATAATATTCCATTCACTTTGCTCTGACATTTCTTCACATAGCTGAAGGTCTGCTTAAATATGTTCTTGAATCCTGTCTTTAGAAAATATGTTATTTGGTTTATCAATTTTACTTCTATAATTGCTTAAAAAGGACTGATATTTCAAATGCATATTCTTACTTCATATACAGTGTAAATTGCAATTATACCCATTAGATACCATTGAGGTACAAATTTTTGGAGGTAGCTTTGTTTCTTTCTGCCACATCAGACTGCTTCTCAACCACTGCACTGTGATCCCTATGGATCTCGAACTCATTTATGGTTGGGGCATAAGACATTAAGAAGTGTGGTGTGCTCTGAGAAACATAAAATCTCTCCCTCACTTGACATAGTTTTCAAATGCAACCATCTTCTTCTAAAACCACTCAAAAAAAAAAAAAAAAAAAGAAATTAGGTGCGTTTATCACTGTCATAAATGATACTCCTTTTATCACAAGTACCAGAGGGGCTGAACGGCTGAAGTAAAGAATCCCCTCTCAGTTACTGTACAAGGAAAATTTATCAGCCTTACATGAGTAAATGCACACAGACTAAACAAAACTTAAAGCTCTTACCCTGGAATGAAAATTATTTTCATGTACAATATTAAGAAATAGTTTAAAAACTGAGAAGATTTAAATACATGGGTGTTTCATTCTTTTAATACCTCCCTTGGTATATATTAGTCATGTATTATTTGAATGTCATCTTACCTTGAGAAATTGCAAAGAAGTAATTAATATCTCTATTAAAGAAATTAATAGCTGTTGCATGAGAATTCTCCTGAAGCAGTCCCTAATTTTACCTGGGTGTTTCAACTGGGGAATGAAGAGACTTCTATTTATAACTGCATCTCCTAAACTGTTTCTTAAGGCAGCCCAAACCTGTTTTTAACCTAGTTATAAAATCACTTCTCAATTGGAAATACATATGAAAAAATACATAGACTTTATGGATCAGATTATTTTCTAACATGATTTCAGCCCTTCAGGCCTCATTCTGAGGTCAAAGAGAATTATTTTGGTTGAAATGACAGATCTAATATGCATATTTCTGGGTTGTCCCAAGCTGGTTAATTCAGTAGCTAAGCTGTTAATAAAGAACAGCTTTGAATAGAAATAAAGTAATAGGAGATTAAATTATGTATAACTCTTGCATTTTTTCTGGTCCAATTTAGAAGCAAGAATTAAATTCAGTCTTAATTAAAGAATCAAGTCAGCTTCAAAACCAAAGAGTTATTGTGGATTTAGCTATACAAATCTAATGAACACCACTTCAACTCATTCATTTAAGAGAAAACTCCTTTTTTGTTTTTTATTGTTGTTGTTACTGTTGGGTTTAATTGTCGAAAATACAGGGAGAGAGAGATACAAGGAGAAATAGTCAAAT
Source organism: Morus bassanus (assembly GCA_031468815.1). Classification (NCBI taxonomy): domain Eukaryota; kingdom Metazoa; phylum Chordata; class Aves; order Suliformes; family Sulidae; genus Morus; species Morus bassanus. The sequence continues at coordinate 92,003,524 of CM062569.1, forward strand.
GTACTATTGAACTTATCTCACCTCCATGGTTATTGTAATGTATAATTTTAAAACTGTGTGAGTCTTACATATAAGATTTTTTTTAGTACGTACAGCTCAATATCCTTAAAAAAGCTTGTTAGGCATTACTACCTCCACTCTGCAGGTGAAGAAGATTATTGTAAACTGTTATCAGAACCACATATACAGTCAAAGACTTCAGTTTATGGGTTTTATCTCCTGCTCTCTAGATTGAGTATTGCTTGTGTCATACAACATATAGTGTTGTATACCTAACGGTATAGCTTTAAACTGCCATGTTTTGATGTTTTGTTTATGCTCTCCCTTAATTACATACAATGAAATACCACTTTATAGATAAACAGCAGCACATAATAGAGAGTAAATTATGGAGTTCTAAATGTGGCTTGCTGTTGATTGATACAATTAGACAGAATTACTATATACATTCATATTAAAGGAAAATAAGGCTTTTAAAAATCAATATTTTTGACTGAGTGTGGAAAAATTCTTTTAACAATACTTGCTTAGTGATTTCATGCTGAGGAATTTCATCTACAATGATATGCAATTCAAAAATAAGGAACCAGATTTTGGATTTTTTTGGAACCCTGTCTGCTATTTCTCTTCTAGAAACTGAATACTCTCTGCTGTTTTTTGGATGTAAAATGAAGAGTTATTTATTGAAATATGTATTTCAAAACAGCTGTGTTCTTTACCTGAGTTGTTAAAATAACCTGTCTGTCTAAAAAAAGCTGACTGTCCTTTGAAACAAAGTATTTTTTGCAAAGAGTAAGATTGGAGAGGAAGATGTAAAAGGAAAATATCAGTGAAATGTCTAAACTTTCTCAAGACTGTTGCAGTTCCAAAAGTCTAATAAACTGAATGAAAACAGCACAAAAAGAAAAAGTAACCCACAAATCTTATGTGTTTGGATAATGTTTCTCCTAAATATTTCTTGTGCATATAAAATTGGATATCAGGGTTATTGTTGTCAACTTCTTTTCCTGCAATTTCAAGGACTGGTGAATGCATGAGAAGTACAAAATAATGAAGCTAATTAATTTTAACCACTAAATTATGTTCCTCTCATTTCCTGTCTTAGAACGCTTGAATCACTCAATCAACTGTTATTGTACTTATGTTGATTTTTTTCTTTACAATTTATTTCAGAGATGTAAGAACAACCTGTCCTGCATATTCCCATTTCTCATTTTACAGAACATTTGTATTTTTGTGTCTATTTCCAACATTTTTTCTAATAAAGCTACACTTGTAATAAACAGAAAATTTCAGTATAAACTGAAAAAAATTGGTCTGCATTCTATTTACTAAAGTATTATAAATGGTGGGATTCATCCAAGTTCAGAGTTCACACTGATTCTTCTGTATAGTCACTCTTGGCAAAAACGGGTAAGACCACTTAAAATTGCAAAAATTTTGCAGCTGATCAAAACAGGTTTTCATAGGAGACTATAAAATGTATCAGTGTACTCAAATGATAATTTCTGTTTCATATCAAGTAGAGAATATGTTGTGGACAGAGATGAGCACATAACTGAATATGACATTGACATTTTTACTCCTAAAAGAGTGATTATTGGCATAACATAATTGTCTCTTCGTTCATCACTTCTGTAATTGCCCTCTCAATCCTTAAGATTTGACACGCATTTTATGTTAATCCCAGAAGCTTAGTAAATAAAAGAAATGCATGGAAATGGATGTTTTGTGAGAGGAGTTTAGCGCATGACAAATATTTAGGCTATGACAACATAGTAGAATGTGATTGTGGTGTAAGAACAAAGTCTCTTTAATCAGAAATGTGTTTGGCCACTTGAGCCAAATCCTGACCTTAAAAGTTTTGCAAGCAATGTAACTGACTTGTTCAATTAGAATAAAAATTTTCCATGCTCTTAGCAAAGAATGAAACAAAAAAGAGATTACAGGTACTGCAAATGAGTGATATTTGATTCCCTGGAATAGAACAAACACTCTGTAAATAGGTTCTCTATATGTCTAGTTGATTGGTAGATCATGGAACAATTTATTGTAAGAGACAATTATGGAAAAATCCTAAAATAAATTCTTAACATGCAATTTATTTTTAAAAATAAGAATATAAATTTAAATATCCAGGTATCAACAGGATGTAATTTTAAAAAGTAGCTTAAAATTTGCCTGGAAGATTAAGACTGCTGGTCCACTCTGTATTTAAATAGTTCCCATATTTGTCAGAGGAATATTCTGTAGCAGGCATTATCATATGGAATGAATTGCATGTCATGCAATCTGTTATCTTTCCTGAATATTTATAGCATTGAATATGACACTTTCTATTTAGTATCACAGGAGAAAAGACTGAAGACAGGAAAAAGGTTCATCTAATCAGCTTGCTCTTTAAAAATCTGTATGAGAAAGAGTAAACATTGAAAAATAGTGCTCAAAATTAAATCACTTAAAAATGCAAATTTAAGTTGTGATTTTCAAGTGAAGTGGTTTATTCTCAAAAAGCTGAAATACAGCTTCAATGCTTTTCGCATGAAAACTTAATAATTTAAAATTTTATATTCAAATAAAAGAATTATCAATATGCTTTTCTGGTATTTAAAATAGCTAATAAAAATAAAAAGCTGATATGTCAATTTGTCCACAAAACTAAAAAATCAATTATTCAGTCACCTCTTCCAAAAATATATATACTAAACATCAGAATAATGGGTATATTCCTCAGCGCTAACATGAGTTCATCTCACTTGCTGTCATGTTACCATATGCACTTCAATATATAACTTCAAAGAAATCATGCCATTTTATCAGGGGAGAGGAAAGAAACAAAAATCTGTAGAATTTAAATATAAGAAAACTATAATCAATAGAATATGAATAGTGAAATTGAATAGACTTAAAAGTCCCACATTCTCAAGACAATATCTGGTAATGTGAGTTAGAAAACTGCCAATTAATCGTCATCATTAAAGATACTAGTATTGATCCTTAGAATTACAGAACAGTATATCCTACCACCATATTAGGAAACCAATTAAGAGTGTAATTTATACGTATCATCTAAAGGCAATTATCTTTCTGGCCTTCTTTAGTTCCTCAGGAAGCTAATAGGGAGGTAGAAAAAGGTAATGTGAGATACTCCATTTAGAGTTTCCAGAACAAGAGCTTAGTAAGGAAAATGAACAATCATGAAGTATAAAAATCATGTCAAGATTCTAAATTTGGTTCTTGTAAAATATTCTTAAGAAATGTCTGGTCACTGGAATATTTTTCTCATCTCCCAGTTCTTCTGTATAAGATATTTTGGGATACTAACTTCAAAGTGTGGGATGTAATTTTTTTTTTGTTTGTTTGTAACTTGACATCTCAGCTAGTACATAATTTCTTGCTTTGCACTACCTCATTCCTCTACCACCATCTCCTGAATCTTTACTTTCTTCCTTCTTTTCTTCTTGGCACTGTGTCTCATATTCTGTCAGCCTTAATTACAAACTTAACTTTCTCCTCACCCATTTTTCATTTCCCTCTCCCTCATCAGAGATGAGGGGAACTTGTGTATATGTTGTCTTAGCAATTCATTTTCTGCTTTTACATATGTACAGACAAAGCATCAGGCATTTACAGATACCACAGGTCTTTTTTCAGTTCATGTGGCCCCAAATACCCTAAATTCAGGGAAGTTCAGTTATATGTGTTTTAGGTACATCAGTTCAATTCTTACCATGAGGAAGTGTGTATGTGTGACTGTTCTGTAGGAATAAACAGACTCAAATTGTGCGGTGAGGTATAGAGTGAAGTTTGGGTCTCTCAATGCATGACTTGCACTTTGAATATTAGATTTTTTTTTCTCCCAGAAGGGTTTGTATTAACGTTTGCTTTCAGGAAGCATTTTGTCATTTTATACAAGAGTAAAATCTTTGCCTATCTGCTAGAGTATCCTGCAGTAGGCCACAAAATTACAGAATTTCCCTTTTATATATGCGTATTGTGGGTCAAACCCAGAGAGGTGCTATACACAGCTGTTTCCAGAATGTGGCCATGGGGAGTTTTCTTTCTTAATATGTTATTTTACAGAGGTTTAATATAAGAGGCTGACTATGATAATTAACCAAACTGTTAGTATTTTCTATGTGCTAGCAAATAGTTCTCAGAACTATGCAACACTTTTTTATTTTGTGCTTTTAGTTGCTCTTCCAAATAGATCAACGATTTTTCTTTCTTTTCAATTAAAATCTGATTATAAAGATGCCTGATAACATAGAAGAAATCTTCACACATGAAAAAATATCTGTGTTCCAAGAAATAAGCAGTTACCAATCTAAATTGCCTACCAGGAATCTCCATTTAAACTAATGCATTTAATGATTAACAAGAAGAATTGCATAACGACTTGGTGAAAGTAAATTAAAATCTTCTTTTTTTTTTTTTTTTTAAGAAAAAAACCTTTGAAAACTCAATCTTAAGCCTCTTGTAGACAAACAACAATACGGACATTTAAAAAATGGTGCAAATCTTTTTCAAAAAGAGATCATTATTTCAGCTTACTAAATTTAACTTGGATAACAGCAAGCTATTACATGCTTATTGCACTTCAGAATGATTCTAGACTCTTCATACATCTAGATGACATAGCTAGCAACATTTGCAGAAATAAAAGATCTGGTAGTACTGGGGACCTCAGTTTTCAGGTATATGGTTGTGTTAAGCAGTTGTTAAAAAGTAAATAGGATAACTTGATATGATAAAAAAAAAAATCTTTGACATCAACACAATCTCCTTTGCACTTGATGTCAAGGAAAAAAGAAACTCTGAAAGACCTGAACAACGTCAAGAGTATTTATACTAGAACAAAAAAAAACGCCAGATAAGTAGAAACTAGTACCATGGGAATTCAGAGGAAAGATTCCCACTGGCAAGAGTTAGTAGGCAAGTATCAGCTTACTATTAAACGATCTGCTGGCTTAATTTTCCTTTGCAAGCATTGGGAAGCTGAACATCAAAATATGCTTTTGGCATCTCTTACTTTCTTTTATCTTTCTACTTCTGGTGAATTGCTAAAAAGTAGAAGAAATATGAAATATTATGTCTTTTCTACGTATTCTTAGGGAACCGGTCAAATGAATGACCTAGTGTTGCATTCATTGTTAATGTTTCATCCTAATATGTTTGACAATTCTTCTGCTTTTGTCTTCCTTAGTCTTGAATGAAGGAGGAAATTTCCGAATGACATTGATGAAGAAGATACAATCCATATACACACACGTACACAAAGTGTACATACAAACATACAACATACAACAAAGTATGAAAATGTTTATTGCTGTCCTCAGCACCTGTGACATGACATGTCAATACTGAAAGAAAGGAAAATGGCTATGTGGTTCTTGTTGAAAGAGTTAAAAAACTTCAAGCAGTATTTTAGAAGACTGTTGTATTTACTTCTCTTTTCTGGAAAATGTACACATGCTCTTGTTCACATATGCAGTACACCTGTAAGAATTTTTCAACTATTCAGTAGTTAGTTCCATTTCTAAGGGATCACTGCATCCCTATAGTGAGATGTCTTGCAATCTTAGTATTTGCCTTGTCTTATCTTTAAAGTCACATTAAAAAAAAAAAAAAAGGATAAAGCTCTAGCAGAGCCTGTCATAGATGGCAAAATGTCTTGAATATCATAACCAAATAGTCATTGCAATGCAACTGTTAGTGTAGTCAGACACCTGAGTTATAAACCAATCCAGCTGTGACTTTCAGTACAAAAGCATCAGTAATACTGTTCTCTTTTTCTCACTAAGGGAAGAAAAAGGGAAAGTAAATGTCTGATGTTGTCCTCTGTCCTGTGCAGACATGGACTTTTCAGATGCTCCTCCCAGCATGAAATACTATTTAACTCTGAGGGAGGGAACAAAACTGGTGTACAGAAAGACAGATTGTAGTAGCCTGTGATCTAACGAAAGTATTGCTGTATTTAACAGCAAAATGGAGGAAGACTTCCTAAAACAGGACGGAAAAGAATTCTGTTCCACAATTCCCTAGGTAAAGTAGGCTATGTTTAAATTAGCAAGTAATGCGGCAGAGTACGAGCAGGTCAGGAGCGAGATAGTTGGCTTTCAAGACCACTATTGCACACATTTGGTTGGGAAGGGGTACTTCAGACTAGCTCTAGCCTGGTCCTGTGAGCTGATGGAAATGCACCTTTGTGGGTGGAAAGCATTCAGTGGCTTCACGGGGCTCATCTTCCAGTTCAGTTTTGCCCAAAACCAATCTAGCAGCACACTGAGACCTCCTTGCCATGTCAAATCCAAGCCTGGTAAGTGCGGATGATCAGATTTGATTCAGAAGCACATTTCTGATCCAAGCCAAGACACTAATGTAGACACATACCTATATATCACTCAAATACATGGGGTGGCAAGTCCAGCAAAAAGATGATGTAACTTTTCAAAGTGTGCAAAGTTAAACTAGTAACTCACAGTCACAGGATGTAAGGGATGCCAAAATCATACAGGGTTCAAAACCTCTGCATACAAATTCATCAAAGAAAAGTGTATCCAAGACAATTAAATGTAAAGACATTGCCTCTAGCTGCAAAAGTTCCAGAGGCACAAATGACTGCGAGAGTTGAGCATGGCAATACTACTTCAAATTTCTCTTGTCCTTGCACTGCTTTCTAGTTACCTGCTATTGATCATAAAATCATGCAATCATAGAATCATTAAGGTTGGAAAAGACCTCTAAGATCATCAAGTCCAACTGTCAACCCAACACTACCATGCCTCCTAAACCATGCCCAAAGTGTAATGTCTACGCGTTTCTTGAATTCCTCCAGGCATGGTGACCCCACCACCTCTCTGGGCAGCCCGTTCCAGTGCCTGTCCGCTCTCTCAGTAAAGAAATTTTTCCTAATATCCAATCTAAACCTCCCCTGATGCAGCTTTAAGCCATTTCCTCTCGTCCTATTGCTAGTAACTTGGGAGAAGAGACCAACACCCACCTCGCTACAACCTCCTTTCAGGTAGTTGTAGACAGCGATAAGGTCTCCCCTCAGCCTCCTCTTCTCCAGGTGAAACAATCCCACTTCCCTCAGCTGCTCCTCAGAAGACTTGTTCTCCAGACCCTTCACCAGCTTTGTTGCCCTTCTCTGGACATGCCCCAGCACCTCAATGTCCTTCTTGTACTGAGGGGCCCAAAACTGAACACAATATTCAAGGTGCAGCCTCACCAGTGCCCAGTACAGGGGCACAATCACTTCCCTACTCCTGCTGGACACACTATTGCTGATACAAGCCAGGATGCTGTTGGCCTTCTTGGCCACCTACGCACACTGCTGGCTCACGTTCAGCTGGCTTTCAACCAGCACACCCAGGTCCTTCTCTGCCAGGCAGCTTTCCAGCCACTCTTCCCCAAGCCTGTAGCGTTGCATGGGGTTGTTGTGACCCAAGTGCAAGACCCGGCACTTGGCCTTGTTAAACCTCATACAATTGGCCTCAGCCCATTGATCCAGCCTGTCCAGATCCCTCTGTAGTGCCTTCCTACCTTTGAACAGATCAACCCTCCCACCCAATTTGGTGTCATCTGCAAACTTACTGAGGGTGCACTTGATCCCCTCATCCAGGCAATTGGTAAAGATATTAAACAAGACTGGCTCCAATATTGACCCTGGGGAACACCGATTGTGACCAGCCGCCAACTGGATTTAGCTCCGTTCACCACAACTCTCTGGGCTCGGCCTTCCAGCCAGTTTTTTACCCAGCAAAGAGTACACCTGTCTGAACCATGAGCTGCCAGCTTCTCTCAGAGGATGCTGCGGGAGACTGTGTCAAAGTCTTTACTAGAGTCCAGGTAGACAACATCCACAGCCTTTCCCTTATCCACTAGGCAGATCATCTGCTCATAGAAGGAGATCAGGTTGGTCAGGCAGGACCTGCCTTTCATGAAGCCATGCTGGCTGGGCCTGATCCCCTGGTTGTCCTGCACTTGCCCGGTGAGCTCACTCAAGATGAACCACTCCATAATTATCCCCTGTACCAAGGTCAGGCTGACTGGCCTGCAATTCTTTCCTCCTTCCAGTCCTTCTTGTAGATGGGCATCACATTGGCAATCCTTCAGTTGTCTGGGACCTCTCCTGCTAACCAGGACTGCTGATAATGATGAAGAGTGGCTTGGCGAGCTCCTCTACCAGCTCCCTCAGTATTCTTGGGTGGTTCCCACCTGGCCCCATAGACTTGTGAGTGTCCAGGTGGTGCAACAGGTTGTAAACTGCTTCCTCCTGGATGATGGGGGGTTTATTACTCTCCCTGTCCTTGCCTTCCAGTTCAGGGGGCTCAATACCCTGGGGATAACTGGTCTGATGGTTAAAGACTGAGGCAAAGAAGGCATATAGTACCTCAACCTTCTCCTCATCCTCAGTGGCAATGTTCCCCTCCATGTCCAATAGAGGATGGAGATTCTCTTTGATTCTCCTTTTGTTGTTAATGTATTTGTAAAAACGTTTTTTGTTATCCCTTACAATAGTTTCCAGATTGAGTTCTAGCTGGGATTTTGCCTTTCTAATTTTCTCTCTGCAAGACCTAATGAGGTCTTTGTACTCTTCTTGAGATGCCTGCCCCTTCCTCCAAAAGTGTTAAACTCTTCTTTTTTTTCTGAGTGCCAGCAAAAGCTCCCAATTCACCCAGGCCGGTTGTCTTCCCCACTGGTTCGTCTTGCGGCACATAGGGACAGCCTGCTCCTGCGACTTTAAGACTTCCCTCTCAAAGAAAGCCCAGCCTTCCTGGACTCCTTTGCCCTTCAGGACTTCCTCCCAAGGGACTCTCCCAACCAATGCCCTGAACAGGCCAAAGTCTGCCTTCCGGAAGTCCATGGTAGTGGTTCTGCTGACCTCCCTTCTTACTTCGCCATGAATTGAGAACTCAATCATATCATGGTGGCGAAGTCCAAGATGGCCTCTGACCACCACGTCTCCCACCAGACCTTCTCTGTTTGAGAACAGGAGGTCAGGCGAGGCACCTCCCCTGGTAGGCTCACTTAACAGCTGTGTCAGGAAGTTATCTTCCACACACTCCAGGAACCTCCTAGACTGTTTCTTCTCCGCTGTGTTGTATTTCCAGCAGACTTCTGGTAAGTTGAAGTCTGCCATGAAAACAAGGGCAACCGATTGTGATACTTCCACCAGCTGCTTGTAAAATGCTTCATCTACCTCTTCATCCTGGTTTGGTGGTCTATAACAGACTTCCAGCAGGATATCTGCCTTGTTGGCCTTCCCCCTCATCCTTACTCATAAGCACTCAACCATATCATCAGAATTGCTAAGCTCTATGCAATCGAAACTCCCTAAGATACAGAGACACCCCACCACCTCTCCTTCCTTGTCTATCCCTTCTGAAGAGTTTATAGCCATCCATTGCAGCACTCCAGTCATAAGAGTCATCCCACCATGTCTCTGTGATGGCGACTAAGTCATAGCTATCCTGCTGCACAATGGCTTCCAGCTCCTCCTGTTTGTTGCCCATACTGCGTGCATTGGTGTAGATGTACTTAAGCTGGGCTATCGATTTCATCCCCAACATCGGCACACCACCCCTAGGCTCCTCTCGAGTGAGTCTGGCTACATCCCCTTCCCCCTTCTAACCTAGTTTAAAGCCCTCTCGATGAGCCCCGCCAACTCATGTGCAAGAATCCTTTCCCCCTTTGAGACAGCTGAACTCCATCTGCCACCAGCAGGCCCGGTGCCATGTAAACCTCCCCATGATCCCCACGATCACTCTCAGAAGCTAATGGGCAAGCTGTGACCTGGTACAAAAACCTTATGTTTACTAACCGTGCAGTAATGATTTTACGCAGCACACAGGATGCAAGTGAAAGTCCAGAAATATCCAGAAAGATTACTTGCTCAGTCATTATTTCCAATTTGTCCTTTGGAGATAAATGTCCGTGTCTACTGATGAGCTACAGAGCCTAAGCTTGTGCCTTGGAAACTTAGGTGCCTGAAGACAGGGATAGAGGTAGTTCAGGTCCTGGTCTTTGAGAAGCAATAAGTATGGCATTTTTCTGTGTAGAAATTTACTTATGTTGCTGTATTTTAATAGTGACAGCAGTAATTAAAATCTGCATTTAATTCTTAAGTGTTTCTGTGATACTAGAACACACTTCTGTCTTCTCCTTCTTAAGTTTTAACAGCAAGGTTTAGGATTTGGATTTGTGAATGACTAGGTCTGATACAATACATGATAATAAATGTATAAATAATAGCTGATGCTAAAGACTGCTTTCCTCCCCTATGATTCAGTATTTTGCTTATTTATTTGGAAGTCTTGCACTTCAGAATACTCCCTATGGATATTAACTTACAAATATTATGCTTATACTTGCAAAAAATCCCAAAACACCAAAAGAAGCAAAATCGTTCTTCTCAGGAAAACTGTAAAAATCCTCACAGCTGTAGAGTGCACTACAGATATGCCAGACTGTGTGACTGACGAGAACATTCCATAAGAATGAGGCATGTTCAGTCCAATTTAAGGGTCAATTGGGGGATTTTAAGAAAAAGTCTGTAATAATATGGAATAATTAATATTTAACATTGATGGGAAGTTTTACTAAAATTACTCTTTGAATGTCCCAAGAAGTTCCCTTGAATCAATTATCTATAAATAGAAAGATTATTAATAGAACAGATTTAATGGTAATCATCTGTACTTTGCTGTACTGAAAGTTAAATATTTTTAAATCATCAAGCTTATATTAAGCAGATAATATGCTATCTGGAAATATTAAATTTGTAAAATATGAAACAAAGTGGACAAAGGAATGAAGAGAAAGAGAACAAATTAAATATAATGTATATCTGTGTGTTGCAATAATGTTTGAGAACATGTAAGCAGAAAATTATTCCAAGTGTTAATTACTTTCCAGGAAGCAGATGGGACGTACTAGCTTTTGCTACTATTTAAGCTTTTTGTTGCAAAACCAGAAGTTGTCTAGTTTCATTCAAAATGTTTGGACTTATTTTGCAGAGCAGAAAATGAAACATCTGTAATAGTGAGACAGTGGTTTCTATGATGTGGATGGTGCTGGTAGAAGTGATAAAGATGGCTTATTTAATATTTATTGGCTTTTTGTAGAGAATCTTCTCCCTGGCTTCTGTACCTAGCATATTACATGATAACTGCTTTAGACACTTAAAAATAAGTTGAGTATAACTATATAAAATATTCTGATGGATTTCTCTGGAGTCCTTTTGAGCAGTTTCTCATTTATTACAATGTAATAAAGAAGACAGGTGAGATTCTTCCATGTTTCGGTACAAGTGGAGCTCCTTTGAAATGAAAAGGCTTACAAGCAAAATACAGTATTTCTACGTATGAGAAGTTTTCAGAAATATTTCTGACCATAAATTTACATGTAAAAAGCTGCCAAAGTGTGTGGGTGTATTTCAGATGCAGTTGCTTCCAAATCTGAAAGGATCAAATACATGGGACAGATCTAGAATCCTTACATGGTTATGTTAAAATTTAGTACAAAATTCCATTAATGTTTTGTAACTGAAATTGCATATGCTGAAAGTCGTAAATCATGGAGCTTGTTCTTCCAACCATGGAATAACATTCTAAACTCATATGGTGTTCATATAAGAACTGCTATAATACTATTGCTGTTGTACCACATTTCTTTATGGTGCCACATGTTCTAAATAGCATCTTACACAACTAATAACAGTGTTAAAATAAAAAGTTCCTTTCCCTGTGTTAATCCAGGTTATGTAACATTTTTGATAAACCCGTAAAAGATGTTATTCAAGTAAATGATAAAGAACACCTTTTGTTTGTACTCTTGTAGTTCTTATCAACTCTGCAGACAGGTACTAGGTAACAGGGTGAGGCTGAATGAGAATTGATCAATTTTCTGATTATACAGTTTAGATAATGTCATGGTTTTAGCTGGGATAGAGTTAATTTTCTTCACTGTAGCTGGTATAGTGCTGCATTTTGGACTTAGTATGAAAATAATGTTGATAACACACTGATATTTTAGTTGTTGCTGGGTAGTGCTTACACTAGTCAAGGACTTTTCCAGCTTCCCATACTCTGCGAGGTGCACAAGAAGCTGGGAGGGGAGGGGGTACATCCAAGAGAGCTGATCTGAACTGGCTAAAGGGATATTCCATATCATGTGATGTCATGCCCAGTATATTAACTGGGGGGAGTTGGCCGGGGGAAGCAGAGATTGCGGCTCAGGGACCGGCAGCGTTGGTCAGTGGGTGGTGAGCGGTTGCAGCACTTGTTAGCTTTTTTCTTCTTTCTTCCAAGGTTTCATCTCTCTCTCTCTCATTATTTTCCTTTTCATTACATTATTCTTCTTATTATTATTATTATTACTATCACTATTTTATTTTAATTATTAAACTGTTCTTATCTCAACCCACAAGTTTTCTAACTTTGGCCCTTCCGATTCTCTCCCCCATCCCACTGGGGTGGGGGGAGTGAGCGAGTGGCTGGGTGGTCCTTAGTTGCTGACCTGGGCTAAACCACAACAGATAATTACCTCCCTCCAGGTCAGTGTGCATTTTCACTGATGATGCATGTTCAGACAAGAACTCATATGATGTCGTTATAAGAAAGATGTCCAAAATCAAGAATTTCCTGTATTAGAACATATTTAGGAAGTTTTGGAAACTTTGTTTGTAAGCACTCTTAACTCCCAACAGGACCCCCATTTTCCTTATTTTAATTCTAAGTAAAATATACTTAAGATACTTCTTAGATTCTGTGGAAAACATTTGTTATTGTAGCTTAAAATAGAAAAGAAAAAAATCCAGCAGTATGATTGAAGAATGTTAGTGAATTCAGCACCAGAAACAAAGATTATACATTATTAAGAGGATGAAAAAAATTTCTTCCTGTATACCTAGTTATAATAAAAAACTATTGACTAGATTGGCTATATTATTGATATATATTGGCTATATGAGACCAAGTAACAGTTATAAATATTCACAGAGCTTATGCTCTGATATAGCAGTTGTGGAGTTTTACTTGGTTTTGAAATGGTTTGTGACAGAATCAGTGCCTTTTAAAGGTGACATATAGTCAGATGAGATGTATTGGCAAAGCTCCACAGAAGCCTGTAACTGCATATTTTATAGGTATATCTTTCTCTATTGGAATTTGCATATGAAAATATATTGCTAAATTTTAATATATTGATTTGAAACATGCTTCTTTGTAACAAGAGAAAGATTTATTTAGGTCTATTGATTCAAAATGTTTTTTAATTGTAGAGGCATTTACGTGTATTCTCATTGCTGTGAAGGTAATCTCTGGTAACTGACTCAGAATTGTCTTTAACGACACTGGATCATGTCTTACTTCCTGAGTCAGCTTTCACAAATTATAGATTAGCAATCTTCCACACACAGTTTTCTTCCAAAGTACAATGAAGATCATAATTTGCTTGGAATTGCCATCTAAACTGTATTAAAAAAAAAAAAAAGGGTTTCCTTGTCATTAAGTGAAAGGAATATATGACAGGAACTGTATAGTAAATGTAATAGGACTAGAGAATTAATGTAGTTAAATAAGAGGTAAAAATCTTTTGTTGGTTACCTTGAAGCATTTTAATATGCCAGAGTATTTCAGTACAGCATTGCAAACATTGCATTAAAAGATTTCTCAAATTAATATTAAATTCCTTTCTTTTGAGAGAGGGGAAGGATGGGTGAAAGAAAATTTTTGTTTATTACTGGAGGAATGGAGATTTAATAGTACCATTATTTGAGTAGATATGGTAAAACCCACTTACCTTCTAATATTCCTATGAAATGCTATGAAATGAAGTACAAGTCTAAGTATTCTGTTGGCAACAGTAGACTTTTCACTGATTTCTATAGGCTGTGGATCTGGTCACAGACAGTCATTCACTTAATACACATTTACACACATTTTTTGACCTGATACTGTACTCTTAATGAGGTGCTTTAATCATGACAGAAATATTAACTGTGCACACCAAAGATATCTTTACACAATTTCCTAATATCAATTAATATTTCCATATAAAGGGAAGATCTGGCATCTTGTGAATAAAAGCTTTCAAAAGCAAAATTAAATACATTCATCACCCAAATTTATGTAGCGCAGAGAAACTGACATCTGTATCCACTTACATGCATAATAAACAGCTTACTAATAAATACATATTAAAATATCCCCATGTTTCAAGTTCTTGTTGGATGCTCTTCATTTTACACTGCACTGATTGCAGTGGTATTCAGGGTGAGACGCAGAAATGGCAGGATGAGCTTTCTTCCCACTAAGCTGTATGATAGTATGAAAGTGTTCCGAAAAATATTTTATAATTAATGTTGCCTCCACAAAAAGGGCATCACGTCACTGTTCAGAGATGACAGACCCTATTTCACTGGCTAGACTACACATCTATTATTGTGTACAGTTCTAAGCACCTCAGTACCAGAAATATCTGAATCAATTGGAAGGAAATAGGAAAAAAGGAAAGAAATATGCAAGTACTCCATGGATTAAGGAGGATAGACTGTAGATACAAAGATTGCTACATGTAATAGAAGAAATTTCCACAGGCTGGGCAGATTTTCTCTAATTGTAACTGTATTATATCAATATTCTTTGAATTCAGTTGTTGGAGCAGGATTAAAGGAATAGTTGTTATATGAAAAATACCTATTTTCCAGATCCACCTAACTGCCTCTCTTCAGTCAATATGTAATTCCAGTGGCCATTTCCTACTGTTTAATACCAATTTCTCCTGTCCCCTCAATAATTCCATATCTAATATGATCAGTGGTCTGTTAATATAAAACAGTCCAGCATCTGGCTTAAGTAAAATGCATTTATTTTGCAGTGCTGACAGTGAGGGTTCATGTATGTGTTTATACATACACAAAAATACGCATCTATGATATAATATTTTCCTGAAAACAAAATGCTAGGAAGTCATATGGAACAAACAAAATACAAGAAAATTCTAAAAAAACTGTAGTGAAAGAACATGTGAAAAAAGCAACCTCACAAAAATTTAAATTATGAAAATAAATCTGCCTGAATTTCTGTATACTCACAGAAACCGAAACGCACATCTTGTGAGAATCAATCTGATAGTGTTCAACCAATTTTCATGTTGTTTTTGTCTTTAAATATGGTCCCTCATACATTTAGTGAAACATAGACACATAAGAGACAACTATGTGTAAATCAGACTTCCTCAGTTTGCATATTTGATTTTGCAATCAAAACAACATTTTTCTAGCATAGATTTTTATCCTACTACTTGTAATTATAGCATAGCTTAACTTTAAGTCCCCCTGCAGTGGAAGGATATTTTAAATTAGTCCCCCAGTTTCTGTACTATGCTCATTGTTACCCAAGTTTCATAAGTATCATGTCCTTTTTTTTTTTTTTTCTTTTTTCCCCGAAGTTTCCAGATTTTGCTTGCATTTGCCCTATTTTTCACATGTGCTTGACCATGATGGACTATTAGTTCTAACTGTGAGTCTTGCTCTCAGTTGCTCTTTTATAATTTTAAGGATCTTTCTGTTGAAATTCACTTGACTATTTGTTTCTTCTGCTGATCACCAGCGTTCGATATTATCCTTTAGTCCGTCACTTCACTTAAATCCTTGCCTGCTGGTATCTTTTTCATCTGATACTCAGAGACTGGCATTCTTCTTTAAAAACTGAGCAAATAAACAAGCCCAAACAACCAACTCTCCTGTTTCATTTTGTGACCTTTCAATGGAGTGTTCTATCTAAACTGTTACATCTTTCTAATGGCAACCTGCTGCGACTATCCTCTTTCATTTCCTTTCATTTACTGTTTATTTAATCTAAGCATACAGAGAATAATAGACACATTCTACTTTGTTGCTTTTTCAATAATTTTTCCTTTTTCTTCTGGATGATTATTGATTATATAATAGTCACTTTTATGACATTCATGGCTAGGCTTATTTGCCAGCTTCCACGCCTCAACAGTTTACAGAAATGCAATATTTATTGACTTCTATTATCCAGTACTTTCACTTAATATAAATGGCCTCTGAGATAAAAGTCTCATCAGGGGGTGTCATTGAGGTGATAGGATACTTGCCCTTTATCAAATTAGAATGGGAGAAGAGACCCTTCTAACTCCTGTCTATCCTTAATGGATGCCTCCCTTAACATTTTCAAGGGTTGATACCTTGAAGGAAAGTAAGAAACAGAAGCTAAAGTTAAAAACTCAGAACTCATTTCTTTTATTTCTCTGTGGAGAACATCAGGAAGAATTTTATTTATTCAAAATAAGAAAAATGGAAAAGAGTACTCTGAAGGCATCTTGGTGGTCATTCTGTATCCTGACTAGTCAGTCACAGTTAAAAAGATATTTAAGCTTGAAGAAATGTACTGGCAAGAAACCCTGTCAGCAGTTCCAGACGGAGGCTTCCAGGCAGAATGTTATCCAGCCATAAGACAGCTACAGTCTTTTGGGAACAACATTTACAAGCTGTCCATACTGGTAAGATCAGAAAACCAAGTCTGATTTGTGGTAAAAGCTCAGGGGCATGTTTATACTATCTGCTTTACTGTCACTAAAGTATTAATCTGGGCATTCAGGTTCAAAAAAATGACCTAATGCCTTGAGTTAAAAAATTAATCTGAAATAACTAGAATAAGACAGTTTCTGATTTTTTTTCCATCCATGACTATTTGATATACTGGAATGACTACATAAGTTTTAATTAGCAAAGTGAATTTCAGTATAAATGAAAAACATAGGAATGTTTGAGAGTTGCAACTCTGCCTGGTCTACTGGTTTGGAGCACTTGAATCGAAAGTTGCATTTTTCTGAAGAACATGGGTATACATTTACTTCATGTTATTGTCCCCTCATATTATTTTCCATCCCTTCAAGCAGTGTAGGCTCCATTTAAGGATTCCCAAAATATCTTTCATGGGTTGTGAGTGACCTGTGAAGTGTTTGCATGTTCTGCAGAGGACTGGTTCTTTATTCATGATCAGCCTCAAGTGATCCAGCTGTTTACCAACAATGTAATGAATGTTCATAATCACTTTCTGCTGGGAGAGCATCAGTGCTCAAGAGGCTGATAGAGCTCAGTGCATCCTGCTGCCATGGCACCAAAACTCAGAACCCCCTGAATTAGATCCTAAATGTTCCTCCCACCCTCCCCAATGTTCTGCATGGGAAAAAGATTCCTTTGTTAAGCCTGTTTCAGACACATCTCAGAGTCTTTCCCCAAGTTTTGAGAAATGGGGAATTCCCAGTTCGATGTGCAATCCTAAAACTTTGGGGAGCTGGGGAGGGGCTGAGCTACCACAGCACAGTGCCCGAGCCTGCAAATACATGCCCCAGTGACAAACTGCCCTGTTCTGCTTACAGTTTCTTGTACATGCAATACTATCCTGTATGCAGGCATTGGGAAGAAGTTGAGTTTTAAGTTTTAATTCCAAAGCTGAAATCTTTTTAAATGGCTGATTAATCTATTTCTGTCTTTAAAATTCTGTATGAAAATTTGTCCACATAAACCTTTGTAAATGTTAAATTCAATATCTTTAGATATTCCTTCTCATTTTTACCTTTTTAGCAGTAAACTAGATTATTTTTTAACTTTTTATAAATTAGCTTTTAATTCTCATCTCACAATTTCTGATTCTTCTAATTCATTAACTCACTTTATATATGTTATAGTAATTCAATGAAACAAACGTTCACATAATCCCAGTTCTGTTTGTATTGAAAATCTTACTTTGTTCCTACTTATAGAAAGATTTCTTTCTGAGTAAAATACTTAAGTGTGTTTTTAGTTATTTTCTGAAACAACCATGATTTCGCAACAAGTGTCCATATACTTAGGCTGAGCTTTCATCTTGATTAAGTTCCTTGCCTTTGCCTATGGAAGGGTAAAGAGCACTTTGTTTATTTAGCATCAAGATTTTCATTCTTGGTGAGAGACCTACAAGCACTGACGTGATGCCCCTCTCCTCCAAAGATCTCTATATAAAGTCACCTGATGACCAGTGATCAGAAGAGAAATTTAAAAATGAAGGATATCAGTGTGGCAGACATGGGTGTTTTTTCCACTGACCAACTCCGTAAAACTTGGATTGAATTGTGTGTGGGCAGGCAACACTCCTGCAACACTCCTACAAAGGCTGCTTCACTACATGACTGAGGCTGTTCAGTCTCCAGGTACCTCAGGCAACGTCTCATTCCAATGCCCTATTTCTATTATACAGTTTTACTGTATGTTGTTTAGTGTGCTTTGAAGTCTGAGACACTTGAAGCATAGAAGTCATTACACACACTTTATTTTCAAATATAATCGCACACTACAGAAAATATTCTTAAGAGTTGAGAACATCTGCTTTTCTCATTTGAATGTTTTTGAATAATGTTCAGCTAAGGACTGGTACAGTAAAGTAAAAGTTGCCCCTTCTTTCTATCTATTTAACAGATGATTGACAAAGCATAGAAAAATAAAATTAAGAAAGCCCTGTGAAATTATGTATGAAAATAATGTCCTTAGCTGTGGGACAGTATTTTTTCTTTGGTTTTGTTTCTGCAACAAAGAATCCTGTGTTTTACAGTCTTCTTTAGATTCTTTGATGAAGCATGTACTGGAGTACAGGAGGAAAGGGTATTAAAAATAGAAATTTCAGATCTATTTTTCTTGTGGACAGAAGGTGTTAGAGTTGCAATACTATATCTGTCCCTGTTCTTAGGGAGAATAAAATGCTGTGTTAAAACGGAACTGTCAAATGTTACTTTCTTTTGGTAAGTATGTGCAAATCGGTGAATCATTTGCCTCTAGATATAGTCTGTGTTAGTACATAGAAATTAAGATGCTTACTTGTATATTTTAGCAGTTCTATAGACTCTTCCCCATGACCTTTTAGGCAGTTAATGGATTTTCTCTTTTTCTATGAATTTTAATGTTCTATGTACTGATTCGCTATCTGAAACATGTGACTAATCTGAAAAATGTATCTAAAACAGTTTTCGATGAAAGTTCAGCTTTCATCCAACAATGACTAATTAGAAATCTTTTTGTTCTTCACATTGTTTAGAGACATTAGATTTTGATATTTTTTTCAGGTTGTCTGGCACTTGTATATATGGGACACTGTATCAGAAGATTATAGAAATTTTTATTTTTTAAACTACTTTTTAGAATAGGGTAGCTAGCCACATTATAAATGTATTCTTTGGTGAAAATACTTCTATTACATTTCTCAAAAAAGATGGATGCATTTCAGCTGTGTTATCTGATCTAGGCTAAAAAATGAGGGCTTTTGTCTTTAAGAAACAAAGCCATTTCTCAACTCAATAATAGAGCTGTTCCAATTTACATTTACTATAGATTTGTCATATAGTATCTGTAATTCATAGCCTTAAAGCAGTGACCTGTTAGTGTATGATATATTTTTTCAGTTGGAATGGCTGTGTTGTATGTTATATTTGTCCTTACAAAATGATGTCTACTTTAAAGGAAATAGTCTTAAATTAGAAACTAGATTTTAAATAAATGTCTATCTCTTCTTAAATGGAGTCTGACAATATAATTCAGTATTTTCCATAATTATAGAAAACTGTTATGTTTCTAAATTCTGAGGAATTAGTCAAGAGGTGCATGAAC
This sequence comes from Morus bassanus, assembly GCA_031468815.1. Classification (NCBI taxonomy): domain Eukaryota; kingdom Metazoa; phylum Chordata; class Aves; order Suliformes; family Sulidae; genus Morus; species Morus bassanus. The sequence goes on from CM062569.1 coordinate 92,023,196, forward strand.
TGCTGTGTGAAGTCTCTGATTCTACAGTAATATTTTACAGACAATAAATAATAAAAATATCAAATATCCTTTATTACAGGTCATTCTTCTTTAGGTAAGATGTTTTCATTTAGTGTTTTGACTCCCTTAAGGTCTTGTAAATCTAATTTAAACTCACAGCAAATAGTTGAGGCTCTTACTCTGGAAACATAGAATATGTCTGCAGATAGTTTGCTGCTTTTCTTTGTAAGGTAATGTATGAGTTCCTGAAAGCTGTCTTCATATAATTAATCTAGTTTGTGTAGCCAATGATTATTAAAGGCTGCTGAACATTTCTGTTTTATGTTAACCACCTCTGAGAAGGTGATGACATATGAATTTGATAGCCAGCAATTTAGGAAAATCATCTGTTTATAATTTTTAATGTAATTTTGCAATGACTGCCAGGTGAGTTTCTAGGAAGTATACTAAAAAAAAAAAATCAAGTAAATGAAATTACCACTACGGAGGTGAACTATAAAATCATTATTATTGAATCACAGGTTATAGGAAAGAAATCAGAAGGTCAGTTTGTTCTAACATATTCTCCAAGGATATTGTTTCCTAAGAATGTGTTGGAAACATTTAATAATCATTGAAATTATATGTGCTTGGTGACACAATCCTGGTGAAAGCTAACATGGTAAATGCTGCAAACTCATAAAAATGTCTCAAATCTTCTCTCAGACATAAGAACTGGAAAAAAAGAATCCCAAACAAAAAATCCCCCCCTCGAAACCCCAACCAGCTGATAATTCCCTGCTGCTTGAAATAGAATAGGAATTCAGACATTCTGCATGAAGAGTGAGGAGAGAAATTCAGTAATAGCTATATGTCTGAAAGTAAAGTCCTGTTAGATGATAGCTGTTAGCTAAGGCACCTAAACACTGGGTGAGATAACTATCAAGTGTGTAGGCCAATCAGAGGATGGTTGAAAACACCCTGTTCATTCACTGAGAGGTGCCCTTTGTCAGTGTGCTTCGGAAGTAAACCAGGGAGGTGCTAAGAATAAAGGTAAGCTCTAAGCCTGCCCAGAAAATGCACAACTGAGGTGCTTCTGTGGGTTTAGGAAGAGAGAGCAGACCTGTATGCTGAAGCAGAATGCGTGCCACCTAGCTGCAGGAACTAGCTCACGCCTCATTTCTAAGGTTTAATAAATGCTAAATACATCTGTTACCTACAGGTTTGAGGAATAAAGGGAGACACTATATTTTAAAGGCCCCTGGAGTGAGATTCTGTCTAAGTTAAGACAATTAAGATAATTAGGCAGTAGCTTTAGGAGGACTGCTTCATTATGGGAAGGTTATGTTGACTTTTGCTTTCCAAGTATTTTTCAGGGCTTATTTATCTTTGAGATGCAGAGGAAAAGATGGGATGTCCAGGCAGTCCCACTCTCCTCTCCCCCATCCCCAGATACCTTCCTGCTGTTCACTATAGCCCAGAGTGAGGGTACAAGGGTTCTGTATTCACCTTGTTTAACTGATGGGGGCATTTCAGGGGAATATCCTAACCATGGTGTCTATAGTTTAGTCCTGATGAGGAGGTAGTTTAAGTTTTCTGTTGAAGCTGTCCCACAGATTAGTGAAGAATTTAAGGTTAACCTGGTCAAAGATTGCATAAGTATGTTCTCTGGAGGCTAAATGCCTTACCTCAGATTATTACAGTCCATATTCTGGTCAGCACTCCCAGCTCTTTTATGTATTTACATGTAAAAGTCACTAGATAAAATTCATCGACTTCTTCTGAAGAAAAGTGAGGGGGAAGGGCAAGCATATAAGAAATGCAAAAAGCCTGAAGAACACTTCCAACCTCTGCCAATTAAGAAGGAAACAATTCCACTAATGGTGCTTTATATACAGTGTAAGACATTTTCTGTGTTTTTGAAAGTACAAAGTAATTGACGGCTATAATTATATTTAGCCATATGATTCAAATGAATAAAACCCCATGACTGCAGTACAAGGTGTCTTGCAAAGAGTGTAGCTGTTAAAAACAAATTGGCCTGCCAGTGAGAGTTATTGAATTTAGGACCTTTCTTACAAAGATGGAATAGCTAATGAGAAAATGAGTGTTCTGGATCCAAGGTGATGTGCCCACACCATTTGAACACTGCAGCCCTGGCTGGAAATATTTTGTCCTGAAGAAGGTGTATGTTTTTGTCTTTTGTTCAGGACTTCCTGATGAAAGTACAGATACAATAAACCTGTATGTATGTATGAAGGCAATCTCACCCCCCAGGCTTGTGTCCTTGAATTTACACATACATGTTGAGATCTAAATATGTACTTTAATATATTATGAAGCCATATATGTGGGAAAATAAGATACATCTGTTTATGTTAGTTACAGTCTAATTGTCAGCACTGACAGTAAAATAGTTTGTAGATTGTGGGAGAAGCATTATATTCTTCTCAATAACACAACAATAGTCCATCAAGCCTTGCTGTGTACAGGCTTGTTTTCTTTGCAGTTTAGAAGATCACAGAGTTCTACCGTATATATAATGTCTCTTATGTACTATGTATTACACTGCAAACAATACCTGCAGCCAGAAGGTCAGTGGATTTTTTCGATAAATAATATTTATTTATATTATTACAAATAGTATTTATTTGATATTTGTTTTGGATGATTTATTTTGTAGCAGAGAACTCATATCTTGGAAAAAAAACTGACTAGTCTTCCAAGCCCACCTCATCTCTTTCTCAGCTCTCTTTCAATTTGTTTCCACTGGTATCTGAAGTGAAAGAAGATAAAAGATATTTCTTGCATTGATGGCAATGAACTCTTGTTTCACATCACTGTACTATGTGTTTAAAGGTTACTTAGCAAATTATCTTATTTTATTTATTTAAGAAAAAAACTCCTTATATTTTTTTCTTCCTATAACCCTTGTTTTGATCACTTGTTAAAATCAATACTAACTGAATGAAAAGCTGTATAGCTCTTCTAGGTTTCTTGCTGTGATTTTGGCTAGAATTTAGCTTTGGTTCTTTTTCTTTTTTGAAACTTCTTTTTTATCTTTCTGTGAGAATATCAGACAGCCACCAAGTATTTGCTAATCCCTTCATTTTGGCTTAAAAAACAAACCACTTTTGGCTGTAACTTTCTGAGGTTAAATTACTCTCTTTAATGAGCAGAAACAGTGACTCTTCATTTCAAATATGCAGGGAAGCAAAAGAACAATCTTTCTGTGCTTGCTTGTGGCACCGAATGATGGGAAATACCCTTAAGTGTAAATATTGGGATTTTACAGGTACCATTTTATAGAGATTGGGTACCTGTTCTTAGAACTGTGACTGATCTTAAAGCTTTTAGATAGACTGGGTGAAAGTAAAAGACTTCCTCCAAGAAATTAGAATTACTTCTCCTAACTACACAGATGTAAAGGGCTGTATTCAACGGTCAAAATTCAATTGAGATACCCCCCAGGTGAAATACCAGGAAGAATTCCTATTTGGAAAGATTCATCTGATATTTCTCATAGAAAATACAGAGAAGAAGAGTACAAATCCCCAAAAGATTTCTTCTGTTCTATAAAGCAACCAACACATAATAAATCTACAAAAAAGAACACATCCTTACCTCCTTTAAATTAAAGTAGAAAAAAGCAACACAATAATCTCAAATAGAGGAAAAAATATCTTAATATTTATCTGTCAGAGTAGTATCTGGTAATTAGTCATTCCAAAATTTCTTAATGGGTTAAGTTTTGCTGACACTAACATGATGATCACTTACAAACTAATGTATTTTACGAAGGTAATTTGGCAATGTATTCTATCATTGCTGAAGAGGAGAATTAAATCTGTCCTTATTAAAATTAGAACGCAATAGCATTTTTGAGAGTTTGGTAGGCTATATCTGTTTTACATTAGCCAGTTTGCAAGGATGTAAAGAAAATGTATACTTATTCCAATATGACATGCCAATTTCCAATAACTCTTCTTCAACAGTCACATTTATTATTATTTTACATATATGCATATTAATGTGTTCAACATAAATACATTAAGCTGTATTTGCATGTTAGACATCAAGAAATATTTGTCAGAATTGTTGTTTTCTGTACTGTTTCAATGTTTAGAACACTACTGTGCTTTAAAAAGTGTATATATCATGTTTCACAATTTTTTGTGTATCTAAAGGATTCTGTAACAAGTAAAATATGCAATTATTTTAAAAAATATCCTGCAATGTCAGCCCTGGCTATCAGAGTCAAATTTGATTCTTCCCATGAATGGTAGTTACTAAAGACCTTCTAAGTTAAATTTAGTCAGTGAATTATGTCTGGACAACCACATTAACATCAAATTATGCTGTTGGTGACACTTGAAAAGTACTTTGACTTCAGAGTGTTTTGTCATGTAAGAGACTATAATTTAGGAAGCAATTATGTTGATAGTGCATTAGACATAAAATTTAGAAATCTCTTTTAGTGCAAAAAAAGTGAGAACTATGATATCTTATTTTGGTTGGTAAAGTAAGAAGAAATGGGAAAGATTTGATATTCAAAAATAGTACTTTTACATAATTAATTTACAAAATTAAATTAGGTTTAATTTCCAAAATTTTATGAAATGTACTAAGTAACAGATGCTGTCTGTGAGAAGACAAACTCCAGTCCAATGGGTTTTTTACCCTCTCTTTATTTGAAATACTGTAGGATGTTCCAAATGAAATTTGGTTGTTAATCCCTCTGGTCATACTACAGCATACTTATGACAACATTTCAAACACTTTATACTATGCATATATGTATGCATAAATATGTATGTGCATATATGCACATATTTATACTTATTATTTATCTCTATATCTATCTATAATTATACTTATGCAACAACTTAGAGCTGATTTGAGGAATTTCCTTTCCCAAGGCATTTTAGCTGAAACAAATTCCTGTGTCCTTTATTATGGTGGTGAAAGTAGTACTAAATTCAGTGAAATTGTATCTGCGAAGAAATCCCAGAACATTTCACGTTTGTAGGAGACTTGCTTTAGTGAAACTCATTTTATTTCTCCCTCTCATTTTCTGCTGTGACATTCTTTGTTTTCAAAGAAACATTCTTTTCCTGAACACTTTTTTAGATGCACTTCGAACTGGTTGCTATTTTGACTCTTTGACAAGGGCCATTTTCAACAACTGTCATTTTGTCCGATCCAAAATCTAGCTTCTGTGACAACTTTGCATGTTTTTTTCTGTTACCTTAAAGAATTATCTTACCATTTTTATGGTCTTTACATCGCCTATCTTCTCTTGTAATTTCAGCAGCAATCACATAGATATTACTAAACTATCCTTTCAGACACACCAAATGTCTGATTACTGCTAGTAAAATGAAGAATTATTTGCTCTCATGGGTAGTCTGAGTATGGCACTTCCTCTTCAGCCCACACCTCTCATTAGGAAAAGAAAAAATTAACTGAAACTGAATTTATTCAAACAGAAAAGATGAATTCCTGACATGGGAGTGAGGGTAGCTGTTGGCACTGTGTGCAAACATGTGTCTGTACAGCATGGCAGTGAGTCTGTTGACATATGACAATTTGGACGAACAATGTAAATTACTGCCGTGCAGCACATACACGCTTGGTGTGAAGGATCCCACACATACAATACTGCAGGACTCCTTTCAAGTTAGGGTCCCAAGACTTGAGTCCAGTAGGCTTTTGCCTGAATTAATGGTGAGCTCCCACCAAGGAGAAGCATTCCAGTAAAGTAAAAATGCCTAAGGTTAAGACAGGTTAAGAATGACTATTGCAAAAACAAGCATTTAACTTCTATAATGAAATTATTTTGATCTGAAAAAGACAAGACCTTATTCATTGGATTAGCACTATATATACCTTAATGCTGGAAGTTTTATGATAACAATATGAAAAATTTATTTAAAACAAAGACACTTTGATAGCCTCTGTTTTCTTTAAGTTTTGTTAGAGAAAATACCTTGTCTGTTATATTGTTTACTCTTTCTATTGACTTTAGATTATCCATATTCATTTTAGAATAGAATAGTTCCAGTTGGAAGGGACCTACAGTGATCATCTAGTTCAACTTCAGGCATTCATCACACTTAAAGTATTTTTGATTGTTTGTTTCTGGTTCATTTATTAATTTGGATTAATTTTATTGTTATTTTGATTCTTTTCCTGAAGAGGTGTTGAAAATTAAATTTCATAGTAAAATTTCAAGAATGTTTCTCTAATAATCACTAAAAATATTTCAAAACTGAAAATCATTATTAGTGTGCTATATACAAAATGGAAGAATGTTCAGTGTTTTCCTTGAGGACCCAGTTACATATTTTACCAATATAATGCTATTTTCTGCAACATAGTATCAGACTGATAATTCCTATGAGCTTCAGAAAAAATAGTGGTATATAACCCATCTGAATTTTTTAAGGATCACATAAATAGCCACACAACATGTAATTTTCAATTGCTTTTCTTTCCTCTTCCCATCTGACTCAGTTATTCTTGGTCCAAGTGCTGATTAACATGATTTCCAAAAGTACAATGTACAAAATTATAGCACTTTGCTAAAACAGTGATCAATGTGCTGAAGGATACAAGCTGGCAGAAAGCAATAATAGTGGAGATGAGAAAACATTTTGAAAATGGAACATGATTTGGATTTGCTGTCATTGACTTCAGACAGTTACCTAAACAATGTAAAAGTCTGCTGTACTGGTTGAGGCGTCTGTCAAACTCAGAAATTTTAAAACAGACATTCAAAAGAACTGAAAATAATGGAGAGGAGAAAAGAGAAGATGAGCCTTCTTCTGTAACGCTTTGCTCCATATAGGCAGGACAAACTGCTTTAGTGATGGAAATAGAAAAAAATTGAAAACAATATAAAAAGAGTAATTAGTTTTGAAAGAGATATATCTTATTCCAATTGGTATATTGGTAACATAATGTTTATCATCTGGGTTTGTCCTTGATAAGTACAAGAGCTTGTAAGGAAAAGTTTTGTTATTCAGTCTACGAATTTCATAATTTTCTGCATTCTTAAGCCCTCCCAGTTTTCAGGTGGCACTAAATGGACTTGGGAACTGTAGGGCAACCTCTGATTTTCTATGGTTCTGTTTGCAAGGCCAAAGAGTTCCCACAGTTTTTGGGAGGCAGGGACAGAGGGAAGAGGCGGGGAAGGAAGAGGGAAGCAGGGAAGAAGGAGGGAAGGGAGGAAAAAGGAAGAGGGAAGGAATATAGGAGGGAAGATCTGAATAGCACTCACAGAACAACACGCTACTATATCAGATAATTTTTGTAGTTTTTGTTGCAAAATGATAAACAGTACAAACAAATAAATAGGGCAAATAAATCAAGGTCAACTAGAGCAGGAAGTAGACTTGACAAGCTACGTGTCTTAAACCAAAATGTAGATGACCTCAACTGTAATGAAATAAAATGGAAAACACTCCACTGGAACACACAAGAGCCAGAATGCGGAAGGCAGGCAGGTCACGGTATGTGCTGTTTGAAATGTACTACCAGGTTTCAAGGTGAGTAGTAGCAATGGGAACAACTTAACTACAAGGAGAAGAATATCCTGTTGCAGTTCAGCTTTGTATGCTTTTGAAATTAAGAGAAAATTAAAGGACTTCAGACGGCAATTTTGGTGGCAGAATTTATCGTGACTTAAGCTATCAAAGTTATCCTGGTATTTACGGTAACAATAGCATGCTTCACGGTAGTCAGAATTTAAAGTGTATATTTGGTGGTACATATGTAAAAGTCTAGTACATACATCTTTATTTTTCCATGTTTTAACTTGCAGAAGAATAAGAAGTCTTTTTCCACAATATATTCAGGGCAGAGACATACTGATAGTGCTCGGTTTTTAACATTTAAAATGATTCAAAGTTCCTAGTCAAATTTCATTTGTGGAACCTAAGAGTTTCCTATCCGTCCAACTCTCTGCCCTCACGCTGGCATCTCCTAGGGTTGTCTCTGTAGGAGGTGTGGGATATACTTCACAATCCCTACCATCTCTGGTGAGTAGCTAGCCTTTCTCCTAGTATACATTTCAGTCAGGAGGACTTTCCATTTCAAATCATAAAAGCTGTAGCTTTGTTTTCATCTCTTCTTCATTGAATCAAAGCCAGACAAAAATTAATTCCCTGTGCTACCAATGCCATTTCTCTATGGTGTCCACTACAGTGGTTGGCATGTGTCTTTTCACTGGTTTCAGAGGAAACGCTATTTCTGGAAAAAAAAAAGAAAAAAAGAAAAAAAAAAAGAGATTCACATATGGAATCAATGTGCCACAGGTTTTCACAAAACATAAGAAATACTGTGTAGCTTGTAATTTTCATTTACTCACTCAGATGCATAAAATGTAACAAAGAGTGCCTATATTGCTTCTATGTTTACAAATTATGCTTCAGCTATCCTAAATCAGAGAATAAGCAGCCAGAGGTTCAAGGAATACCAAAAACATCTTTGCTTGCCCTGCAGGGAGTAGTTCTTATCATTTAATCTTCCATTAAAAATCTGGGCAAAACAAATGCAGCTTTTGCATCTTATGGCATGTACGAGAAATCAACAGGTTGTTGCATGATTATATTGCATATAGATAGCTACAAGGAAATTCTAAACACTAGACATCTGAAGTCATCAAAAAAGAAAACATAAATATTGCAAAATTTCAATAGGAGTTTGCTTCAGAAATGTTGCTCATGCTACGTTTATAAAACAAGGTAGAATATGACTTCTTGAAAATGGATTTCTCGAAAATTTAAATACTGTGATTATCCATACAAGAATACCATAAAATAGTTGAATTCTCAGGAAAATATCTAAATTATATTCTTTTTATCCATAAACATATTTACAAAACAAAACTGTGAATGTACCAAGTAAGCAATTGAGTCAAAGAAATAAATATGTTGAATAATGAACTAACTCATTTTTTTATATCGTACCTTACATACTACATTGAATAAGGGCATCTATTTTTTGGAAATTGAATAGTTTAGTTGTAGAATGGAAAAAACTGTGATTTATACTTCTTTTAGAGACAGGGAAAAATTAGAAATCTTAAAAAAAATCTTTTGAGGTTCAAAAGTTTATTGGATTAGATGGCATGGAATAAACAGACCAGAGCAAATAAAATTCACTCTAAAATTCCTCTAATGATGGTGGAAAAAAATCCTGAAATAGTACAATAGTACAGAAGTCCTTGTGTTTTTGTTAAATCTATAAGTAGGAATAATTTCTCTATATAATCTATGAAATAATGTTATGATGTGTTCTTGATGTGAACTTCAGGTTCTAAAATTTAAACTGAAAGTATTTTAGTTGTTTCCTCTGCTTTTATAGGCTACTACATGGAAGTTATTTTAAAATGCAGATATTCAGAATGATTGATTAAACTTAAAGTATCTTAACCTTTCATTTCATTTTTACAGTTGGGAAAAAATTTCATAACATCTCTATTTTAAAAATATCACATACTTCTGTGAAGAGGCAAGGATTTAGAATAACTTACATAGTAGAATATTAATATTGCCCTGTTGCCTTTTTTTTTTTTTTTTTGTTTGATATAAACCGTCTAAGCTTTGACCCTGAAACAGGTACAGTTTTCTGCTTGATGCCTGTAGTATCAAACAGGATCTCTAAGCCCATTTTAATAAAAAAGAAAATCACATATTAAATATTTAAAATACATTCATCTGTCAGACTGATTCGTTTTAACTCTCTAAGGCATCTATTTTAGGGTGGGGTAAGTTGTTGCCAGGGAAGCGCCTTTCTTTTAACGCTGAATATGGATGGATCTTAGGCATTCATCTTTAATCAAATACCTTGTTCAGATGGTGATGTTATATAGCATGATTCTCAGTGTGAAATGTCACAGTTTTAATTTTTAGGGGTTTTCATAAAAGTGAATTATTGGTGTTTTTCATGAGTTGAAAGGGAGTATTTTATGGATAAGCGCTGTTTTGGGGGTTGTTCAGAGTTACACCCCATTATATTGTCTAAGGATTGAGATGTTCAGGTCTCCATTGTAAGAAGAATACTGCTCTTCCCAGGTCCTAGTATCTTGTCATCCTCCTTATTTTCCGTCTTACTTTGGAATGACTAAATATTGGAGTGTCATGGGCAAGCAAATTATTTTGCTTTTGAGTGGAAAAAATAATGATGAAGCAGCTAATGGAATGGTCCTCACCATGAAGAGGTTACAGTTTAAACTCAGATGTGACACAAAACCAGGAGAAAATAAACAAAAAAGTTAGAAATGTGACTATAATTTTTATAAAGGACTTTGCAATTTGCTGTCAGACATGCATGCATTTTTGATTTCCAAGTGCATTAGACTATTTCTTTAATGGAAGATTTTAGGATAAAGGTTTTAGAAGTAATTTTGAAGATGAGAGATTAAGGTCTGTAAATAGGGATTCAGAAGACATTCCATGAACGTGAGACAGCTGGAAAGAGAGCATGAAGATAAAATGGTAGAAGGAAATTAAAGCAGTGCTGAACTCATGTCCTTAGCACATAGAAGAAGACAAGGTCAAAGTTATAGGTTAAGGCTGAGTAATTTGGGTCACTGAATGCCAAGAACAAGGAGTTTGAACTTGTCCTATCAGAAGGATATAGTTATGGATGATGTAATTGTAACATCACACAAACTGTGGAGCTGGCCACATTTTATGTCATAAATTACATTAGTATGTTCTGAATCTGTTGACTGAGGTCAAAGATGAAGGGAAACTATATGGCTCAGTTTTAATAAGTGGGTTTTCTTCTATATAAAAAAAATCAATATGAGATAAAATTGTTGATGTTGATTGACATTTAAAAATTTTTGGCATCTTTAGATATTTTATTGCCTATTTTCTTCTCTTCATGAGCTCATTATGCCAATGGATATGAATCACTACTTCCTGCCCAGTGTACAAAATTAATAACTAAAAACTAAAACTGAACTAGCCATTTTTTCTGTGTTTTTCTCCTTTCTGCATTTTTAGTTGGACCCCGTTTCTCAACACCATTTTCTCTACTCCACTGAAAAAATTGAAGGACAGCTTTTATTAATAAATGAAAAATTATTATGACCTATTGAGACTTACTAGTTAGGTTTCTGATTTCTTCAGTACAGTGGTTCTTAAAGATCAAGATTTCCACCTTATAATTCAGTGTTTTATCATGCAGTTGGGAGAATAAAATAAGTAAAACTGTTTTATAACAGCTGTATAAGGCTTATTGGTTTTCTTCATTTGCATCTCAAGCTTAGCCTAGGGAGAGCAAGTGCAAAATCAGATTTCTTTGCTACTTAGTATTGTTTACCAGTACACATCAGTGTATTTTCTTCAAGCATAATTTATCTAATATAGTTTAAATGTTTCTGGTACTTTCAGAGCATTTCTAGGACACTCTGAAACAGTCATGTTTTACACATCTGAAAGTTTGAATGCATTTTACCACTGGTACGCAGTGCCTTGACAGCATATTGGATGCTACTATTTTATGTCTGTGGGAGTGAGAAATGAAAATGCCAGTTTTATGACAACATGATGCATTGATTCTACTCACATGAATATCATTAATGTCATACTCTGCCTTCTTGTCTTGTGCCAAGTTATTTTTTCAGAAAAAACATAGTAGTGTAATTCAGAATATTTTTTATTTGAATCTTGCCTGATTTCTTTTTTTTTTTTTTTCCTGAAACCCTAATGAAATCTGCCATGAGTGCTAAAGAATGAAGACTACTATTCAGGGGTATGTACAAGTGTAATGGAAATTCTTTTCCATACAATATTAATGCTGAAACCATATGCACACAAAACAAATTGGAGTTTTCTTGACTGTTTCTTTTGTAAAGATATGTAGATTTGTTAGTCCCAAAAATCTGCCCAACAATATTTTTTTTGGAAAATAGGCAGGTTCATGTTGAACTTTATGGTAGAATCTTGCTAGAAATCTAAAAGTATCCAGCTGACAACATCTATTCACCTGTGTCATGGTTTTAGCTGGGATAGAGTTAATTTTCTTCACTGTAGCTGGTATAGTGCTGCATTTTGGACTTAGTATGAAAATAATGTTGATAACACACTAATGTTTTAGTTGTTGCTGGGTAGTGCTTACACTAGTCAAGGACTTTTCCAGCTTCCCATGCTCTGCCAGGTGCACAAGAAGCTGGGAGAGGAGGGGGCACAGCCAAGAGAACTGATCGGAACTGGCTAAAGGGATATTCCATATCATGTGACGTCATGCCCAGTATATTAACTGGGGGGAGTTGGCCGGGGGAGGCAGCCATCGCAGCTCAGGGACCGGCAGCGTTGGTCAGTGGGTGGTGAGCAGTTGCAGCACTTGTGGGTTTTTTTCCTTTTCCTTTTTTTTTCCCTGGGTTTCATTCCTCTCTCTCATTATTTTCTTTTTCTTGATTATATAATCATTATCATTATTATTATAATCATTATTGTTATCATTACCATTATTACTATCACTATTTTATTTTAATTATTAAACTTTCTTATCCCAACTCATGAGTTTTCTTGCTTTTGCTCTTACGATTCTCCCCCTTCCCATTGGGGTGGGGGGAGTAAGCGAGCGGCTGTGTGGTGCTTAGTTGCTGACTGGGGCTAAACCATGACAACCTGGTAACTGGGGTACTCAGAACAGGTTCTTGATCCTCTAATCCCAGAGGAATGATTTAATCTTGGAGTTACTCCCTCATGTGAAATGGTAGTGCTGCAAGGTGAAAACTACATCTCACTGGCATCCAGTGTCCAACATTACTTACATGTAGCAATAGAATAAGGTTGCAACCCTCACATCCCCACAGGAGAGAAAGTAAGTCAAGGGACCCAACGGATATTGCAGCAAGGATTTTAAAGTTTACTATTGTATCATCATCTGAGAATAAACATGCTAGATAAGCCAGTGCTAAATATTCAGACTAGGAATATTTAATTTTTTTTTTTAAATCAGAAAATATGAAAAGTGATATTTTTTGACATTTTGGACTGATGTTTTCTACTTTTCAATTAAAAGTTTGCTATTTTCACTTTTTCATCCATTCTTTTCACAATAGGAGAAAATATGTTGATAAAATCTCTTCTGGGATACAATTTCCCCTTTTCAATGAGCTCTAGCTGAATATTTCCTTTATAATAGTAGTAATAATAATAATTAATAATAAAAATTACAATTGTTGATTCAAAGTAGATATGTTTGTGATTTTTTACATTTGTAATATTCTCTTACTTAAGAAAAAAGTTTTACGTAAGAAGCTTTAGAATATCTTCATAGAATGTCTTTTGAGTTCCTAATTTTAGCAGTCTCTCATCTTCTAGGGCCTCATCAGCATTTTAAATTGTCTCATTTTCTTCAAGCATAACAGAAATAACTAAAGCTGTGTCTAGTTACATTTTGGTCCAGAACTTTCAATATGCACAAGAGCAATTGACCAAATATTGCCAGATCATCTGAATACTTTGGGAAATTGCAGGCTAGTCTATCCTATAGCAATTTTCATTGACTAATTCTCATTAACTTTTGATCTTCAGAGTGTTCATCCCATAGTTTGTTGATGAAGTCATTCTGGCATTTCCGAGGTTTTTGCATTGATAAGAGATAGTGAAGAAAGAAGGTAGTATTAAATTCAAAAGTGGAAAGGTTTTAAGGGATTTCAGTATACAGGATACCCATCCATTTTCAAGGACTGATCCTTGGCTCAGCCAAGTCTGCTGAAATAAATGCCTCTGATGCTGTTTTGTAGTTTCATTTTGTAAGATATCCTTTTATTTCAAAAGCTGCTTTTGTAAGGGTAATCAAAACTTCAAACTACTTATGTGTGGTTCCTGGTTGCTCTGCAGCTGAGCACTTAAGCGTGAACACAGCAAAACAACTGTTCTAATCTTCACATCTTCAGTTTATATTTATTTCCAGGTTGTGAGTTAAGCATATTTATATCCAAGTAATTTAGCCATCTATGCATACTTCTAAAACATATATTTAAGTTACACTTAATGGCTTTTCTCTCACATCAGTTTTTCAACACATAATATTTTATCTGTTCTTCTTCCACATGGATGAAGAAAGCAATGAACAAAAGTAACAATCATAGCTATATCCAAATGAAATACCAAGAGTGGAAAACTTCGCAATACCTCAATGATAATATGGAACTGCATTTTGAAAAAGGGAGAGTTTCTTCTTGTGAGAAAACATTTGGAGCCTGAGTTGTAGCTGTCCAGTTATTTCTTAGAAATTAATCTTCTGAGACGCATTGGTACCTTTGAATAGGTCATTACAAGAAGTGGTATGTGAATGTGTATGTATATACACATCATTAAGAAAATCCTATTTTTAATAATTGTCTACTTGAGACTACCAGTTAGTTTATGTGCAATTTTGTATTTCTTGGAATTAATGTTTAACTTCCTGATGTACCATGTTGCACTTAATTTGAAAGAATAGGTTTTGCATTTTACCTCTTCCTTATTCTCTTTTCAAAAGTGGTAATTCTGAAATTTGCCTTCTAATTGAAGTTAATAAAATAAAGAGAGACTATCACAGTCTCAAGATAATTTGCCATTTGTATTTTCATATCCTCCTGTGCTTAGTCAGTGTCTGCCCTGAGGTCTGTCAGTGTAGCTACAGGTTGCCGTTTTCTTCTTTTTACCATACCACAGTGGAGAAAGCAAGTGTATGCTCAAGACTGAAGTTATCTGCTGTGGAAGCATTGAAATAGGATATAAAGAGGACCAGACTGCTGTGATATACTAAAGAGTAGCATTGCACTGAAAAATGTCCCTTGTGCTGTAACTCGCAAGTTCTTAGGTGTTTACAGTTTATATATTGTGTGTTATATACAGTTTTAGAGTTTATAATATTATTTCAGTATATCTGAGGGTTCAGTGCAATTTTGGAAGACAAAGCATGTTCTAAGAGGTAAATCTTTTTAGTCTAGTTCCCATTTCAGCTTCAAATTTATAAACCCTTATTAGTAAGTGGACAATGAAAGATGTTTGATGATTTAGTGCTTGTCTAAAACTAGAACCTTCTGTTTCCTATTTGCTGTGGGTTTGTGTATGATCTAAAGACAGTCCTTTGAAGCTAGATCCAGACGAAGATTTAGAATCCTGCATTTAGGCAATGCAGTACCTAATTTTTCCAGCACACAGGCTGAGACCAGAATTTTGAGACAGATATGAGGCCATCCTGTATGGATGGAAGGACTTAGGGAAAACTGCTGAAGCCTTGTCACTGGGGAAAAAAGTAAGGTTCATAAGGCAGGGAAGGGAGTATAACTATGTAACCTGGGTTTGGATACTTCAGACTTGGTGAGAGAAACCTGAATTCCAGTTACCCCTCTGAAAGTCATTTCTGTATTTTACATGAAATAGTCATCACAAAACGAACAATCTTCAGAGCAGGAATAGAGCTGTGCCTTTCCAGCTGAGCTCCTACTGGGCTACAGAATCTACTTACTTTTGTCCATGTGCATATTCTGTCTAGCCCTATAAATTTGCATGTTGCTGCACAAAGCTCATACTTAACAAAAAACATGAATAGTTTGTTTCTAACACCTTCCTGATCTTAGAGCTTGAGGTAATGTGTTCCTCTAGAAGGTGGGAGAGATCGGTTTTAATCTTGGTTGATACAATAGGTTATTATAATAAGGTGAGTGCACTATCTTCCAGCTCCTTGAAAGTAAAGGGAACCTCTTATAGCTTGATTTTAAAGAAAGCAGTTGCTATTCCATATCAGCAGGAGCTCTATCCATTCTTATATACTCTGATTACTCTGATTGTGAAATACAAAGCAATACTGTAAAGTAGATACTTCTTTCTCTGGCAAGTAGTTGCTGCAGATGTAGGTTTTCAATTTTTCTTGCTTCTGCTTAAACAAGGATAGCACAGGAACACTCAGCAGTAAGTGGAGTCTTGCAAAGAGATGCTGAAAAGTGCAAGGGGCTAGAGGGACAAATGGGTTTCCTAAGGCTTTGTGAAGGGAAGGTTGTGGGAAAGATCAGAGAATTCAGATGGGTGTAGGAAATGTCATCTGCTTTTGACTGCCAGGAGAAGGGGAAAGCTGGAGGAAGAAGGAGAGAGAGCAGCCTTGCTCTGCCTATGCTCTTGATCAATTTCCTGAACTTTTCTTCTGCCACTCAGGGTGGATGGGATCAAGGAAGCACAATCTGTGATGTGCTGAGCCTCCTCCTAGGGTCCAAAAGCTGCAAAAGCTGAATGCTGTGTGAACTTGAGACACAAACTGGCTTTTCAGGCTGGAAAAACCTACCCCTCTCTCCTATGATGTTGGCCAAGGAGGCAGTTGGCTGACCTGAGATGCTGCTTACTTTGTCAACTGCCCTCCTCCAGCTTTCCAGCTAGATCTGTGAATGACATTACTGAAAGTGCTCCTTAGTGACCTGTTCTGCCATCTGTAAAACAGTCACTCTGAGAACCTCCAAACTGAGTAATCCTCTGAGGAAGGTAACTACAATGAGGTTTTGAACAGATGAGAAATACTAATGGATGGGGTTACATATGAATACTAGAGAGAGTAAAGGAGAGAGAAGAGAGAGATAAGTAGCTCCTTTTTTTTTTGAGGGGAAGATTGTTTTGTAGTACATCTGATAGAATTCAGTTTAAAATTAAAACTTTATATTTGGAAAGTATAAAAATACACATTTCAGCTTCCTGTAGTTTCTTTCCTTCTGTTTTTCCATTAACAGAAAAATTCAGAAAAATTGCGAGAGATTCCCGAAGTGGGTTAAATCTTCATCGTTCCTGAGAGTATTATGGCTGAAAACTGTTGCCAAGCTCTAAAGGGCACCTAGCTGACGGTCACCCAATTAGTGTACCCGGATAGTTCCTTCAATGGAACACATGTATTTTGGACATTGACAGTAGAGTGTTGTGTCTGGCCTGCATGTCTGTGTGCTCTGCACAGAGTAAGAGCGAGCCATGCCTTTCAACAGTGGCTGTATCTGCTAACAGGATCACAGAACCTCGTGCCATGGATTTTTTCCACGCCACGTGACTCCTTTCTCTGTGGGGCTCCTATACATGGAAAGTTGGATCAATTAAGAGATCAGTCTGTATCTTATCCAGAAGTGGTACTAAGGAGGTACGACAGTCTTGGCCAAAATATGCGCAAAGCTATCAATCTGCAAAATACCAAGCTAATTATTCTGCCTACTGTGATTGCTCTCAAATATGCTTTCATAATGGAAATGTTTTAAATGCATTGCTAGTTTTTTTCTAACAGCAGTATTCCAGTTCCTGTAAGAGAGGTGTATGTTGGTGGGGTTTTAATTTTTTTCCCCTCTCTCTCTTTTTGTGGGAAGGAAGAAACCATGTCATAGGCATTATATGGATCTTATGTGCCAAAATCTGTGCAACACAGATTGAATACAGAATGTCCTAATTTTGCTTACAGTCATCTTATTAAATTTCTTCCATTCTGCTTTTGACCACAGTCATTATAATTTTGCCCTTATCAAGTTGTATCAGTTGTATCCCTCTAAGAGCGTTAAGAAAGGAGGTGGAGTGTTTAGTTTGTGTCCTTTATGCCAGCAATATTTCTTTTTTATATTGAATCCTTCTGTATTGTTGGAAGAAAACAAGCAACACCTTTATTTCCTGAATATCTGTCTTCTTTACCCCCTCTGACCTTTTTGTACAACAAAAAGTTCAGGGCTATAACTGTGATGTGAAGCATTTTGTGTCATTCTTCCTGTTTTACCTTTGCTCTTTAGAGCATTCTGAAGAATTCTTTATGTCGTAGCCTGTGATCATTATTAGTGTTAGAGGCCAGGCAGAGTATTTTAATGCATCCAGGCTGACAGGTCAAGGTCAAGTCACTGAAGTTGTGATGCCTGACAGGTAAATCATTCTGAAGTTGTAAGTTGGAAAATAATCTGTTTTACAGCTGTAGCATGTCGCCACCTAGCTTTACTTATGTTCCCTTTTTCTCCTTTAAAATTTAATATTTCAAAAGTCCTATGTAATTCACAGGACATTTTTTTTGCAGATAAGTATACTCCTATCCATCAACTATCTGCTTTTTTATCTTACACTAACAGCCACTCTTTAATTTTTTAACTTATTTGGCTGATTTTGTCAATCCTGAGTTCAACTTACTCTCCCTTTAAAGAGACTGCACCCAATGCAGTTACTCCCATATGAGGTATAAGTTACTGATAAATTAACAGTGATCTGTTAAGGCTGCTTTTCTGAACTGCCTTTTTACGAACAAAGGAGGAATGTGTACAGGCTACTATGAGAGAAACCTCTACTGTCTTCTTGGAAGTTCTCTATGGAATTTCTCTTCTAATATCTGCTTCAGCCTGCTCAGGATGGTTTGTGTGGAGAAAAATGCATTTTGGAATTATAAAAAGACAAAAACATTAAACTTTTTTTTTTTTTTTAATTATAGTTGTATTGTTGGATAGAACTTACGAGTGCTGGCTCTGCTCTCTCCTTAATTGCTGTAATATACTGACAGTCTCCTCAGATCACCATTTATATCTTGTGCCAGATCAGCATTTTTGTGGAATGATCTCAGCTTAATATTCAAATAACTTCAAGATGATCCAAATTATGAAGCTGTAATATCCTACTGTCTGTTTTTTCATTACTGATTATTGTCTTAATAGAAGATGACAATTACACATAGAAAAAAAAATCAAATGTGATTGGAAGACAGAATTATTTTCTAAAATGTAATAGCAAACTCAAACTTTTGTCTAATTTGAGAAGGCTAAAATTTGAGGAATTAATTTTATTGCCATTCAATTTTCCAACAGCTGGGTTGGAAATAGTATGTTCCTATTTATTTTATATGATATTGTATTGTGTTATAAATTAGTGCTGAAGGGTTTTTTTAACCACAGTAATTAAACCAGGATTGGGTTCACAAAATGCACTAGGCAGATTTAAAACAATGGTGGCTTAATCATATGTAGCATTTCTATATTTGGGGATTCTAGAGGATTTGCCTCCTTTTCTCGTCTGTCTTAATTGTTACATAACTTTTGTGGTTTGCCCTACAGACTTCAAGGTCAGCTGGAGAGCAGGCAAATCCTTTCTTTGCTTCTGCACTTTTCTAAGATTATGTAAACAGACTTTCAGAAAATACACCCCCTTTTCCTCTGTCTCACTCCAAGGAGCTAACAGTTCAGCAGGTCAGTTCTGGGGAAAATATTTCAAGGATGACTAATAACTAGATGTCTTTTAGCAAAACAGGAGAGTTAGCATAGTGTGAGCTTACCTGAACCACTTCAGTGCTTTGCTCAAGGAAATTTCTCAGCCTTTCTCCCTAGTATGTAAAAAGAGGCAGGATCTTAATTCCTTACTCTCATGGGCTCCTCAGCTGAAATCTGAGCATTGGAAAAATTGATAAGAATGTGCTATAGCTGAAAATTTAGTTTAGAAACTTAG
The DNA here is from genome assembly GCA_031468815.1 of Morus bassanus. Taxonomy (NCBI): domain Eukaryota; kingdom Metazoa; phylum Chordata; class Aves; order Suliformes; family Sulidae; genus Morus; species Morus bassanus. The sequence continues at coordinate 92,042,617 of CM062569.1, forward strand.
AATTACTTCAGTGGGAATTAGATGTCGAAATATTTTAATTGGTAAATGGAAACTTCTGGTTTTGTTTCTGTAGACTTTGGTTTAACACAAAATGAGGAAGGAGTGTTTAGTTCTTTCTGAGAGTCCTTAAGAATCAACATTTCATCTCCAGTTCACCTACTTGTGCTATCAAAAGGTGACAGTTTTCCAGTGCTCAAAAGTGGAAATAATTATGTTTATGTTTGTAGCCAAGTAATATTGAGTGAGACGCTAATGTTTAACACACAATGTAAAAAAAGGAGTTTATCGGGATACACAGCTGTACAAAACAAAAATAAACTGTAAATAAAAGGTAAACATATTAAACAGTAGGATTTCTTTAGGTTAATTAAGTTAGAAATATTCAATGAAAATTATTTTTAACAACTGGTAGCCCAGATTTTTGAAGTGTGAAGCACAACAAATGGACTAGTCCTACCTATTCATTTCTAGATACAAGGATGCAGTCAAAAACATACAGCACAAATACGTTACACAGGTAGTTCAATTCTAGCCCATCTAAGGACCAGAACGAACCAACTTATCTAGAGATTGCAGTTCACAGGATTTTTCAGCTATTGAAGACTTGGCCAAGATTTACTCTTCAGGAATGGTACATTCAAAGACAGCCTTTCAAATACCTGCATTTGATTCTGCTTCAGAATATGCTTCAAATCTTGCACATACCAAACCTGTCAAAAATTATATATTTTTAGGTGAGAACAACTAAAGACAGATACAACTCTGTAAATTTTGAAATAATTTAAAATTTACATAATAATTTAGGTTTGCTCTTATCCATAAGATAAAATCAATTTTCTTATTTTGTTTCATCAAACCACCACATTATTGTGTTGACTCTCATTATTTGATTATCTTAATCAGAAATGTACATACACATTTTGAAAAACTGTTTTGTGCCAAAAGGAAATTGTTTCTTCTTAGGAGCAATCATATTTTTTTTCCCCTCACTTGTAATCCTAACTAAGAACAATTAATTCAGCATGTGGCTGATTTGAATTTATGAGTGGAATTCCAAGGACAACAGAAGATATGAGGCATCCTCATCTAAACATGGTATTAGTTACGGTATCAGTCTGACAGAGGTCATAGGAGGAAATTCATATGTGTGAGAAAAGCACTCTCCAATGTGGAGGACAAATTTAGACCTTACTCATCTATCATGTATTTTTTGGTAAGGTCATAGATAGTTAAATTGATGTAGAGTAACTACATGTTGTAACTTCTATTGGGTATAAAATACATATAACAATATGTGTGACACCACACAGTTGTCCTAAGCTAGCAAACACCAAAAGAAATTTCTAGGTAGGACAAGACTAATCCACAGAAAGCCTGATCTATCTGGGGACATGTAGTGATAACATTGGTCTATAAGTCTCAGGCATTTTAATCTCCACTGAGGCTGAGCAAAACTAAGACTGCAATTAAGCGTAAGGTGGTATTGGCTTTCAGCAGCGACAGTTCAACAAGGCTTAATGTCTTAGCCAGTAATGATATGAAATACTAGGACTTCTTTTGTTCCCTATTTCCAGCTTAAATTGTCACCAATATCTATGGAAATGTCCTTTAGGGATATACCAAATATATTGCTTGATATCATGGAATTGAATGAGTGTTATGCTTATACATCACCAAGTTGTAGCTTGTCAGGCAAAACACGTCATACATTGTCTTATTTCACTTAGTCACTGTTACTGAAAATAATTGAAGGTTTGTTGGGGGAAGGAAAAAATTAGGCTGGGAGCTTTGTTTTGCTGTATTCCTTTATCTGTTCATTTTACCTGCCTACTTCAACTTTTCAAGAGGAAACTTTAGCTTTCCATGGCCATAACACAGATTTTTAGGTCCTTTAGATACTAACAAACTTTTAAAGGAATATGCATCAACATTCTGCTATGAATATAGCTAGATGTACATTGTATTCTAATACTATATTGTGCACTCTAGTATTTTTAGCTAAAAAAAATAAAAAAAATCTTGATTGAGTAAGTCTCCTCTTCCTGCTTATTTGGTTTTTATAGACAGTTGCTTCTTAGAAGAACCACTGAAAAAATGAGCGTTAAAAGCCAACCAACTAAAGCAGCCTTTGCCCCAGCCACAGGATGTCTGCCAAATATTTAGCTAAGTAAGACCTATACAAGGTAGGCAATAGACATTATAAAAAATGATATTTTCATTTTCTTCATATATTTAATGGATGGAGACTTTTCAGACTGAGAGATGATTTTGAAATATTCTACCATACTTTTGCTAAGATCCAAAAGTTACTTCAGATAAGGCATAATATTTTATTGTTTCATCTACTATAGTACTGATTGGCAATTCTTCCAAACAGCAACTTATATTTACCAATACCTTAAAACCTCAAATTCTTTTGCACATTATTTTGCCATATTTCTTCTTATATTAAACATATATTTATTGATGAAAGGCTTATATAGAATCATTGTCAAGCCTGTTTTTTTTTTCCAGACAGTTACTAATAATAATCCAGAACCAGAGCTCTACAATAAGCATCTCAAAAAGTTACCTTAATTTTAGTTACAAAATTCACAGTTCAGAAACAAAGTTTCCATATTAGAAAAACATTGAGGTAGTGTTTACAAAAAATTTAACACAAAACCCAAGATATTTTGTGAATATTAGCAACCTATTACATACAGCGCATACTGTTCCTAACCATTTGTTTCACTTCGGGAGTCCAGTACATTCAGCATAACATTCTTAAAATCTCAACTTCCCTTTTTTTATTTTTAGACAAGAGACTTAGCACTGGTCTTTATTGCCATTGTTTGGATAAATCATCTACTTAATTCCTTTCTTGAACAAAATTTTATCCATAAATAGGAAATTGAGCTTGCATAACTGATGTCTTGCAGAAAAAAGTGACTTGCTTTCATCTCATAACTTGGTTTTCTTTCATTCTTTTAATAGATATAAATATATTTTATTGTTTTCTGTATGATTTTGTCAAACGGTTTTTCAGATTGTTTCTATCTGGTTATCTTGAAAAAGCAATTTATACCTCCCTTGCACGTTCAAATGAGTTTTATTTGGAGAAATATATACACTTTGGTTGGGTTATTCTCATTATACAGAGTGCAAAGCCCTTTTTCTTGATTGCCATTAGTTGCTGGAATATAAACAAAGGTCCATATAGTTATTAAAGATGTGTAATTTTAAAAAAATAATCTCTGTATCTGTTGCTATTATTTTTTGTTGTTTTTCAGGTATCCATATCTGTCCTTAAATTTTGGAATCAGCCACCTAGAAAAGGAATTATTCATAAACTTTTGAACATATTGAACACTGAGCACACCTTTCAATTCAATATTAAATTATACTTTTTTAGAGTCATTTCTAAAACTGAATGAGAAGTTTCTGAGAATATTTACTGTGCATTGTTTTTAATGTCAGATGATGAGAGAACTCGTGTCTTTAACAAAAGCAAATTGTTTACTCATTCAAGGATTCTGTTCAGGGCTCTGTATTTGAATGAATTCCAAATCAGCAGTTATATTGAGTTGCATGGCAATCGATTGCCTTTTATGTTAGATGAATGGTCATGTTCAACCCCTCCCTTCTCTCCCATCCTTTTTTTTTCTTTCTGGCCCACCGCCTTAGATGCCATCACCCAAAGCTGTTAGTCCCAAACGAGATTCTGTTTAGTGGCTATCAGCCACTTCCAGCTTTTCACTGCATATAAATGACTGTATTAAGAATTGGAGATGTGATGTGGAGTTTTAAATGCGAGCTGTGAAAGAGAAAAAAAGTCCAAATGGGTAGAGGAATCATTTCAAATGGGGCACATGAGAGGATGATTAGCAGAACTTTTTTCTATTTACAACTATAGGAATGGTACTAATTGGAAAACACATTTTTTTTCATGTGACATATTTAGTATCCAGCTTAGGGAGATGCCCTCCCTTTAGGAATGCATACCTTTCCTTTTATTAATTATGTGCCTTTATATGAGCCTGTTTAACTGCACTGGACAAAGCTTATAACAGTTCCACCATGCATTTATTGGAGGGCAAGGACATCGTTAATGTTTCAATTTATTTTATGGTTGTTTCAGGAGACAGGCTGTGTGTCTTTCACCTAATGTCAAGAGTCTTCATTTTTCAATGTTTGCCACTTATTAGAATCCTTTAGGTACTCCCATCAGCCCCACACGAATGCAGTGAAATCCTCTAAAGCCTTCACTTTGTGGCCAAACACTGGCATTCAAAACAACCTCTAAGTGGGTGCATAAGGCATCCACAAACAGGATACCGTGGTTGTGTAACTTCCACTTTAAGCAACATTGCAAAGCATTATATAAATATCACCTTTGCATTATCTGACAATGAGATGAGTTGGTGTTAACATCACAATTTCTACAGTTTCCCTGCTGTTGCCCCCTGTTCTGCATGGAGACTGCTTGTGTTAATGGTAACGCGTTCTGTTTTAGCAATGGGCATACCAAGTACCTTGCTGGGACCTTTTGGGAGCATTCCAAGTTTTAATCATATGAATAATTGTGTAAGGTGATTCTACTTGCAAATGATAGTTACTTCATATTGGTGTACAAAGAAAAGTCTTCATTCTTGAGCACAGGCATTAGAAGACTTCTAGATGTACCTCTATGATGAATGTTTAAATTTTTCTGAGAACAAAAAATCAACAAAATACTAGGATTCATTGTCTTTTAAGGGTTGTTCTGACATGACCACTGATTTTGGTTTATGGTACTGTTAAGGACCTGTTTATCTGAAAATAAATAGGCACCATTAGTGGCACCATTGTCTGTTGCACCTCCATATAACTCACAGTATCTACTCTGTTTCTTGACAGTTTACAATTCCATCTTTCTGCTGGTAGGCTGAGATCTATTTCCTGCACCCCTTGAACATGGGTGATTCTCAAATGAGTGCATAGTCCTATGTGTAAAAATTGGCACTACAACCTTCTCTTTAAATCCTGAACAAAGGATTTGTCCAGGTTCCCTGGACAAAGAACTTTCAATTTCAGAAGTATTGGAAAGGGATACAGTCCTGGCCTAGAGTTTCTGCAGATGATGTAACTAACCTTCTCCTCCTCCGTCCTTTCCCCTTTATAAAATCTTCCACTATTGTCTCTAGTGTATCACTGATCCCCCCAGAAACTCTTCACTGACTTCACCTTTGCTCTTATATGTGAAATGTGAACCTTCATTCTCATCTTTAAAGTCAGGTGCTGTTCCTCAGTGCATCTAATTTCTGCCAAAGGGGCTTTACTCTGCCTAGTTTTCTTCCCTCTGTGCTCCATTTGTTCTCTTCACCCCCAACCTTCTTTCTACTATGCCTTTGATAGTCCCACTCCACAATGTAGGAATGGCAGCCTCCTTCCTGTGTGTCAAGCACTCTCTCTCTTTAAACTCACTTCTTTAACTTCACTTCTTACTTCTTACTGTAATGGACTTACACCATCTCTGCCTGACCCAACTTATACCTCATTATCCCTTAGGCAATTGCAGACACCTCAGTCCCAAGTGTTTTAAAATCATGAATAAGTGCATTACAGATTATTAAACTGGTTTAAAATAGTGATTTATAGGCAGAGGGAGAGACATAAATAAGTTTAAAAAGCCCTACATTGGCTTTAAGAATGGAACTAGATTTACCAGTGGGATGAGAGCTTAGCCAAGTATTAGCCTCTACATCAGCACTACCTAGTTTAGCATGTACATGGTACGTTACCTGGGATTAGCTATCTGGCTTTCCTCTTCCTCCAGTAGATCAAGCTTGATTTGCTCATAAAGACCATTGCCAAAAAATCGCTTCCAGTTGACAGTAAACCTATTTTCTTTAGGACAAAAGTCTTACCACTGTAGAATGTGAGCTCTCATGTTACACCAAGTTCTACAGCTTTGTTATACACACAATGTCAAATTTTCATTCAAGGTCTTGCTAGATTGAGGCTCCTGGTAGGGCTGTAACTTGATGTGTCAGCATAGGCAAACCGAGAACTTGCTCTGTTTATGGTAGTTAACATATAACAGAGGAAAAAATAGAACAAATAAAACATGAATTATGGATTCATAATTGTTTTTGTTATGCCTAAGTAGTCTGGAGCAGGTCATTTGTTTGTGAGCTTTGCAAAATGCCATGCAATTAGAGTGCTAAGGATTATTAACAAGAAAAATGCCTGACAGAAACTGAAATTCACTATTAATACAGGGTTGTTTTTTTTTTTTTTGGTTTCATTTGGTGTCAGAACTCTTCAGGCAGACTTGCAATTGTCTCTTTTTGGATCAGTGTTGTACTGTGGTTACATTCATTCTTTACAATCTTTTTGATCACATCCTATTGATCAGAGGTGAAGTGCCATGTGATTAATATAAACCACAAAGATCTGAAATCAGGTGCAATCTTTTGCAAATATTCCTACTTTTCTTAGAACGTATGTTAATTTTGCTGCCTCAATGCCAACACACTTTTCAGACAATTTTTAAAAACCTAATAGGCCAAGATTAGAAATTCTTGCTAAATTAATATGTTTATCATATGAATGAAATAAATACAAAAAGCATAAAGCATGTATCATCCAAGGTAAATGATGAACTAGAAAACACTTATTATGGTCTCTTGTGTGTATATCTCTATATATGTATATATATATTTTAAAACCACACACAGCTGTGTATGTGTATGTGTAAGTATGTGGCTGCTATTTACCCAATAGACCAGAGTAGCACCAAAGGACCATAAACTTCTGTTGAAAAGTATATATTCAGATTTAAAAAAAAAAAAAAAAAAAAGAATAAAATTGCCTGTTTACAACTTAATCGTTAGTTTCAAGCCATTGCACAGAACTTTGACATAAGCAGTTACAGGTTGCTATATAAATCTTTCTCTTACACATAATTATGTGGTTATTTACATTAAATATTATAACAAAACTACTGTGTAGATACTGATTTCTAAACATTACTGCTCTTGATCTTTCCCACATAAATAAGTAGATAATGCAGGGGACTACTTTAAAAATTAGTCACTGAAAAATATTTCTTCATGTGAGCTGCCAAAGTCGAGCACATGTACCTTGAATTAGTTAAGCTGGAAAGAATATCAGATTTTTAATAATCAATAAAAAAATTTGTAACGCCTGTATTTTTAAATTGAATTTTGACAAACATAAGAGTGATTTCAATCACTTCAGTTGAACTATGTTGAGATTTTCCCAGAGTAAATCTGGTGCTGTGCATTTTGGCCTTTGGAAACAAAGAAATGCTGTGATATTCTTTAAGGATTTCCCAGAGAGTGTACAATCTTGATAACACAGTTTCAGAGGTTATTGAAAACACTGTGTATTACGTATGCATTTAGAATGGGTTTTAATCTGCTAGATAGTTTTTATGATTAACTTCTGAAAAACCTTTGAAGTAGGAGACTCAAGACATACAACATCCTCAAGAGTTATATTCTGTCAAACATGTGACCTATAAAGCATTGCAAGGGTTTTTATTATATTGTGAATCATTGTCATGGAACCCACTGTCAAGTGAATGAGGAAGAGGATTTTCATTTATAAGTCTGATATTAAATAATGATGAAAGGGCCAATCTTGCTGTAGTTTTCAATTCACAAAAGGCCCCCAAATCCAGGATCGTTCTGATACGATTACTTTCTATGCACTGGGTTTGGCAAAATATCTTCCCTGTCTTCTGATAGTCAATTCCTCTCAATCCCATCAAGTAGAGAATGATGACTTCAAAATATCTGGATAGTGCTCATACAGTCAATATGTGTTACATGCTGAGGACCCCCCTTTTGTATGCAGGAATCACCATTTTTATGCAAAGTTTTCTAGAGCTTACTCAGGAGTTTTGTTACTGTACAGAAGTGCATCTGAAGAAGGAAATGTTTATCATTGTCTCCTCCAACTCCTGTTGCTACAAGTCCAAAATAATTCAGTAAAGTTCATTTGAACATCTCATTTTGTTTTTATCAGTATAGCTTTTGTTTTTATGCAGCATTAATGCATTTTACTGAATGCTGAACAGAACCACTTACTAGTCAGCTGAAAAAAAGAAATAAAAGAGACCATCTTTAGGCATCTCTCCTCTACCGCTGTTTTAAGAACAATGATAATTTCAGGTAGTTTCAATGCTCACAAATAAAATTCCTAACTGTGTCTTTAGGTGGTGACCTTCAGAAATATCTAACTGAAGGGTTTTTAGGTTTGTCCAGCTGTCTTGAGTATCCATAGAAGGTCCATTTATAAAGTGTACCAAGACCAGGCAAACATCCCCAAATGCTTGCTTAATAATAGTTGTATTTTGGTTTGAAATTCTGACAATTAAAATGTTATGATAAAACCAGTATGCAAGCACAACTAATAATAGAGATTGAATCTATCCCATATGAACATGAAGTAGTGTTTCCTACTCAAAAGTGACATCTGTATTTTGTTCATTTGAATATTTTAAAATTGAATAGACTTTGAAAAAAAAAAAAACAATTTAGGAGTCTTTCCTTTTGGGAGGGAAATTAACCCATTACTATAGTGACAGAGAAGAAACTCTACACAGATGCAAAATAGTTTCATTTTAGCAATTTAACTCCACTCACATATGCCTAAATACATTCATGGTTAAGTATCACTACATGTCACATGTAAAATCTTGGAATGAAAAGGCAAAGTTGGGATGTTTATTGCACATTGTAAATTCCAGGGTAGGTGCAAGTGCTTAACTGGTGGTAGGTTTCTCTGTTAAGTCAGTTCAACAACTAAAGGAAGGAAAACACAATTGCAAAGGCATCTGGATAAAACTTGGTAAGATATGTGTTTGATACAAGCAGGATGGGCAGTTAAACATCTCACCCAAAGAACTACAGTGTTGGCATTTTGTTTACATCTGCAGTGTTTCGTGGTTATGTGGTCTCTGTACATAGCCAGATGGTCGCTTGAAGTTTATCACCATGAGTAAAAGGAATGTTACTGACTCGAGAGAATATAATATGCAGCTGACCATTTATTTAATGTATATGGTACATTCCTTGGAAACAATGTGCAAAACCTGAAGTGAATATACTCGATGGATTGCTCAGGACTTCCCCAGCTGGAAGACCTACCTCATATGAAATACCCTTTTCTTCACTTGTACATGTGTATGAGAGGCCTTTACCTCATTAATGATTTTTGGGGAAGAATCCTGAAGCGTGTCAAAGCCTTTCTGCTGAATACAGAAGCTGTTGCACTAGATCTTTGGTGTTTAAAAACAGAGGATTTAGTCTTGCAACTATAGTACATAAAAGCATTAAGTTTTCCTGCTTCTGTGTACCAAAAGTTAAAACAAATGTAGTAAACAAGCAAAGTTTGACAGCGTTTATAGCTAAATGCAGTTGCATGTCCTTCATACTTGTTAGATTTAAATTGCATGTATCTCCTCATATGCAGTATTGAAATAGTTAACGTTATCTCATGACAGTTTGTTGATTTTTCCCTTATGTAGTAAAGAGTTCACTGAGTTGGTGTCACTGAATATTAGCTTCAGATCTCAGATACCTGATATCGATCTAAAGTTCTTCTCAGGTGCTGTTTTGTATTTGACCTTGAGACTAAGGCTTAGTTAAGTTTGATGTCTAGCTGCACAAAAAATAATTATTAATATTACCATTACTCAGCTTCATACCACAGGTACTTTGATATAAATTGATTGCAAGAGAAGAAACAGTATTTTTAATCACTAAAAAAAGATCGGTTTTGTAATGCAGGGGAACCAAGAATGGGCATCAGAGCTTCTCGAATTGGAGGGTAAGAACTGCGCATTCTGAAACTCAAGGGGGACTGAGGGCAGGAGTTTGGGCACGGCATCATCTCTCTGATGCATGTTGAAAAGGAATCTTTGTTTTATACCAGACAATTTTAGATGAATATGACTTGCTCAAGATTATTAAGTTGATTTGAAGGCTATGATCCCACTGTTGAAGAGTCCTCAACTATTTCTTGTATTGAAGTTAATGGATTTTCTTTTTTTCCTGCAATGTTATGATCCTACTGGTGATTTTTATTTATTGCAGACCAGCCAGATAGTATACATTCATTTTGGAGGCTTCAGAATGCAAGAATCGAAGACTTTTTTCTATTCTTTCAATTGAAATTCATAAAACAAAGTAAAAAATTATAAAGTTTTAAACTAATCCTTTCAGAAAAAAGTGTTTAATCTCCATTAATTTGTTAGTTTGTGTGGGTTTAATGTATATTTATTTATTTGAAAAGGGAAAACATCTGAAAGGTTATAGTTTTTATGTTGTTTGGTTGTAGTCTTCACTTTGCTTTGCTTTTAGGGAGACGGGTATTCTTGAAAAAGAAATTTGAGTTTGGCAAACAAATAGGCTGTAGAAGTGACAGGGCCAACCCCAACTATTCCAAGGTTCAGAGTGAGCATGAAAGCTCATCTTTACAGACAGCTACTATGGGAACATTTTCCTGTGGTTCTGCAACAGAAATTTTGGCTAGTTCTATTATTCACAGGAAAAAATTAGATCTTATGAAATAAATAGAGTTTTTTTGGGAAATAACATTTTTAAAAACTAAATATTAATATAAACTAGGCATTATTTTTAAAAAGTTGTATCAGTGCTAGTGCACTTATTCTAATAGGTAGGAAATACATATGGTATTTCTTTTTTTTTTTTTTTTTAGTGGACAGAATGAGCTAAGTAAAATATTACCTCATGTATTCCCAACCAGCTGTGCTCATTGCAGCTTTGCAGTTTGTACTTCAAGAGCTGGTAGAATGGATGAATTGTTATGGGGTTATAATCAGAGTGGTTTGAAAAATCAAGTGATTCTCCTTACTGGGGTGTTTCAGCCTAGGTCTCTGATGACTGTTTGAAAGAGAGACACATCTTTTATTCTCTCATTACCTCTATAGTTCTTGAATGTATGCATGTGCATATATTGGTTTTATTTATTGCTGCTTATATATGTGAAGTCTTTGTTTTCCAGCAAACTGCTGTCACAAAGCTCTTGGTTGAACAGTGTTGAGTGTAGTCTTGAGGATTTACTGCTTAATTTGAAGCTCCAGCTGTGCAGGAAGATGTCAGATTTTCCTGATCTAGGTTTGATGATAAAGCAGGAGGCAGAGGTGGCTAGTATTCAGTGTCATCCATGTGGGAAATAAATGGGATCTTTTATGTCTTCTCATTAGAAATTCCATAAAAGGCATTTTAAACTAACAGAACACATTCCTTCAGTTATGGTACACCTACTCCTATCAGGACCTTCTGCTGTGATTTAAAACACCATATGTTCATATATGCTTGTTCTGAAATTTGCCCAAATTATCCAAGATTAAAAATGGGAATGAAAAGCAACCAGCTTCTGTTAGGTATCCTCCAAATGCAAGGAGCTCTATAAAGTAATCCAGTACTTGACATCCTCACTGATATTTACATGCCTGTATAGTCCAGGTTGGCATCACATCAGTCATTAAGGAAACATCATATGTGTTTACTACTTGAAACAACTGGAATTAAGAAAGGCAAACTCATCTGCCTAAGCCAGATAACAGAATCAGCAAATTAATATTATTCTGCTGCACATCTCATAGGAAGCTGATGCAGTAGTGGTGCTCCACTTAACTCCATTCATTGTGTTGTTTTATGTGCAGAATCACTTTATTCTGCAGTTTCTGCATCATAAAACTTCTTTAATTTGATGTAAACAATAGTTTAATGTTCCCCTAATTACCTCTTAGTTTAGCTCTAGCCCTGGACATGTAAGTGGAAACACTGAATTTCCAGAAGCCAGCAGCAACAGTGGGGGAGGCTTTTTAATGAGACACGATTTAAGCTTGACTATTTGGAGTACATTAATTAAATAATTTCTAGTTCTCCCTCTAGACTAACTCTGAAGTTTTTAGGAATGAACTGGTGAGATTATTTCATAATTGATAGCAACAACTTGAAGCATTTTAAATTACTTCAGCAAAAGAAAAAAAAGATAAATAAGATGGTTCATCCTCTGGCCTCTTTTCAGCTGCACTGCATTTTATTGTGGTCCAGATATTTAATTGTTCATTTGCTTCTTGAAATAGCTTTATAATTATTGTTGATAATATGAGACAGTATTAACATTTTTCTGACTTTTCTTTTATTAAGTGATCATTGTTCTTTCCTTAGAAGACACTTTGTTGCTTAGCTATCATGCACACGTTGTATCGTTTCAGCACAGAAGGTGGTTTTTTTATCCTTGGTACTGAGGCTGGATCTTGGCCTGAAGAAACTGCATATTCTAAGAGAGAGAGAGAATAGAAAAGGGCAAATAGAATCAAGTTGCTTTCACACACACTAGCACTACACAAGTAGCTATCTTGTGTCTTTTGTATTGTCTTTTTACTTAGTGAGTAGGTATGCTTATTTTTTTGCTGTAGAATGTCTTCCATTAGCATCATTTTCAAAATCAAATTTGTGTCTAAACGTGATGAAAATAATCTCCAGGATGTAGGTAGTACAACAATGTATATAGTATGGTTGATCCTTGTTCAAACTAATAAGAATATTTTTCTTTAGGAAAGCTGAGCATGCAAAACTTCTCATGACACAGTTTTGAGGAAAACTCTGTTCTTCAGTAAATTCAGTCATAATTCCTAGTGCAGTAACTGATAGTACTGACTGTTACAGATCTCCTCCTCAGGGCAAGTCTATTGTTTATTAACACTCTGTTCTGTTGATTTTCGAATTATGCAACATGAATTACAGAGCTGTTCTCATATTTTAATGATCTGAATGCTTCCTAGCTAGTATGTCTCACAGGTTGCTAACATTAGACACGCTAAAATTATTATTTTTCACATTATACATTTTAAATGACAATTGCATTAAAAAGACGACCTTCTGAAAGAAATAGAACAAAAAAAAAACCAACATCCCCTTCCCCTCAGAAAAAAAATCAGGAAAAAGTTACTTTTCAGAGTATCTTTATTCACATCCTGTCATGTCTTCCTTAATTCTGTTTCTCTGAGGATGAAAAAATTGAAACAGAGAGATAAGTGACTTGTTGAAGTTCACAAAAAGGTTTGATTGCAAAATCAAGATATAAATCTCAGAGGCCTGCTTCTTAGTCCTGACCCTCAAGTATTAAACTACAAATAACACATAGCACTGAATTTGATATCTGAGAGTTTGATCTCCTCACCAAAAGAAGGGCTGTGACCTCTCAGGAGAACACAGTGCTGAACTTTTATTCCTCGCAAGGGAAAGGCAACTTCAAATTCATGCTGAAATCATAAAGGCACAGTTCAGTCAGATATTGTTCAAAACTTTTCAAAATATTGCATCTCATAAAGACACCTTCCTTTTTTTTTTCCTGACCACATTGTTATCTGGCAGCATTAAATAGTCCTAAGCAATAGTCCAGCACAGGAACAGCTGTCATTCAGGTAGTCCAATCATTACAGTTCACATCACCCACAATATGTAAAAAACAAACAAAGCCTGGAATTAAGTACTACCTTTTTCGTGAACCACTTATCACTTTACTGATACTGTGACCATGAAAATGTGCAATGCATTTTCCAAATGCAAAAGCAGACAGCTACCTGCCAGCGAGCACTTTTAAAAAAGAATTTCCCCAAGATGCATGCCCTGATTTTTGGATAAACAGCAGCACAAGCCCGTTTGCAATACTGACATCTAGTGACGCCTGGTCATATTTATATAATCCTCTTCACCAGCATTAACTTTTTGCAGCATTGTACCCACTCAGAAAGATTTGCAAGTGAACTAGCAAGTATGTCCTTTTGCTTCCCAAAAGACACTGGAAGAGGCAGGCAACCATTTCACTAGAACAATGGCCACTTTAAAGAAGCACAGATTTAATCCTATTGAATATAATGGGACAATTTTATAGCCTTGTGAATCAAACTATACTTAACACTTGCATTAAAATGAGCAGAAGAACAATTTTAGTGTTTTACCTGTTACTGAATTCTTTTAATTAGTATGATGGCATAAAACCAGCATATGCCTGTAGGCATTATGAAGCAAAAAAGTGACAACACTTTATTTTTAAAGAAATAATTTAAAATGTTCCAAAACTGTCCCATAATGATGAGGCATGGGCTGCATGCTACATTATTAGGGTTTTTTTTCCCAGTGAAATATTTTTTCATGATGCCACAGTGTATCAGTGGATATATTTATTGTCTCAACAATTCATTTTTTCTTCATCTGTATAGTTTTGTCTTGAATATTTGTACATAGTGCTTAGCATCCACTTACCTTTTCAGGTCATGATATTATATAGGAATGCAGTAAATTAAGATAAGAAAGAACTGTAACACAAGTTTCTTCATGGTTTATAATCAGCATTATTATGATAGTGTAAGCTATAGTTATTTACGTTACATGAAACTAGATTTTGTCTGGCTGTTATAGTCCACTGCTTTTCAGTTCATACAGCCATGATCTAATGTTGCTTCTAGGTATGCTGTACCTTGACATCCTCAAAGTACTACATCTGGTTCTTTGACCCGACCCTTTGTGTCACTCAGCTCTGTATCATGTCGCTGCGTGTTGTTCAGTGGCATTAGCAAAAGGTGTCCTGACACAGGCTATTATGTCATTATCTTCTCTGAAAATATTAAGAGCTTTTATATAGCACACGCGCATTTGAAGTGACGCCACTGGGCACTGTTGTTCATATTTCTAGAAAGCTACAACTTCGCTGTTGATGGAAACAATGCTTTTAATTAAGGTCATGTTTTAATTAAGGCTTAATTAAGGAAAAGATATTACCAGTTGTAAATCAACAGAATTTTTCCTAATAGTTCATATCTAATTACTTCTTTTCATAATTCAGATCAAAATGGCTTATGGATTACCTGAGCCTGTTCAAAACCAAAGAAATTTGTTGGGCTTGTCATATAAAAAAACCACAGATCTTTCATCTAAAATTGTAATGAGAAAACAATGTCAAACCACACTTACCCAGAATCACATCTGAGGAGAAGTTTGGAAGAAAGAAGGGAATATGGATGTCTTTTAATACATACAAAACAATGCTTTGTCATACCTGTTTCTTCAACCTTTTGAGATCTCTAAAAATGAACTTGAAGTGCCTTACAAAAACAGAGCTACCAGCCATTGCATCTCAGTAGGTACATTTTGCTTACCGTCTGTAGTCGTGTCAGAGCAAGAACTTAATGAAGAGGTTGAGGGTTTTTTGGTTTTATTTTTATTTTAAGAAAAAAATGCAAAAGAGTTATTCAGGTCATTATATGAATTGATATGGTCATACTTTTTTTGTACCACGTTCCAGGAAAATGTTGTTAACTTGTCATGGTGGTGACATACAGTCACCAAAGCTTTTATTTCCAGTTTAAGAATTTGAATTTTATACTGGCACATGCAAATACAATCTTCAGATATATTTGCAGTTATTACTATCAGAAGGGTTCCCTCCATCAGCCATATGAGCGGATGGTTAATTTAGCTAATTACAACTCATCATTCACAACTCAAAGAGTGAATGTGTAATATATGTAGAAAACTGCGATCAATCCAAAGAGTGATTTTAAAGTTTAAGCATTTGCTTATTTTAATATATATGAACAATCAATTAGCAGCTGGGGAAGTAAACAATGTAAGTTGAGTAATTAGTTTCTATTGAGTTATTTGCTTAATTCTAGTAATTTTTACCATGGCTTTCAAATGTTAAAAAATCCCTACTTTTTAAAGTGTCTGTATAATTTCAATACACTTTCGCATCCATCATATTTGTTTGAAAAATCCCTCATCCGCATATGAAAAAGCAAGTGCAAATTTACCAAATCATAAAAATTAAATTTTATAAAAAGTAAGCTAAATTGGACCATAGATTATTTGATTTTACAATTATATGATTGTACAGTCATATTTTAATGGACACTTAAAGAGTAATCTTATTATAGTTGGAGTCAACAGGAATTGTGGAAACTCAGTTTGATATGAAAGTAAAAATGAAGATATTATGCTACTTCCCAAATGTTTATAGATCTAAAACCAAACACAATGTGCATCAGTTTGTGCATATGAAATTATTTTCCCCAAATTAAAAAAGAAGTCAAAAATCTTGAAGAGAATTGGAAGGAAGCAAGTAATTTGGAATTAGAAAAGGCTGGGAATTAAGTGCTATCAGGAGAAATGCGAAAGACCCCCTGAGGAAACAATGGAGAAGCTATTAGTCTGCGCTGGCAAAGTGTGCACTTCCTCTGCTGCATCTGCTGCAAAAGACGGACCACCAAGTCCAGGCTTCTCACAAGTAACCAGCAAGTGGAGGGAGGAATGATGGAGAGGCACCAGGATTAGCTCATGATCCCAGGGTAATGAAGCAGCTCGTGATGCTGCAGCAAGCCACGTGCTCCAAGTCCAGATGTTAGCAGACACACAGAGGCTATTGAAATAGTAGAACAGGGAAATAAGGAACAGATGCTCCATTTTGAGAAACGGCCCAGAAACACAGACTTAGAGTGGGGCAGCTGTGGGGCTCTGTTCTCCAAGGTGATGTGTGCCCTCTGAGGCCAGTCCCAAAAACGTGCATCAAGAGAAGTTACAATATGACATTTCACTCACTACCAAAAAAGTAACAGTTATAGTTAAATTTTAAGGATTGATCATTGCAAAGTGCTAAATACCTTTGGAGAAGTATTTGGCACCTTCAGCTTCCTTTCTTTACTTAGATTTGAGCATGTCTAATATGTTACAACTCTTCTCTATATAATACAGCAATTTGTTAAACAAAATGAGAGAAATATTTCTAAGTCGTACATTTATGTTGAACAAAAATGAAATCAAGACGGCATTTTGAATTGCCAATTTACGTGTTTGTTGTTGGAATTGCTAATATCATGCTAATTATATTTAAATTGCAAAATATATTTAAATAAATGTTCTCCCATGGGATGTTTTAGGTAATAATTAAGCATAATTTCTTCATCTTAGATTCCCAAATTAACTTTTCGATTTTTTCTTTATGTAGAAGCATGAGTTATGTGTATATGTCTTTGCTTTAAAACCCTTTGGTTTCCTCTAAAAGGCACTTCAGAGGATTGTGCTGTGGAACTGCTAATTCTTTATGAGGGTGCTTACGTGTATGATCCCATAAAGTTTCAGCTTACCATTTCCCCTGTTCATATTCTATGCAAAGCTGCTCTGAGTTACTTTTGTGTTGCACTATCATTCCACTACTTCTTTTTACAAGGCCTGTATTTTACAATTTCATTATCGCCCCCACATTTGTGAAGCAGTTACTGGAAATACATAGATTTTAAAAAAATGTTGCTGTTACCTAACCTTAAAAAAGAAGTAATACTTGTCCAGATGTGAAGCATTTAGATAAACAAATTAAGGAAGTTCTAGGGATTTGGAAGGTGTTTGACCTCATTTTTTCTAAGTGGACAAATTGTCCCTGTTTTTCCATGCAAGATGAACAGCATAAAAATCTTTCCTTTCATCTACAGCTTGTGATGAAGGTGCATTCTTTACTTTCTGATGATGGGGGTCCCTGTCTTTGTCATTAGAACAAACTCAGTTGAAATTAGTCCATGAAGACCTCCTAAATCTTTCAAAGACTCAACCTCTATCCATTTGTCTCAAGAGCTTACATCATCCTTAAGAAGCCTCTAGTGCAGGATGCTCTTACCACTCTGGTTCCATTTGATAGGTGACTGCAGGTGATGTTCAGTGACAATCCTCAAAACCATGATAATCCCAGTTTAACAAAGTATGTTTTTTCAGTCCAGGAAACAACTGCTCCCATTAGCTGCCCTGTATGACACCTTTGTTATATATGGCACTTCTGAGTTCAGCTGTGTTAGTTTTTTACAGCAGAATTGTGAGGATTAACGATAGTGGATTTAGGGGATTTTTATCTGGGGCCCTGCTTTTGGAATTCTCTATCTGGGAAAATTCACCACAACAAAATGTGGCTAGCTTAACACTGTGGAATGGTGCTTTCTTATTCTTATTCTTATTCTTATTCTTATTCTTATTCTTATTCTTATTCTTATTCTTATTCTTATTACTACTACTATTATTATTCCAGGATGAATTCTGGAATAATTGTTTATAATGTTTATTATAGGTATTTTTTTGGCTTACAGTTCAGTTCTGTTTAAAGGTGCATATTGACCATGGTTATAATTGCGGTAAATACACTGAATGCATGTTTATCCAGATTACTTTATCTGCAGTGTCTTACCTATTAAAAGACAGTATTCTCCCAAAGTTGTTTCTTTTAACTACTCGTTTGCAAGATAACAAAAGAAGTGAGACTGAAACTGTGATGTCAGAGTACAGAAATACTGCTTATGTGTTAATCACCAAAGTAATAATATTAATTATTTTTAATACAGTATGCATTATATTAGATACAAGTATACCTGTGAAGTGTACATTTTATTAACAGCATAATTTCACAGGAATAGAAAGAAACATGAACCATATTTTCAGTTCTTTATCTTAGTATTTTTATGGGTCTCTTCTTTTTTTTACATTTAGAACTAATTAAGTTTTGCTATCCTAGTTAAAAAATAATTAAAAAAAACCTAAATGCAAGTGTTCTTTGGCCAGTGGAGCCCTTCTGTAAACTTTCATATTATTGAGGTTAACAGAAACTGTTTCCTTGAAAACTTGCTCATTCCCTTGTGCTGATATAAATTGAAGTAGAGCTCAAGGGAAACAGAAGTCACAGAGTAAAGCTTCATAACCGCTCTGTGAAAATGTAGACAATATAGAAGACTCATTACTACAGATAAAACAGAACCAGTTCCTAGAGGACTTTTTATAATAGTTTTGGGCAATTGCATTAGAAAGTTCATCTGTATGTTGTGACTTTTATATTAATGAAGGGCATTAAGGAGATTCTAATTATGGTGTCTGGTATGAAAAATTAATCTAAGATTTAAAAATCTGAGATGTTTGAAGTTGTGTCACTGTACCCTCTAGTCACTCAGACAAGAGGGTGACTAAATTTTTTTGTTAAAAAAAAAATTACAAATGCTACTGCATTTCATTATTGATGCTGTAAAATACAATATGTGTTCAGGAGGACATGTTAACTCTCTGTAAGTACATAAACTGTTTTACTAAATGGATTCTTCAATGATGCATAATTCCAATTTTAAGCTTTGTGCCCTTGCACCTCTTTTTCTTTATCATCAGGCCACAAAATCCTTACACAGAAGAGCTCATTCCAAGGGTACGATAAAATTATCATAATTCCCCAGTACAAGTTTTTAAAGCTTTAAAATGCTATTTGAACAGTGGGGTTCTCTGGGTGAGGGTATTCCACAAATATTCACCACAGTTTGGTCAGTCCACTGACCAGTCACGTATTCTGTCAGGTTGAACTGAATCCCTCTCCTGCTCCACTGACGTGATCAAGACTGACTGTTATGGGAATGTACAAACCTATATTCAGACTGTACATTTGGGTATCTTAACCTTGAACCAAATCCTGCCCTAATCTCTTTTACCAACATGATTGTTTATTTTCCTTTTCCTTCAGAATATTCCCTGTCAGCCACTGTGCTGTGTTAGTCTCATTTCTTACTGCTAATGCAGATATGAACTACAAACTGGAGTTTTTTACAAGAGAAAACCAAAGGGCATTAACAGTATGCAAGCAAAATTATTTTCAAGGAATTTGTAGGAACTTAATAACTTCTCCCACACACACTTCTTTATCAAATTTAGCTATCAGATTTAGCTGACGTTTCTCAGAGGAGTATTCCAGGCAGACAAACAGACAAGTGTAATTTTATGTGCTTCATTTTCTTAGGAAATCAACTTAAACATATTGTTCTAATTTCTTTTCTTTCTATTAGCCATTTCTTTCCATTTCTGCCTGACGAGTAGGTATTATATATTCATGTGTGCTATTATGTCATTATTTTGCTAAAATGTTCATAGATTTGTAACCATTCCTATTCAGTAAATCTCACTGAGAGCAACTGATCTTGGGAGACAAATATATCTGTTCACATTGCTGAAAATGTTCATCGTACATTTTTGCCTTGTACAATTTCCCTAATTCTGTTAGTGACAGCACAATATTCAGTGCAAAAAAATGGAGCAAAAAGCAATGGGAAAAGTCAGTGGAGACGATGTGGATTAGTGTTCTTTTCAGGAATTACTTATTGATGTCTCATGTCTGTTGTTTGTTATTGATGAGTCCATGAAGCAAAAGTAAATAATTTCTTTAAAATATTTTTCTGAATCAGGTACATCTCTGCCTGCTTTCTAAGTGGAATTCAGCGTTGGTTTAAGCAGGATGTTGTTATATGTACCATGACTAATTAATTTAAAGGGCTTTTGTAGAGAGCTGTGTGTAGAGATGTTTTTCTTGATGTTGACTGACTTGACTCTTTGATTCAAGTAGTTTAGCATCTGCTTTCCCATTGGGGGTGTGATTTTAGAGCATTCCAGCACGGTCCAGACAGTGTCCTCTCTATTAAATCTTGAGGACAATTAGTAGATGACTGAGAGACAGTGAAGCATGGAAACTGGCTCAGAAGTCTGTTCTCTTTGTGATTGTGAGGGATAAGAACAAACTTTTTCAATTCTGGACAAATTAAAGATTTTTGGAGAGGATATAAAATGTATGTTTTTTGAGAAAATAGTCTTATCCTGACCTGCCTCTCTGAAGAAACTGTCTTAGCTCCCTGCTTTAGTTTACTCTTAAATCATCCCATATAAACAAAAAATCAAACAAACCCAACAAACCCCAATAGTCTATCTTATGTCTCTAGGTGAGACATGAATTGCAAGAAGTAGCTGTTGGCCCCTAGGCGGAGCACCAAAATGAAAAGGTCACAGAGCCGGCAGGGTGAGAGTCTTGGGAGGCAAGAGAAGGGCTCATTTGCTCAGTCAAACAGGCCAAGCTTTCAGGAGCAAACACTGTTGTTTACTGGCAGTGTTAGCTGACATGTAAAGGTACAAACCAATCCTGGAAGAGTGGTGGCAAAGTTTGTGAGCCCAGAGGTTCAAGCCTGATTCCTTCCTGCATGATATATGTCATGAAGTTTTCTTATGAGAAGCATTAACGTCTATCAGAATGTTTTGCACACAGCATACGGATGGGGCAAGGATTAAAAGTGCCTTCCTTGCCAGGGGGCCCAAAAGGAGCTGTTGAATTCCCAAGGATAATCCATCTATATTGCAGAAGGCTGCAATCACAGCCCTCTGGAAACACACTCAGGACCCACAAAACAAACATGAATAGAGTGCTGCCAGAGGCTGCACTGCTGCCTCTGGTGAAACAGTCTGTACATCAACCTTTGCCTCCATGTTAATGATACATTGTCTTCAATTTCCCTAGATCATGCTGTGGTGTAGATACACTGAGTAACTACAAAATGTTAAATAATTACTAAAATAGTTCATCTTTCAGAAAGATTTGCTTTGTTCCATTAATTCTTTCTCATAAGAAGATATCTTTGCTAAACAAAATTAAATTATTTCACGAAAAAAATCTTAAATCTTTTATATCCTTCTACATCTTCTAAGGTTTCCTAAGGTTTTTTTCTTTCTAGCTTTTAAACATATAAAAGTACACTATTGCCCACGAGCATCTTGTTGAAGATCACCAAAGCTGCAATAAGCCTTTCCCAAAGCAAAAGCTGTAATATCAATCAGTAACATATTTCTTCTGGTTGTTAAACAATGGAGGTTCACTGACATATTTCTGGCTGCCATGTTTTCCCTTGGAAGTAATCTCCTCTGAAGAACATCCTTTATACCAGATATATTAAAATCAAGGAGCCTTCTGTCTTCCCCACTACCAGTCAAAAACTGCATAAGCACAACACTCAAATCAATTAATAAGACTCATTATAGTCTGTATATTTTCACTTAAAACAAGAATTTCTTTATGCTAGATTCAACTTCTGCTAAGGCTAGTTAGAAAGAAGCCTACTGTAATCAAACTCTGTATAACAGTAACACATTTTTTCTCTGCTAACAACGTTATTTAATAAATTTACCATAATCTAGGTTACATAAGAGTTTTGAAACAAATTTAAAATAAAGATTTCTTCAAGGTGTGGTTTCATGCTGAATCTAGTTCTGCTGTGATTAAAAAAGCCTCAGTGTGCATATAGTAGGAAAATGAAACCTTATTGAAAGATGCAAAATGAACTTTCCTGTTATGCTTCTGGAGCTCTTTAATTTCATTCAGTGAAGCATGGACAGAAAATAATGGGTAGTATTTAAAAGCCCAGAATGTTTTATTCATCATCACCTTTGCATTTCTAATTTTCACTGAATCTGGTGTTGCAATGTTTTAGTTATAGCAGCTAATTATAACTATTTTGATCTTATTTGCTGTGTTTACTTTTTGATCCTACAATGTGCTTAACAAGTCTGGTTTTTGTGAATTGTTTTGCTGTACACACAGAGCTTGTTGACAAAAGGTACAAACTTACATCCTTACACTTACTAGCTACCATCATCTCACAATGGAGTGCAATTTGACAGTCTAACTAGTCACAACAGATCTAGAGTGGGTGACAGGAAGGACTTCAGCTTGTGTGATCAGGAAGATAACTGTTGCATTCAAAAGTTTATGCTCTGGAGGTCTTGTGGAAAATACTGCATAACCAATAATGCATACTTCTATAGCATAATTGCTAAAATGTAACAGAGCCTGTCTTATTTGTTTCGCAGTTTAATTTCTAGATACTTGTCTTTGAATCCTACAAGTGCAATATATATATTTTCAGTGAAATAATCATGTCTTTCATATGAATTAGAAAATTAATCACTGAACAATGTTGTTAGTTTTATGCTACCACTTTTTAAAATGCAGTAGTTATGAGAAAAGTGGAACAGAATAATATCACTTTTGATGTTGAAATCAAGTATAATTAATATTTCAAAAGAGAATAAAAAGTATTATATACATTATTAAGTTTTGGAATTAAAATGTAAAATATCCAAACTGAAGACTAGGATAGTAATTTCTTAAGTTTGCATTCTAATTAGTGGTATGGTATATATGCCTTAAGTTGTTAAACAGAAAGTCAAAGAGCTGACAAGGTCAGGAGGCTGAAAGAAACACAAATCGCTGTTTTCACTGGCAAAGGCAGCTCTTGAATGTATAGACTGTTAGTCTTCCATCAGAACTCTGCACTGTAGTTTGTTTTCATGAAATATTCCTAATGTGGTGAAATACTGCTTTTCTGAGAGGTCACACAGGAGATTTTTATTACATTAAATGACATTTAAATACTTATCTATACAGCTTAAATTGCCAGGTATTTTTTTAAACTATGAGTTATTTTGCAAATCTGTTTTCTGGATGAGTATCTTTAACTTAATCAAGGTAAACAGAAGAAAAATAGCCTCTCCATGAAATAGGTAAAAGAGGAATCAAACAGGATAGTAAAAAAATCTGTCTCTCTCAAGCAATCTCTCCCTCTCTCTGTCCTCTCCCCTTGCTTCCCCTCTCTTCTCAGGGGAAAAAAACACCAAAACCACATCTTAAAAATTATTATTCACTATCACATGAATAAGAGCTGTTTCTGGCACTATTCAATGCTATCAAATCTCCGAGTGGAAGACATCTTCCAGTGGTCAAGATAACAATGACTTCATAGAAATTCCCTCTTGCTTCTTTAAGTAGTAAAATAAAGTTAACCACCTCTTACCTAAAGAATCAGTTACATTATTGCTGTGATGCATCAAATACAGATCTTTCAAAAAGCATAAGAGCCAGGCATAATTCTTATTAACTTTTCAGGTATTTCATAGGACCTTGTTACAATGCACAGAGTTTTGAAAAATTGCTTAGAAGGCTTATCTATAAATCTGCAATATATCCAGAACTTAGAATGTGTCTAAGAACTTAATGTTCTAATTCAAACCTACTGAACCAAAGAAAATTCCATATTAATTTTGATATAGGCAAAAAATACAGGCTGCAGCAGATTTTCAACATTGGTTCACTGCAGACTGTGGCATCTTTTCTATCTGAATAAGACTGAAGAACTTAACAATTGTGTAGTGCACTCAGGTCCACACCAGGGAAGACTGTAGGTGCCTAAAAGCAGGATTTAGCTGAACATTAAATGCAAAGTTGCAATAAAAAATGTCGATGGAATTGCTGCCGGAACCCAACAAACAAAACTTAGGTCTTCTTGTCTGACCTGAAAATTTTTCATGCAGCTATGGTTCAAATTAGCCCATGTAATCTGGTCTGATCTTTTTATACTCTGAGATGCCATCTTCCTAAATTGAGAGCCTGTATGCTATTTACAGCCAATGGGATTGAGTCATCTGCTGGTGAAAGCCTTCAGAGGGTGATCATCTCTACCTGAATTTAGTCCTGCAGGAATGCTCTTTTGTTTTTTCAGTTGCTTATTTTTCTCTACAAAATATATAGGCATCCTTCTCCTAACATTTTACGTGTTGAAGCTTTATCACTACCCAGCAAGGAATGCAGTGTTTGTGGGTCTACAGCCTTTTATAAATGAAGCAGTTACTGTTTACTGAACTGAACAGTCATTATTTACAATAAAGTCTCTGAACTGGGAATCCAGGGCTCTAGCCCTTACTTCAGGTTTTCTGTCAATTTTTATCCAAAATTTTTGTATCCAATCTCTTTTCATATAAAGATATACAGGAGGAACTCTTCAAGCTGTGAATGTAAGCCACTTGCTGCCAGATGGGGTACTAGCCTCAGGGTTATTGCAGAAAAGACGGGCATTAATTTTCTGGCTAATTCTGTGTAATGCTCACAGGGATTTCTGGGTTCCTGTGTTGAGGAATGCTGATGAATTTTACATGAAACAGTAGCTGTATAATGTAGATATGATTTGTCTGGAGGAAAGGATGGAAGCCAGGATCCCTTCAGCTAGCTGGCTTGCTCCAGTGGTTACTGCATACAAAAACACGCATCTTCAGATCCATTCTGAGCAGTGGTATAGTTTTATTTGGAAGCAATAAAAAATATTTCTGACTAGTTCAGAACTTTGTGGATGGGGTTCTCACCTAAGAAATAGAACTGGGTTTAAAACACCAATGGCAAAAGAAAGACAAGAACAAGTCTCACACCAAGATTAATAAATTGAGATATTCTGTACATCACTAGGCTCCTAGAGAAACAGCCATTCTACAAGAAAGATTATATTCTTAATATACCTCTCACTGAAATTGGGACTGGTTATCAAGTAGTAGCAGATGCTTTTATTGTAAGTCCATGTAAATAATAAAATATTCTAAAAGATAGCTCAAGAAGATCACAAGGGGAAAAAAAGAAAGATCATAATAATAACTTGCCTGAAAAGTAATTATGAATTAAGATTCAACGACTCAGCCACCTACACAAAATAGTGTAAAGGCCTTAATAATCAAAAGGTTAGGAAGAGAAAAACAAAGACAGAGCATTAATATTTAACAGAGCTGCAAAACAAACTAAATGAAGAGATCGTTATCAAATATGAAAATTACAGCCTTCCTGCAAATTATGCATAAATGTATAGAGGAATGATTGATGCTAGAAACTTGGAAAGATTAGATGAACCTTGGTGCATTGCTTTATTGTCAGACAAAAATTGTTCAGTTTTGGTGGGAAAGTATGTTCTAATAAAAAAAATCAGTAGGACCAGCAATATTAACAATGTGTTTTACGGTAAACAACTAGGAACCTTTCCAAATCACTGCCTACACTAAGACCCCACAATAGTAATGACTGACTTAGTCTTTCAGAGTTAGAAGAAATGTTGAATCTTTCACATACTACTGAAGTGTTCTGAGTCTAGGATGGGTTTCTCAATTCACATCACAATTTAAAAAAAAATAATTCTATACTGTTACTTTGCAAAAACACTCACTTTTGTCTCTCTACCTCCTGGAGTGCATTCATGGGAGTTATTCAGAACAGATGAAAGGATTAATGGGATAAAATGAGTAGCTGGATTGTAAAATAGAGCAGGATTTAGCAATATGTTAAAGAAATATTTGTGATTTTCTATTTATTGGGAAAGAATATTGCACCATTATGTAAAAGGGATGTATCAAAATAAGTAGTGATACTGACTACACTGACAAATTAAGGCCACATAAGAGATTTGAATTTCTTGAAGAATGAGCAATTAAGGAATCTATTGGCTGGTTGATATTTACTGCTGTTCCTTTTATATCTTGCAGACGAGAGTAGGCTAATAAAAAGAATGCAACACAGTGGTCTCTGCAGACTTATCAAAATGCTTAAAGACTTTTTAATGTTGTTTGTGATGTGGCTTTTCAGTGCATGTATTAAAACAAAATCAAATCAGTACGCAAGAAGAAATTAAACTAAGTAGTGCAAGTGCTCTTCTGGTGCTACAGTCGTCTTAGGTAGTTTTTCAAAATATTCTGTTATTCCAAAAACTGTGAAGACCTATAGTTTAAGCTTTATTAAACATCCCTAAACTAAGAACAGCTAAATGACTAGTTCAGAAGGAATAAGGTAGATGTTCTTGAAAAAGACTTACAGGGTTCTTGAGGTTTATGGTTTCAATTCATATCAACAACTGTTAAATTGCTGCACAGGATAAAAGAAGACAAAACTCCATATTGGGATGTATGAATGGGAAAACAGACTTCTGTAAGCAATGTAAAATAAACCTTCCTTTCTATTTAGTACTGGAAAGACCTTAGCTGATGCATGGTATCCAGTTTTGGATACTGTACCTCAAACTCAATATGTAATAACTGGAGGTAAACCAGTTTAAAAAAAAAAATAGATTGATCTTAGGTTAAAGATTCAAGGCCTATAGAGAAAAAAGAATGAAGTGATGTAGTAAAAAAAATAGAAAAAATAAACCCAGAAAAGTTTTGCTAGGTGGGATTTAATTTCCGTATACCATATTTACTAACACCAGTCCTTGTTTGTAGAAGAATGTGGTGGGAAAGTAAGAATCTGTGCAAAATATATAACTGGAAAAAGTTATCCTCTTTTTTTCTCCTCACCCTCATTGGCTGTGGTGATGACTAGTGTGAATTGAGTGTCTAGCTTGGGTTATCTGTTTCTTGGTGAGAGGCATTGCTGAAACAGTGATCTTAATTGTTCTTTTTTATAATTTTTAATTCATGGTTTGGTTTGCTTGTGCTTTTGGCAAGCTAGACTTGAGTACTAATGCTTAACATTTATTTAGCACTTTATTTTCATTTGGGCTAGATTTTTTTCAACTATGGTGATACATGCTGGATACTACCAGTACTTATTTAAAGATCTTTGGTACAAGTGAGAGGTCAATTGATTGCATTTTTGTTACATATTAATAGTATATACGATGTTGTTCAGAAATACATCAATATTAAGCATGATACTTTTAAGTAATACCTGAAAGATTTTACAGGAAACAACTATTACTACTTCATTTCAATATTAGTATTTTTAAAACCTAATTAGCCAACTATTCCTCTGACCATGAGTATATGAGCTTTCCTCTATTCCTCTCCTGACAAGGCAGCTGCCAAAGAGATTTCTTTTTCAGCCTGTTGCAGTGGCTTAGGTTAATAGTTTGACCAAACTTGTCAAACTGATATGATATTCAGCATGGCATTTTCAGCTGCTATTTTTTCTGCTAAATTTCCAATGTCACAAGAATAGTGTTTACTCAACAAGGATGGTTTACTATGCAAATACTCCATAATACCAATATCATTAGCCTAAAATAGAAGGGTTGGTACCTCTCAGAAAAAAACTAGGATGATCAGAGATGTTCAGGAAGGATGAATTGAGGCAATGGCCCTAAAAAGATCACTGTAATTCAAGCAGAAGAACCTGTTTCTGGCAGCTTGTGACAGTAACAGCAAACTATACAGCCCATCGCTTCAAGTTTGAATTGGGTAGCATTGTGTAGTACTGGGTAGTGTTGTGTAGTCAGCCATATTATTTTCCTAAGAGCAAATTCTGTTTGAATAGTAACACGGTACTGAAAAGTCCAATATTTTCTCATAATTTATTTCTTATATTCAGTGGGGAATTTTCCTTGTTGCAGCTCCAGACTGTTGTGTCTCATCCTTTCACTAGGCACCTCAGAGAAGACTACGTCTCCATCTTCTATATTAGCCCCTTCCTCCCAGATCATAAAACAATGCTTTAGGTTATCTTTTTGCTGCCTTTTCTCCAGTTTCCTGATCTGCTTTCTCACACGGATCATGTCCTTCTGTCCCCAAGTATCTTAACAACCTTTTGTTCAAGGCACTCTTTTCAGTCTGTAACTATTGGTGTTTTTTTTTTTTTTGTTTCGTTTTTTTTTTTTTGGCATGTTCCTTTTTGTTACTTTCTGGAAATATTATTCTTTTATTCTTCTCAACTAATTTTATCTGTGTAAAATTAGGCAAAAGGTCAGGCCAGCTTCCTTCGGAATCAATGAAAGAAGAATCAGTCATCCTATCAGAAGAGATGTCTATCTTTACAGTCTATTCTTTTTTTTTTAATCCAGCCCTCAATGCTATCTCATCATTTAAACCATTCTATCTGGATTTTATAAGCTATTCTAATCCTCCTTCTTGTCAACATTTATGTCAAATTTTCTTTCACTATCAAACTCCTGTTATTTTGTTCAGCTATTAATAAAAATTTCTGATAAGACTAATCCAAAACCTGGTCTTGAACACACTGCTAGTAGCTTCTTTCTTTCTGACACTTCCATTTCATGTAGTCAAATCATTAGGGAATTTAGATCCACTGACTTCCAAACGTTGTCAGTGTATTACCTACTATGGATCTTTAAATTTTGACCTCTCAATCATCACACAGTTACTGTAAATTTAAGATACTGTGATTTGCAAAATTATATGTATTATTCTGTTCAGTCATAACTGAATTCGTCTCCTAGATGAAGGATATGGTTAGAATTACTCTGGAGTCTTCCACTGAGAGGTCTGTTTTAAATGGAAAAGGTACCATTTTATCAACATTTTATAAGCTTGTACTTAATTCAGTAAAACATAGGAAAAAAAACCAGCTCACAACTTAATGATCGTTTTTTTCTTAAAATAAAAGATACTACTGCTGCAGCTGCTACTACCTGTATCAGAATAGGGAATTTTTCAGGCATTACCTCCTGACATGTAGGAGAGCTAAATCTGTCCAATTTTTATTAATTATTCCTCAAAGTCTGAAAACCCCCAGTCACAGGAAAAAGAAGACAACCCACAAATTCTTGTTATTCTCAAGAAGTAAAAAAAGGACTTATTTTTTTTCTGTTCTATGAAAATGCTCATATTTAAAAAAAATTTTTCCAAGTACACATATGCAGAAAAGAATTGCGGTCTTTCTATCTCTTACCAAAGAGTCAAGAAAAAGCAGCCAAAAATGAAATGTAGCCACAAAGAACATATTAAAATTGCTTTAGATATCCTAAATAGAACAAATGTTCCACGACAATCTGTATTCTTACACCAGTTGTTTTTGCTTTTAATATGGTAACAAAACCAAAACCACTTACAGAATATATACTGATATGGAAGGAAAAGTGGCTTACTTTGATAGCTGGAATTTCATCATTAAATGATACATCCCAGATCAAATGACACAGATGATAACATAAAAGCTTTTAATACTACCAAATGTATGGAAATTAAAAGATGAAAGTGCTCTCATTCTGCAGTATTGAATAACACTGTTCCATCAACAAATCAATAAAAGGTAGGTTTTGTCCAGCAGGTAACAATAAAACTGCAGCTACAGATCTATAGCAGATAAGGCTGCAACAACTTCATTAGGCTATTTAGTCCATCCACTTCTCTAGTACCAAGATCAAATACAGGTTTGTAAGGAAAAGAGGGTGAATAATGACAGATTGCAAGCACTAGAGTCTGTTAGGAAGGAAATGTAATAACATGCCACCCTCCTACCCCCCGGCATTAAATAAGTGAGAGTTAACTGAAGAGAAAAAGAACAGAGAAGGGAAATCAAATATTTTCATTGTAGTATGGAATTATGGGAATTACAAAGTAGGTGGTAGGAAAAAATAAATCCACACCGAAGAAGTTTGTGGTATGGTTTGGTTTTTTATGCTTGTTTGTTTGGTTTTTTGTTTGTTTGTTTGTTTAGAAAATGTTTAAAAAGCATAAAGAAGCATAAATCTAAAGAAAATAGAAGAGAAAGTAAAAAGTATGATGAGAGAGAACAAATGGCTCTTCTTTTTCTTTGCATTCCACTTGATTCTTCCAGTTGTCATGTTTCTTCTTTTTTCCCATTTTTAAGGTTATACTTCAATAAGTATCCCCTCCTTTCCTCTTTTGCTTTCTCCTTCCTTATGAATTTGCATTTGAAAATTCGGGGCTCATTTATTGTTAGTTGTTTGAAACAGGGACTCTGCATTCACATTGTTAATTGACCTCTGAGGAAACCTTACTTCTCTAAACCATGATGGTTTTGTTAACAGCAATGGCAAGAAAGGCAGCATTCATAGTTAGTTTGTGTTCCATCTTCCTGGCTGGCATTCACCTCTTTATTCTAATTCACTGGCAGAGAGAATTGCTGTTAATCTTACATTTCTCAGTTGCCTTTCTCACCCCCATTTAATCTCCAGGCAGCTTTTTTTTTTTTTCTGTGAGGGGTATTTCAAAAAGGCAAACTTTAGTTGTAGAGGTTAATCTGTCTAGGCTTCTTTCACAGTTGTCAGAGAGAAATAGGCTGTTTTAGATGTTGATTCAATGTAGGAGCCGAATGCTAGAAAATGGTTTACTCCTTCATTTGCTATATGCAGCTTAATAGAGTCTGGAAAGTAAATTAGAAATCAGAAGATCTTATACTGAAAATGGATTCTTTTCATTCAGTTCAGTATTCAGTAGTGTCTACTAACGTCCCCTATAACGTGTTCCCTGAGAACTGGTAGGAGAGTCTTTGTCAGGTCAGCCAAATTCCCTTAGTGTTAACTAAGGCTAAATAGCTAAGGCTACCTTCTTTTCCCATAAAACATGACATTCTTTCCCATGGCTTCTTCTTTCTCATCTCTTTTGAGCAATCAGTTTTCACTTGCATCTTCTGTTTTTCTTTCTCAGTTGCATAGATGGCTTCCCTGAAGCCCATTATTATTTTGGTCTTAGTGGTTCTCTTGCTTTTTGTATTTGTTCTGCCATCCATCTAAATAATAGTTATTGCCTCTTAGCTATTTCATACTTCTCTTACTTATTCCCTACTACCCATTACTTGAAGAGGGAGGTAATCCCCATATTAACACCTTGTCAGGAGAATAGCTAAGTACTACTGTACCCCATGGCATGACTGTTCCACAGGCATGAAATCTTCCAGTGATTTGGTCTTAAAACCTTTCTCTGGCCACAAAGGTCATCAGAGGCTTGGGAAGATATTTCACCAAAGCCATCTTATCCCATATTAAAATAACAACAATTTGAATAAGTCCTCACTTCCATGAGAAAAATCTAAGCTTTCCTAACCCTTCTACATAAATATGAGCCAGTGACAAAAATATACCCAAATACAAAAAATTCTAAACAATGGATCTAACTAGAACTCCTACTCAAATTAATGAGAAAAATAATTGACAATAAGTCAGGTTCTGAATGGGTTAAGATGGAAAACATAAAACTAAAAAGTTCTCCTGCAATAGCAATTCCTTCAGTATTGACTTCCTCCACATCAAACAATGTTATGTCTGCCCCTCCTTCTCTTCTTGTAGGTACTTATGGGCAGCCTGTAGTCTGCCTGTAGAAATGAATGTCAGAACCCTGCAGATCACTTGAGTGTGCTGGTAGTGTCAAATACTGTGTTAAAGGTAAACAAAACTAAAACTATTACCTGTGTTCAGATATTCAAGATCATGTATCATCTGGTGTTGTGGTTTAACTCCACTCAGCAACTAAGCCTCACACAGCTGCTCAATTACTGCCCCACCGGCTGGATGGGGGAGAGAATCAGAAGGGTAAAAACTGGTGGGTTGAGATAAGAACAGTTTAATAATAACAACAACAATAATATAATGAAAAGGAAAATAAGGGGGGGGGGGGACAAGAGGGAAGAAACAACCAAAGGGAATAAACAACCAATACAAAACAACAAGTGATGCAACCCCTCACCACCCGCTGACTGACGCCACCAGTCCCCGAGCCGGGATCGCTCCCCACCCTGTCCAACTCTCCCAGTTAATATACTGGGCATGACGTCATATGATATGGAATATCCCATTGGCCAGTTTGGGCCAGCTGACTTGGCTGTGGCCCCTCCCCTCTTGGCTTCTTGTGCATGTGGCAGAGCATGGGAAGCTGGAGAAGTCCCTAACTAGTGTAGGCACCACTTAGCAACACTGAGCGCTATGTAACAACAACTAAAACATCAGCACTATACCAGTGCCATCAGCACTATACGAGCTACAGGGAAGAAAATTAACTCTATCCCAACCAAAACCAGCACATCTGGACACATGTGGGTAACTAAGGGCAGCTTCAGGCAGCTCTCACAAGACCATCTGCAGGAGTAAGCACGATGCAACAGGGTAATAGATAATGCAGAGCATCACCACTTTCCTGCAGACATCTTATAAATTTAGCGGCAGAATTTGCTTAATGTTCACCTTGCTTCAGGTAACTAGTCAACATCCATTGCTTGGGGATAATATATAAATATTACAATACAATTTTAAGAGAAAGTTTACTGAAATTAAAAGTATGAGCAAAAAGACTTTGCATACATCCTTTCTCTGGAAGAAGCACTTTGAATGAGAACATTTTAAACTAGCGAAATATGACTCACCTAAACACAGTTGTTAGGGCAAGTCATCCATAAGAAACAATTTGTTCCAAACTAAAAATGATATTACTATAGATAATCTCAATGATGATCATAAGACCTGAAATGATATATTATATATGTAAGGATTAAAGGACAGAAGAACAAGATAGAATTTTCTGATAGAAGGAACTCAAGCATCAAATTATGCATCCTAGGGCAAACCTCTACTGGGGTGACTTAAAATATAAGCACAGGAAATACTAGGAAAGAATGATGAAATATCTCTCATTTAAGACACATTTCTAAACTTACTTTTGAGATGCGGTATTTCAGGCTGAAGTTTCCAAAAATTGTTCACTATTAATTTAACAGGAGATTGTTCTGCTTCATTACTTCTGAATTTGTTGAAGATCTACTGATCTTCAGGAGAGGACACATTGGTAAGGTGGCACCATAAAGAGAGCAATTTGAGGGTAATCATTAAAATCTGTATGCATACTAGCAACTTGAGGTAGATCACAATGAGAATTCAGTATAGTAAACTACACCATGTACTGCAACAGGATATGTATGAGGCAAGGATATTCTGAAAAATAAGCTGACATTTCA
Organism: Morus bassanus; assembly: GCA_031468815.1. Lineage (NCBI taxonomy): Eukaryota > Metazoa > Chordata > Aves > Suliformes > Sulidae > Morus > Morus bassanus. Next base: position 92,075,968 of record CM062569.1, read on the forward strand.
ACATAACAATTTTTGCTCTAAAAGTTAAGAAAAATATTCTGGTTATTAAAGTCATTGTACTCTGAGATTCATTAACTGCTATACCAAAGAAATACAGCAGCTAGTGAATGCTAGTGTGGCAAAATAAAGATATTAAAAACATGGTAGCTAAATATTGTTAACACAGGTAACAATATCAGCAAAGATACAGAATTAAGGGCTTCAGAATATACTAACAACCAGCGCCAACTTTCATAGGTACATACTAAGTGTACAGCTTTCTTAAGGATTCTGGATGTTTGCCGTGGGATATGGTCCTTCTTACACAATGAGAAAGAAACTGCACCACTGTTTTGCCCTTCAGTCCCACCTATCTCCACTGCAAATGGATCCACTGGTGAAAATCCATGTCTCTGTGTCTTTATTGCCTATGTCAGATATTCTTGTATGTGCTGTGCCCCCCCCTTTCCTTTTACAGCCTACTCCTCCCCTACACAGGAATAATATTTAAATTGAAGCACTGAACTACAAAGACAACTTACCTTCCAGAAGGTTTTGAATATTGCAAAGTATGTACAAAGGAGATGACAAGTGATATAATGCAGAAAAATACGAATATATGATACTTAATACAAGACAGTGTAGAGTTGGCCCAAAGCATTCATGTAATTCTCAAACATTTTTAAAATTAGTCATTATTTCGTATTATTAGCAGTAGTCACTTCTCGTAAGTGCCATTTTAAACTATCAAAACTAGTTATTTGCAAAATACTTTTTTTTAAAGTCAAATTTAGATAAAATGAAATTTTTGACCCACTGAAATACCCACTAGATTTCTTTTTTATAAAAAAACAAACAAGCCAGGCAGCGATTTTGACAGGAGATATTCAAGTACTAAGTGATACATACTGTACTAAACTTCAGATATGATGGGTAGAAGTAATAGACTTCAAAGGTTTGCACAGAAAAAAAGAATGTCATAGCCCTTGGGAGTAAAACATAGGAGCAGAAAGTTAATATAGTGAGCTTTGTGCAGATAGTCTAAAACTGTCAAAGCCTGACCCCTTTAAAATAGAGTTGTCAGAACAATTAATTTCAGGAAAAAAAAAGCAAAGTCATAATGAGGTGACAGTGAAGGAAAATCCTTTCCTCAGTTCTGAAACAGGATACATTATCTTACTGAGTGAAAAGAGTCCTAGGGGCATATTTATGATATGTATAACCTATAATAATACTCTGAGAAGATTCTTTAAGCTGAAAATATACATAGTTTGGAAAGAGACAGAAGGTGAAGGAAAAGCCTCATTTGATTGCTCCAAAAGCTTTTGGTTTTGGAACTACTTCATCGGTTGTTCTTCATTAAGGACAGAATTTTTTGTCTTACAGCTCTAACAAACACTTCCAGACAAATTCCAAACAATCTGGAGATCTCCTACATTTCATTTGCCAAACTGAATTGCTTAAAATGAGAAAATAATAGCATGTTATTTTAAATTTCTTTTGATTTGAAGGACTTATATATACCCATCCTATTCCCCTAACTGTGGATCTCTCTACAGTTTGGATTGTACTTGAATTCAAAAGGATCTTTTTACTTTGTAATTCTATCCTTATTTTGCAAATAGGAAGATAAGACATGGAAAAATTAAGGCATCTAACTTCTAATATTTTGGATCTGATTGATTTACTGAGAACATAAATTTAGGTAAACAAAATTGAGCTTACATCTTGCAAAAAGTCAGATTTAAAGTTTGGCTTATGAAATGAGCATTGAATAAAAAAGGTGGTTTTTTTTTTAAATTTAGGTTGTTTTTCATTTTGTAACACTTTTTCTTTCTCTTTTTTAAAAAATTCTGATCAACAACATGTGGGAAAAAAAGCCATTTTGGCAAGAGCAGTTGAAAAATAATGTCTAGAAAATACTAAAATGGAATATTTTACTTTTTAGAAACATAAATATTTAATTAGCTGACCTATATTATTTCATTAATCCAAAAGGGTGTCTCTCTCAATAAAAAATATGAATAACAGTCAGATCCCAGATTACTAATGGGAATTACTTCAGTCATTAGTATATTAGTATGTATTTTGAATTGAGCAATAAAAAAAAAAGCCAGACAGTCTAGCCCGTGCAAAACAGATAATGGAAATCTGCAAAGCTGTGTAAGTCCTCAAAATTTTACTGTGTACCATAGGCCACATCTGAAGCTTCACACATTCCCAAAATAAAGTTCTAGGCAGAAACCTTTAGTCTTCCTTACAGAAGGAATATTGAGCACTATATAAACTGTTTGGACGACATCATATTTTTTTAGATACTTCCTTATTGCTGCAAAAGACAAACATGCTCTTTGTACTAAAATCTGATCTATTCAAATATTTGCTAGCATATTTTCTTCTTCCTTTAGGCCCTTGCTTAAAGTGGTGCCACCAAAAAGGCTACAGTAGGTTTTTTTTCAGCTGGCAATATTACTGTAATACAATTTGTAAAAACATTAAAAGAAAGCTTCAGAAATTGATTTATTTCCCCCCTCAGGCAATTTTTGTGTGTTGCGGGGCTTCTAAGCCACTTGTTATCATTCCATTTCCATTTACACTGGCTTCGTTTCACTGGTTTTTGCGGAGGTGCTCTGATACTGTAATAAAAGTTGAGCCTGTAAAACCTAGGGAGGTGGAAATGTGGGTGATTTTTCAGTTATTAGTGGCTGGCCTGTGAAGAGAAAGAGTCCTCTTCACAGACTCTTTCCTCTCTAAATTCCATTTAGTAGAGGTGTAAAATACCATTTGTGTTCCTGTGATAGGGTTTTGAGGTTTTGGGTGGTTTGGTTTCTTATTTTCAGATGAAGAGTTCCGTATATTTTTCATTTCCAAACAATTCATAACTGGGAGCATGCATATCATCTACAGCATTATGGATGATTTATAATGAATTCGTAAAACAAAGTTTCAAATAAATATCATGCTCATTTATTCTGAAGTTGAATCAACTGTTCATTACTGTAAAGTTGTTCCCAAACTGACGTAGACCTCTCTCTAAAACCTTATGACATAGGACATGCAAGCTAGCTTCACAACTGAAGCTATGTAAAATACCATATCACTATATACACTGTTGTGGTTTAATGTGACATACCTACTGAAAAGATGATTGAAAGTGATGTGACATTCATATGTGAGAGTAAACAGACAAAACTCACCTAAGGAAACTTGAACTGACTAATGCAAATGTTTTCTAAGATTATTTCTTAAACTGTTTGACAAGGTATGCATGTCAAAAGCACAGAGATCTTAGTTCTGCTGACTCAACTCCTGAATTTTTTTAATTAAAAATGTTAAATCTCACCTGTAATCTATTACTAACAATGGTCTTATTACCATATTTTTAATATTAAACTCATCATGCTGCTATCAGTGAGCTAACAGATATAGGGATATAGGTAAAAGGTCTGAAGAAATAATTCAGCATATGAAACCTGTTTAAAAAATTTTCTAAATAATAGGATTTATTTCAAATATAATTATTAATTAATGGAATCAAATCACATTTTAATTTACATCTGTGTAATTTCACTTCTACTGGGTCCGTCTGGGTTCATACCAGTACACCTGAGAGTTGCCTTTTGTCTAAATATCCATGTACTGTTAGAAGGCAGAAAAGTAGTCTGCTTGTATAATTGATAAACTGGAGTATATGATCTTACTTAAAGTTTCATTTGTTTTTTCTCAAGCACAAAGAGTCATTAGCTTTATAGTAACTAAAATAACTTCTTCCTCTTAAAGGTAAAACACTGGTTTTATCCCCCTGGCAATAATGGTTTATGGTACTACTTTATTTTTGGCACTCTTTACAGCACAACTTTATTTTTGTCCAGTTTTATCAAATACTAGCTGATGTTTTGTTTCAATGTCTTTTAGCACAGAGGCATATCAAACCATTTCTGTGGCTGAATTTTGTGTACAATGGGTAGAAAAACGTAAGAAAATACATCGTATGATGAAGTAGAGATAAGGTCTGCCGGGAAAAAAAGGCTCTTCTGCATAGCCATAGCAGAGTGCCGTGGCTACTGGTTCATTTAGTTAGCAGCTGCCAATCTTAGTGACTGCCACGCATTTCAGGCATAAACTGGCTTTTTTCTTCTGTAGCTTGCAATATGTTGGAGTCTGGGACTGTGGGAAAGTACTGTGATTCCCCGTTACTCAAGCCCTTTTCTTCACAGCATGGGTTCAATAAATAACAAACCCCACTAGACACATCCACTGACAGTGAACGATCTGGGAATTTCCCTCTCCCATATCTGCCATTCGATCCCACTGTTCTGGTGCTGCCAGAGCCTGCTAGCTGCCCAGACCTGCCAGGCTTTTGCCAGCAGCTGTAGCCCCTTGGGAAGCCCTCAGCCCCACCACTTTTCTGGGACCTGCCTTCACTTTGGTCCCCTTCATGATTGCATATTGGTTTGGCATTGGCCAAGTCGTCTCATGTTTCCCTGCTTCCTTATGGATGCCTGGCAACTGTGGTTGCAGGCTACCACTTCACAGCATCAGGGTTTCCTGCAGCAGATGTGAGCCTTGCTACTGTGGCTTTTTGGTGGCAGCTAGAGAAACCAGCTACATTTTCTGAAGGCTAAATATGTCAAAATCATTCTCCTTAGTGACTGAACTCAGTGAGTTTTGTTATAGGGGACCTTCTGGACTTAACTAAGGGAACTCTTTTCTTTGATTGCTTCCATCTTTCCCTAACCAGCAAAATATTAATTTTATAATTCCTGCAATTAAGCCCCAGTTAAGCTAAAGCCACAGGAAACATCAGGAAGTTGTCACATGAGCATACCATGGAAAAAATGTACATGTATTTAGCTATATAAAAGGGTTGAATTAAAAAAAAAAAAAAATTATTTCTTGCCTATTCAGAACTGATTATTTATTTGAGATTATAAATCTTAAATTGCAGATGAAATATGAGCCTTTTGTATATTGCTATTTGTAGTGCCCCTACAATGAGATACACACACATCAACTGCCTCTAGTTAGCAGAATGGAAGAGCACCTGAAATTAATACAATTAAAATAAATTAATAAATAAGGACTGGGAGAGCAGCTGAGAAGTTTGCAGGAGTTTCCTAGGCTGTAGTGAGCTATAGGAGACAGCTAGTGGAAGAAGTCTTGTGGCCATCTGATGAGAGGGCTCTGAAGTTAGTTTTCTAGAGAAAGGGAGAGCATGAAGCAGGGGGCTGGAAGAGCAGTGTTGGGGTGTCACTGTGAGCCTATAACCTGAGAGAAGCTGAAGATGGAGGAGCCTGAACCTGGAGAAAGCAGCACTGAGGAAGACTTGGCACTGCTGGAGTAAGAAATGTGAGAGCTAAGGGATTTTAATTCATTATTATTTTTTTTCTTAGGGAAAAAGCTGAATAACACTTGTCGGTGTGTGGAGGTGTTGCTGTGTGGTTTTTTTATGCTGGAGAGGTGGGGAAGCAAGGGTAATTCCTGTGCAGAGGACTGGGTGTGGTGAGCTGGGCCTCTGCCTGTTCCAGTGCTTCTTGTATGTTTTTTTAAGGGAACACTCAGTGTTACTTTAAGCTTGAGAAAAGCCATCAGACTGGAGCTTCTGAATTAAAAACCTGACCTTGAACAATTTGTTGTATATATCTTCCTGCTTTCTGTGACTGAAAAAACTGAGGCTGGGGTAGTGGGATTAAATATATATATTTGGCCTATCTTCTGTAATAGAAAGTCAGTTATAAATTATAGATCTTGTATTAATCTTATAGTAGCTCTTCACTCCTTTATGTATGAGATGGTGTCTGAGTCATGTTTTAAATCTTCACTTCCTCTTGGCAACAGAATGGATGTAAATTATTAAGATAAGCCCTCTGTGGTTTCACACGTGGCAGGTAACAGCCTTGTTTGCTGGAATGGATATTCTGGTCTCCTGGCTTTATGTACCATTAGATGTCTTAACCTGTGGGTAACTATTCTCACTACTGATAGGTAGTATGGACAGGAGTTGGCCCCCTGGGATGGCATCTTAAAATGATGAACAAAAGAGGGGAAATCCCTATATAAGATTTAACAGTGTGCTTTTCTGGTTCCTGCAGATTGTATAATAAGGCAGATAAGTCTGTGAGAACATGACCTATAGGAGTGGCTGTGCCCAGCTTTCTTTGTGTTTTTTTTTTTTTTTTTTTTTTTTAGTTTTAAGCTTTTTCTATTATTTCTTGCATTTTCAAGAGTGAGCTTTGCTCCAGAACAGCAGCTTATGGCAGTGGATAGGGGAGATGAAAATTCTCCAAGATTTGTGAAATAATAGTGCAAAAATCACTTTGTTTGTTTCTTTGTATTTTTCCTTATTGGTGGCTACTGTTTGCATGACTAAGAACTTGCATAAGAATAGTTGTGTAACATTATATATTCTTATTCCGGTGTGTTAAATTTCACCCTGGAACTTGCTACTTATTAACCTTAAAAAGTATATCTTTATTATGTGAGATGCAATTCTATCTCTGAAATAAGTTTTAAAGGAGGGGGGAAAAATATCCAATCAATCATAGGCTAGAAATCAATCCTATGGAAATATTTGAGTCTTGAGGCTGCCTTTACATGCATGTTTTCTAATTATACAAATAAATACTTATTGAACTGTTCTGAATTATCAATCTCTGGTTTGAACTAAAAATCCTTAAGAGAAACTTTGAACTAAACCCTTACAACTCCTCTGTTAAGCTTTTAAAAAAGTTTGAGAGAAACTTTATTTTTAAATAATTGGTCTTTAGGAAAAGAAAAAATATTAAGTATAAATATATATAAGAAAAGGTTTCCTGACCAGCTGTAATCTTGCCTGCTCACTGTCAACTTCTAACTCTTAAGTCCTCTCCATGCACAGTATTTTAGCATTGAGTTCAGTTACATAACTGAAGTACTGCACGTGCTCACACACAACTAAGACTGCTTTGTTCTTAACTGTATTGCTCTCTGAAATACTTCCAGTTGGCTGGTACTAACTGTTAGGAAAACATTAGCCTGTTAAAACTGTTGCCTTTGGCTAGAGGTGCACCTACTCAGTCCTACAGATTCAAAACCAGGGAAGTGAGTGGTTTTGTTTTTTTTTTTCACCTGGCAGAGCTTTAAAATAGCACCTTCTAGTCTCCCCTTTATTTGTGGAAGGGAACTTCAGAGCTCGTGTGGCTTCATAAAAGGTCACATTATGGATATGTATCCTGTAATCGCATTTGTTCTCATAGCCTTGCTGCTATTTTCTGTGGAGTAGCTGGAGTTATCACATTCTTTTAGGTTACTGCAGTAGCTTCTCTTCTGTCCAGATATGTTCAGGTAGTTTAAACTGATTCAAATTACTAATTACTAACACATTAATGACTTGTCTCTTTAATAGCTGAAATTAAGGTGCGTCGGAACAGATGATGATTTTGCAGTGTTCTCTGCTCATATCATCAAGGCTGCACTGGGTGCAGGTGCTGTGGGGGCTGCAGGGCGGCCTCTGTGAGGGGCGGCCGGGGCTGCCCCGTGCCGGACACAGCCGGTTCCAGCCGGCTCCGACCCACCCGCCCCAGGGCACGGCAGCCGGCGTGGGGGTGCCTCAGGGAAATGTATGTAAGAAAGGAGAGAAAACACCACAGAGAGGAGGAGGGAACAAAAAGTGAGGGAAACACGAAGGTGAGAGAAAGAGGGGGAGGAGGTGCTGCAGGTGCTGGAGCAGAGGTTCCCCTGCAGCCTGTGGTGAAGACCACCGTGGAGCAGGTGGGTGTTTCCTGAAGAAACCAGAGCCCACGCTGGAGCAGGGTAAGTGTGAGGAGGAAGGAGCAGCAGAGAGGAGCTGTTATGGACTGACCCCAGCTCCCGTTCCCCATCCCTCTCCTCTGCCTGAAGAGAGAGGCAGAGGAGTTAGGAATGAAGGAGTGAAGTTGAGCCTGGGAAGCAGGGAGGTAGGGGAAAGGTTTTGATTTCATTTGTCTTTGCTTCTCACTATCCAAACATATTTTAGTTGGCAATATATTAAACTAGTTTTCCCCAAGTCAAGCCTGTTCTGCCCATGATGATAGCTGGTAAGTAATCTTATCTTGATTCAGGAAAATTTCCATCTTACTTTTTCCTTCCTGTCCTGTTGAAGAGTGTCAGTGAGAGAGTGGCTGGGTGGAGGTCTGGCAGATGGCCAGACAGCCCACCACAAGGGCTTTAATAAAATCAGGAATAAATGCCAGGAATCCATAGAGTCATATCTTGATTGCTTTTTCTTCAGATCCCTAACAGCATATACATATTATTGACCATTGGTGATGTTGAATGTCTAAAAAATGGAGGGGGTTTGCCTACTTCTTATTGTCAGTATAGTTCTACAATAATTTCCAGTTAAGCCAAATATGAGATACTACCTTTTGAACATTTTCAGTGTGTTGTACTTGAATATTCAACTTCTGTGATGAGTGAGGAATTTATGGAGAACTACAATCATAGAATCATTAAGGTTGGAAAAGATCTCTAAGATCAAGTCCAACTGTCAACCCAATACTACCATGTCCTGAAGTGCCATGTCTACATGTTTTTTTTAAACATCTGCAGGGATGGTGACTCCACCACCTCTCTGGGCAGCCTGTTCCAATACCTGACCACGCTTTCAGTAAAGAAATTTTTCCTACTATTCAATCTAAACCTCCCCTGATGCAACTTGAGGACATTTTGTCTCATCCTACCACTTCTTACTTGGGAGAAGAGACCAACACCCACCTCACTACAACCTCCTTTCAGGTAGCTGGAGACCTTATCACTCTACCTTCAACCTCCTCTTCTCCAGACTAAACAACCCCAGCTCCCTCAGCTGCTCCTCAGAAGACTTGTGCTCTAGATCTTTCACCAGCTTTGTTGCCCTTCTCTGGACATGCTCCAGCAACTCAATGTCTTTGTTGTACTGAGGGATCCAAAACAGAACACAGTATTGGAGGTACAGCCTCACCAGTGCCAAGTACAGGGGCACAATCACTCCTTCTGGCCACACTATTCCTGATACAAGCCAGGATGCTGTTGGCTGCCTTGGCCACCTGGGCACACTGCTGGCTCATTTTCAGCTGGCTGTCAACCAGCACCCCCAGGTCCTTTTCTGTCAGGCAGCTTTCCAGCCATTCCTCCCCAAGCCTGTAGCATTGCATGGGATTGTTGTGACTGAAGTGCAAGACCCAGCACTTGGCCTTGTTAAACCTCATACAATTTACTTCGGCCCATTGATCCAGCCTGTCCAGATCCCTCTGTAGAGCCTTCCTACCTTCGAGCAGATCAACACTCCTGCCCAACTTGGTGTCATCTGCAAATTTGCTGAGGGTGCACTTGATCCCCTTGCCCAGATCATTGATACAGATACTAAACAAGACTGGCCCTAAAACTGAGCCCTGGGGAACACTGCTCATGACCGGCCACCAACTGCGTTTAGCTCTGTTCACCACAACTCTGGGCTTTGCCATCCGGCCAGTTTTTTTACCCAGCAAAGAGCACACCTATCTAAGCCATGAGCCGCCAGCTTCTCTAGGAGGATGCTGTGGGAGACTATGTCAAAGTCTTTACTAGAGTCTAGGTAGAAAACATCCACAGCCTTTCCCTCATCCACTAGGCAGGTCACCTGGTCATAGAAGGAGATCAGGTTGGTCAGGCAGGACCTGCCTTTCATGAAGCCATGCTGGTTGGGCCTGATCCCCTGGTTCTCCTGTACATGCCTGGTGAGCACATTCAAGAGGAACCACTCCATAACCTTCCCCAGTACTGAGGTCAGGCTGACAGGCCTGTGGTTCTCCGGATCCTCCTTCTGGCCCTTCTTGTAGATGGGTGTCATGTTGGCAAGCGTCCAGTCATCTGGGACCTCCCTTGTTACTCCGGACTGCTGATAAATGATGGTTATCAGCTTGGCAAGCTCCTCCACCAGCTCCCTCAGTACCCTCAGGTGGATCCCACCTGGCCCCATAACAGGTAGCCCAAAATGGCCGCAATAGATAGCCTAATGCTTTAGTCCTTAAGAGATTTTGACTTGCCTCATTTTCTGATCTGCCGTTGATCAGCACAATCTTCGAGGTAGCACCTGCCAATAACTTTGTGTTTTCATGTGGTATGGTGAGTTTGATATGGAATGAGCGTATGAATCTCCTCTCCCTCAAATGACAATTTTATCAATAGTATGTAAAACCTGAAAGGATATGACAATGATGGCAGACAGCTCTCTGGTGTTTCATACGGCAGTTAATGACCTATATCACTTTATGGTAAAATGGGAGAAGTGTTAGGTATTTTTCTTATACAGATTTTGAGTTGGCAGGGAGAAAGCTCAGATTTTGTCATTTATCTATAGTTTGCCTAAATGTGCTTTGGGGATAATTCATTGAAACTTATACTTTACCTTGTTATTAATAACATTGATCCTTTTGGCTAATAGCTTTTGCAAAAGACATCTGATAGCTACATTCAGGCAAGAATGTTTTGCTTAGCCAAATCGATTCTAGTTACTTCTTTGGAGAATGTTGCTGGGAACAAGCTGTACAGATGTATGAGCAGAGATCATATATATATATATGTGTGTGTGTATATCTCAGGCAGTATTCTAAAAATGTTTAACAGATCTGATTCTCCTTCTAATTATAATAATGTGTCTTCATAGTTTTCAATGACTTAATTTGAAAGAGGAATCATTCCTTATGGGTGCAGGGTCCCCCTTCCCCCTAAGGTTTTTTTGGCTTTTAAATTTCCAAAGAAAATTTGTTAAACCTTGACAAAAACTTGTCACGTGTGGTAACCTGAACACATCACTTTGTACTGTAGGCAGCTGTAGGAATAAATAAGCTAGCAAATAAAATGGCAAAAATGCTTCCACTTTTCCTTTGCAACTGCACATTGGTTTTTGGCAATCGTGAAATCAGTACATACTCTTGTTAAAGTGGTCTGATCATATGAGACTCTTCATGTTGGGTAGCTGCTTCTGATAGAGCTATTCTGGAAAGCTTCATTTGGCTATTTCAACCATGAGGGCAGTGCAAAACACTGATTTAAATAAAAACCTAAAAAACTAGAGACACTGGGAACAAGAATGTAATAGTTCTCATTGGAGGGAAGAGAAGTGGAGCTGTTTTTGTGTCAAGGATGTCTTTGAAACACCTGCGAAGATCAGTTCAGCTGTAACCATGCTTGAAGGCCAATCAGTTTCTACATGAACAGCTGGGGCTTGCTAAAATTTTGTAATTACACTCAGCAAAGATCCAGTCCCTAATAAATTTATACAAATAATCTAAATCTTCTTAGGCTGATCTGACTGTACTTCTGTATTTCCTCAGAAATTGCTGAGTGTTCTCATTTTTCTTGCAGCAGCTGCTTGTGATAGGGACTGTGTCCATGCCTTCCTTATGGGTCATGGATTCATCAGATATCTTGGTTTAGGAGACACTATGGTTATCAGATCTTATCTCCTGCTGACATTAGAGCCAAGTCTGAAGGTAGATTGTGATGTTCAGGGCCCTGTCAAAGTTACCAGTATCTCCAGGGATGGAGATACCAGATCCTTTCTGGGCAGCTAGTCTAAAATTTGGTCATCATCATGGTGAATGTTATGCACATCCAAAAAGAACCTGGCTCTGTCTTTTTCTATACCACTCCAATAGGTGGGTGAAGACAGCAGTCAGGTTCACCCCTTAGTTGTCATCTTTTAAGGGCTCAACAAATTGATTCCTTCAGCCTCTTCTTGTACATCATTTCCTACAGACCCCTAACCATACTGCCACCCCTCCCACCCTCCCCTGAGGACTTGCTGTTCTATGTATTTAGTACCAGGAAGTCCCAAAATCTACACTCACAATTAGAGGGTGAAGTAGTTCTGGTAGAGCCAGCTGGACCTGCTAGGTACGCTATTGCTATGCTCTTTAAAAAAACCAAAAAACCAAAAACAATCCAACAAAAAAACCCCAAACAAACAAAAAAACTACCCCCCCCATATTTATAGACCTCATCACTAGAAATGGCTGAACATCTAGATCTATGAAATGATAGCGTAGAATGAAATGTAGTGGGTTTTTTCCCCTCCAACAGAGGCTAAACTCAGTACTGGTGCACCACTGTGTTTTCTATTACAGGTTCTGTTTCTTCTTTGTAGACAAGCCGAATATTCCATCTGTGGTTAAAAAGTGTTTTAGTGTGTGCATTTTGTGCAGATTCATGCTACTGAAAGTTAAGGAAGTAGCAATATTTTAAGCTTCAAGTATTGCCATATGCTCAGTATGAAGTAGTGCAAGTTTATCAAATGACAGTTTTATTAGCAGAGGGACATGAAATGATTCTGCTTTCTTAGCACACACACTTGTCTAAAAAGTTCCCTTTCTGGTTTCAGAGAGACCTATACATTAATTTCCAAGGTACGTTCCAAAGTAAAGCAACATGTGATGGTGTGTGATGAAATGAATGTGCAAAACATCACCATTCATGAGCTATAACTATCTTGCAAAAATGTTGGTAAGAGGGGGAAAGATGACTTAGTAGGATAGCAGTATTTTAATTCTTAAAATGTCTTTGAAGAAAAACACTCTAGATTTTCATCTGCTGTCTGGTTTTTGTTTGCACTCAATTTCATGGCATTTGATCTCACTGAATTTACTACGAAAAGATGCTTACAGAAATATTTTAGACAACAAGGCTACTGTAGAGGCACCCAGGTAGTCTGTTGAATGACTGACATATAGATTTCTTCTATTTGAGACTTTTCCATAATCTTTTTTAGGATTACTGTAATATAAAAAACTTGAAAGAAGAGATTTCAAGTTGATGTATTAATTCCTTGAAGTTTACCACATACTTGCCTTTTCCTATGTCCTTAAAACCTTTAAGTGCACTGATTTAAGGTATAAAAGAATGTATTTGTCTTCATTTTAATGTGAATTGCAATGTCAGTTAGCCTAAAGAATGATCTAGTATTTCAAGGGAGATACTATAGAAACAGTTTTATTTATTCAGCAGATAAAGAATCCATATTGTAGGAGTGATGCTTATTATCATAAGAGTCAAAACAGGTAGGTCTAGAAATCATAACAAAAGCTCAGGATGTCCAGTCACTGCTCGAATTAGTCCATTTATATGAATTAAATCCATGCCAAGTAGAGCAAATCTGCTGATCAGGAATGAGGTAGCTAAAGCTGTATAGTTTAGCATTGATTGTTTTCATTGAAAACTTTTATTTTTGTCTCTTTATCATGTTTTGTGTAGGTGTTCTGTTTTTTGTTTGGTGTCCTCCTTTTTTATTTTTTTTCTCTTTTTTGCACATCTCCTATGTACTGTCAAGTGTTCAGGCTAGCTTCTTCTATCTTTCTGTGTGTTTCAAACTGATTTTCCTTCCCATACAATGCATGATAGTTTCCTGTTAGATTCAGGAAATATTGTAGTGTTATCAAACCACCTACCCCCAAAACAGAACTCTTTGAATCCCTTTTCAAAGAAGGAAGAGACATGTAAGTAAGATAAGAAAATACATGCCCTAAATTAATAATGAACTGTCATACAGTACACTCCAGATGTAGGTCAGTAGTGTTAATCACTCTAATTTATTAAATAGAACAAGAGGCACATTTCCCTAAAAACTGCAACATCTAGTGATGGTGAGAGAACATACAAAAGTCTGAACATAAGATGTGGCAATCCTTGTGGTAGTTCTGCAGTTTGAAGATTGAGGAAAAAATCAAGGTGGTTATTTCTGGAATTGGAGGAAATGAGGTGGAAAGGAATAGGAGTAATATGTTGACAAGTACACAGAAGGTGAAAAGATTAGAGCAAACAGTTAATTAGCACATGGGAGACAATGTTTTTTAAAAAGAAAGGAAGAAATTGCAGAAAGCTTTTTGCTGACTTATGTTGCCTTGACTGTATGCCTTCATCTGTATTTAAAGCTCTCCTTGCTTTGATCTCTGATTCATCTGAATCTATTTGTTTTCCAAAGATCAAAATTGGAAAGAGATGGGTAACCACCTGTCTGGTGTAATTCAAGCATGGAGTTCCTCTTCTGTGGTTTTTATATATGAGAGTGTTGTCAAATAAGCCTAATTTTGTAAAGAGCTTCTAGTTCAGTGATATTGCTCTACTAGTATGTTGTTTAGTTATTTATCTTCTGCAGTTTCAGATGCCAATTGATGAACTATACTATAATTGTACAATAAATTTCAAAGGGAAGATTTTTTTGAAGGCACGGATTGTCTTAACCATCTAGATTAAAAATACATCAAAGCATTTTCCATGGGGTGGGGGTGTTTTTTGCTTGTTTTTGTGGGTGGATTTTTTTGGTTTTGTTTTAGTTTTTTTATAAGCTGTTCCAGTGTCTGAATTCAAGAAGCTCTTTCAGGGTGAAATCTGAACAAAAGGTGGCTTTCTGGTGTTGTCCTGTACCCAGTGGATCACATACCTCCACTGCAAAATACAGAATTTAGCTAGACCTGTAAGCTGATAGTATAGTTTTGGGTTTTTGGGACAGTAATGGTGGTGTCTTATGTCTTGATTATGCAAAATTATTCTAATCATTAAGAAACCATCACCTCACTAGTATCAGTCAGGTCTAAGAAATTGTCTTTACCGATGGTCCAATAAAGGGTGTAAACATTTTTTTCCACCCATTTTATCCTCAGAATAAATCAAAATATTTATTTGGGGAAATTATCTTAAAATCAGTATTGCAACGTAATTATTGTTTATCCAAATCTCTATTTTTTATGTGAAGGTAAGACTGCGAATAAGATCGGAAATACAGGGTAATTTTTCTGAAGCTGTAAAATGGAAGTTTTATTTTTGTTTTCTGGTGAGTTGATGTACATGCCATTGAACATTTGAGATCCATGCTTTTTCTGAAGCAGCAGCTGGAGGACAGAGGATAGTCCACGTTATCTCAAATTGCGCTATGTAGCTCTGTGAATGAAGGCCTGGACATCTACTTCTAGGTGTCCTAATTTAAGATTCCTTTCAAGATGAAAACACATATAAAAAAATTCTTTGTCTTTAACAGATACAAACAGGTCTTTCTTTCAGTGCTCTCTGTTGGGGAGTGCACAGATGTGTTAAAATAGGAGGGTTAAAAAGAATGTGAAGATTTGCAGTGAATGTTTAGAGACTGCATCAGGGTAAAAAGCATTATGCGTTGTCAGTTCAGATGTAGAAATATGATGATCATCATAATGCTCATCACACCTACTGATGTGCTTTATTTTAAAGGTTACAATAGTTTTGCCTTTTTATTTCACAGGTTATCTGGATTTCAGCTTCCATCATCTATTGTGAGCACAGGATCTATCCTCACCCTCTGTTTCACCACAGATTTTGCTGTCAGTGCTCAAGGCTTCAAAGCTATCTATGAAGGTAAGAACTCTGTTCTAAAGACCTACCAGGTCTTTATTCTACTTGATATGTGTTTTTGAGGTTGAAACGTGATGTTTCAATTTTTATTGTTTGGGGTTTGAATCATTGGTGAATATTACATGCATCTTTATTTTTCCTTGTGTACTTAAATGTTACTACATTGTGGCCATAGTCGTGATTTTGAAATTGAATTTAAACTAATACTTTAATTTCTGCTAGAATTTTTAATTGAATTTGTCAGTATTTCAAAGCTGGATACAGAAATATTTATATTTAAATGGTTTTCTTATTTACTAAATGATTTCTTCTGACAACTTCTTTAGGCAATACCTAACTTGAGGGCTATGATGATAAAAATGAGAGAAGATGTGGATACTAACTGGTCTTGAAAATCAATCACTAATCGTCTCCTTGTGGAAAATTAAAACAATGATGACAACAAAAATATATGTATATATAAATTTAAAAAGAAAATTAAAAAAAACCCAAAGTAGTTGAAAACTGGTTCCATGGAAGATGTTAGACTACAATGATGACTGAACAGTCCTAGGAAAAAATAAGGCCAAGCATTTCATGTCTTCTAGTGTCTACCAAGACTTAAGCTCATAAATACCATTTCCTTAATACTTTGAGTTGTACAAAAGGCTTTGAGGTCTGCAACCTTTGTTTGGGAAATTTACCAGACACAGTGGTATTAAGTCAGTTGTTTAGTGTTGTTGGATAATGAGGGTGTTTAGAGTGTAACTTCAGGATTGCTTTCAAACTGAGGGTGTAGTAGGATTCTGGGTTTTTTACTACTTTTTTATTAATGGAAAATGCAGGGTTCTCAGTACTAGAAGTTGCAGAAAGCTCAGTTTCAGATTACTTCTCAAATGCAAAGCCATTTTTCTATGGTTTCATAGGTATAATCCTTTGTTGAAAGTGTTTATTCTTGAAAAGCTGTGTACACAGTTCAGTGTTAGAATTAAAAGCAAAATATTTTTATCAGTGGGGTTGATGTAGGAACTTTGAATCTAGAAAGTAATATGGTTTGATTGTAGCTATTCACTAGGACTAACAATTACAAGTGTGTAAATCCATTACCTGTGATCTCTAAGTGACTGTGACTTTTTCTGAAGTGGTGACCAATGTATCTTCAAATGCTTGATTAACTTTGATCATGTTTCTCCTAGAACTATTCAAAATTCCTTGAAACTTTACCCACCTTTCTTGTTAATACCTAACTCTGCTCAATATTGATGCATATCTTTGTTTCATATTTGATTAATGTTTTGAAATTGCAGTGTTCTTTAAAGTATCTTTTGAAATCAATATCCTCACTGAGTGGGTTACCAAGGTGTGAAAAGACAGAGGTGTAGGAGGTGTCATGAGTAACTCAAACTTTGTTTTCAGCTTTTTCTGATTGAGATGCAGTATGTCTTTCCTTGGTTAGCTATTCCTTTCTTTTTGTCCCCCAAAGCCTTATCACCTGATTGGTCTGCTGATGAGTCTGGTGGGTTGTTTTGGTTTTTTAAACTGAGATGAGGGCTGTGAGGAAAGGCTAGGAAAGCTTCATTTTAATAGTCATAAGTTTTATTAGGTAAGTCAAAAAGGACCATCAGACATTGTGAACACACCAGGAACTTTTTTCGTTACCTCATTAGGAAGTTGCTTTCTACATACCTGTATCTTTCTGTTTTAGAAGATGCATACGATAGCATTCTTCATCCTTTCATGCAATCTGAACAGTTTGTTTTTCATATTGAAAAAGTCAGTGAGGAATGCTAGTGGATGTCTCTTGACTGTCGACTTAGGAACACATGCACAGAGCCACAGGCTGTAATATAATGACACTTCCTGCTGGCCTACTTTCTTGTAAAAACCCCAGCAGGAAGAGCTGTAATTAACATCGACAGATAGCACCACTCTCTGGTTAAACAACACTGCCTCCTTTCATATTTAGTACTGTAAACTTGGCATTGTCCATAAGCCTTAAATTGACTTCAAAATATGACGTCTAACTCTGGAAGAAATGGTGAATGTCACTCAAGTGACAGCATCTCAGTGTACAGACAGGCAGTGGGGACTGGTGGTTTGGGAAGTATTAGAGGGTTTTTGTGAAGACTTGGGATGATTTCTGCTGCAATGGCCAACTGAGTTACTGAAACCCTATAGTTTAAGAACTCCTGTAACTGTTCCCTAACCTACTTGTTTTAAAGTAGTTTTTAAACTACTTTAAAACCAAAGTATGTTTAAACCCCTTCAGGCTCCTATGCCATATGTAATTTTGTGAGTAGGTAGGATCAGTTCCTCTGGGATGGGAGAATACAGGCCAAATGTTACCAGTCACTGGAAGTCTTTATAATCACTCTGCTGGCTGTCCATCCCTAAGCTAGTTTGCTTTTACTAAAAATACCTAGTTACTCCTGGTTTTAGCCAGCTCTTTCATTCTTCTCTGGAGTAAGTGAATTACTGTTCAGCTGGAGGTGCAGGGAGGATTGAAGTGTTAGTGACTGCTGCTATCTAAGAGTTTGGGACACTGTGGGGTCATAATGCACAGTTTGAGAAATGCTGTTTTAAACGTCTTAATTGGAGAGAAGTTTGAACTGCATGTCAGCTGACAAAGGCAGTATGTTTTTAAAAAAAAAAATTCTGGGGTTTTTAATGGTACCTGAGGGAGTGATTCTGGAACAGAACTTTTTTTTGTATGGAAGTAAAGTCCACAGCATTCAAAAGTTAAGGAATTCTAACAGACTGGGAACAGGAGGAAAAAAAAAAAAAGCTTTGCATCACTATGCAAAGGCATGCAAAGGAATTGTTCTGGAATTGCACCAGTAGTAGGAGATAAAGTACATTTGAAAAAGTCAAATATTAAGACTAATGAAGGAACTAGTTTACATAAACTTTCCATGTTCTGGGAGGCTGCAAACCTACCAGGTTTGGTGGTTTTTTTTTGTTTGTTTGTTGGTTGTTCTTTTTTTTATTCTTGTGACAGGTCACTCTTCTGAATAGGAAAATTTCATCTAATTAGGATTGTTACCTTCATGCAATTAAAAAGATCGATTAATGTCTTCAAAGTTATCTCTGCTATTGAAAGTCAATATTTCAAATGTGAAAATGTGGGGAAAAAGCTAGTGTTTTGACAACAATGACTCTTATCTCTCAAAAGAGTTAATACTGGGCTAGATTCTCTGCTGCATTGAGCTTCTGCTTTGTGGAGCAGAGAGGGTGGTGTTGGGAGGTTTCGCAGTTACTTTCTGTAGGATGCTCTTTTAACTGGAACTCCCTGCTGAGCAAGGGTAGGGTGCTGAACCAGGAAAAAAATCATATGAGCCACTTCAAGACCTACTGAACAGCCTTTGAAGCAACACCTGCACTGGTATCCCTACCAGAGAGAGAACATTATATCCCATTACCTGGGCTGAGATTCTCATCTATGTGTTTTATTGAGTCTATTCTTGATTTATGCCCTTACTTCCTGTGCAGCAATGACATAATCAGATTCTTTGTGTTTTTACAATATATAAATAGGTTAACAATGAAGGTAGTGAAACCACATTCCATCTCTCTAAGCCCTTGAAGATTATTTGTACCTATCTGATGTAGCCTACTGTCACCCATATACCACATGAATATTGATACTTATCTAAATCTGACTTTGCGGCAGTAGACCAGCGAGAGCCATCTAGTTTTAACAAGACACTGATGTAGTTGGGCAGTTGCCAAGTTCTTAGGCTGAAATGTAGGTTTCTTTACTATATCATTACTTCATCAGATTTATATATCCATTTCTAAGAATCTCTAGTATTTTAACTGATAATACTTCTATCTTCCTCAGTGATCACATCAGCACTCTAAACTTTTGGTACAGATGGAAGCTTGAATTATTCTTATTTTCTGGAAATAAAATTACCTATGGGATTTTCAAACACATGATTATATCAGTAAAGAGAACTATAAATTTCAGAAGTAGTAAGTTCGGTTTATAGAATTTGTCAACTTGTTTAAACTGCTAAATGATTTATTGACCATTATCATTACTGTTGGGTAATAATTAAATCTAAGTTTTAAGCAATGGTACTGGGGAGCTGAGGGATAAATTTTGTTTCTGTAATGTGTGGTTGTGCTTGTTTTCTCTTTTTAATTGACAGTGCTTTACATCACATAAAACATGTTTAGGCTTTGTGGGGTGTGCGTGGGGAGAATAACAAAGTACTTGTGACTTGTGCAATTTTGTTTAATTCCCTGTTAAAATCAGGTTAATTCACATTTTCTAGAATTAGATTAACAAACTGTTTTGAAAAAGGTGCTTTGAGGGCTAGAAACAGAAGTAAAAATTCAGCATTGCTATATCATTGTGGTAATTTTCTTTGAAAAGTCAGTATTCCTTCCATACAGAACACTTGCATGTGGTTGGGAATACAGAAAAATAGTCTTTAAATGATAGCAATGTCTGAAGTGTTATACACATGTATACTTAATTTGAGTAATGCACAGTAAAATTGTTATATGATCTTTCTTCTACTAGGCTAGTGTGCCCTGCCATTCAGGGAATCCAGTTCCCAAGTGCAGAAAATTCAGTAAAAGTAGAAAAGCTTAATTCAAAGTACATTGTTACTCATCAATGTAAAATGAAAGTCATGGGTTTTAGTTTATATTTTGCTACACTAATGTCTACCACTAAACATTAAACTGCCTTCAAAGGTTAACAATCCTTGGTTCATTTTGAGCTATCTCTATTTTTTTTTTGGGGGGTGGAGGTGGTGGGTTTTTTTGTTGTTTCTAACCACATTTTGTAATATAGAATTGATGGACAGTGTGTAAACAACAAGCCAGATATGTTGGACTTGATGTGTGCTGTACCTTTTCCTTGACCACTCTTCTACAGCAGCAGGTTTTCTTTGCCAAAGGAAGAGCTCTTGCATGTCCATCGATTCTACCTGCCCTCAGGGCATACTTCATTTTCTCTTCTGGTCTTTGAATTCTCAAAGCTTTCTGCTCACACCCAACATTAACATTCATACTGACAGTCACCCCATCCTGCCTTATGCATCTTCCCTGAAGCTTCTTTTTAAATCCCTTTCAGCATCAACAGCAGAAAGTAGTGATACACTTTCACAGTATAAGATGTTTGGAAGATTTTTTTTTCCCCCTTGCTGCTCCCGTTCTCCTGAAGTATCTATTATTTGGTATGGTTTTCCTTTTTCTTTTTATCTTATGGTTCAATATTTTGAACTATTTAAAACAACAACAAAATAAAATTGAAATGCTTCCCCAACCAACTTGGAAACATTAATCTCTTGTATTGATTACATGAGTTTACGAAGATAATTTACCTGAGACTGTGACTGTCCAGTCAACGTGGATCCAGTCAAGATAACAGAACTGTGGGTTCAAGCTAATGTTTGTGGTTCTCTCAGATTCTCCAGTAGGTAACTTGGTTTTTGTTTGTTCGTTTCCCTCAAGTACCAAAATACCTTTACTGCACTCTTAAAAGAGTAAAAATCTCCTTTTCACTGGGTGAGCACTTGACAGTGCTTCCCACCTCTTGTCCATGAGTTTAACTGTATTAGTTAATGGCTGAGTAGTTCTCCCAACAAACTGGTACAGTGATGAGTAGTTACTCAGTGAGAATGGACATGTTCAAAACAAACTGAATAATCTGAGGCAAATATTTCAAGTTGAGAGTAGGAAGCTAAATTGGCAAGAAAATACCAACTTTTATGCAACTCACATGCATAACGATCCCCTACTATTCAGTGTGAGATGAGTAGTCTCCTGAATCTTCAACCATTTCCAGTTACTCTCTATGGTTTAGT
Source organism: Morus bassanus (assembly GCA_031468815.1). Lineage (NCBI taxonomy): Eukaryota > Metazoa > Chordata > Aves > Suliformes > Sulidae > Morus > Morus bassanus. Next base: position 92,097,102 of record CM062569.1, read on the forward strand.
TATAGGTGCTGTTTTATCTATTAAATAATATTCCGTTTTGAGTCTTCCAATGATCTGAGATTTTGAATTTGACTCCTGAACCTCATATCCAGCTCTGAAGAGGTCCAAAAGATTATAACGAATATCTAATGATGGCATTGAGAGCTATGCAGTTCATTCTATATTCTGTTGCATAGTTTTTGGGAAGGATTAAGTTTGCTCCCAAATCTATAACTATTCCTTCTTCTATTGTGATGTTTGGAGAAAGAAGCAGTATAAATTTTAATTCTAGCTTAATCCTTTTAAATGTTAAAGGCACAAACTCTCTGTTTTAGCATTTCTTTAGTAAGAAACCAAAACTAACACTAATACTATAGTAAATGCTGGTATTTTGAAATGTAATCTTGCAACTAATCAACTTAACTAGCAATCTTACCATTGACTGTTAGTGTAATTAGCCATAACATCTGTTAATAGACTGATGTATTTCTTTTTTTTATTTTTAGTTAAATACTTCTTGCTTACTTTTTTGGTAGTCTGTTTTCAAACTGAGGTGTCTGTAAAGCTTTAAGCAATGTGTTTGTGTGTATACACATGACCAAGTAAACCAAAAGCTTTAAATAGTGAAAGATCTCTTTAGGCTGAAATTTGTAGTTGCACCTCTTTGGAGTGGAAGTAATTGTTTACTGAGAATGAATTTAGGTATAGATATCCTTTGTCAACTGAAGTTCTTAAAACAAAAAAATTTTTTTTTTCTTTTCTCTAGCAAATTTACTTTAACATCTTGTTGGAATGATACAATCTTCATGACTGTTAATGATGACATAATGTGTAGCAGCAAAATCTCAGGGCAGAAGAGGTCTGGCAGTGCTGTGGAACTGTTCTGTAGGTATAGATATCCTTTGTCAACTGAAGTTCTTAAAACAAAAAAATTTTTTTTTTCTTTTCTCTAGCAAATTTACTTTAACATCTTGTTGGAATGATACAATCTTCATGACTGTTAATGATGACATAATGTGTAGCAGCAAAATCTCAGGGCAGAAGAGGTCTGGCAGTGCTGTGGAACTGTTCTGTAGGACTTCTGATAGCTAATCTAGAATATCAATGATTTAAGTGTCAAAAGAGTTCACTTTAACAATAACAGTTAAAGAAATAATATTTTTAAACCTACATGTATTCAGAAAACTTAAAAGAAAATTGAGGTTATTTTGTGAGGAGAGATAGGTAAAATAGTCTGCTTGTGCTCTGAAGTGCATAAATACATTGAAAACTGCTCAAAATGCTAAATTTATGGGGAATTGAATTTGGTTAGTAGAGACAGGTAATGACTGTACTCTTCTATGCCTTCTCTTTCCAGTCTTTTCATATATGAAAAGATTGTGCATAGAAGAAATGATAACCGGATTTAAAACAAGTATACTCCACAGCTTTCTTAGTTATGAGAACTTATGGTAGATAACTTCACCAGTTAAAAAAGAAGCAATATTCCTTTCACCAATAAAACACTCAAATGTTGTGTTTCAGCAATATTTGAAGGACCAGCAGTCAGAAACCTGAATGTTATTTCCTAAACTGCCCAAGGGCAGAAACTTCCCACTTGGAAGTTCTAGGAAATTATTTTCTAGAAAAAAGACACTGTAATGAAAGCTGTTGTGATGGAATAAACCCTACCTGAATTAGCAGAAAATAAAACTCAAATTAAATGTTATAAGACTCACTATCAACTACTGAATTTTGTATCTAAAGGAAGAATAATTTTTTAAGAGCCTTGCCTGTTACATTAGTCCAGTTATAAGCTATGTCAGCTGTTTTCTGCTTTCCAGCTCTCACCCTGAGTAGCTCAATCCCTAATGCAAAGACAGCCTGTATGTGGCTAGTAGCCCTTAGAAAGGGGATTACATGTCTTAAGATATGTTCTTGGAATTGTCTTTTTAACTGACTCTGATTCTAGAAGTAAAAGATTATTTTGTGCCATCTAGTGACTTATTGATCCATATATGAACTACTGTGTTCATTGTCCTTGGTGCATGAACCAGTAACAAACCCAATGACAGTGGTTCATACCTTGTAATCATTTAGTGGGCTTGCAGTCTCCCTCCACAAACTCTTACTTGTGCTCCTATTTGAGATCACAAACACAATAGGAAAATGATTTGGTAAAAGAGGGCTTCCTAGAGGAAAACGTTAAGGAGTTGCTTTTCTCTGCTACTATGAGATATCAGTTCTAAACCAAGACAGCACATTCTAGTATGGAAAACAGAACTGAAAAGTCAAAGTCATAACAGGATTGTTTCTCTCTTTCTTTGTACCCTAAATAACTTAATACAATTGCTTCATTGCTCTGCTGTTGAGTATTGAGATTCTGGAGAATCTAATCTACATCCTAACAGATCACCATTCCAACTGTGCTGATACTAATACCCCATTTCATGTTCTTTCTTATCTACCGTCATTAGTATGTATTTGTATGACTAATATTAACTTGTGAAAAATACTTCAAAGATTTTTTTTCGAAATGTCAAAATTCCTCTAGTGCAGTCATTGCCTGATCTGAATCAGTATTAAGATGCTGTCGTGGTTTAACCCCAGTAGGCAGCTAAGCACCACATAGCTGCTTGCTCACTTCCCCCTCACCCTGTGGGATGGGGGAGAGAATCAGATGGGGAAAAGTGAGAAAACTCTTGGGTTGAGATAAAGACAGTTTAATAGGTAAAGCAAAAGTTGCACGTGCAAGCAAAGCAAAACAAGGAATTCATTCACTGCTTCTCATCGGCAGGCAGGTGTTCAGCCATCTCCAGGAAAGCAGGGCTCCATCACGCATAACAGTTACTTGGGAAGACCCAATGCCATTTCTCCCAACATCCCTGAGCAGTGGCAGCCCTGGCCAAACTCCACCCCTCCCAGTTTTATTGCTGTACACAATGCCATATGGTATGGAATATCCCTTTGGTCAGTTTGGGGTCAGCTGTCCCAACTTCTTGTGCACCCCAGCCAACTCCCTGGCAGGACAAAAAAGGCCTTGACGCTGTGTGAGCACTGCTCAGCAATTGCTAAAACATCCCTGGGTTATCAGCACTGTCTTAATCACAAATCCAAAATGCAGCCCCACACAAGCTACTATGAAGAAATTTAACTCTATCCCAGCCAAAACCAGTACAGGTGTGCAGCATGATCTAAAAATCTTGCAAATCAATATCTTGTAGACAGCTGAAAAAAAATCTCTGAATAGAAAAGGGCTAGCTTCGCTTCTCTTCAAAATGCTTTATTTCTTCTACTTGAACTTTAATTTTCAAAGTTAAAATATTTTATCATAATGCAGCAACTGTTTGAGAAACAAACAAGGTCAAAACTCCCATAATTCTGCAACTGTGTTGATTTTTTTTTTTAATTCAGCCACATAAGGTATATATGGAACACATCTCTTCTCCAAGTGCTTTTCTGAAACAAGCCATGCAACATGACTCAACAGAGTTGGCATTTTTGCTTGTTCCATTTTACAGCCAACTGGGATTTGGGGGAATAACTTTTTCCGTTCACAGCCTTACAGATTTGCTGGAGATAAGATTTCAGTTAAGCAGCCTGTGTCTTTCCCTGCCCCCACCCTAAATTTAGTTTGAACAGCAACTGCTGCCAAATATCAGGATGCCAATAGTTAAAGGAAGACCCTGTATTCTGTTCAAACTTCATTTTGCCTGAACTTTCAGTTCTGGATGTGGTCTTTTTCTCTTTACCAGTGTGGAAGATAAAACATTTCCAGTGTCTTGTGCACATTGCCAAATTACTCAGAGGAGTTTCTTGATGCATTTATCCCCAGACTTCTATGGGGTTGAAGAGTTAAATCCTACTTCCTTTACTAATTATCAGATATATTCAATAGTGTGCATTTGCCTTCAGAATGGTCCCCATTAATGAGATAGTCCCAGAAGAAATGCAACTGATGCTTATCTAGCTTTTAATGAATCTGAAAATGTCTGATACTGTGGCTTGCTTGATTTCTGATCTCATTTGTAAAGAAAGATATTTGTTCCTTTGGCTGATACAAAGTAGGGAAAGTTGTATTGGGCTTTTCATCTCTTGGATAATAAAACTGCATTTTCAGCCATACCAGTCTGATTTCTGGTGTATCACTTTTTATTAGGAAAACTGTATTTCTGCCTTTCAAAAAAGTCTCTGCAGCCTACTAAGAGTTACTGTTGATAACTACTTCATATTTATTACAAATCTGCATGCAATGGCAAAGATGGCTTATGCCTTTTACGTCTTTTTCTTCCAAAAATAAAAGAAAATGGAAAAAAAATCTTTCATCTGGAATAATTGTCTGCAGATTTTTATTCCTTTAAACTGGCAAAGGGTATAGACTCTTGCAGGGTAGAATCAGTATTTCCAGAATAAGGAATGTGGGTTAGCAGGCCAGAAAACAGAAATTTGGGTTTGCTGTGTTACTGTAGCCAGCAGCTTTATCCTGATTAATTAAAGGTCATATAATTTGCTATGTTAGGTGGATAGTTAGTACATAAATACAGTCACATACCTTGCTTTTATCTTCTCTTGTATAACTTTACACCATTAATAATTGTACTTTTAATTACTTTGTTATTCTTATCCTTCACATATATTGAGTGTTTCATTTGCATAACCTTTCATGTTTTTCTTCTGTAATTGGGATAATAAGGCAGACATCTAGAACTTTGCAACAAAATATACTCATCAAAACAAGCATGTCTAAATTTTGACTAAGGCATTGATCTTGTTCAGTAATGAATAGAGTAGATATGTCACTCACCTTTTATTTGTGAAGAAAAGAAGTAGGTTGACTGTAGTACACATAATGTAGGCACTGTGTTTTAACTGAAACTTTTGAGATTTGGTAAAAACTATCACATAATCTTCACCTCATGTATGTTAGAATTCCATGTTTTCACACAATACTGTTGGACCACTTGGTGTGTTGCCTATCTAAATAGTGTTTATTCACCTAAGTAATATCATTAAATTCATTAGTTAACTAGCATATAGCAGCCTTTTATGTTGCTATAAATGAGTCTGCAAAAGAGCTTACTACATGTTAACTCTGTATTTTGTGTTTGCACCCTTTAACTCTAACATAACATTTTGATATCTTTCATCTTGTCTATATTGAAAGAATTCCTAATAAATTTTGAATTATTCATGCATGGTATAGTTCCAAGAAATCTTGCCTTAAGGTTCTCTGAAGCTGGCTTATTGGATTGACCTGAAAAGGGCTGTGGGAGGCATGGAAGATCACACAATCTCCTTGACTTTATTAGATCTGTGCCTTTCTTACACTTGTTTAACAAGACAAGGCACACCTGTGTGGTGTCAGTGGATTGTAAACCTAAAGTCATATGAATGTTAAAACAGCAGTTTTGGATGCACGAAATGTCGTTTGTGGGAAAAGAGGCAACACACTCTGTGTGTGTGTGTGTAAACCCAAGAATTGTTTGTGTAATCAAAGTCTAAAGTGTCTAATCATTATTAGTCCAGATGAAATTTTTTACAGAAAAAGAAAAAACAACAGCAATACAGTTAAAATAGTTGCACGCACACTTCCTCGTTTCTGCCCATTTTCCTAGTATTATGCTTACTTTCCCCTGCTCCTCTGGGTCCAGCAGCTGGTATTTTCTTCTTCCTCACTTCAGGATGCACTTGATGTTATTCTTACTTGCTAAGACTGCTTCGTACTTTTGCTCTGCCTTCTTTTGTCTGCAGTTCCAAACCACATCCGTATTTACTTTATATGGTGTCCTATGCATGTTAGATACTACTACTCTGTTACTCTTAAAACAAGTTTTGTCCAGGTCTGCATTTTTTTAACTGACCATGAGTGAGTTGTTTATAGCTGTGGACTCTCTCTTGCCAAGCCTTTGTCTCATCGCTTACTGTTCCTATGCATGTATTAATTTACCCTGTACTGCATCATGTATCTCCACTTCTCAAAGCCTCTGGAGTCAAACCAGGCCTATATCCTCTTAACTATGTCATTGTGCCAGTTATAAAATATCTCATTCTGCATAGAGTAACTGCTTACTACAGATATCCATATAAAATTATGGTTGTACCTTCAGAAAAAAAGGGTCGGGGGGGAGGGTAAAACAAATTAGCCTTAGACAGCCAATCAATTAAAGAAATTGCTATCACAGCTAAATCAAGTAAAGCAAAGCTGCAGGCAAGTTAGGAGAATTTCAGAGTGAGCCTGACTTGTAGCAAGCCTCAGTCCTGAGGCCTTGCAAGCTCAATACAAGCTTAGAGTCTGTTGCTGAGAATGGCAGTACCAGATTACAGGGCTACATGGTTACAAAACATGGCATGCATAAACCAGTTGCTTCTCCTGATACAGCTTTAGTTTCCAAAATTGCCTGGTTTAGTCAAAGTTTCCATCAGAATCATCCAGGGAACTTTCGACTGTGAAAACTTTGCTCAATGTACTACTAGGTAGCTAGGGTGGACCTTACCTGACTAGCTCCCTAAATTTGTGATAGCCAGCTACAGAGCTAGTCATAAATGGTTATAGTCATTAAATACTTTCAAAAGCCAATTAACATTAGATGCCTGTGTTAACATGAGATAAATCATCTCAAAGCAGAGGTACCTCTCTGCCTGCTTTGATGTTGCCACAGACTCTGAAGGACTAACTTAGCTGTCTCTAAGTTGAACATTTTAATCATAGAATGGTTTGGGTTGGAAGGGATCTTTAAAGATCATCTAGTTCAACACCGTGTCACGAGGCAGGGGCATCTTTCACTGGACTAGGTTGCTCAAAGCCCCCTCCAATCTGGTCTTGAGTGTTTCCAGGGATGTGACATCCACAACTTCTCTGGGCAACCTGTTTCCAGAGAAGGGTGTCTTACCACCCACATTGTAAAAAATGTCCTCCTTATGCCTAATCTAAATCTACTCAGTGCTTTAGAACCGTGTCACTTGCTTGATCGCTTCAGACCTCGGTAAAAAGTCTCCCTCCATCTTTTTTAGAAGTTTTATTATTGAAAGGCCCCAATGAGCTCTCTCTGGACCCTTCTCTTCTCCACGCTAAACAACTCGAACTCTCTCAGCTGTTCTTCATAGGAGAGGTGTTCCAGCCCTCTGATCATTTTTGTGGCCCTCCTCTGGATGTGCTTTAAGAGGTCTGTGACTTTATTGTGCTGGGGGCCCTAGAGCTGGATGCAGGACTCCAGGTGGGGTCTTGCCAGAGCAGAGTAGAGGGGCAGAATCACCTCCCTTGACCTGCTGGACATGCTTCTTTTGATGCAGCCCAGGGTACAATTGGTTTTCTGTGCTGCAAGCACACACACTACTGTCTCGTGTCCAATTTTTCATTCACCACTATCCCTAAGTCCTTCTCCAATCCATTCATTCCTTAGCCTGTGCTGATAATGGGGATTGCCCTGACCCATGGGCAGCACCTTGCACTTGACCTTGCTGAACTTAATGAGGCTCGCATGGGCCTATTTGTCAAGCCTGTCCAGGTCCCTCTGGATGGCATTCCTTCCCTCAAGTGTATCAACTGCACCACTTAGCCTGGTGTCAGACACAAACTTGCTGAGGATGCACTTAGTCCCACTGTCTATGTTCTTAATAAAGATATTGAGCAGTACCAGTCCCAGTATGGACTCTTGAGGGTCACTGCTTGTTACTGATCTGTATTTGGACATTGAGCTCTTGACTGCAACTCTTTGGGTGCAGCCATCTAGCCAAGTTCTTCTCCATTGAATAGTCCATCCATCAAACCCATATGTTTCCAATTTAGAGGCAAGGATGTTGTGGGGGACTGTATCAAAGGCCTTACAGAAGTCCTTCTAGATGACATCAGTAGCTCTTCCCTTGTCCACTAATGCGGTCACTCCATCATAGAAGGTCCCTAGATCAGTTAGGTACAATTTGCCGTTGATGAAGCCATGTTGGCTGTCGCTCATCTCCCTGTCTTCCATTTGTTTTGACATGTCTTCCAGGAGGATCTGTTCCATGATCTTATCGCGTGCTGAGGTGATGCTGACTGGTTGGTAGTTCCTAGGGTCCTCCTTTTTATGCTTTTTAAAAATGGGCATGATATTTCCATTTTTCCAGTCACTGTGGCTTTTGCCTGACTGCAATGACTTTTCAAATATGATGGACAGTGGCTTAACAACTACATCTGCTAGTTCTCTCGGGACCCTGCAATGCATCTCATTGGGTGCCATGTACTTGTGCATGTTCAGGTACCTCAGGTGGTCTCAAACTTTATCACCTTCTATGATGGAAGGGACTTCATTCCCCCCGAGTCCATGCATTGAAGTTCAGGGGACTTGAGATACGAAGGAAAAGCAATTGCCAGTGAAAGCAGGCAAAAAAACCTTGTCGAGTACCTCAGCCTTCTGCATGTCAGTTGTCACCAGATCCCCTGTCTCATTTATTGGGGGAGTATAATTTCTTTTGTCGTCTTTTTCTGACTAACGTACCTGTACAAGCTGCTCTTATTCTTCGCATCCCTTGCCAAATTCAGCTCCATTTTTGACGTAGCTTTCCTGATCCCATCCCTATATTCTTCCCAGGATGCATGTCCCTGCTTCTTAATCTAAGGTTTAGATCATGTGTCCTGCTTTACAGAAAGTCAGCATCTGAACTGAAAGCACCTTTGCTAGAAAAGCATGCATCATCTCAATGGAAATCACTCATTTCAAACATAGTTTATTTGAGAATGCCATCTTCTTAGATTGTTTTCAATTATTCTACAGATTTGAGTTCTTTGATTCTTTAAGAATCTTTTATTTTGGAGGCTGGAGAGAAGTCATGAGACATTCTAAAACAAAGTGGGGCAACCTCCCCCTCCCACTTCTGTTTTGAGATGAAAAACTTTTTGGAAGCAGAAGCTTGTGAGAAAACCGAGCTTTCTCCTGTAAAATGTGTGAAATTTTGCTTATTCCTTAAAAGATGCAGCCAACTTAATGTACCCTGTATGTGCAGCTCCCTGGGGGCAGCAAAGGAAAATTTGCCCAAGTGTCCTCTTTAACTTTCTTAGTGGGGCTGTGTGTGGGACACAGGGGACTGTGGGCACCAACGTGGAGGCAGTTGATTCAGGTTCTGTGTTCTTCTAAGTGGAGCAGGCTTTTAAACTGACCAGTAATTATGGTGTTTGTGCCTGTCTGGACTTTTAGCTTCTGATATAGTGTGGCTCTAACAGAGATGCTGTCTTTTTTTTTTTTTGTTTGGTTTTTTTAGTAATTGTTTCCTTGATTTTTAAAACTTTATTCTGCATATTTTTATTTAAAAATGTCAATTGTAATAAAGCACTGAGGAGCTGCATTTTGGGGAAAAAAATTAGGTAGTGGGTGATTGGACAGCTGTTGTGTGTAGGATACTGAAGTTCTCTTCAATGCTGTCAAGTCAGCTCTGCAGTAGGAGTTTAGCAAATGGCAACAGTAATGCACTAAAACAAAGTGGAACATATTTCAGCACTTCACATGTGATCAGGCTTCACCTTGGCAAAGAAAGAGTCTTTCCAGCATTATGTTTTGTTGTGGGTTTTTTTTTGGTCCTCAAAACTTTCACAGTTGCCCAAATTCTACCCACGTGCCATCCTTTCCTGACTTAAATCATGATGAAATCTGCATGCAAAATGGCTTATTTATAAAAATAAGGCTTTAAATGAAAGGAGGAAAAAAACCACCCCTGCATGTGAGAAGTCAGGTATGACTTGAGCTCAGTCTGTTTGCAGGTTGAACAATGTTGTTACTGGGCCTCTCTACCTGAATTCTGTAACAACTGCAAGTTTTAAAGTGAATGCTTTGCTGATCATGCTTGTCAGTAGCATGTTTGAGATGTAGCTTTTAAAAGAAAATTTCAAATGAAACAAAAACTAAAATGTATTTCTCTGCTGTTATGTGTTTTGCAAAATTAAATGTCATAGTCACACTTTAAAGGATACAGCAGTGATGCCTTTTGCAGTGCTTCGATCATACTCAGCACTTCAAAGTCATCTTGTTGCTTTAGCTGCCCCTAATTTTGTTTTTTGGTTATTTTTTAGACTTAGTTTATAACTAACAAAAAAGCTAAATATTTTCCTTTAAAGATAAGCTCTATATTAAAAGGAAATTTTAATTTCATTTTGGATTGTGCATACTATGGTCTGTGTGAGAGATGAAGGAGTATAAGTGGGAAGAAAAGAGAAAATATACTCCTTGTAAGCTGAGTAGTTTCAAACTTTTGTTTGCGGAACTTCACGATCAATTCAGGAGCTAGTTATTTATGCCCAGGTTTTTCTTTTTAATTTTTCCTGAAATACTGATAAAAGCCCCAAATACTAAAGCAGTTTACTGTTTTTTTTTTTATTATTTTTATTTTTTAATGATTGGTTGGCTGGGTTTTTTTGCTAGCAATGGAATTGATTCTCCTTCCAATAAGGTGAGGGAACCTTTGAGCCTCTGAACCCTGGATGTTGCGAACTCTTCACTCAGAAAAGCAAAAATGGTGGAGGCGTTTAAAAAATAAACAAGAGAAAAAACCACAACCCCCCAAAAAAAAAAAACAACCAAAAAACCAAACAAAAAACAAAACACCAAACCACAAAACAAAAACAAAAACCCCAATGAAACCACAAAATGAGTGAAAATAAAACAAGCTGTAAAACCCGCATAGTAATACAGTAATTTACTAAAATCCAGGGAGTAAATACAGGATACAACCTGAATAACAGCTTTAGCCAAAAACTAATAAAATGTGAGAGATGATGTTGGGAGAAGTAATGCTGCAAAGTTGCTTTGTGGGGTTTTTTGGTTGGTGGGTTTTTTTGGTTGTTTTTTTTCCCTTAATTTTTATTTATTTCATTCTGCTACCCATTTGCTACTGGGCACAGGTAGAAACAGAGCACTAAACATTTTTTTTTTCTTGGTCCCACTCTTACCATTCTCAAGTGCAGATCTATCTGAGTTTGCACTTTGTAGGTCTGTAGATACAGCTCTGCAGTACTGTGTCAAAATAACATTAGGCTAACAGATTTAGGAAATTGCTAATTGTTTACTAGGCATCATGGTAATTAAATATAGTGTTACAGTCTTGTTGAAACTACTAATGATTATAATTTCTATGTATCAGATGCCATGTAAAATTTAAGGTCTTACAGCTATTAGTAGTTAGCAACTAAAAGTTTTGCAAGACTGCAATGCATTGGTGTAACTGGTGTGATTGGGCCCAGTCAGTTTAAAGCGTTCTCAGAGGTTTTGTGGAACTCCCCATTCCTACAGTGTAATATGCTGTGAGTCACAAATTATGAAGTTAGTGGAGTTACAACATGAAAAAATTGTGAGTTCAGAGAGTTCTGATATTACTGCCATCTTCAAAATACAGATTAGTGATTGCTTCAGTATTTTTTAAACTGCTGACCTATCTTACATTACAAATGACTGCTCTCAGTGGTCGGCTAAAGGCGCTAGTCAACTCAATAAGTTGTCTAAGTATCCTTTCGGATCAAAGTTGGCATGTAAATATTCAAGAACAGAAGAACTAAGGTCCTCTGACCAGTGGACCAGCCCATACTTTTAAGAGAAAAAACAATCTTCTTCACTTTTGAATTGATATGCTGTGGTGGTCGCCAGGAAAATGATGGTCCAAAATCAGCATCTTAGTTAGCGTTTTGATATTTTGATATTTTTGTGCCATGAAAGGTAAGTGGAAGTGGAGCTCAGTGGAAGTACAATGCCAAAAACAGAGACTAGTACTAGGAAGGTAAAACTGATGCTTCAGATAGTATCATTAAACTTTGTATCATCATGTTTTTTAAGTGTAAAGAGTCAACAAAACTGGATAATAAGGTTAAATTGATTATGGCACAATGTTGAAAGCAACAGGTATGGAAAGTGAGGTGATGTGACTGTAGGTGGCACTAAGAAGGTGTATTGTAACCTGTTAGGTCCAGTGCACTAGGAATTTTGGCTGAGATGCTAGGAATGTTCTTGGGCCTGTACCTGTAATTGCTAAAATGAACAGTTAAAATTGGTAGGTCTACCTGTGCAAGTTAGAATAACCCACGAGTAAGGCTGGTGTTCAGTTTACTTGGTGTGTGCTTGTGTGAAGTATTTGCATGACTATTTATAATACTCCTAGAACACCTACTGGCCTTTAAAATACATTACAAACAGTAAGAAAACCCAACAACTTTAACAGAACAGATAGTAAAGGCAAAATAATTATACCACATTTGATACCATGTGAAGTGACAAAAGACATGCTAACAAAGCTATGGTACTCTAACTTGCAGCACATTATCAAATTAATCACATAAAAAGATCAGCAGTCACTATGTGATGAACGGATACAATTGAAGAGATTAGTAAGGGAGGAGGAGAGAAACATTAGAATACAATACGTGTGAAAACATAATTTAGATTTTTTTCCTATTTAGCTTATGTTGGAGAATCGTTCTCTCTGGAGTTCTAACTTGTTTAGGGTCATACTTTGGAGGAAGGAAATTTGAAATATTTAAAACTAACAAAATATAGCAAGAGCAAACTTCTTAATCAAAACCTAGGCAATTTCTAGGAGACTGTTTAACTGAGATTTACCCTTATATTACTTTGGCCCACACAGTAATGGAAATCTGTATGGACGTGGCAGGATAGGTATGTTGTATAAAGCAAGGTTGGAGCCCATTTCTCCTCCATTAACTTCTGATTAATGTTGTGTGTATTTGGGTTTTTGTGATAAAGAAGCTGCTCTACCACTCAAGTCCTGATCCCACTGACATCACAGCTATATCCTAACTGAGCACAGTTCAGTTTAATTTTCATGTGACAGATACTATGAGATACTAATTTCCATGAAGTTGCATTAGATTTGTGTTGCAAGGTTTTGGTAGTGGGGAGGCTACAGGGGTGGCTTCTGTGAGAAGCTGCTAGAAACTTTCCCCATGTCTTACGGAGCCAATGTCAGCTGGCTCCAAGACGGACCCACTGCTGGCCAAGGCCCAGCCCATCAGCGACGGTGGTAGCACCTCTGGGATAACATTTTTAAGAAGGGGAAAAAGAATACTGTGCAATTGCAGCCAGAGAGAGGAGTGAGAATATGTGAGAGGAACAAACCTGCAGACACTGAGGTCAGTGAAGAAGGAGGAGGTGCTCCAGGTGCTGGAGCAGAGATTCCCCTGCAGCCTGTGATGAAGACCATGGCGAGGCAGGCTGTCCCCCTGCAGCTCATGGAGGTTAACGGTGGAGCAGATATCCACCTGCAGCCTGTGGAGGACCCCATGCTGTAGCAGGTGGATGCACCCAAAGGGGTCTGTGACCCCCTGGGAAGCCTGTGCTGGAGCAGGCTCCTGGCAAGACATGTGACCCCATGGAAGAGACCCCATGCTGGAGCAGTTTATGAAGAACTGCAGCCTGTGGGAAGGACTCATGTGGGAGACGTTAATGGAGAACTGTCTCCTGTGGGAGGGACCCCACTCTGGAGCAGGGGAAGAGTGTGAGGTGTCCTCCCACTGAGGAGGAAGCAGCAGCATAAACATGTGATGAACTGACCCCAACACCAATTCCCTGTCCCCCTATGCCGCTTGCAGGGAGGAAGTAGAGAATTTGGGAGTAAAGTTAAGCCTGGGAAGAAGGGAGGGGTGGGAGGAAGGTGGTTTTTAAGATTTGGTTTTTATTTCTCATTATCCTACTCTGATTTGATTGGTAATAACTTAAATTAATTTTCCCCAAGTGAGTCTGTTTTGGCCATGACAGTAATTGGTGAGTGATCTCCCTGTCCATATCTCAACCCACGAGCCTTTCTTAATATTTTCCCTCCCCCTGTCCAGCTGAGGAGGGGAGTTGTTGTGGTTTAGCCCCGGTCAGCAACTAAGCACCACACAGCCGCTCGCTCACTCCCCCACCCTTGTGGGATGGGGGAGAGAATCGGAAGGGCCAAAGTAAGAAAACTCGTGGGTTGAGATAAGAACAGTTTAATAATTAGAATAAAACAGCAATAATACTAATATATTGAAAAGGAAAATAATGAGCGAGAGAGAGAGATGAAACACTGGAAGAAGAGGGGAAAAAAAAAAAAAAAACAAAACCAAAACTAAACAACAAGTGCTGCAACTGCTCACCACCCGCCGACCGACGCTGCCGGTCCCCGAGCCGCGATCGCTGCCTCCCCCAGCCAATTCCCCCAGTTAATATACTGGGCATGACGTCACATGATATGGAATACCCTTTGGCCAATTCAAATCAGCTCTCCTGGTTGTATCCCCTCCCCTCCCGGCTTCTTGTGCATCTGGCAGAGCATGGGAAGCTAGAAAGTCCTTGACTAGTGTAAACACTACCCAGCAACAACTAAAACACCAGGGTGTTATCAACATTATTTGCATACCAAGTCTAAAACACAGCACTATACTAGCTACAGTGAAGAAAATCAACTATCCCAGCTAAAACCATGACAGGAGTGATAGAGTGGCTTTTGTGGGCACCTGGTGTCTAGCCAAGGTCAACTCACCATAGAAGTCTTAGCTGCTTATACTACAGAATTTTGGGTTAAAAAGCAAAAAATATCTGCAGTAGGTGTCTTACTCCGTAGGTGTACTGAAAAGACAAAACAAGTGAATAAAAAATACAAAAAAGTAGAAAGAAAAAATCTCCCCTTTTGGTTGCGGAGCTTATGCATCAGCTCTGTAGCTGAGCTCAGGTTCTGCATCTGCAACCTTTACCCTCTGGTGAACAAGAACCAGGCAGTATGCACACTGGCATAACACAACTCCCTTCTCATATTGACATTCTCCAATATACTTTTCCCAGCCAGCATTGCACATTGCCAAAAGTACTTATGTGAATTTAGAAACAGAAGTCCTGTTTTCTGTTAAGTTAGTGAAGTAGGGAGGTTTCTCTCTCAGGTTAACTCAAAACAAATCTGTTACAAGAATGGACTCTGGTCAAGGCAGAGAGGAAAAATCGTGTGACTGTCACAAAAAAAACTAACAAAAGAGCATATTTTTCCCGGTGCACTAGGAGGAAAAAAAAAAATTGTCACCATGTAGAACAGCGCCATCTGCTGACTGCTGCCATAATGCTTGCACGCTTCATTCTAAGCATAGCAGGTACATGCGTAATATTCTAAACATAGCAGGTACATGCGTATTGAATGCATTGTTTGTAGTTTGAATTTTTGTGCTGCTAGAAGTTTTAATCCATTTTTCCCTTTGCTCTTGTGGTAGTTTGAACATCTGAAGTACTATGAGCTATATTTTGTATTTTGATAGTGCAGTTTGCGTTAGCATTCCATAAAATATTCCTTAAAACAAAAAATAATATCTTTGAACACAAGCAGGTTACCCCTTTTGACTACTTTCTCAGTCAGGAAGTACATCCTAGAACAAGGCATAACTGATGCTTGATTTTATTTTAGAATCCCCTGGGCCTAACATACTTTTAAGACCTGTTATGTAAGACTTTACTGAAAAGGGAAGATTACCGAACCTGACTTTTCATGAAGTACTAAGTCACTTGGAAGGTTCTTACTCAGTGGTGAATTCTCTCCATTCGTCTTTCCTTTTAATTGGACCCCCCCCCCCCCCCCCCCCAATATTTAATGTGTTATTAATTTACATCAACCACACTGCTTTTGTCTAAAGTGGCAGAGCTGTGGAGGTTACATCATAGAAGCCTGATAGATGGCTTGTATTAAATTTAAGGGCTTGTCTCCAGATCACTCTGGACTGTAGCCACGGCACTCAATTTGAACAACTCTAAAAGTGATTGGTGATGTTGCTGGGTACTGGTGAGGAGGCACGGTGAGGACAAATTATACTGTTTGTCAGAACCTTTGATTATGCTGATTAAATGTTGTTTTACATGGTTTTTTTTTCTGAAGAAATCAAGCAAGTAGCTGCACATAATATCTAGATTAATGTAATTTATAGAACATTGATAAGAACGATGAGGTCCTTCACTACTGTTGAGTTACTGACACAAGACTTACCTGAAACATCTTCTGTTATTATAACAAGCAATAGCTCTTTGCTATTACCCTATGATTTCATAGACTTTAAAACATGTCTATGTAAGCAGACCGTTTCTACTAGAAATGAACATCTGAAACAACACCACCATGTTAGTGTAGTCCTGTCTTTTTAAATAAAAACTTACCTCAAGTTCTCTTTCTTCTTAAATTAAGCTTCCAAAAGGATTCTACTGAAAAATTCCCATTCCAGGGTTTTATTTTTTCAGACAGTAATTGTGAATCAATGGCCAAGTGGCCAGTCAGTGGCTAAATCCTGAATTTGGTTTCTGGATTAGTCTCTAAGTCACTTCACTCTGTCATTGGCTTCTTTCTGTCTTTAGAAGTGCAATTAGTTTGACTTTCTTTCAGGCCTTTGAAATATTTTATTAAAAAGTACCACAGAAGAATAAGAACCTTACCTTTATGTAATATATGGGCATATTCAATCTAACCTTAGACCATAAGGAACTGAAAAAAAAAGAGAAAAAACAGCAAAAAAATCCAAAACAACAAAAAAAAAACCCAACAAAATCAAGATGTTGAGATGTGTAGAGGCACTTTTTTCTTGCAACTGAATTCTAAATAGTATGCCTGAAACTTCTGAATGTTGGGTGGAAAAAGGTAATGGACACTGCTTCTAAATGGTTACAAACTCCTCTCCAAACCACACAGTCACTTCATTCAGCTTTTTGTTTTGGTTTGGTTTGGTTTTTGGTAATGGTCATACATAAAGCCTGCATTCCCTAGACCATTTTTTACTTCTGACTTATTTGTCCCTGATAACCTCAGTTGACTTCATTCTGATGTCTTCATATCCAAAAAAAAGTTAGTGTTTATAATCAGTGCCCATCTGAATATTTTCCTTTAAAGGGGCCTGATAAGTAATAGTCACCTGTACAGACAGGTTTCTGTATATCTAGAATTTTTTACATAAACAGAATTATGATTTTATGTGGATTTTGTACTTTATAGAATTCTATAAATCTACTATATTTTATTTACAATACCTTTACTGCTGAACCACGATAAAAATATAGTGTCTGTGTATAATGAAGAAATTATTTTAATCTTAAAATTCATATTCTTTCCAGTTATTTTTACTGTCAAAGTTATTGAAAAGAGAAACAGGGAGGTAAAGATGCTTGCTGTAAGCAATTGCATGGGCCATTAGTTAAAATGAGCGTTTAAATGGATAAATGATGCCCCTTCAGATTATAAACACAGAACTAAATTAGTAAAAATGCATAACTCAGCACAGTTTTATGATCACTATTTGGGTGTTTCAACCCCTAGCTGAAACACGAAAACTGAAAATCTGTTGAAGTACTGTAGCATATAATTAAATTCTGTTGTTATAACATCTGATACATTATACCATGGTACCTCTCTGATTTTCACATTTATACTGAAACATTCATAATTCAGAATGAGTAATATATTACTCATTATATTTAGGGAACTTAGGAAATAGCATAAAACTAGATGGAAATGTATGCCTGCCTTGTGTTGCTTCTCTTGCACACATAAAATAGAAAGCCAGCCACACAGCCATAGAAACACACCAGTAATGTGATATTAATAAAGAAATGAAGTCAGATCTTTTGAACTACCTTCTTGTTGCAGAAAGGCTTGGAGTTTTGATCAAAAGCCTTATCTCTTCACTTATTGTTCTTCAGACCTTTGTGTATTATTCATATAACCGTAGGTCACGTATTTCTGTTTATGCAAACCCCATGAATGTTTACTGTAATGGAAACAAGTTACTTTTATAAATTTTGGCCATTCTGTTTGTTTGTGCAGCCGTTATGTGCTTAACTACAAAATGTGCTTCTCCAGAATAAATACATTCTCCATTAGTATAATGCTCTGATTGTCGCTGTAAACTGTTTGTCCTCACCATTTTATTTCCTGTTATTTGTTTGCTGTCTTTTCTTTTGCATCTCAGCTTGAATTATAGTATATTTGCTGCAGGATTTTTGTTGCTGCTGCTGTTGTTTTTTGTTGGAAAGTGCCTTTAGAATGGCAGGAGGTGAAAAATTTTAATTTATAATTACATAGGTTGGTTGCTGTACCTCTTTCTGAATGTTAACCTGATATGGCATTATTGGCAGCTCTGCCTTTATTGGGAGGCTATACAGATAGAAGTCAGAGCAATCTGATTTACTGTGAAGACTCAATCGAAATATCTAACATAGTGGTACAGTTTCTTTTCTGAAGTTAAAAATGAGAAAAAAACTATGGACAGCCTTAGAAGCCTTTATGGTTTGAATGATACAAAGGAAGTCCTTGTGCAACTGTTGATGTACAGTTTGCATTCTGACAGGTAAGTGGATTTTTCCTTGGCTCCCTCCCACAATTAAACAGGCCAGAAACTAATGAAGCAGATGATGATCCTCCCTTCTTTCTGCAGTAGCTTGCACAGCAGCATCAGACCAATGGGGAGTAGAAGAATGCCTCTCTTCCAGTGGAAGATTGCCCTTGAAATAATGTAGAGATTATTCCTAAATTTCAGGTAATGTTCCATTTTGAGGGGTGTCCTATCTCTTTTCTACCTTCCTGTAAAGCTTTTTCAGAAAAAGTAGATTGTAGTCCATTGGATCAGTTGTTGTAGATACTAAACACTGGGAACAAGATAGAACTGCTCTTAGGTGAGTAGTAGACAGCTACTCTGGTTACAGTTTTCAAATCAGCTACAGTAATTTGCTATCAAATGAAGTGAAGGGCTGAGTGAGGTACCACAATATCTGCTCTGGATTGAGCACTGTTCAGCAGTTTTGTAAGCAGCCTGAGGAAGGAACATGTAGCATTCAGTTGCAAATAGCATTAAAGTAGCTGTAAGAGTAGGATTTAAAGATATAAGGATAAACAGGGGAAATTATGTGAAGGAAAACAAGCCCCCCAAATAAACAGGATGGCAGTCAAAAAAAAAAAAAAAGCAGTGACAAAATTCCTTACTTGTATAGCAATAGTAATCTTTGCATATGTATTACACATTTCAGAAGAGACTGACTAGAAAGTGTTACCCTAAGAAATGGTCTAGTATCTTGTAATAAATCATGAGTGAACAACACTGTTCTATTGGGGGGGGGGGGGAAATTGGTGCTACAGTTAGAGATGTGAAGAGGGAGAATAAGTTAAAGAATTCTGAGATATACTTCTATATGTTTCTGCTAAAGGCTTGGGCCAAAATTTGTGTCTCAGTCTAGGCACCACAATTCCAGAAATGTGTAGACAAAGAATGTCCACAGAAGAGCAACAGAAATAATGAGAGCAAAATGATTTAAGCAAAACTGTTAAAGGAAATAATTCTTAAATCTGGATGAGAGTAAAGTTGATAATCTTTACGTATGTAAAGAAATAAAGTATAAAAAAGCAGGAGAATTAACTCTTTCACACATCTGCTGTAGGCAGAGCAAGTGTCATTCAGATTTAGCATAGGTTTAGTTATGAAGTTCCTTCCAGCTCTGTTTTTGATTAGTGATGGTTAAAATTAGCTTACCTTCATTCTTGCACTGTAATGTTAAATAGCTGCTGTGTTTCCAAAGGAGCTGTATGTGTATGGAGCTGCACTAGGAAATATAAGCTTATGAAGATATAAAATCATTTAAATTTGAGTTATGCTTAGTTAGATACCAGAATTTTCTTACACAATTCAGTGATTAATTTGTGCTGTTACAGTGAACTCTAGTTACTATATAGTAATATAGTGATTCATAATTTTATGAAGCTTCATATTCAGAAAATAATAAAAACAGGAAAAATTTCAAATTTGTTTCTACCATGGTCCAAATATCTTGAACTTTCCAGTTCTTGTGAAATGGAATTTGTTTCCTACGACTTCAAGTCCTTGATAATATTTCATTCAGTTTCACAGTACCTGATGAAAGCCACTCCAGAATTTTTTTTTCTAGTTTATCTTATTCAGAGCTTTAACTATCACACAACTATCCTATTTTGGCAGTATTACAGCTGTAGTACAAATATGCTAAATTTAAGAAACCAGTGGTGTAGTGAGTGACAGTATAATGGCTAGGTATTGTATTTACACAATTAGCGGTGAAATTCATGCCTAAATATTGTCTTTGTTTAAAATATATAAACTCATTTTTGAGAGCTGTTAGAAACATGTCCATAATATCTCAGGTGTAGCATCTTTCACATGGCATGAAATAAGTGTCACTACGGACTTCCTGCAGTTACATGGAATTGGTTTACGGAAAAAATAAAATCTGAACTTACAACCACTATTTTAGAAATAAATATTAAAAAAAATTAAACCTCTTATTTCAAAAACTCTTCCACTTGATTATAATAATATAGAAAAATTCTTGTTTCCGTTCCAAAGGAAAGGATTTGGAAAGTGTGAATGAAATCTGGTGACTTGCGTTTAAGTTGGCCCAAAAAGGAACACTATTTGCTCCTATTTGTCGAACTTCGCATGTTGCAATAAAAAGGTTAGTTTGCATAATAACAGATAGATGACACTTAGCTGCAATATCATTTTGCATTAGAAATTTAACTAATAAAATTTTGAGTTCTAAATGTTTTAATCTAATGATAGGATGACTCCTTAATCTAGATCTTGTTTTTAAATTCATCCTTCAAACTAGTTCTTCTGAAGAACTTAATGCTTCATCAAATTCTCTCAAAAGCCGGTCACAACTGTGCCAAACTTCTGTAACTGAACTGATATGATTTCTTGGAATACTGTTTGTCAAAGTGGTATAGTTTTATATTTCCAGTACATCAAATGCTCTCTGGAATGTGTAGGGATAGGGAGGAGTGAAGAGCTCTGTTTCTGGGAGAAACTCTGAGCACATTGGTAACACTCTTACTTGACAACTCTTGCTTCACTTGTTCAGACAGAACATGAAAACTACACTGAAATCAAGATTTACAAACCCACATAAATATGACTTCAGGAAAAAGAGAACCTTTTAGCAGAAATTGTTTGTCCTGACTCATTCATCTTGCTTTATCCACTGTACTTCAGATACAGCAAGAACTTGAGACAAATTGCATTGTTTCTAAGTTGATCAATTAAGTATTAAGTTTTCAAAACCAGTATTAGCTTAATCTTACTCCCACTGGTGTCAGTAGCAGTTCTCACGGGGAATAACAGCTAGTACTGTATTGGCTTACTTGAAATTTACACTCCTAATCAGCTGAAGGCTGATTTTTTTGTGAAGGAGCTCCTTTTTTTTCTGAAGGAGCTATTCATATGGATGCATTTAAGTAAATGTAGGTTAACCTGGTGGAAATTGTGCCTGCTAATGCAAAATCTTTGTTGTCCTTAGAATTGTAACCTTTTTATTCCAGTCTGGCTAATGCTCACATTTGAAATATCATGTGAGATTATATTATTAATTGCAGAATAAAAGGGAGATAGTATAGCAAAAATGCTTCCCCAAACTGTCCAAGAAAAAAAGCAAATAAATCTTCCTTGATTTCATACTTTTTAAAAATTTTTTTGGCTCTGAAGATTATGCACGTGTTACTTTTTTATGAAAATATTTACTTAAGACCAAGGCACTGTAGTTTTTTTTTTTTTTTATTTGGTGGCAACTTCTATGACTTGATTTCATTGTAAACCACTTGTTTTCTCGCAAGGATTTAAGAGTTAACATACATCAGTTATCCTGTTGTCAGAATGTCTCTATACTATTTTTCTGGTTACTTGTGGCAGTACAATGGTAACAAATGAGAAAATCAACATCAAATGTTTTGATGATTTAATAGAAGACAATTATTAAAATGTACATCAACTAAAGCATTACTATACTAATGTCTGCTAACTGTCATGAACTGATGTGTAAAAGAAGTTTCTAATGGCAAAAATACCCTTTGCAAATTCTGTGCTCTTATTCTGATACTGGTTTCATATGACTCTTTAATTAAACAACTCACCTCAGCTGTCTTAGGTCCATAAATGTTTGCATTATTTGGAGAATATTTGCCACTGCAGGATGCTCCTCCTTGTGTAAATTGGTGTGGATCTTTCACCATTCCATTTTAAATGCAAAAAATGACTATGTGGGTTTGTGTTAGAATAATGTAAGTCTCCTACTTCCATAGCAGCACTCTTCATTCAGATTGGGTATGGTTATTTCAGCAATGAACATGACCCTTGTCTTCTGGGAAAGGTGATACACTTGTGTGGCCATCAAGTCAGCATCAGATGCTGGCTTGAAGCTTCAGGGAAAATGACAGCCATTATTTTACCATTATTGTTGTATTAACATTCACACTATTGTATTATCTTTCAAATTTTCTCTCCTATATTTTCTGTACATTACCTCATTGTAACTTTAGGGACGTGGTGACTTTATAATATTTATATAGCTACTTTAAGGACTTTGAGGTGTTAATGGAAGATTCTGCATAATTTATCTTCTTTAAAGAGTATGAAGTTGTCTCTTTTGATGGGTATAACTGCAGAAAATTTTGGAATACTTACAATATAAGGTATGTAATTGTATATTCAAAAAACCACATATATAGGCACAAATAACCTGAACTGAGGTATTTATAATCCTCAAATAAGTGTTTCCTTGCTTTTATATTCTTAGGTATGTGAATTTTTAATATTTTAAGTGTTTGACAGAAAGTAAAGATGTAAAGAATTCTTAACAACAGTGCATTCTTAAAATGGATCAATACAGCTAATAAATAAAAGACTGGATTACTTGTTTTATTTGCTCTGAAACTTGGCAAGTTGAGTGGATAACATAAGTTCTGTTCAAGTCATCAGAATATTAGAGTGGAGTTTAGTGATTTCCAAATCTTTGATTCACTTTGTTTTATGATCAAGTCTGCGTGCAGTTCTTTCTTAATTTCATTTAGTTACTACCTACAGTTTTGATGTTTACAAGGTTACATGACTTACATGAAGTCCTTTTGAGAAATACAGTTCAGTGGGTTTGCTTTTTAGCAGAGGCACCTGTGTGTCTGAGAACTGTGTGCATGTTCTTAATGTGGTATAAGTTGGGCGGACACAGTTTGATCTTTTTTTAATGACAACCTCACTACCTGCTCTGCCACCCCGCAAAAATCTAAATGATTTCCCTCAGTCGGCTTTCTCAATGTAAGTTCTCTTATGAATAAGACTTAAAGGTTGCTTTTGCAGCTGTGAAGTTCTGATTTATGAGGCCTTTTACTAGACTAATTTCAATACATCTTCCATCATATTCAGAGTTCTTAGTGATGCCATATTATGCCCAATTTATATATCTCTGTTATTAGAAATATCATAAGAATGTGTGCCTTACCTGGCACAATTTGTAACTCTCAGGACTTTTTTTTTTACTTTGTTTTGTTTGTTTCACATGCAAAAAGCTTTCCGTACTGAGGAAGGTGTAATCACTTATTGACACAAAATTCTCATTTTAATATCAGAGAACACCACTATTCATCTTAATTAACGTTAGCCATCTACACTGCAGTTCAGTGCAAGCCTGACACCTAACTGCACTTGTTTATAGATGTCTGGATGTATATATAGAATCTTAACTCCTACTCCACAGTCAGTACCATCTATCTTGGGACCTGTCCTGTTTACTATCTTTGTCAATGACCTGGAGAAGGAGGTGGAGCGCACCATCAAGTTTGTTGATGACACCAAACTGGGGGGTGCATTCAATTTGCTCAATTTATAGGGTTGCTATTTAGGTGGCTGTGAGGCTGGAGGAATTGTCCAAAAGTCAACAAGGACAAATACTAAATTCTCCACCTGTGATAGACTAAATCCCTTTCCCAGTATGGGTTGGGGACCGACTGGCCAGGTTGCAGCTTTGCCAGGAGGCACCTGGGGTCCTTGCAGACAGTAGGCTGAACATGAGCCAACAGTGTGCACTGGTGATGATGAAGGCTAACAGCATAGCAGGCTGTATCAATAGGAGCATAGTCAGTAGGTTAAGGAAGTGATTTTCCACCCTCACTCCCTTTACTTGGTGCTTACTAACCCACATAGGAATACTGCATCTAGTTTTTGGTCCCTTAATGCAAGAAAGGCATTAATAGACTGGAATGAGTTTGGCATGGAGCTACCAACCTACTCCACTCACCCTGTAAGGAGTCGCTGAGGGAACTGGGCTTCCTCAGCCTTGGAGAGGAGATGGCTTCAAGGGGACATAGCAGCAGCCCCTTAGTGCCATACAGGTTGGTTACCAATAAGATGAAGCCGGGATCTCTATTGAGGGAAACAGTGGGAAAGAAAGACAACAGTCATAGAGGGAAACACAGGAAGTTCCAGCTGGATAAAAGAAGAGTTACCATGAAGATAGTCAAGCACTGAAGCAGTGAACCAGTGATGGTTTAGAATCTTTGCCCTTGGGGGTTTTCAAGACCTGAATGGAAAACATCGTCAGCAACTGTGACTGAACTCAGTGTTTACTCTGCCTTGCGTTGGAGGTTGATCTCCAATACCCTTTCCAAACTGAATGATTTTTATGAAAGTAATTGCTTGCATTTATACAACTTTGTGTGTCCTAGGTGTTAATTTTATGGTAAGGTGATTCATTCTGCTGACTATGGATTACATATCTGTTGACTATAAAGAACATTTAGACAGTCTATGCATCTCTAGGTGTCTTCATATAAGTTTCTTAATCTTAAACTGAGTCTTATCTCTAAAAGTAGTACAAATCTAATCTGGGGAATTTAGACTCCCTCCTTTAAAGGAGAGAAAGACACCTCAGAAGAGCTTTCATCTCAGTTTTCTTTGCAAACTATTTTAGGATGAGATGAATCACTTCTAGTGCCATTTATTTTCTGTCCCAAAAGCCTATATTTAAAAAAGGAAGATCATGTTGAGTTTTCAATGTTTCACTTATCAATATGAAAATCTGTGATTTTTATTTTCAAAAGTGCTAAGCATTCCACAATTGCTTCAAAACATTCATATCTAAAAATCAAGTCCTCATTGTGTTCAACCCAAATAAATTAGTACTTTTTTATTTTGGAAAATGTGTGATAGAGTCTGAATTCTTCCTACACTGTTTAGTGTCTGAACTGAAACACTGCATACTGATTAACTTTCAAATGCTCACTCAGGTATTGACCTCTTTTGGAGAAAGTTGTTCTGCTCCAAAGACATAGCCTCTATACTTAAAAACAATTTCATGTTTCAAAAGTTTTGGAAAGAAAATAAGCATTGTTGTATAATCTGGAGACACAAAATAATTTGTCATTTTCCTGTTTCGTGTAGGAGAGGAAGACTTGGGCTGAGTTACTTGTTACTTATTGAGGGTGAAAAAAATAAACGGTATACCACAGCAATTTGTGACACTTAATTATTTGCTTCACTACACTACTTTGATTTGCTGAGCAATTATCTCAATTAGGGCTAGCTGTGCAGTTAGGGCCAAGTACCAAGTCAAACTGAATCTCGTATTGTGCTAGTGCTTGCATCAGATGGTACACTATAAAATAAAGATGTTAAATTCTGTTAGTTGCTGATTTCTTTGTTGCAGAAGACAAGGTATGTAGCAGCAGAAATCACCCCCATACACTGAAGGACAGAGGACAGTTTTGTGATGGCAAGTAAAATAGCAGGCGTGGTGTCATATCTTGAAATCCTTTTAAGCTCTACCACTTATTTATAGTATGCAGTACTGTCATCTGGGAATGGATCTGTGTGACTGTACACAGCCTGAGTCATTTGGGAGTTGATCTTCCAAGCCAGTAAGTGCCCTCAGTACCAGATGACTTTACCAGAAGATAGTTATCCTCAAAACTTAATAGAATCAAAAGTGTGTCCTCTCTGTACTTTACTCATTTAAGGTATAAAAATGCCAACTCAACAGCAAAATTTGTTAATGCTTCTTAACATACTGCAAAACTTTGAAGTATGTATGTTCAAGGCGTATATTTTTAACACGTATATGTGTCTGTACTCGGTGGCTAATAGAAAGTAGCTTTGGAACTAATTTGTCAGCTTATGAAAAGATTAACGTATTACTTTATGTAAAATAATTAAATGGATTTTTGTTCGTCCAGAACAGATTTTAATTTTTCCTATTTTTATTAGTTACAGCTTGGCTATTCAGAAACAATGCTTTCTTTTTTTGACTTGATAAATGTGAAGTACTATTAAAGAGACCCTTTCTATTTAGTGTGCAGAAGTTACATGGACTTCATTTGCTGTTACATAAAACTTTGCTCTTATACATCATACCACTCCTCCAGCAGCATCAAATCATGTTTAAAGTTGTGTGTGGTTTTTTTTTTTTTTTTCCAACTTGTATTGAAAACTATTTCAGTGCTGTTGGTACTCACTTTGTCTCACTTTGCTTAAAATATTACCAGTTTGTTTATCATAATTAACACATCTTTTTGATAATGTACATTGAAACTGTTTGCATAATAGAAGATTTTCATGTATAAAATTACTTGTTTTGTAGGCTGTTGTGAGAAAATAATTGCAGCTGGTGAGAACCTGCTCTTAATCCACAGGCCTTTTTGTTGACTGGGATGGGTTGGTTTGGGGGTTTGTTTACATTGATTCAGACTCTGGAGAGTCACAGTTTCTGTCACTCATTGATTTTTCTTTGTGTATTCTTTTCCAGTTTACCTCCCTGAATTAAATTCTTTTAAAAGTCAATCTTCAAGCTCATTTCTACTATGTGAAAACAAAAACCAACCCAAAACTAATAAAAAAAAAATATTCAGTTCCCTACTAATGAAAGGGATGCAGTCTGAGAGGCAGCAAACAGCTGCCCCGTGAGATTTTGTGCTGACTGGACAGCTGATAAACCTGTATTCCACAGCCAGGCTCAGCAAATGTTACCTGCTTTCATGTGTAGACAAACAACTGAGGAGCACAGGAGCCAGTGATACCATGGGAGAAAGCGGCCAAGGATCAGCAGAAGTAGCTTGGGAATACTGTTGGCAGGGGCAGGAGCAATGAGGTAGTAGAATACTAAAGGACACTTGCCCCAATACTTTAGGAAACCAAATTTTTTCAAACCTTTGTTTCTCAGTACTCTGAGAAAACAGTTATCAAATATAACCTTTGTTCTATAAATTCCTTTAAAAACAAAAACCATGCAAGTTATTCCAAGCTTGTTTTGCTATCTACAGTTTTATGCTGAAAATACGGGAAAATAAAATTTCACATAAACCAGAACTTTAATTATAAAGTGAATTTAGAATTATAAAATATTTATTCATAGCTGAAATCATATAGCTTACTAAATTCTGTAACCTACTACAGTATTTACTCTCTTTCTGTGACCTTCTGTACAGTGCTATGAGACCATTAAGGCTACATCTGAACTAGTAAATAGACCACGCCAGGGACAATTTTCTGTCCCAGAGCTTGACTGTTGTGGTGCAGCTTGACTTGCATGCTCATGACCAAACTCTTCCTTATACCCTAAAACTCGAGCAGTTATTTCCATGACTGCTGTTAAGAATACTGCCCGGTATAGGCCAAAATTGTTTTAGGAATCAGGTCTCAATTTAACAGTATTGATAATATACCAAGGCCAGTGTTTAGCTGTGCCCAGCCTTGTTTAGTTTACTAGTATACATGTAGCACAGAGGTCTGAATTCATACAGCTGGAGTAGTTGTTAGGAGAAGAGTATTACATCTTTGCGTTCAGTTCATTGTGCATTCTATAAATTTCCAATTCTAATTCCTCCATTCTAGCCATAAACATCCTAACAGATATTTTCAACGTGACGCCGGTAAAATTTTTGATGCACTAAATCGGTGGGGAGTAAAAGGTATCACCTATGCAGCACCTCTCCCATTGCCTGTAAATGAGGATATGGGCCACATTTCACAACAGGATTGAAATATACTGGAGGCCATGTTCATCTAGTATCTGAGTTTGAGATCAGAAGATGTAGCAAGTCAAACCTTTACAATAGCTGTAACAAACAGGGTGCTGTATCCTAAAGCTTTACAGGGCCAGCCCTCCAAAGTTCAAGACACACCTCAAGGCATCCTGAATATGTTGGTCTAATTTATCCAGGCCATATACTATTATATTTTTATTGATACTAGATTTTTATAGGAGGCTTGACAATTCATCCTAAACTTCTAAAAGAATATTATGTTGTTAAATAACCAGTTCTGAACTAAAGGTGCTGTTCACAGTTTATTTTTTTTTATGCATGTTATTGACAAAATGATAAAGAATACTGCAGTCCAAAAAAACACAGCAGATCCAAAACATGGACAGTTCTGGAATTTTTCTATTTCTAGATTAACCTGTATTTTATTATTACCAGGTTCAGTTTAAGTGTAATAGCAATAGATAAGTTTCTCAAGAGTCTGTAATTTACACCTTCTGCATTCCATGTAAATTCAGCAGTGTGGCATAAGCCTAATGATGTCTACAATACTATAAAAGTTGACCAGCTAGTTTCAAGGGGGGTGAGGAGTGTCAGAAAGTTTAAAAGGATCGGGGGAGGGAAAAGAAAGTTCTGTCAGGTAAGACCACTGTGGGATATAGCGTGGCACATCTACAGTGGCATACAGAGCAAATAAAGCTATTAATCAATGCCTAACAAAAATATCTCTGCTGGAAGCTAATTAACATCACAAAATATCTGCAACAGAAAATAATTTTAATGAAGGTTTGTCTGGATGCATATACAGTGACTAACGAAAAATGTTCTCTGAAGCTTTTTCACATCTGCTTCATAAGCAGGATCAGTAAAAGATTATATGTAGAGATCATGGCAATTGATTAGCAATGTGTGTGAGTAGGTTTGAAGCTGAGGGAGCCTTAGTCTGTTAACGCAGAGAATACTTTGCCACCTGTGGAGGAATATTTAGCATTGTTGGTGTGAATGAATCGAGTGCTGTTCGCGCATCTAGAAAGTGGGATGACAAAGCATCTTTGCTCTGTGTCAGTAACAATGAGATCCGAGCAGCTTCAGAGACAGGGAAAAGAACTGGGATTTTGGTTATCCTGTCTAAATGTGAAGAGGCTGAGAGGCAACTTCAGGAGTTTTGAAATACAGTCCTGTGACATGGATGCAGTATAAATGCCCATCTTTTAGGGAGGATAAGGGGTTATAAAGTCACTATTATGGATTGCTAGCCTGCCTGTGCTGAAACCATATGAGAAGCTGAGCTGTTCTTGATCATAAGGTGTTCTGTAAATTATTATGCACCAGCTGGCAATGTGCCACATGTAGATGGGTTAGGATCAACAAAAGGATATTTCCAGGGTTTTATTTGGGAACTGCTGCATCACTGAGAGGAGTGGAAGGGCGCTCCTTTTTGAAAGTGATAATACACAATCCCGTCTATATTATTATATAGAGCCTATGTTGCTCCCAGTAAAAGTGCTTTGGTGCTTTTTGGATCTCTGTTCAATCTGTATAGACAATATTATAAGAGCCCTACTCCAAAAGTCTTGTGATATGGAAAGTACTCAATACCAGAGAAAGGATTGTTCCTTCAATAAAGGATTGACCATGGAATATCTCATGCCTTCTAATGATGCTACAGGAGACATAACAGTAAAAGTATATAACTTTGCATTTTGTAGCAGAAAACTGCTATGATATTGTTGAACAGAATCTGATCATCACATTTCCAGCAAAATACAACAAAATAATCTGTGGGCAAGGAGTTTTGCAATTCACGAGAGAGAATGTTTTATACAAACAAATGTCTCATCCCTGGCTTACGCTTCATATTTTGTTTAAAGCGTGATACTACTAACAAAAATGACAAGAAAGCATTATTTTTAGATTTGAGATCTATTTTCTCACTATATATTCATTACAAGCTTATTTCAGTAACAAAACCACTTTTTATTGTGTTTTATTTAAGAGAGTAGAATAAATTGTACTTAGTGAGCTCAGCTCTGTTTCTTTACATGCAGTGTCAGCAGAGTGTCAACCAATTTCAAATTGTAGCCCTAGCGAGCAAATACACTGAAGGTTGATTGTATTCTTGACTGTCTCAGAAGGGACAATGTCAGTCATGGAAATTCATTGTTGATGCTGATGTGAAATAGGATCCAGGTTATCTTAGAAATCATAAGCAGAGATTTGAAACACTACCAGATTTTCCTTGTGACGTTTAACCTGTCTTTTCCCTGCCTGTCTTGCATGCAGTGTGATTTGAAATTAGTATAAACTGGAGTGCAGAAATTGTGGGCCCCTCCTAAGATTAAAAATGATGAAGGGGGGAGGAGGGGAAGGCAAACACGGAGGAGAAATGAGCAAAACTCCCTTAGTCTAAAATAAATACTAAAAAATGTTCAGGTATGTAACATTTTATACATTAATTTGCTGCTAAGCTAACTTCAGCACTGTCTTGTCAAATTCTTTGCTACCATATGATGTTACATTTTAAGAAGACTGGCAAATTTACAGCTCCTCTTTTTAGCTACAGGGTAATTCTGCACCTCCTACACTGAACTGGCATTGTACTGAAGCAGTTTGTCTTCCTGAGCTTCACTGATTTTCATGTTGTGTTTGAGAGTGAGGGTAGGTAGTTGTCTTATTAAGGGGGAGGGAGGAGTTGTTTTTCCAGGAGTGTTTGTTCAGTTTTAAAACCTGAAGTATGTTTAAAAATTTATACACAATTAGGAAAAGAATGTTTATTAGTGACTGCATAAACATAGAAGGAATCTCTTGATGAAATTCTGTACAACATAGACATAGACAAGAAGAAAACTTAAGCAAGTAGCTGAATGATTTCTGTTTGTCTTCTGTTACTGCTATTCTTCACTTTTAGTGCTGTATTTCTGAACCCTGGGTATATTAAGTATAGGGTGGCTTATAGGCAACACTGTAGAAAACTTTGTAAGACAAGAGGAAAGACCAGTCTTAACTGAAAGTGAAGTGTAGTCATACACAATGGAGAAGAAATGGTAACTGGATGTTGATCTCACTACTGTAATGACTTCAGCGAAGCCACGTTATTTTCTGGTGCGTCAGTTTCTATATATACAATAGAGAAACAATATGGCTCATATCTTCTGCATGGTATGTTGATTAATTAATAACACAAAGCTTTAGATATATTGAAGTAGATATTTTAAGGATAAAAATCTAAGACTATAAATAAAATTAGTTTTTCAAAATTTAGTGGAGTTTAATTATTAAACTTTTTGCGTTTGAACTGAAAGAAAAAGAAACTTAAAGGTAACATTTTCCTAAGAAATGTGCACATGATTTTGTAACCTGTGTTAACAGGAGTGGCAATAAGTAGGTTGCTAAAAGGGCTGAAGTATTGTGGCAGACCTTCAATTTATTATACAAACTGGCCAGCTTCTAACCTTTCTTGGACATAGAGTGACTAAATGTTTTGTCAGCGAGTTGCATGCAGAGAGCACATATTACCAGAGAGAGTTATATGCTAGAAGAAAGGGAAGGCTGGTTGGAGTACTTCTTGATGTACTTTCCCAACCCAGTGTCTACAGTTCTGTGAAATGCATATATTTACTTTGACAAAGAAAGTAACTTCATGTAATGGTCAGAATCTAGTAGTTTACCATGTATAGAAATAGTGGTTGGTTTTTTGTGTGTATGTTTAAACAGTGTTTTACCTTTAGTTAAGTGTTTTTGTATAGCTGGTGTTGCATAGATAAATAATATGACTAAATAAACTGTGGAAGACTCCAGTAATTGACTCTTCTAAATAATCCATATTTCCTGAAAAGGTACCACTTATGTACAGTATGAAGTTTTTTATCCTTTCATCTCTCATCTGGTAGTAATCTGCTTTGCCTTTCATTCCTGCATAAAAACAAAGGTAGCAGAACTTAGAGTCCTCAAACAGTCAGATGAGCTTATTTCCACCTTAAGAAAAACTTACTGGACTTACTTAAACTTACTGGACAGTGCTTCCACGAAGTACCCATTTCTTATCGTTTAATTTTATCTTATTTAATTTTCTTATACACAATAGTGATTCATGAACACAGGAGAGATTACTTTTAAAACACTGTGTGATATATCCTAGTTTAATGAAAGTTTTCATTTTTAATTAAATTAGAGGAAAAGGCTCCCATCCTTTTTCCTTTTCCTCAGGGGAGATAACATTGTGCCATGTTATTAGCAAGTTTCCCAGGGACACTTTTTAGCTTTGATGAATTTGTCATAGTCAAGGAACACTGGAAGCCGGTAGCTTGCCAGAAGGCATGCATTTTAGATTTATGTTACAACCACTGTATTTTAAAATTTAAGTGTACTGATAAACCACCAAGAAGGACATGTTTCTGGTTTAGATTTAGCTAGATGTTTCTGTTCTCTGATACCTATTGCATAAACCTAATGAACTTTAGCTTAGAGAAGACTAGAAAGGGAAAGGTACTGAGGGGGAAATGAGGGAGGAAAGGGTCATAAAAGTAGTCTTCAAACACTTAATTAAGGTACTAAAAAGAATTAAGTGTACCATTTTCACAGTGAAGAAGAGATGCAGTAGTGGACACAAACTGCATCAAGAAAGTTTCTGGTTAGTCTTGAGAAAAAAATCCTTTCTAACAATAAGGATAGAGCAGCTCTGGAGCAGATTGCATGAGGAATCCGAATTATTGATCCTGGTGGAACACAGATCAAATGAGTTATCTATCAGAAACTGCTGTGGCTGATTCTGTCTTGGGAAAACATTCTACAAGATATATTTTTCTGGGTTCATAAAGAAATCTTTAATGAAAAAGTCTCTTAATAAAAACCCTCAATGCTGGAAACTTGTGCAATAATTTGTACCCCCAAATGTGTTGGAAATGGGATTGAAAGCAGACATATTTCTAGATATTAACTGTGACTCTTACTATGGGTATAAGTAACCTAGTAATTGCTTTAGACTTGC
The DNA here is from genome assembly GCA_031468815.1 of Morus bassanus. Classification (NCBI taxonomy): domain Eukaryota; kingdom Metazoa; phylum Chordata; class Aves; order Suliformes; family Sulidae; genus Morus; species Morus bassanus. Next base: position 92,129,824 of record CM062569.1, read on the forward strand.
AGTTAGAAGTTGAATCTCTAGTGAATATTTTTTTAATAAATCTTAATAGCTTTCCAATCACAGCTGTCAGAATGCTTGTATGCTTTTGTGTGTTAAGAAAAAGGACAAGATGATGTCTCAGGAAAAAAAAAGGATTAAAATATTGAATTTGTTCTTTGTATCCCAATTAAATGTCTTGATTCAAAACCTACACTTGAAACTGAATTATTCTGGGAAATCACCTGCCGTATGAAACATCTTGAAATAAGGTAGGTTTTTTTCATTTCTGCTCCAGTACAGAACAAAAATATATTTCAAGGATATAAAACTTGACAAGATACAGCAAAGGTATTTTTTTTCTTCTGGACTATAGCAATTACAAGGAAAGGTTGCCATTACTCTAAAAACATAGATCTTAAACTGTATTTCCTTACCTCCGTTTCTACAAGTGAAAACTTGCTTAAGGATAAAATACAATATTAAATGAAGAGCAAAATAAATATATTTTTATTTCTTTTCAAATTATAGGCATAAAACAAGGCACAGAAGGAAAAAAAATTCAATTTCTATCTTTTCGAAAATGCTATTGTTACAAATAATACTAACTGCAACTGATTGTACAGAATTCTACAGTTCTTCTGACAGTAGCTCAGGTACTGTCATGAAGGTGTATACCAGGGAGATTTAACCCAATGTGGACCAGGTTTGGCCTTGCTATACAATAAAACTCTACAGTGTACATGGGCAAATAAATCAGTGAGCAAAGAATTACAGGATTCGCTTCTGGAGTTATCACAACCATTCATTTGATATTGTTCACCAACTGTTAGGGCAGCGCATTTTTAGCAAAATTATGCGTTTGACAGAAGGAAACAGCGGTGTGAACAAACAGTGAATCACTCTGGTCTGCAAGGCTGATGTTCAGCTGACCAATTACACAGGAATTACACAGGAGCAGAATTCGCTGGTCTTGTACATTCCCCACAATCTAGGAAAGAATATAGAGGAGAGAGGGGAAAAAAATAGGTGAACAAACGGTAGCATGAAATAAGCCCATAGTAGGTTACTTATAGGTGGTTATTTTCCCCTGAATTAATGAATTATATTCGAAGAGCTGCTTTGTCTTTTTTCTCTGTAGGGAGTTTCTACTTTCCTGTGTATAGGAAAAAATGTATTTTGTGGTTAATTCCTGGTAAGCTTCAGCCGAGGAAATGGACACAGAGGAAGTGCAGGGGACAAAGCTAGCATACTGATAAGTATGTTTAGGAACTTGATGTGTAAAGGTGTATTTCAGTGAACAATATAATTATTTCCACAAACATCTCAGTGTTGGCTATGTATATATAAATTGTCTCCATTAACGTAATATCATCATTGTTTTTGAGTAACACAAAACTGCATAGCACATCAGAAAAGAAATCAAATTAGTATCATATGACTCCTTCTGTTCATCTACCACAGCTGCAATTAATCTCCAGTGTTTAGAAGATATAGAAGACAATATAGGAATGTCTCCATAGTGCTGCAGCGTACAGTGCAGAAATCTCCAATATAGTGGCGGGCTAAGCCAATAAACCCTGCTTGGCCCAGAGGTTTTTGTGTAGCTCTGAGCCTGACCTGACAAACTCTGCTCAGAAAGTACTGGCAAAGTACTGGGGAGAGGAAAGGATCAAAGGACAATATCAAACTAAACTGTAATAATGCTTTCCAACCTAAGCTGATTTATTTAGAGCTAGCTTTGATCTCTTTGCACTCATAGTGTAAGTATAGCTACAGGAAGTTTTCAAACATCAGCAACTAGAAAACTCATCAGGTATCATACCCATTTTTTAGTGTTTAAAGGAGTCCTGAATAATGGATGTTTATTGACTGTTATGAAGTCACAACACAGATTGCTTATATAGCTGGTAAAGAAGACAAGTCTGCTATGGGAAATCTCAATACTCTTTATTAAAATAGTGTTAATTCTATATGGGAGCAAAAACAGCACTTTTGAAATTCTTTTGAAAGAAAACTCTGAGCATTTGGAATTCTCATTAGGGGAATAGAGTAAATGACAAACTAAGAGCTCATTTACTTTTCTTTAAATAATACACACCAGCTTGTCTACAATACATGAGGTCTCAGGTGCAGTTAATACTATTCCATAGAGCTAGTGTTAGTTATAAACTAATAAAGCAGTCTTGCAGAATAAGGAACTATAGATGAGAGAGAAAAACCCCACCCAAATCCAGCAATCAGCAACAGATCTTCAAAATGAAGAGGCTGAGTTGCTTGCTTAAGTGTGCTGTCTACTTAATGTTTTGTACTGGAGTAACACCAAATGCAGCAATCTGATTAATTTAAATGGCAAGCATGAACATCCTAAATTTGGTAGCTTAAGAAGAAAGTTGTAGTACTTCCTTAGCATTTTAGTTATTTATTTCATGGTTTAGGATTGTACTTTCCAAAACTACTAGTTTTTAGATTTAAAGAACTTCATGGGTTTTGTGCATTTTAAACAATGTAGTTTGGGCAGGCAAGATAACGGAAGAAAGTGTCTTGCAGAGAGGTGACTTAAGTAACCCTATAAATACTGTAGTGAAGATACCAAGTTACTAATGAATACAATGAATAGTAACCTACGTACTTGGGAGAAAAAAAAAAAAGTGATACATCATCGTATCAACCTGATGAAGCTACCTAATATGTCACATATGAGCATTGCCTAGAAACAGCTTGCTGAACATGCCCTTTTTTCTGGCAGTGTTACTGAAAACCAGATGAGCCGTAATTAAAGTTGGGTCACAAAGGAGAGAAACACTGGTTTTAATCATTATGCCACTTATAATCGTGCAAATTAGTAAATCAAATGGTATTGTGTGAAGGGCAAAAGTAAAACCTTTTCAGTGCAGCCTAAATCTGATAAACATTTCCTTTTAATTGTTTGGGTGAACTACAGACATATAATCAATTAAGTGCTCTGCTGAAAACAAACAAAAAGCCTAGTAACTTTCTCTGTGATTTGTATATCTTTACCGTGCTACCATAGCATTCACATTCCCTAGATTCTTTGCCCATGTGTGGGAGGGGAAAAAAAAAAAATCTCATTTTCCAGTCCTTCATTGTTATTTCATTACTAGTATGGTTGTTACCAACAATCAGTTCCAAACTATAGGACACATTATGAAGCCATCTTGTTGAAAGTAATATATAAGAACAGTAGATCACCATTGACAGCATCTTCGCGCTGGTATGCTGAACACAAGCCCTACCAACATCTTTGCTTTTTTTTCTGCTGGCAGCACAGAGTATTTTTAGTTACATGTTTAGATGACTTACAGGAAAAAATGCAGTAACCTTAGTTTACTTACATAGTCTTTCGGACTGTGGAGCACAAATACTGCACAGTGTTCCCCAGGGTCTTGGCCTACTAGTCTTCCAAATCAAGTGATCTTCAAAGGGTTTGTCCATGGAAGCCAGGGATCAGGTGATGGATGCATACATTCAGTTCTCAAGGATGTGTATTTAGACCCAAGATCTGTAAAGAACCTCCAGATGCTCTGAGCATTCACAAAAATAGAGACTGATATACCAACTCATCAAGAGAGGTATCTTTATCTGAGCAGATGTGATACACTTGGAATTAAGGTCCCTGTTTAATCAAGAGCTTGTTTCAACTCCCTTGAAGAAAACTCTCCAGAGTTATGTGTTGGTTATATTTCTAGGAAAAACAAAACCAAAACCTACTCATTTTGACAATTTGACAAAAAGGTCAATACTTCTTGGCTTTTACTCAGCACTTTCTAAATAATCCTGGAGATCAGACAGGTACCTAGAGGACTGGTCTCAGATACAGATATTTTCTTTATTGCTGGCAAGTACATTCACTCAGAGATTCTTGGTGCTAATCATGAAATTAACACATTGCTCTGTCTTGTCAGTCAGTCTTCTGAACTTTACCATTGTGGCAGTATCACTCTGCACAGTTTACTTTGACCAATGTAGCTGATGGAAAATTGCCCAGTGGTCCCTTTCAATCATCTGTTCTTTCAGCAAGTCTGCATCACATTCATATTTCTGAGTTGTGTCTGTGTTTGGTATGTGTGCACTGAGCAGCTCACTATGCAGTCCTTGTCCTGAGTGTTGGGGGAGATGTGGGAGTGTGCCATCTCACCCAAGCAGGCTGAAAGGAAACCCAGGCACATAAGCATGCAGAGTTCATCCACGCTGTATCCTTCAGCCTGGAAAACGAGGTGACCAGACCTGCATAACATGAACGTACCTACACATATGGTTTAGCATAGCCATGCCTTATTCTTGGAAGAATGAAACCGTGGGATGAAAGGCAATCTGGACTGGCAGAGCTGTAGGAAGAAAAGGTATAAACAGTGTGTGTTCCAGTAACCATTAACTGAGCAGAGGTACAGGATTGGGGGTTGGAAGGCTTTTGTAACCTGGAGGACAATCATACAGTATATCTGCTTTCAGTCCATGACCCAAGAAATTACTTATTGCCTTGTATTCCTCTTCTTAGAAGGTATAGCACTACACTTTTGTGTGTACTCTGATCAAAATGAATATTTCACTTCAAAGTTATGGAATCAGAGGATTAGGAAAAAAAGAAAAGAATATATATTTCTTATAGAAATAGTTTAGAACCTGCTGATGTTAAAAGTTTTCAGCAAATTTAAAACTGGAAAACTACTTGTCACACCATTTAGTGGTTCTAGTCCATAACCTTGTTTATATAGGATACTTCCTTACTGATGTTTATTTACACTTTGATCTGTTATCTGTAGTCTAGCAAAAGTTGCTTGTAACACGAAGTCTCTTTAGGACATGTGAAACTAGCCAATCCTTTTCAGTGTTATTTGTCCTGATATTCATGACAGGTTTTTTGGTTTGTTTGGGTTTGGGTTTCTTTTTTTTTCTTTAAAGTTATAAATGATGTTATTTCTAGTTAATTGCCATATAGATGCTGCAACTTTTATTCTTGTCTTTGGCAACAGATAGTTAAACTGTGTTCTTGAACTGAGTTTAACTTTTGAACATCTCAATCAGTTCCATATGTGTATTGCTTATTGTTTTCCATAGATAAAATTCATTTTAACATAAAAAAAAAATACTGGATTTGCACCAATTAACTCTATGAACCTTGTAATAATATATCCATTGCAGAAAACACAGTTTAGCAGGTGGACTGGTATCTGTCACCTTTGATACTGAATTTGGAACAGAAGTGCTATCCTATGTCATATTCAGAGAAGTAGCCTTATTACTGAAGTAATAAATGTGCCTATCTATAATAAGAAAAAGCTCTGCATCCACAAGTATCTGACGAGATATAGTTTGGGGTAAAAGCCAATCTTAGCTATTGTTTCTATTTTACCTATGAGAAACTCAGTAAAATTCACTTAAAACTGAAACAGATACAGTCCTTTAAACCATAACATGAATATTTAATTAAAATATGAATTTACAAGATTTCAATAGAAGTACACGGAATATCTTCATCAATGAACCTATCATAAGTTGCAAATAACTTGTTTTTGTTTTCAAGGATTTAATATTTTTTTAACTAAACCTGAATGTGAGAAATGAAAGGCAAGCATACAAATGTTTAGTATGTGAAATGCTGTATAGAAAGTGCTTTTTGAGCTATTAAATAGCTGAAATATGCTACTGTTGCATACAGATTTGCATATCCACTGCATTTGAAGAGTTCTAAATCTGTAAATGGTAATGCTAGCTGATGGAATCTGACGCAGAGAAGTCATATCTTGTCTGTGATTCCACCTACAAAGTAATGAAATCTATAACTCATATCAACTTCTTCTGAAGGCGCATAACACTCCTTATGCTGATCTACTAAAATGTGTGAATCGTGTTCTACTGGGATTTTACTGCTATATACTATATCACAGACAACGACTGAAAGTAGACACTGATATGTTCTGGAGAAAATTGTAATCAGAAGTGTTTTCTCTTGATATTTCATAGCATGTATCTTTGTCCTCTAACACAGTCTAATTTACCTTTCATTTTCCCCTATTTTCTAGTAACCTAGTTTAAATGCAAATCATACAAACACTTTTGTAAACTGTATAAAGTCATCGGTCTATCACACTGACCTATCATAGTTATTTTGTGACATTATTCTCAATCTAGGGGGTTCTTCCAGATGTTATGAAACCAGTGCAGAGACAAACACCACTGAACCACTAGGAAATTGAAGTGTTTTAAATACTGTTTTCATTCCACTGAACAGAGGTATTAAGTTAATATATAGAGAACACAAAATAGAGTAAAGCTCATTAAATTACACTTCTCTGAACAACCTTTTTGAACTGAAGTAGTCAGTAAGGGTTCTACAGAAAGATTATGTATGTGTTTCTGTGGATGACTGCAAACAGAAGACAGCTCATTATGCTTGTGCTCAGAGCTCATCAGATGTGAACTAGCTGTAGTTTAGAAGCTGTGTAGCTCTAATTGCATGGCCAAAACTGATTTAAAAAAAAAAAAAAAAAAAAAAAAAAAAAAGCCCTGTTTGGCCATCTCTATAAATGTACAATTAGCTTCAAGGAAGCATACCTCCAATCTAGGTGCTCTGAACTCCTGACCTATTCCTGTTCCAAAATTTGGGGTATCTAAATTACCTGATCTGTACCTCACAAACTTCTGTAGGCTTGTATATTTTTGCAAGTGCTGGCAGCTACCACTGTCCCAATAACACAAAGGTTCCTGTCACCCAAGCTCTAGGATTTAGAATGAATGTTTCTCTGTCCCACCTTTCTTGCATAACCTAGTTGGTTTTGTCAGGATGTGCCTGCTGAAACCAACACTAAGTGTTTTTGAATAATGAGATGGTGTTTAGGTCTGCTTTAAACCCATTGATTAAAGCCTTTGCTTGGACAATGGAAGATGGTATCACACCTCTTCCTTACAAAATCTTTTATCAGGGATTGGAATAGAGGTTATAATCATCTCATGTGCTAAATAGCCCTGAGATGCCCCTTATGTAAGGCTCTTAGCTCTTCTTGCTATGAAAGTGTTCTGGTTTCACACTTGGATATTTACTGACCCATACAGAAGGGTGCACATAGCTGCCTCTATGGTAAAGTGGATTAGGACACATATGTTAAGACTTTGTTTTGAGGTCTTCACAGTGACTAGATGCTCATGTAATACAGAACAGAGAGACTTTTTAAATTACTTTTAAATACAAGCTGTTCGGGTACTCTCTTGGAAGTTCAAATGCTTCATTTAATAAGGCAAAAGAGGCATCTGGAGATGTTTGTTTTGTTTTGTTTTGTTTTCCTTCCCATTATATAGCTGAGTGGCTTTGCCACTGAGTTACTTGAGTATGGGCTGCATTTTCACTTTTTGAAGCCGTTCTGTAAGAAAGGACTAGTTGGTGTAGCCACCTTATCCTAGACATGATTCATGGCTATGAGTCCGTAGGGGAGTGAGAAAGTGAGAACATTCATTCCTATCGCCTTTTTTTTTTTTTTTTTCCCCCCAGAAATTCTTAAGATTTCTGTCCACCAAGCTTAGGTAACTTCCTGCGCAGTATGCTAGCCTCTCCCGTACTTAACGTGCTAATCTTTCTCATGCACTGTATAGGATATTTAGGTGTCTTAACATATGACTGAAGTTTACAGTTGCCACAGTGTACAATGGCCTTGCAGTAATAAAACCAAGCCGTTTTTTTGAAGGTGGCTGTAAAATGAGTTTGATCCAGCTCTCACTGAACAGTGGTAATGCATATGTTAAGTCTGGATTCCAGAGTTCACCTCTGTTGAAAAACTACTCATTTGTCTGCCTTGTTATAACTCAGTTTTAAGTCCTGATGTTGGAACTGGCTCCTAAGTAGAGCCTGATCATCCGTAGCTTTTAATAAGTTACATCTACTGGGATATTATGCGGTATTATAGTGTGGTATACTTTGCAAATGTAATGAAGTCAACCTGAGACCTTACTACAACATTGCTCTTAAATCTGTGTTGACAAATGCATGGATTTTAAGAGTGTTTTGTGAGTTATAAATATGTGGATTAGCAAAGTACCTATTTTATACACTGAGGAGATTCTGACAACAACATAATAAACCACAAAGTGTCACTAATGCAATATGTATTATGGTCCTGGTCACAGTTTAGCAGTTTTTTTGTTTAACGGATTAGGCCATATTGTGTACATACTTCAATCCACTCAGTTTTTCTTCAGGTGATTTAGTAGACATTTACACTGCCTTATCTCTGTCTTCTTTTTTACTTTTCTTTTTTTTTTTTTACATCCAATTTAGTATATTTTTTTTCTTGGTTACCTGTGGTTGTTATTTGGAGATGGGAAAATTTTTTACTGCATGAAATGCTCATGAAATTTCTTTTACTTAAGTGTTATACCTACCAGGCAAACCTTGCAGCTGTAATATTGATATTAAGGACATGATGACTATTTTCTATAATACTAATAAGCTAACTGAAATATTGAGTAAAGTTTGAAATTGTCTTTCCCATATGCTTAAATCTTATAGGCAAATCAGTGAATTTGAAGCATGGAGGAATGAAGGTCATGTTGTCATAGTTTTGTGATGCCACACATAAAATATTCTATTACTACCTGAGTGCAAATATTGCTCTTGCAAGAGATTCTTCCAGGATCACTGCCACTGATGTCTTTCTTTATCTCGAAGTTTACTTATCGTGTTTTTAATTTAACTGCCAGTGCTTTAATTATATCATAACAATATCTATATGCAAATAACTAAATCAGTACTGAGTGCAAGTGTTCCAAGACTCCCACTTAGGACTGCCACTACAGTTCCTAAGGCATTGAATGTAATTCAGCAACATCATTGTTGGGTGATGGTCGTCTAAAAAGATTTGTCATATTTCTCTATTAATGAATGCTCTGTGAAGCTGAAGAGAAGACATGATTTTTCTTCAACTGAAGTCACGTACCTCCCACTCTTCTGAACCTAAAAGACATGCTTATAGTTCTGTAATTTTGAAGATTCCTTTTTCTTCAAATGCAATTCAGATGTGAATGACAAAAGATTTTTTTTTCTTGTTAGTGTCATCATTAACACAGACGATCTACTGGTGATTTTCTAGAATAAAGAAAGTCACCATTGTTTCATGATGAGTTTCTTGTTTATCTTTCAGAGAGTACAAACTGTGTCTTCTGATCTTGTGTTTCTGTTTGCCATAATTAGCACTTGGCCTCAGACAAAACTCTGAACTATTATATTTATTCTTTAACAGATCTGAAAGAGACATTAAATCTTATTTATTTCTAAAGGTTTGACAGAAAAATACGGGTTGCGTCACTGGACTTTTGAAGTTCACTTTGAACAGAAATTAAAGCTGCCGTTAATCTCCATAACACTGAAACTTAAATTAGCTAATCCTGCCTAAAGAGGTTGGAAAGGTTGCTGGAAAGTAGATAGGACTAATACTGTGTAAGAGATTAGATTATACCCTGAATTTGTTTCTTTTAAGAAACACTGATGAGTTGTCAGAAGCATTCCGATAGCTCCAAAAGTTGTGGCGTTAGCAGTAATGCCTGTCTTCTTTCCTCTGATCCTTCTCAAGTTAGTAACAGTCAACAGTAAGTTGTAGAGGGCTGCTATGCAGCCGGATCTGAATGGTGATACAAGTACTTTCCATGTGTGTAAGGAAACTAGAGACAAAGCATTCCTATGTTTTCACAAGACAAGAGAAATGAAGGCTAATGCAGAGATCATTTCATATGAGCAATGCACTCTTCTGTCTTGCATCAATATTGCAAAATCAGCACTTGGCAGAAAACATCGCTCCCCACTGTGACACTTTTCACACTGAAACTTGTTTCTCTAAGTACATAGTAATGTTGTATGCCCAATAGGGAGTCATCTGAATTTGGCAGAACACAGATCAGACTGAGCTTTTGTCATTACTTTTGAACTAAAGAAGAAAAGGTGAAGAATTATGAGCAAGTTACTCATGGAAATTGTATTGTATTGTACAACTTTATAGCTCTGTAAATTTGTAAAAAGTTCACAATCAGTTTATCTAATATTTTCCCTATAGATGAGCAGGGTGTGAATTGTCTTTCACAGAGAATTATCCTATTGAAGGAATTGATTTCTTTATTGACTTTAGGGTAGTACTCTGATAATTTCTTATGCCAGGTTCTTTTATCTCAGAAAAGTTTCAAATTTGAAGGAAGTACATTAGGATCTATAATTGGTTACTAATTTTTGTGTGGTTTTGTTTCTGACAAAAACAGTGAACAGGAAGGAGAATACAGCAGCAGATATGACTTGTGATGTAAATCCTATTTTTGGCCGTTTAATGAAGTAATCTATCAGAATAATAGCATAGTGACAGTCACATATTTTGTGATCAAGTTAACTTACAAATACAAATCACTTTTTTCTTGTGCTGAAGCATGTAAACAGAAAATGTGTAATAGTACCTGAGTCATCAATGCCTTAGTGTGAGTAACATAAACCTTAAGAGCTTCTCCAACTTGAACATTCAGTCCTAGTTATCATTATGGATTCCAGATACATGTATCTTTAATAAAGCATATACATTTTTTCTGAGGTCCCCTAAATGAAGCATTTATCAAGAGGTTTGTGTAACAAATAGGAAGTTCATTTTATAGTATATTGTATGTGGGGAATCAAAGACATTGGGATTGTTAAGCCATTTCAACATCAACTGCATAATACCTGTGTCAAATTGTAAATTAATCTGCTGTAATTTCAATAGTGATACCAGTAACACATGGGACTGCTATTTATGTTATCATTTCTGCTTACATCTGGTGAAGATAGGTGTAGGTGTAGAAAAGACTAACAGTCAGCCACTGCCTTCTAGTTCTCAGTCTATCTCTGCATCACATCTAAAGAGAAGTAATCTTGCTGGTTGATCATCAAATACAACCTCTTTCAGAGCAAAACAAGTGTTCATTTCAGCATGCAGAAATTGGAACAAGTGTGGTAGAAGGCCAGGATGGATGAACATAGAGCTCCTGACTGACATCTAACACAAAAAGGAAATATGAAGTAGGTGGAAGCTAGGACAGACTATTTGAGAAGAGTGCAAAGATGTTGCCCATGCTCTTAGGAATGGAGTCAAGAAGGCCAAAGCTCAACTGGAGTTGAAACTAGTGAGGGACCTGAGGGGCACCCAGAAGGGCTTCTGTAAGTGAACCAGCAGCAAAGAGGAAGCTAGGGAGAATGTGGGTCCTTTGCTCAGTGGGACAGGGGACTTAGTGGTAAGTGACAGGGAAAAGGTTGAAGAATAGAATAGGATAGAATAGAATAGGATAGAACAGGCCAGGCTAGGCTTTGGGCATCGATCACCTCTCTAGGAAGCCTGTTCCACTGTCTGACCACCCTCTCAGTAAAAAAATGCTTGCTAATGTCCAGTCTAAACCTCCCCTGGTGCAGCTTTGAACCATTCCCATGCGTCCTGTCACTGGATACCAGGGAGAAGAGCTCAGCTCCTCCCTCTCCACTTCCCCTCCTCAGGAAGCTGCAGAGAGCAATGACGTCACACCTCAGCCTTCTTTTCTCCAAACTAGAAAAGGCCAAGAGCCTTAGCTGCTCCTCATAAGATATTCCTTCCAGGCCTTTCACCAGCTTTGTTGCCCTCCTCTAGACACATTCAAGGACCTTCACATCCTTCTTAAATTGTGGAGCCCAGAACTGCACATAGTACTCTGGTGAGGCCGCACCAAACTGAATACAGCGGGGTAATCACCTCTTTTTGACTGGCTGGTTATACTGTGTTTGATGCACCTGAGGATGTGGTTTGCCCTGTTGGCTGCCAGGACATACTGCTGACTCATATTGAGCCTGCTGTTGACCAGCAGCCCCAGATCCCTTTCTGCAGGGCTGCTCTCCAGCCACTCCTCTCCCAATTTATCCTTGTGCCCAGCATTACTTCATCCTATGTGCAGAATTCAGTATTTAGACATACTAAATTTCATTCCATTAATCATAGCCCCAATGCTCCAATCTATCTAGATCTCTCTGCAAGGCGTCATGTCCCTCAAGAGAGTTAACAGCACCTCCCAGTTTGGTATCATCAGCAAACTTGCTAATGGTACATTCAACTCCTGCCTCCAGATCATTGATAAATATATTGAACAGAACTGGCCCTAGAATTCAACCCTGAGGAACATCACTTGTGACCGGTCGCCAGCCAGATGTAGCCCCATCCACTACAACCCTTTGAGCTCTGCCCTTCAGCCAGTTCTTCACTCAGCTCATCATGTCCCTGCTCATCTCACAGCTGGACAACTTGTCCAGAAGGTTGCTATGAGGCACAGTATCAAAAGCCTTACTAAAATCCAGAAAAAGTGTATCTACCACCTTCCCTTCAACCTCTAGGTGGGTGATCTTACTACAGAAGATACTCAAATTAGTTAAACATTATTTTCCTGTTGTGAACCCATGTTGTCAATGCCTGATGATTGCAGTGGTTCTCAGTACTCAGTGCCATTTTTGCTTCACTTTTCACTGGTAAGTTTTGCCCTTGGGCTTCCCAGGTCCCTGAGACAACTAGCGGAGGCTGTGGGAGTGAGGCAGTACCTATAGTAGAGGAAGGTAACAGGGGTCATTTAAACCAGCTGGACACACACAAGTCCATGGTACCAGATGGGGTGCACCTGAGGGTGCTAAAGGAGCTGGCTGGTGTTATTGTGAGACCTACCATCTTCAAAAGCTCATGGCAACTGGGGGAGGTTCCTGATGACTGAAAAAAGGCAAAAACCACTTTCATCCTCAATAGGGGCACAAAGGATCAAAGAAACTGCCAGCCTCACCTCAGTCCCTGGGAAAGTTGAGTAATAAGTCCTCCAACATATGAAGAACAAAAAGGTAATTGGGAGCATCCAGCATAGACTTATTGAGGGTAAATCATGCCTGACCAACCCCATTGCTTTCTGTGGGGTGACTGACACTGTGGACAAGGGAAGAGCAATGGATGTTATGTATCTTGACACTAGCAAGGCCCTTGATACTGTCTCACATAGTTTCTTTATTACCAAATTGGTAAGATATGGGCTAGATAGGTGAAAACTAGGGTGGATGGACAGCTGGCTGAACTACTGGAATGAAAGAGGAGTGATCTGTGATGCAAAATCCAGCTAGTGCCCAGTAACCAGTAGCATTCCTCAGGGATCAGTACTGGGACCAACACAATTAAATGTCTAGTTTAACAATCTGGATGAAGGGATGGAGTGCACTCTTGGCAAATTTGTGGACAATATCTAGTTGACAGTGCCGGGGTAGCAGCAGTTGGTCTTCCAACAGAATGACCTGGGCTAGCTAATAAAATGGACTGACAGGAATGTCATGAAGTTCAATAAAAACAAATGCAGTCTTGTATTGAGGATGGAACAACCCTATTCAACAGTGTAGGCTGCAGGCTGCCTGACTAGGAAGAAGCTCTGCAGAAGAGGGGGTGGGAGCACTTGATGTATGAGGAGAGACTGAGAAGGCTGGGCCTGTTGAACTTTAAGAAGAGAATGCAAATCGGAGACCTTATTGCTGTCTACAGCTACCCAATTGGAGCATGCAGAGAAGGTGAAACAAGGATGCATGGAAGTACACAGCAATAGGATAGGAGACAACAGATGGAAGTTGTAATGTGGAAAATTCCAATTAGATAAAATGAAAAAAAATATTGCCATGAGGGCAGTCAAAAGCCGGAATAAGTTGCATGGAGAGGTTGTCCATCTTTGTAGATGTTCAAGACTGTACTAGACACAGCCCTGGGCAACCTGATCTAAATAGACCTACTTTTGGTAGGAAGTTAGACCGGATGACCTTCAGAGGTCCCCACTAACCTGGATTATTCTGTCACTCTATGATTATTTCATCATTTCACATTGACAGTCATTGTCTGCATTTTCTGCCAGAATATAAATTTTCCATTTTTTAATTTACTTCATTCACAGGCAAGAACTTTTGAACAGTGAGATAGTTCGTCCTTCATTTCTTAAAATGTTATTGACAGAAATGTAGTGTTTTTCCAAGGGTTGGTCTCAGTCCATATTGGAGATACTGGCTATTATAGTGATTTTAACACAGGATCAAACTATGTAGGTGCTCAATTTGAGACTATTTAGATTTGAGGCAGGAAATGTTTACTATTCAAAATAAATGTGTCAAACATTTATCCATGAAACTTAAAGTTCCTTTTGGTAGTGGAACTTTTCTAAGAATTGAGTGTCTTTTTATAAATAATTTAAGTTCAAGAAAGGCTACTCTTCTGAACATAACTTTTCTGCCTTTTTATTTGCAGAAAATATTGAACAACTAACTGTATCTTATTGGACCTGAGGTTGCTTTTAGAAATTTTGTGTTTATTGCATATGCTTTTTAGCATATATAAACTTCATTTACTCAGTGTTGTTTTTCCCATGATGTCTTGTGGAATCTTTGAAGTAATCAAGAGTTATAGAACTCTGTGCTCTAAAACTTACAGTTTGAAAAATCACTAGTCTAAAGCACTGTAGATATTGTCCATAGAGACAGCTTAGCTGTTGCTTAACAACATCACTTTGTTCTCCTGATAGGCTAGAAATATTAACACTACATATAATTTCCTCCATGACATATTGGAACCATTTCTATCCCAGTTTAAAGCAGTAAGTAATATCTGGCACAGTTATTTGTTACTTAGCTAGTGTACAATGACAAATCTTAGCAAAATGCCCAGTATTCCTGAAATGTTTCAACTGAGCTTCCTTTGGATAACATATGGTGTAACTTTTAATGTGTTGCATAGATTCACAGAAGTAGCATTATTGTTTATATCGAATTTACTGAGGTTTTTATTGTCTATTTGCAGTCTTGCAATTTTCAGTAATCAGTGTTTAAAGGTCTCATCTCTACCCATTGAATCACTTGAGCAGTGCTTCTTCTACCTTTAATATCCCATTTTTGCTATAGCTGTTGCTGACTCAGCCTGACTAGCAACAGTTGTGACTTCATATTATGTTAGGCGTGGTTCAAGTTGGGAGTCCAATGCAATATGTAATTGATCTTTTTGCAAAGTGCTATCAAATAATTCATTTGCTACATTTCCAAATTTGTATGCAGCTAAAAATTCTATTAAAGTAAGGATATTGATTCACCTGGTTTCTGTCCATTTTCACAGACTTTATAGCAATAAGACATAATGTATCTTATCAGGACAGAAACATTAATTAAGGCTGGGAGAACAGTGTCATATTTCTCAGCAGCCAGAAGAAACGTAGACCTCTCTAAGTTATATATATATATGTGTATGTATGTATATATAATCAGAGAAAAGTGTCTGTTTTCAGAAATGTCTAGCAATAATTATAGGCACAGATATAGTTAGGGGCAGTGGAGATACCATTTTCAGCATTTTTCAGGTATATTTTTAGCAAGTTTATTTGATGATTACATAGCAGTTGATGTGAAGCCTGGCCAAAGCTACAGTAAATGAAGATAGTAGACCAGACACCCAAGAAAGGTGAACCTTTCCTGAAGGATTTTCTCTTTAATTCAGTATTGATCACATTGTGCTGCTATGGAAATTAAACTAAAATATAAAAGAATAAGTAATTCCTCCACAGCCTTTAAAGAAAACAGAGAGATCATAGGTGTTAGAAGATTCAGGCTCCTCTTCTTCT
This sequence comes from Morus bassanus, assembly GCA_031468815.1. Taxonomy (NCBI): domain Eukaryota; kingdom Metazoa; phylum Chordata; class Aves; order Suliformes; family Sulidae; genus Morus; species Morus bassanus. The sequence goes on from CM062569.1 coordinate 92,145,451, forward strand.
CATCATTTTCTCATTCTGCCAACAAGACCTCAACCATGCCAGCAAGACCTCAACCCTTGTCATGAGAGAGCAGACTTCAGGTTGCTCAGGGAACTGCTTAGTAAGGTCCCCTGCGGAAAATCTTTTGAAGGTGCTGGGGTCCATCAGTGCTGGTCACTTTTTAAGTACCACTTCCTAAAAGCACAGGAGCAGGCAATCCCAAAGTGTAGGAAGTCAAGCAGGTGAGGCAAAAGGCTGGCTTGGCAGACCAGGGTTATTCTTCTAGAAATGAGAAAAAAGAAAGTATATGGTCAGTGGAAGCAAGGTCAGGCGACACAGGAGGATTATAGGGATGCTGTTTGCCACTTCAGGGAGGAAATTTGTGTGGCCAAAGCTCAATTACAGTTGAAGCTGGCCAGTACTGTGAAGGACAATAAGAAGGGCTTTTTAAAATACATTAATGGCAAAAGGCAGGCCAGAAATAACATTGGCCTGTTGCTTGATGAGAATGGTCACCTCACAAATGGGGACATAGGTAAAGCAGAGACATTTAATGCCGCCTTCGCCTCGGTCTTCAACACTGATGGTGGGCTCTGGGACCCCCAGAGCCCTGGGCTAGAGAACCATGACTGTGGGAATCATAAACTCCTAATAAACCCTGAACTTGTGCAGGACTTGCTGCTTCAGCTGGATCCATATAAGTCAATGGGGCCTGATGGGATTCATCTGAGGGTACTTAAAGACCTGGCTGATGACATAATGAGAACTCTCTCAATGATTTTTCAATGCTTTTGGGAATCTGGAGAGCTCCCAGTTGACTGGAAGCTGGGAAATGTTGTCCCAGTCTTCAGGTTGACCCTGGTAACTATAGGCCTGTTAGTCTCACTTCCATGCCTGGTAAAATTATGGAGAAGATTATTTTGGGAGTTACTGAAAAACACCTGAAAGACAACACAGTATTGGGTCCTAGCCAGCATGGGTTCACGAGGGGAAAGTCTTGCCTAACAAATTTGATTTCCTTCTATGACAAGGTTACCCACCTGGTTGACCAAGGAAAACTAGTCGATGTGATCTTTTTGGATTTCAGTAAAGCTTTTGATACTGTCTCACAGTATCCTCCTGGACAAAATGTCCAGCATACAGCTGGATAAACACATAATGCAATGGGTGAGCAATTGGCTGATGGGTCGGGCTCAAAGTGTCACAGTAAATGGGGTTATATCGGGCTGGCGGCCAGTCACCAGCAGGGTTCCACAGGGATCCATCTTGGGGCTGGTACTCTTTAATCTCTTTATATATGACTTGGGTGCAGGACTGGAAGGATTACTAATTAAGGTTGTTGATGACACAAAATTGGGAGGAGCTATTGACACTCTGGAGGGCAGAGAGGCCCTACAGAGAGATCTAGACAAATTAGAGAGCTGGGCAATCACCAACTGCATGAAGTTTAATAAGGGCAAGTGCCAGATTTTGCACTTGGGGCACGGCAACCCTGGATGTACATACAGACTGGGGAACAGGAGGCTGGAGAGCAGCCCTATGGAGAGGGACCTGGGGGTTCTGGTCGACAGCAAGTTGAACATGAGACAACAGTGTGCCCAGGCAACCAAGAGGGCCAACTGTGTCCTTGGCTGCACCAAGCACTGCATTGCAGCTGGTCAAGGGAGGTGATTGTCCTGCTCTACTCTGCGCTGGTGCTGCCTCACCTCAAGTGCTGTGTGCAGTTTTGGGCACCACAGTACATCAAGGATATAAAGCTACTAGAGAGTGTCCAGAGGAGGGCCATGAAGTTGGTGAAGGGTTTAGAGGAGAAACCATACAAGGAGCAGCTAAAGTCACTTGGTTGTTCAGCCTAGAAAAGAGGAGACTGAGGGGAGACCTCATCGCAGTCTACAGCTTCCTCACAAGGGGAGGAGGAGGGACAGGCACGGATCTCTTCTCTCTGGTGACCAATGACAGAACCTGAGGGAATGGCAGGAAGATGTGCCAGGGGAGGTTTAGGTTGGGTATTAGGAAAAGGCTCTTCACCCAGAGGGTGGTGGAACACTGGAACAGGCTCCCCAGAGAGGTAGTCATGGTGCCAAGCCTGATCACATTCAAGAAGCACTTGGACAATGCCCACAGACACATGGTGTGAATCTGGTGTTGTCCTGTGCAGGGACAGGAGTTGGACTCGATGATCCTTGTGGGTCCCTTCCAACTCAGGACATTCTATGATTCTATGATCTTTTTATTTTAACTCATATCAACATAGACTGGGGTAATGACACTACAAAGTAGAATTGAATATATTTCATTATATGTTGCATGAACACAAACTGTGTGTTGCACTTCAGGTAAAATAAAAATAAGGAGTTCTCAGGATGTAGCTGGTAGTTAAAACATTGTAATTTGGGGGAAAATTGGTTTTTTGCAAGTCACAGTATAGAATTCAGTTTCATATTATATGGTAATATAACATGAAAATCTACTGGTTTATTCCCACTAGCAATTTATGTGTTTGCTTTTCTGAATTATGGCTTGTTAACTACAGCATGTGTTACAAGAGACAAAAGCACTTTTGGTAAATCTATACTGTTGTCCAAACCCAGCAAACCTGTATGCCATCTCTCTTTCCTGAGAAATTGCCTTTTCTTGTCTTCTGTTATATCTTTCATGGAGAAGATTTTTGATACTATACATTTTCCTGTCTTGATTTAACAGAAAACCAAAAAATGACTTTATTAACAAAATTTATTAAAACAAGGAACAAAACCCTCAGAAATACAGTATCATTGATTGATTATGTCTCTTTATTGGAAGAACTCTAGAGAGTGCTGAGGCCTGCATTACTTGTTTTTGTTGGCAGGGTCCCCTGAAATAAGTCTTCACAATGAGTCTAGAATGTCCTGTTCATGGATTGTTCCAGCATTCGTTATTGTTTCTTAACAGGTTGTAAATCAGTACTTCACAATTTCTTCTCTCCTTTTTTTCTTTTTTCCCCTTGATCGTTCATCTGTGTTTCTTTCAGTCTGTAGACCTCAGTGATGCTGTAATTTGGAGACATGCTTTTTATCATTTAATGAGCTATACCTTTTGGATATCTACCTTTTAGTGATACTGTAACAGCTTTATGCAACTATAAAGAATAACATTGGATTTTTAATAAATAATACTAATACTAAGAAAATATTATGTTTTACCAGAATTTATGAGTTAGCTGAAGACAGTAATGATTGAAACTTGTCATTTGATGCTTGTTTTCTATAGAATTGATAATGATACTAATTAGTTTTTACAGCATAAAAAATCAAAGGAGTTCAGAAACTCTGTAGCTTTTTCAATATTAAAAATGAGGTATGCTGCTATAATGAGATGAAAAACATTACACCTGACCATTTTGAATTTTTGTCTGGATAAACAAAATTATTCAGATTTTTGTCACAAGTAATGGCGACACTGGGGTTGTAACGAAACCATGAAAAACAGACTTTGACTGTGCAGAAGACCCATAAACATATAAACAGTGGACTAATTTAGTATTATGGAGAAAAAGCAAAGGATTTTTTGGCATTTTTTCTGAAAAAAAGTTAAAAAAAAAAAGAGAAAGGAGTTTGTTGGTAGTGCGGACTCTCCAGACAGTTGGCAGACAGAAAAAAAAAAAAAAAAAAAAAAAAAAAAAAGAGTGAGGTAGCTCTCCTTTTGGAAATAGTGTCACTGAATTAACAGAGTATGATAGCTGAGATGCCAGTGATGTTACTGTCAACATACTGCTTCTGTTTCTCAGGCTATTTTGAAAGACAATTGGTCAGTTGTCTGCACATAGACACCTGTTGTGCCTTTGAGATGCATTCAGTGATGCTGAGCTCACAGGAGGCATCTGTTGAATTGGGAGCACAACATGCTGATACAAGTTAAAAGATCCCTGTCTATCTTCACTTTGAGTAACCTTGTACGCATCTGTGTTTATAAATGGCGTTCCATACTTTGCTATTTATATGCAGGGAAACTGGGTTTTTTTTCTTTGTTTTCAGGACATTTTGTGACGGGTGACTTGTAATAAAAACTCTGTAGAACAAATTAGTTTTTTATTGACACTTCTACAACCCCTGTGCTTTCCCTGAGGAATGTTTTAACTTACTTTCATTTCGTTCTTTTGAGGATCAAGAAGAGGCATGTGCTGTGGCAGGCTTGCAGAAGCTAAAAACATTAACATTTATTTATGTGTTCAGCATAGATATGACTATGTTCATCCCACAGGTACAAAACTGAAATGGCTAAGCCAGGAAGATAGTTGCTGTAGATTGTTTTCATAGTTGATGGAAAAATACAGAGAATCACTCAATCCTAACACCTGAATCATGTTCTGAAGGTGCTTTTTTCCCCCTCTCTTGATTAAAAAAGTGCCTAGGATGACTTTGACATTCCAGTTAAGTGCCTACAACCATTAAGGATAAACAAGGACTATATTACCCTGGAAAGAAAATGGTACTACTTCCAATGCCTAAGAATATAAAGCATCAAGCTAAGTCTTGTTACATATTTATTTACTTACTCTATATTCTCTGCATTACCTTCCCCATTTTCATGTCATAGTATCTTTAAGGTATCAAATAACTCAAGACATTGGCATCTGGCCACACGCCAACGACACTGCCAATTATTGCTCTATATTGGTGAAATATATGTGGATAGCTTTTTGTTACATGTCCATAAAGTATAACTCTACTCTGTGGACAGTAAATGATAACTTTTACAGAATAGTAATTGGTGGGAAAAGAAAATTTTCAGTTCTCCTGAAAATATATTTATTTTCATCCTTGCAATTAATTGTCAAAATTGTTGAAAACGTCTTTCTTTACTACAAAAAATACATTTAAAGTATACTTTTCCTTTGTAAGTCATTTTGGTCTTTTTTATTTGAGTGACATTTGAATGTAATGCATTAATATAGATATTCATCCTAATTTTGATGTTAGCAGCCCAGGACTATGCAAAATTATTTATTTTCACTAATTTAAATTCATAGTTACTGTCGGTTTTATTTACAAAACAGATACTTGCATGTACAAATAGGTAAGGAAGTGCTACATTTTGTGGTCATAGTTCTATATTTATGATGGTCTGCGATATATTTTTAGTTTGGATGTTGACTTTAAGGAAATCTCTTAAGTTTTAATGCCTCAAGGTTTTAAAGTTTGTTTGTTTTTTTTTTTTCTTTTCTTTCCCCACCACTGAAATGCACAGTCATAATGCTTAATTGCTATACATTTACTTAATCTCCTAAAAAAACCAGTCATGTAAGCCCATGTGTAAACTCTTATACTGTCTGTACAAGTGGGTTTCCATCACCAACAGAAAGACAGCGTGAGTGTTGATACACAAAATTGCTACCTAGGTACTTTTTCAATGGGATTAGACAGACTGAGTCTGGATCCATTCCAAAGTAGCACTTTGAAGTCCTGAAGTCTATTAGAGCAACCCAGGTTGTATGTCAGCTTTTCAACAGCTCGCTATTAAGATAAATAATGGAACAAAAAGCATAATCGGAGAAAGGACATTAGTAGGAAAGAAAAGTTAAAAATATGGGGTAATAGCACATCAAAATATTCCCCCTCCCCTTTTGAGAAATAGATTATTATTTAATATGTAGGTGTAGTTTGTTGAGAGGAAAGCTACTGGATTTTCTAATGGGATAAACACTTTATAGTACATCTTACATACTTTTTTGGCATTCTTACACTAATGTTTCTAGTAGCTGTTTGCAGGTATTTTTAATCTGTTCCAGTCTACCTTATTAAGACATTTTTTATAACGGTTAAAGGGGGTAAATAGAGACTAAGGGAAGCTTAGCAAGCCAAAGAAACTAAAGCAAGTTATAGTTCTCATGCTATATAAATGTGAGTGGTTTGAAACATTCCTAAAACTTCACTAAACTGTTCAGATTTTATTTAAAATTCATTAGTTTGTCTAGCAAAGATTCTTCTGTCTCATTCTACAAGTCATTTGGTATCTGATTTATTTGTAATGTATGCATATTATGTATTATGTATCTACATATATCTACATGTATATATGTATATTTAAGTAGAATATATGTATATATTCCACTTAAAGACTGTGGAAAAGTAGAGAGAATTGCATATTTGCTGTGTCTCCCCTAAGACCATGCCTCTCCTCATAGTAACTGCACATTCAGCGAAGAAATTTCTGGAATATAAGGCAGGGTGGGCTGAGAATAAGGGAGAACAAAAGAAAGAAACAGAGATATGCAGCACAAGCAGAGAATGGGAGACCTGAGAACAGCAGGCTTGAGAGGCTAATCCTCAGAGGTGATAGGGAATGAGAGAGGGATCCAGAGGAGACTCTGCACACATCATTGCAACACACTAAGCCGTGGAGTTGTACTGCAGCAGCCCTGAGGGACAGGGTAGGTTCTGCATGGTTATAAACATATTTATGTGGTCAGTCTCAATTCTGAGTTCTCTTGTTGGAGAAGACCTGGGTTCTAATGCCTGTGATAGTAAAGCCTTCCTCCAGAAATTACTGTTTGTCAGCTTGGGGGTGCTTGATTTAAGGAAAAACTGCAGAAACATTGGCCTGAAAATCCTGGATCACTTACCGCTTTGTCACAGCTTATTTCAGGAGGGATGCGTTATTAACTATTGTGACAGAGGAAGCAATGATTCAAGTCTTTCTAGTTAAATACAATTTTGTTTCCATTTAGGTCTTTATAGAAAGTATTTATAATGATCTAATTCTAGAAGATGCTATCATGCTGTTTTATTCATAATAAGAGAAACATAGAAGTGAATATTATGGAAATGTTGTTTAAAGTTCTGTTCTTAAAGCTTGTGCATTCAGAATAACCCTATAAAGCTTGCACATTGGGAATCCGTCAAAAATTTCATGTATTTCTCTGGGTTTTCTTTTTCCAAAACAAACCATATATTCTCAGTTTAGTGTTGAGATTAAAGGAGAGTGATGAATGATGCAATATGTGTTAAAAGATGTGCTTATTTTAGCTAAAACAGCACAGTATGGCATTTACAGTTGTTGAATTTTAAGACTTGGATTCTACTAATGTTTTGCTTCACAAATAAGAGGGACTCCAGTATGCATCAAGAATTAAACAGGGTGCTGAAAACTTATGGTACCCTTTCGTCGCAGAAAAATATTACCTGTTCTTTATTCAAAAAATTTTAATGTTACTTAGATTTTACTCCTGACAAGATCAAAACTAAGCCAGCATACTTTTCAGTGATTACATCAGTTGTTACTTGTATAGAAAATAATATTGGAATGGAAGATTAAAGTGCAGGATTTATTTGGACTGCTCAAAATTGAAAGTTCAAAGTATTACAGATATGTAGATAGCACTAGTTTTATTCATTGCTTTATGATTATTCAGTTTTTCAAATACAGCAGTCATAAAAGAAAGACTGGGGATACAGTGGGCCCGCTGCTGAATGAGGTGGGTGCCCTGGTGACACAGGATGCAGAGAAGGCAGAGTTACTGAATGCCTTTTTTTGCTTCAGTCTTTAAACAGTCTTTACTGTTAAGGCTGGCCCTCAGGCATCTCAGCCCCCAGAGGTGAGAGAAAAAATCTGGAGAAAGAAGGACTTCCCTTTGGTTGAGGGGGATTGGGTCAGAGATCGCCTAGGCAAACTGGGTCCTCACAAATCCATGGGCCCCGATGGGATGCACCCACAAGTGCTGAGGGAGCTGGCAGATGCTGTCACTAAGCCACTCTCCATCATCTTTGAAAGGTCATGGAAGACAGGAGAGATGCCCGAGGACTGGAGGGTAGCCAATGTCACTCCAGTCTTCAAAAAGGGCAAGAAGGAGGACCCAGGAAACTATAGGCCAGTCGGCCTGACCTCCATCCCTGGAAAGGTGATGGAACAGTTCATCCTGGAGGTCATCTCCAGGCATGTAGAGGAGAAGAAGGTTATCAGTAGTAGTCAACATGGATTTTCCAAGGGGAGATAGTGCTTGACCAACCTGATAGCCTTCTATGGTGGCATGACTGGCTGGGTAGATGAAGGGAGAGCAGTGGATGTTGTTTACCTCGACTTCAGCAAAGCTTTTGACGCTGTTTCCCATAACATCGTCATAGGTAAGCTTAGGAAGTGTGGATTAGATGAGAGGACAGTGAGGTGGAGAGAGAACTGGCTGAACAGCAGAGCTTGGAGGGTCGTGATCAACAGGTCAGAGTCTGGTTGGAGGCCTGTAACTTGCAGTGTTCCCCAGGGGTCTGTGCTGGGTCAAGTCCTGTTCAACATATTCAGTGACCTGGACGAAGGGACAGGGTGTCCCCTCAGCAAGTTTGCTGATGATACAAAACTGGGAGGAGTGGCTGATAACGCCAGAAGGCTGTGCTGCCATCCAACAAGAACTGGACAGGCTGGAGAGCTGGGCCCAGAGGAACCTCATGAAATTCAACAAAAGTAAATGTTAAGGTCCTGCACCTGGGGAGGAACAACCCCATGCACCAGTACAGGCTGGGGGCTGACCTGCTGGGAAGCAGCTCTGCTGAGAAGGACCTGGGAGTGCTGGAGGACAGCAGGTTGGCCATCAGCCAGGACTGTGCCCTTGCGGCCAAGAAGGCCAATGGTATGCTGGGGTGCATTAAAAGGATTGTGGCCAGCAGGCTGAGGGAGGTTATCTTCCCCCTCTACTCCACCCTAGTGAGGCCACATCTGGAGTCCTGTGTCCAGTTCTGGGCTCCCCAGTTCAAGAAAGTCAGGGAACTACTAGAGAGAGCTTAGTGGAGAGCTATGAAGATGATCAGGGGATGGGATCATCTGTCTTATGAGGAAAGGCTGAGAGACTTGGGCTTCTTTAGCCTGGAAATGAGAAGACTGATGGGGGAATCTTATCAATGCTTATAAATATCTGAAGGCTGGGTGTCAAGAGGATGGGGCCAGACTCTCTTCAGTGGTGCCCAACAACAGGACAAGGGGCAATGGGCACAAACTGGAACACAGGAAGTTCGACCTGAATATGAGAAAAAACTTCTTTACTGTGAGGGTGACAGAGCAGTGGAACAGGCTGCCCAGAGAGGTTGTGGAGTCTCCTTCCCTGGAGACATTCAAAACCCGCCTGGACGCGGTCATGTGCACCCTGCTTTAGGTGTACCTGCTCAAGCAGGGGGGTTGGACAAGATGACCTCCAGAGGTCCCTTCCAACCCCAACCTTTCTGTGATTCTGTGATTATTGCTTGTAAGTACGATGGTGATTTCAACTGAATTCCTGACATCCCACTCTAGGATTCCCCTATTACCTTAATTAGCAAACTCAAGCAGAAGAAATAACACAAAGGGACTTGCTTGTGTCTACAGATACCGGACTGCATGTAGTTGAAGTAGTAACACCTAATTTGCACTTCCATTGTGCATACTGTATGCATACTTTTTCTCTATTTATATGGAGAAAAAGGTCTTTTTAACACTGTCAGTCATTTGTAATTTATATTTAAACGCAGCTGCTGGTGTTGATCATATTACTGTTATAAAAACGTACACCTGATGAAAACTTCCTGGCTGGCTTGTTGTCTCTTAGTGATGTGCTTGAATAATACTAACTTACATGCATACCTTGGCACATCTGGACTTTCTGGTCTTCTGTGAATCATTCCAGTAATTCATTAATTCTATTAAAAATATGACAAGATACGACATATTTGCAAACAAAATGAGAGTGTTTTATCATCCTACAGGTATTTGCCAATTGCCTTATAATAGCAGTCAACATAGTGTGAGACTGTATAACTTGTAACACAAATGCCAAAACAGTAACAAAAAAAGGAAAACCATATTTGAGAAACTGTTGACTTCAAGACCTGAGGTAGAATTTTGATTACTTATAGGAAAAAATGCTTTAACTTCTAAAACTGCAGTGATGTTGTTTTGGAACTTTATTATAAAGAAAAAGTGTGTTATCAGTTTTATTTTCTTTACTGAAGAAAAGAAAGTCTCTTACAAAAATAGTAAATAATGTTTAGCTCAAGATGGTCTGCAAGCGCAGCTTCAAATGCTATAAAAATGCAAACATAACACACAAAAATAGAATTTTGTTCTTTGTATCTGAAAGTGCCAGATAAAATCACTGGTACATTAGAAAAGGAACTGGCAGAGGTATAGGTTTTTTTTTATTTATTGTTTTTATTCTTGTAGCTCTCCATCTCTCTAAAACTGCAAATACATAATTAAAGTTTTATTTTATTAATTTGCATGTATTTGGTGGAATGGAATTTGTATAAATTTGTTCATATTATCTGTGGGGATTTTTTTTTGTAGTTTTTTTTATTAGGAACAAGACTTTTTCTGTTGGTCTCTATGTCAACAACTTTGAATCTACTGAAAAGTTTCAAACACATTCAGCAAGGCTGTGGTCCAGTTTTGCTCACAAATCCAAAACACAGCACCATGTGGGCTGCTCTGAAGAAGGTTATCTCCAGCTCAGCCAGACCCAGTAAAGTGTTATGGATATAAAAAGATACTGAGTTTTTATGTTTTGTGAAAATTGGTGAGTGGGTACAAAGACCTCATTCTACTCTGCAACTTCCTGAACAATATTTCTTGCATGGATTAACAGGGTATAGGAGGCATGGTGGTGTTGTGTTGATGGTTGGACTTGATATTAGAGGTCTTTTCCAACCGTAATGATTCTATAATTCTATGAAAATGCCAATATTTTAGGAAGCATATTTTGTATTTTGAGTTTAAATGTAGGCTTTCCTTTTCCACATCGTTGTTGTTGTAACTGATAAATTAATTTAACATAATAAAATTGTTAAACACACTAATCATTTGTAATTACCAGGGCAGGTGAACAAAAAAGGCTGAAATGATTTAACAGATTATTATCTCTAAAGCAGTAGTTCTGCTTGCCCAACTTTGAGTCGTATGTTCCTGCACCTTCCCGTGCATAAATTTTGCTTATTCTCTCAGTGAACCATTCAGTTTTCCAATCCAATGGGAAGCTAAGCTAGCAAAAGTCTGAAGTGTGACTTGTGTTGGGTCCAACACAGTGAAGAACTGCATGGCCAGGAGCTGGCAAAGGTGGGCTGACCTTTTTAGTATCAGCAGGCTGTTAGATTGGTCTATGTTTAAATGAGCTTGTTTAACCCTTCTTTCTCTAGCGTACGGAAGAACTAGCAATGCCAGGTAAACAAATTGCATGATTTTGAAGACAGAATAGAGTTAACAGTAGTAGCTATACAAGGAGATGGCTAGATAAAAGGGTGATGACAACCACACTTAGATGTCCCAGATAACCAGGTTCCATAGGCAGTCAATACAGCCAGTAGAGAGAGAGAGAGAGCGGTCCCTCCAGAGGGTGATTTGAAGCATGTACATTCAGATCCTCTGTAGCATGCACATTACGATAAAAATCACTGTCTAAAGGAAACTAGCTCTCTTTTGCTGATACAGGGAGCTTAAGGAGACTAACCTCCTAACTTAAATGTCTAAAAAGTAGCTTGTGTGATATGCTCTCAAATACCTCTGAAAAATTTCAAACTGAATAAAATTAGATCTCATAGGAAAGAATAGGAAATCAGAATCTGATGAATATATGTTCAGAAGAATAAAGAATCTGAATGAGCTGGCAATGCAAAGTGATATCCGAAAGCACAGACAAAGATTAAGAAATATAATAATCTTAAAACACACATTCTCCTTGTGCCAAATAAATGTGGTCAGAGAATTAATTTTTCTAAGGCAGTGCAGCCACAAGCCTTTCTTTACTAGAGGATATTGTTGCAATCCTTTGGCATCATTAGCATTTTTACCCCTTTTCTGCTGGAGATTTAACCTAATCATACACTTGCATTACTGTAAAAGGAATAGGTAGGAAATCTTTGTCACTCTGCAGTTATACACCTAATCTTTACAATGTGATTGACCAAGAGGAGACTTAACTGAGCACTCGTGAAAAAATGGTCTGTGATTCAGGTGGTGTGTAAAATGGTTTCATTGCCACTTACCAACAAAGCAGTGATGGTGAAATTTCCAATAACCTTATTGATTTTGAAAAAAAAAAAAAAGAATCTGTAATTTGCACAGTAAAATATGGCAGAATGTGTTTCATATTTTCATTAAATCTTTTTCTAACTAACTGCATATTTTCACACTCCCTGTGTTATGTATTTCAAAATCTTGGAAAGCAGATGTGTTGAAAGATGGTAACAGTAATCAATAACTGTAAAATGGAGGAACCCTATGAAGCAGACCAAACTGCTTAATGTCAGATGTGACTGCAGCAGGTTTTACTTCAATTTGTTTCATAGATACTATCTTCCAATAAAGATTTAATAAATTAATGTTAGCAATCATATAATAACAATGTTAAAATTACTAGTTATAAATAATATCAGTGGGATTTTTTTCTTCAAATGAAGTTAAATTTATCAGTAAAAAGAGTATAATCTGATCACAGATAGCAAAATAAAGAACTTCTTAGTCTTAATCCTATTACTTTGGAAAACATAGCTTAATTTCCCTTCTTCAGTTTCCTGTATATAAAACTAGAAAAAAATATTAATTTTCTCCATCCTCACAGATTTTTGAAATGTAATTAATGAATATATGAGAACTAATATATACATACTCTTTATTTTTTGATGTACAGAAGAACTATTACAGTAGGAAAAACTCATCAGAATACATCAGTTGCAAAGATTCTGTGTTGTACCCAGGTCTCTGTCCTTGCACAGAGTGTATTATGAAATGAAATTACAGCTTAGTCCAAACATTTGCGTTTAATAATTTGGGGTGGGGTTTTTTTTTGATTTTTTTTTTTTTTTTTTTTTGGGTCTAAGCTTATCCTGTCCTTCCTTGGAGCAAAGTCATAATGCAGAATTTAAGATAGTATAACTTCATATGTAGTTTTCAATGCTCACAATAACCAGCCATAGAAAAGCTTTCAGGTCTTTTGTAAGGCAGCCATTCTGTGCTATGCATCAGTCTCAAGCAAGGATTAGGCAGGTTGGTTCCTAAATTAATAACAGCACCATGCACAGTCAGCAAGGAAGGACAGATGTTTAATTTGGGTGAATTGGATTACCACTGAGAGATCCATCATAGTGTTTACAGGAATTAAGTTAAATAGCTAAGCTATCATCCTAAGCCCTGTTTCACAGAATTTTTGGGTGGAGAAAGATGGCTATGTCAGATCTTTCTTAACATGTGAAACTAAACAGGTTTGATTTTATTTAAAAAGTTTTGGATTCTTCTTTTTTTTTTTTTTTTTTAAACAACGGAAGAACAGTTCTAACTATTATTTTGATGTCTGAAACTTTAAAAATACTATTTTTCATTTAAAACTGTTTCTGCAAAACAGCAACAGCTCATCTTTGCAACTTCAGAATTGGTGTGGAAGAGTACTATACGAATTTTTTGAATTGTTAACTCCATTTACTTAAATCCACATATTTAAAAATATCATTGGAGCATGCTAGGGAAGGATTTGGGAGAGGAATACCTTGGAAATTTAAATAGCTCTAGGAGTGTACAGCTCAAAAAGAGCAAAATAGCACAACAGTCTTTTATTTATTTGCAGGGGATTTAATTCTGCCTACTACCTGGGCAGTCATTTTCTTATTCTTCTGGAGTTAACAAAGTGATAATAATTAAACCTCACTTTTAATTCCATGATCTGCTCATCTGTTCTGTGGCCTAGAATACATATGAGTTTCCAGAATATGTGAATTTGAAAGACATCGTATAACTGGAAACTAATGAATATGGCTTTTCTGAGACACTCTTATTGAAAATCACAGAAGATAACAAATAAGTTACAGAATCATGTAAAATAAGTCTGCAAGGGAATTGAAGAAGTTAGCTAGGCCCTTCTATGATCCAAGAGAGAGCACTGAATATATGTGCTAGGAAACACTTACCTAATCATTTTTAAATTCACAGTCTCCTCAATCAGCTTTTGAGTATCTTCTGTATGGAAGGGTTTTCTAATATCTTAACTGTTCTTACTGTAATTTCAACTTAATTCTTCCTGTTCTGTCTACACTCACAATAAAGACAGAATTATTCTGTCTCAGATTTCTGTGTTTCTGGAAATTGTTACTGCCTTCCATCAGAACTGCCTTCTTTGAGACATGTAACCACAGTTAATTCACTTTTTCTTTGTATTTTGTAGATGCTGTATTCTTTTCCTGATTTGTCAATGAGAATTCCATGTGAAAAGATGTCAATGCCATATTAGAGTGAAGATACAGGGCATTTACTGTTTGTTTCCTATGTACAAAAGTTTTTGCTCTCTGAAGTAAAGGAAACTGTACTGCATGCAATGCACTTGTAAAATTACTGGCCAATGATTAGAAGTCCCGATTGAATTTTGGACTTCACTGTCTTAGATGCTGTATGAATATATATTTCAGAAAAAAATTTGGTTCAAAGACTGAACTAAGATGACAAAGATAAACAAAGAAAGAGAAAACCAGACAGACCAGGGAAATTATGTGCCCTACATTGTGTATCAGGTCGGAGCAGGACTAGGAAGTTTCAAGTGAGCTGGTCTGTTAAGCTGTTATGCACTTGTAGGAGGCAAAGGCAGTGCTTCCAATCTGCAGCTCTTTTCAAACTGATAGGATTGTCTTCTCTGAAGGATAAATAACAGCAAAGATACATAGAGCTGAGTTAATGTTACTGAGATAACCTTAACATCTGCCTTTGCTTTTGGCTTTCTCATAATATTTGAAGTACGCTGCAAAATTCAATATACTTTTGCTCTCTTCCTTGCTTTTTTAATTTGTTTTCTGAAGGTGCCAAATGATCAGAAGATGATGAATAGCGAACAGTATGGAAACAAAACTTCTAGATCATATTTAATATGAGGAAAAATGTTCCACCAATCATTATACAAAATGATTTTTAAAATATGAGAGCACTCTTCCCAGGAAGTAGAGGAGGAATAATAAAGATATATATTCTGGGGATAAATTATTGTCAGATTGCTGCCAAGAGCAGTGCAAGGGACACCGCTGAGAGGTGAGTGGGGCAGGATTCAAGCTGGAATGCTGAGCTGTGCAGCAGGACAGAGAAGGAAATAGAACTGTAGTCAGGAAATGCAGAGAGTAGAAGGCAGAGGCAGCCCAGGGTACTTAGAAGTTGTACTGTGCCCTGTCAGAGTGATCACCTCTAATCCTATAGAGAGGTATTGATATACCTCCTGGCAATCATGAGATTCCTATTCCTCTCTGATTCCTGCATTGTGCAAACAGAGCATCCTTCCTAAGGCTCCATCTTTTACCATCTGCCCTGCTTCTTTCTGTATTCTCTGCTACACTCTCAGGGAGGTGCTGACAGCATTTCACAGAAATATGCTTAGAGAAAATACTTCTCTGACCAAGGTTGAAAAGGCAAGGAGGGAGTTTGGATTGGTGCCAGAAAGGAGAGTACTGTGATTTTAGCATAGACAGTTACTGCAAGATACCTGAAGTTAAATCTTTTCACTTTCCAGCAGGCTTTCTCAAAGGACTTATTTAAACAAAAACATCTAAGCAGAAATGGATGTCTTTAGTGAAAGCAGGATATTTATGTTGTTGTCCTTTCTACCAAGCATTTTTCTCTCTTCAGAGTTCACAGGGGAAGATCACAAATCCTTTGATGGGAGATCGCTTACTATAGAAAATGCAGGACATGATGCTAGAAGGAAACATGTCCCTTACTAATCTGAGCACGTACTGTGGCAGGGTAGATCCAAGAGATTATTCTAGATAAGACCTGAGTGTCAAGGTATTAAATGTTTGTCAGAAGACTGCTGCAGTTTTCTGAAGAGTAATGAACCTATGTTTCCTTCCACATTACAATTATAGCAATTTGCACTGTGGGAACCCTACCTACTTTTTTTTTATTTGGTATGTGGCTTTCTTATTTTCCTCTTGTTTTAAAATAAGTACAGTATCAATATGAGTTTTTAGATAATTGCTGTATTTTTCTTTATGCATAGCTCTATATTTTCTGGGGGTGGACTGATTTTTGCATTGGTTTGAATTTATACAGCACTTTAAGGTTCCCATAGAAAGTAGGTACTATAAAAACGATAGTTACTATGATAGGAAAATCAAACAAAGTGGAATTATTGTGTCTTCACTTTGTTTTCTGTTTTAATTTTAAATTGGTGAAACCACAAAGCAAGATTGGGGGAGATTTAAAAGGCCCCTGAAATAGCAGTCTTTTACACAAAGAGCTGTCATCCTTGTTGGCATCTGGAGTTGTGAATTTATTGAATTGATAAAAACTCCAAAATATGGCTTACTGCCAAGTGTTAGCAGTAAGATGTGGAGCAAACCAGGCATATGCATCTCCCCTGTGGTATGATAAAGACTATAAAGTTGAGGTCTTATCCACCAGATCTGGGCCGTGTCCTAGGAGAAACAGTCTGTAGTTGAAATGTGGTTAGACCATTATTCTGCAACTAACACTGTTGTTGTCATATCTGAATAATAAAATATTAAAATAAACCTAAGAGGAAGAGGTTTGCAGCACCAAATTTGTCCTATTTTTAGAAAATATCTGTCTGAATTAACAGAATTCGTTATGAATCTTTTTTCCTCACAATGTATGTGTATATGAGTTTGTATTTTAAAAGGTTAGTTCTGTGACCATGCAGAGGTAAGAGGAAAAAATGATAGAAAAAATTGACTTTTGCTTCTTACACTTTATGAAAATTGCAAAATTTTCAAAATTTTCATTGTAATTTCTTGACACTGTACCCACATTTTAAGCAGTTCCTTGTAGCTCTCCTTTCATATGAAAGAAAATCTGTTCTATCTAGAGAATACTAACCACTGATTTTCATATGAAAAATTGTCATTTTAGATACATTCAAAACTCCTTATTCTGTGCAGCCTCAAAATACAGATTTCTTAATTCTTTCTTGCCTTTTCCCTTATGAAGCGGAGACATCTCCTCACAGCAAATCTTTAAATACCTAGTAATGTTTCTTTCATTTTGCTTGAAACAATTCTGAAGTTTGAAGCATCTAAAATGTCAGTAAAGATGCTTGCTCATGATTATGTTTTAAATCTTTCATAATTTGCATCTACAATACATGTGACAGAAGAATTCAAGCTAAAAAGAAGCCCGTAGGCTCTTTAAGAGTACAGATGAATGAAATTTATCTGAAGGTGTAACATGGTCATTGCTGATTGTTGATTATGTGTGCCCAGAAAGAAATTTCCTATAAAAAGATGCCATGAAGTGATTTCAGAAAGTATAACGCTATTTTAGTCAAAGCATGTTTCTTTGTCTCAGCGTTTAGACACAGAGATCCTTCTGGATCTTCTTTCTGTTGCAAAACAGTTGTAAAAGGCAGACCATCCTTTCCAATAGTAGCAAGTTTCCTAGACATAGAAGTGCAGGCATCACAGAAGAATACAGAGAACAGGTTCCTTTAATAGTATCAGCTTCTGTAAAATCCTGCAAAGGCAGAAAAGTTCAGGTCAGTAGGTTATGGACATACAGCAGCTTTTTGCATATTTTCACATGCAGAGATTTATATGCTGGATTTATATACAATCCTTTCTCTAGATAAGTTATATAAATCACCCATTTCTCCTCCAGATCGAAACCCATTTGCTACGTCCAAATAATGCTACTGTTCCTTGGAGGGGTAGTGTTACATTATTTAAGCACTGAATGAAGCAGCTTTTGCTCTTAAAAGGACTGTCTCATCTTCTAACCTGGCTTCCAAAGGAAAGAAGGTTATTCTTTACAGGTGGCTTTCAATATCAAAATACAGGTGAATTGATAAAAAAGGAAATACAGAAAAGAGTGGAATCACAATGAATTGTCATTATAACTATCAAATCAGACTGTTTAATCTGTTTATCGTTCCTTTTCGCTTTTTAATATCACTCCTTCTTTATAGCCAAGTGTCATGGTTTAGTCCCAGTCAGCAACTAAGCACCACACAGCCGCTCACTCACTCCCCCCACCCCAGCGGGAAGGGGGAGAGATTCAGAAGAGCAAAAGCAAGAAAGCTCATTGGGTTGAGATAAGAACAGTTTAATATAATTAAAATAAAATAGTAATGGTAGTAATGGTAATGTTAACAATAATGATTATGATAATAATCATAATAATGTTAATGATAATATAACAAAAAAGAAAATAATGAGAGAGAGGAATGAAACCTGGGGAAAAGAGGGAAAAGAAAAAAAAAAACCACAAGTGCTGCAACCGCTCACCACCTGCTGACCGACACCGCCAGCCCCCGAGCCACGATCACTGCTTCCCCCAGCCAACTCTCCCCAGTTAATATACTGGGCATGACGTCACATGATATGGAATATCCCTTTGGCCAATTTGGATCAGCTCTCTTGGATGTGTCTCCTCCCGGCTTCTTGTGCACCTGGCAGAGCATGGGAAGCTGGAAAAGTCCTTGACTAGTGTAAGCACTACCCAGCAACAACTAAAACATCAGTGTGTTATCAACATTATTTTCATACTAAGTCCAAAATGCAGCACTATACCAGCTACAGTGAAGAAAATTAACTCTATCCCAGCTAAAACCATGACACCAAGATACAGTTAAAATGAAAACTTTATTTTGAAAGTGAAATATGTTAGAATTTAGATTAGGTTTCTTACTTTTCTGTGTAATGGATTGTTCAGTAACATTGAAATTTTGCTGCTAACAAAAGGACACAATAACATGGTTTGGATTTTTATTCTTGCTTTATCATATTCTGTACCTAAGTCAACCCAAAATATGTTTTCATTTCTGACTGAATTCCTTTTGTTGTTCTGGTTTATGTGAACTGAAGACAATGCCAGGAGTAAGCCTAATGTGACTGTTCACATTTACAGTAGCAACAGGCTTGAAAATCACACATGAAATGCTCTAGATCTATGGTTTTCATTATAAAATACCTGAAGAACATTGAAATAGTGTAATCATCTCAGGAGTCCGCAACATGCTTATAGTTTCAAGGATTAACAATAACTCCACATGACCAATTCATCATCATTTACTTAAGTTAATTACAATTATGTTACTGGGTTGTGGCAATTCAGATCAAATTCTGTTTCTCTATATCTGCTATATCACATATCTGAAAAAAGCACAACAAGTATGCATAGTACTTTATCAAGTGCTGCTAAGAAAAGACTGCAAGAAAGATTTTAAATACAGAGAAGTCACCCTTGAAACAGTCACATTTTTTATATGGCCACATGATCTGTACTAGAATTCCTGAAGTTAATATTTCCTCCCACACTTTGAACTGCTTTATCTAATGATTCACCTTTTGTAGAAAATGCGGACTTATTTTACTTTCTAATGGTATAATCCTGAAAATTAAATTTTCTCTAGGTATTTTTTCCCTTTCAATCAAGGCATTAGAAGGTGTGAAACACCAAGCTTCAGATTTTTGAAAATGCATGATGGAGATCAAATAAATGCAAAGATATTGTACAGTGCAGCTTATACTGATGAAACTGATTCTTATATATTTTGTCTTTCAAGTTCTTACTTTAAACTTTGTATTTTTCTCTTCATTCAGAGGGCTTTCTGATACATAGTAGCACAACATATTTCTAAATACTCAATAGATAATTGAAACTAGTCCAGTATGGACTGCAATAGCCTAGGGACTGTCTAACCCTCAACACCTATGTCGGCACTCTTTCTGTGACTGATCACTGAATAGTGTGCATCTGGAAAGCTGAGCCACAAAGCACTACAATTCTTAGTAGCGTGGTTTGGAAGGACAAATAATCAGTTTTACAACCACTTATCTCTAGTTCCTCTTTTAGAATCAAGATGACACTGGCAGCTGTGTGAGTTAGAGTAGCCCTTGAAGACTACATGAGCACACCACTGCCTAGTGCATCATGAGCACAAAGATCATGTAAAGCTAGCAGTGATTTGCATCCCAGTCCTTGCATCCCTGTTTGCAGACAGCGATCTAGGCCATTGTGTTTGGTTTCATGAAAAAGGACTAAATCAGGTTTCTAGTCATTCTTTAGTCCTAACTAGGGCCTCTGCCTGGATTAGATTTTGTTTGACATCTTCCTGACCCTGTAGTACAAGAGTTGTTACTGAGCATAGTGTCATGGTCCAAGCACAATGGAAAACTTGATAAAGAACTTAGATGAAAAATATTTTTTAAGTGATTAAACAGCTTAGTTCTGGATCATCTTTAATACAGGCATGGAGGTTCTGAATCTTGGAAAAACAACTGTCCGGTCAGCTTTAATTGTTTCAGTAGAAGCTTATCCATTCAATATTCAGCATATCTTGTTCAAAATAATGTATTAGGGCAATACTAGCCATATTATTTTCCAGTTTGATTATAGTTTTATATAAAGTTGAACTTGTTAAGTGTTATGTGTGCATGTAGTTGTTTCTCAACTATAGAAAAGAGTAATAAACTAAGAAAAAATATTAGAAAGTCAGTACTCTGTGTTAATAGGTATTTTATTTAAATGTGTATACATGATACAGATTAAAAACATTATTTCCACCTTTGAAGCATGTTCTGAACATTTATGATATACTGTCTGCTTGTGCACTTTAGATTGCCAGTTGTTTATATGAAATAATAGTTGAGAATCTGTTTATTTAGGTTCTAGGTACCTACAACTCTTCAGAAGTATTGAAAAAATATCAAATATTTTGTCACCATTGTCCGGCCTTTTTCTTGTATGAAGTATTGAGATTATAAGAAATGCATTATGTTGGTAAATGCTGATATGTTTGCATATTTTAGAAGTACAAATAAGTGGGCTATCATCAAATAGGACGTTACTGAAAATCCGCAGAAAGCTAATGCATACACTGATAGAAGTGTGACAGACTGCTATTGGAAAGAAAGAAATAAACTCTTTGCCTCTGACTTCCTTTTTTTTTTTATTATTTGACTATATTTTTGTTTTATTTGCGGTTTCATAGTAGTTCACAGAGTCTGGGAAACAATAAATTGTCCTTCAAGAGAAAGAACATGGTAGCAAAGAACTCTCAGATACTGCTTTCCCCTGTCTGTGCATCCATACATGTAATGCTACTGTATCCTATAGCAATTGGTTTCTGTTAGTAAGCTACAAGCTGTCTTGTCTGCCATTGTGACACTTTCTTTTGAAAACATGAAGATTTCTTTATTCCCTGTAGATTTTTGTAATTGTTTGTTTATTTGTCTGGAGGGAACAAACACACGGGAAGGATAGCCTTGCATCATCAAGATGTTCCTGTTAAATCTTTTCGCTTATCCGAATTCCAGGCAAAAAGACCTGCTGTCATATGTTGCATTTATGCTGTTTCTGTATAATGGCAGAATGGTTATTGCCACAGAAAACAGAGAGTAATATTTAAAAAGGAATTTATACCCCCTCTGTTGAAATTACATCAGGCATTCCATAAGAGCTTGCTATACAAAGTTTTAGTCCAATTTGGCACTGTATTTAGAAATTTAGAGATCTCAGTTCTTTAAGAAATTCTGAGACAGGTGAAGCTTTTACCAATAAATTAACTGATCTGCAGTCATATTCTGAAATGCTCGGATTATATGTGAAGTTTTAAGATTAATTACTGTATTGGTTGAAGTCCTCATCACCTTGAAAAAGAAAAACTAGGCCATTTGCTTGAAAAGGGGTTTTTTTTAAACTTACTTTCCAGAAATTTGTATCTTTAAAATACTAATGATCATCTAGATTACCATGCTATGTTACTCCTAATGTAGCTGAACATGTAGTCTGTTTTATAGCTCCTGAAGATAACAACTAATCATGATGTCTCTTTTTCTTCCCTGTAGTCTACTCTGATTTTTAATGGCTCAGTTATTGCTCTACTTCTTGGTCTACTGAAAATGTAGGACATAATATTTTCTGAAACCCCAGAAAACAGCCTTTGTTTCTCATACACTTTGTATCATTTTGCCTGAAACAGAATATTTCAATGCAGCCTTCTCAACTTTTTCTTAAATATACAAATCTATTTCTAAAATAGATTTCGAATGCAACAGTAATACCTCTAGATTATTTTATTTTTGGAATCTGCATTTTTTAACTTTAAAAATATTGTACTTTCCATCTCGACTACATATGTACAAGCATAAAGACTAACTGATTTCTTATGCCACCTGATATAATCCACATTTGATTTAAGTATCCCTGATATTACGCGAGGTGAGATGAATATTGCTTTAGGAGTTTTGGGTGCAATATTCTATTCAAAATGGACTCTAAAGAATTCACTTCTGAGAAATTTTGTTTTAATGTCTTTGTAGACATTATTTTAAATATCTTTTTCTTAAATTGCATACATGGGCCATTTCAGCTGAAAACCACAGTGCATCTCGTTCTGGGGAAAATAAGAGAAAAGGACAAAAAATGTGAAATCACAGCCAAGTGAAATACTATTTCCATTACAAGGAAGTCTTCATGAATTGTATTCTGTCATAATCTTTGCTCTGCACTAACTTCCCATTAACTCTAATCTCTTAGTTCTTAGAAAGACTCCTACTTTCAATAAATAGATTCCAAATCAAATTATATATCAGTCTCTAGGAATTAGGTATTAATTACTTTAAACAAATATATCACTGGCCTTAAGAGGCAAAAAGTAATTGAGAATGATGATTTTTTTTTTTTTTTTCATTTTAATTAGAAACTTTTCTGTGCCTTAAACAGCAAGGGAAAAATTAAGTATTTCTAGTCATGAAAGAAGTTCTGGTTCACAGCAGCTTACAATGTTTGTTGTCTTAGTGTGAATGTGGCAGAGGAGTTTTTCTCTGTCTTTGTCTGTAGAACTGTCTACTTAATTCTGTCATCCAAAGTGCTCTGCAGACCAATACAAAATGTCTTTCAGAGAAGCCATGTGACAGTCTTCTTGGAGGATTGTGTTTCCCTCAAGGGAAAACCTTTCAACAACAAATTGTTTGTAGTGCCATATGAAAATGCTTGGATTTTCAGTGAAAATAGAAACTGAAAAAAGAGCATATTTGACTTGAGTTATTCATTCAAAAAGCAGAAGTAACACAGTCCTGAAGAAATGCATTAGCTCTGTGACATGACAACTGAGTTCAGTCTCAATTTGCCTCCTGGCTTGTGTTCTCTGAAATAGTGGCCCCCAAAGCTCAGTGGTATCTTTGATTTCTGGAAAGAGCCTGAAGAAAGGTTACTCTAGCATTTTGGAATTGCCAGCACAGAGACCACTTTTTACCAAAATATGAAGGACCTGAGTGAAAAAAACACATTCAAGGAACTGTGTATTTTTGTTTAATGTCCACTACATTGTGACAGTGTGTCTCCATGTTGAAAGTAGCAACAATTTTAATATAGTCGGTTTGTGACTTTAATCACTGTCATGTGCTCTCAAACATATTTTCTCTGTTACTCATAACTACCTGCAAACAATTATTCACAATAGGAGAGATTAGGCACTTGGGGATTTAGAATCTGTAGTCAAAGAATGTAGTTTTTGTCAAAATATAATTTTTTCTTATGAATATAACAATTTCATTGGAATTTTTGTCAAAATAATTCTTATTGTCTAGGATACTGGAGTGGGGGGAAGAAAAAAAATAGGAGGAGAGAAAAATGTCTCTGGAACCAAAGACAAGAGACTCAACATTGGATCACTCACATGAAAAGTTCAAAATTCATCTGTGCTCAGTTATAGCCAAGATCTTAAACCAGGTCCTCTCTGAAAAATAGATCATTACAGAATCTCTTGCACATTATTGCACTGAATACCTCCACTCTGCACAAATAATTGTCTTCTGTGGTTGGAGGCAGAGTATGATGGACTCTGTCTCTGTTCTGTAGTTGAGACAGTTCCTGCAAAGTGTAAGTCATTGCTTTATGTTTTTGATTTGCTCTAAATAGTTTCAATCATTGAGATCAAGACCTACCATGGAATAAACAAACATTTGGAGAGGGCAGTTCAGTACAGTTTTGGATCCATGCTGAGATAGACTAATCTGTATGGTTGTTACCATACATAGACACAAATAAAAAGAAAGCTTTGCATTGGGAAGGAAAACCAAAACCTGATAAAGTTTCATGCATTGGCAACATGTAGACACTTTGTCAGCTGCACAAGTGTACTGCCAAATCACTTCTGTCCTACTAATTATGACACAGCTTTCTCTGTAGTCTATTTAGAGTGGTGGCCAAATTCTAGAACAAAATATGTAAGTGACCATACTGGTCAGCTGGTTAAGTTTCACACAGAATTGAAATGTTATGAAACTATGCTGTCTTATGGTGTCATTGGGATACTATATATATCATCTTGGCTGTCTATTTTTTTTTGACTGCCAAGCATACAAAACTATATACTGCTTTTCACAAACCTCAATATTGTTAATGGCATGCCAATGTTAGAGCATTTGACACTCATATTCTTCAAGAGTAGGAAGGCGGTGGAAGGTATATTTTTATGAAATATCTACTACTAAAAATGTAGACAGTATTTTAAGAATGTGATAGATGTTGTGTAAGAATCACATCTGATTTCAAAATCAGGCACAGAATTGAGTATCTCATTATCAGGAATTAATTGAAGACAAATATTGACACGGGGTTTTTTTGTTTGTTTTTTTGATTGATTGTTTGTTCGGTTTTTTTAAATTAAGTTTTAGTTCTAAAAGAAAACAAAGTAGAAATTCTCTCAGCCAAAACTGAAACAACACCAAGCAAAAGTCTTGCTTTTCTTTAAATTTCTGAGTTTCTGGCAACCTTTGCTGTGGCTTAGTAGCACAATTGTGAATGCAAAATATGGGAAAACTAAGGTGAACAAATTTTTATGGCATTGCACTGCTAACACTTTCGTGTTTTGCCTTCAATGAACTGAAAGCAGTCACTGGTCATATCTTTATTCTGATGTGGTCATATCAGTAGTTAGTTCTTTTCCTCATATGCACAGACATGTTCTATTTAAAATTGAAAAAAATGCTTCTTTTCTAACCAGATACAGAAAGTCTCAAAATATTGGAATTTGGAATGTTTAGTACAGACATAGTGTCATTCATTAGATTTTTTTTTTTTTTAATGTAGAATTATCATTTTCCTTCTAGATGGCTAAAGTGATCTTGTGAGAATTGCTAATATGATCTTCATTATTATATTATCCATTATTACACCCTTCTTGGTCACAGTAACTGATGATTTTACTGCTATGGCTAGTCAGGTGTTCTTCACAATTATGTTACATAGTGCATTAAAATAAGCATGATTCAAATTGGTCCTGGAATCGTAGACATTGGCTTAGTGTCTTAAGAGAAATATTCAAAATAAAGTGTCAGTATCTTACATTATTATTTTAATAATAGAGAGAAACTTGTCAGTTTTTTTTTCTGAAAACTTTATTTGCTAAAGTTTAATCCCATTCCCCCCTCAATGATATCAGAAATATATATAATGTATTTTTCTACCAAAAGAAAGTCTGTTATCTGTCGTAGATAAAAGAGTGTTTCTTCTGAAGACTAAGGTTTAAAGTGGATGCCCAGCAGTTTACATGGAATGCATTTCTTAATTAAAATATTTATCTCATTATATCTTTACATTTTATATGATCTTTGTGTCGTTACTCCTTTAGTCAGTCCTGTTATCATCTTAATTTTCCTTTTAAAGTTTTTATATAAATTTGCTCATAGGCAAAAGTAGCTGCAAATTGGTAGATTTCTGTTTGCCTTTCAGAAGTATGAGTACATTTAGAGGGAGGCAAAACAAGATCAGAAGCATTTATGAAAGCAGTACTGTATTTTGGTAGGCAAAGCAGCTAAGAATGATAAAATTTAGAAAGCTAATAAAAAAGTGAGCCATGAACTGTACTCTTTCCTTTGACTGTTGTTTACCTTGCATTTGTCTTTACAAATTCACATGCCTTCAACAGGTATGTTTGTTGTGGTTTAACCCCAGGTGGCAACTGAGCACCACACAGCTGCTCACTCACTCCCCCCTCAGTGGGATGGGGAAGAGAATCAGAAGAGTAAAAGTGAGAAAACTCATGGGTTGAGATAAGAACAGCTCAATAAGTGAAATAAAGTATAATGGTAATAACAATAGAATATACAAAGCAAGTGATGCACAATACAATTGCTCACTAGCTGCTGACCAATGCTCAGCCAGTCCCTGAGCAGTGGTCCCCTGGCCAGCTTTCTCCTAGTTTATATACTGAGCATGACATCATGCGGTATGGAATATCCCTTTGGCCAGTTTGGGTCAGCTGTCCTGGCTGTGTCCACTACCATCTCCAGCCTTCTCAGTCAGTAGAGCATGAGAAGCTGAGAAGTCCTTGATTTAGTGTAAGCACTACTTAGCAACAACTAAAACTTCAGTGTGTTATCAACACTATTCTCACACTAAATCCAGAACACAGCACTATACCAGCTACAGTGAAGAAAAATAACTATCCCAGCTGAAACCAGGACAACGTTTAAAAAAAATCAGGGTTTATTTAATTTATATAGAAGAATGTTCACTTAAGTCTGTCATTTAGGATCTCGCTAAAGTATCTTAGAGTGATTTTCGATGTACATCTCTGAGAAATGACTGTCAGATTTTAGTTTAAAACTCCATAATAAACCTTAATTAAACATTTATAGACTTATATTAGAACCATATAAATTGTGGCCCATGGTTCTGTCGCATGACTGCCCTACATTACCATTTAAATCATCTCAAGGAGAGCGTTTCAGGTTTGTCTGGCTTATCTTAGTTAAGAGAAAACAATTAATCCATTTTCCCCCAGAATAACAAAGATAGAGATGCTGTCCTTCTCAAAAGCAATTATTACTATTTTTAGAGGATGTTATGTCTTAAGTCAATATATAAGCTTAGAGACGTTGGAGGAAAGCTAATGACAAAGAAAGAGAAAGACTTATATCCATCTTCTGGGTTATGACCCCATTCTACCTACAACCAATCTCAATCAAATAGTGTTTCAATGTCCATTTACACTTATACTGTATTTAATCATAGTTATGTAGCTAATTCTTTTACATTCATACACAAGTTTGGTGTTTCCAACTCTGTTACTGAGGTGATTTTGACCCAATATGGTATTTACCAATACAGTTATCTAGACAGGTCAGCCTTGCATCTCAAGACTCCCTTCCAACTCATGTTAATTGCATTTCTTTTTGGACAAAATTATTTTACTTTTACCTAATCCTAATTAAGCCTAGTGTCTCCTCTTATGAACAGACAGCTTGCACACAAAATCAACGAAGTACCCCATTTTATGGGTATCTTTGCCCTTGAATAGTTTTCATCACCCTTCTGGTTCCCATCAGAGGCCTCTGCTAGTTTGGAAGACTAGTGCTTCAGTGGGACCTCCTGCTCACAGGTGCTTTGAAATGAGAAGCTGGTTTTGCTAGCATAAATGTGTGATGTGGGCAAACTGGAGAAACATTTTCTGTTTTAAATACCAGGGTTATGGTTATCTCTTCAGAGTCTCAGACGCTCAAAGAAATCAGAGAGAAAGAGACCTAAGGACTGAGTTTTAATCTCTGCTGATACTTAAGGGTGGCACTGAGACCTCTACAAGTTTGAATACGATAGCAGTTTCGAATTACAGATTCCGTGTTAGTCCTTCTATTTATATTTTCTTCTGATGGTCTAACAAGCTGCCTAATTAATGGTGTTAAGGACAATACTCCACAATATAAAAAAATACCAAAAGGACACCAATCCTTTGTAGGTTAAGAAAAAAAGAAATAAAAAGAAAAGGAGCATTAACCTTTTTTTTTTTTTTCCATTTTCTGTCTTTCTCCTGACCTATTTTATCCAGTTCTGACAGGACAGTGACTTTGAAAGACTTCTGTGCATTGTGGTTTTAAAGGGAAAGCTTAAATCTTTCCCTCTTATGTTGGAATAAACGACCTTGGTCACCAATGTAGGCTGTAAGAAGGTATAATGCTACTTTTTACTTTCCATCTTCCATAGTGTGATATTACCTTCCTGATGACAAGAGTTCTGATTTCAGGGTAGGAGAAGCTGACAGCATTTTGAACTCTTTTCTCACACACTTAGAATAAGAAGTGCATGTGCAGCTAAACTATACTAAGCTCAGGTGCAACAAGGGGCTAAAGTCTAGCTCTACGTTTGCTACCAACTTCAGTAGAAACTGGTATTTTCCCCAAATCAGAGTTGAACTGAATGCTTCTGAGGTCATTTTTTATGCCTTTTGGTATAAGCAGTTAAATTTGTTAAAGTTGTTACAGTAGGATAACTAAGAGCAGAAATAGGCCAGTTCTCCGTAAATTGAAATATGCTTTTATGCAATATAAAATAAGCCCCAAGAGAACAATGATTCAATATTCTTCTTGTTCTTTGATGGGAATGTTCATAAGATAGTCTAGATGAGCAGGTGAAGTTGTGGAGAAGACGCAGGCTAGTAGCAACAAATCATGGTCAGGTGAAACTTCTATATATAACAAATCTGCAAACAACTCAATGAATTGGAAGCTTGGATATAATTAACACTTTGTGTTCATATTTATGAAGAGTAGGTCGTCCACTCAATGGAAAAAAGACAAAATTAGGTAACTTAAATTTAACTACTAGTACTGCATTGTAGTTAGGAAACAGACTGCGTATTTCCTTTGAATAATATAAGAAAAATTCAAGTACATCTGTAATTAGTATTCATTCAGTCACTCTGAGTGGATACTTAGAATAATTTTAAAAATTATGTTTTGTAGACAACTTGGAATGAAAAAATATGCAGTATGACAAGATAAACTGCATGGAACAAATAATTCAGCTAGAAGTTCTCCTTTTAATATTTCTTTAGAATTTCAGGGGAAAAAAAACACAAATGAAAATTGTTCAAATGTTAGTATAGCTTATTTTGCAGGCTACAGAAAGGGTAGTTGTGAATAAAATTTTTCCATCTATGCTCAAATGGTAGCAATTCGGGGGTAAAACTGTTTAGGTGTAGAGGGAATACTAAAAACAAACAAAATCCTTACAAATTCCGCAAAAATGCAAACACATGCATACATGCAATTTCAACAGCTTTCTTATTTAAACATAACAGAACTGTTTCCATGTTTTTTGGTTTAGATTCAAGTTTTTTATTCCATTCTGTCCTTTGCATTCTCTTCTAGGTACTTTGGAATCTTTGGGAATATGAAACACTGGAACTAAATTAAATGCATGAAATAAAGTAATGCAAATCCATTTGAAATTAAATTAGATTCCATAAGCCCCAACATTCTCTTGAATCACACAGAATGTTTGAGGTTGGAAAGGACCTCTGGAGGTCACCTTGTCCAACCCCCTTGTTCAAGCAGGGTCACCAGGAGGCAGTTGCCCAGGACCATGTCTAGAGAAGGTTTTGTCTACAGGAGTCCCCAAGGATGGTGACTCCACAGCCTCTCTGGTCAACCTGTGTCAGCGCTCAGTCACCCTCACAGTAATAAAGTGTTTCCTGATGTTCAGATGGCACCACCCATGTTTCAGTTTGTGCCTATGGCCTCTGATCCTGTCACTGGGCACCACTGAGAAGAGTCAGGCTCCATCCTTTTTCCACCCTCCCTTCAGGTACTTGCATATATCAGTAAGGTCCCCCTGAGCCTTCTCTTCTCCAGGCTGAACAGTCCAAGCTCGTAGCCTTTCCTCATACGTGAAGCACTCCGGTCCCTCAGTTATCTCAGTGGCCCTTCGGTAGACTCTTTCCAGTATGTCCATGTCTCTCTTGTACTGGGGAACCCAGGTGTGGTCTGAATAAAGGGGAAGAATCACCTCCCTCAACCTCCTGGCAATACTTAACACAATGCAGCCCAGCCCACAATTCACCTTCTTTTCCACAAGGGCACATCGCTGGTTCATGTTCAACCTGGTGTCCACCAGGACCCCCAAGTCCTTTTCTGCCAAGCTGCTTTCCAGCTGAGTGGCCCCCAGCATGTACTGATGCATGGGGTAGTTTCTTCCCAGGTACAGGACTTTGCACTTCTCCTTGTTGAGTTTCATGCGGTTCCTGTCAGCCTGTTGAGGTGCCTCTGGATGGCAGCATGACCCTCTGGCATATCAGTCACTACTCTAAGCTTGCTGTCATCTGCAAACTTGCTGAGGGTACACTCTGCCCCATTATCCGGGTCCTTAATGAAGATGTTAAACAGGACTGAGCTCAGTCTGTTTTCAGTCCACCTCACTGTCTGCTCAATCAGCCCGTACAGCTTGCCTATGAGGATCTTATGTGAGACAGTTTCAAAGGCCTTACTGAAGTTCACTGCTCTGTCCTCATCTACAGGCCAACCACTTCACTGCTGAAGTTTATCAAGTTAGACAAGCACGATTTCCCCTTGGTGAAGCCATACTGACTACTCATAATGACTTTCTTGTTCTTAATATGCCTGGAAATGCTTACCAGGATTAGCTGCCTATCACCTTCCCAGAGGTCAAGGTGAGGCTGACTGGCCTATAGCTGCCCAAGTCCTCCTTCTTCCCCTTCTTGAATATGGGGGTGGCATTTGCTTTCATCCAGTATTCAGGCACTTCTCTCTTGAAATGGAACCACACATTTTCAGAGCTCTGTAAACAGATTTTGGTATCTAGCTCAATGGAATGTCTCGGTAAGTGGGTAGTAATATGGAAAACAAAACTTACAAGAAAATTTTGAAAGAGAGAGATGCTGACACATGATTAAACAAGTCTTATTCCAAAACACTCAGTTTTTAAGACAAAAAGCTTTGAGAAGTCAAGTTTTCATTTCTGCAGTTGTAAGGATTTCCCACCCCACCCCCGTGCATCGTTAGACAAAGCTAGAGGCTTGTGATCTCCAAAGGAGATGGGTAGGAGGGAAAGAACTTAGTGATTTTTAGTCATATATCTCCAGTAGTATATACACATTACTTTGATTAAAATTTTAAATAGAAACAAAAGAAAAGAGAAAACTGTCCTCCAATGCAACTAAATAGAACTTTGCATTCATGTGTTAGTAAAACAATATCCAAGATTCATAGAGATTAAACACAAAAATGCAACAGCCTTTTCCAAGTTCTGTTTGAATTCATATTTTTAGCATGAAACATGCTGGTTTTACAGACTTAGATATGAACAGAATTGTCTAGTTGGGAAATGCAGTACTAGATAACTTTATATTTTGAATTTGAGGTGTAATAGTGGTCTTCTTTGATGTACCTTGCACCTATGTACTTCCGTCATGATTTATGTCTTTGTCTAATAAAAAATGTATATGGCTCAAGCTGTTGACATGGTTGGCATCTGTTTCAGATTCATTTTTACTGACAGCAAGCTGCTGCTGGCAAGCACACAGCCTTTTTATCATCAAAAATACAG
The DNA here is from genome assembly GCA_031468815.1 of Morus bassanus. Lineage (NCBI taxonomy): Eukaryota > Metazoa > Chordata > Aves > Suliformes > Sulidae > Morus > Morus bassanus. The sequence goes on from CM062569.1 coordinate 92,176,687, forward strand.
AGACTGGCATTCCTGCCACTGCTCTTTATTCTACACTAGAGTTCTTCATCAGATGTACTGCACTAAAACCTGTGATGGATGACAAACACTATAGAATGTGCATTTTAACTTTCCTAATTATAATTTTTAAACAATGCTAGAATTTATTGAGAAGTTATTACAACATGTGTAATAATGCTAAATAACCCTTGGCAATGTCTAAGCTTTTAATCCCATTTTGAAGATTATAGAATATCTATGCATATCTACAGAGATATGTCAGAATATTTATCTGTCATTTGTTAGAAGAGAATAGTTTGTAAGCCAAGTATTTGACTGTTAGTAGTATGAATCATTTCTCTTTATCTGTACTACAGTATCTTTCATTTTCAAGCACAGCTATAGAAGGGAGAGTGTGTGTTTGTGTGCATGTATACATAAATGTGCACAGAAACCATCCACGCATATACATATGTCATTGGATGTACATTTAGACTTGGGCTTCAACAAGAAGTTAGAAGCACTTTCTGAAGTGTTCCATCATTTGAGGAGTTATTTATTCCCTGAACTCTGAACTGTGTGAAGTAGGATATTGGGGCTAAGTTCAGGGGAGGTTGCTTAGCATAGTACAAAATTCTATTATTCCATCTGTGCTTTATAATGTTACTGCCATTTTGCATTCATGAAAATTATGGTCTTTCCTACTCACTTTTCTACCATTCACAAAGGCATCACCTTAATTCGTGCTTGTCTTTCTTTCACACCTAGAGACACTGCCTTTTGATATGATCCATTGTAATGAACCCCTGTATTTTTTTCAGATCTCCCCTGAAGAGTCACTTAGTTTATGATGCCTGAGAAAAAATAGCAAATTAATAACAGTAGGTTGGAAGCAGTACAGGGAGGTGAGAAGTATGTATTTATGGTCTAAAAGCTATTATACATAGACTATATCCTGCTTTCCCACTCTTCCTATGTAACTTGTTCTCTTTGGTCATGTACACTGTAGGCATAGATTATGTCCTGCACACTGGCTGTTCCAGGAACGGAATGAATAACAAAAAAATGAAATAATAATAATAAATGAATAAAAGCTCAATTTTCAGTCTAATTTTACCAACTGTTAAAATAGGTTTTGCAAAGCCACCTGATTTTTTGGCATGAGTCAATTTCTACGGTTCAGACATTTGAGTTCTCTTGGCAACCCAGTTTTGGTCTTGGTTGGGAATGTTGAAATAGAAACTGCAAAACTGGTGCAGCACTACAGAACAGTTCAACAACCTGTTCAAAATCTGCAGAGATATTATTAGTCCCATGAGAAAACAGCAGAACCCTGTCTGAGAGCCATAATTAGATGATAGTCTGCATTTTTCAAAGAACACAGAGTTTGCTCCTGTTAGTTGCTACGAGAATCAGAGGCCTCTCTTTGTAGGAAGTGGTGCTTGCCTAGTGGATTGGATGGCCCTTTCAGTATATCCTGGTATGAGCTCCAAGAACTCAGGGCTATGTCATGTTTTGTTTCCTGTTTTGTCTCATTTGTCTTCTAGAAGGTAATCTGGCATTCTCAGAATGTCTTTAACTGGCATATGAGCCCTATATTTCCCTACTTGCTTCAAATTTATGGTTCAGACTATCTTGCCATCCAAAATTATTTGCTTCTGACCTGATCTCTGCTAACAGTTTCATGTACTCAGCAGATATCTACTTGTACATATTTTCTGTTCTATTTTCTCAACCTTATGTCACTCTTTCAAATGGCATGATGACCCTTGTAGAGAACAAGAACCTTTACATGTGTACATGTCTACCTGTACATGGGTTGGGGCAATCCCAAGCACAAATACAGGCTGGGCAGAGAATGGACTAAGAGCAGCCATGAAGAAAAGGACTTTGGTGGGGTTGGTTGATGAGAAGCTCATCATGACTCAGCAATGTCGTCTTGCAGCCCAGAAAGCCAACCATATCCTGGGCTGCACCAAAAGAAGTGTGGCCAGCAGGTTGAGGGAGGCAATTCTGCCCCTCTACTTCACTTCCATGAGACCCCACCTGGAGTATTGTGTTGAGCTCTGGGGCCCCCAGCATGAGAAGGACATGGACCTGTTGGATTGAGTCTAGAGGAGGGCCATGAAGATGATCAGAGGGCTGGATCAGCTCTCCTATGAAGACGGGCTGAGAGTTGACATTGGGGTTGTTTAGCCTGGAGAAGAGAAGGCTCCGGGGAGACCTTATAGCAGCCTTCCAGTACCTGAAGGGGGCCTACAAGAAAGCTGGAGAGGGACTTTTTACAAGGGCATGTAGTGATAGAACAAAGGGTAATGGCTTTAAATGGAAAGAGGGTAGATTTAGATTAGATATGAGGAAGAAATTCTTCACTAAGAGAGTGATGAGGCACTGGAGCAGGTTGCCCAGAGAAGCTGTGGCTGCCCCATCCCTGGAATTGTTCAAGGCCAAGTTGGGTGGGGCTGTGATCAACCTGGTCTAGTGGAAGGTGTCTGTGCCCATGGCAGGAGGGTTGGAACTAGATGATCTTTAAGGTCCCTTCCAACCCAAACCATTCTATGAATCTGTGAAATAACTGCTGAAACCAGTGTGGTCTCCAAGCCTCTTCAGGACAGAATTTGTCAGCCCTTGTTGTGAGCACAGGATTCATGATGTGTTCAGAGAGGTACCCCAAACAGATCCTTTCTGCAGTGAGGGGAGGGCAGTATGCCAGGAAACCCAGCTCTTCAGAAAATCCCTAAAGGGAGAATGAGAAACTTGGATTGGATTGGGTTGGTTCTGTGTAGAGTGTGGTGTTTTCTTCATTCCACATGCTTATCACCAAGAAGAAGAAGAAAAGAAATGGCACAAAATGGGAAGAGGTGAAAATTAAATATAGTGTGGGAAGAAGGCAGTTGATTATCCAGTTAAAGTAATTTAAAGGTAACAAAGTCTCAGTTATCTGGCAATATAAATATGCAGAAAATAAAATATCATAGATGGTAGTGACACACTGGGTATTTCTTAAGATTCATTGGTATCAATGAAACAAGACTAATTTACACTGGCTGACTGTCTGATCAACATTTGAGAAAATGAAAAAGGAAAAAATAACAAAGTGTTTTTGACTCAGTATTAAAAGCAATATATAATGTAAAAAATGTATAGTTTCTGTTGCATTTGTAAATATTTTAAAAAACTTCTATTGCAGTACTTGCATCTGGGTTTGTTGAAAATATTCAGGGAAGTTACTAAACCACCTCTGCTACTGTTCATCCAATCCATAATGGATTAGCTCTTTTTTGTGGATAAAACACTTTTATCAAAAGATTTCCAGCATGATGGACTGCATTTCACAAGAGTTGTTGAAAAAGTATTGCCTTCTAATTTCAGGAAATGGTTTCAGGTTGTAAATACTTAGTGAGTAGAGGTACCTCCTTGCAGTTCCTGATAAGATGTCTTAGCGGCAGGAATGAAGATACTCATACCATCAGTGTTTCCTATTAACTAGCTCTAAACAGCTGCACACTTAGCACGCTAGCAGTTCTTCTGCATACTCATATTGTCATCCCATTCTGAGGTACCTGACTTAACACACTAGCACTTCACAAGAGTGGTAGACTAACTATTATTTCTTCTAAACATAGACCATTTCAGTAATTAGACCTTTATGAGGGAAGAAACCAGTAATTGCTACACAGAGAGATTCAAAAGAATTGGAAAAAAAGACTGAAAGAGATAATCACTGGGTGCTGCACAGTGCTGCATAGGAATGCAAAAATCTGTAAACAAAGGCTTAGAAACAATTAGGAAGGATAAAATGAGAATGCTTAATTTGTTTCTTTGATGTGAGGTCAGAATTACTGAAGGTATGACTGGTATAAGTTGCTATGGGAACTGTGGAAAAGAAAGGATTTGGGAATGGCAGGACAGGGATGGACAGGTGTGGAGGTGATGTTTGCTCACAAATTTTACATCATTGTAAAGCAGCATGTCAATACCATGAATTCTCATTGACTCAAACAACTTGTTCCTTATGATACATTCTATACTGCCAAACTTTTAAGGATCTAGCATTGTGTGACCTTTAGAGATTGCACAGGCTGTGGCGTTCCTGCACCATTGCGTAGATACCATTTTGTTGCAGCAGTCTGAAAATGAACTGATGTCTTTCATACTCTTTCACTGAAGCTCTTCCTTTTTTAACTTCCATATTATTACATATTGATCACCTGATGTAGACTCTGGAACTGTGAGCTAGGTCATTAAGCTCCCCATTCATTACATGGAAAAAAGAACTGAACTCTGATGTCCTACTATGTGAATTAGTACTTTAACTAATCAAATCAGTACATGAATGTTTTGCAAAAGAAAAGCAGTTTCATTTCCACCTCTTACTGCTATTAAAAAACAAACAAAAAATTGCATTCTCTGCATTTAGTCCTACCACATAACTTATATGTTGGAAAGAATTTATTCAGGAAGAACTTAATTTATATATTTTAGTTGGGCTTGGGTGTAATCTTCTGTATCCTGTCAAAGCTAAAATGTTTGTGCACAGGACTAAGGAACTATTTGGTAGATGACTATTGCACCTATGGAGTTTTAGAAGTCACTGTGGTGTAGCATGCAACTCAGCAGGGACTTCTTTATGACATCTTAGGATTGTATGTCTAATTTAAACCAGTTTTATCCCATTTTACCTGCTTAGATTCTTTATTGAATCTGACTTACGGTATTTTACAGACGCTTACAGCCTTACAAGATTGGACCTTATTATTTATTGATATATACAGACACAGACATTCACTAAAACTGCTTTTATTGTAATGTCTTATCAAATGTTATTAATGTTATTATGTTAAATCAAATATTATTTCAGAATGTGAACCTCCTTATTAATTTCTTTCCAGTGAAAAGATTTTGTGGCAGAAGAGGCTGCTGCCGAGTTTTCAGATACATCATCTTCCAGGACTTATTGATTTCAGTTTTCTAATACTATTCTTCCTACTTCAATTATGATGGGTAAAAAAGTCACAGCAAATAGAAACAATTATTTTCCAAAGCAGCCTAATAGTCACTATGCTCCTCTTTCTACATGAGACTTCACAGCTGGAGGGGGGTTGTTCATGGTAGATTGTAGGGCTGCTGTAGGAAAGAGATTTTGCTATGGATTGAGCCTCGTAATATTGAAGTCACCAATATGTTTGCGAAGGGATAGCTTTCATTGGTTTATATAATCAGTCTCCAAAAAAAAATCTGCAGCCAGCCACTTTCAATCCAAAATTTTTGAAAGAAGGATTTCTAAGACAAAAGAACATTTGATGGTCAACTCTTCCTGCCACAACCCCACCCCAAAGTCCACTCTAGTATACCTTCTGCTCTTCCCAGCACCAGTGACACACATGTACCAAAAATGATCACATTTGTACAAGAGAAAGTATACGGAACACAGAACAAGGAAAAAGATGAAAATGCAAATGGTGCCTGTTTTGTGACTGCATTTCATGGGAAGCAATGTACACTACTGTTAAAGTGACAAAATGATGGGTACTGTTACCAGTTTGAATAAGCCCATAATTTATAGGAAAAAAGCATGTTCACTCATGCTTCTATGTAGTTCTTTCACATTTTGTACTCTTCTCTTTTTTCCTGTATTTAACAAAAGGCATTACATTTCTGGTATACTTGAAAAGGGTCTAGCTCTAGCAAGATTTTATTGAATCCTGTTCATCACAAGAATCAGAGGACAGTTAAGTCATCATCAGAATCATGTTTTTGTTGGGACCACTCATAAGACCCTTAGAAATTTGTATTTTTGGGTCAGCAGATCAACCATCTCTTGCTAACAACTTTAAGAAACTGGTGACCTTCAAGTAGAAAGATTTAAAACTGAATTAAGAATGGATTTTTATTTTTGTGCCAACACTGAAAAAAAAAGGACAAGAGCTTAATTTTGTTAAGGAAAAAAAAAACAGCTAAAAAACTTATTTTTTTTTATTTTTGTTGAAAAAGAAATCTGTTAATTTACATTTGTTTATGTTTTGTCTTTAATTCTAGTTCATTCAGAAAGTGTTATCTTCCTGAAATAAAATTAAAAAAAAAGTAGAACAATTATAAACAAAATTAATTTCAAAAACTTTAAAGCAATGTTTCCAACAACTTATTTGAAATTATTTCAGAATTTTTCAAAATTCTTCTTCTCTGTTTTTTCTACCCAGCTAAAACTATTTGTTGTGTTATGTTCAAGTTAGCAGATTGTTTTGGTTGCTTTAGAAGCTTGAAATTTGGAGGAAATGGAGATTGCCCCCAGATACATTCCGTACAGCTAGACATCTGGGTATGTCACATGTTGTTGAGATAACTAGAGTTTAAGAGTTGTTAAGACAGGTAAAAATTATGTTAGAAGTAATAATTTAATTAAAGTTTTGCTGATTTTAATTGTATATTTACAGCTATTAATTCTGGTATTACAGTAACGGTCAAAGTTTGCAGCCAGGCTCTTGGTCTATATGATCTTGTTGTGCAACAACTACTTCTGAGCAGTTAAACACTAGAAACTTTTCAAAATCTTGTGTAAGAGGTGAACGAATGTATATCTATCTAGAGAGAGAGATTGGTTTGATTACACTGTACCTACTGTTAGAGAAGTACGTAGTAATTTGTGCCCTATGACTATCATCAGAGATTATAATTGTGAAATAATCTTTCTTTTCTGAAAGATTTAAATGAGGAAAAAAAATTAAACCAAATTATTAATAATGTCTCAAATTTTGAGACATTTAATCTGAGCACAGAAGGCACAGTTATCTGAGTTTATTTCATTAGAAAACTCCATTAAATTCCATTGTGATATTTTTCATACATGGAATGTTATATAGAGAAAAAAGAGAATATAGAAAAAAAATCTTTATTTTTTCTATTCAAATATTAAAATGGGGGGGCGGGGGAAGGGATGTTTATCTTCCATCAAAGAACCAAATGCACTCTATAGTACAGTAGGTACAACTAAAAGTTTCACCACTGAATGTACTGTAAGATTTTTTACTTTTGCTGTTGTAAGCAGAAGGCACAGAGGTTATTATTTCATATGGGGGAAAACCACACTAATTTAAAATTTTAATCTTCTGTAAAACTATTGATTTTAAGGAATCTCACATGAAAAAAATTTCATACTGTTTAGTAAAATCTTCAGTTTAAGTAATTCCATTTGGCTTTCAAAAATAATTCTTAAAATTATTAGTAGAGTATTCATTGCTGATTAATCATTAACGAGTATTAAAAAATAATATTAATAAAATAAAAATAAAAATTGTTACCAATTTTGGTAGCTTTATTTAGAGGAATGCTTGTTTGTTTGTTTTCAGAAATTTCCTGAAGCAAGTGTCCATGATCTTAATGAGTTAGTGGAGATTAGTCCTAGTTTATGAGAAGATATTATAACTCATTTATTTTAAACATTTAAACCACAATGACAGTCTATAGAATTCTGTGTGAGTGAGCTTTACTTCAGAAAGACTACATGGTTAGGAACCTATAATTTGCTAATAGGAGTCCAGGCTGGGAGAACCGAGCCCAACTTTTTATGAAAATGTACTTACAATGAACATTCACAAATCAGTTTTATATTTAATGCAGTCTTATGTTTGTCTTCATAGAGCAGTTATCTATATGACGAATTACTCTGTAGGAAACAAGTTAATTGCACTGGGTAGAATTAAGCATTACTAGTGTTGAGTACAGAAAAAAAATGTCATTCCTTCATGAGATATTATGAATTCCTTGTGTGAATTTGGTCTGGTTGTAGACAATCACTTTTGTGGAACTGAAAGGAAAACTCCTAGATATACTGATGTTCCTAGCTACTACAGGCTTTTCTTTATAGTGCAACATAAAAACATTAAATTCCTCCCTTTGTTTTATGGGAAAGCTATGTAGTGACACTATCATCAAGGAAGTATGCTTGTGTTTCTTCATGATATACAGTTGTGAAGCTCAGTAATCTGTCTGGCAGATCACTGAGCAGAATATTAGGGCAGTCTACTCCATAAGAGAGAAAGGCATGAATGAGCTTCTCTGTATTCAACAGGTAGAGATATGTTTTAAATCCCAAAATATTTCTCAGGTGGTAATAGATCTTAATAATAAACATGCCAGTGTTCAGAGGATGTACTGGAGTAAAAAAATCCCTCTGCAGTGTTAAGTAACACCTTAATGTTAAATGTACATCCATTAGGAGAAAAAAAAAAAACAAAAAACCCAACAAACCAAAAACAAAACCCCAAAACTTTCAAATATTTGAGAGGCCCTTGAGCTCTTGAGGAAACCCAATTACAAATTTTATCCAAATTAACTTAAGAAATGAAAGTTCACCTATATCTAAAAAGGGACAACTTTTCATTGAAATAGTATGGTTTGGTCTTCCTTGCATGATTAAAACACTGATTTTTGTGGTACAAATTTAAATGATCTGTCTCATGGAACTTCATAAAATATATTCTAATAATGAATAAGAAGATGTTTTGGAAAGCAAAAGTTTAAAATGTTGTTTCCTTGCAGATGATAGAAACGACAAAACCCATCTACATTCTAAAAAATCTGTATGGTACAATATAGAGGATGTTGTTTTGACCTTCTAGCATACAAAAACATTAATAAGGAAGAAAGTTCAAGTATCATAGATTATAATACGTTTTTGCCTGTAGTACCTTCAGTATGTAACAGTCATAATACCTGCATCTGATGGTCAAACCAAAGTGGAGATTCTTGGTGTGATCTTCTTGCCAGTTATGGTCCTCACTGAAAGTAACACAGAAATATTGTAGATAGGTAGAGGGAGATATCCAGTGAAATGGGAGAATTGTTCAACTTCTGCTTAAGATCTGCTCAGATTGATCTCTGAATCCCTGAAGAATCCCACAGAAAGCAATGAAAAAAATTTCCACACATACGGTTCCACTTTCAGGCTCAGAATTGTGCAAAGCCATTTGGGATTACAATAGGGAAATAGTAGTTTGGGGAAAAGGGTTGGTTCAGTTTTTGAACATTTGGGAATTTATACTATAAAAATGAAACCTTTGTACAGTAGAAATATGGTTCCTGCAAGCAGGAATTAACACTATTTCAGTACTGGGTAAAACACATTCCCTGAAATCTAATATATATCACTATTATTACACAAACTGTGGAATAATTTGTTCTCAAACTTAAAAAAAAAAGACTCTAAAAAGGTTTCAAAAAGAGATTTAATATTTTTTTTTTCTTGATTTTTGGCACAGAAATCTTAAGCTCCCAAAGGTACAGTCAAATTTTTGCTGATGGCTAGTAGTATTTGACTGGTTGCTATAATTCAGCAGGCATGCTGTACTTAATTCTCTGCATAAACATCTCACCCTCTTCGAGAAAGTTTCAATCTGTTAATTCTTTTCTCTTGACGTTTTGTTCTTCATTTCAGATATGCTTTGGTGAAGGACCATAATAATAGCTTTGGCTTTAGGATTAAGACATTTTAAATGTTCTGTGCTCTTTATAGTCATTTAAAATTCCATTCTTAATTTTATCAATGTGCAATTTCGTAAATGATAGCAGATAGTTGTTACAAAAATTACATTTAAAATACAGTGGAAATGTTGCTTGAAAATTCTTAGTGCTGCAGTACTGCAGACTGGAAAATAAAAGAGAAACTTATTAGAGTAAACAGGTTGCTGGTTTTATACCAATAGTAAAGGGACTTTGTTTAGTTTGGTGAAAACTTGTACTGCTACTAAGTTCATTCCTACACTATAACTAAGGATACTCAGCTCTAAAACCTAAGCAAACCAAAAAAAAAAAAAAAAAAGAAAAAAAACCCTTTGTGATAGAGATAGACCCTTGTTTTTGAGAGAAGGAGGGAATAGGAAGGGCTCAACAGCAGACTAACAAATGATTCACAAATCCTCTAGAAAGCTCAGTTGACATAACCCGTCAGAATTTAAATGAGACCTAAAAATGGGAAATAGAAAGGATGTATTTTTAAAATTTGGTTTCTGTTTTGTCTTTTGTTTCCAGTTGTGGTAGGAACCAAGAAAATGAATATACTTCTCAGAAAATTCTGTTCTTTTTAAAGAAATAAAGAAAAAAGTGGTCTCATTCCTTAAAGCCTAGGGACAGATTTTCAACTGTTTGCATTTTCAAAAAGAAGTTGGTAACCAGTTTGATAAGAATTGATGGTGAAAATTTTATGAATTAGGAATATATATGAAATAAATAATTTGCTTTTTATAACAAGTTATAACTATATTGATAACTATTTTGATAATAATTTATTCTTAATTTTTCTAGTTCATTACTTTGAAAGTAATATTTTCTAATGTCTCACATATAGCAAACAATGATGCCAAAATAATGTCAATATTTTGCTTTGTTTAGAGAAATAATTATATTTCAAAAATTTGAACAATTTACTTCTGCGTTTTGACCAGCTGCAGTACTTAAGCCCTTCTAAAAACTGAGTCCCTTATTTTAGTGACTTAGTGATTTAGCTTTTAAATGAGCTTTGTTGAACGTTATGGGCTGATTGTAGTTGTGGTTCCCTGGTGAAATGGGGCCATTTAGTACGAGCCTCAAAAGCCTCAGTCTGTGCAGATTGCTTGGGATAAAACCATGCGCAAAGTGTGCTGTTTGTATATACTGTTCCCTCATGGCAACTCTATCTCGCTTGCCAAATGGAAGTGCCAGGTAGTATTTTCCGAATGGGCTTTTCCCTCATGGAGAAAAAAAAAAAAAAAAAAAGGCCCAACAATAATGTTTGCCAGCATTTAAAGCTGTACTCAAATGGTTCAACTCAGACACTTAAAAGCTATTGTGCTTTTTAAAGCTGATTTTGCAAAACACTGAATAGCAAATTCACAAAACAGCACTGATGTGCTCTGGGTAGAGTAGGCACAACATAGATGTGTACAAAAGATTTTTTAAATTCATTTTAAAAGCTCAAGAGAAACAATATGGTCTCATATCCTTATTAAAAATATGCTAAAATAAGTAACATACATCTTATGGGTCACAAAATGCCAAATCTTAATAAAAGTGCATTTGTGCTATATTATAAATATAATGAAATTGATGAAATAGATTGCTCTGCAGTAAGAGGTAGTTGAGAAAAAAATATAATCACACTGGTAATAAATTATTAAATTAACATTTCTGTAATTCCAACATTAATAGAAGATGGAAAATGTGTGTGGTGTCATATTTTCCAATTAAGAAGCAAATAGTCTTCAAGTAATGAAAAAGTAGATTAGTGACATGCAAGTTACATCAGACAAGTAATATCTGTGAAAAAGATTTTTTTTTAAAGAGAAGTTAGTCAAATCTAAGAGATATTATTAAAAATAACTGCAATTTAAACAGAACTACAGAATAATATGCCAGAAGAGAATACTAACAATAAAAATAGAATCATAAACTCCAAATAAATGACACAATAATGTCAGGCACCTCCAATAAAACTTTTGAGATGTAAAGATAGAATTTTATCTTATAGTTTATATCCCAAGGTTAGAAAAGTGGAGTACTTTGCCCTACATTCCAGAAGTGGTCTCTTTACTCATTTACAGTAGGGAACAATTTAATGTGACTTACAAGCGGGTAAAGGGCTTGGTTCTCATTTACACACTTTAAAGAAAAACAGTAGTTTAGTAAAACTTGTCAGCCTTTTCTGTTATTCAGTAATCCTACAAAGTATTTATAGTCTAGAAATTTAAAATAATGTGTTGATTGGACTAAACTTTCTGCATTAAAAGCAGATGAAAGGCGGATAACCCATATAACAAAGAAAAAAGAAATACCCCCCCCCTTTTTTGTTATGTAAACATGGAAAGTGGCTTGTTTATTCAAGTTGTCTTTTGATACAGGTAATGAGACTTCTAATAAATGAATAGGTTTGCATTGTGGATACCAGATTCAGGATTCAGTTTCTCCTCCTGATTAAATTAATATCAAAGGCTCTGAATTATTTGCTAACAGCTTAAGTCAAAAGAGGGAATAATTTCCTAGCTCACTGGAACATAATTATCTAATTTACAATTCCTGTGGCCCATGGATTTAGCACACCACTCTTTCTGTGGCAAAACCCTGCAATTTAATATCAAGATCTTAGTTTTACGTTACACAGAAAGGAAATATTACCTAGTGCCACTGTTGATAAAATTCCTACCTCAGAGAAAGTCAGTGCTGAATTCACATCACTGCAGCCTTTTTTTTTTTTTCTTTAATTTTTTATCTAAATATAACCAACTTCTGAGAAGATCAATATTTTTTTTTGTGGAATATTGTGGGCAAATCCAAACTCTTTCTTATACAACATACTAGCATAAAGCAAGTTTTATTGCAATTATTAATGCTTCTTTGGGATGTGCGTATAGATAGAAAATAACCTCTAATCTCATCAAGTAGTGGGACCTTATATGTGTTTTTTCAAACAATGGATCAAAATATCCCTTACCCAGATTGACTGAAATCAGAATAACATAAACTGAGAACAGTTACTGCTCAGTAATCCCTATTGTATGTTTAAAACTTCTCTCTGACAGAAATATTGAATATAAGTCATAGGCAAATTATATTCAGTAATGTATTGTATTTGGGAAAAAATCTTTTAGGTTTTGTTATAATTAGATTGTGACTTCTATAACAATGATATGTTGTGGAGTTACGAGTATAATTTGTAAAAATAAAGTTCTTGTTTTTCTTTATGTCATTCAGAGGATGGGAATATACAGGGATACAGACATAATTATAGATGTCAGATTTTTGAGTGCTGAATTCAAACAAAAATTTTAAAATTCAACACTGGATTTTTGGATTCTGCATGAATGACTTAATTAATGGTTAATCTATGTTGTTCTTAAAAAAGCTTGTCCTGTACCTGAATTTCTGGTATGCTAAAAAGACTAGTAGAGATTAGTTAAGTCTGTCATTACCTTGGCATGCTTGCTCCTATGAAGCTGTTTTTGTAGGCTGCTCAATTCCTTGAAAATGAAAATATCTGGAAGTCAAGAAATAGTGTTTTCGAAGACAACTGTGCAAAGATAACTCCTATCTAGTAACTTATGGTTTTCAATTATGTGTATTTTCATAATTTAAAAAAAAAAAAATACTTTATTAGTGGTGTTATCTACCTGGAAGAGAACAAAACAGCAAATGTGCAAATACAACATACACGTAGTAATTTTATAGTAAGTATTGCTAGTATAGCTTATCTGTTTTTAAAAGTTAGCTTGGGAATCGGGAATTCAAAAGCAGAAAAATATAAGATCCATGAGTGTCTATGCATTGCTAATTCTTGTGATGCTTAACTCACTTTTAATGATTCATAGCAATGTTAGTATGTTGGTGTTTAGTGAGTTTCAGGAACAATCAACCAGCTCATTCCCCTAATTAAAGTATGATTTAAGCATATTTAAAGTATCCTGGGACAATGTTCTGTGGCTATTGTGATTTTTCTGATGTAAACATATGCTAGTAATGAAAAGGAAATAAAAGTTCCATTATTTAATCAGCCAAATTACATGGAGAACACAGCTTAAACCCACTGTCTCAATATTCAAAATCTATAAAAGCATTCTGGAAACCCATATTCCTCGTGCTAAGTGTGGAAGATACTGAAGATTCCCATGTTAGCCTCATACAAACTGCAGGAGCTACTGAAGCCATCCACAGTGCAGCTGACCCACAATGAAAGGTAAAAATGGAAGTGACAGACTGCGATGTTTTGTGTATGTTTTGGTTTACTTCCTAATAGTGACTTTCACTTGATTTTTTCTTAGAGGTGTGTAAAATAAATTGTTGTTATAAAAAGACTTGGGAACAAGCTTTGTTATTTATATTATTTTAGCAGGCTATGTTGAAAACCTCTGAAAACCTTTTGATTTTCTTCTTATTTCAATATGCAGTTATAAAATGCTAACCTCTCAAGTTTGGAGTTTACTGTGAGGCTGCAGTAGTACCCTTTTATTCCTTTAGATAATCATGTCAGTAAACAAAGGGCTAAAGGGAACCAGCTGCAATACTTTCAAAAAGCAGGAACTATTCATTATCTTATTATCCACTAGAAAATAGCAAAATTGGGAGATGTGGAATAGGTTTTAATCCCTCAAAATGTGGAAATTAAGATTTCTCTTATTGCAAATAATCTCTACAGTGCTGTGAGAATTTGTTTAATGCAGCCACCTAAAGGAGAAGTAATCTTAAGATGTAAATCAATTACGTATTTTATGTTAAGCGTAAGCACGATCTTTTGCAGACTCCATACTTAATTGAAGACTATCTATACAAAACAGCTAAGAAGAATCAGTATCTCCCCTACACAGTTATAACAGAGGTTGAATTTTTTAATAGAAGTTAAGCTTTTTTACAGACTGAGCTAAAGAGTGCCAGAATACAATTATTGAGGTAAAAGTGCCTATGTTAGCTCAGAAGTATAAATCACAATGTTTGAAAAGCTTTCTACAGTGTAAATTGCCGCCATGTTGAAAGTTTTATTTCTGATACTGTTGGAGTTGTTAAGATGAGTTCGTGTATTCATATGTTTCGAAAATATTAAAACTTGCAATTTACTTACAGGAAACATTATTTAATGTAAATATTTGGATATATAATTTGAAAATGTCACTTCCCTCTTGTTATTTTATTCAGATGAATACAATGAAAGTGATAGCATTTATCTACACAAATGGAGTAATCCTGAGAAGTAACCAATTGCAAGCAGTTTGATTCTGCAGGTGAAGAAAGATAGAAATTACTACTTAAAAATGATAGGGAATAAGGCTTCTCAGACATGTTTATTTTTCAGTTTCTGATATTTGTTGTCTTTTCATCAGCAGATTATGAGCAGTAACAGTAGGATCATATTAAAATAATTATAACCTCATAACTTTTGGAATGAAAACCTGAAAAGACAGAGGGACAAGTTATATTATACCATTATTCCCCATTATTTCTCCCATAGATGTGCAATTTGTCATGTTCCTAAAATATTGTGGCTTTTGGAACACAATATCTTCTGAGTTCTTTTCTGCTACTACCAGTTGGTATTTCTGCTGGACCTGGTGGATGCCTTATTTTTTTTGTAACAAGCCTTTATAAAGTCTTTGGTATCATTTTATTACAGACGAGAAGGACATATCTGCCCTTGTATTTTGAGGCAGCAGTGCAGATTTGAGATTTGACAGTCAGTTTCCATTTCCAGTACTACAAATGTAAACATATACTATGCTCTATACACAGACAAACCATGAAATGTGTTTAAAATAAAATAAGTAAAGGTCCAATCTTTATTTGGGTGTAATTTATCTTGTTATTTGCATGAGCCAGGGATTACTCATTTAAGGTGCAGATTTTGGCCCTTGAACAAAAGACAGGTTTTGATGTTGTGTTAAATGAGGATTATTTGTGTTCAGCCCAGTGGGATTGCTACTCATTTGTTTTGTGAAAGAAAAGAGATTAAGAGTCTATTTAGAGTATGTTTTATAATTTCTAATCTTTGTGTATCAACTCATTTGCATCTTATCTCCATGAAAAATTCTGTTGTTAGAGTTCATCGCCTCTCGTTTCATATAACATATTTCCTGTAGTTTCAAAGAAAAAGCAGTCATTGAAGGAAATTTTATAGAATTCATGTTGTGTACTTTTAACAACTTTGTTATTAAAAACACAGGAAAAAATGTGTCAAATTATTACAATTTCCTTCTATGTGTTTCCTTTTCCAGAAGGCTCAAACCTATCATGCATATGTTAAAATTAGCCTAGGGCCTAGGAAATTTGGCAGAGAAATTGTTAGAACAGTGTTTCACAACCACCTGCACTTTCCTGTTGTGAATTTTATTCCAATTGCTAAAAATATGCTTGCTATTAGCAGTGATTTAAGAGCTATCATTGTATCATCAGTGCAGGCTGGAACCCTGAGAGAGGACAGCTAAAGAGAAGGAGCAGTGATTATGACCTCCTTGTTGACAGTGACTCTTTTCATCTATGCAAAGTACATTCTGCAAACAGGGAGCCGTGCTGCCTTGGAGTAGTCTTCAGAAATGATCTGTCTGAAGAAATAAGAAGGAAAATCTCTGTAATGTGAAAGAAGTGCAGATACTCATAAAGCTTACGTTTACCAAAAAGCTAGGTAAGGTAGGAATTCATTGCAATGTAAGGTAGGAAAATCAGATCACAGAATAATTTTCCTCAAAAAAATGAATTCTACAGTAATTTCAAATTAATAATACAACTTGTATGTCATAAATCTGACTTTGCAAACTATTTTTCAATTTATAAATTGTAGTTTAAATGTGGCCTGGAAGAAATTCAGTTAGGTTTATTAATAAAGGCCATTAAACAACTTTCAGTGATGGAATATTTTTTTTTATCGTCTGATCTGTTTTCTGTTGGGTGCACTGTTTTCTATCAGTCATCTTCACATTCTGATTCACGCTATAATCCTAGCTCCTATTTCAGCAAAAAGCAAGTGAGTACCTGGCCAGTAACTGATTTACTTATTCAGATTTGCTAACATTTGGAATAGCACATACAAAAAGGAAATTATTTAATTCTCAAAAAATCCTGATACCTTCCCATTTCCCAGTGTGGTTCTGTATGGCCATGTGGGCTCAACCCTTTTTGTTCATACCAGTGCTATTTTTGCCTGAGCCCCTGCACAAAAAATGGCAAACTAATGTTGTAATAAATAGGAACATTCCTGTATTGTTTTAGGTTTGTTTTCCTGAAAAAGGCATTGCAGGATTAACAGCTATTTGCATGGCTTTAGCCTACCTTTGCAATGCAAAGAAGACAGGTTGCCAGCTTGAGCAAAAGTCTCTCTTGGGGATTTGGCTATGCCCTGAGTTAAATTAACAAATTTAGGCTGACAATATGTCTGAAAATGGGTCAGAGGCTTTCAGTGTGTGAATGAGAGCTGGACTAGTGGCAGTATCTTGTTGCTGTGGTTAATGCTACAGGGAAGATAGACCTTAACTGAAATGATTGAAACATCTGTGAGCATTTAATAGGTTACTTGGGTGCTACATAATCCTGCTAGTCCTGTTAGGACTCCAGTTGCTGAATTTTTACATGATTCTGCCTTACTGAGGAGCAGTCACCTGCTGTAAAAGTGTATCGGGAAAGATTAGCAGCTGACAAATCCAGGTGCTGGGCTATGAGGTGTTTGAACATTTGTGGTATTGCCTTCCATTCATCTTCAGGATAATATTGTGTGAACTAAACTAGAAATACCAACACCTCTAAGATTGCCTCTTTCTAGCCATTTCTAAAAATATTTTCAAAGCAAGTTTTTGTGGATTATTGTTTCCTATCTACAAAAATCATTATGTTCACCCAAAGGAAAAAAAGTTATAATAAAACAGAAATTTTAATCAACTGTGAACCAAAAGTTAGGCCTAGGGGATCTATACAATGCCAAAATTAATTTATGGAACTTTTTTTTAGACTGGAATCAATTAGAATTCAGTTCAAATAAACACAAACTTATTAATTAATGTAAATCCAAAGGAATGATTCCCAAGGCCTAGTCTTCCATGGCCTTTCTCCTCACCTCTCTTTACATGGAGTTTTACTGACATAGGACTTCGTTCTGAACCTTTCTATATGTAGCTGTCTATATATAATAATTAAGGAAGAATTTACTCAGCGTAAAATCTGACATGTAGGTATGTGTTTTTCTTGAAAAAGCAGGTACATATGAGTTTGGGCAGAATTTTCCAATATTAGACTGTTGAGAATCCTGGCATTTGGTGGCTGTCTTCAACTCAAGTGATCAAACTGTTATGCTAAACAAAATCAAAGGTGTGACAGGCACTTCTTATTTTTATCAAATATCTTCTTTTTAAGGTATTCCACACAAACACAGTTGTTAAAACTAGTGTGAAATAACTATTTTTAGTATATGATTAATACATTCTTTCCTGTCAGTTTACTTCTCTGATGAAATGCCACACTGTTTTATGATTGTATGATATGTCCTTGCAGCTAGTGATTATTTGAAGTAAATTTAAGGGTATGAAATGAGACAACATCTTTCTTCAATAACACATCATGAATTAACATTTATGAGTGTTTACTAACCTGACATTTATAAATGTGGTTACGTTTGAATACCTGTATACCAAGCCAAAGTTAAATCAACTGTTTGCAAATTATTTAAATTCTTTATTTTTCCTTATTTTATATACAGTTTAGTCTCTTCTCATGACCATTAAATTAAATATCTCTAGTTAAATTGGCTCTGGTGTGCAACTAAAGGAAGAAAAGAGAGAGATTTATTTTATCAAGGTTTTATTGACTTCAGGATTGAGAATGGTTAGATAAGAGAAAGAGAAGCAATCGTGTAAAATGGTGGCAGTGCAATATTCTTGCAAGCATTGACTTACTGTGCTAGGTGTTCTGAAAATTAGAAAAGAGGTGTTGACTATGATGGGGAACTGTCTGTGCATAATTTTTCTTGTCAAAAATGCCAAGAGACTTACACAGGTTTAGTGAATGCAGAATGAGCTAGATTCTCCATTTAAACTCTAGAAAGCTTTTCCAACACCAGTAATCTTGGTCGAGGTGGTAGGAAACATTTCCATACGACAGAGGGAGCTGTGTTACAAAAGTACTTGTCAAAAACATTCCTTGTTTATAATGGAAGATTTGACAACTCCAAAATGAAGTTTCTCAGCAGAATTTTGTCTGAATATTCGGATTGCCTGTGACAGATGCAAGTTTAGATTCTCTGGCCTCACCTGTAGACATGAACTATTCTGAATTTTCCTCTTATTTTTCTACAAAACATCAAAACAGTTGGGTGTCATGTTGATGCACACTGTGGAAAGATTTGAAATCTCAAAATATGGTAGTGCTATAAGATGGATTCCCACACAGTTCTGATTTCTATGGAGAATAAGATATATCTGAATAGTATGACATGGCAAAGAGACAGTTCTCTCCTTACACAGGAATATATTCTCAAATCATATTCATTTTTACTGTAGTGGAGCTATATTAGCATGCATTAGGTATCTGTCTCTCACAAAAGATAATATAATATGCAACTTCCTATTGCACTTTGGCAGTGAACCTTGATCCCAGCCATCTTTTAGAAGTTATACATTTTAAATATTTAATTTTGATTTTAGGTGCACAGAATACATTACATTTAATTTATTCCTTCTCCCCCGCCCCCCCCCTTAAGCTAGCAAAAAGAACTTTCTGAGTGCTTTCTGAGAGTGAGAAGTAGCCAGCACTATCTGATTTCTCTATATTAGTTATGAGTCAGATTGGAGAAAATAATTTATAACCACCAGTGCAGATGATAAAGGTATGCAACACCACATTATTGACATATGCAGTAACTTTGTTCTTTGAGTATTTAGGACTCTCTGATGTTTGCAGCAGATACTTTCCATCACAGTAAAATGCAGATGCACTTCTACAACAACAGTGCATCTGATATTATCCCACAGGAGTTCCATATATTACCCACATGAGACAGGATAATCCACCCATTAAATAGAGATCTCATCTCATTCATTACTGCATGTGTTTACATTAATCATAACAAGTTACAGCCTCTTCTAGTACCTTTGAAATAAATTCCTTTTTTTTTGCAGGGCTATGGCATTGTCTAGTCCCATAATTGTTTCCTCAGACCTGCTGCTTCTTCCAAGCTCAAGGTACACATAAGTGGGAATTTGACCCACTTAGGATTCATCAGGTTTCTGCTGCCATAGTATCTCCTTCTCTGTGATCCCAACACCCTAAACTGCTCCTGAGTATGACCTCATCTCTTATTTCAATTTCACTCTCTTTCTGCATGCAAGAACTCAGAAATCTCACAGATCATCAGTCCCATCTTTGTGTCCTCTAGTCTCGCATATATCCTCTCAGGAAGTGGATTGTTCCTGTACCTCCATGCAGCACTGAGGAACCTCAGAGATCTCTTTGCTTTTGAACAACTGCCTCCTATTTTCCAGAATTTTTCTTTCTGAAGTTACATTTAACTGTCTGAATTAGGATATGCATCTTAATTCTAAGATGTCTTATTTCTGAATTCCTGTTGCTTTCTCTATCTCATTTTGAGCTGTTCTCATTTTAACAGCTTAAACACCAGCCATTTATATCTATGTATTAACATTCTGCAGGCAGTAGAGTATATTTTCCTCTTTTCATACCCTTCTGTATTTTTTTATGCCACATTCTGAATCATATACTGGTCTAGTCTTCTCTCCTGCTGCATCACTTTTAGTTCACATCCCCCTGACCTCTGGGATCTTGGCCCTTCCATGAAAAGAAAGAAGTCAGTAAGATTTAGAGTATGGATGTAAATGAAGTATTAGGCATTAGAGGAGATAAGATATTCCAAATGCTACAAAATTAAACACTGTCTCTTGATGAGTGTGCTTTGAATCTGTAGACAAAATGTTATTTCCACTTATAGTGAGAATGGTCTAATACTTAGTTCTATATCATCTGGGATTTTCATATATTCCATTAAAATTAAATACTTTGTCTCCTCATTTAGTTCCTAAGTTGTTGTGCTTTATGGAATCCTTTCTTCATTATCTTTTAGAGAGGTTGTTTAAAGTGGGCTGGTAATACTGTATTGATATTTATAATGACCTTATGTATTAACTCTTCAAACAAACACTGTAAAATTTCAAATGACTGTGCTATTTAGGAGATACAAAAATAAAGTGGAATGTATTCTCTAAGCTATGACAGCAATAATTGTAAATCAAAGGCAGGTAAAAAGGTTACAGCCTTGCAGACCATGGACTAATTGCAAAAGGAATCAGTCTTTTTCACTATAGTCAGGAAAAATCAGTAAATTTTATTCCTTGATCTTGTATTATTAGATTTGGTGCAGAAACTCTTGTCTGCATCTATCCTAGGAACTTTCTGTTCAAAGTTCTACTAACAGTTATTCATAACTGCTTAATAGTAACAATGGCTATACAAATAAAGTACAAAAATTATGAAGGTGAATATATTGGCAAGAAAAAACTTAAAGGGTTAAAAATATATTTAATAAAATCTAATTTGTCAGCTTAAATGATGAAATATTACAGAGAAAAAGTCCATTATAATTGTATTAGGATTGTATATTTGAATTTTAATTATCAAGAAGTTGTTTCAAAATTTTTCTCTGAAAGATATTTCAAATGTGTTTAGAACCAATATATCAAAAGTTACACCCAAACGAGACAGAATTTCTAGAATAAACAAACTTCTTAGAACCTCAAGTGCATGTTTAAAATTGGCACATATAATTCTAGTACAGAAGATGTAATTATGGGTGAAAAACAACTGGCTGTTGTTTAGCAACCTGTTTCAGTTAAGCTTCATATCAGTGGAAAATAAAAGAAACATCAGGCATCTCCTGCTACTTGGATTGTACTCTTCTCAGGAAAAGTCTGTAGGGGGATAGTTCCTACTGGTATAATAGTCTAATGGTACCAGAGCACTCCTGAAGTAGCATTTGATCACTCTTACTCAGTCTGAGAGCAGTTGAATTCCCATGTCCTGCCTCTACCTCTGGCTTGTTCTTCCTGGCTGCCTGTTCTCCTGCTTCTGGCTGTTCACTGGTTTAGCTTCCAAAAGAGAGAGACAGAGAGGTAAAGTGGTCCTGGTTGTGGGATTAGGACACTTGCTAGAGCTGTGGGAGGCTTGAAGTCTCTGATGCTGAAAGGGGTCAGCAGATCATGTTTTCTCCAAATGAGGGATCTGGACTGTGAAGTATAAAGTGGGTAGGACCAAATCCACCAGGATAATAGCAACACCACATTGGTTAATAGTCTGAACACATCTGGCTCTTTAGACTTCTCCATGGGACATGCACAGGAACTTTCTGCCTAAATTAAGGTCACAGGAGAGCTCTCTGCAGAGCATAGGTACCACAGTGTTTTAAAAGAGGTCTTTATAACTGGCTACAGGACATTCATGGGAGTCACCTATATAATTTGGCCCTGAAAAGCAGGCCACCTAGATTTCTGTCCAAGTTCAATGCCAAAGTAGTTTAAACACAGTGGAGCTTATCATATATTTTCTTTATAAAGACAAGCCAAAGGCATTGCTAAAACAATGTAATATTTCTTTGCGCTAAAGAAAACACTGTTTAATGGATATGAATAAATAACCCTAAATTCCCTGTCATCTTTCATAGAGCTACTAATATCTGTCTTATGTTTTGAAATACCAGAGGCTTCCCAAATTTATCCAATATATGAAGAGGGGATTGCCACGCAACAAAAATGAAAACAAGAGACACTTGAAATGTGATCAAAGTAGGTATGAAAATACATGTTATTTTGCCCTTAAAGCAATTATTATAATCAAAAGAAAATTAATATCAAACCCACTTGGTCCCAGTCGGTTTAAAAATGTTTTAACGATTACTTCAGGAAGATTTCAAACTATTGTGGTTCTTTATGCATTCAAATATCTTTCTGTTGGATTCAATTAAGGTTTTCTCAGTTCTTGCAGAGGAAGTTGTAGTAGCACTCCAGTCATCACAAGGTAGCCTTCTTAGAGCAGCCATGACATAGATCAGACTATAGATCAAGCCATTTCAACAATTTCAAAACCTACTCTGAAAAAACAAAAAAAAAAAAAAAAGGCAGTACTTGAGGGAAAAGGAACACATTTTTTAATGTGTGCTTAGAAAACATGAGACTATTTGACCCTTTTGTTCACTAAGATAATATTTTAAAAAATATTTTAAAGAAGCAATGAAGGATGAATCAGGAAGAGCTTTCCTTTTAACTTGAGTGAAAGAGCTTAGACTTTAAAAGATCAGACAGACATAGTTAGTGTACAACACAGAGGCAGAGTGAAGAGTGTAATAACAGCAAACAGTGTATTTATTTCACGTATATGTATTTCTTAATTTGGAATTTCCAAACTAACAGCAAATGTAATGAGAAATTATTGTAAGGCAAGAGAAGACACTGAACAAAAGTGGGCTAAGGAAAGAGAAGAGATCTTTGGAGATCAAGAGAACTTCCTGTAGTTTTAATGACAGGACTAAGACTTCCTTTTCTCTGTGCTAACTATCTGTATTCTTCATCCTTTTCTGCACTATATGTCAATGCAGTTTTCATTTGCATCTTTCCCTCTTCTTCTTCTCTCTCTCCTTTATCCCTCTGAGAGGGAGCTGGAGTCAGCTCCATGAAATTGCAGTAATGTCCAGTTCACTTTGGATTGCATCGTATTTTCTATGTCGCATTTTATCTGGAAAGCAATTTCTAACGCCTAATAGAGGTGTGGCATGTGGTTTTCATCACATGACATTTTTTCATATCCTCTAATCTCAGTTCTGATACATTTGTAGCCCCATTAAACTTTCCAGTGAATATGTGTCCAATTTCAAGTACTCTTGATTGATAGATGAATTTATATTAGAAATCTAGAAAACAAGATGAAATTCAAATGAAAAAAGAATTATCACAAGCTAAAGAAATGAGATAGTGTGTATGAAATTCATTGGCAGCCACCACTGGGCTTTTCTCATCTCTGATGACGTTTTCTTCTTTCAAATATAATCACCTGTGGATAGCTTGTATCTATTTTAGCAAAATAGATGACCTGATTAGATAACAAATGTAAAATATACACTGTGATTTATTGTCAAAATTGTTATTAAATATTTTACTAATCATCACAACCAGGATGTTTTTTATGTATAGGAAATCTGAAAGTCCCTAGGAAAAAAATCTCAAGTCATAAATTATTTCATTTTAATTACAGGACTTACAGGTAGTCAGGAGCAAGCTCCAACTATATAGGCCCATGACTGTTTTAATTCTCTTAAGCCTGTGAGGTAATCTGAAGATGTGCTGTGGAAGACATATTCCTAAGGAAGAAAAAGTTTTTAGTTTGGAAAAAAAAATGCTGATCTATTTATATTTTACAGTAGTGTATCTATATCAGGGGTCTATTATGTGTTGATTCTGTGCTGGTATCCCAGGACCAGCTGGTGGTGGTGTGCTGCCCAGAGAGGTTGTGGAGATACATGCTTAGAGATACTCAAACGCCTTCTGGACATGGTCCTGGACAACTGGCTCTAGATGGTCTGACTTGAGCTGGAGTGTTGGACCAGATGACCTCCAGAGGTCCCTTCCAACCTCAATCATCTTATGATTCTATGAATGGAACCAGGAGAAGGTTATGAAAATTACATTTCCATTGAGTTCTGCTTACATTGAGGCTTGTTTGTATTCTCACAGTCAGCTGACCTGTAACAGTAAGCTTAGACATTGACTGTGCATGTTTAAAATTCTCGCGTTGATGCTTCAGAGAAAATAATACCAGAAAAATATTTTAGCCACCTGATATTTATGTGTTGAATTTAAACTAGGGGACTAAATTCTTTATATGGTCATTTGGAAATGATCCTACATATTTTAGAAGAGGACAAATGGTACTCTGGAGGTACCTGTTGCATTTTTTTAGAGGGAGGCTATTGACTAAATTTGATTGGATTCCTATGTATTAGATGGTTAAAGTTAAGTGATTTGAATCTTCTCTTATCTGTATAACAGCCTATTTAAAGGAATGACTGCTTGCTAACCTAATTACCTTTGCCTATTAAAATTTACACATATAAAACCCTTGACAGTGTAGTCAGGAAGGGTTGCTTCTTAATTCATTTTAATATTATAGTAAAAAAAGTTTATGGTTAATATCCCTCCACTGTAATTCTTCATATTCCTAAGTTTAAAGATCAGTTGTGGTTGCTTTTTATGTATGTTATGATGGCCATTTTAAGGAAAACACTTACATGACCAACTGTTCACATAAATTTAAAATATATCTTAAAAGAGAATTTTTTTCTATATTAGGTTTTTAATAGATGATTAGGTAGCACTGTTTTAAAGTACAGTTAAGAGCTGGGTTTTATACAATATCTGCTATTGCAAACCTGAAGTGACAGTGAAGTGAATCACCACATGATGCAGAGGAAGTGCCACAACAGTATTTACAGAGAAAGACTGGTGGGAGATGTGGCAGTCAGAGGTCATGTTGGGCTTAGTGACCGAGATATGATAGAGTTCTCGATTCTTGGCAAAGTAAGGAGGAGGGGGTCAGCAAAACCACTAATGTGGAATTCTGGAGGGCAGACTTTGGCCTGTTCAGGACACTGGTTGACAGAAACCCTTGGGAGGCAGTCCTGAAGGGCAAAGGGGTCCAGGAAGGCTGGGCATTCTTCAGGAAGGAAGTCTTAAAGGCACAGGAGCAGGCTGTTCCTATGTGCCGTGAGATGAACCGTCGGGGAAGGTGACCGACCTGGTTGAACATAGAGCTTTGGCTGGAAGTCAGGAAAAAAAGGAGAGTTTATCACTTTCAGAAGAAGGGGCAGGCAACTCAAGAAGAGTACAGGGATCTCGTTAGGTCATGCAGAGAGAAAATTAGAAAGGCAAAAGTCTAGCTAGAACTCAGTCTAGCCACTGTTGTAAGGGATAACAAAAAACGTTTTCACAAATACATTAACAACAAAAAGAGAGCCAAGGAGAATCTCCATCCTCTATTGGACATGGAGGGGAACATTGCCACTGAGGATGAGGAGAAGGTTGAGGTACTATATGCCTTCTTTGGCTCAGTCTTTAACCATCAGACCAGTTATCCCCAGGGTATTGAGCCCCTTGAGTTGGAAGGCAGTGACAGAGAGCAGAACAAACCCCCCATAATCCCGGAGGAAGCAATTTACAGCCTGTTGCACCACCTGGACACTCACAAGTCTATGGGGCCAGATGGGATCTACCTAAGAGTCCTGAGGGAGCTGGCAGAGGAGCTTGCCAAGCCACTCTCCATCATTTATCAGCAGTCCTGGTTAACAGGGGAGATCCCAGACAACTGGAGGCTTGCCAATGTGACGCCCATGTACAAGAAGGGCTGCAAGGAGGATCCAGGGAACTACAGGCCTGTCAGCCTGACCTCAGTACTGGGGAATACTGTGGAGCAGGTCATCTTGAGTGCCATCACGCAGCATGTACAGGAGAACCAGGGGATCAGGCCCAGCCAGCACAGGTTCATGAAAGGCAGGTCCTGCCTGACCAACCTGATCTCCTTATATGAGCAGGTGACCCGCCCAGTGGATGAGGGAAAGGCTGTGGATGTTGTCGATGTGGACTTCAGCAAGGCCTTTGACACAGTCTCCCACAGCATCCTCCGAGAGAAGCTGGCGGCTCATGGCTTAGACAGGTGTACTCTTTGCTGGGTGAAAAACTGGCTGGATGGCCAGGCCCAGAGAGTTGTGGTGAACTGAGTTAAATGCAGTTGGTGTCCAGTCACAAGTGGTGCTCTGCAAGGCTCAGTTTTAGGGCCAGTCTTGTTTAGTATCTGTATCAATGATCTGGATGACGGGACTGAATGCGCCCTCAGTAAATTTGCAGATGACACCAAGTTGGGCGGGAGTGTTGATCTGCTCGAAGGTAGGAAGGCTCTACAGAGGGTCTGGACAGGCTGGATTGATGGGCAGAGGCCAACTGTAGGAGGTTCAACAAGGCCAAATGCTGGGTCCTGCACTTGGGTTACAACAACCCCATGCAGTGCTACAGGCTTGGGGAAGAGTGGCTGGAAAGCTGCCTGGCAGAGAAGGACCTGGGGGTGCTGGTGGACGGCCAGCTGAACATGAGCCAGCAGTGTGCCCAGGTGGCCAAGAAGGCCAACAGCATCCTGGCTTGTATCAGCAATAGTGTGGTCAGCAGGAGTAGGAAAGTGATTGTGCCCCTGTACTGGACACTGGTGAGGCTGTACCTCAAATATTGTGTTCACTTTTGGTCCCCTCAGTACAAGAAAGACATTGAGTTGCTGGAGCATGTCCAGAGAAGGGCAATGAAGCTGTTGAATGGTTTGGAAAACAAGTCTGATAAGGAGCAGCTGAGGGAATTGTGGTTGTTTAGCCTGGAGAAGAGGGGAACCTTATTGCTCCCTACAACTACCTGAAAGGAGGTTGTAGCAAGGTGGGTGTTGGTCTCTTCTTCCAAGTAACTTGTGATAGGACGAGAGGAAATGGCCTCAAGTTGCATCAGGGGAGGTTTAGACTGGATATTAGGAAAAATTTCTTTACTGAAAGAGTGGTCTGGGATTGGAAGAGGCTGCCCAGAGAGGTGGTGAAGTCACCATCCCTGGAGGTGTTCAAAAAACGTGTAGATGTGGCACTCTGGGACATAGTTTAGGAGGCATGGTGGTGTTGGGCTGACAGTTGGACTTGATGATCTTACAGGTCTTTTCTAACCTCAGTAATTCTATGATTCTATTCTCTTCTATGATTTTGTATCAATAGGTAAACTGTATTTGGGATAATTCATCAACTTTTTGATTGTAGAAGGTTAGTCACACAAAAATATATATAATTCATATTAATGCTAGTAAACAGTGTTTAACTACCTAACTGTGCATTTACAACATTTTTTGGTTGTGTTCCTCAGTTGTAGCTTTATCGTCTTGATGAGCTGAACAGTTAACCAACATGCAGTCCAGGGCCAAACATAATTTTGTTGTGAAAGATACTTTAGTCAAATTCAGTTCTGAATTGTACCAACATAACAGTACACCAGACAAAGAGAATAATTACAAAACTCACCTTAAAATAAACATCTACAGCCTTGTCGCTTAAATTATTCTTTAGACTCTCATGACTGCATTGAGTTTTTCCAGTGGTTGTGGAAAGCTACCATATGCATTATGGATGACATCTAGATGAGTTTAGGTGTCTTAATATTGATGGAGTCTCTTCCAAAATATGTTTTTTAGTCTAGAAGCATCCTATAAACCTATACTTCTTTCCATGGGGGAGATGACATAAATGATCTCAGATCTGGAAATCTAGACCATAGTCATTTAAATCTGTACAGAATTAACCTTTTAAGTCTATTTAATTTGAACACTAGTGTTGATGAACCTTTGCATGTAATGTTGCTTTCTTAAAGTCTTCAACATTGTTACATGTAAGAAATGCTTATAAAGAAACACAACCTTTCAGAAAATATAGTAACGTGTTTCTCTATAGATTAGCAAAATGCTTGCATTCTGCTGTACTGCTTAGGGTTTCATTTTTGCAAAGAGAGGATATGGTTTGGACTGTTCCCAGGTGAGCTACTTCTGTCCTTTCCTAGGAGATTCTTGTAGAAATTTAATTGGGCCCAAGGTTGGCCAGACACATTAAATCCCCAAGGTATCACAGGCTCAGTCCTCAGAAAGATCTTGTTGTAGCCTGGTGAACTTTGAGGGATAGCTAAGGGACAGCTGCAAGTGAAAACATAAGGAAAAATGTTGATGCGTCTTGAGAAAAAGCAACAGGCATCTCTAGAGATATAAGAAATAGGTTTTCTTCTTTGCTCCAGACATTTCCTAACAAGATGAAAAATTTGGATATTACTCCACCATAAATGGTAGAAAGATGCCCTGTACTCATACACTGCACATTGTGTCCATATATATATTTATATATATTCTTAGTATCTGTTAATATAGGAAAGGAACATTCCAATTTCAATTCAATATTTGCATAAGCTTTTATGCTGAAATTGTTTTCACTAACCTGCTATTGGAAAATGAAAATTTTGTTAGCTAAGTGACTACCTTACTGATGATTTGCCTGCAAAATGTAACTATACCATCAGGATGCAATTCATCCCACCAATCTTTAGCTATCTGCAGTATAGATAACTATGACTGACATTACCCTACACTCCTTTTATTGTCAGTAGAGGAAAAAATGGGCACTTCCAGAGAGCCATTCATCTGATTTAATTTAAACATCTACTTTAAGGTAAGAATAGCTTCTTAAAAAGCCCTGTTTCCACTTATTGCTCATGTAAGGAGCCATGGGTGTTTAACTCAGAACTGTCTGCATGGTATCTAAACACCCAGATTTGGACAGATGCATCCCACCATGAGTCTTTTAAAATTATTGACTGGTTCTACTGAAAATTGAGATGCAGAACTAAACTGGCTGCAGTGGAGGCTTAATTCAGTGACTTGGAAAGTGGCAAATGAGAAATTCCAAAATGGAGGCAGTGTATTGCAGCATTTACTGCCTTTTAATAGTACAATGCATTTACTCCTCTGTTCATGATTTAAATATATTTATCTTTCTTGCACATCTATACATCTGTTAAAATGTGCCCTGAGCTTCCCCTCCCAACCCCCCAGTAGTTCTTTCAGTCACATCTTTCAAACACCTAAAAAGGAAGCTCATGAGAACATTCCCTCACCCTGGCATTAATCACAGCATTGTAAAGTATGGAGCTATTGATTGCGTATAACTGCATCTTTTGAACATTCAGAGCCATTGTGTTCACAACATGATGAATGCACTTGCAGATGGCTTTGTCTGTAGTGGTCGTAAACTCCAGCTAATGGCTGAATTAATCTGTAGTAAATGAATAATATCCTTTCTGGATGTTCCAGGGAATAAACTACTTGTCGCATTTTTTTCTGTTTTAAAAAAAGCAGTCATAATTCAAGCAAGTACTTGTGTCAGCTTCCCAAAACGTGGAAAAGTGCCTTGTATAAATAAAAGGATTCACTTGTAAAGCCATTATCTGAAGAGTTTCAGGAATAGGAAATAAGCTGACATCCAAATAAGCATTTCATCTTCTGAAGTGATAGCAAGTTTTTTCACATGCATACTATGAAAAATTAAAAGGACTCAGATTTTTCTGCATTAGAGGCAACAGCTTTCAGAAATCTTCCTGATTTTTTTTTTTCTTAATTCATCAATGGAGTTTCTTTCTTTTTGCCTAAACAAGCAAACAAAAATCAGTCTCAGGAAGAGCTGAAAAAGACTGGTGAAATCCCCCCTGGAGAGTTAACTGACTTTAAAACAAATGAACAATTTAGCAGGCTTCTAAATCGAGAGAAAAGTAAATTAAAATCAGGCTTTCTCAGTTTCCCTGAATGCTAAAAAAAAAAAAAAAAAAAAAAACACTCATCATAGATTCTTTGGCTGTTCTGTCTTTCTTACCTCTCTTTTTTCTCTCCATTCCTCCTGAGCTCAAAGGAAAACAAACACTTAATTATGACCTTTCAGGCTTTAGTCAATGTGGTTTGTTTTTTTTGTTAATTTACTGCCCAGTAATTGTTTCTGCTGTACCTACCCCAAATAAACAAACAAATACTAGTAGTGAGGTTCTATGATCTCACCCTCCAATGGTCCCACTATCCAACGCAGTTTGGAGCAATGCAGAATCTTCCCTGAGTCTCTGTTACTGGTTTTGCTTCATTCATAGAAAGTTAAATGGCCTCAAAGCCAGTGTGGGATGGGAGGAGAAAGTGTGCACTGCAGGATCCTTCCCTTGGCAGCCCGAATGAGTGGCAGCGCAAAAAGTCAGGACTAGCAAAATGTACATACAGATTTAATACTTGCTACTATTTTGATACAGAGAGCAACATTTTGAGCACATCCCATTACGTACTGAATGGTATGAGAATTCCAAAGAAAAAATGCACCATATTTGCTTTTTTGCTCAAGTACATTATCACTCATCAGTGACTATACTGCTTTCGCAACTGCCTCATGCTCTGGTTCCCAGTATGATAGCACTGACAACACAAATAGCTGTGGCTGGTTGAATTAGAAAGATTGCAGAGCATATTACTGACTGTTGCATCATACTGCTGCTCTTCTATTTAAATGACTGAGTGACAGAATTTGTTTCCTGTCTGTTTCTTAAGATACTTTCCAATTATAAAAGGAAGTATATTAAGGGATATTTTTCCTGTCTGATTTTCATCACAGGCCTTTAAATATCCCAGTATCCCACTACAATTTTCTGGCATTGGAATTGACAACACATGCATTCTTACAGAGTTTGTCAGCTAAGGATTAGAAGTTATACTGGCTATCATGCTTTTTCTTTGTTTGTTTGTTTGCTTTTTGTCACATGGAATTCTTATGTGAAATCTCACATTTTGAGAACAGGAAGGATTCCATTTTGTATTCTATGTTTGCCGTTGACTTCATTACATGTGATGCATGTTGAAGGAAATGCAAGTTGTGAAACCACTGGCTAAAGTTTAAATTGTAGCCTGTATTCGTCTATAAAGCATGCATCGTAGTTGGATTATTACTTTCAAAAAACCTTACAGATACAGACAGATGTGCATGTCACCAATGTGGGAAAGTTTGAGCTTGGGTGAACTACTGATTGCTGAATGGATTAGAGATGAAAATCTGTTTCCGTTGGCACCTCTAAAAATTACTTAAACAATTGCAGACTGACTCAGTGGCACTGATATTGACTCTGAAAGAGCTGTAAGACTCAGTGGCACAACAGAAATATCATCATGGCAACAGTCAGATTAACAGAGTGAAATCGGGATAATTATTAATAATCAACGTGCATTTATAATTCATCTGTTGAAATAACTATTTCTTCTTGAAAGTGAGATATGAGAGTTGCAAATAACATTTTTGAATAGGCTTTAATAAACATACTCTGATCTACTTCATAAAAATGGAGATGCTGTGATAGTAAAGGATGAGATAAAACGGTATTTTCTTCCTTTTTTTTTTTTTTAACTGCACACTGCTTCATTGCCTACTGCATTTTTAGGGACAATAGTAGCAAAAACTGCTAGTACATTTAAATTAATTAAGTATTTGGAGATGTCACAGCTCTTGACTGTTTTACTGTCTTGTCTAGGAAAAATGCTGGGACACACAAACCAAGCAACAGGGGGAAATCTGCGTGTGCTCAGAGCAATGAATAATCACAGTTCTGTGCATTGGGTGTTGATAAGCTGGTCATCAGAATGACACTGCAGTGTGCAGTTTTGAGTAAAGGTGTTTTCCAAATTGAAACTAAATATTTCTTAGCTAGCAAAGATTACATTCCTACATGTCATTCTTAATATCATTCATGCTAGCATCTTTTTATAACAATTTCTTACTGTGACTGTCCTTTCAGACATGACATTTTCAACAGCACCTCCCAGTCACAGGATTTAACTGTTTTCATGGCCACCTTCGTTGGCAATGGATTGATTTGATATTTATTATCAATATTAATATTATTATTAAGCAATATTTACTAGTAGCAAAAACATTGCTGAAATTGAAATACAAAAAACCAGTGTCACAAGCATTACTAAAATTTAAATATAAGCCAGTAATATCACCTAAACAAGATATTAGAAATATGGCTTTAGTGTACCCAGAGATTATTCTGACCAAAAGTATCAGAGGCCTTTTTGAGAAAAATTATTAATTATTCTTAATTGACTTCTTGAAGTGTTTTTTGATTTCAGCTAGGAATAATTTCCACCTTGCAGCTTGTACGGAAAATTTTATGCTAAGTTGTTAAAATGTTTTGTTTTAAGGCATCTCACTTGAGTCGGCTTTCTGTTACAATGTATTTCATGGAATACAAAAGAAATGTGAAAATTACTTCCAGTAACCTCGGTTACCTTTGAAAATTTGATACTGTGAGTAATTACAAAGAGGTTAAAAAAGAAAACAATGCAAATTAGGCACTTTGTATTGCTGGCAGTGATTTTCAGCATGAAGCCTGCTTTGAGTGTTCTCTATAGTTAAATGTACATTTTACTTTATCATTATGTATTACAAAGTGTGAGATTATATTTAGTTTCAAATGCCTAAAAAGTATTGTATTTCTGTTTGTAAACCTGTTTACCAGTTCTATCAACAGCACTGCAGTTTTCAAAATGGTGAATTGTTTGAGGATCTTTAATAGCAGTTATTATTTTCACCGTCTGACAAAGTACTGTGATTTTGCATATTTCTGTAAATTTTACATAACTATGTAACATATATATATATACATGCATTGAAATTCAGACTACCCATGCTCTGCCAAAATTGGGATCTAGGTAGGCACCTCAACTTGAAAGAGATATTCAGGATCCTGTCCTCAGACACTGCCTACTCTGGTAACACTTAGTTATTCAGCTCCTGCAGTTGGATGAAACATCTAAACTTGCATGTGCTCAGAAATGTTTGGCTCTGAGGAAACGGGCAGCACCTCCCACCTTTACTCTGATATAGAAACCGAGTAGGAAGAGACACAGACTCCACCTAAATCTCCAATCTCTTAAGCATACTCAGTCTATATTTAATACATTGATAATATTAAGTTCAGAAAAAAAACAAAACAGAGGTGTGCATTCTCATTCATGTCTTTTTGCAGAACTGCTTTATAATTACAGCATTTTCCTGTTTAAGTACTTTTTTTAGAGCAAAGCCTGTTTTAGATTTTAGTTCTTTCTCAGAATGACTTGATTCAGATGTCAGACCACAGAACAAGCACTGGTCAGGAAAGAACAAGGTGATGACCCACATGTCAATAAATATAACCTCTTTTATGCTGACTTTAGCAATAAGATGCTGACCGAGGAATGCAAGAGAGTTTGGTACCACAGACTAGCCACCGCTACCAATTTGTCCTGTCCTTTCTGTAGGACTACCTGAAGTAGTCATCTGTCACCTCTTGAATTATTGCAGCTCACAGTGTAAAATTTTAAATGAACTACAAGTTTTTTCTCACTTTAAAAAGGTAGGTGATAACCTGTGATGATTTTGGAGCTGATGGTCCCTTCAGATGTCCCTGTAGTGAGGGTGGACAAAGATTTGAGAGCAGAAAACCTTTACTGCAAATAAAGTAAGGTGGAAGACACTTGTACCCATTTGAGCAAGTCTGGTTTCAAACAACAGAGGAAAGTTCTTAAGCATTTTCTGTTTCACAAGCTGTTGGCTAGGCATAGATCCTAAGAATGACTGAAGGCAGACAGGGGGACAAAGATCTGATCATGGGCTATGTTTTGATGAGCTGGGATTCCTTCCCTGCATCCAGTGATTCTGAGAGGGAAGCTGTCATACAGCCAGTTTCTGCTCTCAGAAATGGAGGTACAAAGCTAGTACCAAGAGTGTCTGCTAACCTTGCTCTGAATGAACAGGAGTGATTTCCTTGAGCATTGTCTCCAAAATGCGGGGGAACACTGAGGACACCTGGTATCACAGGACACCCTGAATGCTACTGCAGGGTTATTTTCTTTTCTCCATTAAATTCAGTGGTAGCTTTCTTATTCACTATAGAGGTGGTCAGTTTGGATTCCTGAAAATGTACTTTTCATTGATTGACCATCCCAATTAAGAAGGAACACCTAATAAACACAAATGGGATTTTTTTCTTTAATAAGTCTTCTAAAAAGTCCCTAAAGATTATTTTTAGTAATGGAGATGGCATATGTAACATACACGGTGGTTTTGTTGATGAGTTTAAAGAACTTTAACTTTAGCTGAGTAACTAGTGAAGGATTCTTAACAAGTCAGAAAGATTTCCAATTCACACAAAATACGAAAGAATGAACCCTCTATGTATTTTACACTCCTTATATACATATTCTGTATATGTGTATGTGTATATATTATATGGATTTAAGTTCATCCTCTTTACCTCGAACATGATTGAAAATATTCACAAATGTTTCTGAATGTATTACCTATGTTTTAATGAGGTGTTTTCTGTAGGTATGTTGGCTAACACTAATTTAAAGTTTGAAGAAGATCTCCTTTCATGGGAGCTCTGGAAGGGACTGTGTGGAACACACACTTATTGGAACAAAATAAAATAAAGGGACGATGTTGGTTGGGGTTACCTTGCAACACAGTTTTGAGACTTGAGTCCTCTCCTGTCAGTACTGCCCTTAAAGAATCATCTCTTGAGACATTTCCTTTCTTTGCTTTCTGCTGTGGGGAACTTCCCTGGTGACACAATAAGTGTAAGTGGAAAAACTTTACTGTAATAGGCTTTGCATTTTTTTATTTGTTTTATTCTAGTTCCTGATGTATAAACAGATGCAAAACACTTTGTAAATTGAATATGAGCAGCCTAGGAGCATACCTAGAATGTTCCCAGTTATCTAAGCATCTGGGAGTGTTTAATCCTATTTTACGTATTTTTATACTATGGCGGTGAAAAAATCACTAAGCATGTTTTATTTTAATGTAATTCTAAAATTAGTATCTGTATAAGTAAAATATTTTATAATGACTTTATAATTTACAAAAGACTTTTTAAATTCATCTATAGTATCTACATGTCAGATTTGCAGAACATACTCCTCATCTCTGCAAATTAAAGGGCTGAGAATATGGACACTTAGAGCCTGATTTAGTTAAAATTATCCCCTGTAGCAGTGGGTGGGTATCAGTTCTTCACAGCTGAGAATGATTTTCATAATAGTGCAACATTCAGCAGCTGCAAAATCCCTGAGGATGCATCTTCCTCCTCTTTCAGGAGCAGCCTGGGTTTGCCCTGCCTGGCACAAGTAATTTGACCCCTCACCTCTCTTATACCCACCTTGATTTGGGTTTCTGGAGATGCTCAGTTTCCTCAAGTCCTCCAGTATTTTCACTTCTTCAGAGGAAAGTTGTAGGGGCTACAAGAAATGCATAAGAAATGTCTCCTTACCGATTGACAGATCCGCTTAGAACAGCTCAATGAACCTTTAAGTAATGTATATTCTATAGCTGCCTCTGCATTTACGAAGATAATTTTCTGAAACATTGCCATCTAGTGGCAATTTACACATAGATCCAATTACGTGATGCTAAATGTTACTTTATGCTGTGTTTTCTTAATGTTTCCTTCAATAGCCAATAATGATACCTTATAGATATATTTGAAAGAGAAAAAAAAAAGGAAATTATGAGAAAATAAGAGTCATTACTAATTTTAGCTGACAAAAAAGTCAAGAAAACATTTATCTGCTTTAAAAATGTCTTTATTTCTAAGTAAAATGTTATTTACTTTTTCAATTAAATATTAAGCAGACATTTAAAAGCACTAAAGCTAAACCTGTATTCATATAAGATTACACATCTATTTTTCTGAAAAGAGCCTGAAGATAGGAACTTTTAAATAGGTCTGACATATTCCTCTGATCACTTGGGATAACAACATTGTGTTACTCGCTTGTGGGCAAATTTTAAAATATCAACTTCTTGGTGTTGATGATTCACAGATATGTTTAAAACATGATTAAATAATTGGTTACTCTTATTTCAAATAAAATGATCATTCTTCCAGGAGTTTTGACTCATCTGCTCCAACTAATTTAAAATGATGTGAATTGAAAATACAATTGTTAATCATAGAAATTTGACTCATTTTAACAAATACAATTAGTCCTGATGAATGTTAATATCTGAAGTTATAAAGCTATCTCATCGTAAATGCATTTAAGTGTAATTATAAATGACAAAATCTTTGCACAGGTTTTGTCTTGTGGACATTTATGCACATTTTACATGCCCAAGTGCTCATATACTCCTAAGCTCATGCACATATATACATTAATGTTATTTGCATTGTGAAAATGCCTGACTATTCAGTGTAGTAATTAAGATACTAAGAATTACCCATTCAAATTTCATTATTTTAGATAATGAAAATATTTATTCCCTCATCCTACTGTAATTCTGTCTGTGACAGCCTTTGCAAAGCTTGTTCAAGTATCAATGCCAGGAAGACTTGGAGTGATTAAAAAGGAAGAGAAAAATAAAAATTTGAATCTAAATGCAGAGTAATATATGGCTTGCTCAGATTTCTAACTTTGATCTTTAAATATCAAATGTGTTAAAAACCTGGAGTAACTGGAGCATCCCTGCTATACTTTAAATATATAACAAGGTGAATAGTAGGTGTGACACAGAAATATTGATAACATACAGTTGGTAACACATTGTTTGATGATTGTGGACTGTTTTCTTTATTGGCACCAGGCATTTATATTTAGTCCTTAAAAATAAGATATCTGAAAATATATCCACGTGTGGAATGGCATTTCAGAGATTCATAACTGCTAGCATGGTTACAAAGTTGTCTTACAATCAATTTTTAAGGACTTAAACCCTATTAAAGGCCTATGTGTTTCTTTATTAACCATTGGGTATCTCATCATGAGATTGCCCTTACCTCTCTGTCAGGATAGCAGTAATGCAAATCGCATAAAGGTTTCTTTGACATGGGTGCAGGGTGACTATATTATTTCTGAGTAGCAAAGTCAAATGTGAACAACAATACTCACCCAGTCCTGTCCCCAAGAGAGTTAGCATACTAAACTACTATTTTGTCATCGGTGCGGCATCAAATAACTGCATAGATTTCAGCAGAAATATGGATTTCAGTTAAATTTAATAGAATGACATGCAGATAGAGGGATATATGTTGGTAGATATAGATTATCTATTAATATTTTGAGTAGGGTGGCTGTGTGCTCTAACTAATATTAAACATTAATAAGATGTATTTAGTACACTTATTTACTTAAAAGTATATTACTAAAGTATTGATGCAAGTATTCTAGGCAGCTTACAAAAATGAAAATACACTATCAGTATAGTGCCAAGCACTTACAATATAAAATTGTTACTCATAATTCAAGTAGAGAGTAACAGGGGTGTGAATAACATGATAATCTTTGATATTTAAAAGAGTTAAATTATTTATACTACCACCAACATACCTTAATATTATTTAGACAATACACTGTCATGAGTATCTTGAAGCTTCCTATTAGCATTTATTTAAATCAATCAATAGTGTCTCTCACTCATTGCTCATTGTGGTAACGAAAACGTCAGAGTAGTATTAATATGAAGTGACTTAGCCTTGGGTTGTGAGGAGGGAAGTTTATACTCTCTCTGTAAATAACGTTTTATTCAGGTGAAAATAAGGAAGATGAAAAACGGCTTGAGAACAAATATGTCTCTGATATGGAAAGAAGGGGAAATAGTTTTCTGACTCATGACAGGTAAAATAGGTAACGGGATATGTAAGTGAGGATAAAGAAAAAGGAGCAGCAGTAGTGCAGGAGATTCAAGGTAAAGATAAAAAACGCAGACTTCAGTGATTTGAAACTTAAAGCACATCCAGAAGGTGACTCAAAACAAGTCAAGGAGGTAATAGTGGCACATAGCAAATAGGTTTGTTGGGAAGGATTTAAGGCCAAAAGAGACAATAGTTTGGGGAAAGGCATGCAGTATAAGGTAAACAGCTGTGTTCCTCATAGAGAGTGTGAAGGGAACTGTTTTCTGAACTTCTGAGTAATTTTCTGTTGAAGCCTTCTGAAGCCGACCATCATCTTTCATTTGGATTTTAAGTTCAAGATAATGCAGAAAACCAGGTAACTATGTATGCACATAGTATGATTTGAATGTTCCATGTTGGAATACACATCAGTTGGAAAAGGTGAATGTTAAAATCCTCACCAAAATGTTGTTTAACCTTGGTGTTGTTTATCATGGGAGCATTAATAGTCTAACTGAGAATAAGAAGTATTCTTCTGAGAGTTTATGTTGCCATATGATCTTACATTTTCCATGCTGTAGCTACCACCTGCTTGTGTCTAGAAACTAGGCATATGTTTTAGGTAATGGGAGAAAAGTTGGACAGCTGAAAATTAAAATCTAAGAGGAAATAATATCCTGTGATCATAATAACACTCTGAGCTATTATTTGGCAAGAGAGAAATTTCTCAGCTTTATAATGTCTGGTTTTGGCTAAAAACAATGTTTTGCAAGGTGGAATTATGAGTGCTGGGCTCATAATGGGTCAACGCGGGGATTTTGGGTATATGTTCTCAGATTGCCTTCACAGCTTCCAGATTACCCAAGTCAGCATATACTGGCTGTGCATGAGCTTTCTTTCCAAGACTATAATTGTGACTTGTTTCTCCTGTACAGTCTATTTGGAGAATGTTTCAGTTAATCTTTTATGAGATCTCTGATGAAGTCTTTTCTGTAACAGTTTGAAAAAAGCAGTCTCAAATCTTTTAAATGCCTTTACATTCACTCCCGGGAATGAAGAAGGAGCTCTCTAACTGTTAATGCAAAGTCGTATAGCCAATGTGAGTGCTCAGAGAAATGTTTCCGGTGACCATAACCAAATTACTTCTCTTTCACCGCCAAACTCTAATGTTAATCTTAAGATTTTGAGCTTTTCCTGAAAGATTTTTGGGTTGTGTTGACATGAAAGATCAAAACTTCATTGACTTGTGCTCCTGGAAACTTTTCTTTGTTTCTCACCATTCCTTAGCTAACTTGTTAAGATTGTACTCTGAGATGTCTTATTTTTTCACTTGTTATTGTTATGCTTGAACAATTTTTTTCAGATTTTTTTTTATTGTCTCGCTAATGATCCAAAGGCACTTAAATGACTTCAGTTTTCCAAATCATTCCCCTCTAAATTTTTGCAGTCCCCCAAAACAAGCTAGTCTAATCCTTGTATCAGTTAGTGAGGGGAAAGAAGAGAGCCTCAACTCTGACATCAGGCACTGCACACAACCTCTGTAGGAGAGTGAAGGTGTATGTATGTAGTGATAAAATATTCACGTGTTTGTATTCATAAAAACCCCAATTAATACCTACCCCCAAAATACGAAGACTTCTAACTAGTCAATTTTAATAGAACAATCCAAATCACTTGAAAAAATATTAGGTGTGAAAAAGCAACAAGAATTTTTCTAACATGAGCCTTCAGTTTATAAATCATTTCTAACAGCAGGAAATGAGAAAGATAAGAGCTACGATAAGAACTAATGCTAAAACTGAATACAGTTTTATGTGAACTTTTAGTAAGAGGAATACATACATTCTATTAAGACAAATTGTAGTTTATATATAATCTCACTTTACATGATACAAAGATTTCATTTTCTTCTTAAATAGATCTCAAAAACCAGATGTATGCTAAAAAAAAAAAAAAAAAAAAAAAAAAAGACTGAAAATATTCAGGGAGACAGACAGAAGTAACGAGCAAATTCAGTGAGAAAAGGGGTCCCCCTCCAGGCTGTGGTTTGCTAGTGCCCTTGTGCTGCTGACACAAGGTTACTGTAGTTCCCTCTTTGGATGCTGCTCAGATCCTCCAGCACTCAAAGAGAGGTTTGCATCCAAAGAACTGAGCTTCTATTCACGTATCTGGAACAGCAGTATTGTTATTTTGCTGCCTTCATGGTTTTCCCTGTGCCAACCCGGCAGAAAGCTACAGAACTGAATCAGAATTGCATTTGGCTTCCTCGGTAATCCCGACAGAGTAGGCCCTGTCCCTGAAGTCGCACTTGAAGTATTGCTCGTTTGTGTTCATGAAAAGGAGCGGAGAAAGATAGTCATCCCTAGAAGAGAAAGTGCATTGTATTCTCTACAAGCTTTGGCCATTGGGAAGTCATTTTAAGTTTTCCGCAATTTCTGCATACTGTTTTCAAAGATGCTTACACAATTTTTAGACAAATACTTGGAAGTGTTTGAATTACTGTAAAATTCTCTGTACTAAATAGATAAAGCATCTAAAAATAGATAATGTGTAGCAGATGTAGTGCTGCATGTAAACAGTATTTTTATAAATAGTTATATAAGAGTACAGCTGTAAAAAATGCCAGCTTGTGAAGTTATGTTGAAATGCTGGAAAAAATATGACATTTTTTCATATATTTATACCACATATCTTTGTAGATTTCTTTCTGGTTGTAAATTTCTTATGAGCTTTTGAAGAGTGAATTTATATAATGTTTCTCAGAGTTTTCCAGAGTTTTGATAATCTTTCTGAGGCTAATTCATTGCATAATTCTTTTTCCAGGGGAACCCACTGCCATTTATTTTCTAAATTTTTGCAAGTGTTTTAAAAGAAATGCGGAGGAAGTTTTCCACAGAAAATTTTCTGAAGTGTAAGGGTTCCTTTGGAAAGTTCTTTTCTTTTTTTTTTTTCTTCCCCTGAAAAAGTGCAGCAAACTCTTGCCTGCCATATTGACATACTCCTGCTTTTCATTTCCTAAAACATATTGATATTTCATAAAGGTTCAAGGCAACCACTCACAAGGTGACAAAGGGAACCAGCTTAACAGTGGCCAGCAGCCTTTCCTAACTTAATTTAGGTTAGTGAATGAAAAATATTGCACCCAGATGAAACATCAGATTAAATTTGTCAGAAATATTGCTCAGACTAAAATCTGATGAAACTCTCACCCAAAAGTGGCCAGCTTGACACAAGTACGCACAAACTTACTTTTTGCTCAGGATGCAGTTCATATAATCTAACTTAGATGGCTAAAATTTAAGGCATCTAAGTCTAACCTAGTCATCATGAACTCCTGAAAGGTAATTCTTTTCATCCTAAAGTAGATGTCTGAAATAGGCAGGACTCATCTCTGTAGGGGTCTACTTCCTTTCATTGATGAACAGCCTACAAAGATATTTGATTTGAAAGTTCAAATTACATCAGATTAACCGTGTTTCCAAATGACTGAATGTTTCTCTGCTATAGAATTTCCAATAATTCTCTTTTCAATAGGAAAGCTCTATCTGTTTTCTGTTTCACTGGCTATTAAGTGGGGTTTCTAATAAAATTAATGCAATCTTTTCCTGTCTTCTTTTGTCACTCGTGTTTGTGTCTTAGGGACATTGTAGCAGCTTCTGCCCTAAGTGCACCAGAAGGCAGTAGGGAAGATGCCGGGTGCTATCAGATAAGTGCTAGACAGTGTTTCTGGACAAAATCTCATTCAGAGGACAAAGCATGATACCAGTGCAATGCAGAAGGAAAGAAAGGAAATAATTAAGAACTCTTAAAGACGTGCAATAGATAAGAAACCATATCTTTCTCTGACAAAAATATTTCTGCAAGAAGTTTGTCAATGACCTGTCAAACCTAACTTATGATGGCAACTGATTTTACAGGATTATAAATCACCCTTTGCAGTAGTCCTAAGTTTTCTTTAGGTCATTGTGCACATTGGGTTTGTTAGCAGATCTTTTCCAATTCAATATATTCAGCTTTATATGTTGAAGGTTAAAGGGTGTTACCTGTAAAATATGGACAAATTATGTGTGAGTTTGAGAGGTAAAATATAATGTGGCTCTGGATTTCAGATCTAATTTTCATTACTCAAGTTTGAGATTCATTTAATGACAAGCAACAGTCAAATTATACATGATTTTAATAAAATCTTAGTACAGTATGTCACCTTTGCAATCTGCATAGGCCTTAATTCCACCTGCAAAATGCGGTGTGACAGTTACAGGGATTTCAGCTGCAGAGTGCTTAGAGAAACTTTAAAAATTGATAAAAATACTCAAGACAGAATTACTGTATACAGCAAAGTCATGGTATTAAACTTTGATTTCTTACAGCCATGCAGGGAAAAGGGAGTAATGAATCTTGCTGGAGGCTTGAGGAACCATCCTTTGTATTTCTAAATAACTTCAGTTTCAAACTCTGTTTTCCTCAAAAAGTTACTTTTAGCTGTAGGGGAACTATTGCTGGTACAGAAAGAATTGTTGTTTATTACTGAGATTTTGTTGACTGCTTCAAAAACAACTCACAAAACCAGTACTTGTCTAAAGTCAGATTTCCCATTATGAAAACCTTCTTGACTCCTCTTAATATTTATGCAAATATCCATTAAACCTATTATTTAGTATAGTTTGTGCTCCTTTGTCTGGTGCCAGTGTCAGGGTTACAGGCTCGCCATTCCCTGGATCTTTCCCAGAACCCTTTTCTTTTAAGGGAAATGGCCTGACATTTGCCACACACAGTTATTCAGCTATTTCATCCTTGAGATCTGTACGAACCGTTAAATCCTGCGTATACCGTTTAATCCTGGTGATGTTCAGCTGCTAATTTTGTCAACTTGTTCTGTAATCTCTTCTACAGTCAATTTCATTTTAGATGGATTCTCTGATGAATCCTTGTGCAAAAAATGGTATTGAGGTGGGAATCTCCCCTGTTTTTTCAAAACCGACATTGATGCCAAGAAGTCATTTAGCTACTGTGCAATTGCATGTCCTTTCTAAGTGTTCCTTTTATACCCTGATCATTAAAAGGACCTGCAGGCTCTCTGCCAGGCTTTCTGATCTTGATTTGTTTGAATAAAAGACTTCTTATTACCTCTGAATCTCTTTTACTAGCTATTTCTCAAACTTATTTTTTAGTCTGCTTTATCTGCCAGAGTTATTTTCTTCATTTAAACTCAGCTTCAGCTTTTTTTAAATGCCTTCCTGCTTCTGATAACCTCCTTTGCCCTGCTAGTTAGCCAGTCTTTTCAGTCCTTTTGTGCCTTTTCAGTCTGTTCTAAAGAGGTGGTGTGCGTTGGCACTATGTTTCCAATGTGGGTTCTTTATGAAAACTCCATGCTGTCATGAAAGATTTAATTCTCCAGGTTGCCCCTTTCAGTTTCTTTTTGATGAGCTTTCTCTTTTTTAAACACTGTCTCTTTTTGAAATTGATTACAACCCTGGAATTCCTAGTCTTGTTCTGCATCTGTATTAATATTGTGTCTAAGTACATTAAGGTAGAAATATTGACACTTAATGATGTTAGCAATAGCAATGTATTTCAACTCCTGCATAAACACCATTGGAGAAATAGCAATATAGTTAATTACACAACTTCAGCAGGTTAGTCTCATCTGGCACAGAGCATTTCCATAACTGCAGTCTTTCTTTCATATGTCAGGTGAAATAACATGCTGTTGTGTCTCTTTGTTTAAATTTTTTCCCATTATAACCTGCTGCCACTGATGATTACTGCCTGATTGATTGATGGATTGATTAATGGTCGATTTCAGATTTTTCAGTGGACCAGCTGAGATGAGGAAACAGTCTTGACAGGGTGACTGTTACCCTCCTGTCTTTTCCTCTCTGAGATTGATTACATCTGTTGCACAAACCATGGTTTCTAAGTCTTCTGATCCCCCTTTTCCACTTCTGATTATAGTTTTCAATTTAGTTTTAGTTTAACAGCCTGTCAGCCATATTCACTGGCATGTTCTTGAGGCTTAAAGTGCTTTCAGCTTTTGGCTGTGATTATCTATTGAAATGGTCAGCAAACAACTAAAATGAATAGAATTCCACCACCATGCAAATGCATGAACTAAAAGATATGTGATTGAAAAACTTAAGCACCCCTTCAGTCACCTGCATACTGGCATTTGTGAGTATTAGAACAAATTACAGCAAAATATTAAAAAAGCAGCAAGTAAATTCCCTTGAAAAAAACAGTGTTTCCAATAATCATCCATTTTTCATCAGATTTTAGAAAATGAGGGGTAAAAGTCTCTTGTATATTAACTATAGCACCATGTGACTGGTATTCTTTATCAGTTGCTGAGCAACGGTCATACTCTGAATTTTTAAACTCATTAGCAAGCTGAACAGGCTGGCATTTGGCAGATGTTATTTGATTTTGTTTGGAGGCAAGTCAATGGGGGAGACAGGAGAGACATTGAGCTCATTGTGTTATCTTGCTTCACTTATTAAATTCTCATGATATTTTAAACACATCTAAGGAGACTGAAAGGAACTTCTACATTTTCAGGTTATTCACAGAACATTTATGTGATTTATGTATAAATAAAGCACATAAGCCAAATTTTGTTAGCTTCAAACACATTTTAATCTGTACCTAACATTTTTTTGAAGTGGTTCAGTCATTAGTAATGGCTGAAGTAGCTCTATTTGCATCCTTCAGTCATGCAAGCATTTCTTAAATAGCTCTGCCAATGTACCTCATTCTTG
Source organism: Morus bassanus (assembly GCA_031468815.1). Taxonomy (NCBI): domain Eukaryota; kingdom Metazoa; phylum Chordata; class Aves; order Suliformes; family Sulidae; genus Morus; species Morus bassanus. The sequence continues at coordinate 92,221,196 of CM062569.1, forward strand.
ACCAGGAATATATTTGTATGTCTTCCAATTGTAGCCCTTTTAATAGAAGAATTGTGAATTGTTACAAATCTTTCTGTACCATGTGATAGCAATGTGATGTGACCATGCATCCACAAAGAACTCACTTCACTTGTAATTTAAGGTAGTGATGGCCAAACCTCAAAAGTCCTGGTGATGAGCCTAAGTAAGTTTAAACCACTACAATTTTGAACTAATGAGTTATAAATCAGCATGGAACCTGAGCACAGTATAAGCATAAGGGAAGTCAGATACTGGCAGACTTGCAACACTGACTCGAGCACGTATCTCCAACTCAAATACCAGATGCCGGTGTACTGTTTTGTTGACTCACTTTCATTATGGCAGTTTTAATATGGTTTTTTTTCTGACCATCTGAAACTGATTTTCAAACTAGTGGAAAAAGAATAATAATATTTCTTAGTTTCTAATTGTTGCCTTGAGTATCTCCTTTGTTTAAGGACTCTTTACCCAAACCACTTATTTCTATATGATTCAAAGGATTGTTATGAATTACTGCATTATTATCATTAGTTTGTATCTCAGTAGTAGACATGAGGCCCAACTCAGGTCTTTAACAGTTGGCATTATATACAAATCTACATGAAGAAATGTCTCAGACTGGCATCTGGAGTACATGTTTTTAATTCCTCCAACATTATTTAGATTACAAATTTCTTATAGTTTTGCAAGTAGCTGCTGAGCAATTCTGGAAACTAATATTGCCTGAATTCTGGGTATTTTGGAGTTTTTCGAACCTCATTTGCTTGGTCACACATGAAGTCTACATATTCATCTCAAAAATGAGTTCTGTGAAATTGTAGGAAATAAGGTCTATCAAAAGTATGAGGCTGGTTTCTAAGACAAAAAAAAACCAGCTAGGTAGACTAGCATGCTTCAGTCAGAAACATAAGTCAACAAAAAGGGGTATATCAGAGGAATATCTAAATTGTAACTAGCAAGAAAAAGATATATAGGGAATATTCGATCTACTAAAATCATCTGTTTTGTTAGAAAAACTTAGGGAACATCAGACCAGACTCAAGTGAGAGGGAGGTTCATAACACACATAACCATTGTTCTGCATACAGTGTGTAGTTCAGCTAAGTTAAGTTAACAGATGCTAAAAATTCACATAAGGTTAAAGGAAGACTTCATTAAAATCAATGGAAGAGAAATCTGTTAGGGTCTTTGTTCAGGAGGCTTCTAAACTACAAGTTATTGGGGTTGAGAAAGTGTTATGTACTGAGGAAGTGTTACTACTTGCTTCCTCTGGTTTTATACTTTTTCTGTATATCTGCTATTGGTCACACATCCTTTTGGATGTTCTTACCAAGCCTTATAAAGCTCTCTCTAGCACAAAGAGAGTGTCTTTGACTCTTCAAGCTGCAGCTCTATAGGATGGGGCAGATACTGCCAGGTAATTCTACAGTCTGGGATCTACTTCTAGGAGAAACAGAATAAATTCATCTAATAAGTGGAACTGGAATTGTTGCTGTGCCTTTGCAAGCTATGCACATTATTGGAAAGTGTAATTGAAACCAGGAAAAAAATAGTACAGACTAGCTTCCTGTTTTGTTTTGGTTTTTTTTTTTTTTTTCGCTTTTCTTTTCTTCACCGTTATCACTTGCAAACTACATCAATTTAGAAAATAACAATTATTTGGTACAGTTTACCTTTAGTACACACTAGTTCACAGAGTGGTTGAGGTTGGAAGGGACCTCTGGAGCATCTGGTCCAACCCCCATGCTCAGGTAGTGCCACCTAAAGCCAGTTGCCCAGGATGGTGTTTAGAGGGATTTTGAATATCTCTAAGGATGCAGACTCCATGACCTCTCTGGGCAACCTGACCCAGTGCTCAGTCACCCCCAAACTAAAAAGTGTTTCCTGATGTTCAGATGGCACCTCCTGTGTTTCAGTTTGTGACCATGGCCTCTGGTCCTGTTACTGGGCACCATTGAAAAGAGCCTGGCTCTCTCCTCTTTGCACCCGCCCTTCAGGTATTTATATACATTGATAATATCCCCATGAGCCTTCTCTTCTACAGACTGAACAGTCCCACCACTTAGCCTTTTCTCTTTGGAGACGTGCTCCAGTCTCTTAATCATCTTAGTGGCCCTTTGCTGGACTCTCTCCAGTATGTCCATTTCTCTCTTGTATGGGAGTACCCAGAACTGGACCTAGCACTCCATGTGTGGCCTCCCCAGTGCTGAATAAAGGGGAAGAATCACCTCCCTCAACCTGCTGGCAACACTCCTGATGCAGCCCAGTCTACCATTCACCTTCTTTTCCACAAGGGCTCATTGCTGGTTCATGTTCAACCTGGTGTCCACCAGGTCCTTTTCTGCCAAGCTGCTTTCCAGCTGAGTGGCCCCCAGCATGTGCTGGTGCATGGGGTTGTTCCTCCCCAGGTACAGGACTTTACACTTCTCCTTGTTGAGCTCCATGTTTTTCCTGTCAGCCCATTTCTCCAACCTGTTGAGGTGCCTCTGGATGGCAGCATGACCCTCTGGCATATCAGTCGCTCCTCCCAGCTTGCTGTCATCTGCAAACTTTCTGAGGGTACACTCTGCCCTGTTATCCAGGTCCTTAATGAAGATGTTAAACAGGACTGGACCCAGTATTGACCCCATGGGCACACCGCTAGTCACTGACCTCCAACTATATTTTGTGGGGCTGATCACCACACTCTGAGCCTGGCCACTGAGCCACTTTCTAGCCCAACTCACTGTCTGTTTATTCAGTGGGTACTCCATAGTTATGGTTCAGTATGTGCAAGAAAGAATTTTCTGAATGGGGTTGGTTTAGAGACATTGATTTGCTAGGATAGCATTAGATGCAAATTTTTTTTTGAGCTAACCTGACAAGCATTATTCCAAGTGCTTAATTGTTTCATATGTTTTCATTCTTGTCATCTGAATTCTGAAATCTGGGTCTGGCTGAACATCCTTGGGAGTGCTACAGCTCAGCTGTATTCCAGGGAGGAGTAGTGCCTGTGTGTGTTGGGGAGATGATCCTGATATGAGTGGGAGAGCCCACTAGTTTTTATCAAGTGACAAGAGACCCAGCTAACCTTTTCTATGCCTCAGGACACATGCTTTCTTGGTTGGGTTGCAGATGAGGAGAGGCGCATAATTTCCTGAATCTGGCTTGGTGGGTAGAAGAAACCAAGATAAGCCTAAATTGTGCTCTGGGCTGGAAACACTGATTGCCAGCACTGCAGCCAGCTAATGAAAGATGAAAACTTAGCCCTTGTCGCAGGAGTTTTGAGTGGGGTGTCTTCAACAATAGAATCCTATCACTCTGTACTTGGCTGGATGGGCAGAGATAGATGAATAGCAGATTTTATTTTTAGATTTCTGTTCTATGGCACCTGCCTTTCCTTATCTTAAGTAAATGCATTCCTGTTGATACATATTAAAAAAAGGAACATTTTGTGCAGTGTGTATATTATGCAAATATGCACTAACATGCTATCAGCATGCTACTGACTGAAAGCTTAGAGAATTAAGCATAGCTGTTGTAATTGCTTTTGAATGATTTAGGTGTCTAGAAAGCTCTGGAGAAAGAAGGAAATATCATAAAAGACCCTTATTTCCTTTGAAAGATACTTTTAAGAATGTAATTTTTTTTTTTTTTTTTTTTTTTTTGGTGTGTGGAGATGCTGAAGAAAGAAGAAATCTGCAATTTGAATGAAAAAGTCACAGGAACTTGTTATCATTTCCCAAGTGTGTGGAGCCAATTTAAAAAATTTCTCTTTCTACACAGGAGACTTAGCAGCAAAAATTAGTTGGGTAGTCTCAACTTTGTCTTGATTTTTTTCTCAGCTTATAAAAGACACTGCAAATATGATATGATTGGCAGTCTCTGCACAAGAGAGGCAAGGATGAGAATAAAAAAGTAGTCTCTAGGTCAAGAGAAAAGGGTGAATCAGTCAAGTTGGAGTAAGAAACTTGAACAGCCTGGATACTCTGTTTAGCTTGGTCAGTGCTGTTTGTCTTGTACTTTAATGAACACTAAATTCCCTTGGAAAAGGTAGAAAAGAAGTAACAGAGGAAGGTCTGGATGGATCCAGGCACTGGAAATGTGATAAGGAACCTTTCACCTCAACTGTTACTTCACAATAAAGCAGACCTTTTTAAAAGAAGTTAAAGGGATTTTCTGAAATGAATTTAGCCCATGTCAGAAATTCTTACAATTTTTAATATCTGTTGACTCTTCAGTGATCCCTGAAGAATATAGTCTTGGTCCCACTTTATGATGGACAGGTGCAAAATCCCCATAGTAGTTAACACTTTTAGCAAACTCAGGAAAAAGTGCAGCAAGTAAATGTAAATAGATATTGAAATAAATCAGAAAATGATTCTGACTTAAGGATGAATTTAGACTTTTTTAGGTTCAATGTGCTGTTGTCACTTCATTACCAAGATCATTTATTGTAAATGTTGATATTTTCCAGTGTATTACATATGATTTTTCTTAAAAACATTATTCCTCCATTGACCATAGGTACTTCCCAGAGAAGTCCAAATAAAATGCACTGTTCATATTAAAGTCTGTATTCATTTCCTCAGGACAGATTTATTAATCATCAGAAGACAAAACATTCAAAATCGTTTAAAACAGGAATATTCTGCAGCAGGGAGGGAGAAAGAAATATCATTTCCTTTTTCCTGTCTTCTGAACTCTTTCTCCTCACTCATTGCTACTGTGCATTATCAGCTATTTACTTTCTTCTGTAGCATTTTTGGCTCAAAATACCAACAGGCCTATGCTGAGACAGTCCTCACAAAATGTGTCTTATTATTTCTGTCGGTTATTTTTGTGTTAGCAGTATCCTGGATGGTAAAGACATAAATTAAGACACAATGTTGATTTATTAATGATCTTACTTGCTAAATATCCATAAATATTTCAATATATGTCGAGTAACAACATAAAGAGGTGTTATATAGATTGGTGTGCTAAGTTAATGAAATAGAGAATGTTTTTAATGTGTCTGTTTACTGCAAGAAGTTAACACTGCACTACCTCAAGGTTCATTTCTAATGCTTCAGTATTTTGCTGATGAATATATCGGGAGTTAGAACTCCATTTTTAATGAATTAGTTATCCTGCTTGACCATAGATAGCTTTAAAGTTCTTTTTTTTTTTTTTTTCATTAATTCATCTATGTTAGTGAAGTGAATTTCAAGACTTCAGAAAAAGATATGGTCCTAATGCAATGTAAATAAAACAAAACATGAGCTAAACAAACAACAACAACAAACCAACCAAAAAACAGTGAAAACAGAATGCCAGTGAGCTGGAAAATAAGTCTGTACAACAACAAGACAAACTGTGAAGGTCTTTTTAATATGTAACAGATAATACAGCATAGCATTAGCACAGTTTAAATGTAGCTCATCTCTGTGTTAATTTCATGATATAAGCAGTTGTATTTGGAAAGTGTTGAAGTCATTTGGATTACACAGTTGTTATTGAGAGAACAGAGTTGAAATACTCACGTGACCTGAGTGATACTCACATGCCCCTCAGCATTTGCAGTACTATGGTTTATCTTTGCTGTCTTGCAGAATGAATATTTAACTTTTGAATACATAAGTAAGTACATGGAAATTTATAAGGTCAGATACAGAACACTTTAGTCTGAACATGACTTCCTCATGCTCATGTAGGCATAATTCTTTAAAGGATTTATTGTAATTAAAAGTAATAAATAATAATGGTGATAGGAAATGATCTAGGAAAAAAAAAATACATTATGAACAATGCCAGGATTTTGTAAAAAAGCTGAACATAAGTCACTATCAGAACTTCAGTGAACCCGTAGAGGTATGAGTTAGCCAAACTCCCTTAAAAGATCAGCTACCTTTCAACATCGTTGAAATAATTAGATCAGTGATGAACTTTTATTTTCTGTTTTAGAACTCATGGGGGTGGGTATACAAATTTCCTTTGTTGAGTTTATTCCTTCAAACTGGCAGGTGACACTTAGATGTTATAATAAGAAAGCTGAGATTTATGGTCATTGGGAAGGAAGTCCTGGTTCCTGGCCCAGTAAACAGGTAAGTGCTGTCCGCATTGACCACAGAACGTGGATAACAGCCTGGTTTGCCACCTTCCTGGTTTATGTGTTGGAACATTCTCAACATTACTTACTGCCACAGTTCCCTAGGTACCATGGGCATCCCTACCTGTATGCCCAAATCACTTATTATTTCTTTACCAATATTTATGTTTACTTGTATCAGCAAGCAGTAACTAGTGTGCTCATTCAACCACTGAAATCCAGCTATGTTTTCATGATGGATTTTGAATTTTATACTATTTTTTCCAAAAGATTACAGTCTGATTCTATTTTTAGTATGGAAAGACTACAATACTTGCAACTGAACCAAACAGAGGAAGCATAATTACTAATGGCCTCATAAGTTCTTAGAGCTTTTTTTAATTCTTAGGAATTATGACATTCCCAATATTATTATGAATAAATCCTAAATTTTATCAGATACTGTCAATATGAAATATTTAAGTCACCTTGATGGTGCTTTCCTTTTGACTGGTTATACACTGAAAAGCTTACAGTCTTATTTCTGTGCCCTCTTTTTAATGTATAAAGCTTCTCGTTAGATGAGGACTTAAACTCTGGAGGTTAGTTTAGCATAATTTAAATACCAGAATAACATAAACTATTAAAGTCCTTTGGATTTAACTGTAATTTTTCACTTTGTAGTGATATAGCTAGATTCTGATTGCCTTCACACTGATCTAAACCAAGATAATAACACCAAGAGACTTTGACTTGGTAACTTTTTGCATAGTTTTTGTGATACAGACAGGACTGCTACAGGACAGGACTGTTACCAAAACAATACATTTCCCATGCGTTTCTTAGCTAGAAAGTGACAGTATCCTTTGAGTTTCTGAGAATTTTATCTCCTGTATTATGCACCTGTGTCTCAATTTTGTACCTGTACTAAACTGCAAGTTCAGTTTTTTCCTGTCAAATTGCTGAAGCAGTTTCTTTAACAAGCTTGGTATGAATCCGGATGAGTGAGAATAGAAGTGAGAGCAGGATCTGGTCTAGTCACTTCAAATAAAGCATACTTTTGAACTCAGTTAAGCTGTTCATTTTCTCTTCTAAAAATACCAAATACTGTAGAAACATCACTCTAAATGCAACATTGTCTCTGCAAAGGATATGGGTAACTCTTTAAGAAAAGTAATATAATTAAAACTTCCAATAAGATTTCAAGAAATCTTCACAATAGGAAAAGCAATGATTATTGAGACAGAACAAACTATTACGGTATGCCAGGGAAGCGACAACAGTAAGATGTCTCTTAGAACATCTAGGCCCACCAGCCCTCTCTCTGTGACTCGTCTTGCTCAATTCTTGTTTGAATCCTTTCACCTGCAGCCCAGGTTGTGGTCTACTGAGAAGACATTGCTCACTCAAAAAGGCCATAGGGCCCTTATGTCCTTGGTGTACACAATAGCTGCGTGGCATTGTGATAAGAGCTTTTTCCCAAGGAGTTATGTTGAGATAAAGAATGAGTATGTCCAACTCACCCAGACACACAAATTTGACCTTAGACTGCAGATGTCTTCTGAGGTCAGATTTGGACAATTCTGGAGTGTATTGTGCATCTCTAGGTTCTAGTGAAAATGTATGTGTTTGCCATCCTCACTTCCATAGGTACCTCTCTGATTAACAGAGCTATGGCAAGCTTGGAGGACTGTGCTAGCAACAGCCAGGCCAGATCTAAAGAAACAACACTGCCGGGGACCTGACCTGGGATCTACGGAGAATTATCATAGAATCATAAAATCGTAGAACAGTTTGAGTTAGAAGGGATCTTTAAAGGTCATCTAGTCCAATGGCCCTGCCATGGTCAGGGACACCCCCAACTAGATCAGGTTGCTTAGAGGCCCGTCCAAGTTGACCTTCAATTTTTCCAGGGATGGGGCATCTACCACCTCTCTGGGCAACCTGTGCCAGTGTTTCACCACTCTCATTGTAAAATTTCTTCCTTATATCTAGTCTGGATCTACCCTCTTTTAGTTTAAAACCATTACCCCTTGTCCTATCACAAGAGGCCCTGCTAAAAAGTTTGTCCCCACCTTTCTTATAAGCCCCCTTTACGTACTGAAAGGCTGCAGTAAGGTGTCACCAGAGCTTTCCCTTCTCCAGGCTGAAGAACCCTAACTCTTTCAGCTTGTCTTTATAGGAAAGGTGTTGCATCCCTCTGATCATTTTTGAGGCCCTCCCTCCCCTGGACCCACTCCAACAGGTCCATGTCTTTCCTGTGCTGAGAATTGCAGGGTGGGATGCAGTACTCCAGGTGGGGTCTCACCAGAGTGGAGTAGAGGGGCAGAATCACCTCCCTCGACCTGCTGGCCATGCTTCTTTTGAGGCAGCCCAGGATACGGCTGTCTTTCTGGGCTGCGAGTGCATATTGCCAGCTCATGTAGAGCTTCTCATCCACCAATATGCTCAAGTTGCATGACAGTGGCTGACAAGACCCAGGTAGGGCCAAGAGCAGTAGTGGCCAAGACACCCTCACACGTATAAAAGAAGCCCTTAGGGAATGCTAGGGACCACGGGTGCCACGGACAGCACAGGCAAACAGGGCATGGCGCATTAGCAAGTGCATGGCGCAGCACTTTGTGCAGCAGTTCACATGGAAGGGCGTGCAGGAAGGGCGCTGAAGCTCTGCCAGCTCAACCAGAGAGCAGCGGTATCCACCCGGCAGAAAGCCATGTCCTCTCTCAGCTTTGCACCCACCACAACTGGCGCAGCTTCCCAGAGAGAGCTCCAGTGGAAACATGCTGCCACCCAGGTGCCAGGCTGCAGGGTGTGCCCTGCCCTTATGCCAGTATTGGACATCAGTAGTGACCACAGCTGTGGGAGGTACGCCCAGGTCGAGTAACTCCTCTGCTTAGTGACAGAGCTCCAGGAGGAGGTGAGTAGGTTGAGGAGTATCAGGGAGAGTGAGAGAGAGAGAGAGAGACTACTGGAATCGTACCCTACCTTCCCTGAGACAGGCTCTACAGGCAGACAGGGTGCATGGTGCAAAGGATTCCCTATCCTTTCTCTGCCTGGCTGAACAGTCACTCTAAGAGATAGGGGGCAATGGTGACGAGTTCCTGCCCAGCACAGCAGGTGTGTCTCCTCTGTGACTACTCCATCTTCCCAGGTGGCCTTGCATAATAGGTGTGAGGCTTTGCAAGTGGAACTGAACAATAACAAGGACGATGGTTCACCTAGCTTGGAGGTGTCACCGAGGTTAAGTCAGCCTATGCCCTGCATCAAAACTGCTTCCACAAAGAAAAAAAGGTGTGTCATAGGAGACTCCCTTCAGAAGGGAACAGAAGGTCCAATATGCAGACCAGACCCACTTCTTATGGAAGTCTGCTGCCTCCCTGGGGCCCGGGTTAAAGATGTGAAGAGAAAACTTCCTAGCCTGGTACAGCCCTCAGATTACTATCCATTACTTATTTTTCAGGTAGGCAGTGATGAAGCTACAACAAGAAGTCCAAGGGCAATCAAGAGACACTTCAGGGCCTTGGGACGACTGGTTAAGGGATCAGGAGCACAAGGAGTGTTCTCCTCTATCCTTCCAATTGCAGGGAATGATGAGGGAAGAAACAGGAAGAGCCAGCAGATCAGTACCTGGCTCCGAGCATGGTGTCACTGGCAGGATTTTGGGTTTTTTGATCATGTGTCAGTGGACACAACACCAGACCTGCTGGTGACAGAGTGGGTATACCTGTCTCAAAAGGGGAAAAGGAGTTAGCAGGGCTCATTGAAATGTCTTTAAACTAGATTTGAAGGGGGAAAGAGATGAAATCAGGCTTGCTAGAGATAAGCCTGGAGGCAACACACCAAAGTTTGAGGGACAGTGTGCTAGTGAGGTACCTTGCTCTGCTGTCGCAGTGGAGGAAGGGGATGGAGATCCATGTGGCAGCAAAGATCCAAGGGTTCACGGATGCACCTGAGAACAGTCATGTAGGAATTCGTGCTTCTCCCCCCAGAAAGGTGGCAGGATCAATAGCCCAACTGAAGTGCATCTACACCAATGCATGCAGTATGGGCAACAAACAGGAGGACTTAGAAGCCATTGTGCAGCAGGATAGCTATAATATAGTTGCAAGCACGGAAACATGGTGGGATGACTCGCAACAAATGGAGTGCTACAATTGATGGCTATAAACTCTTCAGAAGGGATAGGCAAGGCAGGAGAGGCAGTGGGGTAGCCCTGTATATTAAGTAGTGTTTGGACTGTCTAGAGCTTAATGATGGTGGTGATAGGGTTGAGTGTTTATGGGTAAGGATCAGGAGGAAGGCCAACAAGGCAGACACCATGGTGGGAGTCTGTTATAGACCACCCAACCAGGATGAAGAGGCAGACAAAATATTCTATAAGCAGCTGGGAGAAGACTCACAATCACTAGCCCATGTTCTCGTGGAGGTCTTCAACTTACCAGATGTCTGCTGGAAATAAAAAACAGCAGAGAGGAAACAGTCTAGGTGGTTCCTGGAGTGTGTGGAAGATAACTTCCTGACACAGCTGGTGAGTGAGCCAACTAGGGAAGGCGCCATGCTGGACCTGTCGTTTGTGAACAGAGAAGGACTTGTGGGTGATGTGATGGTTGGAGGCTGTCTTGGGCATAGCAATCATGCAATAATAGTTTTTGATTCTTGGAGAAGTAAGGAGGGGGGTCAGCAGAACAGCTACCTTGGAGTTCTGGAGGGCAGACTTTGGCCTGTTTAGGAGCCTGGTTGACAGAGTCCCTTGGGAGGCAGTCCTGAAGGGCAAAGGAGTCCAGGAAGGCTGGGCATTCTTCAACAAGGAGGTCTTAAAAGCACAGGAGCAGGCTTGTCCTCATGTGCCACAATACGAACTGGCAGGGAAGATGACCAGCCTGGCTGAATATAGAGCTTTGGCTGGAAGCCAGGAAAAAAAGGAGAGTTTACCACTTTTGGCAGAAGGGGCAAGCAACTCAAGAAGAGTACAGGGATCTCATTATGTCATACAAAGAACATTAGAAAGGCAAAAGCCCAGCTAGAACTCAGTCTAGCCACTGTTGTAAGGGATAACAAAAAATTGTTTTTACAAATACATTAGCAACAAAAAGAGAGCCAAGGACAATCTCCATCCTCTATTGGATGCGGGGGTGAACATTGCCACCAAGGATGAGAAAAAGGCTGAGATACTTAATGCCTTCTTTGGCTCAGTCTTTAACCATCAGACCAGTTATCCCCAGGGTATTCAGTCCCCTGAGCTGGAAGGCAAGGACGGAGAGCAGAATAACCCCCCTATAATCCAGGAGAAAGCAGTTTATGACCTACTGAGCCACCTGGAAACTCACAAGTCTATGGGGATTCACCCAAGAGTACTGAGGGAGCTGGCGGAGGAGCTTGTCAAGCCACTCTCCATCAGCCCTGTTTAACAGGTGACGTCGCAGTTGACTGGAGGTTAGCAAATGTGATGTACAAGGAGGGCCGGAAGGAGGATCTGGGGAACTACAGGCCTGTCAGCCTGACCTTGGCACCAGGGAAGGTTATGGAGCAGGTCATCTTGAGTGTCATCATGCAGAATGTACAGGACAACCAGGTGATCAGGCCCAGTCAGCATGGGTTTATGAAAAGCAGGTTCTGCTTGACTAACATGATCTCCTTTCATGACAAGGTAACCCGCTTAGGGGATGAGGGAAAGGCTGTGGATGTTGTCTACCTAGACTTTAGTAAAGCCTTTGACACCATTTCCCACAGCATTCTCCTGGAGAAACTGGCTGCTCATGGTTTGGATGAGTGTACTCTTTGCTGGGTAAAAACTGGCTGGATGCCTATGCCCAAAGAGTTGTGGTGAACGGAGCTAAATTCAGTTGCTGGCGGCTCACAAGCGGTGTTCCCCAGGGCTCAGTACTGGGACCAGCTGTGTTAAATATCTGTATCAATGATCTGGATGAGGGGATTGAGTGCACCCTGAGTAAGTTTGCAGATGACACCAAGTTGGGCGGGAGTGTTGATCTGCTTGAGGGTAAGAAGGCTCTGCAGAGGGATCTGGACAGGCTGGATCAATGGGCCAAGGTCAATTGTAGGAGGTTCAACAAGGCCAAGTGCTGAGTCCTGCACTTGGGTTACAACAGCCCCATGCAGTGCTACAGGCTTGGGGAAGAGTGGCTGGAAAGCTGCCTGGTGAAGAAGGACCCTGGGGGTGCTGGTGGACAGCCAGCTGAACACGAGCCAGCAGTGTGCCCAGGTGGCCAAGAAGGTCAACAGCCTTCTGGCTTGTATCAGCAATAGTGTGGCCAGCAGGAGTAGGAAAGTGATTGTGCCCTTGTACTTGGCATTGGTGAGGCTGTATCTCAAATACTGTGTTCAGTTTTGGATCCCTCAGTACAACAAAGACATTGAGATGCTGGAATGTGTCCAGAGAAGCGCAACGAAGGTGGTGAAGGGTCTGGAGTACAAGTCTGATAAGGAGCAGCTGAGGGAACTGGGATTGTTTAGTCTGGAGAAGAGGAGGCTGAGGGGAGACCCTATTGCTCTCTACAACTATCTGAAAGGAGGTTGTAGTGAGGTGGGTGTTGGTCTCTTCTTCCAAGTAACTTGTGATAGGATGAGAGGAAATGGCCTCAAGTTGCATCAGGGGAGGTTTAGATTGTTTATTAGGAAAAATTCCTTCATCAAAAGGGTTATCACACCTTGCAAGATGCTGTCCAGGGAAGTGGTGGAGTCACCATCCCTGGAGGTATTTAAAAGACATGTAGATGTGGTGCTTTGGGACATCGTTTAGTGGTGGACTTCATAGTGCTAGGTTAATGGTTGGACTTGATTATCTTAAAGGTCTTTTCCAACCTAAATGATTCTATGATTCTAAGTCCTTCTCTGCAGGGCTGCTCTCAATCCCTTCATCCCCCAGCCTGTATTGATATGGGGGGTTGCCCTGACCCACATGGAGGACCTTGCACTTGGCCTGGTTGAATCCCATGAGGTTCACATGGGCCCACTTCTTTACCTTGTCCAGGTTATGGAGGAGTTTCTGGTTTATCCTGCCAGCTTGGCCAGCTTGGGAGACAGAAAGGTTTTTCGAGTCCTTTTCATTAAAGAAATATAGGGATAGAAGTCTATGGAAAGAAAGCAGGACTCATTACTTGCCCATATGACAGTGGAGTGTGCTGTGCATATAAGCTAAAGGACAATTTTATAGGTGCTTGTGTTTTTGAGTTGCTAGCAGTAGGGGATAGCTGTTACGCTATGGAGCATTCAAGGTGAAATGCTGCATAGACATGACCTGTCCACTCGAAAAAGCCTAAAGACTTCAACAATATGTCTGTGATCCGGGACATAACATTTGGCAGAGGAAACTGGGGTAGTCCAAGTTGTTGGGGTGCTCTCTAGTAAGCCTGCATGAGACAGCGTGAAACATTTAGTTGTTTTGCTTTCGAGCAGCCAAATTGCAGACTTCATCTGCTTTTTCAGCGAAATGAACTTTATTTCTGTGAGAGAATTAGTACATGGCCTGTATACCATATGGGTCCTAGTCAGCATCTCTGTGCCCAAGCCGTTCACTGTGCCACAGTGTAAAACACTTGATGGAATCAGTATGACAACTCATCCCCAAACACTTCCTAGTGCAGGAAAATTACTGCATGAAACTTTAATGGGCATATTATGCCCTTTTCACTTTTATTTTTAAATACAGAATGATCATATATCTTTTCAAATATGAACAACAAAGAATACCAGTCTTTTGAGTTCTTAATGAGAATTTTCATTTTTCTTCTAATTAAGTTATTCTGTTTCTACCCAGCCACATAAAGGGCGAGTGTGTGAATAATAGTATCCTATGGATGAAGAACAGTGTTCTGTTCATGAATTTATCATTCTTGGAATAAGGTTGCCATTCTTTTTCTTTCCCATGGAAGGTGAAAACATATGCAGATTCCTCTAAAATAGTATGCATGACAATATTTTTTAACTGGTCTTATGCTTCCATTATTTGAATTTAAAAGATCTGAAATACTTAAATAAAAACATACTTGTAAGGATGCTTGTATACTTTGAGAAGTATTACAGACTTATTAAATTAATTTCATGATGTGTCTAACTGCAGTTGATCACAAAGCACATAGTTTCAAGAGGACTTGTGAATAGTTGTGTAGATTGCAGACAGTAGAAAGACCTCTGTTAACCCCTATTAAATAATCTGTAAAGGTAAAGTGTATCAATTAGGAATCTACTGAAATTGCCATAACTCTTTTCAGTAAGGCCCACTAGCCATTTTTGTTGGGTTTGGAGGCCCATGGTAGAAAAAGAAATCAGATCTTTTAAAAATATATTAGTTTGGCTACTTTTTATCTTCTGTGCTGTATTAAGATTAAATACTGCTTTGTTTTGAAAAAGGTATTTCATTTGCATGTGAATGTTTCGGTCTGGATCAGAAGTGCACTTCTGAGGTGACTCTCCATACTGCCCACACGTATGGAGCTTTTCCTTACCTTTCGGAGCAGTCCTAAAGCATGCAAACTCTTTTCAGATGCTAACCAGATTAAAGTGCTGTTCAACTGTTCATAAGTAGTTGGTCCACCAAACTAGGATAGAGTTAGTTTGGAGTAAATCTCTGCAAAAGTCTATAGTGGTGATTGAACTGTTTTCTGTTTTCTGCGAAGAGTCCTCTTCCCAGGAGTGCCAGAGGGAGTGTGCCGCAGCAGTGCTTCTCTTTCCTTGACCCCCTGTTGCATAGACAGATGTTCCATATGTAAGGAAAGACTTAGGTGATGTAAATTAGTTGCAGTAAAATAACTCTTGAAACACGATTTAATAAAAATTTTAGGTTGATAATTTTTTTTTTTCATAAGCCTGTCTTATTCCAACTGTCTTTTTCATAAGGAGTACAAAATAAACCAATGCATTTATACTACAATAGTACTTTGGCTGGTGAAGCTTTCAATAAATTGATATTAATGCAGCATATTTAACTATTTATCCCACTTTATTAAACACTTATAAATTTCTAGAGATTCTCCCTTCAAATATCTATTGGCTTGGTTTTTTAAATGTCATATTCTTTTTAAATCATTATTAGATTTATGTGTGATATTTAAGCTCTACTTTGGTAGCAACAAATGAATGGAAAGCCAAATCTATGGTGGGCTGATTGTTTTCCATTGAAATCAGATTTTATTCTAATTTCTGTCAAGTTGCCTTCTTTTAACTATAATCAGAATTAGTGCTCTAGTTAAAAAACTGGTTTAATCACTGTATCTTTTAAATATTATGATCTTAAATTAATTTATCAAAGTTTCTCTTAATTTTTCTTTAGTAAACTTTTCACTATACAGTATATCTTTCTTCTGTTTCTGATGACATTGATGCAGTGATTACATTCTCCTTGTAATCACAGAATGAAATGTAATTTCTAAGTAAATGCTACACAAATCTGGCTGAACATCATATTTGGAGTCGGATTTCTATTTGCCATTAACTGTAAGTGTGTATGCCATAGACATTTATGTATTTGTATGAACACATTTTATACATTTATAAGTAAACAAGTGCTCAAGATAAGATAATGAACATGAAGTAGTACAAGAAGTGTGTGAGTTGTATAAAAGGGACAGGTTATTATCTTACCATTTCAAGGACTGCACTTCAAATGATGGTGCCTTTAGAATGAACATGAGAAGCATTTTGTCCTTCCAAACATAGGGAGAAATGAAAAAACAAACACAATGATGAAGCTTTAAGAGTCATGTGATGTGGTTCATGGCTAGAATCATAAACTTTACTTCTTTGGAAGATTGGTGAAATGGATCCAGTTCCAAGTGTACTGCCGAGTGACCTGCTCTGCACAGAGACTTGTTAATTGGTGGAAGTTATGCCTGTTAGATTGAAGAAACCTATGAAAAGGGAACAAAATGGCTATTGTTCAAGCTTCTTATTAGTTTGGTTTGTAACTCAATCTGCCAACCACCAACAGGCCTGCCTTACTTTTTTACTGTTAGAGAGAAATATGCTTAATCCTTTCAAAAAGTTCTTTTTCCAAACATTTCAAACTCTTTTTGATATACTGATATTTTTTAAAAAGTATTAATCATACTGCCAAATAAATATGAGCTGTAATACAAGTGAGTGAACATTCAGTGTGTGATACAAGCCAAACTAGAAAGGAAAATGAGATGCTGAAAAAGAATCCATTTATTCAGTCTCTCAGAAATTCAGATTTGTAACACGTACGACAGATGAATGTTCATATATATGCATATGTTTTGTACTGCAAAGTTCAATTCTGGAGCCTGTTGGGGTACCTAAGACAAGAAAAAATGAAATTCATAGTTCAGTGATGCCTTTAAAATTCCTTTTCTGCCTAAGAAAAGAGAGTATTGCTTATGACTTGATTGACTGTGCAGGACATGAATTTTAAATAGATTTTTTCTTTTCCTAGTCATCAATTTAGGAAGCAGCATAGGACATCTTTTCTTTTGGAAATCAAGTTCAGGGAGATTCTCCTGGTTTGCATCAGTGACAATATATATTTCATGACCTTTTATGTTTCATATTGAGATAAAACTATTACTGACTTCTCTTTCTTACTTTTATGGTCATTTACTATAAGCCAGCGCCTCGAGCAAATTGAAAGGCCTATGCAATGCTTGACAATCTGTGGCATGTACCGTGAAGAAGTACCAAATGACTGCATATATCAAGACACTGCAACTAGTGCTTATTTTAATGTGAAAATCTATATGAAACTGAGCCAAGTATGCTGTATGATGTAATTGGCTCAGTACAACCTGTTCTTGTAAAAGCATTCTTTCCGATGGTAAGAGCTGAATCCCAATGGGTTATTATTTCCACTGTGATTAGAATATATTTTGAATCCTATTATAGATATAGTGCTCCAGATCTTATGGCTGGGTTGTGAGTTGAATGATATCTAGTATTTTTCTTAAAGCCTTCACTTTGTGAATCAAATAGATATGTCAGAAACTTACTAGTTCTCATTTTTTAAAACAGAAAAATGCCATTCCTCATATATACTGGAAAAAAAATGCTTAGCTGCTTAAAAATAAGGTAACAAAAAACACATTAAGTGAAATAAATAACAGTTCTCAATTATTTGTCTCATTTTGGAGATGTTTTTGACAGTTTGGAGCTTGAATATTAAATAAGCTTTGTGATATTGGGCCCCATATTTGACTATTATGGCTTAAATCTCCAACAAGTGTAAAGTAAAAATAGCAGATGAAATATCAGCTACTTTCAGAAAAAAAAAAAAAAAACCTGAAAATATCTTGATGTTCAACTAACTCAATAATCTGTTAATCTGTTTTCTTTTCATTTTCAAACAAAGAGAACATAAAAAAATTATTTACTAAAGCATATATTTACTCTTTTCTGCTACTGTAAACTTAGTGGATTGTAATCTAGATTTGAGTTTCAGTCAGGGGCAACACCCATCCTCCTTGAATAGCATCAAAATTATATTAAGTACCATTAAGTGAAATGGAATACAGTTCAGAATGTAAATCTACAGTATTTCTCAGTGGTACTCCTGAATATACGAAGTATTTAATAAAATTATGTCAAACATAGCATTAGGCAGCTCTTAGAAATATGACAAGTATCTTCAATCACATTTGATAGTCAAACCATTTTACTTTTAAGAAAATTGTAAACTACACAGAATTTACCTTAACAAAAAAGCCCCTTCATCTTTCCATCCATATTAATATGATAGCTTGTGTATGAGTGGATTGAGCCACAGATTTTAAATGTGATTTCTATCTCTGAAATATTTCATCAGAATATTTGTGGTCACCTGAAATGCCACCTAGCCATTGTTATAGACCTCCATAAATGAAGTACACTTCTATAGCCCAGAAAAGCTCATCTAGTTTTGCTTTTTAGTAACTACTGTTGCACTTACGGAGTATCTGCAACAGGTGCTTCCCTGAAACACCTATCCTGTAAGTAAATGTTCTTTGTCCAGGAAAAGTTTAAACACGTTCTCTCAACTCATTTAATATATTCAAAAGTTATTATACTGACCACAGCAGACACATGCATTGTTTCCTAGTCCCATTTTTCTTTTTAAATAATTATTTAATGGACTGTTTATGTAGACAAATGTAAGACATGAAATGACAGGAATTTCCAAGTGGATGCGTAATTTTGTTTATCTGGTCTTTGGGAAGTTTTAGGTCCTTCTGGAGCAAGGGATGGATGGAACTAGAGGCTGAAGCAGAATTTGTGTAAGCAAAGGGTCATACTTTCCCCTCACAACTTTCATCAACAACCTGCATCTGGGTGGAAATGTGCATATAAAATTGTCCCCCTTCTCTTGTCCATTTCCCCTTGCCCCCTTTAAAGTCAAACATATACACTGTCATATCCTCCTTTATGCTGGGAGAAGAAGAGTAGTCCTCAACCTTCAATGTGAAACCACTTCTGCAGTGCAGTGACTGAAAAAAATACAGTGTTAGTCTTGTAATGAAAACAGAAAGGGGAGGATAGTTTCACAGTACAGTAGTTCTTCTTATTACTAGAAATGTGTAATAATACAAGATGACTAGTACTCTACATACTGTTTATTCAGTAAATACCATGATTATTTTATCTTTGCAAGAAGACATTATCAGGATTGTAATAGAGAAAACTATGCACAGTGGAACAGTTGCTGAACCAGCAAAACCCTTAAATCTGTGCTTATGTTTTACTTGCTTCAAAGGGGTAATTTAAAGCTTTATTTAAACTTAAGCAGAAGTAATACGACTATATGCATTAAAATCCATGCTTCACGAAAATGAAGTCTGGTTATACCTGCATAGTTCTTACCTTTTTTAGAGCACTGAGACTTCAATAAAAATTAGCAACATAACCCCTCTGCCAGAAGTCATGCCACTATGCATTAATAATTTTGGTAAGTAATATTTTTAAAAAACTTTAAAAACTTAACTTGGTAGCAGTGTAACCATTAGAAGAAAAAAAAGGAATAGTATTTGAAAAACCAAATCCTTCCATCTGCCTGCATGCAGATTTAATCTGTTGGACATTTTGCTGGTTTTGGCTGGGATAGAGTTAATTTCCTTCATAGTAGCTAGTATGGGGCTATGTTTTGGATTTGTGCTAAAAACAGTGCTGATAATGCAGAGATGTTTTCATTATTGCTAAGCAGTGCTTAGAGTCAAGGCTTTTTCTGCCTCTCACCCCACCCCACCAGTGAGCAGGCTGGGGATGCACAAGAAGTTGGGAGGGGACACAGCCGGGACAGCTGACCCCACCTGACCCAAGGGATATTCCATACCATGTGACGTCATGCTCAGCAATAAAAGCTGAAGGAAGAAAAGGATGGGGGAGATGTTCGGAGTGAAGGCATTTGTCTTCCCAAGTAGCCGTTATGCATGATGGAGCCCTGCTTTCCTGGAGATGGCTGAACGCCTGCCTGCCGATGGGAAGGAGTGAATGAACTCCTTGTTTTGTTTTGCTTTGCTTGCACATGTGCAGCTTTTGCTTTATCGATTAAACTGTCTTTATCTCAACCCACAAGTTTTCTTGCTTTTACCCTTCCAATTCTCTCCCCCATCCCACTGTGGGGGAGTGAGTGAGTGGTGCTTAGTTGCCAGCTGGGATTAAACCACAACAGTCCTTCTTAGCACCCAATGTGGCACCAGCTCAAAGGATTCAAGATGACAGATTTGATTGGAATGTGCCAGATCAAATTTATAGCCGTTATTGCTGTTTAACTACTAATTGACAGGCTCTTGTGCTTGCCATGGGGCTTCCTTGCCTCACAGTGAGTTAGAGTCTAATGCTCATTAGTGGCTGCCTTTTGCTTTTGCTGCTTACAGTGACCAGGCGCCTGGGCTGGCAGATGGCCAGGGCGTCACTGCTGTTTCTGTGCTGCTGTACTGGACAGGCTTGAACTCCAGTGTGAATTCGAGTCGAAGGGACTGTGACCTGTGGATGAGTCCACATGGGAGCAGGACACCCTGAAGCGTGTGGCCATGGATAAGCCCATGACAGAGCAGGTATTCCCCTGGAGAGACTGCAGCCATGGGTCCAAAACACAGCACTAGAAGTAAGAAACAACTTTGTTAAGCTTCATATTCTAAAAGATTTCAAATTATTTTCCATTGTCTAAAACTATTTAAATATTATGGCATTTTAAATACGATGTATGCTAGCAGCAATATATTCAAATTATGATATGAAATTGATAGTATTTCTAAAGGTTTTTGGTATTTGTGTTTTCTATTTCTGCCAAAGGCCTAGATATCTAGGTATGACAAACAGTGAGACAGAGGACTTAAAAAGTTTCATAAGAGGGAGTAAAGGCCAGTCAATATATCAGTAATACCCTGTTTATTTTCTGTGCTAACAGACTGTCTGTAGATCCCTAGGTAAGTATTAAATAGGTTTTTAAAACAGTTTTTGTAGTTCTAAGGTGACAGGATGCTTATTTAATACTTGAATAAAATTGCCATGTTCCCTCTAAACCTTGTCTTGCTATTCTTATAATCTTAAACATTATTTATCTGAACTCCCTTCAGTGAGATTTATTTACACGGCTAAAATATGTTCATGCGGATAAAGTCTGCAGAAGGGGCTTCTTCATTAGTAAGATAAATACCTTGTTGCTTAAATGTTTTACACAGTAAAACACTTTCCAAATAGTAATGTAAATGCAGATATTTTCATAAAATAAGTATTTCTGTGCAGAGTAGTTTTAAAATTTCTTTGGGTAATATAATTTTTAAAATGATCATATTTATTTATTTTGATTCAAATGTTCTTAACTTTTATACAGATTGCATAGGACACCATATGAAATACATTCAGTGTGGAGGGGTTCTGCAAAATGGCTTTTTGTAAAGTATTTCAGTATCCTTTTAGTACCTAAGAGGGTTTTACTGAAATTGTTTATACACTCTTTGCTCAATTCTAATCAAATAATTATTGACTGAAGATTGTTCTAGTAAGTGTTAATACAGTACACCGAGGTAGTCAACTTCCAAAAGACAGGCAGTATCTGTATAATTACTTAGACACTAATATAAAGAAAATAAGTGTACCTATTAATATAATTTTGGTTGTTTTTTTTTTTTTTTCTGGAGAAAGTAAAATGTAGATGAAAAGACAGAAAACCATCTACTTTCTGTATCTCTGGTACATAGATAGATTTAAGTGCCGGAAATCAAAGGTACTGATGTGAACTGAAGTATTATTTCAGGTGAAAATGGCTTAGTAGCTTGTAAACCAGAGAAGAATTTTATTGAGAAAGTAACTAATTCCCATTTTATCTTTTTCTTTTTTACATACATTTTTGTAATTTATTTCTATTTCAGTTTAAAAAGGAAGTAATGTCATGAAGACTAAGGATACAATTTTCTACTTTTATATTCTTTAAATAAACAACCTTCACTTAAGATGGAGCACAGGAATTGACAAAGCATTTTTTAGTAAGAAAAAACTTATCTGCTAGCTTAGTCATAGATAAATACGCAAATACATTTGCTGTCTGCTTTGTACAGTTGGTAGATAAATATAGCTTGTATATTGTATACACAAAACATGACTAATTGCTTTTGAAAATGGGTAGGAAATGGACAGACTTTTTGAATGGTATAGAGTGCAAAATTGTGAATGATTAAAAGATACTCAGCAATTCACACAGATACATGTGTTAGTAAATGCTTTGTAAGTTTACATGTGTAATGAAACTAAATTAATCTGTGGAAGTTTGTCATTCACAAGAATCAATAATAACAGAAGCAGTAATGCAGAAAGCACGCTGCTGTCCTTATTTAGACCTTGACATCTGGTACTTTGGTTTTGTCATACTGCTGGAATAATCTCCAGATATTAATCTTCTGGACAGTGGTATTGAAAATTTCTCGGTATTGAATAGAGCTAATCTTACTCTATTGATCGTAGTTATCTGTCTTTCCTGGGATTCGACAGAATGCAAAGGGTGCAGGTCTGTTTCATTTAGAATACTTGCATAAAATATCCTGTGTATCCTACATTGAATTATTGTATTCATTGGATTCACCCGCACTGAGTATATATGAATAAGATTACTACTATTGATTTATGGTGAATATCAACTAGAACCAAGCAGTACTATATCATACTGTGTTTTAATGATTCATGGGGACTCGTTTCTCTTTTGCACAGACATAGCAAAATGAATTTGTTTCTTGACTGAGACTTTCAATTAGATAGTTAATTACATAGCTGAGAATGTTTTATGTGCGTGATATTGCAGTTTTCTATGAAACAATTTGCTTTAGTTCCTAGATGACTTTTGTCTTGTCATGAATGCTTTTTCTTCATCATGAAGGATATAGTATATCATTATTGTGGAAAGCAATTTATGACGAATATCAATAGTAATTCACTTTTACAGTTCTTTGGTAAATGAAAGCGTAAATTGTATATTAATCATTAATTAAGAAGTGGAGGAAACACTTTTAATGCTTTTTTTCCCCATGTACTGTTTTGCTGAACTAACAGCACTGTTAATTCCACTTTTAAACTGGTCATATTTTGGGAACACACATAGTCATCGCATTAAGCTATATTATATATTAGGATACAAGGAAAATTGCATAGTGTATTATAATTCTAAAACAGCTTCGTTGCAATGAAATCTTCTTAAAACAGGGAAGTGGAAGAGGTTAGATTTTAAGCAAATTGTACCTGTAAGCTGGCTGTTTTTCCTGAAGGCTGTTGCTGTCAGTCATGATCCAGGGGTTCAAAGAACAGCAGAGTTACCCAGCTGGTGTAGTTATTTTTTTCTTGTTGCCTGGATGGATCTGCTCACTTGACCGAGAAGTACTGTGGCATGTCCCTGGTCATCAAAAGCATCAGCATTACCTGCCAAAGGGGCAGCGTGTTTGCTGCTGTCATTTCCTGTTTTGCTGACAGGTCAGGTCCTGCAGGCAGAGCTCCCACAGAGCAGTGTCCAGGTCCTGTCTCAGTGAACATAGGGAGAACATAGACATCAAGGAAGGTCTGCTCAGGGAATTTGCAAAACATACTTCCAGCTATAAAAGCACATCCCTTTTCTCAAGCCTTGCAAGCCTTGCTTAACATATTCTGGTCTGCTGAGATGCTGTACTTTAAGAAAAATTCTTAAGTGTTGAGAACTATTGTGAGTTTGTTAATTAAGTAAAAGTTTTATAAAAATCACATTATTCCTCTTCTCTGTGCTCCAGCTGATTTTTGAGTGAAGCTTAAGATGACTGTTTTGATGTAAAAATCAAGGGTGGAGTTGATCTTGATTACAAAAGACAGCCATCTCTTTTGCATGATTTCACTACAGATTCTTTCATCCCTGTTACTTTGAAAGGAAAGGAAGCTGGCCAGTCAACTGTTTAAAATCTGAAGTAGCAAACATCAAGGCTAAAAGCTGTGTTAAAGATTGACAGTGCAGATCATCAAAGCTTTAATTAAACAGCCTTTGTTGTTTTATAAAGGATGACTTGCAAAGAGGAAACAATGGATCCTAGCACATTTCCTTTTCTGTCTCATAATTCCTCAAAGTTCTTATTACCTCTGATTGTCTCTATGTTAGTATATTAAAATGTGCCAGAAAAAGTTTCCAAAGCTGTTCTCTGGCTTGGAGACCAGCTGGTATCATATGGCTTCTTCCATAAAGCTAAGCTTTCTTCAGTCTCCAGAGCAGGGTGATCACATTGTAATACCTGCTGGGAATGTTCCTTGGCCTGTATTAACCCCTGAGATGTGTGGAGATGCAGTTTGGAGACTGCTGTTTGGCTTGGGTCAGAACTGTGCCTGGGACTGTGCTAACAACAATGTGAATGATTGCGTGCTGGTATTTAGGCCTGTTTAGCTCTTTTTAATTTAGTAATATTGCTATAACCTTTTATTCTTTTTGAGGCAATTGGTTCTGGTTTTGCTTGATTAGGTTTTCCATTAGAAATTCTAATTTAGTATAAGAAATTCTGTAGCTGTGCCTTTGATCCACAGTTAACTTGAGTGATTTCCAGCATCTGAGTATACCTGGTAGCTGTGCCTGGGTGGGAGTGTTCTTAGAGCAGACGTGTTGCTGGGTCCTTGTTATTTCTGCATGCTCCACCCTGTGTTACAGAAACCACCCCAGAACTGCGTATGTTGAGTACCTTCAGGAGTTTTTACTTATCAGGTTTTTCAATCACAGTATAAGGTGTCTGTTTAGTTTTTGTAGGAAAGAATCTAACTTTTTCATGCAGATACATTCTATGTATGTTCTACAGCCAGTAAGCTACTATAATTTTGAATGTATAAAATTAAAAGTTGAAAATTGAGATGGATTTAGAGGGACATTTTAAATTTGCTTTTGTTTGCTTTTGTTATTTTGGAAGTTCAACTGCTAGTTTTCCATTTGGAGAGAGAAAGAATAACAACAATTCTGTGCTTTCAGGTATTTGTTTGAGGTGCTAAGAATACAAATTTTTAGATGAACCAGAAAAGACTTCATTGGGCTCAAAGGAAACATTCTTCTTTACTCCCTAATGATAAATATGACAAAAGCATAAATATAGAAAAGAGAAAGTACTATCTCAAATATTGCAAATGTAAGTGTTTTAAGTTTGTACATCAGTTTCAAGATTAAATGGGTTACGTCCTGCCTACATATGCATATAAGCAAAATCATTCACATACATCCTCAGAAAAATGGGTTTCCATATGCTTATTTAGTCTCCCTTGCTTTCCCTCCCAAAATAACACTTAAAAATTTACTAACAGTAACAGTTGCTAAAGGATGATATATATCATTAATATTTTGCTACATCACCTTAAAAAATAAAAATAATTAAAATTTATTTCAGGAAAAATTAAACTACTTCAGTCTTTTTTAGATGTTCACTTGACATTTTCTGTTTTTGCAATTTGAAATAAATACACTAGATATCTCTAAGATTTTTAAAATATAGGACCTAATAATTTAAATAGTACATGAAGCCTCACAGAAACCAAGTAGTTTTAATAAGCAAACTACTTGATCCCAGATAAATCCTTTCTTTGTTGCTGTGATTATGATATTACAAATAGCCTTGATGACAAATGGAGTCTAATTCAAAATATCAAGTCAAACATCACCTACATCAATAGCATTCAGGAAAGTCTGCCTGTAAAGATGAAGTCATCTTGAAATTGTTTTGTTCTAATATATATTGAAATTATTTGTTTCTGAATTGGACTTGTCTTGTGACAGAAGGTCTTTTTAGAGACTGTTTTACTCCTCAGTGATTATATTTAATGTTCACTAATGTTAGTAGATTATTTACAGGCAGTTTCAGGAAAATCAATCCCTTTGCTGTTGTGCAATGAGCTGTTGCTTGATGAATCTAGAGTCTCTTTCTCTATGTTTCCATAATCAGAGTTGTTACATATCAAGCAAAAGGACTAAGGAGCTTTCTTGCATCTTTATTCTAGAAGAGTTCTCTTCACCATTTTCCTTTGGCAAATCTGAGGACTGTAAAGATTATTTTTTTCTGTCTTTCTCTTTTATATCTCTAGGAACCTGTGATATGGTGATATTTCCCATGCTTCATGATCATTCTTTTTCTGCTTTATCATCTGTTTCTCATTTCAAGGATTTCCTAAAGGATTGTGAGAGAAGCAAATTATTAGTAAATTCAATTTGCAGACAACAATTTTTTAAAAAGCAACCTAAGGGCATCCTTTATGAAATTACACTTTTAGAAGTTCAGGAATTGTGAGGTGAAGAATTTCAATAGAGTACATCCCATTTGTTTCATGTATTAGAGGCAGCCAAACCTGAATCATTGGTCATAAGAAAGTCAATAAAACAGCATTCGTTACTTGGATAAGTGAGGCAGGGCCATCTGTCAACTTCACCTTTTAATAAAATTTCCCAAAGGAGACACACTGGAAAAAAAAAAAAAAAAAAAGAACAAGCTTATTTAGATTATTAGAATGATCCTCACACTAACTTTGCCTTCATCCTCACTGGGATGTCAGTCACCACTTTGCTACTGTAAGGCTGTTTCCAGACATTTTACAAAAGCTCAGGTGATTAAATGTTTCTTGGAAATGGTTTCACTTGAATTTAACCAGATTCCAAAATGAGTTAGGGTATTCATGACAAAAGTCTGCAGGATCAAGCCTTTCTTTAGGGAAACTAATATATTTTGTGATATGTGAAATTCCTTTCTCTCTTATGTAGGACCTGACCTTCAAGAAAATTGTTCAAGAAGAGAAGCTAATTAATACATAATTTAGCAGATATTAATCACCAAACTATAGAATATAGGAGGAGCCTAGGGGCAGCATGCCGAGTTTGGGGGTGAAATCAATAGCCCAGCTCAAGTGCATCTACACCAATGCATGCAGTATGGGCAACAAACAGGAGGACTTAGAAGCCATTGTGCAGCAGGATAGCTATGACTTAGTCACCATCACATAGGCATGGTGGGATGACTCTTATGACTGGAGTGCTGCAATTGATGGCTATAAACTCTTCAGAAGGGATAGGCAAGGCAGGAGAGGCAGTGGGGTAGCCCTGTATATTAAGTAGTGTTTGGACTGTCTAGAGCTTAATGATGGTGGTGATAGGGTTGAGTGTTTATGGGTAAGGATCAGGAGGAAGGCCAACAAGGCAGACACCATGGTGGGAGTCTGTTATAGACCACCCAACCAGGATGAAGAGGCAGACAAAATATTCTATAAGCAGCTGGGAGAAGACTCACAATCACTAGCCCATGTTCTCGTGGAGGTCTTCAACTTACCAGATGTCTGCTGGAAATAAAAAACAGCAGAGAGGAAACAGTCTAGGTGGTTCCTGGAGTGTGTGGAAGATAAATTCCTGACACAGCTGGTGAGTGAGCCAACTAGGGAAGGCGCCATGCTGGACCTGTCGTTTGTGAACAGAGAAGGACTTGTGGGTGATGTGATGGTTGGAGGCTGTCTTGGGCATAGCAATCATGCAATAATAGTTTTTGATTCTTGGAGAAGTAAGGAGGGGGGTCAGCAGAACAGCTACCTTGGAGTTCTGGAGGGCAGACTTTGGCCTGTTTAGGAGCCTGGTTGACAGAGTCCCTTGGGAGGCAGTCCTGAAGGGCAAAGGAGTCCAGGAAGGCTGGGCATTCTTCAACAAGGAGGTCTTAAAAGCACAGGAGCAGGCTTGTCCTCATGTGCCACAATACGAACTGGCAGGGAAGATGACCAGCCTGGCTGAATATAGAGCTTTGGCTGGAAGCCAGGAAAAAAAGGAGAGTTTACCACTTTTGGCAGAAGGGGCAAGCAACTCAAGAAGAGTACAGGGATCTCATTATGTCATACAAAGAACATTAGAAAGGCAAAAGCCCAGCTAGAACTCAGTCTAGCCACTGTTGTAAGGGATAACAAAAAATTGTTTTTACAAATACATTAGCAACAAAAAGAGAGCCAAGGACAATCTCCATCCTCTATTGGATGCGGGGGTGAACATTGCCACCAAGGATGAGAAAAAGGCTGAGATACTTAATGCCTTCTTTGGCTCAGTCTTTAACCATCAGACCAGTTATCCCCAGGGTATTCAGTCCCCTGAGCTGGAAGGCAAGGACGGAGAGCAGAATAACCCCCCTATAATCCAGGAGAAAGCAGTTTATGACCTACTGAGCCACCTGGAAACTCACAAGTCTATGGGGATTCACCCAAGAGTACTGAGGGAGCTGGCGGAGGAGCTTGTCAAGCCACTCTCCATCAGCCCTGTTTAACAGGTGACGTCGCAGTTGACTGGAGGTTAGCAAATGTGATGTACAAGGAGGGCCGGAAGGAGGATCTGGGGAACTACAGGCCTGTCAGCCTGACCTTGGCACCAGGGAAGGTTATGGAGCAGGTCATCTTGAGTGTCATCATGCAGAATGTACAGGACAACCAGGTGATCAGGCCCAGTCAGCATGGGTTTATGAAAAGCAGGTTCTGCTTGACTAACATGATCTCCTTTCATGACAAGGTAACCCGCTTAGGGGATGAGGGAAAGGCTGTGGATGTTGTCTACCTAGACTTTAGTAAAGCCTTTGACACCATTTCCCACAGCATTCTCCTGGAGAAACTGGCTGCTCATGGTTTGGATGAGTGTACTCTTTGCTGGGTAAAAACTGGCTGGATGCCTATGCCCAAAGAGTTGTGGTGAACGGAGCTAAATTCAGTTGCTGGCGGCTCACAAGCGGTGTTCCCCAGGGCTCAGTACTGGGACCAGCTGTGTTAAATATCTGTATCAATGATCTGGATGAGGGGATTGAGTGCACCCTGAGTAAGTTTGCAGATGACACCAAGTTGGGCGGGAGTGTTGATCTGCTTGAGGGTAAGAAGGCTCTGCAGAGGGATCTGGACAGGCTGGATCAATGGGCCAAGGTCAATTGTAGGAGGTTCAACAAGGCCAAGTGCTGAGTCCTGCACTTGGGTTACAACAACCCCATGCAGTGCTACAGGCTTGGGGAAGAGTGACTGGAAAGCTGCCTGGTGAAGAAGGACCTGGAGGTGCTGCTTGACAGCCAGCTGAATATGAGGCAGCAGTGTGCCCAGGTGGCCAAGAAGGCCAACAGCATCCTGGCTTGTACCAAGTATAACGTGGCCAGCAGTAGGAAAGTGATTGTGCCCCTGTACTGGACACTGGTGAGGCTGCACCTTGAATACTGAGTTCACTTTTGGTCCCCTCAGTGCAAGAGGGACATTGAGTTGCTGAGTCTGCATTGAGTCCAGTGAAGGGCAACGAGCTTTTGAGGGGGCTAGAGCACAAATCTTCTGAGGTGCGGCTGAGGGAACTGGGATTGTTTAGTCTGGAGAAGAGGAGGCTGAGGAGAGACCTTATTGCTCTCTACAGCTATCTGAAAGGAGGTTGTACTGAGGTGGGTGTTGGTCTCTTCTTCCAAGTAACTTGTGATAGGATGAGAGGAAATGGCCTCAAGTTTGCATCAGGGGAGGTTTAGATTGGATATTAGGAAAAAATTCTGTACTGAAAGAGTGGTCTGGGATTGGAACAGGCTGTCCAGAGAGGTGGTGGAATCACCATCCCTGGAGGTGTTCAAAAAACGTGTAGATGTGGCACTCTGGGACATAGTTTAGGAGGCATGGTGGTGTTGGGCTGACAGTTGGACTTGATGATCTTAGAGGTGTTTTCCAACCTTAATGATTCTATGTTTCTGTTGCTTGGATTATTACTTTGCCATATCCCCTGGCGAAACTTTGTATTTGTGTGTTGAAGAATATGAATTTAATCTATTGAAAAGAAGAAAGGAAACTCAGTGATTAGGACGCATGGTTGAATGAGGGCAGTCTTGAGTTTTAGCCTTTCCTGGCTAAAGCATTTATGTATGACTCTGCTTTTCTATGTGGGTTTGGTGTTAAATAAAACTATTTTTTATTTACTTAGACATATACCCCTAGATTTTGTATTTCTTCGGGATTAGCATGTGGTAATACCAACAGGAGTAACTGTTTAATCAAAGTTGTCTTCTGTGAAGAAAGAAGCATGTAAAGAGATTGTCAGATTCAGTTCTAGTAGATCAGCAGTACTTTTTCATTGTTTTGTTTGGTATTGATGATGACTTTACTGGTAGAGTACATTTACATTAGAATTGTAAGCAAGAAACAATAATATATATTGTTTAATTAATTAACTATTATTGATTAACTGTGAAATCCTGGACAAATAATTTTTCTTCTCTGCTTCAGTTCTGTAAAACTAAGATAAACAATATTTACTTAATTACTGAGGTGTTCTTTAAGAATCAATGGGTTTTAAACACTTTGCAAATGTGAAATATTGCCTCTGAGATAAATTGTGTGTTTATAGCACAAGCATTTTTATTTGTGTTGAGTATTAAACATAAAAGCTGTGGTCAGCAAGCAATGTGTTATATAAAAAATACTGGTTTTCACATTAGCATTTATTTAAGGTACATGTCTGTCCCACTCAGTGCATGACAGATTTGAAATTGATGTACACTCTTATTAGCAGAATCATATTTACAGCTATATTTACTCATGTATGCCTTACAAGGAATCTTAAATATCTTGTCTGGTTTACTTACTGTCTGCTTTCTGAGGCTTTTTGAAAACGCATTTCATGAGCCTTTTAAATGTAGTTATCATTCTTAAATATTTTAATCTAGCTTTTAGCCTTTTATGAAGGATATCAATGATCTCAGTTATCTCATATAATGCCACTATAGAAGCTGGCAACACTTCCTGTACCTTTGCAGGGGAAACGTTATGTATGCTAAACTGTTTTAGCTATGAGTGCCAACTTCTAATATTCCTTCTGCTCCTGAACTTTCCCCCAGATCCCTTATGCTGGAGAATTTGAAAACCAGAATTGTTTTCTTCCCATAATCTTCCTACTGCTTTCTGAGAGAAAAATGTACCAGTCTCCCTAGAACATTGTATTGCACATGAAAGGAAAATTATGCTTCCAGAAATCACTTCTTTAGTTATGTACAAACAACAAAACATTACAATCTGTATTCCACTTCCAAATTCTTTTGAAGAGTAACCTTTCCTTGCTTTCATACCATACTCTAGTGAAATCCACAGCAGAAAAAAAAGGAGCCATCCATAGGTTTTCCAGAAATTTGTGATTAATTCCAGAGTGGGAATCAGCTTTCTGATAGCTTCAACTCAGCACTTCTGAACATATTTCTATAATAAATTACAGTATAGGTAATTTTAAAGATCAAAACAAAAGATTGACTAATTCAGTATACTGTCCTTAAAGAATATAAATTTAATTTGTTTAATTTCAGTGTTTTAGGGAGTATATTGCAATTGTGTGATCGGAGGCTGCATCTCTGAGAACCAGACTAGTGAATGCTAGACGTTTGTGTTAGGACAAGATAGGAACTGTTGAATGAAAAAGCAGTATATTTCATGGATAGTAGTTATATGGTAATCTGTTCTTGGCCTCTTTCTTCTTCCTGGGCTATGCAAAAACTACAGTTACTGCAGCCCTGGGGCAATAGTGACGTGTCTTCTGTGGCTCCAGCACTACTGACAGGAGACCTTCCCATAACTGATAAATGATGGAAAATAGAAACCTGCTAGACTACAAAGGAGGTTTATCTTTTCT
Organism: Morus bassanus; assembly: GCA_031468815.1. Classification (NCBI taxonomy): domain Eukaryota; kingdom Metazoa; phylum Chordata; class Aves; order Suliformes; family Sulidae; genus Morus; species Morus bassanus. The sequence goes on from CM062569.1 coordinate 92,252,314, forward strand.
GTTGCTGAGGTCCATGATGAGCCTTATGTCCCTGGAAAATTCTCTATTCCTCTTTCACACAGAGAAATGCATTCACACAGAGAAATATATATACTGAACTCCCCCAAGTTGCCATATTTGATTTACCTTCTTTAAGGAGGCTACTTTTCATGGCCAAAACACATTTGTAGTATCCTTTAATATAAGTAAGCTCTCTTAGTCTGATTCAGTGCCGTGTGTTTACAATATTTGTAAACTGCAATAATACCTAACACTCTTTTACAATGGCAATCTCTGGTTTTGAGATAGCCACTGAAGCTTTGCTTTGCTCTGTGCTTTTCTCATACTAAGATGTTGTTTAGAGAACTTAAATTACCAGTGAATTTTAGAACAGCATGATAATCTAAATGTCTCTCGTAGTCCACAAACTATGCTAATATTATTGCAGACTGAAAAACTCTTCTCCTTATTAGAATGGGACCTTCTAGCTGCCTTCAGATGAAAATGTTGATGTTGGTCAATAAGAATAAATTAGTTTTTCTGGTAAATGAGTGTTGGGGAGCTGAAAAGAGGAAAGATGCATCAAAAAAAGGAATTCACAGAAGAAGTATTAGAAAACACACTCTTTCAGGAGCAGGCCCACTTGTGAGGAGCTGACATTACCAGAACAAGTTGTAAGGGCTTCCTCAGTAATTGTCTCCTTTCCAACACGAGTCTTTCACTTCCCAGCACTATCATGATTTCTTTAGGGAAAGTGAAAACGCTGTACTCAACACTCAGGAGAGCAGAGCTTTAAATATTAGGAGTATACTTGTAGCCAGACAAAATTTCTTGTGGTATGTCTTTGCTTAGGCCAATATATGAGGATATTAGTAAACATGGTGTATCTGAGACAGGAACCTTTCTTGGGTTACATGAATTTGGATTATGAGGAGTTAAACTAATCTCTGATAAAATAACTGGGAAAGCAACTCTAGGGTAAGGTATGTTCCAGGCCACAGTTTAAATCACACACAGTTTTTATCCTCACATAATTAATTTACTAACTACTTACTTCATCTCACATGTGTTGCTCATCTCTTTCTGAATTTCCTCAGTGCATGTTATGCACATTTTAAAAATACTTGCATACAAAACTCTGTTACAAAACAGTTAAAATGGCCCATCATTTTCATGTGTATTTCAAACATAGTTACCACCAATGAGCTAGATTGTTGTTGTGGTTTAGCCCCGGTCAGCAACTAAGCACCACACAGCCGCTCGCTCACTCCCCCACCCTTGTGGGATGGGGGAGAGAATCGGAAGGGCCAAAGTAAGAAAACTCGTGGGTTGAGATAAGAACAGTTTAATAATTAGAATAAAACAGCAATAATACTAATATAATGAAAAGGAAAATAATGAGCGAGAGAGAGATGAAACACTGGAAGAAGAGGGAAGAAAAAAAACCCAAAACTAAACAACAAGTGCTGCAACCGCTCACCACCCGCCAACCGACGCTGCCGGTCCCCGAGCCGCGATCGCTGCCTCCCCCGGCCAATTCCCCCCAGTTAATATACTGGGCATGACGTCACATGATATGGAATACCCTTTGGCCAATTCAAATCAGCTCTCCTGGTTGTATCCCCTCCCCTCCCGGCTTCTTGTGCACCTGGCAGAGCATGGGAAGCTAGAAAGTCCTTGACTAGTGTAAACACTACCCAGCAACAACTAAAACACCAGGGTGTTATCAATATTATTTACATACCAAGTCTAAAACACAGCACTATGCTAGCTACAGTGAAGAAAATCAACTATCCCAGCTAAAACCATGACAGTATCCACCCCTTATTCCATACCATTTACGTCATGCTCAGGTCTCATACTATCCAATATGACCTCAATAACCACCACCCGCCTCCCCATCCTTTGATGACATACGTAGATATCATTTATCATTCCCGTAGTCTATGGACCATCCCTGTAGAACATCTGTAGAGGGTCCACACATGTCCATTGAGTTCATTCAGTCCATAACTTTGGGCTCCATCTACCGTAATAGTCCTTCAAGGGTGGAGAGATGGTCTGCGTGGTGTTGGATTGTTGCATGCTGAAGCCAGTCTTTGTCCCACCACCGCTACACGTTGCTTGGTTTAATCAAAGTTAATTCTTCATTAATTTTGGAAATTCTTACTATGATACCATTGATACAGCATATAGCAACCATAGGAGTGATGACATACAATATCATATAGCAATTAACAGCATACCGTTCAGTTCATTGGCTATTTTCACCCAAAATCAAATCCCCTTGAGGCACACATCGAACTCCTCCATCCTCCCCCATTACCCACCAAGTGCACCCAGGTCCTCGAGCAAAAGCAATCCCACGAATGGGTTTGCCTTTGCCTGAGACAGGAATAACCCAGACGGTTTTCCCCAGCATATTTTTTACATGCACTACAGGGACTTTACCCCCTTCCACAGTACGTAAGAGTTCTGACTGGGCAGGCCCAGCTCGATTGGCAGATCCCCTAGTGTTGACTAACCAGGTGGCTTTTGCTAAATGTGTATCCCAGTGTTTGAATGTCCCACCCCCCATTGCTCTCAGTGTAGTCTTTAACAGTCCATTGTATCGTTCAATTTTCCCAGAGGCTGGTGCATGACAGGGGATGTGATACACCCACTCAATGCCATGCTCTTTGGCCCAGGTGTCTATGAGGTTATTTCGGAAATGAGTCCCGTTGTCTGACTCAATTCTTTCTGGGGTGCCATGTCGCCATAAAACTTGTTTTTCAAGGCCCAGGATAGTGTTCCGGGCGGTGGCATGGGGCACGGGATATGTTTCCAGCCATCCGGTGGTTGCTTCCACCATTGTAAGCACATGGCGCTTGCCTTGGCGGGTTTGTGGCAGTGTGATATAATCAATCTGCCAGGCCTCCCCATATTTATACTTCAGCCATCGTCCTCCATACCACAGAGGTTTTATCCGCTTGGCTTGCTTGATTGCAGCGCATGTTTCACATTCATGGATGACCTGTGCAATAGTGTCCATGGTCAAGTCCACCCCTCGGTCACGAGCCCATCTATATGTTGCATCTCTTCCTTGATGGCCTGAAGTGTCATGGGCCCACCGAACTATAAATAGTTCACCTTTATGTTGCCAGTCTAGATCTACTTGAGCCACTTCAATCTTAGCAGCCTGATCCACCTGTTGGTTGTTCTGATGTTCTTCAGTGGCCCGACTCTTGGGGACATGAGCATCCACATGACGTACCTTCACAACCAGGTTCTCCACCTGGGCAGCAATATCTTGCCACAATGCAGCAGCCCAGATGGGTTTGCCTCTGCGCTGCCAGTTGTTCTGCTTCCATTGCTGTAACCACCCCCACAGGGCATTTGCCACCATCCATGAGTCAGTATAGTGATAGAGCACTGGCCATTTTTCTCGTTCAGCAATGTCTAAAGCCAGCTGGATGGCTTTTACTTCTGCAAACTGACTCGATTCACCTTCTCCTTCAGCAGTTTCTGCGACTTGCCGTATAGGACTCCATACAGCAGCCTTCCATGTCCGATGCTTTCCCACCAGACGACAAGACCCATCAGTGAACAGGGCATATTGCTTCTCATTTTCTGGCAATTTATTATACAGTGGGGCCTCTTCAGCACGTGTCACCTCCTCCTCTGGTGATATCCCAAAATCTTTGCCTTCTGGCCAGTCCATGATTACTTCCAAGATTCCTGGGCGACTGGGGTTTCCTATTCGAGCCCGTTGGGTGATCAGTGCGACCCACTTACTCCATGTAGCATCAGTTGCGTGATGTGTAGAGGGGACCCTCCCTTTGAACATCCAGCCCAGCACCGGCAGTCGAGGTGCCAGGAGGAGCTGTGCTTCAGTACCGATCACTTCTGAAGCAGCTCGAACCCCTTCATATGCTGCCAATATCTCTTTTTCAGTTGGAGTGTAGCGTGCTTCGGACCCTCTGTATCCCCGACTCCAGAACCCTAGGGGCCGACCTCGGGTCTCCCCTGGTGCTTTCTGCCAGAGGCTCCAGGTAGGGCCATTCTCCCCGGCTGCAGTGTAGAGCACGTTTTTTACGTCTTGTCCTGCCCGGACTGGCCCAAGGGCTACTGCATGAACTGTCTCCTGCTTTATCTGTTCAAAGGCCTGTCGTTGCTCAGGGTCCCATTTGAAATCATTCTTCTTCCGGGTCACTTGATAGAGAGGGCTTACAATCAGACTGTAATTTGGAATATGCATTCTCCAAAAACCCACAACGCCTAAAAAAGCTTGTGTTTCCTTTTTGCTAGTTGGTGGAGACATGGCTGTTATTTTGTTGATCACATCCATTGGGATCTGCCGACGGCCATCTTGCCATTTTATTCCTAAAAACTGAATCTCCTGTGCAGGTCCCTTCACTTTACTTTGTTTTATGGCAAAACCAGCCTTCAGAAGGATTTGGACTATTTTCTTCCCTTTCTCGAAAACATCTTCTGCTGTGTTGCCCCACACGATGATGTCATCAATGTACTGAAGGTGTTCCGGAGCTCCACCCTGTTCCAGTGCAGTATGGATCAGTCCATGGCAAATGGTAGGGCTGTGTTTCCACCCCCGGGGGAGTCGATTCCAGGTGTACTGGACACCCCTCCAAGTGAAAGCAAACTGTGGCCTGCACTCTGCTGCCAAAGGGATTGAGAAGAATGCATTAGCGATATCAATTGTGGCATACCACTTGGCTGCCTTTGACTCCAGTTCGTATTGAAGTTCTAGCATGTCCGGCATGGCAGCACTCAGTGGCGGAGTGACTTCATTCAGGCCATGATAGTCTACTGTTAGTCTCTACTCCCCATTAGACTTCCGCACTGGCCATATGGGACTGTTAAAGGGTGAGCGGGTCTTACTGATCACTCCTTGGCTCTCCAGTCGCCGAATGAGCTCATGGATGGGAATCAGGGAGTCTCGGTTGGTGCGGTATTGCCGCCGGTGCACTGTTGTGGTGGCAATTGGCACCTGTTGTTCTTTGACCTTCAGCAACCCCACAACAGAAGGGTCCTTCGAAAGACCGGGCAAAGTAGACAGCCATTTAATTTCCTCCATCTCCAAGGCAGCTATACCAAAAGCCCACCTGTACCCTTTTGGGTCCTTGAAATACCCTCTCCTGAGGTAGTCTATGCCAAGGATGCATGGAGCCTCTGGGCCAGTCACAATGGGGTGCTTTTGCCACTCATTCCCAGTTAGGCTCACTTCAGCCTCCAATACAGTTAGGTCTTGGGATCCCCCTGTCACTCCAGCAATACAAATGGGTTCTGCCCCTACATAGTTTGATGGCATTAGGGTGCACTGTGCACCGGTGTCCACTAGAGCCTTATACTCCTGTGGGTCAGATGTGCCAGGCCATCGGATCCACACAGTCCAGTAAACCCGGTTGTCCCTTTCCTCCACCTGGCTGGAGGCAGGGCCCCTCTAATTCCAACTGCAGATTTCCCAATCCACTTCTTGTGAATGGGAATCAGAAGTCTCCCTATTAAGATCACGGATAGAGTCAGCGCTTCTACTCCTCTGTCTGGGGAACTGCCTACTGGAAACTGGAGCAGCAACTCTCCTGGAGGTCCCCCCTTGAGTGGTTGTTTTTCCTTGCAACTCACGTACCCGTGCCTCCAGGGTTGAGGTAGGTTTTCCATCCCACTTCCTCATGTCCTCTCCATGGTCACGCAGGTAAAACCATAGGGTGCCCCGTGGTGTGTATCTTCTCTCTTGAGCAGAAGGACGCTTACTCCTAATGGCCGAGATACTGGTCCGTACAGGTAGGGAGTAGGACATATCCTCTTCAAGCTGCTGAACCTTCTGGGACAGTTTCTCCACAGCTGAGATGAGGGAGGAAGAGACATGTGCTTCATAATCCCGGAGTTTATCAATCACATCCTCTACCGTTGGTGCCTCTTCATCTTTCCAGGACATTACTGCCAGGGAGTTTACATGGGATGATGGTGCTCTCCGTACAAACTTCCGCCACATGGGTCGTGTGCACTGGGCTTCATCTGGATCTTTGGATGACTGTTCACTACCCAGGTCACCATAAATCACCTCAAGCACAGCTAATTCTCTCAGGTACTGGATACCTTTCTCCATGGTGGTCCATTTTCCAGGGCGATATATAACATCTTCCTTGAAGGGATACCTTTCTTTCACAGCAGACAGGAGTCGCCTCCAGAGGCTGAGGCCTTGTGTCCCTTTTCCAATTGCTTTGTCAATGCTCCCGTCCCTAGAAAGGGATCCCAGTTGTTTGGCTTCCTTCCCCTCTAATTCCAGGCTACTGGCCCCGTTATCCCAGCATCGGAGCAGCCAGGTGACAACATGCTCACCTACATGACGGCCAAAATCTTTTCGTATATCTCGCAGCTCACTTAAGGATAGGGATCGGGTAGTTTCCGTCTCTTGTACAAGTTCTTCCTCTTCCTTCTCCTCTCTTAGTAACGGCACTACTTCTCCATCATCCTTTTCTAAACGAGTTGACTTTCTCTTTGAAGATTTCTTCTTTTGTATAGGGGCAACTTATACTGGCACGGGTTGATTCTCTGATTCAGCTTCAGTGTCCGTCATGGGTGTTTGAGTGGTCACAGTGCCTGTCGTCGGGCTTGGAGCCGCTGCAGTGCCTGTTGTGGGGGTTTGAGGGGCCACAGTACCTGTTGTCGGGCTTGGAGTAGCCGCAGGGCCTGTTGTGGGGGTTTGAGGGGCCACAGTGCTTGTCGTTGGGCTTGGAGTAGCCGCAGGGCCTGTCGTTTTCCCTTGGTGGTACTGAATACTGTTGAATAGGGCTCGGTAAGCATGGGCCAGGCCCCAACACATTGCAGTGATTTGTATCTCTCTGGAATTGCTAGGGTGACAACATACTTCCTCCAAATATTCTACTAATTTTTCAGGATTCTGCACTTGTTCAGGGGTGAAGTCCCAAAACACTGGAGGTGCCCACCGTCTCAGGCATTTGCCCATACTATCCCACATACCCTGCCACCCATAATTATCGAGCCTTGGGGCAGATCTCTGGATGATATTCTTGAATTGCTTATTAACCTTAGACAAAACCGAAACAATCTGCCATAGGAATATCAACAGATGTATCTTAACTACCCAAGGATGTTCAAGATACTGGAAAGTTGTTGTAATGAAGGAGGAGACATTACAGAAGATGGTAGCTAAGGTGCCATTCTGTATTTCCTCCATAAAAAACCTCTCAGAGGAGGAGGTATAATTGCTAATTGTCTCCATGAGGTGGTAGCCGAAGTACAGTAACGGCTTCCATGCCAGACCCAAATAACCGATAAAACTCAAGGCCAGTGTTTTAATAATAAATCTCCTAGGCAAAACATCTCTAACCACTGCAGAGCACAGCAAACTACAAAACCCAATGCCAATCTTTAACATGTACTTCAAAATCAGCATGGTGTAGGCCTGACTAACTAATATCGAGAACAGATGAATCAATGCTGTGACCAGCAACTGTTATTATCTCAAACCCTTCGTGCCCCACGTTGGGCGCCAAAAAGGACTGTTGTGGTTTAGCCCCGTTCAGCAACTAAGCACCACACAGCCGCTCGCTCACTCCCCCACCCTTGTGGGATGGGGGAGAGAATCGGAAGGGCCAAAGTAAGAAAACTCGTGGGTTGAGACAAGAACAGTTTAATAATTAGAATAAAACAGCAATAATGCTAATATAATGAAAAGGAAAATAATGAGCGAGAGAGAGATGAAACACTGGAAGAAGAGGGGAAAAAAAAAACCAAAGAAGTGCTGCAACCGCTCACCACCCGCCGACCGACGCTGCCGGTCCCCGAGCCGCGATCGCTGCCTCCCCCGGCCAATTCCCCCCAGTTAATATACTGGGCATGACGTCACATGATATGGAATACCCTTTGGCCAATTCAAATCAGCTCTCCTGGTTGTATCCCCTCCCCTCCCGGCTTCTTGTGCACCTGGCAGAGCATGGGAAGCTAGAAAGTCCTTGACTAGTGTAAACACTACCCAGCAACAACTAAAACACCAGGGTGTTATCAACATTATTTACATACCAAGTCTAAAACACAGCACTATGCTAGCTACAGTGAAGAAAATCAACTATCCCAGCTAAAACCATGACAATTGTGTGCTTATTTTAAGGAAACATATAAATTAAGAGACAAGGAAAAGAAAAAAGTGATTATCAGGGAAGTCAAGGATATTGAAACTGGATGGAGAAAGTTAGCTTGGAAGCATTATTGATGGTATTTATTCTCTTCTGAAAAGGTAATTTATTTTATAGTGTAGACACATTTCAAAATTAACTTATGACTTAATATGGTGGTAAACTCTACCATACAGTATGTCCCAGTAATTATGTTTGCAGAAAGCCTGAATATTTATTATCATAGTGAGCAGAACCTTTCCCTTTCAAAAGTCTGACTTGTTCCTTGGGCTAATAAAGAACAGCAGGGCATAGATGGGAGGAAAAATTCTGCTTTACTGGCCAGGAAGGTAAATAGATCTGAAATGGGAAATGAAGGATGTCTGGGAGAGGACTTGTAGTGCAGAGTAACTGACTGCAAATAGCGGCATGTGACTGTTGACTGTGAGGGGCTGAAAGCTTGCTCCAAGTCTAAATCAGAGCTTTCTGTAAATGAGGGGAAGATCCTTCCGACTTCATTAGGCTTTTTAACTGCTTTGGTAAGAAACTTACACAGTGATATTAAACATTAGGTATTCAGCTCTTAAGTGTTATGAACATATGTTTGGACCTTAATTCTGTATATAGTAAACAAGATTCAGTGTATTATAGAAATTAAAATCACAGTATTTAGCACTTGAATTAGGGACAGTTATACCAATCAGTAGAAAACACTAAAAAGAATGTATAGCTAAAATTCTGAATGAGATACGTATATGTCTCTCTCTATATAGATTTATGTATGTAAGCATGACTATGATTACATCCCCAGAGTGATTCCTACACTTATTTGACTGCATTGTGCCATCTTTCCTTTTCCTTTCGGACATGTTGCTGCTATGCCGTGTGACAAATTCAAGCTTGCCTGTACACGTTAGATGTACTGTGAGAAGCCCCTCTGGGGAATTAACTAAAAGGCAGAGAAGTACATGAAAAGTTCCAGTCACTCAGAAGAGAGGCACCCTTAGATGTGTATGGTATGCCCTGGAGAAAGCACATACAGCTACACCTTCTCAAATGCATACCTAGGATATGTTTTTTCTTATAAATCCACTCATACATCCTGCTGAATTAGACCTATAAAAGATTTTTGATATCTTTAATGTTTAATGATCATTTTAGTCTAGTAGTGCTAGATTACAGGGAAAGCTGGATGAGGAAGAGAAACTATAAAACATAAAATAGAGAAAAGGTTAAGGGTTATTCATGAGTTCAGTGGAATTACAGGACTGATAAACCTGAGTTAGTAACTTTAAAGCTACATTAATTAATTTCCTTGGTTAGAACACTGCTTCAGTTTTGATAAAAGGCATATCTGAGTCCTGAAAAATTGCAAAAACAATTCTAGTGCTTACTTCTGAAAATACGGCAGTTTGAGTGATTATTTCTGGTAGTTGTAAAGTATATGGAACTTTGATAGAAATCATCAAAGAAATAGAAATGCTAAACTCTTATTTCTGAGTTAGGTATCTAAATATTTCTTGAACATCTTGGTTTAAGAATCTCTGCACTTCATTTTATGATCTCTAGAATGGCAATAATATTGCTTCATTAGATCCAAGGCACGTGCATGTGCACACACACACATATGGATGATTATATTTAAAATTGCAATGTATGGTAACAACTGTGATAAAGAGGAAAAAGAATACAAGTAATGGAAAAGATTTGACTTTTTTATACTTTTAGAGGCATATACCATAAAAGGTATAATATGGTTATGTATATGAAGAAATTTTTCTTTGAGAAATGAGACATAATTCCCTGTTTAAAAATCAAGTTCCATCTTATGGTTAATGACATAATATATAAAAGCACAAAAATATACTACACTAGTATAAATAAACAGACTATAATTTACTTTTTAGTTGTGTATGTTTTGTTTGTAGTTAAAATATATTTAATATTTTAAATATACTTTCCTGCTTATATTTTATGCTTGCACATCTATTACTTCAAATAAATACTTAATTTGCTGTAGAGTGAGGAAAAAAGTCATAAAACACTGAACACTACACAATTCTCTGAGACAAAACAGTAAACTTTTCCAATGAGTGCACTGACTATATAATAGGCTTAACCTTATAGCAAATGTATGTTGAAACTGATTTGACAGCAATTTTTTCTTTTCAGTATGTGTGAATATCATTGAGAGCTATCCTGTCAGTTTAAGAGCAGTTTATTCTAACTTACCAGGTACGGGTCCCTAAGGAGTTAAAAACTAACCTCAAATACCAGAGTTATGACTATTCACGAACTTCGACTGATATCACTGAATAGTTTGAGAATTACCTTTAATTACACTGAGGCAAGTCTGGGGTGGAAATAAGATTTAGACTCCTAAGAATAAAAAAAAAAAAAAATACATATTTGAACATATACTTTCTTTAAAGGCCAATGTAATTTCTCTAGGAAATTCCTAGCTCCCCATCTTTGAACATATGCATAGTAATAATGAACAGACCATACACAGTGACCTCTGTTGTTTTTTTTCACCATGTGGTTTCTCAATTTCACTGTTTTTAGAAGCTTTTGGGATCCATCTTCTTAAAAATACCTAAATATTTTGACATTCTAAAGATCATTCTACGAGAGCTATAACCCCCGTTTTCATGTCAAAAATCAACCATCTGCTATCCTAATGCCTTGTAAGGGTACAAATTTCATGTGATTTGATTTGATGTGATGTGATTTGGGGATGGATGACAGGATGGGTATATTACTTTTCAAAACAGTATCGTACTTTTTGAGGGCTCTCTGTTATGTTCTGTGTTTTGCATGTGACTGTGGACTTACCACTATGGTATTGATTTTGTTCTCTGATTTTACAGTTTGTAGAAATGCATTCAAATTTTTCTATTAAAACAATGAGTGAAGTACACAAAACTGAACTTGATTTTCAAATGAGTTTACTTAAAAGAATTTGAAAAAGAGTAGTTTGAAAAAAATATATTGCCCTGTAAACTGTTTGCACTTTTTGAATTGTTTTAGGTGTTATTTATGTATGCTAAGATAAAAAGATCAACGGGAGATTCTGCAGTTGTTCTAGTCTTCTGCATAGTTGTTATTTCTTGACCTTGAGATCTTTATAAATGATGAAATCCGTACAAGTCAATGTTTAAACAAGGTAAATGCTTCTCACCAGCAGTGCTAACGTAGCTTGATAACTACTGTAGCCTTCTGCACTCTTCCGATTTCCAGCAGTTCAATAAATCTTTTATGCAGAAGATCATGTGATGAGGGTAGGAAACTCAGAAGTTGTGTGAGAGGGATAATAAAACCCCTACATTGAATCTTTTAAGTGGACTCTAAACTTCAGATTTTCAGCAGGGCTTCTGTCACTATAGAGCCCTGCTGCCCACACCATTAATTTCTATCTTCAGTTCAGGTTTATGACACTGACCAGATGCATTGGTTCTCCTGCAAAAATCTGTGTTTATATTCCTTAAAGAAAAACAAACAAACACACAGTAGAGGATACTTTTAGGGATGTTTCTGTAATGTGGTTCACAAAGATCCTCTCTTTTTCTTATAAATAGGCAACTTCATACACAGAGCAGCTTCTTCATTAGCAGTGCTGATCAGTAGGATGAATGAAACATCCTCTGTGTTTTCATGCTGAAACAGAAAGGTAGTTGCCACTAATGACACTTATAATAATAAAGAGATAAATTAAAATGAAGTTTCCTTCCATGTTTTATTGGTAAATATAATTGAGTCTAGCCAGACATACATAAAACACCATAGACTGTCAGTCTATGAGTACACTTAAAATGTACCTACTTTTTATGTTTCCAAGACAGTTATTATCTTGCACCTATCATATGGTTGAGAACATATTTATTGTTTTTCCAACATGCTGTCTTTTGAACAAGTTGTTCAAAATAATAAGAGCTAAATTTGGCATATTATACAAAATTTTCTTGAAGAGCTAGGAAAGGCTAATTAGAAATGAAAGACTGAAAAAATCTGTTGGAATGTAAAACCCACACAGAGCTCTTGTCTGGTAAGCAAGATGAGTCATGGTCTCCTGTGGTGTATGAGTAATGAGAGGAAGACAATTCCACCATCACTCCATTTTAGAGTGTAATTAAAGACCCAATGAGACATCATAATTTGTCACTGATATCAGGTAAAACAAACTTGAAGAAGGATTTTTCATCTTGCCTTCCATCTACACTCTCTTCTAAAACCTTGGAATCTATTGTGACATTGGTTGTACTTCATCATCATCATCATCATCTTGAAAGGTTATCTAGAACAGGTCACACAGGTATACTTCATCATTCTCTTCTGTTTTTTCTTTATCTAGAAACTGAGAATATAGTTCTGTAACAATCAACATTAGGTACCTTTTGTCTTTCCTATGTTATATCAGAGGCCAATACTTTCTGCCTAGGCTCTTTCAGATATTCCACACATAGAGGCTTTAATGTTTAATATCAAAATTTCTTACTCCAAGTTACTTGACATTATATGGGATTTTGATTTAGCAGAATGATGTAGCAACACACTTAAATCCTAAAGTAAATAGAGAACCTGCTAGAGACATGTTTCAGGTATATGTTCCAGCTTTCAGTGTTCCCATGGTGATCACATAACATCACATCTTCAAGAGAAGAAGACTAGGTGTTGAACATAATCCAAGTCTTGGTTTTTGTTAAATTACTCCCTCCAGTGTCTACAGCATCCGATACTCTTTTCCCTTTTGAAACAATCACCCAGATCAATCCCCAGTTGAATGTTTAACCACAACCTCATTTCCAGTGCTTTGGTATGGTTTTACCTCTCTTTTAATAGGAATCTGTGCAGCTACTGACATGAACCCATTATGAATGGGACTTACCATGGGGTTTGTTGCTAAATAGTTAATGAGTTAATTTACATCTTCCTGCAGGTGGGATCCCCTCCTGGAGATATTAACAGATTCACTTTTTTGTAGCTATTATTTTAGTAGTCCATTCCAGTGTTCTAATGTCCCATTACTTGGAGGTTGGAAAGTCCTTTGTATGTTGAAGTACACTGTTTGCACATCTTTGTTCTTAGGGTGAGCCATTATAATGTATTTCCAGCCTTCCGGTCCTCACTTTGAGGGACCACTACACGATAATCTACTTGCTATGTTTCCTGAACAGATTATCAAAGTGTTGTCCTTTTGACATATGCTGTACCATTGTTTGAGAAAAATGGCATCAGTCTATGGTTTGTTTTGGCAGAGCTTTTCTCACAGACAATTCTCACCTCACAGCTTGTTGAAATAACGGTGAGGTACAAGCTGCTTCCCTGCAGGTTTCAAAGGCTTTGCATGCTGTGTCTCCTCTCTGCTACTGCTCGGGGGATGCAGGAGCTGGGGGTCCTGCTGCCTGAGCCTGGTCCTGACCACCAGCACTCCAGCATGGTGGTGGGTATCCCATGAAGTGGCTGCCTCATTAATCCTTTGGCTAAACATTTCCGCCAAACACAACTGCGCTCCCCGGGCACACCGTCTGGAGGGTGTTTACCTTTAGTATTTTTGGGTGCAGCTGAAGGGTGTTGTGGCTGGGTTTAACCACTTCTATGGGCTGAAGTCCCACCCTAGACCCTGGAGTTTTGTGTCCCCTATGCCCCTCCGCTTAGCTCAGCCAGTCTTTCACATTGTTTTGATTAACTCAGAAGCATTTACACAACCAGTTCATCTACTCCGCTGATCCACGCAGGCGATCTAGCTGTTCATCCAGACCAAAGTCACCTGTGTGCCCTCAGCACTGTCAGCTCCCTTCACAACAGCCCTGCTTTTCCCAGCATCCTCCCCTCCCCTTGGGGCCTCCTGCCACCCTAGGTGCTCACCAACTAGTCATACCTTCTTTCTTTAAACCATCTACTAGCTTTCTCTCTTGCAAAAGGTGGTGAATAAGTGGTTCATACAATTGTGGGTCATCTGTATTTTTTTCATCATGAGTGGTGCCATTGTTAAAACAAGAAGAGTTTTTAGTCTTTGCCATTTGTATTTTTCCCTTTTGGTGTGTCTTTTGCTTTAAAAAACACTGAATCAGATGGTAGATGCAGTTTTAGCAGTAATTCACTCTTTTCTTTCTTTTTTTATTAATTTTATCCCACCAGTCTAGTACAATTTCAGTCTAGAACATACAGGCACAGAACTTATTAAAAAGAAATAACACACTTTACAGGAAATAAATAGCTAAGTTGTATCATTAAAAGAGAACTTGAATTATTTCAGTGTATTTTCAAAGCCTCTCCCCACATCCATATTAATGGTTTAAAACATTCAGCAATGTTATTGTCATGGTTTATCTAGCAGAAGTCTTTAAACCCCAAACCTAATTTACTTAAATAGTGTTGACAAATAATGGATACATTCATGGTAACAACTTTGTGCCAGCATTCCATCAAAAATTAAAACAGAGGAACATATTTCACTACTTGCAGTAGAGAAAAACTCATAATGAAATAAATAAAATATTAATAAGATTAAATGTAATTTTTATTAGTAGATAAAAATACCCCCCCAAAAAAGAGAAAGTCCGTTATATACGTGGTTTACATTTCATCGTTTTGTTCAGCTGGATAATCATGGGTAATTTTCTCTCTGCATGTTATATAAATGAACACATTTCCTTGAGGTTGTTTCAGACTATCTGGCTGCTACTTCATCCTAGAAAAATGGTTTCCAGTTTCTTAACAAAACCAGCAAGTTTCTTGAAGTTGATCTGCAACTGCAGTCTGAAAAAAATGATAGACCGAGCTCTGCGATGCTAATTGCGTGGTTTGGGAACTAACCCTTATTAGTTACCAAATGACTCAGCAACTGCTGAGACAACTTTTTTTGTAATCGGAGTTTGAAACAGAATGGCTCTTTGAGGGGTACTTAAATAAGAGTAATACTTTGCTGACTTTAATTGCCACACCTATAAATGTCCTGATTTTGGGTAACAGCTTTAATTAGATGTTACTTTATGCTGTTCCTTGATTTTTAGAGATGACTTTTAAGCATGTGGATATAACTTTTTTCTTTGTTGGATATCTCATCAGCATGAGTATTTTTCATATTTTTGTTTACATGGATTTCAGGTTTTTTATGTAAATGCACATGTGAGTAAAAAGAGTGCTCTCTTCAGTAATACGTAAGATGGTGCTTGGACCATGAAAGTTATACATAGAAGTAAAATATATGTAAAAGTTATACATAATTGATGTTGTCAGCATCAATCCAGCTTTTAAATATCAGATACTCAATGAATGATATCACATTTATGAAGAATTGTGAATGCTGAATGTACACCACTGCTAATGCATGCTGCCACCATGATATCTGTCTAAAAGTTATGATTCATTGCAAATCACTTCAAATGCAGTGCTGGTCTAGATTAATGCAGAAAATGTTCACCCGTGGAAGAAAATAACCTTTTAAATTAAATTATACTTCTCAGTTTTAGAACTGCTATTACAATTTTGATTCATATATATTTGATTACATGACATAAAGAACCACAGTTTCCAAAGACAATTAGAACAAAACAGAGAGCTTATCACAGCTTCAGTCTCAGAGTCCTTTAGCAATCACAAATACAATCATACTCATAAATCTGTAACTCACAGATTTGGTTGTATTTTCCAATAATGTTCTTCATTGACATGAAATCTTACGTTTATGTATACTATAAAGACATCACCTTGAAATGCAAACACAATATTTAAAGTTAGTTAAATGAAGATTGTACAGTTCACCTATTCCTGAATTCGTATCTGAACTGTTATGATTTTACAGTCACATCTTACCATTTAAATTATTTTTTTCTTACTCTTTTGTAACAAACTGCTCCTTCTCATACTTTAAAAGATTTTAAGGATAACTTCAGACACCAATTTTCTCTAGAGAAAACATTTATTTTCTCTGACCAGTTCTGCTGTCCTAGACTTTACCTGGTCCCCTGCTTTGAAAAGAACATCTTTGCTTCTCTACAGTCTGTCTCCTGCTCTGTGAGTTCTCCCACAGTCTTCATGTGGATACTTCCACAGGTTTTATTACCAGACTTCTGTTTTAGGCTTCAAAAATATTCCACTCTATTCCTTCTTCCTCCACTGTACTTTTTCAAGCTACTCTCCCAGTGAAGGTTCTTGTCTTTATCACGGCATTGTTCAGTCTATAACTACCATAAGTAAGATTAATTCAGTGTTCTCTCAGATCTGGAGACTACATCTCATAGTACAGACAGTAAATTGTTTTAGACATGCATAGAGGCATTGCCAAAATGCAGAACTGAATTCTGTTATGTGTATTCATACATTAACTATCAATTACCCACATTTTCAGACCTACAAATTAAAATAACAATACTCAAAAAAAACTTTCCAAAAATACTCTACATGAGGCTGAGACTTTTTTAATGTGTATTTTCCACTTTTAATTATTTTATTACTCATTGTGTGTAAGAAAGTAATACTCAAGTAACTTATTTTTTGTTTGAAGGTGTTCCTTTATTTATCTTGAATAGTCTAGGGTGAATACAGAATGACAAATAAAATACAATAGCCTGAAACAAAGTAGTACAGCACGTGTATCTGTTCAAACATGAATAATAAACTTCACAGCGGATACTAATATTTTTCTACATTAGCCTATTCAGGTTTAATATGTACTCAGTCTTGTTATAACTGATTAGAAATAAAGGTACTGAAAATGATTTTCCTTGCGATTGGTTCCCCTCCCAATGAAATTGTGGAGGAATATATCTACAAACACAGCAGCTGAACTTGGGTCTAATAGGTTTCTCTACTAGATAATAAAATAAGACACATATTGGTCTTTCCCCACTGGCATTTGTATTCTGCTGTATGAACCTCGACAAATGTTCTTGATTTGAATCATCAGATCACCTTTTTCACTCCTTAAGAAGTGGACACAATGAAAATGACTTTCCTCAAAAATAGAATAAAAAAAAAGACTTCATCAAAACAAAATGCTGATATTTGATAAAATTAAGCCATCAGGGATAGATCTAAGAAGGAGAATGCTAAGAGTTGCTATCCACAAATGATATATCTTTAGGATATGATGGGATCCATTTCCAGAAATCATGTCCATTGTACTGTTACTGCTAATGGTTAACAATGACGTGTAACAGCTTGTGTGAAAATATTGAAGTGAAATCCTTATTCAGTATGATTAAGACAGTGTTAGTTTCCTATAGAAGTAGAAGCTGCAAAGCTGCTTCTATTATTGGCACAGTCAGTAATAGTGTCCAAACCTTTACCATATCAGCATTGGGGTTCACAGTTGTTAGCAGATCCTCACTGTTTTGATTTTTTAACTATAATTTATCCTGAGCAAATAGCATCTCACAGCTCTCCAGAAGAGACATCCAATATGAATATTTGGCAGTGACAATGATCCAGACGTACACTCAGGCAGCTGTGACAAACCAGCTTTCTCTTTGTGAAAAGGCGACATGATTGTGATAAGCTCTGCCTTATGTTAGATATTAAAGCTGATCCCTCACTATACTAGAAAAATGCCTAAGCATCATCATAGTTGGATCCTCAATATTATTTTTCTAATTAATACCTATAGCATCTTCACTGCTAGTTTGCCAGACCACCTACAGAGACATAGCCCGCTTTTAAAAACTACCCAAACAAACATTCAATTCCTGTTAATATTAATAGTGTCATTCTCTGCAAAATGCTGAGTGTTCTACATAAAGACTCATTATATCTTCCATAGTTTTGGCATACACCCTATTTTCTGTCACCTTTTTTGTTGCCATCAGAGGTGAGCTGGGTGTTTAGCCCCCGTAGGCTCCTTTGGTCCTCTTTGATAAAACAGAGAGGAGATATGCTACAGATTATGTGTCAATTAACATTTTACTCACAGCAGAGACAGTAACCTCAGCCACTTCTTTTCTAGAGGAAACTGGAAAATTCTGGTGGTTAACTTTTCCTAACTCTCATTTTCAAATGTATCTAGAGTAGGGAAGTAAAGTCACATATAACAGGCATATATTTGTAAAACAAATTAGATATAATCAAAGGAATTATTCAAATAGATGATGTGTTGTATGAAGTTTCTGGGGTTTTTTTAATACGTGGAAATGATCTAATGCAATTGTTTCAGTTGTGTAATCCCCCAACTAATTGAAACAGACTTAGTAAGTACAATACTGAGATGATTTTTTTTTTTTAAATGAGTGTAACATATATAAACTAATTAAAGTGTGTTCTCTGGGTTTTTAAGCTTACTTAGTTTTAATTGCTAGAATATTGTTTTGAAATTGAAGTGGGTTTTGGTTTGGTTTTTTTTTTTTTTTTTTTACAATTGTCAATAAAAACAGTGTATAGCAAATAATTCAAGCAAAAAGTGATTACCAAATAAACAAATTCTACCTTGTGTCCATATGACACTTGGAGTCAGAATTATTTTAAATAAAACTACTTAGAAAAAAGAAGAGGGTGGGTTTTGTTTTTCTTTATTGAACATTACCAGGTAGAAACTAACTGATGAAGCCTTGAGGTAGTGTATGTGCCAAACATTATTAAGTCTGGTGAAACAGAGGTCTGAACACCTATTCCTTCACATGAAAAAAGAGCAGACAATCACTGGAAGGAATCTGTATAAAAATTCAGACCTCCTAGCTTTGCTGTTGGGAAATACATAATTAACTTCCACTCTATTTCTGGTATGAATAAAAATGAATTTAATATTCTGTTTCAAATCAGTAGAATACTTTTGTGCCACTATTATACAAACAGCATTTCCTGAAATCCAAGTTTATCACCATCTTATGAAGATTATTTTGAAACAGAATATTTATAACTTTCTTCTAGTAGATTTACAGTGTTTATATCATAGTCCATGATACTTATGTAAAAACCCCACTGCTCAGAAACTGGGTACTTTTCTTCCTTCTTGCTGTGGTCTGTGTAATAATACACAGCGATTTCTGAGCTTGCTCTAACTTCTGAATTGACCAGCACTGCTACTGCAAACAGGCCAGGGTTAATTAGCTCCGTTGTGCTGTATTGTTATTTTGCTTCTGGTATGTGTAAGCCAGCTTTTTCAGAACTATCTCAGATACCTCTTATTTCCTCTTCCTCTCCACATCCAATTTTTGAAGTTTTATAACAGTGTATAAAGGAGTCCAAAGTTTACTGGTTTAGAACAAAAAATACAGAAACCAAAAATGACTGTGTGTCCTTTGAGTACTCACTGGGGAATGGGAAGTTATACCCCTGCATTGAAGATCAACTTGATAAGATACAAAAATGTAGTAATATGGACTAGAATGTGATTTTCCCCACCTCTGTGCAACTGCCCTAACCATAAAGATCCTGTCTAATTTTTCCTCCTGTCCTTTTTTTGTTTTGTTTTCTTTGGGGTTTTTTGTGTGTGTGTTTTGGTTTGTTTTTTTTTTTTTTTGTTTGTTTTTTTTCTTCTTATTTGAGCTCTTGTCTGTATGGTTATAGAATTTCAATTAGAAGAGTGACAGATGCCCCCAGCCACAGAGTACTCCAAAGCCTAGTGGCTAGGACTGGCTTTCTCATGAGAAATATGGATATCTGTGCAATGAAGAGCAAGTTGAGCCATTGTAGCCTACATATTTATTATTGTGCAGATCATGGAATGAAATTAGATGGGTCATCATCTGTGCACAATCCTTCATGATTTATAACAATGTGTAATTCTCATGACATTTTCAGTTTAAAAGATAATAAAATGTTTCATAGTACTTTGCAAGATATTTGATGACTAACAACATTCTGCAGTCCAAAATATTTAGAAATCCTAGAATCACTTCATATTCAGTAAATAGAAAAAGGTACAATTCTTTCAACGTATTTCAGATTTTTGCCTTAATTTAAGAGGAATCATAATGTGAAAGTGCTTCTTTCTATCTATTGCCTTTGAGGGAGTTTAGATTAATTTACATTGTGCACAACAGCCTTTAATCAGATGTATACCATCCTCTATTTCCATCAAATAGGGAAAACACCCCATGGGAAGTATTTACTTGGTCTGTAGGACTAGGATCTATATAAGACAAGGTATACAGATGCTAATCAATGAAGTCAAGTAAAAGTATGTTGAATATATATTGTATATTCATATTATAGAAAATCTGAAATATTGCAGACAGTTGTGAGCTGCAGTGAGATATAAAACTCTGTATATGCTTCCAGCTAAGCAGAAAGACTTGTGCTATGCAAATAAGAAAATGTAAATGTATATGGTGACATGGGAGTTATTTTTTTATATTATAAAATATCCCATTCTCTTCAATAAGATAACTCAGGCATGAAGCCCAGGGAGTAATGTTACAGGCCAGGGCATTATTCAATGATTAGAACAGAGTAAAGCACCAAAATGCTTGAATATTAGTTGTCACAAAATTATTCAAGTTACCCTACCAATGCATTGTATTAGAAGGGTCATATCTATATGGGCAGTT
Organism: Morus bassanus; assembly: GCA_031468815.1. Classification (NCBI taxonomy): domain Eukaryota; kingdom Metazoa; phylum Chordata; class Aves; order Suliformes; family Sulidae; genus Morus; species Morus bassanus. The sequence goes on from CM062569.1 coordinate 92,272,910, forward strand.
TTCTGACCCTGGAGAAAAGGAGATTATAGTGGTCTATGCTTAGTCTGAGACCATTTAATTTGGTATCAAAACTGCTTTCTTCCTTTGTCAGAGTTTTTGGTTTGGAATTTCATATTTCATTACAGATTTTAATTTCCCCTCATTTATCTAATTTAACAAAAAAGTTTAAGAGAGGTACTTATTAATAACTCTTTTTTTCCCTCCTCTGCAATGCTGTGGAAAACAATATTTTCTGCAAAATTGTACTCAGGAGTGAATATGTATTAATAATTATGAATTGATTTACATAGAAATAGGCTAATTATTATGTTGACTGTAGGAAATTATTAATTGTTTAAAATTTTAAACTCTGTTGGTTTTTTTTTTTTTTTCTTAAGGAAATGTTTATTGCTTTATAGAGTGTCCCATAGCATCGTCTGTAATTGGCTTTGGATTTCCTAAACCTTGGCCACAGATGTTTTTTATTTCTTTAACAAGAGATGAAAGCTCTTTTTGTACTACATGTTACTTTTCAATTGATTTTAAAAAGGTTAAGGGGACTCCCTTTGCTGCCACCTATCTTCAGAAAAAAGAGGAGAGAGAATTTGGTAAATCACATTTTATTTTGTTCCTCTGTAGAATTAGCTATACCATTTTTTCCTTCAGTCTCTAGTATTTCCAAGTAATGTAATAATTTCCTAATTGCTTTGTTCGCAAATCACATATTAGTGCACGGAAAAAGCTGCAGTAGTCATTCATCACATCTCTGAAATATTGCTTCATGCAGCAAAATATAATATGTGTCTACTGCATATAGACACCGGCTATTTCACGTAAAAAGAACAGTAAATCCTTGGGATCATTTTATCTTCTTTCCTTGACATTTTCATTAGTATGTGATAAAAATTCCATACATTGGTGTTTATAGTATAAAAGTTATCCATTTAAAGGGTGTGCAGCATGCGCTTAATATAACTTCTCCATCTGGAAAGATCAAGCCAGTGTGGGGAGTTCATTGCTGTGGTGGCCTGCAGGGGGAGGTTTCACTCCATTGCAGCTGACCCAGCCAGTGCAAAGGGAGGGATGAGAAGGAAAGACTGAGAGTGAAAGACAAAGGACAAGTAAAGATAAATACATTTTATGCTACACATGCGGGGCCAGGACTGAGTTATGCATTTAAAGTTTTAATTTTTTTTTCAGGTATGGTTCAGTTATACTATCATGGAATGTCGTTAATATGTTATAACTGTATACTGTTCAATACTACATAAAACCAGTGTAAATGCTCAAAATAATTGCACATAAAATCCATATAACAAAATTAAATTTCAACATTCTCTCAGGAAATTTTAAAATTATAAACTGAAAGTACTCTAAGTTTGTTTTCTCTGCAAATTTTCATTTTATGGGTAAAGTATTAGATTTGGTTTTGCTCACCTCTGACATACTGCAAGGTTGTTAGTGTATTGGCTTTACTTCACTACTATTGTGTCTCATTAAAACCATAATATCTGGAAAAAAAACCCTCTTTAGTATCTGATGGCAACACTGTGTTTCTTAAAATAATGAATCGTTCATAGAACCATAGAATGGTTTGGGTTGGAAGGGACCTTAAAGATCATCTAGTTCCAACCCTCCTGCCATGGGCACAGACACCTTCCACTAGACCAGGTTGATCACAGCCCCACCCAACTTGGCCTTGAACAATTCCAGGGATGGGGCAGCCACAGCTTCTCTGGGCAACCTGCTCCAGTGCCTCATCACTCTCATAGTGAAGAATTTCTTCCTCATATCTAGTCTAAATCTATCCTCTTTCCATTTAAAGCTATTACCCCTTGTTCTATCACTACATGCCCTTGTAAAAAGTCCCTCTCCAGCTTTCTTGTAGGCCCCCTTCAGGTACTGGAAGGCTGCTATAAGGTCTCCCCGGAGCCTTCTCTTCTCCAGGCTGAACAATCCCAACTCTCTCAGCCCGTCTTCATAGGAGAGCTGATCCAGCCCTCTGATCATCTCTGTGGCCCTCCTCTGGACTCGTTCCAACAGGTCCATGTCCTTCTCATGCTGGGGGCCCCAGAGCTCAACACAATAATCCAGGCGGGGTCTCACGAGAGCAGAGGTGCAGAATCACCTCCCTCGACCTGCTGGCCACGCTTCTTTTGATGCAGCCCAGGATACGGTTGGCTTTCTGGGCTGCAAATGCACATTACTGGGTTGCGTTGAGCTTCTCATCAACCAACACCCCCACGTCCTTCTCCTCAGGGCTGCTCTCAATCCATTCTCTACCTAGCTTGTATTTGTGCTTGGGATTGCCCCAACCCATGTGCAAGACCTTGCACTTGGCCTTGTTGAACTTCATGAGGTCCACACAGGCCCACCTCGCAAGCCTGTCAAGTTCCCTCTGGATGGCATCCCTTCCCTCTAGTGTGTTGACCACACCACACAGCTTGGTGTCATTGGCAAACTTGCTGAGGGTGCACTCAATCCCACTCTCCATGTCACTGACAAAGATGTTAAACAGTGCTGGTCCCAATATCGACCCCTGAGGAACGCCACTCGTTACTGGTCTCCACTTGGACATCGAGACATTGACCTCAAATCTTTGAGTGTGACCATCCAGCCCAATTCCTTATCCTCCGAGTGGTCCATCCATCAAATCCATGTCTCTCTAATTTAGAGGCAAGGATGTCATATGGGACAGTGTCACATGCTTTGCGCAAGTGTAGGTAGATGACATCAGTTGCTCTTCCCTTATCCACCAATGCTGTAATCCCATCGTAGAAGGCCACCAATATGTCAGGCACAATTTGCCCTTAGTGAAGCCATGTTGTCTGTCACCAATCACCTCCTATTTTCTATGTGCCTTAGCATAGTTTCCAGGAGGATCTCCTCATGATCTTGCTAGGCACAGAGGTGAGCATGACTGTTCTGTAGTCCCCCAGGTCTTCCTTATTTCCCTTTTTAAAAATGGGCATTTTCCCATTTCCAGTCAGTAGGAACATCACCAGACTGCCACAGCCAATAACCTCTCAGTCGGCTCCTCATCCATCCCCAGGTGCAGCTCCATGCTCTCCAGGTGGTCATTGATGTAGACGGCAACACCCCCTCCTTGTCTCCCCTGCCTGTCCTCCCTAAAGAGCCTGTATCCTTCCATTCCAACATTGCAGTTATAGGAGCTATCCCACCACGTTTCTGTGATGCTAATAATCATAGCCCTGCAGGTGTGCGCACATCTCTAACTCCTCTTGTTTATTCCCCATGGTATGTGTGTTTGCATAGAGGCATTTAAGTTGGGCCCCCAATGAAGCTGACTTACTGGTTGGAGTGGCTGGAATTCCTTTGTGCTGCTCTTCAGAAGCTCTCCTGCTAACCTGTGATGCATCTTGAATTGTTGGTCTTAAATGATTTGAGACATCTATAATTACACCTTAAAATAATTAAATGATTCAGCCTCTGTAAGACAGATGGCTGTAGCACAGAAACCAGCTTCACAATTGGCACTAATTAACACCCTTGTTGGTATCTCGGCAGTGGCCAAGATATTAAATGGTTATCAAAACTAAATTACTCAGCCAGAGAGAGTTTGTCCAAGTCAATATATTGATAAAAGATTTTGAATGCCTTAATTGCATGTATGCTGGCTCATATTTATTTTCTGAAAGCATATAGGTGACTTCACACTCCTGTAAAGATAAATATCGCATTTCCTATTAAACTAAAATCAAAGTGTTCCGTGTTTGTGTGAACCGAGAGAATGCATTCTAGGAGCTAACAGCTCCATGTCATTATGTTAAAAAATTATTGTGGGTAAAAAAACCAGTTACTGTAAAAATATATGTATGTCATTTCTCCTTTCTAACTTTGTCTATATACAGTACTTTCTGGAAGCCAGTTCCAGGTGTTATGACTTTATAGTACTCATTTCTTGCTGCAACAAAGACTTAGTTTTTAAAATTAAAGAAATGCATACATATAACAAATACTATAACATAGACAAATGCCTTATGAAATGTGTATGTGAAAAACTGCATTTAAGAACCTTATTAGCTCTCAAGAAAGGTCAAGAAACACTTGTCATCAGTTTCTTTCAGTTTAATATGGGGAGCTGGTCTACATACATAGCAAACACAGTGAAATGAATGTCCACAGCAATTCTGAAAGGGTAATGGCTTCAATCTGAAGACAAGATTCTTCCCACACAGATCTTGACACAACAGAATATAACTCCTTAGTGATGCATAAATTACATTAATATGTAAAATCTGAAGGAATTTAGGGCATAAGATCAAAAATACACTTTTAATTAAAATATATGAATGCTTTTAATTTCTTTTAACTATGAAATAAAATATAAAACTCCTACTCAGTCAACACAAATAGTTTCCACAATTAAAAATAAAACTACACTCATTCCATTTTACAACTCAGCTTAAATATAGTGTCGTGGTTTAGACCCAGCCAGCAACCATGCACCACTGAAACCAGGACATACAGTTAATGAGGAAGAGGGAGAAGGTATGGGGAGACAGGTTCAATGGACTTTCAGTCTGCTATGATATTATTTCAGTACGCAACAAAAGAAAAACATCCAAAAGAAGACTGAGTCTCTATTTGTCTTATAAGCATTTCTGTTCCTTTCTTGATTTAGTTGGGCTAGCTCCAATAAATGATTTGGACACCATATTTGTCTCCCTTGTCACCTGTCCTTGGAGTCTAACAAAACTGTAATTTAAACTTCTAGTGTGGGTGAATGTACACATTGGCTTTTTTTGCCTTTTATATTTCTGATTAAAAGGATCCATTCTTACTAATACTTGTTCAGATTATTTTCACTTAGAAGAACATTTTTGCAATAAAAAGAGTTCATAAATAACTGGGTTGTCTACAAATGGTGCTCACCTGACATCCCTGGAGTGACAGTATTGTAACTTGGCCAGCAGAAAATCCATGGCATTAGCAGCAGTTCACAGTATCAATAGTTTTCTTCAGCCCTTTTATGAATGGGAGAATAATTCAGTTTCATTTCTGCTAAATGAAATGGCGGCTTTTAGTTGTGTAGATAAGGATTTACTAAGGACTTGGTTGTATGGGGATGTTAATTCCAGGCAGTGTGTGAATGTACCTCATCCTGGCTGTCTTTGAGGATGCTATGAGTATACAGTAAAGGTGGGACAGTGTACTTCCTTTTTAGACTTTGAAAGAGAAGAAAACAACTTTGCCCAGAGCCTTTTAAGAACACTAATGAGATACCTATGCTACCAAGTTTAGTCACTGAACTCACATAGTTCTGAAATCAAGAGGCTTAGCTGGTTCCTTGTCTTGGAAAGAGGTAGAAAGCAGTTCAGAGCCCCTACTTTTCCAGGCTGACTAATCCACTGGCTTTCAATCAGTCTTTGAAGATGTCTACTTCTCTTTATTAATACAGGTTTCAGATGTGCTAATCCCTTACTAGCAGTATTCACAGAGGGAGTTCACACACAATTGCTAGCAAATGTAATTCATGTAAGAAGTCTTACTTTGCACAAACCTCCCAATGCAGACTACCCTTAAGAAGCAGACAGTGAGCGTTAATTCCACCCTAATAGACTATCACATGGTGACTAGAGGAAATTTGCAGTCCATACTCAGCATACTTTAAATTGACAAAAATGCTCTCCTCTCTGTTTCTTTCAAAATCTAATCAAGGCTTAATCTATATAAAAAACACGGAGCTTTATGTGTGAAAGGGGGTCTAAAATTCCCAACAAAATAATGAAAAAAACCCCCCTAATGATTGCTAAGTACACAGAAGCTGCCACTGACTTAGGAAGTCCCTGAGCAACTGTTGGGAGTTAAAAGAGTACGAAGGAAATTTCATCATGGAATGCTTGCTCCATTCCTACACTTTTCCCTAGATATCTGTTATTGGTCACTGTCTGAGCCAGAATACTGAAGCAGCAGATGGTTGGTCTGATCCAGCACGGTTGGTCTTATGTTAGCTGAGGTGGCTATGGGAAAGGGGGCGGGGAGAGTTGGCTGGTTTTGACAGGTTGGCTTGAAAAATGTTGCCCACATACTTCTACCAATAAAAGCTGCAGTAAGAATGTTATCACCTTCATTCACAACCAGATTTTTTTTTTCAGTGTTATCACTACTGGTTTACTCCCATACTTAGGTGAAGGCAGGTTTGTTGCTTAAGGTATATCAGTGTAGCAGATATAGCAGAAGTTTCTAGACCAGCCCTTAAAATACAAGAACACCCAACAACTAATAAAATTTATTTATTAGGTTAGATTATTTGTATGCTGCTGAGCTTCTGTAGTATTGTTATTAATGATACGTTAGGAAGCTTAGAGCTTTGGGTAGGCATCTTTTAAAATTATTGTTTCAAATAAAATATAGAAGATAAAAATAGATTGCAAAAGGTATGTGATATGGAAAAGCAGTAGATACTGTTTTACCTAAAATTAAAATAAAATGACAAGGTATGTAGAACATATATAAATAAGGTTGTCAATTATTACTGTACAGATCATACTTTGTATAAAGGTTATTATACATATTTTATCATATATTATTCTTCTCTTCTGTCATAAGAATGTGACAAATAGTGGTTTCCACAGTCAACTAATTAAAGAAGGGGAACATGGAGAACCATGGTTAGCAAAACTTAAACCAAAGATATTCAGGAGAGGAGTGACTTAGAGAATTCAATAAAGTCAAAGATACTCTCCTTGGTGTACAGTGATTGTCACAACTCAACAATGAAGGCAGGGGTGCTAGATTAGGGACTTCCTTATATTTCCTGGGAACTGCATGAGCAATGTGGATGATCCTAACAGAGATCCTAATCTTATTCAATTAGTTCTTTCCATTCAGTTCCAATACGAATTCAAGGGCATGATTTCAACCATAGGCTGGGAACAGATCAAAGGTATTAAAGTAATGCAAAAACCTTATGTTGTGAACCTTTGCCATATGTTTCATGGCTTATCACAGCTCTGAAAGCATTCATGTTGATCACTGATTGAATGATGATCCAAACATGCAACTGAAAAGAAGACCCCTAGCTTAGGGCTTTGTTGTCTGATCTGGAACTTGCATACCACTGCCTCCAGTGGAGACTTGCTCATTTGTGAAGTGCCTCAGGGATCTGTGTGAGGCTCAGCCAGTAGGTGCTTCTCAGCATGGTGTGATTTAGCAGATGAAAGGTGTGCAGAATACAGTTTTACTTAACAGTTTCTACAGCGATCATCTTTCCTGTGGTGTTGAACTATGTGTTTCACAGTAGCAAGTGTCTCCAGTTTCTGTTTATTCTCCTTCCTTGGAGACAGTCTGTCTGTGCATGGATTTTTTCACTGAATTAGATAAAAGATAACATCCAATGTTGACCACTATAAATTCTTAGTCATAAACAGTGTTTATTTTGTGGCTCTGCAGGCTCACAGGTATAAGAATACTTCTTAGCATTTTTAGCTTTTTTGCATTTGGTAAAAATGTGAATCCCAAAGTCTCCTGTGCGCTCTCAGAACTGTATATTTTAGCACTGTAGTGGAAAGCATAAAAGACTGGTTCTTCCGGATTATATGTCCAAAAAGTGTTACTGCTGCAAGATGAAAGAATGATCAACTGAACTTCCTTTCAACTAGAAATGGTCAAACTTTCATCAAACTTTCTGTCAAACATTTGTTTCTGCAATAGAAAAGAGATCAACAGAATGGTCTTAGAGAAACTGTTCCATTTGTGTTAAAATGAGGATAAAAAAAGTTTCTGGGATCATTTATTTTAACTTGTTATTTGAATTGAAAAAAATACTTAAAAGATCCTCTTAGTATGTGAAGAGATGTGATGTCATAATTTGTAATTAAAAAGAAAGATATCAGAGGAAGTTGCGAGCAGCAGAAGTGTTATACCGACTGCTGCGGATTAGCCCTGGCTGGCAGCTGCATGCCACCCAGCCGCTGGCTCACTCCTTCTCCTGGTGGGACGGGGGACAGAATTGGAAGGGTAAAAGTGAGAAAACTCATGGGCTGAGATAAAGACAGTTTAATAGGTAAAGCAAAAGCTGCACATGCACAAGCAAAGCAAAACAAGGAATTCCTTCACTACTTCCCATGGGCAGGTGGATGTTCAGCCATCTCCAGGAAAGCAGGGCTCCATCACACATAACAGTTACTTGGGAAAACAAATGCCTTAACTCTGAATGTCCCCCCTTCCTCCTCCTTCCTCCAGCTTTATATGCTAAGCCCAATGTCATATGGTATGGAATATCCCTTTAGTTCGTTGGGGTTGGCTGTCCCAGCTGTGTCCCCTCCCAAGTTCTTGTGCACCCCCAGCCTACTCGCTGTAGTGTGAGGAGCAGAAAAGGCCTTGACTCTGTGTAAGCACTGCTCAGCAACAGCTAAAACATCCCTGTGTTATCAGCATTGTTTTCATCACAAATCCAAAACAGCACCATGTGACCTGCTCTGAAAAAAATTAAATCCACTCCATGCAAAACCAGTATACTAACATTCATATTTCAGCCTAATAGTCAAAAGCAAGCTTCTGATGCTGATAAATCTATTTTTTAATGCAAAGCAAATAATTAATTGTAAATTTATTGTTGTGAATAAGAAGATGACAGTCATAAAATAGGAACTTTCAAGATTTTATTGCCCTAGGCAAAACAGAATTAGTTCAGTCTTGCAGCCCACAGGCATTAAATAATTTTTTATCTAGATTTTCTTGCCTGGGGCAACTACCTGTATGTTAAAGTTGGTCTGTGATCAAGGGTCACAGACCTAGCAATAGTCTTCCTCTTTGTATACTGAAGTCAGTTATCTGAATATCACAGAAAAGAATGAAATAAAGTGTCTTGAAACATACAGGAGAAGAGCACATTTTTATATATGTATGTAGATATAGATTGTTTTTATCAATTTGAATTGCAGTTTTCTGAATATATAGTGATAATTGGCCAGTTAGCATGCTGGATACACATTTCTGTTAAGTGCTTCATTAAATGGGTAGGATGCTGCTCAGACCATCTCAAATAATTTTGTATTAATAAAACTTAGCATTTTAACAGAAAGTAAGGAGCTTAAAGAGCAAGAATTCAAAAGCTTATGTATTTTGGCGATGTTTCTTCTTATTTCTTCTATGGAGATAACAGAAATCTGACTTACTTTCTCTTCAAAGCTTGCCATTCTGGTCCAGCTTCTACAAAAAATATGTCTCCAACCAAAATTACATATTTAGGAGGTTTGTCTTGCAAAAGCCTCTCATTCTCAGCCTAAAACATTTCTCTGGAGTATTGCATGATATTATTTAAGAAAGATTATTCCTTATAAGAAGTATATCAGATAACATCAACCTTAGTTAGGTAACAAAGTGCAAAAGCATGATCAGGCTGCTGTATGAGCCAAGTGACTTGTCAGAGGGATGCAGTGTTTTTTTTTCCCTCAGTTTACCCAGGGAAGTGAAACACAAACCTCCTGCCTACACTCTGATCTCCCAAGAAGAGGTGCAGTTAACAGATCTTCACTGCCCTAAGAAGGGAGGTGAAGGGAAAGTTTGGTTAAAATAAATGCTTTTTCAATTTCTGTAATAAGATATACTGCTGTTTTTAGTAATACAGCAGCTTATACATTCAGTATGTCAACTATATTACCAGTATGCTAATGAATGAACCTACTGCATGGAACTCTTAAAATAATCTATAACATGTTTTTATAAAATTTACGTGCATTCATGTGTATTTCTCTGTTAAGAATATAGAAATTTGAAATAGGTTTTGTATATACTTGTTTTCATAAAGCCCTGATCCGAAGCATTGCTATGGCCCTGTTATGTGACTACCCATTTAAACACATTTAGGAAGCCTGTCATTACCTCTCCTGAACAGTTTCCAAAATTTGACATGCTACACTGCAATTCGTACTGCAATGTCAGTCAGAACTGTTGTACATTTAAAAGTAATGAGTGTGTTTTAATGACTTCTTTCTCTGCTGTTTCCACTTAGTATTTGATAGATTTACCAAGCTATTTTAAAAATTGAATAAGGAACCTTTAATAAATGTTTCCATTTTATTTATACATGTTTGTATGTATGGAATTTATTAAGACTGCAATATTTTGGAGCAGGATGTCTAATTAGTTTCTAAACATTAATTTTTCAGTGTGGCTTAGTACAGGAAATGATCCTGAATTCAGTTTGGGCATTGCTTTGTACTTCATCACCTCCTAATCATATTAATAAGGGTTCATATTAGCAAATGCATTATTATTTCAAGAAACTCGTAGAGTATTTTTATTCTGATGTGACAGTCAATTTAGGATTAATAATAGAACCTAAGTTCTGATGCTTTTTATGCCCTTCTGCCTGAACCCAATGGTTGGCATATTTAATGTAATCTTACACTGTGGCATGGTTGACCACTGGGAATGTTTTTAGCCTCAGCCATCCAATTAAGTATAAGGGAGCTGGGATCAAAATCTACCACGCTCCTCATTTGGAATTAACTATAGCACTATTAGCAAAATCATCTGAAGAAAATTATTTTCTACCTTATAAATATGGCTGTCTGAAAAGATTGCTAAATTTAGCTTTTCTTTTGTAGCAGCTTTCCTTGCAAACATAGCAAATAACAAGAATCCTGTAAATAAAAGGCAACTGAAACTGCATGTGTATATAGAGCAATATTTACCTGCAGAAAATGGTTCTTTTGCTCATGCTTCTGCTGTTTGCCTGAACAAGACTGTCATAACCCCAGTAGAGCAGAGCTGCCAAGGTGTCCTATCGAACTGAGCAGATAGAGTGAGCAGCCTCCCATGAAATTAAAACAATTGTTTGGCGTCAAAAATGGGGTATAGACTCTGAGATGTTAGTAAATTGAGTACTTTTATAAAGACAGCTAATTTATAAAAGACTTGTGTTAATTTGGTGCTTATCTTGAGTTATTATGATTTTATGCACCATTATCCTTTTTTACATTTGTTTAAATATCTAGTATCTGCTAACACATGGTGTTTCAGTCCTTAGGGGAATGCTTGCAACTGGAGTTATTTTGTTGCCTGCTCTGTAAATCCTTTGATGTATCAGCTGAGAAAAGTTTAATGTTCTGATTTAGAAATGAATGATGTGGCATGGTCACTTCTGGTTCTGCTAGGTTGTGAGAAAATATGATATTGCTCTATGTGCCCACAGGGTATTGTGTGAGCGGGACTGTATCCTCAGAAACGGAAAGCTGACAAAATACTGTCTTCTCTGAAGGAAGTTGAGGAGCTCTTTATTGAGCTCCATGAAACCAAACTCCTAAAAAAAATGGGTTTGGCATACACAAAGATGATATATACACCTTTAAATATAGTGTAAATAAAGTGATTCAATTTATCTCTTTCAGTATACAATTTCTGTATGTCCTGTTATAAGTAGACTCTACAGTATGGTAAAGCTAGGGTGTTGGGAGTACGATGACTGTAATGGAAGGTTTATTCTGGACTACAGGTCACTTGTGCTTGAGGCTTTTGATCTGGTTCACATGGAGAATCATTAAAGCAATACTCTCCCAGCTGCTGGCAGCACTACAAATCATTTCATACAACTGTGCTTGTGGCAAAGTTCATATACAGTCTGATAAGAGGGGAAAGCAAGACTGAAGGTAATGTGAAGAGTGGAAAAAAAGTGGAAAAAATATCAAGGGAAGAAACTACCACAGGGATAAGAGAAAAGAGAAGGGAAGGTGAAAGACTTTCAGCCCCCAAGTATGATGAAGGAGTACGAGACAGTATGGAGAAGGAAGCAAAGCAGAAGGGCAGGACAGGAATGCAGATATTAAACATGAGACAAAAGAGACTGTGACAAAATTTTGCATGCAGGAAGGAACACAATTCATTTTTAGGTGGGCATGCAGGAACAGGCCAACTCCTTTTTTGTGTCTGCATAGGATATAATTGTCATTTTGTCTGTAGTAATGTATGTTTTTAAAAGATCTTGATTTTATTTCAGTCTATGAGAATGTTGCTTGTTGAGGTCTTTTCACTTAAGGTTTCTTAAAAAAGTTATCCGGTACCAAACATAGCTTAATTTGAGTAATCTCTGTGAACAGCAAAATTGAAGACTCAAGTGAAACATTATAATTTTAAATAGTAATTATGATTTCTATTTTTCATCCTACAATACTTCAGTAAAGATGGTGATATACGTCTTATTTTGTTGTCACTCTTGTCTGGATTCTCTCCTTTATTCTTTTGTGTGCTCTTCTTTTAAAAAATCAAATGTTAAAATGAGTCAACCTTTTAGTAAAATAAGCCATAATGAACTAGAGACCCATATCTTTAAAATAAGGAAACCAAGGCAGAATATATTAGGGAAATGGTTTGGTTACATTTGTATTCCTTTTCATGAAGTTACCTAGCAAAATATTATATTCTCCCCTCCCCTGAGATAAAATAATTTCTTTTAGAGAGCTCAAAAAAAACCCTGAACAACTGTATGCCAGGGAAAGGTTTTACTAAATTATCAGTGAAGGGCATAGAGTAGTCAATAAACATCAAGGCTGGTATTTAGACCAATCAGTGTTTGAAAAGTGCAATTGAGAGTAAAGGTACAGCTTCAATGTCTCAACTGTAACTCAGTAATTACACCTAAAGTATTCCACTGCCTGTAAATAAATGCCAATGCAGAATGAAATGTCTGAGCTTATTTTCCTGCATGTTGGAGAAGTACAGAGGAAGGAGAGAATAATGGTAGGTAAGCTGCAAATTTAGTGAAATGGTTTCACATGCAAAGCTATTTGACTTGATGGAGAAAGGGTTGCTCTGCCTCTGCTCAACTTCTTTTGCAAACTGAAAAAGGCCAGGGTGGGATGGGATGTTGCAGCGCGTGTGCCAGGTCATGTGGTTCAGCATGTGGTCAGCAGTACCACCAAGCCATTTCTTCTCCAGGGGCCAACAAGCCTAGGCAGCAACAAAGTGAAGCTGTATAAACAGGATACTGAGGCATACCACCAGCAAGGCTGTGCACGCTTCTAGATAAGGGTGTGATTAAGTACCTTGTCACCTCATGATCAAATGTACTGAAGCAAAGTGGATCCCTGTCTCAGGTGGGGCTCATTATATCTTGACATCAGGAACAGTCTTTTCTGCCAGTGGATATCCTGACAATATTCTGGGGGGAAAAAAGTATATGAGATTCCCTTGAATTATCCAGCTACTCTGCAGCAGAGAAATTGAAGAGTTTAAATATGAACTTGATTATTTAACACAATACTTATAAGACAGATAGCCATGATGTTTTATGTAAACTTTATTTCCAACCTCAAGTGTCTCAACAGAGCAGTATGATGATCTCCACAGAGCAGTATCTCTGTTTAATTACTACTTCATTAAAATCATTACTGACTGGGAGGTAATTTATAAATCATTTCTGAGTGAAGCATTTGCATCTTGAAGATGGTTTCATCAACTCATAAACTAAAATCACACATCCAAAATGAACTCTCCAGAATCTTTTACTGCGTACCGCAAAATATACTAATTATTAAACTGGCAGCATGTGAGGAAAAGGTGACTGAAATTACTGTGTAATTTGGGTGTTATCTCTAAAGACAAAGCTACAGATCTACTCCTATATCTTCAGGATCTCAGGCCTGACTAGTTCCAAATTTGCATTTCCTACCAGGTACAGTGCCAAATAACCTTGCAGTGAATGAACATTGAAATACCTTCTAGTATATTTTCAGAGAATTTTACTAGGGCATAATGTCTCTTCAGTGCTGTGTGATGTTAAAAATAAAAAAACCCTGTGCAAGACCTTAATGCACTGCTGTATATGAATTATTCATCTGCAAGCCAATTCCTCTTAAAAACTTAAGATTCAGTAAGAAATATATAGGTCAGAAAAAATGCCTGGGATATGAGGCTAATGTCAACAGTGGATGCTGCAATGCATAAGTTTTATGTGCTATATTATCTTTTTGCTGCCTGATGCCCGTCATTCCTATTAGCTTGATCATAATCCAGAAAAAGCACTTCTCTGCCTAAATCCCTGATGGTCCCAATCTGATCTGTTAGGATTTTTAAGAGTACATACAATACAGAAGTTTCAGTTACAGCAGCTTTCTTTTAAAACACAGGTGAAAAAGAAGATGTTGATGATGCTCCACTTTCATATAATTCAGTTCACTTTAGTTGAACTGTCTAAAAATTCAGTATTTAGTAAAGCTATCTGTCTGCACTCTTTGTGCAACTGAACACATAGAAAGGAAATCATCAGGTCAAATGTGATATATTTAAAACAATAATAAATAATAAAGCAATAACACAAGAGGCAATAAACGCTTGTTTTTTAACTGATGGTAATTTTCAACAGCAAGCAATATTTGCTACTGAGAGTGTAGTTTGAAATGATAAATCATGGAATTACTGATTCTTTTTGTGGAGTCTCTGATGTATTATGAAATCATGAGTTGACATCTTCCCTTTCTTAATATAATTAAAAATATTCAGTGATTGTAATAAAGTTCTGACAAATGGCAATTAGATGAAATTGCTGTGTGATTCCCTGGACTAATTTAGCAAGCTCTTCTTTAACAATACTTATTCAAGCGTGAACTGCATGTAAACACAGCAACTGTACTGCTTGTAAGGATAGAAACTTGGTAATTGCCAGTGGCCTGATCTTTCTAACATAAATCAACGGGCATTATGTGAAGACCTGACCAAAACAAACAAAATGGATGAGAACGAAGCTCATATTTTTCCTGCACGGTGATACATCTTCAACAGAAGAAGCAAAACCTGCCAACAGATCAGTTATGAAGTCAGTATTGAGTACTATCGAAATTGTTTGAATTCTGTCATGCAGAGGATAGAATAAAGTTGTGTTTTCCATATCCTGTGGAGTGCACACATCATTAGGTCCTGAAAATCAAAGAGAGGGAGCACAACAGCAACTGCTCTGCTCTCATTTGGTTCAGGCTCCTTAGTGGTTGAATATAGCAATAGTTTATGGATACACAACTGAGTTTTGCAACCCTATCAAGGCTTGACTTGCTGAACCCCCTGCAAGGTTAGATGCTGTGTGTTAAGCAGCATCTGCACAGAAAATTTGCAGGGTCAAAATTAGGAAGGTAGCTACCCTGATTCCATGTGCTCCTCTGCTAGACATCGAGTTTTATTTTATATCTGTTGCTTTTTTGCAGATGATTAAATACCATTTTCAAAAGTGATGTTGACACTTAAATTCCCACATCTCATTTACCTCTTTGGGGACAGCACTAATAAGCATAATAAATTAATCAAGGGCTGTCATGACAACTATAAACGGCTATATAACTGTGTAAGGGCATATATAGTGTTCTTGCTGTTTTGATTTCAGTGGCTGAAGTCCTAAAGTTGCTTTGCTTCCTTCACATTTCACCCTTCCAGGGTTCAATAAAAGTGAAATATAAGAGAAATTTGCATTCATTTTAGCAAAAAGGTTGATATATCATACCCAAGGCATTTTGCAGCAGATTCACAAAATCCTGTTGATTTGTAAGATATAGCAGTAGTTTGAGTTAATTTCCAAAAAAGCAATATGCCAGAAAATAATGTACAGAACTAAACAGGAACTGATTTATTGATGAAAATAATCCTAAAATGTAATTATCTTTCATGAACACAGTTGTTTCCTTTTCTGTCTGATTTGTTTGGTTTTGTGTTTGTTTAAGTTTGGTAATACAGTGAATGCCGATTCCTGAGATCTGTGAGACTTGCTAATATGATTACTCCATCACCAGTTCCAGGAGTTTTGTGATTAGGAGAAATGTAAAACTCATATACTGAAAACCATGAAAGGCATCCCAGAAAAATTAAAGTACTTCTTTACTTTCTAGACTGATTAATTTAACTGTAATATCTGCTGCAGTAAAGCAACTCAAAGATTTGAGGTCAATGTCTCGATGTCCAAGTGGAGACCAGTAACGAGTGGCGTTCCTCAGGGGTCGATATTGGGACCAGCACTGTTTAACATCTTTGTCAGTGACATGGAGAGTGGGATTGAGTGCACCCTCAGCAAGTTTGCCAATGACACCAAGCTGTGTGGTGTGGTCAACACACTAGGGGGAAGGGATGCCATCCAGAGGGAACTTGACAGGCTTGCGAGGTGGGCCTGTGTGGACCTCATGAAGTTCAACAAGGCCAAGTGCAAGGTCTTGCACATGGGTTGGGGCAATCCCAAGCACAAATACAAGCTAGGTAGAGAATGGATTGAGAGCAGCCCTGAGGAGAAGGACGTGGGGGTGTTGGTTGATGAGAAGCTCAATGCAACCCAGTAATGTGCATTTGCAGCCCAGAAAGCCAACCGTATCCTGGGCTGCATCAAAAGAAGCGTGGCCAGCAGGTCGAGGGAGGTGATTCTGCACCTCTGCTCTCGTGAGACCCCGCCTGGATTATTGTGTTGAGCTCTGGGGCCCCCAGCATGAGAAGGACATGGACCTGTTGGAACGAGTCCAGAGGAGGGCCACAGAGATGATCAGAGGGCTGGATCAGCTCTCCTATGAAGACGGGCTGAGAGAGTTGGGATTGTTCAGCCTGGAGAAGAGAAGGCTCCGGGGAGACCTTATAGCAGCCTTCCAGTACCTGAAGGGGGCCTACAAGAAAGCTGGAGAGGGACTTTTTACAAGGGCATGTAGTGATAGAACAAGGGGTAATAGCTTTAAATGGAAAGAGGATAGATTTAGACTAGATATGAGGAAGAAATTCTTCACTATGAGAGTGATGAGGCACTGGAGCAGGTTGCCCAGAGAAGCTGTGGCTGCCCCATCCCTGGAATTGTTCAAGGCCAAGTTGGGTGGGGCTGTGATCAACCTGGTCTAGTGGAAGGTGTCTGTGCCCATGGCAGGAGGGTTGGAACTAGATGATCTTTAAGGTCCCTTCCAACCCAAACTATTCTATGATTATATGATTTTCTTCTTTTCCAAAATCTCATTTGAACACTTTTCTCATGGGGGAAAAAAAATGGAGGTTTTTACAAAGGAATCTGCTATAGCCTTTTGCAGAATTCTTGTGCTGTTCTGTTGCACCAGTGTTGGCCCAGTCACATCGCTCTGCCACAGAAGACATGGGAGGGATGCTGAAACAGCTTGATAGGGTTTCCTGCCAGGTTCCATGGGCCATTTCTGTGAATCACCCAAGAAATATCTGTTTTGCAGAGAGAATAAAGAGCAAAAAGTGGCTGATCCTGATCTTGTACAATTGACAGATGCAAGAGAGGGAGTTGTTTAACTGAGAGAAATTCAAAGAAAAAAAAGTGGTCTAAGAGAATAAAACAAGAAGCCTTCAATGGAAACGTGCTTCAGCAGAATGTTAGCTCTGATCTCAGGCAGAAGCTATTATTATAGCACAAGAATAAGCAATTTACGTAAGAAATGAAGATGAAATGACAGAACTACAAAATAGGATCACACAGCAGACAATAATTTTTTTAGTGTAAACAAATTATATCCTAAATTGCTTTCAGTACTTTGCATATTATTCTGGAATTGCAGTTCAAGACAACTGGCCAGAGCAGTCTAATATTTATTCAAATAAGTGATTCAATGGAACATAAGTATGGAGGGGATTGGCAAACTGTTATTAATGGAAGGAGAAATGGAAGAGATGAATCAGATATTTCTCTGAAGAACATATCCCTACGTCCCTTGACAGAGAATGATCATTTTGTCTTGTCTTTGCTCACATACCCCAATCTGTTTGCACTCAGACCTCTTCTCAGAAATTTTCTTAGTACCTTTTTAGCTTTACAATCAGTTTCATCTCCCCTTACTAATTCCTGAGTTTAACTACTGCCTGGCCTGGAGTATAGGCTGCAACTTGAAGTGACTTTTGTTTTCGTCATTACTCTGAAAAGGAATTTAACTGCTTCCTCTACTGACATTCTAAATTAAGGTTTTCTAATCACTTCCAACAAAATTTTGTCCAGTTTTCATTGTTACACTTCGTAAGGTTGAAAACCATAACGCTATACAAGACAGTCTGTTCTCATAAAACACAGTAGCAATCTAATTTGCTCAACTTCAGGCATTAAAACGTATTTTACAGTTTGAAGGTGGATGTTGTGGAATTTCAAAACATTCCATTAAATTGGGGTTGATTGATTGTATTTGACTGGAATTTTAAGATTATGTTAATATCTAAATGTTTTTGTGTGTTGACAGTATATATTGTAGTTTGCATGAAAAATGTAGCTAGATCAGTAACAAACAGAGAAACAGTCTTTGGACACTATTATACTAGAATTCACCTAACTGGAATACACATAAATAGATAGTCCTCCTAAGTGAAAAATTTTGCTGGGAACCAACTTTAATGTAATTAATTTCAATTGACTGATCTCTTAGTTTATCAATATGTTGCTTCATTCACAGACAGAGCAAACATTTCAGGGTTGCTGATCCAGTGTGATCTATGGAGTGAACACTTTTTTTTTTAGTTAGTTAGAAGTTCAGAGGAGATTGGATTAAATATAGGCACTTGTATAGCTTTCTATAGTTGATGATGATCCTTCAGAAGGACTTATGTGAGAATGAGCTATATGTAGTGTTTTATTTGTTAGCACTCTGATAGTGAAGATCACTGTCATATAATGGCTCCATTTTTTTTAATGTAGAACCTGAACTGGTAATTTAGAGGCATACTTGCTTGAAGGGCTTATTTTATTACCTATCCCACCATGTAAACATTTCTAATTTATTGTTGCTTTGGTTCACTTCCAATGTCTAGTCTTTGGAGTAATTTCATTTGGAGAACAAATAAGGAAGATGGATTCTCATATATTTTTGGTATGATTAGATTTAGTCACAGACATATATATACCAAAAGGTATTTACATCAGTAATAATAGGAATGTACAACATGAAAAGACAACCAACTCTGTTCAAACTTACAGAACATAAGCTTTTTATCTCACGTCACTTCACCTATCACATTACAGTTTCTCATGGCTACTCAACAATGTGGACATGTCTGATCTCTAGTTTGGAATCCAGGAATCACTGACAGTTCCTCTTTCCACCTGTGAGCACGAGCTTGCAATGCTGGCTTCAGGCACAAATCACACCCATAGAATAATTTAGATAGGAAGCTGTCTCTGGAGAACATACAGCTCTGTCTCCACTCAAAGTGGAGGTGGCTTTGAAAAGAATTTGCTCCGTAACCTTCCCATGTACTGAGGCGAGGCTCACTGGCCAGTATTTCCATCCATATTTTTTGCCCTTCTTGAAACAGTGAGTAATTTTTTTCCTTATTTGCAGTCATTAAGAACCTCCCTCTGACACAGTGATGTTTCAAAGTTGATGGGGGTAGCCTTGCAGCGACATTGAACAGCTCCCTCAGCACACTGGGGCACATCCCATCAGATCCCATGCCCTCCATAACTCTGTCTTCCTCTACTGAGAATAATGCTTCACTCACACAGACCTCTATTAGGCTTGGGAAACTGGAAGGCCAGAGGGCAGACCTTCCCAGTGAAAACAAAGGCAAAAGGCCTTTAAGTACTTTGGTATTTCATCATTAGGTGAAAGACACATCTATGTCCTTCATCATTAAATCTCTTGTCCCACTGAACATTGTGCCACATATTCTTTAGTCTGTCTTTTGCTGCCTGAGGATATATGGAAGTATAGAAGTCCCTCTTCCCGCATTTCTTTTCCAACCTAAACAATTCTATGATTCTATGATTTCACCTCCCTCACTTTTTCCAACTGCAGCTGTGCTATGACTTTCTTATCTCCATCCCTGCATGCAGGGCAACATTTCTATGTCTGCCATGAGTAGTTTATCCCTGCCCCCACCTTCTGGGTACTTATTTTTTATCATTTAAACTCAGTTAGGAGGTCCATGTTTATACTTGCTGGCCTTCTGCTATGCTTGCTCCACTTTCTGCATGTCTGAATGGATGGTCTTCTGCATAGAGGAAGTTGCCTTTGGAGATCAAGCAGCTTTGCTGGGCCTTTTTACCTTCTAAGGTAGTCTGCAATGGGATCCTGCCAAGCAGATTCCTTGACAACTCAAAATCTGTTCTCCTGAAATACAGGGTTGTAATTCTATTATTCTACTATTTTATTATTCTACTAATATATTCTACTATTTTTCTTGCTTAAATTTCTCAAGATTTTAAACTTCATAGTTTCATAGTCTTTGCAGCCCAGGCTGCCCTTGGCCTTCACAACTTTGCCAGTTCTTCTGTTCTGTGATTAACAGGTCCAACAGAGCATCTCCCTAGTCAGCTTGCCAATCATCTGCATCAAGAAATGGTCATCAACACACTGCAGAAGCCTCCTGGGTTGTTCATACCTAAGCTTATTACCTTCTCAGCAGATACCATAGTGGTTGAAATTTCCCATGAGTACCAGTCATGATCATGAGTTTTCTTTTGACTGTCTAAAGAAGGATTTATCTGCCTCTTCTTGATCAGAGTTTCTAGCAGATGCCTACTGCAATGTCCCCTGTGTTAGTCTGTCCTCTGATCGAAGGCAAAGCTCTGTTATTTGAGCCACTCCTCAACATAAAGCACAACTGTTCCTCCTCACCTTTTCAAGAATATAATTATTTTACACTTTACAGGTGTATAATTATATTAAGACACTGAGAATTTTGGAAAAAAAACCCACAAAACGAATTTGAGCTCATTCGTTTACATGCAATCATCTTCCAACTTATTAAATTTATTCCGTATTTGGTCTAAACTGGGATAAAGTACAAATTACTTAGTATTTATCATGTGAACACACTAGCTTATTCCATTCATAACTGTTTTCCAGGCTAAAACCTTTACAGGATCAGAGTGTAAGAGCATAAAATTGTAATTGAACAATAGCAAATTTTGACAGACAACATTTTAATCTCAGTACAAACCAGTGAAGCAGTGGTGTCATTCTTATATAGTAAGGAAACCAATGAGGTGTTTTGATAACATTTATGATTTACTAAGCATAATGCAGTTACCTGTGCAATTTTAAGTGGAGCCAAAAGCAGGCTATAAAGCAACAGAAGATAAAACAGGTGTAGACAAGCAAAATCCAGTGTTTTTTTCAGTGAAATTCATTGGGCAGAAACATTCATTTCAGTGTAATTCAAATGCTTTACTAAATTCCTGTCAATGCTCCTATTTCTCTTTGTGTGGGTTTTTAGCATTCAATATTGCAGTATTTATGTGCTTACCCACACACCGAAATTTACAAAACCCCTTTGAGTTCTCCATGCCAAGAGGCAGCTACAGACTTAGGTGGAATAAACACTCATTAAGAGTGAGGTGTAATTTGTCTCATAATCTTAATTTTTAAAGTATACATAAACCCTGTACTTTCCTAATAGCAGAATCTGGAAATTTTGTTCCTTACATCGCTCTATGAATGTTGTAGGTTTTTGCTTCAGTTTCTTCAGCTGTGTGTTCATGACACTTTGTAAGCAATGCTTCCAATGGACTACTTAATTGACATACTCCATTAAGTATGGGTAAAAGAGATAATCTAAGATCACAAGAGAAGTATGCAATTTCTCAATTTTGGATAAATAGTAAACTTCTTTATGAAAGATAATATATTTAAAATTATTATTATTTACTCCCACTAATGTATCAGGGCCAATATGAACCCACTGAGATGTAAAAGAGGCCAGTTTACTCAGAGGAACAGTGGAAAAAGTATGAAAATTATTTAGATTTCCTTTTGCAGTACACCACTCTTTTTTTCCACCGTATGTATTAGTCAGCTGAAGAAATTAGTCAAAGCCAATTAGTCAAAAGAACCTGAATTGTTGAACTAGTCTGGCTGAAATCAGATATCCAGCAAAAAATGAACACTACCTTTCCAGCCACAAGGTAAATCAGATACCTTCCCTTGGTTGGAGTGCAGCTGCCCAAATTCTTGCCCCAGCACAGTGCAAAAAGTAGGACAAAAGTGAAAAGAGCACAATCATGAAGGTCTGTTGTCTGCTTTTTCAGGTTAAAGGCAGAACAGACTGCAGTATAAATCTTGTTTAGAGAGACAGAAGGCCATATTAGGCAGTTTAGGAACCCAATTACACATTAATTCAAATCTAATACATATCAGAGCACAATAAAAAATAAAAAAAAAAAAATTACCTTGTCTCAACATTGATGTTTAATAGTATCCTTATTTCTGATTTCTTACAGATTATTAAAAATATTTCCTCTTGATAATAGAGGCTCTTCTTTGGTACTGGTAGAGGGAATTTGTTGTTATGTATCGACAGGGTTAATTCAGCATTCTTTTTTGTTACTGTGGTTTTTTTTAGATGGAATATAAACAGCATATATGTGAGATTTATTGTATCACATTTTGAAATTTCTCAGTCAGACCTGAAACATAGATATAGCAAGCCAGAGGTGCAACCTAGCAAAACTAATGTGCTCTGAGGAAAAGCAAGGGAATACTTTATAGGTATTTTAGGAATCTCTAAAGTGCTATATATGTAAGAACAACTGATAAGAAACAAAAAGAGTATATTTTATTATTACACTGTTGTAGTTAATGTGAGATTAATATTTTAATGTTGAGGGAAAAGTCATTAGAACCCTAAGCAGAAATATTTATTTGCGGCGGAAATAAAAGGAAATAAAGAACAAAAGACAGTTATCCTAAAGAAAACACAGGTCCAAACAACCTAAGCAGACATTTATCTATAGTTTTTTTTCAGAGCTAGTAGAATTTTTAAACGAATACTGTTTTGATCTTAATCTGTTACTGGTACAAAGAGCAAGAAAACCTCTAAAACTTTGGATTATCAGAGTAAATGGAAAAAGATATTAAGCATAACAAATTCCAAAGAACAATCCCCTAGAACACAGAACTTTATTAGTGCCAGGGAAAGGTGTTTTGCTTTCTAAACTATTACAATTTCAAACTCAGTTTCTTGTGTGTTTAAGATAAAAAAATAAAGCTTGATCTTCTGCCACTTTTGAAGGTAATGGCAGAACTTCTGTTGTTGCCGAAATGACGAGTTGCTTCTAGCTGCCAGAGCAATAAATCACTTAAATATTTGGAGCTTGATCCAAAAATGAAGTGGCATTAGCTATATCTATTCAGCAAGAAACTTTGAGGATAACAGTATGTCTTTAATTCTCACCACTTACTCAATCTTCAGGGAACGATCGTTTATGCTTGGTTCAAGTCTGTGTAGCATGTTTTCAAAAATCAAAAAATAAAACCATTGTACATTTAAGAAAGTAGATGAAGGAATAGTTAGCTTTAGGTCTTATTCCAGTTTAGGCTTGAGATGTCAGTTGGCTTCTTAAATCCCCTCAAGCATTTATAGGCAAACCAAGAAGTGAAGATTAATGCAAAAAAGTGGGAAGGCAATAACTAAAAGAACATTTTCATTTTGTATTTATATATGTTATGTATACATATAATTTCATATACATTCTGAAATTGTTGTGGTTTAGCCCTGGTCAGCAACTAAGCACCACACAGCCGCTCGCTCACTCCCCCCAGCCCAGTGGGAAGGGGGAGAATCAGAAGAGTAAAAGTGAGGAAACTCCTGGGTTGAGATAAAGACAGTTTAATAGGCAAAGCAAAAGCCACGTGCGCAAGCAAAGCAAAAGAAGGAATTCATTCACTCCTTCCCATGGGCAGGCAGGTGTTCAGCCATCCCCAGGAAAGCAGGGCTCCATCATGCGTAACGGTTACTTGGGAAGACAAACGCCATCACTCCAAACGTCCCCCCCTTCCTTCTTCTTCCCCCAGCTTTATATACTGAGCTTGATGTCATACAGTATGGAATATCCCTTTGGTCGGTTTGGGTCAGCTGTCCTGGCTGTGTCCCCTCCCAGCTTCTTGTGCACCCAGCAGAGCATGGGGAGCAGAAAAAGTCCTTGACTACTGTAAGCACTACTTAGCAACAAATAAAACATCTCCACATTATCAGCACTGTTTTCAGCATAAATCCAAAACATAGCCCCACACTAGCTACTATGAAAAAAAAAATTAACTCTATCCCAGCTGAAACCAGGACAGAAGTGGTTTTTTTTTAATATGACAGTTAATATGGCAGAAGAGCTTTCCTTTAAATTCTTAATGTAAGATTTTGTCTAACCTAGAATACTAATTAACTTGGTGGTCCAGGACAATATGTAAAAAGGACCTTAGGGCTCGTGGCATCTCATGAGGATAACTAGAACCATGAGGCAGTGGTCTTATAGGTTGCATGCAACTGTAGACTCAACTGTCTTAATCAGCAGCTACTGAGAACTTCTTGCAGATTTATGAAAACCAAACTGAGAAGAAGGGTACTGAATCAAACAGTGTTTTCCTAAATATTTTGAGGAACTCATGTGGCTTGGAAATATATTCTGCAGGTTGCAGTTATGGCTAGTATCCCAGAATTACTTGATATGCTGCATAGGCTCAAGAAGTAGCTATTCTTACTTCTGGAAAGGCCATTAGCTATGGGACAAGAATTAAGTGATTGATATGCTTTTCAGAAATCCCAGAATAATATAATTTTTCATATAAATGACTTAGTAAAGGAAAACTTTTGATCCTTTCACAGAGAGAGTTTTAAAAGACTTGATGGAGGAGGTAAAAACACTGGTTTGTGTGTGTAATTTCAGTGGCCAGCAGGAAATGACTCATATTAATTGCAATAATTGCTTCTGGTGATTGACTTCTCATTTTTATTTTTTTTAAAAGCTAAACTTTTAGAAAATTCTTTCTTCATAACATAATTCATCCCCACAGGTACTTCCGTTACCTTTCACAGTTCAGCAACAAACACAGTTTCCTCTGCTTTTCTCTATCTTCATATGTGCATAAACCATATGTATATATAAAGTACCATAATTTTAACATTCTTCCTAAAGTTTATCAGCATCATTTTTTCCTTATATTCAAAGGTTCAATCAGCTATAGTAAGACTGCTGTCAAGAGGAGTTCAGCACATGAAAATAGAGAATTTCAGAGAGCAGGTTTAAAAGAAACTACAGTGGGGTGTGAGCCAGTTCAAAGTTAAGACACAAGGCACACTGAGCCAAATAAACACAAATTATAAGATGGGAATGTATTTTCAAAGTTTCATAGATTTTTTCTCAAAAATCATTAAAGAAGGAAATACTTTTATCATTGGAAGACATGTAATTGAAATAGATGCGTAAAACCAAATTGTAGACAACTAGCAAGAGTTCTTTAAACAAGAGTGTAGAAACCAGTTGAAGTGCTGTGGCTATTCTGTCTCCTTAATTATTTCACCTGATTTCCTGACACAAATCTTCTGTGGTTTAGCACAGGTAAATCTGTTTCTGAATAAGGAACCTATCTCCAAATCTACTGGAATATTCAGTATCAAACAAGTTGAGAATAAAATTGCCGAGTTGCAACAATACCTTTGTAATATTAGGAAGATAAAATCAAAGCATGAGAAGTGAAAATTACTGTGGAGAATGTATACTAATTAAGTGTGTTGATATATCCTTTTATCAAGGCAACAAAATTAATGCAAGTGCCTTGCAATATGTCATGGAGAAGGGTGATAGTAACCAGTATAAGTGTAATGCCTGCCGATGATCCATTTCGCAGGGTCTGCCTCATTAGCTGTCAGGTGATGGAGCTGAGACTTCCAGAGAGTTGTTGCAAAGGCTGAAATTAGTTCATTAATCCCCATCATTGCCGCCTTCTGCACTCCCATCTACTGATGTATTCATTAAAGATGCAGGTATATAACCTGGCAATATCTTCCAGATCCATCTGAGGAAAGCAAGTGCTCAGTGTTTCATAGTTCCGTGGTGGGGTCTGGGGCCTAGAGAGGACACTCAAATGGCAGGTTTAGACACAAGGAAACAATCTATTGCAGGTTACTTTTCAGTTAACATTTTATCAAAAGATTAAACGAGGATACATTTTACTAATGCTGTGAGTCCAAAGTGATTGTTCCTGGTTTAAGTTAGAGATCGCCTTCCTACTTCAGTGTTCCAGATAGCTGCAATGTGCTAATGCTTTTCTTTAATTTCATTTTGATCAAGGGGTATCCACCAGCTGACGCTTTTCCTGCTTGTTTGTGTTATAGCCCCACACGTGAATGGGTTCCTGTTTCCAGGCAGTGATCAGTATAGCCCCTTTGGCAATACTTAAAATGACTGAAAAGGGGTTGGCAAGCAAAGTTCAGATACTGGTATTGGAAATGGTACATACCACAGCGTGACTGAAAAAGGCAGGCTGAGCTACCTTTTGGATCATCTGATTGTGACTACAAGCTCATCTTTAGGATATACATCTGGGTGTAAATTCACTGATTACTTTTTTCTGATTTGTAAGTAATTTTAGTGTGTATGGTTATGCATATTGCATGTTAAGTTCTTATGTGATAATTAAGTCTATAGTTACATGTAAATTTATATCCAGTTAACTTCTCTGTGGTGACCATCTCTTAAAACAGCAAGTCCTGTTTTACCTGCATGTTGTGTTTATGCCTCCTGTTCCTCACAAATGTCTCTCGTTGCCTTCTTAGTTCAAGAGAGAATCATTTATTACTCATCTATACCAGCAGAGCATATCTAATACCTTTTACAAAACACACTGGTTCACACAGCTCGGTCACACAGAGAAATAAGTTCATCATCCAGGATGTGCCCACTCTTGCCTCTCACTGCTCTGTACAGGAAGGGAAATAGGACCACAGATCCTGCTTTCTAACTTGGTTTAGGGCAATCACATTAAGTCAGCGAGAAGATGCCTATTACTGCATGATTTCTTTGCACAGCTAGGAAGGAGAGGCATTTTCATACCCTTGGTAGGCTTGTACAATCAAAATACTGCTTATACACCACCTCTGAGCACAGAAAAATTGCTAAAATAAATACACAATTATTACATGTTTTTTCAATAGCTAATTATATAAAGAAACACTCTATAAATGAATGATTTTTTACTCATTTTTCTAGTCATATGCCTCACTTCATATTTATAACATAACTATAGCCAGCAACATGAAAAAATATTGTTGCAGAAGCCAAATAGATAAAGAAACATTTTAAATTCCATATCTTTAGAAATAAAATGCTGATGCTCTCTCCCTCTCAGCAGAACCAAAACCTAACTGTGCATTAAGGGACAATGACATTGGAGAGTTATTAGGAATGATTCATCAAAAGATAGGCTCCATGACTCCCAGAACCTCTCTTTAATCTTGTGTCAGAATTAATAAGCTGGCTTGAGAAAGCTTTTAAAATGAGGTAAGCTTATTGTCAGAGAACAGCAGTGGACCTCTAACCTCTGCTGCCACAATGCCAAGGGTAGGTGAGGTTTTGCTACGAGGAAGCACTAGTGCCATGCATTTTGTAGCATAGTGTACAGGCTGCCTTTTCTAGGGAGGGAGTTACTAATAATGTTTAATGGACAGATACGGTGTTTTGCCTCTCAGGATTCTTGTTTTCCATCTATTCTCAGGACAACCCCCACTCAAATGGTTCATGATTCACAGCTGAAGTGACCAGAAGTGACCACTGATATATGACGCTTTGTTTCCAGTAAGACCATTTGATAACCATTCTAGAACTAGAAAGTGCAAGATAATACTAGTTCATTGTAAAAATAACTGTTTATGAAGTCTGCTATTAGTCATTACAATCAGCGAGTATTGTAATGGGTTGCCATGAGAGTCATTCAGACAAAAATTATTTATATTGTTCCAAGTGCATTGTTTATTAAAACAATCATAATACTGACATTACTGTACATCACTCCTGTTTTCATTTATTTTCTTGTAGAGAGAGATACAGTGAGCAAAAAACCTTTTTCAGTTTATAGTTGCTTTTAAATATGTTGTGGTGGCAGGATCGTGGCATTTAGGAAGGGATTTACAGAGAAGAGTTTGTGAAAGTAACAGAACTCACTACTTAGAATGGTCAAAAAAGGGCAAAGAAACTTTGAGAACAGTAGAAATCTCTTCCATCCTTCACAGTGCTCCTTGAGCCAGCATCAATTTTGCCATTTATTTTTATTGTCATATACCAGCACTCCATTATATAAGGTTTGTACCATGACCTGAATATATACCTCTCTCTCTCTGTGCCTGTATCTATCTGTTCCAAAGATCTTAAACTGGAAGTAAAAAACACCAAGGGAGAACAGGGTATTTCTTTACTGCTAGGATTAACTAATCTGATATGTGGGAGTTAGAGAAATTTTTTTTTTCAAGTTTTTTTGTGACCTTGGATGGAATTTGTAAAGGTTTCTCTCTGGTTAAATATATAGAAAAAACACCATGTAAATTTTCTGAAGACCCCGTGGAGAATTTTGAAAGCCTGCTATGTACATCTTCTCACATTTGAATACATAAAAAACCACCCTGGTGAATAAATAATATCTCTGTGTTTAGTCTCCTAATCTGTAGGTTTAGCAACCAGGATCCCTGACAGCTTTTTGAAGACTGCGAAAGGAAGGGCTCTAATCTGTGAATCATGAGCCAGGGAAGAATCCTAAATCCTGGAAATACTTGATTTAAGATATAGTAGAGCCCTTAGCAATACCCAAAATATAAATAAGTTAGGTAGCTTCTGATACAGGATAGAGGGGTGTTTGGTAATGCTTGGTTCAGAAATACTTAGTTTTCCCACTAATTCTGAAGAGAGACTCTGAAGGAAGGATACAGGATTGGTTTTCTCTTTTGAGAGCAGCTGCTACCACTGCTGCTGACTGCTATCCTTGACACTACCGTTTGAAATACTCCAGAGTTGCTCCCAGTGCCATAGGAAAAGGATTTATTCTCCTAAGGAAACTGCAGTACTCAATGAGACTACACATTGTACAGACCACAGTTATTAACTGGATGATTTTAACTATGGTAAAGCTGTGAATGTATTTGGAGGATAAAACAACCTGCATTAATTTGCCAAGGAATAAAGAGCGGAAAGGAAAGGGAAAGAGGCAGTGATATGCACAGACATACTACTGGAAAGAGCCAGTAGTATGACAAACTGGAAGAGCCAATAAAAAAATTGGACAAGCCAAGATAATACCTGGTTATGGATAGAGGAGAGAGCATGTTTTAAGAGGTACATGTGTTATATCCTACAAGAGGATGAGCAGTTAAGGGCACAGATATTATCTGGAGTGGATAACCTGTTGTAAACACAGTTTGTTGGATTGTGTGACAAGGATAAGACCAATGTTAATAAGTTGGCACTTGTGATACATTGGTGCTTGATCAGGAGGCATTTTCAAAAAGGGGGCTAAAATTTATTGATTCTGGGTTTTGGTACCATATTTTAGTTAATCCCCGTGCTTCAGGGCTTTTGCTCCTCATCCACTGACACCAGAACATTTCCCTTCTGTGGCTTAATCTTTTTCCTGAGATTTTGTTTGGTTGGTTGGTTTGGTTGGTCTTGTTTTTAACTTATTTTTTTCTACTTGAAGCTCTAGAGAGCATTGACAGCTGAAAATGGGATGTGTAGTGCTTCTAGTGTTGTTGAAAAGCCTATCAAGTGCACAGCTATCTTCTGTGCTCAGGAAAGGAGAGCTAACAGTGGATGAGATGAACAGAAA
The DNA here is from genome assembly GCA_031468815.1 of Morus bassanus. NCBI lineage: Eukaryota > Metazoa > Chordata > Aves > Suliformes > Sulidae > Morus > Morus bassanus. The sequence goes on from CM062569.1 coordinate 92,302,387, forward strand.
CTGGGAATACTGAAATTGTTTGCCTTTTCCTGCAACACGATCTCTGTCTTGCCATCATGAAGAAATATTAGCTAAACACATGCCTTTAGGATATTAGCCCTCGAAGGGATATACCTGAACTTTTCTTCTCTCACCCTGTAGCCTACTACTTATTTTTGGCATTAGTGATGTTTGATACTAGAAGCTTCAACCTGATCACAGGAAGAGCTTTGTGGACTGTTCCAGATTAAGTGGCCATTGCACTGTTGCTCACAACTGCAGAGACCTGGAACCTTTCCTGAAGACCCTTTTGATTCTTTTTTTCTGCTCGTATATATGTTGATGTGGTTTCTTTGGTTTCACAGATTATGTGACTATGCTAATGGGGGATGCTGGACCTTACACATGCCTACGGGAAGACAGAGTGTCTGAACTGTTCCTCGAGAGGCTTTTAGGAAGTTCTTGACTCAAACAAACAGTCCATAGTGCAATGCTCTGGGATTGAATTTATCTCCACCGTGCAGTTTCAGTTCTTAGTGATGAACTGAAATTGAATCATTACCACAAATCATTTCTGTGGTATGTCTGAGATATGACAATTTGATTTTATCAAGTGGTTCACACAGGAATTAAATTCCAGCGTAAAATTGCTGTCTTAAAATGGGAATATTTTATTTACTTGCTAGGTCACTACTACTATATGTGCTACTAATATGCAACAAGATTTCTCAAATGAAAATTCCTCAGACTGAAAACTACATTTTCTGTATAATGGGTTTTAAATTATAAGTAAACTGTGCAATTTTCAAAGGTGATGCAATTTCTTCTGTCACAATGTCTTGTAATTTGGAGGCTGTTTCCATTAAAGTGACAATTCTGTACAGATGGACTACAATACCCTCAGTCTCAAAAACATCCACCTGTAGTGCTAACACATACTGGCTAAGATTTTTTAAATATTTCTGCTTGTCTTTCTCTTGACTACCAGTGGTAACTGCTGTTACACAAAAAGTGAGTCTTCTATTAAAAACAACATTTGATTGTAGGTTTTATATAAAAAAGGAAAAGCCAAATATACGAACATCTTACCGTTCAGTTTCATGAATTTAAGCATTTTCTGCTTTTTGTTGTTATTTTATAACACAGTAATTTATTTACATGACTGTGTCAGCGTGTGTCAGCACGGGCAGGTATCCTCCTGTTCCACACTGGCACAGAGAGATTCAAAACTACTGCTCACAGCTATTGGCATTACTGTCCTTTTTACTCCTCACTGAAGGATAAGAGATATGGGCACTTCATCTCAGATTTCAGTTAAGTCTTGAAGAACGGAACAACAAAAAAACCCTATTTAATTTTACACAGTTTAAATAGATTATCTGAACCAGATGCTTTGATTTTTTTTCCTTCTTTTTTTTTCAGAAGTAATTATGACAAACCCAGAGATCAGCTCTGTTTAGCAGATCAGTGAAAAGGTTTAGTAGTGCCTGTGGCAAGTGAAAACTAGGGGAGTGGTTCTTTCGTAATACAGGTATACATAGGAAAAGATACCTGGCCACAGACCTTCTGTGAGCACCACAGTCTCAGAAATAATAGCCTTGTCCAGAAAAAAAAAAAAAAAAAAAAAAAGTAAAATTAAGGATTTTGATTTGGCCTCAGAAATTTACATCTGTAATCCAGTCATGGAAAGCAGCACCCACATACTGCGTTATGGTGGCATCCACAAGCAACACCAAATAGGTTTGTTCTCGCTTTCCCTTCTGTATGGGCTGTAAGTAAATTGGGATTTGGCAAACAACCAGGTTTTCTCAGATGCTCTCTTGTCTGTCTTACACTGTTCCCAAGTACAAAACTAAATGGAGTCACTGAAAAGCTGATGCCACTCCCATTATTCAACCCAATAAGTAATTCAGTATATTTACAGCACGAAGTACGGTCTAAAGGATACCTTGTTCTCTTTGTATAGGACAGAACTGGCTATGGACCTCTGCTGTTGAGATTCAGCTGTGCAAGAACTTAGGAAGGTGGCAATCTTGTCTCTTTTTTCACATCACCTGAAAAAGGACACTTAAAGAGCTAAGAAGAGAAAATGTAGCTAAAGGTCACATTTTGCCCCCCAGCTGCAGAATGTATTTTAGAAACTGTTGCCAATTTGGGCATATTTTTTTCTCTGTGTGGATTCAGAGCATTATAAGCTCTGTTTTACCAGTCATTGTGCAAGTTGGATTCACAAGAACCTGGTGAATTTTTAAAAGTGTCTTGGCACTGAAACCCATCCTGATATGTATTGTTAGGCAGATACGGGTCTTTAAATAATATTTTAGCAAGTGAACAAGTCTGATTTTAAGATGAAATTCTATCATTCCAGTATTTTAATGATATCTGAACCATAAACATCAGTTCAGCAGCTAGAGGAAAAAGTGATGAAAAGGAGTACACAGTGTAAACTTCTACAACAGGTTATTAATGTGGGATTTATTCTGATAATCCACACACAGAATCATTGAGGTTGGAAAAGACCTTTAAGATCATTGAGTCCAACCATAAACCTAATGCTGCCAGGTCACCACTAAACCATGTCTCTAAGCACCACATCTACATGTCTTTTAAATACTTCCAGGGGATGGTGACTCAACCACTTCCCTGGGCAGCCTCTTCCAATCCCTGACAACTCTTTCAGTAAAGAAGTTTTTCTTAACATCCAGTCTAAACCTCCCCTGATGCAACATGAGGCCATTTCCTCTATTCCTATCACTACTAACCTGGGAGAAGAGACCAACACCCACCTTGCTACAACCTCCTTTCAGGTAGTTGTAGGGAGCAATAAGGTCTCCCCTCTTCTCCAGGCTAAACAACCACAATTCCCTCAGCTGCTCCTTATCAGACTTGTTCTCCAGACCCTTCAACAGCTTCATTGCCCTTCTCTGGACATGCTCCAGCAACTCAATGTCCTTCTTGTACTGAGGAGACCAAAACTGAATACAATATTGGAGGTGCAGCCTCACCAGTGCTGAGCACAGGGGCACAATCACTTTCCTACTCCTGCTGGCCACACTATTTCTGATACAAGCCAGAAGGCTGTTGGCCTTCTTGGCCACCTGGGCACACTGCTGGCTCATGTTCAGCTGGCTGTCAAACAGCACCCCCACATCCTTTTCCTCTGGGTAGCTTTCCAGCCACTCTTCCCCAAGCCTGTAGCACTGCATGGGGTTGTTGTGACCCAAGTGCAGGACTCAGCACTTGGCCTTGTTGAACCTCCTACAATTGACCTTGGCCCATTGATCCAGCCTGTCCAGATCCCTCTGCAGAGCCTTCCTACCCTCAAGCAGATCAACACTCCCGCCCAACTTGGTGTCATCTGTAAACTTACTTAGGGTGCACTTGATCCCCTCATGCAGATCATTGATAAATATATTGAACAGAACTGGCCCCAACACTTAGCCCTGACGAACACCGCTTGTGATCTGCCACCAACTGAATTTAACTCCATTTACCAGAACTCTCTGGGCCCGGCCATCCAGCCAGTTTTTTACCCAGCAAAGAGTACATTCATCCAAGCCATGAGCAGCCAGTTTTTCCAGGAAAATGCTCTGGCTCATTTCACATTACAACCTTATAAATTTTTTTTTTGTTGTTTTATCTTCTTTTCATGCTGACTTTGCTGCTGACATTTTGCTTTTATGTGCTTACCCATCTATTCTTGTTTGTATTTACTGCAATTCTTCACTACTTTTATTCTTAGGCATTCGAATCTGTTATTAATAGCAGGAAGGATAGAGAAGAACGTAATCGCATGATTCAGCAGTGGTCATGTCTGCTTAATCAGTAGCATCTGACACAGTATGCATTTACTGCATGATTGCACTGTCATGTTTGACACAAATGATGGATTACTACTCCAAATAGGCTTTCAATATTTGTTCATTTTATACACTACTTAATTGTATGTTCCTTACATCCTCTCATTGGAAATTTCTGACCATAGTTACAATGCAGCCAGTGCTATCTTAGTTCTAAAACAGTGTCAATACTGATTACTTTATAGTCCATTCCTCTCAGGATGGCTGATGTATCAGTTTTAGCTTGTAATGACAATCTCATATGAATGTAGTATTGTAAACTCTTACTTAAAAGAATTTGAAGCTCAAAGAAGGCATTGTCTGCTGACTGATCCATTTCCTTTCTTATTTTTCCTTAGAGTCAAGATGCTTATTTAAGGATCAATGATTACTAAAAATAGCTTTGCCTGAATAAATATATATTTTTGATTCCTCCTGATTTCTCAGACCCACCAGATTTCTGTTGTATTTATCTGAGATGTTTGTTTGATTTCAGAAATATTTGTCACTCTTCTTTTATATTTTTTCCTCCTCATTGAAATATAAAATATTATATTTCAAAGCACCATTTTATTTCTTCTGTGTCAGGTGTATTTAAATATAGCAAAAAGAAATCTTATGAACTTTAAAGGCTATGTGTATACACCAAATAAATGAGGCCAGGGTACAGCTTATGGCCCTGAGGACAAGTGCCGTGTCATGACTCACACGATGTACAGCTAAACTGTAATTCCCCCTAGCAGGGAGGATTCACACACAGGCTACCTGCTGGGGAAAATCTTTCACCCTCCACCGAGCTATGTCCAAGAAGAGTGCATCTATATACTAGTTTATACTAGTAAATTAAAAGGTGATACTGCCAAGGCAATGGAGCTCAGTCACCTAGGCTGTTAAACAACTAGACTAGTCCCTGGCACAGTTTTGTTATAGCACTCTCCTAGACAATGCCAAAGCACAGTCCGGGAAATCCCATGTACTGGGACCTGCTCCCAGCAGGCAGTCTGGAAGCTCCTGCCCTGGAGTCAAGGGAAATTTGCAGTCTCCCTACATACATACTGTAGAGAGCTAGCTCCGGGGTCAGGTTACCCTTCATACTCCTTTCTAGTATAGCGGTAGCTTCAGTTCCTGGGGCAGTAGTAGGGTCAAAACCCTATCAGGGAGCATGTTAACAAGTTAGCAATACGGATGTCTATATGTTAGTGGCTGAGCCAGTACGATACACAAAAAATACAGAAGCAATTAATACAGTTTCCTGCTCTGTGTGATTGTAATAGAAATGCAACAGAAAATTAATGTACTAATTAAGATGCTGTAAAGATCCTTAATATTTAGCTCTTTAAGATGTAAACCCAAGAAACTCAGATACAGTCTATTAAGACCTGCATATGCTTGAAGCTTTATCACTTCAACATTGTTCATGTGAAGTTTTACCTTTAGATTATTATTTATAGTGGATAAATGTATGACGGGACATCGTGTTAAATATTTGCATGCTGGACAGAGTCTGGAGACAGGAACACCTCAGTTTTCCTTAAAAGCAGTGACTAAAGCTATTTAGCTTCTTAGCTCTGAAGTTCTGTTTATTAGAAGCAAATTAGGCTGTAAGAACCAGATCTGTGGGGTGAAGCAAACAGAAGTAAAAGCTGTGAAATCAAACTTCTCTCTTCCACTCTGCTTACTATTCTACTCAGTTCCCACTTGTCCTGCAGATAATTTCTTCTTGTTGCCTCCCAGTCTTTGTCTGCTCCCTAGAACCTGCTTCCAGCTAAGCCTGGTATTTTCCTAAGAACACTTCAGCAATTTCTCTTTCTTTATTCCAGAGCACAAGGTGCAGCAAGGCAGCATGCCATCAGCCTGCTGAATAGCCACAGACTTCTGAAACCATAAGCAAAAAATAAAACATGTATTGTCTGCCACAAATCATTTAGCAGGGAATGATGAGTTAACTTTGCAGAAGAGGATACATATTATTACATTAAAAAAAAAAAAAAAAAAGCATTATCTTTAAAAGGAAGAGAAACAACAACGTCACAGAGTTTCATCGTACATCACAATATAGATGATAGATGTGCACGATCAGAAATAGCTGCTCCAAAACTGTGAATCCCCTGTTCACTTCACCCTGGGCCTGTTCCTCCTCAGGCACAGCTGAGCCAGCAGGTGAAAAAGCTTTTTAAATCTGCAGAAGGAACGACATGATAAATGGGAAGGAGGGAAGTCTAATCTGATGTGAAGTTTTATATATGGAGTCTTGAAGCAGGCAATGAGGACAGGCCTGAGCACTTTACCTCCGTTTGTTTATCAAAGGTGAACTGGTGGTTTTGGAAGCAAGGAGAGAAGAATAAGTAATGGTGGTGTATGAACAGTGTAGGCTGATTCTGGTGAGGCTTTTAGGCTGTGATGGCAAAAAAGGATTATAACTGACAGTGGAGTTACTGTGCTGTAATTGATCATGATATATGCAGTAGGTACTAGCAGATGCCTCTTGAAAATAGTATATTATTGCAATAATGCTTCAGTTTGTGCATTTTTTAAGTGTATGATTTATTGAAGTCTCAGTTAGAGCTGAAGAACTTTCCGTAGCTGATGGAAGCGATAGTCAGATATTTCAATAACTGGCTTCAGGCAAGCAAAATGTGAGATTCTTGGAAATGCTGTATATAAAGGGACATTATGCACTGCAGTTCTTTCCTACTTTTGATCCAAGTGTTTAATATTATTTTGCGCTGAGTGAAGATACTGTTGATTTAAATATAGCAGGTGTACTAATGTCATTGCATCTTATGGCAGGAGATGACATGCCCCAAGGGTGGGGGAGAGGTCAGAAATGATTGAGGCCCCCTGAATTTTATCTTAGCAAAACTATGCCTCCTCTGTAAAATAAAGAAATTCTGCAGCTATACAAAAGTTACAGCTACTTCAAACCATAGAAATTACTTATAGAAAATAACAAATTATTATTAGTAAAGTTTACTGGATCTTTTTCCCTATCTTTGGCTGGGATTAAGAGTAATAATAAAGCAAACTTCAAAAAGTAAATTGACTTATGTGCTAGTTAAATAATTTATATATAAATATTTGAAATTTTTTACATTTAAAGTATATACGGCAGGATAAAGTATAAAGTATGTAGAGTAGAATGGCTGTCCAAAGCCTATGTTTGCAGAAGATAGTTACTGGCTTAAGATCAACACCTAGAGCTTATCTCGGTACCAGCAGATTAAATGGTGCAGAGCCTCAGTACTGAGTCTTGATTGTCTGTACAGTTAGAGTGATACAATGGTCCCCTGTGCGATTTCTGGCTCCAGTCAAATAATTCTTGGCACAGTTCAAAAGAGCATTTCAGAGGCAGTTTGGAGCTTATCGTCTTCTTTTGTATTGTGCTACTTAGCTGAAGGGCAATAAAAAATAAGCTCTGGCATGCTTAATTTACTTGTATATATAGCCCTAGTAGTATTGGAAAGCACTTAGCTAATTCTTAATATTCTCCCATGCTTTCCAATTTGTATTATAATAAAGCTATGAGAGAACAAAGAATTAAAATAATGTCTAAACTGTATGAATGAGCTAATAAATCTGAAAGGCAGATCTTGGGTAAGCGGCCATTAGAAGGATAACATAATTTCTAGGAAATGGGTGATGCTCTTTATAACAGCTTATGGGATAGTGTTTTCAGAGCTTCACAAAAGAAAATCATGCTCTATGTATTACATTAATATATAAATAGACACCAAGGCTTATGTCCTGTATGTGGAAGATGGGAGTGTCTCCTTCACTGAGCTTGTATAATCAAGAATCTTTTTGATGCTGATAAACAGAAACACAGAGACCCTTCCTGAGAATACAAGGGAGACAATGCCAAAGACCAAAAGTGTCAAGCTACTAACTGATGTGCCATCAAAAAAACACAGGCAGAGCTTTGGAGAGGGCCACCTGGACTTTGTGATTGATAAGAAGGGGGAAACGAGGAACGCAAGGATTTGGGATATTCAGGGGTGGCCTGAGCTACTATGCAGAGTTTACAAAGGAAAGTTTAGGGGAAGGGAATTGGGGAGGAACAAAGCTGGGGCAAGCAGAGAAGGCTGTAAAAAAGCTGGTCTTGTGTAAAAAGGGGCTGGTCGGTGCGCTTGACTGACTGAGCCCTGTGCCTGATCACCACAGGCCATCCTGTCTTGTTTACAGACTCTGAACTCTCTGTCTACATGATCTCACTCTCTGTCCTGTAGGTGTGAGTGCCAGCTACTGGGGGGCCTGGTGTGAGTGGACTGGGTGCCAGCTACTGGAGTCAGACCAATGGTGTAGGTGCCCCTGGACTATGGTGCCAGCAACTGGGTGGGTGGGGGGTCTTTAACTTCCAGCTGCTGGGGAGGAATGGTGTGTGTCCCAAAAACCAACTATTGGAGGGACCAGGATGAGTGAGGGGCTCAGTCCTAGTGATTGGAGTGGGACATGAGTCACAGCCCATGTGCCTAGTGCCAGCTGCAGGGGCAGGGAGAGTCTGTATCACCCCCAAATTGGGTGTTCATTTGTATTTGCCAGAAAACTCCAAGCTGAACTCATCAGTGAGTAGGAGGCCCAAGGTCTGGGCAAGGATATCAGGCAGATGAAAGGCACCTGATTTGGGGGCGCCTGCAGGTGTGGGATGCCTGTGGGAAGAGTGTGTGTCTGTTGGCAGCGAGCTCTGGGCTGGATCTGGTGAGTTGGGGACCCATGGGGTGGGAGAGTGTCATGTGTGTGCCCACAAGTGACCTCCTGTCTCTGCCAGCCTAAGAGGAGGAGGGGATGGCTCTCTCTGTGCTTATGTGAGTCCTGGTAGTGTTAGGCTGGGCACTGCTAGGCTGTGGATGCCTTCTCTGTGGCTGGCCCTGATGGTGTCTTTTGTGTGTGCCTTGGGGATATGGACTTAGTTTTCTTGCTGGTTGAACTGCAAATGGGAAAGTGGCAGCCGTGTCCATTGGTCTGGGACAGAGGAACCCCCAGGTCGTGGAGCTCCTGGAGGCAGCAGCAACTTATAACATACCTTAACACTGTATCTTTTATGTATTGCAAAAGAGGAAAGAAAAAAAGGACAAAAGAAGTTCAGAGTCGTTTTGGTTAAAACAGCTGTTTGAAAATGGGAAGGTTAGAAAGTATCTATTACTATTTACTATTTTGATGAAAGCCATAGAGTCCAACCTGGAACCAGGGAATAGATTTCATGTTTTGGAGTGATAAAAAAACTTCATTGTTTGTAACAATCAGGAAATTAAACAACACTGAATTTTAAATGGTCCCTCTTGTTCTGAAGAGCATTCAGAGATACTGTAAGATTTTACAAGCTTGGGTTTTTTGTGTTCGTGGTTTTCTTTTTTTTTTTAAAAAAAGGGTCCAGACACTTAATTACTTTGGTGTTACTCTGTAATAAAATGAAAAATAGAGCTGAATGTTGAAAATGTAAACATTAAAATAATCTTTATGCCAGCCAAGATTACATCATAGCCTCCTGAAGAGTTGACACTTTCAGCAGTTAAACTTTTTGGTGTCAGTCATCTGTTCAGCAAAGAATGCCACTGCATGACTGACAGTTCTCATGTCAACACAGGATTGACCACAGAGCTCTTTAAACGCGTTGTGACAGAAACAATCTGAGCTAGCTTTGGTGGGGTTAGCACATTAAATTACCAATGTCAAACCTCAACAGGGTACAGAAGAAAGTATGATGCTCTTGTATGGGCCTCATATTGAGGGAGGAAATAAAGAAAACATGACTTTGCTGCTGCTGTTCCCTCTGTAATACGCAATTAGAAGCTCATGAATATGAGGTCAATAGAAGGAGCTTTTGATCTCAAAAGTATAAACTGCAATAATAAAATATACTGGTGCTTCATTAAGCAAGTGAAACACTTAAATTTTATTCAGTGCTATTAATATAAAACTTTTAAGGAGCTGTGTGCTAATTTGGACCTCTTGCTATAAACAAATGTGCTGTCTGTAATTGGATTTGTAGAGATCCAGTCTCCTGGCGGTGAAGAACAGGCTGCAGGAATGAAATTGAAGATTAAACTGGTTTTAAAAGAGACTCAGGAGAGGCTCATATGCGTGTGAGACAAGATCTGAGTATACATCTGTAAAATTAGCTAAACTTCTGAATTTCCCCAAATTTTATCTATATCAATATCTTAACTAAATTAGTTTAATTTAGAAAAAAAAGGAGGGGGAGAACCTAGCCCCTAACAAATCAGAGTAAATTCCTAAGTAAGGATGTTTTTGATGAGGAACATGCAGGAAAATAGTAGTGACTCTTTTTGAAAAAGTTTGAGTCATTTGTAATCTGAAGTGAGCTGCATGGTGGTGAGCAGCCAGGTGCCTTTTAGGACTATGGAGGGGTGCAGTGGCAGTGCCGAGAGAAGGTGCCCTGAGATGAAGGGGCAGCATCTATCTGTGGAGATGTTGTGAAGCTTCTACAGAAACACTTGCCTGAGATGGGCTTGCTTTTGAGCCAGCATAAAGTTAGGGCTAGATAGTCTGGAGGAGTCATGTGTATAAATCAGGTTTTAGATTGCGTTGTGAAAGATTTTAGGATCCTAAACTCCAGACAGAACATGAGGAAAGGTGAACACCTCAGCATGAGATTTAAGTCACAAGCTGCCACAATACATAGCTAAAATAGCCCCCAGAAAGCCCTGAGAAAATACAGCATGTATGTAACTACTCTTAAAGGGGATTGAAATGCCTGAGTTCAGCTGGGGTGCAGAATCATCTCTCTAATGAAGAAAAACTTTCTAAAATGTGATCAAGACTTTGTTCTTTTTCTTTCGAATGGAGGTGACTTCACCTGTGTTTTTCTTCTACTGTAAAGAAAATAATATTTTGTGCAATTCACTCTTTGCTCTATGTGTCTGAAGTTCTTCAGATTGTTTTTCTCAAATAGCTGTTAGTCATCTCTGCTATGTCTGAAGCTGAGTTGGTACTACCTCTAAAAATTCATTTAAAACCAAACAAAAAACAAAGAGGAGCCTGCACAAGTAGGTATACTTTAGAGCCATGCTTCTGGTGTTATCTCTTTTCTTCCTGTATCACTTCTGCGTTCGTTTCTGCCCTGTGACAGTGATTTGGCAGGAAGAGCTGCAATTATCTTTATCCCAATAAAGGCTAAATGAATAAATAAGACAGTAAAATTGAATTCACTCCAACTCAAAATGGGCTTGAAATTGGTGGATTTAACTTCCTGGAAGAGTCTTTGGAAAAGTGAAATTCTGTAATTTTAGAATTTTTTTTTCTAAGAATCATAGGCAAGTCTTTTATTAAAAAAAATAATTGCACATTTTGTTTGGAGCCTAGTTGCACTATGACATTGTTATCAGCCCCTCCAACGGCATAACTGTAGGAATACCTGATTTCTGCATTAAGTGAGGCAAGCAAAGGAGAAAGTTGCCATGCTGCCTAGATGGGGCAGTTGTGTGTATCTATGGAAATATGACTTTAACAGCTTTAATAGGAGTTTAAAATCAATCATAGAAGTAACTAGTGAATTTTATCTCCCAAAATAAGGTATTTGACAAAATATTTTTCTTTTCCTGATGGTTTGCAGTACTGTCTTAATCCTGTTCCAAAAGAGCCAGGAAGGTACAGTGCTCAAGCCAAGCAACATTCTTTCTCATGGCAGAGTAGTAATAACACCTGTGTCTTATGTAAGACTGTGCCATCAGACAAGCAGTATTCCCATGCAAAGTAGTCCTGCTTTTGTTAAAGGTTTGTTATACGAAAAATTTTTACAGGAGAACCTCCAGTCTATCTGTATATCTCCATTTCTTTTTTCAGCAAGGTTCAGTGCAAACAATAGAAGTAAGAAGCCCAACTTATCTTTTTTCCTGGTTTGAGAATGTTATAAACTGCAGGTGCGGTTGCTGAGGAGAAAAGGGAGTTGTAGCTGCAAGCTGGTGCTTATAAGAAAAAGTCGTTTTAATTTCAAGCACAATCACATTGTATAAATAGCAGGGTTATACTGTGAACTTCAGAAACTGCAGTGATAACCAAAACAATTTTTTATCATTAGCATATATTGCTTTTTTCATTTTAGTGCTTGATTTCGTGACTAAATAATAAGTTTTACACAGCTTGCATGTTCATACAATTTACATATGGACATATTATAATACCAGAATATTCAAGACTTCCCAGTATAAATACACTGTGGTCTAAAGGAAATTGCTATGTGGTAGATTTTAATATAAATAAAACCAGGTCACTTAAATGAAATATTTAATAAAATCAAGCCAAAGAAATGGTCATTCATTCTTTATTCATTTCCTACTCCTAGTGTTGGGGGAAAAAGATGCATATATGGGTATAAAAGACTTTTCTCAAAGTATGTGTAAGACTCAACTGTGAAAGGCTCTTAGTTATTTATTAAAAATTCTTTAATTGTACCTATAACTGTTGTTGCAACTAGCCCTCTAGTAATCCCTAAAGGATGTAGTATAGCTAGACACCTTGTAGAATCTGATTGCACTTTCCAAAAGCATGTGTAATTCCACATAGATTTCTCTTTAGTTTTGAGCATAGCACGCTCCTTCTGTGTAGTTACTGTGGGCCTAGCTTCAGTTTTGTTAGTTCTTCCTTAGTGAGAGATATCCTTTAGTATTTGTCTGTTTGTTCCTGGGTTTACTGCAATGCAGTTAAGTTATGGAGTTTTAAGGTGATGCTCTGAGGGATCAAAAGCACAGTAATGCCATGTGCTGATTAGAAATGGGATGACAAGAAATCTATTTTGTTTTATTCTGTCATGGGGAATTTTATTGGGGAAAAAAAAAAAGTATCTAGGCTTGGGCCAGCTCCATTTTTCTGTCTGAGAGAATAAGTAGTCAGAGCAAACGTCATACATAACAGCTTGTTGTGGGTTAGCCCCGGCCAGTGGCTAAGCCCCATCCAGCTGCTCGCTCACTTGCCAGTGGGATGGAGGAGAGAATTGGAAGGGGAAAAGTGAGAAAACTCATGGGTTGAGATAAAGAGAGTTTAATAGGTAAAACAAAAGCTGTGCATGCAGGCAAAGCAAAACAAGGAATTCATTCACTAATTCCCATGGGCAGGCAGGTGTTCAGCCATCTCCAGGAAAGCAGGGCTCCATCATGTGTAACCGTTACTTGGGAGAACAAACGCCTTAACTCTGAATGTCCTCCCTTCCTCCTCCTTCCCCCACCTTCATATGCTGAGCATGACATCATATGGTATGGAACATCCCTTTGGTCAATTACGGTCAGCTATCCTGGCTGTGTCCCCTCCCAAGTTCTTGTGCACCCCCAGTCTACTCGCTGGCGGGGTGGTGTGAGGAGCGGAAAAGGCCTTGACTCTGTGTAAGCACTGCTCAGCAACAGCTAAAACATCCCTGTGTAATCAGCATTGTTTTCATCACAAATCCAAAACACAGCCCCATATAAGGTGCTATGAAAAAAATTAACTCTATGAAAGTTAAAATGAGTACACACCTAAAGTTCCTGTTCATTTCAATGCTACCATGGCTTGAGTAAAAAATACTGCAAAAATTGTTATTTTTGTCCTAATTGTGTCTTTAATTGACTTATTTTGAAATTATTTTGAAGTGAAAGTATGTGTCTGGGGTTGCTCCTTAATGACTTCTTTTTCCTTCTACAGTAGGTTCTTATTTTACTTTAAAGCTTACAGTACTTTTAAAATTGGCTTTTTTTTTTTTTTTTTTTTTTTTAACCGTAATTATAGTCTGCTGAGGAGTTAGATCAAATCCTTGCTAGGTATGTAGCTTATGCTTTATCTGTATAATGTTGGCCTTGTTAACATTCTTTTCTTTTGCTAATTGTATCTCTGCATGCCTCAGAAGTTCTTTAATCATCTCTTTTAGATTACAAGAACTACACTGAAACTTTTTGTTTTTCATTGCTTAATTGAATGCTCTGTGAATATGCAAAAGGAACTTCTCTGTAGATAGTAGACCTGTCGAGTAATGCTGTTGCAAAGTGAAATACCCTGAATTAAACCCTTCTCCCCATTGAAGTCAGTGGGATATTTGCCTTTGTATTAAGATTTCACTCTTGGATATTATATACCAATAGCGAAATATTTAAGAAAGACTTCGAAGGAATGTGCAGTAATTTTAACCTTTAATGCAAAATGATAAGTGTAGGGGAGGAAATCCTTTCTGGGGCATATTTCTTGCTCCCAACCATCTTTTGTAAAGTGTTCTGAATTTTTGCTGGTCTTTGCTCTCGTTCTGTCTGATCTTGGTACCCCTTTGTAAAGGAAAATAGGTTTCTAATAATGTATGGAAATGATACTATACCATATAAAATAATTTACATAAGGCATTTATTTTTAAGATATAGTACTTGTAATAAAGAAATGGAGAATGCAAGCTTATTTTAATATTCAATTAAATTTTATATCACACTCTAGAATAGGAGTATATGTTTTTTTTCTTTTCTATCAATTTTACTTGGATTTAGGGACGCATTCTAAAAAACTTTTCTGAAGTATGTTTGGTTGTTTTTCTTTAATAATAATAATAGTAATAGCATTAAAGTGCTCTCTAAATAATAAAGACACCAAGTAGTTGTATCATCAGCAGCCTGGAGGAGTGTTGTCCTTTCTGATAGATAAATTACCTCCTTTCCAAATCCCCAGAGGCATGGGGAACAAGGAATTTACTTATTTGCAGTTGTATCTCCTCAGAGTGCTTTGGTGTATTTAGGTTTGAGAAACATTGGAACCAATGGCTTGCACATATTCCCCACATGATTGGGGGAATACAAAATGATTCCTGTGCAACTTTATGTACCCAGGTTTTTGTGAAGATAGAAAATAGGCACAAATTACCTCTATCAGTCTTCAGTCAGTATCCATCTCTAAAATGACTCCAGTCTGCTGTGTCAGAATCCATAACTGACTTTTCTTCTGATTTTAAACACCTTCAGCATCTTTCCTTGAGAATAACAATGAGCTTACTCTTCATTTATACTTACCGGTACTAGCTTTCTTGAGAACTGCATATTCCATCCATAGCTGGTTGTTTAAAATCCTTTGTTAGCAATACTATAGTGCAGGCTGTGTTTTGCTCCTTTCTGCACTCCAGAAAAACCAATGACCAGCCACTTTTTAAAGCAGTGTAAGATTTTTAATTGGAAATTCAACAGCTGCAGCCTATATTCCCTGTGAACTGCAGAGGTCATTGTTCTGAATGGCAGTTACAGTTGTGTAACTTCTAATTTGTATAGAAAAAAACCAAAATCTTTAAAAATTCTCAAGTAAAAAGAGATGTCTCTTTGCTTGAGTATGAATTTCCAATTATAAGAATTATCTGACAATTTTCTTCTAATCTTCCTCCACCTTTGATGCTTACATCTGGGCTAAAGCCTATCTTTCTTAAGCAAATAATTTGACCATATTTTGATGCACAGTATGTGAATTCCCAATGAAAGAAAAAATGCTGAAGCTTTCTCTTGCTCTTTTTTGTTTGTTTGTTTTCTGAAGACGATGAAACCTGGGAATGGGAAGGAGGAAAGAAAACGACACCAAAAATTGAAAGTGAGAAATGGTATTTTATTGCTGAATTGAGCTTGGGGAAAATCATTTGTCAATCCCTTCCCATAAACTGCAGATGGAGCTGACGGAAAGATTTGATTAGAAAGTACATGTACCTTCACTGAAGAGAAAAACAGAAGAATTTTTATGCTAGTAGAACCTTAGCAAGAAACATTAGCTGGAGAATATAACTAAAAATGCAAATACAAAATTAGATACACATTTTAACTAAAAGGATGATTAGCCACTGGAGTAAAATGGCAGTGCTTTATGCCTCTTATAAGATGTCTCTCAATTTCTGGGAGTTACGTTTTACTGCACAAGTTGTTGGGTTCAAACAGGGTAACTATGTAACACAGGGTACTTTATTATAGGAAATTTTAAGGTCACCTGTGATATTTGATCTAAAATCTACACAAGTGTCCTAATTTCCTAATATAATCCTATTTTTCCCAATTTTGGAGAAGTTTAGAAATCCTCTAAGTGGTGTGTAAATTGAACCTATATTTTCCTCATAAAAGCTGACAAGATCTACAAGTTTTCAAAAGATCTAGGAATTCTTAGAACTAAAGTATTGTAACTGAAAAAAAGTGTTTTGTTTTGTTTTGGTTTGGGTTGGGTTTTTTTGTGGTGTTCCCTGTATCACATCCAGTGTGTCACCCCCATTCCTCCTGGTGAATCTGGGCTCCAGATTGTAAACTAACTCAAAGGAACATCAGGGTGCTTTCTGAACTCCTCTGAAAATTTAATCAGTGAGTATGTATATGCATGAGTAATTATATGGACAGGCAATGCTAGTTTGTAGACACAAGACTACACTGAAATAATCTATGATGTTTACAGTCAGCTACAACTCACTGAAGTACTAGAACCTAGTTTTCAAGTTCATTACATTGTCTTAGTGTTGGCCACAATGCATATAATTTTGCACTTAGCTCCCTTTCTTTCTTTCACGTTGGGCTCAAGTAGATTGCAGAGTAATGTTAGATCATCTCTTGCCACTGCTGTTGTGATATACTTTAATGTTGTTGAATTTTATTCCCTCTTGTTGATCAATGTCAGCAACCCATTTAGACATGATAGTACTATTTTCAACCCAAACCCACTTTACACACAAGGAGTGTCACAATATTTTGTGAGGACAGTGCAATGAACAGGAGTAAGAAGAAGTCATCTTTGTGCTGAGGAGTTTAGACAATTAGCAGCCAAAAAAAGGGCAGAGGTAAGGGAAAGGCAAATGAAAAAAATAGGGGAAATCTAGAGTATCTCATAAGCAGTGTAGCACTGCTTGGAGCCATGAAACTGGGAGGTAAGTGGGATTTGAAGTTTATAGCTAAACTGATCTAATGACTGGCTACCACTCGTTGTTCCTTCTGCATCCCTAGCACTACAAGCAAGGGGTTTGATGACTCCATAGTGTTTTGCCTGGACCAGGCAGACAAATGGGAGAAAAAACTAATACTATGAAAGCTGTAACTCCCAGCTCCCTAGCTGGAGGGTCACATAGCTGATAATATCGGCCACAGACTTTACAAACGTGGCTGTGGGTGAGACATCTTGTGGCTTAGACACTTTGGCTTATTCTACCCTAATTCTAATAAAATGTAGTGGATAACAAAATGCTTCAGGGTTATTATATTTTGGCACTAATCTTTAAAAGGGACCTTCCAAAAAACTTTAGATTTGTGCTAAAGTTAAATAATTATCCTTATGGGGACTACCATAAGTCTTTTGAATTTTTTTGCTTCACTTCTATTTTTTGTCTGTATGCTTACTTGTTTACTTAAATGAAAAGATGAGAGGTCTTGCAAGAAATGAGTTGTCTGACTCAAAAGCAAATATGAAAAAAAAAAATCACTGGCACAACCTTAGCTAAGCAGGTAAATCACAGACTGTGTGTAATTACCAAAGTGACATTCTTCAATTAAAACCTGGAAACAGTGTTCAGTAAGTAAGACAGGAAACTGTCCATGTCTTCCAGCAATGTAAAATTGTCTCTGGCCTTGTACACCATGAAAGCTCATATGTCTTTGTCCCCCAACAGCCGGAGAATCAGCCTGGTATGAAGGGCAAGGAATGACAAAGTATCTTTTATGCAGCACTGCCTTGCTTGGAGCTGTAAAACTGATGGGTAGATGAGCTTTCCTCCTGTGATCTACAGCACTAAGTTCCTGAGAATGCTTAAGCTATCAAATGCATTTTAAACTTTACAGTATATTTTAAAACAGTAAGGTTACTTTGTGTAGTGCTAGAAGAAATCCTGAGTTTCCTGGGTTATTTAATACCATGTAAAACACAGCAAAAGTTAAATTAATAATTCTACATTTTATAAAGAGTAAACATGATCAACCAAATTTCTATTTTGAGAAAAATCAGCCCAAGAAGATCCTACACAGCTTTTAAATAAAAGGAGAAAGCAAAAGATTTCTTTTTTATCGCTGTCATGTATGTGTATGTCCAACTTGTAATGGGACCTACACACAAAGAATCTGTCCATTGGTTATTTGGATTTAAAAGAAAAAGAGGTCCTGACTCACATCTGTAAAAGTCATCTGAGTTCTACTGAGCTCTCCTTTACAGCTACTCAGGTGGCTATTACTTTATTAATTTACTGCTGTGCTTGAGAGGAACAGTCCTTCTGTTTGACAACAGCAAAAAGATTAGATTTTTACAAAATGAATCTTAGCCCTGAATTGGTCTAATAACATCTCATTCCAGATTTCCTTTCATAGTTTTGTCAAAATTGTCACCATTGTGTTATAAATAATTTTTTTCTCATTCTACTTCACATATTGACTTGATTACCTATTAAGCATCATGCTCCCAAAAGTAGTATCTCTCTGTGTATTGGGGAAAAAGTAGGTGAATACACCTTTGCATGTTGCCTACTTATACCATATATATACACACCATATATATACACACCATATATATACCAATACCAAATATGTTATGATGGCAGCATTGTTGTACTTGTGGTGGTCTATGAATATAAACCAGGCAAAACTTGTGGACAGAAATTAAACTAAGTAGTTAAACTAAGTCAGAATTGAAACTTCTGGATATGAAGCTCTTTTGCAGGTCAGGATCTTGCAGAGCAAGCCTTATGCTTTCCGTTGATACCAGCTGATCAAATGAAAGATACTACTTGTTCCCATATGTCTTGCCTCCTTCCTTCTAAAATGGTGCTATTCTTACTTTGGTATGTGGAAAAATACTGAATGCTTTCTGTTATGACCTAATGGCTGGCATGGGAAATGTTAAAAGCTACAAACAGTGACTAGAAGTGTGCGTTTTTTTTGTTGTTTTTGGTATCTTGCATTTTTTCCTTCTCCACAGGCACACCCATAGTCTGGGTGCATGTGGGCTGCATACAGCAATACTTTAAGCGCTGTAAACCAAAGCTTTTCTTCAGATTTCTATCTCATAACTTGCATCTTCAGAGTTTTTCAGGTGTGAGAGTTATAGATTGAATTGCTGACATTATCCTGGTGTTATATCAAAACCACTGCTCTGGCTGTAAAAAGGAACCTAGGTTGTCTTGAAATAGAATTAGCGTTCTCAATTTCTTCTAGAAATTAAATTAAGGAGATTTTATGTATTCCTGAGACTTCTACTGTGGATAGGAGGGAGCAGCAAGGGCCGTCTGTGCCGCAGGGCCAGCGGAGCAAGGGCCTCACCAGCAAGGGCCTGTGGGAACAGGACAGGGCAGAGGGTGGGAGCCAGGGTCCCTTGGGTGGCCAGACAGGGTCGCAGTGATGGGCCTAGGTCAGGGGCCAGGCTGGGACATCAGCCTACAGTGCTGTGTGGGAATGCTCTAGCAAAGTCCCCAAGGAAAGGGGACAGCACTCGGCTGTGCTGTGTCGGAGTTGACCTAAACCCCAGCAGCCAGACCTTCAGGAAAGGGGACGCTCTTGGGCCCCCTAGACTGAAACCTGAAACCAGTCATTTTTGGGCAGCTTGCTGATGGGAAGGGCTGCAGTCTGTGCCCATAAATGAATTTAGCTGCTCTGAAGAGTTTTTTTTGATAAAATTCTTCATTATAAATGCCCAAACTCCCTTACAACAGAAACTTTAAATCTCAGTAGTGTTAAATCACCTTACATCTGGTGGTGCATAGGGATCAGTTGCAAGAAAATACTTTAACTGAACAACTCTACCCTGAAGTACATTGATTTTAGTGTAAATTTTATGAACAGCTTCTCTGTCCAGTTGTATTTCATTTGTACCTGAGTATGTCAGAAACACTTTGCCCAAAAGGAGTCTGTATTTTTTGTAAGGAGACCATTGGTGTACAGTGTTATTAAAGACCATCAGAGATAGAAGAGTTTTGATAAATCAAAATACTGGAAGGAAAATGCACCTTGATTTCTAACAATTTTATTCCCTTAAAATTTGTGTTTGCTGGATTTAGACATCTAGTGTGTATATAATCTGAATTTCTGACTGTGAATTCTTTGACTAAACACTTAGGATTAAAGACAAGCATGAGTAGAAGTATGACACTGGATTGTGACCTACTTGCTTCAAATAAAAGACAAACAAATCCATGAGATTTCTAAATCTCATCCTGTTAGATGCAGAGGCTACACCTCACTGTTTTGAGGAAAAGTTTAGTAATTGGGAGATGCAAAGACTCAAAAGGCTTTATTTTCAAATAAGCTAGTCCATGCTGTTTAATTTTGCTAATAAGATCATTGCACATCTGACATTGAAATTCTGGACTTTTCCTTCAGATTTTGTTGTGTCACGTAAGATCAAGAAAAATATCTCTGCTGTTATCTACTTGTGTCAGATACAATCTTTTAAACTGTCTGCCACACTGCTTATGTTTTATAGGAACAGTTTTTGCAAAATGTATTTAATAAACTATTTTTTTAGCTCTTAGTGAAAATATTCTGAGGAGAGATTCAATGTGTAGTAATTCTTACAGTGTTATTAGTATACCTTTATTGCTTCAGCATTCAGCATCTAAAATAAGTTCCAAAAACCTCTAACCTTAATTTTCCAACTGTCAGAAACCATGAAGATCTCTAATACCCATAAATGCCACATATTGAAGATACTGAAGTGGCACTTAATAATTTGAAGTGTTTTGTTGGTTTCATAAAGACTTCTTATATCATTGGGAAGTATTTCACAGCCAGCCTTGGAACCACATTAAAAACGTGGGTGAATGATGGAGGCAGAGTGTGTTTGTCTCTTGAGATGTTACCCCTCACCTTGACAAGCTCTCTAGAAATGGAAAACTGGTTTAGCAAAAAAGAGCTGCTGTGATTTACTGAATAAACATAAAGCTTTCACTTCTCTCTCATTTAACAGCTGGCAGATTACAGAACTGCTTTTCAGGGAGAAAATTTCATCGGTTGGTATTAACAGACAGATATATAAAATCACTTTCTCGCCCAGGGGTTATGTGAATCAAATTGATGTGCCAGGCTGCACCTTAGAGGGACAGTGCAACGAGAACAGGGGACTTTCAAACTTCAGAAACCCATGCAAGACTGCAGGTAGCTGTTCAACAGTCTAAAATCTCCAGGCAACAGAGCTGTATGAAAGCCTTGGGAAAAAAAAAAAAAAAAAAAAAAGCCTATGTGATCTATTTAAGTCTTTTAAATTTGTGTAGATGTGATCCTTTCTATCAGTGCAGTGCAGATTTTATCTTTGGTTCATTCTTTCATATCCTGTGGGGCTGTATTTTTAACTGATTCTTAATTGTCTTTTGTTTGTATATCCAAGGAAATGGGGATAGCTATATGTTGAAAACAAGCCCCAAAACCTCCTTGGTTGTATCTGAGAAGGTTGTCCCATTCCATTGGAGGTGGCAGCAGAGATAATTTTATGATTTCTTCCCTGAAATAATTATTGTAAATGGAGAGCTGATCTTCCTAGTGCTTCTTTCTATTTACTGTGGGGTGTATCATAGAATTATTTAAAAGCAAAATAGGCATGAAGTACTCTCTGAGGGACAGCGAAGGGATAGGACAGTGATCACATAGCCATCCAGAATTTTAATGTCCATCTACCACAGGAGCTGCTGATCCTCTTTCTCTTCCTTGTCTGGGATGAGTGAGTAATCGATACTGTCCCGGTGTCTTCATCTACACCAGGATATTAACCCCTGTCAGGACGTGGGCAGGGGCACTAACAGCCATCTATACTATCGTTAGATGGATTGTAGCATGAGTTTTGTTTGGGCCAAGTAGCACTTTCCTGAATGATTCTTGGGAATGACTCAGAAGTTGGTACAGCTTGCTGACTGTTCCAAACAGGCAATCTGGATGCAGACATCCTGTTTTGCAGGCTCAGAAAGTGTAATAATAATGTGCCAGCTAGCCTCAGTTCCATTCAGTTTTAGTGTATAGTGTAGTCAGCATGTCTCCTTATCCTGATCTAGTAACTCACATGTATGTGAAGTCTCTGGAAGTGCAGCACGGTGTCCAGTGAAACACACAGTCTTCTGTGGTCTTGAGTAGAAGAGACTTGGTTTGGTTTTTTTTTCAGATTCGGAGATCATACTTACCCCTTTTCACACTTTTAGTACAGAAACAAACATTAAATTAATGAATTCTGGGACAATTTCATTATTAAACTCTCTTCCATTGCTTCCAGTAAATAATGTTTTAGACAAATAATAGCTGACAATCTCCTTTAGCTGCACATTGAACAAGTATTGTAGTAAAGTAAACTTTTCCTTTGATATGGCATCAGCCTCACAGATGGCTTCATTTTTCAAATTGCCACAATACTAATTTGGCTGTCAAGATTGTGATAAAACTGAGGAGGATGAAAATACCTTCTGGTGTTCCATATGCTGTTTTGAGCTTAGGGTTAAAATAGACAATGGCAACCAAAGTGGACAGAATGTCATATTACTTAAAAACATTAGAAAGAACTAGTGGGTTTCTTCTTTGTTTTGTTTTATTTTTTATCACATTGATGCTGTTAGAGTCCCAAAAGAATTATGGAGATGGAGAACACATGGAAATTGTTTAATAGTGTCTGTCTGCAAGTGTCAGTTATAGCCACAATATCATAAGAGCTAGATGAGAATCTAGTGTCATCTCCAGATCCAAATGGTCCTGAGAGTTAGTCCTCTGCAGAGTAAATATTGGTTAGATCATTACTGAACCTATGAACTATAAATTGGGCTAATACAGAATTCAGTGTGGTGGAGGATATTATTTGGGTGGACTCTGAAATGCCAGTTGTGCAAAATGAGTTTGAGAGTTAGTTTTAAAAAAAGAAGGAAACTTGTGATTTGTAACTACAGAATAGGAAATCTTTACTCATTAAGAATCCCTGAGATCTCATGCAAATCAAATTCATGTCTGAGGACCAAATTGCTTTAGAAATTTCAAGGGAATTTTACACCAAATATTTCAGAGGAAACGTCGAGAAATCTGTCCACTCTCACTTGTTGCCTCTCTCCAGTTACTTACAACTTTATTACTTAGTAAACAATGCTTATGGGTTTCACTCTGATCAGTCTCATTGTTCTGGGAATAACCACAGGTCATCATCAGAAGATTGAACTGGTATGCTTCTAGTTGTGGTTTTTACTTATTCACTCAGCTCTCAGACATAACTACTGTCTATGTTTACCTCTATGGCTACATTTTAAAAAGAGAAATCTGTGCAAGCAGTTAGCTTGCTTGGAAACTGAAGTTCAGAGCCAGGTTTATACCACTGTGTACAGCAGGGTGCTGAACTGTATGGGCTAGCTGCTTCAGCCACTTTACAGCACTGGGAGTGGATATGTAGTTACAGAAAAGGCTAAGCTGGCTTATTTGCTAGGGTGAAGTCCTATACTTGGCTGCAGTGCTTTTAAGATTCTGATTATTCTTGCCATACTTCACTGTATTTTGTGAAAGTATAAGTGAGTTTGAAACTCTTCACACCCTGCTCCATTGAATGATGGAGATGCACCGTAACTTAGGTTTGAAAGTACTTCTCTGTGTCTGGATCATTTTGTGCTGCCTCAATATTAATGTAATAAAAGGCTCTCACCTGTCTTTTCAAATAACTCTTTGCTCTCACATAAGCATGTACACATTTACTTGGTTTCTATGACATCTCTAAGATAATAGCTCAGTGTAAATAATCTTGCTCCTCCAGAGTGATCCCAGGAATTTTTATTTTCAAAAACTCTGACATTTTGGGCTTAATCTTTTTGTTTCCTTTTTCTGAATCGTATATTTGATTAAAGGGATATCTTTTATTAAAGGGATATCAAAGTGCAACTTTGTCACTTATTTTCTTTTAATATAGAATGGAAATAAAATGAAACATTTCTAACAAGCACAACACTTTTAATTTAGGTTTGCAGTGGATTTAAGTCAATTTTCTCTACACCCCTGCTTCCTTATCCCATCAGTGCAGCGAGATTTTTAGCAGAGTGCTCACATGTAATGAATGTACAGGGACATCAGCTTGGCATGATTCAAGCTTAAGGGCTTTTGGAGGAGCTTTTAAGGTTTCTCATGTCAAAATTGATTAATAAAAAAAAAAAAAAACAAAAAAAAAAAAACTCTTAAGGATGGATTTCCATGATAGGCCATTGATCCTTTTTCCAGAAATATCACATTTTGTCAGCTAAAAAATACATGCTAAAATATGTACTTATGTGACAGAGATTCCAGAAGTTCTGAGGGTACCACTGCATTTTACTGAGAAAAAAAAAAATTAGAAAAAAACAATTAAACTTGTGTTTAATTAGCCCCTAAAATTATCCTTTACTGATTAATTAGGATGCCACAAATAACATTATGTCAAATTGCATATGTAGTGTTTTGCACTTCTTTCCTTACTTGTTTCTCCTCCCATTTGTGCAAGAGTTCTTTTACCAAGTATTTGGTCTAACTACCATGCAAAGAAGTTACCTTATAGAAAGCAGGTGTCATTAAGAAACTTTAGATCATGGTTTCATACTATGCTTCATTTTGGTATCTGAACTTGTTTTCTTCTTGCTGCTTTTCATTCTTATTCCCACAATGCAGCTAACCAGCATTTCAGCTGCACAATCATCTATATATTTTTTTCCTCTCAAGCTAGGATATTAACTGTTCCAGCTCAAACATCATGCCAAACATGCATTTACACGTTTGAGGGATTTTTTTTTTTTTTTTTTTTTTTGCTTTCAAAGCTAGATCAGTTCTCTGCACTTATTCAGATTGGTTGTGTAAAACACTGTAAGAACCAAGAGGACAGTACAAGGCAGCACTGAAAATAAGCAACAGAAATTCAGATTGTTGTGTTGTAAACAAAGGTTTTGTGACAGAATTTGCTGTTTTAAAGACTGCTCTGTCTGCCTCACCCTGGCTGGTTAAATAGAAAATCTGTGTTGCGTGTTGTGAGACACTGACATATGAAAACAATTAATTTGGGAATCCTTTCTTCCCTATAAAGTCATCTGAGTCATGAAAGCTTACAAACTCTTACCTCACTAAACTTACATTAAAATTGATATTTTCATCAAAGCTATGATAACTTGACAGACTATAGCTGTGGAGTGCAAAATACTTCTCTCTCTGTATCATTTAGGTCCTGAGGACTTCCAAGGTAGCCAGCTATATCTAATTCTCCTATAGCTAAAGCTTTTGAGATAGTAGATTCTTCTCCTGCCCTTATACTGCTGTTTTTCCATATTGCCAAAGCAGGGAGTAAGGTACTTGACACCCTTGTTGAAGTGTGAGCCTGCAAATGCTAACCAGACAACAGCCTTCATAATTCAAATAACTTTCTGATGCCATTTTTAAGAACAAATGGGAACAAAGTCGAAGAAGGCACTGCTGCATTTCTGTTATAACAAGGATTTCTAACAGCAGCAACAAAATGAGATATTGAATTAGGATAGGGAAAAAAAACCCTCACCATTCCTGCAGTAAACTGGAAGGACAAGGGCTGCTGTGGCTTGAGAACCACAATGCTGTCATCCATGGTTTTTAACCATACGTGCTCCTGGCATGATTTTAACCTGTGTCCAAGACAATTCTTAGCATTGATCAGGGAACAGTACAGGACAGAACCTTTTCCAGACACCATATTTGTAAGAGGTGAGAAGAAAATGTGAGTTATGTTGCTATGACTTTTGCAGTGCCACTTTTCTTCAGGTCCTAAGTACAAGCCCTAATTCCTTTTATATTCAATTACAGGCATAGACAAGAGGCTTTTATGTCATGCTGAATTTCTGTTAAAAATTTGTCTCCTGTTTGTCTGTAAGCAAGTTAAAGTTTGAAGTCTCTGGTGGAAATGGAGTGCCACTTATCAAAGTGTTAAGGACAAGGGAAAAGTTGTGAAAATCTTGTGAGACCCCACAGTCCAGCTTTGTTAAAAGCCACCATAGCGGCAGAAGTAGAGGAGTGCCTGAAACAGAGCAGATAGCATTCCTGGTGCTGGGGAAATTTCTTGTCAGGCCTTTTCTATAATCTCAACAAAGAGTAAATCATGGTATAGGAAAGAAAGAAAGAAGGAAAAGGAAACAAATGTTTTCTGAAGGAATATTGCCTTATTTAGTAATAAGGAGCTGCAGATATGATGGCAAGATGGTAATAGCTGAAGACGAGCCTCTATTAATTCAACAGTAGTGCGTCCATTACTGAAGCTGATTTTTTTCCAACTTTAATCTGCCATTGCTTCCTTTCTTCTCTGTCTTTCAGTCCCATATGTTTTTCCCTGACCTGTAAGTACTTAGCCTTGAGAGCAGAAAAGTGGTACATACAAGGTGTTCCATGGTTTGTATTTGTCGATTAATACATGACATTGGGTACTTTGCATTAAGCTATATCTGTTCAGAGTTAATCTTTCTTCTTGAACATATTTTTCTGAAAAAAAGTGTTTTGATTATATTTAATAAACATAATTTTGAGTGTATCTATGGTATTTTTAAGTTAGCTTATGCCTTATTCTGTTAAAATTACTGTCCTTACCTAGTATGGCAGGTCTTAATAGTTCAAAATCTAATTTGATTTAGTAGCAACAATCATTGCAGAGAATGTTGGGAGCAATAGAGAGAATATCTGTTTGTGAAATCTGTCTCCAACAGGTTTTATTCACAATTCATCTGTACAGTTATAATATGTATTCTGTTGTCTTGCCTTCACTAAGTGTACGCTTGTTCTCTAATATTAGTAACATAATTTTCAATATGGGTGAGACAGACTCTTGTTTCAAGGGGTTTCCAGGAAAAAAAAAAAAGTATTAGGAAAAAATAGGCTTTAGATTGCTAGATGTATAAATTTTATGTATACTTAGGTAAGATAGATCTTTTCATGCTCCACTGTTTTTTTAATAGTAACAAGAATATAAAAATCTTGATTGTGCAATATATTTTGTTTAATCATGTAAGTATTCCAAGATAATAGTATGTTGGTACATTCCTGTCTTCCATCTTGAAATAAGCATGCTTTTCCATGTAAAATTATAAGTCAATTAACTTTCTCATTCTTTGTCAAACTCAATTTTAAGTGTCTCAATGAAAAGAAATGTCTGTGTGTTGGCAGGCTGACAGGATAGGAGGTCTGCAAGTGGGTCTTTTAGACTTTTTGTCTCCAGTTGTTTCGGCCAGATGAAGAGGCTTCTACATTCCTTGATCAGACTCCTTAAGACACAGGGAGTCATTTTTATTTAAAATTGGTAAATTAAGGTCAGCTTCAGACTAGTCATACTTCCCCGAGTCTCCTCTCTCTATATGACTATGGGAAATGCCCCATAGTTTCATGTTTTGCTTAGAACGTTGCTTGTTTTCAACCTGCTTGTAATTGTGATTCATTCATGCGGTTTCATTTTTGTCCCAGCCCTGCCTTCAGCTTGTATAATATTTCTTATGACTGGGTGTTTGCCTTCCAGTGTCTTCATAGTGACTGGATTTTAATCTTCATTTCTCAGATTAAATCTGTAAAAATCTTCCATGAGTAATAATATCCTCTTAAAAGCTCTCCAGTCTCTTGATCACTTTAGTAGCCCTGCTCTGCATTTGCTTCAGATTGAATTACTCTTATGTGAACATGGGTAATAAGATTTGTATGAAGGCCTGCAGATAAGGTCTTAGCAGTTTAATGTACTTATCTTTCTGTTGGATAAGAACCTTGTTTAACACACACAGGTATTGCCATTTTTACCTTCATATCCTATGGGCTTTCAAGCACAGGATGGATTTCATTTTTATAGGTTGAATGTAGGTCTTTTGTCTAATGGGATTCTCAAAAGAGGTCTGGTTAAAAAAGGTATTTGCTTGGTTTAATTTGTAATCATACAGGAGGTGGTGACCTAAAGGTAGTCTTCCGATTACATTTTTTATGTTGACAGTTTGGAAGTAACACTGTGGAAGAACAGTTGAAAAAACAAGAGTTCCTTCATTGCCGTCGTCATGATCTTTCTCAGAATGAGAAGGGCATTGCACACACTTGTGATGATCATACTGACAAACTGGAAGACAGACCATAGAACACACTGAACTTTTTAAAGGAGGTGGAAAATCATGATTTTTATATTTTTAAGAATGTGACTGATGATTTTTGATCTCTGGTAGCTGGCAAAGTTTCCATTTATAAATTTTGCACAGCCTCAAATGCTTTTTATAGCCCTGGCCTGGACTTTCATGCTCCGCTTGTTCTCCTGTTTCAAGAAGAGAGAACTAAAATATAGAAATATTGCTCACTAATCTCAGCTCATCTAGGAGAGTGTGTAGTACATCTGAGGCAAAATAAGTATGATGACATAGAAAGTTTTAGCTTTAATTTCAGATTGCCTTTGTACTTGAGAGTCTTCTGGCATTGTTTGTACAATATTGACTTTTATGGTCTTATAACCAACGGCAAGACATTTATTAGATACTTTATAATAAAAGTAAACACACTAAAAATAAAATCCATCAATCTTTTGTTATTACCTGCACAAGAAAATTAAAATATCAATCTCAATGTGGAAGATGTATTAGAGTTTTAAAGTTGCTGCATACTCCCAAATGATTTTCATAGCTGTGCAATCCAATACAATTTTGCACGTCCTTAGAGATGGACAGACACAGTTGGGTAAATGCTTGTAAAACAAGAAAGCTGTAGCTTTGAAAAGTGATATGATCCAAGTATTTTATCTGGAAAATATTGCAATTATTTATGAGTGCACAAATACAGAAACAAATACATAACAGGGAACAGATTTCCTCTTTTCCTCGGATTCTATGAAAATACAGGTTTCTGCTTGCTCAGCTAACAATAATAAACATAACAGCTTTATTTGTGTAGGTCAGTAAGGTTTTTTGTTTGGTTAGTTGGGTTTTTTTTAAGAAAAAAAGAATTCCAAGTAGGCTGAACAAAGTCTGAACAAAAAAGTTGCCAGCCGATAAATAGTGGTCCATGTTTGATGCTTCAGTATGTATGTTTCTGTTCCATGTAGAGTCTTGAATGCTGCATCTGGCACCTTGAAGGGTAAATATGGTTTAATTATCACATATTCCATGAACTTGCACTTCATATATTTTGGTTTCTGTGAGTGAACTCTTCCTTTCCCTAGAGTAAAACAAATGAAATCGATTCATTTTTGATGAAATAATTTTTAAGAAGGATGTAAATATCTGATGTTAGATAACTTGCAGACTAAAGCTTTCAAGGTTATTTGTGTGTCTGCCTGGGTGTTTGTGTGTGCACATGTGCCAGTGACAAAAAGTTTGATACTACCTTTCTAGTAGTAGATTCTGATAATGATTTTTTGTAACTCTGGGGTTGGGAAAAATTTCCTTATTTCATTTCTGGGGAAATAAAGATGATAATTCTATGCATATTTCTTCCCTCCTCCCAAATAGATCAGTAGTCAGCTTCGATCGATGTCTTGTGTGAGATTTGTATTTTGATATCTCAGCTGCTGGAAGAGGTTTTGGAGAAATCCTGGGATCTTTTCTTAAGAAAAAACTTAAAACTGGAGGCATTCAAACTGAAGATTTCCTGTTTTGCTCTAATGTGCATATGTGTGTATGTACATATATCAACTCATATAAATAGACTAAAAATTGAGTGTTCACAGAAGCCTTTATTAAATATCATAACAAAATTATGATATAGAGTAAAAATTAATATAGTGATAATACCAGTGGAGAGTAATTGTAGAATTACACTTCCTGTGGGAGGCATTTCTTTTAAGTATTATTTTTCTCATTACATGGGTTCACCTTATCTTTATTATACCAGGGGCTTTTTAAATATCAGAACTTAAACATAAAATTATTTTATTTTTATTATTTCTATAGAACTCAGGGACCTAGCTGTGGGCCAATACTCTGTATTACGTTAGATATTACAATTTTTCTTTGTGTTTGCATAATCTGTGTTCCAGAAGTATATAATCAGTCAAGAGTAGACTTGAAGATCAGGATCAAAAAAATTAGGAAAAAAGATATAATCAGATTGACTAGCACTAGCTGCTAGTGGTTCTAAAGGGGCTTGTTTGTCAGCAAACTTCTTGAAGATGGAAGCATAGACTGATTTAAATGGGGAAGGGTCTCTGGTGTTTGATTAACACCCACTCACCCCTACCAAAGAAGGGCCAAGTTAGATGAGGTTGAATAAGGCCTTGTTCTGTCACGGTTTGGATATTTCCAAGGACAGATTTCACAATCTTTCTGGGCAACTTACTTCAATCCTTGGCTGCTCTCAAGTTTTAAAATAACCCAAACGTTCTAAGTTCTAAATGAAATTTCCTTTGTTGTAACTTGCATCTATTGTGTCCCATATTGTCACTGCGACCTTTTGAGAAAAGTCTTCTCTACACTCTCCCATTAGGTATATGGAGACAGGATTAAGATTCCCCCTGTCCAAAGCAGTCTTTTCTCCAAGCTGAACAAGCCCAGATCCCTCAGCCTCCTAACACAGGTCAGGTGCCCCAGACCCTGACCATTGTGGTGGCCCTCCGCTGAACTTGATCTGGTATGTTAATCTCCTCCTTGTACTGGAAAGCCCCAGACAGGAGACAGTACTCCAGCCACAGACTCACAAGCACAATATGAAGGGGAAGTATAATTTCCCTTGGTCTGCTGCCTTCTCTTTTACTCTTCTACAGCTTGGGGTGCAGTTGTGTGTCTTTGCTGCTGGAGCACATTGCTGCCAGGTCCCTTTCTGCCAAACTTCTTCCCAACTGGCTGGCACCACACTGTACAGTTGCATGCTGTTATGGTGTCCTGGGGGCAAAACTTTGCACTTGCTTTTGTTGAATTTCATGATAGTAGTGTCACAATGTTTCAAAGGGATCTCGACAACATGGAGAATAGCAGTCCTGCCCTTCAGTGTATGGACTGCTCCCTGGTTTGGTGTCATCCTGAACTTGAGGAGAGTTCATTCTATCTCCCATTGCAATAAAAGGTATTAAAGAATATCAGCTCCATTATGAACCCTTGAAGAATCAACTAGCAACCAACTGCCAGCTGAGCTCTTTACTGGTGGTCAAAACACTCTGAAACTTGCAGTCCAGACAATTTTCCCTCTACCTTACTGTCCAGTTATCCATTTCATGCTCCACTAGATCTGTTACAAGGCTACTATGGAGAGCCTTGTCAAAGGCTTTGCTGAAGTCATGGTAAACAACATCTGCTGCTCTCTCATAGTCCTCTAAGCCAGTTATCTCTTCATATAAGGCAATCAGATTGGTCAGGCATGATTCACCCCTAGTGACTCCATGTTGGCTCTTCTAGCCTACTGTTGAACTGGAAGTTAAAATCTGGAACAGATACTCTGTTTGCTGGAGGCCCATAACAGTTGCAGTACAAAGAGGCCCAGTACTGTTTAACATCTTCATTAATGACCTGGACAACAGATTGTATGCTCAACAAGTTTCCAGGTGATACAAAACTCAGAGGAATGGCTGATGTACCAGATGGTTGGGCTGCCATTCAAAGGGATGCTTGACAAGATGGAGAAATAGGCAAACAGAAATCTCACAGAGCTCAGTGAAGAGAAATCCAAAGTCTTGCACCTGGGAATGAATAACCCCACGCACCACTAATGGATGGGGGCTGACCGGCTAGAAGGCAGCTCTGCGAAGAAAAACCTGGGAACAACTTGTTGACCATGGGTCAGCAATATGCCCTTGTGGCAAAGAAGACCAACAACCCTTTGGGTTGCATTATGCAGTGTGCTGCAAACAGGTTGAGGGAGATGATTATTCACTTCTTCTCAACACTGGTGAGACCACACCTGGAGTGGTGTGTCCAGTTCTGGGCTCCCATGTACAAGAGAGAGACATGGAAATACTTAAGCAAGTCCAGCAAAGGGCCACAAAGACGGTTAAGGCCTTGGCACATCTGACCTGAGGAGAGACAGAGGTCTGTGATTGTTCAGTCTGGAGAAGAGAAGGATGAGGGGAATCTTACTGAGGTGTGTAAATTCCCTTCTGGGGAGGGGTAAAGATGATGCAGCCGGACTCTTACCAGTGGTCAGCACTGGCAGGACAAAAAAAGCAATGGACACAAAGTGAAATACTGAAAAATCCATCTAAACATAAGAAAAAGGTTTTTTTTTAATTTATTTTCTTTCTTTCTTTCTTTCTTTCTTTCTTTCTTTCTTTCTTTCTTTCTTTCTTTCTTTCTTTCTTTGTCTTTATTTCTCTCTTTCTTTCTTTCTCTCTTTCTCTCCCTTTATTTATTTATTTATTTATTTATTTATTTATTTATTTATTTATTTATTTATTTAGTGATGTTGATAAAACACTGCAAAAGGTTGCCCAGTGAGCCTGTGGAGTCTCTGTCTTTGGAAATACTCAAAACTGAAACACTCATGGTCTGGGAAACCTGCTCCAGCTTCTTTGTCTCTTTTGCTTTCCAAAAAGTGCCATATCCATGAAAGCAAGTTTGTAGGCCATGTTGGTTTTTGAGAATAAAGAAGAATTTTTCAAAGGATAGGTATGTGCAGTTTCTGTCATGGTGCTGTCCTCTAACAAATGACCTACCTGCATCTACAGTGTTTGACACTAATGTGGAAATCAGCCCTGGTACATCAATTAACTATTCATTGTACATAGCTCCTGGAAATAGAAAGGACAAAGTTGTTTAATAAATTGACAGTGAAATTTTACATGCTTTTCAACTGATTCAATATTTGAAATTATTTAAAAAAGAAAGGTCAAAATGTACTGTAATGGAGCTTAATATAAGACATTAGAAAATTTAAAAAAATCAAATATATTAATTTTGCAGTCTTCTAGGTAGAAATGGCAACTACAGTTCTACAGAATTCTTTAGAATTAGCTTTTCAAAGCAAAATTCATTACTTTTACACCTTAGAAAAAAACATTATATTATTTCCAGAACAGATTTGTTAAAGAAAATACTCTTACATGTATATACATATAAATATCTTTCTAAGTCTATCTTTTGTTCAGTACAGCACTTTTAGTTTGTAGATTGAAAGGCTATTAGATTTTTCTCCCTGAGTTCCTTTTCAAATGAAGCTTCTTTTCTGAGTTGGAGCAGTGCCATTCTTGCAAGAAAATCTGGTATTTTTTCCTCTCCTATTTGTTAGCATATTTTTTTCTGTTTTCACAATGAGTATAGTTATTACCCTCCTCAAAGATTATGTTCTTCTTCTGTTACTCTGGAAATATAGTTGTATATATATCTTCCATTTATGCATGAAACCGCGAAGTACAACACTTACTGTAGCCATGTGGACAGGGTATCATGGGCTGTGCATCACACCTATTAAACATCTTGACATATGCCCTGAAATTTTCTGTAACCCTGATTTTCTCCACAGACCTTCTGAAATTCCTCCCAGTGTTGTAATTCCAAAGCTGTTAACCGTATCAAGGGACTCTCTGACATCCTCCTAACTTATGCTTTTTCCTTCGTGTGTGATTTTGCCTGTGGCCACCAGTGTAAGAAGGTAATGTTAGGAAACACATAAGGGACTGTAACAGAAGGACTATGGAAGAGGAAAAAGTAGGGAACTGCATTTGGCTGAATTTAGGTGCAACCCAGAAAACTTCTCCGGTTGTTTCAGGAAGAACAGGAAATAAAGAACAAATAATATAAATCTTTGTAAAGTCTTGTAAAGCTATCAAAATAAATGAAGGAAAAAAAAAATGCACCTTGCCCCTTCCTTTCCTCTTTCCCCTTCCTATTTTTCTTAATTTGAATTAAGCTACTTTCTGAATTTTTGCTGTCAAGTTCCAACTACCATATGTGTCACTGGCCGAAAAAAACTGAGCAACTGATTCACAAAAGCATGAAACTGTTATCTTTAACTGACATAAGCAGTGTGAGCTTTTTGCTATGAAGGTCTCTAGGTGATCTTTGCAATCTAGTTTATGATTGTGACCTCTGAGAAAAAAATAAAATAATACCATTGTGTTCTCCTGAAATCATTGTCAGATTGAGCCTCTAAATAGTACTTTCAGCAAAGGATGGGAAGTTTATTTTCATAGTTTTATAACTGATTTCAAATCTAGATGCCTTATTCATGTAAAAATTAATAAGAGCTGGGCAACCAGGGACCTCAAAACCTTCAGAATTTATTAGCAAGTATCTTTTTTTTAACTTGAACTTTTAAACCAACGTACAAAAAAAGAATCTTACCAAAACAGGACATTACATTGCCAGTAGTCATGATATCATGATGGGTTTGAAGTAAACATGGGACAAATGTATAGGCATTGCTTATTGCGTATTTAAAGACTCTTGCTTTCTAATGTGATGACCATAGTGAGAAAACTTAGGTGGAATAAAATGGTCATTCAAACATTTATTCAGCTCAATGACAGCTACCATTTATATATTGTTTTTTCATTATCAACCTTGGCTGTCTAATTTTAGGTGATTTCTCTGCTACGATAAATCAGAAAGGTGTAGATGATGAAATCTAATATACCCAGTAAAATGAAGCAAGCGTTCCAAAAGTGAAAGCAAAGGATTACTATGTTTAAGGTGTTATGAATATGCTTTCAAATGGCCTGTGTTGCAAATAAATATGGAGTTTAGCTTCAGAAAGGGTACTGAAAAGGCAGTGTATATGAATAATCTGATACAGGCCATCTGAGAATGAGTAATTTGTTAAATATGAGTTTATTGAACAACCTTTAATTGATTATTCACATATCGTCAAAATGCTGTCATTTCTCTACTATGTTTTACAGTCCTGTGGTGTGGCCTTTTGCCACTGTCTGACAATGAATATTAGTGTTATGTTTTAGCATATAGATTATGATGTTTTGAATACTTTTCCAGGAAAATAAATATATAACATGTGCATCATTAATTTAACTAGTCCATTAAAACCTTTGGCATATTATCTAATTAATAAATTGCATTATGGATTTTGATCATGTACATTTGTCAAACATACTGTCTAGGAAGATACAGGTAATGTATTTGCATGGCCCATCTTTTAGCTTTAATTTCATGAATAAATCTTACTGCACAGTGCTCCAGATTGATCTGTGCTAGAAAGTGAAGTACACACAGGTTCTTATGTCTGTCATAATGGTGAAGATAGACTCTTCAGGAGGAAATCTGAGGAGATGGATCTGCTTGACTACCCCATTGTACATATTTTTGCTTTTAAAATACTAAGACTAAACAGATTCCTTTACAAACTATGTAATTTTTTTTTCAAACCTGTGAAGGACTTAAGTGAAGAAAAATGAGATGAAGCATGCTATCAGACTAACTTTAGGTCAACATAAAAAATCCATTACATTCAGTGCTTCTCTGTAGTATGGTTTATAATTGTTCTCAATACACAGTGAACATCAAATTATTTTGTGACTCA
Source organism: Morus bassanus (assembly GCA_031468815.1). NCBI lineage: Eukaryota > Metazoa > Chordata > Aves > Suliformes > Sulidae > Morus > Morus bassanus. The sequence continues at coordinate 92,337,485 of CM062569.1, forward strand.
AGCATCTTGATAATGAAAGATGCTGTGACACTGGTGATTCTATGAGCTTTCTTCAGGAAGTGACAGCAGATTCTCAGTCCTATTGTCAGTAGACCTTAGTAACACTACAGAAAAATATGGGTCTCTTACTGAAAACTTGGCAATGAAGTTAAAGCTTGATGGACTTATATAACCTTTGCATATGATAGCTTTGGTCAGGTAGAAATCTCATAATCCAAAGATTAAACTATTTTGGTTACTGTTAGGAACCTTCAAAGGATAACTAATCTTAGGTCCAGAGTAGAAGCAGTAAAGTCTATGCAGATGAAATTGTGCGGCTACCTCAATATATTTCAATCAAAGTTTTAGAAAAGCACATAAATAATGTAGTTGAATGCTTGATCTTGACAAGTGGTGAAATCCTGTAACTCTTACATATATTACTGAACATGGCTGTCATTCTCGGATCGCTCATCTTCTACTGTTTTTTAGGAGGTTGTGGTAAAATGCATGCCAGTTTCAGGATGCCAAGTCCCATTTTTTCTGGGGTTCTTGACAGATGTAGTGGTAAGAAAAGGCAGAAAAACATCATATTTTAGGAGACCTTCTTTACACATATAGAAAACTGATTTGCTGCAATACAGTTTCAACAGATAACCAGTGCTAGCTGTCGTGTATGGCAGACATAGATTTGCCGTGATGTGTTTTCCTTGGGAATGCAGTTTATGAGAAATCATAGTGTCTTTGAATAATGCAATTTTTTTCCAGATAGCACACCCACTCATAAAAATAAATGCTGAGTTTTGGTTTGTATAAATATTGCTGCATACACCAGATCTTATGATAAAACCACTTCATATTACAGTGTTTTGTAAAAATGTTTTGATTTGAAAATAACAGAAAGATTCTGGTTTCAAATCCAGGTATTCTCATGTGTCAAATCATGTAACACTTTTTTCTTTGCTTGTCTTGTCTTGCAAAATTACCTGTATTAACCTACCATGAATAAAGCAGCAAAAAGGGGAAAATTTGCCAAGAGAGAGGTAGCATTTTTAATAGTGTTATAAAACATACAATAACATATAGCAATATATGCTGTAGCATATAATGTATCATTGTTGCCAACTTCTTGGAATGTAAATTAGTATCTTTATTTTATTCTAATTATTCCAATGTCTTAAAATCACTTTATATTATACGTATTCATTCTCATAGATGTGAATCAAACACTGACTCTTTCCAATGTGAATGAGCACATCCAAATAAATTTCCTAGTCTATTAAGGCTGCTGAAACAGCAAAAAAGAACTTGGGTATCATATTGTTTGCTTCTAGCTTTGGTGGCTACTCACTGCGTGACCCTAAGTCGTTCCTGTAATGCATAGAAATCTCTGATCTGCAACATTGGTAGAACATTCATCAAACTCATAATTCGTTAGAGTGTTACGTGGCTTTTGTTATCTTGTTAATAATTATAGAAGATTTGGGGTTTTTTTCTCATAAAAGGATGCTGTAAGTGAAAGTTTTCTCTCTCTTAATTGTTTTAGCTTTATATTTTTTGGCCTTTTCAAAAATTTGTTATATAATTTGGGTTGTAACTTAAGTGTAATTATGATCATTTGAATGCCAGTGTGACTAACTGTTTGAGTAATGAATTAAGGGTGTGCATTCAATAATTGAACTTACATGGTATAATGGGGCTTAATTAACATTGATATATTGATATAATGCTTTACAACACTCTGAGGATGTGCAAGTATTAAGTAATTAATCCTCTCAATATGCAGGTTAGTGAGGTTAGTATGGTAATGTTTATTCTGCAGATGGGTAGAGTAAGGAAAGAGAGAAGTATGGAGTGAAAGAATTTGCCCACGGAGCATGTGGTTTCTGAAACGATACCTGAATTACATGTAAACTGTTCAGACCACCATTTCTTTGAACACATTTATCTTTTGTGCTCTGTTCATGACACATTTCAGCTTCCTGCACTTATTTGTTCTGCTCTAAAGGAAATTAAACAATTTTAATTTGTACTACTTCAGTGAAAGGAATTGCATGCCACTAATAACTTTCAAATGAGATTGAGAACAAAAACAATTCCATTTTCCTCCTCCCCAACATACAGTTTTGCTTTTCCTATGTGGAAGAGTATCATCTTTAAACTTATAAGTACTTAAGAACATCTCTTCCAAGTAACTAATGCTTAATCATGTTAGTAACTTGCTGCAATAAAAAAGACAATAAGTATGTCCATTCATATCAGCCCAATGTCACTGCTTAGTCATCTTTTCCTTCATATTTTCTATTTCTGTTAACAAAGATTGATGTAATCTATTTTCTAGACCCTGGAGTAATTCTAAAATAAGCAGAAAGTCAAACTTTTAAAAATATACTTTAGACTTTAATTTACTATCAGAGACCAGTTAATTATTACATTATTTTAAATTTCTATTCTGTCAACTAAAATGAAAACTGTACATAAAGTGCCTTCTACTGCCTAGATCCATAATACTGTTGTATGAATATTTTTGCAGTATTTACAAAAAAGAACTAAATAAAATTTTATTTTACTTCATTCAGAATTTTGGGAGAAACAGCAAGGTTTATAGGATATTTTGTTTGAAAATAGATCTGTAAAAAACTTCACTGAAGGACTGTTAAACCAACAACTGAGTTTAAATTAGCTTTGAAAGTGATGATGTCTGTTATAAACTGAAATAATTTGTAAAAGTATATTCCATAGCCTAATTTCACCTTATTTGTATAAGGAATACTGTTTTAAAGATAATAATAAAACCAGTTATTTAATTACAATGGTTTGACAATTTATTACTTCATTCTGCAGATTTTAACTGTGGTATTTTTCCTTCTTTCTTTTGACAGTATTACCTAGCCATACTTGTGGCAACCCAGGAGAAATACCTAAAGGAGTACTTCATGGAACAAGATTCAACATTGGAGATAAAATCCGATATAGCTGTATCTCTGGTTACATCCTAGAAGGCCATGCCATGTTGACATGTATTGTGAGTCCTGGAAATGGTGCATCATGGGACTTTCCAGTTCCTTTTTGCAGAGGTAAAAAATAAAGACATGAAATATCTTTAAAATATTAAGACAATATTAAAACAGCAGATTAAATAAATTTATTTTGAGGGGTTTTTTACTTTCTAGATGTAAAAGTACTAATATATTGTCTAAAAAGCTACATCATTTAAAACTGTAATCACAACTGAGAAGCAATGACTATCCAGAGTTACATTGAGGTAGATGTTACCAACTGATCTTTTTTCCTTTTCATTTGCATGGAGGGTAGCGATAGCAATTTGACAGCAAGACCTGGCAAATGCTTTTGCAAGTTTCTGCTTTTGGAAACTTTCTGACAGGAAGGGGAAGCTTGAATTCTTCAACCATATAATCTTTGAAGGGGACCTCTGGTAGTCTAATCCCTTTGAGTCCAACTCATGCTCAAAGCATGGATAACTTCAAAGTTAGGTCAGGTTGCTCAGGGCTTTGCCCAGTTGAAATTTTAATATCTCCATGGATGGAGATATTAAAGCCTCTCTGGAAACCTGTTCTAGTGGCTAGTTGCCCTCATTCTCATGTCCAAATTGAATTATCTTTTTACAGATTATGTCAATTTCGTCTTCTCCTATTGTGGACCTATGAAAAGATTCTGGCTCCATCTTTCCTAAACTAAACGGTGCAGTCATTAGTTAGATTTTCTCATAGCCTCCTCTTGTCCAGCCTGAAAAATCCATTTCCTTCATTCTCTAGTCTCATACATCATGTTCTTCAGCATCTTAACCATTTTAGTTGCCTTTCTCTGGACTTGTTCTAGTCTGTCAATGTCAGTGTCTCTTTTGTACTGGGGGACCCTAGGGTGGACACAGCATTCCAGATGGGGCCTCCTGACTGTCAAGTAGATGAAATCTCTTTACCTCTCTCTCTTTAGCTGTTGGCTGTGTTCTTGCTCCCAATGCAACCCAATATGAGGTAAGCCTTCAATGCTGCAAAAGTGCACCACTGACTCAGCTTGTCTTTCACCAGGACCTCAGGTCATTTTGTCAGAGCTACCACCTAGCAAATATTTTCTGCATGGTATGATCCTGTTCCAGGTATAGGAGTTTGCATTTCTGTTTTTGAACTTCATGAGATTCCTGTCATTCTTCCAGCTTATCAAAGCCTGTCTGAATGGCAGTCCTGCCCTTTAGGGTGCCACATGCAAACCTTGTCAGGGTGCATTCAATACCATTCTCCAGAGTTGTGGTGAAGTTATTATATAAATTCAGCTGCATTTGAATCCCTGATGAATGCTGCAAGTCACTGACCACTAGCCTGACTTTAAACAATTGGCCTCTGCTGTCTGAGCCTGATGGTCCAGACAGTTTTTCTTTCACATAGTAGTCCACCCATCCAGTCCATATGCCCTCAATTTGACTACAAGGATATAGTGGGGAACTGTGTTATGAAAACTTTGTTAATGTCAAGCTAAATTCTTTCATCAAAGAAAGCAGTCAGGTAACATTGAAAAAAGCTGGCTGTTCCTGTTCACCTTTTTGTCCTTTGTGTGCTTGGGAATGGTTTTCATAAACACTTCCACCGTAATTTTCTGGAGGTCTGAGGTGAGCTTGACAGATACACAGTTCCTAGGATCCTTGCTTTTTTTGAAAATGAGAAATGAAATATTGTCTTTTTTCCAGTCATTGGGAATCACACTTGATTGTCACAAGCTTTCAAAGATGATACAGAGCAGCCTTACATTGTGGCACACCAAGAACCTTTAGGTGCATACTTCTATAGTTCCTTGTATTGTTTCTCCTGTGCTGTGACTACTAGTTTTGTTCACAAAACTCAATTTTATTGAGAATTGGGAGGCCTGAGGGCAGCCTTTGCTAATGAAGAGGGAAGCAAAGGGCTCATTGTGTGCCCCAGCCTTTTCCATGTCTTCATCACAAGGTCACTTACCCCACTGAGCAGCAGGCTACCATGTCCTTCATGTTCCTTTTGTTGTTGATATACCTACAGAATTGTTTCTAGAATGACTGCTCTTCACATTCCTCACCAGTTTCATTCCATGTGAGCTCTAGCCTTCCTCCTTCTATCCCTGCGTTCCTGAGTAACATTTCTATATTGCAGACTGTCCCTGCTTTCACATTTTGCACAGTTTTGGGTTTGTTTGTTTTTTTTTTTTTTTTTTTGTTTTTTTTTTTTGTTTTTTTTTTTTTGTTTTGTTTTGTTTTGGTTTGGTTTGGTTTTTTTGTTGTTGTTGTTGTTTGTTTGTTTGTTTGGGTTTTGGGTTTTTTTTTTTTTGTATTTCAGTTAAAACACCTCAGTCAGGAATTTCCTCTTCAGCCCCAGCAGCTTCCTGCTATGCCTCCTCATTTATGCACATAAATAGATACATCATTCTTGAGCTTTGAAGAAGCTGCCCTTGAAGTCAAACAAGCTCTCCTGGTCCCCTTATCCTTTCAGACAGCCCATGAGAGCCTGTCTACCACTTCACAAATAAGTTGAAATCTGCTCTGCTGAAGTCCAAGGAATTTATCCTACTACTTGCCTTCCTCACTTCCCTCAGGATCCTTGGCTCACAGTTATTGTAACCACAGCTTCTGTTGAATATCATTTATTTGAATGGTTCTTTGCTCTTACGCCTAGTTGGCCTGTCCAGTGTCTGCATTAAAAAAATTCTTCCCAGCGATCTCAGAAATCTAGTGGACTGCTTGACCTCTGCTATGCTGCCATCCACACAGGTGTTAGGGTGGTTAACGTCTCCCATGAGAACCAGAGCCTGTGGCTGGGAAACTTCTAGATGTTTCAAGGTTTTGACCACTTCTTGATCGGTGGTCTGTAACAGATATTCACCATAATGACCTCCCTCTTGGATTCCCCATCTCATTCTTGCCCGCAGGAGCTCAATGAGCTTGTTGCCTGTTGTGCAACAGAGCTCTGTTCATTCAAAATCCTACTTTGTGTAGGATGCAGTGTTTCCTTTTCTTCCCACTTTTTCTAAGAGCCTGTGTCTATCCATTGCAGCCCTCCAGTCAGGTGAGCCATCCCACTAAGTCTCTGTAATATCAATGAAACCACAGTTCTGTGACTGTACATGCACTTCCACTTTGTCCAGTTTGCTTCCCATGCAGTACATTTTTGTGCACAGACACTTCAACTGGGCTTCCAGTCATTTTGCTTTCTGAGGGGGAGGGAAAGAAACATTCATTGTCCTCAGTAGGTCAGCAAACCTGTTGCCCTGTTCAGCAGATCCCATGTCTCCCCTGCTGCCCTCATTCCTTGAAGAGGATCCTGTGGTCAAAGAAGTCAAAGCCCTGTTGCCTAGAACCAGCTGCTTAGTCAAATGTTGTTCTGCAGGCAACTGATGCTCCTGCCTGTGCTTTTCCCCTTGCATTAAGGAGAACCCCTCTGGTCTCCTGTGCTTTTCACCCTAATCCAAAGCCCTGTGGACACCCTTTACTGCTCAAGTTTTCCCTTGGCAGTATTATTGGTACACATGTGGATGAGCAACAAAAGGTAGTTGTTGTTTTCTGTACTAATTTGTAAAGGTTTCTTGTGACTGGAGGGTCTTATAATGTAATTCCTTACAGCAAAGAAATATTTTATAAATTTCTGTGTTCCAAAACAAATACAAGAGCCAATAATCAGAAAACCAACAGAAACTTGGGTCATGTCTGTTGTTTGTACTTTATTTCAATCAGTACACAACAAAGATTTCTTCTACTTGTGCTTCAAAAACAGGAAGAAACCAAAAGTTTTCTAACCTTTCGCTCGTCTGATCTTAGATGTTTTTTTTGTCCTTCTGATAAGAAAAAATAAACAGGTTTCAGAAAAATATACAGGTCATAAGTTCATGGTCTCATCAGTGTCTACTAAGTATTTGTTCCATTTCTGCAGATACTGCCCCTTTTGGCAGTGTTCGCTGCATACAAATATCTCTAACAGGACCGAAATTTTGTTCGTCATTTGTAACTCTGTGAATTTAGCCTATAAATAAAAACTCAAGTGGGATCCTAAATCCTGTGTAGAACTTATATGAAATCCAAAGAATTCTGTGTACCTTCTGTCAAGAAATGAGAACCATAAAAGAAAAGTTATTTAACAGTTAATGATTTATGTGAGCTGAGCCATTGCCTCAGTGGATTTTTAGAGTTCATTTGGAATGTGGATTTGATGAGGGATTTTAGACATTCCTTATTTTATTTCATTTTATCAGTCTGGAACATATGCCATGAGGTAGCCCTTTCCATTCACTATGTCTTCAGGCACGAATGTGCCCCTATTGTTTCTCTAAGAACCTTGGTCTTTTCCATGAAAACACCTTTTGTTACAGTTTTGTTTCCAGATGGTATTCTTCTTTCTTGTCATCGTAAACTAATTTTGTGTCATCCATGCAAGATAATATAGCAGAGTTAAGTAAACCTACATGGTTTATATCATAAAAGATCATAATAACCTTGTTCTCCGCAGTATGTTTCCCTAGCTTTGTTGATGCTGGCAAATTACTATTTTCTGCAATTTTGTTGCTTAATATTTTCAGAAGCATTAAGAAGCTGGTGTCCAGTAATTTATACATTGTCTAACTGTACAAATGCTGTTTCTGCTAGAAAAAGTCCTAGTGAATTACTAAGCCTCCAGGAAGATGTAGACAGCATTGATTCTTGTACCTGCCATTTTGTTTCTCTGGCTGTTACTCAGTTTCAGAGGTTCCCTCTTTAATGTATAGCCATGCAAAGGGTGGTGGGGCTGAACTATACTGCAGATTCATTGATGGCTTAGAATGAACTCTAAATGGGAAACAAAGGTGCAGTCAATAGCAGGAAGTTTAGATAATTTGACTGCCAAGACATTCGTTTTATCTTCTTTTTTTCCCTGTTATCTGTCAATAAACTATGATTTTTTCATGTGTGAAAATATAGCAACTTACAAACTGAAAAAGATAGAAAACAGTTTGCCCAAAATAGAAAGTAGTCCCCAAAGAAATGTTCAAAGGCAAATTCTGAAAAGATGAGGTAATTATTGAAACTTAGTCCTGTTTTTCCATATGGTAAGTAAGAGTAGCCATGGACTTTTCTGCTGTTAGAAGCTAACCAAGAAGTTTGCCATGAGTTTCTGCAAAAAATTATATAGGTGGCTTACAAAAATTGACAGGGAGAATCAATGGCCCACCTAAATTCTGTTCTTCTAGTTTTTGTCTGGAGAATTAAAAAGGTCTTTGTTGTCTCAATCTTGGCCACCATAATAGCGTCAGCCAAAAGTTTTGCCTTTATCCTGAGATTGAAATACTGTGCAGTACAAGTCTGAAATGTTTTGAAAGTTAATTTCATTCTCTGCAGTAACTCCACTAATAGCTGATTTATGATATGTGACTACTTCTAAATGAACTTTATATAATTAGGTTCTCAATTCTCAGTAATTTTGAGAATCCCTAGTTGATTATAGTTGCAGGAGTCTAGATTTTTATGAAGCTAACATTAGGAATACAAATTGGATTAGTGATATTACAATGATAAGCTTTTTCTCACAATGAAAATAACTGTGAGAAGAAGAACATATAATATGTTATCATTAAAAAGACACCAAATTATTGTAGGGAAAATAAAGAAAAAATAAAGAAGACAAACCAGTAAAAGAAATCGTATGTCAGAAGGGTCTGAAATAATCAAGTAATAATTAATTAGGTTCCAGATTTAAGAAATGGTATTGGAGAAATACTTTGGTGAAGAATATATAATCAAGAAGGTATTCTTAGAATAGATAAAGGAAGAAAGGAAGAAGAGTTTATGATTCGCTATGTTTTTGGTGTTATCCATACTTTCTGAGGTAGCAAGTAATTCTCTGATGAAATTTCTTCTCAGCTTCTGAGATTCAGACAAATATGATTTTATAAGTTTAAGGGGGAGAAAAAGATGTCCTGATCCTATAAGTTATCCATGTTTATAAAAATAAACAGAAAAAATAAAGGGAAAGAAAAAGAAAATTTCCCAACAATTCTGCTTATTGGTATTGTATTACATGATTAAGTGAAAATATTTCTCAAATCTAATTTTTAGAGTGACAAGGCAGATTCCTGCCTGAGCAATTTTGTTCACTTTCAGAAAAATCTGAATTGGTGCAATGTTTACATTGAGACGAAATTTGAGTGAAACTCATCATGACTGGTCAAATAACAAGTCAGAAAATTGTTTCAGGAAAAGCAGATAGGATATACTGTATAATTTCTTACACAGTAGTGCTGGACTGACTACATCACACCCAGTGGAGATATGGACACAGATACAAGTATTCTTTCTTATATGTGTGTGTGTGTTTATGTATATAAGTATATATATATTTACACATACATATATTTATGTTTATATATTCTTGTTCTAACATGTATCAGTAGGTATGCAGGAACCCGATAAAAAAATGAAGAGATGCCAGGTCAAAGCCGGATCTGTGCAGTAAGGTGTCCGGAAGGCAGGAACAAGAAGTGAAAAATGAGATGAACAGTACAATGAAAACATAGTGAAGGTACCCAGAATGATATAGTAAAGTCAAAGAATGAAAAAGAGGACTTCAGTCTAACCATTAGGAACATCAGCAAAATTAATGCCAGAGGAAGATACAATGATTTACTAAAAATGAAAAACAAACCTCAGGGGCAGTCATAAAGAGATGAAGGATTCCATAACTGCATGCAAAATTCTGGGAATAACTGGATTAACTTTCTGAATTATTAAAAAATGTATTTGAAATCTTCAACAGTCATTAATTTGCCCTTAAAAAATTCAACCTTTTCTGTTTTTACTTCAATATTAGGGCTTTACTATTAATTTGTTGTAGACTGTTATTTTAAGAGATCATTATCAGTGTTAAAATAAGAATATATTCTCAAGTGAAGGATTATCATATCACTGGAAAACAGTTTAGGATACTTAACTCAAAAAGAAGAGGGTCTTTACAAGATATCCAGAAGACCAAAATTTTATTTCTGTGGGGGAGAGAATATGAGATTACAGACTGTTGATTAATTTTTGAAATTCTTATTCTAGCTATCCTCTCTTAAGACCAAGTTTTTGCATTGGAAAAGGTGGCAGAGTTGGGGATTTGATTTTAAGTTTGCTCAGGCATGTACTACCAGTTAATTTCTAAACTTTTCTGCCAGGTTAGCAAATATTTTGTCCATCACTATTTCTGTCTTATTTGAAATGTATAACTTCGTTGACTAATAGATTAGATTTCCTTTCCAGAGTGGATGGAGAGGGAATAGGTCTTTGTAATATAACAAACTGGTATGATAGAATAAATAAGAATTGTAAAAGGCTATGAAATTAAGCACAGTGTTTAAAAAGGAAAAACAGACCAGTCTCAAGCCCCAGGAAGTGCAAGACTACCAGACTGAGTCCAGTATTGTCAGGGCCAATAACTACAGGACAACCCCACTAGACACTGGGGTCTGCTTAGATCAACCTCACTGAAAATTCAAAGCTAAAATATTCGAAGTAGTGCTACAGCTGCAATGGATGCCCACAGGTGCCTAAACAAATTGCAACAATTTCTGTGTTTCTATTTTGTACATACTGTTAACTTGAAGTGAGAAATCTGACTTTTTAATATAAGTAAAATAGACACTATTTTCCTAAACCACAATAATTTCTGAAATTTTAACAAAATAAATCCCATTCTACTTAGAGAGCAATCCAAATTATTTTGAAGTGTCCTTTGAAAACCCTGGAGAGAGAAAAAAAAATTCATCTTAGATGCATGGTCTAATGAGTTTTTAATTTATGTGAAGTTGATCAACAGCCAAAGGAGAAGTTGAGAAAGGGAGGCAAACTGATTAGAGCACTTATCTGGGATGCAGTACATCTGGATTCAAATGATGATAGAAGAAAAAACAAACAACCTTCTGACAAGTTTTTATTTTTTAAAAAACACAAAAGTAACACAGGTGTTGACTTTTACCTATTTAAAATAAAGTCTATAAAAAACTAAAATATTAAAGAAGATTAGCAAGTAGGGGTGAATATTTTGATGGTTAAAGAGCTGGCTGCCAGTTGGAACTAGATTAGACCAATGAGTTGTCTGATGAATGTGTAATGCTACACCATTGTAACACTTAGCAATGTTTTTGGTCTTTATGAATCTGGAAGTTTAGCAGATTGACAGTTGGCATTGACACACTAAAATTTATTTTTAAACTTGGCATTGATATATTATGGCTTGTTTTTAGGTTTTTATCAGTAAGACATTCTAAAGTGGTAATTTTAAAGGCCTAATTCAAAAAGTCATTTAACTAACTCATCATATTAACCATTTCCAAAATATCCAAAGCATATATCTGTGAAAGTAGTCATTCATGATTATTTCATAGATGTGTTTTCTGTACTGAAGAATTTTATTAAACAAAGTGCAATTATCTACTTTTTCACAAATGAACTACAGAGAAATGCCACTTAATAAAAAACTGAATAAATCATAGAATATCTCAAGTTGGAAGGGACCCATAAGGATCATCGAGTCCAACTCTCTGCTCCTCGCAGGACTGCCTAAAACTAAACCATATGACTAAGAGAGTCATCCAGATGCTCCTTGAACTCTGACAGGCTTGATGCCATGACCACTTCCCTGGGGAGCCTGTTCCAGTGACTGACAACCCTCTTAGTGAATAACCTTTTCCTAATGTCCAGTCTGAACTTCCCCTGACATGGCTTCATTCCATTTCCTCATGTCCTGTTGCTGGTAACCAGAGGGAGGAGATCAGCACCTCCCCCTCTGCTTCCCCCCTTGAGGAAGTTGTAGACTGTGATGAGGTCACCCCTCAGCCTTCTCTTCTCCAAGCTGAACAAAACAAGTGACCGCAGCTGCCTCTCTCAAGTCTTTCCCTCAACACCTTTCACCATCTTGGTCACCCTCCTCTGGACAAACTCTAATGGTTTGATGTCCTTGTTATATTGAGGCACCCAAAACTGCACATAGTATTTGAGGTGGGGCTGCACCAGTGTGGTGTTGCGTGGGACAATCACCTCCCTCGACCTAGGAGGCTAGCTATGTTGTGCTTGATGCACCCCAGGACACAGTTGGCACTTTTGGCTGCCAGGGCACACTGTTGACTCATATTTAACTCGCCATCCACCCAAACCCCCAGATCTCTCTCCATGGGGCTGGTCTCCAACTTCAATAAACTGTTTCAGTGATGTTTTTAATAAGGCATGGTAAATAATGTATGCCCATGGTTCATTCAGAACCCTCTAAAACTGCAATTTTCTTTAATTGATAAAACTTACAAAATGTGACTCAAAATGGCAATGTCATTTGATGACATTTGATTTATAAAATATCACTCGAGTTTTTAATTGCATCTATTCTGTTGCTAGTAATAAAGAGGTAAGGCAATGACTACGAATGATATAACAAGAAAAAACTTTCCTTTATTACTATGACTTTTGTACTTTAAGTCACAGCTATGTTTTATCAGTTATGTTACAATAGCAATGTAGTAAAACAATCTTTCAAATGAGGACCTTTCAGTATAAATTAAATTTAAATAACCAATTCTGATCATTTAAATTCAGATTCTAAATTAATTTTGAAAGGTTATATGGGGTTTAAATGTTTGGGTTTTTTTTTTTTTTGTTATGCAATAAATATTTTTCACTTGCATAAACATTTTATTAGTTTTTGTATGAAAAAGGCATATAGAATACAGAACATTGTACACTGGAAGGCATTTCTGTGGGAAGGAGAGGACAGTCCAGTAAAAATGACTCGAATGTTTAAATGATATATAAACCAATTTAAATAAGGAAATTTTTTATTATACTGTTTCTGTTCTTACCCCATCCTTGGATATCTGCTTAGCAGGGCTTGCATCTCACTTGTAGCAAGATCTCATTTATGCAAAACGCAGCTTACAAAATTGTCAGATTGTTATTTTTGGTGAAATACCTCTTTCTAGTTTGAAGAGAAATGTAAGATTTTTCATTGACTACTCTCGTTCCTCAGTGATTCTTTTGATTTTAACAAACATTAACCTGATGGAAATGTTTATCTGTTTAATCTAAGCTGCACATCTATACAGTATATATGTTTTTTGTCAAGTGGTGCCAGCCATATGTGCCTGTGTGTGTACTTTATATAAGATGCATATCCTCTAAATTCAGAGCACTTAATTCCTGACTATTGAGAGATCCAAATGTTTGTAGCTTTATACTTCAAGTAGTCATTTATGCTGATACAAACAGCACTTTGTGCAGTTGTTTACAACTTGAAAATAACCATGAGTGTTTGAAATTAATTACTTGCACATTTTAAAATGCAATTTGTTAATCACTTAGAGTTTGAATTCATGAAGCCTGAGGCACTATCTGCTATAAAATTACTCCAAGCACAGTGATACATTAAGATTCCTAAGCATTGTTCTAGCTCTCTCAGAAGTATAACATAAAGAAGGCCATGGCCAAGAAGGATGATCAGTCCAAGGAGGCCAACTAGCTCTGGAGCCAGCTGGTGAAACACAGTGTTATGTCCAGACAGTTTATATCTCCTACCCTCTGAGCAGTGTGGTCACATCCTGCCCTCCTGTGCTCATTCTTAGGCAATTTATTACATTTAAGCATTCAACAGTCTGGTTGCTTTAGCCTGGGTGCCACCTATGATGAAGGAAGTCCCCAAACCACAGACTCCTGGAATATGGGAAATATATCAGAGGAAAGATCATTCTGTGCAGCTGCTTTTGTTGTGGTCTTTCCCTAGCACATCTACATCTGTCGGGGGGAAAATACTGACTCTCTGGTCTAAGTTAGTTTCTGTGGTCTGCCCTGACTGATGTTCCCATTCCATTTCTAACTTGGTTCTTGCAAACCTCTTAGAAATGGTGTTATGAATAGATTAAAAAGCTGTGCATCCCTCTGGGCAGATATCTGTAGTAGCCTGAGTTCCTTTGGCTTTCATTGGTAATGCACAGCATATAAATTTAGATTTTTGCATGTGATTGCCAGAAATAATCAACTACATAAGCCTTGCTTGTCAGCTGTAGAATTCAGAGTTTTAGAGCTCAAAGCTTATTCAAGAGCTCTGCAGCAGAAACACTGACTAGCATTGTAATTACCACTAGCATGTTACTTAATGTCAGTATAAACGCAGTGGGAGATGGTGTCATTGAGAACATTGTCATAACAAAATTTTAGAGCAGCTGCTAGTACCAAGGAGTTAATGGCTGACTTAGGATTTTGCACATCTTGCTGGTTACCCTAGATGGGAAAAGCCTATGTGCTTTCAAGAATATAGGTAGAACCTGTATACATTATTAGCCGGAACTTATACTTTTACATCTTGATTCTTTAACAAAAAAAAATCCACACTGTTATGACAAAATGTGAACAAGTAGAAAGCCTGAAAAAAGAGAGGATGGAAATCATCAGGTTTTGGTTTCTGATGATTCATTCAAACTCTGATACTGATGATGACCGCAGTGGAAATCAACAACTCAGTTTCTGTACTGAAGTATTGGCACAGGATGTATCAAGTTAATTTGTTTTTCTTTGCTGGGCTAGATGATGATCTGAAATGAAGTGCTTGAAAGCTTTAAGGTTTAAAAATAAAAGGAAAAAAAAGGATCATTCTAGATATTATTGGATATTGACTCTCCTTTCTGATTTATTATAGATTTAGAATAGTTTTTTAAATTATTGTAACCTTTGCATGTATTTCGCACCGGGAACTTTGACTCTGATCCTTGGCTTTATCCGTGAGTTCTTTAATTTTCCTGTCCTTTCCCCTTTCATCCCTCAGAGGCACAATGGTCCTTTCAATATGCACTGTATAAAAAGCCAGGAATTGAGGGAGGAATCACAGAAATGGCCCAATTTCACCAACAAAAAGAAATCTTTCAGGAGTGTAGATCTATTGTACCACTAAATCTCCTTCATTTAAAAAAGAAGAACACATAAATATCAGGGTCCAGAAAGTAAGATATGAAATTTATCAAAAATAACTGCCCTTCTCTGAGAAATTTGTGTGCCAAGAAGTCATGAAACTCATTAAGGTTTTGCTAGCCAAGGTTATGTTACATTTCTTTATGACAAAATTTACTTTGCGTGTAGAAGAGTAAAGATAACTACCTGTTCAAATCTCTTCAGCAGCTTTCTCTCCTCTTTTTAGTCAAATTAATGGTCCATGAAATACTTAATTGCTAAAGAAATGATTTTGTTTCTGCCTTTCTCCCAATTCTTCCTTTTATTTCAGTCCCTTATTAGCTATTTATCTTCTCTTAATAGTCTCCTTTTTTTTAACGTCCAGCCCCAGTATTCCTCTTCCTTTGATTCGAATGAATCCTTCTTCCTTCAAACCTTCCTTTAAAACTCACTTTTACTGACAGGCTTTCAAGTGTGATTGAGAAGAGCAGCTCTGCTCCTACCCCTCTCTCTTGTCCTAATTAGGTATTCAGTTATTATCTTAATTAGACTGTAAGTTCCTTGTGTCATGCACCTTGCCAAGTTATTTGTTTTTAGATCTCCACATGCACTTATAGTATGCAAATAATACCTAGTGATAATAACAGTAAGTAAAGATGGTAAAACAGATAAAATCAAAATGCTTCTCTTCTGATCATTCACCTATGCAGAAATATTTTTAATTATTATTGCTGTAGTTTCATAGCCACATTATTACACACCAAAAGCCACTTGATGAATTTTTAATTTTTTATTCCAATGAAATGTATGGATGACATGTTGGTTTTTTGTTTTTAATTATATGTTTTCATACCCAACACTAATAATAATCAGCATATCTTTAAAACTTTCAGTGAAGCCTTATGGGGCAAGGAAGAGTACAAGTCTGCCTAATCCTTTGGCAACATATTAAATGACATTCCAGGCTTAGCAGGAAATTCCTATGCTCTGTATTTTTTAAGATTTGCTCAATAACCTTTAAAAATATATGTTATTAACTGATGTTGTGTGAACCTTGGAAGGTCCATCTGGCAACAAAACCTTCTGAATTTATTTGCCATCTGTAAACATCCTGATTCAGAACAAAAAACTCGAGAATGTTTAATATGATTTTATTAATGCTTCCTAGTTTAGGACAGCATTTAAATATATAAGAATATTTTTTCTGCAGTTTTTTATAGTTATAAGAAATAAGAGAGATCTTTAGAAAAAAAAAATCAGTATTTTAAAATTTATATCACAGAGATACTAACTGTATTTCTATGATTCTCTGCCCAGTTCTTTCTTAGGCGGCTTCTGTGGACACTTTCTTAGAGCCAAAGTACAGGTTCTCCAAATAAGCTTGTACTAGGTGTCTCTGCTAACCTTATCCTTGTTCAGCCTGGCACTAAATTGTCACCAACAAGGAGAAAAAGTCAAGAAATGCAAACCAAAGACCTCTGCAGCTTAAAGGCCGGAAAATGTTCTGCTCCTTTCACCTGGATAGTATTTTGTTGATCTGTGTGCATGTATTTGTGGGTACTCTACACATGGAAGGGAAGAGCTGGGTTTGCTATGGCAGAAGCAAGGATGATGCTTCACTTGTTTAAAGTGCAGCTCCACTAGTAATTGATATTCTGTTCATCAGCTGAAGGAGCTTGTGGAGGGACATTACGTGGGACAAGCGGAACTATTTCAAGTCCTCACTTCCCTTCCGAGTATGAAAATAATGCTGATTGCACCTGGACCATATTGGCTGAACCAGGAGATACCATTGCTTTGGTCTTTACTGACTTCCAGTTGGAGGAAGGATATGACTTCTTAGAGATCAGTGGAACAGAAGCACCATCAATATGGTAAGTCAGAGATCTTGTAAAGATCTCAGTTTCTGTTTTGCTTTTTTAGTGAGTATTTTGAAAATACATTAAAGGATATTTGAGATATTTAAGATATTTTCTACCTTTTAGTAATGAACATTTTGTTATGCATTTTCCTTTGGTCCCTTTCACCCTCCAGAATTGGGAAAAAAAAAAAAAAAGTAGTTTGCTTCTGCTTCTTTCCAAATCTTGATCCTTCCTCTTATTTTCCTCCATCTTTGAGAGTTATATTTGTAAGGCATTGTAGCAGTGAGCATTTATTGATGTTACGTATTTGAACTTGGTATGAGAACATTTTCTGATATTGTGTCTTGAATGGCTTATTATGCTATTGTACTCCAACAATGTACTCCAGCGAAATTTGGCCTCACAATAAAACAGGAATATATAGAGAGCAAATAGATGCTATCTTATTCTAAACAGACTATAATTCAGTCTTACTACATGTACTCATAATACTCAAGTATTATTATTTTATGTTGGCTGATGTTAAAACTGCTTAGCAATATTAGGACTTAGTAATTATAATACTAAATCTGCATTCTCTCTGCTGAGTAAAAGATAGTTCTGTCTATGGGAATGGATTAAATTGCAGAACAGTTTGTATCATGATTTCTCTGCATGCTACATATGCAGGTTTTTAATTTTTTTTTTGTCTCTGAGAATGTCTTGTGCTTGACATATGTGCCATTGCTATAAAATATAGCCTAGAAAAAATACAGATCTGCTGCTCACAAATGACTGATGGTTATTACCTTCAGAATGCCTTTTGGAGATCTGAAGCAATCTCGCTATTACTTTAATGTCATGACAGGCCAGGCAGTGCAATATATTAGTGATTATGAAGCTCTAGGTGGCACGTGATATGTTGAAAAACCCTATGAAATAAAAATGTGTGGCAAAAATGCTTGGTTAATATGTAAAAACTGTGTTTTGAAGATACTTCTGGATCTGTATCACAAAATCACTCTCTAACATTTCCACATGACCAAAAGTTGTGTAACGGCAGTCAGTGAAGGATCTTTGTATCAAATTAAGTGCTCATGTCTGACTGTCTGAAGTGCAATATGTGAGTACCTCGTTTGCCTGTCTCTCATGCACAGACATGCATGACAGCCATCAATGCCAATGGTTTCTTATTAGGGTTTATAAGAACCAGAAGCTGAAATCTTGAAGGGGAAGAGCTAATGGAGTGTTGCTGCAGAACACAAAAATCTGTTCATTTAATTTTGTGTATGAGGCTCTAGTAGACACCTAGCAACATATTTGCAACTTCATTGCAAGAAATTATTCTGTTACTGAACTTAAATATGCAAATAATGGAATAACTTTACATTTACAGACAGTCATATATACATATCTTTTCCTGAGAAAATTTCTGATAATAGATGATGTAGAAGAATATGAGCAGAAAGCAATGGAAATATATTCTGCACTGATCTCCTATGGTATTGATCAGTGTTACGCTGGAAATCAGAGATATCATAAGAACCTTACTTCTCCTAGAATTCAATCTAAACATGTTTCTCATTTTCCCTGATATGTGTTTTTTGGGTTGGAGATATGTTTTTTTTTCTATTGCTAAACTCTGATCACTAAAAGCTCAGGATTTATTATATGTTCCTAGGATCACAGAATCATAGAATAGTTAGGGTTGGAAGGGACCTTTAAAGGTCATCTAATCCAACCTCCCTGCGATGGTCAGGGACATCTTCAACACGATCAGATTGCTCATAGCCCCATCCAACCTGACCTTGAATGTTTCCAGGTATGGGGCATCTACCACCTCTCTGGGCAACCTGTGCCAGTGTTTCACCATCCTCATTGTAAAAAAGTTCTTTCTTAAATCTAGTCTGAACTTACCCTTTTTTAACTTAAAATCATTACCCCTTGTCCTGTCGTAACAGACCTTGCTAAAAAGTTTGTCCCCATCTTTAAGTACTGAAAAGCTGCAATAAGGCCTCCCCAGAGCCTTCTCTTCTCCAGGCTGAACAACCCCAACTCTCTCAGCCTTTCTTCACAGGAGACATGTTCCATCCCTTTGAGAATTTTTGAAGCCCTCCTCTGGACCCACTCCAACAGTCCCATATCCTTCCTGTGTTGAGGGCTCCAGAGCTGGATGCAGCACTCCAGGTGGGGTCTCTCCAGAGTGGAGTAGAGGGACAGAATCACCTCCTTCAACCTGCTGGCCACGCTTCTTTTGATGCAGCCCAGGATATGGTTGGCTTTCTGAGCTGTGAGCGCACATTGTTGGCTCATGTCCAGCTTTTCATCCACCAGTACCCCCAAGTCCTTCTCCACAGGGCTGCTCTCAATCCCTTCATCACCCAGCTTGTATTGATACAGGGGATTGCTCCAACCCAGGTACAGGACCTTGCACTTGATTCCTTGTTAAACATCATAAGGTCCACAGGAGCCTACTCCTTGAGCGTGTCCAAGTCCCTCTGGATGGCATCCCATCCCTCAGGTGTCTCAACAGCACCACTCAGCTTGGTGTCATCTGCAAACTTGCTGAGGGTGCACTCAATCCCACTGTCTATGTCACTGATGAAGATATTAAGCAGTACTGGAATCACTCATGCCAGTACAGGATCAGTACAGGATCACTGATAAAAATCTGGCTAACCTATGGGAAGTTTTATAAGAAATGTTTAAAAGATTATTGGATAATTTAGAATGAAGCTACACATTGAGCTATATTTAAGCTGGAACAGTTACCATAGCGACATTAGAGCCATGCTAAATGTAATGCATGCTGTGATCTGCGAAAATCCACTTTGTGTTTAAATATGAAGTTGTTCCATACTTTAAAACTAATGATCTAGAGGTGTATCATCTTAAAACGTGACTTTTTTTTTTCTTAATTGCTCCCTTTTTTTGTGTCTGGCATCATGTCAACAGCTTTATACAGTAATTCTGTACTAGAAGACACATATTCCATTAGCACAGTCTGATAATTATGATTGTTTTTTCACTTAAAGGAATACTTGATCTAAAATAAGCCAAATATCATCCTAGTGAAGAGCATAGAAAGACATATAGTAGCATTGCAAAAGCTAGAAAGAGAGTGAGAATAAAGAAAATTTCAGACTCATGATATTTTAGAGATTTTAGTGTGTGGTGCTACAGGTCTGGTTTACCCTCTCCAGACATATCAGCAAGGTTAGAAGCAGTTCCTGCATGATTACAGTAAAAACTGGATGGACTTTTTTTAAGTAAAGCAATGGAAATGCTAGAACAAGTAGCATCTAAATGCTGAGGAAATGTGAAATATCTATAAAATATGTGTATTAGAGATAATATATTATAGCAATTATATGTTATACACCTTATATTTATTATGTAATAGTAATATTAATCATATAACTTATATGCCTCACATGTTTCTAAACCTTATTTAAGATGTTCAGTTAATTTCCAAGATGTTCAGTTAATTTCCATGTTATATAGCTGATTGTTGTTTTCCAATGCATAGAAAAGGAAGAAGAGATTTGTTTACCTTTTCTTATTCTTAAAAGAATTTTTGAAAATCATTCATAGAGGCCATCCTAATGGAATTAGTTTATAAAAGATACAGGCGACATTACCTCACTATTTATTTTATGTCCCTAATACAATTAGAGTGTCCAAAGCTGTTCAAGTTTTTTTTTTCTTCCTAATTAAAGTGCAGTTATATAGCTCTGGATCTTGAATGGATGTGTACATATAGATGACCACATTTTTAATCCGGCTTTGAATCAATATAAGTGTCAGCAGGCTTAAAAAGATGAACATCAGTGTTTGCAAAATGAATGCAAAGCAGGTAGAACAGGCTTTTTAATCTGTGGAGGAAGTAAAAGTGTTATTAGTTAGACTGTAGATGAAACAAACCTTTCTGAATTTGAATCACTTGCTTAATTTGCTATTACATAAAGGAATTTTAGATGTAAAACATGTTTATCTTGAGTTGGTAAGCTCTTGCTTGCAATGCAAAGATCAGTACTTCTGGGAGCATAACAGAAAGACTGCCTCTTTGCTATGGCTGGAGTCCATCTCCAAGTCCACCAAATGGCTGGACCTTTTGAGTCTGAAGGGCTCCTCTGTTGTTAATTATTAGAACTAAAAAAAAGTGGTTCTTGCATAATTTCTGAACATTAAATGCAACTTTTTAAATATTTCCAAATATGTCCCTTTAGACTTTATCTTAAGTTATATGGTACTTAAATCAAGGTTGGATCTAGAGATAGCATTAAGCAGTATCATAAACGCCCAGGCTGAAAGTACGCATTTTGAAGTTAAATCAGGAATATGTCACTTAGGGAAAGCATCGTTCTGAAAGTCTGTTAATAAGTGTTTCCCAAGATGACTCCTTGGGACTGACCTAATTTTTTGTTTTGTTTTGTTTTGCTTTTTTAATTTGGACTGAGTATTTTATTATTTGCAGGTTAGGTAAAGCTGGGCAATTCAGATAGGCATAGATAGGCCTGACTCAGGCTTTTTCATGTAAATGTTGCTTTGCCATAATTTTTGTAAGATTAAAAATTTATTTGACAAAAAAATTATCTTAGACTATTGATTATGATGCTAAGAATAATTCTGCAATTATTACTTTTTAACTTGGAATTTTAATATTGAACATATTTTGTTCTAATATTTATGTTTTCCTCTTTTACCTTACAATACTAATGTTATCTGACTGTGCTTCAATTTAAACCTAAATTATTATCCTTCAAATTTTTTTCAGTATTTGCTAATACAAGAGAATGAACTACACTTCATACTTTTTAGTCCAAATTAATTTCCTAATACTATTTAAAAATACCTTTAAAATTATTCTGACTTCCTTATAAATCACCTCAATATCCTAGTGAAAAGCCATAAAAATATAGGTGGATGTGAGAGTGATTTGGAAGCAACAATAATGAATTACTATAATCTTGGCATACAATTTGACATAAGTACCTGGAGTCATCTGAAACTCTCTTCTTATTTCTGTGTTAATGAATAACTCTTATAACAGCTGGGTCATAATACTATTTTGTGTTTCTCAGATAAATACACCAGTCCAAGCACTTAGATATAATTCAAAAGAGTAGTATTTCGATCTGCATGTTTCCTGTCCTGTTTATAGAGATCTGTCTTAATCTTACCACACTCATTGTGAGAGGTCTATAGCAAAGTAATGCATGAGATTATGGAGTGGTCTAATTCACCTTTTTGATAGGCATCTATGGCAGTAGTTCCATACATATGAGCTGAATATTTAGCTCAGAATTACATAATTATACAGCTGAAGAGCACCATCTATTGGTTTACTGTGAAAAGATGTATTGCTTGTGGATGTACCTTCAATAAAGTTATACACCAGAAAACGACTTGTGGCATACTGTTGGCAATGTAAGGTTCTATTTTCTTTTCCTTCTCTATCAGATGAGGAAGGATGTGCCATGGCCATGCAACGAGAGGAAGGCAGTTAGATTCCAGCTTTTTCATTTGAGAATAGTGTTAGATTTTTATTAACTTATTTTGAAATAGTTACTTATTTTAGCCTCTTTAGAGACCTTCTGACAGTCATCCCTTTTTTGTCACCAGCGAAACTCTGCAAAGCCATATGTTTGTATTGGAGATGCTGGTAAAGGGTTCTCTCGCTGTCTGCTAGTTTTTGGAAGCTCTTGCCTTTCTCTAGCTTTTAACTGGATATCCACTTTTACCTGTTTTGGTTAGGAAACTGAGTCCAATAAGTATAAGCTTCTGTACTTCATAACCTGTCTGTCTGACCTGCCATGAACCACATTTCATTTTTTTTCAGGAAAAAAAGTTGCACAGTTACCCCCAAATTCTTTCTATTGACTTTCATGTAGCAAAGTTTCCAGTTACTGTGTAAAAATCCCAGTCTATCACATTTGAAAATCAACATTAATGCTGTTTAGCACTTGAACCTGATCTAGCAAATACATATAGCAACACAAAAACTTTTTAAATTGACTTACTGTAGAACATTATACAGTTCCAAACCCCTAAGATACATTGGAAGGACAAAGATACTTTCAAGGTGAGTGAGAAAGGTAGAATGTGCGTCTGTATGAAGAGCTTTATAAGACTGAAAAATACAGTGATCATGAGAGAATATTATATATTTTTATTTGTTTATTTACCTGATTAGAATTAAAGTTCTGTTAATGAAATGTTTTTGCCTACTGATTTCTTCCATACCCCATTTGCTCAGACCCTTGCTACAGCACACATCATCGGTAGGCATTCACATATTGCAAACCAAATAAATGATAGAAGAATTGCTGAAATAAGCAATATGGCAAATGCCATGTCTCTTTAAAAGACTCAGTGGAATAGATCTTTTCCCCAGCTTCTGAGTCCTGTCTGTTGCTGCCGTTGGTGCTGATGCTTGTTTCTCCCCGTTTCTCCCAGCTATTTTCTGTTGGCAATACCTTTGCTCCCACTGCTCCCTTCCCTTCCTCTCCCACCAACATGTCCCATTTCTGCATCCTCCCTCAGCATTTGCTGCCATGTTCAATGGTTTAAGCTTAAAATCTGGTAAAACTTATCCCAAACAAGCATTGACACATTGTAGTTGATCTTGTCTTTTTACCCTTGGTTTCTAGTAGATTAAGGGTTGAAAAACATACCCCCCAGCCATTTAAAAAAAAAAGCTAATTATGTGGTATAGTTATAGTTAAAATGGTGTATAAAAAGTCTGTAAACAACATGCTGAGCTTGAGTGCCTGTGGAGTTCTGTAATCTTGGAGTGAATGTCTCACTGGTCTCAGAGTTGTTAAGCATAGTCTCAGAAAGAATTATCCAACTCACAGATTAGGAAATTTAGAAAGAAAGTAGGCACAGTGTTTTGCATAGGATGCCAGCTACGTATACTAAACATGTCATACAGGCAACTGGCATGCTCTAGTTCTTAAAGTATTGCTTTCCAGAATCTTTTAAAATTCCCTGAGTGGGAAATAGCATGTTTTAATTCAGTATCTATATCCAGTTCTTTAGTATAGCAGTTGCTATACCCAAACATATGCAGATAAACAGGTTCTTCTCTCCTACAGTCTTCCCATAATAAGGAATAATAAGCTGATCTCATCAGTGATGTATCGTGTACTTTGCTATATATATCAAAATCAACGTGTTCCAAAATGGAATTTCTGCAGGCCTTATAATGCCTGCTTGAAAAATTATGCACAGTTCTAAGTAAATTGTTAGCAGACTTGGGAAAATACAATGAACACTGCTCAGTACCTTTGGATTCCACAGAAATAAAAAAAAAACAACATGGATGAGACAGGTAGTGAACAGACCCTGCTCCCTAATATTTCTATAGGAGGAAAGATGAAACCTGACTACTACTGATAAGAAAGAAAAGCTGCAAATAAATTGTTATTTTAAGACAGGGTTACATTTCTTTCCCCCATCCTGGACATTGTCTTCCTTTTCCTTTCAGTATCCTAAAGGCAATTTTTTTTCTTCTTTTTTTTTTTTTTAATTGTTTCGATACAGAAGAACATGCGTGAATTTTTTTTTTGTTTTATAATTTAAGTGTATATTAAATAATACGGTGCATATTATATAAGGAGAAGAACTCTGCTAGTTGCAATGAGGCACCTTCAGGTTCTAATTGGTAAAATGACCATAATGGAGAAAAGGACAAAGAGTACAAGCAGTGGTATCAAAAATAAGCTGAAATGTAACATCTGAATTTGTATGTGATCTCTGAGTTGCTGGCATTGTACTGGAGGAAAGGGGGTGATGGAAGGAATAAGGGCTTTGAGTTGGGGAGTTGGGAGACAAGAATGAATCTAATGTGAAGAATTTTATTTGGGTATTTTGGGGGATAGTATGACAGATTTCAAAGAGTTGGTAAGGTTTTGGAAACAGCTCCAGGCTGGGTTGGAGAAGTTGGGAAATTTGAACTTCAGAGTAGCAATGGGGGAATATAGTGCTCTAGGTCAGAAGAGCCTTTGCAGAGTGATACACCAAATAAGCCTGGGAAGTGTACTGAAGTCAGCCCTCCCCCTGGCACAGAGTGAACAAAAACATCCTAAGCCCACAGAAATACCACTGTCGCTAATGTTGTCGCTTTGATCCAGCAGGTATATCCCCTCTTCTTTCATCTTCCCCCAAAACAGGATTGTTTTGGTACATTTACCTTTGCTGTGTAGGGCAGCAGTGAAGCCTGCCCTGCCCTCTTTTTTCCTGCTAAATACATGGTAGCTGTACCAATATCCTGTGGTCTTTACCCAGATACTGGCCCATATAATGATAGCAAGTACTGAAATATGTATGTTATTCTTTGGAGAGTTTCAGGTAGAAATGTAACAAAACACTTTCCCATTCTTCCTTTTGCACCACAGCTTTCATTTTCATTATATGTTAGTCTTGTGTTCAGAGATGGAGGTGATGGAAATAATCTGATTTAAAAAAAAAAAAAAAAACAACTTGGTAGAATCCTGATGCAAAGGCAAATCTGTTTAAGGCTCAACTAATAAATATGTTTAGTTTATGGTAATATCTCACATTGAAATCTTGCAAAAGTTCTTAGGCTTTTATTTAAAGAAAATTTATCTGAAATACATTGCTTACCTTTTGTAGTATCTTCAGGCTAAATTATATATATATTAGTAACTGTATGCATAAAAGTATCTGGAGGTTTTTGCAGGGATTTTGACCCTAAAATGAATAGGATGGTAAATGTACTTCATGCTAGTAGTAGTGACTAAACTAATGTAATCTCTTGCCTGTGTTAGCTGTAAAGACACAGAGACCACTTAGCTGTTAACACCAGCATGTGAACGGTGCATGAAGTGAGAAGTACAGAAGCAGTAAATTGATGCTTAATTCACAGAACACTATTGCTTTCTTTGCACCTATTAATTTACAGCCTACAGTGCTGAAGAGGCATAAAGGCTTAATTCATACCACATCACAAACTGACAGGACCATAAGAGTGAGAGAACTCACTTAAGGAAGCACTGTGACCCAGAGTATAATTTTCTACTACATTTAAAATAACATGAAAAGCTCTAGATTTTTTAAATTAAGTCTGTGAACAAGGTTTAAATACATTAACAGAGAGATTGGATTGCTTAAAATACCACTAGCATTACTATCTTTCTAAACAGACCATCTGTGGGGATTCAGTGTGCTCCTAAACTTTCCTTCTGCTAGGTCTGTTGCATTGTTCTAGAATATCTATACCGTTAGCCTTGTTTTCTCACAAAATCCTTGACATTATATTCAAGAAAGTGTATTCTAATGATGAAACAGCTCATACCAGTGTATTCAGGTAATGTTAGAAGTTTTACCTAAAGTTATTTATCAGTCACTACATTTCTCGCTTTTACACAGTACCTATCCATTGCAGTCAGCCTCAAGTGTTGCTTCCTAGTAAGATGAAACCTACAGATATTTTAAATTTTGGAACTTCAGATTAAAATTTCCTCACTTCCTTTTGCCATATAGCCCTACCAGTGATTCTAGGTTTTCATGTAATAATCGCAGTAGTTCTGAAAAAATACATTTACTCCCTGATTTTTGCACCAAAAAAAAAAATCTCAAATTCAAACTGGAGCTGACTAATGTATATATCTGTGAAGGTCTGTGTTACTGTACGAGAAAGAAAAAGATTAATGAAAAAAATCTTGCTGATGTGTGCGTGCATATAAATACGAAGAAAAGTTACAAAAATGAAGAAGTAACATGATTCAGTTTATCTAGGCAAATCACAATTTACAGACATCAGTGTTGGAAATATTAGATCAGTCTGGAAAACAGAAAGAAAATTATTGCCTGGAGCTTAAGCCACTTTCTAATTTTGTTGCTGGTACATATTTTAGGAATAATATCAGAAAGAAAACCAATCATGATGTATCAAAGCTACATTGTGGTGAGTAGTGGTCTCTTTTCCCATTAGGATCAGTGAGGATGAAGGATAGGAATTTACCAAACTTGTCTTTTCCAATGTACTGTGGTTTTCTATGTTAAATTTAAAATATATTAGAATTGTAACATTAACTATTGCCATTTTCTTAAAGATATAGCAGGATTTTTTAAATACATTTTGATTTTTTTAAACATATGTTTTCAAATACCCAAGTATATGAAAAACTGTTTGGTAGGAATTAGCATAGTTGAATGCATACTTTCTTTCCAGCAAGCTAAAGAGCAAATAAAATTATCTCAGCAATTAATCATTATTTTTTAAAGAAGGATAGAATTTTAGGAAGCAAGAATCAAGTATGAATGTAAGTATTTTTTTCAGGATGTACTGAAAACTACTAAAACATGGCTTATAACAGCTAAAACATGTATTAGTAGGTTGTGGGTTTTTTTTTTTTTTTTTTTTTTTTTTTTTTTTTTTTTTTTTTTTTTTTCCAAGAAGACATAGAGAAGGGGACATACTCCTCCAGAAATCTTCCTGAATCTCCACTGCGTGCTTTTTTGGCCAACTACCCATTAGTTTGTTGTATGGTTCTTCTGCTGAGACCAGTGCTGTAATTTACCTCAGCTCAGAGTAAACCTGTCAATGAACTGTTCTTACAGTTAATAAATACCTCGGCCCCTGGTATCTTTATTTAGTTAGCAGAAAGAATCCGTCCATTATTTCTTTGACTCTAAAAGAATGTTAAATTGAATTTAAATAACATGTTTATTGATGGCTACTCTTTTTTTTTTAAGGTCTGCACAGTAAGCTAGCAATTGGATTTAATGGGTTTTCTGCAGAGGTCTGCACTTAGAAAATACTATGTTGCTTTGTATCTCTGATGTTTTAAAGCAATAGTTACAGCACAGAAAGTTTGGATATGATGAGTAATGGTGACTGAGATATTCCTTCTGTTCTTTCCATCTCCCAAGTAGACAAGGGGGAGGACAACCAGCAGGGAAGGCAATTTGCTTGTGGATAAAAAGAAAACACAAGGATTTTGCTCGTTAGACAGTTTAGCCAAGCTTGCAGCAGCACCAGAGTGAAGAGTATGAATTTCAAATGTAAACCATCTGAAATAAAATTAGAAATGGAAGTACTAATGATTATTTTTTATACATTGGATGCTTTGTAGCTGATGAGTATATTAACTGAAAAACTATTCAGTATGCTAATAAGATTGGCAAATAATTGGATCCCACTTGTAGTGAAGCAGATAGAAGAGGCAGAAAAGAGATGCAAGTTTTCTTGGCCAAAAAGTGAGAACTTGTATTAGGACAATTGTTATTTTTAGAATGATGTGACCCAAGTATTAAATTCTATTGATTTGAAACAATACAATAAAATATGATGTGAAGATCTGACTAATACAATGGAATTCCGTAATTTTAAATTTGAACAAAATCCCATGTAGAGATACATGATCACCTGCATTTGGAGGACAGCAAGCATATGGTTTTATTTTGTATTCAGAGCTTCTGGAAATTTTAGATAAGATATTGAAAGGAAAGTTCTATTTCAGATATTATTCTATATCAAAACAAAATCCACACTTTTCTTAGAATTTATGTATTTTTGCACCCCTTTGAAATTAGAACAGCAGGACCAAATTCCAAAAAACCATATAGGAAGTAGCATGTAAATTAATTTAAGTAACTTAAATGAGTTTTATAAACTGTGTATTTAGTTACGTTGTCACAATATCTACAGTTTTCTTTTTTAGATGATTAAAGTGAGGGCAATGTAGTTTACAATACACACTGAAACAGAGGTAGGTAATATTCTAGCAGAGCATATATGCAGATTTACTGGAGTGTCATTTGTGATCTTTCTGTGTACATAAAAATGTCATTAATAGTACAAAGTTGAGCACTCAAGAATAAAGAATGCCAGCTTTAGTTTGACCCACTCATACATAAAAATTGACATAGCTTTTTAATTATGCCATCAAATGCTTTTATTTCTCACTGTGCTTTGAGACTGAATTACTGTTGTGCATTTAAAGAGACTGCTCAGCAGGACTACTGCTACATATGTTGAAATGAAAGTGTGCATTATCCGGGATATTAAAGGAAAAGAAAGGAATGACTCATGATTAAAACAAATGGTGTACCACTTTAAAATCTGTGTCTTATATGTGTTTTATTCATATGGTTGCTATCTCATGGTAACAAGTCAAGATCTGTGCAAGTTCTTGCTAATATTGTGGTCCTCATTTCTCAAATAGCTGGGTTCAGTTTCTTTAGTTCTTCTTTCAACTGCAACTATAGCCCATGGGAGCTGAATAAAGAGAATAGCAGGTACTCAAGACATTTTTTTTTCTCTTGGGGCTGAGTGTTGTATAAAATTAACATTCTTTTGGTGCTGTTCTTAATGTTCAGACTTTAGTCATTATTGTGCAAAAAAAATCTTTAAAATATCAATGCCAAAGAATATGTTCCATGTCTGGAAAAGAAATATTTTAAAGGTTTATATTTATCTTTCTTCCACTGTAAGAAAAAACAGTAGTAGCAGTAAAACAGTATATCTTCCAACACTGTGCAAACATAAACAAAAATATGATTTGGCTTTCAGCAGTATTGTAAGGGAGCACACTTAAATATAGAGAAAATCTTTTACTTTTTCTTCATTCATTATTTATGAACCCTTTCTAATTAGTTTCAGTCTTGTTTAACCAGATGAATTAATCTTTTTATTTAATGAATGAATTAATTTGAATAATTTTTATTTGAAAAACCATCATTTTGCAACTTGAATATTCTTCTAACAGTTGTACCATATGAATTACTCAAGACACTTTCTCCTGTAAATCATGTAATGTTAGTAATTTCAACAGGAGACTGAGGGCTGCATGTCAGTTTCACAGATTGAAAACAGTGCTTGGATATACCATTTAATACCGTAAACATCCCTGTTTACTCATCTTCACTCTCTGGGGGAAAAAAGTAATTCTTGTTTTATCTACCTTGAAAAACCAGTCATTTTTTGATAGAGCGAAGTATAGCATTCTTCTCTGGTAAATTAAAAAAAAAAAAAAATATAACTGACAGCAGTTCTCCTATGGAAGCTTCCAAAAATTTAAATATATTTTTAGAAAAAGGGTGAAAGCATTAAAAATCACCATTAACATTTTCTATTTCTGAGGTTGAAATTGTAGTTTAACATTTATGTCCAGCCTATATCTTAGAATGATTTAAAGGATGCTAAAATATCCTTTTGATATCATCTCCTCTAAGATGTTAGGACAAGTGCTACCTGCTACTGTGATGTCATTCCTAATATTCCTATTTATTGCTCTTTTGTTCAGCAATGGTGGATACTTAAAGAAGGTCTTATAAAAATATACTGGAAAGAAAAAGGAAGGAATAGGAAAGAACTTCTGTAGATCATGTGCAGCCCATGTATGAAGTAGATTGAAGAGACTGACTTCCAAATAAGGGCTTTATGGATTCTAACATTCATATGCAGTGAATTTCATTTCAATCCAATTATGTGTTTATATCATGAATTAGCTTAATGGTAGACTGACAAATTGAAAACTGAGGCCCATAATTCAACTGGTATGAAAAATGCTTGTCCTCATAACCTCAGAAGTGATAGCAGAGGAGGAGGATACTTGAGCTGTTCACGTGAATCCCTATGACATGGTTCTCAGTACAGTATTGCAATGAACAGACCTTTGTTAAGTGTATTAAAGAGGTGTACATAAAACAGCATTAGACTAACACTAGAACACTGGAGCCAGACTGTTCACCGGTTTAAAACCATGTTTGAAATCTAGATAGGTAATTAAAAAAGAATGAAAAGATGATTCAAGAATGGATGCTTGTCTCATCAGAAAGCAGTTTCAGAGGTAAAGGTTTAGAGCATATAAATACAACCACACTGAGAAAATACTGGTTCATACCTAGTTAAACTAACAAAGGAAGGTATGAATACGACAAAGAACCATAATCTGTTACCACACTTGAAAGAAGGAATGGCTTTATTAAGTGTTTTAGCAAATTTCAAAGTTGACATTGAATTCTCCATCTTCTCATTTCTTCAAATTGGGTGTCTGTCTTTGACTTGTGCCATAATCAGGTGTAAATTATTACATACAGTGTTGTGGTTTAGCCCCAGTCAGCAACTAAGCACCACACAGCCGCTCGCTCACTCCCCCACCCTTGTGGGATGGGGGAGAGAATCGGAAGGGCCAAAGTAAGAAAACTCATGGGTTGAGATAAGAACAGTTTAATAATTAGAATAAAACAGCAATAATACTAATATAATGAAAAGGAAAATAATGAGCGAGAGAGAGATGAAACACTGGAAGAAGAGGGGAAAAAAAAAAGGAAAAAAAACAACAATTGCTGCAACCGCTCACCACCTGCCGACCGACGCTGCCGGTCCCCGAGCCGCGATCGCTGCCTCCCCCGGCCAACTCCCCCCAGTTAATATACTGGGCATGACGTCACATGATATGGAATACCCTTTGGCCAATTCGAATCAGCTCTCCTGGTTGTATCCCCTCCCCTCCCGGCTTCTTGTGCACCTGGCAGAGCATGGGAAGCTAGAAAGTCCTTGACTAGTGTAAACACTACCCAGCAACAACTAAAACACCAGGGTGTTATCAACATTATTTACATACCAAGTCTAAAACACAGCACTATGCTAGCTACAGTGAAGAAAATCAACTATCCCAGCTAAAACCATGACATACAGCCTGGTGTAATAGAAAGATTTCTAGTTTTAGGATATGGAACCTAGGTCTAAAGACTGACTATATGAGAAAACTTCGTTCTACCAGTTCTTTTTCTGTCTTCATTGCTGTGGAAAGAAACTTTGAAGTAGCAAATCTTGTATTTAGCACTGAAGGTGTGGGATTGCAGAATTTGGCACTTTTGCTAGGAGAGTTTCTAAAGCTGAAGGTTTCAACTCTTCTGCAGAGGGCAACTATCAAGAGAAATCTTGGTTTCTTAGAAACTGATGTACAGGTTTCCATAATAAATATTTAGAAATTGCACACTGCCCCCTGGGTAGCAATATGGTAATAGAAAACATGGGTAGTCTGTTTGCTTCAGCTGCTGTGTTTGAAAGCAATCCACTGCAATCCCATTGGGCTAGATGAAGCTCTTAAAAATGTTAATTTTTCTGTGTACAGTAAGTTACAGGAAAGCCCTGCAAATCTACATAGACTTGAGAGCTGAATTAATAAGTTTTATTTATATTTGGGATTTATCCACATTTTAAATGGTTCTATACTGGGAGAATCTCAAGTCATTGCCAAATTTTAGACACTAATCACTGGGTTTACAACAAAAGAGAAACTATCCTGTAAAAAAAGTTAAAAGATTTTAATATGTTTCTCAGAAGACTGAAAAGAAAGATTACTTGTTTGATATGAAAATGTTTTAAAGAGATTGCAGCTCCTGTTTGTTCCAAATTTGGGTATTATTTCAGAAACTTTTACTTCTCAGTAATGTTAATAACAGCTTCATTTTGGTTCAAAGTTAAGTATACAGAACAGGAGCATTTTTCTATTGTTTGGAAGTCTTTATACGCTTGCACTTTTTGTCTTGGGCTTTTCTTAGTAACAACCTGGTATGTGAAGCATAACATCCATTGATACAAATATGGACAAGTTTTCTCCTCTCATTATTCTAGAATTATGACTGAGTTTATTAACAAACCAAACCACTTGTATTCTTTATGCATCTCTGATGCAGAACTGATGTACACTTCCGTTAAGGTATCATGACCTCATAAATTCAGACAATAGATACGAAATTTGTAATTAGAAACAAGACATTTCCGTTCTAATAATCAGCTGTGACCTGTATAAAATAAACCATAAAGTTTTCCATCTGAAGAAGAGCATATTGTTCAGAAAATGTTACATCTATCCCTGATATAGCATTCTCCAGTCCTTCAGAGTCTTTTGTAATCTGTTCCAATGGTTAATTATCTTTATTGTTAAAAAGAAGCATCTTATTTCCAAGCTTGCAGATGGCTAGCTTCAGGTACCAGCCATAATGTGCTCTTCTGTCTTTGCCTACAAGACTGAAGAGCTGTTAACAGACTCCAATTCTCAGTAAGTGCTTACAAACTGTTACCAGGTAATCCCAAAACTTCCTGTTTGATAATATAAAGTGATCATTTTTTTTGAGTTTTTCACAAAATGATATCTGATTTTTTAATTATTCTTGATTTTTTTTTTCAAATCCTCTGCAAATTGCATTATCTTCTTGGTTACAAACTAAAATTGTGAAATAGGAAAGAGCATTACAGTAACAGACATTTGCTTGTTATTTCCTTACCATCGTAACACAAGCTCATGTTAAGCAGGTTACCCATTGGTCCCATGTCACTTGGTGCAGTGTTTGGTTTTCTTTTTTTGTTTTGTGGTGTACACATGTCCTGGAGGATAGCTCAAGAATTTTGTTTGGATGGACACTGATTGAAGTAAAATATGGAAGAAAAATAGATACGATATGAGTTTTTGTTTTCTGTGAGTTTATCAGGTTAGAACTGGATAATCTTCCCTCTTGCCAACCCAGAGTACTGAGTACCACAACATTCTGTGATCAGACTTTGTCAGGAATTCTAACAAAAACAGTAAGGGAGCTGTGCCCAATGACTCCTATGAAAACTTGTCCCCTTCAAGACAGGTAGCAGAGACTTCCAGTCAACTGAAGCAAAGGAACCCTCTGCCTTGGGATATGCTTTTGCAGACCACCGTTTTAGAAAGGTACCTTCATGAGAATCAAGAACAAATGCCTCTTTTTCCCTTTCTGGGATGGATTTTTTTTTTTTCCCCTGGGAGTCTTATACCCTGCACCTTACAATTTACCAGTATAAAGAAAGTCCAGCTGTCCTTCAGGGCATTTAAAGGGCCTGGGAGGATTAAGAAATGTAGGTAAATAGATCAAGAGCAGATTTTTGCAGAATCCACACAGAAAACCCAAGAACCTTTTCCAGAACATGAGTCTGTAGCAAGTAGAGAGGTAGGAAAGTACACAACAGCACAGAGTTTCCTGGCCTCAGTGTTAAACAAAGGCAGTCTGTTCTCAATGAGCTTTCCCTGAGACATTAGAGATCTAGCAGGAATTTGTCTAATTTTGTGGCTGGGTGGCTGTCAGAGGGCAGTTTTGGTGAATGCAGCTGAAGAACAGCACCATACCACTCACAGCATGCGGTCTAAGTTTTGTTTACTGAGCCAGTTGGGTACATATCTATCCATCTATTCATCCATCCATCCTTCATCCATCCATTCATCTTATATATCTATACATGTGTGTGCGCGCACACACACACACACACATATCTATATACAGCTGGGTGGATAGTGATTTCTGTTCTATGATATACACAGAGAGCCCCAACACTCACACCAACTGGTTGCCACATGGTCTGCTTGTGGCTTGGCTTCTCTCTGTGTTCCACCTTGTGCTTGGTTTTCTACACCTTGTATTTAATGTTTGTGTATATTTCCCCTGAGGGTCTTTTGTTTTAACGTTTTATAGCTTTCTCCGTTAAAGCACTGGCGTAAGCTGCCAATGGCCTCAGCCCCAGACCAGTTTCTGAACAACCAAAACTGACTGACTTTCTACATATGGCTTGAATACAGACGGGAACGTTAATTTCCATCAACACTTGCTGGGTCCAAAGGAGTGTGTTTTGCTTTGGAAATATTCAGTTGTGGAAGTGCAGCAATAACATAGTAATTCCTTGACGATAACAACTGGTTGATGGCCTTTGTGCCTAGCAGGGAGTTGTTTCTTCACTAAGGTAACTTGCTGCACAGAGATGGTCATATTGAAAGCATTTAGGTCTCATGCTGACATCCAGATCAGTACAGATAGGTATTGCTCACCTGCAAAAGAACATGTGTATTCCTTTACACTGAACATACTGAAAGGTGCCAGTTACTGTATTTGTGTTCATATGCAACTTAGTTTAAGAATGCTTAACCTGTCAAAAACAGTCATGTAAAATATACAGTACTGCATGTTGTGCATATACTGGATTTTGTTACCCACATCTGGGAAATTTCTTTGCATTTTTTAATGTCTGTTTTTGGTGCACAACATTGTGAAAGCTAGGTTCTTTTGACTTTAATAGATACGGTCAACATGGATTTACTTAGCTTATGTTGTAAAGAAGAATAAACTTTGAAAATATAGTGTGACTACTATTTTTTAGCAATACAGTAACAATCACTCTGTTTTCTTTTATTTAAAAAAAACCCAGAAACTCCAATCTGATGTAGTTTCATATAAAGAATGAAGTCAATAATTTTACCAGTTGGAGGGCTATGCTTCAGTGATGTTTGTAGGAGGTACTAAGCCTGATTTATTGGACAAGCTGGATAAGATCCAGAAACTTCAGAAGGTGTGGAGAAAGTAAATTTTGAAAAATAGTGTATGAAAAGTTAATGAACAAATAATCAGTTTTATTCTTAGAATGTTACTAGAAATAGAGTACATCTGTCCCACCCAGCAGCTGCATTGCGCAGAAGCTCTTGGGAGTGCTTGTGGAGAGGAGAATGTAAATCACAAGTTGAACAGTAGAAAAATAGGCAGAGTCTCAGACATATAGTCAGTAAGTATGTAAAATACATCAAAATAAAAGAACATGGGAATTTTTCATTCCAATATTAAAAAAAAATTGAAACTGAAAATTTGACTATTTTTTAAAATGATGTGTCTTAATTTTTAATATATTACTATGACAAAAGGTCAGTTCAGAAGAACATATCTTGTTTTCTGAGCCAACACAAAAATGCTAGTATCTTAGCTTAGAGGTATTTCTGGTAAAACTAGTGAGAAAGTAAATATTTCTTTGCTCAATGGAGTTGAAGATAATTCTTGGTAAATCAAATGTACCATCCATATTTATTTATTTATTTTTAATATTCCTAATTATTATTTTCTTGATTATCTAGTCACACTTAAAAGAATTACCACCATGAAGCTATCATGCTGAAAAACATCCCATTTCAACTTTAATTTAGAACTAAATGTTCTCATTCACTGATACAAACTAGTATTTATTTTCTTGAAAGTATTCCCTTAGCAGTACTCTTTCAAATTACTTTTTTCATATAACAGAGATCCCCATTCAGTTTCTAATCACTGTATCTAATAATTAGCTTTAGCTCTACCACAATAAAATAGTGCTTGGTGTGCTTATTTTATTTTGACTGTTGATGACTTTATTTACAAAGAATACTTTGAAGATCTTACCAACTTGCTTGTCTTTTTTTTTTTTTTAATTACTTTTAATTAGGATATGCTTCTGCATGAACATTCTTTTTTATCAGCTAAAACATGGAACCTCAGTAGTTTTGTATTCAATTTTTACATATTACATAACAGAATTCTATAAAACTGTTCTATCATTCATAACACTTCAGTTGCAAACACATTTCATGTCAATGTTCATTTTTATAAAGTTGTTTACTTATTTACTTTGTTCCTTGAAATAAGTATTCAATGAGCCCTGTTTGATGACTAATAAGCTTCAACCATGAGTCAAAGGACTTTAAAATGAAAGCATTTTAAAGAGTTCCTATAAATTCCAGAGAGATCAACATTCTTTTATTGTTAGTATGTTTTTATTTTTTGTAGGTCAATACAATTTACAGGAAAGATACCCAACTGGCACAACAATATCTCATTTTTCCACAGTATATCATCTTTATATGTAATAGTTCACACTATGACAGCAGCATGCCTCAGCTGAGTGCTGACCTCTTATTCCTATCTCTCTGCTTTTTTTTTTTTTTTTTTTTTTAATTTGATGTAGGAAGACCTACAGCATTTTACTGTATCTGTCCTTTCAGGTTTCTAGTGTGAGTCTGATGAAAATATATCAACCACTGAAACATGAATCTAATCATGGAGCTTTGATCTGGCTCAGATTTATGTCTGAGCCAAAAGTTTGAATTTTTATAGTTTTTCTTGTTTTGTTTGATTTTTAATGATGCAGAATAAATGTGAATGTAGATCATGAGATATCAATATTAATACTAATTCCAAATTTTATTCTGCTGTAACTCTGAATCAGTCTTTTGAACCTTGGCTTAAGCTAGCCAAAGATGAAGTCAGCAGCAGTAGTTAGCTGCTAATGTTGATGAGATTAAACTCTCACCGCAAATGGTAGCCTGACTGCTTTCCACTGTCTAAAGTATGGAAAAAATATAACCCTTTGACATTTAAATTTTAAGTACAGATTTGCCTTGATTTCATATCTTCATAGTGAAATTTTATATTTATTAAAAAACCAGCAAAATTTTGCACTGAATCAGAGAGAAAAATATAGAGAGAGCAGATAAAGATACTTATGCAAGACCCCCCTATTTATATATTGCCAGCAAGGAGATATCAAATACAGAGTGATTATTAATAAACTTTGTATGTTTCTAAAATCTTTGAATCACCACCACTTTTTGAAGATAATAATTTAACTTTTAAGAAAAGCAATGGTATTGCACATTTACCACATTTTAGTCATCTTTCATTAGGAAAAACAATTATTAAAAACATTGCATTTGACAATGTTATCTCACCAAAGTACACAATCCCTAATTTTTAAATACAAGATATATTTAAATTAATAAAACATACAGACATTTCTAAAAGAAATTTTAAGTTACTTGTATCATCTCTTCGAATTCTTGAAATGAAAGCAACTTGGCATGGCATCTTTTCTGGGCTTTAAAGTAAATACTAGTATAGGGAGATTTCAGATTGGCTCATATATATTAAATATGAGAAAAGAAAAAATATAGCCTATCATACAGTTTTTTTCTAAATTTTAGTCTTTTTTATTTGGTTATACAGAAAGCGTTCAGCAGAACACATTTTTATGTTTTAGAAAATGTCAGAAAATGTCATAGATGAGCAGTAAAGATGTTTGTCTGAAACCTAAGTAGATCAAGTTCTTCATTGTTCACAGATTTACATATTTCTCAGTTAAAGCTAATTAGTTGTCATGCTACTGCTGGAATACTTTATATAGAACTATTGACATACTTGAATTCATAAATACGTTTCATTCATCCAGTTTTATCTATCTTTATAGGTACCTCATTTTTTGAAGTTGTACAATGACTTGATTCAGTGGTTTTATCAAATGGTAGTATTTTCTTTCCACTACTTTTCAAACTGTTACTTGTATTTAAGAGTGATCTGTCAACAGACTGAGTAGTTAATGCATGTGTTTCTGTTCTGAAATACTGGTTTGTGTTCAAACTTAATTACTGACAGATTTTTACTGAACTGCTGGGAAATAAAACCCCACAACTGATCTAAAATACACATTTAATTCCCTTTGAGGAATGATAAATACTGGTAATTGGAGAATAATCTGGCCAAACTGAGGCTTTACAGTGTCAAAAACACATAGAGCCATATTTCATCCTCTTCTTTTCAACAATAACAGATTAATGATTTCTAAGCTGTATTGATAGTCAGCTGCTTACATGTAATTTGGTGACTGCATGTAAGCAGTTTGGTGTAGCTAAGGCTGGCAGTGGCTAGGGCCCAGAGTACTCTATAGCATCTTACAGATGACTTCTGCAACACCTGCAGTTAGGTCCTACAACATGAAATGTGATCTCTGTGGCACTTTTTCTTCTTTTATCCTTCTGTGACTACAGTATTCTCAAATGAAAAAAGAAGAGCTGGACCCATGTAAAGCATACACTATATATAAAAATACACAAATATAAATATTTTAAAAATATGCAATGGAGGGAATATATCTGCATACCTGAAAGACCTATGTTTATTAAACTTAGACAAAAAAACCTTATTGGTTGGAATAAACAAAGAACATGAGAAGAAAAAAAAGTATATTGGAGGGAATGGAGCATATGAATACGGAAGTGTGCATAGGAATAGACTGTGATATTTGTCTACAGTTCTATATCAGTGACAGTATATTTGCAGCACACTAAGAAAGCATTTCCTTACCACTTTGCATGGGACAGGCTTCTGGGCTGCTACCACTACCTGTTGTTGTTGATGGATTGTTTTTGTTTCAGTTTTGTTTTTTTATAGTTATGATTAAAATAACATTTCTAGATGTTCCTATGATGTTCCTGATGCTTTTCTAATTTATGAAACATTAATATTAGTGGCTTTTGGTGGATAAGTAAATAAGGTTCTCAGAGGTAGGTAGTATCTTTTATTAGGCGAACTGCTAGTATTAGATAAAATATACAAACTTTTGGGTACCTAATCCATTCTTCTGGAATGAGGTAGAAGAAGCAAATATGAAAGCTAAATACAGAGCAGCTGTTTCAATTATTTTTTTATTTGCATACTTTAACCATATAAATGATCCAAGGCAAAAAGCTCATCAAGTACCCGTTGAGCCTTCATAGGTGTTAAAAAAGAAAGAGGTGATAAGTAAGTCAGTTCTTATGAGACAGTGAGAAAATAATTCTGTTCAACATTAAGGGATTAGCTGGAAGAGAATTGCCGTAAAACTCATCTCTCTCCTGAATCGATGATGTTTAGTGTTCAATCTGAATTATTAATTTTAGATTCCAGACTCAGCTTTAGAAGGTGTTTTGTGAGTCTCCCATAAGAATCTTGACTGTAGATTAATTGTGTTGATTAAAAAAAGAAAAAGAAAAAAAATTCTGCAATTGTTGACTGGACTTTTCTCTCCTCATCAGTTTTCTGCAAGACTTTGTTCTGCTCTTCTGTGGTCATTTAGTTTCACTGACAAGTTCCTGTAAATGCAGTTCAGGCATTGTATGAAATGTATTATGTTTTGGGAACTGCATGGGTAGAATCCACTAATTTTTATGTTAATATTATTCTCTGAGTCAAGTATAAAAGAAAATTGGATGATTGGACATCACATTAATAGTAGCAGAACTAATAGGACTGGGAATACAGTTTGCTGTTTTATAGGATCTGAGATTGTACAGAGAACTATTTCTAATTAGGAAAAAAAAAAAAAAATACCATTGTGCAAGCAGTATCCAAGAATTGTCCTCATAACAAAATTGTGAGTTACTACAATTTTCCAAGAATTCCCATTATACATGCAACCAGATCTGTAGAGTTTCTGGGTATGTTGTGATCACAAAACCAAACCAGAATAAATAGAAAGCAAAAATAAAGTGCAGTTTCCTAAAATAAAGTAAAATAAACTGGATTACATTCCAGAGAATTTTTATATCAGTTCCTTACTTTGTACTGTGTATGTGCAATGTGTATGCATTTGTAAATGTAGAAGGAAGAAAGCCTTCAGGGAGAATATATGTGTATCTTTTCCTGTTGTATCATTAATCATCCCAGTAGGTTTTTGTTTGAAAAACATCATTATTATCATTAACATTCTAGGAGTACATGAATTTTAGTATTACCTAGTTTTTTTGTGAATAGAGGATTTGGATTTTCTGCATTAGCATTCACATACTTTTAATTGGATACTACTGTGCTAACTGTACTATACTGCAGGAAGATGCTGAAGCACATAAAGGAATATTCTGCTATACATCATATAGGAAAATATAAATAACCTACTTTTAGAGAAACTTATTTCTGCTCAGTCACAGACCAAATGGTTTTCTTGAGTTTTAGAAGATAAGCGTTTTCTTCTCTTTCTATTATTTAATTTTTTCACATATGTTTGTGTACTTTTGGTTGACCAGAGTGTCCTATTCCTACTTTCTTCATTTAAAATATACCCTTTCTAAGGCACACTTATTTAAAAAGAAGTTTGCTAGATTTTCAAAGGTATGTTCCATGAAAACGAATCAGATCATAACACAAGTGCTTTTGAGCATGTAGATTTTAATGCATGCCTGTATTTCATACAGCCAGACAGTATATGAGTAAAGCTATTCCAGTTCTTATGGACTACTTTTCTCTCAAGGTTAGTG
This sequence comes from Morus bassanus, assembly GCA_031468815.1. Taxonomy (NCBI): domain Eukaryota; kingdom Metazoa; phylum Chordata; class Aves; order Suliformes; family Sulidae; genus Morus; species Morus bassanus. Next base: position 92,378,074 of record CM062569.1, read on the forward strand.
GAGGAGCAGGAGAAAAGAAGTCTGGGAAGTAAGATCTAAAAGAAAAGCCTTAGTGTTCATTATCAATACGATTATTACCAAGGTGGCTATAACTGCACATTGTATGAGGCCAGCAAACACTAATTTGTAACTGACGTCAAGGAAATAAATGCTACTTCCAAGCTACACCACTGAAGTTATACACTTGTAATAAGAATCTGGTCCTGTTCTCATAGATAATCTTTTAACATCACATTTGTTTTTAAATATTGCCTGAGTTTTGTATGAAAAGCTTATTTCATTAATAGCCAGTTAAAAACAAAGGAGAAGTAAAAAAAAGCCCTATAGCTGCCAGTGCATTATGATAGGTGGTGTCTGGGAGGTATTGCCAAGAAAGAATTCTTGCATATTTCTAGTCAGGGAATGAAATACAAAAACTTGTGCAGGTAAAACAAGAGGGATTGAAGGGAGTGGTTTGCCTGGAAGTTTCCTGGCTTCTACCATAGGACCAGGGCATTTCCATTAGTAATGGACTTAGGGTCGAGCCACTTTGGGACTCATCTGTGGGGCAGCAAAAGTCACACTCCAAATTATAACAGCCTCCTCCACTGACTTCCCCTTGGCTGTATACAGGCCAGTAAAATAAAGGATGTCCATAATGGAAACTGGATGTATGTTTAGAACTCCTGTACATAATATGTTAAATAATGCTTAAAAAAATCAAAACTAGGACTTTTCAAAGCTGATAAAGAAGCAAGTGTTTAATGATAGCATATCTGGTACTTCAGTTCACTATACTTATATATCTCAATTATAGTGCATAATTTGCAATAATTGTAGCAAGTGTTTATGAAGAAGATAACTGCAATAAGCAAGTGAAAGTTAATCATATGTTAGGCTGTGCTTGCTATTAAGAATGTATAGAATAGTTTCTTACAAATCTTCTTAATAAATTGATCAAAGAAGCAAATTCTGATAGGCTCTTCTTATGCTTTCATGTACAATTCATTTTGTAAGTTTTTTTTTTTCTCTGTGGTATTGGGAAAAATAATTCAGCCATGTACCTTGTACTGTGCTGTTGATGAAAATAATTTATGTGGATCATGAATTCTTTTGTGTGGTTTGTCAGCACTTCGAGTCCTCCAGTGTGAATGAAAGTTTGCTAAATCCCACTGCTTTCTTTTCCAAGAAAGGGAAAAACAAATTTAAAATCAAATAGAAATTCACATATGAAATAAAAATGCAAAGCTGCTCCTCAAAGTAAACTCTCTACTTTTATTCTGTGATGAAATAAAACATAGGTTTCTGCATATTTTGTTTTGTTTTTGTGAAATAATGATATGAAGTCTTCTTGGTATTATTTTTTCTTTTAACTAACAGTAGCTGTAAATGCAGACACAGGAGTATTTGTCTTTGAAGCTTCACTATTAAAAACGCAGAGGTACTTCTAGCACAAAGAGCTACACCTATGCACCCACCTGACTGTCAATCTATATTGTTTTAAAGTGTATTATTCATAAATAAAATGCTAAATAATTTATCTCCATCTGTGCAGCTGAATTTTACCACCATATTGCTCTGTAACTGTCAACTCTGTAAGCTAATATGCAAGCTATAGAAGCTAATCCAGGGAAATTTGACATAACTTTCTAGGTTTTTAAAAATAAAATGCCTAGTGAGACAATGTTTTAAACAAGTATTCAGTAATGCTTAATTGCATTATCTGTCTGGGAAGATATTTGAGGACTGTATTACAGAATGAGGATTCACTAAATGCACTTTCACTGACACGTGTCTTGAATTACAGAAAAGGCATGCAAGTCAATGACTTTGATTTCCTCTCAAATTATTAATTTTTGCATCCATTTGTCTTTTTCAGTGCTATTTACTGAATTTTTCCATGGGTTGAGACAGTTTTGGATATATTCTTAATATTTCAATTAAAATATGTACTATGGCCTAAATTAATTCTTTGAACTTTAATTGTCACAAACAATCACATTTGTGTGTTTATATGAAATTGGACAGTTTTAAAACATAAGAAAATACAGCTAGCAAACCTTAAAACTTCCTCATTTTCTTTCAGAAAAGTTACAAGTTATTTGCAAGTACAAAAGGCTTAATTTCAGCAAAGATCTTTTGTATACACCTAAGTAAGTCTGTGTGTCATCCTATTTGATTCACATTGAATTTTTGTATAGTCTGGCATTTACATAAATATTATATGGAGTGAACAGTACTGTGAAGTAAGAATGTATAGCTATACACAGTAATTGTTTATGCTTTCCCTGTCACTGAGAAACTAAACCAGAAGCTTTTGAGGTTCAGAGGAAACTTCCTTTACCTTTTTTTTTTGGCAGAAGCTTCCAGCAAGCAGTAGGCAATCAACTCTATTCAGAAACTGCAGAAGTAAACTCAAGGAGTGCGCCTTTGCTAAATGCAAATGTGTACTTATAGCACTCATATGACTCTTCGGCAGATACTTTATGGGGACTCATTTTCTTCCCAAGCTCTCTCTCAGGTACTACAAGATCACTCCTGTATACCATATAAATATCCATTGTGGTTTTAACATGAGAAACATGTCAGCTTAAGAAGTTAACACTGAATGTATTTACAGTAACTTATAATTTTTGAGTAAGATTTTTTTCTGCAATCTCTTTCATTACTATAATTTATATGTATGATATTTTAAATCCATGTTGATTAACACCTATACTAAAACCATACTGGTTTTGTTCCATAACTGCAGTATATCTTCCCCCACACACACCCCCCTCAAAGTACTGCAAAAGTGAAAACTGTATAATGCACATAGCACTGTGAAGGAAATTCAGAAATAAGAACAATTTTACAAAAAATCAGGAGGGAAGAAAAGGAAAATTTGAGTCCTACTGGTTTCACTAATGGAACAAACTCCTAAATTTCCTCCTCTTTTCTCTCTACTCCTACAGCTTCAGAATTATTTCTGTCTTTTCTCTGCTCCCAATGAAACAGTCACAGGTTATGAATGAGATTTTCTTCACTGATGGCTTCACATAGGCTTTGGATCAAGTGTCAATATGTTCATTTTGGTTTATATATGAAAGACCAATTGATTTTTACTGCCATTTTTTACCTTCCTATATTCAAAGCCACAATAAGCTCCCAGAAAAAAATGTTACCTGTATTTTTGTATCTAATAACTGAACAGGCACTTTAAGAGTTCCACATCAGACAAGGGCATTCACTTTTGATCAGTTCCTCTGATGGTAAAAATTTTCCCAGACTGTCTTGTGCGGTCCTCCGGTGGAGCCCCACCAGGATTATTAGGGATTTGGAGCACACGATATATAAGGAAATGGTGAAAGAATTGGGTTTGTTCAAGCTGGAAGAGAAGGTTTGAGGAGCTGGGAAGCTTATGGCTGTCTTCAACCTAATGTGAAGCTAGTAGATGGAGGCAAGACACACCCAGACTCTTTGTGGATGTACATAATGATAAGATGGGAAAGGAAATTCCAATTAAATATAAGGAAAAAAAATTCTCACTGGAAGGGGTTACCCAGAAAGGCTGAGGAATCTCCATTCAAATCCATTCAAAACTTCGCTGAACAAGGCCCATAGCATCACCACACAACTGGATCTATTTTGCGTTGGGGTTGGACTAAATGATTTCCAGATCTCCCTTCCAATGTAATTTATCCTATGTTTCTAAATTTGCTTCCAATTAAAGTGATAAATAGCACTTTCATTTTGTCCCAATTGATTTTGATTTCATATTCTGTTTAACTGAAAATGCCACCAGTATTTGTATTTTCCAAATTCATTCTTTTACCAAGAGCCCACCATCATTCCATGACCTTCTATGAAGTTTGCAAAGTCTATGTGTTTCTTATTCCTTTGTTTGCCATCACTACTAGGATAAACAAACTTAAGTAAGCAGCAGTGCTTCTTACAGATATGGCTGTATGAAGCCCTGTCTAAAAGAGATAAAGTGCCAGAGAAATCTCACAGTCTTTCTGTTGAGAAAAAGAGAATTGTAGAGTATATGTTTACATGAAATGTACTACCATTGGGGACTGCAGTGATTCACAGTGATACAATGAACCTGTTTGTTTTAAAAATTGTTTGTACTGCATTCTGTTATTACACGAAAATCACTGAAAAGTTTACTTTTTCTTCTGTCTCATCACTCATATTTCTGTGAACCTTTATAACAAGGTTTTAAAAACACGAGCATACAATCAATATCTCTCTTAAAACAAATCTAATGCATCAAGTTAAGCCTTTTTAAAACACAAAGAAACCTCTTTTAATGCTATAGAGAATAACCAGTAAATTGTTTGTGATTATAATTTACACATGTGCCTGAATATAAATGTAAATATTATAGATTAATCCTTTTCGCATTCCTGGTAGCTTATGAACTTTTTTTCTACTACCTCATTTACAGACATCAGCTGCATGATTGACAGTGTTAATTGTAGTGGAATTTGTCAGACACAAGCTTTTCTCTAGAGCCTTGGAGTCAATGTTTATAGTTGCTACACAACCTCTGAAATGTGTGATGGTAGTATGATTTTATGTTTTTGTCTTTGTAAGTGCTAGAGGAGCACTGTGTTGTAGTACTAGAGCCAGCAGATCATTCTGAGATGTTTTAAACAACTGTTTTCAAAAAAAAAGATGGCAATTATAGTGTAGTCCTTCATCTTAATGAATAGGTAAGTTAGAAGCACAAATGGAAGTGTGTCTTTGGATTATAGCTGTCAAAAAATCATGCTTTGGTTTTATTAAAGCATCCAGAAATAGAATTTTGGGCAGCTGCATGTGTTTCCAGATACAAATTTAGTACAATGTTTAAAATAATGTTTATTCTTTCCTCTTCTGTGACATTTTCCTATGCCATGTTCTGGTCCTTGAGTGTTCGAATTTACTTGCACTACTTGTTTCTCTAAAATGCATCTACTTGAAGGAAAAAATTCATGTGTTCGTCAGAGAAGACTGTTTTATTAAATGTCTCTCTATTGTTAGAAAGTACCTGTACTCCTTCTACTTAAAGAACTCCTACACATGTGGCAAATTAAAAAAAATGAGTAAAGTTCACACTGACAGGTTTTATTAGGCCTAGATGTTGCAGTTTGTTTCTGTGTTGGGCTGACAAAATGAAATGCCACTAGAGTCTGCAAGAGTTGCAATGAATAGTGTTCAATAAATGTTTTATCAACTTTTTGTGCATCCTAACCTTAACTGTATTTGGTGGGTTTTGGTATATCAAAACCATTGTCTTCTAGCTCTTGGGAATCTTTGGCCTCAAGCTTTGTTTCAACATAGGTAGATTTTTTTTTTTTTTTTCTTTTCTGTTATGTGCAAATAACTTTTTTGTTGTACATTAAATGCCTCAAGTAACATAAAAGAAAAGAAAACAAAAAAATGCCCCATGGCATTTTTTTATGTACCCCTAGTATTACAAAAGATCATCTAGGTCATTGAATTCAGTTTCTTTATTCTCAAGCAACCATCACTAATTCAAGAGAATGAAGGCAACATATTCTGAAACACTAGCACACCTTATGCTATCTAACAATCTTAAGATCTTAAGGCTGAAATAGAATGTCATACAGGAAAGCAGCAGGGAAGACCAAGGGTGTTGCAGAGGTCATGCAGAGCCTCAAATCCTCCGTGAAACCACATCCTGCTACAGATTAGAGCAAATCCTAAACTGGCTTGTCCTTACTGATTTGATCAGAAAGAAGATTTATTACCTGACCTCCAATATTAATTAATTCTGCATGATAGCTGATGAAGAGATCTTAATTTCCACTAAGGACAGTCAGTCCCAGTGAATATTTCTCTAGTTGTGGCTGAACTTTTGCGTTTCAGAAGGAGATCAGTAAATATTTCTTGGAGGGCAATTAGGGTAAGAGGAAAAAGAAATACATTCTCAGCATTTTCAAATTGTCTGCAGAAGCTCTGAAACACAGAACTAATAGGATATAATATAAAGCAAAAAAACACAGGCTTACTAGATTACTTTGACCACACTTGAAGTTAGAATATCTCAGAAATTGAAGGACTAATATCAAATGCATATTTTCCATTTCAAGCAATTTTCTGAAACCCTCTTTGTTTAAATGATTTTGTGTAGGTGTTTCCATAAATAGGTTTCTGTTTGATTTAAGATGAAGGTGTTCTTAAGATATTTCATGACTACATGTTAGCGGTGTGTAATAGTGCAGAAAAGATCCCAGACCTTACACTGTCATGTTTTTATATGCATGTTTTAAATTCAGTGCAGCACTGGAAGCATATGATGGTTGTCTCCATCCCACCTCTTCTTTATATGTTTCTTGGTGTTTGTTTCTGTGAGTAAGTTATCATCTACACTGTTATGGTTTATCTGATATATCTGATTCCCAAGTAAAGATTAACGCATACATCTTCACAGAACTATTGTAAAGCAGAAAAATATAACCATCCCTATTTTATAAAGAATACAGAGAGAATATACAAAAAAGGAAGTGGTGAAGATCACACAGAAGCCAGTGGCAAAACCAGAGCAAATTTCCTAAGCCCTAACAGACATCCTGGTTGACCTCAGTCTGCCTGTAATGTCATTAATAATAGAAACAATGTTACAAACTTCAGGTCCCAGAACTCTTGGCATGACTTGCATGTCAGCCTATGTGGCCAGAACTATAGAAGAAATTCATGTTCCTACAATACAAATATTCTTTAAAAAACTTCTGCATTTTAGAGACAGGATTAGGGTGAAAAAGAAATAAGTTTATAAAGACTTCACTGTGTATTCAGAATTGTCTCTGTTTCATAAAGTTATTAAGCTTTCAGGAATTTACACAGCTTATATGGTAGGATTCAATTCTAGGGTATTTTGTTTATCCTAGGGTTTTGCTTTCATTCTAGAGGATCTTGATTTGGACACAAGCTTGTCTTTGTGTACCCATTTTGTCCTTGGGTGTTCCATTCAGATTTAAATTTCAGTTCAGAAACTCAATGTTTACTATCAATATTGAACACTGCCTCCAAAGAATTAATGACTGTCATAACCTTTCTGTAGAAATCCTAATATTCTTCTGGCATGGATGAACAACATTTTCTTTTGGCTATCTAGTACAAAATTCTAGAATAAATTACATGGTTTTAATTTAAATATAATATTTTTCTGTTGAAAATGAAATACCCTGCAGGATTGCAGATTTGAAGCCTTAGTAAATATACTCTGTAAAAACTTAAAATTTTATTTTGAATCAATATGCATTATCAGTTTTTAGATCAACTTGAGAAGAGATATAGTGGTATAAGAGGTATAATGGTTTATTACCAACTCTTAATAAAAACTAGACAGGAGAATTAAGCAGTTTTGGAGTGAGTAGTTTGTTTTAAAGTTCTTTAAGCCTGTTTTTGAGAGAATCATGAGCACTGAATCCTTCCCTCTAGCTATGTGTAGTATGTATGCCTGTCCTTGACTAGAAATTTAAGACAAAAAGATGATGATATTCCACGGTAGCAGTTTGGAGTAAGGAGCAGGTAAAATTCCAAATCTTAATTTGGATGAACAAAGTTTGCAACTTTAGATACAGTCATGGAAATGTGGGAAAACCACCTGTGTTTTGTGTTAAGTCATCTTTTATATTGCTGGGCAGACCAAAAAAGTTTGAGAATCTTTGAAATTGTCTGTTGTATCCCTTTTCCAATTTGGGAGATCTTTAAATGGCATGACTAATTTCAGCACTGATTTTTTTTTAATAAAAAAAAATTTGGTAATTCCTACAGCTGTGCAGAGAGGTTTCACAGCACAAATGACCCTTCAGATTGAAGTCGTGAAACAGTGTTCCATTTCACTGGAGCACATCTACTCACAATGCAGGCTTCTGCTGTTTGCTGGTCTTTCAAAATTGCAGTCTGAGCCAGCATTTGCAGGGTTAAATCTTTTCACAATCTCAAGGAAAATTTTGTCTGATATTCATGGTTGCTTCCTAATGAACCACCTTTTCTGCTGAATTTACCCACCATCTAGTCCATCTATTACTATTTATTGCCAGTCTGTGCAGGCACCAAAGCACTCTGCTTAGGAAAACTACTGTTTTCTTCCCTTTTTTAAAAAATGTATTTGCAAATTGTCTGGTTAGTCTGTGTCCTCTTGATCTACACCACAAGGGAGGCAGTTGGACTGTGAGAAAATGAGAAGGAACAGCAACCAACTACTACTCTCTGTGCAGCTGTTGCTCTTAAAGTGATCTACCAGCCTTATTCCATAAGCACCTTCTAACCCAACTGAAGGTGGAGTGAGGAGGGAAGTCCACTAGATACAGTCCATTAAATATAATTAAGCAGTATATTTATTTTCTGATCTTTTCTACCTCCTTTCTTTCTTTGTGCTTCTTTGTATTGTAGCATGGGAAGTGATTGGTGCTAAGATGATAAAAATTTACTCAGTTATTATTTTACTCATAATTGTTTCTTCATTATTTTGCTCACTCTAAAAAATCAGATGTCCTGGCTGACAGAAATAGTATTGGGTAAATCCCATTGCCTGATAGCATGTGAATAATTACAATCTGAAGTTTTTACTTTACCTAGGACTAATTCAATCATTTCAGAGTTTGTGTATGTAACTTTGTTAAAAAAAAAAAAAAAAAAGTACTAGAGAAAATAGAAAAGCTGGAGATCTACCATGCAAATTAGGAAGGAGAATTTAGCATTTTAATTATCTCAGAGTCAGAAAGTTGAATTGAAAATAAAAGGCTTCGGACTGTTTTGTTTGTTGGTTTTAATAACTTTTAGGAAAATATGTAAGAACTACCATCCATATTATAATATTTATTAAATGAAGCAATTAATTTAATTTCTCATTAGGTTTAAGGAACTCTCTGTGTACTTATGATGTATAATAATTCTCTCTCTAATTTATTTTATCCATAAGCACAATTAATTTTCTTAAGTAAGTATTTAGCTTTGGCTCATAGTATTTAAAAAGAATTATTGGCCTTTCACTCAACTTTTCAATTTGGTACCCATTCTATTGAGCAACATACAGAGAGATTTTTCATTAAATATATTCATCTAAAATATTATGAGTCCTTTACATTTGTGAATATATTCAGAACAGCATATTTTCGTCTTCTTTACTGTAATTGAAACTTGACCTATTTTTATCAATTTTGTAGTATTATCCAGAAGTTAGCTAACAGAGTTCTCTTTAGGTTTTTTCTTTATTTGTTTGGGTTTTGTTTGTTGTTGTTTTTTTTTCCTTAAGTCAGAGTGTAATCATACAATCAAAATTCATACACAACCTTACTCTGTACTGGGCCTCTCCAACATGTATTGGAGGTCAGTGTCTTTGTGTAAATTGTTCATGTGTGTGTGTGCTTAACATTTCCTATGAAACTGTTGGCAGCAAAAGTTGTTTGTTAGGTAAGGCAATTTAGAAAACTGAGCATATTAACAAAAAGAAAGCAAAGAAAACATGGTAGAAATTAAGCCATTTTCACTGTTCATTATTTCTGGAAATAGAATTTTAGAATTTCTTAATGAAATATCTGACATAAAATGTTTAAAAATTAAAATATCTTCAGAGAAATAAAATTTGATTAAAAACTCTCAGTGAACTATTTATTATAATGGGAGAAAATCACCCAGAAGAATGGAGGCAACCCTTCTGAATTTGTCTTATTTTGAACTGAATATATCATCAACATAATTCTTGTCAAATAAGCAGCTTCTGAATACTTAATTTTTAGAAAAGCTTAACTTTTGTCTGTATTATAACACTTGCTAAATCCAGCTACCTGTTTGGAATTATTTTATTTTCTTATCTTTTTTCCCTGCCAAAGGACACAAGTTAATTTCTGACTTTCTTGTGTTAAGACAGAAGGACATTATACACAACTAGAAGATGATATACATTGTTCATTTTTAGTTTAATTTTTATCTCAGATGCAGGTAATTTGGTGTTTATTTTTGTGTATTGCTAAAATGTACCCTCATCAAAATTAGTATTATTTTGCTTGTCTTTACTTATTATTATGCTGGTCCTTCACTGAACCCGGTATTTTTCCATTTACTAAGACATAAAAAATACTTTCATTAAAAGAAAACAAAGTAGGCAGAAGGGGAACACCAATTTGGCAGCACTTGACAGTAAGTGGCAGTGATTCAACTACAGTAGTTACCAGTGAATTGATGTGTGATTTTCTAATAAAGACAAACGAAGACATCATGATGAAAAATTCTTTATCCCCTAATTAAAAATACCAGCATTACTGTTCTAATGAATGCAAAAGTGTTGCTGTTAATTTTGTATTTGTCAGTATGTCCATGGATTTTTAATTATATTAGTAGAAAAAGAAAATGCAAAAACCCAGAGATTTTTAATCATATTCAACTTCTTAATGGCCCATAATCTGAAAAAATATATATGAGTAATATTCCTGCCAGTAAGTCTGGAGTAAAAGTTTTTTTCTCCAATAGGACTGGAGAATGCAAGACTAAGGAAATTAGAAACCGTCTGTGAGCTAGATATCACACATTGACACAGGCTGAACTTTAAATATGCATGTAAGCAGTGAAGTCTGAACTAAAACTAAGTGTTGGATGATAATTGATGATGTAGAAAGCACTGGGAAATGAAACAGGAAGGAAAACACAAGCACCTGTATGTTTACTTGATTATTATTTTAATAGGGCTCACAATGTTTACTTTTCCCTATGTTTAAGACTTCAGTGCAGAGGCTATTAAAACATATCACCTGTAGAGAACTCATTGGAGCACAGGTTACTGCAGGAACAGATTTTTGAATAACTTAAAAAATTAAGGTTGATGTTTTAACATAAATTGTTGTAGCTTTTAGGACTGTTTTTTTCTTTTGTTATGTGAAACCAAGCATTGAAATGTGTTCGTATTAGCTTCGGGTGGACCACTATCTTAATTATTTTCATCCATAGGTTTCAATTCATGGTATTAATTAAAGAAGAATTGGAAATCTTCAATCTTACATTTCTTTTCTGAATTTCATCAGCCTTATAATTAGGTACTTATTTGTGTTTCTGGAGAAAAGTGTGAAAAATATATGTACACTTGCTTCAGAACTATAAAAAAGGTTTGTTTCCCTTTTTTGTCCCCTTAACCAAATAGTATTTTTAATTGTATTAGAATTGTGGAGGCAGTAAGATGTCCACTGAAACAAACGCTTTATAGATAACATATGTTAAAACTTCATGCTTATTTATCAAAGGAACACAATCATGTATTTTCAAAAAGAATTTTCAGGATGCAGTGAATAATTTTGTAAAAAGGCTTCTAGCATGAGGTTTCTGTCTGTTCATCAAATACTGCGTAGATCCTGTCTTGCATCAGAACTAATTGCCTTGTTTTAGATCTGATTGGGATGGGAATTATTTTCATTGCACTATATCATTAGAAAAAACATTAATATATGGCATTTTACTTGGTGTCAGTATGTTTTC